>CM077001.1:143162967-145662967 GCA_039090855.1 Macrothele yani
AACCTACGAGAAATAGTTGCCTGCTTCGTAAAAGTTAAGCCAATGGTAAAAAATAATCGCATTGTTTAAGAAAGAACATTTATGAGTGTGTTAAATTTACACCACTCGTAATTGAGAACCTGCATATCCTTAAGAGCAAACTACGATATTTCGATTGAGATAGATGCATGTCTCTGCATGGGTTTTGTTAGGTCAAAATAAAAAATGCTTTACAGCGAGGGGCTTCCACGGGTGCACAACACTAAAAAATTTTCCTTTTGGAGGAAGTATTTTCAATGCACATTCACTTTTAAAATCTTCATAGACTGTCTTATGATCTCGTTCTATGCTTGATTTCTCTTTTAGTGTTAGACATCGGCGAAGGAGGGAAAATGAGAGACCGTTGCTTACCGATTAGTATTTATAACAAGTTAGTAAAATCATGCAATGCATTGATTATGATACGCTTTCCAACATACCAGAAATCATTACTTAAGTTATTACTCAAGTTATGAGGATAATGGCTGTAGAATAAATCTCGCTCCTATGACCTGACCTTTGATCCTATTTCGATGATATTCAACAGACCCGGTAAAGCATACTTCTGGAACAGCATGATAAAGTTTTGTTTCAATCGAAGCATTCTTACGTAAGTTATAACGCATAAGGACGATGGAATAGATCCCGATACCTATGTCCTGACCTTTGACCCCATTTCATCCATTTTCAAAAGGGTTCGTCCCCAGGTGATCCCCTACCACATACTAAAATTTCATCGAAATCGAACCCTGTTTAAGAAAGTTATGACGCATAAGGGCAATAGAATGCATCCCGCTCTTATGTCCTGACCTTTACCCCATTTAGCCCATTTTCAATAGGGTTCGTCCTCAGGTGGTCCCCTACCACATACTAACATTTCATCGAAATCGAACCATTTTTACGTGAGTTATCGTGCGGACGGACGGACAGACGGACAAAGCTGGAGCATATACGCTTCTTCAACCTACCGTTGGAAGGCATAAATGAACATTCTTCAGGTAGGATGGATTGCGGAGCTTTTATTGTTGAATGATGTTGAAAGTAAAAAAAAAAAAACTAGTCGAAAAAAGCTTTGGAGGTCTCATCCTACACTATCAGATCGTCTTTCGATAAGTAATTTTCATACTTCCTTCCACTACCACAGAATGTATCAGGAGAAATTCTTCCATTGCTACAAAATGTCAGTTACTTATTTCGAAGAATTACTTGGCTTAATAAGCGAAGATATTGTGAAACAGGATACCATCATGATTGTATAAAGGTGACTCATTGTATAAACGTGGACGCATCTCGACCTCGCGAATGAATTTTTCTGTGTCAAACATCATGCACCCAATAAAAACTAATAACAAAAGTTGATCGAAATGAATACCTCACTGGAAGCGCCGCGTTGGAAATGCAGAGATGAACGTCTGTGTAGACTGAACACGTTACGAATGCTCGCGTCGCCAACGCCCCCTACCGCGTTGACCTGCTAACACTGCACTGTAGGCGTCAGAAGTGCTCGTCTAGATTGCACCCCTAATTTTTCTATACATGCTCGTTGACTTGTTCGGTCGGCCTAGCCACACGTTTAATGGTGCGTCTGAACCGCCACGTTTCGAGCGCTCATGTAGAATGGGCCTTACTTTCTCCCACTAGAGGCTGAAAAGTGCGTTACGAAAATTAACAAATTGTGCTCAAAAAACAGATATAGAGAAAACATGATCTACGGTAACTTTATGCCCCCCCCCCATTGGAAGAATTTTGAATAATGGAAAAGTAAAAAATATGTGAAAGGTTTTCTTCACCTCAAAAACTCTCTTAAGAAAAAATAATTTTTCAGATACGTCTCTTAGAAGCAGAGATAGCGAGAAGAAGGTTTTGACATTTTTGCCCACTAGCGGGTAAACTGCGCACTATTTTAAAAAGATTATATTTCCCATCTTTACTGTAAGGAACAGTAGACATTAAAAAACAAAATATTTCAAGAGGACATTTAGAACCCGAGATACAGCATCAAACAGAAGTACACACTAAACTTCACGAGTAGAGGCAAAATATTCCAAAAAGTAAATAATATACGACATTCAAAGAATTGTTTCAATCGGACATTTAAAGCAGAGATATTAATAAAAACAAAAAAGATATTTGCGACCCAGGCGGGAATATTGTGACTATTTTTGGCAATAAATGTGCGCAAAATGTTTTGGCAGTTAGTAGTATCTCACCGAAAGAGAATTTTTTTTCAGTTGGGTTTTTAGACGCGCAGGTGATACTGCTAATATGCTGCTAAGGCAAACGGTAACTTAAGAACGAAAAGTCGCACACCTGTGAGTTTAGAAAATTTTCAAATTTTATGTAAAATATTTCGCACCTGAAACGCTCTCCGACAAAGAAGTTTTATTTTTTTTAAATCGGATTGTTATAGAAGCAGAGATATCGATAAAAATTAAGATATACAACTACGCCCCCTGGCGGAAAAATTATTCACTATTTTCAGCACAAGGTATTCTGAAAATTCTTGTCGTGGTGAGTGATATCTGACCGGAAACAATTTCTTTAATCGAGATTTCAAAAGTGTATATGTTGCTGCAAATATATCAGAAATAAAAATACACGCTTTTGCTCCATAGTATCCAAACCATTCTTTACACAAATTCGATCTCATGTGCAGAACATTTCCAACCAAGAGCTCTATCTGATACAAAAAGAATTTTTCAAATCGGACATTTAGAAGCAGAAATATCGGGGAAATCGTAATTTAACGTTACGCCTCCTAGCGGAAAAACTATGCATTACTTAAAGAAGAAGCTGCACCCAAAATAGTTTTCGTTATAAATAGTATCGAATGAAAGGAAGAATGTTTTCAATCGGGTGTTCAAAAGTAATTAAACTGAATAAAATGTAATTTGAAGATGACTGCATCTGCATTTGCGCCCTCTGGGAACGAAGTTGTGCATCGTAGAAATCCCGGAAAGCAAGGATCATCGTCCCCACATTTCATGCTTCCCAATGCATAAAGAACTTTTCAAATCGAACTAACAGTTGCAGATATATGGTGTCCATGGGCAGACGAGCCGAAAGACGGACGGAGAAAGTGATAACATAGCCACGATCTTTTTTTTTACAAAAGACTGAATATTAGAATCTTGCTACTCTTTCGTACGAAATGATACACCCTTTTTAATGTCTGAGCCTTGACTTATTTTGAAAAATATGAAATACTGACGGAAAATTAAAGTGAAAAACAGTCCTTGACCTCCACAAGCGCCGTTGATCACACGCAGTTGCTTCAATTTGCATAAAGACGCGCTGGTCATAATGTTTTGTCTCTTCGGTGTATAAGTTCTTCAATATTTTACATAGATTCATGTTTCGAGAAAGTTGTACAAAAGTGATCAATTTACAACTAGAAACGAAGTCCTCCATCGAAAAGAGTACAGATCCGTGTAAATACATGACTTAATTACCCATGCATGCCTTCTTTTCGGTAATTACCTTGGTTAATGAAGATTATAATAGCTTGGATGCTTAAATTGCAGCGGTCTAAACTGTGTATACATTCTCCACAATTATCGACGTTGGGAGGAAGCAGTTCACGCCTGTTAAGAAAGGTGTTTATCACGGAAAGCTTTTAAGTGCCAACGTATCTGCGTCAAATGTTGGGCTGCCTCGCCATGTCTCGGAAGTGTACAAGGGCGGAAGATGACAGACGACATTTCTCTAACTAATCCTTCAAGAACATCTGGTATCCATGTGAACAGAAGACAGATTAATTTGTCAAGGAACACACCCAACGTAGCGTGCCGATTTTTCGGTTTTCTGAGAATTGTGAAATGCCTACGTTTTAGGAAAGTCTTTTGACAAATGGTCAATTAATATCATGCAGAACGGTACGTCGTCGCAATGTATGAACACAAAGGGTGGTTTGAGCGCTGAAATAGCAGTTTCTTGGAAGAAATGTACTTAAGGAATGCTGAACCAGACAAAATTTGCATAAAACCTTCATATTAATCATCCCTTAATCGTCACATCTCAAAAACAGGCACCTAAATTCATTGAATTAGTTTTCAGTCTCAGATATTCTTTTCCTGAAATTCATTAAAACTCTGAAAGGTCAGAGAAATCATTTGCCAGCACAGAGAAACGCGTCTGAAGGCAACAGTGCGCAACATTTTGCTTTTAAGCTTCACCCAAAATTTGTGATAAATTCCTTATCTTGGGGGAAAATAGTTCTTCAGAGTTTAACTCCAATACTCTAACAAGTCAATAAACACGCTGGTCACAAAAAGTTAGGGATATTGCGGTTTCGAAGGAAAAATGTTATGATAAGGAAAATTTAGCGACTAATTGAGATCAGTGCCGGATTTAAGGCTTTTGCGGCCCTTAGCCAAATTTTTTAGCCCCCCCCCACACACATACCCGGCCACCCCTATTTGAATTCTCACCTAAAAGATTTTCTAATAAACTTATCTTTAAGTTAAGAATATAATAATTGGTAGTATAATTTTATTGTTAAATAAGTATTATTTAAATAAAAATTACTTTGATTTAACTTGCTATTAAATTAAAGATTATAAAAAAATAATTTTAAACATAGACAAAGAGGTTCATGCTTATCCAGGAACAACACTTTACATTTTGAAACCTTAGACCTACATTTGAAACCGACATACGATGCATTCTTATAACACGAAAGTAAACAATAGTATTTCTTGTTTTGATTCTTTAAAATTGCATCACAACAACAAAAATTATTAAAGTATATAAAAATTAATTGTAAGGTGTTTTGAAGAAGTTTGATTTATTTGTGCATAAGAAAAATGGAATCATAAGCTTAAATAAGTAATCTACTACAAGTATGAGTACTCAGCTCTTGTTATACTTTATAAAATAAAACCCTTATTTTTTACATTTACAAATACAACTAAACCTAATAGAAAAAAGTAGTTATGAGAGAGTTAGTAAAATAATTAAAGAATAAATTAACTGCATGAGCTCAGAGCTAGGTATAGATTTAACAATGATCACTAGGGATACGTAAATTTCGCCAAAAAAAAAATCCAAATTTTGCGAAAAAAATTTTTAAAATCAAACATTTCGCATTTAGTCGCAAAAACTGAAGACAAAAATATTGTTTTTCAAAGTTTACTTTACTTAGTTTACTGTTTTTCAAAGTTTACTTTACTTAGTTTACTGTTTTTCAAAGTTTACTTACAATGTTTTTCAAACTTTACTTACTGGTATGCTGAGCACCAAAATACTTAGTTAAAAGCTAACAACATTGTAGTAGTCTCTATGTTCTCTTTCTTTAGCATTTGCCTTCTGTCAGTAATAACGATGTTGTACATACTGAAATATCTCTCAGCATCCACACTGTTAACAGAATTATGGAGGCTTTGAATAGCTAGCTTTGCATAGTTTAAGTGGCAGCATTTTGTTGCTTTTAAAATCTGTATGACATCAACAGGAGTCTCTTATTTGACCACTGTAAGTAGCTGTCTGTGAAAATGATTGTATCCATCGATGAGCTCATCCAGTGTATGTCTTTAAAAAATGGTATTTTAGAGAAGCTTTCCAGTAATAAATTTGTGTTCAAAGATGATGTGGGTGTGGTCGCTGCTACAGATGGACAAAATAGTCTGCGAATATGCTGGTAGGCTCTATTTGTTGCTTGGGTGTCATGTGGAAAGTCAATTTGCCCTTCTAGATGAGCATTATAAAATTTGCACATCACGATATTTGTATCACTTAAATACAATCCCTCGTGGTCAAACTGTTTCACTCTATCAACTAATTCCTTTTAAGGGCGGCCCATGTTGATATACATCTATCAAGCAGATAGCGAGCATTGTAGTTTGTAGTCTACTACTGAAATGCAAAAACAAGCATGTGCTCATTCGTATTCTTTCAAGGCCAGCCAGCCAGTACGACTGAGCGGCGCTGGCTGACTCGCCGAGAGGGAAAGAGGCGTGGCCTGGGGTTTCCCGGGTAACACACGCTGAGTAGGACACGCACGGCGCAAATGCTGGGCGAAATTACGTCCTATTTTCGTTTTAAAAAATGTTAATTATCGAGATGTCGCGGAAAAGTAGTTAAAATCAAATTTTTGCATTTATTCGCTTATATTGCAAACTTCGCATTTATTCGCATTTATTTCGTAAATACAAAAATTACGTATCCCTAATGATCACACATCAACTTTACGGGCTTTAATAGAATAAACGTTTTTAATTAGGTCATCAAAATCTACATTTTTTGAACAATTCTGCGTTGGCAACAAAACTTGCAAAACTAGATTACTCCGAGTCTGTGTTTGAATTTCTTAAATAGTCTTTTATTCTTTTTAAAATGCTAAAGGACCTTTCCCCTGATGCATTTGACGTGATCATGCACAAAAGAATTCTTTAAGCTGTATCCAAGTTCGAAAATAGTGTTATTAGCTGTTTGTTACACATTCTTACACATTCTTCCGTGGAAACTTGATACAGCTTTAAGAATTCTTTTGTACGTTACTTTAATTTACGTTTTCTGGATTCTGCACCTGCGGCCCTCGGCCGCGGCCTAGTTGGCCTAGTGGTAAATCCGCCGCTGATTGAGATCGGTTATCAGCGTGGATAGCTACGTCAAATATAAATTAGCATCATGATAACACAGCGCGTGGGGTGAAATCTCCAATAATAGTACCCTGCGAGCAGTAGAAAACGGGTCGTTTCACCGCTTGGTCCAGACGTTTGCTGAATATATTGCCTCCACTGTGGGATTAACCTGAAATGACGCCCAGACGACGTTTAAGCAATGACAACAGAAATAGGGCTGTTGGCATATTACAGGCAAGTGCACGGCAGATCGATGTGTCTGTTGCTTTAGGAGTTTCGCAGAGAGTAGCAAGTCAGCGACGCGTAAGATTTCTATGGCATGGAAATGTTGCAGATCAACCGAGGAGTGGTTGCCTGAGGATAACGACTAGGAGGCAATATTTCTACCTGACAGTAAGTGCTCAGAGAAGACTCAGTATCACCAGTAGCCAACTCGAATAGTTGCCTGAGGATAACGACTAAGAAGCAAAATCACTACCTGACCGTAAGTTCTTGGAGAAGACCTAGTATCACCAGTAGCCAACTCGAGTGGTTGCCTGGGGATAACGACTAGGAGGCAAGAGCACTACCTCAGAGTAAGTACTCGGAGAAGACCTAGTATCACCAGTAGCCAACTCGAATAGTTGCCTGAGGATAACGACTAAGAAGCAAAATCACTACCTGACCGTAAGTTCTTGGAGAAGACCTAGTATCACCAGTAGCCAACTCGAGTGGTTGCCTGAGGATAACGACTAGGAGGCAAGATCACTACCTCACAGTAAGTGCTCGGAGAAGACCTAATATCACCAGTAGCCAACTCTGGGTATCACTTCGATCTGCTTCTGGTTTCACAGTACGTACGCAAACGGTACGAAACCGTCTTCACGGGTACGGCCTCAGAGCAAGCAGGCCCCTGAGATGTATAACATTGACATCAGCTTACCGTCGTCAAAGATGTAACTGGGTGCAACAGTACATGTCATGGAATATAGAATGGCAACATGTAAATTTTACAGACGAATCCCGTTTCGCTCTTTTTCCTGATACTCGACCAGGACACGTGTGGAAGAGATCCTGCACAGGAATGCAGCAACATTAAGTGCAATCATTCCACCCATACCAGCGGCAGCCAGTTCTGGTTTGGGCAGGAGTGTGTTTTGATGGGCGTACTTCTTTGTATGTTTCTCAAGGCAACATCAATGCCTCAGTGTACCGAAACGAGATCATTGTAGCACTGTTTCACGCTGCTATTGGACGTTCATTACGTTTTTTCGATGATAATACAACTAGCCACCGTGTCTGCAGCGTGTTTCAGAAGCTGGAAAATCATGGCAACAGGTCGTATTTTGTTACGAGCCACAATTCAGTTTGATGAACCATGATGGCCGCATATGTGTTCGAAGGCATTGTGGTGGACGGCACATTGCAGCGTCAAACCGGCCCAAAGCCAAGCGTCACTGTTTTGGGCACCATTGGGTTGAATTCACGATCTCGCCTGATGCGAATTGAGTGAACCCTCAACAGCCGGCAATATATCAGGGGTGTTTTTGAGGCAAATGTGAAACCTTTCCTTCGGAGTTGCCCTGGAACTATATTCCACCAGGACAATGCTCGGCCACATGTGACCCGGAGTGTCCAAGACATCTCCCATGCACGGCAGATATCGCTTCTTCCCTGGCCTGTACGTTCGCCCGATATGTCCCCGATCGAACATGTCTGCGACATGAAAGCTAATCGACTGGCCCGTCAAGCGCCTCCGCCAGTCAACACAAATCAACTCTGGTCTCGCATAGAAGCAGCCTGACAGGCTCTTCCCCGAGGACGATATCAACAAGCTAGTAAAATCAAGCAATGTAATGATAGCCGCCCGGGTGACGCAGTGGTCTAAGCGATGGCCTCTGATCATTCGTTCGAACGGGGTCCGGGTTCGAATCCCGGTGAGGCATGGATGTTGTGTTTGTCTTACGGCAATGGCTCTCTCCCTTCTGTGGAACCAGTGACCCTAAATTAGGGACGGGCGACTGCTCATAGCCCATTGAGTTGCTCACGGTGGTCGTTAAACCTCCAATAAAAAACAAAAACAAAAACAACAACAATGTAATGATACGCTTTCTAACATACCAGAAATCATTACTCAAGTTATGAGGATAATGGCTGTAGGATAAATCTCCTTTCTGTGCCGTGACCTCTGATCCCATTTCGATGATATTCAACAGAACCATTTCAGCATACCTCCGGAACAAGATACTAAAGTTTTGTCGCAATAAAAGCACTTTTAGTCAAGTTGTGAGGATAATGGCTGTGGAATAAATCACGCTCCTGTGACCTGACTTTTGACCCCATTTCGATGATGTTAAACAGAATTGGTTCAGTATACTTCCGGAACAACATACTAAAGTTTTGTCGCAATAGAAGCATTTTTAGTCAAGTCATGAGGATAATGGCTGTGGAATAAATCTCGCTCCTGTGCCCTGACCTCTGACCCCATTTTTATTTAACAGAATCGGTTCAGTATATTTCCGGAACAACATATTAAAGTTTTGTCGCAATAGAAGCATTTTTAGTTAAGTTATGAGGATAATGGCTGTGGAATAAATCTCGCTCCTGTGCCCTGACATTTGACCCCATTTCGATGATATTCAACAGAACTGGTTTGGTATACCTCCGGAACAATATACTAAAGTTTTGTTGCAATAGAAGCATTTTTACGTAAGTTATGACGTATAAGGGGGTTCGAATGAATCCCGCTCCAATGTCCAGACCTTTGACCCTTATTTTCCAGAGGGTTCCTTCCCAGGTTGTCCCCTACCACATACTAAAATTTCATTCAAATCGAACCGTTTTTACGCGAGTTATCGTGCGGACGGACAGACAGACAGACTGATGGACGGACGGACGGACCAAACTGAAGCATATGCGCTTCTTCAACTTACGGTTGAAAAGCCTAAGAAAGATGAAGTTACAAAGAAATTTGTTGCTCCGAAAAATCACAATGAAAAAAATGCTAAATTTGTGAAATGTCTTCCTACAGAAAAAAAAAAATATTACAAACCTATTCAAAAAAATAATAAGTTCAAACAGAAAATAAAATGACAAAATCACTCACATTAACAACAAAAAATTTTCTCATCATGGCACAATTTATTTTACGATGAACGTGAATTAAATTTCCTAGTGTTTTTGGCTCAGCGGTTAAAGGCGCGCGTCAGTTGTTGAACCAAACCAAACGACGGGGGTTCGATCCTGTCTGCTGTGAAAGGATTATCTGGTGTAAGGGCTGAAAAGTGCTGGTTCTTCGATTTTTGTGAAATTTCAGTGTAAATACGGAAAAACCTGAAACGTACTTTTCTGAAATGAACGGAATTTCTAACTACGGAAAAATCTGTGAAAATACGGAACTTAAAATAAACGTGCACTTTTCAAAACGGAAATTTCGTTACAAGACGGACACGTACCGGCAAATTTGCCACACGTTATTTTCAGAAATGTTCCGTGAATTCACGCCACTTATTTTTTAGAATGTAGCCATCGTCGGTTAGGTCATTCATTTCTCTTCGACAGCATGCTTGTTTTTCGGAGGCGGAAGCCTTCCTCCATAAACATTCAGATCCCTACTATATTCTAAGCAGCCCACCTCAAATAAAGTAAGCTATTGAGAAAAAGACATGGTAGTCGGAAGGAGCTAGATCCGGACTTATACGACGAATGAGTAAAGAGCTCACACTCCAGTTCTCTAAGCTTTTATTTGGTTACTAGCTGTAAAGCCCGTTGAGGTAAGAATTCAACGGGTTCTAGAAATCGCTTATTCCTATTCAAGCGTTTATTAACGACGTCGGAAAATATCTTTATACACGATGTTTTTTGTAAATATCGTTTCGTAATCCGGATAGTTTTCTTTGTTCTGGCCCATGGACTACTTTAACTGTGACATCATCAAGCAGTCGAACTTTTGACAATGCAACATGAAGTTGTCCATGGTAAACACGGGTTCAGGAAGGTAGATACCTACTTTTTCCAGTGTTTGACCTTGAGATTTGTTAACAGTCATGGCAAAGCCGAGTTTTACAGAAAATGATCGTCCTCTTAATGTGAATGGGAGATCTATATCAGTAGGTGCGAGGTCAATTCGCCGAATAAAAACAGTTTTACCACATGCTGAGCCTGTGAGTACTTCTGCAATGATCAAATTGGGGTTAAGTTCTTTAATTATCAGTCTTGTTCCATTTCATAAACCTCGTTGTGTATAGAGATTTCTCAGGAGCATGATGATAGCTCCAATCTTCAAATTCAGTCTGTGAAGGGGCATTCATGATGGAGTTTGCTCATTTAAAAACTCTATAGGATAATGCTGTTCAGTATTTTCTTTGCTATCGGCATCAATTGAATCAGAGTATGTGCTTCCTGTCCCCTATAAGAGATCATGAACATTTTCATATAATTTGTCAACATCAGAGTTTTTGGGACACAGAATGGCTTTCTTTGCAAATGTTTTAAAATCAGAAATTTTCAAGTTCTTAACAAATATTGTTTTGGCTATATCACCATCATATAAAATATGTGTAGGTATCTCTATCATTTCCTCTGTTAGGCCATCAGCTGTTTCATGGGCACCATCGTTAAGTCGAAAAAGCCATTCACTGAATGACGAATCAACAGATCAAACATTACGTTTGAGTCTTAAAATCTCAAACTTCTCCCATAATTGGTTGAATTTAATGCTGGCTTCGAGTATTTTGGTTCTGTCACTATGTTTGACAACAGGGAGAGTTTGTATAAAGTATCCTCCAAGTAAAAGGACTTTGCCACTCAAAGGTTTCTGATTTCTCATAAAATCTTACAGTACTCGGTCAACTGCAAGTAAAGCAGTACGGAGGGCCATTGTAGCTTCGTCCCAAATGATGGCTTTCGCAGATCGAATGATTTCGGCGTCGGTGGAATTAACCTTTATATTCGACGTAGACGTTTCATTTAAAGGTGACACTAACTTAAATTGGTTAAAATATGTTTTGCCACCTTCTAACAGAATAGTAGCGATTCCTGTGGATGCAACATACAAAGCAATGTTTCCTTTTCCACGGATAGTGCTGAAGAGGGTTTTACACAAATAAATCTTTCCTGCCCCCCCCCCTTCCTCACGGGCTATCAAGGAAAAAAATATCTATGAGGAAGATCACCATTAATCGTTGCTGACATAATAGTGTCACATGCTGCTTTTTGCTCTGCATTTAAATTACTCGTCATTTCTGTAGCTTTCAGTCGCTCTGCAGCACTGTCGAAATAAACATCCGGATTGTGAGGAACGTTACTTAATGGGATTGTAAGATTATATTTATTGCATGAGCTGTAGTTAGCTTTGAGAGTGCCGTTAATCTCTTGAATGGTCAAATTCAAACAATGTTCACAATCCTCAGTATGTCCAACTAAGTTATGTCTGTGTGCAGAATCTTCCCAAAGATGGGATTTACAGCATATTTTTCAAACATTTCCTGTGCATTGGGTGGTGAAACCAAAATAAGAATGTATGCAAATAAATCTCGTAGTTGTCGAGGCATGCTGCAAACTGATGCTTCATCTAAGGTTTTCTCCCATATTTCATCATTCATAATTAAACCTTTCTGCAATGCAGCTTCGCCGCCCCGGTGGCGCAGTGGTCTAAGCGATGGCCTCTGATCATTCGTCCGGAAGGGGTCCGGGTTCGAATCCCGGTGAGGCATGGATGTTGTGTTTGTCTTACGGCACTGGCTCTCTCCCTTCCCTGGAACCAGTGACCCTAAATTAGGGACGGGCGACTACTTATAGCCCATTGAGTTGCTCACGGTGGTCGTTAAACCTCCAACCAAAAAAAAAATGCAGCTTCTTGGAAGGTATCATGTAGAATTCCATTGACTGTTATTAGATCTGTAAAGCTTTTCGCTCCAGACACATGAAGTAGCTGTAATCTCAAACAATATCTTTCTGGAACAGAGCAAAACAAAGGTTGACTGAATGCATTCTTCCGATCACATTATCTCCACAACGTTTTCGTTGGACCATTGTCTTTCTTTTTGATTAAACACATAATGTCTTGGCATGTCGCATATGAAATGGATCGCGCATCGTCATTGCCCTCATTTAGTTTGAACTATGCTGTCAGCATTGTATCTCTTTGAACATTATGAACAACTGCATTTGGATCATTTTTTAAACGCTCCGGATTTTTTTTTTTTTTTTTTTTTGATTGTAGGTTTAACGACCACCGTGAGCAACTCAATGGGCTATAAGCAGTCGCCCGTCCCTAATTTTGGGTCACTGGTTCCAGGGAAGGGAGAGAGCCAGTGCCGTAAGACAAACACAACATCCATGCCTCACCGGGATTCAAACCCGGGCCCCTTACGGACGAAATATCAGAGCCCATCGCTTAGACCACTACGCCACCGGGGCGGCAGCTCCGGATTAAAAGTAATGTTCTGTTCTTCAGGAAAGTGAACAGGTAATCTAACTATTGTATGAGATTGCTGGTACATATCATAACCAAGTATTCGCCACATTGCCTCATGTGCACTAACGTATCGGGAATCAACATGACTTTTTAATTTTTACTTCGTCGTATTTGGTGTTGTGCTTTGTTATATGCACATTTGCACAGTCATGACCTTTGTATATGTACTTGAAAAGGTATTTCACGCTTTTCAGAGTAGCATACACCTCGACATTAATGTGGCAATTGTACTTTAACAAAAGATACGGATTATAAGGGACAATCAGCTTTTATCAATCATTTTACCTCTTACAGTTGTGGTTGCACCATTCTTTCTACGGCGATATAAAGGATACCAGCCTTTTTTAGCTACTGTTTCATTTTGGAAAGACTTCGGAAATTGCTTTTTTACATTTACCATCTTCCATACAGGGTGAATTGTGATTACTTTCACCACACGGGCCATGAACCATGTGTTTCGCAACAGTTGCATGTAAAACTGGTAAATGCTCTTTATCTAGAAGTTCTGCAGATACAAATAGGTCATTTTTCTAAGGCAATGTTGGTTTGTCCTCTTCTTTCAAAATCAAAAGCATATGAGCATAGGGAAGCCCTGTTTTTCGGAATTCGATTACATGAACTTTGGCCACAGGAACTTCGAAAATATGCCTTTTAATTATATCGTCCATTAATTCTTTCAACTAAATCTGGACGGTTTTCGACAGATTGACCGTTCGAGTTTTCAGAAATTTTTTCACATTTTGGGTTGAAAGTCACATTAAGGAAAATATCAGGCTTGCCATACTTTCTGACTATCGCCATTGCATCCTGATAATTTTGCATCATATTTCGTGGGCTACCTTGAAATGATTATGACAAAATAAGAGCTTTTCCAGGAAGAAACCCATCATCTCCAGCATTCTTAATTTGGTCCATCAGACCTTTATACTAATTTGGGCCATCAGACCTTTATACTAATTTGGTCCATCATACCTTTATACTTTTCGACCCTTAACTGAGACTGATTTTTTCGTATGTAATTCAGTCTACTAGCTTCCATTTTTACATACGCATCAACAATGTATCGCTGCGTAAGCTTTCCTGCGCTTAATAATGGATTGAATTCATCACGGATCGAAAGACGATGTTGATATTACTGCATTTGTGTAACCCCTGATCGTGGCTTTGTACATTGGTTAACAACACTTAGTAAAGACGTTGGTCTATGTTGCAATGGAATGTCAATGGCCCAACTTTGATCACCACATGGGAAGAGAAGAGCATAAACCAAAGGCCCTAAATTTGGATCGAGAATGCTGATCCTTTCTGTTTTTCTATTGTTGGTGCTTGTACTGGACGGCAATGAATCAATAAGTCACGTTCGAGTGGAGGTTCACCATCTGCATTTTCAAATATAATGGCAACTTCATTAGATCTTGGAGCATTATGACGCCTTTGATCACATCCACGATCTTGAATAATAGCCATTGATACATTAGAAGGAACAGCATTATTCATTTCAGCATCTTGAATACTCTCTTGCTCGACTTCATAAAGCATTTTACATGCTTCCACAAATGGGCTATTTTCTTTCATGGATGTACTCAGCGTTTGCAACAGATCTTTGTTGCACCCACTATTTACTGCATTTGCACTCTTTGGGATGCAGCCTCATCTGGATCCAGTATGTACAACTGCGCATATTTCCGCTGAGTCATCATTATCAGGATGCAATGCTCGTGCACGATGGTAGATTGTTCCATTTATTATAAAACAATAAGCCCATAACCTGGTGGAGGAGCCATTTGTGCTCCCATCGATGCAAATGCAAGAGAACTATTAATCAATCCTATGTTAACCATAAAGTTTTTTGAATGCTCATGCTGAGATTTCATAAGTTGTCCAAATAATAGGGAAGTGCGGATGGGATCTAATTTTACTGCTTCTTTTTATCAATATTTAGAAAATTTAACATCTGAAGGTCTCTCTCCGGCAAAGTTTTTGGCTTTACAAAATACACAAATTTGCTCATGGGTGCCACATGAGTGTTTCGCTACAGTCTTTTAATCGTCTATAACGTTTAAAGCCACATGGCGTGTATGTAGCATTTGTTTGTTGTTGTCGTTAATTTACTCTGAACCTCTCGAGCGCAGCGTTCATTTTTTTGTTCGGGGGTCATATTTTGTGCCTCCGCAATATGAACATTTCTTATGCGCTGAGATTCAGCTTCAATATGCTCAGGCGTCATATTAATACGACGATCACGCAAACGTCGAATTTCAGAATTTCTTTCAACTACACTGCATTTTTGTCTCTTTTTTCTGGCATGTTCGGCATTCCGGCGGTTAACCTGTTGTCTTTCGACTGCAGTGTGTTGTTCGCGCCTAGCTCGATCGTAATCGGCTTTGGGGCGTTTGTCTTCAATTTTTTCATCTAATGAAAGAGCTAAATTTCTTTTTTGACCCGGCTTAGGCGATGTTTAAAACAACAGTCAAGGTCGCGAAGGACTAACGCCTTGCTGAAATAAAAGTGATCCACGTCGTCGCAAGTACGTGTTAAAATTAATAAATTTAATAAATATTAATAGCCATTAAATATTTTTAGGAGGAAAATGCATGAAAAAATATTAATCTTGTAAGACATCTTACAACCTAGAACTGTATGCTTCCACTTCCATCGCACTCGAAAAAAACCTCTGACTTGGAACGAAATAAAAAAGATGTAAACAAAACAGTAAACAGGAACGGTTACGAATAACAACACCGAAATATAGAGGTTCGTCTATTCTGTTAAACAGCGTAATGCAATAAAACATATCAAGGTTATGTAAAGTAGAACAAAAATTCCTGATGTAGTTTTCCTATTTGTAAAGAGTTGACCGTGTGAAGTAACGCATTTCTGACGTCGTATGAGAATGATTCATAGCCCACTGGAAAGAAGAAGCCCTGAAACGATTTTGTCATGTGACCAAGAAGGTCTCAACTACCATGCTCTGAACTGCAGGTGAAGTCCATTGGTCCGTTAGTATGTTGCTGTGAAGTTGTTTATATTTTATTATTTCGATTTATTTCTGTGATTTTCTTTCCAAAGAAAAACAAATTAACACTCGTAATAACATATAACGTTCATTTACCACTACAATAAGAAAATGTTGGAGCGTTTTTTTGTTTTTGTTTTTTTTAAAGGATTATTTACTTCTACCTCCTGGTTCCTTCTGTTACTGATATACAAATAAGATTACTTTTCTGTCTTAAGTAATATAACGTGCAAAGTTTATTTATTTGTATATATATTGAATAAAGGATTTGTTAGTCATATGTTTTGTTGGTAAAACTATCTCAGTTGTTTAACGGTTTAGAATTTCGGCAAGAATTATACACCTTACGGAAACGTTTTTTGCACTGCTTTTGTTTTCCTTAGTGGTAGATTTACTATGTGCTATAAGTTCAAACGACAAAAGTCCGCCTTTCCAAAAAAATAACGACAGTAAAACAAACTCTGAAAATATGTTCACGTCAAGCAAAAAAAATACAAAAAGTACTTGAGTTTTCTTCCTTGAGTAATCCATGAATACGGAACACACTGACACCGCATACCGGTAATGTTAACATTACAGGTATAGGCCGAAACCAAAAATACTGACGCAGGAACTTCGGCAATGGCGGCGGAGCAAAGTCCTTTAATAAAAATAGAAGGAAATTGAAAAAAGTTCCCAAAAATTCAAAAGGGAGTTCAACACGAGCGAAACAAAAATTGTAAACAAGCCGCCATTTTGGAATCGATGCAAACATATGACATCAAAAACATTAAAATATTCGCATTTTGTGCCACAATTTTTTAAGAAATTTGTCAACAAAACAACAGCATATTTCATTTATTTTGTGCGGAAAATTTCAAAGTTCCCGTCAACTGGAAATCTAAGCGAAAACTTCGCAAATACTTTGTCAGTTTCGTTGAAACATTAGCATTTCTTTCATCTTGTGTAAAACTTTCAAAGTAATTTGTGAACTAAATATTAGCACATTTTATACATATTGCAACACAATCTTCGAAGTTTCCATCAGCTCACGTTTTATGAAATTCTCCAGCTATTCTGTCGGCCCGTCAACACATTACTGATAGCTGAGACGACGCACACACGGGAGTGAGATTAACAGCTGGGGCTAAGTTGGTCACATGACCTCCATGACAGCCGTTCGTTTCAGGGCATCTTGTTTCCAGTGGGCTATGAGAATGATTTGGATGAGATGACGTCACACCAGCAGCTGTGTTCTTTTTTGCTATGACAACGAAATTTAAACAGGAACGGTTACGGATAACATGAACACCGAAATATAGAGGTTCGTCTTTTCTGTTAAACAGCGTAATAAAACATATAAAGGTTATGTAAAGTAGAACCAAAATTCCTGATCTAGTTTTCCTATTTTTAAAGAGTTGACCGTGTGACGTAACGCATCTCTGACGTCATGTGAGAATGATTTGGATGAGATGACGTCACACCAGCAGTTGTGTTCTTTGTTGCTATGACAGCAAAACAAAGTGGTATACGCGTGCACTGTGCGAGTATAGGTGCTGACATCACCTGCACGAAAACAAGAAAAGCTAAGCGCGACGTCACAAAAATTTGTTTCTTGGCTGTTGCTATGACGACTTAAAAAGTGATCCATGTCGTCGCAACTTGGCCTTTTATATATTAGGATTTTCACTTTTTCTTTACCCAAAACAATGCCATTTCACCTGAAACTGATGGCATTGTTCGTGCTTCTTCTGTTTTCCGGGAATGGTTCTAGTCTGCTACGCAGAACCATTCTCATTTGGGCAGCGTTACACAAAAATTTCGCCGCCCGGTGGCCTAGTGATCTAAGCGCTAGTTTATGACCATTAATCCGTGTTTGAATATCGATGAGGTATGGATGCTGTATTTGTCTTACGGTACTGGCTCCCTCTTCCCTTCAATGGAACCAGTGGCCCTAAATTAGGGACAGGCGACTGCTTATAGCCCATTGAGTTGCTCACGGTGGTCGCTAAACCTCCAATAAAATAAACATTTCTGCCTGTAGGCCACGTTAAGAAAAATACAAAAATAATGGCAGTCTTAATGACAGAAAAGAAACCTGACTATTTAAATGAAGGCTCGAAAGTAGTTATGGAAACGCAAATTGGAAGCAAATCCACAAAATGTGTAGAAAAGAATCACTGAGGGCGAATACCACAAGCATCATTTAGTGCATATAGAACAGTGGAAACTTAAATATGGATCTAAAATGAAAAAGAAGTCTTCATTTTTATCATAAAAAAAGAGCGAAACAGAGAAATTGAGACACGTTTCCGGAACTTACATGAAAGCCATTCCACGTTACGTAAGAAAAAGAAACAATTTTCCATCTAGAAGGAATGTCCAGACTTTTGGCAAAAGATCTAATGGAATGCTTCTATTGATAACGGAACTTCTACTCAAATACGACGTAAGGCTGAAACGTCGTCTGTTATACGGGCACAAAACAAAAGAGAAAATGCATTTCTCTTCTCCTATCCAAAAAGGAATATTCATCCTGACGGCAAACCAAGTTTAAAGAGAATCAATGAATTGAAAGAAATAAAATACCTCGGGCTATTGCTAGAAGGTACACCAGCTTGTGCTCATGAAAAATAAGTCGCTCAGTTAATTAGGTCTGTCAATATGGATTATGGGGATAAGGAAGTTTTTATAAAGGAATAGTTTCACAGACTTCGAAATTATTTATGGAAAAAAGTACAGGTTATTTCAATTATGCAAATTTTAAAGATAAAGATGCTCTGAGTATTTCTGTGCAAAAGATTTAATCCTGTGACAATAGCAGAACTATTATTAGATGAAACAAAATCTAATTATATAAGAATAACGTATTTCAATAAACTTGCTTGCAGAACATCTTCAAAGCATCTCTAAAACCTTCAACTTGATGTAAAAGGAAGTATAACGAAGTAAATTTCTCCGTCATTTCTGTCCACGCCAGGATTCGAACCCTTATCCCCTCATTCCGGAATAAGTCACTCTACCAATTGAGCTACGCGGACGTTTGTTCTGACTACTATCTGCCTTTATGTCGTGTGCGTCCTGCTGGCAGGAACGTCACATCTCCCCCCCCCAAAAGAGGGCCGGGGGCATGGCCCACGGGTCAGCCGTGACCATGAATCGTTGCAGGCAGCCATCCTCTGTAGAACGTGCACTTGAGAACTCCCAGTCAATCTGGTGTGTGGAATGCAACGTCACACACATTTATTTTTCGAAGCGCTGGAGAAGGGATTCTCTGATTTTTCCTATCTCGCGGTGTGGAAATAACACCACACCATTGCGAGATTTTGAACGGTCGGGTCATCCGGATAGTTCGGGCGCCATTATAACGAAGTAAATTTCTCCGTCATTTCTGTCCACGCCAGGATTCGAACCCGGATCCCCTCATTCCGGAATAAGTCACTCTACCAATTGAGCTACGCGGACGTTTGTTCTGACTACTATCTGCCTTTATGTCGTGTGCGTCCTACTGGCAGGAACGTCACAGAAGTTTAAAACGCAGCAAATTAATCAAACATAAAGAAATAAAAGTTACCATAGATTTAAATACCCTACAAAAACAGCATTCGGACCTCAGCGAAGAAGTCTGTGTTTCTTGTTATGCATCTCATAGACAAAATCGCTATATAAATAATGCATCTTAGGGAAAAAGAACCTATCCTTTCTCGTAGACGTCTATCGGCAGGCTCTTCGACAGACGGATGCAAGAAAACATGGATTCCTCTTCGCTACAATGCTATGAAGCAAAAAAACATTTGACATACGTTTTGGACTTTCTCCTATGTTCTAAACTAACAGCTTCAAAACAAAACGAAGCATAGAGTGTGAGAGATTGTAGTCAGAAGGAACGAAAAATGCACTAGGTGAGGAAGAGGTGCCTGTTCTCTAAGTGGGTCTGGTACGACTCGTCCAACGACGATTGATCCAATGCCGATTCGTCCAAAGGTACGATTCGTCCAATGGTAAGATTGGTCCAATGCCGATTAGTCCAATGCCGATTGGTTCAATGCCGATTCGTCCAAATGGACTATTGGTCCAAAGGTACGATTCGTCCAATGGTACGACTGGTCTAATGTCGATTAGTCCAATGCCGATTCGTCCAAAGGGACAATTGGTCCAAAGGTACGATTCGTCCAATGGTAAGATTGGTCCAATGCCGATTAGTCCAATGCCGATTGGTTCAATGGCGATTCGTCCAAATGGACAATTGGTCCAAAGGTACGATTCGTCCAATGGTACGATGGGTCCAATGCCGATTCGTCCATAGTACAACTGGTACAATGGTACGATTCGTCCAATGGTACGATGGGTCCAATGCCGATTCGTCCATAGTACAACTGGTACAATGGTACGATTAATCCATTTCCGTCTGATCTGTCGGAACTCGTGCGAAACAAATCTCATCTGTTCTAATTATATCTTCGGTGTTGTATGGAAGTACCAGTAGTCCAAATAATGTAAAATAATATTACATTTCATGCGTAATATTGTGGTTACAGATACTTTTTTTCGTAATCGCTTTTTTCTTGTTATACTGTCGCCGTATGAAATTTCTGATGTATGAGCCATTCAATCAACTTCATACATCATATCAAGTTGTTGATATTGCGCTTTAGCTTAGGTACTAAATACACCGTTGGCCACCCAAAATGCAACACCAAGAAGGAAGCATTCGATTGGCCTGAAATTCGCAGCATGCGTCTCCCGCAAGAGTACATGCGAACGATTAGCATTGCAGGGCATATGCTAATCATGTGCGCCCGGCACGCCACCGAGAATCACTATAAGAAGGGTGCACAGAAGGCGGGTGTAAGTAGTGGAAGTGTGTTGTGCTGCCGGACCTGTGCGTGGAAAGCTTCCTGATGCCTCGTCGCAATATACGGCAGTCATTCCAGCACGTTTCGGAGTTCGACAGAGGACGAATAGTGGTTTATCGCGACAGCGGTTTATCGTACCAAGACATCGGCGCCCGTGTGGGACGACATCCAGCCACAGTGAGACGAGTATGGATTCGGTGGGTGCAGGAGGGACGGACGGACCGACGTGAGCGATTGCCGCGGCCGCGGCACACCACCGAACGAGAGGACCGGCATGTTGTGCGGCGGGCATTTACGGCTCGCACCGCCACATCACGAACGTTAGCGCAGGAATTAGGATGCGTTGCGCAACAACCTGTGTAAGCACGTACCGTTCGCTACATCTCCAACGTTTTGGAGCCTGTAGTCCTCCCTTACCTGCGGGACCTGCCAGCGGCCACGTTTCAACATGGCAATGCGCGCCCACACGTGGCACGCATCGTGCAACAATTCTTCACCGCCCACCAGGTGTCACTGCTGCCGTGGCCCGCCTGTTCTCCCGATATGTCGCCCATCAAACACGTCTGGTCGCTGATCGGCAACTGAGTGGTCTGGCAAGCACCACCCGCTGCTATGCCTGATGAACTGTGGCAACGTATGGAAGCAGTCTGGACCGACATACCCCAAGCCCACATCCAAGGCCTCTTTCGTTCGATGCCGTGGCGTGTAGCGGCCGTTATTGCCAGCCATGGGGGCCACACGAACTATTGATGTCTGCGTGTTCCGCAAGACGCACGGGCCTGTAAGCTCAATCGTTTCATCTTTGTATCTGTTGTTATGTGTCCAGTAAATCTGGCTTTGCTATCTCGTGTCCTTCTTGGTGTTGCATTTTGGGTAGCCAGCAGTGTATTAATTCATAGGCCGTAGGCCTAGGTGGTTTTAACAGTTTTTATTTTACCAATGCGATGTTTACAACGTTTACACATCAAGTAAAGTTAATAATATTGCGCTTTTACCTAGGCACTACGTAAATATTAATTCATAGGCCCACGGGCTATATATGCCTTGTAAAGATGCAAGAAATGATCCGTTGAGGGCCTTTTTTAGGTTTTATAAAATGTTTACAAATGCCAAATACCTAAGTTGTAACTTAAATCTTCTGAAAAGGCCCACAGCCTAGGCATCTTGAAAAGGTTTGAGAAATGTTCCGTTGAGTGCCTTTTACCAGGTTTATAATATGTTTACAAATACTAAATATATGGAAATCATTTTTCAAAATGGTATAAAGAGGAGAATAACTTAATTTGTTATTACTTTCTTAAAAATTAAAAAAAAATGGCCGTTTTCAGGATGACACCATCGGACGAATCGGCACTGTACTAATCGTAGCATTGGACTAACCGGCATTGGACCAGTCGTACACTGAGAAAAAAGTTTGTTTGAAACAGCAAAATAGTTTTGTTGAGCTGTTTTGTCGATTTATTTTGTTGCTTTAGCCAAACTCCATCGCAATTGTTTTGTTGGCAGCACAAAATAATTTCGTTGGCTATATTTTGTTAATTCAACTATATGGAGGTGTCATGGACCTTACGCCAAAGATCACGTGATTAATAGCTACTCCATACGGGCACTACCAGACTACCACTGATCAGAAGAATCTCGTTTGGTGCTTAAGATTTCGTTTTGAATGATGGCTGACTGCGAATTTTTATTGGCGATCGGTTCCTGATCGCAAATAAAAATTTGCACATGAGGTAATGATAAGAGTTGTAATTTTTGTATAGAGCTTGATTTCGTGTATGGGCAGGGTGTTTCAAAATTCGTGCGGCGACAAAAGATTGCATGGTAATAGTACCCTGGAACATATAGAACGTTAAGAAAAATATTACGATTTGTTTTTGTCTAACCAAAAATGTCAATAATTTGTTCCATCAAAAATCTAAGGAGAACATTTAAAAAGAAATCGGATTTAGAAACATTTTATGCACGCACCAAAATAGTGTCAATACATCGTTATGTCAAATATATATCGTCCGTGAATATTCCAAAAGGTAATAAACCGACCTTCAAATGCTGAATTCGCTTCGCAGATAAGAAGTTACTCGTAAGAACAGGTATGGCTGAGTAGTTAGCACACCTAGGTCCTAAACTGAAGGTTTCAGGTTCGAATCAGCTCGGTGAGAGGTTTTTTCGTCACCTAACATTGTCTAAATTCATTTAAACACCACTAGAAAATAAATACGGCAGAAAAATATTGGCGGTAAAAATTAATATATGGCGGGAAAAAATATAGGCGGGGGAAAAAAAGATGGCAGGGGTTATGGCGGACACCCAATGTCGAAGGGCACCGCCTAAAATTACTGAACTGGCAAAGTGTTGCCATCGGAAAACAAGTTTAGGGACAAAGTGGCCCAGCTGTATAACTCGAATTTTGTTGGAGCAAGAAATTACTGTGTCACGATAACAATATATTCGGTTGCAGCAACAAAACGTTTTATCACGATAACAATACATATCGTTGGATCAAAGAAATTCCCAAAAATCGACCTAGGCATTTTGTTAAATGAACAAAACGTTTTGTCATGATAACAATAAATTTTCTAGAATCAACAATAATTTTCAGCAAAATACTTTTGTAAATTCAACAAACATTTTTGTTGACTGCATATCAACAAAATTTTTTGGTTGATTCAACAATTTTTTTGCTGAATTAACAAAACTTTTTTCTTAGTGTAACCTTGGACTAATCGTCCATTCGACGAATAATCCATTGGGACTAAACGGCATAGGACCAATCGGCCCTTTGAACGAATCGGAATTGGACTAATCGGCATTGGACCAATCGGAATTGGACTAATTAGCATTGGACCAATCGTCCCTTTGAACGAATCGGAATTGGACTAATCGGCATTGGACCAATTGTCCCTTTGAACGAATCGGAATTGGACTAATCGGCATTGGACTAATCGGCATTGGATCAATTGTCCCTTTGAACGAATCGGAATTGGACTAATCGGCATTGCACCAATCGTCATTGGACGAATTGTCTGGGACTGGCTTTGATAGGAACCGCAATCTGCTGTTTACCGTTGTTTTGTTTGGGAGTATCTGCATTCCGCTTTGCGTCCAGGACATAAGCTTATTACTTCTGACTTAGATAGAATTAAATGTGTCGGGAGGGTGGCGTTGAAGAAAAATACCGGAGCAGAGAACACCAGTTCCAAAACAAGTACTGCTTTGTCTTATGAACCGTAAATTTAGAAATTAAATGAAATATAAAATAAAACCTTTTATTTCCCAGAGTTCAACTACAGAAGGAAGAAATGTAAAATGGTTTCATAAATTTTTCTAATTAAAATATACCCTTAAAAAAGCTCTGAATCGTGAGATGGCGTTGCAAACTTTTTTGGGATGCTAACATCACCCCGTGCCACCCCTTTTACGACGTCGCTCTGCTCGAGAAATGCTTTATCATTGCAGAACACTTGAAGTTATGCAACGGAGGAAAGCTACGTTCATTTAAAGCAAGCTCCTTTTTACGTTTTTCATTTTACTGAACCACTAGTACACCCAGAATTTTCCCGGGGGGGGGGGGGGTGACCCCGTAAATGTACCGGGAAAATAGCCAGGTGATGTAACAATTAAGAAGGGATTTCAATTCTGTACATTTATTCTTATCCAGTTGCCAGTAAATGTTAGAGTACAAGAAAGTTAAATGATTAGAAGAATAAGTAGATGAAATTCTTTTTTTACGCTTTCCAACCGTAGTTTGAAGAAGCGTATATGCTCCCCCTTTGTCCGTCTGTCTGTCCGTCCGCCCGCACGATAGCTCGCGTAAAAATGGTTGGATTTTGATGAAATTTTAGTATGTGGTAGGGGACAAACTGGGAAGGAACCCTATTGAAAATGGGCGAAATGGGGTCAAAGGTCCTATGAAGTAGTGGGATCCATTCCATCGCCCTTATGCGTCATAACGTACGTAAAAATCTAAAAATCAGAGGTATTTTCGCGCTGCAAATCGAAGAGGCTGTAAGGGCTGTCAAAGCACGATAAAATTAAACTTGTTACAAAGCGCACACACCACACTTCGAAATTATCATCTAAAAACGTATGGTCTAAAAAACGTCTTTATTTACAATTTAAAAATATGGTTGCTTAAAAGCTTTGGCGAGCACTTTCGCGACCACTATAGTCGCATCTTCAGACCGATGAGTGAAATCATATTAGAGCGGCAGATGATTTAAATAGCAATAGACATGTGCACAGAGAATACATATTATGTAAATGAGGAAAAACACATAAATCACCGCCATTCACCACAAACTGTTTAAATTCATCAAAATTATTTTGGTGGTTTCTCCCATGAGTATACTGTAAAACGAAATTTATCCAGGCACTAGGGATGTAGATAGGAACGTCTTCATCGCAGTACTTAGGTCCTAAATTTATAATATATATGTTCTCAGTGAGGAGCATAGAGCTTTTGGTAGAAGCTGTTGATAACAAGTTTGCATTTTCCCAGTCAGGTCTTAAGTCCCTTTCAATGACAGTATTAGACAATGCCGAAGTAGTAGCTCCTTTACGGATGGCACATTTGTGTTCAGCCCACCGAATTCCCAGGCTTCGAAAAATCGAACCCAAATAGCAGAGATCCGCAGATTGTTCATTAATGTCCATCAGGGGGACACCATATACCCCAAAGCGGGAAACAGTTGGTATTATATCTCTGTCATGTCTAATAATACACTGCTGGACAATTGCTAAGGACGGATCATAAACGACTATATAGCGCATAAAAAAGTAAGTGTGGTTGGATGCCAAGTGAAATAAAATAATGTCAGAATGCCAGGACATTACAAGAAAGACAATTTATTGTGCTCTGAAATCCAGAAGGCTTTGGAACGTGTTCAAGGGACAAACAGGCCATTTTGTGCAGAATACGTAAACGTGAAAAAAATGCAATTACCGTCCGCAGGCGTTCCGACGTAAGATGTCAATACGGGATTTGGCCACTATGGAGGGCGATGCAAGATTCCACACGTCGTGTCATGCTTTGCACAACATTATCAAGCAACTGTTGGGGTAATTTATCCCATTCCTCTGTCAGTGCACGTATGAGGGTGTCCTTGTTTATTGGAGAGCATTGGCGACCAGCAAGACTCCTCCCCAAAGCATCCCACACATTTTCAATGGGATTCAGATCTGGAGAACGTGCTGGCCATACGAGGCGTTGAATATTCTCGCTCTCAAGACACTCCTGGACAGCGACTGTTCGATGACATGTTGCGTTGTCGTCCATGAAAATGAATCTATCACCGACAGCACCACGGAACATGCGAACATGAGGTAGCAGAACATCATTAATGTATCGTTGGCCAGTCATAGTCAAAGTTGGAAGCACATAGAGGGACGTATGGCCATTTATCATGATGCCAGTCCATAGCATGACACTACATGTCGGATATCGGTCCCTTTCCTGTATGTTTGCTGGACAATATGCAGCACCACTATCACGCCAGATCAGTTGTCGTCGACAAACAGACGATACACTGTATCTACTCTCATCTGAGAAGAGGACAGCAGACCAGTCGTTATCAGTCCAATTGCGATGTTGATGGCACCATTGCAAACGGGCGGTACGGTGACGTCTGGACAATGGCATGCATACAACAGGACGGCGGGCGTATAGTCCTCCTTCATGCAAACGTCTGGCGACAGTTTTTCGGGAGATCCGCTTGCCAGTAGCAGCCATAAACTGATTTGCTGCCTCACTAGCTGTGCTGCGCTGGTGTCTTTTTGTTGATAGCACTATGTACCGATCTTCTGCAGGTGTCGTACTGCGAACACGACCTCCCCCGTGACGTTTGCTTCACTCTCCATTTGTTTGAAATGATTTCCAAAGCCTTGAAACAACACTGTGAACTCCCTGGCAACATCTGTTGCCAGGGAGTTCACAGTGTTGTTCCCCTGGCAACATCTGTTATTTCGAACTCCCTGGCAACACCTGTTATTTTTCGACCTTCTTCAATCTTGCCAATAATACGGCCACGCGTAAAATCATCTAGGTGATGTCGGGAAGACATACTGAAAATTGCAAGTTCGTCAATTGATTCTTTCCCTTTCAACTTTGCGTTTGCCGCCCCGGTGGCGCAGTGGTCTAAGCGATGGCCTCTGATCATTCGTCCGTTGGGGGTCCGGGTTCGAATCCCGGTGAGGCATGGATGTTGTGTTTGTCTTACGGCACTGGCTCTTTCCCTTCCCTGGAACCAGTGGCCCTAAATTAGGGACGGGCGACTGCTTATAGCCCATTGAGTTGCTCACGGTGGTCGTTAAACCTCCAAAAAAAAAAAAAAAAAAAAAAAAAAAACTTTGCGTTTGAACAACCACGGTCAATACGCTTCAAATCCTTTATATCTCTTATCAGCGCTATGACGTCACGAACAAGTTCGGCAATCCAAAATTTGCATACGCACAACACGTCTTACTGTATCCCGCACTTATGCTAATTTCCACATTTTCCTGCCTTCCATTTTATGGTTGCCATCGTTGCTATTGTCATCCGTCCTTAGCAATTGTCCGGCAGTGTAGAAAAGACGTTTTGAGTTTTGACACCGAACCCTAAGGAGTATTTTTACAGGTGTTTTTTAAAAAGGTAACAACTGATTTTTGGTAGGGCATCCTTCCCACATATTTAGTTGTGGGTACACTTCTAGTTAGGGTTGTTGAAGTCTTCCGTTTATATTCTATCTACCAACAAGTAATTGGATACCTGTGATAGCAAAGGAAAACAAAGTTTATTCACCTTCAATAGTTGGTGGAGCCTCCACGAGCGGCGATTACATCTGCGACCCTCCGGGGCATACTCTCAACCAGGAGTTGTACGACGGCTAGCGGTATTTTCTTCCACTCGGCTTGGAGAAGACAGGTCAGTTCCTTCACCGATTTCGGACGGTGGGGACACCCCTTAAGTCGACGCTCCAACTCGTCCCAGAGGTGCTCGATAGGGTTAACGTCCGGGCTCTGCGCAGGCCAGTCCATTCGATTAACCCCATTGTCACCATACCAAGCCATGGTGGACCTCGCAACATAACAGGTAGCATTGTCATCCTGAAAGTAACATGGGTCCACCTGTAAAACTGCCACAACATAGGAAGCGCATGGTCATCCAAAATGGTGCAGTAGGTCTTGGCGTTGAGTCTACCAGGAATTGTGACTAAGGGTCCCGTGCCATACCCTGAGAAACACCCCCATAGCATAATTCCACCGCCGCTGAACTTCACAGTTGGCACAATACATTCCGCGCAGGAGGCATTCTCCAGGCAGACGTCAAACCCAGACCCTGCCATCCGAAAGGTAGAGGGTGAACCTTCATTCGTCGCTCCAGAGAACCTGTTTCCACTGTTCAACGGTCCACTGTCGACGTTCTTTGCATCACGTTAGCCGAGCAGCGCTATTGGACTTGGTGATTAAAAGCTTGTGAGCGGCAGCACGTCCATGATAACCGAGCAGATGGGCTTCTTTACGGATGGTATTCATCGAAAGAACACTCCCGGATGCCTGTTGAAACTCCTCCCGGATGTGGCCTATCGATTTGGTGCGGTTCTTCCGAATTTCTCTGGCCAGCACCCGTCGGTCTCTAACTCCCAGTTTTGTGGATCTGCCGGGTCGGGGCACATTCCGACAGTCACCTCTCATCTTCCACTTGCCAATCACGTAGGCCACTGTCGATTTTGGGTACTTCAACTCGCTGGATATGTCACGTATGGATCGGCCATTTCTGTGATGCCCGACGATTACACCTTTCTCGAAATCAGAGAGCTCCGAACTGCGTGGCATATTGCATGCGACTGATTGCGTTGTTGTTTCCCACACGATATTTAATGGCGGCGGCCGTGACGTCTATCAGGATCGCAGATATCGTGGATTGCAGGGGTGTCCAATTACTTGTTGGTAGATAGTGTATTGTTGTATAAGTCGTTGTACGCTGCCCGTGGGGTATCCATGTGCATTTGCAATCTCATTCATTTTCCCCAATTCCTGATTTCCGTATACAGAATTCGAACAGTGAGTAAAAGCTCTATTCGCAAGGAATCTAAGTGCCGAGTATTTGTAAGAGGTTGGAGCACACGAGTTGAAGGAGATCATTACCGGGATAGAGGTTGGTTTCCGATAGACAGAAAAATCAAAATATTCATGTTCTGAGGAATGTGAGACCAAAAAGGTTAAGATAGGGTAGTGACCCAGATTTTTCTACCTCTATAGTAAATCTTATGCTGGGAATGATTGAAGATAAGTTTGAAGCCATATCATGCAGTTCGGAGACAGAGTGAGGCCAGATAGGAAAACAATCATCAACATATCTTTATATATAATGACGGTTGAACAGTACAGGATTTGAGGTATTTATTTTCTAAGTCCTGAAGCAGGATCTCGGTAAGAACAGATGACAAAGGGGAACTGATTGGTGCCCCCTCATTTTTTTTATAGATGGTTTGGTGAAAACGGAAAAAACATCGGTCCACCAAGTTTCAAAGCTTGTAGGGTTGTATCAATTTCAGCTTGGCTGTAATGGTTCAGGATAAGCAAGATGTTTTCAATGAAAGCATAGGCAACTGTACGAGAAATATTGGGGAAGAGGTTTTCCACATCTAGTGAGGCAAGAATGAACTGAGTCTTCGGGAATTGACAAGATGTTATTTTGTTAATGGCTTCTATTGCATTATTGACTGAGAAAATAGATTTAGTGTTAAATGGTTTCAGGAAGACTGCAAGAGATTTTTCCAGGTTTCGAGTGGGGTTTGCATAACCTGAGATGAGGAGTCGAACAGGATGATCAGGTTTATGAGTTTTTACTTTTCCAAAGGCTTCAGGAACTCTGGATCCTGGGGGAAGTAACATATTGCGGGTGATACAATCCGGTAGTAAGCCAGAGTTGCGTAATTTTGATAACCTAGTAAATCGTATAGGCTGTCGGATCAGAGTTCGAAATTGAGTGGGGTATATTCCGGATAGTTGCCAGCATTTTTGTAACATATTCGGTATGGTCCAGGATAAAAATTTGGTTAGTTTTGTCGGCCGTGGGTGTGCCACTGCACTCGACACACACACACGCGCGCGCGCGTACACACACACGCACGCACAAGCCAGACAGGAGTTACTTGTTTCTTCTTAAATCCCAGATACAGGAGAAAAATGCTATTGCCTCACCTGTTCGTAATTGGTGTTTCCAGATGACTGACTCCCCTCAGTCTCAGCAAACTCGGACATCACCAAAATATCCGTTGTTTCTAAGTTGTATATGAGTAGGGATCTTCTATGGGTTTCTGAAACCTAGAGCTCAGCTAACCTTCGAAAATTTCCTTCAGCAATCCATCTCTCACACTTTTTCGGTTTGTCTGCAGGTTTAACGACCAGCGTGAGCAAATCAATGAGCTGAAAACCAGCCCCCGGTCCCTAATTTGAGGCCACTGATTCAAGGGAAGACAAGCTGTCATGGCCGTAAGAAAAACACTCCACTCATGACTCACTCGAGGCTCGAACCCGGGTGAGAAATGAGTGGGGGCCAGCGCTCAGTGAGCTGAGGCTATCTCTCATTTAGCCATTACTTTTTTGGGGTTTTGTCAGCATGAATTGCTCCCATTCCCATATTTGTTGTTTTTATATATTTAACATAATAATAATAGTAAAAATTGCTTTATATAATGTTATATATTTTTAATATATTAACATGCATAAATTGTTGTCACGATGTGTTCGTAATGATCAAAAGTGTGCTATCTAATTTTTGATGGAAAAAGGCGGCCCTAAATATTTTTTTTGCAGACGACCCCACCCCCTCCCCTCCCACAGTTTTGCGTTGCAACACTGCCTAAGACAGTTTGTATATTGTTAACGTGCAATTTAATTTATGGTACTCATATTCAATGCGCTTTGTGAACGGTGTTAATAAGTCCAAACTAAAACCTGTTTATTTTCACTTCTTTACTCTTATCAGAAATTTCCTGGATCGTATTCTACAGCTCTGAGTGCATGCTTGCAAAAATTACTATGTCGTCATCAACACGAAGGTGAATTTCTTCAATATCTCCTGCATTTCCATTGCATTAGTCTTTCTGCTCTCAAAATTTCTATAGTTCTCAACACAGTTTTCCTACTTTAGCCGCAGCTGGGATCTGCTAGTGTTCGGTTGTGTAAGTAAGCAGAAGGCACATTGCTTCTTCCTGGCGCATGCGCACCAACCATGCGCTTCTGTTTGTCCTCTGGAAAAGCAACAGCCTGACACCGACAGCCAGTGATCGTGGCTTGGATAATTTCTAGACGCATGCGCACTGAACACCAACCTTTAGAAAACAGAAAATCTCAGCTTACCTTCCATCTTCTATCTTCCGTTTACTTTTCGATTATTTTTTTCAACTGAAAATGCGAAAACTTACGAATTCGAAAGATGTTTTAATGTACTCTTGAATAAAAATTAGTTTCAAAGTATATTTTAATATTTTTGCTCTGTGCTGAACCAATATACACCGATAATCCTAAGTTGCTGTTTGATATTAAAATGCTTTTAGTTAAAGCAAACAAACAAGAAAAATGACACCGAATTTTCGGGTGTAATAAGCACGTCTTTTGAATCCGTTCTGACGCAAATTAAATTTATCAAAGCTGTTCAAAGTCAATGGAACCGGTATGGAAACAATAGCATCTGACGGAAGAAAGAAGTTTTTCAATCGGATTTTTAATCCCTCAGATATTGCTGTAAACGGAATCATGAGCTTACGCCCTCTGGTTGCAGACTTGTGCGCAAAAAAACATGAATTTATATGAGAAACATTTCACACCGGAAACGCTCTCCAACACAGAAATAAATTTTCAAATCGGACTCTTAGAAACAGAGATATCGACAAAAATAAGATGTGACTTTATGTCCCTTTGTGGGAAAACTATGGATTATTTTAGGAAGAAAGTATTCTCAAAATGTTTTTCCACATGAGCTGTATCGGTTCAAGAAAAAAATATATATACGAGTTTTCAGGAGCTCAGATTTTGCTACAAATACATCAGAAGCAGAAATTAACACTTATGCCCCCTGGTGACCAAACCATTCTTTACCAAACATTGGAAATTATGTGAAAAATGTTTTCCATCTGGTCTTGTATGCGATACAGGAAGAAGTTTTCAAATCGGAGTTTTCGAAGCAGAAATAACACAGAAAACGCAATTTACCGTTGTGCCTCCTAGCGGAAAGTCTATGATTTACTTGAAAATTTTGAATTTATAGGAAAAACATTTGCACCGGAAACTTTGCACCAGAAACACTATCCAACAAAGAAGGAATGTTTCAAATCGGACTCCTTGAAGCAGAGATATTGACAAAAATAATATTTACATCAACGCCCCTGGCGTACAAACCATACATTATTTCAAGAAGAAAATGTTCCTAAAAGGTTTTTCGACATGAGTAGTATCGGTCAATAAAGGACTTTTTTCAATCGAGATTTTAGAAGCTCATATTTTCCTGCAAATACATCAGAAGCGGATATTAAGACTTACGCCACCTGGTGGCCAAACAATGTTTTACAAAAATTAGAAATTATGTGCAAAGGATTTGCCATCAGAAGCTGTATCCGGTGCAGAAATAATTTTTCAAATCGGAGATTTACAAGCAGAGATGTAAGAGGTAGCAATTTACCTTTACGCCCCCTAGCGGAAAGTCTATGAATTAATTGAAAATTTTGAAATTATATGAAAAACATGTCACACTGGAGACACTATGCAACAAAGAAGGAATTTTTCGAGTCGGACTCCTAGAAGTAGAGATATTGACGAAAATAAGATATACATCTACGCCCCCTGGCGGAGAAACTGTGGAAATATTTTAAGAAGAAATTATTACAAAAAGGTTTATCTATGTGAGTGACATCAGTCCACGAGAAAAAATTTTCAATCGATATTTTAGAAGCTCAGATTTTATGGCAAATACATCAGAAGCAAAAATTAACACTTACGCCCCCTGGTGGCCAAAGTATTCTTTCCCAACAATTTGAAATTATATGCAAAAGATTTTTGATCAGTAGGTGTATACAATGCAGAATTTTTTTTTTTCAAATCGGAGTTTTAGATGGAGAATTATCGGGGAAAATGTAAGTTATTTTTACGCCCTCTAGCGGAAAATGTATGCGTAATTTGAAAAAGTAACTATATCTAAAATACTCTTCGACATAAATGAAATCGAAAGATAAAAGAATTTTTTCAATCGGATGTTTAGAAGCAAATATGTAGAATAAAACGTATTTTTGCAATTCGACATCATCTGCATTTGACATCATCTGCCCTTTAGCGGCGAAATTGTACATCGTAAAAAAAAACGAAATGAAGGATCATCATTCGCATATTTCAAGCTTCCCAATGCAAAAAAAAAAAAAAAAAAATTCAAATCGGACTAATAGTTGCAGAGATATTGTGCGTACAGACGGACGGACGGACAAACCAGTAACATAAGCACGATCTTTTTTATCAAAAGACGTGCTAACAAAAAGGAATTTTTCAAATCGGACTTCTAGAGGTAGAGATATTGACAAAAATAAGATATACACCTGCGCCCCTAAGCGGAGAAAGTGTGGAATATTTTAAGAAGAAATTATTACAAAAAGATTTATCTATGTGAGTGGCATCAGTGCACGAAAGAATTTTTTCAATCGATATTTTAGAAGAACAGATTTTATGGCAAATACATCAGAAGCCAAAATTAACCCTTGCGCCTCCTGGTGGCTAAAGTATTCTATACCAAAAATCAGAAATTATATGCAAAAGATTTTCCATCACGCGGTTTATCCGCTGAAGAAAAAAATTTCAAATCGGAGTTTTAGAAAAAGAATTATCGGGGAAAATGTAATTTACTTTTACGCCCCCTAAGGGAACATCAATGCTTAATTTGAAAAAGTAACTATACGTAAAATACTATTCGACATAAATGGAATAGAAAGATAAAAGAATATTTTCAATCGGATGTTTAGAAGCAAATATGTAGAATAAAACGTATTTTTGAATTCGACATCATCTGCATTTATGCCCTCTAGCGGCGAAATTGTACATCGTAAAAAAACGAAATGAAGGATCATCATTCGCATATTTCAAGCTTCCCAATGTAAAAAGAATTTTTCAAATCGGACTAATAGTTGCAGGTATATCGTGGGTACAGACGGACGGACGGACGGACGGACAAACCGGTAGCATTAGCACGATCTTTTTTTACAAAAGGCGTGCTAAAAAACAGTGTTCCTCACCATGTGTTTCAGTAAAAAAATGTGATACTTATGAATTTCTAAAAAATGCATCTCAAAAATCATCTTACATTCTGACGCTTCATTCAGAATTATTCGAAAAAACGTGAACTGGTTTTGACTTTAATCTTGAATTGTGATTTTTTTCTTCTTGGAGGTTTTACGACAACCGTGAGCAACTCAGTGGTCTGTAAAGCAGTCTCCAGTCCCTAATTTAGGGCCACTGGTTCCAGGGAAGGGACAGAGCCAGTGCCGAAAGACAAACACAGCAACCATGCTGCACCGGGATTCCAACCCGGATCTACCTCGGACGAATAATCAGAAGCCATCGCTTAGACCACTGCGCCATCGGGGTGGCAAAATTGTGATCACAACAATTCGTATGACAAAAGAATTGTCACAAACTCCATTCCTTCATAAAAGATTCAAAGTAAATATTAATGAAATTCGTAAAAATTTAAAACAGCATACCCACCTGCAAAGACATACCCACAAATAAATTTAGAACAGCATACCCACCCGCATGACACTGATGTTTATCGATGAATATTCATCGGTAACATCCTGTATTCTCCGAAACTTGATATCTATCGGTTTTCTTCGAAATCGTTCAAGCTTTGCTGTAAATTGTAAACCTTCCTACCTCGGCCCGCAGTAGGATGGAATACTCTCTCTCTCTCTCTCTCTCTCTTTCCTCCATGTCTAGTTTAAAAGAAGGAAAGGGATATAAAACTGTACCAGAGGAGTTGCAAATAAAATTCCAATGTGCCCACTCGCGTTCTTTGCCTAACGAGTTTGTTGTCTCCAGATGCATCTCGTTTCCCTTTTATGTATTTTTCGATTAAAGTGGGAAGCATTGTTTTTCGAAAGATCTAGAGAAACAAACGAATTATTGGTTGATCGATGTGTGTGTGGTTTTGAGTAGAAGGGACCGTTCGGTTGAAGGAAAAAGATTTCCTCAACGTCCGTACCTATAATATCCTGAGTGAATGTATCAGAAGTTCACCCAAAATGATCGCGCCAGATACATGTACTCCTTCCTCACTCTCTCTTCTCTGTTGGCACTTTGCCACGCACCCACACTGCCGATCAACCAACCCATGCGCCATTTACCGCAATCCGTTTGGATTTCTTTCTTCGGCGCGTGATTTTTTGGGTGCCGTTGTGTGCTAAGGTATGACTATAGCCTGCACTTTGCTACAGAACATTAAATTTTCTGCGCAACGAGCCATGGCAGGAAACCGTTCGAGATTTATTAAATTAATAATAATTTCCTACCGTATTAAAACAGTGCCATATGGAAACTGCATTACAATTACGCATGCTAAATATGATTCTATTTTGTTTGTAATCGTAATCAAATTTAAGATATAGGTTCGCAAGAGCATTTTAGGTTAAGGTACTTCAATATAACACAATTCAACAAAAGTCATAAAATTTCATCGACCTTACATACAGCTAGACTGAGAATGACGTCACAATTTATGGCTCCAACATTAGAAAGGGAAATGTCACGTGATCTTAGTCAAAAATGTTAAAAGAAAATTCTACAACTTGTAGCCAGTGAGAACTGAATTAAATTATTAAGCAGATTCTATGATTCTAGGGTAATAACTTGATTCCAATCTGCAGTAAATTTTTATTACGGTTAGTACGGGACACTATTCCATCTGAGTTTTCCATATTTTTAGTAAGTTGCAAATAAAATTCCAATGTGCCCACTCGCGTTCTTTGCCTAACGAGTTTGTTGTCTCCAGATGCATCTCGTTTCCTTTTTATGTATTTTTCGATTAAAGTGTATGATGTAGAAGTCTTTTCGTACTTCTACGTTAATTTAAAACGTCAACATACTAAGAAATAGTTCCTAAATGAAAGAAACCTTAACGGCCAGGCGAAACATGTAAACAACAGAAGTCAAACTTACAGAAAAGATGCTTTATTCAAGGTTGTAGCACGTCCATAACAGAACGATATCAATATTTAAACACATCACACAGCTTCACAGTTCTTAACACAACGCTCGCTTTACAACGCACTTTTTCAACGCTCTCAATAATCGCTCTCTTACAACAGTTTAGTCGTCGCTTTTATCTCTCATTCTTATTAATTCAGGCATACGTCACGTTCATTCAACCTCAATTATGTTCCCAACAGTATTCGTTTGAGAGAAAAGATATTACGTTAAGAGTGAAGAATAACTGAGAATAAACTCAAGATTTACATAGGGAAAGAAACTAAAAAGGAAAGTTAATTTAGAATATACGTCACAAGTGGGAAGCATTGTTTTTCGAAAGATCCAGAGAAACAAACGAATTATTGGTTGATCGATGTGAGTGTGGTTTTGAGTAGAAGGGATCGTTTGGTTAAAGGAAAGTACAAACGCAGCCGGTTCATACAAGAATACACTAAACAAATGACCTCCTTCGTCCAAACGACAAGTCTTGTAACTCCGAAATGGTTGCAATTAAATTTCTATAAATGACAATTTCTTAATGAAAATATCCTTAGGTTTATTATTCCTGAAAAACGCACTTGTTACGTACATGATTTACTAAATGGGGATATTTAAAAGTAGCCTTTCAGGTCATAAGAAAGCATTGAAACTGGATAGCACGCAACCACTGCTGCCTAATATCACGTGATATGACGACTCTCATGCTGGGACCACGGCGGCTCTCTGGCAGACACTACCAGTGCGCGGTCTATTACTATGTATGGTCGAAGTAAAATTTATACTGTTCAATAATACGTTCACACAGTTTTGATACATATTGTCTGTTTTTAAATACGTAAATTCTTTACTGAATGTTAACTAGCTGTTTCTCCATTTTAAGCTGCTGTTGGTTGTAGGTGAACTTGCTTAAGGTGGACGTCTAGTTATTTTGCTTCCTATACTTCTAATGGGCAAACTTCTGTACACATTTTCTTCACAATTAATGCGTTCCCAAGGATGAAAATTTGAACATCGATTAAAATAACTTCATATTATAATTTGTAATACTTAATATTTTCTAAAATATAAGCATAATTATATTAAAAATAAATAACATTTCCTCTGGTGGTGTTGAGACCAGAAAAAAGATGGCGCGACCTGTACATTGATGACGTCAGTAGACAAACAAATGTTGGATTGCTTAATTAAGGTTATGTTTTAAAAAATATTAAGTATTACAAGTTACAATCTGAAGTTATTTTAATCGATGTTCAAATTTTCATCTTTGGGAACGCATTAATTGTGAAGAAAATGTGTACAGAAGTTTGCCCATTGGAAGTATAGGAAGCAAAATCACTAGACGTCCACCTTAACTCAGTTCATGGCTAAATGTTCTTAGAGAACTTTGCAGAGCATGTATTCAAACTAATTAAGCAACTGCCAATGGACAGAGATCAGAATAGTATGAGAAATAAGAGATATACATAGCAAATCCAACGCTTTATTTTTTCATTCTCTGAACGGTCAAATCCACTGATACCACGTGACTCAGGTCACCGTACAGAATTGAATCCAGTGACAGCAATAGTCGAACACACATATATCTCAACATGTTTTATATCAACCTTTAACAATCTACTCGAAATTTTTACAACCCTTGTATACTCCACCAATTTTATCTTACCGTGACCCACTGTTAGCAGGGGCGTATATAGAAATTTTTTCGGGTCGAAAATGAAAGTTTTTCAAATACATCAGGACAAAATAAAAGTTAATGAAAAAATTAAAGCATTGTTTTTTACTGTAATTTAATGCATTTTTATTAAATTAAAGCATTTGTTTTGTAATTTAGGTCGCATTTTAACAAAGAAATTAAACACTTTCGGGTGGGCAACGCCCCGTTCGCCCCCCCCCTCTCTAAATACGCCCCTGACAGTCAGAAATGCCAAATTGTAAAATCTGTTCGAGTAAGTAATGTACCGTTCAGTGGGAAAACATTTAACCAAGAAGTAAGTAAAATTTACACAAGAGCAGTAATTCAAAAGGAAGCTTAAATAGAAATAGATATACGTCACAGGTCGCATTTGTTTTCACTTCGAAAAGATCGTCATAACACTAGCCAAATCTAAGAATATGTTTTCTGAACGGTAAAATTTTACGAAACCGTGGAGTGACAGTCTCGAGCTCTACCTTGCCGACTCTCCCATTTTGTTTATAAAAGGCAACGCAGTACCTGCAAAAACGCTGACCCTTTAGATGCCATACTTTGAGAACACGTGCTTATTACAAGAAAAGAAAATACTGCACTGTAAAAAATTAGTACTTAGAAATAAGCAAACTGTACTCGTTTTTGAGTACGTTCTGGGCTTATAATAGCTCCGTGTACTTGTGTCTCATTTTTGGAAAAGACACGTACTCACTATTGAGTTTATACAAGGAATCAATTGTGAGTATATCCGGTATTTCTAATTTGAAATAGATGTGCTCATTTTGGAGTACATATATTTCAAATACACTATATTGACAAAAGTCACCGGACACCATTTCAAAAGCAAATGAACGGATCCGCTGCGTTGTTAAGATGTGCGGTACAGCTGCAAATGGTATAAAAATAGGCCTGCAGCTGACCGCGATCATATCTCACTGTGAGGTCGAGTGAAAATGTCGCGGCGGGAGAGAACTGACTTCGAGCAAGGAAAGATTGTTGGGTGTTATATTAGTGGGTTGTCCATGAGTGAAACAGAGAAGCATTTAAATATACCCAAGTCAACTGTTTTGGATGTACTAAATAAGTGGAAGACACATGGCGTGCCTGAAGCAGCAAAACGTACCGGCACACCACAGAAAATCAGTGATAGAGGACGTCAAAGCCTCAGAAGAGTCGTTACAGCTAATCGACGGAGTACTGCACAAGACCTCAGTGTACAAATGAGTAAATATGCTGGAGCCTCGGTATGTACACGTACCATTCGCAGAGAACTTCATTCCATGGGTTACCCTGGTCGTGCGGCTGTTCATAAGCCTTTCATCTCCACTCAAAATGCTACTCGTCGTTTAGCATGGTGTAAAGAACGTTTATGTGGACCGTAGATTAATGGAAACGGGTCCTATGCATTGATGAATCCAAATACACGATCCATCAGTCTGATGGCCGTGTGTGATATGGCGGCAGGCGGGGGAACGCTACTTACCACAGTGTACTGTTCCTACGGTCAAGTTTGGAGCTGGCAGTGTACTCGTGCGGGGGTGGTTTTTTTTTTTTTTTTTTTTTGATTAGAGGTTTAACGACCACCGTGAGCAACTCAATGGGCTATAAGCAGTCGCCCGTCCTTAATTTAGGGTCACTGGTTCCAGGGAAGGGAGAAAGCCAGTGCCGTAAGACAAACACAACATCCATGCCTCACCGGGATTCCAACCCGGACCCCGTTCGGACGAATGATCAGAGGCCATCACTTAGACCACTGCGCCACCGGGTCGGCGGGTGCTTTTTGTGGTATGGTCCCGGCCCATTGGTTATCGTGGACAAACCTGTTAAACAGCACGTTTACCTCGATATTCTGGACAATTATGCTCTACCAACTCTGTGGCAATACTATGGAACCGAGCCTTGTTAGTTCCAGCAGAATAATACACCGAGCAATAAAGCAAAGACTGTTACGGCGTGATTTGGCGATAATTCTGTATCGTGTGTGGACTGGCCAGCACAGAGCCCTGGTCTTAATCCCATAGAGCACCTATGGGATGAATTACAGCGCCGCATAAGAAGTTTGGAACCAAAGCCTACTACTAAGCAACAGTTAGCAGCAGCATTAGGTAATGAATGGAAGCGCATACCTATCGCTGTGTTCCAAAACCTTGTCGAAAGCCTGTCTCGAAGGGTCAGTGCATTCATTGAGGCCAAAGGTGGACCGACCCGTAATAATATATGTCAATAAATGTTATGCTGTGTTTCTGTTCTAGGTGTCCGGTGACTTTTGTCAACATAGTGTATATTTTTAAGCAACTACTCAAAGGTGAAAAATGACTATTTAAATAACAAGTCAGGGAAAAGAAAATGTGCTATTTTTGCAGCATTTGGTCTTCCTGTGTGACTCACTAACAATGGGGACATCTCCAAATTTAGACAAAGGCATTTAATAATCATCATTACAGGGGAACTAAATCCTAGCACCAGTCGAACTACCATACACCCCACACAAATAAATATATTCCAATTTTAATTTCATGTATCGGAAAAATTATCATACATGCATTTTCTAACACATGTTCATAACCAGGGAGGGGAGGGGGCGAATACAGTACAAGATAAGTTTATTTTTCGTTTATTTATTTCTGTGTGTACATTGTGCTGAGAGTTATACATTCTCTGTATTAATTTAGTCTAGTTGGCAGCCACTAAACCTTTATTTATATCTGTGTGCCCTGCAACATTATGCACTTAAATAGTGAGAAAATATTAACTCTAATTCTTAATTTCTTCAGTTTCAAATAGACTAAAGGTGGGAGAAGGCAAAGTTGTTAAAACCACATATAAAATGTAGACTGTAACAGCATTATTAGCTTTTTTTTTCTTTTTACTTTCCTTTTCAAATATGTTCTCAGTATTAATTTAGAAGCCGTTTCCCTCTTCAAATTTATTACTTTTTGGATGAAAGCAATGTTATTTGATCAGCAAAAGCCAAGGTCAAAAACGGCAATTTTGAAGGCTGTTTCGTTTATTTTTCTCCGGTTTTTCTTTTACACATGCAAATTGCAATATAATAGTACGTCAACGCACTAATAGATTGCATTTCAGTTATTTTCTGCGTCTGTTTAAAACTGCGTTAACAGATCTTTTCGGTATAACCGTTTACACTCATATAGAACAGTAATAGCGAGAAAAAGCAAATCCCAAGAAAGTTAAAACAGACGCAATTTTCTTTCTGTTTTCTTTTTTTTTTTCTACGCTTTCCAACCATAGGTTGAAGAAGCGTATATGCACCAGCTTTTTCCGTCCGTCTGTCTGTCGGCATGATAACTCACGTAAAAATTGTTCGATTTCGATGAAATTTTAGTATGTGGTAGGGGACCACCAGGGAACAAACCCTATTGAAAATGGGTGAAGTGGGGTCAAAGGTCACGCCATAAGAGCGGGATCTATTTCATTGCCTTTATGCGTCATAACATGCGTAAATATGGTTCGATTTCGATGAAATTTTAGTATTTGGTAAGGAACCACCAGGGAACGAACCCTATTGAAAATGGGTGGAATGGGGTCAAAGATCAGGGCATAAAGGTGGAATCCATTCCATTGCCTTTATGCGTCATAACATGCGTAAAAATGTTTCGATTTCGATGAAATTTCAGTATGCGGTAGGAAACTACCTGGGCACGAACCCTATTGAAAATTGGCAAATTGGGGTCAAAGGTCAGGCAGGGCATAAGAGCGGGATCTATTCCATTGCCCTTATGCGTCATAACTTGCGTAAAAATTGTTCGATTTCGATGAAATTTTGGTATGTGGTAAGCAACCACCTGGGAACGAAACCTATTGAAAATGGGTGGAATGGGGTCAAAGATCAGGACATAAAAGCGGGATCCATTTCATTGCCTTTATGCGTCATAACATGCGTAAATATGGTTCGATTTCGATGAAATTTTAGTATCTGGTAAGGAACCACCAGGGAACGAACCCTATTGAAAATGGGTGGAATGGGGTCAAAGATCAGGGCATAAAGGTGGAATCCATTCCATTGCCTTTATGCGTCATAACACGCGTAAATATGGTTCGATTTCGATGAAATTTTAGTATGTGGTAGGGAACCACCCGGGCACGAACCCTATTGAAAATGGGCGAAATGGGGTCAAAGGTCAGGCAGGACATAAGAGCGGGATTTGTTCCATTGCCTTATGCGTCATAACTTTCGTAAAAATGGTTCGATTTCGATGAAATTTTAGTATGTGGTAGGGAGCCACTGGGGACGAACCCTATTGAAAATGAACGAAATGGGGTCAAAGGTCAGGACACTGGAGTGGGATCCATTCCATTGCCCTTGTGCATCATAACTTACCTAAAAAATGCTTCGATTGCGACAAAACGTTATCATGTTGTTCCGGAGGTATAGTGAACCGGTTCTGTTGAATATCAACGAAATGGGGTCAAAGGTCATTGCACAAAAGCAAGATTTATTCCACAGCCATTATTCTCATAACTTGCGTAAAACTGCTTCTATTGCGACAACTTTAGTATGTTATTCTTGAAGTGTACTGAACCGGTTCTGTTGAATATCATTGAAATGGGGTCAAAGGTTAGGACACAGGAGCGAGATTTATTCCACAGCCATTATCCTCATAATTTGAGTAATAATTTCTGGTATGTTGGAAAGCGTATCATAATCAATGCATTGCATGATTTTACTAACTTGTTTTAAATTCGGTGGTAGAACTGCTATGTCATAAAATAATTTGCAGAAAAATTAAATATGGACTTTATTTAAGCTCTTCCTTCAAGCATTAAGTAGGATTGAATACCCAGAAACGTAGCGCTGTAACCTTCCCGGTGCAGCTCAACTCCGTCGCTTAGCGTGACGTCACAAAAACGATGGTCAAGCCCGTAAAGAGAGGAGGGGTGAGTCTCGGGAGCACCGACAATGGCCACTGAATTAGAAACCTTTATGACGTGGTGACGCGCGTGTTTACTTATTTTTCATATACGTCACTCAAAGCGGGTTTTCCTAACAACGGGTTTTATACGCAGCGGAGAACGGAAAATGTCGAACGCATTGCTCTTCCCACTTGTACAATGGGAAGAACCCAGGCTGTTTTCCTAGAAGGAAGAAACCGGTTCTCCGCAGACGTGAGACGACCGGCGTGATAAGGCGACTGTTTTGAGAGCAGTCAATTGCGTAGCACGCAGCGCGCTAGTATAATTCATTCACCAAGATATACTTCGTTTTCTTCGATAATTAATAACCTATTATTTTTGGCAATTCCTTTGAATCGTTTCTCAACTTCCGAGGATGAGTAGTTGATAGAATTCGTTGGTGGAAATCCTATTTTATGGAACATGTTGTGGAAATCCTATTTCATGGAACAGTATTCAACTCAAGAAAGGAACGTCCTGAGAGACGCTTTTGCATCACCTTCAGCAACAGTAATGAGTAAAAATAAGTACTTTGCGCATAATTTTTATCCTATTTCAGTGCGTGTTTTTGTGGGTTGTTATACCGTCTAAAATGCTTTTCTCAGAATTATTAATTGCTCTATTTCATACAATTTTTTAATGTAAAGAAATTTCTATTGTATACATCATAAAAATGATCCGCAATTACACAAATATTTGTTTTAGTAATACAAGTTCCTCTAGTTACTTACCTCAAAGTGAGGGCAAGTTTTTCTGCAGGTGTTATTGGCTTCTTCACTCGATTATATGAATTACAGGCTATTTTATCTTCAATAAGAGTCAAAATGAAATTAAACTGCTCCGTTGTGAATCTGAAATATGCTTTAAACTTAAGTTCATCATCGAGCAAATGGTTTTTCTATCAAACTTCTGCACACTCCTTCTTTTACCCGACATAAATACATCGCACCAATTGGTTTTCTTTTGTGGAACCGTTCAAGTATGCAATTCTCCTCTTCTTCCACTCCTTCCAAGTACTTGACAACATAGTTTCTTCTTTGAAACAGACGTTTTTACACATTTTGAGACGCACTTCATTTGCCCCGCACGGGGATAACTGGTTTTCCAGTTATTTGGGGAGCGGCGCCCCCACGGCCCGAGCTGACCTTGTGACCGGTCAACATCTTGTGGTAGAAAAATATTTTTTTCCAACTTTATTTTCTAATTCGAATGTCTCCTTCGCCGGGACAGCCGTTCACCAGGCTGTTGGGGAGTGGCGCCCCCACGTTTCCCGAGCTGCTGAAGTGACTGACATCGTGGTTCTGTTTTTTTTGTATCTTCGTACCAGGCCTCGCCTTGTGTTGCACACCCCGTCCTGTGGAAATAAATTTTGTCCTAACTCCGTCTTTTGCTACTTTTTTCTCATCTACTCATCCGTAACCCTAACCTCTCAGTCGTAGGTTGCTGAGACCTTTTGTTGGTGCCCCATTCTCAGGGTTTCTTTTTTGTTTTGTTTCGTTTCTTCTTTTCCTGAGTTTGGGATACTAGGCTTACCTGCATGTTTGCCGTGTGTGGTAACCCGTAAGGCGGAAATGGGCTGTCTGGTGGCTGAGGTCACAGGTGGTGAACAAGTGCCACCTCTGTACCAACACTCCTCTTTGACCCCGGCTTCGCTGTAAACGGGCGGCTGGAGACTAGCCCACCTCTAGTCAGTAAATTCTGTGCCGAGTTGTGTGCAGGATTTTAACGGCTTTTGTCGTATAGAACGATAGGGCGAGCCCGGGGGTTGTGGGATCATGCCAAAGGCGTTGGCATGACGGTACTCTGGAGGCCGAAGTGTCCGCCGAGTTCATGTGAACACAACCATTGGACTATATTTGCAGCTAAGCTCTAGAACTGTGTCTTGCGTCATGTTTTTGGCTTGCGGACCTCCAGTTCTCCCCTGTTGGGCTCGATTGTGGGCGGAGTACGTTGCAGACGAATTCTTTCTTACTCCCATGGGGAAACCTAAACCCTCCTCAAAATTAAAAAACAAAAAACCAGAAGATATGGTGATTGATCAGGCACCCAATTTGCCTCAACCACCTCCCAAACATAACACACTGAAGAGAACTTTAGTTGAAGAACGACATCACCGCGACGTAACTTTAGATCCAGGTGTTGAGCCGTCAGCTCAGAAACGTCGCATTACACTTGCAGATTCGATAACTCAAGCTACTTTTCTCGTCATTTCTTCTACTGACCAGACGTTGAGACTTTCCTCCAAGTCTCCTTTTTTCATCTCGAAGGCACTTGCGGGTGTTGCTGGCTCTTTGAAGTCAGTAAAAGCTACGCTCTGGAGACCTGCTTGTGGAAACTTGCACTCTCTCTCAGAGCAAATCTCTTATGCAGTTGACCAGACTTCAGGATATTCCTGTTCAAGTGACGGCGCATCCGTATCTCAATACCTCCAAGGGAGTCATTTCTGAGCCCGACTTGTTGGACTGCGATGAAGACGAACTTGTGTGTGAACTTGCTGATCAGGGTGTCATAGCTGCCCGACGCATGACTTTCAGGCGCGATGGCGCTCTGATCAAATCGCGAAATGTTATTTTGACTTTTAACAGTCCGAAGGTACCTACTGAAATAAAGGCTGGTTACTTGTTATGTGCAGTTCGTCCATATATACCAAATCCTCTACGCTGTTTTAAGTGCCAGAGGTATGGACATTCCCAGCGGTCCTGTAACAGTGCTGCGAGGTGTGCAAATTGTGGATCCCGAGACCACGAAGGGACTGGATGCACTTCAGAGCCCTGCTGTGTTAACTGTGGTGACACCCACGCTGCTTATGCCCGGTCCTGTTCAAAGTGGAAAGACGAGAAGGCGATCCAGCGCGTCAAGACTCTGGAGGGCCTCTCATACGTTGCCGCAAAAAACAAGTTATGCATTCCCAATGATCGGCAGCGCACCTTTGCTGCCGTGGTTAAATCTCCGACTGCTACTACACAAACATTGGTACCCCGTCCTTTGCTTCTCCAACGACCTAGTCAACCTGCCAAACGGACTACGGTAGAGCAGGGCACGCAAGTGGATTTTTTGGATATTCACGTGGATATCCAAGTTGATATTGCAACATGCTCTCCACAGAGGAGCAGCGCTTCCAGTTCTGGGAGGAACGCCTGTACATGTGGGAAAGTTGGGCCAAAATCTGTTAAGGCCTGTAGGCTTCACCCTACACTTGAGGTCCCAGTCACAGGTGCTGAACACTTGCTCGACGTGTCGAGGTCCCCACCCTCAGCCACTGTAGTGGGAAAAAACTTAGCCGAGGGACCTGATACTTCACGGTCCTTGTCACAATCTCCTGACCGCGATCAGGCGTCAGATGTGAAGAGCGACGAAGAGTTTTAACTTTTCTTTGTTGCTCACCTTTTATTCATTGTTGATCTCTTATAATGGCTGCGTGTATCATCCAATGGAATTGTCGGGGTTCCCTGCTCCAATTTCGATGACATTAAGCATCTGCTCTCTTCTTCTTCGCCTGTGTGTCTGTGCTTACAGGAAACGAAGCTTCGACCCAGCGATTCGCTGTCGGTCAAGAACTACAGCTGCTTCCGGAAAGATAATTCCAGTGGTGACATTGCGTGTGGAGGAGTGGCGATTCTTGTCCCACACACTGTTCCAGCCTCACATTTTCACATCGATACGCCCCTGCAAGCTGTAGCAGTTCGTCTTTCTGTTAACACTGTGCTCACTGTTTGCTGCCTTTACTTACCACCGCACGATTCGTTTAGCGTTGCAGATCTCGAGAGCCTTGTTGCCCAACTACCTTCTCCCGTTCTCCTTGTGGGAGATTTTAATGCCCACAGTCCATTGTGGGGCAGTGATCGGACTGATGGTAGAGGTCGTAGGGTGGAGAGTTTGTTGTCCTCAAGTTCTCTCTGTGTGCTCAACACGGGAGACCATACGTACTTTCACGAGCCTAGCAGAACTTTCTCTGCCATTGATCTTGCCCTGGGTTCTCCATCGGTGTCTGCCGATTGGAACTGGAGAGTGCCGCAGGACCCCCTTGGCAGTGATCATTTCCCCATTTATCTTTCCCTGTGCCGAGACGAGTACCATCACCTTTCTCGTCCGCCCCGATGGCGGATTGATCGTGCCAAGTGGGAGGTTTTCACTGCTTCAGCGAATGTAACTGAGGACATGGTGAACCAGGAATCGATCGAAACTGCAGTAACAGCGGTCACGGAAAGTATTGTACATGCAGCTGAACTTGCCATCCCTAAGACCTCGGGTAAACTTCCAAAGGTACCAAAACCTTGGTGGAACGATGCATGTCGAGACTCTCGAAAAGCGCAACATCAGGCGTGGGGTCAATTTCGCCGTTACCCAACCCAAACGAACCTTCTAACCTTTAAACGTGCAAAGTCTTATGCCCGTTTGGTTCGGCGACGCAGTAAGAGGGATTCTTGGCGGGATTATATTTCCTCCATTCGTGCAGGTCTTAGTCCCAAGTTCTCTGGGACCGTATACGTAAGGTTCGGGGCAGTTTTAGCTCTAGCCAGATTTCATTTCTTGAGCACGATGGCGAAGTCGTTGCCGACGTTCCCGGTGTCGTGAACTGTTTGGGGGAAACCTTTGCTTCGGTTTCCAGCAATCTTGCGTACCCAGCATCGTTCCGTGGTGTGAAAGAGCGTGCTGAAAGGCAAAGACTAAATTTTGCGTGTCATCAGCAGTCTGACTATAATAGACCTTTCAGTATCACCGAACTGCAAAGTGCCCTCACTCAATCTGGGAACTCTTCCGTTGGCCATGATGAGATCCACTACGAAATGCTGCGACAGCTATCGCCGTCGTCGCTCGAAAATCTGTTAACACTCTTTAATCGAATCTGGTGTGAGCAATGTTTTCCCGACTCTTGGCGTTTTGCGCTTGTCATTCCTTTCCCAAAGCCGGGTAAAGACCCCAAACTCCCGTCTAGCTACAGGCCTATTGCACTCACAAGCTGTATGTGCAAAGTCCTGGAACGAATGGTCAATGCACGCTTCCTTTTCTTTTTAGAGAGCAACAAGATTTTATCATCTTCTCAAAGCGGTTTTCGTCGTCATCGCTGTACCGGTGATCATTTGCTTCGCCTTGAAACGTCGATTCGTGAGGCGTTCGTTAAGAGACAGCACTTTGTTTCGGTCTTTTTCGATCTCGAAAAGGCATATGATCGTGCATGGCGTTATGGAATTCTCCGTGAACTACATCAGTGTGGGTTACGGGGAAATCTCCCTATTTTCATTGTTGGTTTCCTCCGCGATCGTGTGTTTCGTGTGCGTCTCGGCACGACTCTCTCTGCTCCTTTTCGACAAGAGCAAGGCGTACCTCAGGGTTCCATATTGTCTACATCCCTTTTCATTTTATGCATTAACCAGGCTTTTAGAGAACTTCCTCCGACAATTTCTAGAACAATGTATGTCGATGACTTGCAGATCTCTTGTGCTTCTTCCAGTATGCGTATGATAGAACGGCAGTTGCAGTGCGGCATTACCAGCATCTGTTCTTGGGCAAACAAAAATGGCTTTCTCATCTCCCAGAATAAGACCGTTTGTGTGCACTTTTGCCGGAAGCGTGGCCTCCACCCGGACCCTGTTCTGCGGTTGGATTCTGTGGAGATTCCTGTTCTCCCAGAGACCACATTCTTAGGCATTACATTCGACCGTGCTCTGACTTTCCGCTCACATGTGCGAATGTTAAAAGTTAAATGCACTAAAGCATTGCGTATCCTGAAGATGCTCTCTGGCACAACGTGGGGAGCCGATAGAAGCACAATGCTCAGAATCTATCATGCGGTCATTCGATCAAAACTGGACTATGGCTGTGTGGTGTATGGTTCAGCCAGGAAATCTGTTTTACAACTACTCGACCCTGTGCATCACCAGGCTTTGCGTCTCTGCATGGGAGCGTTCCGAACCTCCCCTGTAGAGAGTTTGTATGTCGAGTCGAATGAGCCGCCTTTGTGTTTGCGTCGTCTTCAGCTGTCCCTCCGGTTTTATGCGAAACTGAGTGCCCTCCGGGATCATCCTTTACAAGAATCGATCTTTCAACCACAATTTGTCCGTCTCTTTGAACACCGGCCTTCATGTGTGCCTACTTTCGGAATCCGTATGCAGACTACAGTGCGGGATGCAGGGCTTGATGTTTCCTTGATTGGCGAGACCAGGACGATTGGCCAGCCGCCCTGGGATCCTGTGGTAGCTGATGTCGATTTGTCCTTTAGCTCCTGTCCGAAATCGTCTTGCTCCGCGGCCGAATATGCTCAACGTTTCGCTGAACACCGGTCTCGTCATCCGGATTTTGTTCCGGTTTACACAGACGGTTCAAAATCCGATGGCGTAGTGGGTTCTGCCTTCGTGTGCATTGACGAGGTTTACGCTGAGCGTATTCCGTCGGAGGCGACCGTGTTTTCCGCAGAATTGCATGCCATTTTCCTGTGTCTTCGTCACGTTCAAGCAAAACCCCATCACCGAGTTGTTGTCTACACGGATTCCCTGAGCGCTCTTCAGACACTTTCATCTGTGTCTGTTTGCGACCACCCGAGCGTCTATCATGTGAGACGGCTTTTACGGACTTTATCTCTGAGTGGTTTTCGTGTTCGATTCTGTTGGATTCCCGGTCACGTTGGCATAAGGGGAAACGAATTGGCGGATATTTCTGCTAAGTCAGCGTCTTCTTTGCCCATCACTACTCTGCCCCTGTTTCACAAGGATTTGAAGTCAGCCATTATTCACTACGTTCGCCTTCAGTGGCAGAATCGGTGGAATCAACAGACGGAGAACAAACTTTTTAAATTGAAACCAGAGATCGGTTTGTGGAAATCTAGTCTTCGTGTTCATCGTCGTGAGGAGGTTATCTTGGCACGTCTCCGCATTGGGCATTGTCGCTTCACTCACCGCTATTTGCTGTGTGGCGACACTGCCCCTATGTGTGAGACGTGCAACTGCCGCCTTACTCTCATTCATGTTTTGTGTGTTTGTGTTCGTTTTCGTTTCCATCGTTTTCAACATTTCCGTACTCATCTGTTAGATTTACAGCGCAGCTACGCTGCGGAGGATTTTAGGGGACCCGTGCGATACGTTCGCTGTCTTTTCGTTTTTTAAACACATTGACTTTTTAAAACTCATCTAGCTTTTAAAATTGTTTACGTGTGCCTGATTTTAACTATTGTGCCACGCTTTTAACGTCTTTGTTTTGTTGGTCTCGTGTCTGGCGCTCTTTGGCCACACTTGGCCCTTGCGCCAATAAAACCCATCAACCAACCAACCAACCACTTCATTTGTTACATGAGTAGATGTCCTCACACTGTGGGTCACGATTGAGTTATGCCGTCGTCGTCTGCCACGTGGAGGAAAACACTCCACGCCAGCGTATTACGTTACGCAAAGCCCGACGTGATTGGGTAGCTTTTTCCGTTCTCCGCTGCGTATAAAACCCATCGCTAGTAAAACCCGTCTTTACGCAGCGTATACGTAAAACACGTGATCTAAGCAACAATTTAAGACCCGTGCTCGTCAGAAGTGTTGCTCACAATGAGAACAAGAAAGATGACACCGAATTTTCGGGTGTAATAAGCACGTCTTTTGAATACTTTCTGACGCAAATTAAATTTATCAAAGCTATTCAAAGTCAATGGAACCGGTATGGAAAACAATAGTATCTGACGGAAGAAGTTTTTCAATCGGGTTTTCAATCCCTCAGATATTGCTGTAAACGGAATCGTGAGATTATGAACTCTTAGAAACAGAGTTATCGACAAAAATAAGATGTGACTTTACGTCCCATGGTGGGAAAACCACGCATTGCATTAGGAAGAAAGCATTCTCAAAAGGTTTTTCCATATGAGCGGTATCGGTCCAAGAAAAAAAATTTAGTCGAGTTTTCAGGAGCCCAGATTTTGCTATAAATACATCAGAAGCAGAAATCAACACTTATGGCCCCCGGTGGCCAAACCGTTCGTTACCAAACATTAGAAATTATGTGAAAAATATTTTCCATCAGGTCTTTTATGCGATACAGGAAGAATTTTTCAAATAGGAGTTTTAGGAGCAGAAAACGAAATTTACCTTTGTGCGCCCTAGCGGAAAGTCTATGATTTACTTGAAAATTTTGAATTTATAGGAAAAACATTTCGCATCGGAAACACTACCCAACAAAGAAGGAATTTTTCAAATCGGACTTTTAGAAGTAGAGATATTGACAAAAACAAGATATACTTCTACGCCCCCTGGCGGAGAAACTGCAAAATATTTGAAGAAGAAAATATTCCGAAAAGGTTTATCGATGTGAGTGGAAGCATTTTTTCAATCGATATTTTAGAAGCTCATATTTTATGGCAGATACATCAGAAGCAAAAATTAACACTTACGCCCCCTGGTGGCCAAAGTATTCTTTACCAAAAATCAGAAATTATATGCAAAATATTTTTCATCAGGAGGTGTATCCGCTGAAGAAAAAGTTTTTCAAATCGGAGTTTTAAAAGAAGAGTTATCGGGGAAAATGTAATTTACTTTTACGCCCCCTTGCGGAAAATCTATGCGTAATTTGAACGAGCAACTATATCTAGAATACTCTTCGACATAAATGGAATCGAAAGATAAATTTTTTTTTAATCGGATGTTTAAAAGCAAATATGTGGAATAAAACGTATTTTTGAATTCGACATCATCTGTATTTATGCCTTCTAGAGGCGAAATTGTACATCGTAAAGAAAAAGAAAATAAAGGATCATCATTAGCATATTTCAAGCTTCTCAATGCAAAAAGAATTTTTTAAATCGGACTAATAGTTGTAGAGATGTCGTGGGTACAGACGGACTGACGGACGGACGGACAAACCGATAACATAAGCACGATCTTTTTTTACAAAAGACGTGCTAAAAACAAAGGATCCTTCGGAGTTCAGTAAAGGGCTCATGGATTCCCTTCTGATTGGAGCGACGATTTTTAAAACTGACTACGTTCTCAAACGGTGAGATATCCTGGATCTTTAATCGGTGAAAAAATAACCCACATTGCTTGTCTTGAAGACATAAATATGGCGCGACGACAACCTGACAGGGCATTGCCGTCGTCTGGGAAGGCTTGTACAAAGAAATAGAACTTCCTGTGTACGCAGTGGCGTGACTACCACCCCCCGCAGCCTCAGCAGTTGCGGGGCTGCGCAAGTAACCAAGGGGAGTACTAAAGCTGACAGTTATAGGAAAAATTCCGAACACGCACAAAAACAAACAAAAAAATAATTAACCATAGATTCATATTTTCTTTAAAGATATATTTAGCTTAATTAAATATCAAGTTTCATCTTTAAAACACTGATTACCCTACAGATTGAAATTATTCGGCCCTTTGATTCTAGGTTATAATACGGACCGTTTGCAATAGGCTGTAAATAATGCGATCGCTCTCCAATATCTGTACGCTGCTAAGAAAATAAACTGCGAGGCCACGTGGGAATTCCCTGTGGAAGATGTGCAGTCAGTCACCTAGGATTACGCACGCGACAGGCGCACAATTTAGTCACATCAGCCGCAGATCTACTGTGTATAATACGATCGCTCTCTAATCTCTCTGCGCTGCTATGGAAATAAACTGCGAGGCCACATGGGAATACCCTGTGGAGGATGTGCAGTCAGTCACCTAGGATTACGCACGTAATAGGCGCCAAAATTTAGTCACATCAGGCGTAGATCAAGAGGGCGATTTCTTCAACTTATTTATTTTAGTTTTGGACGAAACAATTAAACGTTGCCGTTGGTTTTAGTTCTTCCTTTCCTTATATAGTAAGTGTATCTATCTCATTCACTGTGTGGAAACTTTCATACACAAGCGAAGGACATCCATTTGCAAAATGTCACAAAAGTGTCCAAGTGCTGCACAGTGTCGGCGAGAGAACAGAGAAGGACAACACGCGAAGAAACTTCCAAAACTCGACCAGTTCTTTTTGCGAAGAGTCAATTAAGCGCTAGTGCCGTTTCTGATGAAAAGAATGATAATTTGTTTAGCACATCAACTGTTTAAGGTTTAAAAGCAGTCATTTTACAAAAACTAGGCACTTCAGAAACAAGTGAAAGCAAAAATGGGTGATTATGAAGTCTTATAATTGCCGCCCCGGTGGCGCAGTGGTCTAAGCGATGGCCTCTGACCTTTCGTCCGAAAGGGGTCCGGGTTCGAATCCCGGTGAGGCATGGATGTTGTGTTTGTCTTACGGCATTTTTGCTTTCTCTCTCCCTTCCCTAGAACCAGTGACCCTAAATTAGGGACGGGCGACTGCTTATAGCCCATTGAGTTGCTCACGGTAATCGTTAAACCTTCAATCGAAGTTTTATAATTGTTAACCTTAACCATTTAAATATATTTTGCCAAATTCGTTCCTTGCGATAAAATGTATATTCATGTTCACGTACCAGTCCGCGCATTGTGTTAATCTTGATTGGCTTATTAATAACCTTTCAATTACGTGTGTGCTGATTGCTGTATGCTGATGACACTGTCTTGCTGGAAGAGAGCAAAAGTGAGTTGCAGAGTATGTTGTCCCGGATGTATGAAGTTTGCATGAAATTCAAACTGAGTATTAATAAGGGAAAAACCAAAGGTAGGTTTTTGAGCGAGGAACTGGTAGTACTGACCAGGTGAATGCGTTTGTGTATTTAGGAAGCATGTTTGACAAAGAGAACAAAATGGATGGTGAAATTAGTAGGCAAGTGAATTCTTCATTGAAAGTCATAGCTGCCTTGGGAGGTTTTCACGGGAATGATGGGTTCTCAAGGGAGTCCCGCATGGCTGTGTATGAAAGTGTAATTGTTCCTACTCTGATGTATAGCAGTGAAACCTGGGTACTACAGAAGAAACATAGGAGTCGTTTGTGTGCTGCAGAAATGCGTTACTTTACGGAGGTTTGTGGCAAGACACGTTCTGATCGTGTGAGAAATGAAGATGTGTTGCAGTTGTGTAATGTGAAGCAAAATGTTGTAAGCAAAGTGGAGACTAATATGCTTCGGTGGTTTGGGCATATTGAAAGAATGAGTGATGAGATGCTTACTAAGAAAACATTTTCAGCCCAAGTGGCCGGAAGGAAAGGCAGAGGAAGGCCAAGGAAGTCATGGGAGGATCAGATTCAGGAATGTCTACATGAGAAAAAGATCATGAGTATGAAGTATAAAAGATTTTGTGTGCGTTGTGTGATGGATGTCAGTGAAACCCGAGTTGTATGTCAAGATCGCTGTAAATGGAGGAGTTTGATACTGCAACAGTAAGTAAATAATCAGTGAAAAATTACCTGGTAGTTTATTTTTCTTTGTGGAGCTAACCTCTGAATCCCAGAGAACAGCTTAGTGATATGTATGTTTGTATGTACGTATTTCTGTTCCAGAAATTACTTAAAAATATAAAACCACAGGGGTCTAAGTAACACCTTACTTTTTCCAAATACTCTCCCTGTCTTCCTGATCCTCCCCTTCACCACGACGCACACACGCACACACCGTGAAAAACACATCCTCCCTCGTGTTCGAAATCCTGGGAGAATTACTGTGCTTAGGGGTGCTGAAGTAACTCTTGCGTGGGGCGCACGTTGTGCTACTTACGCCACTGTGTGTACAGCAATTGACCGAAGCATTCAATGAAGGCTTTTCCCAACCGATATCTCAACAAACAATGCGTAGGGAATTGAAGATTTTTATTGGCAGTCGCATGACTTCCTGTGCGCAGCAATTGACCGAAGCATTCAATGAAGGCTTTTCCCAACCGATATCTCAACAAACTATGCGCAGGGAATTGAAGATTTTTATTGGCAGTCGCATGACTTTCTGTGTGCAGCAATTGACCAAAGCATTCAATGAAGGCTTTTCCCAACCGATATCTCAACAAACTATGCGCAGGGAATTGAAGATTTGTATTGGCAGTCGCATGCCATCCTGTGTATAGCAATTGACCGAAGCATTCAATGAAGGCTTTTCCCAACCCATATCTCAACAAACTATGCGCAGGGAATTGAAGATTTTTATTGGCTGTTGCATGACTTCCTGTGTGCAGCAACTGACCGAAGCATTCAATGAAGGCTTTCCCCAACCGATATCTCAACAAACTATGCGCAGGGAATTGAAGATTTGTATTGGCAGTCGCATGCCATCCTGTGTGTAGCAATTGACCGAAGCATTCAATGAAGGCTTTTCCCAACCGATATCTCAACAAACTATGCGCAGGGAATTGAAGATTTTTATTGGCAGTCGCATGCCATCCTGTGTGTAGCAATTGACCGAAGCATTCAATGAAGGCTTTTTCCAACCCATATCTCAACAAACTATGCGCAGGGAATTGAAGATTTTTATTGGCAGTCGCATGACTTCCTGTGTGCAGCAATTGACCGAAGCATTCAATGAAGGCTTTTCCCAACCGATATCTCAACAAACTATGCGCAGGGAATTGAAGATTTTTATTGGCAGTCGCATGACTTCCTGTGCGCAGGAATTGACCGAAGCATTCAATGAAGGCTTTTCCCAACCGATATCTCAACAAACTATGCGCAGGGAATTGAAGATTTTTATTGGCAGTCGCATGCCATCCTGTGTGTAGCAATTGACCGAAGCATTCAATGAAGGCTTTTCCCAACCCATATCTCAACAAACTATGCGTAGGGAATTGAAGATTTTTTTGGCAGTCGCATGCCATCCTGTGTGTAGCAATTGACCGAAGCATTCAATGAAGGCTTTTCCCAACCCATATCTCAACAAACTATGCTCAGGGAATTGAAGATTTTTATTGGCAGTCGCATACCATCCTGTGTGTAGCAATTGACCGAAGCATTCAATAAAGGCTTTTCCCAACCCATATCTCAACAAACTATGCGCAGGGAATTGAAGATTTTTATTGGCAGTCGCATGCCATCCTGTGTGTAGCAATTGACCGAAGCATTCATTGAAGGCTGTTCCCGACCCATATCTGAGGAAAATATGCGCAGAGAATTGAGGATTTGTATTGGCTGTTGCATGACTTCCTGTGTGCAGCAATTGACCGAAGCATTCAATGAAGGCTTTTCCCAACCGATATCTCAATAAACTATGCGCAGGGAATTGAAGATTTGTATTGGCAGTCGCATGCCATCCTGTGTGTAGCAATTGACCGAAGCATTCAATGAAGGCTGTTCCCGACCCATATCTGAGCAAAATATGCGCAGAGAATTGAGGATTTGTATTGGCTGTTGCATGACTTCCTGTGTGCAGCAATTGACCGAAGCATTCAATGAAGGCTGTTCCCAACTCATATCTCAACAAACTATGCGCAGGGAATTGAAGATTGGTATTGGCAGTCGCATGCCTGTACAGGCTCTTCCCAACCGATATCTCAACAAACTATGCGCTGGGAATTGAAGATTGTTATTGGCAGTCGCATGACTTCCTGTGTGCAGCAATTGACCGAAGCATTCAATGAAGGCTTTCCGCAACCTATATGTCAACAAACTATGCGCAGGGAATTGAAGACTGGTATTGGCAGTCGCATGACTTCCTGTGTGCAGCAATAGACCGAAGCATTCAATGAAGGCTGTTCCCAACCCATATCTCAACAAACTATGCGCAGGGAATTGAAGATTGTTATTGGCTGTCACATGCCTGTACAGAAACCATTGATTTCTACAAAGAACTGAAACGTTTGTCTACAGTGGTTTCAGGAGCACCGTGACTGGATTGGAAAAAAAGTCATGGGGTCCGATTGTGGTACACCTAGTTCTGTGCCGACAGTAGGCAGTGAGTTTGGAGGAAGCCCCATGAAGCAATGGAACCAGCCTGCCTTGAAAACACTTCTCAAGGTTTTGGAGGTGGTATCATAGTGTGAAGCACATTCTGTTGTTACGGAACGGGTTCCCTGTTATTCCTGGAAGGTCAGGTGTTATGCGTCCATCCTGCAATTGACTATTGTCCAGCAGGTGACGGAAATTTCATGGACAACTACTATCTATCGCGCAAGATGTGTTTAGCTGTGGTTCTGCCAGCATGACAGCGACTTCCATTATCTTCTCTGGCCACCACAAAGCCCGGATATGAACCCCATTGTGAATTTATGGAATATGTTGAAAAAAAAACCAGATCTGATAGTAAAGTCCTCTTCGGTTAAATCTGATCCAGTTAAAGGACTATCTGGCGAACTCCTGGTATGCTGTAGATGTAGATGCACTCCAACACCTTGTGGAATCTACGTCAAATTGCATACGTGCTGTAATTCGGGCCAAATGTGGTCTAACCTGGTATTGAAGAAAATGTTTTAATTCAATGGCCGGTATGTTTATTTGATCTTTATTTTCCGGAGAGGGATTTTTTTCGCTGAGGGGCGTTGATTCATATTTGTATTTTCCCTGCATTTTCTTTCCTGAACTGAAATTATTTTTTTGAACGCAATTGATGTAATCGTGACAAGGCACTATAACCTTGCTGGAATTCGTCAACGCCATAACGAAAGAGAGACATCATGATAAATCTTTAAAGTCCTTCGTCCCAATAGCTGAGACGAGAAGATCGTGGGATTCCATTGTTGTGTCACCGGCCTCGTGTTACCTTACCCGTATCGGTAATTCTTTCAAAAGTTGCATGTTACTTCCTTCAAAAAGGTTATTTTGTCACCACTCTCGCATTATTTCTTCCATATCGGTTTTCCTGCCAACAGCTTCGTGTTGAATTCTTCCACATCGGTTATCATTTTACCAGTTTGGTATAACTTTTTTCACGAAGGCCACCTTGCCCCGTGATTCATTTTACAAATCGATTACCCTACCCCATTTTCGATATTGATTACCCCTTGTTCTCCATATCGATTACTCTACTACCAGCTTTGTATTACATTCTTCTTCATATCCGTTATCGCCCTACCAGCCTCGGATTATTTTGTCATATAGTCGGTTATCCTACACACCAGCTTCGCATTAGTTTATCCATACCTGTTATTCTTCCAAATCTATTTTCTCCCTATCGGTCATCCAAAAGTTAAATGTTAAAATTATAAGTTATTCTACCACTAGCTTTGAATTACTCTCTCGATATCGATTATTCTGCGAATTGTTACATTTTTCAAGCTTGTTACCCTGATACGTTCATCTTATTATTTTGTCCATATAGTTGCTTATCCTGCCACCATCTTCGTGTTAATTTCTCCACATTCGTTATCCTTGCAACAGCTTAGTTATCCTTTCTTCCATGGGTTACCCAAGAGTCAAAACTTTCTGCTTATAAGTTATTGCCGCCAGCGTCACAATTAAGTTACTTTCTTCATAGTGTCATCTAGCTACTATCTTTGTAGTACTTTCGACGTATCAGTTTACTTAGTACTGCAAATTTTGTACTGCTTTCTCAAAATACAGTGTCCTCTCAGCGGCTGATTGTGTTATATTTTTCCCCTATCGGTTATCCAAAAGTTAAATGGTACATTCTTTGCATAAGTTATTCTGCCACCAGCTTTGAATTACTTTATCCATATCAATTAATCTGCCATCTCGATCTGTTCATAGTAAGATTTCGCAACTCTTTTATGGTCATTCCACAAGCGTTTTTGATTCCATTCAGTCATCTTGTTCTCTGTCTTTCCCTTCTTCTGCTTCCTCCAACTTTGCTAAGCACGATCAGTTTTTCTAGCCCACACGCATCACATGCTCAAAATATGTGAATTTTTGCTTACCGATTACTGCCTATAGTAGTTAGGGTTGATTTGGTCAAGTACTGTTTGATTAGTTCTTCTTGTAGTCCATGAAATTCTCAGTAGCCGTCTCCAGGTTCATAATTCAAAAGCATCTGTCTTCTTGCTCTCGCTCTTCCTTAATGTCCAGCTTTCACAACCGTACATTACCACAGAAAAGACCATTGATTTAAAGATAGCAGGTCACTGAAATGTCTTTATCTTTCATAATCTTCTCTAAATTTATCATTGTCTCTTTTCCTAAAGGTAATCTCTTCCATTTATTTCTCCAGCTAACTTCGCTGTTATCTATTCTGGAGCCCAAAAGAACGAAATTGCATACGACCTCCACTTCCTTCCGTCAATTACAAAAATACGTTAAGTTGGAAGTTGGCACGACTTTTGTCTTCGTGATAATTAGCATTAAACTTGATTTTTCACTCTCCGCTTTTATTTCTTAATGAGGTCCTCTAAGTCTTCTGAACTTTCTTCCAAAACAATGGTGCTATTATCTCATCAAAACCTGCCATTTTAAAATTATGCTTCTTATTCAAGTTAAACGGATGTGGAGACAAAATTCAAACTTGTCGCCCTGACGTTTCTAATCTAGGTTCTGTTTCTCCTTTCACATTCGTTATCCTGGGACAACCTCTTTGGTAACTTATGCACATCATTTTTCCTGCCATCAACATGTATGTGTACGTGCGATGTTACTTCCCTAATATTCATATTCTCGCCACCAACTTTATTCTCCTTTTTCTTTTAAACAAGTACACCACAGTAACCAGTGACGTGCCTGCACTGTAGAACGCACATGAGATAAAGGCACATAGCAGTGAGAGCGCATGTCCGCGTAGCTTAGTTGGGAGAGCACCTTACTCCAGAGTGAGGGGATCCGAGTTCACTGCCCGGCGCGGACAAACTTGTACGTTATACTGGCGCCCGAACTTCCAGGATGACCCGGTTGTTAAGTTTCTCGCAATGATGTGATGTTTTTTTTCAGAAGGCGAGACAGGAAAAATGAGAATCCCTTCTTCAGTGCTTCGAAAAAATAAATCAGGGTGATGTTACGTCCCACACACCAAATTGTCTGGGATTTCTCAAATGCACGTTCTTCATGGGATGACTGCCTACAGCGACACGTGGTCCCGGCTGACGCGTGGGCCATGCCTCCAAGCCTCTTTCGGGGGTGGGAGGGAGGAGATGGGACGTGTCTGCACCGCAGGACGCACATGTGATGAAGGCAGACAGCAGTGAGAGCACATGTCCGCGTAGCTCAGTTGAGAGAGCGACTTACTCCGGAGTGAGGGGACCCGGATTCGATGCCCGGCGCGGAGAAACTTGTACGTTACAAACCTTTCGGTTTAGAGTGTTTACCGTGAAACACATCCAAGCAGCTATCCTCTCTAAAGGGAGATGATAAAGGATAATGACAATATCCCTTTCCTTCTGCCTTTCGATGTCTTTTTCCTTTTACTTAGGATTCAAAACCCGTTTGTTTCGCAGTAGGATTTTGTCATGTGCGAATAAATGCAGGGTTATACAAAATGATTCATCCGATTTCAAATGAGTATATCTTCGAAGTTTACAAATACAGAGTGAGTAATGATACATCAACAAAACGAAAAACTGTCTGAGTTTTGTCTCTCACCTTATAAGTGCCATACGTGACTTCCCTTTGTTACACGAGCACCGTCGAGACGATAGTCTGTTTTCTCCCATACTCACTCTAGCATGTCCGTTGTCACTGACTCCACTGCAGTAACAATGCGGTTTTTGAGCTCATCCAGGATTGTAGGCAATGATGGCATGTACACTATATCCTTAACTTACTCGCAAAAGAAGTCACACTGCGTAAGATCCGGTGACGTAAGTGGCAAACTGTAGAGTACCAAGTCATGGGGTCCAGTGAGACTAATCCAATGACGAGGGAGCACTTCGTTGAAGAAACGGTGAACAGCAAATGCCAATGAGGTGGCGGCACAGCGACAGTGGAGCCCTCTAGCGGTGACCTACTAAAACTCGGAGATTTCCTCTTTCATTTGGTGTATGCTAAGGGCATGCACGGCTGATAGGTATGGAATAATGGTTTTTTGAAATCAGATGAATCATTTTGAATAGGGATCTAAGCGATGGCCTCTGATCATTCGTTCGAAAGGGGTCCGGGTTTGAATCCCGGTCAGGCATGGATGTTGTGTTTGTCTTCCGGCACTGGCTCTCTCCCTTCCCTGGAGTCAGTGGTCCTAAATTAGGGACGACCGACTGCTTATAGCCCATTGAGTTGCTCACGGTTGACGTTAAACCTCCAATAAAAAAAATCATTTTGAATAACCTGGTATTCTTTGGCGTAGCAAAGTTTCATAATTTTAATGCATCTTTTATTCTCTGCAACGTTTCATATTATCTTTATATGGAAAATTGTACTTCGGAAAATGTTCTGTTCATGGCAAATAATTTACAAATATTTTCAGATTTCAGAAAAAAAAATCATTCCATTTTCTGGTAGAAAAATCATCCCATTTTGTGGTAAACATATCATCCCATTTTCTCCCAAAAGACGTACTACGAGATTTATAAACACATAATTGTGTAGTCGTACAGTAAAACTATCTAGAAGAGAAAATAAAAAAAGCAGATATACAGGAAATCTTCGTAATGTTCGTCAATACAGTGCAAAAAGAATTTTACGTAACTTTTATAAGAGGAGATATCGTGTCCCTCAACGTACAAAAGTAATCGAGTTTTTGATATATCGGTTATGCATTAACGATATGTTATATCGGTTATGCATAAACGATATGATATATCGGTTATGCATAAACGATATCGTCAGTTTTAACACGCGCGTGTGTGAGAAAATAATTATCCACTGACGGAAAAACAAAGTGATAAAACAGCACCCCAGTTTTCTGACAAATTCATTTTTATCAGAAGGCGTGTTAGGAATTTATTCTATTTTGTGTATGGCATTTTATATCTATTCAAGAAATGTACTTTGAAAGCATTCAGAAGTATTTCAGAATTAAAAAAAAAAATTGCCATTTCTTACTGATCTTATTTCAACTATACCATGTCGCATCTGAAGTTTTATTATATGAAAAAAGTTCCTTTGATGAAGAATAGTTGATTGCATGAAATAAAGAAAAAGTTAAGCAAATTTTTCTTTTGTAATGAATAATAAATAGGCGTCCGTAGCAAAAAAGAAGGAAAGGAAATTTCATTCCTTGGAAAAGTGCCCTTATTCAGGACTTTCCTCAATAAGCGTGAGTACAATACCTCTGAAGGAAATTGCCAAATCGATTAGATACCAAATAATACTTGATTTTCCTGTCAGCGATGCAGAGATCTCTAGGGATTTCGAAAGACGCATTAAGACATGTTGGCACGTAATGGAAAAGGAACTGAAGTTATTTTATGGGAGAAATCACTCGATACGAAACAGGAGAAGAAAATTGCCGGAGCCATTTTCACGATGACGGTTTCATTTCTTTTTTTTTTTTTTTTTCATTTTTCCAAGGGCAAGCAGAACGAATATAGATACATATATTTATGCCACAACTCTATCGCACTGCGCTTAGCATTTCTCTGCACGTTTCGCAACGCTCAGATGAAATCCTCTCTATGTAAGTTAGAAGATCAATGAAAAATTTTGCCTTCCCCATTCCTTTATATAGGGTGATTCAAAGGTCGCGAACGTCAGGTAACAATGTCCTATATCTAGGGTGATACAAAATCAGCTTTCCTATGTAAAAAAAAAAAGTATTATAAAAATCTGATGGTAGTGTCAACGCGGTAGCAATCACGTTTCGGATCTGCGTTAACGTATCCGAGCTTCTGTGTGGGATAGTGTTTATTGTTTTTCTTCTTCGTTCGAGAAAAAAGTTTCTCTCTGTTGAAGGAGAGAGTTTGAAAGTCAAAATTAAAGATCAGCGTAGGCCTGGGCTAAAAGATTCAACATTTTTACTGCTGGATTAAAGAGAACACATGTTGCCTGGCAAAATGGACGACACTAGCATGTGACGTAATTAGTTGTTTCATATATTACCTCCACATCATCATCATCATTGTCAACCATTATCAATCCACTGCTGGACGAAGATCTCTCCAAGCCTCCTCCACAAAGGTCTGTCTTGTGCCCGACTCCTTCATGTTACTCCCGCATACTTTCAAATTTCATCCACCCATCTCCCACGTGGTCTTCTTCTGGGTCTTTTTCTGTCCCTTGGAATCCAATCTAAAATTTTGGCTTACCTCCGCATACTACTGATAAAATCAGTTGTTTGTTACATTACCTCCACATACTAGTGTCATAATCAGCTGTTTCTCTTGTTACCTACCCATGCTACTGACAATCAGTTATTTTCTATTACCTCTACATACTACTGACATAATCAATTGTTTCTTATATTACCTGTACATATTGTTGACCTAACAAATACTTCCTCATATTACCTCCACGTAGTAGGTACATAATCAATCGTTCCTTATATTACCTGTACCTACTGTTGACCTAATAAATCGTTCCTTATATTACCTGTACATACTGTTGACCTAATAAATCGTGCCTTATATTACTTCCACGTACTAGTGACATAATCAGTTTTTCCTTATATTACCTGTACATACTGTTGACCTAATAAATCGTTCCTTATATTACTTCCACGTACTAATGACATAATCAGTTTTTCCTTATATTACCTGTACATACAGTTTACCTAATAAATCGTTCCTTATATTACTTCCACGTACTAGTGACATAATCAGTTTTTCCTTATATTACCTGTACATGCAGTTTACCTATTAAGTCGTTCCTTATATTACTTCCACGTACTAGTGACATAATAAGTTTTTCCTTATATTACCTGTACATACAGTTTACCTAATAAATCGTTCCTTATATTACTTCCACGTACTAGTGACATAATCAGTTTTTCCTTATATTACCTGTACATACAGTTTACCTAATAAATCGTTCCTTATATTACTTCCACGTACTAGTGATATAATCAGTTTTTCCTTATATTACCTGTACATACAGTTTACCTAATAAGTCGTTCCTTATATTACCTGTACATACAGTTTACCTAATAAGTCGTTCCTTATATTACCTCACCTCCATATACTAGTGCCCTAATCTGTTGTTTTATATTACCTCCACAGACTAGTGCTCTAATCTGTTGTTCCATATACTACTGACATAGTCAGTTGTTCCTTATATTATCTCCACACACTAATAATACCTTCAGTTATTCCATATAATACTTACACATGCTACTGATACACTATGTGGATAGAATTGATTGGGCAATGTAAGTAAATAAAAAAACAGTACTGTATTTACATCAGTAAGCGGTAGGTCCTCCATTTGCAGTGATTACAGCAGCCATTCGTCGCGGTCATGTAAACTGTCCAGAAGTCCATGGAGTACGGAGAGCTGGATATTTATTTCTGCATTCCGCCTTCGAGTACATCGATCAACTCTGTTAGTGAAGAATGTCGTGTTGGTCTAGACCTCACCTGTCGTTCAAGTTCATTCCATAGGTGTTCAGTGAGATTGAGGTCTGGGCTATGAGCAGGCCAGTCCACCTGCGGGACCTGATTTTCCTCATACCACTCTATTGTAGCCCTGGAAACGTGACAAGTGGCAGTGTCGTCTTGGAAGAACTCTATTGTAGCCCTGGAAACGTGACAAGTGGAAGTGTCGTCTTGGAAGAACTCTATTGTAGCTTTAGAAACGTGGCAAGTGGTAGTGTCGTCTTGGAAGAACTCTATTGTAGCCCTGGAAACGTGACAAGTGCAAGTGTCGTCTTGGAAGAACTCTATTGTAGCCCTGAAAACGTGACAAGTGGCAGTGTCGTCTTGGAATAACTCTATTGTAGCTCTAGAAACGTGACAAGTGGCAGTGTCGTCTTGGAAGAACTCTATTGTAGCCCTGGAAACGTTACAAGTGCAAGTGTCGTCTTGGAAGAACTCTATTGTAGCCCTGAAAACGTGACAAGTAGAAGTATCATCTTGGAAGAACTCTATTGTAGCCCTGGAAACGTGACAAGTGGCAGTGTCGTCTTGGAAGAACTCTATTGTAGCCCTGGAAACGTGACAAGTGGCAGTGTCGTCTTGGAAGAACTCTATTGTATCTCTAGAAACGTGACAAGTGGCAGTGTCGTCTTGGAAGAACTCTATTGTAGCCCTGGAAACGTGACAAGTGGCAGCGTCGTCTTACAAGAACTCTATTGTAGTCCTAGAAACGTGACAAGTGGCAGTGTCGTCTTGGAAGAACTCTATTGTAGCCCTGGAAACGTGACAAGTGGCAGTGTCGTCTTGGAAGAACTCTATTGTAGCCCTGGAAACGTGACAAGTGGCAGTGTCGTCTTGAAAGAACTATATTGTAGCCTTGGAAACGTGACAAGTGGAAGTGTCGTCTTGGAAGAACTCTATTGTAGCCCTGGAAACGTGACAAGTGGCAGTATCGTCCTGGAAGAACCAATCGTCGTGTCCGTAAGAACTCTATTGTAGCCCTGGAAACGTGACAAGTGGCAGTGTCGTCCTGGAAGAAACAATCGTCGTGTCCGTAGAACTGCCACAATGTTGGGAGTATTGAGTTATCCCAGGATGTCTCTATACAGCACAAATTTCATGTTCCCATGGATAACAACCAGTGGACCTCTCTTTAATTAATAAATACGTATTTGGCCTGCAGAAAAAAGACAACCCAGTTATCCAGATTTTCCGAATATCCGGATTGGCGATGGTCCGAGTTAATCCGGATAGTTGGAGTTCTACGGTATTTACATAACGCAGTTGAATGGAGAGTCCAAAACTCTAGATATATGTGAACTTCGTTATAATGGGATAGATCAAAAAGGGGTATTTTTGGCATATTACATTATGTCAAATTAAAACTAGTTAATCATAAATTATTTCTCAATTAATCGAAGGTTAGTGATACTTGTTAACCGAAAACTATAGCTAGCGAAAGAGTATGAGTGAGATCTACAATAAGCAACATATTTAGCGAATGTAAGAATTAAAGTAACCACCGAAAATTTGTAAGTTCATCTGCTACGTGTTACGCCGGATATATGAACTAGTTCTTGCTTGTATGTGTTTATCATAATCGATGTTTCAAAATGTTTTTTCAACTTCCTCTCACGCGGTGGTTAAGATATTTCTGGTTGCAAAATGAACTCTAAGGTTCTGTGAACAAAGATTAAGTGACTGAAAAGTGGCTACAGAGATTACCCCTTTAACGACCATGACCTTAAACTTTTGCATCACTCTAAACACCATAACGCCCAAAACTGTCTGTTGGTTCTCTTCCTTGTTTAGTAACAATAATGATGATTGAATGTGACCCCTAATGATCCCTCATAGGTCGTGCAAATTCAAAAAAAAGGTAATGATAAGAAACCTGACTCGCTCTAGAGAGACGTTTCGGGCGGCTATGGTCGTTTGCATGTACGGGCGTTTTGGGCGTTATGGTCGTTAAAAGGTTAAGTGACTGAAAAGTGGCTAGGGATAAAAGACAGTATATTTGCCCAGGAGATGTGTGTTCAGCAAGCGTGAGTGGGGGGAGGTAAAAACGTTCTTGTATTGATGAGAAATGGCCTATTTTAAGGGGTCTATGGAGGTTGGCATTACAAAAAAGTGGCTTGCGTTTGATTGTTTATAACACGGCCGCGGATAAATACAAAAAGTTTTGTCTGTGTATGAGTATTTAGTATAAAATGATGAAAAAAGAAAATGTTGCGATATTTATTCCCAGGGGAATAATATTGGCACTCCAACGTAATGAGACAAACTATGTAAAATCCGATTTTACCACGATTACGGATGAAGATTTTGGGAAATCCCAGAGATATTTCTTCTTCTTAGGCTGCCCTCTGTTGATTATATCTAAAAAATTGAAAACAAAATGCAAAAATGACGTACAGATAACGAAAAATGTGGGAAAATGCGAGGTATTCGTTATTATAAAATGATGAAAACATTTTTATTCACTCAGATGTCAGGTATAATTAATGTGTAATCGTGTTTTGCACCTCCGGTATAAATTTCAAGTTGATATCTCCAGCGGTTTTCGAGATATCGTGGTAAAATCACCAAAACATGTAGTTTCGAGAAAATCGCGTTCAAATATTCGGTGCAATATTTTTGTTAGAACAATCGTACTTACGTGTTAAAAATTTCCTGCACTAAAGAATTCCGGCACTTTGATTGAAAGCCTACAGGACCGTTCTATTCTACTCAGGTAAGGGAGGTAGAACTGACTGCGGGACTACCTGCGTTCGGTCGGCCGGGCACCACTTCACGTTTTATGATCTCCTGACCACAATTTTGTTAATTTTTCGAAAATTCAAACGGGAAAATATTCTTAAAAAGATTTAACTATCGAAATATGCAAAAACAAAAACCCGAAATCGATTTTTTTTTATATTTCAAACCTCCCTAGTCCCTTTAAAGGGGAACCACGGGTGTCGTCAACAGCAAGTAATTCCTTGTTTTCCAATAAAAGAGGAAGGTTTAAAAACTGGGTGAATTCCACTTATTTTGCAAATTTTGAAAATTTGTATTGTATAGCGTAATCCCGTATTCCATTAATGATTTATCCACTCTTCCGGGCAATTACGGGATAGGATTTTTAACCTCCAGATTTGCTAAACATGAATGCTGGTTGCTTCGAATAGCGAATCCCTGATGGTTATATTCAAATTAATCGGAAACTTGAGACTTGGTCGTTCTAGGTGGTGTAGTAGTTAGCATACCGGGCGCTATCTGGGAGACGCCGGTTCGATTCCCGCTCCAGGACAACGAAAGTTTCAAGTTTTCAGATATTATCTGACTTACCGTTCTTTGTCATATTTACACCAAAAATCGGATTGTCAAAATTTGTATTGTATGGTGTAATTCCATTCATGATCCCACTTATTTTTGCTGATAATCGTCCTGAAGAACTTCAATACATGCTGTTTCTCGAAAACTTATGGTTTGAAATGTGCTGGTAAAATAACAAGAGAGAAGAATATCTGAAATCGGAGTTTTACAGATAAAGATAGAGAGAAAAACTATAGAATGAAAACTGTGTGTTATTTAAAGTAGAAAGTGTCCGCAACATGGTCTTCGTGGTAAATATGAAATGAATGGAAGTTTTTTCCAGTGAATTTTTTACAAGCAATGAGTGGAAATAAATTATATTTTTGACGTAATAGCATTTACACTTGCGTCTTCTAGATGTAAGACTATGTATCGGAAAGAGACCCAACAAGATATGAATCTTCGATCCCACAGTTCAAGTTTCCAGAGCAACACTAATTCCTTAAATCGTCCTAATCATTATAGTCATCTATGACGAAGTAAATTTCTCCACCATTTTTATGCCAGGGGAAGGATTCGAACCCATAACTCTCGGCTCCGGAGCTCCGAGTGCTATCCACTATACTACACTGGAATTTTCTCGCACTTCTATCTGCCTTTATTGCATGTGCGCCCTGCAGGCAGGCACGTGACACGTCATTAAAAGTGCTCAATCCACTGCTGAATGAATGTCTCACCGAGTCTCATTCATGATTTTGAGCAGTTTTTTCCATGCCACACCACCATGCTTTTGATTTTCTTCTATTCACCTCCCACGTGGTCTTCTTCTGTGTTCTTTCCTGTCCTTTGGCATCAAGCCAAATTAAGGCCATCTGGAAAGTACAAGGTCATGATATTACAGGGATGAGTTACTTCTTTTAGTGAAGTCGCGCAGAAACCAAGGTTTCAGATTGGTTTCCAACGCTGTGGTGTATAAGGTGAAAAGGACTCCGACGTATAACATGAGAGTGACGACACAAACAGACGAAATTCATCTCCCTAATGTCATGCCCTTGTACTTCCTAGACTGCTTTACTCTAATACGGTAAACCTTCAATTTACCCCCATCCTTGCGTAACGCCACTCCTTTGGTCAGAACAGACGTGCTATCTACACGGTCGAGTCCCATTATTGTGACCACCAGCTAATATCCAGAGTAACGGCCGTGTGTAACGCGAACAGCAGCTAGACGGGCTGGGAGTGACTCAATAAGGTTCTGGAAGGTGTTCACTAGTATGTGGAGCCATGCAGATCGCTGTGCATCTGACAGCTGCTGAAGGACGCGTGGTGGAGGATCCGTTGAGCGAACAACACGATCGAGGTGGTTCCACAGATGCTCAATTGGATTTCAATCTGGGGAATTAGGGGGCTGGGGAAGTACTTTGAAGTCTTCATCGTGCTCTTCCAACCACTCTCGGACATTGCTAGCTGTGTGACACGTCGCATTGTCGTTCTGAGAAATCCCGTCCGCTCCATTGAAGACACAGGTATGAGTGGACCCAGCGAATGCCACGAAAACATTCCCTAGACCATAACGCTGCCCAGACCGGCTTGTGTTCTGCCAGCAGTGGTTGACGAGTGTGTGTTGTCCAATGTTTATCGCCTTATACGCCAACGTCCATCCGTTCGATGAAGCATAAAACGTGCCTCATTGGAGAAGGCAATGTTTTACCAATCAGCGGAGGTCTAATTCCGATACTGCGGTGCAAATGCAAGACTTTTCTGCCGATGTACATCCGTTAGCATAGGTGCAGTGACCATCGGTCTACATCGGAGCCCCATACGCAGAAGAGTTCGCTGAATTGTCGTTTTAGACACACTCCCGGTAGCCCACTGGTTCATTCGGTTAGTGAGTTGCCACACTGTAGCGTGTCGATCGGTGAGGGCACCTTCGAAGCCGATGTTCACTTCTCACATCAATGGCACGTAGCGCTCCGCAGTTTCCACGTCGCTTATTCGCAATGGTGCCATTTCTCCAATCATGATACACTTTAACCACAGCAGCACGCGAACAGTTCTCGAACTGCGCTGTTTGAGAAATACTGCCACCCTTGGCCCGAAAGCCGATAATCATCTCTTTTTGCAAATCTGATAAATCGCTCCTTTTATCCATGACAGCAACGAGTGATATGTTTTCTGAATTCCTACAGCACACCGTATATACCTTCGAAGCCAGCTCACGACATGTGTTTTCTTTCAGTGACTACGCGCTGTTGACGTCAAAAGTAGGAGGTGGTCACAATAATATGACTCGACTGTGCATAAAATATTCCTTCATCCCTTTATGTACCGCCACACCCTGTCATTCATCAACCGCAAAATACATACATATTATTACACCAACCTGGCTTTCTCAACACAAAATATACTTGATGTACCACCACTCACAAACTGTGTAAGAATTCGTTTCCCCCTTTTTTCGGACCATGGTTCAATTGTGGCGAATCTTAATGTTAAAGACATTGATTCGATCAAAGGTGCGAATCAATGTCTTGTAACATTAAGAAGATTCTTATCCGCAGGAAAGTGATATTTCAGATTCACTTCTTAAATCAGATTATGCTCTGGAAGTACGAGCGGTTGGGTTGAAATCTAAAACACAAATTAAAATTTTAAAAGAAACTAAGGTATGTAAAATGATTTTGTGTAATGCTATTAACTTGATAACGTTTAAGTAATATAACATGATTTTTATTCATTTTCTTATAATTAAAATGTTAACTTTTTCTTCTTAGTATGCAAAGTGAATTTCCGCATTTACTGCATACCAGAATTTTCTGAGATGAAAACGTGCTCTTTAGAACGGCTGTGCGCATTAACTACACAATTTACTGTATTTTTTCAGATTAACATGGTTTTTGCTAATTATGATTTTCGATGAATCATAATTATTAGCAAAATTTTTGTTATTTAAAAATAACTGGAAAAACTGATATAGCACTGCTCTTGATGTAACGGGCAAATGTAATGTTAGAAACAGTGGCGGTACATCCAGGTTTGACGGTATTCCAGTTGCAACGGTGGTCATTCATCTAGTCTTATGTCCAGCCGAGGGTCTTTACTTTGATTATGATGCCATTTTCTTGATCTACATTTTCCTTTCCCTACCTTTCCCGGATACACCAAACATGCATCTCGCCAGGATTTTTCAGTTGTCTGAAATACCTGTATCTCTTTTTTACGCTTTCCAACCGTAGGTTGAAAAACGTATATGCTCCAGCTTTGTTCTTTTTATTTGATATAAATAGGAGATGACAAGTTTCAGTGTTTTACGCTGATTTTGTCCAGTTTTAAAGCTGTTATTTTAATAATTACGCTACTGGCGAATCTTCCTTTCCAAAGGCGTTATGTGATAATAGCCGTAGTAATGTGTCTGTCTTGTTATCCAAGTCGCTACTTGTGTTGTTTATGGCAACGTGTTAAGTAATTTTCGGGAATCGCTGAAGTTAGATAACGACTCTAATGGCGGTATCGCTGCTCGTGTGGAAAAAAGGAAATTTGAACTTTCTCGCAAAAATTATGAAACATTTTTTTCTTGCTTGGCTGAGTTCCCAGACGAATAAATGCTGATAGTGATGTTGAAGAGGGTAATGGTGCTTATGATTGAAGCATTATTTATTACACATAAAATAAGCATCATTAGAAAGGCCTCAAGAGAAAAGTATATATATATAGTGCATCGCAAAAATATAGAGACAGAACAAATTCTCGAATAAAAAAGAAACAACAGCGAGCTGAAATGTACACCTCATATTTATAGCAAAAATAGCATAGGACACGCAGCTGCACAATAGTTTGACGGAAACATAACAATTCCAACGCCAAGTACAAGAAAAAAAACAAACAGAAATACGCTGTCTCAAAAATATAAAGACTTACTAGTTATGAGCACCTCCGGTACGAATAGTAGAGCTGTTGTTCCGAATAACACTGAAAACCCGATTGGGCATGCTGTCCACCAAGTGATGTAAGTGTTCTGGACGTAGTGCGTTCCAGCTTCGTTCAGTCTGCTCTTTCAATGCCACCACACTTGAGAACTGCCGTACATTTGCATACACATCACGAGCTAGGATACCCCAAAGGTTCTCGATAGGGTTCAGATCTGGATTGAGTGCTGGACAATCCATCACGGTCACATGATGAGTGTTAAGCCAGCTTTTCGGTGATGCAGACCGATGGATAGAGGCATTGTCTTTCTGGAACAGATAATCAACACCCGCTAGAGTTTCGGGAAAAGGGTAGAAGGTGGCTGCTGAGTATGTCCTGATACGTTTCGGAGTTTTGCCTGCCTTGCACAAAAGCGATATCCGTTGTCCCATTGAACGCAAAAGCTCCCCAGACCATCACAGATCCCCTCCTTTCTGTCTGCTGAAGAAGGTGCGTGGCTCGCGTCGTAAATCATGCCAATAGCAGTTTCAACCGTCAGGACCGTCCAGGTTGAACTTTTTCTCGCCAGAGAAAATAGTTGTGGTCTACTTGTCCGTCCAGTGCATGCGGCTGCTTGCCCATAACAATCCAGCTTCCTTGTGGCGCCGCGTAAGGTGTGGCAGACAGCGCATTTTACGGAGCACAATGTTGCGACTTTCCTTGATTCGTCGATGAACTGTGTCCTTTGAGACGGTGACACAAACAGTCCGAGAAACTTGACGTAGTGATAGCCTTTGGGATGAAACTAAACGCATGATGGCACGGTCATCTCGTTTGGTTGTTATTCGAGGCCTTCCAGGCCATTTTCTGGCAGTTAACGCACCGTGTTTCGATAAAGTCTTATAAATGGTTGCTCTAGTCCTCCCCATGGCTTTACGAACTTTCGCTACAGGCAGTCCATTTGCTCTCAGTCTCTAAATCATCAGCACCTCCTCACCAGAAAGTTGACTGTTGCGTGGACCACCGCAAGCCCGGACAGGCAGAACCTCTGAACGAGACCCCTCCTCGGACCAAGAGGCCCTCGCCACACCACCTGGGACCAAACTCGGTCTTTTATTTCAATATTAGTACAAGGAAATGTATTACGAGATCAAACAAGAAATATTCTAAACAATCTAAGAAAAGTCTCAATACTAAAATTCAACAACTATCCACCGGAAGTTACCTAGGTATCTGCTCCTAAACTAAAGTTTCCAGAGATTTTGGGAAAACAACGTAAAAGTGAATGGGTTTCAATTTCGAAATTAACAAAACTGTATATTATAACAAAACACTTTTAACACTCGATAAAAATAAAAGCAGACATCATGAAAAGTTAATTAAGAGAAAATAACCAAAGCACTCAAGATTGCTACTCACACAATGACTCCGAACAGCAAATACTGCATTAAAAGATCAATCAAAATTACAAAGGTTCCCATTTTGAATTCCGAAAAAGCCATCCAAGATCCCAACTTTCTTCCTCATAACCATAAATTTGCATACCCAAACCAATTCCAAAACCCCAATTCAATAATCAATTAATTTACAATCTAATAAAGTTTTCTCAATAAACATGTCCCGTAATATAATAATACATAGTACATAATCAACTGGAATTTTAAATACGAAAATAATAAAATCGATAAAGCTCATACAGAAAAACGGTCACAAGCATTCCACAAATAGCTGTACAAAACAATTGCAATATCGAGAGAGTACCACGCGCAGGCTAGGGTTAAACAAATAATCCTTGTTGCTTGGGTATACGTGTCGAGAAATTCTAAAGGTAATTGTTGCAACACCGTCTTGACACGTTAACACATTTAATTGAAAAACACGAGCACTTTCAGGATGCTCCATATGATCCCATTCTCAGGTGTGTACTAATAAAATACTAAAATAATAAAAGAAACCACACTTCACATAGTCATAGTTAAACGTTTCCACAATATATCATCATCATCATCATCATTGTCAACCATTATCAATCCACTGCTGGACGAAGGTCTCCCCAAGTTTCCTCCACAACGGTCTGTCATGTGCCATTCTCCTCCATGTCACCCCTGCATACTTTCGAATTTCATCCACCCATCTCCCATGTGGTCTTCTTCTGGGTATTTTCCTGTCCCTTGGAATCCAATCTAAAATTTCGGCTGTCCATCGATGATCTGTCCTTCTGGCAGTATGTCCAGCCCATTGCCATTTCAGGGATTTAACTCTGATCATGATGTCTTCCACTCTTGTCATTTTTCGGATCCACGCGTTCCTCTTCTTATCTCTCCTGGTTACACCAAGCATGCACCTCTCTATGCTGCTTTGAGTTGTCTGCAGCCTTTGTATGTCTCTTTTAGTTAAGGTCCACGTCTCTGCACCATACGTAAGCACTGGAAGGATGCATTGATCAAACACTTTTCTTTTAAGACATAATGGCATATTATATATATATATATATATATATATATATATATATATATATATTACAGAAAGCATGTCATAAACATTCGTTGAATTTCGGTCTATAAACCCCGAACCTCTTTACTTATATTAGGAAGGACAGAGACGTAAATAATATCTTGACATCTGCCGGAATCTATATAATCCCACTAACAAAAAAGATCAGTAATATGGAAAGTGTGGAATCCAGTTATGTGGGAAGTACCAAGAGACGCTTGAAGAATAGAATATTACAACACCAAAGAGCCATTTCTAAATCAAAGTGTTCCACAGCTCTAGCTGGAGCCTGTGCACAAGAGAAAATCCAACCCAACTGGAATGACATTAAATTGATATCAGGCTTCGAAAACGAATGGACGTTACGATACGGCGAGGCAATCGTGATCCAGAAATCAACGGATTCGTGCAGCAATGAGGAGCAACCAATCGTCCTCTCAACACCTTGGAAACAACTCATTTATCTAGAGGGACCAACCAACAATTTCCACAGAGATGGCAACAACCACACGACACGGGCTGAGAGACTAATCATTAACCAACCTGACACGGGCTGAGAGACTAATCATTAACCAACCTGACACTGGCTGAGAGACTAATCATTAACCAACCTGACACTGGCTGAGAGACTAATCATTAACCAACCTGACACTGGCTGAGAGACTAATCATTAACCAATCTGACACTGGCTGAGAGACTAATCATTAACCAACCTGATACTGGCTGAGAGACTAATCATTAACCAACCTGACAAGGGCTGAGAGACTAATCATTAACCAGCCTGACACGGGCTGAGGGACTAATCATTAACCAACCTGACACTGGCTGAGAGACTAATCATTAACCAACCTGACACGGGCTGAGAGACTAATCATTAACCAACCTGACACACCCAGTCACCCGTGTCTGTGGGAACTTTATCGAGAACGCCAGTCTACAACTGGACTTGCGGCGTCGTCGCACAGATCGGCTTCTGGAAACTTTTAAATATGACTATGTGAAGTGCGGTTTCATTTATTCTTTTATTATTTTAGTATTTTATTAGTGTACACCTGAGGATGGGATTATATCGAGCATCCCGAAAGTGCTTGTGTTTTTCAAATAAATGTGTTAACGTGTCAAGACGGTGTTGCAACAATTACCTTTAGAATACCAAGTGCTATTCACAAATAACGAATCACTTGCAATAAATACAACGAAAGAATAACTTCGCACATGTAAGACGGAATGCAGAATTTAAGACTGAGTAATAGTTCTTTTGTGATTAACAAAAAAGTAGAAGCAAAGAAAGTAAGGTTATATTTAGCAAAGGTAAATTTTCGTGTGTATGTAATGTAAGCTTGGAGACACACCTTTTGAACTTATGATACTTCAGCAAAAGACATGTATGACTAGAACTGCGCTGTAGAAGTAACAAATGAAGCTGAAATGCAGACCATTGCAATCCATTATTCAGTATTCGGAGGAGTCACCTAGCACAAGAATTGGGCAGCAAAGCATTAATGATTACGCAAATCTTCCTTCGGATCTCAGACGTGGGCTTATGAAACCTTAATTCTCAACCTGCGTCTACCAAGATGCAATAAAATTATCTCTGCTAAGTGGCATAGGAGCAAGGTAATCTCATAAAGGACATCCAGAAATTCCCTTGAACTGACAACGCCTCCCTTGGAGTTTTCTTTGGGGAGCAGAATTACATTAGTTTAACGTATACATGATTGCATGCAACACAAAAGTGGTGAGACTATCAGTCAGTATCAAAAGAATTGTAAAAGGGTGTAGAAAGCACATACGCGTTGAGAAAAGTTTGTCGAAAGCGGGCATACTCTTAATTTCAATAGCCACTAATCACATTACGAGAATATTTAATTCCTTTAGGTGCACTATCCGGTTCAGAAATAATTTGTTAAGTGTTGATTAAAACATGAACGCATTAGTCAGTAACATCATAAGTAATAACAATATCTTTACTTTTTCACGCTTTCTAACCGTAGGTTGAAGAAGCGTATATGCTTCACCTCTGTCCGTCCGTCTGTCCGTCCGCCTGTCGGCAAGATAACTCGCGTAAAAATGATTCGATTTGGATGAAATTTTAGTATCTGGTAGGGAACCACCTGGGGACGAACCCTATTCAAAATGGACGAAATGGGGTCAAAGGTCACGGCATAGGAGTGGGATCCATTCCATTGCCCTTATACGTCATAACTTGTGTAAATATGGTTCGATGTCGATGAAATTTTAGCATATTGTAGGGGACCACCTGGGAATGAATCCTATTGAAAATGGGTGAAGTGGGGTCAAAGGTCAGGACATAGGAGCGGGATGCATTCCATTACTTTTATGCGTCATAACGTGCGTAAAAATGGTTCGATTTCGATGAAATTTTATTATGTGGTAGGGGACCACCTGGGGACGATCTTATGACGTCACAATCTCGCGCTTGAGATGTTGGCGCGCGGTCACGCCATCTGTCTCATTACGTCACGCGTTGTGTGTGGATCCTATTAAAGTTTTATGACGTCACACTCTTGCAAGCAGATGGTCGCTATCCCCATCTGCCTCATTACATCACGCGTTTTGTGTGTATGTCCGTCCGCACGATAACTCGCGTAAAAATCGTTCGATTTCGATGAACTTTTAGTATGTGGAAGGGGATCTCCTAGGAAGGAACCCTATTTAAAGTAAACGAAATGGGGTCAAAGGGCAGGGCAGGGCATGGGAGCGGGATCCATTCCACTGCTCTTATGCGTCATAACTAACGTAAAAAAGGTTCGATTTCATTTAAATTTTAGTATGTGGTAGGGGACCACTGGGGGACAAACCCTATTGAAAATGGGCGAAATGGGGCCAAAGGTCAGGACATAGGAGCGGAATCACTTCCATCGCCATTATGCGTCATAACTTACGTAAAAATTCTTCGATTTGGATGAAATGTTAGTATGTTGTAGGGGCCTGCCTATAAAATGGGCGAAATTGGGTCAACGAATCCTATTGAAAATGGGCGAAATGGGGTCAACGAATCCTATTGAAAATGGGCGAAATGGGGTCAACGAATCCTATTGAAAATGGGCGAAATGGTGTCAAAGGTTAGGACACAGGAGCGGAATCTATTCCATAGCCCTTATACATCATAACTTACGTAAAAATTATTCCATTGCGACAAAACTTTATCATGTTATTTCGGAGGTATACTGAACCGATTCCGTTGAATATCATCGAAATGGGATCGAAATGGGAGCACAGGACCGAGATTTATTCCACAGCCATTATCCTCATAACTTGAGTGATATCTTAAGTAATGATTTCTGGTATGTTGGAAAGCGTATTATAATCAATGCATTGTATGATTTTATTAACTTTTTATAATATTGCCACGATCCCGGTATTTTGCGGTTTTCGAGAAACATTGATAATAAATAGACAAAGTCATCGCTCTTTCCACGTTTTTCTTTAATTAACATACAGCAACCGAAAAATTGCATTTCGACACTGCTTGTATCGAACCCCAGATCTCTCGATAACTAGTCGAGTGCGTTCGCTTTACGCTCCGGTGCCAACAATCCACGGCGCTATGTGTGTTTATCTGTCAGCATCTGACTTCACAAATCCGTAGAGATGGGCTCAGCAACTAAGACGTCTCCATCTGGTGGGGCTTAACGGCACAAGCTATTAAATTATAGCTACTAAATGCAAAGAATGATAGTGAAAATCTTTCAAATCCGTGGAGACAATGTGAATAGACAAAGTTATCGCTCTTTACACATTTTCTTTAATTAACACACAGCAAGCGAAAAATTGTATTTCGACGCCCCTATCGACACTTTTTCTATTTACATTGCCTCCACGTATTTGGAAGATTTTCACTATTTCTCTCGCCCTTTGAATTTATTAGCTATAATTAAATAGCTTGTGCCGTTAAGCCCCAACAGATGGAGGCGTTTCAGTTTCTGAGTCCATCCCTACGGATTCGTTAAGTCAGATGCTGACAGATAAACACACATAGCGCCGTGGATTGTTGGGACCGTAGCGTAAGGCGAACGCACTCGGCTAGTTATCGAGAGATCTGGGATTTGTTCCCAGCGGTGTCGAAATACAGTTTTTCGGTTGCTGTGTGTTTATTTAAGAAAAACGTGGAAAGAGCGATGACTCTGTCTATTTACAGTGTCTCCAAGTATTTGGAAGATTATCAACACTGCTAATGTCGTCTAATTGGGGATAAACAGTGAAGTTGAGTTCCCCGGAAATTTAGGGGCCCAGGCTTACGGACTTCGTGTTGTGATTTTATACGAACCCTTTACGAAGAATTCCCCAAAACATCATATGCCGCACATTTAGTAACAGAAAAATACTGTATACAGAACGCAGAAGTCGCCGTACAGAATTAAGCAAGTAACATGACATAGTATGTAATGAAAAATATGTAAAATATGTTGCAGTCTTTCGTTGGAGACCAAATTAAAGTAATGCAAGTGATCAACCGTAGGCACATGTCAATGTGCCTAAGGTTGATAAGGTTGATCGAGAGAAAAAGATCATCCTACCTTACGTCCGGTGGTGATAGTAGTCTTTAGTGAGACGCCTTTCGTTGATCGTCCACTAATCTTACGCTGACCAGTTTTGCTGCTGATTCTTCTTCATGCACCAATGAGCCATTGCATTATGACCACCTACCTAATAAGCTGTAGGATCCCCTTTAGCCCATAAAACAGCGGCCACTCGGCGAGGCATCGATTCGATGAGGTGGCGATAGGTGTCCTGGGGTATCTGGTACCATAATGTAAACAGCAGGTCCTCTTATTTCCGTATATTCCGGGGTGGTGGTGATTTAGCGCGAAACAGCTTTTCCACATCGAACCACAAATGTTCGATTGGGTTGAATTTGGAAGCCAGGGCATTAACGGAGAGTCACCAGCATGTTCCTCGAACCACACTGACGATTCTGGCAGTGTGGCATGGAGCATTATCCTGCTGGTAATGGCCATCACCAGCAGAGAACACAGTTGCCATGAATGAGTGAACTTGGTCCGCAACGATGTTCAGATACCTGACAGCTGTCAGGAAGTCTGCTGTTTGGATAATGGAGCCAAAAGTGCACAAAAAAAAAATTCGCCCACAGCATAACACCGTGGTCTCTAGGGATTTTCCGCCCAACAGTGCATCCAGGTGCCATAGCCTCCATTGGTAATCGGCGTTTCCGCGCTCTGTTGTCTACATTATGCACCAGAAATCTTGATTCGTCAAACCAGGCCCCTTTCTTCCAATTATCCACGGTCCAATTTTGTTATTTACCATGCAATGTGTTGAAGTGCAGCTCTAAATTCCCCTTCTTTGGTGTCGCCACGGAAGTACTACAAATTAAGCAGCAACACTTGTCTGTAACCATAGCGAAAAAGTACCCCATTTCCCATTCTTGATTAAAATAATAAGTTTTCGGTCTTTTCGGGCACTCATTTTCACCAAAACATATATATATATATATATATATATATATATATATATATATATATATATATATATATAATATCAACAAAATAGTTCAAAGAAGAAAACCACAGCTTCGATGCGAACGATAAACAATAAACATTACGCACTTAACCTGCACGCCAAGATTCCCCCAAGCTGACTGTTACCTCGTGTGACGCTATCTCCCGCGTCTAACTCCGCGGTCAATGATGCCATTACGTAGGCAAGCAGAGCCGGGGCAGATTGCTATCGGAGGGAGCGGAGGCTACGTGACCTTGACACCTGGTGGATTCTGTCACAAATCAGCAGTTGTAAGGGCGCAAACATGGCCGCTATTTGTCTGAATCCTCCATCGTCGATTTTCATAGTAGCTTAAAAATGTTTTTATAATTTCCCCGCAAAACGTTAGCAATCGGTCAAAAATTATTCGGCGATCGACGTGTTGGCCGTCCCTGGTGTAGTGTATTGTGATGAACTTCGCTTCTATCTTCAACCAGATATTCATCGGACACACGTGTGGTGCCGATGTGGTCGACGTAACACTACAGCGAATGTCTTCCTAGACCCACATATGATTAAAGATACGACCTGCTCAAAAGGCGAAATGACGCCGAAAAGGCGTTCCGTTTTTCTGTTTGAGTTACGACAGAAGTAATCGCATGGTGGCTCTAGTTACACACATGAACCTCACACTTCACCCCTCGCCGTATTGAGGTTTGTTTGGAATTTACCGTTGAAACGTATCTTTCTGAAGTCGACTTATAATATTTATCAATACAAAAACTTATAAAACTTATCTTATTGAGCATAACTTATAATATTTTATCAATACACATAACCAGAGCTTTTTTTCTGGAAGAAAAGGTGCCAGTACTCACCATGAAGATGTTATTACAGCAACTTCCACGCTTTTAACATATCCTCCGATATACCCTCGTCGTCTTTAGATCGCTTCTTGCTTTTGGTATAAACTGCAGAATGACGACCTCGGAACAGCCATGAGTCCCCATATTTGCTAGGGTTGAATTGAGTGAGAGGAGGTCCTACTATCCTGATGAGCATCAGTGCCGAAGTTGTCCGTACAAGCAGAGATGACATAGATGAAGTTACTATAAGATTCATCTGAGAGAAATCCCTTTCACTTTCACTGGAAGATATTGCAATTGTGCTCAAGGTGCGCACAATTGTCCACAATGAAATAATATGTCCGGGACTTTATTTACTTGAAGATATTCACAGAAACCACGAACTGCTTCTCTTTCATTTAAGCGGAATTTGCGAGCTAACTTTCTAATTTCAGCTTCACCAAATGTCAGATGCTCCCCAGGATTTTTTGGCCAATACTTGGAATATAAAATTTTGGCGCAATCAGGCAAATCAGCATCATCTCCTTCAAGCAGACGTTTTCCAACAGCCTCTTTCAGACTTTTATAAAAAGCAGCTGAACTTATTGCAGGATTGTGTCTTTCATTTGTGTGGAGCTCAATCTCTTTGAACTTCATGTTCTTCTGACTTTGAAGAGCCATACTGTAGTACGGACCAGGATTTTCAATTCTTTCCTCAAAAAGTTGAACTGTATTCTTTATCTTCCTGCCTGCTTTGTACAAGGCAATATTTCTCTCTTGTAAATCTAGACTTAGTTAGCCAAGTTCTTGGAGAGCATCACACATAAGGCCCAAATTAAGAACAAACTCGCAAGACGTTATTTTTCTTAAAAGGCCCTCATAAAGACAGCGATCTGTTTTGCTTCTTCTGCTGTCTTCTTTTGCCTCCTGAAAGTGATGGACGAGGTCTTCAAAGTCTTGCCACCCTGCAGAAACAGTTCGAAAGGTAGATGCAACACAGCGAGTGCTTAAAATTCTGCCAATTTTAAGAAGTTGGAGTTCTAGAGTCGGTGCACATTCCTGTAGTTCCCTAGCATTCTTAGGTGAAGCATGATAAGTCGCATAAAGTTTGTCCATGAAACTCTTAAAGCGATTCACTCCTGCCACATTACTCACTGTGTCACTAACAGACAATCCAAAGCTATGGCTAGCACAATGCCAGAAAATAACACTAGGAAACCTGTCTTGCATTAGCCTCAATTTGTGAACACAGTACCATCTGCCGGAATATTTATAATGCATGTTGCTGTCAATATATCGCAATTTTTTAAAAACTTAAGAAAAAGGTGCCGGTACTGCGTACCGTCACCGCCAAAAAAAGCACTGCACATAACTGTTCTCTGTGAATTCGTCAAATACGCTGCTTGCCACCCAAAATGCAACACCAAGAAGGACACGAGATAGCAAAGCCAGATTTACTGGACACATAACAACAGATACAAATATGAAACGATTGAGCTTACAGGCCCGTGCGACTTGCAGAACACGCAGACATCAATAGTTCGTGTGATCCCCATGGCTGGCAATAACGAGGCCGCTACACGCCACGGCATCGAACGAAAGAGGCTTTGGATGTGGACTTGGGGTATGTCGGTCCAGGCTGCTTCCACACGTTGCCACAGTTCATTAGGCGTAGCCGCGGGTGGTGCTTGCCGGGGCACGGCAGCAGTGACACCTGGTGGGCCGTGAAGAATTGTTGCACGATGCGTGCCACGTGCGGGCGCTCATTGTCCTGTTGAAACGTGGCCGCTGGCAGGTCCTGCAGGTAAGGGAGGACACAGGCTCCAAAACGTCGGAGATGTAGCGGTGGCTGTTGAATGTACCGGCGATGCGTACCAGAGGGGTGCGGGTGTCATATCCAATTGTGCCCCAAACCATAACGCCAGGCGACGGACCGGTATGGCGATACATAATGCAGTCGTCATACAGTCTCTCGCCGCAGCGCCGTCACACGCGGATCCGACCATCGTGGTGTTGCAGGCAGAAGCGGGATTCGTCGGAGAAGACAATGTCGTGCCATTCCGTAGTCCAGGTGCGGCGTTCAACGGCCAACTGCCGCCGCGCTCGCCGGTGGTGTAACGTCAATGGTAATGGGAGCAATGGGCGCCGTGCGACAAGTCCCCGCTCCTGCAGATGACGTCGAACGGTACGTGCTGGCACAGGTTTTTGCGCAACACACCCTAATTCCTGCACTAACGTTCGTGATGTGGCGGTGCGAGCCGTCAATGCCCGCCGCACAACGTGCCGGTCCTCTCGTTCGGTGGTGTGACGCGGCTGCGGCAATCGCTCACGTCGGTCCGTCCGTCCCTCCTGCACCCACCGAATCCATACTCGCCTCACTGTGGCTGGATATCGCCCCAGACGGGCGCCGATGTCTCGGTACGATAAACCGCTGTCGCGATAAGCTACTATTCATCCTCTGTCAAACTCTGAAACCTGCTGGAATGACTGTCGTATTCCGCGACTAGGCATCAGGAAGCTTCCCACGCACAGGTCCTGCAGCACAACACACTTCCACTACTTACACCCCGCCTTCTGTGCATCCTTCTTATAGTGCTTCTCGGTGGCGTGCCGGGCGCACATGATTTGCATATGCCCTGCAATGCTAATCATTTGCTTGTCCTCTCGTGGGCGACGCATGCTGCGAATTTCAGGCCAATCGGATGCTCCCTTCTTGGTGTTGCATTATGGGTGGCCAGCAGTGTATGAGGGACAGCAATCTAAAATCTTAAGCCCATTTTGTTTTGTTATTGAAGGATTAGTAAGCTTAAAATGCATCTTTCCATTTCCCATAACTTGTAGAAAACGTTTTGAACTTTTGAAGGTTTCGACAACTAATGACATTACCAAACTATTTATAAAATTTAGGACAAACTTCGCGACTGATTGCGTAGATCCAACACGTTTCTCTGTTTGGGTCCGTCAGAAATTCATGGAAAGAGACTTTTTCCTGCTCATTTCTTATTTATCACCACTGTCTAAAACACAGAATGGTACACAGCGTCGCATGATACAAGTACAAAAACAAAAAGCACTAATTTAGAATTTTAAGTTGCAGAGACATTCACACTTAAGAACACACAACAGCAATACAAAATTCATATAGGGCGCTGTGAGTTGTGTGGGTAAAAAGAGACTCCTGGTGAGACGCTTGTGCGTGTCCATATGAAATAATGAGACGCTTATGCGTATCCATTTGAAATAATGAGACGCTTGTACGTATCCATTTGAAATAATGAGACGCCTGTGCGTAGCCATTTGAAATAATGAGACGCCTGTGCGTATCCATTTGAAATAATGAGACACTTGTGCGTATCCAATTGAAATAATGAGACGCTTGTGCGTATCCATTTGAAATAATGAGACGCTACAGTTTGCCATTTGGCTCGATCTTTCTCTAATCACATGTGGGTCTAGAAGTCTTCGAACGACACACCACACGAACAGTCAGCATCATGGTTCGGTGAGCTCCCTTCTATGATCATATGTTTATTATATGTACTCTGACTGATCGTCTGTATGTCGAAGAAATTCCGTAACTCGTTGCGAAACCATTCGAGGCATGGTTGAACAGTGTTTCAAGAGCATCGAGTCTTCGCTCAAGCACCTGTACCCACACCTTGTTAACGACGCAGGCCTACCCTCTGTTCCGCCTGCCTATTACCCGTTTCCTTTCCTTGTCACCCTTTATAACTGTACTTATGTACCTCACACTCTTTCTGAAGCTTTCCTTTACCGAATCTTCTCCTTCGCTGTAAATACCCCCATCCTATTCCTGATGTTTCTCCTACAGGAGTCCATCAAACTTGGCTTGCAGCATACTATTCCATTAATCAACCAAAAGAATGTAGCGTTCACTAGCGCTTTCTTCATGCCCATCTTCGCACTCCGTTTCAACTGCATGCACAGGTTCAACATCACCTGATCACCGCTTTCTTATCACTGCAATTCTTATATTAAACTGTACGTACATACTATATAAACCACATCATCATCAGTGTCAACCATTATTAGTCCACTGCTGGAAGAATGTCTCCCCAAGTTTCTTCCACAACAGTCTATCTTGTGCTAGTCTCCTCCATATCACTCCCGCATGCTTTTGAATTCCATCCACCTAAAATCTCCCATGTGGTTTTCTTTTGGGTCTTTTTTCTGTCCCTTGGAGTCCAGTCTAAAATTTCGGTTGTCCGTTGGTGGTCCGTTCTCCTGGCAATAGAACGGACCACCGACAGACAACCGAAATCAGGGATTTTACTCTGATCATGATGTCATGACCAGAGTAAAATCCCTGATTTACATCATGATCAGAGTAAAATCCATTTCCCTGATTACAACTATGGATTTACTCAAATCATTACAATCATGATCAGATTATTACTATGGATTTTATTCTGATCATGATGTCTTCCATTCTTGTCATTTTCCTTATCCATGAATTTCTCTTCCTATCTTATTTGGTTACATCAAGCATATCTACATCAAATAAGTATGATTCGGTTTACACGGTTAGGTTTCTGAGATTTTACGGCGTAAATTGGAGCAAAAATGTAATGAGAACATATACAGTATAAATATTGGGTTGATGCATAAATTTATGCCGTTTTATTTCACGACTGTTTCCCAGGTCAGTATTTACGGTGCAGATGGCCAGTTGTATATCAAAATGTAGCCAGTAATATCGTGTATCTAAATCACATTGCGTTGTGTGATTGTGGCTAATGGTTTTTTGGTTTTCAGGTCCGGAAGTATGGAGTGTCAAGTTGAGAGGAATGAACATTTCCGACACCTGTTCCTCTACGAGTTTAACAAGGGATCCACAACCGTCGAGGCTACTCGACAAATTTGTGCTGTGTATGGTGAGGATGCTATTGCTCCGAGGACAGCCCGCAAATGGTTTGAGCGGTTCCGAGAGGGCAATTTTGACCTCAACGACTCTCCACACTGACGTCGTACATTTTACTTTGATGAGGATCCTTTGAACCATATCATCGACACGCGAATTGGCTATTGAGATGGACTGTGATCAGGCCACAGTGGTGCGATACCTGAAACATATGAGAAAGGTCCAGAAATTGGGGTCTTAGGTGCCTCACACTCTCACCGAGGACAACAAGAATTAGCGAATTGGCCACTGAGATGGACTGTGATCAGGCCACAGTGGTGCGACACCTGGAACGTATGGGAAAGGTCCAGAAATTGGGGTCTTGGGTGCTTCACACTCTCACCGAGGACAACAAGAATCAGTGAATTGGCCACTGAGATGGACTGTGATCAGGCCCACAGTGGTGCGATACCTGAAACATATGAGAAAGGTCCAGAAATTGGAGTCTTGGGTGCCTCACACTCTCACCGAGGACAACAAGAATCAGCGAATTGGCCACTGAGTTGGACTGTGATCAGGCCACAGTGGTGCGACACCTGGAACGTATGGGAAAGGTCCAGAAATTGGGGTCTTGGGTGCTTCACACTCTCACCGACGACAACAAGAATCAGCGAATTGGCCACTGAGATGGACTGTGATCAGGCCACAGTGGTTCGACACCTGGAACGTATGGGAAAGGTCCAGAAATTGGGGTCTTGGGGGCTTCACACTCTCACCGAGGACAACAAGAATCAGCGAATTGGCCACTGAGATGGACTGTGATCAGGCCACAGTGGTGCGACACCTGGAACGTATGGGAAAGGTCCAGAAATTGGGGTCTTGGGTGCTTCACACTCTCACCGAGGACAACAAGAATCAGCGAATTGGCCACTGAGATGGACTGTGATCAGGCCACAGTGGTGCGATACCTGAAACATATGAGAAAGGTCCAGAAATTGGGGTCTTGGGTGCCTCACACTCTCACCGAGGACAACAAGAATCAGCGAATTGGCCACTGAGATGGACTGTGATCAGGCCACCTGGAACGTATGGGAAAGGTCCAGAAATTGGGGTCTTGGGTGCCTCACACTCTCACCGAGGACAACAAGAATCAGCGAATTGGCCATTGAGATGGACTGTGATCAGGCCACAGTGGTGCGACACCTGGAACGTATGGGAAAGGTCCAGAAATTGGGGTCTTGGGGGCTTCCCACTCTCACCGAGGACAACAAGAATCAGCGAATTGGCCACTGAGATGGACTGTGATCAGGCCACAGTGGTGCGACACCTGGAACGTATGGGAAAGGTCCAGAAATTGGGGTCTTGGGTGCTTCACACTCTCACCGAGGACAACAAAACTCAGCGAATTGGCCACTGAGATGGACTGTGATCAGGCCACAGTGGTGCGATACCTGAAACATATGAGAAAGGTCCAGAAATTGGGGTCTTGGGTGCCTCACACTCTCACCGAGGACAACAAGAATCAGCGAAGTGGCCACTGAGATGGACTGTGATCAAGCCACAGTGGTGCGACACCTGGAACGTATGGGAAAGGTCCAGAAATTGGGGTCTTGGGTGCTTCACACTCTCACCGACGACAACAAGAATCAGCGAATTGGCCACTGAGATGGACTGTGATCAGGCCACAGTGGTGCGACACCTGGAACGTATGGGAAAGGTCCAGAAATTGGGGTCTTGGGGGCTTCACACTCTCACCGAGGACAACAAGAATCAGCGAATTGGCCACTGAGATGGACTGTGATCAGGCCACAGTGGTGCGACACCTGGAACGTATGGGAAAGGTCCAGAAATTGGGGTCTTGGGTGCTTCACACTCTCACCGAGGACAACAAGACTCAGCGAATTGGCCACTGAGATGGACTGTGATCAGGCCACAGTGGTGCGATACCTGAAACATATGAGAAAGGTCCAGAAATTGGGGTCTTGGGTGCCTCACACTCTCACCGAGGACAACAAGAATCAGCGAATTGGCCACTGAGATGGACTGTGATCAGGCCACAGTGGTGCGACACCTGGAACGTATGGGAATGGTCCAGAAATTGGAGTCTTGGGTGCTTCACACTCTCACCGAGGACAACAAGAATCAGCGAATTGGCCACTGAAATGGACTGTGATCAGGCCACAGTAGTGCGATACCTGAAACATATGAGAAAGGTCCAGAAATTGGGGTCTTGGGGGCCTCACACTCTCATCGAGGACAACAAGAGTCAGCGTGTTGCCATATGTGGTTCCTTACTCGCCGATTTTTGCGAATGTTCTCAGCAACACAAACCCTTTCTCTCAAGTATTGTTACTGGTGTCCTTATTGATATGCGCCATGGTATCATTCTCCAGCATGATAACACACGCTCTCGCAGTGCAAACATGACGAAAATGGCCATTCAGGACATGAAATGGGAGGTCCTTCCACATCCGGCCTAATCCCAAGATGTCGCTCTTTTAGACTATCACCTGTCCCGATCTCTGTATAACGTTCAACAATGATGTTGATCTACAGAATTCCCTTGATGATTTTTTTGCAGCAATACCAGCACGTTTTTTTTTTTTTTTTTGAGAATGGCATGGCATATCCAGACGTTGGAAGACCATCGTAAACAATGGGGGCAGGATTTATGGTTGATTGATTCCATTTTCCATTCTGATGTAATACATTCCTGTAGTGCGGTGAAAAAAACGGCATGAACTTATGCATCAACCCAATGATCAAGTTCCGTTCCAAGATTTTCAGCAATCAACACAAAATACTTGAAAAATGTTTTATTTTATGATTTTACGTATTGAAAATTGTATAATGTTTAAGATAATAATGCTTAAGAAAAAGGAAGAAAATTTACTGCTTTAAAAACCATACAATAGATGTCAGTTTGGTTGTTTTTCCATTCTGATAATACGTATGGCTGCATAATATTCTAATTATAAGTTATAATAGTATGGCTGCGTCGTGTTGTCTACACAGACGAGTGGTATCTAGAAAATAAGACATTCACAGTCATTCCTAACTTTTCGGCACCAGTACATGAAACGTTCACAGTGGTTCCTAACCTATTATCTAGACGTTCACAGTCATTCCTAACCTATTATCTGTGATGCTCACAGTCATTCCTAACCTATTATCTGTGACGTTTACAGTCATTCCTAACCTATTATCTGTGACGTTCACAGTCGTTCCTAACCTTTCGGCACCAGTGCATGAAGACGCTCACAGCCATTCCTAACCAACCAATTATCTGTGACGTTCATAGGGATTCCTAACCTTTGAGCACCAGTGCATGAAGACATTCATAGTCATTCCTAACTTACACTGAAGAGCAATTGAATTAGAGATACCTGTCTAGTAACGTGTGGCACCACCTTTCGTCCTGATGACGGCGGCGATTCGTCTCGGCATGGACTCGACAAGACACCGGAAGCGTTGGGAAGTCATACGGATCCACGACCCCTGAACAAGCTCCTACAGTTCACGAAGATTTGATGGATGGAGGTCAGAGCCTCGAACATCTCTCCGGATGGCATCCCAGATGTGCTCGATGGGATTGAGGTCAGGTGACCTAGCTGGCCAAGGAAGCACGGTCACGTAGGTGGAGTGTTCATCGAACCATTCGAATACAACTCGGGAGCGATGGCACGGTGCATTGTCTTGTGCAGGATGAGGTCCCCAGTGGGATGTTGAAGACGCACAAACAGGAGCAAATGGTCGTCCAGGATATCCCGGTAACGTTGACCTGTGAGAGACGATGTCACACGTATCAAGGGTCCCATTTCATTCCACGTAAACAGTCCCCAGACGAGAATGCCATCCCCACCAGCTTGAAGAGTACCCTGCTGGCAAGAAGGATCCATCGCTTCATGTGGTTTGCGCCGTACTCGTACCCTGCTATCCGCATGTACCAACGTGAATCTCTACTAATTAGTCCAGGCAACATTTTCCCACATGTCTAGGGTCCAGTGGCGATGTTCCCGCGCCCATGCTAATATTTGCACCCTGTGATGTGCGGTCAGCAGCGGTACCCTCGTGGGACGATGGCTTCTGCACCCCATAGCGAGGAAATAAATGGTTCTAGATGGTGTGGCTGCTTACACGTTTTTGTGCACCAGCGTTAAATTGCCGAGTGATTTCTTGCACTGTGGCCCGTCTATCCGCTGTTACAATGCGAGCTAGCCGGCGATGACCCCGCTCATCCACACGCTGTTCTCCACGGCAGTTGGCCCTTGCAGGGACAGTTTTACCGGATTCGATGTACTCACGGTGCACCCGTGACACAGTGGCTCGTAAAAATTCCAGTGTCTGCACGACTTCAGAGATGGAGTGACCCATTCATCGGGCCCCGACAATTTGCTAACGATCAAATGCGCTTAGATCCTTCGTCTTACCCATACTGCGTCCGACTCTTACTGATTCCCCTTCGCATCACTCCTTATATTGTTGGATCGCTGCATACGTCATGTCGTTTCCGTTTACAGGGTCGCCCGCAGCGCCACATTTGCATAACGCCAGCTGTCTGTAATTCAATTGCTCTTCAGTGTATTATCTAGACCTTCACAGTCATTCCTAACCCTGTTATCTGTGACGTTCACAATCATTTCTAACCTTTCGGCACCAGTGCATGAAGACGTTCATAGTCATTCCGAAACTATTATCTAGACACCAGTGCATGTTTTTCAGTTCACTTGCAGTTGCTAATCCGTGGTTAATGTAATTTGCTTTTTCTCGTGTCATTTTATAATCCGTTTTTTGGTTTAATTCTTTTAATTTTAGGCCATAATTTAATCATTTAGTATTGTAGCTAAATTGCAATGTCAGGAACATATGTGCCTAGGAATCATATATATATATAACGGTAAAGATAAATAGAATAACCACAGGAATGGTGTTGCATCAAACGTAACATCACCTGTTGGCCATTTGTTTCTGCCAGCGATGTAGCGGTGGGTATCGATTCCAAGAGAATAATTTCTTGGCTTCTGAAAGTCGACCCGCAGACAAGTTCAGTAACCTCGTTCTCAGGTTTCGGCGGCGAAATGTAATCTCAATCTAATGTTCGCATATTTTCAATGCGCAATGAGAAGTCGCGTGTTTAATCAATGCATTTACCATTTTTTCTTCTTAACGTACTCCTTTGTCACCAACACTACAGAAAAACAAATGGAAACTGAATTTTTTATTTGTTTTTACTACGTCAACATTGCGTTTCCCATTGCGGACTTCCAAACATGTCATCCTTCCTATCTTTCTTCACGACAGAGGAACAACGATCTTTTACATTTTTGTAGCTCTAAAATTTCATACCAAATTATATTTGTCGTACGGTCGTACGATTGGCTCCGGGTTCGAATCCCGGTGAGGCATGGATGTTTGTCTTTCGGAACTGGCTTTTTTTTTATTGGAGATTTAACGACCACCGTAAGCAACTCAATGGGTTATAAGCAGTTGCTCACTGGTTCCAGGGAAGGGAGGAGACAGCCAGTGCCATAAGACAAACACAACATCCATGCCTCACCGGGTTTCGAACCGGGACCCCTTTCGGACGAATGAGTAGTGGCCATCGCCTAGACCACTGCGCCTCCGGGGCGGCAATGTGTTACTTGCCCAACACTGGTTATCTGTATACATTGGTCATTCAGCATACTGTCAAATCCATGTTTGATGTATACTTGTTCACAATGTGTTACATGATCAACATTGTCTATATCTGTGTACATTGATCATTTGGCATGCTGTAAACCATGTATGATTTTTACTTGTTGCTGTGTGATCTCAGTATCCTGTGAAATATCAGTTCATGTCTGTACCACCAGGTCCAATAAATCACTTTTTTAAACCTCCAATCAAAAAAAAAAAAAAAAAAAAAGAAAGAAAAAAGCTCTCATATGTTTGCGTAAACCGTACTCACAAAGCCGTGCTTAATGTTGAAAAAACAAAAGCTACCTAAAACAACCGTTTCTATTATCACTTATCAATCACATTGCAAACATCGGAAATGAAGTGTTTTATAGCAGTTCTGCTCCTCAAAATTCCCTCCCCAAATGATATTACACGACAGTAAATTTCTTGCCGGTATTAATTTAATGCACACTGTTTTACCCGAAAACAGATATTTTTTTCTCATTCTTGCAGTTAATAAATATCGGAGCCATATTTTAGGGCTTTTGCATGTTAAACTTCCTTACCTTCAGAACATTTCTTCCAGAGGAATTTCGAAATTCTTGCTGTTTCCGTACAAGTGTATTAAGAATTTCTACAAAACGTTCAGGTTCCGGACAAGTATTAGGACAACAGGTTATACACCGAAGAGCTAAAACATTATCACCACCTGCCTAAAACGATGTTGGTCCTCCATGTGCCGCCAAAACAGCTCTTACCAGGCAAGATATAGACACTACAAGATTTCTTAAGGTGTCTTGTGGTACCTGGAATCAACACCTTACCAGCAGATCCTTTAACTCTTGTAAGTCACGTGCTTCAACTGCCACAGATCGGATTTTCCGCTCCAACACAAATCACAGATACTCGATTGGATTAATATCTGGGTAATTTGGAGGGCAGGGCAATCCCTGGATGTCTTCCTCCTGTTCCGCGAATCAATTTCAAAGAACACGGGCAGTGGGGCATGGCGCATTATCCTTCTGAAAGAAGTCACTATTACATGGGGAATACAGTTGCCGTGAAAGGATGCACCGGGTCTGCAATGATGTTTAGGTGACTGGTAGAAGTCATAGTTTCCTAAACATGAATGACTGGACCAAGGGCTTCCCAGCAGAACATTGCACAACGCATTGAACTTCCTCCTCCGGCTTGTTTTCGTCCCACGGTGCATCCTGGTGCCATGTGAACATGAATGACTGGACCCAGAGCATCCAGCAGAACATTTTCCGAAAGCATTACACTTCCTCCACTGCTTGTTTTAATCCCACGGTGCATCCTGGCGCCAACAGTTCTCCAGGGAAACATGAATGACTCGACCCAGGGCACCCAGCAGAACATTGCCCAAAGCATTACACTTCCTCTACCGGTTTGTTTTCGTCCCTCGGTACATCTTGGTGCCAACACTTCCCCAGGTAAACATGAATGACTGTACCCAGGGCACCCAGCAGAACATTTCCCAAAGCATTACACTTCCTCTACCGGTTTGTTTTCGTCCCTCGGTACATCCTGGTGCCAACACTTCCCCAGGTAAACATGAATGACTGGACCTAGGGCCTCCAGCAGAACATTTCCCAAAGCATTACACTTCCTCTACCGGTTTGTTTTCGTCCCTCGGTACATCCTGGTGCCAACACTTCCCCAGGTAAACATGAATGACTGGACCTAGGGCCTCCAGCAGAACATTTCCCAAAGCATTACACTTCCTCTACCGGTTTGTTTTCGTCCCTCGGTACATCTTGGTGCCAACACTTCCCCAGGTAAACATGAATGACTGGACCCAGGGCACCCAGCAGAACATTTCCCAAAGCATTACACTTCCTCTACCGGTTTGTTTTCGTCCCTCGGTACATCCTGGTGCCAACACTTCCCCAGGTAAACATGAATGACTGGACCCAGGGCACCCAGCAGAACATTTCCCAAAGCATTACACTTCCTCTACCGGTTTGTTTTCGTCCCTCGGTACATCCTGGTGCCAACACTTCCCCAGGTAAATATGAATGACTGGAACCAGGGCACCCAGGAGAACATTGCCCAAAGCATTACACTTCCTCTACCGGTTTGTTTTCGTCCCTCGGTACATCCTGGTGCCAACACTTCCCCAGGTAAATATGAATGACTGGAACCAGGGCACCCAGCAGAACATTGCCCAAAGCATTACACTTCCTCTACCGGTTTGTTTTCGTCCCTCGGTACATCCTGGTGCCAACACTTCCACAGGTAAACATGAATGACTGGACACCAGGGCACCCAGCAGAACATTTCCCAAAGCATTACACTTCCTCTACCGGTTTGTTTTCGTCCCTCGGTACATCTTGGTGCCAACACTTCCCTAGGTAAACATGAATGACTGGACCTAGAGCCCCCAGAAGAACATTTCCCAAAGCATTACACTTCCTCTACCGGTTTGTTTTCGTCCCTCGGTACATCCTGGTGCCAACACTTCCCCAGGTAAATATGAATGACTGGAACCAGGGCACCCAGCAGAACATTGCCCAAAGCATTACACTTCCTCTACCGGTTTGTTTTCGTCCCTCGGTACATCCTGGTGCCAACACTTCCACAGGTAAACATGAATGACTGGACACCAGGGCACCCAGCAGAACATTTCCCAAAGCATTACACTTCCTCTACCGGTTTGTTTTCGTCCCTCGGTACATCTTGGTGCCAACACTTCCCTAGGTAAACATGAATGACTGGACCTAGGGCCCCCAGAAGAACATTTCCCAAAGCATTACACTTCCTCTACCGGTTTGTTTTCGTCCTCGGTACATCCTGGTGCCAACACTTCCCCAGGTAAACATGAATGACTGGAACCAGGGCACCCAGCAGAACATTGCGTAAAGCATTACACTTCCTCTACCGGTTTGTTTTCGTCCCTCGGTACATCCTGGTGCCAACACTTCCCCAGGTAAACATGAATGACTGGACACCAGGGCACCCAGCAGAACATTTCCCAAAGCATTACACTTCCTCTACCGGTTTGTTTTCGCCCCTCGGTACATCCTGGTGCCAACACTTCCCCAGGTAAACATGAATGACTGGACACCAGGGCACCCAGCAGAACATTTCCCAAAGCATTACACTTCCTCTACCGGTTTGTTTTCGTCCCTCGGTACATCCTGGTGCCAACACTTCCCCAGGTAAACATGAATGACTGGACCTAGGGCCTCCAGCAGAACATTTCCCAAAGCATTAAACTTCCTCTACCGGTTTGTTTTCGTCCCTTGGTACATCCTGGTGCCAACACTTCCCCAGGTAAACATGAATGACTGGACATAGGGCACCCAGCAGAACATTTCCCAAAGCATTACACTTCCTCTACCGGTTTGTTTTCGTCCCTCGGTACATCCTGGTGCCAGCACTTCCACAGGTAAATGACGCACACGAACCCGTCAGTCCACATGGTTCAACAAGAAACGAGTTTTATCGGACCACATGACTTTCTTTCAATCGTTCAAAGTTCCGTTTTGATGCGGTCGCGTGTCCATTGCAGGCGCTTTCGATAGGTAACCGAGGTTAGCATGAGCACTTGGGTCACGCTTTCAGCAGGGTTTGATGCATCGTGTGATGTGACACATTACTGCCGTCATCAGCATTCAAATTACCGGCGAGTTCCGTCACGGTTTCCCTTCTGTTGGCTCGTACCACACGGGATAGCCTTTGCTTTCCTCTATAATCGATTAACCGTGGTCGTCCCACACCTTGCCGACGGTTGATACGTTTTCCCTCCTCGGACCACTTTTTGAAGGTACTAACAACGGTTGACACTGAGCACACACCACAAGTCTTGTTATCTCGAAAATACTCTGACTCAGTCGTCTGGCCATTACAATTTGGCCTTTGTTAAACTCGCTGATCAACTGCCGTTCCCACTTGAAGAAAACACTGGTTAACATAGCTCAGTATCAGGTGTCATTTATACTTTTACATTACCTTCACACGTGCCGTCATTTACCTGCAGTTGTTTCGATTTGCATAAAGGTGCTCGGGTCTTAATGTTTTGGCTCTTCGGTATATATACATTGTATTGACAAAAGTCACCGGACACCTAGAAGAGAAACACAACATAGCATTTATTGACATACATTAGTACGGCGTCGGTGAACATTTTGGCCTTAATGCATGCACTGACCCTTCGAGACATGCTTTCGACAAGGTTTTGGAACACAGCAATACGTATGCGCATCCATTCACTAAAAACTGCTGCCGCCAACTGTTGCTTAGTAGTTGGACTTGGTTCCAAACTTCTTATGCGGCGCTCTAATTCATTCCAAAGGTGATCTATGGGATTAAGATTAGGGCTCTGTGCTGGCCAGTCCACACACGATACGGAATAATCGTCAAACCCTGTCGTAACAGTACTTGCCTTATGGCTCGGTGCATTATCCTGCTGGTACCAACAAGGCTCGGTTCCATAGTATTGCCACAGAGTTTGTAGGGCATAATTGTCCAGAATATCGAGGTAGATGTGCTGGTTAACAGGTGTGTCCACGATAACCAATGGGCCGGGACCATACCCGAAAACACTCCCACACGAGTACACTGCCAGCTCCAAACTTGATCGTAGGAACAGTACACTGTGGTAAATAGCGTTCACCCCGGCTACCGCCATACCCACACACGGCCATCAGTCTGATGGATCATGTACCTGGATTCATCAGTCCATAGGACCGCTTTCCATTGTTCTACAGTCCAAGATAAATGTTCTTTACACCATGCTTAACGACGAGTAGCATTCCGAGTGGAGATGAAAGGTTTATGAGCAGCCGCATGACCACGGTAACCCATGGAATGAAGTTCTCTGCGAATGGAACGTGTACATGCCGAGGTTCCAGCATTTTTACTCACCTGTACACTGAGATCTTGTGCAGTACTCCGTCGATTAGCTGTAACGACTCTTCTAAGGCTTCGACGAACTCTATCACTGATTTTCTTTGGTCTGTCGGTACGTTTTGCTGCTTCAGGCACGCCATGCGTCTTCCACTTATTCAATGCATCCAAAACAATTGACTTGTGTATGTTTAAACGCCTCTCGGTTTCTGTTATGGACAACCCACTAATATAACACCCAGCAATCTTTCCTTTCTTAAAGTCAGTTCTCTCCCGCCGCAACATTTTCATCCAACGTCGCACTGTGCGATATGATCGATGTCAGCTGTAGGCTTGTTTTTATACCGTTTGCAGTTGTGTCGCGCAATTCAACAGCGCAGCGGATCCGTTCATTTGCTTTTGAAGGGTGTCTCGTGATTCTTGTCAATACAGTGTATATAAATATATACGTATTTTCATGTGTGAAAAATAGTACATCCACTTTATTTTACGGCTTTATTGTTTTACGCCGTAGAAAACTCACACAAAGCTAATTTAATAATTGCAGACAACAGTTAGTTCATAATCCTTATAGCAACAATTTTAAAAAATAATTTTATTTCAATTGTGTCAGCGCTTCCTTTGATTTTCACACCAGAACATGTTATGTTTTTTGTAACAGCCAGAGTTGCTTATTAAGATCAAAATTGAAACTTCTATGACGTATACTCTAAAATAACTTTCATTTTTAGTCGCTTTCACTATGTAAATTTTAGTTCATTCTCTATTAGCGTTTTCAACCTTAACGTCATATCTTCTTGCTCTCGGAGTACGTTGGCAACAATTCTGGGGTCAGACAGCGTGACGTATGCATGTAGGCAGATAAGAATGAGAGATATACACCGACGGGCCATTACGTTATGAGCACCTACCTAATAAGCTGCAGAACCCCGTTTAGCCCACGAAACAGTGGCCACTCGGTGAGGCATCGAATCGATGAGGTGGCGATAGGTATCCTGGGGTATCTGGTACCATAATGTCAACAGCAGGTCCTCCAGTTCCCGTACATTTCGGGATGGTGGGGATTTATCACGAACCCGCTTTTGCAAGTCGAAACACAAATGTTCGATTGGGTTCATATCAGGTAAATTTGGAAGCCAGGGTATTAACAGAAAATCACCAGCATGTTCCTCGAACCACTTCTTGACGATTCTGGCAGAGTGGCATGGCGCATTATCCTGTTGGTAATCAGCATGCAGCAGGGACCACACAGTTGCCATGAATCGGTGAACTTGGTCCGCAACGATGTTCAGATACCCGACAGCTGTCAGGGACTGTGCTATTGGGATTATCGGGCCTAAGGTGTCATAAGAAAACATCACACACAGCATAACACCGCCGCCGCCTGCCTGTTTCCGCCCAATAGTGCATCCAAGTGCCATAGCGTCCGTTGGCAATCGGCGTATCAGCGTTCGGCCGTCTACGTGATGCACAAGGAATCTTGATTCGTCAGACCAGGCCACATTTTTCCATACATCCACGGTCTAATCTCGATGATCTTGGGCCCATTTCATGCATTGTTGGCGATGACGTGCAGTGAGCATGGGGACCCGAATGGCTCTTCGGCTACTAAAGCCCATGCGCATAAGGCTGCGATGAACTGTGTGTTGTGACAAATTGTCCTGATCTCCACTGTCGTAGCTTCAAGGGATTTATCGCACTGTACCCCTGCGGACGCTGTGAACAAAGAGCGACAGTCTCCGCTCCCCCTCTGACATCACTGAGCTGCGAACGACACACGGCTAGACGACGGTTCGTCGTTTGGCCATCTGTGCCCCACTTTTGATACGTACTCACTACAAAGGCACGTGAACAGCCGACAAGCCGAGCCGTTTCAGAGAACATAGGTCCGAGGTGCCGTGCCATCATCCTTCATCAAATTCCGATAAATCTGCAGCTTTTTCCATCCCGACTCCGAACACTCTGCTATCCGAAATCCCGACTCCGAACACTCTGCTATCCGAAATCCCGACTCCGAACACTCTGCTATCCGAAATCCCGACTCCGAACACTCTGCTATCCGAAATCCCGACTCCGAACACTCTGCTATCCGAAATCCCGACTCCGAACACTCTGCTATCCGAAATCCCGACTCCGAACACTCTGCTATCGGAAATCCCGACTCCGAACACTCTGCTATCCGAAATCCCGACTCCGAACACTCTGCTATCCGAAATCCCGACTCCGAAAACTCTGCTATCAGAAATCCCGACTCCGAACACTCTGCTATACGAAATCCGGTCCTCGGATTGTATATATACTGCTGTGTAAACTGCACCTGCGCCACCGTTCGGTCTCCAGACGCGCTCATTTCTCTAGGCAGAGTGTGGTCTTAATGTAATGGCTCATCGGTCTATAATGTTGAAGCAGCAGCCAAAAAACGTGTGGTGGATGAAGTGTGTTAGACTGAAACTGTGTTTACTTGAAGACTGCGTATTCGAGTTGTGTTGTTATACACTGCTAGCCACCCAAGATGCAACACCAAGAAGGACACGAGATAGCAAAGCCAGATTTACTGGACACATAACAACAGATACAAAGATGAAACGATTGAGCTTACAGGCATGTGCGACTTGCGGAACACGCAGGCATCAATAGTTCGTGTGGCCCCCATGGCTGGCAATAACGGCCGCTACACGCCGCGGCATTGAACGAAAGAGGCTTTGGATGTGGGCTTGGGGTATGTCAGTCCAGGCTGCTTCCACACGTTGCCACAGTTCATGAGGCGTAGCCGTGGGTGCTACTCGGTTGCCGATCAGCGACCAGACGTGTTCGATGGGCGACATATCAGGGGAACAGGCGGGCCACGGCAGTAGTGACACCTGGTGGGCCGTGAAGAATTGTTGCACGATGCGTGCCACGTGCGTGCGCGCATTGTCCTGTTGAAACGTAGCCGCTGGCAGGTCCTGCAGGTAAAGGAGGACTACAGGCTCCAAAACGTCAGAGATGTAGCGGTGGCTGTTGAGTGTACCGGCGATGCGTACCAGAGGGGTGCGGGTGTCATATCCAATTGCGGCCCGAACAATAACGCCAGGGGACGGACCGGTATGGCGATGCATAATGCAGGCGTCATACAGTCTCTCACCGTGGAGCCGCCACACGCAGATCCGACCATCCTGGTTTTGCAGGCAGAAGCGGGATTCGTCGTAGAAGACAATGTCGTGCCATTCAGTAGTCCAGGTGCGGCGTTCAACGGCCCACTGCAGCCGCACTCGCCGGTGGTGTAACGTCAATGGTAATTGGAGCAATGGGCGTCGTGCGACAAGTCCCAGCTCCTGCAGACGACGTCGGACGGTACGTGCTGGCACAGGTTGTTGCGCAACACACCCTAATTCCTGCGCTAACGTTCGTGATGTGGCAGTGCGAGCCGTCAATGCCCTCCGCACAACATGCCGGTCCTCTTGTTCGGCGGTGTGCCGCGGCTGCGGCAATCGCCCACGTCGGTCCGTCCGTCCCTCCTGCACCCACCGAATCCATACTCGCCTCACTGTGTCTGGTTGTCGTTCCACACGGGCCCCGATGTCTCGGTACGATAAACCGCTGTCGCGATAAGCCACTATTTGTCCTCTGTCGAACTCCGAAACGTGCTGGAATGACTGCCGTATTCTGCGACGAGGCATCAGGAAGTTTCCTACGCACAGGTCCGACAGCACAACTCACTGCCACTACTTACACCCCGCCTTCTGTGCACCCTTCTCATAGTGCTTCTCGGTGGCGTGCCGGGCGCACATGATTTGCATATGCCCTGCAATGCTAATCGTTTGCATGTCCTCTCGCGGGCGACGCATGCTGTGAATTTCAGGCCAATCGGATGCTTCCTTCTTGGTGTTGCATTTTGGGTGGCCAGCAGTGTATATTCGGTGTTTGGAGTTATCAAGTTTTCTTTTTACTAATTTACGTTAGTCAGTGTTGAAAGATTAGTAGAGAGAGTGTGTGTGTAAATAAGAAGAGGTAGTATTCTGAAAATCTGAATTAGTGTTTTCAAACCTATAAATAATGAAGAACCCTACACTTCGTCATTCTGGGGTGAAGAAAATTTTTCTTTCATTTACCTTTGGGACAAAAACCCACTCTCATGAAGTGAACAAAAACGCTAAAATGCAATTCTAAACATTCGATGAATATCCAATTTTCATGTCGTATCATTTCTGTTTGCGTCATGTTTCTATCGATGTAATAGTATGCCTCAGCAGGTGGTGTCCTCGCGAAATTATTGACATAAAAGATCGTTATAAACTCTTCAATCAGTAATATGAAATTTCTCGTACGTTGCTTCGATGCCTCCAACCTCAATGTATTGGTTCAATTTAAATCGTTGGGATGTATTGTAGTGATGTAAATATGTTATACAAATATCGCCATGAACGTTTCTTCGGTATAATTCGTTGACAATTCAGAATCAGAAGAGCAGAATCACTTAAAACTCTGAATTAAAATAGTTGAAATAAAAAGCGGTGTGATCGTAAAATCGAACTAGGAAATAGTAAAGGAAGGCCGTCTTATGAACGATTAAAATCTTTAATGGTTAAAAATATACATATTAGCTGAAAAAAAACATTTACATCAGACCTTTCAATTTGGCAAATAACTCGTCTTCAGATGTCAATACATTTACACCGAGTGGCCTCCCCGGTGGCGCAGTGGTCTATGCGATGGCCTCTGATGATTCGTCCAAAGAGGTCCGGGTTCGAATCCCAGTGAGGTATGGATGTTGTGTTTGTCTTACTGCACTGGCTCTCTCTCCTCCCTGGAACCAGTGACCCTAAATTAGGGACGGGCGACTGCTTATAGCCCATTGAGCTGCTCACGGTGGTCGTTGAACCTCCAATGGAAAAAAAGAAACCGACCGAGTGATATAAATACGACACACATAGTGACGCAGGTATTTCATTTTTTTCTTTTTTTTTTTTTGATTGGAGGTTTAACGACTACTGTGAGCAACTCAATGGGCTATAAGCAGTCGCCCGTCCCTAATTTAGGGTCACTGGTTCCAGGGAAGGGAGAGAGCCAGTGCCGTAAGACAAACACAACATTCATGCCTCACCGGGATTCGAACCCGGACCCCGTTCGGACGAATGATCAGAGGCCATCGCTTAGACCACTGCGCCACCGGGGCGGCCAGGTATTACATGATAGTGAACAACCAAGGAAAGTCCCGAAATTCGAAAGCAATAAGATTTTTTTTTTTTTTTTTTTTTTTTTTTTTGATTTGAGTTTTAACGACTACTGTGAGCAACTCAATGGGCTATAAGCAGTCGCCCGTCCCTAATTTAGGGTCACTGGTTCCAGGGAAGGGAGAGAGCCAGTGCCGTAAGACAAACACAACATCCATGCCTCACCGGGATTCGAACCCGGACCCCGTTCGGACGAATGATCAGAGGCCATCGCTTAGACCACTGCGCCACCGGGGCGGCCAGGTATTACATGATAGTGAACAACCAAGGAAAGTCCCGAAATTCGAAAGCAATAAGATTATGTAAGTATCTTGCGCTCAAAGTTCGGATTGCGCTTCATAATCAATCAATGTTTTTCAATAGGATCCCCATGGAATAATCATCATTACAACACATCGATTTTAATTTATGAATTACCAGGCTTTCGGAAAGCAACAAACAAGATTTTAGTCTTGAAACACTGATGATCTTGGCTTCGGCCCTGAGCGGCGAATGAATACCGCTTAAACACAATCTTGACAGGGCTGTGGTGGGAGCATGTGACTTTAAATTGTATTGATGCTCTAAATTTCTGCGAGTAAGGTTACAAGAAGTAGATCTTGCAAATTTCATCGGGTTCTATGGATTTAAGAAGAATAGCGTAGACCCCATGGCGAGATTTCGTTCGCACCGAGGCTCTGTCATTTTTTACGCTTTCCAACCGTAGGTTGAAGAATCGTATATGCTCCAGCTTTGTCCGTCTGTCTGTCTGTCTGTTCGTCCGTCAACTCGCGTAAAAATGGTTCGATTTCGAGGAAATTTTAGTATGTAGTAGGGGACAACCTGGGGACGAATCCTATTGTAAATGGGTGAAATGGGGTCAAAGGTCAGGGCACAGAGGCGGGATTTTTTCCACAGCCATTATCCTCATAACTTGACTAAAAATGCTTCTATTGCGACAAAACTTTAGTATGTTGTTTCGGGGGTATTCTACACCAATTCTGTTTAATATCATCGAAATGAAATCAGAGGTCAGGGCAGAGGAGCGAGATGTATTCCACAGCAATTATCCTCATAACTTGAGTAATAAGTTGAGTAATGATTCCGGATATGTTGGAAAGCGTATCATAATCAATTCATTGCATGATTTTACTAACTTGTTTATTAATGTCATAACGTTGTTAGCTCTGACTCCAAAGCTAATGCTGTGTTTTTTAGACATGTTCTTCAAAACATTTGTAACACCTGGAATATACTGCAACGAGGTAATATACTTGATGAATCTACGTTCCTGCATTAAGGTTGAGGAAAAAGGTGTCAATATTCGGCGAATTAGCTTGTCCACTTCCAAGGATGGAAAACCATACGAGGCAGCTAATTTTCCAATTTTGAACAATTCAGCATTACAGACATTGTTTTTTAAGCATTGGTTTTTTAGCTAATATGTTTTTTACCATAAAAAATTTTAATCGTGCATAAGACGGCCTTCCTTTACTATCGATAATTTTAGCACCACTTGTATAGTAATCTTAAACTAGGAAATATTAAAACCAACAAATGCAGAAGGCAAAACAAAATGGCGTCGAGACCATACCCTGTCGCAACGCGAAATCTCACGTTTCGGCCAAACTTCCAGGTTGTATTTTTTAACATATTAGTAAAATCATGCAATGCATTGGTTATGATACGCTTTCCAACATACCAGAAATCGTTACTCAAGTTATTACTCAAGTTATGAGGATAATGGCTGTAGAATAAATCTCGCTCCTATGCTCTGACCTTTGACCCCATTTCGATGATATTCAACAGAACCGGTTAAGTATATTTCCGGAACATGATAAGGCTTTGTCTCAATCGAAGCATTTTTACGCAAGTTATGACGCATAAGGGCGGTGGAATGGATCCCGTTCCTATGTCCTGACCTTTCACCCCATTTCTCCCATTTTCAATAGTGTTCGCCCCCAGGTGGTACCCTACCACATGCTAAAACATTTTTCATCGAAATCGAACCATTTTTACCCAAGTTATGACGCATAAGGGCAATGGAATGGATCCCGCTCCTATGTCCTGACCTTTGACCCCATTTCTCTTCTTTTCAATAGGGTTCATCCCCAGTTGGTCCCCTACCACATACTAAAATTCCATCGAAATCGAACTATTTTTACGCGAGTTATCCTGCGGACGGGCAGACAGACGGACAAAGCTGGAGCATACACGCTTCTTCAACCTACGGTTGGAAAGCGTAAAAAAGAAAAGAATTATAGTTTACGATCTTACACAGAATCCCCGTTGAGCTCTCTCGGGTTGTTGTACGTAGAAACAATCGAGATTTACCGAAAGAAATTATGGTGTCTATTTTTTTGTATTGCATTACCACAAGAAAGTAAAAGTTACGACCCGAAACATTCGTAACACGATCATCTTATAGTAATTGATAGTTTGCCTCTCCAGTAAACTAGATATTCGTAACTCTGGTGAGTGGGAATTCGTAAACGCGCTTGGCTTACAGCCAAGTGATAAGTGTTTTATTAACTCATAATAGAAGAAAACATCTTTTATTATGCTACTGTTTTTGCCATTATTTCCCTTGATTTTTTCTTTAGTGTGGACAAACGTCAGTGTGAGCTAATCTGATTCCTTTTCGGAAAAGAAATCCGATTTCGGTAAATACCTATATATTAATTCTATAAGGTTTTTTACTGTGAGTCCTATTTTGAGAGAACGGCTGAACGTAAAGATATGGTTGAGGCGTCAAAATAAATGTTTTACCATGTAGATGTGCCAGTCGAAGAAAAAATGAGATTGGGGCATCGGTTCTGGCATTGTAGGGCGGCAAAGTTCCCTTGTAAAGTCTATGGGAGAAGCGTGCGGTTGATTCACGCGCTGTTGAAAGCGGAAAATAGAGGGACTGAGATAATCCAAAGTCCGAAGTCTTCTTTTTTCTGAGCGAACCGTTGCGCAAAGCAACGCTAGCATGCATTTGTATCAAAGTTATTCTCATCGGAACAGCGAAAGCTCTCGAAGACCTGATTGCATTATGCCGTTGGACTGTGTGATGTATATATACAATTTAATATTCATTCGTTCCAGTTTATTCACGTAGGTAAGACGTTTTTCATTATGTAAGTTTGTCCGTGACGGAGATTAAAGACTATAATTGAGTCTGTAAGTCTTTAATTAAAGTCTTTAAGACTCAATTATAGACTTTAATTGAGTCTGTAAGGTACGGACTTTAATTGAGTCTGTAAGGGCCGTATGGCACCTTGTTATCCCCAATGAACAACAAGAAGCCCATTAGTTCCATGCCAAGAAGGTTCAATTTGTTACTAAGAAACCGTGATTATCCAATTAAATATTAAAGCGTATTTTGCTTGTTGGTAAGTTATTTCAAGTGTCCTGCAAGTGTCAATCATGTACTGTTCAGTAATTTTACTTTAAATGCATTCTACACTAATTTCACAAGTTCCACTATTTGTTGCTTTTTAAGACCAGACGCTGTAATTTTGCTTGTAACTTGACTTCTCTTACTGGTAATAACATTCTGTAAAAAACTATTTCACAAATTAATAAAAATATTTCAAAAATATGTAATTTAAAATTAAAAAAATATTTAAATTTATAAAAAATATTTAATTTTTAAGAAAATATTTTAAAATATTAATTTAAAAAAAATAATAATTAAATATTTAATTTAAAAAAAATATTTATTAAAATTCTTTTGAAAAAAAATATTAACAAATATTAAAAATATTAATTTTAAAAACTAATGAAAAATATTTAATTTTTTAAAATATTTAAAATATTTTTATTTTAAAAATATTTCACAAATTCCACTATTTGTTACTTTTTATGACTAGACGCTGTATTTTTGCTTGTAACGTCACTTCTATTACTGATAATAACATTCTGTAAACATATCTCAATTCAGCATAAAATTTCCTTTAAAATGATGTATGATATGCTTTCCTGCCTTTCCCATTGCGCTGTATAAGTTGACTTCAAACATCAAAAATTTGAATTTCAATCTACTGGTGGTGCAGGACTTCTGGCCACGATTGTATAATGTGTGAGCAGCAGCAAAGGTTTGGGGAAGGTAGTATGATGATATAATAGTAGTTGCGGAAGTTGAGTTACTTGAAGTTGTAATTTCTTGACGTCTGCGTATTATATATTTAGCGTCGGTGTTTTGTTTTTCGTTAAACGCTCTCTAACAAGTAACTGGAGTGACGTACTGCAGAGGTGAAAACATGTGTCAAGACGAACAAATCTGCAGCGAGACATTCTGGCCGCGTAGCTCAGTTGGGAGAGCGACTTACTCCGGAGTGAGGGGACACAGGTGTTTTCACACTGGGATTGCTTCCCTAATATTGTTGAAGACATAGTTGTGCTAAAGGACTTTTGGCTGAATAAAGATTAACTGTAAGCAGGGGCAGATTGGGACGACCAGGCCGGGAATTTTGCTCCTGTAGTCCACTATAAAAACACACACATACAGGAAAATACGTCATAAATTCGCTGATGAAAAATTTTTTTGTTAGGTACCGGATGAAGTAGAACTGTTGAAATATCCATCGTAAAACGAATTCAATTGTGAACAAATTTTAACAATAATTTTGAAAATCAGTTCGTCGTTGAATGTAGTATAAAACCACGCTCAAAAAACGGGATACTGTACCAGATTACTATTTTCTTTTAAAAAGTTTTGATTTAAAAAAGAAACAGAAAAAAATCCAGGGTCTCTTGAAGACCTTAATTCCAACTAAATCACTATGAAGATTAGTCTGAAAGTTAAAATGCGCAAAAGCAACATAGAAATTTGCCTATGCAACTAATTTTTTATATTTATTTGCTCATTGATCGCCTACAGCGCAATGGTATTGGTAGAGGCCTTTTCTAAGACTATCTATTATTTTGACCCATGAGCTAGTACTGGTAAACCTTTGCTTCTTTTAAAATACATGTGTGTGGGACACAAATTTTTAATATCTCTGCCGGAGAAGCATGCTCTGCGTCAGTCAGTGAATAAGTGCGTGGGGACGATAGACTATCATATTTGGGTAGGGCACACCAATGACCCTGGGTTCCGAAACCCAGCAACCTACGTCTAACTGCCGTTATCCTTCGCTCGATTAATTTATATGAACGTGCTTGGTGAGGAGGCTCTTTTCTTGCAAAAGTGCACAGAACTTTGTTATTTTATTTTAGAGACAAGGCACAACATACATAGAAGGAAAAATTGTTGCATTTTTATGTAAGTAACCATTCAGGTAGAAATAAATCTCCAATGAAGCTTAAGATTATGTTATTCATAAGTACCAAAATTTACAAAAAAAAAAAAATCTAGACAAATAAAATAGGAGAAACTGGGCCATTTTTCGAATGGTTCACCGGGATATATCCCGGTATCCCGGTGGGTCAATCCGCCTCTGACTGTAAGTAACGTTTTCTCGACGTTCTCTTGAATGACTCCTGTTGCACTGTAAGTGAAGTTTTTGAGAACTGATTTATGTAGTGTTCAGTCAGCTGTACTTACACGAACATCACAGATGGATGTGGTTGTTTGTCCAATATCGCAAGCTCTGTCACTTTGCTGGAACCGATGACTCTAAATTAAGGACGGGCTACTGCTTATAAGCCTTAAAAGTTCTCATGGTGGCCGTTAAACACTGAAATAAAACAAGTTAGTAAAATCATGCAATGCATTGATTATGATACGCTTTCCAACATACCAGAAATCATTACTCAAGTTATTACTCAAGTTATGAGGATAATGGTTGCAGAATAAATCTCGCTCCTGTGCCCCGACCTTTGACCCCATTTCGATTATATTAAACAGAGCCGGTTCAGTATACCTCCGAAACAACATACTAAAGTTTTGTCGCAACAGAAGCATTTTTAGTCACGTTGAGGATAACGGCTGTTGAATAAATCTCGGTCCTGTGCCCTGACCTTTGACTCCATTTCGATGATATTCAACAGAATTGGTTCGGTATATCTCCGAAATAACATACTAAAGTTTTGTCGCAATAGAAGAATTTTTACGTACGTTATGACGCATAAGGGCGATGGAATGGGTCCCGCTCCTATGTCCTGACCTTTGACCCCATTTCGTCCATTTTCAATAGGGTTCGTCCCCAGATTGTCCCCTACCACATACTAAAATGTCGTCGAAATCGAACCATTTTTGGGCGAGTTATCGTGCGGACAGACAAGCAGACGGACAAAGCTGGAGCATATACGCTTCTTCAACCTATGAATGGAAAGGAGTAAAAAAGAAAGAAGTTAGTATTGTTCCCTAGTTCTAACTGAAATCAACATTGTTCACATGACTTCGCACGATTTTGACGATAGCCTGGGGGGAGGGGATTACACCATATTTCGTCACTTCTGTGGAGTCTGAGCGGTGGCTTCTGGCAATTCGTTCGAGTGATCCCGGATTCGAGTCCCAGTTGAGACATGAGTGGTGTATTTGTCTTACAGCACTGGCTCTTACCCTGCTCCGGAACCAGTGGCTACAGATTAGGGACGGGCGACTGCTTATAGCCCAATAAGTTGCTCACCATATTTGTTAAACTCCGAAACAAAACAAAACAAAAATTGATCTTCAAAACAGGTCATTTTGAAAAAAAAAATTGCTTCGATTTGTAACGTATACTTTAATTTAACTTTCCCTTTCTGTTTCTGTTATCTTATGTAAATTTTGGTTTATTCTCGGTAAGCACATTTTCTCCTTGGCAACCTGACGACAAGTCAAGAATATGGCCCAAGCAAACGAGTATGATAAGAGTGCTATTTGAATTGTATCAGTGATTTTGAAGATTTAAAGATTTTATTTGGAGATTGGTGAGAGTTGTTTTGAACCTCTCACATTGAATGTTACAATTCCTTGTTCGATAAACTTTAATTTTTTTTTTTTAATTTAGCAAGACTTGACGATTATTTTGTGTCAAGCATTTGTTGCATTCCGTTCTTGACGAGGTAGTTAACTGAATGCAATTGGAGTTATATGCTACATTTGATGTTATATTGACATATGTGCCTACTAAGGACCAAATAAACAGTACTGGGCATTGTAAGTACAGACTTTTTTTTGACTGGGTGTTCAACGATCCCTAATTTAGGGCCATTGGTTCCAGGAAAGGGAGCGAGCCTGGTCCACAAGACGAACACAACATTCATGCCTCGCCGGTACTTGAACCCGGACCCTTATCAGATGAATGGTCAGAGGCCATCCCTTAGACCACTGGGCCACCGGTGCGGACTTCTTCTTTTCACTGTCCGTTAAGTTTCTTCAGTGCCTAATTAACTCTGTCGTGTATATTTATGCCATCCTAAATACGACGTTAAGCTATTTGGAACATTTTAGTAAGCTTTAAAATGAAGCCTGTTAATGCGTTAGTAAGAAGAGTGTTTTACGGTGAAGTTATGTTGGGGTTTTGGATGTGATATAAATAATTAACAATATATCTACAGTGAAACTGTACAGATTTCTGTAACCACACTCATGATTTCTACGCATTGTGTGTGTGCGTGCGCGCGTGTGCATGTGTGTTTGTGGTTTTGACGACCTCTTAGAGCACCTAAGGCCATAAGCTGTCCCCAGTCCCTAGTTTAGGGATACTGGTATCGTCTCAAAAGTTTATATTACGAAAAATACATTGGAATTGACATAATATACACTTATACACTCTTTGCCAGCAAAACGAAATACCCAGAGAAATTTGTTTGATTTTGATGAAACTCCGCACGCAAATACCTCATGGCCGAATATGCAAATGATTAAAAAATAAGGACCATTGACTAAATAGTGATCCCCCACAGCGAATGAGAACCGCGCATCGAGGAGGGTATATCAAGAGCTAAGCACGCATGCAGGGTCAACTGTGACAGCGGATTGCGGTTGCATTAACCTCAGACTGTGAGGATGCTTCGACGTCGGATTCGTGCACAATACGAGCAGTTGAGCGAGTTTGAGAGAAGACGTATAATTGGGCTGAGAGAGGAGGGGCCGATTTGTTAAATCACCCTATCGTCAGGAATTTGATTCGGAGTGATGCGGTAATAGGACGATGTGGGCGCCAATGGGTCGGGAAAGTCACAATCCCACGCTGGCAGTGTACGGCCGAGAGCAACGCCAACGTGGAGGATCGAACGATTGTGAGAGCCGCAAGAACAGAACGGAATTAGCCGCTTTCAACCATTCGTGGCCATGTTGCGTCGGCTACAGTTACGAAAATGGACATCCGGAGTGTTGCCAGACGACTTGAGGCACTGAGACCACATTAGAGGAGGCCACTAGTCACCTATTACCGAACGTTTTGCATCGCCGGCACCGGATGCAATGGTGTTTGGCCCGATAAACGCGGGATAGTGTCTAACGGCGTCATGTTATCTTCAGCGATAAGCTACGGTTATCACTTGGCGCCGATGACCAACGCATGCGTGTCAGCAGAGGAGCCGGCCAGAGCACAGATCATATCTTTAACGTGGAACGTCGCACGGTTCGCACACCGGAAGTGACTGTCGTCTGAAGAGCCATTTCCTACGATAGCCGGACACCCTTGTAGTCCTCCGTACCACTCTCACAGCTCACCTGTACGTCGACGACATTCTACGACCTGTTGTGTTGCAATTCCTGTCGCAGAATCACAATGCATTTTTTCAGCACGATAATGCCCGGCCATACACGGCACGACTTTTCCAAGCCTGCCTACGTAATGTCGACACCTTTCCATGGCCATTCCGATCGCTCGAGGTCGCACCGACTGAACATGCTCGACGCCTACGCCCATCCCGTGAATGTCGGCGAACTGGCCAGCAATTTGGATACTATCTGGCATGCTGTAGCTCAATACAGTATCCGTGAACTGTATGCGTCTCTACGCCGGGTAACCGCTAGTATCCGAGCCAGAATTGGCGCCGCGACGTAATGATTTGTTCCACTCATCTGCCTGTTTTATCAAAATAAATGCCCCAACTGCACTGGAATTGCAATCATTTCCTTTCCTATAAATATACATCGCACATGCCAATTTGCATCTCGATTGGATGATTCCTTCTGCGTACTTTTTTTTTTTTTTTTTTTTTTTTGCAAAGAGTGTATTTCAGATTTCTGAGGGAAGACGTCCTATTTACACTAAGATTTTGTGTTATTCTTCTTATTTCTTTCCATCTCAGCTCAGATTTTGTCCATTTCCTGTTAAATGAGGCTTTCGTGGTCATATCTATCCGTTAGAGAAATAAGAATAAAAAAATATAACTACGAAGTCATTAGAATAGATCTAGCCTTTGTGGAAACATTGCCGGATTTGAGTGGGGAATCCACAGTTTCTGACTTGTTTTCTTCTTTTTTTTTTTTTTTTTTTTTTTTTTGGATTCTTAGAGAACCCTTTTCTGATTTTACATCTGAATGCGAATTAATTTTCTTTTCCCTTTTTTCCGCATTCCTATAGTTAAGTCTGTGTTTCGTGAGCGCCAATGCTTCAATCGGGATGCGGCATAAAATCTCTGGAATGTATTTTGGTTTACTGGGCCGTGTGGGAGGTTCACACTTCGATGATTATTACCTTCAGAGCAATTCAAATCAACGTGAGACTAAGCACTCGTGAAAAAAAATAATGTAATACCTCACATTCTTCTCGAAAAATTGTGTTGTTAAAAGTAGCACGCTTACATTTATGCCATGGAAAAGTTGCTTCCTTCCTGAAAGAATCAGAAAGCAAATCTTTTGTTGTTGTTTTAAAATTTCAGAGAAAATTTAGAATACAAACGCAAGGAAAGTAAATGAGGAAATGATGTTTTTGAAAAGCAAGTGTTTTTAGATAAAAAAAAATTACAAACCCTAATCAAAAAGTTTCGAAACCTTATGTTAAGGCAATCGCAGACAATGAACACTAATATATGCAAATTAGCATCGTAGCAAGCTTTTCTTATCTGGGAGGGCAAGACTTGAAATTACGCTCCTTCGAGTTCAAAATTACGCCCCTTCGAGTTCAAATTTACGCCCCTTCGAGTTCAAATTTACGTTCCTTCGAGTTGTACTCAAATAATATGCGCGTTTTACTTTCGCACGCACCGCCGTTATAGGAAAGTATTATGATCGTTTAAAAATCGAACAGATTGTCCTTACCAAGAAAATGCGTAAACGTTACGTGAACGCCGTTAACACAGCAATCCACATAAATGCAGAACGCAAAACAAACCAGCGCAGACCGAATGAGTATCGGATAGTTAACTTAACAACAGGAAGAAGCTTTCGGGGTAGGGCTTGGAAAAATTCCGTTCAAGGTTAAACGCTTAGATAACTTTCTGTGACGGAGCACAGATGATTAATTAGCTCTTTATCCCAACGACATGTTCGAAAAGTTCATGGAGGTTAGACATATTAGCATATTGTTTTCTATGCCTCCATTCACTGTTATGGAAAAATTCCCTTCATGGATATGAGATGTTCACACCCCATAGTGTATGTTACTTTGTACCCTAGTTAACTGCAAGGAATATTGTAGAAATATTTAAAGTCTTTAAAAAGAAAATGCTGAAGGGTGTAACTTTCATTTTTAGTTACAATTTCTACTTTTTACATCCCCCAGAGCATGAATTCACGGCCCTGGAATGACCCCCTCTGAGAGGACAACTGCCCTCTCTGCCCTCCCGGTATATAACTACGACTCTGATGCAAATCTAAAAATCACATGGCCTGAAGACGTTTTCCCTTGTCCTTAATAAGAAGCGTACAGACTATTAGCCCCCAGCCAGCAAAAACAGTATTGCTGGGCCCGCACTGGCAGCCAGCAGTGGCCCAGCACTATGTTGCCGTCGCTCAACCGTCAATAAAATGTCTCAGCGGCTACCACGTGGGTCAGCAGTTCGGGCCAACAGTGGCATCCCCATCAGTTGTCATATTCCAGAGCATAGTTATTAGTTGTCCATCACAGTCAGTAGCTGCCACAAGTGGCCCTTCAGCGGCCCTGCAAGCACGTGCCATGAATGATGGCTAGCCTAATGTGGTCCGCTAGTTTCCAGGCAGTGGCAGCCGGCAATCACGTGACATAACTGATAGCTTGCCTAATTTTGTCCTCCAATTTCCCAGTAGTAGCCATAAAAAAAAAAAAAAATAAAGGAGAACTGCAGTTCTCCAAAACTGCAACGACTTTTTTCCCCTTATGAAACCTCTGATTTATAGCTCGACACGGCGCCGGGGAAGTTTTCTCAACAGGTCCTGAAAAACGCCCATTTGGATCTGGCTGGAAACGAACCAAGGACTGTCTGCGTGGGAAGCAGGAGCTCTACCAACTGGACTGATTTGCACGGCACGAGTATTTGCTTGAAGCTGAGCCTCTTTCGTGCGGAATGTGTAACGAATGGTTCTCTTTTTAATTTTATAATATTGCGAGGTATTTTTCATTAATGTCAGTTTCACATAATTCATAAATTTATTTTTTCAACGTAGCGATTGTTTGTTTTTTTTTAACCTTAAGGGAACTTCACGCATTTTCAAGGAGTGTACCACCTTAAAGACGTTTTCCAAAGCTTTGTGCTATCTTTGCGATTGTTGAATTAATATATTTACCCCTTCATGTCACATTCTGCTACATTTTTAACTTAGTATATTTACTTTCCGCTGTCCGAAGCTACATTTGTTTTAAAGAGGAAATACATTTTATTTTACTTCTCGTTATTTTTAGAAGCGAATTCCTCCAGCCTTGTGTATTCAACCCATGGATGAGTATATTATATCCACATAGCGTTGCTTTTTTTTTCCAAATAATTGATAAATTTTGTACGCGTATAATTCTTTTTTTTTCTTTATTCAAAATAGCATTCTTTTAATGTTTTTCCGGGAATTTTGTTTCAGGCGGTTTAGTGTATGTATGTTAAAACAAAAAATTACATAGAAATTATTTCGTGTTATTCATGGGAATGGAGTGGGTGTATTTCATGGCTGTAATCTAGTATTTCATGGCCCAATCTGATATCTTCGTCGACGTGACATTTCATTAGGAAATTAGTTCGCATCTCTATATATGTTTTTTGTTTTTTTCTTAACAGCCACTAAAGTATCACGATGGCGATAGTGTCGTCTTCAACTAATGGTACGACGAGAGACACAGCACGTGTTCCTCCTGCGCATGCGAATCCCCTTTGCTTCCACCTGGTATTGGGGTTGCATCGGTTGCCAGCTACGGGCCACTAGTGGCACTTGCTTGGAGGCCAGCAATTAACGGTGATGCTGCAGGGCCATCAATGGCTGCCAAATGATTGCGCTGCCACCAACGGACCGCTATTACCGGGCCGCGAGTGGCAGATTTCAGCCAGCAGTGACCCATCACTGGCAGCTGGTGGCCTGAAGTTTCCCAACACTTGTGTTTTTGCTGGGCAGTAACGCGTGTAAACATGGGAAAAACCTAGTATCTGTCCAATGGCGGACTGGAGATTTATGAGTGGCCCTGGAAGCTATTTTGTGCGGCCCACTTTGGGGAAATATTATCAAGGTATCCCATTTCTAAAAAAAAAATTGTATGTCAGCATAATCGTTTACTGTGTAAACATCTTTTCAACACACGTCTACGAATGATTGCATTTTTTATTTTTTATTTTTGTATTGAGGCAATAATTAACAATATTTTACCCATTTTACTAGACTGCAGATACCCAGTAAAATTTAATGTAAGAACAAAATTACTTCCCTTATTGAGAAGTAACAGACAAGGTCCGTTCCCTGGGAAAGACTGTTGAAGACTTTATTCGATTCTTAGGAATTATATTGCGATACCCGAATTCCGAATTTGTAATACACTATCTACCAACAAGTAATTGGACACCCCTGCAATCGACGATATCTGCGACCCTGATACACGTCACGGCCGCCGCTGTTAAATATCGTGTGGGAAACAACAACGCAGCCAGTCTCATGCAAGATATCATGCAGTTCGGAGCTCTCTGATTTTGAGAAAGGTGTAATCGTCGGGTATCACAGAAATGGCCGATCCATACGTGACATATCCAGCGAGTTGAAGTACCCAAAATCGACAGTGGCCTACGTGATTGGCAAGTGGAAGATGGGAGGTGACTGTCGGAATGTGCCCCGACCCGGCAGATCCACAGAACTGGGAGTTAGAGACCGACGGGTGCTGGCCAGAGAAATTCGGAAGAACCGCACCAAATCGATGGGCCACATCCGCGAGGAGTTTCAACAGGCATCCGGGAGAGTGTTCTTTCGATGAATACCATCCGTAAAGAAGCCCATCTGCTTGGTTATCATGGACGTGCTGCCGCCCACAAGCCTTTGATCACCAAGTCCAATAGCGGTGCTTGGCTAACGTGGTGCAAAGAACGTCGGCAGTGGACCGTAGAACAGCGGAAACAGGTTCTCTGGAGCGACGAATCAAGGTTCACCCTCTACCTTTCGGATGGCAGGGTTTAGGTTTGGCGTCTGCCTGGAGAACGCCTCGTGCCGGAATGTATTGTGCCAACTGTGAAGTTCGGCGGCGGTGGAAGTATGCTATAAGGGTGTTTCTCCTGGTATGGCACGGGACCCTTGGTCGCAATTCCTGGTAGACTCAACACCGAGACCTACTGCATAATTTTGGATGACCGTGTGCTTCCTACGTTGTGGCAGTTTCACGGGGTGGACCCATGTTAATTTCAGGATGACAATGCCACCTGTCATGTTGCGAGGTCCACCACGGCTTGGTATGGTGACAATGGGGTTAATCGAATGGACTGACCTGCGCAGATCCCGGACCTTAACCCTATCGAGCACCTCTGGGACGAGTTGGAGCTTCAAGTTAAGAGGTGCCCCCACCATCCGAAATCGGTGAAGGAACTGACCTGTCTTCTCCAAGCCGAGTGGAAGAAAATACCGCTAGCCGTCGTACAACGCCTGGTTGAGAGTATGCCCCGGAGGGTCGCAGCTGCAATCACCGCTCGTGGAGTATCCACCACCTATTGAAGGTGAATAAACTTCGTTTTCCTTTGCTATCACATGTGTCCAATTACTTGTTGCTAGATAGTGTAGTTTCTATGCTTTTAGTGAGAACGAAAATCCAAAAGTGCTGAAAAATGTATTTCTTTTCAGGACTTACCTATCGTTAATAAAATAATTACGAAAAAATTTCTAGAAGAAATGGAAAATGTCCGGAATTGCAAAACTTCAGTACAAATTTATAAAGTGAGAGAAATTAGAGAATGCAAAAACATTTTTTTTTATTAAATTGCTTTCAAATGAAAAAGTGCGAGGGTGGATCAAAAAGTTAGTTACCCTGTTGAATAAAGAAACAAATAAAGAGGTATACTAAGGGGATGTATGTTGGTTTAAAGGAACAATATTTATTGATTTTTCGATATGGTCGCCTAAGGACTGTAAACATTTATCAGAACGTGTGATTAACTTTTCCATACCTGTGCAGAAAAAAGTCTCCTCCAGTTTTTTGCAACCAGTTAAGGACCGCAGTTTATCGGTTTGGAATCGTTGTCCACTAAGGTTCTGTTTCATTTTACCGAACAAATGGTAGTCGCACGGGGAGAAGTCGGAGCTGTACGGTGGATGTTGCCACATCTCCCACTTGAACGACTGCAGAAATTCCTTTGTTTTCCGTGCTGTGTGAGATGTGGTGTTGTTGTGCAGTGAAATGATACCTTCGCTCAACTTACCTAGGCGTCTGTCCTTAATTGACTTTCACAAATTTCGTAGCGTTTGGCAATATGAGTCAGCACTGACAGTCGTCCCTTTTGGCAGAAATTCTGTGGAAAGAACACCTTCACAGTCAACGAAAACAGTCGCCATGTCCTTTCCCGCAGATGGTTGCGCTTTGCACTTCTTCCTTGTTGACGAGGTGACATACTTCTATTCCATGGAAGATCGTTTGGTTTCAGTATCAGGGTACTCTCTAGATAATGTTGTTGCTGTTGTTGAAGCTGTGTGTTGTTTTTCGGCTTATTAGACAAGCCGTTTTCTTTTCTTTTTCTTTTATTTTTTCAGAAGTCCAGGCCTCAACTTACAGTATCTACTGATCGGTCATTGGAATTTCTCAATGAGAAAAAATATATTATGCCTTAAATTCAGTCGTGATCTCAACACCCAAAACGCAATATAACGTTCTTAGAAACCATTATGAAAGCTTTTTTTATTTCCATTCAGTAAGAACTTGTTTAAAAGCTACAGTAAATGGAACATTTCCTTTCGACAGAAACATTAAAATTGCCATGACCGATTTGGAGTGACAGCTGTCGTATGCCAATTTCATTCCCCTGCTGATTTCTCCAAGATCAAGTGAGTAGCATTCACCCCTGCAAAGCCTCCAGAGCTACAATAGGTGCACCACATTTATCTCGCAATGGTTAAACCTCTGAAACACGTCTCTGCCCCGCAGTTGACTGGCTGGTGACAATCGTGTCAATAGCATCTGCGCATGTGCTTTAAGAACAGCAATAGCTGGAGGCTAACGAAGGCAGTCTTTTTTCTCTCTGCCAATAACCAAATTATATCTCTCAACTGAATTAAAATCAACTATTGCTTCGATTTATTATGCATCCTTTAATTTATTTCAGTTTCTGACGGAAATCAAAAGCTCTTTCCGTTTATGATTTCAGCCGGACCTTCTGGGAAAGCAGCGAGCGATAACCCACGCTGAAAGCATCACTCTGATTTGACACACTTGTGCGACCTGTGGTTCTTTGTTGTTGTTGTTTTCTCACCTTTGTGCGTTGGCTTCTCCGACTGTTCGGTAGAAGAGAAGGAATACGGTAGCGTAAGTTCGTAAGAAAAAAATACGAAACTCAACTTTTTGCAGAAAAGAAAATTTCGAAAGTTACCTCTCTTTCTTTTCCTTCTAATATTTACTGAACCATTAAAAATAGAGTTACAGAATTTCGGAACACTAAGTATACACAGTCGTATACCATCTACCTAATAATGGGAATAACCACCCTGACGGCGTAGCATGGACGCAATGAGGGCTTGTATTGCCCGAAGCACACGTGCCCATTCGGACAGCAGCAGAGCGCGGAGGTCTCGGAGATGGCGTAGTTGTGGGTCGGCTCATCGAACCTATCGATTCAAATAGTCTCACAAGTGCTCTATGGGATTGATGTTGGGTCATTTCGTTGGCCAAAAGAGAACGGAGACTCGCTGTCGTGTTCCTGAAACCAAGCACGCAACCCCTTAGCGACATGGCACGGCGCATTGTCCTGTTGATATACACCATCACTACCAAGGTAAACGGGTGTGGTTAGCGAGGATGGACAGGTGGCCCTCGGCGTCCAGGGACCTATTCAGTGGTACCAGCGGTCCCAGATCATACCAGGAAAACATCCCCCAGACGTGCACACTGACACCGCCGGAATTTACTTGACCAACAAGCGTGTCCGGGTGTCGATTCTCGTGTGTCTGACGCCGTATCCGCCGCTGCCCGTCGTTTCTGCAGAGCAGGAACCTCGACTCGTCGGAAGAGCCAACTTTTTCCCACTCTTCCACTGTCCAATGACGGTAGTCCCTTGCGAACTGCAAGCGTCGTTGCCGATGGACCTGGGTTAACATGAGGATCTTGACCCTTGCGTAACAGGGTTCACTCTACTGTTATCGAGGACACGTACCTGGATGCCCCAGCGTTCATTTGCTTGGTCAGTAGCTGTACTATTGCGCGTCGATTGCCCTTTACCAGTCGACGGAGGCGACGTTCACCCCTGGCCTTTGGGGGTTCAGTTATAACATCGGGAGGTACTCGGTGTGCCAACGGTCCATTCCCTTACTACAGCATCTCGCGAACAGCCCAAGAAGTCTGTTATTTCTGATATTTTTCCACCCTTGTCGCGGTAGCCCATGATCATTCCTGTTTGAACGTCCGTCAAATCACTACCTCTGTCCATTGTCTTCATGTGACGCACTATGACTCATCTGTCCTGTCCGGCCGTTTATATCTCCGTGTGGTCGATCTTGTCACGTGCACTCTGTGACGCGCCTGGGCGGGTACGGTGTATTTCCGGGGGTGGTCATATTATTCTGATACGACAGTGTATTTGTTCTAGCCTCGTCTTTAACTCAAGATTGACTTATACATTAATGATGATAAGGAAATTTAGAAATTTAATTCATTTGGCTTATATTTCATACAGACTTATAAGCCAAAAAATGCAGTAGTTGCAGGTGCAGAACTGCTCGAAACATCCTACTGCACAAAGTTCTGCAGTCCCACTTGTGCAGTGGTCGAAGCGATGGCTTTTGATCAATCGCCCGAGATGGGTAGGGATTAGAATCCCGATGAGACATGGATGTTTTGATTGTCTTACGGCGCTGGCTCTCTCCCTTCCCTGGAACCAGTGGCCCTAAATTAGCACACTCAGTTGCTCATAGTGGTCGTTAAACCTCCGATAAAAAAAATTAATAAAAGCTATCTATAAAGTATTATTTCAATATACGTTTCAATATTCCTTACTAGAATGATGTTTTACGATATTGGAGATGAAAAAAATATGCATCTCCTGCTAGCAGAGTGGTCAGAGGCATGGGTTTCTGTGTAGTCTCAAGAGTTGGTTACGGGCGCCCTGGGTGAGGTGTGGATGTTGTGACTGTCTCACGACATTGGTTCTCCCCCTTTTCTGAAATTAGTGGCCCAAAATTAGGGACAGACGAGTGCTTTTAGCCTTTAGAGTTTCTCATGGTGGAACCAGAAAAAAAATGTTTTCGGCATTGGAGTTTTAGAAGTTTTAGGGTTGTGATTTCTGTTCTCATTACCTATCTTCTGCATAAGATCTTATACACTGAGTGGCCACTTTATTATGACCACCTGACAGTTTTAAGCAAATGAGCTAGGGCTGCACGCTGTTGCCGCCAGAGGGCGAGGCTAGTATAAAAAGGGAAAGCTTAGTGCTTGCGACAGTAGTAAAGTGATTTTGGGGTGACGAGATGGGTAAAAAATGCGATTTGACGGACTTTTAACGTGGGATGATTGTAGGAGCTCGGAGCCATGGAGCGAGTATGACCGAAACCGCCGCATTCGTGAAATGTTCCAGAGCAGCTGTTGTTAAAGTGTTTAAAGGTTGGACTGTCAACCAAAAAACTGGGTCTCTACGTGCAACGTGTGGTCGTCATCGACTAGTGACTGCTTGGGCGGAACGGAGAGTGCCCAAACTGGTAACAAACAACAGAAGGGCAACAGTGCAGCAAATTACAGACCATCTTAATCAAGGATCCCCTCAAATGATCTCTGCACGCACTGTTCGCCGTACACTGCATCGGATGGGATATGGCAGCCGAAGGCCTGTTCGAACACCTTTGCTGTCTGCAGTTAAAAAGAGAAAAGTCTCCAGTTCGCACAGGAGCACAAGGATTGGACAGTCGATAATTGGAAACAAATTATGTGGTCCGATGAATTACGTTTTCTGTTACACCATGCCGATGGCCGAGTGAGAAGTTGGCGGAAACAGCAGGAAAGCATGGACCCTAAATGCATTGCTACAGCCCTTCAAGCTGGTGGAGGCAACTTTATGGTTTGGAGAATGTTTTCCTGGCATGCTTTGGGCCCTTTAATTCGTGGTGATCAAAGTCTGACTGGCACATCATATCTAAATATTGTTGCGGACCAAGTGCATCCTGTCATGTGGATGGTTTATCCCAATGGCGATGGCTACTTTCAACAACATAATGCATCCTGCCATATTGCTCATATTGTACAGGATTGGTTTCAGGAACATGCCGGTGAGTTTACTTTGCTTATGTGGCCCCCACAATCTCCAGATCTCAACCCCATTGAGAATTTGTGGGATGAAGTTGAACGAGCCATCACACAGCTGGATCAACAACCCTGCAATCTCATACTTCTGAAAGTGCTATTCATCAAGCATGGTCTCAGATTCCACAAACCACCTATGAACATCTCGTGGAGTCCATGCCACGAAGAATCGACGCAGTATTAAAGGCAAAAAGGTGGCCCAACGAAGTACTGAGGGGGTGGTCATAATAAAGTGGCCACTCAGTGTATATAAACACACACCCCAACAGCCATCTCATTATCATCTCAATACATCGCAAATTTCTTCAGACACCCATCCTACCTGAAAACAAAGCTCTCATTACCCCTCCATTTGAAGGTATAGAAAAGTTGCCAATAGCAGTTAGCATTTACATGCGTTCCTCAGATTTACCTTGTGGTATCTTCTACTGTAATACAGTAATTTTTTTGTTGCATTTGAAGTCAACGTGTGTAGCAGTTTAATGTTTCTTTTTTAATGTACAGCCTTTCTGACGACAGTGAGATTCGAACCCACATCTTCCTACCCTGCAGCGGATGTTCTCCCAAGTGAACTACGCCGGAAGGCTTATTGCTACTTCACTGTCGATTTCACTCACGCGTCATCTCAGTAGTACGTCATGTCAGGTAGTACATTACATCCCCCGAGAGGGGCGGGGACACGAAATTACAGGTTTCGGGTCAGCTGCCAACCATGCTCTAAAGACCATCTCATTGTAGAAGAAATAAATTTTATTAAGTTCGTTGTTGACTTCAAATGCAAGAAAAAAAGGAGTCATCACACAAGTTTTTTAAACTTCACTGCCAGCAGATTCATTTTCTTTCGGGATCAATGTAAATAACGTTTTTGCAGGTGGTGGAATACAAATGTTCTTACTCCGGAGCACCTGTTCTCCCACCTCAACTACTCCGGCAGGCTTATCACTGCTTCATTGTCTATTTGACTCATGCATCACTTCAGTAATACGTCGTGCCACCTATTAAGTTACAAGTGTTTCATGTTTAAAGTTACTAACTGCAACCACAAAGCGTATGTGCGTATCTCTTCATCTTTGTCTGCAACAAATTTTGCAAACGTACTTCTGAATGATTTCAGGATGCACAAGCATTCTGGAAATATCAATATCTACTGTTTCAGAAACCCATGTTAATACTTCCTTGCCGCTCCGGTGATGAAGGCTTCCGAGCATTCGTCCGTGATGGGCCCGGCTTCAAATCCAGGTAAGGCATGGATGCTGTGTTTGTCTTAAGGCACTAGCTGGCTCACTTCCCTGTAACCGGTGGCCCTAAATTAGGGACGGGCGACTGCTTATAGCCCATCGCGTTGCTTACGGTGGTCGTTAAACTTCCATACAAAAAATAATAATAATACTTAATTGCTTTTCCCATACTTATGGAAGAATTTAGACATGAGAAATAACAATTAAAACAGCACAAAAACAAAATAACCACGTGTACTTTTAGAAACCAAATTCCCGGTTTTAACTATTCTTAGCTGCGTATAAAAAATTCAATAGTCCTTCATGTTTTGAAGTTTAATACAATTTTAATGCTGCGTTTAAAGCACATAAATATTTCACTAGACAAAAAAATCTAGCCTTCGGAAAATTTCCTTTCATCCAACATTCCTCCAAATTTTGTAAGCCGCCCCTGGCGCAGTGGCATAAGCGATGGCTCCTAATCATGGGTTCGGGTTCGAATACCCGTGAGGCGTGGTTGTTGTGTTTGTCTTACGGTACTGGCTCTTTTCTGGAGCCAATGGCCCTAAAATAGGAGCGGGCGACTGCTTATAATAACCTAGTGAGTTGCTCACGGTGGTCGTTAAACCTCTAATCCCCCTTTCACGCAAAAAAAAAAAAAAGATTTTGTAACCCCCGCCTTCAACTTTTTTTTCAGCATCCCTTCAATACAAAATTCTTTGATAAACCCCTGGATCGTAGTTTACTAAACGCAAACTCTCCAGAAACGGAATGCTCGTGCTTTTTTGGTTTCTACATAAAGTTTTTTACATTATTTGTTCCCCACATTTTTTTTTTTTTTTTATTTCTAAATTTTCGATTCAATCCTTTTTTACGCTTTCCAACCGTAGGTTGAAGAAGCGTATATGCTCCAGCTTTGTCCGTCTGTCCGCACGATAATTCGCGTAAAAATGGTTCGATTTCGATGAAATTTTAGTATGTGGTAGAGGACCACCTGGGGACAAACCCTATTGAAAATGGGCGAAATGGGGTCAAAGGTCAGGACACAGGAGCGGGATCCATTCCATTGACCTTATGCGTCACATCTTGCGTAAATATGGTTCGATTTCAATGAAATTTTAGTATGTGGTAGGGGGACAACCTGGGGACAAACTCTATAGAAAATAGGTTAAGTGGGGTCAAAGTTCAGGACATAGAAGCGGGATGCATTCCATTGCCCTTATGCGTCATAACTTGTGAATGTTATCGATTTCGATGAAATTTTAGTATGTAGTAGGGGACCACTGGGGACGAACCCTATTGCAAATGGACGAAATGGGGTCAAAGGTCAAGACATAGGATCGGGATCCATTCCATCGCCCTTATGCGTTATAACTTACGTAAATATGCTTCGATTGAGACAAAACTTTATCATGTTGTTCCGGAAGTATACTTTACCAATTCTGTTGAATATCATCGAAATGGGGTCAAAGGTCAGGTCATCGGAGCAAGATTTATTTTACAGCCATTATCCTCATAACTTGAGTAATGATTTCTGGTATGTTGGAAAGCGTATTATAATCAATGCATTGCATGATTTTACTAACTTGTTAATTAATTACCCTGCTTTCAATAGCGACACTAGTAAGTGTAATGTTGCTCGTGTGCCACATAATTGTCACTAATGTTTATTGAAAAAGTGAGAAAAACGTTCCACTTGTAAAAATACATATCTATGACGTGGCATACAGATTCACTCATTTGTAAAATAAGATAATATTGTGAAATTCGTTCGGTAATGTTTGATGTATTACCATTTTTCACGAGAAAGAGAAGAAGCGGATATTAAATAAGCATGAAGATTTTTTTCTTAAAATATCGGACGAATTCCAGAGTTTAAACTACTGAGTATCCATGATATGGGCGACCAGTGAGATGCGATCGAACGCAGTTTATATGCAAATTTCCAAATGCAAATACTCTGTAAAGCTTTTTTATTTGAGCAAAATTACTTTGCGGGAGAGTCTGCTGACAAAGAAAATTTATTCATTTGAAATGCAAAGTGCTTTCCTTCTTATAAAGAAAATTATCTGGATTGTATATTTCGATAAGTAATTGCGTTTGAAAAACAATGGAGGAAAAACAGCAAAACAAACGTTGCATTAAAGTTGAATTTCACTGAAAGAAAAGAAATTTCGTAGTCATAACTTTCGATTTTAGGAATTTATAAGAACCGTCGACTGAAATCTTTAATCACAGATGCAAACTATACGAAAGACATTTTCCTTTGTTGCATTACGAATATCAGAAGCCCTCGTGCCAAAAACAGAATCACTTTAAATCGCCGTAATTTTGAAAGCAAAATCAGGAAATTCTTGCCCAACATAGTTTAATTTTACGCTTCCTCCTCTTATGCAAGTTTCGAAACAAGAAGCTCAAAGACTCTGATGTTTTAAGTCAAATTAGTTCTCAAAAAATTCCCTAAATTTACTTTCATAAGCATAAGTACCATAAGATGAAAATAAACAGAACAGATGACTTACAAGTTCTTGCAGTCCAGATCTCCTATTTTACTTGCCCAAAGTTTTAGGAACACACGCCTAATCACTAACGTATGCGGCGTACACTCCTAATTTCCCCTTTCTTTTTACTTTCGGTGTTGCTATGTCAGTTTGATTTCTTCTAGTTAAAGATTTCCTGACTGAACGGCACATTATTTTCCCCGTAGAGTTTTCTGAGTTTGGCCTGACTGACAGTGAATCAGAGGTCAATATGACGTTTACAGTGAATGCAGTAGTTAGTGTTTTGAGATGATGTCTTGTTACTTAGGAGTGCATTTTGAAGGAGGCAGATTAGTAGAGCGACTTGTTAGGAGAAAGTGTATTATGATACGAGCATTTAATAGTACAGTGTGATGCAGCGTCTTGTTCGAAACGCATATATTGTGAACGTTATATGAATGGAAGCCAGCAAGTTCGTGTTTTGGCTTGTGTGGATTTACCTGTTCTGAAGTGCCAATGACAAAAATAAACGTGGACTCATGTAAGTAGTTTCAGCTGATTTACATTACCTTGGCTGTTGGTCATATCTACATTTACAAGTGATTGATATTAATGTTCGGAAGCTCGTAGCTTAAGCAACGTAAACCTTATAAACACAGCTGAAACCTTAACTTAAAGCGATTTATGTCCAACTAATATTTCACGCGTAGTTGAACTTAATAAACCTAAATTGACTGTAATTCATATTAGTACGAATCACCATTTGAAACAATTGTCGTAACATTTCGTCAAACAGAAGCCATCGCTCTTTCCACGTTTATAAGTGAGTCACGAAAAAATTATCATCGGCAGCCACCTGGAATCTAACTCATGGTATTCCAGTTACGCGCCGGACATGCTACCACTGCACCACAGCGGCCTCGAATTCTCCAGACTCACATACAACTAACTGCCAAACCACATGGCAGGTTGCTTCTTGGTGCCCCTCACAATGCTGGGGATTCACCATAAATAGAGAGCAGCAACTGAACAAAATAACTAGGAGGCAAATGAATAATTAATACACACTATTGACGTGAATTAGGAACATAAAACAGAAGTCATCGCTCTTTCCACGTTTATGAGTGAGTCACGGAAAAATTCTCAGACTTCTGTTTGCTGTTCCTAATCCAAGTCAACAGTATGTATTAATTGTTCATTCGTCAATAGTGTGTATTAATTAGTCGTAACATTACTGATAACAATCTCATCAGCTATTACACTTCTCACACAGTGCTGCGAAATTTTATCAACCGTGTTTACTTTTGACCCGCTGGTAGCGTTGTCACATCAATATCAATTTATTTTCGAAAAATATAAACTACAGGTAGAAAAACATTGCATAAGAGACAGAAGCAAAAATTAGAAACTTAAGATAGAGTACATACGCCACAAAACGCACACTTGATTGATTATTATTTATCAGTTACTGATTTTTATAGCAGGTGGTACCGCAGTTACTATTACATGATTCTAAACGTGGCGTCTTTCCTCTCATGCCCGGCAGCTATAAAATATTAAGACCATCATCAATGTTCTTGTTCTCCATATGCCTATTAATTTTGATGGTAGAATTGCTCAGCTACAGAAGACGAAAGAAAGCCATTTGCGTTCCTAATTTGAACAGTAATATAGCAAAAGCCACTCATGATGGCGGCTTTTCGCGATTTGGACAAGAGTGGGAAAGAAACGCAATCAATCATTAAATTGCACTTATTCGCAAATTTATATCTTTACGGAGTTCTTTACATTGGCTTGTCTGAAACATCTTTTCAGATCAGTGAAAAAACACAAAATTTGTACGTACGTTATTAACTAATTTTTACGCCACTTTATTTCGTAATGTAGGCACCATTATTTTCCAGTATCTCTAGCCATCTATCCTGGCACCATTATTTTCCAGTATCTCTAGCTATCTATCCTGGCACCATTATTTTCCAATATTTCTAGCCATCTATCGTGGCATTATTATTTCCCAGTATTTCTAGCCATCTATATATCTTGGCACCATTATTTTCCAGTATCTCTAGGGATCTATCCTGGAGGTACGACCAGCCATTAAACACTGCAAAGGGCGGTCTGCATTCTAGGAAAGTAATTCTCTGTGCGTTGTTGGTCTGGAAGGGATTTTTGTAGACGAGCTGCTTCTAAACAATCAAACGATTGATTCTGATAGGTACTGTTTTCAATTGGACCAGCTGGGGCCAGTACTTGAGGATAAACTTCCGTAAATGGTCAACAGGAAGGGCGTTGTTCCACCAGTACAACGCCACACTTCGTGTGTCTTTCGTCACCAAGAAGAATTCGTGGAGCTCGGACATTTTTTTGCTTTTTTTATTCGAGGTTTAACGACCACCGTGAGCAACTCAATGGGCTATAAGCAGTCGCCCGTCCCTAATTTAGGACCTCTGGTTCCAGGGAAGTGAGAGAACCAGTGCCATAAGACAAACACAACATCCATGCCTCTTCGGGATTCGAACCCGGACCCAATTCGGACGAATGGTCAAAAGCCATCTCTTAGACCACTGCGCCACCCGGGCGGCACAACATTTCCTGCCTGATCGACCATTGGCTGACCAGATCGGGATGCGTTTCTTTTTGCCCGTCCTAGCAACTCACACTACAGTTCAGTTCCCGACTTCTTTTACTATATCCTTTGCCTGAGTTTAATAATCAGCCACCCCTTCCAACTCCGTTGTCTAACTAAGGACCTGCATCTATCGGGGTGCTCCAGGGATTCCATCTCTCCAAAGCTTCGCAGATTTTCGGGTAAAGAACTGGTCTAGATTACTTTTGCAGACCTCGAAAGGAGAGAAGTACTTTCCGTTGAACGAGTTCTGCATAGACCGGAACAAATCAAAATCTGAAGGTACAGAATCGGGTGAACAGGAAGTATAAGGCAGGGGATGCCGTCTACGCTCCAAGAATTTTTCTTGGTGACTAAAGACTCATGATGTCTGGCTTTGTTCTTGTGGAAGGCAAAGCCTTTCCTTTTGATCATTTCCGGAAGTTTATCATCACGTACTGTCCTCAGTTGGTCCTATTGAGAACAGTACCTATCAGAATCATTCGTTTGGTTGTTTGGAAGCAGCACATTTACAAAAGTCTCTTCCAGACCCCCAACACACCGGGTATTACTTTCCTAGAATGCAAACCGGCCTTTGGAGTGTTTAATGGCCACTCGTCTCACTTGCTTCACGATATTTTCAGCTCCACCTTAGTGCACACTCATCTTCCGTCCCCATTCGTTTCAGAAATGAAGAACATTTTCCTCTCTCAAATCGTGCGGTCCACAAATATCAAGGTGATTCCAATATCCACTCTTTAATCAAATGCAATGCAGCGGTGCACTTGCATGTCTGCAGTGTCTGCGTTAGCTCGGAAGGTGAGTATTTGGAAGGTGTTACGTTTGATCAGCTTGCGTCTTGTATTTTGATTTACAAATGTAGTCCCGGTAATTTTTGAACATCTCTCGGATCTCCTCCCTATACCAACGTTCCATCCTGGTTGCCATTTTGAATGTGAGCAAGCGTCTTCAATCTGAGCAATGCTATACCATTCGCATGAGCGATTATTTATAGTCACGTTGTCGCACTTCCTACAGACGTGTTAACGAAATAATCAACCCCGTGAACTTATATTTCTAACAATCTTTATAAAACACTCTTTTAGCACTAAGAAGTGAATAAAGCAAAATGCAAAACTGATTACCTTAAAAATAATAAAAATTTTGCGGTACACCTCTTTCTAACAAAGACTTAATACAATCAGCAGTAATCTAGATAGAATACACATCGGAATTTTAGAAATGGAAGAAGTTTTTCTAATTCCAGTAAACCAAAATGAAAGCATCTTTAGCCTTTCCTAATTCCGGTGGACGAGTGGCATGAAACGTTGGTTTCTAATTATTCGTCCGAAATGGGTTCAGGCTTGAATACCAGGTGAGGGTGTTTTGTTCTTCCTGCATTTACTCTCCCCCTCTCCCGAACCAATGGCCCTAAATTAGACGCGTGCGACTCCTTATAGCCCATACGATTGACCACAGATGTCGTTAAACCTACACACACACACACACACACACACACACACACACACACACACATCTTTTGCTGTCCTAGCAGCGCAAAAAGAAATTTAATAACTAGTTCCGCAGAACATGCAGAAAATTGGAAAGACAAAGAAGAGAAACAGCACTGAGGAAATCAGGACCACCTTAGGCCACGGCAAGCGTGTTACAAGGTGACAGCATATCTCTGAAACTCTTCAATACCGCATTGCAGAATGTCTTTCAGTCATTGAACTGGAAAGACTTGGGAAGTCAAGAGGTTGAAGATTAATGGAGATTACCTAGCTCACCATTTTGCTATTGTCACTTTTGCCAGAAGTGCAGAGTATGATCCAGGAACTTGTTGATAGGAGTAAAACAATGGGACTGTCGAGAACCGCTGGGTTCAATCCGCTGCTGGGCTTTACTGATTTCGCATCTCCCAAACGGGCACGACGTAGGGTTTTTTTAATGCAGTCGAGTTGAACTAGATCGCTGGAATACTGGAACGTGTAGTCGGCAACTACTTAATATCTAAGACAACTCCGTTCGAGTAGCTATCTCCAAGCTCCAATTGCCAGCAGGTTACCAGATGGCGAACACTTTACTATCCCGAATAACCCTCTGCCACGTTTAACTTGAGTCTTTCTGTCCAATACCGGTCGATCTCTGATCTCCAAAACCCCCGGAGTATTCCGTCAGCCAAAACGTAAATCCCCGAGAGGCCTAAACGACACTCCCGGCTCGGACAAGAAAAAATCCCTGTCCTCGTATATATCGGACCACCCGCCGTCCGACCACGTCGAAGGCGAAAAACTAGAAGCATCCTCGCTCCCTTTTATAGCCTTATCCTCCACCCACCCACCCCGCCCTTCTCCGCATTTCTAGAATCCTGTTTCCGTGGAGTTCGCCTCTCTCTGGGAGCGGTGACTTTGCAACGATACATCTGACCCATTCGTCCAGCTCAATGTCAAGGGATGCCGCTAGGCACATGCCTGGCTCGGCACTCCCTCATACGGCGTGCAAAAGAAACCCGCCACGTTACTTCCGCATGCGTTGAATTTGCATTATATTACACTTGAAATAATAAATTGATACAGAAAATGTTGCTACATGAAAATAATTATTGCGAGCTTGACTCCGTCACCTTACAGGGACTAAAAATGAACTTTCAGAAAACAAAATACAATGCTTTTACAAGAACTGAAAATTTAGCGATTGATGAGGAAATATATAGAAGTGACCGATACTTACATTTACCTTGGGCAACACTGATGAAGAAATTAATTGGCGTACAAAACTTGATTGGAGAGCATTTGGAAGAAAAAAATTACAATTTTTAAGTGCAATTTACTGTTACTGTCTTAAAGAAAAAGTGTTTTATCAATTCATCCTTCCAGTTCTTACGTATGGTGCACAGACATGGACCTAATAAAATAAAAAAAGATTACAAAGGCTGCAGACAACTGACAGAAGTACGGAGAGATGCGTGCTTGGTATAACCACGAAAAATAAGTAGTGGAACTCACGGACCATTAAAATCGTCAGAATGGAAGATATCATGATCAGAATAAAATCTCTGAAATGGCAATGTGCTGGATATATTTCTTGAAAGACGGACCACCGATGGATAACTGAAATATTAGACTGGATACAGTCCATGTAACATGAGAATGGTATCACAAACGGAGGGAACTCATCTCTAATATCATGGCCTTGTATTTCCTAGACGGCCGTGGCGCAAGAGCTTCAATGGTCCAAAGAGCATCAGCCAAAAGGTTTACATCATAAACAAGAAGCAGCATAAGAACTATAGCAAAAGGTAAGATACAGAACAGAAGCATGACAAGAAACTGTGTAAATGGCATCAATCAGAAAACGGACTACGCAAAGCACCCCACATAACTGCCGTGTGACAATGTCCAAGAACTTTTTCCGATTTATAAGAAAATACAAAACATAATAAGTAAGCAAATAAATAAGTAACAATTAAGAATTATAGTACAAGAAAAAAGTAGAACTTTTTAAATTGTAATACTTACCCTTTAATATGAAAGATACATTTAACATCATGCCGCAATAAGAATACTTTGTACGTAGTAAATCGTCCCCGCGAAGAACAACTTTTAGGTCATTGTATTCTGAAGGATGCGAGAGGTTATGTGCAAACGACTGTAATACATAAGTCCTTATCCTGATTGGTACAAAAATGTATGTCATTGAACTGATGTTCCTTTCAATTCTCTTGTTAATATACATGTACTAGTGGAGGTACCCGGCGTTGCCCGGGATAGATATAAAGTTTGTTTTCAAGTAACAATGTAAATTGCACAATAAAAAAATCCTACCATGATGAACAACTCTCCGCTTTTATGAGATATCGTTTGCATCGGTTTCCGTTTTCTTGGAGGCATTTCACCACACTTGATGAAAAGAGCACTTCAAAATAATTCACCCCGCTGAATCACAAAGTAGTACTTTATTTGCACCTGACGTTCTGACAACACCTTATCACAATTTGTAATGGCCGTCGTGAACCCTAAAAACTAGAAATAGCAAACATGTACAACAATGCACTTCCTGCACTCCTCATTCTAAGTGTAGATAAGGCACTTCTCAGCAAATCGCTTAGAAAACCGCTGAGAATGATGCGTAATAATTTGGTCTCTTCCCCGTATGCCTGGACTGAAGAAGTTTGAGAGGAGTGAATCGTCATCTGACGACCGTTGCTCTGACACGTGGAATAGTTACCCCGGCAGCAACTTTCACCCTATAGAAGGCGCCGTAAAAACACATTTGACCCCCTTAGAGATGAAACTGCGCACTTTAACTCGCCCTAAGAACTCGAAATAGCAAACATGTACAACAATGTACCTCCTGCAGCCCCGCATTGGGGAAATGTTTTTTTTTTTTTTCCAAAATCAGACTTCGGTCATTGTTTAAATTCTCTCGGAAATCGATTTCTCGGCTTTCTTCAACATATATAGCTGGGAATGGGGTTTCCGTATCTTCCGCCCGTGCTTTTTTTTTTTTTTTTTTTTTTTTTTTTTTTTAGAAATTTTCAAAAATCAGACTCTTCCCCGTGTGCCTAAACCGAGGAAGACTGCGAGGACTGAGCCGCCGCCTGACGACTCTTGCTCTGACACGTGGATACCCCAGCAAGCGAACAGACGCCTGATGTTGTCCGGTCATCTTCAATATTATATGGTCAGGTATGGAGGCGAACAGACGCCTGACGCAGTCCGGTCATCTTTAATAGCGCGTCACACCACCTCGCCGCACGAGGTGGTGCGACGCGCTGCAATTCCATCCGGCATGCAGGCGAGCAGACTCCTAATGTTGTCCTGCGGCAGATTGGCCCACACGTGTTAGACGGTGTGCTCCAAATCCTCATAGTGCGGCACGGCGGCAGCGGGCGTTTCAACTGGTCCCACACATGCTCGATAGGGAACATGTCCGGGGAGCGGGTAGGCCATGGAAATGTCTGGACAGTCCTGCGCAACCAAGCCGTGTGCGGGCAAGCATTATCCTGCTGGTATAGCGCACCTGGAATCCCAACCAGGAATGGGAGCACATGGGGCCGTAAGATCTCGTCCACATACCCCTGGTCCGTCAAAGATCTACGTACCACTACTAGAACTGATCGGTAATCGTGGGCAATGGCTCCCCAGATCATACTGCATTCAGTGGGGGAGGTGTGATGCTCGATAGCGAGGTTGGGATTGTGCCGTTGACCCGGGAATATCCACACCCGGACACGATCATCAGTCCCCGAAACGAAGCGGCACTTATCGCTAAACACCACACGTCACCAGTCCGTGGCGTTTTACGTCGCTCTGGCCTGGCACCACTGCAAACGGAGCCGACGATGTCCCGGTGTTAATGGCAGCACACGTAAGGGTCCCTGAGATCGCAGATTAGCTTCCGCGAGGCATCGGGAAATGGTTCGTGGGCACACAGGAGCCGCTACATCTGCGTGTATAGTGCGCTGGGTCCCCCGAGGGATCCGTTCGTGCCTGGTGCACGATCCGTCGATCCCCTCTACAGATGGTCTTCCTAGTCCCTTTAGAGCCGCTCCGCCGTGTAGCACTGCCGTCATGTGTCCACTGCTTCCAACGCAGTCGGACGGTATGGTCAGAACGAACCACGTGACGTGCTATACGGCGTGCCAACCAACTTGCAGTTCTCAGCCCAATGATCAGGCCTCTCTCCAAGTCCGTGAATTGCGTAAATCAACGTCTCTGACATCTACCCGGCATTCTTGTTACTCTGTACTCTTGCTTGCGTAGGCCGGTGCTTTTGGCTTTCATGGGGCATCGACTACACACCGGTTTATAAGGCTTCTGGTTCGTGCTTGCAGCACCACTGCAGGGTGTGCGGTCATGCGTAATCGCACCAAACGATGATCATTTGCATATCAGCACGCACTCTAGCTATTTGCAAAGTTTCACGGTTTTAGCATGTTTTCTTCTAGGTGCGCACATTTCATTGTCCGCGAGTGTATATAGAGACAGGAACTATTGCTATGACTTTGAAAAGGTCATCTCTCGAGTAGTATCTTTCCCATCATTTAGTTTTGAGGAACTAAATCTGTGAAAGTTATTTCTATTTTACTTATTTATTGAAAAAAAATTGCTTTTCTTTTTAATATTTCATTCAAAATCCCGGCAATTTCCCTAAGCAGCTTCACAGCTTCATATGAAATTTCCGCTAAAAATTTTCTGAAATATTTTTGCTAAGAAGGCCCTCTTAGCCTAACCATCCCCCCCCCCCCCCCACACACACACACACACACACGCGCGCGCACACAGTGCGGGGATGGAGGGAGCTACCGCCCGTGTTCATAACACATATCAAGAATTTATGTTTGATTTGTATATTCTGAAATGTTCAAAATAATATAATGGGCCAACTAAGAAGAATTGTTATGAAAGATGTGACGTGTACTCTAATTTAACTTTCCTTTTCAATTTCTTTCTCTATGTACATTTGTGTTCGTTCTCTTTAGCAATTTTCAAACTTAACGTGATATCTTCTGTCTTGCAAGAGTATGGTTGGCAGCACAATGAAGTCAGAACGAATGATGCGCATGTCTGAGATAAGAACTGAACGGTATACATAATGTTTTGAGAAGCAGCAGTTGTTGTGTTGTTGGTGGAAGTTAATGGTATTTGTAAAGGAGACGTTGTTTAGTTAAAGTTGCGTCTATTGAAATGCTGCGTGTTGTGCTGATATTTATATACATAGTTACCATTAAGAGTTCTACCAGTTAACATTGTTTAGTTCTGACGTTTACTACTAATCGGATAAGTTTAGCGTTCGACGATTAACAATTCTGTTCTGTTGGAATGCTAGAGGGTGTTTCACTCGCTACTTTACCCGGAATTTTTGTAATAACTGGAAGAAGAATGAAGATACCGTAACGAAATTTCAACTGGACTTACCTTAGGCTGTGAGAAAGGAGATGGCCTCATAACATGTGTTAGAAAAGGCCTTAGAACATGTGTTGGAAAAGGCCTCATAACATGTGTTGGAAAAGGCCTCATAACATGTGTTGGAAAAGGCCTCGTAACATGTGTTGGAAAAGGCCTCGTAACATGTGTTGGAAAAGGCCTCGTAACATGTGTTGGAAAAGGCCTCATAACATGTGTTGGAAAAGGCCTCGTAACATCTGTTGGAAAAGGCCTCATAACATCTGTTGGAAAAGGCCTCATAACATGTGTTGGAAAAGGCCTCATAACATGTGTTGTAAAAGGCCTCATAACATGTGTTGGAAAAGGCCTCATAACATGTGTTGGAAATGGTCACCATTTGCGTCCAGGTAGAACTGAACACGACGCTCGATATTTTGAAAGGTTCGGGTCAGAATTGCCTGAATTTCTTGAATGATGTTGGATTTCAATGCGTCGATGGATCGTGGATTATTGCCGTAAACTCTACTGTTCAGATAGCCACAGAGAAAATAATTACTTTCTCTGTTCCATTCGCTTCCGTTTGCTTTCTCACAGCCTAAGGTGTGTCCAGTTCAAATGTCGTTACGATATCTTCATTCCTCTTACAGTTATTGCAAAAATGCCCGAGTGAAACACTCTGTACTATTCAATTATCCTTTGACAGTAATAAAGGAATAGCTGTAAGTAACTACTTTTTGAACTTTATTTGAACGCCTCCTGTCACTCAAATAAAGTTCAAGAAGTAGTTACTTACAGTATGTAGGATCAATTGACTTGAGTCGCATAAAAAGTTCAAGAAGTAGTTCTTAAGTATGTGGGATCAATTACTTAAATACTTCTAACATAAATTACTTGAACTACTTCTGAACTTGAGTAACATCAATAGTAACTTGAGTAACATCAATAGTAACTTGAGTAACATCAATAGTAACATCAATTACTTGAACTACTTCTTGAACTTTACGATATGACTTGAGCCATATCATAAAGTTTAAGAAGTAGTTCTTAAGTACAGTATGTGGGATCAATTGACTTGAGTCACTCACTCAAGTCAATTGATCCCACATACTTAAGAACAATAGATTTGGTGTATACAGCATCCCACTCAAGCGACTGACCCTTGTGGGGTTAATCAAGAGTACATCGGTTCCACTTCAAGATCTTTGAATACCAGAGTGAAGAAACACATGTGCAATGCCCGAATGGTTGCCAAAACAACCGCTCTCTCCCGATTAGTTGACTCTTGAACACATGTACCAATGTTGACAGAAGCGGAGGTCCTCGCCACCCCAAGTAAGAGGTCTCAATTAACATTTACTGAAAGACTATTTATTGCATGGAAGGGCCATCTGTGTTGTAATGACACTGTTCCATATGTCATACCTAGACCTTGGACTTTTTTGTTTACGGATAACAGTGTATATATAACTGTCCAATTGAATATGTGTTACTACTTAATCATAATTGTATTGTAATCGTATGTTTTGTTTGTACACCAGATTTTTCTGATGATAGACGACGGTGTCCCAAAGATCTTTATGACGAAGTTAATTCCTCCATCATTTTTTATGCCAGGCGCGTAGGATTCGAACCAGCAACTCTCGGCTCCGGAGCTCCGATTGCTATCCAGTATACTACACTCGCATGTGCTATCACTGCTATCTGCCTTTATCTCATGTACGTCCTGAGGGGCTGGCACGTCACATCCCCCCCCCCCCACCCCGAAAGAGGGCCGGGGATTGGTCCACGGGTTAGCCGGGACCTTGTGTCGCTGGGTAATAAATAAGGGGGTCTTCGTAGGCAGTCATCCGATGAAGAACGTGCATTTGAGAAATCCCAGACAGTTTAGTGTGTGGAACGTAACATCACACTGATTTATTATTTTTTGTGTCTCGCAGTGTGGAAAGAACATCACACCATTGCGAGAAATCTAACAGCCAAATCATCCTTGAAGTTCGTGCGCCAATATAACGTAATTTTCTTTCCGCTGTAACTTAGTTCTTACGTCAGTAATTACGTTATGTGTGCTAAGTTAATGCAATATTAGAAGGTACCCATGCACCTTACGAGAAAGAGGTCAAGTAATACTTGCAAATACTTTTATTGTGCTTGAATGGGTTGACTCCACACTCACATATGATTTACTGGCTTACTCGATACAATACCAGTGATTTACCATCCAAACACAATATAACAGCACGTCTATCATCACTAACATCAATCCCCTTAAACATCATATCGTATGTAGAGGATTTTAGGAAGGGAATGTCTGACCCCAGGTCTTAAGCAACCCTCAGAAATAGAAAGCTAGGAGATTTGGGCTAGAGTGCCCGATAGAAAGATGTCACGGAAGCGAGGTAGAAAGGAGGGGAAGACACCCTTATTTATTACCGGGGGGCCAGTACCCTGGGTCCGACGACTTAACGTGCCCATCCGACGCACGGCGGATATTTAGTGGTTCGAGCGTTTGTACCTGCCTGGGATCGAACCTGAGGTCTTCTCCGTGGCAGTCACGAACTCTGACCACTAGGCCACCCCCGGACCATCCCCTTAAACAACCGCTGCTTTGCTTTTTTATCAATCGTTCTTATCCGGCCACACATTCGACCTCAGGGTGCTGCCAACATTAGTCTCGTTTGAGGGAAAAGACATAACGTTAAGGTTCGAAAATATCTAAGAGAACAAACTCAAATTTACATAAAAAAGAAACTCAAAAGGAAAGTTAAAATAGAATGTACGTTAAATCTTATAAGTTATTTTAATACTCAGTGTATGTTTGTATTAAACAGAACTGGAGATTGCACGGTGATCCCTAGTGTATATCGTGCACAGACGGTGTTATTTTATTATTATATCATCATCATCATCATCATCATTGTCAACCATTATCAATCCACTGCTGGACGAAGGTCTCCCCAAGTTTCCTCCACAACGGTCTGTCTTGTGCCAGTCTCCTCCATGTCACCCCTGCATACTTTCGAATTTCATTCACCCATCTCCCATGTGGTCTTCTTCTGGGTCTTTTCCTGTCCCTTGTAATCCAATCTTAAATTTCGGCTGTCCATCGATGGTCTGTCCTTCTGGCAGTATGTCCAGCCCATTGCCATTTCAGGGATTTAACTCTGATCATGATGTCTTCCACTCTTGTCATTTTTCGGATCCACGAGTTCCTCTTCTTATCTCTCCTGGTTACACCAAGTATGCACCTTTCCATGCTGCTTTGAGTTGTCTGCAGCTTTTGTATGTCTCTTTTAGTTAAGGTCCACGTCTCTGCACCATACGTAAGCACTGGAAGGATGCATTGATCAAACACTTTTCTTTTAAGACATAATGGCATATTGCTCTTGAAAATTATGCTGTTTCTTCCAAAAGCTCTCCAGGCAAGTTTTGTACGCCGATTAATTTCTTCATCAATGTGACCCTCACTTGATATCTGCTGTCCAAGATAAACGTACGTGTCTGTTATCTCCATCAATCGATAAATCTTCATTTCTTGTAAAAGCATTGAACATCACTTTTGTCTTCTGAAAGTTCATTTTTTTTTATGGTGTCAGTGAAAAAAATTATTATATAGAATGCGCTATATAAAAGAGGCCCGAGTATAATGAACAACAACAGTCAGACAATGTTAATCTACATGGTAAAGAATAGTTGAAATGACAGAAAACAGGAGTAATTTACCTGCGTTTACAACAATTGCTGAAAGTGCTGTCCTTCGACATCAAGACACAGCTGCACACGACGGAACATGTTGTTCGTAACGCGCCACAACTCATCGTCAGTAATCTGGGCTATGGCATCCGTAATGTTCACTTTTAATTCATCAAGGGTGTGCGGATTAGTTAAGTACACTTTCCCTTTCAATACTCTCCACAGATAAAAGTCACAGGTGGAGAGATCGGGTGATCTGGGTGGCCATAGTCCCTTCGATACAGTTCGGTCCTCCCCAAACACTTCATGCACAGCACGTAGACTGTTCCGCGCAGTATGCGCCGTTGCACCATCCTGCTGAAAGAAAGCATATGTTTGCTCTTCTTCTGTAAGTGCGGCAACAAATGGGTTAAACAATTGCTGAACATAGCCCTCCGAGTTTATGGTGTCAGTGAAAAAGAATGGGCCAACTATCCTCTTTGCAGACACAGAACACCAAACGCCTATCGTTTGGTCGTACAGAGAAGTCTCCATTTTCCGTCTGGGATTCGTGTCGGTCCACATCCTGCTGTTTTGCGCATTGACATGCCAGGACAAATGAAACTTTGCTTCATCTGTCGTGTAATAAAGTGTTGGGTCCATTTCACCGCTGACAATGGTCTCCTGAAACCACTTACAATACTGCATCCGTTTTGTATATTCAGGAGTTTTAAGTTCTTGGAGCGTCATAACTCTGTACAGCCGAAAATGCAAATCCACCTTAAGTATGCGTCGGCATGACGTGGCAGATATTCCCGTTGCAGACGATAATCGGCGAATCGACTTCCGAGGGCTTTGTAACATCATTGGGCACACATCCTTGATATTGTCTTCCGTACGAATTGTCTTGGGTTTGTTTCTTTTCCTGTTGCACGCCGTGCCGGTTTATGAAATTTCCACACTAACATCTGTACCACTGATTTTGCCGGTGTTGCACAATGTGGAAATTTTTCTGTGAAGAACTCATTTAAAACCTTGTATGAGTTATTTCTGAAATACTGTTCCACAATAAAAATCCGCTGTTCCGTACTTAAAACCATTTCTGTTGCCTTTGTTCTCTCTTCACTTACACTTATGACCGCGTGCCTACACTGCTCTGGCTGTGACTAACCACTCCGGAGAATTCCTTTGCAGCTGTACACGCAGAAACTGGTTAGAAGTGGAACAAAGCTGTTTTAACTGGAAACCCACCAAACAACTTTAACCCGCTAACAACGTCTTTTTTTTTAAATGATCAAATGATCATATGTAGAGGATTTTTTTTTATTGGAGGTTTAACGACCACCGTGAGCAACTCAATGGGCTAAAAGCAGTCGCCCGTCCCTAATTTAGGGTCACTGGTTCCAGGGAAGGGAGAGAGCCAGTGCCGTAAGACAAACACAACATCCATGCCTGACCGGGATTCGAACCCACACCCCTTTCGGACGAATGATCAGAAGCCATCGCTTAGACCACTGCGCCACCGGGACGGCAGAGGATTTTAGGAAGGGAGTGTTTGACCCCAGGTCTTAAACAGCCCTTAGAAAAGGGAAGCTAGGAGATTTGGGCTAGAGTGCCAGATAGGAAAGTGACACGGAAGAGAAGCAGAAAGGGGGAGGAAGACGCCTTTATTTATTACCTGGGGGCCAGTACCCGGGGTCCGACGGCTTAACGTGCCCATCCAACGCACGGCGGATATTTAGTGGATCGAGCGTTCGTACCTGCGTGAGATCGAACCTGAGGTCCTTTCCGTGGCAGTCACGAACGTTGCCCACTAGGCCACCCGCTGCCCGCCTACCAACGTCTGGCGACTGAGCGACTTTTATATGGCGCACCCTGTAGTTACTTTTCCCGAGGATTGTGCTCTTAGTTTTGAGAATTGATTTATGTAGTGTTCAGTAAGTCAGCTGCCCACAAATGCTACAAGGACCTTAATTTACACTCGTGTGCTCGTTCTTTTTTTAGAAAACAATGCTTCTAGCACTTTTGTTAAAGAATTAAATATAAGACATAACTCTTGCTATTGTTTTCATAGAGTAATTGCCTGTTTCGCACTGGTGAACTGGACTATAACCCTGGGCTATTTGTTCTTCTTCTTCTCTCTCTGTGTCTTCTGCACTCGCGTCGCTCCTGCTCAATGTGTGGCAGTAAGAATCACTGTTTTCCGCATCATCAATAACACTGCTTCTGTCAGATCCTCAGAAAAAATACATCGCTTCTTTTTTTTTTTTTTTTTTTTTTTTTTCGCGCTTGTTCCTCATATTAAATTTGTTTTCAAATATCTGACATCCCATTTTCCGGTCACTGTCAGAAAAGACTAATGAAGCATGAAACTACCCCCGAGTCAACATGTTCCCGAAAAAAAAAACAGTAGCATTCTTTTCTTTTGTAGTGTACCTTGTCATGTGATTCAGTTGGCTTAAACTGCTATATATTTGCCCTATCCGCTCCCATCACATCATGTCTCTCCTTATAAACTGAGCTTCATGCAATATTGTTGCCTACTTCGTCCGGAACTCAAGCATTAATCATTGTGGTCGACTTGTTTAGGGCGCAGGCTTCTGAGTCTTCATACGGTTAGGTCCGGGTTAGAATCCTGTGTGAAGGCATTGATGTTGGGTTTATCCTCCCAACGGTTGTCCCCTCTCTTCCCTGGAACTAATGGGTTTGTATTAAGGTTTTGCTACTACCAACAGAGTTCGTTTATCAGAGAGGTCTTCAACACCCTTCCCCAAAAAATTAAAAAAATAAAAATTTTGCAAGTAGCTTTGGAAAATCTTTCGAAACTTCCACCAGTCAGGTGTGAGTAGTGTGAGATTACCATGTTAATAATAGCTTATCAGGCAGTATTACAGTAAAACAGACATTGTCGTTCTCCCGAGGAATTCATTTTACGTAAGGATCATGAAGCTTCTAAATTTTTACAACCGATATTAAACGGTCAGAAATGCTTATCTTCTATTACGTAGGTAGTTCAAGGTTGACTTGGACTTATTTTTTGCACGAAAGAGGCGAATAGGAATATACTTACCAAATTTTGGATCCCTCTGTAGGTATTCTCCCTTGATATTAACTCATTTTCCCATCTCTATGGAAGAACTTATATCCCAGCCATGTACAAATGAATAGGAATACACTTACCAAACAATGGATATTCTCTTTTGTCATTAACACACTTGTCCCATTTCCGTGGAATACTTCGTATACCAACCATGTAGAAGGGTTTAAGTTACTTTAATAGCCACTGTGTACATGGCTGTAGTTGCTCATCTGTAATGAATTTCTTTCCTCCTAAATGTTCCTTAAATGTGCCGATCTGATGGAAATCATTCGGAATTATTTCAGGCTGATTGTGGAGCAAGAAAGTGAAATTAAACATCTCCCACAACCTCCACAATCACCACAGGTAAGCACTATTGAGTTCTTGTGCGAAGCATTGGAGAGGAGAGTGGGAAGCAGTCGTCTTCCACCATCTTCCCCCAAGGATCTTGAAACTTTCCCCCATATGGTCCAATATTTCTCTGAAAACTTTTCACGATTGATTTGAATCAACTTCGCGTCGAATACAAGCTGTTGTAAAGCCGAAAATGGTGGCTCAACACCCTATTAACTCATTTACCGACTGGAACTAATTAACTCGGGGTTAGCAAGAAGGGTTGAAATCAGTTTGTACGAATATATTCGCTGTCTAAGAAGTGTGCCAAAAGCGGATGGAACGAGTGAACTTGCGCTTTAGAAAGCGTTGCTTTCCCCCTTAGCTTTGTTATTCAAATTGGTCATTTAGGAATATATTCGCTGTATAAGAAGTGGGCCAAAAGCGGCTGGAACGAGTGAACCTGAGCTTTAGACAGTGTTGCTTTCCCCTTAGCTTTCTTATTCAAAGTGGTCATTTAGGAGGAGGATTGACACTTATCTTTTCTGATTGATGACGCTGTCAAAAGGGCTGTAACAGTGGCGAAAGGAAAAGGAAGATATTTGAGCCACTTATTTCTGTGCAGTGGCATTGTGTCCGTGTCAGGGTAACAAACTCTCCTTTCCCATTATGCCTTGGGTCACACAGCGGAGAAAAGAGGACTAGGAGGAAGCTCTTATTACTAGTCACAGGTTTATTGTTGGTAGTGCTGAGATTTCAGGAGGAGCCGTAACTTTCGTAGAACCAGGATGATATGTGAACATTTCTGATGATCTGTGAATAATTCTGCTGATGTGTGAACATTTTTGAAGGTGTGTGAACATTTCTGGTGATGTGTGAACATTTCTAATGGATGTGTGTGAATATTTCTGATGGATGTGTGTGTGAATATTTCTGCTGATGTTTGAACATTTCTGGTGATGTATGAACATTTCTGATGATCTGTGAACATTTCTGCTGATGTGTGAACAATTTTGAAGATGTGCGAACATTTCTGATGATGTGTGAACATTTCTGATGGATGTGTGAACATTTCTGTTTGGGGATGATTGGGGATGATGTGTGAACATTTCTGTTTCGGGATGATGTGTGAACATTTCTGTTTCGGGATGATGTGTGAACATTTCTGTTTCGGGATGATGTGTAAATATTTCTGTTTCGGGATGATGTGTGAACATTTCTGTTTCGGGATGATGTGTGAACATTTCTGTTTGGGGATGATGTGTGAACATTTCTGTTTCGGGATGATGTGTGAACATTTCTGTTTCGGGATGATGTGTGAACATTTCTGTTTGGGGATGATTGGGGATGTTGTGTGAACATTTCTGTTTCGGGATGATGTTTGAACATTTCTGGTGATGTATGAACATTTCTGATGATCTGTGAACATTTCTGCTGATGTGTGAACAATTTTTGAAGATGTGCGAACATTTCTGATGATGTGTGAACATTTCTGATGGATGTGTGAACATTTCTGTTTGGGGATGATTGGGGATGATGTGTGAACATTTCTGTTTCGGGATGATGTGTGAACATTTCTGTTTCGGGATGATGTGTGAACATTTCTGTTTCGGGATGATATGTGAATATTTCTGTTTCGGGATGATGTGTGAACATTTCTGTTTCGGGATGATGTGTGAACATTTCTGTTTGGGGATGATGTGTGAACATTTCTGTTTCAGGATGATGTGTGAACATTTCTGTTTCGGGATGATGTGTGAACATTTTTGTTTGGGGATGATGTGTGAATATTTCTGTTTGGGGATGATGTGTGAACATTTCTGTTTGGAGATGATTGGGGATGATGTGTGAACATTTCTGTTTCGGGATGATGTGTGAACATTTCTGTTTGGGGATGATGTGTGAATATTTCTGTTTGGGGATAATGTGTGGATATTTTTGTTTGGGGATGATGTGTGAACATTTCTGTTTGGGGATGATGTGTGAACATTTTTTATGATGTGTGACCAGTTCTGTTTGAGGTTCCGTAACATTTTGGGCACAATTTGGTTAATGTACATGAGCCACTTAAAGGATTAAAGAAAACCTGTAGCTCTTTTTACCGGTGTTTCCATTATTTTGTCCACTCCTTGTATGTGAAATACCGAGATAGGTTAAACGGAACGGGTTGGAACACTGAGTTCTTAAACATTTCCTACTCATCGCATGTGGGAATATTTAAACGCATGTTAGTATTATTCATTCAGTTTCGCTGATTAATCATGCCATCAATTCATAGGACATGATAAGTTGTTTTATTTGGTGTCGCGCCAATTCGTTTCGCACAAATTCGTCGCTGACGTCAATTCGACGCGGACGAATTCATCGCGTTCCCAAATTTTAGTTACTTACAAATCTCATGAAGAAAAGTATGCGGTTTCTGTTGTCTTTCCTTCCGTCTCTCCAGCAAGAACAGTACCGAAGCTTCAATGTTGATCTGCATCACTCCTTTTGTCTTTTCTCACGTCAGTTTCTCTGTTTGTCCGTCCTCAAAAATCGTATTTCTGCTTCTAGAGGCCAGTGAAGCAACTCGTTCCGTGACGGAGAGATGCAGGATGTGTAAAAGATTATTATTGGTGCCTATCTTTACATCCGTCATTCCGCGGAAACCATATCTCTTCTTCTGGTCGTCAGATTGAAGAAAAAATGTTTGTGGTTGATTGATAGAGACATGAAAGATTATAGACATCTGACCGTTCGCAAGAACCATACTTCAATCTCTTCTAAAAGTCTATTAGAAAAATTCATTCTCTGCCCTAAAGGACAAATCATGAGCATGCAATTTCAGAAATATCTTCTTCCACCCATCTATTCCGGAGTTTGTCCGTCCGGAAAAACTATAATTCTGCTTCAAAAATGAAGGATTGATGAAATTCTTTCTTTTCGTGATAAGCAAAAACGTGAGCATAAGATTTCAGTAATACCGTCCATTCCGTCCATTCGTTACTCTTGTCTGTCTGGCGGTCCGTCCGTCAGCAGGAACTCTCTCTCTCTCTCTGCTTCTGACGGCCGGAGCGAAAAAATCGTTCTGTAACTTATGGAGACAGGCATGAGCACGGTATTAGCACCACTCCTTCCTTTACTCGGTCTGTCAGTCAGTGGAGTAACTAGCACAACGTGCCGCCCCCCCCCGCAAGATTTACTTTAGCGCTCCCAGGCACAGTAATTTTTTCAGTATTTCAAGCATGAGGAAAGATGCATTTTTCGCGATGTGTGTGTGTGTGGTGGATGAAGGGGGGAGGGAGTCAGGTAATCAAGAAGAGTGTCTGGAAAAGTAATGCTGATACCTAGAGCTCTGTAGTTTTAACTTTTTAAGTAATAGGTTTAACAATACATGTAATTGCTTTGTACAAAGCTAAAATAAATCGCTTGAAGAAATCACCTCTTGTACATGGCAGATCTGCGGCTACTGTGAATAAACGTTGGCACCTGTCGTGTAAGTAATCCTACACTCCGAGTCAACCTAAGAGTGAACCACTATGAAAGGTACGAAACAGCTACCTCCGCTACGAAAAATAGTACCTAGCGTTTAGAGCGAAAAGAATCAGAATTATTGCTTAGAATCCATTTTTGTTTGCTCAACAGTTTATCAGACAAAATTGCTATCTAAAAAAAAAATTCTAGAAGTTAGAGCGCTTTTAGAAATAAATTTGTTCTGAGAAGTTGCTGAATCAAGAGCTTCGCATTTTCGGCTATTTCTGCCCCACTTGGGATAGAACTCTGACAGGGGGAAGGGGTGGAAGACCTCTCCCAACATTAACAACACAGAGGCAATAAATTGATAATCGGGGAAACTCCAAGGGTGGTTTATTTAAACAGGCAGTAGGGGAAGCAGTTCGGCCTCCACCAGACCCCCACTCACAATCCCCACTGCTTGTGAGATGCGTGTGTGGGTGAGGGAAACAGAAAAGGAAACAGCAGAAGAGCACATTAACGCGGATGGATACCGTTCCTGCGTTCCACGACCAGATTCCGCCTTTCCCAGTAGTACACTTTTAGGGTGAATTGGAGTATAGGTGACTGACTGAATATTTCCCCACATCCTCCATAGGGAATCCCCATGTGGCCTTGCGTTTTTCTTCAGCAGCACAGAGAGAGAGAGCGATTGGAGAGAGATCGTATTACAACTCGGAGCCAAAGGGCCGAATAGCTTCAATCTGCAGGACATCGAGTGCTTTAAAAGTGAAACTTGACATTTATTTAAGCAAACTTAAATGTACCTCAAAAGAAAATATTAACCTTTGGGTTGATTATTTGTTTGTTTGTCTTTGTGCGTGTTCGGATTTTTTCAGAAAACTATAACCGGAAGTTACGCCACTGCTGTCAGTCTGCCCGTAGGAACGATATCTCTGTTTGTAATAATCGTATTTAAGAAATTCTTTTCTCTGTACGATAGAGGAAAACTGAGCGTAAGAAGTCAGAAATGTCTCATTTCTGAACCTATAAGTCGCTAAACAAATTTCTTCGATAGGGCAATCAGAAGCAGAGATCGAATTTCTGCAGGCAGACGAATGGGCAGACAGACATATACACTAAGGAATAAATAGATGGAAGCAGAGATTTCTGAAATCTTGCACTCAGAGCGATCAAAAAGTTCCAAGACTAGGTACGTAGCTCGCCAATAGATGGCGGTACGCGGATGCGCGAGCGGCAGTCGAGGTCAGTAACCTTCGTGAGTCATTTACAGAGTGGCGTCGTTCTGTGAACATAGGGATCTATGCTACACGATATTTGGTGACCACGTGCAGAACACAGCTGCGATTTCGGTATGAACTGCAAACTAGAGCAGCGAGCAAACATCAAATTCTGCGTCGAACTCGGCAAATCGGGAACGGAGACGCATGAAATGTTCCTGTCGTGGGTCATCACTGGGGAGGAGACTTGGGTCTGCGGTTACGACACGGAGACAAAACAGCAGTCTTCGCAGCAGTGGAAGAGCCCGCATCTCCACGGCCGAAGAAAGCCCGACAGGTCCGGAGCGCAACCAAAAGCATGCTCATCGTGTTCTTCGACATTCGTGGGGTTGTACACCGTGAATTCGTCCCCGAGGCTAGACCGTCACCGCCCTTTTTTACTGCGATGTTCTGCGGCGTCTTAGGGAGAATATTCGCCGCAAACTACCTGAAATGTGGCGAAGGGACGATTTTCTGCTCCATCACGACAATGCAGCAGCTCACAGAGAGTTAGCAACACGCCAGTTTTGCAGCCGCAACAGCATGACTACCCTTCCTCACCTGCCTTACTCGCCAGATTTGGCCCCCTGCGACTTCTTTCTGTTCCCGAAGATGAAGCTGAAGCTCAAGGGTCGCCATTTTGAAACCGTGGACGAGATCTAGCACGAATCGCAGACGGTGCTTGACACGATTCGCGAACAGGACTTACTGGAAGCGTTCCAACAGTGGTAAAAACGCTGGCAGCGGTGTATTGCTGCCCAAGGAGACTATTTTGAGGGAGAACATAGCCAGATTGAAGTAACGTAAGTACTTTGTTGTATATGGGCCTAGTCTCGGAACTTTTAGTCTGACCTCGTACTCATGTTTTCTCCTTTAGGGCAAAGAATGAATTTTTCTAATCAACTTTTTGAAGAGGAAGTATCGTTTGTGTGGACGGACAGATAGGCAGATGAGCAGAAGAACAGATATCGATAATTTTAAGTGCCTGTATCAATCAATCACCAAAATAATTTCTTCAATCTGATTAAAAGAAGTGGAGATATGGTTTCTTGCTATCTTTTTTGGGGTCAGCAATTTATCTATTTCCAAAAAATATTTACTTGCGAGCATACATTTTGAGTGTGTGTGTGCTGAAAACGCTTTTCTCTAATCCGATTTATCTCGCAAAATAACCAAACAACAACATGATACGAAAGGCTGGAAGAATGCTTTCCTATCAGCGCGAAATGAATTTCAAAAATGTTTTGTAGAAAAGTTCTCGTAATTCATTAATTGTTCAGTGCTTCGGGTCTCCGTGAATAGCATTTCATGATTATCTTCATAAAAAAAGAAACGAAAACTGCTTCTAAATGCGAAGCATTTTATTTGCTGTTCTAAAACTGTTAATTTATTACATTTTAGAAGTTTTGAATGTGAAGGCGATGTAACGATTTTCCAAATTGTCTTTTAAACGTTCGTGGAAATTCTTTCCAGTTATGGACAAAGAATTATTGTTTTTTTTTTTTTCCTTTCACACTAGGTCGTTTACCCTTGCTTCCCACAATCAATAAACTCGCCAGACATCATTAAGAATTAAAACAAATGACTTCTGTTTTGCAGACTCCAGAACTACTTCTCTTGTCTCAACCTCTTGAGACAATGAAACTGCATTGTGTTACCAAACTCACACGGTGTCCGTAAAGTCACACTTCATACTCAGAAACGTCTTTAACACAGCCCTACTAGTTGGGACCTATCTTTACCGTTTGTTATATAGACCGATGAGCCATTATATTATGACCACCTACGTAATAAGCTGCAGGACCCTCTTTAGCCTGCAAAACAGCGGCCACTCGGCAAGGTATTGATTAAATGAGGTGGCGATGGGTATCCTAAATTATCTGGTACCATAATATCAACACCAAGCCCTCCAGTTCCCGTATATTTCAGGGTGGTGGTGATTTAGCGCGAATCCGCTTTTCTAAGTCGAACCACAAATATTCGATAGGGTTCATATCTGGAGAATTTGGAGGCCAGGTCATTAACAGAGAGTCACCAGTATGTTCCTCGAACCACTCCTTGACGATTCAAGTTGTGTGGCATGGCGCATTATTCTGTTTGTAATGGACATCACCAGCAGGGAGCACAGTTGCCATGATTGGGTAAACTTGGTCCGCAACGATATTCAGATACGTGACAGCTGTCAGGGATTGTGCTATTGATATAATGGGGCCTAAAGTGTCCCAAGAAAACATCGCCCACAGCATAGCACCGCAGTCTTCGGGGCCTGTTTCCGCCCAACAGTGCATCCATCACCGTAGCCTCCGTTGGTAATCGGCGAATCCGTGCTCGGCCGTCTACGTGATGCACCAGGAATCTTGATTCGTCAGACCAGGCCACTTTCTTCCAATCGTCCACGGTCAATCTCGATGATCGTGTGCCCATTTCATGCATTGTTGGCGATGACGTGCAATGAGCATGGGAACCCGGCTGGGACTTCGGCTACGCAGGCCCATGCGCAGAAGGCAGCGATGAACTGTGACACATTTTCCTGATCACCACTGTTGTAGCTGCTGGTGATTTGTCGCACTGTGGCCCTGCGGTCGCTGTGAACAATGCGCGATAGTCTCCGCTCCCAATCTGGCATCAATGAGCTGCGGACGACACACGGTTGTACGACGGTGGGCGACACACGGTTGTACGACGATGGACAACACACGGTTGTACGACGATGGACAACACACGGTTGTACGACGGTGGACAACACACGGTTGTACGACGATGGACAACACACGGTTGTACGACGGTGGACAACACACGGTTGTACGACGGTGGACAACACACGGTTGTACGACGGTGGACAACACACGGTTGTACGACGGTGGACAACACACGGTTGTACGACGATGGACAACACACGGTTGTACGACGGTGGACAACACACGGTTGTACGACGGTGGACAACACACGGTTGTACGACGGTGGACAACACACGGTTGTACGACGGTGGACAACACACGGTTGTACGACGGTGGACAACACACGGTTGTACGACGGTGGACAACACACGGTTGTACGACGATGGACAACACACGGTTGTACGACGGTGGACAACACACGGTTGTACGACGGTGGACAACACACGGTTGTACGACGGTGGACAACACACGGTTGTACGACGATGGACAACACACGGTTGTACGACGGTGGACAACACACGGTTGTACGACGGTGGACAACACACGGTTGTACGACGGTGGACAACACACGGTTGTACGACGATGGACAACACACGGTTGTACGACGGTGGACAACACACGGTTGTACGACGGTGGACAACACACGGTTGTACGACGGTGGACAACACACGGTTGTACGACGATGGACAACACACGGTTGTACGACGATGGACAACACACGGTTGTACGACGATGGACAACACACGGTTGTACGACGATGGACAACACACGGTTGTACGACGATGGACAACACACGGTTGTACGACGATGGACAACACACGGTTGTACGACGGTGGACAACACACGGTTGTACGACGGTGGACAACACACGGTTGTACGACGATGGACAACACACGGTTGTACGACGATGGACAACACACGGTTGTACGACGGTGGACAACACACGGTTGTACGACGATGGACAACACACGGTTGTACGACGGTGGACAACACACGGTTGTACGACGGTGGACAACACACGGTTGTACGACGGTGGACAACACACGGTTGTACGACGATGGACAACACACGGTTGTACGACGGTGGACAACACACGGTTGTACGACGGTGGACAACACACGGTTGTACGACGGTGGACAACACACGGTTGTACGACGGTGGACAACACACGGTTGTACGACGGTGGACAACACACGGTTGTACGACGATGGACAACACACGGTTGTACGACGGTGGACAACACACGGTTGTACGACGATGGACAACACACGGTTGTACGACGATGGACAACACACGGTTGTACGACGGTGGACAACACACGGTTGTACGACGATGGACAACACACGGTTGTACGACGATGGACAACACACGGTTGTACGACGGTGGACAACACACGGTTGTACGACGATGGACAACACACGGTTGTACGACGATGGACAACACACGGTTGTACGACGGTGGACAACACACGGTTGTACGACGGTGGACAACACACGGTTGTACGACGATGGACAACACACGGTTGTACGACGGTGGACAACACACGGTTGTACGACGGTGGACAACACACGGTTGTACGACGATGGACAACACACGGTTGTACGACGATGGACAACACACGGTTGTACGACGATGGACAACACACGGTTGTACGACGATGGACAACACACGGTTGTACGACGATGGACAACACACGGTTGTACGACGATGGACAACACACGGTTGTACGACGATGGACAACACACGGTTGTACGACGATGGACAACACACGGTTGTACGACGATGGACAACACACGGTTGTACGACGGTGGACAACACACGGTTGTACGACGATGGACAACACACGGTTGTACGACGGTGGACAACACACGGTTGTACGACGGTGGACAACACACGGTTGTACGACGATGGACAACACACGGTTGTACGACGGTGGACAACACACGGTTGTACGACGATGGACAACACACGGTTGTACGACGGTGGACAACACACGGTTGTACGACGATGGACAACACACGGTTGTACGACGATGGACAACACACGGTTGTACGACGATGGACAACACACGGTTGTACGACGATGGACAACACACGGTTGTACGACGATGGACAACACACGGTTGTACGACGGTGGACAACACACGGTTGTACGACGATGGACAACACACGGTTGTACGACGATGGACAACACACGGTTGTACGACGATGGACAACACACGGTTGTACGACGATTTGTACGACGATGGACAACACGGTTGTACGACGATGGACAACACACGGTTGTACGATGGACAACACACGGTTGTACGACGATGGACAACACACGGTTGTACGACGATGGACACACGGTTGTACGACGATGCGGTTGTACGACGATGGACAACACACGGTTGTACGAATGGACGGTTGTACGACGATGGACAACACACGGTTGTACGACGATGGACAACACACGGTTGTACGACGATGGACAACACACGGTTGTACGACGATGGACAACACACGGTTGTACGACGATGGACAACACACGGTTGTACGACGGTGGACAACACACGGTTGTACGACGATGGACAACACACGGTTGTACGACGATGGACAACACACGGTTGTACGACGATGGACAACACACGGTTGTACGACGATGGACAACACACGGTTGTACGACGGTGGACAACACACGGTTGTACGACGGTGGACAACACACGGTTGTACGACGATGGACAACACACGGTTGTACGACGATGGACAACACACGGTTGTACGACGGTGGACGACACCCGGCTGGACGACGCTTCGTCCTTTGGCCATCTGTGCACCACTTTTGATACGTACTCACTACAGCGGCACGTGAACAACCCGCAAGCCGCACCGTTTCCTAGATCGTAGTTCCGAGTCGCCGTGCCGTCACAATTTGTCCTTTATCAAACTCATAAATCGGAAGCTTTTCTCATTCTAACCCGAACCCTCTACTAACCGAAAGCCGTTCCTCGGGTTGTATGCATACTGCTGTGTGAACATCACCTGTGCCACCGTTCGGTCTCCATGCGCGCTCATTTCTCGGTGGTCATAATGTAATGGTTCATCGGCGTATATATCGCGTTTCTTACAGCTCTCACAATCCTGCTGGCATTAAGCCCGATTTGACGTGTACAAGTGACGTTGTTCAACATTTACTGTTATCTTGTCCTTTCAACATCTTTGCTTTCCAGAAGCACGCAAACTTCGAAGCGTATAACACACTGGTAACACCTGCGATGTAGAAAGTAACAGCCCTTGAGAAGTTCGAGCGTATCCGTGAGATTTTGGCTATAGTTCCAACCATGTGCGCCCATAGCTCAGTCAGGAGGGAGCAAACAGAAAAATGTAGCTAAGAGTAATAAATTTCCAATGTGCCTCCTTCTTACCTAACTGTTCTTAACACAAACACAAACACATAAATTTAATTGGAAGTCGGTAGACACAAACCTACACTGCTGGCCGCCCAAAATGCAACACCAAGAAGGACACGAGATAGCAAAGCCAGATTTACTGGACACATAACAACAGATACAAAGATGAAACGATTGAGCTTACAGGCCCGTGCGATTTGCGGAACACGCAGGCGTCAATAGTTCGTGTGGCCCCCATGGCTGGCAATAACGGCCGCTACACGCCGCGGCATCGAACGAAAGAGGCTTTGGATGTGGGCTTGGGGTATGTCGGTTCAGGCTGCTTCCACACGTTGCCACAATTCATCAGGCGTAGCCGCGGGTGGTGCTTGCCGGGCCACTCGGTTGCCGATCAGCGACCAGACGTGTTCGATGGGCGACATATCGGGAGAACAGGCGGGCCACGGCAGCTGTGACACCTGGTGGGCCGTGAAGAATTGTTGCACAATGCGTGCCACGTGCGGGCGCGCATTGTCCTGTTGAAACGTGGCCGCTGCCAGGTCCTGCAGGTAAGGGAGGACTGCAGCCTCCAGAACGTCGGAGATGTAGCGGTTGCCGTTGAATGTACCGGCGATGCGTACCAGAGGGGTGCGGGTGTCATATCCAATTGCGCCCCAAACCATAACGCCAGGCGACGGACCGGTATGGCGATGCATAATGCAGGAGTCATACAGTCTCTCGCCGCGGTGCCGCCACATGCGGATCCGACCATCGTGGTGTTGCAGGCACAAGCGGGATTCGTCGTAGAAGACAATGTCGTGCCATTCCGTAGTCCAGGTGCGCCGTTCAACGGCCCACTGCCGCCGCACTCGCCGGTGGTGTAGCGTCAATGGTAATTGGAGCAATGGGCGTCGTGCGACAAGTCCCCGCTCCTGCAGACGACGTCGAACGGTACTTACTGACACAGGTTGTTGCGCAACACACCCTAATTCCTGCGCTAACGTTCGTGATGTGGCAGTGCGAGCCGTCTATGCCCACCGCACAACATGCCGTGTAACGTACCAGGAGATGTGACGTACCTGCCAGCAGGACGCACATGACATAAAGGCAGATAGCAATTAGAATCAATGTCCGCGTAGCTTAATTGGTAGAGCAACTTATTCCGGAATGAGTGGACCCGGGTTCGAACCCCGGCGCGGATAAAAATGACGGAGAAATTCACTTCGTTATAATGGCGCCCGAACTATCCGGATGACCCGACCGTTCACAATCTCGCAATGGTGTGATGTTATTTCCACACCGCGAGATAGGAAAAATAAAAGCAGCACTTCGAAAAAAAAAAAATAAGGAGGAGATGATGTAACGTACCACGAGATGTGACGTACCTGCCAGAAGGACACACACGACATAAAGGCAGATAGGAATCAGAATAAAATGTCCGCGTAGCTCAACTGGTAGAGTAACTTATTCCGGAATGAGTGGATCCGGGTTCGAATCCTGGCGCGGATAAAAATGACGGAGAAATTCACTTCGTTATAGCCGGTCCTCTCGTTCGGTGGTGTGCCGCGGCTGCGGCAATCACTTACGTCGATCCATCCGTCCCTCCTGCACCCACCGAATCCATACTCGCCTCACTGTGGCTGGATGTCGTCCCACACGGGCGCCGATGTGTCGGTACCATAAACCGCTGTCGCGATAAGCCACTATTCGTCCTCTGTCGAACTCCGAAACGTGCTGGAATGACTGCCGTATTCTGCGACGAGGCATCAGGATGCTTCCCACGCACAGGTCCAGCAGCACAACACACTTGCATGTCCTCTCGCGGGCGACGCATGCTGCGAATTTCAGGCCAATCGGATGCTTCCTTCTTGATCTTGCATTTTGGGTGGCCAGCAGTGTTTATAAACAAATTAGTAAAATCATGCAAGGCAGTGGTTGTGATACGCTTTCCAACATACCAGAAATAATTACTCGAGTTATGAGGATAATGGCTGTGGAATAAATCTCGCTCCTGTGCCCTGACCTTTGACCCTATTTCGATTATATTAAACAGAATTGGTTCAGCATACCTCCGAAACAACATGATAAAGTTTTGTCGCGATAAAAGCATTCTTAGTCACGTTAGGAGGATAATGGCTGTGGAATAAATCTCGCTTCTATGCCCTGCCCATTGACCCCATTTCGATTATATTAAATAGATTTGGTTCAGTATACCTCCGGAAGAACACTGTAAAAAAAATCTGTGGAACGTTACACAAAAAAAGGGGCAGCTTAGCTGCCTCAACATTTTTGAAAACGTTATGCAAGAAATCCTGATAAACGTTCCACATATTTTTGAAGAAGTCTGAAACATTGTCCCGGGAGGATTTTGTGTAACGTTCCACAATAAGGAGAGGAGCCTTTTCAACAAAAGTGATCAACTTTCCACACATTATTGAAACATTCCGTCCCAGGGTTTCTGCATTTTTATGAGGAACGTTCCACAATAAACTTGAAAACATTTCGCAAAAGCGGAAAGCCTCCTGTGGAACCTTTTCAACTGTGACGTACCTGCCAGCAGGACGCACACGACATAAAGGCAGATAGGAATCAGAATAAGCGTCTGCGTAGCTCAGTTGGTAGAGCGACTTGTTCCGGAATAAGCGGCCTCGGGTTCGAATCCCGGCGTAGACCAAAAATGACGGAGAAATTGACTTCGTTATAATGGCGCCCGAACTATCCGGATGACCCGGCCGTTCAAAATCCCGCATTGGTGTGATGTTCTTTCCACACCGCGAGATAGGAAAAATCAGAGAATTCCTTCTCCAGCGCTACGAAAAATAAAAATGTGTGATGTTGCATTCCACACAGCAGATTGACTGGGAGTTCTCAAGTGCACGTTCTACAGTGGATGGCTGCCTGCAACGATTCATGGTCACGGCTGACCCGTGGGCCATGCCCCCGGCCCTCTTTCGGGGGGGTGGGAGATGTGACGTACCTGCCAGCAGGACGCACACGACATAAAGGCAGATAGGAATCAGAATAAGCGTCTGCGTAGCTCAGTTGGTAGAGCGACTTGTTCCGGAATAAGCGGCCTCGGGTTCGAATCCCGGCGTAGACCAAAATGACGGAGAAATTTACTTCGTTATACAACAACTTTGAGGAATTTTACACATGCTACTGAAAAATCTTGAAACAGACTGGCTGCCTGATTTTGAGGAACGTTCCACATTAATCTTGAAAACATTTCACAAAAGCGGAAAGCGTCCTGTGGAACCTTTTCAACATCTTTGAGGAACTTTACACATGCTACTGAAAAATCTTGAAACAGGCTGGAACTTGATTTTGAGGAACGTTTCACAGTAAACAAAGAAAATTTCCAGAAACATTTGAAGCCTTCAGGGAACAGAAATGTGAAACATTTCTAACAAATCTGAACAAGGTTTTGCATAATATATCTGACAAATAATTCTCTATAAAAATGTTCCTGAAAATTTCGTTTGCACCAGGATAGATAATTTTTTATCATTTCCAGAAATTACTTTTAGCCTTTCAAAAATGAACTCCAATAAGGACAATTCATGGTGTACTAGTTAATTCTTGATAAACATGGGTAATGTAGTAACAGCCCGTATTGAAACTTATGCTTACTGAATGAAGAAATATAAGGACAATTTACTCATGAGTTTTCTCAGATTTCAAAAGAGAAGTTATAAGAATGAAATATTCATGAAGAAACACTGTTCTTAACAAATGTTAATTGTGTGTTACACATAGATTCTACATCTTTTGTAGCGAATGCACCTGTATAAACAAATGCGTTCGAGGATATTCTACTTATGGCACATACAAATCAATTTTCAGTTTACCCAATCTTGACTGAAAAATCAATGATTTTTACATTCGAGACACTTTAAATTTATATAGTACGGTGTCTTCTCAAGACGCTAATTACTCACTGAACAAACGATACAAGATAGAACTTACCCTGTATCATGTGTTACACCCAGTAAGAACTTATATAACTTATCCTGTATCCTTTCACACCCTGCTAGAACGTATTTACCTGTAGTGATCATCAGAAGTGATGACTTAGTCATTTTTAACAAATGCCCAGTAATCAGCTTAATTGTTGGATGATGGCTTCCTTTGCTGGTTTCTTTTATTTTCGTCGAACACCTGCTGCAAGTTTGCATTTGTGAGTTTCGGTTCGTGCTTGCGTGGATGCCGACAGTCAGCAGCTCGTTACAGAGAATTATGGCATCACGACCCTGGATTAGTTGGAATGACGTCGCAGGGATGTGCGGGAACTCGCTGATTGTTGTTCTTACAAAAAGTGCTCGAAAAGAGTACATGCATTACGATCACCGAAAAGGATTTTCACTGGAATATAAACTGTTTTGTGTTAAGTACCAAATGGATAGCAATTCAGCGTAAGACTGTTTAAAATAGACTAAATAGAAAGTGCGGAGTCGTTATTTAATAACTCATTCGTTCTATGTTTGTATTATCAGTGAACTTACATTAGCATTTTAGTTGTGTGATTATTCAAGAATAAATAACGATAAATTATTTCAGGAGTCTGTCGATTATGAGCATAGTTACCGTTGCAAATCATTTCTTAGTTTTAACTTACACCACCATTAATTTCATGTGCAATGTTTATACTCGAGGAGGGTGGGGGGCACAACTTAATTTTGAAATATAATTGTGGGAATCACGTATCTAAACTCAGTATACGTTAATCAAACTTAAACGACATGGAAGCGAGACACCAAATATTTGCAGGGGAGGAAAAAGTGAAGTATTGAATGTATAGATGTGTTCCGACAATTCAAAAGCAAATAAGCAATATATCAATTAAAAAAATTAGTGCTAGAGATAAACGTCCTAGGTGTAGCCAGTAGTAGTGACACCACAGCTTGTAGAGGAAGTTGGCCATCATTTGTTGCGATCTTCCCGTAAGTAATTGGGGAATTTGGCATCAGTAAGAGCATCTTATTCAACCATTCACAGGGTTTCCAGAGGTTAGAAATTACAGTCATACAAAGTCAGGATACTGCAAGAGGTGTGCCCGTTGGATGTAGACATACATGATTACTATTGACATTGGTTCATGAGGTTCACATGAAAACAGCGTCATAGTGCTATACACATTTCTTATAGAAAAGGCCTGATTTCATTTAAATGGGAGCATAACTTCTCAACAAAAAAACCCCATCGGCTTTTGAAAATCATCAGGAAGCACACCAGGCTGTTTCCAAAGAGAGAACTGTGGAACCACATTTTTTTAAGAGTCTACTTTGACCTTAGCTATCAACGCAAATATTATTACACAGTTTGTGGCTTTGCTGCATGAGGATGAACGCTACTGTCGGTGCCAGCTAATGAAGCAATTAAGCACACATCAAATGAATCCATGGAGATACTACTGTACATATTCCAGAATTCACTCGTTTTCTCCTTCAGATTTCTTCCTGTGAGTGGAATCTAAAGGAGACAATGTACAAACATGACCCTCATACGCTGGCGCCTCAACCATAAATTTAACTATGCCTTTGCAAAGGAAAGAGCTGCACTAATGGGAACACATTAGGTTAAAAAGAAAGTCTTGTCTTTTATCAATAATATCAATCATTAAAAAAACAGAAATGTAGTTAATACAAAATACCTGATTTTTTTCAGTTTCTGAAGGGTAAAAACTAAAACTGACATCTTAATTTTGACATATGCGTAGTACACTGAAAATGTAAAGACTGTCAAGCTTTGAACTGATGGACCACAAAGACTATCAGCAAACTCGAAAAAAGACTTTTAAATCTGGCAGATTAAAGCTAAAGTTCGCCTTAGCATATTTGATTACAATTCACATTAGTTGAGAAATAATTACAACATTCATCTGATAAAACATAAAATTCTCAAAATAACTAGAAAAATATAGAATGCTAGAAAACGGATATGGCCATTACATTGGAATTTACCATGTGCCTATCACCAAACCATCACAAATTTCTTTAAACGCTAACATCAATCAGTAAAAAAAAGCAGAGATACATTTAATACAAATACCTCTCATTTGTTTTCGGTTTTTAGCATGTTCACACTAACATTGACATCTTAATTGCTGATTTGTTTTCTTACATTGTACACTGAAAATGAAAACACTGTAAAGCTCTGAACTGATGATCTGCAAAGACTTTCAGCAAGCTCCAAAAAAAAAAAAAAAAAAAAAACGGTTTGAAACTGGCAAATTAGAACTAATCTTTGCCTCAGCATATTTCCTTACAATTCACATTAGTTGAGAAATAGTCACAACATTCATCTTACAAAGCATGAAATTCTCAAAATAACTCGAAAATTATAGAGTACTAAAACACGGATATGGCCATTTCATAGGAATTCACCAGGTGACTTTTATCAAACCATCACAAATTTCTAAGATCCCTTTCCCCAAAAAGATATCCAAATAAAAGGCAATATAAGACATTCAAAATTTGTTCATTTTTTAAACTAAGAGCAAGAAGAAGAAAATGATAACGTGACTAATTTAGCAGCACGAAAACTGATCTTTAAAATTTTATCATTTTATCCTCAATCGGGCTTCATTTTTTTTAATTTTAGCTTATTTCTGAAAATACGAAAGCAAAGCTATCTGCATATATCCACTTGTCCATCCCCCAATTCCTGTTTTGAACTTGTACATTGAGGAACAGATAAAAAAATGCAGTAAAAACTTGGAGAGAAAAAAATTAGGGAGCATTAGTTTTTGAGAAGATAATTTTTTTATGCATGCATGGTACTTCAACCAAATGGGGCTATGTATATCTGACTAGCTAAGTTTCAATATAATCAATTTTTATATAGTTATTATGTTGCGACTCATGAATTGTTTGAACTTTGCTTCATTGATGATTGATTGCAACTGAGATAATCTAAAATAACTAGTAAAATTCCCAGCAGCACATCAGTACTTGAAAAAGTTTCACTCGATTATAAACACGTAAGCGCTAAGAAAGAAAGAGAGAGAGAGCGAGAGAAAAAGTTATAAGGGCATTTTAAAACTGGGCATAGCAACACAACAGTGCAAGGACCTTGTGCAATAAATATTCCATTGAACATCTACCAGCCACCGCGTTGGAGAGACAGGCCTACAAACAGAGTGAGAGAGGGAGACAGACAGACAGACATTGAGTGGGAGAGAGACAGATAGACACAGAGAGAGAGAGACACACAGACAGAGAGTGAGAGAGAGACAGACATTGAGCGAAAGTCAGAGTGAGAGACAGAGAGGTAGACAAACAGACATTGAGCGAAAGTCAGAGTGAGAGACAGAGAGATAGACAAACAGACATTGAGTGAGAGACACAGATAGATACACAGACAGAGTGAGAGAGACAGACGGAGACTGAGAGAGACAGACAGACAGACAGAGTGAGAGATACAGACAGACAGACATTGAGTGAAAGAGACAGAGAGACGGGCGGACAGACAGGCAGACAGACAAAGAGAGAGGAAGAGAATAAACAGTGCTGAAATCTACGACTTTCTCTCTGGAGAGGAGGAAGTTTAGGTTTCTTTATTACCTAAATAAAAACTTTCCTGCAAAATGATAAAAAAGATAGCTTTAACTAATCTGCGTCGCAAAATTTTTTCCATAGCAAACATTTTTGCGTTTTGAATAATAACGATCCCTCTTACATAAATTCGTATATTTATATTTTTTTCCTGGTACATGTTTTAGTGATTGATTTTTGATGGAAAGTGGAATAACTGGTAAATTAATTAATTTATTCACCTTTTATACGCGCTCATGAATAAAAATTGCCTTATTTTTTTTCAACACTATTTTTAAAGTCACTGAACGATTGGCCTTCATATATAGCCCAGATACAACTTTGATATTGTTCCTTTTATTTTTTTTAAATTTCAGTACCAGGTTTACACACAAATTGTTGAGTATATAATAGGGAGTCACAAAATGTGATGAAATATAATTTCTTATTTCGTGAATATGGAAAAGTTTAAATTTTAAATAAGTTGAGAGGGGGGGGGGTATAAACTGAAATTTTTTTTATAACAGGTTAGTAAAATCATGCAAATGCATTGATTATGATACGCTTTCCAACATACCAAAAGTTGCACGCAGACAAACTCTCCTCCCAACCCTGACTATTGATTCGTTCAGTATACCTCCGGAACAACATCAACATACTAAAGTTTTGTCGCAATAGAAGCATTTTTACTCAAGTTATGAGGATAATGGCTGTGAAATAAATCTCGCTCATGTGCCATGACCTTTGATACCATTTCGATTATATTAAAAATAATTGGTTCACACCTCTGGACCAACATTCTAAAGTTTTGTCGCGATACAAGCATTTTTACTCAAGTTATGAGGATAATGGCTGTGGAATAAATCTCGCTCCTGTGCCCTGACCTTTGATTCCATTTCAATGACATTCAGCATAAACTGTTCAGTTTACTTCCGAAACAACATGATAAAGTTTTGTCATAATCGAAGCATTTTCACGTAAGTTATGACGCATAAGAGGATTGGAATGGATCCCGCTCCTATGTCCTGACCTTTGACCCCATTTCGCTTATTTTCAATAGGGTTCGTCCCCAGGTTGTCCCTTACACATACTAAAATTTAATTGAAATTCAATAATTTTAACGCGAGTTATCGGATGGACAGGGAGACGGACAAAGCTGGAGCATATACGCTTCTTCAACCTACGGTTGGAAAACGTAAAAATAAAATTTTAAGGGTCTTGCGCCCCAAAACTTAAAAAAATAACAATAAATATAGAGAATTCTAGCAAAATCAATTTTGTTTTTGTTTTGTAAAGTGCGGGGTCCCGGTTGCCCCTATGGTCCAGCCTGCCCTGCTCACATATATCATACATAACACATTCATAATACCAGTGTGTGTGTGTGTTTGTATGTGTGTGAAGGAAATTTGTATTTGAGTCATCTGGCGTGCATGTAGTTGGATGGCATGAACTTATGTTCCTTCTTCACACACATATCACACAGTGTATGAAGGAAATTTCGATTCGAATAATCTGTGAAGCAGTTGGGTGGCATGAACACTACTTTAAACAAGATGGTGGTAGAGCCCACCTCATTTTCAATTGAACTGGTGGGATCACTGTTTGACGATACGGTGACTTCTAACTGGCAGTGGCCACCATACCTTACTTTTGTTAGAAATTCTAAAAGGTTCGCGCGTTGATCTCAAATGACGGATTCAACAAACGAAAGGGAATTCTTGAACTCACAGAACGAATGGTTGAAAGCATAAAGAGCACTTACCACCTTTAAATAGATAATCCTTTATTCTTTAATCAAATGAGTATATTCACATCACATCACACTGAACATCTAAGAACAATGTAGGTTGAAAACACAAGCTATCCAATTTTATATTAGTTTTTGGAACAACATCACATACGCAGTACGTTCACACATAACTACATCTTTTTTTTCGGTTCTCACGGGAACAGTTTTTCTTTTCTCATGTCGAAGGTCAGCACTTCACGACTTCTTGCGTTTTAGTGAGAATGAGATTTTTCTTTCTTTTTTCAATTAGGTTCGCTTAACGCAGCAACTGTTCTTTTGTGTGGAACTTGTACGGACACATTGCACTCTTTCCAACAACTTTTACTTTGGACTCACCTTCAAATCGTACTATAACGTCGTTTCCAAAACCTCAGTTGTTCAGTCGATCTCGTATATCAGACATTTCCATGCACATATGAAGTCGTCGGTTTCTTCCAAATTATTCTTTCAAATTTCTTTAGAGAGCACGACATACACACCACACACTACAACCAGTTAGATATTCTTTGACACAACAACAGACCAGACCGCCCATGAGACCGCCATCATGCTGGAATTCATGAACGGTTATTAGTACATTGAGCCAAACTTTCTTCGCGGTACTAGCGTTTTCAGCTGTTACCATCATCTTGAATTTTGCTGAATATTACAGACACGTTTGCTGCAGTTACTCATTTTTTTACGGCAGCTGGTGTGGCTGATAGCAAAAGCATTTGGTTGTTTCAGCAAAGTGATTCGTACGGCCAGCGAAATTTCTGCTGTAGTAAGTAAATTTCTGTCAGCCAAAAAAATTGCTCAAGTACCTGAATAGGCTAGCAAAATACAGCAAAATTGGTTTTGCTGCTCCAGCTTAGTTTGTTTTTTCACTGCGATCTTACGAAACAACTTTAGTTGTAAATTTTTTGCTTTCGTTAGGGAAGGGGGAACTACAGTTGACACGGTTTTAATCTTAAAGTGTATACTTAACGGACATTTATTCCGTAACACTCAAACGTTTCAGGCGTCCTAATTCTTAGAAAACAAAAAGGACACGAGTAAACAGTCTCTTAGCAAGATCGTTTATACATTAGGATTAACGATCAGCAATTTTGTTCGAACACGAAACGCAATTAATCTAAAGCTAGGGTGAGACATTTCACATTTGTATATAACATGAATGAATTTGCCTTTTGTTAACCGAAAAAAAAGTACTAACCTTGATTTCAACAGTTGTTCAGAATCCACGTCGCCACAATTCGGAATCCACGTCGCCACAAACCACAACATGCTGCGATGACCAGGAGAACAAACACAGCTTTAGAATTTCACGGCTCATGCCCAAATCTGAGACAGATATCACGCAGCAAGCGAACAGGGATAAAATTCCGAAACATTGCACCGATATTGAAAATATTACACAATTCTTAGAAAAATACGCATGTACATTGAATCAAATTCCGAAACGTTACACGGAACTCTGAAACGTTACACAACTTCAGAAAAATGTGCGCATGCGCATTGAATAAATTGCGGGTATTGTGGAATGTTACACCAAACTCGGAAACATATTACACAAAGGCTAGAGTTTTTTTTTTTTTTTTATTGGAATTTTAACGACCACCGTGAGCAACTCATGGGCTATAAGCAGTCGCCCGTCCCTAATTTAGGGTCACTGGTTCCAGGGAAGGGAGAGAGCCAGTGCCGTAAGACAAACACAACATCCATGCCTCACCGGGATTCGAACCCGGACCCCGTTCGGACGAATGATCAGAGGCCATCGCTTAGACCACTGCGCCACCGGGGCGGCCTAAAGTTTTTCCATGTTTCACAGAACTTTTCAAAAAAAAAAAAAGTGTGAACTTATTCAAATAATCTCAAAAACGTTACACAGATTTCTAACAGTGAACATGATAAAGTTTTGTCGCGATAAAAGATCAGATCAGATCATATGTAGAGTATTTTAGGAAGGAAGTGTCTGACCCCAGGTCTTAAACAACCCTTAGAAATAGGAAACTAGGAGATTTGGGCTAGAGTGCCCGATAGAAAAGTGACACGGAAGCGAAGTAGAAAGGGAGAGGAAGACGCCCTTATTTATTGCCGGGGGGCCAGTACCCGGGGTCCGACGGCTTAACGTGCCCATCCGACGCACGGCGGGTATTTAGTGGTTCGAACGTTCGTACCTGCCCAGGATCGAACCTGAGGTTATCTCCATGTCAGTCACGAACGCTGATCACTAGGCCACCCGCGGCCCTTGTCGCGATAAAATAATTTTTAGTCAAGTTATGAGGATAACGGCTGTCGAATAATCTCGCTCCTCTGCCCTGAACTTTGACCCAACTTCGATGATATTAAACAGAATTGGTTCACTATACCTCCGGAACAACATACTAAAGTTTTGTCGCGATAGAAGAATTTTTACGTAAGTTATGACGCATAAGTGCATGGAATGGATCCAGCTCCTATGTCCTGACCTTTGGCCCCATTTATCACATTTTCAATTGAGTTCGTCTCCAAATGGTCCCCTACCACATACTAAAATTTCATCGAAAGCGAACCATTTTTTACGCAAGTTATGACGCATAAGGGCAATGGAATGGATCCCGATCCTATGTCCTGACCTTTGACCCCATTTCGCCCATTTTCAATAGGGTTCGTCCCCAGGTTGTCTCCTACAACATACAAAAATTTCATCGAAATCGAACGATTTTTACTCAAGATATGACGCATAAAGGCAATCGAATGGATCCCGCTCCTATGTTCTGACCTTTGACCCCATTTCCAATGGGATTTGTCCCCAGATGGTCCCCTACCACATACTAAAAATTTTATCGAAATCGAACCATTTTTACGCGAGTTATCTTGCGGACAGACGGACGGACAGACAGACAGACAAAGCTGGAGTATATACGCTTCTTCAACTTACGGTTGGAAGGCGTAAAAAAGATTGATAGAATTCGACAGCATCTTAGGACAAAAAGCAAATTTCTTTGTTGTTTTTTTAGTATCTTTGTTCTCTTTTGGGTAGCATGTACCACAAAACCCCAGAGATCACTCAATTAGCGATCAAGAATGAAAAAAATACTCTCAAAACAATTTTCTGTGAAAAATTTCGAAAGATCTTTGTCCAGCAGTGAATAGATGCTGCAGAGGATGATATATTCTATTTCTTCGCCTTTCATACTTTTCCACACTGTAATCTGTTCGCCAACATGCGATAGGAAATTGAACTAGGACAAGCCGCCAACGGTAACCGATAAGTCGGGTACAGTTGGAAAATTTTGAGCGAAGCTATTGTAAAAGTTAAGCTCATTATGGCGTCTATTATAACAAATTCTAAAAAACGAACGCGTAAAATTTATGACTTCTAGAACAAAAACATTCTAAAAAAGAAATGCCTAAAATTTACGAGGAACTACTTTCCTTCACGCCTTTACGTTGATTGTGATCAGGTTGCATGTTAAACAAAGAGGAAAGACACACTCAGATCGGGAACCACGTTTTTCATTTTGAATCGCGAAAGATCAGACACACACACATACACACACACATACACAAACTCCATTTTATAATTATAGATTAAGCAAGTGTTCAGCTAACAGACGGAGTCTTTCCATTTCTTTATTTTTCAATTCAAACGATTTTTTTTAAATTGATGTTAGTGAGCCGACTTTCGGGAAACGGTTCAAGTAAAAGGCCATCTAGTTTTAATTGAAATTCCTCGGGAATCGGAATACGTCAAAACCTAACCATGGACGATGCCCAATTGCATGCGAAAAATCACGGTGATCGGATGTGTCATGTCGTAGCTGTGCCCGAACAACTAATTGTCCCGAGTCTCGTATAGAGAGCAGATTTTTTCAATTATTATTAAAATTGGCCAGTGTTTCAATGGTCGTTATTTTTATATGACATGACCAATCACCATGATACCAATCCCATGTCACTCACCATGCTCTTCCCTTTCTCTGATGACAAGTGTCCCCGCGATCAGCTAAAGATTTTTGGAGGAGATAGATAACAAACGACCCCTTCTCAAAACCCGGAAAATCCCCTAAAATGCAAGTTTTTTGACGATAATTCCTCAATGACACGGAATTTCGGGAATCGGAAGGCGTCAAAACCAACCATGGACGATGTCCAATCGCATGCAAAAAAACACGGTGATCGGATGTATCATCTCGTACCTATGCCCGAACAACTAATTGGCTCGAGTCTCGTAAAGAGAGCTCCGCTCGGCCTTCGGCCTCGTTTCGCTGAAGTATTATTATCTACTGCAAATTTCTTCTTTTTCTACTGGAAATTTCTAACGTTTAGCCTACGCATCCAGTTTAACAGGAAAATTTTTGAACAGAATTTGTGTTATCGCAAAAATATCTGTACTGCTTTCCCAGAACAGAAAGGGTACGGTTCGATTTCCAGGGAAGGGAAAATGTCCCCTCTTGCCTACTATATGCGGCCCACTCTTTCATCCACCAAATCTGAATTTTAAGATCAGGAATTTGACAGTACTTATAGAGAACATCCAGCTACATGTAGGGAATGGGGACAGAAAGGGAAGCCTCGTTCCGTTTAGGAAAAAGAGTAAAGCCATGAACTCTTTTTCTGGAAGTGATGACCGTATCTGTAGTCAAGTTCCGTGAATTCCTTTCTCGTACCGACTGCTACCCAGAATCATTCGCATCTCTGGGTTTTGTTGTTTTTGTTTTTTCGATGTCTCTACTACCAGAGAAGATTATTTTTGAAAGCGAATCAGTCTTGAATAGAATCTCAACTTTACTAATACTCAAAGGGATTTATCTTCACGAGTGATCCCACAAGTGGTTCTTAGAGCACAGTATGGCCGAACAAGCTTTATCGTGTATAGAGAACATTAATAACACAGAAAGAAACCTTCTTTTGCATGTCGAGGAAGTATTGCAAGTGGGCTGGTCGAAAATTCTGCCAAGAATTCACCTTTTGTGTTAAGAAAAACATAAACAAATTTTACACTGAAAGTAAACCTCGTACTGACTTCACATGTGATCTTCCTTTTGATGTTTAAATAAACTTTATCTTGATTTGAAATTTGATACTAGAGGAAAAAATATTAGGTAATATAAATAAAGACAGGAAAAGGTGTAAATTATATTTTCTCGCAGTGGAAACTGACGTATTTATTTTATATAGCAGTTCCTTATAACTAAATTTTGCAAACCCGGGGGCCCAGTTGTTAGAGGCGTAGGTTTCTGACTAGTCGCCATAGATGGACCCGGGTTCGAATTCCACATGAGGCATTGGTGGTGGGTTTGCTTTACGATGCTGGCTTTTCCCCTTTCCCGGGACCAATGCTGCAAAATTAGGGACGAGCAATTGTTTATATCTCTAAGAGTGGCTGCTGCCTATAAAGTATTGCTCATTTTGCCAGTGGCATTTAGTGGGATTGGACTACAGTGAAGAGGACGATGGATAAAAGCCAAATTCGTGTGGTTTTTTACATGAGTTTAAACTTCATCACATACTATTCGTAATATTAATATAGTATTCGGGGAAGGCACCGTTAGATAAGGCAAGACACAACGTTGGTTTGTCAAATTCAGATCCGACGATATGAGCCTCCAAAATGACCACGCGGTAGACCACAAGGAGCTATCGATGATGCCGAGTTGGAGACTTTGACTGAATCCTATCCACGTCAAAAGGTACTAGAATTTCGAGTTTCTCGCCAAGTTCTCGTACCTTTTGACGTGGATTGGATTCAGTCAAGGTCTCCAACTCGGCATCATCGATAGCTCCTTCTGGTCTACCGCGTGGTTCATTTTTAAAAGGTTCGATAATTTCGAGTTTCATGCCAAGTTCTCGTACCTTTTGACGTGGATCGGATTCAGTCACGGTCTCCAAATCGACATCATCGATGGCTGCTTCTGGTCTACCGCGTGATTCATTTTTAAAAGGTACGAGAACTTTGAGTTTCTCGCCAAGTTCTCGTACCTTTTGAAGTGGACCGGATTCAGTCAAGATCTCCAACTCGGCATCATCGATAGCTCCTTCGGGTCTACCGCATGGTTCATTTTTAAAAGGCACGATAACTTTTAGAGTCTCGCCAAGTTCTCATACCTTTTGACGTGGATCGGATTTAGTCAAAGTGTCCAACTCGGTGTCATCGATATTTCCTTCTGGTCTACCGCGTGGTTCATTTTCGAGGCTCATGTCGTCGGATCTGAATTTGGAAACCAACACACCACGCAGCCACTTCTCGACATTCAACGACCATAGGCAAAGTAAAGAAGATAAATGATTCCCGCATGTGCTGACGGAATTACACAAAACACGACGATTGCATGTCTGTTCTTCGAACTACGTTTTGAACAGCCTTATTATCTACGAGGTATCATAAGAAATGGATGCTGTATGACTATCGCCGAAGTTCGGCGCAATGACTTGACTCGGTGAAGCCACAAAACCCACCTCGAAGCAGGTATTAAATCCCAAGAAGACAATGATCGCAGTTTGTTGGCCTGCATCTGGTGCGATTCACTGCTCCTTCTCGCAAGTGAGTCAAACCATCACGGACGACAGGTATTGTCAAGAATTTGACATTATGCATGGAGAACTGTCCACCAAACAGTTGCCATTGGTCAATCGCCACGGGCCCATACTTCTTCATGCTAATGAGGGACCTCCCATGCAACCTATACGATCTAGAAGCTGCACCAGAGGAGGTACGAAACCTTACGTCATCCGCTTTATTCGTCTGATCTGTACTTGAGATTTAATAATTATATTAGGGTGTGTTGTGACGTGCCTGCACCGCAGGACGCACATGAGATGAAGGAAGATAGCAGCGAGAGCATACGTCCGCGTAGCTCAGTTGAGAGAGCGACTTATTCCAGAATGAGGAAACCCGGGTTCGATGCCCGGCGTGGACAAAAATGACGGAGAAATTTACTTCGTTATAGTGTTTACTGTCTTTTATAACTGTCCTTAAGATTTAATTATCTTTGTATGAAGTTAATTTATTTCAGAAACGCATTGACGATTTTAACAATACAGTAGTAGATTACGGTTAATTGGGACACATTAGGGCTGAAATAATTTAGCCCAATTAAGCGGCTGCCGCAGCTAAGCGAAGCTTTATCCCAAAGAGGTAATTTGGGATATTCTTTAAGAACTGTCCCAAATAAATAGCTACCCCGATTAACCGATGGCCCAATTAACCGGAAATTACTGTATATATTATGAAAAAGAAATTCAATTCACGAACTCATTATATTGGTAAGTTGGAGTTTGCCTTCTCATAAAATGCAAATCTTTTGATGTTTATAGGTTTGCAGTCGACTCCCCTCTCCAAAAAAAAAAAAAAAATAGAGTTTTTGTAGTTTGTACACTGCTTGAAGCACCTGGACGCTTTTCTCCAGAATAAATCGTTTCGCGATCAAAACCTCAGTTACGTAATCAAAACCTCAGTTACGCAATCAAAACATCAGGTACCGCATTTCATGAGTACCTGAATGAAATGCGGTTACTCATGAAATGCGGTACCTGATGTTTGACTGCGTAACGTAGCAATCAAACATCAGTTCGCAATCAAACATCAGTTCGCAATCAAACATCAGGTTCCGCATTTCTTGAGTTTGACACATTCCGATTCGCGACATTTCTTCACTACAGCATACAGAAGCTTGAATCTCGTTGGCCAAAGTGTGTTGCTGCGTGAGGAAATTATTTTGATTTATAAAGTTTGTTTTGCACCGTATTTTGTGTGTTTGGATTTTTAATCAATATTCCGGCATTTCAACTACAACAACCTACCGAATCACGACTCCCAATTCGTTTAACGAACACAGTATCCAGCACTTATGGATATTTGATAAAGGCAAATCTTCAGTCCTATAATTCCCCGTTCTGTGCCGTATTTAATGGCGTAATGTACATTTTCTGTAATTCGGTAATTCGCCTTTTCATGCCATATTGAATACATAGTGCGGTAAATGGGAAACGAGATTGATGCCAGTAAAGTATGTATTACGATCCCATGAAAATACAGAAGGAACTGGGAAAACATCCAGAAGATGAGGACAACCAAGAAATAATGAACTCTCATATAAAGGTTTTGGCTGTCAAACTTCTTGCAGATTCTTTAAATTAAACTGAGAGGGCTTTAAAAAGCACTTTACGGTAATGACCGAAATGCCGAGGAAGTTCTACAGTCTTCAAAGACATTAATACCTCGTAGAGAGTTAGTCTGCTACAAACAATTGTACAGAAAAATTAATATATAGAAAAAGTGTTCTGTACAACTTTCGATTAAGATTCTTTTTCAAGTACATAGTATTGGATCTGATAATCCAGAGCCCAGTTGCACGCTGGTGTAACTGGTGTAAGGTGCGTCGCATAAATATAGAGACAGTCTACTTTGCGCCGTGAACGAAATGCGAATATAGGTAGGAAGCTGAAGTGGTTCCTAATTAGACATAACCCTACAACAAACGATTCGATCCGTCGAGATAACCAGATTGTGTGAAAAGAACACCACAAAGTGAAATAGTGGAATTTTAGGTGTCTCATAAATATAAAGAACAACTATGTAAAGTAGCCACATGCAAATGAGATGTACAAATTAGCATGTTGTACGCACGCGCATGGGCCGTAATTCGGTCCAGCCTACAAAAGATAGCGGGCCTGCCGTCTCATATTCATTTGCCGAAATGCCACGCAACAGTCAACTTTCTGGTGTGGAGGTGCAGAAGATTTGGAGACTGATAGCAAATGGATTGCCTGTAGCGAAAATTTGTAAAGCCATGGGGAGGAGTAGAGCAGTCATTTATAAGACTTTATCGAAAAGGGGTGCGTTAACTGCCAGAAAACGGCCTGGAAGGCCTCGAATAACAACCAAACGAGATGATCGTGCCATCATGCGTTAATTTCATCCCAAAGGTAATCACTACGTCAAGTTTCTCGCACAGTTGGTGTCACCGTCTCAAAGGACACAGTTCTTCGACGAATCAAGGAAAGTCGCAATATTGTGCTCCGTAAAATGCGCCGTCTGCCAGACCTCATGCGGTGCCACAAGGAAGCTAGATTATTATGGGCAAGCAGTCACGTGCACTGGACGAACGAGTGGATCACAACTATTTTCTCCGATGAGAAAAAGTTCAACCTGGAAGGCCCTGACGGTTGGAACTGCTATTGGCATGATTTACGACGCGAGCCACACACCTTCTTCAGCAGACAGAAAGGATGGGGATCTGTGATGGTCTGGGGAGCTTTTGCGTTCAATGGGACAACGGATATCGCTTTCCTGCAAGGCAGGCAAAACTCTGAAACGTATCAGGACATACTCAGCAGCCACCTTCTACCGTTTGCCGAAACTCTAGCGGGTGTTGATTATCTGTTCCAGAAAGACAATGCCTGTATCCATAGGTCCGCATCAACGAAAAGCTGGTTTAACACTCATCATGTGACCGTAATGGATTGGCCAGCACACAGTCCAGATCTGAACCCTATCGAGAATCTCTGGGGTATCGTAGTTCGTGATGTGTATGCGAATGGACGGCAGTTCTCAAGTGTGGTGGCATTGAAAGAGCAGATTGAACGAAGCTGGTACGCACTCCGTCAGCACTGACATCACTCAAGTGTGGTGGCATTGAAAGAGCAGATTGAACGAAGCTAGTACGCACTCCAGAGCACTGACATCCCTTGTTGGACAGCATGCCCAATCGGGTTTTCAGTGTTATTCGGAACAACGACTCCACTATTCGTACCGGAGGTGCTCATCACTAATAAGTCTTTACATTTTTGAGACAGCGTATTTCTCTTTTTTCTTGTACTTGGCGTTGGAATTGTTATGTTTCCGTCAAACTATTGTGCAGCTGCGTGTCCTATGCTATTTTTGCTATAAATATGAGGTGCACATTTCAGCTCGTTGTTGTTTCTTTTTTATTCGAGAATTTGTTCTGCCTCTATATTTATGCGACGCACTATATGAATGCATTAAAAAAATACTCTTCTGAGAATAAATTTAATACTTTTTAAATTACGTATATTTACAGTAAACCTTGTTTTAGAATATGTACATTAATTCTTTTCGAATTATGTACTTTTTATCTGTCTTTGTATAAATTGAAAAGACAGTGAAGTTTCATAAATTCGCAATAGGTGAAGTAACAGAGATATTTCAGTTATCAGACCTTTCGCTTGACGACGTTACCTTTATCAAGGCAAATTACATTAGACGAATATAGAACCTGTTCGGAGTTTAAAATCACAATCCGAAGATTCCAGATTTGAATTATAAAATTAAAATTTTAATTATAAACTTAAACTCCAAAGGGGTTCAACATTCGTCTAATGTAACTTACCTTGACATAGCCTCCCGTCGAAAAGTTCAGTGAATTTAAACATCTTTGTTACTACACCAATTGCGGATTTATGAGATAGCGCGGTAATTGAGATTTAATAATCATTAGTTTGAAATCAATTTATCTGAGAAACGCATTAACGGTTTTAGCAATACAGTTTATTCCGGTTAATTGGGATACATAGAGGGTATAACACTTTGGCCCCAAATATGCGAAGCTTTACCCCAAAGAGAGAATGTGGGAGGTTCTTCAAGAATTGCCCCAAATAAATGGCTGCCCCCATTGATTGATGGTCCAATTAATCGGAATCGACTGTATATCTTATGAAAAAAATATAAATTCAAATTCACGAACTTATAAATTCGATTCACGAACTCATTATGTTGGCAAGTTTTAGTTTGCCAGCTCATAAAATGCAAATCTTTTAGTGTTTATAAATTTGCAGTTGACTCCACCACCCCCCACCACTTTCCCTCCCCTCCCTCCCCTCCCCAATAGAGTTTTTGTAGTTTGCTCCCAAAAGAGCAGCGCAAGTTGCAGTTGTACTCATTACATTCAGTTAAAGTGCTATTGCATTGGATCCTTTTTCCATTTTCTATGTGAGTGTTCACCGGTTCGTAACTAAGATGCCAAACCCCTTTTCCAGCTTTTCTTTTAGTTTGCTTCTATATGACTTTTAAACACGCTTACCCTTCGCTTTATTAAATTTCCGTTGAACTGCAGCAGTGATAGCAAAATAATGAAAAGCAAAATGTTGCAGATGTTCAGCTAGGCTAACTTGTATCCCCAACGGTTCGATGAATGCTTTGTAAAGGGAAAAAAGTTTTCAGGAAAGTGTAAGTCGTTATTTCGCTCGTTTAGACATCAACATTCATTGAAATAAATGGCTTCTCAGTTACTACAACCGTGCGAACAGCACAAATCGCATCTACAGTGACTTCATTGTGTAAGACCTTACTGGTATAAGCAGAGGCATGTATTTCTTTTAAACTGCAGTCGCATTACGGAAATTTAAAAGATTATTACGAGACTGAAACAGTTTTCACGCATTTCAAAATAGGGACATAGTTCCAGTTAACAATGGGAAAGCGAACGGAAGTCATTTGCCTCACGATTCTGCTACATAAACTGCAAAAGAAATATTTTTTTCTTTTTGTGCAGTAAAAAAAGTACCTCTCTTGAAGAAACATAATCTTTCTTTAATGAGACACGAATAATATAAAAGAAACGATGACGTGAACTGTGAAATTTGTACACGCATTATAATATTATATTACGAAAAGTTACCAAAAACAAAGTGCTTTTGTTTTAACCAAACACAAAGCACTTTTTAAAGAGTCTTGTTCTCAACCAAACACAAAGCACTTTTTAAAGAGCCTTTTTTTAACTAAGCACAAAACACTTGTTAAAGAGCCTTTTTTACGCTTTCCAACCGTAGGTTGAAGAAGCGTATATGCTCCAGCTTTGTCCGTCTGTCTGTCTGTCCGCGCGATAACTCACGTAAAAATGATTCGATTTCGATGAAATTTTAGTATGCAGTAGGGGACAAGATGTGGAGAAACCCTATTGGAAATGGACGAAATGGGGTCAAAGGTCAGAACATAGGAGCGGTATCCATTCTATCGCTCTTATGCGTCATACCTTACGTAAAAATGCTTCGATTGTGACAAAACTTTATCACGTTGTTTCGGAGTTATACTGAACCGGTTCTGATTAATATAATCGAAATGGGGTCAAAGGTCAGGGCACAGGAGCGAGATCTTTTACACAGCCATTATCCTCATAACTTGAGTAACGATTTCTGGTATGTTGGAAAGCAAGGGTATCATAATCAATACATCGCATGATTTTATTAACTTGTTTTTTAACCAAACACTTACACTGATGAATATAGCTTGCTAATGTAGAGATCTCAAGATAAACAGAACAAAATATATGGAATTCATACTCTGCAATGAAAAACGTTAGAATTAGATTCATGGAGATAAAAAGTAAAGAAGTGAGATTAAGAAAAAGGAAAAGCATTTAAATTCCTGATAATCATCGGTCATATGTAGAGGATTTTAGGAAGGGAGTGTCTGACCCCAGGTCTTAAACAACCCTTAGAAATAGGAAGCTAGGAGATTTGGGCTAGAGTGCCCGATAGGAAAGCGACATAGAAGCGAAGTAGAAAGGGGAGGAAGACGCCCTTATTTGTTACCGGGGGCCAGTACCCGGGGTCCGACAGCTTAACGTGCCCATCCGACGCACGGCGGATATTTAGTGGGTCGAACCTGAGGTCCTTTCCGTGGCAGTAATGAACGTTGCCCACTAGGCTACCCGCGGCCAAATCATTTTTGGAAGATGTAAAAGTAGATAACAGCATGAAAGCGGGATGAAATTGTACGGCTTTGAACAAAGAAGTAGATAAAGTTTTACTCTATCATGACAGTCACCTCGGGACAGTAACGTATCACTTTGTTGTCGCAATATTCTGTTGAATAACGGTGCATTAAAATGGAGATCATTAGCTGCGCCGGCAAATGAATAATGAAAACGTATCACTTTTGAAGAGATGTTTAATACACGAAATGAATTCAAAAACTCAATGCGGATCACTGATAATCCATGACTGTTGATACAAACAGCACAATTAATTAAAGGAGGATGCAGTTTAAAGTATATTTCGCACTTTTTGTGTGTTTGTAGGGTATGTTTCGATGTTTAACGACCAATGTAAGCAACTCTAAGGATTATGGACAGTCGCCCGTACTTAATTTGGAGCAGCTGGTTCCAGAGAAAGGAATAGCCAGCTGCATGGTACAAGCCAGCAGCAGTGCCTTATCCAGGTCTAAAGCCCAAGCTCCGTTCTAGCTACTGACCAGCAACGGAGCTTGGGATTTAGAATCGCTCCTTAATGGCTGCATCTTTTTTCCCACTGGGAAAGCGATGCGGTCATTCATAGCTGAAGCGTGATTTTTTGTCTTTGCCGCATGAGACCACAACACATACGACGTCATATAACATTCAGATCCATTTTTCTTTTTCAACATTGCTTGTAACGTATCTACCTTAGAGGTAACGCACATATCAAGACGGCAAAGAAAGAGTGACAAATACTCGTCGGTGTAGCTTAATTGAGAAAGCATTCCGCATCGGAGCTGAAGGATGAGAGTTCAAGTTTTGCCAGCGACAAAAATTGTGTTTTCACATGGCCACCCGAATGTAAAAATGGACTTACTGGCGATTGGCTTCTTCGAGAAATGTGTGATGCTCCTTCTTTACCTCGTCTGGATTTAATAAGAATTCCTTCTTCGCTTCAAAAAATGCGTGATGCTTCTTCCACTCATCGTCTGGAATTAGGAAGAATTCCTTCTTCTACAGAGGGCTCCTTCAAGCATGGTTTGCGGCGCGGATGTTTTCCTCCTTACTGGGGAGGAGGGGGTGGGGGTGGGGACTTACCTACCTCAGAGGTGACGCACATGCGAAGACGGCAAAGTAACAGTTACACGCAGTTGTCAGTATCAGATTTGGAAACGGGTCTAAAATTTCGGACCCGGACCCGTAACTGACCCGGACAAATCTGCTTTGAACTATAAATTCGAAACTCAATTTATATATATGTACATATAAACGTAATATATGTATTCATCCCAATAACTGCTTGATATTTAATAACTGAAATCCTTTTTTAATAATAAAATTTGGTTACTTGCTAAATTTTACTGCCATTTTTAGTGCCACTATTTTGCGTAATCCAGAAGTAATGGCTGACTATGACCGTGCCCATGGAGTATATTACAAATGGGAATCATTATTTACGATTATACAAACGCAGTTTTTTTTATGTATTTCGATTGTTCACTCTTTCCACGCTTTGATTGAGGTGCGCATGCTTTCATATGGCCCGTTAGATTTTTGGTTCCATAATCTTTTATTACACCGTCGACATCTTTCTTTGTAATTATAAAATTTCCACATTTTGAACAACAAGCAAGACCAAACAACACGGAATTATTCACCGGTTCCTTAATGAGACGAAACAATTCCCAGCATTCACTCTTCCCCAAGTGGTTTTCAACAAGCACGTATTTGTTGGCCTCGACGCCTTTCTCAACCTCCTTAATATTAAATCCATCCGTATTAGCAAATAGGGAGTTAATTTCGACATGACATGTCATGGGAACGGGATGTTAGCACATCAATCGAAAACATCTGAATGCTCAATGTAAAAGATGCGCTGTGAAAAGTAACTCTTAGTCATACAGTGAACTTCGCACGGAGAGAGTGAATCAGCTGAGAAGCTGGCGAATGGCGTTTGCCTGTACCTTGCCCTGGACAATCGCACTGTAAAAGAACGCAAAGGAAGGATCTTTTTACGATATGAGTCGGTGTGTTGCCTTACGTCGTTCTTTGGAAAAAATTCGTTGCTTTAAGAAAGAGACGATAATATTTTTGCATGGCAAATCATTATTCATTCCGTGGGCACCAGTATCGACTACAGAATTCCACAACGCGCATTTTTCTTTGGAATATATTTTTCTCTTTTCAAAAATAAAACGGTAATGAAACTGGGTCAAAATCGGGTCAGGAACACCTTGACCCGACCCGTTGGACCCCCAAAAAATTGTTGACCCGTTGGTCAGTATACTTTTATTGTGAAAACATTCGGCTTCGGAACAGAAAGCGTGACGTACTACAGAGGTAAAGCACGTGTCGTGACGGCAAATCTGTAGCGGTACATTCTTTCCGTGTAGTTTAGTTGGGAGAGCAACTTACTCCGGAGTGAGGAAATGCGGTTTCTATCTCCGTCACGGACATACTTGTGTTTTCACATTGGCGCCCGGACGTACAAATGGATGAACTGGGGGCGTTGGGTTCTTCGAAAAATGTGGGATGTTTGTTTCACACATCGTCTAGAATAAATGAAAGTTCGTTCTTCGCTTAAAAAGGAAAAAATTAAGAGGGAGAGGATGTAACGTAATACAGGGGTAAAGCACGTGAGAAGACGACAAATCTGCACCAGTACATTCCGTCAGTGTTTGCAAAGTTGGGAGAGCAACTTACTCCGGAGTGAGGGGGCCCAGATTCGATCTCCGTCAAAGGACAAACTTGTGTTTTCACAAAGGATACGAGTTCGAGCTCCGCCACCGCCAAAAATTTTGTTTTCGAATGCTCTAGACGAAGTTCGCCTATCCTCCCGGCTGACGAATGGCTGGACACCTGCTGGCAGTGGCGGCGGAACCGCCCGGGCCCGATCAATAATTTTAGCCAATATTTTTTTTTTCTTTTTTTGGCATATGTGCGATTGTTGTGATGTGCCTTAGAAAGCACCTCTAGGTTAGTGGTCTGGTGGTCTTAATCCACAACAAAGCTCCCTAGGCATTGTTTTTCTTCTGCTTGTTCCGGGAAGCGGGAAGGGAGCGGGTGCACCACGATTCGAAATTTCGGGCCCGGTCAACGAACTTCACTTACCGCCGCCCCTGCCTGCTGGTTGTCATCGGAACCTTGCTCTTCTTTTGGAGACGACAGAACTACTTTACGCTTTCTTCGATTGATAAAATCTATTTCACAATCAGATAATTCTCAGTTCTTCCAATGCAAGCTCTGAATGATTCACACTAGAATTTCACTCTCCAAATGTAAGTGAGCCGGGAGTGAAGGTTGTGGGTACACAGCGTAGTAGAACGACGAAGCGTGAATAATCATAGTGACTTTACATCATAGGAAAGGAAAAGGAAACAGGAATGTAATGAATTTTGGTCTTTTGATTCCTCTCGCGAATAAACCTTTTGAAATTATTCATAATTAGTAGAACCGGTTAGAGACCAAATAGACTTCCAAATCGAACAGTTAAAAAAAGAAATATGCACAAGAAAACACGATATAACTCTACGCTCCATTACGAAATTATTTTGCATAATGGAAAAGTTTAAAATAATGCGAAGAATATTCTTCAGAGGAAAGCATGCTAATGAAAAATAATTTTTCAAATACGTCTCTCCTAGAGGTGAAGCTTTTCATTATTTAAAGAGAATAATGTTCCCCATCTGTATTGTAGAGAATGGTATACCTTAAAAAAAGAAAATTTTCAATACTGGTCTTAGAAGCGGAGATGCAGCTTCTAACAAAAAGTACCCAAACACCACCTAGTGACAGAACTGTGTACTACGAAAAAAAAAAAAAACTCCGCAAGTATAAATCTAAAGTGTTCTACAAGGTAAATGCTATCCGATGTAAAAAGAAATTTTTAAATCAGACATTTAGGGGCAGAGATATTGAGAAAATCAAACTGAATATTTGCGACCCCTAGCGGGGAAATTGTGCATTATTTTGGGAAGGCAATGCATATAAAATGTTTTCACAGTTAGTAGTATCTGTCCGTTCTTTTATTGTGCATATAATTCTTATTATTCAGAACATTTCTATCCGCAAACTGTTTCCAATAAAGAAAGAATTTTTCAAATCGGACCCATTGAAGAAGAAATATCGACATAAAAATTAGATATACATCTACGCCTCCTGGCGGAAAAACTACGAATAATTTTAAGTACTGGGTGCGTGCAAAAGTTCTACCCATTTTTGAAATAGATGCAAATTGCGATTGGAGTAGTTGCGTCACAGATGACGCTGCAATGCCGAATTTTACGCCAATAAAGCGTGAAGCAGTAGAGCATATAGAAGCACTAGGTTTGTCTAAGTCATTCTTAACGGAAATTACGGACGGTTTAACATGGCATGCGATAATGAGCACATTAGACATTGTTTACTGTACGAGTTCTACAGCCGCAGCTTGCCGCAACATCTGGCAGTCGTAGGATGCAGTTCATGATAGCACATGTTGCCGTTGGTTTCGGAAATTCCGGGTCGGAGACAGAAGCTGTAAAAATCAATCACGCCTTGGACGTCCATCCGTGGTTTCTGACAAGGTTGTGGACCAAGCCATAAAAAATGACCCATATCCAACCGTTCAGGAAATAGCGGAAACGTTGTCGGTACACAGAACAACAGTCGAAAGATGGAAGCATGCGCTTGGGTCCATCACTAAGTTCGATAACTGAGTTCCGCACCAGTCTTCTGCAAAGCAACGAGAGGAGAGAATTCGTACCTGTGTTTCTTTGCTTCTCGTCACAGAAATGAACCGATTTTCGGACGAAATGTAACGGGTGATGAGAAATGGGTACTGCACCGTAACGTAAAGCTTCGACGGACTGTGTGCCAATGTGCGGGATCTGCTCCATCAACCTCAAAAGGAGGACTGCATCCCAAAAAGGTGTTGTTGAGTGTTTGGAGAGATGTCCAGAGAATAATCCACTGGGAGGTGTTGGCATCTAACCGAACAATAAATGCTGACCTCTACTGCCAACGGTTAGGACAGATTGCGAGAACAACAGACATCGAAGCGGCCAGCACTCGTCAATCGCAAAGGCGTGGTCCTTCATCATAATAACGCCAGACTTCATGCTGCTTTAATCACTCGGCCAAAAATGGCTGGACTTTGGTTGGGAAGTATTACCTCACCCGACGTATTGCCCTGACCTGGCATCTACGGACTACCACCTTTTTCGATCGTTACAGAACGCCTTCGCTCACCAAACGTTCGATGATGTGGACGATGTGAAAACGGCATTACATGACTTAAAATTTCGGCTCTAAAACACAGGAGTTTTACAGGCGTGGGATTCACCTACTCATAGACAGATGGCAAGAGGTCATATAGAATGCAATTTTGTTGTGTTCTCCTCCTTTCTTTGTAGCCTACAAAAACGGGTAGAACTTATGCACACAGCCAATCTCAAAAGGTTATCCAAGGTGAGAAGTATCGGTCCACAGAAGAATGTTTTCAATCGAATTTTCAGAAGTGCTGATTTTGCTACAAATACATCAGAAACAGAAAACAAAGGCTTACGCGCGCTGATGGCCTTCACCAAAAATTAAAAATTATGTGTAGAACATTTCCTCCCTGCAGCTGTATCTTATGCAGAAAGAAATTTTGAAATCGGACTTTTAGAAGTAGAGATGTCGGGAAAATCCCAATTTAACTTTACGCCCCCTAGAAGAAAATATATACATTACTTGAAAAAGAAATTGCACCCAAAATAGTCTTCGTTATAAATGGCATCGAAAGGAAGATTTTTTTTTCAGTTGGGTATTTTGAAGCAAATATATGGAGTAAAAAGTATTTTGAATTCGATAGCAACTGCATTTGCGCAGTGTGACCGCGAAGTTGTGCATCAGAAAAAATCCAGGAAGCAAGGATCATCGTTCTCACATTTCAGGCTTTCCAATGCAACCCTTTAAACAGCACCATGGCTTGCTAATTCAAAGATAGTTCCGCTGCCCGTAAGCCCGACGGCTAACATTTACCATTAAGACTATCCAACGCAAAAATTATTTTTCAAATCCGACATTTTGAAGCACAGATAACGGGAAATATGTAATATATATTTACGGCTTCTAGCGGAAAACTAAACCTTTTAAGTAGAACCTGTACCTGAAATGGTCTTTGTGGTAAAAGTTATCGAAGGAAATTTTTTTTCGGTTGAACTTTCAGAAGCAGTAATACAGATTAAAATGTATTCCGAAGTCAATAGCATTTGCATTTACTCCCCCTAGCTGCAGGGTCATGCTATGTACTGTTAACAGACGAAAAAGTGTTGATTATCGTTCTCACATTCATGCTTTTAAATGAAAAAGAATTTTTCAAATCAGACTAATGGGTTCAAACTTGAGGTATCTACAGATGGGAGGAAGGACATAGTGATAATAGTAAGACTTTTTTTTTTTTTTTTCAAAAGACGTGCTAAAAAAATGCTTTCGTGATCATTTGATTTACCATCACACAAAGAAAAGTAATTTTGTTGTCATTCGGGACTGTGAAGGCACGAATTCAATTCAAGTCGCAGTTTAGCTGAAGATTTCTTTCTATTCGTAGTCTTATGAAACATGGAATTCAAAGATAGTTGCATGCCTTACAACGAGAAAACAAAATGAATTTGTTTAAACATTCTTGCAGCGAAAGCAGTTGCTGATTTATAAAAACAGGATAATCAAATATTCTGAACAACTGCAAAACGTTCGGCACGCAAACGCGGCTACGTTTGTTGGAAGTGCTCAACTGCTCTCCCGACACTTGGCAGTAAGAACCGTGCCTGTGGGATTTTCCCAAGGTCATAAATTTGGCAAGTCGCCAAGACTGTTGGGGAGTCTTCTCGGCGTAGGAGAGCGCGTCAATGTAATTCAATACTTTAAGGGAAAACAAGGAAAAATTATCGCAGGAAAACGAAGATGAATTATTACAACAAAACAAAGAATTATAGCATTCCAGTGATTTTCAACATGGTACAGATCTCGTTTGTAACGCTATTATAGAGACAAACCGCACTGCATTTAACAGATACGTCTCCATAAGTTTTACTGAGCAGAACAGATAACATCTGCCAAAGACATTCTTGCATTTTAGCAGAATATGTTCATTGGTAAAATTCTAGCGACTCGTTATTTTTGGCATAGGAATACCGTAATTTCACGGTTCCTCATGCCACCGTAGTTAAATGTTAATGAGTTATTTTATTGCCATTCCAAAAATAAAGAGTTTATCTACCACGATTGGTTATCGAGACGAAATCTATAAAAAACACTGATATGTCATGGATAAATATGGAAGGTAATTATCTACAAAGAAGATATCTTCCCCCACTACAGAAACTCATTTAATCAAATGTGACTAGTAACACTCCCCCGCCCAGAGCACATTTAAAAGGGGGGCTGAGGGGAGACAGCCCCTGGACCCGCATTTTCAAGGGGCCCCAGAATTATGCAGGATGCTTAAACAGTATATTTTTGGGGGTTTTTGCAGAGAGCACAGCAAAATTAATAAGAAACTGTCTTGTGAAAAACAAAATTTTATTTCTTTCCGATTTTTCAGGCGGTCTCCGCACGCAAAAAGTATAATCGCCCCCAGTCCATCCTCAAATCTTTCGAAAGCACAACAGATTTTTTTTCGTACGCACCTGTAATTGGGGGAAATTTTCATACAATGTGAATTTGTTTGAAACATGATATTTGTATCATATTATTTTGCCCACTACTTCGATATAATTTTAACAAGCTGAACCCTGGGAGAGGGGGGGAGATTAAAGCAGAACTGAACTGTATCCATTTTTTAACCATGCATTTTTGCATTTTCTTGCTACTACTGATTCGTCCATGAATCATGGGATACTCATTTCTATATGGCGGGGATATTTTTATGGCTTTCTCATCATATTTCGGGAAAGTTTTTTCCTGGGTATTTTTATTCATCCACTCATAGTGAAATCCTAGATGTGCCACTAATATTGGGGCCCCAAAATACTCTCCAGCCCCGGGCCCCCTGTCTCCTTAAATGTGCTCTGCCCCCGCCCTTCCGCCGACTTCTGAGACTGCCAACCAGAGGCGTAACTAGTTATTTCTGCGCCCAGGATACTCTCCAGCCCCGGGCCCCCTGTCTCCTTAAATGTGCTCTGTCCCCGCCCTTCCGCCGACTTCTGAGACTGCCAACCAGAGGCGTAACTAGGTATTTCTGCGCCCAGGATACTGTTCAGGCCCGGGCCCCCTGTCTTCTTAAATGCGCTCTGACCCCGCCCTCCCGCCGACTTCTGAGACTGCCAACCAGAGGCGTAATAGGTATTTCTGCGCCCAGGATACTCTCCAGCCCCGGGCCCCCTGTCTCCTTAAATGCGCTGTGCCCCCGCCCTCCCGCCGACTTCTGAGACTGCCAACCAGAGGCGTAACTAGGTATTTCTGCGCCCAGGATACTCTCCAGCCCCGGGCCCCCTGTCTCCTTAAATATGCTCTGCCCCCGCCTTCCCGTCTACTTCTGAGACTGCCAACCAGAGGCGTAACTAGGTATTTCTGCGCCCAGGATACTTTCCAGCCTGGGCTCCCTGTATCCTTAAAGAAGGGCGCAGGTGGCCGAGTGGGCAACGTTCGTGACTGCCACGGGAAGGGCCTCAGGTTCGATCCCAGGCAGGTACGAACGCTTGATCTACTAAATACCCGCCGTGTGTCGGATGGGCACGTTAAGCCGTCGGACCCCGGGTACTGGCCCCCGGTAATAAATAAGGGCGTCTTCCTCCCCTTTCTACTTCGCTTCCGTGTCACTTTCCTATCGGGCGCTCTAGCCCAAATCTCCTAGTTTCCTATTTCTAAGGGTTGTTTAAGACCTGGGGTCAGACACTCCCTTCCTAATATCCTCTACATATGATCATGATCATGTCTCCTTAAATGTGCTTTGCCCCCGCCCTCCCGCCGACTTCTGAGACTGCCAACCAGAGGTGTAACTTGGTATTTCTACGCCCAGGATACTCTGCAGCCCCGGGTCCCCTGTCTCCTTAAATGTGCTCTGCCCCCGCCCTCCCGTCGACTTCTGAGACTGCCAACCAGAGGCGTAACTTGGTATTTCTGCGCCCAGGGCAAGCTCAAAATATTGCACCCTCCAACTTTTTTCCTTTTTTCGGAGGGGAGGGGGAGGACCACCGTTATTCTAAGGGATACAAGTCATTGCCCGTCCCTAATATTCGGAGCCATTGATTCCGTTAATTGGGCAGAGCCATTGGGGGAAATCAGGTACGCCACCGATGCCTCACCCGGGACACTCCAGCTCGAGAACACTCGAACCAACTGTCAGAGGCCAGTGCTTGGAAAACAGCGCCACTGGGCCATCTGTGTATCTATCCAGTCGCACGCCTGAATTTAGAGCCGTTGGTTCAACGGAAGGGAGAGAGAGTTCAAATTTAGAGCCACACACACACACACACACACACACACACAAATGTACACTGCTCGTATAAACTAATGTCACATCCCAATGTTATCTGTATATGAGAAGCACAATCAAATGGCTACTGCTTTTTTCCCAACTGCTTCGGAGTTGGAACCTATGGTACCGCAGCAGTCAGGTTGAATTCAGCTGACAGTTGTGGCTCGCAGTTGCAGTAATGATCGAATAGCCCCCAGAGAATCGTCAACAAGATAGAACGACATTTTTTATTTTGTAACGTAAGTACAACCTCGCCTTGAATGTGAGCAAGTAACATCCGGTGAACATTTTGAGGAAGAAAATGCAAATTCGCCAAAACTACCAAAACGGGCGAAGCGTGTAGCATGTAACTTCTGTAAATGGAGAAATGTTAAAGTATGGCACAGAAAAACCACACCAGAAACTCGTGGAATTCCAGTTTGAATCACATTTCCAGTTTGAATCAGATTGTAAGCAGTGATTTTTTGCGCCCTCTCTTGAGCCGCCCTTGTCTGCCCCACCCTAGTTACGCCTCTAACGGCAACCGTTGTTTCATCTAATCCTGCTTCTTTGTTTTTCCAGCAAGTCGTCTGCTTTCCTACTTTTTCAAATTTTAAGAAACTGAAAAATCTAAAGGAGACAAACCTTGCTAACAAGGAAATTGTTTTGCTAGTAAAATATTTGTTTTTCTTTTTCGGGATTTGACGATGATTGTCAACGCCTGTCTCTAATTTGTGACCACTGGTTCCGGACGGGGGAGAGAGATGGAGGACAGGCACACTTCATCTGGATCCAGCTCAGCTAGGGAGATTAGCAATGAGGCCACGCCGCTGGCCATTCGCCCATCGGGCTGGATGCCTGTAGAGAATTAGGCTTAGGTAAACGGTTTCAATAGGCTGCGCAAAATAAACAAGTATGATGGACAACAACTGTGGACAGAAATTGAAATCACGACGCGCCTCATTTCTATTTTCTCAGCTAAAATTGAGAGCTTTGAAACAAAAGAAAGAAGTTCAGTACACTCAAGCCGCCCTTTCGCACCAAATTGCACATTCATTGACCAGTTCACGGTTCCTACTTATTCGTGGAGACTGAGCAAAACGCTTTTTAGACTTACTTCACTGAAGCGCCGCAGTTTCTCAAAAAGTAGAAGACGACTCAATGTTTCATCTTTTAATAATACTGCAATCAGAAAAGGTTTGCACACACTTTCAATTTTTCTTTCTGTTTAATGAACAGTTAAAGCCATAATGCTTTCGATTATATTGTGTGAATGCTTTGTATTCACGTAGTGGATGCACAAGAATTTTAAAAGAGTTTCGTGAACGACTGTCGTAGCCAGGGAGGGGTTTTGAGGGTTTAAACAATCCCCGAAATGTTTAAAATGTCTCAAAAATAAAATAATTGTTTTATGAATTTTATAAATTTTTTAACTAGTATCTTAACTATATAACAGAAAATCCTTGTGTCTGTTTGTCTGAAGCAGCAAAAACGCGCGAACGCTGAACTCTGACACCATGAAATTTGGGTTAAACTTCCGTATTTTTGTGCGACTTCTATCTGGAAAGCAAATATTTATATTTTCGGCTTCCTTGTTTAATCTTAATTGATATCTAATTGTTTTTCTTAATTTTTCTAATTATCATAATTAATTTTCATTGTATTAAGTAAATATTTATATTTCCAGCTCCCTTGTTTTGTCTTCAGCTGTGACCTACCCCCCTACCTAAAGGGAGGGGCGATACACCTGAGGATATAACTCATCTCAAAATTAACAATCCGTTGTGATAATCACAAGAGCCACCATCTCAAACAAACGCTTTGGTAAACCCCTCGGATGGATAGAAGTCGCACAAAAGTGTTTGAACTACTTGGGGGCCGAATACGGAATTTTAACCGAAATTTGCACAGCTTAATTAATGCAGGAATTTCTAGGTCAACGCAACTATTTTTAACTCCCTACGTCGTTTCCTTCCCGAGCTATGATTTAATTAAGCTTTGAGGTGATTAGGCGCCACAAAAATGTATAGAAGGCACAGCGTGTTTTACATCAAGTGCTTCACATTTTTTATATTAGCATGTTTCACGTCACGTGTTTCACATCACGTATTTCACATCAGTATTGTTAACGAATTTTGTTCAGTCAGAGATTCGTATAATTGGAAAACTGATCTCACGTTCTGTATACTCAATGCGTGTTAAATAACTCTCGAACGCCAAACTCAAAAACTCTCGAACGCCGAACTCTGGCATCATAATACTGTATTTGCACAGCTTATTAATGCTGGAATTCCTAAGTCAAGCATTAGTTTTTGAAATTTCTAGGTCAGGCATTATTGCTGAGCCAAATCAACATAGAGTAAAAATTGAATGTCTGCTTGATAACGTTTTTGGTCCGTTCGGTTCCACAGATTCCACACGTTCTGTACATTTCGTTACTTTAACTCGACAAATATTTGTGACAGCAATGCACAAAAGGAAGAAACCAATTTTTAATCAAACTCGAATCAACACAAAACGCCCAAAGCTACACTGAAGAGCAATTGAATTAGAGACAGCTGGCGTTATGCAAATGTGGCGCTGTGGGCGACCCTGTAAACGGAAACGACATGACGCATGCAGCGATCCGACAATACAAGAAGTGATGCAACGGGAATCAGTAAGAGTCGGACGCAGTATGGGTAAGACGAAGGATCTAAGCGCATTCGATCGTGGGCAAATTGTCGGAGCCTGGCGAATGGGTCACTCCATCTCGGAAGTCGTGCAGGCACTGGGATTTTCACGAGCCACAATGTCACGGGTGCACTGCGAGTACATCGAATCCGGTAAAACCATCCCAGCAAGGGCCAACTTCCGTGGACAACAGCGTGTGGATGAGCGGGGTCATTGTCGGCTAGCTCGCATTGTAACAGCGGATAGACGGGCCACAGTGCAAGAAATCACTCGGCAATTTAACGCTGGTGCACAAAAACGTGTAAGCAGCCACACCATCCAGAACCATCTTCTCGCTATGGGGTACAGAAGCCATCGTCCCACGAGGGTATCGCTGCTGACCGCACATCACAGGGTGTAAAGATTAGCATGGGCGCGGGAACATCGCCACTGGACCCTAGACATGTGGTAAAATGTTGCCTGGACTGATGAGTTGAAATTCACGTTGGGACATGCGGTTGGCAGGATACGAGTACGGCGCAAACCACATGAAGCGATGGATCCTTCTTGCCAGCAGGGTACTTTCCAAGCTGGTGGGTTGGCATTCTCGTCTGGGGACTGTTTACGTTGACTGAAATGGGACCCCTGGTACATGTGGCATCATCCCTCACATGTCAACGTTACCGGGATATCCTGGACGACCATTTGCTCCCGTTTGTGCGTCTTCAACATCCCACTGGGGACCTCATCCTGCAACAAGACAATGCACCGTGCCATCGCTCCCGAATTGTATCCGAATGGTTGGATGAACACTCCACCGACGTGACCTCGCTTCTTTGGCCAGCTAGGTCACCTTACCTCAATCCTATCGAACACATATGGAATGCCATCGAGAGATATGTTCGAGGCTCTGCCCCCCCCCCTCCATCAAATCTTCGTGAACTGTGGAAGCTTGTTCAGGGTCATGGATCCGTATGGCTTCCCAACGCTTCCGGTGTCTTGTCGAGTCCATGCCGAGACGAATCGCCGCTGTCATCAGGGCGAAAGGTGGCGCTACACGTTACTTGACAGGTATCTCTAATTCAATTGCTCTTCAGCGTATAACGAACCAAACAATCGGAAGAGGAAAGATAACAAGCACGTGAAGCGGACAAAGCTCAACAAGCTGTTCGACGAAACAACGAAAGTGCTGAGGAAACAGATACGCGACTGGCTGAACAACGTTCAAGACAAAGCAACAAAACTGCTGAGCAAGCAGAGCCGCAACTTGCTGAACAACATTCAAGACGAGACAACGAAACTGCTGGGGAAACAGAAACGCGACTTGCTGAACAACGTTCAAGACGAAGCAACGAAACTGCTGGGGAAACAGAAACGCGACTTGCTGAACAACGTTCAAGACGAAGCAACGAAACTGCTGGGGAAACAGAAACGCGACTTGCTGAACAACGTTCAAGACGAAACAACGAAACTGCTGGGGAAACAGAAACGCGACTTGCTGAACAACGTTCAAGACGAGGCAACGAAACTGCTGGGGAAACAGAAACGCGACTTGCTGAACAACGTTCAAGACGAGACAACGAAACTGCTGGGGAAACAGAAACGCGACTTGCTGAACAACGTTCAAGACGAAGCAACGAAACTGCTGAAGAGACGAACGAGCGCCGAACGTCCGATCGCCTACGAGCTTGAAACTCGAGAGCTACTGAAAGCAAGGAGCAGCGACATCAACGAATTCAAAGTAATGCAATTGCTCACCAGAACCAAATTTCGGCTGAAACTGTTGAAACTCGCAGAAATCGACTCCAGCAGAAGAGCATTTAACAAGACACCACACAGGCAAACAAGTGACTATATTTGAAGGAAGAAGCATTCAATTATGATCATGAATTGGATTAATTAAACTTTCCTCCGATTGTCATTGGCAGCATGCCTTTGAAGTGCACTTTTTACGATGCGCTACAGTTTGGAGGCGAGACACCAGGATTGTGCTGAATATACACTATATTGACAAAAGTCACCGGACACTCCTTTGAAAGCAAATGAACTACGTTGTTAAGATGCGCAGTACAGCTGCAAACGGTATAAAAACAATCCTGCAGCTGACCGCGATCATATCGCCCTACGAGATTGAGTGAAAATCTCGCAGCGGGATGGAACTGACTTTGAGAAAGGAAAAATAGTTTGGTGTTATATTAGTGGGTTGTTCATAAGAGAAACCGATAGGCGTTTAAGCATACCCAAGTCAACTGTTTTGGATGTACTGAATAATTGGAAGCCACATGGCGTGCCTGAAGCAGCAAAACGTACCGGCAGACCAAAGAAAATCAGTGATGGAGAATGTTCAATCCTCAGGAGAATCATAAACCTTTCGTCTCCACTCGGAATTTTACTCGTCGTTTAGCATGGTGTAAAGAACGTTGATGTGGACCGTAGATCAATGGAAAACGGTTCTATGCACTGATGAATCCAGATACACGATCCATCAGACTGATGGCCGTGTGTGGGTATGGCGTTAGCCGAGGTGAATGCTATTTACCACAGTGTACTTTTCCTACGATCAAGTTTGGAGCTGGCAGTGTACTCGTGTGGGGGTATTTTTCGTGGTACGGTCCCCGCCCATTGTTTATCGTGCACAAACCTGTTAACCAGCACGTCTACCTCGATATTCTGGACAATTATGCCCTACCAACTCCGTGGCAATACTATGGAATGGAATCTTGTTGGTACCAGCAGGATAATGCACCGAGCCATGTAGCAAAGACTGTTACTGCGTGGTTTGACGATAATTCCGTATCGTGCGTGGACTGGCCATCACAGAGCCCTGATATTAATCCCATAGAGCACCTATGGGATGAATTAGAGCGAGGCATTAGAAGTTTGGAACCAAAGCCTACTACTAAGCAGCAGTAAGCGGCAGCGGCAGCATTATGTTCTGAATGGAAGCGCATACCTATCGCTGTGTTCCAAAAACTTGTCGAAAACATGTCTCGAAGGGTCAGTGCATACATTAAGGCCAAATGTGGACCGACACCGTGCTAATGTTCAGTATGTCAATAAATGCTGTATTGTGTTTCTCTTCTATGTTCCGGTGACTTTCGTCAATATAGTGTGTATATTTATCATCATATATATATAGAGAGAGAGAGAGAGAGAGAGAGAAAACTCAACGTAGGTATAACGTAAGGTGAAAATTAATTTTCGACTTCAGAAACCCCCTTTCGAAAATTCTTTTTGGGTACGTCCCTGACTGCAGCAATGCGAATCGGTAAATGGTAAACTCCCCCACCGGTAAATTCCCCCACCTTTTTCAATCAGGGACCGCACACAAATGAATTTTACTCAAAATACGACTCAAAAAGGTGGGGGAATGTTCAGGAAAGGATAATAAGGTAGGATTTTTTAATAACGCTGCATTTTTACTTAGGCACTAAATATTTACATAACATGTCAAATTTGTAATATTTTTCTTTTACTTAATTAATTCATAGGCCCTACACCTCGGCCTTTTTAACAGCTTTTAATCCGCCGACTTCATATTCATAACGCTTACGTATGAAATCAAGTCAATAGCATTGCACTTTTACTTAGGCACTAAATATTAATTCATAGGCCCTAGGCCTTTTAAACAGTTTTTATTCTACCGATGCCATATTCATAAAGCTTACATTCCATGTCAAGTTAAGAGTATTGCGCTTTTATTGCACCTAAGCTTTTTAACACTTTTTTCTTTGCCTATGTGATGCTCGCAAAGTTTACAAAAAAAATCAAGTTCACAGCATTGCGCTTTTACTTAGGCATTCAATATTAATTACTAGGCCTAAGGCCAATGAATTAATAACTAGTACCTAAATAAAAGTGCAATATGATTAACTTCAGTTCATACAAAAACGTTATGAATATGACATCGTTAGAATAAAAACTTAAAAAGGCCTAAGCCAAGGGCCAGTGAAACAACATTTAGTACTTAAGTAAAAGCGGAATATTTATAAACTTGAATTGATATGTAAACGTTATGAATACGGCATTCGTAGAATAAAAACTACTCAAAAAGCCTAGGCCTATGGCCTCTGAATTGATATTTAGTGCCTAAGTAAAAGCACAATACTTTTAACCTGACTTGGTACGTAAACTTTCTGAATATAACATCGGTAGAATAAAAACTTCAAAAAAGGCCTAGGCCTAGGGCCTATGAATTAATATTTAGTGCCTAATAAAAAGCTCAATGTTATTACCTTGATTTAATACGTAAACGTTATGAATGTGACATGCGTAGAATAAAAACTGTTAAAAAGGCCTAGGCCTATGAATTAATATTTTGCGCTTAAGAAAAAGCGCAAAATCATTACCCTGATTTAACACGTAAACGTTATATGAATATGACAGGGTTAGAATAAAAACTGTTAAAAAGGCCTAGGACTAGGGCCTATGAATTAATATTTAGTGCCTAATAAAATGCGCAATGTTATAACCTTGATTTAATATGTAAACGTTACGAATATGACCGGTAGAATGAAAACTGTTAAAAAAGCCTAGGCCTAGGGGCCGATGAATTAATATTTAGTGCCTAAGTAAGAAAGCAATATTATTGCCTTGATTTAATACGTAAACGTTATGAATATGGCATCGCTTGAATAAAAACTGTTAAAAAGGCTTTGGCCTAGGGCCTGTGGAATAATATTTAGTGCCCAAATAAAAGCGCGATTTGATATATAAACGTTGGAAATATTACATCATTAGAATAAAAACTGAGGCACAGTAATTAATATTTAGTGATAAATATTCCTACGCATGAGACATTGTAATTAATATTAATATTTCTACGCATGATGCATAGTAATTAGTATTTAGTGCCTAGGTAATCAAAAGGGAAATATTAATAACTTGACATGAAAACATTCGATCTCGTGCAATTAGAGTACATGTGGTAAGAACATGTCTCTTCAAACGGAGGAAAATTTAAAAAACCGTTCAAAAAGATAAACTACAAGATTCGAAGTATATTTTAAAACGCAATTGTTATTTCTCATCAGCAAATGAACTAGGAAACAGGAATATTCTTTTGATGAATATTAATATCTTTACAAATAAAATTCTGCCTGGGATTTTATAAAAACATCCGCAGAGAGTTATTTCCAAATGTCGGAAAACTCCCCAACATCGGAAAACTTCCCCATCGGAAAATTCCCCCCACCTTTTTGAGTCGTATTTTGAGTAAAATTCATTTGTGCTACGGTCCCTGGCTGAAAAAGGTGGGGGAATTTACCGGTGGGGAGTTTTCCGAGGTGGGGGAATTGACTGAATATGGGAGAATTTACCGGTGGGGGAGTTTACCGGGATTCATGGGAATCATGTGCAAAAAACAACCGGTAACATGTCGTCTTACTTCTACAGCAGATTTGCTCTCTGGCAGCTGTATATTCAGTAGATGTCAATTTAATCCTTCCTCATTTTCCTGCAATAGTAGCATTGATTTTACTCGTGTAAGTGCAGGTAGAATTCCCGTTTGTATTTAATTAGAGTTCTGTAAATAATTACCTTCTCTTCTACACGAGCACTATAAATACAGCTCTGCCTAAGTTCAGTATCAATTCTTCTAGTCTTTAAGTACCAAAAAATTCAATATTCAAATGTTTTTACGAGCAATAATTTTCTTCGTACTTAATTCAACATTACAAATATAATTCCCCTTGTCATTCATTTGAGCATTACATACGTACAACGGCCGTTCCATAAAAACTGAGAGCAAAAGAGTAAAATCACAAAAAGTAAAAGAGTAAAATCACAAAAAATTGCGTCCTTTGCTCGTTTCTTTTATTTTTCAACGGACACCTGCTGCAAGTGTGTTTACGTTTGCGTTGATGCCGAGCAGCCATCCAGCGATGTGTTGCAAGGAATTATGGGATCACGACCCTGGACAATTGTTGAGAAGGAGAGAGGAGTTGTTGGCGTCCCTTCGTGTGTGTGTGTGTGAACATGCTGTATTTGTTGTTCTTACAAAAACTGCCCTAAATGAGTATTATCATCACCTAAAAGGATTCTCGAGGGATTATACAAAGTGTGTTGTATGAACTCCTAAAAGGAATATTAATCATGGTAAGACTGTTTAAAACAGACGAAATAGCCTTAAGGCACGGTGTCATTATTGTTAATAATAACTCATTCGTTTTATGTTTATTGCATATCCGTCAACTTTCGATAGCGTCTTCGTTGTGTGTTTAATCAAGAATAAATAACAAAAAAAAAACTTAAATCAAGAATCTGTCGATTATGAACATAGTTACCCTTGCAAATCATTTCTTAGTTTTTAACTTACACCATCAAAAATGAAGAAATATAGGTACAGCAAAATGTATGTTATTCTTTCTCAAAATATCTTTCGTCGGATGATATGCAACGGTCCCATCGTTCAGTCCACTTTTCAAAGCATGCGGCGAAGGCATTTTGTGAAAGCTGCTTTAGCAACCCCTGTACAGCTTGAATACCGTCAGCACCTGTGTTGAATGTTGCCCCACAGAACTTCTCCTTCATTGATAGAAACAACCAGAAATCGCAGGGGGAGAGGTCAGGAATGTAGGCAGGCTGTGTCATGATTTCAATACTGCATTTCGTAAGAAACTATTGAACACAAGCAGCCACATGTGGACTGCGTTATCATGGTTTACGGGTTCACTTGCCCACCAGTTCCAGTCGCTTAATCGATATGTATCGTCGCAGGCGCTTCAAGACTAAAATGTAAACCTCAGCATTGCCAGTAATTTGTGGAGGAACGGCATGCTGGTAGACTACTCCTTTATGATCAAAGAAAATTATCATAATCACCTTCCCAGCTGATTTGGTTTGGCGGACGTTTTTCGAAGGAGGCGAGCCTGTGTGTTTCCAGACACTCGTTGCGCGCTTCGTGAGGGGGTCGAAATAGTGGGCCCGTGTTTCATCGGCAGTCATTGCTGCGTTTAGAAAGTTTGGATCCTTTGAAATCATTTGTTTCCGCTCATGACACACCTGAACTTTGGCTAACAATTGTTCTCTCGCCAGGTGATGAGATACTCATCTGCAACATACACGATGCAGCAGTAATTTGTCGCCTAGAATGCGAAATGCCGCCGTTTTGAAATATTAGTTCACGCCGCCATGTCTTCACATGTACTTCGTCGATCTTCTTGTAGGACTGCCCTAACAGTGTTAACGATATGCTCCGTAACAACACTGTCAGGTCGACCAGGCATAGAAGTGAGTTCTACTGACAAAAGCCCTTTTTTTTTAATCATGGTGCCGTCTAAAAATCGTAAGCTTTTTTTCATTAAATCAATTGTTTCTGGAGCCGTTTATCTTTGTAAGCTTTTTTTCATTAAATCAACTGTTTCTGGGGCTGTTTATTTTTTGTAAGCTTTTTTCATTAAATAAACTCTTTCTGGAGCCGTTTTACCCAAACGATAGCAAAATTTTATCGCACAACGCATTTCACTTCTTAACTCTGAATCGCTCACCTCCATAACTGTATGACGAAATGCAGATGTACTTTAAATAACTGCGCAATAACAAAACAAGTTAGTAAAATCATGCAATGCATTGATTATAATACGCTTTCCAACATACCAGAAATCATTACTCAAGTTATGAGGATAATGGCTGTGGAATAAATTTCGCTCCTGTGCCCTGACCTTTGATCCCATTTCGATGATATTCAACAGAACCGGTTCAGTATACCTCCGAAATAACATGATAAAGTTTTGCCGCAATTGAAGCATTTTTACGTAAATTATGATACATAAGGGCTGTGGAATAGATCCCGCTCTTGTGTCCTAACCTTTGACCCCACTTCGCCCATTTTCAATAGGATTTGTCCCTAGGCAGGCCCCTACAACATACTAACATTTCATCCAAATCGAAACATTTTTACGCAAGTTATGATGCATAATGTTGATGGAAGTGATTCCGCTCCTATGTCCTGACCTTTTACCCCATGTCGCCCATTTTCGATAGGGTATGTCTTCAGGTGGTCCCCTACCACACACTAAAATTTCATCGAAATCGAAACTTTTTTACGTTAGTTATGACGCATAAGAGCAGTGGAATGGATCCTGCTCCTATGTCCTTACTGTTACAGTGGACAACCCTCCCCCCCCCCCCCCTCATCCTAAAATCTGAAGAAAACTCTAAAATTTGTCCGCCATGTCGCGTATTGTATGAGGCAGCTGGGATTCACAGTTCGGCAGGCTCACATGTTCTTTTACAGTTCACAACTTTTTGTTTATTTATTTCTCATTTACGTTGTTTTTTTCTTTCGCCTGTTCTCTAAATGAATTAACAAAATTGTGGGATAGTTAGGATGTCGCTCCAATGCTCTTGAAGGCAAGAAACGTAATATTTTGCCATTTTGAATTGCTAGATCTCACACATAGCCCCGAAGTGGAACATAAGAATTCCTATCGCAAGGGTCTTCTAGGGACTGAAAAATGAACTAGGGAAATGTGCTTTCGAATGCGGGTGGAAGCAGCATGGTTCGAAGTGATTTTTCACTTTTTCTTTTTCTTCTTTCCGCTTGTAGCTTAACGCTGTGGTCCGTATGTTTATTTCAGTGGGTGGGCCAAGAGAACCTCAGCAGACACATAACTCTGTCAGCAAGAAAGATACTCTGACGTCTGCGAGGGACAATGGGCAATTAAGAGTATAGAATCGCCGAAAAGAATAGGGGGTGAATTCGAGCGTCGTTTTCGGTCGGTAGTTGCTGATATACGCTTAAGGTAAAAGCACGTCTGATTTCGCTCGGCCGAGAAAATTAATCTCAGGGCTGGCGATCGCAACTCGATAAAAAATGATAACAAAACCTGCGAGGATGCATATTTGAACTGCATACTCAGGCAGGGTAGATGTTATGCTAACGGAAAGGAACTGACTGAATTTGGAATGAACGGTCAAGAAGGACAGAAGGCAGCGACGGATGGAATCTACTATTGCAGCCACGGAAGTGAGTGGGTCCCACTCTCCAAGCAGCTGACGGTCAGAATCATATCTTCACGACAACTGAAATCATTTCCCAGGAATGCGTAAAATCAGTCTCGGGACCCGCAACAGCAGATGTGAGAGGGGCTATTTTGTTTAACGGCCACCTTCAAATCTTCACAAGAGTGGATCCGTGTTTACTCGCATCAGCGCAACAAAGTGCGGCGGATATCCCCATTTTAATTGTGTGCTTCATTTACTTCAAGCTTCAAAGTGAAGTGTTGATTCATCGGTGCTGCCACATGGTGCAAGTGTTTGTGTGTGTGTGTGTGTGTGTGTGTGTGTGTGTTTTGTCTTGTTTTATTATGTGATGCACACTGGATTTGCACAGCAAAGTCACGAAACTGTAAGTAGATGAATATTTCCTTTTTTTTTCTTCGCACATCTGCGAGCTTGTGCCATCCCGACACCCAAAGCTGCATGGACATAGATGCAGTAATACTGAGTGACTGAACCTCAGAGGAAGTACCCGCACATACACACTTCAATTTCTTACAGGGCCCATTTCCTGATCTTTTACGAGAATAAGGGAGGGTGTGGCCACAAATTCCGCTTTGACGGACAGTTTCTTTTAACTTTGGTTCAGGGCCAACGTGAGCGGGGAAGGGATCTGCATGTGCATGCTTATTAGATTTAGTTAATTAACTTTGGCAGTATTTCGCACCTATAATCGTATACCGCAAATTAAAGTGCTTATGTATTTTGTGTCGCGAGTGTTATTTTTAATGTGATCGTTTGCATATAATTTTTTTTTTCATTCTCTAAGCAATTGTATATGAATATCACCTGCCGCTCTATTTAGTGTGTTAACGATAGTATCTCTTGATCAGATCTTCCGGTGGGGACTCAGTCGGCTTGCGTTGTCCGACAGTAAAGTGTGATACTATGTGCTGCCCACATAAGAGGGGCAATTGTCTATGCGCCCAGAGAGCGCCGTATCTGTTTAAATCTCACAGAACGTAATTAAATGTTGTGTTGTGCATTTGTGAATCATGTGTTATTTCCGAAAGTGAGTGTTGTTCTGGCTGGTTGGGGATTGAATGTACCAGAGTAAGATCCGGACCACTACACTCAGTCACGAATTGGTGATTGCTGGTGAACTTCATCACAACTCTCTGATCCCAAAGTATCGTTTTTTAGTTTATTTTATTTTTTATTGTTGTTATTTTTGTTCACACGGTGGATTCACCCAAGCCTCATGCTTCGGGTCATTCTTCCAAGTTTCATTTTTTTATGTTCTGGTGTGAATCATTGAGTGCAGCGGTGCTCTTGAGATTCACACCTGGTGCCGCGGCCAACTAAATTGTACGACAGGTTCCAAGCACCGTTACCGGCCGACTCGGCAGGAACACTGCTAGTGCCGTGTAACATTACCTTTGACCCCGTTTCGTTAGCTTTCAATAGGGTTCCTTCCCAGGTGGTCCCCTACCACATACTAAAATTTCACCGCAATCGAATGATTGTTACGCGAGTTATCGTGCGGACGGGCATGACGTAATGAGGCAGATGGGAATCGCGACCATCTGCTCGAAAGAGTGTGACGTCATAAAACTTTTTTAGGATCCACACACAACGCGTGACGTAGTGAGACAGATGGCGTGACCTCGTGTCAACATCTGAATCGCGAGCTTGTGACGTCATAAGATTTCTAAGCATGGGTAGCATTAATGAACGACGCCATGACACTGAAAACGTGGTAATTCGGGTGGTTATTTAACCCACTAAACGAATTTTCATAAAGTCGAGATCAAGCTAAATCGATTTCTAGTACCAGAAAACGGTAGATTAACGACTTTCATCAAAATCCTTAGAGCCGTTTTCAAAATAAAATTTTCATAGATACCAAAATTGCTCCTTTAAGGTGGACGTCAAGTAATTTTGCTTCCTATACTTCCAATGGAAAAACTTCTGCACACATTTTCTTCCCAATTAATGCGTTCCGAAGGATGAAAATTTGAACATCGATTAAAATAGCTTTATTTTATAACTTGGAATACATAATATTTTCTAAAACATAACCATAATTATGCAATCCAACATTCATTTGTCTACTGACGTCATCAAAGTACAGGTCGCGCCATCTTTTTTCTGGTTTCAACACCACCAAAGGAAACGTTATTGTTTTTTAATATAATTGTGGTTATGTTTTAGAAAATGTTAAGTATTCCAAGTTACAATATAAAGTTGTTTTAATCGATGTTCAAATTTCCATCCTTGGGAACACACTAATTGTGAAGGGAAATGTGTAGATAAGTCTTTCCATTGGAAATATAGGAAGCTAAATTACTTGACGTCCACCTTAATAATATGGGATAAGGGTGATGGAATGGATCCCGATCCTATGTCCTGACCTTTGACCCCATTCGTCCCATTTTCATTAGGGTTCTTCTCCAGGTGGTCTCCTACCACCTACTAAAATTTCATCGAAATCGAACCATTTTTACGCACGTTATGACGCCTAAGGGCAATGGAATGCATCCCGCTCCTATGTCCTGACCTTTACCCCAACTGCACCCATTTTCAATAAGGTTTGTCCCCAGGTGGTCCCCTACCACATACTAAAATTTCATCGAAATCGAACCATTTTTACGTTTGTTATCGTGCCGACAGACGGACGGACGGAAAAAGCTGGAGCATATACGCTTCTTCAACATACGGTTAGAAAGTGTAAACTAGAATCGTCTGCCACGGCTAATAACTGTTGCCATAGATACTTCCTTAATTCAGTTAGTCGTCTGCGTAGCAATTTTCCCCCCTTCGCACTGTTGCCAATTCAAAAACAAATTACTCTCAGTTTTTATGGAACTTGCCTTTGTACATAACTATTCTTGTATTTAATTTGAGCGCTACAGAAATAATTGTGTTTCCGTTTAATTGCAGTGAACAATTTATTTGAGGGCTGTAAATATATTGCTCTTGAATTGAAATCTCCATTACCACAAATATGATTTTTAGATGCCACTGTTTGCACAAATGGGCCATGTTTTCACTGGGTGATGTAACGGATAGAATGCTCGAACGAAAATCGCGAGATGCGGGTTCAATTCCCGCTTCTGGAAACAGTGAAAATACGGCACATATAGTAGCGTGCAGTAGGCGGGAGAGCAAAGGGTGCGACGGCCCCGGGCAACCATATCGAGGGCATCCAATTAAAGACTGAAATAAAAATGTAGATTTTGAAATTTGAAATTGTCTCTGTTAACTTCTTTTGTGTCCTCATGCGGCCTCTTCGTGTGGTAAAGGTGTTGAAAGAAGGAAGCATAAGATGCCTTAATGAATGCATTATTTCGTGCCAAGAGCATTGTAAAATATATACAGTTATATTTGTTTATGGTTTTATTTTGCTTCTTTGCATGAAATCAAAGTGTTCGATATACATAATATTGACAAAAGTCACCGGACACCCATTCAAAAGCAAATGAACGGATCAGCTGCATTGTTAAGATGCGCGGTACAGCTGCAAAGGGTGTAAAAACAAGCCTGCAGCTGGCCGCGATCATATCGCACTGAGAGGTTGAGTGAAAATGTCGTGGCGAGAGAGAACTGACTTTGAGAAAGGAAAGATTGTTGGGTGTTATATTAGTGGGTTGTTCAGAAGCGAAACAGAGAGGCGTTTAAACATGCCCAAGTCGACTGTTTCTGATGTACTGAATAAGTGGAAGACACATGGCATGCCTGAAGTAGCAAAACGTGCCGACAGACCAAAGAAAATCAGTGATAGAGAACGTCGAAGCCTCAGGAGAGTCGTTACAGCTAATCGACGGAGTACTGAACAAGAGCCCACTGTACAAGTGAGTAAAAATGCTGGAACCTCGGTATGTACACGTACCATTTGCAGATAACTTCATTCCATGGATTACCGCGATCGTGCGGCTGCTCATAAGCCTTTCATCTCCACTCGGAATGCTGCTCCGTAGTTTATCATGGTGTAAAGAACATTTATCGTGGTCCGTAGAGCAATGGAAATGGATCCTACGGACTGATGAATCGAGATACACGATCCATCAGTCTGATGGCATGTGTGTGGGTATGGCGGCAGCCGGTGGAACGCTATTTACCACAGTGTACTGTTCCTACGGTCAAGTTTGGAGCTGACAGTGTACTCCTGTGGTGGGGATTTTCGTGGTATGATCTTGACCCATTGGTTATCCTGGACAAACCTGTTAATCAGCATTTTTACCTCGATATTTCGGACAATTATGCCCTACCAACTCTGTGGCAATACTATGGAACCGAGCCTTGTTGGTACCAGCAGAATAATGCACCGAGCCATAAAGCAAGGACTGTTACGGCGTGGTTTGACGATAATTCCGTATCGTGTGTGGACTGGCCAGCACAGAGCCCTGATCTTAAACCCACGGAACACCTATGGGATGAATTAGAGCGCCGCAGAAGAAGTTTAGAATCAAGGTCTACTACTAAGCAATAGTTAGCGGCAGCATTGTGTACTGAATGGAAGCGCATACGTATTGCTGTGTTCCAAAACCTTGTCGAAAGCATGTCTCGAAGGGTCAGTGAATGCATTAAGGCCAAAGGTGGACCGACACCGTACTAATGTATGTCAATAAATGATATGTTGTGTTTCTCTTCTAGGTGTCCGGTGACTTTTGTCAATATAGTGTATTTTAATCTGTATCAAATATTCGTGCGCATGCACATAAAACGATTCTAGTATCAATGCGTGTATTGATGCATGCAATCAAGGAGTTGGCCCCGGGAATCACCAAACCTCTGCATGTCACTGGGCACATGTGCTGAAGATTACATTTGTACTGCCTTCCATATTCACTGATCAGCCAAAACATTAAATCTACCTTCCTGATGTGATGATGTAGGTCCTCCTCTCTCAGCCAAATGAGCTTTCGCCCGATGAGGCATAAATTCAACGAGATGTTGGTAGCTCCCTCTTGATATTTGGTACCATGACTGCAAGAAAAGGTTCAGCAGTTTCTGTAAATTACGTGGTTGGGGTGATGCTGCTGGTGCCTGTTTCTCCACCTCAAACCCCTAATGCTCAACACGATTCATGTCCCTCGAATTTGGGAGCCATGGCAATAAATGGAATTCCTCTTCATGTTCTTCGAACCGTTCCTGAACCTTCTTCGCATTGTGGCATGGAGCATTGTCTTGTTGAATGACGCCGTCTCGGCTACGGAATACAATTGCCATAAAAGGGTGTGTGTACTTGGTCAGTCACGACGTTCAGGTACGTGACAGCTGTCATAGTTCGCTCATCAGTGACAATGCGGTCCAAATGTTTGTGACACACTACAAAGGTGAATCACGTGTCAAGACAACAAATCTGCAGCGATGCATTCCTTCGGTGTAGAACAACTGGCTCCGGAAGGAGTAGGCGCGAGTACCACCGACAAATTTGTGTTTTCACATTGGCACCCGATTGTGAAAAGTGGATCTGCTGGGCGTTGGGGTTTTCGATAAATGTGTAATGTTTGTTCCAAACATCGTCTGGAATTAATGAAAATTGCTTCTTCGCTTTAAACAAAATTAAGAGGGAGACTATGTGACGTACTACAGAGGTGAAGCTCGTGTCAAGACGACAAATCTGCAACGATATATTCCGTCGGTGTAGCTTAATCGTTTAGAACCATCGAGCTTATATTAGATGGAGACACCACTGACTCTGCCGCCATAGGTCACAACTAATCGTTAGCGTGACGTCACATACAGGCAAAAAAGAACTAAATTATGCAGTTGATAAAACAGTAAGCTTTTGTACAATTGATAAAGGTTATTCAGTTCCTCATTTTATCTGTCTGTACGCCTAGAAGCTTTTGTTTCATTGGTTGGTTTCAAAGCAGCTTCTCTTCTGCGGCTGCGTCTTACCTGGATGTGACGTCACTTGCAGCACGGACGATGACTTATGGCAGCTAGTGCTATTTGGATAGGAGTGGTGTCTCCACCGAATACAAACTCGATGGTTAGAACAACGGGCTTCGGAGCGAGGTAGCGTGTGTTCGATCTCCACCACAGATAAATTTGTGTTTTCACTGACATATTTGTGTTTTCGCATATTCCCAAGAAAATGCTGTGCAGATCATTACACTCCCTCCAGCCGCCTGAATGAGTCCCACAATGCATCCATGTGAGAAGGCTTTCTTGGGTAAACATCTCACGCGAGTTCTTTTGTCGACATGGTGTAACAGAAAATAGGATTCCACTGATCATAAGAATTCATCCACAGGGCCCGATTTATATAGAATCGGGTCCCAGGCACAGCACAAGGTGAGCCCCCCCCTCACCCGTCCACATTCTTCAAAGAGTAAGTACATTTGTCACCACAAAATATTATTAATTAATTAAAAAGTTGATTCAATAAATGGGATACTGTGTGGGGAAAAATAGGAAATAATATCCACTTTTATTACATCTTCATATTAGCAAGGAAATTCGCACTTAAAAATATAGATGGTTAAGTAAAACACTATTTAATAGTTTAGTATTGCTATTTTCGCAATTAACTATATAATAATTCAAATATTCACAGATGTTTAGTTATTCACCACTTTTTAATTTTATTTTTAAACATTGAATATTATTTAAACATGGTACAGACAGATTTTTTGGGGGCAAGGTGAACTTCCATTTAGCTGATTTATCACCTGTGATGTGTTCAATATTATAGTAGGATAATTCTATTTACAGAGGAATGATACTTAGATTTGTGCAAACCGGCAAAACTGGATGATTCTCATACTCATAGAAGCATTCATTCACTTAATTTGGACCCAAGCAATTTTAAAATCTGATACATTACTATATGAAGTACTCAAAGCTTCTAAAAGGTGCCTTAGCAATGTAAAACCTCTCTCAAGAGGGGTATGGTATAAACAAAAAGCCTTTTTCCCATTCATAATAATTAATTAATAAAACAAAGAATAAAAAATATTTTCATTGTGATTCCGGGGCCCCCTAAAATGTGGGGCCCTAGGCCTGGGCTTTGTAGGCCTAGGCGTGAATCAGGCCGTGCTCATCCAGTCTTCTACGGTCCAATGTCGATGATTACGTACCCACTGCAGGCGTTGACGACGGTGAACAGCTGTGAGCAGCTGTTCACACGAACGGGTATGCGGTAGAGCTGAGTTCGGGCCCAATTTTCGGAGCCCGAGCCCGTGGTATATCAGCCCGAGCCCACCCGAGCCCGAATTTTATATTGCAAGATAGAGCCTGGGCCCGAACGAGCCCGAAAACTGGCTTACCTGTTCAACCATTAATAAAAAAGCATCTCCTTTTCCACACTTCCATTCTCTCCTCCTCCTGCAATTAACCAATGTATCTCTCAAATGGGGAGTGGGGAAGGAGCCTCTGTCTATTTTAACAGTGTAGCTGTAGAATTTTCTTTGACCGTTCGTTTCCACCTGAAGTGCTTCGGCGGCCGGACATCCAAAATGATCGGGCGGTGCTGCAATTGCTCAAATAATGCTAATATTATCGTGCCATAATGCGCGGCAATATGTACGTTGCTAAATATATTTAGCAGGGAGCTACTGCGTGGAGATAAGGGGTAAATTATCGTCGGCATGCTATCAACTATCCAATATCTATAGTTCTTGAAAAAGCTTTTTCTTCTCAGCGGAAACACACTAATGCATCTTCTATGGCATTTTCTACCCAAGCCCGGAATAAATAGCCATCTCGAATGCCCGCTCCCCAACCAGAACCAGTTGCCGAAAAATTCCCTTTACCAACTATAAAATGTCTTATTTGCTAAATCATATAAAATCACATTTATGTATATAAAAAAATTCTCTCTCTCTGCCTCTCTCTAAGAATCAGAGTCCGAACCGCAGTAAATCTTCTACAGCCCGAGCCCGGTTCGGGCCCGGGCTCTGCTTAGGTTTTCGGGCTCAGCCCGTCTCAGCTCTGGTCTGCGGTTGCGGAGACCCGTATCCAACGGAACTTCAAATGCACAGCAGACTCGATAAATCTTTGCTTTAGACATATGATGCAAATTAAAAAATGAAATGACGTAATCTCGAAATTAAGTGATGCAATCGCAGAAAAATTATTGCTGGTGTTATGTAAATGACCGCAAATATTTCCCTTCTATTTAATTTGAACGCTGTAAATGTTATTCGCCTCGTACTTAATTTTAGCCCTGATTATGTAATTTTCCTTGTGTAATTTGTCACCACGAAATGCTAAGTTCTATAAACCTAATTCTGCTCATACTTAATTTGAATGCTCTTTCTTCTTGCATTAAATCTAATGCTGGAAACATAAATCTCCTAGCACCCGGGTTAATTTAAGCGATACCATGCAATTATCCTCGTTCACAATCTTGATAAGCTCAGAGAAATTTCATTTTGGGAAAATGATGTTTCCGAACCACTGAGCTTCCAATTTTCATCTATTCTCGGCCCCCACCCCTCCTCTGTGAACATAAATATTTCGGAAAGTGTTTTTATCAAACTTTCCATATTACCGTACGTTTTGTTTTTGCTGCTTCCTAGGTAATCCACAGCTTGGAGCAAAAAAGAAGCTACGAAGCAGCCGGTCAACAACCTTTCGCGAAATGCATTGTGGGAGTAGCAAACAGCGTTATATATCCTGTTAACACTAACTGACACTTTACTACCTCCGTGTAAAAACAATTTAACAGTATCACAAGTGTTGGCAAGCGCCATATAAATAGAGCCGAGGAGCATTAATATTTTACACAAATATGACAGAGGAATATCACTTCTTCTTGTTGCTCTAGAACAAAAACTTTCACCGACTGAATTTCTCAGCATCTGATTTGTCTGCTCGCCTGTTAAACGTGAAAGCAAACGTGACGTGTAAAACGAGATTATGACTTTGAGAAGATAAGGCCTTCCTAAAAGAATTTTCCAAATCCTTTTTTTCGTTCGGTAAAACTCGGCACAAAATTTAAAAAGGAAAGAACAATTTCATTTACTCTTTCACTTTGGGCAAAATATTTCTTGACAGAGCGTCAATCATGAGAAGCAAAGAAACAGAAAGTCTAACAGTGAAAATAATTCTTTTCGGCATTCTGTTTAAAAAATGAATTGTTTATTTTAAATACTAGATAAGGGATGGCGAACCTTTTCCGACTAGTGTACCACTTAAAGTTTGCTTTACTGCTTTTAAGGGTTTAGATTTCAACATGTTTATTGAGAAACAAGGATGGAAGAAGCAGAGGGCTTGTATTTACAGTGCCAACGGAAACATAATTGACGACATTAGTACAATGGCGATGAAAATTTACAGATGCAGATGTGCTATATACACTGAAGAGCAATTGAATTAGAGATACCTGTCTAGTAACGTGTAGCACCACATTTCGCCCTGATGACGGCGGCGATTCGTCTCTGCATGGACTCGACAAGACACCGGAAGCGTTGGAAGCCATACGGATCCACGACCCCTGAACAAACTCCCACAGTTCACGAAGATTTGATGGAGGAATGTCAGAGCCTCGAACATATCTCTCGATGGCATCCCAGATGTGCTCGATGGGATTGAGGTCAGGTGACCTAGCTGACCACGGAAGCGAGGTCACGTCGGTGGAGTGTTCATCCAACCATTGGAACACAATTCGGGAGCGATGGCACGGTGCATTGTCTTGTTGCACGATGAGGTCCCCAGTGGGATGTTGAAGACGCACAAACGGGAGCAAATGGTCGTCCAGGATATCCCGGTAACGTTGACCTGTGAGGTACGATGTCACACGTACTAGGGGTCCCATTTCAGTCCACATAAACAGTCCCCATACGAGAATGCCACCCCCACCAGCTTGAAGAGTACGCTGCTGGCAAGAAGGACCCATCGCTTCATGTGGTTTACGCCGTACTCGTATCCTGCCATCCGCATGTACCAACGTGAATCTCGTCTCATCAGTCCAGGCAACATTTTTCCACATGTCTAGGGTCCAGTGGCTATGTTCCCGCGCCCATGCTAATATTTGCACCCTGTGATGTGCGGTCAGCAGCGGTACCCTCGTGGGACGATGGCTTCTGTACCCTATAGCGAGGAGATGGTTCTGGATGGTGTGGCTGCTTATACGTTTTTGTGCACCAGCGTTAAATTGCCGAGTGACTTCTTGCACTGTGGCCCGTCTATCCGCTGTTACAACGCGAGCAAGCCGACGATGACCCCGCTCATCCACACGCTGTTGTCCACGGCAGTTGGCCCTTGCAGGGATGGTTTCACCGGATTCGATGTACTCACGGTGCACCCGTGACACAGTGGCTCGGGAAAATCCCAGTGCCTGCACGACTTCCGAGATGGAGTGACCCATTCGTCGGGCTCCGACAATTTTCCCACGATCAAATGCGCTTAGATACTTCGTCATACTCATACTGCGTCCGACTCTTACTGATTCCCGTCGCATCCCTCCTTATATTGTCGGATCGCTGCATACGTCATGTCGTTTCCGTTTACAGGGACGCCCACAGTGCCACATTTGCATAACGCCAGCTGTCTCTAATTCAATTGCTCTTCAGTGTACAATGACAATAAAAACAAAGAAAAAGTGACAACATGGAAAAGTTGAGCAACAAAGTGAGCGGGAGCAATGATGTATGAGTAATGCTCAAGAGTACACAATGAAAGAATCAAAATGAACAATTCTATTAATGGGTACAGAGATGAATGTGTGGTTAAAATGCTATGTACATTGCAGTACCGACATGAAAGGTTAAAAAAATGTAGTGCAATAAATTAAAAATGATATGTACAAATGTATTCAAAGGCATTAACAAAATACTTCGATGGGGAAAACGCTCTTCATAGAGAGCGGGTGTGATGATCAAAGTAAGTCACAAAGACATGAATGAAAGTACCTGGAGAATTTCAGTAACCGTTCTGAAGAGGTATAGGAAGTTTGTTCAGACAGTCAGTAGAGTAAGATTTAGAAAGACAGTTCTCAAAAAAGGAGTTGTAGATGAACTGTAGGATCAGTAAATCAGGTTCGATACGGAGATTAAACCTGGAAAAAGCGACGTTTCTGAGAGTTAGTTAAGGCAGACGCATTTTCAAGGCGCAGTCGCGACAGAAGGCTGTTGCGGAAGATACTACACATTGCATCCCCTGCCTGGAAAATGGTGGGTGTTACTGGAACAGATCGAAGGTGTTGATGATAAATGTATGTGACGTGACGGGCCAGGATGAACACATAAGCACTTGCTGTAGGTAGCGGGGTAGGAGGTTGATACGAGCTATACAGGGTACTGTAAGCTCTAAATGAAAGGTTGAGTGCGCACAATGTTGCACCACAGAGAATGAAAGATGATTGAGAGGTAGAAGCACCGGACAGAAGAGATAAACATGGGGTGCATCTGCGGGCATGTGACAGAAGACACATGTTGGAGAAGTGATGAGGGTCATTTGATAGAGCGTGGCTGGTACTGGCAGCCGACGATGCAGAAGCAACCAATGGATATTCCTCTCCATCGGTGTAGACAGCACAGATGAAACTGTTTACCACACGCACGGTAAAGCTGTGGGTGGAACATCTGGAATCGGAAGTGGTACAGATGATGATGGAGCACAAAGGAAGCGATAGAGAGAAGAAACAGAGAAACTGCAAAGCGGGAGAGTAGAGCCTTGAAAAGTGAGAAAAAAGGGGAGGGGGAGGAAAGCGGAAGGAACGAGTGACAGGCCAGCAGGGGAAGCAAGGACGGGGTAAAGTGTAACAATAGCTGTGCGGATATCAGAGTAGAGTGAAAGAGAAGAAGCAGTGCTAGGAAGCATAGGAGAGATGTCAGAGAAAGGTTTCCACAGGAGATCAGTGGTAAGTAGGTCTCGAACAGTCACGACCCCTGCAGGGAGCCATGAGAGGTCAGTGAAGTGAGAGGCGTCAGGGGGTGGATGACAGAGCAATAGATAAGTGGTTGGGCCAAGAGTTCAGTGGTTGGGCCAAGAGTTCAGTGGTTGGGCCAAGAGTTCAGTGGTTGGGCCAAGAGTTCAGTGGTAGAGGCAGGAGGGGCACGAAGAAGAGGCAGAGAGTGAATAAAAAAAGGGCTTCAACATAGATAGGGGAAAGGCGAGAGCGAAGAATAGAAAAGTGATCCATCAACACAAGTGTGGTAATAGTAAATCTTGGATTTCGGCGAGAAACCATCACATCCATGGACTGTAGCTGGATTTGGTGAATCTGTCAGGATACGGAGGAAGATGATCACTCTATGAGCTCTATAGAGGAGCACAACAACTGTAAGGGAAATCCCTCCTATAGAGATCGGGCGATAGAGGGTTGAGAGTTGAACCCAGTCATGGTGTATCCAGACGACTTTGGACACTATTCTGGTAATCTCCTGAAGATAATAGAGAGGTAGCTTGAGGACTGTCCAAGAATAAAGGCACGTTGAGAGGAGGTAAGTACGAGCAATTCTCGCTCGAGTGGCATAAGATGTGCAGAACTGTGTGTTCCTCCAAAAAGCAGCCGAGCGATTCAGACGCGCATGGAGCGAGTTCCATGTGGCATTCCTCGCAGCTAAGGGAACGCCAAGACGTACTTCAACGAACTTTTTCGTAGTGGGAGTCCAAGAGGTTCCCCAAGGGTTGTCGGATCGGGTGGTCCAGGCCTCCGCACCAGAGTCCTGTACTTTTTGTAGTGTTAAGGCTTGCGCCGGAGCAGGATGAATAGAGTGCGTAGCAATCTGAAAGGATGTCGAACTGATGCAGAATGTAGAATGGAGTTGTCCCGGATGCAGAATGTTGCGTCGTCCGCATACGCCAAATAGGTGATTTGATGGTGTCTTTTGCTTGCAGTCAGAGGAGGAAGTACGGCAAGAACAGCATGATGAACTCTACGCAGGAATGGCTCGAAGGCAATGGCAAACAATTGATCTGACAAATGACAGCCTTGACGAATACCACGATTGAAATTGATGGGAGCTGTAAGAAACGCGACCGTCCTGACATGGAGAACCGCGTCCTGATAGAGGTTGAGGATGGTAGTAACAAAGGCAGGGGGAAACCAAAAGCAAGGAGTGCTAAAGAAAGGTAAGAGTGGGAGGTATTATCCAATGCTCTACGCTGGTCTAAATTAAGAAGCGCGAGCGATTCTGAGTCAGTATGAGCGAGATGAGAGAGGTCACGAAGAAGATGTAGGTTAGAGGCGATAGACCGGCTAGGAACCGTGTAGGTTTTGTCAGTAGTAAGAAGAAAAGGGAGGACAGAATTGAGTCTGCGAGAAAGGAGTTTAGTATAGAGTTTGTAATCAAGATTGAGAAGTGAGATTGGACGCCGATTCCCCAAGTCAAGGAGGTCACCCTTCTTAGGGAAAAGCACGACATGTGCCAAAGTGAAACCCCTCGGGAGAGAATAAGCGGTAAGAGCAATAGAAAAAGAAGCAAGGAGGAAAGGGGAAAAGCAGAGGAGAAGGTAATGTAAAAGGCAAGAGGGAAGCCGTCAGGGCCAGGGACGGCGCGAGAATTCTGAGAATGTAGGACGGTTCTAAGCTCGGAAGAGGTAGGAGGTTGTAGAAGAGAGACAGAAAGATGAGAAGGAATTTGAGGTAAGGAAGAGAGTAAGGACGCGGCTGCAGTAGATGAGGGAGGAGGGATTTCACTGTATTTGTTGACGAAATAGTGACGGACGTGTGAGCAGAGGATGTCTGAATCTGAGGAAACACTGCCATCAGGTAGCCGAAGAAGTCGAAGATGATGAGAGGAACGATGCTTGTCTTCAAGCGTGGAAATAAATTTGTAGGAGCATTCCTCCGGTGTTAAATGCTATAATCGAAGGCGGAGGATGGCCTGATGGGCTTTTGGTTCAAGTAGAGCACACAAGTCGATATGATACGCCGCATATTGCGGGTGACCAACGCCAAGGTGAGTTAAAATTTGTCGGAGGTTTCCTTCTTTCGTGATGCATGAGGTATTAACACGGAAAGAATAGCACTTCAAAAAGTGAAGAAGATGGGATTTGACTGTGAGCTAATATGTAAGAGCACAAGTGGCAGTAGCGACTCCAGGTAGGAAACTTTGGAAAAGTTCCCGTACTGCAGAACAGAACTCTGGATCTTCAAAAAAGGATGACTGAAGAGTCCAAGAACGAAATCTCGAATTTTTCCGAGATGAGGATCCAATGGTGGTAACGACAGCACAGTGGTCAGAGGATGCCGTGGGAGAGTGGATACAGTCTGTTATGACAGGAAGAAGTGATGATGTGACATAAACACGATCCAGTCTGACGTAAGTAAGAGTAGAGGCGATTGTTTTCTGCCACGTGTAGGAAGTTGTCGTTGGATGAAGCTTACGAAAAACATCGTGGAGATCAAAATCTGCCACGATGGATCGGAGCTGCTCCACCAGACGAATGCGATGCTCATTGACAGTTGGAGAGCGGTCTAGATCAGGTTGGAGAGTGCAGTTAAAACCCCCGTCGATCACAATGTGATCGGACGGTGACGCAGATTGAAGGGCTGTTCGCAAAGACATGAAAAGCTGTGATAGTGGAGTGGAAGACTGGGGTACATAGATGTTAAATATCAAGTACTTCTGACTATCATGAATGAAGGAGAGGCGTTGTAGTTGATCTCGACAAAGGTTCTGAACTCGGAGGGAGGAGACGATTTGGAAAAAGCGTGAACGAACGCCTATCGCTATGCCACCATGTCGTGATAGTCGAAAGCGTGATGGAATGTGAAATCCCATTGGCGCCAACGGCGGAAGAGCGTGGATGAAAGACAATTAGTCTCTCCCCGCACGGGGATAACTGGTTTTCCAGTTATTTGGGGAGCGGCGCCCCACGGCCCGAGCTGACCTTGTGACTGGTCAACATCTGATGTCATGCCACAGCTTGTTTTTTTTTTCTTATTTTGGTGCTGTTGGTGTTTGCAGGGACGGCTGTTCATCCAGCTGTTGGGGAGTCGCGACCCCACGATCCCGAGCCCCCGCACGGGGATAACTGGTTTTCCAGTTATTTGGGGAGCAGGCGCCCCCACGGCCCGAGCTGACCTTGTGACGGGTCATCATCTGATGTCATGCCACCGCTTGATTTTTATTTTGGTGCTATTGGTGTTTGCAGGGACGGCTGTTCATCCAGCTGTTGGGGAGTCGCGGCCCCACGATCCCGAGCTGGTCTTGTGTCTCGCTTTTTCGTTTTTATTTATTTTCTCCACTGGCTAGTTGCCCGTGTTGTATACTTTACCTAATCGCTACCACGTTATGCACTAACACCCCGGTCTTGTGGTTTTGTTACCCTCCACCACTAACTGTATTATATTAACCGCTCAGTTCGTAGGTTGCTGAGATTCCGTTTAGGTTCCCTTCCAGGATTTGTCTTCTTTGGATTTCTTTTTTTCCTTTTAGCTGGTTTGGGTGCTAGACCTACCTGCATGTTTGCCGCGTGCGGAGACCCGTGAGGCGGAAATGGGATGTCTGGCGGCTGAGGTCGCAGGAGACCGGATAAGTGCCTCCTGTGTACCAACACTCCTCTTCGACCCCGGCTTCGCTGTAAACGGGAGGCTAGAGACTAACCCACCTCTAGTCAGAAGTCTTGTACCAAGTTGTGTACACGGCTTTAGCGGCTTTTTGTCGTATAGCACGGCAGGGTGAGCCCGGGGGCTGTGGGATCATGCCAAAGGCGTTGGCATGACGGTACCCGGAGGCCGAAGTGTCCGCCGAGTGCGTGTGATCACAGCCAACGGACTATATCTGCAACGTATAAGCTCCAGAACTGTGTCCAGCGTCATTTTCTTGGCTTGCAGACCTCCAGTTCTCCCTTGTAGGGCTCGGTGGTGGGTGGAGTAGTCTGCAGACGAATTCTTCTCCTTTTTTTCATGGGTAAACCCAAAAACAAACGCTCCAAATTCAAGTCACCTGAGCAAATGATCGTTGACAACGACTCTCCTTCGTCTTCTCAACCTACCAAGTCTCATACCCTTAAAAGATCTTTAGATCATGATCTGGACCAAGAATGTGGAACCTCTTCTTCGGCAGCTGTACCAGTCGCTCCGAAGCGTCGTCTCCCCTCGATTGTTGTGAATACGCATGCTACATACTTAGTTGTGGAATCCATCGATCCGAATGAGAGACTGTCCACCAGATCTCCATTCTTCATTTCTAAAGCTTTGGACGCTGCAGTTGGCCCTTTGAAGTCTGTGAGGAAGCTTCGCTCTGGGGACCTGCTTGTCCAAACTTGCAGTGTTTCTCAGAGTAACACTTTTCTGCACCTCACTGGTCTTCAAGGCATTCCTGTCAAAGTGACACCTCACCCGTTTCTTAACACCTCTCGGGGTGTTATTTCGGAGTTTGATCTCTTGCCATGCAGTGAAGAAGAATTGGTGACTGAACTTGCAGATCAAGGTGTTATTGCTGCACGCCGTATGATGTTTCGGCGCGATGGTTCTTTGATTAAGTCTAAAAATGTGATCTTGACTTTGAACTCCCCGAAAGTTCCAACCGAAATCAAGGCTGGCTACTTGGTCTGTGGAGTTCGCCCGTACATTCCCAGTCCTCTGCGCTGTTTCAGATGCCAGAGGTACGGGCATTCACAACGTTTCTGTAAGAGTTCCGCTCGTTGCGCTAATTGTGGCTCCAGTGAACATGACGGGGAAGGTTGCACTTCTGCGGCCTGCTGTGTTAACTGTGGTGAGGCCCATGCAGCTTACTCCCGCAACTGTATGAAATGGAAGGACGAGATGGCTATCCAGCGCCTCAAGACCCTGGAGGGCCTCTCGTACCCTGCTGCCAAGGCCAAGTTGGGTATACCCACCACCCGACAGCGTACTTTTGCCGCAGTTGTTAAGTCTCAGCCACAACCCGTGCAGCCTTTTGTTCCGCGCCCTGTAGCTCTCGCCGCACTTGCCAAGCGATCTACAGCTGAACAAGCGACACAGGTGGATTTCACCGAGCTCCAGCTTATTCGACCAGCTGCGTCTTCGCCTTCTCTTTTGAAGACGCCCGCCTCTTCCGGTTCCCAGCAGACAGCCTGCACGTGCGGAAGACCCGGCCCTCAATCCGCAAAGGTGTGCGGTGTCCATCAAACTGTCTCGGCCTCAGCGAGGGTCCCCACCCTCACCCAACACTATAGAAGAACACGGGGGAGGAGAGTGACAGTTCGTCCCCAGCCTCTACCAGCATTGCAGAGGAACATGGGGGGAGGAGAGTGACAGTTCGTCCCCGCCCTCTGCCAGCATTGCAGAGGAATGTGGGGGGAGGAGAGTGACGGTTCGTCCTTTTCCATTAGTAAATATGTTACTTTTAATAAACTTCATTAACTACCTTTTCTTCACTGCTTTCTTCATACTCTTTTTCAACTTTTACCAAGCCTGTCTGATCTTCATCATTTTCCACGTTTTTAAAAAATCTGTGGCTGATCGTTCTTTGTCTGGCGCTCTTTGGCCAAACCTGGCCCTTGCACCAATAAAATCCAACAACCAACCAACCAATTAGTCTCTTGTAGAAAAACTAAGTCGGCATCTAATGGGGCTAGGTCTTCAAAAACTAGCGAGTTGGCTAGTGGGGAACTAAATCCCCTAAAATCCAAGTTCACTATCTTGAATGGGTAAGTCAGATGGTGGCTGGAGTGTATCGTCAGCTGCTTTGCATAGGAGGTCTAGACGACGAACGAATTTCATTATCCAGCGCGGATTACCTATGGTCTCTCAAGGCAGCGCTTGAATGTGAGAACGTATAATTTGCAATTGTAGAAGAACATATGTAAGATTTGCAGTATAAAAGGAAAGAAATTTTCTCGACTGTTGGTATTGTCGAGGACCTGAAAGGAAATTATATAGAGCATCTCCAGTTATTGTAAGTTGATGAAGAGAATGAGTTTCCAAGAATTGAAGAAATTCGTGTGAGAGAAATGGGTCTTTTTTTTTTTTTTTTTTTTTTTTTTTTTTTTTATTTGATTGGAGGTTTAACGACCACCGTGAGCAACTCAATGGGCTATAAGCAGTCGCCCGTCCCTAATTTAGGGTCACTGGTTCCAGGGAAGGGAGAGAGCCAGTGCCTTAAGACAAACACAACATCCATGCCTCACCGGGATTCGAACCCGGACCCCGTTCGGACGAATGATCAGAGGCCATCGCTTAGACCACTGCGTCACCGGGGCGGCGAAATGGGTCTGCAGACCCAGTATCAGTGTCAGCTGCTGGTTTAACAGAAGAATCTGAAGCAGTGTGACCGACAGAGTGATCGCTTCGGTCAGAGCGGTCAGTCGTTGTTCGGGTTTTCTTGGTACGCGTATTGTGGGTCCTTCGACGCTTTCCCTTGACCCGAGGGGTGGTAGCATCAAGGTTGTCAGGTGCTTTGAAATGGCTAGTTGCAGTGGACCAACCAGAAGAAATAGACGTTTCTACTTGAGTGTCCCCCGAGTGAGAGGATAGGGAGAATGAACTGATAAGCGAAGGTATGTCTGATGAAGGAAGTGACAGTGAAAGGAACTCAAGTCTGGATTCTGCAGGTCTTTGCGAAGTCACGCATTGACCAACGGCTGTAGTGCTACTTTTGTCTGAAGTCACGCGTTGATCAACGGCTGAAGTCACGCGTTGACCAACGGTTGTAGTGCTACTTTTGTCTGAAGTTACTTGTTGATCACCGGCATCGGCTGAAGTCACGCGTTGACCAACGGCTGTAGTGCTACTTTTGCTTTTAACTTGTGCAGAAGACATTGAGGGTACCGCTGAAGCAGGCGGTGTTTAAGCTGTCGAAGTTGAAGTAGAAATGTGATGTAGACATAGGGCACCGAGGGTGTCCATAACCTTTACAGATTGAACACATAGTGCCGACAGTAATGGAGATATCAAGGATATATGTATCACAACGGATAGTGAACTTGGGTGGAACACGTAGTTTCGCTTCATCAGACGGAAAAACCACTCTTACATTTCGTCGTAAGCCAAGAAGATAACGATCTTCCGGCAGGGCTGGAAAAGAGGAGAAAGTGATGATTGTTCCCACAATACGTCCAAAGTTTTGCGCAATGGACAGTAAAACTTCGTCAGAAATTTCTGGAGGGACTGTTGAAAAACTCAGAACAGTAGGCATATGGGAGATAGAATCAGCATTAATATGGCGATCACCAATAGCAAGTCCATTATTTATAACTTGAAGTACTTAAGTTTTGAACAGAAATGTGATGCGAAACAGATATCATGGCACAGTAACATGTTCAAATTCAAATACCATTACGTACCTAATATTTCGTTGGGTGACTTTGTTTTGATTTAACAACGGCTGCACACCTCTTGGGCATGCAGTCAACTAACTTATGCAGCATATCGGATGAAATACAGTTGTGCCAAACGTTAGTAATTGCGTTAATCAGTTCTACATTATTTGTGCGGTGACGGTTCCTGCACTTTTCTTTTAAGAATGAGCCACAAATTCTCAATCGGGTTCAAGTCTGGCGAATTACCAGACCACGGAAAAGGCAGAACATTACCTAAAGACGTCACATAAGCTTTAATGATTTTTGCACGGTGGCATGGGGCCAAATTGTCCTGGAAAATGTATGGCTGACCCTGGAACAAATCACTTCCTGAAGGCACCATCTTGTCCTGTAGGATACTTTTGTACACCTGTGCATTAACAGTTCCCTCACACACATGGATTCTGCCCACTCCAGCAGCAGCAAAACATCGCCAAATCATAACACTGCATGGATACTTTCTTGTCTTAAGTGTGCAAGAGGGATGCAACGCCTCGTTATTTCGTCAAAATACTCGGCACCCCGCGTCGTTACCGCCACTGTTCAATTTTGTCTCATCACTAAATAACATTTGACACCACCTATCAGTGTTTCGCTCCTTATGTTCCTTTGCCCATTCTAAATGTTTCCTGCATTGTACATTGGTTAGCAATGGCTTCTTTACCGCCCTGTGAGACGTCAGCCCCATAGAACGTAACCTGTTCTTCACTGTTCGAGGACAAACAACAGTATCACAGCTCTCCCACAATTCTTTGGCAAGAACTGTTCACGAGACGAACCTGTTTCGCAGACATAACCGTTTCAACGCGTTGTTACTTCTAGGAGTTGTTTTCATTTTTCGGAGACATTTATCCATCCTGCCATTCTTGATTCCACCCATGTCACGGATCTTTGCCAGCTGCCGTCCAACTGTACTCTTGTGCACCCCAGTTATCTTGGCAATTTCTGCATTGCTTTTGTGTAATTCACTTAAAATCACCATTCGCGAAGCTTTTCGTGGTGAAATATCATCTAATCTTCCCATAACTGCAACACAGTTTCCACAGAATAAACGAAATGCACTCTAAACTTCAGATATGCACTGCAGTCCACAGGAGTAACGACTACACACTCACCAATGCAAACGAACTACCTACGCGCACTGCGAAAACGTCTGGAATAACCCCACGTACATCGCCTGCCCGGGATGTAAGGTCAAGTGATGCGTAACATCACAGCCTCTCCTTGACAAATGTCAACCCCGCCTTCTCGTGGTGCATCCTGTTCCCACTAAAGGGGCTCTGACGACCGCCCATAGCGGTATAACTATACCATCGGGATTAGAGGAAATTCTATCCCACACTCACCAACCCGCTTGACCAGCGTGGTGAGTTATGGCCAAACCCCTCCAAAATGATTCCACAACTTAAATCTTGGCCCTCAGTCTCCGGCAGCTGGAATGTACCTGGCCAAGGCAGCGGCCAGTGCGACATGAAGGCAGAGGGTGCTAAGAATCCCCCGGAGGACCGGACTAGGCTGCCATCTGATGCTGACCTTGGCAACGTACAATGGACGCTCCCTATCTTCTGATTCAAGGCTTCTTGAATTGGAAGAGGAACTACAAAGGATCAAGTGGGACATCGTGGGGCTAAGTGAGGTAAGGAGAAAAGGAGAAGATCTCATCGAACTGAAAAGTGGACATCTCTTCTACTATCGTGGGACAGATACTGGCAGAACTAGTGGTGTTGGATTTATAATAAACAAGAAACTGAAGGATAAAGTTGTAGAAGTTGAAAGTTCCTCTGACAGAGCTGCACGACTTGTTATCCAACTCTCGAAAAGATACCAGGCTCAGATTATTCAAACATGCACCCACCACAAGTCATCCTGAAGAAGAAATTGAAGAATTTTATGAGGAAATTTGTCATCTAAATAATAAAGGTAAGCAGCACTTGAAAATAATTATGGGAGATTTCAATGCAAAAATAGGGCAACGGCAACAGAATGAAACTTCAGTAGGTAAATTCGGTCACGGCAACAGAAACCAGCGTGGAAATACTCTCGTTGAGTTTGCAGAGGCAGAAGGGTTTTTCATCTTGAACTCCTTCTTCAAGAAAAAGCCACACAGGAAATGGACATGGAGACATCCAAATGGGACGACAAATGAAATTGATTTTATTATGTGTAACAAAAAATTCGTCATAGAAGACTGCAGTGTGCTAAACAAGTTCAACACAGGTGGTGACCATAGATTGGTGAGATGTAAGATGCACCTCAACGCTAAACTTGAACGTGGCAAGCTCATAAGGCAAACAAAATCTATTGACATAACCAACCTCAAAAAACACCATAATACCTTCAAGTTAGAACTGAAGAACAGGTTCTCTGCTTTAGAAGGCCTAACATCGGAAGAAGTGGACATCTCTGAAGTTAACAGAAAAGTAACCAAAGCTCTTATGGAAACAGCAACAAAATTAGCTGGGTCTAAGAACAAGTTGCATGTGAACAAATTATCAGGAAAAACCAAAATGTTGATGCAAAAAGAAGAGAGATGAGGACAACTAAAGAAGATGTGACTTCCAAAGTGGAATATATAGAGCTATGCAAGACAGTAGAAAAAAGTATCACTGAAGACGTAAGGAAATTCAACTGTGAACTAGTGAGGAAAGCAATTGAAAACAACCAAAGCCTAAAGATAGCAAAGGGACATCTCAGTAAGGGAAGAAAACAGATTATGGCACTGAGAAAAGAAGATGGTTCTGTAACAAGAAATAGAGGCGAAATTTTGACAAGAGTGAAAGATTTCTACTCCAAATTATATGAAAGGGATGATATATGCACTCCAGACATCATGAAAGATACCAGTACCAGAGTTCCTCCAGTCCTTCCAGCAGAAGTTGCACATGCAATCAAGAACATGAAGCGAGGAAAAGCTCCAGGAGAAGATGGAATTACTGTAGACATCATACAAGAAGCAAGTGGAGAAATCGAAACAGTACTCGCCCAAATTTTCACTCGATGCCTTAATGAAGGAAAAATTCCTGAGGATTGGAACACCGCTACAATGATCCTGCTACATAAGAAAGGTGACATTGAGGATCTCGGAAACTACAGACCTATCAGCCTCCTATCAGTAGTTTATAAAATCTTCACTAAAGTTCTTTCACACCGCTTGAAGGTAACACTGGACATGGCTCAACCGAGAGAACAAGCTGGATTCAGGAGTGGCTACAGCACACAATAGATCACATCCACGTGCTGAGAGAACTAATTGAAAGAGCGAGGGAATATGAACTTCCATTGTGCATGGCTTTTATCGATTATGAAAAAGCCTTTGATTCGGTGAAACCATCAGCAGTTACAATGGCTCTGAAAACCTGCGGTATTGAAGATGCATACATTAATATTATTAATAACATCTATGAAAATGCAAGTGCAAAGATTAGGCTGTTTGAAAATACAACACACGTAAAAATTGGAAAGGGAGTGAGACAAGGTGACACCATATCTCCGAAGCTCTTTAATGCCACATTGGAGGGTGTTTTTCAGTCGCTGAGCTGGGAAAACAAGGGGATAAAGATTAATGGAGATTATCTAACCCACCTTCGTTTTGCTGATGACGTAGTCATTTTTGCAACTACCCCATCAGAGCTGCAGAGTATGATCCAGGAACTTGCTGACAAGAGTAAAGAAGTGGGATTAAAAATGAACTTTCAGAAGACAAAAGTGATGTTCAATGCTTTTACAAGAAATGAAGATTTATCGATTGATGGAGAAAAGCTGGAGATAACAGAACACGTACGTTTATCTTGGACAGCAGGTATCAAGTGAGGGTCACATTGATGAAGAAATTAATCGGCGTACAAAACTTGCCTGGAGAGCTTTTGGAAGAAACAGCATAATTTTCAAGAGCAATATGCCATTATGTCTTAAAAGAAAAAGTGTTTGATCAATGCATCCTTCCAGTGCTTACGTATGGTGCAGAGACGTGGACCTTAACTAAAAGAGACATACAAAGGCTGCAGACAACTCAAAGTAGCATGGAGAGGTGCATGCTTGGTGTAACCAGGAGAGATAAGAAGAGGAACTCGTGGATCCGAAAATGACTAGAGTGGAAGACATCATGATCAGAGTTAAATCCCTGAAATGGCAATGGGCTGGACATACTGCCAGAAGGACAGATCATCGATGGACAGCCGAAATTTTAGATTGGATTCCAAGGGACAGGAAAAGACCCAGAAGAAGACCACATGGGAGATGGGTGGATGAAATTCGAAAGTATGCAGGGGTGACATGGAGGAGACTGGCACAAGACAGACCGTTGTGGAGGAAACTTGGGGAGACCTTCGTCCAGCAGTGGATTGATAATGGTTGACAATGAGGATGATGATGACATCGCCTGCCCTTTATATCGCCTGCACGCGGACGAACAAGCAAGCTCCGTCGGCTTGTAGCAACGACGATGACATTTCACATAACGAAGTGTGCTTCCTTCGCAGCACATTTCTTGTAATAACTTGAGTTCTGTTAAAGATATTTCCATTCTGTAAACTTCTGCATGAAATGTGCTTTAAAATTATATATATATTTATATATATATACACACACAGTGTGGCAAATAATTTTTAAGACTGGGTCTGTAAAATGAAATGGAAACAAGAAATTATAATTTGTTTTGGTTTGTTATTCGAACTAAGTCCCTCCGGCTTCAATACACTTGTTACAGCGATTTAATAATGATTCGAATGCCTGTTCCAGTTCACTTTGCGGAATTGCCTCCAAAGCACACGTCGAAGCTGTTTGTATGGTCGAAATATCATCAAAATAACACCCTTTTAACGTCATTTAAAGTTTTGGGAATAAAGAAAAGTCGCAGGGCGCTAAATCAGGCGAATACGGTGGATGATTCAACACACAGACGTTATTTTTTGCTAAAAATCTACGAACAAGAAGTGAGGTGTGACTGGGTGCATTATCGTGCAACAAACACCAGCTGTTTTCATCCCGATATTCTGGACGAATGCGACGAATTCTGCCCATCAAACGCCTCAAAACATTTAAATAAAACTCACCAGTAATTGTTTGTCCACTTGGAACAAATTTTTTGTGGATAATACCCTTACTATCGAAGAATGTAATGAGGTGAGTTTTTTGACTTCCATTCCGCACTTTGTAGCTTTGTTTTAGGATCATATTGAAAATACCATGTTTCATCACCTGTAACAATCGATTTTACGAAGTTTGGATCATTTTCAGCGGCTGAAATGATGTCTCTGCAATGTGCACTTCTCCTTGATTTTTGTTCATTGGTTAACGTGTGTGGAACAAATTTAGCACAGACTTTTGTTTTGCCCAAATCTTCATGCACGATGGTTTGAATCGTTTCTTTGTTGATGTTTAAAGACTCTTCCATCATTCTTAGTGACGCACATCGATTGGTTGCCACGAAATCACGCACTTTTTTAATAATCTCAGGTGTCCTAGATGAACTTGGTCTTCCGGTACGCTTATCATCTTCTAGCGTATCTCTTCCGCCCAAAAAACGTTTGTGCCACAAGAAAACATTTGATCTACTTAAACAAAACTCACCGTAAACTTGTTTTATCATTTGGTACGTTTCCGAGGCACTTTTACCAAGTTTTGCGTTAAATTTAATAACAGCCCTTTGTTCCATCTTAATAATTCAACATGAAAAAAATTTTACTTCTCTAATGAACGGCCGTTTCGTTTGAGTTACTTTAACAACTGCGCAATACTTTTGGCAGAAAGCAAGCAGATGGTCACGATTTATAACTCTTTCGCGATTACACTGGTAACGCCACCGTACGCTGAACTCTAGCGCCAGTCTTAAAAATTCTTTGACGCACTGTGTATATTGTGAGTATTGTCTGCATATTTACTTTTGCAGCAACACTGAAAACCCAAAAACGTCAGAAATTTCCAGAGTTGCTACTAATTTCTCCGTAACTGCAGTCCTTATGACTTACTAATATTTTAATTGTGGCCGTCAGTCGGGTAGCATTATTTCGTTGAATCTTCTTTTGCTCTTTGGTATTTTAAATATAGTCATTTTAAGATTAGAATGAAAGTAATAAAAGACGAACAGAAACATATTAATAAAAATAAAAGGATTTGTTCTGCAAAATTTGGATTCACTCAAATGGCCGCACTTAATGGCGTAGAAGGTCGCAGATTCCCCACCCCTGATCTAGATGGTTCTAAATGATTTTTGAACACGGTAACACCTTTTAGAAATCTCCATTGCTTTTGAATTATCTAGATACTTCCAAGTGATTATTGAATGTTGTAAAACACTTCAGATAACTCAGTTGCTTTGGAATTACATAGATGTTCCACCTGGCTGTACTGTGGAAACGTAAAACGTTTAAGGTTCCTGCGCGTTGCTTTGAGTTATACATATTATCGAATGTTGCAAAGCTTTTTAAATCCGTATAACTGCGCGTTGCTTTGAGTCGTACAGATTATCGAATGCTGTAGACCTTTTTAAATTTGCATGACTTTGGTCGAAAAAGTGATCATTGCATCCAATAGTTCCAATCCATTCCTCTTGTTGGCTGCCATCGTCTTTTAGGTACAGCTTCAAACTTGTAAGCTTGTGCTTTAATTTTTAAAAGTAAATACTCCTTTCACATAAATATTTCAAAGAAAGCAGCTTACGTTTTCCCCATTCTTTCACTAAATCCCAGCAACTTTGAGTAGAAAGGAAATTCGAAGATTGAGTAAAACTTAATCCTCCATGGGCAAAGAAGCACAATCTAATCTGAGCCATTTAAATTGCATGAAGGTATTGAGACTCTTAGCGAAGCTAATGTGATAAAAATTTTGAAATTGTTCTCATATTTCATTTTGTGTAAAGAAGATTAAAGTGTTCAATAATTAAAGCAATTTTTTTTTCTTTCTCTCTTTTTGTTTTCACAGTTGTGTGCGCAAGACTTCCCTCGGCCATAGCTGAAGAGGAATGTTTAAGTAAGTACATTATAGTTTAAAGTCAGAAAATGTATTTTTATTATCTTTCTTCTCCATGTTCTCTCGTCGAGAGAATGTTAAATGAGATTGCCAAGTCCTTCCGGCGTTCTGCTGCCTCTCGACGAGTAACTGGTGTTTCAACAAAGGATCTTCTTTTTTCTTGAAGAACAGCTGGACCTATTAACGAAGAGTTTTTAATGAGCCGCTGAAACAGCAGTCTGTCCTGGAGATCTGCAGGGAGACTACGCTTAATATTTAAATGAGCATCAAATTAACATGACGACGCGATCGAAACAAAAACAGCCTTTGATAGAACACGGGATATGCTACGGGTTTTCTTTGAAACATTATAAATGTTGCTGAATGTCAAAACAGCATTTCCTGCAGAGTTATAAGTGCAACGTAGGGATAATTGCTTAAAGAAATTATGATGATATGCTTTCCTCATTTGCTCTTCGTTTAATAGTAAAAAATTATTAGGTTACTATAACAACGAGACAAAGAAGGACATAGGGAGGGTGTTACTAGGAAGGAGGGAAAGAAAGTGAAAAAGAGAAAGAAATAGGAGAAGGGAGTCAGGGAAAGATGAAGTGAAGGTGGAACTACGCGAAAGGGAGACAGCGAAGAGAGGTAAGGAGGAGACCAATACAGTGAGAGTAACAGAGAGAGAAAGAAAGACAGATAGACTGAGGGCAGCGAAAAGAAGATGGTGAGACGCAGGGCCTTAACTTGGGAAAGCTGGAAGGAGCTAAGTTCCTTACGATCCCTCCTCACTCTGAAAAATGAAAGTTGCTATAAATCGCCTAACATTCATTTTTCGGGATTTATGAAAATTGCTTTGGTAGTTCTTCATACACATAAATTTGTTTGTCTATCGAACTTTTTAAACCAAATTTAAGAAGAAAACGCAAACATTCACTTCTCAAAGTAAATTAGAAGGAACCAGAGTTGGAAACGGGTCAAAAGTTTGGTACCCGGACCCGACCCGCTCCTGACCCGGACAAATCTGCTTCCAGCTATAAACTCGAATATATCATCATCATCATTATCAATCCACTGCAGGATGAAGATCTTCGCAAGTTTTTTCTACCACGGGCTGTCTTCGCCCAGTCTCCTCCATCCACATATGTCCCATGTGGTATTCTCCTGGGTCTTTTCCTGTTCCTTGGAATCCAGTCTAAAATTTCGGTTGTTCATCGGTGGTCCATTCTTCTGAAGATATACGTCTAGCCAATTGCCATTTCAGGGATTTTTCTCTGATCGTGATGTCTTCCATTCTTGTCATTTTCCTTATCCACGAGTTCCTCTTTTTACCTAGCATACATCTCTCCATGCTTCTTTCAGTTGTCTGCAGCCTTTGTATGTCTCTTTTAGTTAAGGTCCATGTCTCTGCTCCATACGTCAGCACTAGAAGGATGCATTGATTAAACACCTTTCTTTTAAGACATGTGACGTACTACAGAGGTGTGTCAGGACGACAAATCTGCAGAGAGACATTCTGTCCGCGTAGCTTAGTTGGCAAAGCGACTTACCCCGGAGTGAGGGAACGTGTAGGTATCGGCTATCTCCAGCTTTTCCCCATCAATCGATAAGTCTTCATTTATTGTAAAAGTAATGTATATCAGTTTTGTTTTCTGAAAGTTCATTTTTAATCCCCATTTCTTTACCAATTTCAGAAAATTCCTAGATCATACAAAGTAAATTAGAAGGAACCAGAGTTGGAAATGGGTCAAAAGTTTGGTACCCGGACCCGACCCGCTCCTGACCCGGACAAATCTGCTTCCAGCTATAAACTCGAATATATCATCATCATTATCATCTTCATCATTATCTGCAGCTCTGAAGTATTATTTCAAAGACCTCTGAAGGGTTCTTTGAAATATTTTTCTATTCAAAAATAAAATGGAAATAAACCCGGTTCGAAATCGGGTCAGGAAGAATTTGACCTGACCCGTTTAACCCACAAGAAATTGTCGACCCGTTGACCCAGTAACCCGTGACCCGTTTCCATCTATGGTAGAAATCGTTGTACCATTGGTTCTGCGCCGCATGCGCACAGGGTCCTTTCAAGTGGCGTAGTGGTTTAAGACATAGCTTTTGACCGCTCGTCCGAGATGGGCCCAGGTTCGAATCCCGGATAAGGTAGGTGGTGTACTTATCTTATGGCACCGTCTTTCTGCATTTCCAAAAACCAGTGACTGCTAATAGCCCAAAGAGAGTTCTTCATGGTAGTCGTACAACGAAATTTGTCCTTTTCTGCCGGTTAGCGGCATTCTAATTCACATCTTCCTACTCCGGAGCTCCAGTTCTACCTATTAAACTACACCGACATGGCTTATCGCTGCAACTTGCCGTTTTGACTTGCGTCAACTCTGTGGTACGTCACAGTCGTTAAGTCCAAATACAGAAAAGTATATGACCGCAGGCATTGATGTCGCTAAAGTTCAGGAGACGAAGAAATAGGTGTCCATTTTCGGAGATGCGCGAATTTCGGAGGAACTTAAAAAAAATGCGAGATAGTGAAGGGTGCAGCTGTAATTGCGTTGAGAAGTGAAACAAAGTTACTGCTATCATAAATTTCACAGGAAATCAGTAGCTCCAATAAAGTATATTTTGATAATCGAGTATTAGTGGATATTAGAGAAAATTGTATGAACTTATTTTTGTTTGTAAAGAAAAATATAGATGATGCACTTCAACATCGGACCGTGCAGTTTTATTATTTTCTACACAGGAAATATCCCTATATAAAGCTTGTTTAAAAAAGGCTTTACAATTATATTATTTTTATTGAAACTTTCGGTAAGATACGGATTTTTAAAAAGTGACCTTCATGTCATTCGTTTTAACGCTTTGTCTTTCATTTTCACACCAACGGTGATATTTTTAGTAAAAGGAATTGTTTATGTACATCAGAATTTAAACTTCGTGTCACTAGAATTCAGAAAAACTTCTTTTGATATTTGTGAAACTGCACTCTGGTCAAAACAAAAAAAAGTATTTCCGCAAGAACACAGGTTACAATTTTCCAGGAAGCCTTCCACCTGACGGTTGAGCCCTTATGTATTGAGCTTCGTTTTATAGCACAATTCAGATAATACAGCACAAATGGGTCCTAGTAACAGCCCTGGAGAGAGAGAGAGAGAGAGACAAACAAAAAGCAAGGGCTTTTAGAAAGAAGACTGAGAGCATGAGAGGAAGCAAAGTATGGGAAAGAGTGAGAGCAGGAAAACGAGAAAAGAAAAATTAGGGAGATAGAAAGAGAAATCATGAGATCGAGTTAGGAAGCGATAGACGGACGGCACGATAGAGAGGAAGGGAGAGGGACAGGCAGATCTTCAGAAAGTGAGGGAAACGATAGATAGGAGGCGAGATAGAGAGTGAGTGAGACGAAAGATTTCTCTTGAGAATGAGTGAGGAGGCGATGGATGGGCTGCAAGATAGAGAGTGAGGGAGACGAAAAATCAACCTTGAGAATGAGTGAGGAGGCGATGGATGGTAAGACAATAGATGAGGGAAACGAAAGATCTATCTTAAAAATGAGTGAGAAGGCGACGGATGGACTGCAAGGTAGAGAGTTAGGGAAACGAAAGATCGAACTTGAGAATGAGTGAGAAGGCAATGGATGGGAGACGGAGCGATTGATACGGAGAGTTAGATGAGCTTCTAGAGAGAGGGAGACAGATTTAACGCGAGGGACGTAGCGATGGACGGGTTGCGAGATAGAAAGAGCGAGAGAAAAGAATGACAAGTGAGCAATTGATGGAGAGAGACCGAGTGATGGTTGGAAGGTCTGAGTGGGGGAAGGAAGCGAGAAGACAGATTGAGAGCGAGAGACGGAATGTTGGACGAGCTGCTGGAGAGACGCAGAGGAAAAAGAGCGATTAAAAACGAGAGATGGAGCGATAGGAGGAATGGAGACAGAGAGAATATGAGAAATAGAGTGAAATTGTTAAAAATATGAATTTGAACTAAAGAAAACTTATCTGAAAGTAAACAATATGAGTCCTAACTACATTGTAAATTCATTCCCTCTTGCGAACGATAGTGCTGATCCATGTGCCAGCAAGAAACCTACCAGGTTTGAATCTCAGACTTTATTCTTCCCACTGAAGATGAATTATTTTAGCTTACAAAATTAATAAAGCAAGTTTATAAATGTGTCTATAAGACGTAATTCCTTCATACGTGTTCAGTAGAAATAAGTTTGCCGCCCCGGTGTCGCAGTGGTCTAAGCTATGGCCTCTGATCATTCATCCGAAAGGGGTCCGGGTTCGAATTCCGGTGAGGCATAGATGTTGTGTTTGCTTTACGGCACTGGCTCTCTCCCTTCCCTGGAACCAGTGACCCTAAATTAGGGACGGGCGACTGCTTATCGTCCATTGAGTTGCTCACGGTGGTCGTTAAACCTCCAATCCAAAAAAAAAAAAAAAAAGAAAAAAAGTTTCATCGTGTGCCCGAGAAGTCTATTAGCGTCATTTTCTGATATGAGTTTTAACTTGGACACCGTGCACCGAACACAGCTCACAACATCAATACAGCATTTGGAGAAAGCATTGTTACTGAACCATGACACAACAATAATTTTCTAAATTCTAGTCCGCCGATATGAGCCTCGTAAATGAACCACGCGGTAGACCAGAAGTAGGTATCGATGATGCCGAGTTGGAGGCCTTGAACGAATACGATCCTCGTCAAAGGGCGCAAAAACTTGGCGACAAACTTAGATTACACTATGCAACAATTTCCCGACACGGCCATAGGTAAAGTGAAGAAGATAGATAAATGGCTCCCACGCGAGTTCACGGAATGGAATAAAACACGACGATTTTATGTCTGCTCTTCTATGCTTATCCGCAACCAAATGAACGATATTTTGAGGATACGAGTGATCGCGGACGTTCGGCGCAATGAGTCGATCGCAGTGTAGCAGTGAATCACATCAAAAGAAGGTACTCCTTTCCGAGAAAGACCATATAGTCAGTGTTCCTTAGTCCGCAGCTAGTGCGATCTGCTTCTTCTTACAACCGGGTCAAACCATCACGGCGGACAGGTATTGTCAAGAACTTGGCATTATCTGTTCACCAAAGAGCGGACATTAGCCTATCCCGCACTTCTCCGCAATAACGCGAGACCCCACTTTAAACGCCAGACAATCCAGAAGCTGCACCAGTTGAGGTGCGAAACCTTCTGTCCTCCACCTTATTCACCTGATCTGTCCCCTATAGATTACTCATTCTTCAAGCACCTAGACAACTTTCTCCAGGGTAAGTCGTTTTCCAATCAAGCATCAGTTCTAATAGCATCCCTTGAGTTTTTCGTATCCCGAAGCTCGTTGTTTTTTTCAAGCCGGCTTACAAGAGCTTGCATCTCGCTGGCAAAAGTTTGTCGACCGGGCCGGTGCCCCAGTGGTCTAAGCGCTGACTTCTCATCATTCGTCCGAGAAGGATCCGGGTTCGAATCCCGCTGAGTCATGGTTGTTGTGTTTGTCTTACTACACTGGCTCTCTGCTGTTCCTGGAAGCAGTGGATCCAAATTAGGGATGGGCGACAGCTTTATAGCCCATTAAGTTGCTCACGGCAGTCGTTAAACGTTCAATCAAAAAAGAATGTAATCGTTGGCACAAATGTGCCGGGGTTTTTTTCACTGTTTCTGTGTAGCCACTCCTTCAGAAAACTTGAAAAATACATTGCCCTTTAGCGGAAATCGAACCCGCATCTCTCGATTTCCGTTAGCGCATGCTATTCGTCAAACCACCTACGACAAGGAAATTCCAAGCAACTGAAGCTTATCCGGTGTAGCTTATAAATCTGAGAACCGTTCAGATTTGCGCTAGTCGAAGCTATTCTGCGTTTTGTGACGTACTACAGAGGTGTAAACATGTGTGTCAAGAGGAAAATCTGCAGCGAGATATTCTGTCAGCGTAGCCTAGTTGGGAGAGCGACTTACTCCGGAGTGAGGGGGACATGGATTCGAGGACCGTCGCGGACAAACTTGTGTTTTCACAGCTTTCTCGCAGCCTCACCACGACTTTTTCTCACATCCGGGGTCGGATATACGTCACAAATTCTAGTGCGTCAGAGAACATATTACATAAGTGGGAAACGGTATGAGGAAGCACATAATTGCATCGAATAGCGCAAATCTAAACATGTTCTCAGATTTCTAAGCTACATCTGCTTAGCTTCAGTTGCTTGGAGCTTCCTTGTCCCAGTGGTGGTAGATTTGAGAAAGCTGTTTTCCTTTTTTTCAAAGTACTGAAATAATTTACATTTCCGTTTTAAATATTTGAACAGAGGCCCTTTATTTTCATTTCACAAATTTTTCCTGATATAATTATGCAATTTCTATTTTTATTCATGATTTTTTTTTCCTAAAATTGTGTACTGGATTTTTTTCACTGCAGTAAAAAGAATAAGGGACTGGCAGTCGAAGCATGAGTGCGGGCAATGCATTTCTAGCACAATTAAATTCTGCTTAACTATTGTTTTTTTCTTTTGTACACTTACTTATTTACATATAAATTGTTACAAAAAAAATTAACTGCTTTCTTCATCAGCCATGTTTTCGTTACACAAACTTTTTGCTCCTAGCAAAGCAAAATGTTTATCTGAAGGGCAAAACTTAGTACAATCCGTACCCTTTGCCTGAAAACTGGACTCAGCATAGCGATGACTATCACAGTCAACCTATCCAGCTTAAGTTGCTTTCCCCTAGATATATCCGTCAGGGGCTCAAAGCTATAAAACAACAGTCGTAACGTTTTATTTCGTCCACAGGGGATGCTGGTGGACCTGGGAAAATGCGAAATCTAGGAACGCGCATCAAGTGTGAAACAAGCTGAACTTTTGTCAGACATGAGCACACCTTATGGCAATGAAATAAATAAATAAAAAATTTCTTAGAAGCAGAATTTCCCTGGAATTTGCTAATATTTTAGCTTTTTTCCCTTTAGCCAAAATTTCAAGACAAAATTTACCTGGAATGGGAAAATTTTCGCCAATCTACCACCACTGCCTTGTCCTGGGTGGTGTAACGGATAGCATGCTCGAATGGAAATCGGGAGATTAGGGTTCGATTCCTGCTCCAGGGCAATGTAATTTTCAAGTTTTCCAAAGAAGGGGCTACATGGAAACAATGAAAATACGACACATGTGTGCCAACGATTACATTTGTATTGCCTCCGAAGAATTATTTCTTCAGAAAAATTCGTTTCCCACTTATGTATGACAAAATAGAATGTATGTTGCTGATTGGCTGTGATTATTGTATTAATAAATTTTATTTTGTACCGAATTTTTGGTGTTTGACGTTTACATCAATATTCCGGCATTTCACCTGCAACAACGTATTAAGGAATGTAAGGAATGAATGTCCTAAGAACGATCCATGTTTTAATTGAATTCAAACCTAATCAGAGCATTGCATTTGCAATTCACCTAGCAGTAAGAAATGATTTCCCCCTTTGCAACTAAAGTGAAGTGATTTGCTTGAATTTATGTTTTACTCATACCTTTTTCTGACTGAAGGGTAAGAAGGAAATATTTTTTGGATGGGACACATGGGAAAAATTAAAAGAGAAAAAAAAAAGATTAAAGAAAGTCCGAACACATTTTTGAGCTTTTGAAATAGTTTTCGTTTTAGTTAATAACGTTAAAGTTTTATTCATCTGCTTCGAAGAAGGATACGCCTGTGTTGAAACGTTTGCTTACCTCACTTCGCACTCAGCATTAAGCTCTGTCACGAAAATGCAATTACCTTGGTGTGCTGTTTCCCTGCTGTCAGATATTCCCTGCAAGTTTCTGAGAAATTCCGTGGTTTGTTTCTTTCTTTCTTTTTGTAGTACAAATAAGTTAACATTTTCGTACACCACCTTGTATTCTTTTCGAAACCGCGACATCTTTATTTATAAATAAAACGTGCGCATTCCTTGGAAGTACACACGGAGCAGGATTATATCTTAAAGCTAATTTGCTCTCCCAAACCAATAGATGTATATACTCACTGTAATAAAAATCCGCGCACCAAGAAAAAAACGTGTGATTAACGCGAAACTCGGCGAATAGCTATGGGGAAGGCAGACATGCAAATGATTAAAGTTTCGTGCGATGCCGCATGCCCGCGCATCCAAGACTGGCGCTGCAGTCGCAATCTTTGGTGCTTATAAGGCGCCACGCATGGGACTCCACATTCGTGCCGAAGTGCACGGTAAGAATCAGGTGAGGTCCCTGAGCGATAGACATGCCGACGCGTCATCGGAGATGTGCGTACGGGCAACTGACTGAGTTTGAAAGAGGCCGTATCGTCGGGATGAGGGAGGCAAGGTGGCCGGCGTGCCGAATCGGCCGCCATTAGGGCCTCTCACGGTACGGTGTGATCGTGTTGGGAGCAATGGACACGGGAAGGCACTCGGACACGGCGGACTAGATCTGGATGACCCAGACACACCACCAGCAAAGAGGACCGTGGGATCATGAGAGCTGCACGCATAGATGCAACGACGTCCTTGTCCAATATCCAGAGACATGGGCTGCTGTCCAAGGGACTCCTGCGTCCGCCAGAACCATTTCCAGACGCCTGGCGAAGGCGCATCTGCACTCTCGACGGCCCTTACGATTTCTGCCATTAACACCTGACCATCGTCGGCATCTATTGCAGTGGTGTCAGCTGCGAGCAACGTGGAATGCTACGAACTGGCGACGTATAGTGTTCAGTGACGAATCCCGCTTCTGTATGGGAACAGACGACCACCGTGTGAGAGCGTGGAGGACCGGAGGTGAGCTCTAAAATTCCAACCTCAGTTTACAGCGGCACACGTCCCGAAGTGCCGGCGTGATGTTCTGGGGAGTCATCGCGTATGACAGCCGGACTTCCTCGCAGTGATTCGATGGACATTGACAGCCCAGCGCTACGTACAGGAGATCCTGCGGCCCCATATGCTGCCTCTCCTGGCGAGCCATTTTCTAACAAGATAACGCCCGTCCGCACACGGCTCTGGTTTATCCGTACTGTCTACGTCATGCTTCGACGCTTCTGTGGCCTACCAGATTGCCTGATCTCTCTTCCATCGAGCACGTGGGAGGACCAGGTGGGACGCCAGCTTTTTCCATGCCCCAGTGTTCGTGATTTAGAGCGTCAGTTGCAAGAAGTGTGGGCCAATCCCAGGATCACGTACGGCGTTTCTTTGACTCCATGCCGGACCGTATCACCACATGAATCCGAGCACGAGGCAATCCGAGGCGGTCCGACGCGGTACTAACTCTGGCCGGAATGTGTATCGTATGTCCGCGGGAAATCGTTCTGCTGCTGTGATATTGTAATCACTTCTGTCCTTGGTACGTATTATCTCACTACTAAAATCTCATTTCAATCCGACGCCTACTTATACCGATGTTTTTCGGAATATAGACGCACTTTTTTTTAAAAAAAAGCTTTGATGTCAAAATCTTCCTGTGTCTCATATACCAAAGGTCGCCCTGTATGTGGATTTCTTTTCACTCTCCACTCTTCTCGCCCCATGGTTGACTTACACGTTGATCCAGGAGGACAAGTCTCTTTTAAGTTGATTGTAGCTTTAAGGAACTCTGCATTCTTAAGCTTTCCCCTTATTCTAACAAGATCTGTAAGCGTAAGTTACCCACGGCAAAATCAATGACAGTCAAATTATAGGATTTATTTGCTTTGCAAAGGGGCAGCTGTATTAGTGTAAGTTACCCAAGACAAAAGCAATGGCAGTCAAATTACAGTATTTACCTACTTTATAAAGGTGAGCTCTATAAGCGTATGTTACCCATGACAAAAGCAATGACAGCGAAATTATAGGAATTATTTACTTTGCAAAGGACAGCTGTATTAGCGTGAGCTACCCAAGACAAAAGCAATGGCAGTAAAATTATAGAATTTATTTGCTTTGCAAAGGGAAGCTCTATAAGCGTATGTTACCAATGGCAAAAGCAATGACAGTGAAATTATAGGATTTATTTACTCTGCAAATGACAGCTGTATTAGCGTGAGCTACCCAAGACAAAAGCAATGGCAGTAAAATTATAGAATTTATTTGCTTTGCAAAGGGAAGCTCTATAAGCGTATGTTACCAATGGCAAAAGCAATGACAGTGAAATTATAGGATTTATTTACTCTGCAAATGACAGCTGTATTAGCGTGAGCTACCCAAGACAAAAGCAATGGCAGTAAAATTATAGAATTTATTTGCTTTGCAAAGGGAAGCTCTATAAGCGTATGTTACCAATGGCAAAAGCAATGACAGTGAAATTATAGGATTTATTTACTCTGCAAATGACAGCTGTATTAGCGTGAGCTACCCAAGACAAAAAAAGCAATGACAGTAAAATTGTAGGATTTATTTGCTTTGCAAGGGCAAAAGCAATGACTCTATAAGCGTAAGCTACCCACGGAAATATCAATGACAGTCAAATTATAGGATGTACACTGGCGGAAAGTGAAAAAAGAACGCCAAGAAAGAATTGGCGGACGATCATGAAATTTGCATATGTTAATGGCGTCGAGCTTACGTAGGTGTGATGTTAATTTCGGGACCAACCGGTGAGCGCTTACGCCGCATCACGGCATAATATGCAAATTATCGTCGGTGGTATTTAAGGAGTACGGCGAAGTGAATCTAATCAGTCGTCGGCGTACGGACACGTGCGAAGATCCTGAAGAAGCTGCAATGCCTGGACATGAAAGACGTGTACGATTTCAGCAGTTATCGGACTTTGAGCGAGGTCGTCTAGTCGGACTCCGCGAAACAGGGTGGTCGTATCGTCGTATTGCGGAGCGAATTAGACGGGAAGTATCGGTGGTGGCACGATGGTGGCACGATGGTGGCGTAGATGGTCCGAGGAACATTCCCACACGAGAAGACGTGGAACCGGGAGTCACAGACGGACTGATGAGCGGACCGATCGACGCATAAGAAGAGCGGCGTTGTCAAGCAGAACATCCACTGTGTTGTAAATCCGAGCTGCCGTTGCACCTGAGGTGACTGTGCGAACAATCCGCAACCGTCTACTGGATGCAGGACTACGTGCACGTGTGCCTCTGGCATGTGTACCTCTGACTCCAGCCCATCATCAGGAACGGCTGCAGTGGTGTCGCCAACGTCTGCACTGGAGAACGCAATGGCGATCTGTCGTGTTCAGCGATGAAAGCAGATTCTGCTTGGGAGCCTCCGATTGCCGTATGCGTGTTCGCAGACGCACAGGGGAGCTTCTCCAGCCTTCTTGCATCCGCCAGCGACACACAGGGCCTACACCTGGTCTCCTAGTGTGGGGAGCGATCAGCTATCACTCCCGTACACAACTAGTGTTTGTACCGGGTACGTTAAACAGCACCTCCTACATCAACAACATCATTCAGCCCATTGCAGTGCCATTTGTAAGGTCGGTCCATCGTGGTGTTTTCCAGAAAGATAACGCACGCCCACACACGGCACGTGCAACGCAACATGCACTTCAGGGTGTGAGAGAACTTCCATGGCCTGCACATTCAACGGATTTTCCCCCCATTGAGCACGTGTGGGATTTTATGAGACAACGACTTACCCGGTCTCCACGGACAGCTACGACCATCCCCGATTTAGGCGTCCAGGTTGAGGATGCTTGGAACTCAATACCCCAAACTTACATCCAACATCTGTACGACAGACTCCATGCCAGAATTGCACAGTGTGACGCAGTTCATGGCGGTTCAACCTCGTACTAACCATGTTACATGGAAATTTTATTTTTCAGTTTACCAGCAAATACAGCTGTATTTTGCCCTAATGTTTTGATCACGCTATCCTCTGTATTCCGTTATTATGCTGTATAAATTTCGTTGATATCAGACGTCTCCTTCTCAGTGTCCCCGCACGGGGATAACTGGTTTTCCAGTTATTTGGGGAGCGGCGCCCCCACGGCCCGAGCTAACCTTGTGACGGTTTCTATTGCCTCTGCGGCTTTGACGATTTCATCACCGAAGGGACAGCTGTTCATCCGGCTGATGGGGATGGCGTCCCCACGGCCCGAGCCGTTTTTCTCTTTTTGTTTTGCTTTTTTCGTCTTTTGTTCATATCTTGACATGTACCCGCCTCAGTTGTAGGCTGCTGAGGTTGTGATGAGGCGCCACTTCCGGGTTTTGTTCCTCGTTCTCTTCCCTGTCTTTTCTCTTTTATGTTACATTTTCTGTTTTTCCGGAGCTGGTTAGCTTAGACCTACCTGCATGTTTGCCGTGTGCGGTGACCCGTACAGGTGGAAAAGGGGATGCTGGAGGCTGAGGTATCTGGGGGCCGGGTTGTAGTTGTCTCCTGATGCCAATACTCCTCTTTGCCCTCTGCTTCACCCTAAACGGGAGGCTGGGAACTAACCCACTCCTGGTCAGGTAGTCTGTGGCCGAGTGGCGTCCAGACTTCTAGCGGCTTGTCGTTCTGTTCGGCTGGGTGAGTTTGGGGGTAGGGTGGGCGTGCCAAAGGGGTGTTCTCCGGGCATGGGAAAGTCTGGGTGCACGCTGAGCGTGTGTCTGCCCTACCAACTTGCTATATCCGCTGACTATCCCTAGAGCCGTGTCCTGCGTCCTCTTGGGCTTGCGGACCTCCGGCTCTCCCTTGTTGGGCTCGGTAGTGGGTGGGGAGGTCGGCGGACGAATCTTTTCTCCTTCATGGAAAACCCAAGTGTTTCCCATGCTACCAATTTAAAGCGCCCTGTGGAGGACAGTACACCTTCCTCCACAAAGAAACTTGTCACATCAAATTGCAATGCTCTGTTTCTTTTGGATCAAATCTGGTGACTCTTCACAGTCACTCAGTTCGAAGAGTCCCTTCTGGATCAACAAGGCTCTGCAAGCCGTTGCTGGCTCTCCAAAGAGTGTGAAGAAACTCCCCTTCAGGGGATCTTCTTGTGGAAACATCTAATCCACGCCACAGTGCCACCTTGCTGGAGACGACCGTTTTGCTTGGCATTCCTGTCCAGGTTTCTCCACATGGTTACCTCAATTCCTCTCGCGGTGTTGTCAACTCCCGCGACCTGCTTGAGTGCAGCGATGAGGAATTGCTGGAGGAACTTGGTGAACAGCATGTCATTGGGGTTCGACGGATTCTTTCAGGCGGGATGGGAAATCTATTCCTCCCGTAACATCATCCTGACTTTTGACTCGCCAACCCTGCCTACTTCCATCAAGGCAGGTTATTTACGGCTTGATGTTCGGCCGTATATCCCGAACCCCTTGCGTTGTTTCAGGTGCCAGCATTACGGTCACTCCCAGCAGTCTTGCCGTAATGTTGCTAAGTGTGGTCGCTGTGGTTCCACAGAACACTCTTTGGCAGATTGCTCAGCAGAGTCTGATCATTGTGTCAACTGCGAAGGGACTCATCCTGCATCTTCTAAGCAGTGTCCAAAGTGGATAGAGGAACAGGCAATCCAACGCCTGAAGACAACTGAGCATCTCTCATATCCCGAGGCTAGACGGCGGATCGCCCCTTTACAACCAGGCCGGCGGTCCTATGCTTCAGTTGTGGTTCAGAAGGCTTCAGTGGCGGTCCAGACTGAGGCGACCATCCCAGCACGGTGTCCTTATGATTTTGAGGACATCGTCGCTGCTGGTATGGAAGCACTGCAGTCTCGCCACATTGCTTCCAAGGCGACATCAACATCGTCGCCGAAACCTTCCTCTGTGCCGAAAACATCTGTCAGCACAGGGACCCAGGGCACTGCTAAGAAGAAGCCAGAGAAGATGAAACCAGGTTCATCCTCCCCGAAACAGAGCAGGCAAAAACCACCTCCTAACAGAGGGGCAAACACAGCCCTGTGTTGCCTCCAGACACTGCGGATGGCTTGGAGGTGATGGACGACACTGAGACCTTCTAGTCGTCTGTCTTCATTCTGTCATTTCATTTTTCATTATGGTCACGCTCATTCAGTGGAATTGCCGAGGTCTGCGATCCCACATTGATGATTTGAAAGGTTTACTGTCTTCGAACACACCTGTGTGCGTTTGTCTCCAGGAGACAAAGCTTCGCACGACGGACACTCCTTCGCTGCGGAGACATTCTTTTTCCGCAGGGATCACCAGGACGGCGTTATCGCCTGCGGAGGAGTGGCCGTCGTTGTTCCTCATGGTGTTCCTGTCACTGCAGTTGCCCTCCGGACGACTTTGCAGGCAGTGGCAGTGAGACTATCTGTGAACACATTGTTCACGGTGTGTTCCCTCTACTTACCACCAGATGAAGCAGTACGCCTTTCGGATCTGGAAGATTTAGTTGACCAGCTGCCGCCTCCTTTCTTCATCTTAGGAGATTTTAATGCACACAATCCGTTGTGGGGTTCTACCACTCGTGACTCCAGGGGCCGTGTTGCTGAGTCCCTTCTCTCCAACACGTCCCTCTGTCTCCATAACACCGGGGCAGTCACTTATTTTCATGAACCCACCCGCTCGTACTCAGCCATTGATCTGTCTCTGAGTTCCCCATCCTTATATCCTGACTGGTCCTGGAGCGTGTCTGGTGATCCCTAGGCAGCGATCACTTTCCCATCTTTCTCCGTCTCGCGGGTGGCGGGTACCGTTACCCTACTCGCCCTGCTAGATGGAATATTGATCGTGCCATGTGGGACGCCTTCACGGCTTCAGCGATTATTTCTCCAGCTGTGGTGACCTCGGGAACGGTCGATGACGCTGTTGCGGCGGTAACGGATTGTATTGTGCAAGCGGCAGAACTTACCATCCCCAGGACGTCGACTAAACTTCCACGTTGCCCGAGACCTTGGTGGAATTCCACTTGTATGGCAGCTCGTCGGGCCCAACATCGGGCTTGGGGTAGGTTTCGTCGGTACCCCACCGACGCGAACCTACTTGCTTTCAAGAAAGCCAAGTCCTACGCGCGATTGGTTCGTCGGCGTAGTCAACGGGAGTCCTGGATGCAATATGTATCCGGGATTAACACCAATACCAGCCCTAAGATCGTTTGGGACAGGATCCGTAAGATTCGGGGACAGTACCCATCTGGGGAAATCTCCATTCTTGAGAGTGGTGGAGGGACGGTTGCTGACGCTCAGGGTATTGCTGACTGTCTGGGCGCCGCTTTTTCTTCGGTGTCCAGCAGCAGCAATTACCCTGCTTCGTTCCGGCAGTTACAGCCGCGGCTTGAACGGTCCCGGATTTCTTTTGGACCGTTTTCTGCCACAGATTACAACAGCCCGCTGACTGCCGTGGAGCTGACGACCGCTCTGAATCGGTCCGGCCGGACATCTGTCGGACCGGATAACATCCATTACGAAATGCTGAAGCACCTTTCTCCGTCCTCTCTTGAATGTCTGCTAATCCTGTTTAACAGGATTTGGCAAGAGCATGTCTTTCCCGAATCTTGGCACACTGCCATTGTCGTTCCTGTTCCCAAACCTGGTAAAGATCCCACTAACCCGTTGAACTACCGGCCAATTGCTATGACGAGCTGCCTTTGCAAAGTACTCGAGCGTATCATTAATTTTCGTCTCATTTTTTATCTGGAGTTTCATCACATTTTTTCACCTCATCAGAGTGGATTTCGCACATCTCGATCCACCACCGATAATCATCTTCGCCTTGAGACATCTGTCAGGGAGGCGTTTGTCCGACGTCAGCACATGGTCTCCGTATTCTTCGACATGGAGAAAGCCTATGACCGTACCTGGAGATACGGCATTCTCCGTGATCTGCACGAGTGCGGATTGCGGGGAAACTTACCATCTTTCATCGCCGGATTTCTCCAGGACCGGAGTTTCCGTGTGCGCGTCGGGTCGACCCTCTCTGCGGTGTACCCGCAAGAACAGGGTGTACCTCAAGGCTCCATTTTATCAGTCACTCTGTTCATCCTTCGTGTCAACCATATTTTCCACCTGCTTCTCCGACGGTTCGTGGAACCATGTACGTGGATGATCTGCAGATCTCTTGCGCGTCAGTTAACATGCGCACCATCGAGAGACAGCTCCAGTCTGCCATTACCAAGATCTCTCACTGGGCTTCCCAAAATGGCTTTGGCTTCTCGACGCAGAAGACCGTTTGCGTGCATTTTTGCCGTAAACGGGTCTTCACCCAGACCCCAGCCTCCGTCTGGGGTGTTCTACCATCCCTGTGGTGTCAGAAGCCAGGTTCCTTGGGCTAACTTTTGACCGAGCGCTCACCTTCCGGCCTCACATTCAGTCTTTGAAGGTGAAGTGCACGAAGTCATTGAGTATCCTGAAGGTCCTCTCCCGAACATCTTGGGGGGCCGACAGGTGCTCAATGCTTCGCATTTACCATTCTCTGATTCGGTCAAAGTTAGACTTCGGATGCATTACGTACGGTTCAGCGCGTCCATCGGTTTTAAAGCCTTTGGACCCCGTCCATCACCAGGCATTGCGGCTATGTACTGGTGCTTTCCGTACCTCTCCCGTGCATAGCCTGTATGCGGAGGCTCATGAGCCGCCGTTGTGCATCCGTCGTAAGCAGCTTGCTCTTCAGTTTTACACAAAACTGAAATCTCTTCCTGATCATCCCCTGCATGGTTCCATCTTCCAACCGGACTGTGTCCGCTTGTTTTCCAACCGCCCCTCCTGTGTTCCGACGTTCGGGATTCGATGTCTGCCATAGTGCGCGATGCTGGTCTAAACTTGTCAAGGATTGGTTTGACCACCTTTTTCAACCGTCCTCCTTTGCAGTCCGTTCTAGCAACGGCTGACCTTTCTCTTTGTGTGTGGCCAAAGTCTTCCACTCCTGCTCTGGTGTACCAGCAGCTCTTTGCTGAAATACAGTCTGTCTACCCGGATTTCGTGCCTGTGTTCACCGATGGCTCGAGGTCCGGGGATGTCGTTGGATCCGCTTTTTTGTGTGTGGCGAAGCCTCACATGCTGAGAGGCTTCCGCCTGAATCCACTGTCTTTTCGGCAGAGATGCGTGCGGTACACCTCGCTTTGTGCCACATACAGTCTCGATCACTTCGTCGCGCTATGGTTTGCTCTGATTCCCAGTCCGTCATCCATGTTTTATCTTCTCCGGAGGACACGGACTCACCTGTCATCCTTGATGTCCGTCGTCTTCTTGGTACTTTGGAGGGTGATGGTTTCCTGGTCCGATTCTGTTGGGTTCCTGGCCATGTTGGGATCCGGGGTAACGAGCTGGCAGATCTCTCTGCCAGGTCTGTTTCCTCCATGTCGCCAGCTCGGCTGCCACTGTCTTTCCGTGATTTTAGACCTTTGATCCGGACATTTCTCCTGGACGAGTGGCAGTCCCTGTGGTCTCAGCAGGGCAGCAATAAACTTTATGCCATCAAACCACACATCGGACTATGGAAGTCTAGTTTGCGGAAGAACCGTCGTGAGGAGGTTGTTCTTGCACGTCTCCGCATTGGGCACTGTCGTTTTACTCACCGCTTTTTGCTGTGTGGCGACAGTGCCCCGCTGTGTGAGGCGTGCCAATGTCGTCTCACCGTCCTTCATGTTTTGTGTACTTGTGTTCGTTTTTGTGCTCATCGTTTTCGTCATTTTCACTCTCATCTGTTGGACGAAGGAGCAGCTACGCTGCAAACTATTATCGGTGAAGCCTGCGATACGAGAGCAGTGTTTTCATTTTTACAGGATATTGACTTTTATAAACTCGTCTAGATTTTAACTTCTTCATTCTCATGTTTCATTTTTACCGCATCAGCCTGCTTTTAACCTTGTGTACGTTTTTTATTAATTTTGTTTCGTTTTAATGTCTTTTGTTTGGCGCTCTTTGGCCAACTATGGCCCTTGCGCCATTAAAAATCTACCAACCAACCAACCAACCAACCTTCTCAGTGTTCTTTTTTACGCTTTTCAACCGTAGGTTGAAGAAGCGTATATGCTCCAGCTTTGTCCGTCCGCCCGTCCGCACGATAACTCGCGTAAAAATCATTCGATTTCTATGAAATTTTAGTATGTGGTAGGGAAACACATAGGGACGAACCCTATTGAAAATGGGGTTACTGGGGTCAAAGGCCGCGACATAGAACGGGATTCATTCCATTGCCCTTATGCGTAATTACTTGCGTAAATATCGTTCGATTTCAGTGAAATTTTAGTATGTAGTAAGGTACCACATAAGGACGAACCCTATTGAAAATGGGGTTAATAGGGTAAAAGGTCACGACATAAGAACGTGATTCATTCCATTGCCCTTATGCGTCATTTCTTACGTAAATATGGTTCGATTTCAGTGAAATTTTAGTATGTAGTAAGGGACCACATAAGGACGAACCCTATTGAAAATGGGGTTGATGGGGTCAAAGCTAACGACATAGGAGCGGGATCCATTCCATTGCCCTTATGCGTCATAACTTGCGTAAATATGGTTCGATTTCGGTGAAATTTCAGTATATGATAGGGGATCGCATGGGAACGAACCCTGTTGAAAATGGATGAAACGGGGTCAAAGGTAAGGACATCGGAGCGGGATCCATTCCGTTGCCCTTATGCGCCATAACTTGTAAAAATGGTTCGATTTCGATGAAATTTCAGTATATGATAGGGGATCACCTGGGAACGAACCCTATTGAAAATGGGTGAAATAGGGTCAAAGCTCAGGACATCGGAGCGGGATCCATTCCGTTGCCCTTATGCGCCATAACTTGTAAAAATGGTTCGATTTCGATGAAATTTCAGTTTATGATAGGGGATCACCTGGGGACGAACCCTTTTGAAAATGGGTGAAATAGGGTCAAAGGTCGTTCAGGACAGCGGAGCGGGATCCATTCCGTTGCCCTGCGCCATAACTTGAGAAAAAATGCTTCTATTTCGATGAAATGTCAGTATATTATAGGGGATCACCTGGGGACGAACCCAATTGAAAATGGGTGAAATGCGGTCGAAGGTCAGGACATTGGAGAAGGATCCATTCCGTTGCCTTTATGCGTAATAACTTTAATAAAAAAGGGTTCGATTTCGATGAAATTTTAGTATGTGCTAGGGGACCTCCCGGGGACGAGCCCTCTGAAAATGGGTGAACTGGGGTCAAAGGTCTGGACATAGGAGTGGGATTCATTCCATTGTCCTTTTGCGTCATAACTTACGTAAAGATGCTTCGATTACGACAAAACGTTTTCGTGTTGTTCCGGTGGTATACTGAACCATTTCTGTTTAATATCATCGAAATGGGGTCAAAGGTCAGGGCACAGGAGCGAGATTTATTCCACAGCCATTATCCTCATAAATTGAGAAATGATTTCTGGTATGTTGGAAAGCGTATCATAATCAATGCATTGCATGATTTTACTAACTTGTTTCACTTTTCGCCAGTGTATATCTCTTCTTCTACTCTACACATCTTTTTATTTACGCTTTCCAACCGTAGGTTGAAGAAGCGTATATGCTCCAGCTTTGCCCATCTGTCTGTCTGTCCGTCTGTTCACACGATAACTCGCGTAAAAATCGTTCAATTTCGATGAAATTTCAGTATGTGGTGGGGAACCACCTGGGGACGAACCCTAGTGAAAATGGGTGAAATGGGGTTAAAGGACAGGACATAAGAACGGGATCCATTCCATTGTCCCTATGCGTCATAATTTGCGTAAAAATGGTTCGATTTCGATGACATTTTAGAATGTGGTAGGGGACCATTTGGGGACAGCGCATATTGAAAATGGGCGAAATGGGGTCAAAGGTCAGGACATAGGAGCAGGTTTCATTCCATTGCCCTTATGCGTCATACCTTGGGTAAAAATAGTTCGATTTCGATTATATTTTAGTATGTGGTAGGGGTCCAGCTGGGGACGAACCCTATTGAAATTGGGCGAAAGGAGTTCAAAGGTCAGGACATAGGAGAGAGATTTATTCTACAGACATTATCCTCATAACTTGAGTAATAACTTGAGTAATGATTTCTGGTATGTTGGAAAGCGTATCATAATCAATGCTTTACATGATTTTACTAACTTATTTATCGTTGACTGTACTTTTACCCACTGTCAGGTTGCAAATTTGAAAAACTCGTAGGGAGAAATGATGTGGCGTTAAGTGAGAAAATACACTGACTGAAAAAAAAATCCCAACACCAAGAAGGGGTTCTGTTAGATAAACGACAGTTGGTAGGCGGTGAGAGTACATCTGTAAGATGGCGTCTATGCAAATTTGGGGCTCGGCGCATACGTGTGGCGCTAGTAGCGCCCTCGGAACACGCAAAGCAGGTTTGCTGTAAATACGCACCGTAACGTTCGTGAGCGTTAGTTATCGTTGAGGTTCGACGTAGGGTGTTGATGTTAGTCAAGAATGCCTTTAAGAAGACGAAGAAGCCATTATCAACAGCTCACGGAGTTCGAACGAGGTCGTGTAATAGGGCTACGAGAAGGTGGATTTTCTTTCCGCAATATTGCAGAACGACTTGGCAGGAATGTATCCACTGTGCATGATTGTTGGCAGCGGTGGTCAAGGGAAGGTACTGTCTCAAGAAGACCGGGTTCCGGCCGGCCACGTAGCACTACTGAGAGAGAAGACCGCCGTGTACGGCGTATGGCCGTGGCGCATCGTACCGCGTCTGCGGCAGGAATTCGAGCTGCAGTTGCCACCACAGTGACACAACGAACTGTTACAAATCGGTTACTTGAAAGACAGCTCCGAGCCAGACGCCCTCTAGCGTGTATTCCACTTACTCCAAACCACTGCCGTTTGCGACGTCAGTGGTGTCAAGCTGGAGCTCATTGGAGGACGGAGTGAAGATCTGTTGTGTTTTCTGATGAAAGCCGGTTCTGCCTGGGTGCCAGTGATGGCCGTGTGTTGGTTAGAAGGAGGCCAGGTGAGCGCCTGCAACCAACCTGTCTGCGGCCGAGACACACTGGGCCTACACCTGGAGTTATGGTCTGGGGAGCAATTTCCTATGACAGCAGGAGCACTCTCGTGGTTATCCCACGCACCCTGACGGCACAGTTGTACGTCGGTCTGGTGATTCAAATTGTTGTGCTGCCATTCATGAACAGCATTCCGGGGGTGTTTTCCAACAGGATAACGCTCGCCCGCATACCGCTGTTGTAACCCAACATGCTCTACAGAGTGTCGACATATTGCCGTGGCCTGCTAGATTACCAGATCTTTTACCAATCGAGCACGTATGGGACATCATTGGACGACAACTGCAGTGTCACTCCCAACCAGCATTAACCGTCCCTGTATTGACCGACCAAGTGCAACAGGCATCGAACTCCAACCCACAAACTGACATCCAGCACCTGTACGACACAATGCATGAACGTTTGCGTGCGTGCATTCAACATTCTGGCGGTTACACCAGTTATTAATGTACCAGCATTTCACATTTAAAATGGCTCTTCTCGCGCTTACAATAAGCTGTGATCTTGAAACCTTAATCGATTAAATATGTTACCTATACAAATGTATTGCCGCCATTTCATTCCTCTACAACTATTTTTTCATGGTGTTGGGATTTTTTTTTTCGTCAGTGTATTTAACGAGGAGAAACGCCGCTCCGGAGACGCAGTGGTTTACACGCTGGCTTCTTACCGTTCGTCCTAAATGGGTCCGGGTGCGAGTCCCGTGGTGGCATGGATGTTGTGTTTGTCTTATGACAATGGCTCTCTTCCTTCCCTGGAAGCAGTGGCCCTAAATTAGCGACGGTCGACTGCTTATAACCCATCGAGTTGCTGAATGTTGGCATTACCCCTCCTCACCCAACCCCCAAAAAAAGAGAAACCAAATTTACATGAGAACAGAGAAACTCAAAGGGAAGATAAAATTAAAGATACTGTATACGCCGCAACTCAATTGTCAGCATGACTTTTATTGGGAACATTATTTTAATGCTCTCTGATAATTATGATTGAATATTCAAATTTCTAAGAAGGGGGCAGCAAAGGCCCCTTTTTAGTCCTACCTATGGTGTTTATGTGTATGACACATGAAATATTCCGAGTGATTGTAAAATGCTGCAAAACTTTTTTTTTTTTTTTTTTTGTTAAAAGGCGACGCTCGTTATACCTACGACTTGAGTTGCGTCACTCCATTTTTTTTTTTATTTGAAAAGAAATTGTCAGTACGACCTTCTGTTGCAGCCTACATTTTCTTACTTCCATTAATTAATACACAGATTCAGACTGGAAGCATTTTTGTTTCGGCAGAACCCTATCAATGCTGACACGAAAAATTCCAGGCTCATTAATAAATCATAAAACGGGCCTCCTAATGGAGGCAAAAATCTTTATTTTTGCATAAAACATGCTCTCTGACGCGTCGGTAATGTATTAACACACATTACGTGCATGACAGATAGGGAAAAGAGAAATTCATATTTAGAGCAGTTTAAAAAACCGTTGTAACACACACACACACACACACACATACACGCCCTTTTTTTTCCTTTTGTAAAATAAGCACAGTAGCGCAGAGCGCGATTTGTTTGTATTAGCCCGTTTTAGATGGGTACATTGCGTTTGAGAGTATCTTGTTTTCACGAAACTGTGTTTATTTTTTTTTCCGTATGAAATTCAGTAGAGAATTAATCAAAATAATTATGAACAAAAAAGATGGCTAGAGTAAAAAGACACTTAGGAAATTCCAACCGTGCCTTTAATTTCTATAGTGCATTAGGAAAAAAGTTCGTACTGAGTGATGAGTTAATAAGGGTTTTAATGACTACTCACTTCTCCGTCTAAGAGATCGAGATAACTGCGCGTGGTGTCGTAAAATTAGAACACGAAGGTAGCGACCATAAAACGTGCACTGCCGCTGATAAAATTAATTAAGCAACTATACTTCACTGTCGGTCAGGACTCATAAATTTTTGTGTGCAGGATTTAGCAGCGCTGGATTTTAAAATTCGCCTCATATGCCAAGATTTTGATTCTGAAAAACGATTTTCGCTTTGTGCCACAGGAAAAGTTTCTGATATAAAGATTTTGAATTTGAAAAAATCGTTTAAGGCGGTTCCACCTAAAAATTCTGCCCTATGTTTCCAATAATAAACATTTCTGTAGACATTTTCTTCTCAATTAACTTATTCAAAAAACAAAAAATTTGCACATCGACAAAAATAACTTTATATTTAGCTTAGTGTACTTAATATTTGTTAAAACTTAACCACCTAATATATAGAGTTGCATGTTTTTTTGCTTGTTTGTCCGCTATGCAAATCTAAAGTTTCCAATTTAGAACAACCAAATTTGGTATACTATCTCATAGTACTCTAACATAGACCATAGACGGTTTTGGGAAGGGGTAGGTAGGTGCCCGGGGTCAAGGGGGCCCTACACAAAATTTTTGTAAAATCTTAAATTTTCTTCTTTTTTATTTTGAAATGGTATACTATCTCATGAGTACCATGAGATGGTATACTATCTTATGAGTACTCTAACTTAGACCATAGACAGGTTTTTTAATGGGTTAGAGCCCGGTGTCAAGAGGGCTCCATACAAAACTTTCTTAAAAAGTTCCATTTTTTTTTTCTTTTGAATAGATATACTTTCTTATGGTACTCTAACTTAGACCGTAGACGGTTTTTGGAAGGAGCCAGAGCCCGGGGTCAAGGAGGCCCCATACAAAATTTTCGGGAAAAGTTCCATTTTTTTTTTCTTTTGAATTTTGAATTGGTATACTATCTCACGGTACTCTAATTTAGACCATAGACGGTTTTTGGAAGGGGTCGGATCCCGGGGTCAAGGTACTCCCATACAAAATTTTCGTAAAAAGTTCCATTTTTTACGCTTTCCAACCGTAGGTTGAAGAAACGTTTATGCTCCATCTTTGTCCGTCTGTCTGTCGGCACGATAACTCGCGTAAAAATGGTTCGATTTCGATGAAATTTTAGTATGTGGTAGGGGACCACCTGGGGACGAACCTATTGAAAATGGACGAAATGGGGTCAAAGGTCACGGCATAGGAGCGAGTTCCATTCCATTGCCTTTATGCGTCATAACTTGCGTAAATATGGTTCGATGTCGATGAAATTTTAGTATATTGTAGGGGACCACCTGGGAATGAACCCTATTGAAAATGGGTGAAGTGGGATCAAAGGTCAGGACATAGGAGCGGGATGCATTCCATCGCCTTTATGCGTCATAACGTGCGTAAAAATGGTTCGATTTCGATGAAATTTTATTATGTGGTAGGGGACCACCTGGGGACGATCTTATGACGTCACAATGTCGCACTTGATATGTTGGCGCGCGGTCACGCCATCTGTCTCATTACGTCACGCGTTGTGTGTGGATCCTATTAAAGCAGATGGTCGCGATTCCATCTGCCACATTACGTCACGCTTTGTGTGCGTACGTTCGTCAGCGCGATAACTCGCGTAAAAATCGTTCGATTTCGATGAACTTTTAGTATGTGAAAGGTGATCACCTGGGAAGGAATCCTATTGAACGTGAACGAAATGGGGTCAAAGGTTACCACATAGGAGCGGGATCCATTCCACTGCTCTTATGCGCCATAACTAACGTAAAAAAGGTTTGATTTCGATTAAATTTTAGTATATGGTAGGTGTCTACCTGGGGACAAACCCAATTGAAAATGGGCGAAATGGGGTCAAAGGTCAGGATATAGGAGCGGAATCACTTCAATCGCCATTATGCGTCATAACTTACATAAAAATTCTTCGATCTGGATGAAATGTTAGTATGTTGTAGGGGCCTGCCTATTAAATGGGCGAAATGGGTTCAACGAATCCTATTGAAAATAGGCGAAATGGGGTCAAAGGTTAGGACGCAGGAGCGTAATCTATTCCATAGCCCTTATGCATCATAACTTACGTAAAAATGCTTCCATTCCGACAAAACTTTATCATGTTATTTTGGAGGTATACTGAACCGGTTCTGTAGAATATCATCGAAATGGGATCAAAGGTCAGGGCACAAGACCGAGATTAATTCCACAGCCATTATTCTCATAACTTGAGTAATGATTTCTGGTATGTTGGAAAGCGTATCATAATCAATGCCTTGCATGATTTTAATAACTTGTTTCTTTTTTTTTTTTTTGAATTGGTACACTATCTCATGGTACTCTAACTTAGACCGTTAACGGTTTTGGGAAGGGTTCGGAGCCCGGGTCAAGGAGGCCCCATACAAAATTTTCGTAAAAGTTCCGTTGGCCCACGGGTCAGCCGTGACCATGAATTGCCGTAGGCAGCCATCCGTTGTAGAACTCCCAGTCAGTCTGGTATGTGGAATGCAACGTCACACACATTTATTTTTCGAAGCGCTGGAGAAGGGATTCTCTTATTTTTCCTATCTCGCGGTGTGGAAAGGACATCACACCATTGCGAGATCTTGAACGGCCGGGTCATCCGAGAAGTTCGGGCGCCATTATAACGAAGTAAATTTTTCCGTCATTTTTGGTGCACGCCGGGGATCGAACAAGTCGCTCTACCAACTGAGCTACGCAGACGTTCGTTCTTACTGCTTATCTGCCTTTATGTCGTGTGCGTCCTGCGGGGCAGGCACGTCACAATGTCTAATGGGAAATAAAAACGTCTAATGCCGTAATGCTCATTAACATGTCTAATGAGAAGTAAATAATAATACATGTTGTGTTCATTAACATGCTTAATGGGAAATAAAAACGTCTAATGTTCATTAACATGTCTAATGCCCGGGAAATAAAAACGTCTAATGACCAAATGCTCATTAACATGTCTAATGGCAAATAAAAAATAATACATGTTATGTTCATTAACATGTCTAATGGGTAATAAAAACGTCGAATGCCGTAATGTTCATCAACATATCTAACGACCGGGAATAAATAATATGTCTACTGACCGGGAAATAAAAACGTGTTGCCCACAGAGGTGTTGCCAGTCGACTAGATTGCACATGGAAAAACAGGTATATAACCACTTTAACAAGAACGTTGCCAGATTGTCAAGGTTAAAATACATTAACAGTTCGAACAGTTTAAACACCATGAACATGTAGTTTACTACCGAAGATTTATGGTTGACCGCCAGGTGGCGTGCTTACGATGTGTAAACCATCTTCATCCGGGTGAAACACTGACTATTCACTGCAACTTTTTACAGCGTAGACTTCTAAAAGGACTCTACTCAAGGAGGAGTTACCAAGACGCAGTAAGTGATCAGTGGCAAATAAATATAAAAATTAATTACTTTTGAAAATTGGCATGTGGACCTTTTAACTTTCGGAATGATTTTCTTTGTGATTTAGGTAGAAATGGAGGCTTCAAGGAACTCGTGATTTTGTCAAAACCAAAATTTTCAAAGGAAAATGAAGTATTTGTCACAGCACCACGTTTTGATCGTGATTTGCTGCTGCATTGAATCATGAACGGATTTTTTAAGATTTTTTCACCACTAAATTGTTAAAAATTTTAATTTCGACTGAATTTGATTTGTGATGCATATTTCAACCGTTCTGTTTCATCCAAGATATAACAGAACTTTTTCCACGAGGGAATTTATGAAGTGTTACGCTGAAGGTATGTGAGTTTTTGTAGTGGACGACAAGACAAGGTCCCCAGACTCGTTTGGTCGTCCTAATCCGTCCCTGCCTGCACATGCTAGATATAGCGCCATTTCCGTGAACCAAAGGAAGTAGTGAGAAGATGTTTGAGTCACTTGCTTCTACTCAGTGGCATGGTGTCCGTGTCAGTGGAACTAGCCCTTCCCCACCATACATTAGGTCACGGAGTAAAGAATAAAGGACTTAAAGGGAGCGCATATCATCAATTATAGGTTTATGCACCTTTCCTTTTCTCAAATGAAAAGGGGAAAGCTTCCGTGAAACCCGGCCGCTAGGTTAACATTTCTATTTCGGAAGCGCAGAAAATGTGGACACCGTTTGGTTTAGGTACGTCGGCCGTCTAATGGGTTAAAATGGCCTGTTTACTGATTTCATCTTAAATACCAGGTTTGCGACAAAGATCGAATCGGCTAATCACTCTTCTCCATCAAGTTTTTCCGAAAAAACTACCATGCAATGTCTTACCTTCTGAAGTTTCCCCCGACGAGCTACAGGAATCACATCTGCTCAACAGCCATTTTGAGACGATACTCGGAGCAATGCTAACCTGATAATGGAGTTAAAGTTAGGGAGTTTGTACTTCCACTGCATAATACAAGGTTTGTCCGGAAAGTAATGTGGCCACTTTTCCTGGGCCAATCAGAAGGGCCGGAGGGCAGAGTCTCCGGGTGTGACGGGTGGCAGGGTATGTTAGATAAACGATCGATGCCTCGTCAATTGGCTCTGAGCACAGTGAGGATCGCTTTCGAACTAGACAGCTGTGTGAGCGTCGCGTAACGGTCAGAATGCAGAAGAGTGTCGAACAGCGGTACGCGGTAAAGTTTTGTATTAAACTTGAAAAATCCGCGACCGAGACGCTTGCTATGATACAGAAAGCCTACTGGAAGGATGCTTTATCGAAAGCACAAATGTTTCTGTGGCACAAAACGTTCACAGAGGGAAGAGAGAGCGTCGAGGAGGAGCCACGCTCAGGGAGCCTTTCAACGTCTCTCATTTCGGACAATGTGGAAAAGGTGAAAGCGGTTTTGGACTCTGACCGACGTCTGAGTGATGGATTGGTAGCAGAGCACGTGGGACTCGCGAAATTCATTGTGAATGAAATCCTCACGTAAGAATTGCAGATGCGGAAAGTTTGCGTCAAATTGGTTCCTAAGGTTTTGACCGATGAACAGAGGAACAACCGTGTGTCGATTTCTCGTGAGCTTGTGGAGCGTGTCTCGATTTCTCGGGAGCTTGCGGACCGTGTGCCAATTTTTCGTAAGCTTCTGGACCGCGTGAGGAGTGAACCTGGTTTTTTGGAGAAAGTGATAAAAGGTGATGAAACGTGGGTCTTCGAGTACGATCCGAAAACGAAAATACAGAGCTCAGAGTGGCACACTCCCGAGTCTCCTCGACCAAAGAAGGCTCGAATGTGCAAATCGAAGATGAAATCGATGCTCATTGTCTTCTTTGGCTGTAAAGGTGTTGTCCATAAGGAGTCCGTACCACCCGGACAAACGGTGAACGCTGCATTTACGTGGAAGTGCTTCAACGGCTGAAGAACAGAGTTGCGCGCGTCGGCCCGGAGATCACCAACATTTGGGTTCTTCACCACCATAATGCGCCGAGCCATACGTCGCTGAGAATGAGAGAGTTTCTGGCGAAACACAATGTGACAACGCTGCCACAACCTCTCTACAGCCCGGACTTGGCCCCGGCTGATTTCTTTTTGTTTCCCCGGCTCAAATACAGCCCGAAAGAACACCATTTTGGGACTATTACAAACGTGCAAACTGACGCGACGAGTACTTTGAAAGCGATCCCTGTTCTCGACTTCCAGGCAAAAATACGCGGCGTGGCAGAACCGCTGGCAACGGTGTATCGTTGTTCAAGGATGTTATCTCGAGGAATTTTAATGTTATGTAAGTATAACTTTAATTAAACGTCTGTTATTGAACGACTCTCATTACTTTCCGGACAGACCTTGTATAGTTTCAGTTAAAAAAGCCATGTTCCAGCTTGAACTGAGACCTAAGAAAGCACATGGATATATAGATGTTCTAAATGTCGCACGGCCGCCCGGGTGGCGCAGTGGTCTAAGCGTTAGCTTATGACCATTCGTCCGAGATGGGTCCGGGTTCGAATCCCGGTGAGGCATGGATGTTGTGTTTGTCTTACGGCACTGGCTCTCTCCCTTCCCTGGAACCAGTGACCCTAAATTAGGGACGGGCGACTGCTTATAGCCCATTGAGTTGCTCACGGTGGTCGTTAAACCTTCAATCAATCAATCTAAATGTCGCACGTACGCACATTAAAAAAATGAAGATCCCAGTTTTGGTCGCGTTTCTAAACAATACTAATATTCGCATTTTGGCGGCGTCATTGTCACTTCTGTTTTGCTTCAGAGAGGCTATATTTTAACACCTGGATATTTACTGCGACTGGGAGGGAAAAAATGTTAGCTGGAGGCGGGGAGTTAATGAATTGGGGGTCATTGTAATGAGCTTACTCCTTTCTTCGTGGTTGCTGTTTTAAAATACTCATTCAGAAATTGTTTGTCTTTTGGTCGGAATTGTTAAGCGTTCTGTTTTGTTTTTGTTTTTTTTATCTGAACGCTACATTTTCTCTCTCGGCGAATGTGTTTTTGGTAACGCAGGCAGCTGGTCAAAGTGTAATTACGTTGTCAAATACGAGAGATCAGGAATCCACTTTACAAAATACCTACAAAATTTTTCAAGACTAAATACTTTTCATATGTAGAAAATTACTAGGACTGAACTTACTCATGCTTTAAACCAAATCAATACAAATGTCGGACCTGGCTAAGATTAATTTTTTCCAATAGCCATACAATTTGTGGCAGATATCATAGTTCAGCCATTGTTGCAGATCTATAACCTTATACTTGAAACCGGAATATTTCCAGATGCCTTAAAAATCTCCAAAATCACTCCGAAATATAAGAATGGGTCAAAAAACGACATAAATAATTATCGTCCAATCGCAAACTTATCAATTTTCGCAAAAATACTAGAAAAATTAATTCATACCAGACTATTTTCATACATTCAAAGACATAATATATTTCATCACAGACAATTCGGATTTGTACCAAATAAATCAACTGAACTAGCATTATGACATACACAAAATATAATTCAACAAAGTCTATTACAAAAACAAATAACAATAGCAGTCTTTCTTGATTTATCAAAAGCATTCGATACCCTAAATCATGATATATTACTTCATAAGTTAAATATTATAGGACTCCGGGGATCTAGCTATAATTTATTCAAAAGTTACTTGTCAGAAAGAATGCAATACACCCAGATTCATCAGAATCGATCCATATTACAAATCATAAACTGTGGGGTACCCCAGAGATCAGTTCTTGGTCCTTTATTTTTTAATTTATATATTAATGACTTATTTGCAGTAGAAAAAGAAAATGATACAATCTTATATGCAGATGACGTAACTATTATTTTAAAGGGAACTGATATGAATGAGCTTACACTAAGAACTAATACTCAGCTAAAATTAATAACAGATTGGCTGAATGCAAATGAATTAGTTGTTAATATTAATAAAACTAAATTAATGATTTTCTCTAATTCACAAGCTTCACATTTATACGATTTACCGATTCTGATGAATGGAGTCAGGATTAATACGGTCTCAACACACTCTTATCTAGGTACAACTATACACAATGATTTGAAATGGAACAAACACATTGAAAATTTAAGTAACAAAATTTCTAGAAATATCGGAATGGTCAGTAGTGCTTTGCCAAACTTAACACCAAAAATATTAATTTCTATATATCATACTCTAATCCAAAGACACATTAATTATTGCATTTTGACCTGGGGACAAACCACACAATATAATATTAATAAACTACAGGTACTGCAAAATAGATTTATAAGACTAATAGATCTTAAAACATCAAATAATTTTCAACCAATCTTATATATTCGGTCAAAAGTGAACCCCAATATATATAATATTTTAACGATAAAGCAATTATATGATTATAACTTGGGAAAAATAATGTATAAAAGAATTAAAAATGGTATACACAATGATATAATAACACTAAATATACATACTCATTAGCACAATACTAGGAATAGGTCACTACTAATTCCAATGTTCCCACAAACTGAGAAACTTAAAATGAATATAAATTATAGTGGCCCAAAATTCTGGAACTCATTGCCCCAAGAACTAACATCAATTAATAATTTTAACTTATTTAAAATAAAACTAAAGGCATATCTTATGAAATAGTTAGTAAACAATAGGCAATTTCGACTAAATGGAAGAAATGTGGGTTGGTATGATTATAGAGTGAGGTGCAAACGTTATTTGTTGTTTATTTATAAATATATATGTGATTATGTAGTGAAGTGTATATGATACTTATTTGTTTAGATATAATGAAGACTATTGTTGATGGAACACATTGTTATATGTGTTGGTTGTGAGAAAGTACGTGTACCTACCATATATGTGTTGGCTTGCCTTTTCTGCTAAGCTTTATGTTTTTGTATTCTGGGGAGAGGAGGGCTATGTCAGGCCTAACGGCCTTTTCCCTCCTTTTCCTAGTTGCTGTAGTGGCAACTGAAATAATAAATAAATGAAATGAAATAAATGAAATGAGATAAGAGTGAACGTGTTGAGTCTTCGAATGCATTATTATCAATCTTGAGAAGAAACGTTCTTCTAAAAGACAGTATTAGCTAGGCAAGTTTAAATGAGCGATTCATGTGTAATTTGTCATGAGTTGTGTGCAATTTTTCACGAAAGAATTATGGGCCAGTATTCAATGTTACGAGGGAATAGAGATACACCGACGAGCCATTGCATTATGACCACCTAACTAATAAGCTGTGGGACCCCTTTAGGCCGCAAAACAGCGGCCACTCGGTGAGGCATCCATTTGATGGTGACGGATCACTTTGTCCGTGTTCATTTCGTCCACGCTCACTTCGTCCAGTTCATTTCGTCCAACGTTCACTTTGTCCACTGTTCACTTCGTACGCTGTTCACTTAGTCCAATGTTCACTTCGTCCAATGTTCAATTCGTCCACCGTTCACTTTGTCCACGTTCATTTCGTCCTCAGAATGAATGAAAATGTTACGAATATGACGTACTTAGAATAAAAACAGCAGAAAAAAGGCTAGGCCTAGTGCCTATGAAATAATATTTAGTGCCTGAGCAAAAGCGCAATATTATTACCTTAATTTGATGTGAAAATGTTAGAAATATGACGTACTCAGAATAAAAACAGTGAAAAAGGCCTTGGCCTAGGCCAAATAATATTTCGTGCTTGAACAAAAGCGTGATATTATTACCTTGACTTGATACGTAAACATTATGAATACGACATCCGTAGAATAAATATTGCAAAAAAGGTCTAGGCCTAGGGCCCATGAAATAATGTTTAGTGCCCTGAGCAAATGCGCAATATTATTACCTTGATTTGATATGTAAATATTATGAATATGACGTGATTAGAATAAAAACTGTGAAAAAGGCCGCGCCCTAGGGCATATGAAATAATATTTAGTGCCTAAGTAAAAGCGCAATATTATTACCTTGAGTTGATAGGTAAACGTTATGAATATGAGATCCGTAAAATAAAACTGTTGAAACGGCCTAAGCCTAGGGATTTTGAATTAATATTTCGTGCATCAGTAAAATCACAATTATTACCTTGAGTAGATACGTAAATGTTTTGAATATGACATCAGCAGAATAAAAACTGTCAAAAGGCCTACACATGAGGCATAGTTATTAGTATTTAATGCCTAAGTAAGTAAAAGAGAAATATTAATAACTTGGCATCTTATGTAAATATTTAGTGCCTAAGTAAAAGTGCAGCGTTATTGAAAAATCCCACCTTATAGTCCTTTTCCGAACATAGCGTGAGCCATGCTGTAGTGATTGACATCGTATCACACAAAAGAGTTAAAAAGCACTTCAAAGTTAAGTTCCTTGTTTTACTTTAAATAACATTTAAAATCGTTATATTTTAATCGAGAAACTCTGACAGAAAAAAAATCGCTTACAAGCAATGTCCACTGACCTTTTCTTCTGCCTATAACAAAAGCTCCATGAAAACAAAAATTTCGACGGTATTCCATTCATTCTGAGGACGAAATGAACGTGTACAAAGTGAACTGTGGACGAAATGAACGTGTACAAAGTGAACTGTGGACAAAATGAACGTTGGACGAAATGAACTGGACGAAGTGAGCGTGGATGAAATGAACACGGACGAAGTGATAGGGAACCCATTTGATGAGGTAACGATAGGTATCCTGGGGTATCTGGTACCATGATGTCAACAGCAGGTCCTCCAGTTCCCGTACATTTCGGGGTGGTGGTGATTCAATGCGAACCAGCTTTTCCAAATCGAACAGTCACCCTGGCGCAGTGGTCTAAGCGATGGCTACTGATCATTCGTCCTAGATGGATCCGGGTTCGAATCCCGGTGAGGCATGAATGTTGTGTTTGTCTTACGGCACTGGCTCTCTCTCCCTTCCCTGGAGTCAGTGGTCCTAAATTAGGAACAGGCAACTGCTAATAGCTCATTGAGCTGCTCACGGTGGTCGTTACAGCTCCAATAAAAACATCCGAACCACAAATGTTCGATTAGGTTCACGTCAGCTGAATTTGGAGGCCAGGGCGTAAACACAAAGTCACCAGCATGTTCCTCGAACCACTCCTTGACGATTCTGGAAGTGTGGCATGGCGCATTATCCTGTTTATAATGGCCATCACTAGCAGAGAACACAGTTGCCATGAATGGGTGAACTTGGTCCGCAACGATGTTCAGATACCTGACAGCTGTCAAGGATTGTGCTATTGGGATAATGGGGCCTAAAGTGTCCCAAGAAAAGATCGCCCACAGCGTAACACCGCCGCCAGCCGGTTTCCGTCCAACAGTGCATCCAGGTTCCATAGCCTCCGTTAGTAATCGGAGTATCCGCGCTCGACCGTCTACGTGATGCACCAGGAATCTTAATTCGTCAGACCAGTCCACTTTCTTCCAATGGTCCACGGTCCAATCTCGATTTGCGCCCATTTCATGCGTTGTTGGCGATGACGTGCAGTGAGCATGGGTCTTCGGCTCCACAGACCCATGCTCAGAAGGCAGCGATGACCTGTGTGCTGTGACACATTGCCTTGATCACCACTGTTGCATCTGCTAGTGATTTGTCGCACTGTGGCCCTGTGGTCGCTGTGAACAATGCGCGACAGTCTCCGCTTCCCTCTGGCATCGATGAGCTGCGGATGACACACGGCTAAACAACGGTTCGTCGTTTGGCCATCTGTGCACCACTTTTTATACGTACTCGCTACAGCGGCATGTGAGCAAGCCACAACGTTTTTGAGATCGTAGTTCGGAAGCGCAGTGCCATCATAATTTGTCCTTTACCAAACTCCGATAAATCGGCAGCTTTTCCCGTTCTGACTTCGAACACTCTACTGACCGAAAGCCGGTCTTTGGGTTGGATACATACTGCTCTGTGAACTTCACCTGCGCCACCGTTTGGTCTCCAGGCGCGCTCATTCCTCTAGGTTGGGGGTGGTCATAATGGAATTGCTCATTGGTGTATATAGAATTTTTTGCTTGTCTGTTTGTTTCGGGTTTTAATGACCCCATTTACATCTCAGGCTATAAAAAGTCCTCAAGGCTTCTGGTTCTAGGCAATAGAGAGAACCATCGCTGATGGCATTACAATGTCCATGACTTATCCAGGACTCAAATCCAGGCCCAACTCGGATGATTTACAAAAGCCCACACCATTTGTCACATATCACGGGCGTCGCTGGCGGGGGGGGGGATATGTCCCCTCCAATATTTCAGCCGAAGTTTACCTTTAAATTTCATACTGCTACCCTTTTCGTGTTTTTCATTCTCTCACTGAACTTTTCATTTGGGCTCTCCCGTCTGGATAAGGGCATTTCAGAGGTCATTTGACTACAACGTTTGCTAGCCACATGGGAGAAGAGGGGTTTTCCCCACCCTACTCTTCTGCTCGATGGCTCTTACGCTCTCCACCACCTTTTTTTTATTTATTTACTATCTGGTTAACGGGGAGAGGAAGTTGCTCTCACCATTCGTCCAACGTGATCATTTTACAAGACAAGTTAACACAACGCATATTAACAGCACAAACATTTAATATATACACTCTTTACGAAGTTCAGGGTTTTCCACAACCGATTGCAATACATACTTTTATTTTCACAATCAGAGCTTAGCTACGCTAAAGTTCTGCCTGCTCAAGGCAAAAGCCAGCGCCCAGCCGCTGACTGTCTTCTTTTTCTTTCTTTTTTTTTTTTTTCTTGCCTCCCTGTGCATCGTGAAAAATATTTCTCTGGCGTTCCTCTCCGCCAATCAAAAGCGACGACCGCGTCGTCTTTCATCGCACATCGTGGGAAAGGAATGCTCAACGTAGCATGTAGTAGGTCACTGATAGGTCAACAAAGTAGTGAAAGTATTATTAACGTCGAGTCAGTCACAGCGAGCGGGCGCCGAAAACTCTTAGTCTTACAGTGACAGTTGACAGTTGACAGTATTTTGACGTCAAACTGGATGAAGGGGGGAAATGACTGGTCGTTTCTGAGTTGGTAGGTTTCTTCACTTTTGTTTTCTGTTTCCAACGTGTAATCTGGACTCCTTCTGGAACTGCTTCTCTAAATGCTTTATCTCAGACGCAGTGGTTCAATTCTCTCTCCCTAAAATAATTTCTTTCCGTTGCTATTTTGAGCCTGTTTCAAGATGGACAATTTTTTAAATCGAAAACGGCCACTGTCTCACCCTCAGGAACCAGAACCTTCAACTTCTAAGTCTAACACTAGTGATTTCTGCAGTAACATGAATGAAGATGGTCCCCCACAAAAAAAAAGGATATGGTGAAAATACAAGTGATTACATCGATGTTCATCCCAACCAGCCCCAAATATTGCCTGAATCGTTTCCATCTCAGATTTTGAAAGGTCTGACGCTGAATTTCAGATGCGCTTGGTATAAAGACTTCACTTGGCTGCATATTGACACCAGTGGCAGTACAAACGGAATTCTTTGCTTTTACTGTTACGTTATCAAAGGGGTAATCCAAACAAAACACTGTCCAAAAAAAGTGAGCCATCCTTTTCATCACGAGGTTTCAAGAACTGGAAGAAAGCAATGGAAAAGTTTAAAGCACATGAAAAATGTAATGCTCATCTTCAGACAGTTCTAGCATATCATCAAATGAAAACTCCGATTGACGCGCAGCTGAATGAAACTGTGGCAAAAGGTCAAAAAGAAGCCACAGCTTGTTTAACGAAGATAATCTCTTCAATGCGTTTCCTTGGAAGACAAGTCCTGGCAATTCGAGGACATCATCACCAAGACGGAAATTTGAATGAGCTTCGTAAATTAAGATCAGAGGACTTCCCTTCTCTTGGCAAATGGATATTAAAAGATAGAGAAAAGATGACGCATCCATCTATTCAGAACGAAATTTTAGAAATTATCGCTGGATAAATTATTAAAAGCTTTTGTCGCGAGATACGGATGAAGAAACACCCCATGTTCTCCATAATTTGCGATTCGACGCGAGACATTTCGGGAAATGAACAAGAATGTATTTGTGTTAGATGTATAGACAGTGACGTGAGACCTGTAGAAAGTTTTTGGGCCTATATACCGCGTCCGAGACGACGGGAGAAGGAGTTGCGGCAATTTTATTGGATGTCATGACAAGACTTCAGCTTCCAATAACAATATTACAAGGTCAAGCGTACGACGGAGCTCCCAATATGAGCGGGTGCAAAAAAGGAGTCCAATCCTTGTTAAAAGAAAAACAACCGTTGGCTAAATTCATTCACTGTGGAGCCCACTGTCTGAATCTGGATACAAAAGATGTCTGCGATTCGACTCCAACTGTCCGCAATGCAATGCAATGGGCACATGAACTCGGCGTTTTTTTTAGCCAGTCGTCGAAGGCAAAAAATTGCTTTTTGAAAATTCAAGAAATGGATGCTCAAAGGCCTGTACAAAACATAGCCAAGATAAAGCCTCTCTGTCCAACACGATGGATCTGTCGACCACAGATTGTGGAGATTATCACGCGATACAACACTGTGCTGGAAACGCTTGAAGATTTGAGTGAAACTGAAAGTACAAGCGTTGTTTCAGCATCAGCTAGTGAGCTGCTCAAGCTATTTCAGTCAGGAGCAACTTTATTTGGACTTCTGATGGCTAAAGACATTATTGCTCATCTTGAAATATTGACCAAATGCATTCAAACACGCGAAGTGTGCGTTATATCTGTGATTCAAAGCATTGAGAATTTATCAACCGCTTTTGCAGATATGCGATCTCAACAAAATTTTAAAATTCTTCTGGGTCAAGCAAATAAAATTATTGAAGATTTTAATTTAGATCCACTGACAATTCCGCGATCGAGGAAACCACCGAAACGATACACTGGACTTGGCGATGCGCATCATGATGGTGCAATAGAGCAATATTACAGAAAAGAGTACTTTGCTTTAATAGACACCGCTTTAATGTCTTTGAAGTGTCAGTTTAATAAAAAAGATTTGAAGTACGTAAAAGCTATGGAAACTTATGGACACTTTTGGGCGTTGATGTGGCTGCAGGACTAGATATTCTAAGCAGTTATCCAGAACTCAATATAACAGTTTTAGAGACGGAACTGGGATTTTTCTGAAGAAGTACAAGATTGCTTCTGTCTCTGATGCCGTAGCTGTTCTACAAAGCATGCCACCAGAAGTTCGAAACATGTTTGAGAACATTGAAATCGTAGTGCGCTTGTTGATAGTTCTGCCAAGCTCGTCATTTGGAGCAGAACGCAGATTCAGTGCATTACGTCGCTTGAAAATTTACCTGAGGAGCACAATGACTCAGAAGCGGTTAAACCACGTTGCAGTGTGCCATATTCATCAAGATGAATTAGACAACATTGAAATAGACTTCATTGCATCTAAATTTATCCATACCAATGATAAGAGGAAGCAAATTTTTGGAATATAGTGTTAGGTAGGTACAGTACATTTTTCCCCCATTTGATAAATACCATACCCGATTTCTGCGTACGTTATATTTTGTACCTAAAAACGTAAATAACAGTTGTCAGTTCTTTAATTTTGCAAAACAATTGCGATACGTATCTAAAAATTATTGCACTGCATTTATTCAATACAGTTAGAAGATTTGCTGCCCCAGTACATTTCGAAAAAACTTAAAAAAAAAATATGGCTATTATTACTGCACGCTTGCGTCCCCCGCAATTCCTATTTGCCAGCGACGCCCATGCACATAGCAACCAAAAAAATATTCCTTATGCAATGCTGCAGTACATTACAATTTTCACGTGTTTCGGGTAACTTCACTTACAGCGCGACAACACGCGCGCTCAAACACACACACACATACACTTCGTACCCTGTCTATAATAATAGAAACCCTAGATTCGGTAGCTTTATAGATGAATTTCTGAAGCATAATGTTATAAAAACTTCCGCGCAAGCCTTTAGTATCTCAAGAACGCTTCTACCGCATTCTCGGCCGTATTGAAATGGAGGGCTTCCCTGCTGATAAATCATTGAATGCTTTCAAACAAATCCAATTTGTCAGCCATGAAGTATGTCAGCACTTAATATGAAGTACAAGAGGCGCTTCGTCAGGTAGCGTTTTGAAGGTTTTCCGCAAAATGATACTGAGCAGTCACGTTTTTTCTGTAGTTTTTGTTTTTATTTTGGCAGAAATATGTGACTTTGTTGATTCCCGGGTATGTCTCCCATCGGAACTCTCTATGATTTAGGTAAATGGGAAAGCTAGGATGAGTGATTGCAGATGCTTCTCAGGAACTCCAGAGCTTTTAGGATTTTGGCATCACGCCACTGTGTTTACTAGTGGAGTTGCTCTGAAGTTTGGCAGTGAGTGTTACAACTCCTTGCTACCGACTCTCATTCCCCTCCCCACCAAACCCCGAGTCTTCCGGAGAAAGCGGTTTTGTCGGTTTGCTTCCAAATGGGTTACGGTGACATCTAGGATGATCGACCTTATTCCGAGAGTTCCTGAACTTTGTCACTTCTAGGAAACCGTAGAAGTTACCTCGTCTGTTTCGTAGCACAATTATTCCTCAATTGATCTTCTTTAATAAAATACTCTGTGTCGCAACTTTATTAAGTACATCCTCATAATATGTCTATCAAATCGAATTCTCATAATTAGAGCAGTAATTTTATCGCGGGAAAAAAGGGCAAACTTCGCAGTGGCGGTCGCTGGGTAAATTATGAAATTTCGCAAAAGGTTCGCTGCCGATGATGTACACTAACATTTCCAAAAAAAAAATGTCTACCAAGTTACGAAGCAGTAATACAGATGACTAGTACGTAACTAATTAAGCAGTAATACAGATGACTAGTACGTAGCTAATTAAGCAGTAATACAGATGACTAGTACGTAACTAATTAAGCATTATAACTTTATAAGTTTTTGAAATTGATACTTACATTTATAAACCATTCAAATTCTGCCAATGTTATAAACACCGTTACCAAGATTGATTTCCATTTAAGTGGACGGCATTTTGATACATTATATTTTACATACACAGATTTTCTTCTTTAATGCTGTGTCTGTTATCCTGTAACACAATTTTAAATTTCGAAACGGATCATTCAGCATCGTCACTGTTTGTGAGTATTGACAGACAACGAATGGCGACCTTATGTAGCTACGAAAATCGACCTTTTTTCGTATCCTAGAAGTCTAGCAAAACTTCGCTGACACGAAATTCTTTTACACTCGCTTTATACAAACGAAATTCAAATTTTAGTTGGTCCTCAACTTCGAACATAGGAATGTGGCTGAAAACAAACAAATCTTCTTCGTCGTCTAAAAGGTCAAAGGACTTAAATTGATCGGGATCAAACACCCTACATGCTTTGAAGGAAATTGCGGCTGGCTGACAAAATCGATGCTTTTTATCTTCAAAAAAATAATGCTTAATTTTTTTCATAAGAAGCGGATAAAGCTTTTTTCAGCGACGTGATCGCAGTCTTGACTCTTGCTAAGAAGAATGTTGGCGATGTCCAACATTTCATTATACTGTATATTTTGTGCGGGGAAATTCGCTGTTTTTTAGATAAAATGAGCTCTCCGGAAATATACGGCGCATGAACCTCAACCTGCTTCAGGTAGACCAAAATGTAATACAATGTGCTGATTGTTGAACTAATATACACTTGCTGTCTTAAAGCACGATAAAACCATAATAGGCTCCCTAAAACACTCAATAAAATCACATTTATTAAACATTCTAAAAGTCCATTTACGTTAACACCAACGAGCGCTTTCGAGGTCTCAAGACCTCATTATCAAGTCACTGAATAAAGCCCCGAAACACTCGGAAGCAGCAAGAATATATAGACATAGGTTCGTTATCTCAATTACACGTCACAAGTTTATACATAGGTTGCCATTCTGAAAAAGAAAATTAAAGTCCAAAATTCAGGTAGCAACAGGACAAAACACAAAATTTATTAAAAATGGTCAAGTGGTCTCAGCTTCTTGTTGATCCAGAGCGGGACCCATAAGTCGCCTCCAAGGGGTTGGGATGAAGGCTGGAAAATCCGTATTACAACAGGTGTCCCAAATTTTTTGGATGTAAAGACTTTCCGCCAGAAATAGGTTATATTTGTTTATTGAGGAGTTCAAGATTTTTGCATTTGTCCAATTTGGTACGAAGCCGTCATTAATAACTGCTTCGGTTAAAGCCGTGGAGATGTTCCCGGATCGCAGTGCATACTGATGTTCTTTAAGACGGATCTTCAAAGTCCTCAGGGTCGAGCCAATGTAGACCTTAGGTTCGCAAGCAGGATCCTGGTGGAGAAGAGGTATGGAATACACTCCTGGCTTATTCCTGACTTCGACGGTATCTCGGTCGTGGCGAACCAAGGAGAAGACATTACGAGTGTTTATGCCAAATGAGAGAGAGTGTTTATGGCATATCCCTTTCAATGTATTGACCAGAGGAGGGAGGTAGTCCAGTTTCCCTACATATTTAGTCGGAGGTCTGGTAGATATTAATGACGAAAAGTGGAATCTAGAATGCTCTAGAAGTAAACGGTGAAAGTGAAATGAGGAAAAACCGAAAGTCTGTACAAGAGATTGAATTTACTTGAGTTCTTGAACACGGAGGTTTCGAGAGGAAGAATGGGTGAACGCCCTTTTTATCAGAAACTGAATAGCAGAGAATTTGTGTTCAGGTAGATGAGCCGATTCAAAAGGAATGCTTTTGAATCGGCTCTTCTTTTATATCCCTATCTTGACAATACCTAATGATTTTATCCACAATACAATTGCTATTGTTTTTTTTTTCTTTTTCAAAAAACTTTGCGTAGTTTTTGAAATGTTTGCAGTGAAAACGCACGGCCTCAAACTAACTGTTCCACCTAGTCTGCACAGGTACTGGTAGTAAGTAAGGTATTTTGCTCTTTTCTTGCAAACATAGTCGAAAACGCACTTTACGGGAGGTACAAGTTGTGAAGGCACGTTTAACAGCAACTACTAAATTCATTGAATGAATACATTTTCAAATTCATTCTGCCAAATTTCGCCTAAAAGAGTTAAATAATGCGCATTGCAGATGACGTGAACACCATTCACAAATACCTCTATCAGGCTCTTTCCCCACGCTTTGGACATGTAAGATGCATTGTCTGTCACAAAAGCGGTTATATTAGCAAAAGATATTTCTTATTTATTAACGCACTGAATTATTGCCTCGCTGACTGCTTTAAAATTTACGGATACCAAAATGATGCACTCAAGGAAGATTGCATTCAAAAAGGTTTCATCATTGCAGCTTTCAACATTCGGTTCAGCAGATGGAACAGCAAGAATATTCATAATATATCTATATTTTGAATCAGTTATTTCGTCTACTACGATGCGTACACCGGATACTGATTTTAAAAAGCTTTCACTTGTTGCTTGTGAACATCATATATTTTCAGCAAATAACATTTCCGCATCCAATTTGCATTTGGAATACCACCAATATCTTTCAACGAATTTTCCAAGTAATTTTTTAATGTAGGGTTATCCAGTTTGGAAAGTAGGATGTTAGCTGCACAAAAGGCACCAGTTAATTTCGAAAGTTCCATTGAGCGATGCTGTCCTTGTGCAGTTCTTTTATCAATTAATTTATCAACACATTTCTGCATTATTTTCGGTTGAATGTTCAGACACCTTTTTTATGCAGCTTGCTTGCTAAATGTTTTTCACAATCGTCCTTTCTTGAAAACTCCACTGGTATGTTGCAACACGAGCAGAACAACATATTTTTGTTCATATGAAGCGTTCCCCTGCTGTACTACTTGCATCTTTCAGATGCACTCATTTTACTCGCGTGGCTCATTCTCAAAATTAAAAAACAATATCTAGAAACTTCATAAACTACCAGTAGTTTTTGAAATCATAAAATACTCACTAAACTTTATAAACTACTCACTAAACTTCATAAACTACTCACTAAACTTCATAAACTACTAACTAAACTTCATAAACTACTCACTAAACTTCATAAACTACTCACTAAATTTCATAAACTGCTCACAAATTTTCAAAGCTAAGCGTCTGCAAAACACTCTTTTCTGTGAGCTGCTTTCCCACTCATAGTCATTGTAACATTTTAAGTAACAGTTTTCTCAGAAGGAATTCTGCAATACACTCAATTGCCACTTTATTAGGTACACCCTCATATTATGTCTATGGAAAAAAACACTCACAGCCAGTGTAACATTTTAAATAACAGTTTCCCCCGGAGGAATTCTACAATACATTCCACTTTATTAGGTACACCCGCATATTTTGTCTGCAAAAAGGAACACTCATAGTCGGTATAGTATTTTAAATAACAGTTTCCCCAGGAAGAATTCCACAATACACTAAGTCGCCACTTAATAAAATACACCCTCATATTATGTCTATGGAAAAGAACACTCATAGTCAGTATAACATTTTAAATAACAGTTTTCCCAGGAGGAACTCTACAATACACTGAGTTGCCACTTTATTAGGTACGCCCTCATATTATGTCTATGGGGGAAAAAACACTCACAGTCAGTGTAACATTTTAGATAATGGTTTTCCAAGGAAGAATTCTACATCATCATACTGTATTATGTCTATGGAAAGGAGCATTCATTGTCAGTGTAACATTTTAGATACCAGTTTCCCCAAAAGAAATTCTACAATACACTGAGTGGCCACTTTATTAGGTACACCCTCATATTATGTCTATGGGAAGGAACACTCATATTCAGTGTAACATTTTAGCTTTGTAAACTTTTTTCATTAAATAAACTGTTTCTGGAGCCGTTTAACCCAAACGATAGCAAAAGTTTGTCGCACAACACATTTACTTCTTAACTCTGAATCACTCGCCTTCAGAGCTGTATGGCAAAATGCAGACGTACCTTAAACAACTGCGCGATAACAAAACCAGAATCGTCTTCCACGGCTAATAACTGTTGTTATAGATATTTCCTTAATTCAGTTAGGCGCCTGCGTGGTTGTCTTTCCCCTTCGCATTGTTGCCAACTAAAAAGAAATTACTCTCAGTTTATGGAACGGCCTTTGTAGATACTCCATCACATTATGTTTATGGAAAGGAACACTCGCAGTCAGTGTAATATTTTAAATAACTCTTTCCCCACGAGAAATTCTACAATATACTGAGTGGTCACTTCATTAGGTAGAAGCTCATGTTATGTCTATGGAAAGGAACACTCATAGTCAGTGTAACATTTTAAATAACGGTTCGCACATGAGCTATTGTATTTATTCTTATTAGGTACATCATCATATTATGTCTATGGGAAGCAGCATTCGTATTCAGTGTAACATTTTAAATACCAGTTCCCCCAAAAGAAATTCTACAATAAACTGAGTGGCTGCCTTATTAGGTACACCCCCATATTATGTCCATCGAAAAGAACACTCACATTCAGTGTAACTTTTAAATACCAGTTTTCTTAGGACAAATACAGTACTACAATACACTTAGGGACCACTTTATAGATGCACTGTTATATTATGCGCCTACGTAAAAGAACAATCGTAGTCAGTGTTACATTTTAAAACCAGTTTTCCCAAGAGGATCTGCGAGACAGGAAACTAATAGATTTTATTTAAGTTACAATATTATAGAAATGTGATGAACTCGTGGTAAGTATTAATATTTTACATAGATTTCGTGTAGTTCAGATTTCTTTACACAAATGTTGCATGCATCTGTTTTTTGAATAATTACGCTAAACATGAGTGGTGTTTTACATAAACATATTATGAATGTGTGGCTAACATAGGGGCCATTATGAATATGTAAGCCCTCCAAAGTTGCCCGAATTGGAAGCATGGGATTGGCCAGGATTCATAACGTACTTCCAGGGAGGGCGAAAAAGGGTAGAAATAGAGTGGTTAATGGATTAATGGGGTTTTATCGCACAAAAACTCTGTATAGCCAAACATCGCGGAGAAAACGAGGACACGGAGTCGAAAAAAGGAAAGATAATTAGTGATTCCATCAGATTTGTCCAAGATGACATCCACCCATTGTGTTTTTCTTCGTTTTCTCCTTTTTCTTATCACTTCTTTTGACACACAAACGTAAATCGAAAACTGACCGGCTGGCATTATCACTTTCTGTGTCGTTCTAGTTGCGGATGAGATATCTCCGTTCCTATATGTCGCAATGAGAAACTTCCATTTGCGTTGGATAGATATGAAATTGGCCACAGTTTTCCGTACATATTCGAGTTTTCTCGATTGCCAGTTTTAGTTTATTATCTATATAAATATAGAATAGAACCCGTTCAAAACGAGGAACTCGTGACCGACCGACGGAAACCATCGCTAAGTCCGAGCGCTTGCTAAATACGGTTTTGGGTGAAAATTCCCACCATGTGAAAATATGCATATACTTTTTGTAACGTGCCTGCCCAGTAGGACTCACATGAGATGAAGGCAGATAGCAGGGAGAGCACATGCCAGTGTAGTATAGTGGATAGCACTCGGAGCACGGGAGCCGAGAGTAGCGACTTCGAATTCCGCCCCTGGCATCAAAATGATGGAGAAATTTACTTCGTCATACTTTATGTTCCACAAAGGCCGCTCCGTAAAAACGTAGAGTACAATCACAGAAAATGAAGAAATATAGGTACAGCAAAATATAAGTATCTTCCCTTGTATGATATGCAACAGTCCCATCGTTCAGTCCACTTTTCAAAGCATGTGGCGAAGGTATTTTGTGGAAGTTGCTTTAGCGACCCCTGTACAGGTTGAATAACGTCAGCATCTGTGTTGAATGTTGCGCCACGGAACTTCTCCTTCATTGTTGGAAACAACCTGAAATCGCAGGGGGAGAGATAGGACTGTAGGAGGCTGTTTCATGATTTTAATATCGTAAGAAACTGTTGAACACAAGCAGCCACATGTGGGCTGGCGTTATTATGGTGTAGGGTCCTCTTGCCTACCAGTTCCAGTCGCTTAATCGATATGTGTCGTCGCACACGCTTCAAGACTGAAATGTAATACTCAGTATTGACAGTAATTTGTAGAGGAACGGCATGCTGGTAGACTATACCTTTATGATCAAAGAAAATTATCATCATCGCCTTCCTAGCTGATTTGGTTTGGCGGACTTATTTCGGATTAAGTGAGCCTGTGTGTTTCCAGACACTAATTGCGCGCTTCGTGAAGGTGGTTGAAATAGTGGACCCATGTTTCATCGGCAGTTATTACTGTGCTTAGAAACTTTGTATTCTTTGCAATCATTTCTTTCCACTCATGACTCACCTGAACTTTGGCTGGCAATTTTTCTCTCTTCAGGTGATAAAGTAACCATCTGGAACACACACGATGCAGCAGTAATTTGTCGCGTAGATTGCGGAATGCCGACGTTTTTGAAATATTAGTTGACGCCGCTATGTCTTCACACATCATTCGTCGGTCTTCTTGCAGGATTGCCGAAACATTGTTAATAATGAGCTCCGTCACAAAGTTTTTCGGTCGACCAAGCCTAGGAGCGAGTTCTGCGGACAAACGCCCTTTTTTGAAATCATGGTGTCTTTTAAAAATCGTTGACTCACCCAAATATTTATCTTTGTAAGCTTGTTTCATTAAATCAACAGTTTCTGGAGCCGTTTTATTCAAACGACAGCAAATTTTGTCGCACAACGCATTTCACTTCTTAGCTCTGAATCGCTCACCTCCATAACTGTATGACGAAATGCAGATGTACTTTAAACAACTGCGCAATAACAAAACTAGAATCGTCTGCCACGGCTAATAACTGTTGCCACAGATACTTCCTTAATTCAGTTAGTCGTCTGCGCGGTTATTTTCCCCCTTCGCACTGTTACCAACTCAAATAAAATTACTCTCAGTATTTATGGTACGGCCTTCGTATATACATAACAACTGGGTGTATTTGAAAGATTTAATTTAAATTAGCGATATTAGTACTGTAGTTAAATAATTACATATTTGAAGTACACGGCTACGTGAGACATACCGGTTTTTAATTACACAGCACACACATGAAACAAAAGCAGTACTGTTCTTCCCAGTGCAGCGCTACTTGGAGGGTGATAGCAAAACTGGACACAATGCAGGAATTGTTATCTCCTGTTTCATCACTGGCGACATCCCATTTTATTACTGCTCTATCCCTCTCTGCAATTATCGCCCAGAAATCCATTTACATGTGCGTGAGCCTCATCCACCATATTTTCGCCGAGTAGTAGGCAGCCTGTTTTCAACTACTTTGCTGACGCCTACTCCCAAGGGGTTGGAAACGGAATTTCTTACACGAGTCGCTTGGCCGCCCCGGTGGCGCAGTGGTCTAAACGATGGCCTCTGATCATTCGTCCGAAAGGGGTCCGGGTTCGAATCCCGGGAGGCATGGATGTTGTGTTTGTCTTACGGCACTGGCTCTCTCCCTTCCCTGGAACCAGTGACCCTAAATTAGGGACGGGCGACTGCTTGTAGCCCATTGAGTTGCTCACGGTGGTCGTTAAACCTCCAATCCAGAAAAAAAAAAAAAACATCCACGAGTCGCTTGTTGAGCATTTGATGTACTCGAGGACCATTGCTCTTCTATCAACATTCTTCCATCAGCACTCGGGAATTCCCCTGCACTGTAGCAATTTCGTCCTGTGTGCCACCATTTCTACTCCCCGAATCCAGAACATAGTGTTACACGGCGCTAACAGTGTTCCTGCCGAGTCGGCCGGTAACGGTGCTTGAGACCTGAAGTACAATTTAGTTGGCCGCGGCACCAGGTGAGAATCTCAGGTGCACTGCTGCACTCAAAGATTCACACCAGAACATAAAAAATGAAAAGTTGAAGAATGACCCGAAGCACAAGGCTTGTGTGAACAACAACAAATAAAAAATAAAATAAAATAAAAAAACGATACTTTGGGATCAGAGTTGTGATGAGGTTCACCCGCAATCACCAATTCGTGACTGAGTGTAGTGGTCCGGATCTTACTCCGGTACATTCAATCCCCAACCAGCCAGTACAACACTCACTTTCGCAAATAACACATGATTCTCAAATACACAACACAACATTTAATAACGTTCTGCGAGATTTAAACAGATCCGGCGCTCTCTAGGCGCATAGACAATTGCCCCTCATATGTGGGCAGCATACGGTGTCACACTTTACTGTCGGATAACGCAGCCGACTGAGTCTCCACCGGACTATCTGAACAAGAGATACTAATCGTTTACACACTAAATAGAGCTGCAGGTGATATTCATATACAATTGCTTAGAGAATGAAAAAAATTATATGCAAATGATCACATTAAAAATACTCGCGACACAAAATACACAAGCACGTTAATTTGCGGTATAAGATTATAGGTGCGAAATACTGCCCAAGTTAATTAACTAAATCTAATAAGCATGCACATGCAGAACCCTGCCCCGCTGACGTTGGTCCTGAACCAAAATTAAAAGAAACTGTCCCGCCCAGCGGAATTTGTGGCCACACCTTCTCCCTTATTCATGTAAAAAAAAATAATCAGGAAATGGGCCCTGTAAGAAATTGAAATCTGTATGTGCAGGTATTTCCTCTGAGGTTCAGTCACTCAGCATTACTGCATCTATGTCCCTGCAGCTTTGGGTGTCGGGATGGCACAAGTTCGCAGATGTGCGAAGAAAGAAAAAGGAAATATTCATCTACTTACAGTTTCGTGACTTTGCTGTGCAAATCCAGCGTGCATCACATAATATCACACAACAAAAAAAAAAAAAAAAACGCGCACACACACACGGACACTTGCACCATGTGGCAGCACCGATGATTCAACACTTCATTTTGACGCTTGATGTAAATGAAGCACACAATTAAAATGGTAATATCACGCCGCACTTTGTTGCAATGATTAGAATGCACACTGATCTATTCTCGTGACGATTTGAAGGTGGCCGTTAAGTAAAATAGGCCCTCTCACATCTGCTGTTGCGGTTTCCAAGATTGATTTTCTGTGTTCCTGGGAAATGATTTCTGTTGTCGTGAAGAAATAATTGTGAACGTCAACTGCTTGGAGAGTGGCACGCCCTCACTTCCGCTGCTGCTATAGTGGATTCCGTCCGTCGCTACCTTCCGTCCTTTTTGACCGTTCATTCCCTATTCAGTCAGTTCCTTTCCGTTAGCAAACCATCTACCCTGCCTGAGTACGCAGTTCAAATATGCCACTCGCAGGTTTTGTTTCCATTTTTTTATCGAGTTGCGACCGCCAGCCCTGAGATTAATTTTCTCGGCCGAGCGAAATCAGACGTGCTTTTACCTTAAGCGTATATCAGCAACTGCCGACCGAAAACAACGCTCGAATCCACCCCCTATTCTTTTCGGCGATTCTATACTCTTAATTGCCCATTGTCCCTAGCATACGTCAGTCAAAGTATCTGTCTCGCTGACAGAGTTATGTGTCTGCTGAGGGTCTCTTGGCCCACCCACTGAAGTAAACATACGGACCACAGCGTTAAGCTACAAGCGGAAAGAAGAAAAGAAAGAAAAGTGAAAAACCACTTCGAACATTGCTGCTTCCATCCGCATTCGAAAGCACATTTCCCTCGTTCGTTTTGCAGCCCCTCTAAGACACTTGAGATAGGAATTTTTATGTTTCACTTCAGGGCTATGTGTGAGGTCTAGCAATTCAAAATGGCAAAAATATTGCGTTTCTTGCCTTCAAAAGCATTGGAGCGACTTCCCAATTATCCCGCAATTTTGTTAATTAATTTAGAGAACAGCCGAAAGAAAAAAAACAACGTAAATGAGAAATAAATAAAAAAAACTGAACTGTAAAAGAACATGTGAGCCTGCCGAACTGTGATTCCTAGCTGCCTCATACCATACGCGACATGGCGGACAAATTTTAGAGTTTTCTTCAGGTTTTAGGATGGGGGGGGGGTGTCCACTGTAACATTCCATCCCTCCGTGAAAGAAAAAAAAAGGAATGACTGGATGAAGTTTATTCATCCAATCATTCTATTTTTTTTAACTGTAAACACTCAACCCTTTCCCACCGTCGCAAGGCACCTAATTCCGGATTTAAGTGCCCGGAGAGCGGAAGGAAAGTTTAAGGATTTCATCACACGTTCATTGCTACCCGTCGAGATAGGCGGAAAGAAAATTTAAATATGAGGCATAGCTTCGAGAATCCACGAGTAAAACAGATCTCTCACGTTCGATGCTCCAACGCCCGCTTTTATCTGCGCTCGATGCCAAATTCTTGCGTTCCACTGTCTTCGAGTTCCTTCTCAACATCGTAGATAATCGTGGTGTCACAGTCTTCCTGGGGATCCACTATAATCTCGACTGCTCCCCGTAAACCATAGGTGCGGCTAAATCTGTTTGTCTCAGCTGTGATGTACCCGCTGTACTTGTAACAGGTGTACTCTCTTCCGGAACAATTGCAGCCTCAGTGCTCACATGTTCTCCGTCAGAGTGACCATCAGAATCATCTGAATCCACGTGACTCGCGGATGACGATTTCTTCGTGTTAGCCATTTTGTTTTTCTTACCCACTAAAATTATGGCAGTTCTTAGAAAACAGCTTAAGGCTTACTTAATGCTAAATTATACAAAATTCGCACCGAACAAAACTAAATAAAAATAGTAATGGCAGTCAATTCGCACTTATTTTACGAACATGAGTGTTGTTCCGCTAGCTGCAAAATATAGGTATCGATCCTGGGACAACGGCACCATTAATGTTACACGGCGCTAACAGTGTTCCTGCCGAGTCGGCCGGTAACGGTGCTTGAGACCTGAAGTACAATTTAGTTGGCCGCGGCACCAGGTGAGAATCTCAGGTGCACTGCTGCACTCAAAGATTCACACCAGAACATAAAAAATGAAAAGTTGAAGAATGACCCGAAGCACAAGGCTTGTGTGAACAACAACAAATAAAAAATAAAATAAAATAAAAAAACGATACTTTGGGATCAGAGTTGTGATGAGGTTCACCCGCAATCACCAATTCGTGACTGAGTGTAGTGGTCCGGATCTTACTCCGGTACATTCAATCCCCAACCAGCCAGTACAACACTCACTTTCGCAAATAACACATGATTCTCAAATACACAACACAACATTTAATAACGTTCTGCGAGATTTAAACAGATCCGGCGCTCTCTAGGCGCATAGACAATTGCCCCTCATATGTGGGCAGCATACGGTGTCACACTTTACTGTCGGATAACGCAGCCGACTGAGTCTCCACCGGACTATCTGAACAAGAGATACTAATCGTTTACACACTAAATAGAGCTGCAGGTGATATTCATATACAATTGCTTAGAGAATGAAAAAAATTATATGCAAATGATCACATTAAAAATACTCGCGACACAAAATACACAAGCACGTTAATTTGCGGTATAAGATTATAGGTGCGAAATACTGCCCAAGTTAATTAACTAAATCTAATAAGCATGCACATGCAGAACCCTGCCCCGCTGACGTTGGTCCTGAACCAAAATTAAAAGAAACTGTCCCGCCCAGCGGAATTTGTGGCCACACCTTCTCCCTTATTCATGTAAAAAAAAATAATCAGGAAATGGGCCCTGTAAGAAATTGAAATCTGTATGTGCAGGTATTTCCTCTGAGGTTCAGTCACTCAGCATTACTGCATCTATGTCCCTGCAGCTTTGGGTGTCGGGATGGCACAAGTTCGCAGATGTGCGAAGAAAGAAAAAGGAAATATTCATCTACTTACAGTTTCGTGACTTTGCTGTGCAAATCCAGCGTGCATCACATAATATCACACAACAAAAAAAACGCGCACACACACACGGACACTTGCACCATGTGGCAGCACCGATGATTCAACACTTCATTTTGACGCTTGATGTAAATGAAGCACACAATTAAAATGGTAATATCACGCCGCACTTTGTTGCAATGATTAGAATGCACACTGATCTATTCTCGTGACGATTTGAAGGTGGCCGTTAAGTAAAATAGGCCCTCTCACATCTGCTGTTGCGGTTTCCAAGATTGATTTTCTGTGTTCCTGGGAAATGATTTCTGTTGTCGTGAAGAAATAATTGTGAACGTCAACTGCTTGGAGAGTGGCACGCCCTCACTTCCGCTGCTGCTATAGTGGATTCCGTCCGTCGCTACCTTCCGTCCTTTTTGACCGTTCATTCCCTATTCAGTCAGTTCCTTTCCGTTAGCAAACCATCTACCCTGCCTGAGTACGCAGTTCAAATATGCCACTCGCAGGTTTTGTTTCCATTTTTTATCGAGTTGCGACCGCCAGCCCTGAGATTAATTTTCTCGGCAGAGCGAAATCAGACGTGCTTTTACCTTAAGCGTATATCAGCAACTGCCGACCGAAAACAACGCTCGAATCCACCCCTATTCTTTTCGGCGATTCTATACTCTTAATTGCCCATTGTCCCTAGCATACGTCAGTCAAAGTATCTTTCTCGCTGACAGAGTTATGTGTCTGCTGAGGGTCTCTTGGCCCACCCACTGAAGTAAACATACGGACCACAGCGTTAAGCTACAAGCGGAAAGAAGAAAAAGAAAGAAAAGTGAAAAACCACTTCGAACATTGCTGCTTCCATCCGCATTCGAAAGCACATTTCCCTCGTTCGTTTTGCAGCCCCTCTAAGACACTTGAGATAGGAATTTTTATGTTTCACTTCAGGGCTATGTGTGAGGTCTAGCAATTCAAAATGGCAAAAATATTGCGTTTCTTGCCTTCAAAAGCATTGGAGCGACTTCCCAATTATCCCGCAATTTTGTTAATTAATTTAGAGAACAGCCGAAAGAAAAAAAACAACGTAAATGAGAAATAAATAAAAAAACTGAACTGTAAAAGAACATGTGAGCCTGCCGAACTGTGATTCCTAGCTGCCTCATACCATACGCGACATGGCGGACAAATTTTAGAGTTTTCTTCAGGTTTTAGGATGGGGGGGGTGTCCACTGTAACAATAGTTCAGCAGATTTTCTCTGCCTCGTTAAATATGGGATTTCATTAAATGTTTACTTTGCTTGTGAAAACCGATCGCCTTACCTCTTGTCTCCCTCGTTAAATTCGGGGATTTCATTAAATTAAATTTTGTTCACTAGAATTAACATTATACGTAACAAAACTTTCTCCTTTGTTCGTTAAAGCGGAGATCTCGCTAAATACGGGCTTCATATAACCGGGTTCTACCAAAGCCACCTAGAAAACACAAGGCCATGATATTAGAGGGATGAATTCCCTCTTTTAGTAAATCACGCGGAAACCAAGACTTCCGACTGGTTTCCAACGTTGTTTTGTATGACGTCAAACACGACACAAAGGTATCAGGTCGTGTAACATGAGAGTAACGTTACAAACTGAGGGAACTCGTCTCTCCAATTCTCTAATGCCATGGCCTCGTACTTTCTAGTCGGCCTTAGTTCTACTGTATATGTGCATTGGCTGGACACCACTGTTTCTGAGTAAAAGTTAGTTTTGAATCTAAGAGTCGCCAGGTTTTTTATGCAGTTGTTTTTTTTCTCCAGGAGATAAATATAAAATAAACATAATGTACGAGGATAAATAAAAAAATAAGGTCAATGTTGTCGTATATTGAAGATACTAAGAGGCATAAAGATAATAATTACCTTATGGGCTTCTGGATTCTTGCAGAGAAGAATATTTTGGGTTTTTCCTGCAGCTACGAATGCACCGGTTCCTGTACTTGGACGTCGCTTGCAAAATGGAGGCTTCACAAAGCGTCTTCAAGAAGCCCGAAGACTTGAAAGTCGCACAGCGCCAGATCGGGGCTGTGAGCAGGATTTGGTAACACCTCAAACTTCAACTCGGTAATTGCTTGTTATGTGGACAAGCATTGTCGTGCAGCAACATCACTTTTTTTGAATAACATTCCCCGTCATTTTCGGCGAATTGCTTGTTTCAGTTTGTCTTTCAGCAGGTCACAATATGATAGATTGTTAATTGAGTCACTCTCTGCTTGATAGTGTTCAACGATGGGTCCTTTCATGTCAAAAAAGAGAGTCAGTATTAATTTTCGTGCCGAAGGAACAACTTTGAACTTCTTTTTGCCTGGAGAGCTCAGATGTTTCCACTCCATGCTTTGCCTTTTCCTCTAGGGGTCGCAATGACGGACCCATGTTTCGTCCCCAGTGACAACCCTCTCCAGAAGACATGGATCTGACGCATACAAAAATTTCTGCCAATTTCCAGGCGCTGCTGCTTGTGCGCATCAAATAACTGCCGTGGCACCCATCTGGCACACACATTATGATATCCGAGATCGTCGTGCACTATTAAGAAAGCAGAACCATAGCTAATGTTTATCTTTTGGGCGATCTCAGACAGAGTAGCCCGGCGACCTTATTTAATGAGCGTATCGATACGATCCAGATGGTCCTTTGTGCGAGAGGTCGACGGACGGCCCGAGCGAGCTTCATCAAACACATTCATTCTCCCAGCTTGAAACTTTTCTATCCACTTGTACACATGTCTCTGGCTCGTACACTTGTCCTTTCCATTGCGCACAAGCATGCTACGATGAATTTCAGCGGGTTGCACACATTCAGCGCATAAAAATCTCACTACACTTCGCTGCTCGACGATGGAGCATTCGGACAAACAAGCAGCCATGTTTACGCCCTTACAACTGCTGGGTAACTGCGGTTAGAATAATAGCGATTGTGTCCTCCACGTGTCAAAGTCACGTGCCCTCCTCTCCCCAAATAGCAATCCGCCGCATCTCTGTTTGCCTACGTAACGAGGGCACTGACCTTATTTTTTGATTGACGCTTGAGTATGTGTGTGCGTCGCAAGATTTTCTATGAGACGGATTAGAAAAATTTATTTTGTTTATTTTTTTTTTTTTTCATGTGGAGTGTACCTCAAATTTAGCCATTCCTATTATGTTTCTGTGTTCTCATGTAAATTTGATTTCTGCTCGTTAAATACTTTCTGATTTAACGCCACGGAATTTCTCCTGAAGAGCTTGTAAAATTTGGCAGCCTGACAGTGGGTCAGAGTGCAATCAGAAGTAAATAAAAGGTATTTAATGTTCTGAGCTAGGAGGCAGATGTATTGTATGAGCAGTTATTAAGCAGATTGTATTCAGAGTTGAAAGCGGTATTATATAAGTTATCTACTGAGCAATGTTATACAAAGCCATGTTCTTTTTTTTTTTTTTTTTTTGATTGGTGGTTTAACGACCACCGTGAGCAACTCAATGATCTATAAGCAGTCGCCCGTCCCTAATTTAGGGTCACTGGTTCCAGGGAAGGGAGAGAGCCAGTGCCGTAAGAAAACCACAACATCCATGCCTCACCGGGATTCGAACCCGCACCCCTTTCGGACGAATGATCAGAGGCCATCGCTTAGACCACTGCGCCACCGGGGCGGCACAAAGCCATGTTCCTAGTACGTTGTACGTACAATGTAAAGTCATTTTTTTTTGTATGAGATCGACGTGTTTATGGAAGATTAATTGGCGTGCTGGGATATTGAATAAAAATGGGACTGGATTTCTCTAAGTACTGTCTCAGAACTTTCTCTGAGACAGTGCTTAGAGAAATCTGAACGTTCGCACAACTTCGGAAATTGAATGTCCCATCCGTCTGGCTCTCACTACCATGCCTCGTTCAAACTTCAATATTTCACGTCGGCTTGCCATTCTCCACGGTAGGTGGTAATGCCTTCCATGAGGTATTCTCGGTACACACGTGACACCGTGGATCGAGGAATGTTGAATGTTTTCTCAACTTCAGAAATTGAATGTCCCATCCGTCTGGTTCCCGCTACCATGCCTTGTTCAAACTCCGATATTTCACGTCGGTTCAACCTGACTCACGAGATAACTCTTCGCGACTGATAAAATTCGTGGCATGCGTCGAAGCCTTTATACAACGGCAGCGCCAGTTAAATACTGTATTTGCATACTGCTGTCCCATGACTTTTGGCACTTCTTTAAGCTCTAAGTTGAAGTAAAGGTTGAAGGTTGAATTAAACCTCAAATGTAAATAGTTTCTGCAATCCATTCAAGCCCGTTTATTCTTTAAATATTATCAACGTGTATTTGATCAACTTTCATTTTCCGCTTTTCCTCTTGCTGAGTAACTTCGCTTTGTTGTGGACTTGCATAATGTTTTAGCCGTGTTTTTCTTGCTTTAAGACGCAATGGGAGAATTCTTTTTTGGTCGTATATGGAAAGTATCTTAAAACTTTTCTCTTGGTGCATAATTTTCCAGCTCGATGTCTGATATACGTGTTTTTTATCTATCAGGGATCCTCGGCTTCCCTAATTCAAAATTCAAAATGTAATATTACTTTTACGCTATTACTCTGCGCATCTTTCCCGACAATAGTAAATCTCAAGTAAAAAGTTTCGATGTAACGAATATGGGTAATGGTGCGTCACTGTCAAAACCATTGTTGAAATCTGATCTTGACGCATGCTGTCCTACGAAGCGACGCAACAGTAGTTTATTTCATTGTTACTCTGTGACGTATACTCTAATTTAACTTTCGTTTTTAGTTTCCTTCTTTATGTGATTGAGTTCGTTCTAATTCGCGTTTCAATCTTTTCTCTCTCGCAAGAGTATGGTTGGCAACACCTTGAGGTCAGAACATATGAGGTGTGTATGTGTCGGATCAGAACTGAATGTTATAAATTGTTTGAGCAGCAGCAGTGTGTGGAGATGATGGTTGTATGATGATACACACGGTCGAGTCACATTATTATGGCCACCAGCTAATATCCAGAGTAACTGCCGTGTGCAGCGCGGACAGCAGCTAGATGCGCTAGGAGTGATTCAATAAGGTGCTGCAAAGTGTTCACAGGTATGTGGAGCCATGCTGACTGCAGTGCATCTGACAGCTGCTGGAGGGTGCGTGGTGGAGGATCCATAGAGCAAACAACGCGATAGGGATGGTCCCATAGATGCTCAATTGGGTTTAATCTGGGGAAATAAGGGGCCGGGGAAGTACTTTGAAGTCTTCATCGAGCTCTTCCAACTACTCTTGGACATTTCTAGCTGTGTGGCACGTCGCATTCTCGTGCTGGAAGATCCCATTCGCCCCAGGAAAAACAATCAACATGTATGGGTGTACGTGATCTGCAAGAATGGATTCATAACGAATTCGGTCCATAGTGCCTTCCACATGCGGCATGAGGGGACCCAGGAAATGCTACGAAAACTTTCCCCAATCTATAACGCTGCCCCGATTAGCTTGTGTTCTTCCAGCAATGGTTGAAGAGTGTTTGTTCTCCGGTGTTTCTCGCCTTATACGCCAACGTCCATCCGTTCGATGAAGCAGAAAAACGTGACTCATCGGAGATGGCAATACTTCGCCAATCAGCGGAGGTCCAATTCCGATACTGTCGTGCAAATGTAAGCCCTTTCTGTCGATGCACTTTCGTTAGCATAGGTGTAGTGACCATCTATCTCCATCGGAACCCCGTACGCAGCAGGGTTCGCTAAACTGTCGTTTTAGACACACTTCCGGTTGCCCCCTTGTTCATTCGGCCAGTGAGTTGCTCCACTGTAGAGTGTCCATCAGCTCTCACGCGCCTTCGCAGCCGACGTTCACCTCTCGCATCAATGGCACGTGGTGCTCGGCAGTTTCCACGTCGCTTATTCGCAATGGTGCCATTTCTCAAATCACGATACACTTTAACCACAGCAGCACGCGAACAGTTCACAAACTGCGCTGTTTCAGAAATACTGCCACCCTTGGCCCCAAAGCCGATAATCATCCCTTTCTGGAAATCTGATAAATTGCTCCTTTTATCCATGACAGCAACGAGTGATATGTTTTCAGAATGCCTACAGCACACCTTGTATACCCTCCAAGCCAGCACACGGCACGTGCCTTTTTTCATTGGCTACGAGCTGTTGACGTCAAAAGTAGGAGGTGGTCACAATACTGTGACTCGACTGTGTAATAGTAGTTGCGGAAGTTGACGTACGGTACTTGAAGTTGTGATTTCTTGACGTCTGCGTATTTAATATTTAGAGTTGGTGTTCTTGTTTCTCGTTATACGTTCTCTAACAAGTAATTGGATTTTTTAACTGATGTTGTTGAAGACTAACTCGTTTTGCTGAATAAAGACTAATAGTAGGTAACCTTTTCTGAAGTTATTGGTGTGACTCCTGATTCGCTTGAAAGTGAAGTTATTAAGAACTGATTTGTATACTGTTCCGACAGCTATACTTAAACGAACATTACAACTCAACAATATATTTCATATACTTAACTATCACCGAACATTATTTCATTATGTTTTTTTGTAAACGTAACAATGTATTAATGCAGTCTGCGTAAATTACGAAAACCTGATGCTAAATAAAATTCCACTTAGTATGTGGTCGTGAGTAACGAGAATAAATGTCACGTGTTGTACGTAAAGAAATATATACTTTCGAATCACTTATATTTCACAATCCACGAAGATCTTAGCATGCGAAAGATGCATAGTATAAATTTTATCAACAAATTGTTCTAGGGTACTCTTTCAATTTTTTTATCACAGAAGTATTGATAATAACTTTCTGGTTTCCTTAGAAAAACCTTTATTTTCTACAATAAAGTAATGTGCAACATAAAACATAATCACATAAATGCAACACCGTCTATGCACGATATCTATATATTAATTCTATATGGTTTTTTACTGTGAGTCCTATTTTGAGAGAACGGCTGAACGTAGATATGGTTGAGGTATCGAAATAAAGGTCTTACCATGTAGATGTGCCAGTCGAAGAGAAAAATGAGATTAGGGCAACGGTTTGGGCATGGTGGGGTGGCAAAGTTCCCATGTAAAGCCTATGGGAGAAGCGTGCGGTTGACATTCGATTGCCTGAGGTTGGCTCATGCGCTGTTGAAGGCGGAAGCATGGACGGTCAGCGATAGTCCAAAGTCCGAAGTCTTCTCTTTTCTGAGCGAACCGTTGCGTAAAGCAACGCTAGCAGGCATTGATATCAAAGTTCTTCTCATCGAAACAGCGAACACTCTCGAAGACCTGATTGCGTTATGCCGTTGGACTGTGTGATGTATATATACAATTTAATATTCATTCAATCCAGTTTATTCACGTAGGTAAGACGTTTCCCATTAAGTAAAGATTTTAATAAACATTCCGTTGACCATTGTTAATGAAAATATTTAGAATGTACATATTAAATTGCGCCATCTATATCTTTATCCTATAAGGTTTTTTACTGTGAGACCTATTTTGAGAGAACGGCTGAACATAGATATGGTTGAGGTATCGAAATAAAGATCTTACCATGTAGATGTGCCAGTCGAAGAGAAAACTGAGATTGGGGTAACGGTTCGGGCCTGGCGGAGCGGCAAAGTCCCCATGTAAAGTCTATGGGAGAAGCGTGCGGCCCTTATCTACATCAGGCGCTCAGTTCAGTGACAGACTTGGTGTGTGTATGGTGTTCTATGATCAATCCTAAAGTAAGTAAATACTTTATTGCATACTTACCTTTAACAGAATGTCTCTCCCGCAGAAAAAAAAGAAAACGTAAGAGCCTTACTGGAAGGCGTGAGCGATCAATGGGTCGCAACTAGTATATGTCACAGACAAAAGAGAATGAAGAGTATTCGCAACGTGAATCTCATTCCAACAACATTTACAAACACAGTTGTGACTGAAGATGAGAGTGAAAGAGTGCGCTATCCAGTTGAATTTTTGCACACGATCGAGGCGAGTGGACTTCCATCTCACATTTTACGACTGAAAAAGGGTGCAGTGGTCTAAGCGCTGGCTTATGATGATTCGTTCGTGAAGGGTCCGGGTTCGAATCCCAGTGAGGCATGGATGTTGTGTTTGTCTTACGGCACTGACTGTCTCCCTTCCCTGAAACCAGTGACCCTAAATTAAGGACGGGCGACTGCTTATAGCCCATTGAGTTGCTTACGGTGGTCGTTAAACCTTCAATCAAAACAAAAAGAAAAAAATCACGAGCCTGGACTATTGTCTTTACTGAAGTCGTTGAATGAATTTGTCAATCAAATAAAGTTTACATTTGTTGTTTCATATGAGTTTATTCTTCCCCCCCCCCCCAAAGCTAACCGTCGATTCCGAATGGTTTCGTCTAGTTTAATGTTAAAAGATGAAGAATATTTGCAAATAAAATCCCCACTAGTACTTTCGGGGTGACATTCACCCAGTCATCAGGTGGAACATAGGTTATGTGATACTCGCGCATATTTATAAGAATACAGCAATGCACCACGGGTAAAGGTCTCAAGCGTCACAAGATTGTGATTATTAACATCGCAACCGAGCAAACACTCTCGTGTAATTTCCAAAATCAAAACATTCACATAGTAATGCAGGTGAATAAGTTGGCAACTACGTAGGGTGCACAAAGAGAAGCTTGGGTATTCGTGTACAAGAACACAAATATGATATCCGAACCAACAGCAATAATAAGGCATTTTCTAGGAATGTTGTAAATGAAACATTGCAACCAGACTGGGCGAAGATCAGACTGTTGGACATTCCAGCGCACGTACACTCACTACACCTTGTTGAAAGCCTGTACATTGAAGCCCTGGGGGACAGATGTTGTAATGACGCAAATGTAATGACACGGAGACAGATGTTGTAATGATCTGTGGATATATCAAAATTTGGAAAAATCACGTAGTTAATTTTTATTTTAAATTATAGCAATTAAAACAACATGTGAATTTGACAATAGCCTTTAATAATGTAACAACAAATCTGTGTATTACTACGTGAATGTTTTGATCTTGGAAATTACACGAGTGTGTTTGCTCGGTTGCAATGGTAACAATCACAATCTTGTGACGCTTGAGACCTTTACCCGTGGTGCATTGCTGTATTCTTATAAATTTGCGCGAGTATCACATAACCTTTGTTCGACCTGATGACGGAGTGAATGTCGCCCCGAAAGTACTAATGGGGTTTTTAATTGCAAATATTCTTCATCTTTTAACATCAAATATCGCACATTGACGGTGTTGTATTTATGTGACATATTGTACGAAATTACTTTTATCTTTATAAAATAGAGTACATTTTTTTTTTCTGTGTACACAGTATTCCCGTGTCATTGAATCTGAATTCAATCCGTTTTATTTATTTTTTATTTTCTTTCTTTCCAAAAATCAAGGTTGTCACACTTGAGATTTTGATGGCGTTCTTCATATTGCTCTTGTTTTCTAGGCTGCCACTCAGAATCCTTCTCATTCGGACCGCGTTACACAAAAAATTCCTACCTGTGGGGCACGTCAAAAAAATAAAAAAATAATGGCAATCTTAATAACCGGGAAAAAAAGGTTGGTTATTTTAATAAAGGCTCGAAAGTAGTAATGAAAATATTGAGTGGAAACAAATCAACATGTGCGTAGGAAAGAATCAGTGAGTGCGAATACGGTAAATAACATTTTAGTGTTTACAGTTCAGTGAAATCGTAAATATGGATCTAAAACAAAACAAAAATAGAAAAATTCTTACTTTACGAAAAGAAGAGCAAAACAGAGAAATGGAGAAATATTTTCGGAATTTATACTCAAGCCATTTTATACTAGTTTAGAAAAAAACAATTTTACTTATAGAAGCAGCGTCCAAACATTTGGCGGAAGATCTAATGGAATGTTTCTATCGACAACAAAACTTCTACGCAAATATGACGGAAGGTTGAAACGTCACGTATACGGGCGCAAAAAAAAAGAGAAAATGCATTTTCCGCTGCTATCCAGAGAGAAATATTCAACCTGATTGCAAACCAAGTTTGAACGAAGAAAATCGATGAAATAAAAAAGCAAAATACCTTCGGCAATTGTTAAAGAGCACAACAGATTGTGCTCATGAAAAACAAGTCACCCAGTTAATAAGGTCTGTCAACAGGAATGGAGGGAATACGTTTTCATAGAGGAGCTTTCTCAGACTTCAAAATTATTTATGGAAAAATTACAGATTATTTCATTATAGAAATTTTAACGAAGGTTGTTTGTGTGTTTATACGTAAGCCATCCTATTCTGCTACAATAAATATATTATAAGTAGAACAAAGTCCGATTTAGAATAGCGTATTTCAATAAATTGGCTATACATAGTGCCTTGAAAGCTTTTTCTGGAAACCTTTATTTAATACAATAAATGTGAGCGAAGAAAACTGATGAAATAAAAATAAATAAAAGCCACGACAGTTTTAAAAATCTAGCATATAAAGCATTCAAACTTCAATAAAGAATATATATTATGTGCATCCTGAAATAAGGAACGCTACAGCTGCGTGGCTAAATGAATACTCTTAAAGACGTGTATCATCTTTACATATTCTGTTGCTCACGTTTAAGTTATTTACAGCCTATGTTGGTGCATAAAATGTGAGAACTACTATATACAATTCAATTCTAATGTTCAACAAATATACTACTTACATGCAATGCTTCTTCACTGCCGTGCACCAAACACCCCGAGTTCCGCTGTAAGAATTGCATGCGCCTAGTAGTAATCCAACAAAAATTTGTTTTTAGGTCTATCACTTCCAGTGTTTTGTCGAGGCCAGTTGTAACTTGCAAGCACTGTGGTTGGCAGCTCGTGGTGGATGTATATAGTGTATCATCATCAACATCATTGTCAACCGTTATCAATCCACTGCTGGATGAAGGTCTCTCCAAGCCTCTTCCACAACGGTCTGTCTTGTGCCAGTCTCCTCCATGTTACATCCGCATACTTTCGAATTTCATCCACTCATCTCCCATGTGGTCTTCTGGGTCTTTTCCTGTCCCTTGGAATCTAATCTAAAATTCCGACTGTCCATCGATGGTCTGTTCTTCTGGCAGTATTTCCAGCCCATTGCCATTTCAGGGATTTAACTCTGATCATGATGTCTTCCACTCTTGTCATTTTTCTGATCCACGAGTTCCTCTTCTTATCTCTTCTGGTTACACCAAACATGCACCTCTCCATGCTACTTTGAGCTGTCTGCAGCCTTGTATGTCTCTTTTAGTTAAGGTTCACGTCTCTGCATCATACGTAAGCACTGGAAGGTTGCATTGATCAAACACTTTTCTTTTAAGACATAATGGCATATTGCTTTTGAAAATTATGCTGTTTCTTCATAATTATGCTGTTTCTTCATAATTATGCTGTTTCTTTTATAGAGACTTTATTTTAACCTTTGTATTGTGTGTTCGTATTCAGTTGGTATTTCGCATCAAGTATACTTATGTTTTGTCAATTGACGACTTCAAACCCACTACCCCCGCTCCTCAGGAACTGAGTTCGTAAACTAGCACTGCTGCTGATTTAATTATACAAGTTCTGGACCTCAAGAATATTTGTTACAATAGAAGGACATAACAACTCATAGTAAGGAACTTTACTTCACAGTGCCCTACAGGTTACAGCTGGATTCGACACAAGACTGGAAGTGATAGGCCTATAAACGTACTTACATTGGATTACTGCTAGACCACATACACCACGAGATATGGGTATACGATGGATAGCAGCGGGTGGTGCATATACTGTATATGCTGTACATAGATACTTTATAATCAACTTATGTATTATACTTTCTCGTTCAGTCTATATTTCGCATCAAGGATATTTATGTTAAGTCTGTTGACAACTTTAACCCCACGTCCCCACTGAACCGAAATTATAAACTGGTACCGCTGCTGACTTGATGATACAGGTCCTAATCCTCAAGAATTAAATTTGTTACAACAGAAGGAAACCACAATTCATAGTAAGTAACTTTGCTTCAGAGTGCTTACAAGTTACAACTGGCCTCGACACAAGACTGGAAGTGATAAGCCTAAAAACAAATTTTCGTTGGATTACTACTAGGCGAATGTAATTCTTATAATGGAACTCGTGGTGTTTGGTGGAGGGCAGTGAAGAAGCATTGTATGTAAGTAGTATATTTGTTGAACATTAAAATTGAATTGTATATACATAGTACTTCCCACATTTTATGCACCACCATGGGTTGTAGGCTAATTAACTTAAACGTGAGCAACAAAATATAGAAAGATGATACACGTCTTTAAGAGTATTCAATAAAGAAGTTTGTGCTTTTTATTATGCATCTCTAAAAGGAATTTTTTTCTATACTGATAGTGAGACTGTACTTAGCAAATAGAAGCCATCCTTTCTTCGTATCTAGAGGCAGGTTCGATTCGTCTTAGCCACCATGCTGGGAAGCGAGACTCTCTACATCCGTTTTGGACTTTCTACAGTGTTCTAAACCACAAACCTGAGGGAAAATAAACCATTCAGTGGGAGAGATAGCAATCGAAAAGAGCCATATCAGGACCATATCCTGGAGAGAGGAAGCAGTCCGAACCGCTATGTGCTGTTTGATGAGGTCATGCTGGAATAATGTATGTTTACAATTCGTGAGCCTCGTTGAAGCATCGCTGAGTGCATATGCTCCAGAAGTGCAGGGTACAGGTCGTCACAGATGGCACGTGTGTCGGAAACCAGTTCGAAGTGCACTACAGCCTCGAAATTTCACTAGCCCAAGTTAATGTTCCCGCATTTAGTGAATACTTTTTCTGGTCCCCAACAAAGTCGCATACAAACGACCCATATTTAGTTAATAACTCGCATTTAGAGTAAAGAGAATTGTCCTCCTATAGCTATAAGCCTCGATTTAATGCAACAAATTAGTAAAACCATGCAATGCATTGATTATGATAATCTTTCCAACATACCAAAAGTCATTACTCAAGTTATGAGGATAATGGCTATGGAATAAGTCTTGCTCCTGTGTCCTGCCCTTTGACGCCATTTCAATTATATTAAACAGAATTGGTTCAGTATACCTCCGGAACAACATTCTAAAGTTTTGTCGCAATAGAAGCGTTTTTAGTCAATTTATGAGGATAATGGCTGTTGAATATATCTCGCTCCTTTGCCCTAACCTTTGACCTAATTTCTATTATATTAAACACAATTCATTCAGTATACCTCCGGAACAACATACAAAAGTTTTGTCGCAATAGAAGCATTTCTAGTCAAGTTATGAGGATAACGGCTGTGGAATAAATCTCGCTCCTGTGCCCTGACCTTTGACCCCATTCGATGATATTAAACAGAACTGGTTCAGTATACCTCCGGAACAACATACTGAAGTTTTGTCGCAATCGAAGCATTTTTACGCAAGTTATGACGCATAAGGGCGATGGAATGGATCCCGCTCCTATGTCCTGACCTTTGACCCCATTTCGTCCATTTTTAATAGGGTTTGTCCTCAGTTTGTCCATTATCACATACTAAAATTTCATCGAAATGGAACCATTTTTACGAGAGTTATCATGCGGACAGACAGACAGATGGACGGACAAAGCTGGAGCATATGCGCTTCTTCAACCTACGGTTGGAAATCGTAAAAAAGTTAGTAAAACCATGCAATGCATTGATTATGATACGCTTTTCAACATACCAGAAATCATTACTCAAGTTCTCACTCAAGTTATGAGGATAATGGCTGTGTGATAAATCTCGGTCCTCTGCCCTGACCTTTGATCCCATTTCGTTGATATTCAACAGAACTGGTTCAGTATACCTCCGAAATAACATGATAAAGTTTTGTCGCAATCGAAGCATTTTACGTAAGTTGTGATGCATAAGGGCTATGGAATAGATCCCGCTCCTGTGTCCTAACCTTTTACTCCATTTCGCCCATTTTCAATAGGATTTATCCCTAGGCAGGCCCCTACAACATACTAACATTTCATCCAAATCGAAGCATTTTTACATACGTTTTCACGCATAATGGTGATGGAAGTGATTCTGCTCCTACACTGCTGGACAATTGCTAAGGACGGATCATAAACGGCTATATAGCGCATAAAAAAGTAAGTGTGGTTGGATGCCAAGTGAAATGAAATAATGTCAGAATGCCAGGACATTACAAGAAAGACAATTTAATGTGCTTTGAAATCCAGAAGGCTTTGGAACGTGTTCAAGGGACAAACAGACCATTTTGTGCAGAATACGTAAACGTGAAAAAAATGTAATTACCGTCCGCAGGCGTTCCGGCGTAAGATGTCAATACGGGATATGGCCACCATGGAGGGTGATGCAAGATTCCACACGTCGTGTCATGCTTTGCACAACATTGTCAAGCAGCTGTTGGGGTAATTTATCCCGTTCCTCTGTCAGTGCACGGATGAGGGTGTCCTTGTTTATTGGAGGGCATTGGCGACCAGCAAGACTCCTCCCCAAAGCATCCCACACATTTTCAATGGGATTCAGATCTGGAGAACGTGCTGGCCATACGAGGCGTTGAATATCCTCGCTCTCAAGACACTCCTGGACAGCGACTGTTCGATGACATATTGCGTTGTCGTCCATGAAAATGAATCTATCACCGACAGCACCACGGAACATGCGAACATGAGGTAGCAAAACATCATTAATGTATCGCTGGCCAGTCATAGTCCCAGTTGGAAGCACATAGAGGGACGTACGGCCATTGATCATGATGCCAGCCCATACCATGACACTACATGTCGGATATCGGTCCCTTTCCTGTATGTTTGCTGGACAATATGCAGTACCACTATCACGCCAAATCAGTTGTCGTCTACAATCAGACGATAGACTATATCTACTCTCACCTGAGAAGAGGACAGCAGACCAGTCGTTATCAGTCCACTTGCTATGTTCATGGCACCATTGCAAACGGGCGGTACGGGGACGTCTGGACAATGGGATGTACACAACAGGACGGCGGGCGTATAGTCCTCCTTCATGCAAACGGCGACAGTTTTTCGAGAGATCCGCTTGCCAGTAGCAGCCATAAACTGATTTGCTACCTCACTAGCTGTGCTGCGCTGGTGTCTTTTTGTTGATAGCACTATGTACCGAACTTCTGCAGGTGTCGTACTGCGAACACGACCTCCCCCATGACGTTTGCTACACTCTCCATTTGTTTGAAATGATTTCCAAAGCCTTGAAACAACACTGTGGCTGACGTCGAACTCCCTGGCAACATCTGTTATTTTTCGTTCTTCTTCAATCTTGATAATAATACGGCCACGCGTGAAATCATCTAGGTGAGGTCGGGAAGACATACTGAAAATTGCAAGTTCGTCAATTGATTTTTCCCCTTTCAACTTTGCGTTTGAACAACAACGGTCAATACGCGTCAAATCCTTTATATCTCTTATCAGCGCTGTGATGTCACGAACAAGTTCGGCAATCCAAAATTTGCATACGCACAACACGTCTTACTGTATCCCGCACTTATGCTAATTTCCAGATTTTCCTGCCTTCCATTTTATGGTTGCTATCGCTGCTATTGTCATCCGTCCTTAGCAATTGTCCGGCAGTGTATATCCTGACCTTTGACCCCATTTTACCCGTTTTCAATAGGGGTTGTTCCCAGGTAGTCCCCTACCATATACTAAAATTTCATCGAAATCGAACTATTTTTATGTTAGTTATGACGCTTAAGACGAGTGGAATGGATCCCGCTCCTATGTCCTGACCTTTAACCCCATTTCGTTCACTTTCAATATGGTTCCTTCCCAGGTGCTTCCCTACCACATACTAAAGTTTCATCGAAATCGAACAATTTTTACGCAAGTTATCGTGCAGACGGGCATACGCACACAACGCGTGACGTAATGAGGCAGATGGTCGCGAGAGTGTGACGTCATAAAACTTTAATAGGATCCACAAACATCGGGTGACTAATGAGGCAGATGGCATGACCGCGCGCCAACATCTCAATCGCGACAGTGTGACGTCATAAGATTTCTAAGAATCGGAAACATTAATAGGACGACGCCATGACAGTAAAAACGTGGTAACTCGGGGTGGTTATTTAACCCACTAAACGAATTTTTCCAAAGTCGAGATCAAGCTAAATCGATTCCTAGTACCAGGAAACGGAAGGTTAAGCACTTTCATCAAAATCCTTAGAGCCGTTTTCAAAATAAAATTTACATATATACAAGAATTGCTTCTTTAATAAGATGTGATGGAATGCATCCCGCTCCTATGTCCTGACCTTTGACCCTATCGCTCGGGTTCCTAATTGGGTTCACCCGGCGTAATATTGGGAGCTAAGGGGGTGTCGAGTGGATTGTGATTCTGCGGTTCCCTGATTTAGGGCTGACGCAGCTGCAGGATCCACTGACGGGGCGTTGTGATTCACACAACAGATTTTCCTTTGGGAGTCAAAGGGTCCGCTGTGTGCCGCAATGTTTTCATGAACGTCTAGTTTTAAAATAAAAAGCATAAGTGAACGGATTTTCTAAGTTCCGGTCGTAAAGTTATGTATTCTCCCAAAAATCCAGAATTGAGCACAAAATTGGTAGTTAACGAAACACTCATCATATAACGTAGACCAATTAACAAAGTAAGCAATTTATTGGTCATGATTTGGCATAATATAATAAAGATACACTCATGATACTAGCAAAATGGTTTACGACTCTCTGACAGGAACCTGTACTCAATTAACTATTCGCTTACGAGAACCTGAACTCTGACGGAAAACTTTCGTATGGACTGATCCGGTAAACATTTTATGAGGGGACACCAAAAGAAAGAATACGATGGATTTCCTACCTTAACATCCGAATCTGGCCTGGCGATCAATTGGCGGCTGTGGCTTCTAGGTAGTCGCATCTTAACGTCTCTGGGTTAGCGCCGCTGACCACTCCTGACCCAGGAGAATTCTCGTCCGGCGGATATTAACTTCCATCCGCAGCTGCAACCGTCGTATGGGCCCTAATGGTCCTTAGTGGGGACCCGTTCATCCGGAAACCTCGGTTGAGATCTTCCATCCGCAGCTTGGAAAATTGTATGCAGCTTACGGTTGTCCTGCCGTGATATTTGCCAGCCCAGAGGTGACAGTCATGGAGGAAAAGTGCACGCGATGCACGCCGCGAAACACACAAAAGTAAAATGTGACTCGTGTAAAAACTGTAAACGTGAAGTGAGGAAGTTCTTTTTCTTCCCTTGTAAAAATTTCGACGACCCCCAAGAAGACCCACCCTACCTCAAAATATCCCATCATCCAATCACTATCTGGTAAACGCAAGCCTCCCTGAATTAAATTCCCCAGTGCAAATCCTACTGGTCAGAGAATTAACATTTTGATCATCCATTCGTTAGGGGGTCAAGATTGCCACCCGTTCCAGTTAAAATTCTGAGAACCGCTCGAGTTACGTTTACCGCGTGAATCAACCACCGGCCGTAAATCTTTACCCAATTAAACTGTTAGCTCCGGTTCCAAAAATTCTACGGTCTACACAATACGCATTGTGGAAGCTAGACACGGTGGACACTTCTATTGCCCCAATAAAACATACTACAAAGTCAGCTCGCCGATGGATGTCGCCAGCGTTCCCTAGCTAATCTTACGCCTTGTGCTGGGAGAGAGGGGACGGGGAGAGAAAAAAATAATTACCCGAAAGTATTTGGCAAAATAAATCGTACTCTTTCCTGAAAAAAAATACACGAATTAATAAAAATGAATAAATAAATGAATGAATAAATAAATAAATGAAAAAATAAATGAATGAATAAATAAAAATAAATAAATGAATGAATAAATAAATGAATAAATAAAATAATAATTAAATAAATAAACTAGGGAATGGATTTTCGACCTAAATGTGCAGCGCTCGAGTCTGGGCGCTGTCACAATCCCCACTTCACCCATTTTCAATAGGGATCGTCCCCAGGTGGTCCCCTACCTCATAATAAAATTTCATTGAAATCGAACTATATTTACACAAGTTATGATGCATAAGAGCAATGGAATGGATCTCGCTCCTATGTCGTGACTTTTGATCCCATTTGTCCCATTTTCAATAGGGTGTGTTCCCAGGTGGTCCCCTACCACATAATAAAATTTCATTGAAATCGAACTATATTTACACAAGTTATGGTGCATAAGGGCAATGGAATGGATCTCGCTCCTATGTCGTGACTTTCGACCCCATTTGTCCCATTTTCAATAGGGTGTGTTCCCAGGTGGTCCCCTACCACATGCTAAACTTCCTTCGAAATCGGACCATTTTTACACGGACTATCGTGTGGAGAGACAGACGGACGGACAAAGCTGGAGCATATACGCTCCTTCAACCTACGGTTAGAAAGCGTAAATAAGTTAGTAAATCATGCAATGCCTTGATTATGATACGCTTTCCAACATACCACAAATTATTACTCAAGGTATGAGGATAATGGCCGTGGAATGAATCTCGCTCCTGTGCCCTGACCTTTGACTCTATTTCGATGATATTAAACAGAATTTGTTCAGTGTACCTCCGAAAGAACGTACTAAAGTTTTGTCGCAATAGAAGCAGTTTCAGTAAAGTTATGAGGATAATGGCTGTGGAATTAATCTCGCTCCTGTGCCCTGACCTTTGACCCCATTTCAGTGATATTCAACAGAACCGGTTCAGTATACTTCCGGAACAACACGATAACGTTTTGTTGCAATCGAAGCATTTTTACATAAGTTGTGATGCATAAGCGCAATGGAATGGATCCCGCTCCTATGTTCTGACCTTTGATCCCATTGCGCCCGTTTTCAATAGGGTTCGTCCCCAGGTGGTCCACTGCCACATACTAAAATTTCATCGAAATCGAACCATTTTTACGCGAGTTATCGTGCGGACAGACAGACGGACAAAGCTGGAGCATATACGGTTTTTCAACCTACGGTTGGAAAGCATAAAAAAAGCATAATGTTCACCAACTTTTGCCTAGACACGTGGCCGAGCGCAGAACACAGTGTGACTTCTTTATGAAAATCACTTAGCCGGAGACAGAAACAAATTTATTGTGACTATTGATAAAACACGGATCTATCTAAATGATTGTAACAAAGAAAGTTTGATTTACCATCGCAAAAGAGCAGAAAAAGACTTACAAACGGTTACACGACAAAAGGGCGCACGACAAAAGGGCGAACAACGAAAGAGCGCACGACAAAAGGCGAACAACGAAAGAGCGCACGACAAAAGGCGAACAACGAAAGAGCGCACGACAAAAGGACGAACGTCAAAAGGGTGCACGACAAAAAGGCCGATCCGACAAAAGAGCGATCCGACAAAAGGGCTATACGACAAAAGGGCGCTGCGACAGAAGGGCCCAGGACTACCAGACTAACGATTCGCTAGACTGGCAGAACTATTTAACCAATTTACGAGAAACGTTAAGAAGATATAAATTTCCAAATTGCTTATTTCATTGTATATTCAAATCTCAACTGAAAGCAAATGTTGATTTTTCTGCACTTCAATAACCTATAGGGAGTGTTTTCAAAAAGATACTAAATTATGGTATTTTTAAAAAGGTCTAAGGGCCCTTTGAGTAAATTGCTTATTTCCTTCTATACTCAAATCTTAACTGAAATCAGACGTGACATTTTTTGTATTCCAAATGCATCCTAAGATCCTATAGGAAAGTTTATCGTTGAAGTACAAAAATGTGTATGCAAGTGTCTGGTGGCCAAATGTCCGGGTGGCAAGTGTCAGATAGGCTTTATTTAGTCCGGACCCCACGCAAAGCACGTAACGTCCTTGTGGAGGTGTTTAATGATCTTTTCCGATTTTTACGAAAATACAGAACATAAGTAAGCAAATAAAAAGTAACAATTAAGAATTGTGGCAGAAAAAGAGTAAGATTACTTAAATTGTTTACCCTTGATTCTTGAATATACAAAACACACTTAAGCATAATGTCACAATGTTTTGCACATAGTAAAAGCCTTTTCTTTTGACACTGTCATGAAAAAAAAAATGACACAAGTGTCTGTTTTATCGTTCCTACGAAGAACATTTTTTAGTTTATTGTATTCTGAAGAATGCGTAGTTCAAGTGTAATATATAAGGCCTTATCTTCACTGATGTAAACATTTCATTTATTCAACTGATATTTCATTCACATTCTCTTGTTGATAGACATGTATAGGAAATATTGCAATGGCAGTGAAAAAGGGCCTCAAGTCCTCTGGAATAGCTGATGCTTTCCCGTCATCCAGTTTTTATGAACTAAATCGAAAATGATTTCTTGAAGATTTTACTTATTTACTGAAAAAAACCCCCAACAACAACCAAAAATTGCTTTTCTTTTTAATACTTCATTCAAAGCTGCTGTTAAAAATTCCTGGCAATTTGTTTAAGCAGTTTCATTTTCATATGAAGTTTCCACAAAACTTTTGAAAAATCCCTCTGCTGAGGTCGTCTTAGACGTGAGGCACCCGCGCGCTGCGGGGCCTATCAGTACGTCAATGATGGTTGCCATGTTTTCGAAATTCAAGACGAAAACAGCAGAAGACAGTCTTACTAGACAGCGGCGGGGGCTCCCTGACCATCAAGCTCTCATTGTATGAAACCTTGAAAGGACCACTATCCCCTTCCTGACAAAGAAAATTCCCTGATTATATCCCATACCGACCACAGAAGGGGAGTTGGAATGAAAGTCCTGGCTGGAAGGAATTGTATTACAGAAAAAATGACGATCAGTAATAAACAACCTGATATCTATATTGCCTATATTAAATACTACGACCTAAGAATACATTTAAGTGCACTCCCCATTCTCTATGGGGTCGGAAGGAGAAAGCAGGAAATTTCTTTTGCTCGCAGGACATCATCGTCTCTCACAGATGATCTATTCCGACCCTTCAAAGTCTCACCGGACAGTCAAGTAAAAAGATCAAACAATGTGAACAATGTAGGTAAAAAGAACTACACAATTACGAAATACAGTATATGAAATTTCGTCTAGAATTCAGGTTACGGTTAAGTAACTAACATTAGGTCAAAATGGTATCCTAACAAGGCAAAAAGTCTAATAGTCGGGGCTTGGTTTAATAATTATTACGAATTTTTATATTATTTTTTGTTCGACAATCCTAAGTAGCTCAAATCGTGCCATGGGAAGGGTTGAACTACTAATTATTTCTTGCTCTGAAGAATATGTTTTTCTTAAAAACAAGAAATGAAACAAAATAAAGTTTCCGGGACCCGTTTGGAAATTTCTCTTCGGCCATTTCTGGAGGTTGCAGTTGAAGCACAAAAAATTTCATGCATGCGTAAAATTTCGCTTTGAATGAACAAAGAAGGCAATTTCAGAAAAGGGCTCGATAACATTTTTGAAAAAAACATCTTTTAGAAAGCCTTCTACATAGATTTCAGAGTACAAAAGATGATACGTCTGATTTCGGTTGGGATTATTTGAATACACAAAGAAATGCTGAATTTACTGAAAGGGCCCTAGGGCCTTTCTGGAAAAAACCTCGTTTAGAAAGTCTTCTACATAGGATGAGACGTCTGATTTCAGTTGGGATTTGAATACACAAAGAAATGTGTAGTTTTCTCAAAGGGACCCCAGTGCCGATTTGGAAAATAATATCTTTTAGAAATCTTGCAGCTGAAGTAGAAAAATATCAAGCCCGTGGATTCAACCTTTTGTCGTGGCGCCTTTTTTTCGCATCGCCCTTTTTTCGGGTCGCTTTTTTGTTGTATCGCCCTTTTGTTGTGCGCCCTTTTGGCGAATCGCCCCTTTGTCTTGAGCCCTTTTGTCAGTGTCGCTCTTTTGTCATTCGCCCCTTTGTCGTTCGCCTTTTTGAGGTTCGCCCTTTTGTGGTGCGGTGTTTTATCGTTTGCCCTTTTGTGGTGCGGTCTTTTGTTGTTTGCCCTTTTGTCGTGATACGCTTACAAACTTGGTTCCAAGAATCCGAAGAAAGTTTCAGTAAAGGATTCATGATTATTGCTAGTTTCTCGTACAATGGGAAATTAAAGTTAAGAAAAGTTGAAAAAGAATGTTAAAATCAATTCTGCACATTACCAAAATAATATTTTAACTCCTATATTTAAAGAGGAAATACCATTGCTTTATCCACAGAGTCTTCAAAGAGTAGAACTCCATTAGGATACCAGTCATACATCCAAATCTACAACTCTATTTCTTGAAAACATGAAAAAAGAGTCGGGTATCAAGTCTTTTGCTCACATTCCTTCAAAGTACCCTGATGTGTCATCAATGGACTGTTTTGCCTTCGGACTTTCTAAACGCAGACCTAAAACAATGATTGGACTATAGAAAGCAGTAGAAGAGGGGTGGAATAAAATATCACAACCAATTTTAAGGAATGTCCTGTTATCTTAGAAATCTCGATGTAGGTTTATATTCCAGAGGAAGGACTATCAGATAGAACATTTAAGAAAAAAATAATTTTATTTTAAACATTAATTATATTGCTACAAAATTGTTCTAAAAATGTGTGATTATCCTCGGTATCTTTAACATGAATAAGGATTTCATTAATTGAAAGGTTCATTGTGACGAACTTTTTAAAGAATGCGAACTACTTAGGAAATCATTAGCACACGAGACGAGGATTGTATTAATTAGGACACGCTTCTCTAATGAACTAAAAACGTTTTCCCGAGATCAGGAAGGCGTGCCCGGGTGCTCTGCGATTTGTGAAGCTTTAGCTTCATCCTTCCATTTATTTATGCCTATTTGACTTTCTTTTTCTTCAAAACGAAGCCAACATGGGTGGAAAGAAACTAACTGGGCTTGAGAATTAATCATGGTATTAGCGTTATAATTAAACCTTTTTCAAAAATAAGGTGAACAAAAGGAAACCTCCCACATAATGCTGCAAAACCGTTCGCTTAACCAAACTCATTTCTTGCTCTGCTGGGAAAAACGTGATGATACATAGTAACTGGGTACTTAATACTAAGAACGGGAGGGGGCATTTCATTCTACGAATTAATTTGCCCGTCTTAATTAGGGAAGCCTAAAAAAATAGTTAAACAATCACGTGAAGTACTCTTCATCAAAAAACAGCTTCTTAATTTAGAGTCCGATGGCATTTCAGCGGAGGGAAAAATTAAAGACAGAAATAAACGTCTGTGGAAGTGCTTTATAATTTCAGATTTTTACGAACAAGAGATTGGTAGCTTTCTGCTAATCAATCCCCAATAAAGTGATTCATTATTAATTACCAGTTTTCATGATCACATAAAAGAATTAGTGATTCCTAAAGCGCTGGTGGAATTCAGAAGTAGCTCTGCTCCACTTCTGTTTTCGTTTTTTTAGCAAACATTTCGAAATAGCTATTGGTGGAAACGAAAGTATCACGCGATGTAATTAAAATTTTTTCATCGTTTGAGACGAATGCATATTAATGCAGTTTTTCCTTATCTAAATAAGTAAGAAACAAGTTAGTAAAATCATGCAATGCATTGATTATTATATGCTTTCCGACATGCCAGAGATTATTACTCAAGTTATGAGGATAATTGCTGTGGAATAAATTTCGCCCCTGTGTCCTGACCTTTGACCCCGTTTCGATTATATTCAACAGAACCGGTTAAGTACACTTTCGGAACAACATGATAAAGTTTTGTCTCAATCAAAACATTTTAGTCAAGTTATGACGCATAAGGGCAATGGAATGGATCCCGCTCCTAAGTATGTCCCGACCTTTGACCATTAGCGCCCCCACGGAGGGGGCTTTGGGGGCTTAACCCCCTCCAAGGAGACTCAGAGCGACGTACCTCACAAATTAAACTTTCAAAAATATTATTTTGCATGTTCAAAAAATTACATATATGTCATTTTTGAATAAGCAAAATAATATTTTTGAATTATTTTGCATGTTCAAAAATTACATATTATACATACACTGAAGAGCAATTGAATTAGAGAGAGCTGGCGTTATGTAAATGTGGCGCTGTGGGCGGCCCTGTAAACGGAAACGACATGACGTATGCACGACCCGACAATATAAGGAGTGATGCGACGGGAATCAGTAAGAGTCGGACGCAGTATGTGTAAGACGAAGGGTCTAAGCACATTTGATCGTGAGCAAATTGTCGGGACCAGACGAATGGGTCACTCCATCTCGGAAGTCGTGAAGGCACTGGGATTTTCACGAGCCACTGTGTCACGGGTGCACCGTGAGTACATAGAGCCCGGTTAAACCATCCCTGCAAGGGCCAACTTCCGTGGACAACAGCGTGTGGATGAGCGGGGTCATCGTCGGCTAGCTTGCATTGTAACAGCGGATAGACGGGCCACAGTGCAAGAAATCGCGTCTGCGGCAATCGCTCACGTCGGTCCGTCCGTCCCTCCTGCACCCACCGAACCCATAATTGTCTCACTGTGGCTGGATGTCGTCCCACACGGGCGCCGATGTCTCTTTACGATAAAGCGCTGTCGCGATAAGCCACTATTCGTCCTCTGTCGAACTCCGAAACGTGCTGTAATGACTGCCGTATTCTGCGACGAGGCATCAGGAAGCTTCCCACGCACAGGTCCGGCAGCATAACACACTTCCACTACTTACACCCCGCCTTCTGTGCACCCTTCTTATAGTGCTTCCCGGTGACGTGCCGAACGCACATGATTTGCATATGCCCTGCAATGCAAATCGGCCAATCGGATGCTCCCTTCTTGGTGTTGCATTTTGGGTGGCCAGCAGTGTATATATATATAGTCCCCTCTAACAGGAATTTCTGGATGCGCCACTGCCTTTGATCCCATTTCGCCCATTTTCAACAGGGTTCGTCCCCGGGTGGGGTTCCCTGCCACATACTAAAATTTCATCGAAATCGAACCATTTTTACGCGAGTTGTCGTGCGGACAGACAGACAGACGGACAAAGCTGGAGCATATACGCTTCTTCAACCTATGGTTGGAAAGCGTAAAAAATTGCATGAAATACAGAGCTCCTGCTTACGAGCAGAGATGGAAACGGATCACGGTTCAATGGGTCGACAATTTCTAGTGGGTCAAACGGGTTGGGTCAAGGTGTTCATGACCCGATTTCGACTCGGTTTTTTTTTCGTTTGATATTTGAAAAGCAAAAATATATTTTTTTTTTCAAAGAAAAATGGGCGCTGTGGAATTTTGTGCTTGATACTGGTGTCCGCGGACTGAAAAATGATTTGTCATCCAATATGAAGAAAGAGTGTCTTCAGAAGGAAATGTGTCCCTAACTTCTAAGGGGTAAAGAAGAAAACAGCATGCACATTTTGGAAACTTTCAACTCGTCATACACTTGAGAAAATTAGTATTGCTGTGAAACATATTCTGAAACTTGGGTATGTTATCAAGAAAATAGCAAAAACTGAAATTAAACATACAACAAGTTGCTTAATTCAAAATTTTTACTGTAGCGCCATCTAAATTAGGTGGGACAAGCTTAAAATTAGTGCGGAGGGACTTCTTGACTCTCCCAGTTGTGTTTGAAAACATGTGTACAACTGTTGGGTTTTGTCATGCAAATGAAGGGCGACAGTTTCAATACTTCCTGTAAGTGAGTAAATAATTCGTTCCTATAATACACTTGTTTGATTTCCATTTAACCAAAGATAGCCACTGCGGAAAGTGTTTTTGAACGCCTTGTGTTTATTTTATATTTCAAAGCAGATTCGTTCGGTTCAGTAACAGACCCGGGTCTGGTCCGGGTCGGGTCGCAGTCTGTTATAGATCTGGTCTGGGACGGGTCAGTTACAGATCCGTGTCGGATCCAATTATGTGACGTCCAGGTCCGGGTCAGTTACAGATCCATATCGGGTCCAATTATGTGACGTCCAGGTCCGGGTCAGTTACAGAACAGGATGTGGTCCGGGTCGGGTCAATTTCAGATCCATGTCGGGTTCAATTATGTGACGTCCAGGCCCGGGTCAGTTACAGATCCATGTCGGGTTAAACTATCTGACGTCCAGGTCCGGATCAGTTACAGAACAGGATCTGGTCCAGGTCGGGTCAGTTTCAGATCCGTGTCGGGTCCAATTATGTGACGTCCAGGTCCGGGTCAGTTACAGACCAGGATCTGGTCCGGGTCGGGCCAGTTACAGATCCATGTCGGGTCCAATTATGTGACGTCCAGGTCCGGGTCAGTTACAGAACCGGATCTGGTCCGGGTCAGTTACAGAATAGGATCTGGTCCGGGTCGGGTCAGTTACAGATCCATGTCGGGTCCAATTATGTGACGTCCAGGTCCGGGTCAGTTACAGAACAGGATCAGGTCCGGGTCGGGTCAGTTACAGATCCGTGTCGGGTCCAATTATGTGACGTCCAGGTTCGGGTCAGTTACAGATCCATATAGGGTCCAATTATATGACGTCCAGGTCCGGGTCAGTTACAGAACAGAATCTGATCCGGGTCGGGTCGGGTCGGTTACAGATCCGGGTCCAAAACTTTTGACCCGTTTCCAACTCTGCCTAAGAGCTCTCTATTTCATGCCAGTTTTCAAAACTGTTGCTTCGTGTCTTTGCTTAACTTAAAAGTGTCTATGCTTAAGCGGAGCGCATGATGAAAGTGGTGTACAGGATTACTGCATTAAATATGCTCTGCAGCGATTATAACGAAGTAAATTTCTCCGTCATTTCTGTCCACGCCAGGATTCGAACCCGGATCCCCTCATTCCGGAACAAGTCACTCTACCAATTGAGCTACGCGGACGTTTGTTCTGACTACTATCTGCCTTTATGTCGTGTGCGTCCTGCTGGCAGGTACGTCACACGATAAACAGCTTCACAAAAGACACTTGCAGGAGTGAGAAAATCGGCACAATATACAGGATGTTCACTAGGGTAGTTCCTCCCCAAAGAATCGGTCATATTTTGCAACACACTCCACTTAAAAACATTACATGTTGTTTTCAACGTATCTTAGTTCATGGGAATGTAGCACCATTCACAATAAATGCTGGAAATATCCTCCACCGAAATCCAAACACACTCGAACGTAAGGCTGCATATTATCGAAGGTCCTCCCTACACAGGCGTAACTAGGGCGGAGCAACCGGGGCAGCTGCCAGGGGCGCAGCTGGAGAGAGGGAGCAAAACTCAGAGCTTACAGTCTGATTAAAATTGGAATTGCAACTTTGCACCAGTTTCTGCTACAATTTTGATCGTTTTCCCCCAAAACGTTCAGGGGATATTAATTGCTCACGTTTAAAAATGAAGGCGCAGTTGTACATGTGGTGCAAGAGCGCACGACTATCAGACTAACGATTCAATAAACTAGGAGGACTATTTAACCAATTTGCAAGAAACGTTAAGAAGAAACAAATTTCCAAATTGCTTATTTCATTGCATTTTTTTTTTTTTGATTGGAGGTTTAACGACCACCGTGAGCAACTCAATGGGCTATAAGCAGTCGCCCGTCCCTAATTTAGGGTCACTGGTTCCAGGGAAGGGAGAGAGCCAGTGCCGTAAGACAAACACAACATCCATGCCTGACCGGGATTCGAACCCGGACCCCTTACGGACGAATGATCAGAGACCAGCGCCTTAGACCACTGCGCCACCGGGGCGGCTATTTCATTGTATATTCAAATCCCAACTGAAAGCAAATGTTAATTTTTCTTTACTTCAATAACTTATAGGGAGTGCTTTCAAAAAGATATTGTTTCCAAAATGGCCCGTGAGGACTTCAAGCGAATTGCTTAATTCATTGTGTATTCAAATCCAAATTGAGCGCGGATGTGACATCGTTTGTACTGGAATTCAACCTATACAGAAGGCTTTCTACACGATGTTATTTTAAAAAAACATTTCACTTAGATTTCTGTATAGATTTTACTTAGAGTACGAAAGATGACACGTCTGATTTCTGTTGGGATTATATGAATACACAAAGAAATACTGAATTTACTTAAAGGGCCCTGGAGCCTTTTTGGAAATAACATTGTTTAGAAAGCCTTCTATATAGGATGAGACGTCTGATTTCTGTTGAGATTATTTGAACACAAAAAGAAGTACTGAATTTACTTAAAGGGCCCTGGGGCCTTTATGGATATAACATTGTTTAGAAAGCCTTCTATATAGGATGAGACGTCTGATTTCTGTTGAGATTATTTGAACACAAAAAGAAGTACTGAATTTACTTAAAGGGCCCTGGGGCCTTTTTGGAAATAACATTGTTTAGAAAGCCTTCTATATAGGATGAGACGTCTGATTTCAGTGGGGACTTGAATACACAGAGAAATACGTAATTTGCTCAAAGGGACCCTGGTACCGTTTTTGGAAATAATATCTTTTAGATACTGTATCTTGCAGTTGAAGAAGAAAACTATCAAGCCCATGGATTCGCCCTTTTGTCGTGCGCCCTTTTGTCGTATCACCGTTTTGTTGTGTCGCGCTTTTGCCGTGCGCCCTTTTGACGCTTCGCTCTTTTGTCTTCCGTCCTATTCTCGTGTCGCTCTTATGTCGTTCGCCTTTTTGACGTTCGCCCTTCTGTCATGCGCCCTTTTGTCGTGATACGAGGGCAGATGCGAGAGTTTTGGAAATTGACATACCCATCCAAATGAAACCATACTTCGTCAGTGAACCACGTGAAACCCAAAATGTTCGGAACTGTGCGTAAAAATGTCAGGAACCAATAACAATAAGACACACGCTTTTCAAGATCAGGTTGCTGCACAGCTGCCACGCGGTACAGCTGAAACAACGCTTTCTTCGCTGCTATTTGGCTGGTAGAAACAGAATACCCAGTTTCTTGTGACAAACATCGTAGTGACTTCTTCTATGATGCCAGCAGCCTGTGCTTCACCTCTTCGATTTCTTCTTCCGTTGAAGAAGGACGTCCGCAACTGTATTGGTTCAAAACATTGCTCGTGGTTTCAAATTTCTTCGCTAACCTGGTTATCCAATAACTTTTCACGATAAACACCCGCTCCGCAACGGTATACACAGCCATCCTGAATGACACTCAACGACGCTGTAAAATACGCAGATTGCTTCCGAGTCATCGGCATATGAGGAAAATGAGTCATCGGCATATGAGGAAAATCACTCCTGCGTATTTCTCAAGGATCAAGGTCACTTGCAAACCAAACGTCGTGTTTCTATGTAGAGTGGGAAGAAACCAATAGGGTTTTTTGGGAGGACTACCTAGTGAAACACCCTGTAGATTCATTATAAAATTGGGCGAGGGCTATCAATTTCAAGAAACATTGGGTCCTGGAATTAAATAATTTCGAAACAGGAAAATTAGCCTCAAAGGATAGAATGAACACACAAAACGGAGCAATTGATACAACCCGAAAATCACGGGGGAAAAAAATGCGGGGATCATAAGTTTCATCGTAGATTACTCTTAACAACACTGATAAACACAGTTTTGGTCACATGGAAATTTTATTGTATTTCTATAGTAACTTTTTAAGCTGATTTCAAAAATGCAATCATAATTTTTCTATCACCCACAGTTTTTGTGTGACAACTTTTTTCTCAGTATTGGTTAGGGAATTTTTATGCGTTACATCAAAAGAAATAACGCAGGTAACACGTGTTTTTATATATTTGTTTTTTGTATTTTCTTTCGAATAGGGATCTAAGTTAAAATGATGGAATCTTCTCTACCGGGATACTCTTTTTTTTTTTTTTTTTTTTTGCAACTGACTGTGAGGTCGACTTTAAAAATTTCTTTTCACAAGAAAGAAAGTTCGTATTTTCTAATGATGTCTGCTCTGCAACTGAAGCGTTAGTTAATAAAGATGATACGGCAGAGTGGCACTTGTCTATTGACACCTCTAAAGTTAGCTTGAAAGCTGTACTTTTTTTGCAGAGAAAACAAATTTCCGTCAGTGCCATTACCCGATGCTACTCAATCATGTGAAACTATTTTTAGAAAACATCCAGTATGAAAGATATGCTTGGTACATACACTGTCATATCAGAATAATATGACCACCCCCGAAATCACAGTGTCCCCGCCAAAGTGCGTCACAGAGTGCACGCGACAAGGTCTACCACACGGAGATATAAGCGGCCAGCAGGACAGATGAGCCATAGTACGTTACGTGAGCACAATGGGCAGAGGTAGTGATTTGACGTACACCCAAAAAGGAATGAACATCGGTGGAAGCATCTCAGAAACAGGAGACTTTGTGGGCTGTTCGCGAGGTGCTGTAGTAAGGGTGTACCAATATTGGACCGCTGGTACACCGAGTACCTCCCGACGTCATAACTGTTGATCCACAAAGACCATCGACCCCAGAGGAGAACGTCGCCTCCGTCGACTAGTAAAGGACAATCGACGCGCTACAGTGCAGCAAAGGACCAGGCAAATGCACTTTGGGGCACCCAGGTACGTGTCCGCGATAACAGTAGTGCGAATCCTATTACGCATGGGTCTCTAGAGTCAACGCTGCGTCAAGGCACCCATGTTTACCCAGGTCCATCGGCAACGACGCTTGCAGTTCAATGGGACTACCATCATTGGATAGTGGAAGAGTTGGAAAAGGTTGCCTTCTCCGACGAATCGCGGTTTCTACTCCACAGAAATGACAGGCGGTGGCGGATATGGTGTCAAACACACGAAAACCAACACCCGGACAAGCTTGTCGGTCAAGTACGGCGGTTGCAGTGTGCATGTCTGGGGGATGTTTTCCTTGTATGACCTGGGACCGCTGGTACCACTGGATGGATCCCTGGACACCAATGGCTTCCTGTCCATCCTCGCTGACCACATGCATTCCTTCATGTTGGACGTTTACCATGGCGGTGATGGTGTCTACCAACAGTACAATGCGCCGTGCCATATCGCTAAGGGAGAGCGTGACTGGTTTCAGGAACACGACAGCGATGTGTCCGTTCTCACTTGGCCGGCGAAATCGCCCGATGTCAATCCCATAGAGCACTTCTGGGACCATTTGGATCGAAAGGTTCGATGGGCCGACCCACAACCACGTCATCTCCATGACGTCCGTGCTTTGCTGCAGTCCGAATGCGCACGTGTGCCTCTGGCAGCCTTCCAGGGCCTCATTGTGTTCATGCCACACCGTCTTGCCGCTGTCATCCGAGACAAGAGTGGTTATTCCCATTACTACGTATAGGTGGTCGTATTATTCTGATACGGCTGTGTATGTGGTGATTTAAAAGCCATAGGTCTTTTGCTTGGTTTGCAGGTTGGATGCAAAATATTTTGTTGTTTCCTATGTGAGTGGGATAGGAGAAATAGAAGTCCTTATACGAGAAAGGGCTGTCCAACACATGAGTCACACTAACTTCAGGGAAGAAAAATGTCGTAAACTCTCTACTGGTCAACTTCGAAAATCTTTCTTTAGTAAGTCCCCTACACATTAAACTGACTTACGAAAAACTTTGCCAAAGCAATGGACCAAAATAGCGCCGGATTCACATATTCAAAAGAAAATCTCCCCAGAATTAGTGACGCTAATTTTAGGAAGAGATTTTTGTAGGCTCTCAAATAACTGAGTTGATACAAGATGAACAATTTGAGAAGTTAAGCAAAGTTAAAAAAAATAGGAGCTTCGAAATCTTTCAAAAGAGTTACTAATTTTTTTTTTAACTTTTAAGGAAAAAACCATCGTGACTTATGTAGTGTGTGAACTCTTGAATTCATACAAAGCTATGGGATGTAATACGCCCCTAAATATCCGTTTCATGGATTCCTGCTTGGATTCCTTATCTGAGAATCTGGGAGCTGTCAGCGACGAATATGGGGAGAAATTTTATCGAAACATTTTGATCATGTAAAAGCAATACCGTGGTAAGTGGAGTCCCAGTATGCCGACTGAATACTTCTGGACACTCAAGAGAGAAGTTCCTCAAGCGAAATACACCAGAAAATCATCAATTGTTATGTTTTAGGTAATTTATTTATGATTTACCTGTGCACTACATGGACAAAAGTCACCGGACACCTGGAAGAGAAACACAACATAGCATTTATTGACATACATTAGTACGATGTAGGTACTAATGTATGTCAATAAATGCTATGGCCTTAATGCATGCACTGACCCTTTGAGACATGCTTTCGACTAGGTTTTGGAACACAGCGATAGGTATGCGCTTCCATTCAGTACATAATGCTGCCACTAACTGTTGCTTAGTAGTACGCCTTGGTTCCAAAATTCTTATGCGGGGCTCTAATTCATCCCATAGGCGCTCTAGTGGATTAAGATCAGGACTCTGTGTTGGCCAGTCCACACACGATACGGAATTATCGTCAAACCACGCCGTAACAGTCCTTGCTTTATGACTCGGTACATTATCCTGCTGATACCAACAAAACTCGGTTCCATAGTATTGCCACAAAGTTGGTAGTGTATAATTGTCCAGAATATCGAGGTAGACGTGTTGGTAAACAGGTTTGTCCATGATAACCAATGGGCCGGGACCAAACCACGAAAAACACCCCCACTCGGGTACACTGCCAGCTCCAAACTTGATCATTTTGCCACTGTGGTAAATAGCGTTTCCCCAGCTGCCGCCATACCCACATACGGCCATCAGACTGATGAATCGTGTATCTGGATTCATCAGTCCATAGGACTCGTTTCCATTGATCTACGGTCCACGATAAGTGTTCTTTACACCATGCTAAACGACGAGTAGCATTCCGAGTGGAGATGAAAGGCTTATGAGCAACCGCATGACCACGGTAACCCATAGAATGAAGTTCTCTGGGAATGGAATGTGTACATACCGAGGTTCCAGCATTTTTACTCAGTGGTACACTGAGGTCTTGTGCAGTACTCCATCGATTAGCTGTAACGACTGTCCTGAGGCTTCGACGTCCTCTATCACTGATTTTCTTTTATCTGCCGTTACGTTTTACTGCTTCAGGCACGCCATGTGTCTTCCACTTATTTAGTACATTCAAAACAGTTGATTTGGGTATGTATAAACGCCTCTCGGTTTCTCTTACGGACAACCCACTGATACAACAGCCAGCAATCTTTCCTTTCTCAGAGTCAGTTCTCTTCTGCAGCGAAAGTTTCACTCAACCTCACAATGCCATATGATCGCGGTCAGCTGCAGGCATGTTATCATACCGTTCGCAGCTGTACCGCGCATTTTAACAACGCAGCGGATGCGTTCATTTTGCTTTTGAAGGGGTGTCCTGTGACTTTTGTCAATATAGCGTATGTAAATATGCGATTTACTATATTTACATACACTATATTGACAAAAGTCACAGGACACCCCTTCAAAAGCAAATGAACGTTGCAGGATAGCTGAAATGGACTGGTGTCGGATCTTCAGGGCCCTCGCAATGTCGTTGACGCGCATTCCGGATTCCATCATGTTCACGGCCGCCTGGCGAGCTCCAATAGGGATCTCCACCTTTTTACCCATTTCTGAAAATCCAAGACTGACTTATTAACACACTACACATCACAAAACCCACAAAAATCACAAGAAAAACATTAATACATGCAGCAAACAAATGGGTAATAATTAGCGACTCTTGAATATAGCCCATTTTGAACGACAAATTCGCTCTGAGCGAAATACAAACCACGCGGCATTGTTACCCACGAATCAACACATATCATATCCCAAAATGACCCGATTTGGACCAGCAGAAAAAACATTATGGTCTAAAAAGTGTTTCGCCAAATACTTTTGTTCGCTACTGTATCTTGTGGGACAAATAAAAAGGGTTTTCTTTTTCTTTCTTTTTTTATTATAGACCGGTGTGATTTTCCTTTAATCATGTCATAAAATAAGGTCGTTTCCCTTTTCGTTAGGGCTTTTCAAGAGGTTTTGAGACCGTCGCTTAACAAGTTTCAGCTAGCCGTTAATTGGAATTGACGATCCCCGCTACTCTTCCAATGTTCGGAGAAAACACTTTACCTGGCCGTTTTCCAGCATCGGTTCTTCATGAAGTTCAGTTTTTAAATTACCTCATTGCTCTCGAAATGGTTTTACAGCCCTATTTTGGAGCCCTAAGGATTCATCCACTTTTTCGTAATGTGGAATTAACAATGACTCACGCGTAAGAGGGGGGCGCACCTGCAAAGTAAGTTACTAATGAAGGGATGTGAGAGAGGAGCAAATGATATGGAGCTAATCTGATGGTCGCAAGGGGAACACGCAAAGTGGATTAAGGGACAAGTCTTCGGCTTTTTTGAGAGAGAGACTGGAGAAAAGCGAAAGAAGAGGGTCTTGAACTAGCGCTTGAAGGAGGTAGAAAGTATTAGGTGTGCAACTTAATTCTCGGCCCCTAACCGCAAGCGATCATAGAACGTCGGCAAATGCAAATAGCAGTATGCGATAATGGCTGATTGCAGACCCATCCAACAGCTTTCCAGGCAACTGTAACCGCTCACAGCTCTAGTGACAGAAGGGACGAAAGTTGACGGTGAACGCAATGTCGTTCGAGAAGCAACATTTGAAGCACCGCCTCTTGTTCGCGTTTCAGCTGAAAAAAAGTGCCGCGGAAGCCCAGCAAATGATCTGTGCTGCTTTGGGTGATGCTGCTGTGTCCTACAGTACGTGTAAGAAGTGGTTCCAGCGGTTTAAGCAGGGAAATTTTGATCTCCGTGATGCAGAACGTCCGGGACAGCTACAGAAAGTTGACGATGGGGAACTGGAACAACTGTTGGGCGTGGATCCCTGTCGCACACAGTCAGCGCTCGCTCAGGAACTCGGAGTAACACGGCAAGCCATTGCAAAGCGCCTGCACAAGCTTTGACGGATTCACAAGGAGGGCCGTTGGGTGGCCCACGAACTCACAGCTGCGAACAAGTCTAGGCGCTACGATGTTGCTGTGTCCTTGCTCACCAGATTCAAGAAGAAGGATTTCCTCAACAAGATTTTGACCTGTGATGAGAAGTGGATCCTCTACGATAATCCTAAGCGGCACAAATCGTGGGTTTATCCATGTCAGCCTACCACCAGTACCGCCAAACCGAATATCCGTACCAGAAAATTGTTGCTGTGCATATGGTGGGATCAGCGAGGTGTCGGACACTAACAGTTGCTCAAACCTGGTGAAACGGTAAAAGATGAGCGTTATTGTCAGCAACTCATTCGTGTGAGTGACGCAGTGGAGGAGAAAAGGCCATACACTGGCAAGGGCAGAAGGTCGGTCCTGTTGCTTCAGGATAACGCGCGTCCTCACACCGCGAAAACGACTTTAAACACGATCACCGACCTGGGATGGGAGATTTTGTCACACCGAGCGTATTCTCCAGACTTCGCCCCGTCGGATTATCACCTCTTTCGCTCTCTGTAACATCACCTGAGTGCTACGCACTTCACTTCTGTCGAGGAGGTCCACACAAGTATTGATGACTTTATCAACTCGAAACAGCCCTCTTTTTTCCGAAGTGGCATTCGGCAGCTCCCTGACCGATGGTTCAAATGTATCCAACACGACGGGGATTATTTCCCTGATTAGGTACGTATTCGATTTGCTATAATTTGCAGTCAACGTGTCTTGCCTGTACCCGAGAATTAAGTTACACCGCTAATAGAATTGGTGATTCTCCGTCCGACGGAGAGGATTTGGGCTCATCAAGCGAAGAAGGGACGATTTTTCGGATGTTCGAAATTTAAATAGGAGGAAGAACCTCAGTTGGAAATGGAAATTTCAAAAAAATAAACAAGAAAAAGGCTTGACAGAATAAGCAGGAACAAATCAGTGTGTAAACAACAGAAAGAGTAATATACAGTATTAGCAATATGGGAATCAGGACAAATAAATCTGTGATTTCCTCCATGTACTGCACTGAATAAAAGGCATTGCGGCAGAAGAGCAAGTTCTCATTTAGCTAGTAATTCATTTTTTCATCATGGGTGGAAAATATAGCGAAACCCTCGGAACTGCTAAACTTTCTTTCAAGGCTGTCCTGAGAAACCCAGCCAACAGATCACCGATATAATAATCCAGCGAAGAGCTTTAACAACAACAACAAAATATTTTTTTCCTGCTCGGAACACATTTTAGAAAATCTATTTTTCTCATCTTTCAGGTTGGTTTGCTCATTGCATAATACTATTACTATGTATTACATAATACTATTTGGTTCATTGCATTATTGACATATGCTATGATGTTAAATAAGCTTCACTGTAGTAAAATGATGAAAATAAGAAGACTTACAAGTTTATCCAAAGCTAACGTCTTCTTTTATTTATAGCGTTCCTCAATGTTTAAAACGTATTACGACGAAGTAAATTTCTCCATTTTTATGCAGAGGTGAAATTCGAGCGCACGACTCTCGTCTCCGGAGCTCCGAATGCTATCCACTATACTACACTGGCATGTGCTCTCGCTGCTATCTGCCTTTATCTCATTCTCATGTGCGTCCTGCGCGGAAGGCATGTCACATACCCCCCCCCTACCGGAAAGAGGGCCGGGGGCATGGCCCAGGGGTCAGTCGGGACTATGTGTCGTTGTAGGCAGTCATCCCATGAAGAACGTGCGTTTGAGAAATCCCAGACAATTTGGTGTGTGGAACGTAACATCACACTGATTTATTTTTTCGAAGCACTGAAGAAGGGATTCTCATTTTTCCTGTCTCGCCGTGTGGAAAGAACATCACACCATTGCGAGAAACTTAACGGTCAGGTCATCCTGAAAGTTCGGGCGCCAATATGACGAAGTAAACGTTATTTTTAATGCACCACAAAAGTGAATACTCAAGAAACGCATATAGCGTATTAAATCCGTTTGTTTTTGTGGCGTAATAAACACAAAGATTCGCCAAGCTTTCGCACTCCACTGGGAGGCTTTTTCAAGGAAATGCAATGGTAGATTCGATTTTAACGTTTATTATAAACCGACCGCAGTACCGAACCTTGTCCCTCCTGATTCGCACTGCCCAAAAGAATACAAACTTTCTGCCTTTAGAGCATGGTTCTATAGAGCGTATAACGTATGCAAACCCGATTAACTAAATAACAAGGAAATTGATAATATTTATAGAAAAGGTCTAAAGGCTGGACATAAGAAGGATGAAATAGGCAGAATACATGGAACTGTAAGAAATCGTATAATGTCAGCAATGACAAAATCACCTAGTAAGACAATGAGAAACGCAGGATCCATCACATATGTTCCAAACTTTGCATATTGGTTAAAGATTTTTTTATGTAAATACAACATTAATAGCAATGAAGTCCCCGAATCCATTATCACATATACTGTAGCATCAAGCTGCAAGGAGAGACAGTGTGAAAACGAAAAGGCAAGCGTGTACGCTATACCGTTGGTATATCCTAACAACACGGAAAAGATATACACTGAAGACAAATTGAATTAGAGACAGCTGGCGTTATGCAAATATGGCGCTGTGGGAGGACCTGTGAACGGAAACGACATGACGTATGTAGCGATCCGACAATATAAGGAGTGACGCGACGGGAAATCAGTAAGAGTCGGACGCAGTATGGGTAAAACGAAGGATCTAAGCGCATTTGATCGTGGGAAATTTGTCGGGGCCCGACGAATGGGTCACTCCATCTCGGAAGTCGTGCAGGCACTGGGATTTTCACGAGCCACAATGTCACGGGTGCACCGTGAGTACATCGAATCCGGTATAACCATCCCTTCAAGGGCCAACTTCCGTGGACAACAGCGTGTGGATGAGCGGGGTCATCGTCGGCTATCTCGCATTGTAACAGCGGATAGACGGGCCACAGTGCAAGAAATCACTCGGAAATTTAACACTGGTGCACAAAAACGTGTAAGCAGCCACACCATCCAGAACCATCTCTTCGCTATGTAATACAGAAGTCATCGTCCCACGAGGGTACCGCTGCTGACCGCACATCACAGGGTGCAAAGATTAGCATGGGCACGGGAACATCGCCACTTGACCCTAGACATGTGGGAAAATGTTGCCTGGACTGATGAGTCGATATTCACGTTGGTACATGCGGATGGCAGGATACCAGTACGGCGCAAACCACATGAAGCGATGGATCCTTCTTGTCAGCAGGGTACTCTTCAAGCTGGTGAGTGTGGCATTCTCGTCTGGGGACTGTTTACGTGGACTGAAATGGAACCCCTGGTACGTGTGACATCGTCCATCACAGGTCAACGTTACTGGGATATCCTGGATGACCATTTGCTCCCGTTTGTGCGTCTTCAACATCCCACTGGGAACCTCATCCTGCAACAAGAAAATACACCATGCCATCGCTCCAGAATTGTATCCGAATGGTTGGATGAACACTCCACCGACGTGACCTCTCTTCCTTGGCCATCTAGGTCACCTGACTTCAATCCCATCGAGCACATCTGGGATGCCATCGAGGGAGATGTTCGAGGCTCTGACCCCCTCCATCAAATCTTCGTGAACTGTGGGAGCTTGTTCAGGGGTCGTGTATCCGTATGGCTTCCCAACGCTTCCGGTGTCTTGTCGAGTCCATGCCAAGACGAATCGCCCCCGTCACCAGGGCAACAGGTGGTGCTACACGTTACTAGGCAGGTATCTCTAATTCAATTGTTCTTCAGTGTATATGGAATGACAAAGCCATCCTTGGACACTAGATGTAAAGAACACGTACGAAGTGTCAACCAGGACATGCAGAATACAGCCCTCGCCATAGAAGTCATGCATTGATCGGCCGCTCCAGTATGGAATAGTATTAGAAGAATTGCCCCTTACACGAGCTTTAAAGAGACTGCCATCAGGGAAACAGTCGAAATCCTTTCCTGCAAAGTAGCATTCAATGATATGATCTCTACTGAACTACCAATGGTTTGGCATGCGTTATTAAAAGACAGAAACACGTCACGACGTGCCGTAGTAATTACGTGCTAAAATTTCATGTAATATGCTCGTGATGCCACCCACGCTATTTTCAAAAATCATCTTTGTTCCTTACGTGTTCCAGTTCCCTGCTTTTTTATGTCTACCATTGCCTTGAAAAAGCCACCCAGTGGAGTGCCAAAGCTTGGCGAATCTTTGTGTTTATTACGCCATAAAAATAAACGGATTTAATACGCTATGTGCGTTTCTTGAGTATGACGAAGTAAATTTCTCCATTTTTACGCCAGGGGAGGCATTCGAACCCCCAACTGTCGGCTCCGGAGCTCCGAGTGCTATGCACTATACTACACTGGCACGTGCTCGCACTGCTGTCTGCCTTTATCTCATTCTCATGTGCGCCCTGCGGACAGGCACGTCACTGTGTATATGTAGCTTTGGTAACACTACGTAAGGTTTGTTAACTCACTTTAAACGAAACAAGAGTCACTCAAACAAAGTTCAAGAAGAAGTTACTTACAATTCGTATTTTAACCAGCTGCACTTCCCTGATGATGAACTTCACTATTGTTCATCGTGTAAGATGTGTTCAACAGTGGTACAGCAATCATGGCTGCAACTTCCATCTTTCCTGGCCACCACAAAGCCTGGATCTGAGCCCCATTGAGAACGTATGGGACATGTTAGAAAAACAGATACGAGAGCAGAGGCCTCTTCCGTCAAATCTCAGCCAGCTAAATGATTATCTGATGAACGCCTGGTATGCTGTAGATGTAGATACACTCCAGCACCTTGTCAAACCTATGCCAGAGCGCCTACATGCTGCAGTTCAGGCTAAAGGGGTCCAACCCAGTATTGAATAAAAGTTTCTAATTCAGTGGCCAGTATGTGTACACAGTCATATCAGAATAACATGACCACCTATCTAGTAATGGGAATAACCACCCTTGGCCCGGATGACAGCGGAGAGACGGCGTGGCATGGACACAGTGAGGTCCGGGAAGGTTGCCCGAAGCGCAGGTGCCCATTCGGACTGCAGCACAGCATGTAGGCTCGGAGATAACGTGGTTGTGGGTCGGCACATCGAACCCGTCGATCCAAATAGTCCTACAAGTGCTCTATGGGATTGAGGTCGGACGATTTCGCCGGCCAATGGAGAACAGTCGCTATCGTGCTCCTGGAACCAGTCACGCTCCTCCTTAGCGACGTGGCAGGGCGCATTGTCCTGTTGGTAGACACCATCACCACCAGGGTAAACGTCCAACATGAAGGGATGCATGTGGTCAGTGAAGATGGACAGGTAGCCATTGGGTTTCAGGGACCCATCCAGTGGTACCAGCGGTCCCAGGTCATACCAGGAAAACATCCCCCAGACATGCACACTGCGAACGCCGGCATGTACTTGACCGACAAGCATGTCCGAGTGTTGGTTCTCGTGTGTCTGACGCCGTATCCGCCACCGCCCGTCATTTCTGTGGAGTAGAAACCACGATTCGTCAGAGAGGGAAACCTTTTCCCACTCTTCCACTGTCCAATGACGGTAGTCCTATGCGAAATGCAGGCGGCGTTGCCGATGGATGGACCAGGGTTAACATCAGCCTCTTGATGCAGCCTGTTCTGAAGGCCCATGCGTGGCAGGATTCGCTCTACTGTTTTGGGGAACACGTACCTGGGTGCCGCAGCGTTCATTTGCGTGGTCAATTGCTGCACTGTTGCGCGTCGATTGCTCTTTACCAGTCGACGGAAGTGACGTCATCCTCTGGAGTTGATGGCCTTTGGGGCTCCACATTTATGACGCCATGTGGTACTCGGTGTGCGAGAGGTCCATTCTTGGTAACCTTTACTACAGCACCTCATGAACAGCCCACGAAGTCTGTTGTTTCTGAGATGCTTCCACCCATGGCGCGGAAGCCGATGATCATTCCTTTTTGAACGTCCGTCAAATCACTACCTCTGCCCAATGTCTCACGTCACGCACTATGGCTCATCTGTCCTGACTGGCAGCATATATCTCCGTGTGGTCGACCTTGTCACGTGCACTCTGTAATGCCCCTGGGCGGGTACACTGTGATTCCGAGGGTGGTCATATTTATTTGATACGACAGTGCATCAAAAGTTATTCAGTAAACTATTAGGATGAATTGCAAATGAATCATTTCTGAAAATGAGCGGGTGGCCTAGTGGGCAACGTTCGTGACTGCCACGGAAAAGGCCTCAGGTTCGATCCCAGGCAGGTACGAACGCTCGATCCACATAATATCCGCCGTGCGTTAGATGGACACGTTAAGCCGTCGACCCCGGGTACTAGCCCCCCGGTAATAAATAAGAGGTGTCTTCCTCCCCCTTTCTACTTCGCTTCCGTGTCACTTTCCTATCGGGCACTCTAGCCCAAATCTCCCAGCTTCCTATTTCTAAGGGTTGTTTAAGACCTGGGGTCAGACACGCCCTTCCTAAAATCCCTACATATTATCATTTGATCTGAAAATGAATATTTCAGGAATTGTCGTGACTCTACTAATAGTGACGGCAGAAAGCTGCTGTTAATTGGTGCAGCTACTTTAATGAAGAAAGCAACATATCCTTAAATTATTCTTTAAAAAAAATCAGGAAAAAGCAACAAACATCATTCGATTACTTTTCGTCAAATGTGCTAATGCTCTTAACTAACGCAACTTCGCGAAGATAGTAGGAATAACTCAAAAATCGGTTTCCCCCAACGAATTTTTCGTTTGACGTGTTTAATTAATACTCCTCGTAGAATAGAGGAGAAAGTACGTGATTTATCTCTTGGTGTCCATAAAAGATATTAAATGCGTATTAATGAACAGCACGAACAAATTTTTTCTTGAAGCACTTTCTCGAGCTCATTTATTCAAGCGATCTCAGCTGGACCTATCAAGAGGGAGAACATCAATTGCTGGGTATTAAGTGAATAGTTTCTTCAAGACAGGAGGACATGTTAACACACTTGATGAGAAAGAAGCCCGTGCATTTAGGACTGTCAAAGAATTATTTGCCGGAGATTCGGTTCTCAACAGCGTCCCGTTTATTAACGCTCACTCGTCGAAACCGCCAGCTTTCTTTTCTCGTGAAAGGAAAGGAAAATATCTCGGATCTGGCGAAATTTATTGAACAATTTATTGAACCTAGGGTGCACCATGTGAGAGAAAAGTTGCAGGCGTGTTCTTTCGGATAACATGATTTGGGAAAAGTGAAATACATTTTCGAGATACTTGCGAGTCAGAGTTCTGCTTTGATTGACATAACCGTGGCACACTTATAGTGTGCATCGTTTGTTTTAACTGAAAAATATTTTTTCAGTTGTGAAACACATTGCTGATATCAAGTGATATTGTATGCATTTTGGCAAGTTTGAAAAGCGGTTTCGTCAATATGCAACAGAGAAATTTATTCGTTAACTATTTGACTACACTATTATTAATTCACTATGTAAGCAGAAAATATTCGGACCACTGCCGTCTTAATACTTTTGGGGGCCCTGGGCCGTCACATTTTCGGGGCCCCCGATCTTTTATATCATTGTGAACCATTATCAATCCACTGCTAGATAAAAGTCTCCCCAAATTTATTCCCCAACTGATATAGAAACATTCAATATCCAGTAATTTTTTAATACCACTTGAATGAAAAATGGTACATGACAAAAATGATAGAACTCCATGAGTCTACCAAATGCACTCACATTTAGTTGCTTAGTAAATTACAAGAAAATGGGTGCTGAAAGCGTAAGGTTTCTTCCCCATTCTACAAATCATTCAACGAAAATTAAATTAAAACTGAAGAAAGAAAGAAACCAGCCAGCGCCGTTTCCAGACAACGTGACGCACCGGACAAAAAATGCCGATATGCGGCTCCGGTCATTATTATTTATTTAAACACCGAAGCTTGAACATATGTAAGTAGTCCTAGTGGGCAAACCCCAATGATAAACATACGTGCACTTCTTGGTATAGATAGACAACAGAAATGACTGTTTAATTGGAAAATGCCATTCGGAAAAAACGCAATGCCTGGCTCATATGAACATGAGTTAATTTTAACGTGAATTTACATCTAGCTCACTGAATGACATTTGGCTCTTAAATTCTTTTGAAAATGAATCATCTGAAGTCGGGAAATAGTTTGCGTTTTGAAAATCGACAATTCTTTTGTGAGAACATAAACACTTGGATATGCGCTTGTGGAAGTGTACTAGTTGCATTACTTTCGGAATTCTAGAGATGTATGCCAAAAATAAGATAAAACGAAACACTTGCCCCGTCAGCAATAAAATCCATGCGCTCATGGTATTTTCTTGAGAAATGTTCTTCGGATACATGTTGACACGCCACTTTGTTTTTCGAATACCATGTTTACGAATTGCACATTTTACTTCCGTTCAGAATTTTCATTTAATTGTTTTATCAAATCACAATCACCGTCACTCGGGATTGGAAGGGAGGTCGGCTTTCTTTGTTTCTTATTTTGTCACAAAAGATCCATCCTAACACCTAACTTCCCTTCTGTCTCCTACTACAAGCAAGGTTTGAAAAACAAGGCGGAACAACAACTTCCAACTTTCTGCATTGGTGCTTCTTCTTTTCATTAAATAATAATAAAAGTTGTTAAAGACTTGGACTTTTTGTAAACCCATAAGACACTTGGGACGATGGGAGCCCCAGTTTAGGTGGGGGCCGTGGGCACCGGCCCCGTTGGCCCACCCCTAAAGACGGCCATGTCGGAAACCTCTACGTATGCATATAAACAACCATTTGCAGAGCCGGGGTGTTTTCAGAGCTGTGTATAAAGGAAAGCATTGGCACAACTGTCACACAACAATGGAAGTGACAATGTGCATCGAGGAGTTGAACTGGCGGACTTTGAAACGGCTATGGTGACTGAATGTCATCTGAATAAGCAATGAGTGCGTAGTATTGGCGCTCTTCTTGGATTCCCCAAATCCGCTGTCGCTAATGTTCTTCACCATGGCCGTATCTTGGAGAGGGTTTTTTTTTTTTTAGCCTCCCCCCCCACACACACACACTCCCCCGAATTTTTTGGGGGAAATTTTATTTTGCTTGTTTATCGTAAGTTATTAGATCAACAGGAGTTGCCTTTATCTTCTTATCATTTTATACCTTACTTCAGAAGGACATTTTTTCCTCACTATACCCACTGGTCAGCAGTAACAAATTTATAGAAGTACAGGAATCTCTGTGTCTGGCACTTTATTAATCGGAGTTGTTCTATTATCAGGTATTTTTGAGATCGCTTATCTATTTATATATATTAATTCTATAAGGTTTTTTTACTGTGAGTCCTATTTTGAGAGAACGGCTGAACGTAAAGATATGGTTGAGGTATCAAAATAAAGGTCTTACCATGTAGATGTGCCAGTTGAACAGAAAAAATGAGATTGGGGCAACGGTTCGGGCGTTGCGGGGCAGCAAAGTTCCCATGCAAAATCTATGGGAGAAGCGTGCGGTTGACATTCGATCGCCTGCGGTTGACTCACGCGCTGTTAAAGGCGGCAACATGGAGGGATTGAGATAGTCCAAAGTCCGAAGTCTTATCTTTTCTGAGCGAACCGTTGCTCAAAGCAATGCTAGCAGGCATTGATATCAAAGTTCTTCTCATCGAAACAGCGAACACTAGCGAAGACCTGATTGCGTTATGCCATTGGACTGTGTGATGTAGATATACAATTTAATGTTCATTCGTTCCAGTTTATTCACGTAGGTAAGACGTTTCCCAGTATGTAAAGATGTAAGTAAACATTCCGTTGACCATTGTTAAGTGGTCGTTAAACCTTCAGTAAAAACAAAACTCACTAACCTGGACTATTGTCTTTACTTAAGTGGTTGAATGAATTTGCCAATCAAATAAAATTTACATTTGTTGTTTCATATGAGCTTATTCTTTTCAAGAAAAACAAACTAACTGTCGATTCGGACGGGTTCCAACAACATTAACAAACGACTGAAAATGAGAGTGACAGAGTGCGCTATCCAGTTGAATTTTTGCACACGATCGAGATGAGTGGACTTCCGCCTCACATTTTACGACTGAAAAAGGGTGTAGTCGTGATCACGAACCTGGCCGCCCCGGTGGCGCAGTGGTCTAACCGCTGGCTTATGATGATTTGTTCGTGAAGGGTCCGGGTTCGAATTCCCGCTGAGGCATGGATGTTGTGTTTGTCTTATGGCACTGGCACTCTCCCTTTCCTGGAGTCAGTGGCCCTAAGTTAGGGAGGGGCGACTGCGTATAGCCCATTGAGTTGCTCACGGTGGTCGTTAAACCTTCAGTCAAAAAAAAATCACGAACCTGGACTGTTGTCTTTACTGAAGTGGTTGAATGAATTTGTCAATCAAATAAAGTTTACATTTGTTGTTTCATATGTGTTTATTCTTTTCAAAAAAAAAAAAAATTAACCGTCTATTCCGACGGGTTTCGTCTAGTGTATTTATTTATCGTGTTAAGAGAGACGAAAAAAATAGCAGTTGGAATCGTTGTTTATTATTTCTTTCATCAAGATGCCAGACTGGGATGAGTTGTGTTTAGAAATGTGAGAGTGCAGTGAGTGATTGCATCCCGTAGGCATATTGACGCTTGTTCGATCTGCAAAATGTCCGTCCTTTTGTCCGCCACCACGGTGAAACATTTTGCAGCATTTACTTTTTTACTATTGTATCCTGAATAATGTGTCAGCAAATGTTGATAAGTTGGTTTTAAATTAAAGGACTGGTATATCGTGCGTTTGCTGCGCCTATTTCGAGACGCATTGCAAGCCCAGAATCCCCAGAAAAGACTCGGAATCTCAGAAATGCACGAAAATTACCATCGTTGCTGTGATAGGAACTATTATACGGCCAATTCAACGTCAAAGTCCCTTGGTATGGTGACTTCATCTACCGGAATTTTCAAAATCCACTTCCTGACATAGGTTTCAAATTTTTTTATAAATTTCATTTTTCAGACTGTACTTGCTTCCATCCTGTCTCTTGTCTAATCCAAGCAGGGTAGAATAAGGGGAGGTACTTACTGAAGTGCTTTACTGAAGTGGTTGAATGAATTTGCATGTGTTCTCACAGGTGAAGCCAGCTGAATTGATTGGCCGCCATCTTGCGTTACCCTCAGTTGCTCGTTTGGGCAAGTTCTAAGAGTGAACGTTAGCGTAGTTCCAGTTTCGTGGGGGGGGGGGGCGGTCCTGATTTGGTTTGGGTTATTTTTGCTGAAAGAAGCTTCTTAAAAATGCCAGCGTACGCAGCCATAGGCTGCACCAATAAGACATGTGAAAAGCTGCCTGATGGAATCACGTTCCACAGGTGTGTGTCTTATACATCTAATATTCTATTTCGAAATTCAAAAATGCATGATGAAATAGTTAAAATTTTTATTATGAACTAGAAAGTTGACCTGTTTTCAGTAACTCCCGGTCAAAAACTACATTTCTGAAAACGTTCTATTAAAATTTTGTAAAAGTCAAAGTCGTTTTAAGCGTAAAATCAAATCTGCTGTTGCTTTTAAAATTTTGTTAATTATCTCGTTTATTATTGGTGTATAGTAATCGGCCTATGAACGCTAATAATCGGATTTTATTGTGCGCTACAAACGTCTTTCAACTTTGCATATTTCGTATACTCTTCATAAAAGTTTTGTAAATTATCACGTTTTGCACGAATCGTCGGTTTTAAGGTAATATTTCATTGCGTTTGTGTTTTCTAGAATATTCACCAGATCACTTGAAATAACTCAGCGTATATTATTTTTAATTACAGAGTTTGTGAACTGCTTCAGGCATTAATTTTGTGTGGTAATTTAAAGCGATTTTTGTCGTACGCACGGTAAAATATGACCTAACATTCCGTTGAGAGAAAATAAAACAGTGGTAATGTCATGCAGTATATCCATAAATGTAAAGGATATTTTTTCTCTTGGTAAGAGGGCTGTAAAATTGTCAACCAATATGGTATAGCTAGATATGTAAATCGATGTGAACGTAATCAAAAGGGTAACCTAAGATGGCTGACGCTCAGGACATCGGCTTCATAGCTCTGCGTAGGAACTGCTTGTTATGCTCCCTCCCCTTATTCTATCCTCCTTGGTCTAATCTTGTTGTTTTCATGTATCTGTCTCATATTGTTCAATTTGTTTTTCTGTCAATACTAAGTTTGTGTCGTTACTCGCTAACTAATATATTAGGTGCTTGAATTAATTCCAGCTGTTTTTTGCCCCACAAACACCTATGTGTTGCCACAAAACGGTACAGGATAGTCTATTCAAAGCAGTGTCCGTTGGCAGCTACGACCCTTTCCCACCGTTGGGGTAACAAATGGATTCCGCGGTAGAAAAATGCAGGTTCTTTCGAGGCGAACCATTCATCGAGCCATTTTTGGATATCCCCAACAGAAAGGATGTGCTGCTCTGACAGGCCATGTTGTAGCGACAGGAATAAATGGAAGTCCGAGGGAGCAATGTCCGGGGAATAAGGTGGGTGGGGTAAGAAGTCCCAGCCTAATGCCTCCAAGAGTTCCTTCACGGATTTGGCAACATGAGGTCTACCGTTGTTGTGGGGAAGAACAACCTTGTCACGTGGGAACCAGTTTCCGAGCTTCAGGATCATTTCCATTGCCTTTAAAAGTTTGCTAACCGTTAACTCATCAACTCGTAGTGTTTCAGACAACTCGTGGAGCATCTGGCATAAATCCTCGTCCAATAAGGTCTCCAATGCGCCATCTTCGAACTTTTTCTGCTGCCCAGGGCGCTCTTTGTCCTTCACGTCATATTCGTTGGCTTTGAAGCGTCGGAACCACTCTCTGCATGTTGTTTACGATAGGGAATGTTCTTCATAGGCCTGCACTAGCAGACGATGACTTTTCGCTGCAGATTTCTTGAGATGAAAGCAGAAGAGTAATGCTTCCCGCAAATGCTCCTTTTTTGGTACGAAACTCGACATCGTGAATGCGATACAAACTCGTGTTCTGTGCCCTCCGATCGCGTGTCACACACTGCTTCGCCCAGACTACGGACGGTACGTGCGTTGCAAGGGAGGTCACGTGTCACAGCGCACCGCTGCTGCGCTCTATTGGGCAACAGCGGGAATTAATTCAAGCACCTAATACTAAAAACTAAAGAGTTTATTTTTGTTAAGTGATTAGATAGATAGATTTTTGCTATGGAATAGTTTTTTTATTTTATTTTTAAACCCCGAAACGAAAGTCTAATTACGGCCCTGATAGATAGATTACATTTTTGCTGTGGATTATTTTTAGACCTTCCGATACTAAAGTCTAGTTACGGGCCTGTTCTTCACCGATGGAAAGCAGATGGTGCCACTACAGCGAAACTCCGCTCTGCGCAGTCTAAGTGATCGTGAAGCTTACTGCGCAATGTCAAGGCACATAGGTTATCCGCCGATGACCTTTCCTGCGACATCGCATAAGCCATTAAAACAGTTATTTGCACCAGAACAGTCTGCAATGCCAAACGATGACTGCAGTGATACCTCGCTCGTTCGCCTTTCGTGGAAAATAGAGCTCTGGAAAAGTGACGTATGGAGTGACGAATTACTCTACTCACTCTTTGGTTCGGATGAAAGTACACTCTGCTGCTATCAAGTAATCAAACTGAATTTCTTTTAAAAATGGAAATACAGGAAAACTTATGTCAAAGTTCTTTGTATGTCTTCATATTTATTCAAAGTACATTCCTCCTGTGTTAATACAAGAAGTGGCCCGGCCAGCCAACGAAAGGAAGGACTTGCAGAGGTCATCTTTTGGTATGGAGTGAAGAACCGATGTCATAGTTCTTTGTATGTCTTCATATTTATTCGAAGTACATTCCTCCTGTGTTAATACAAGAAGTGACACGATCATCCAACGAAAGAAAGGACTTTCAGAGGTCTTCCTTTGGTATGGAGTGAAGAGCTGATGTCACAGTTCTTTGTATGTTTTCATATTTATTCGAAGTACATTCTTCCTGTGCTAATACAAGAAGTGGCACGATCAGAGCCAACGAAAGGAAGCACTTGCAGAGATCATCTTTTGGTATGGAGTGAAGAGCTGATGTCACAGTTCTTTGTATGTCTTCATATTAATTCGAAGTACATTCCACCTGTGTTAATACAAGAAGGGACACGATCAGAGCCAACGAAAGGAAGGACTTGCAGAGGTCTTCCTTTGGTATGGAGTGAAAAGCTGATGTCACAGTTCTTTGTATGTTTTCATATTTATTCGAAGTACATTCTTCCTGTGCTAATACAAGAAGTGGCACTCACAGCCAACGAAAGGAAGCACTTGCAGAGATCATCTTTTGGTATGGAGTGAAGAGCTGATATCACAGTTCTTTATGTGTCTTCATATTTATTCGAAGTACATTCCTCCTGTGTTAATACAAGAAGAGGCACTGATCAGCCAACGAAAGGAAGGACTTGCAGAGGTCATCTTTTGGTATGGAGTGAAGAGCTGATGTCACAGTTCTTTGTATGTCTTCATATTAATTCGAAGTACATTCCACCTGTGTTAAAACAAGAAGGGACACGATCAGCCAACGAAAGGAAGGACTTGCAGAGGTCATCTTTTGGTATGGAGTGAAGAGTTGATGTCACAGTTCTTTGTATGTCTTCATATTTATTCGAAGTACATTCCTCCTGTATTAATACAAGAAGTGTCACGATCAGCCAACGAAAGGAAGGACTTGCAGAGGTCATCTTTTGGTATGGAGTGAAGAGCTGATGTCACTGTTCTTTGTGTGTCTTCAATGTCTTGAAAAACTGTTCCTTCTAAAGGCAATTTTAATTTAGGGAATAGAAAGTAATCACACAGTGACAAATCTGGGGAATATGTTGGGTGGTTGAGTACACACACTTGTTTTCGTGCCATAAATTGCTGTACACTGACTGCTCTGTGTGCGAGTGCGTTATCATGAAGAAGGAACCATTGCTCGTGTTTTACGCTTTCCAACCGTAGGTTGAAGAAGCGTATATGCTCCAGCTTTGTCCGTCTGTCTGTCTGTCTGTCCACACGATAAATCTCGTAAACATTTTTGGATTTCGATGATAATTTAGTATGTGGTAAAGAACAACTGGGGACGAACCCTGGTGAAAATGGGAAAAATTGGGTCAAAGGTCAGGACATAGGAGCGGGATCCATTCCATCGCCCTTACGCGTCATAACTCACGTAAAAATGCTTCGATTGTAACAAAACTTTATCATGTTGTTTCGGAGATATACTGAACCGGTTCTGTTGAATATCATCGAAATGGGGTCAAAAGCCAGGGCACAGAAGCTAGATTTGTTCCACAGCCATTAACCTCATAACTTGACTAAAAATGCTTCTATTGCCACAAAACTTTAGTATGTTGTTCAGGAGGTATATACTGAACCAATTCTGTTTAATATAATCGAAATGGGGTCGATGATAAACGCACAGGAGCGACATTTATTTCACAGCCATTATCTTCACAACGTGAGTTATAACTTGAGTAATGATTTCTGGTATGTTGGAAAACGTATCATAATCAATGCATTGAATAATTTTACTAACTTGTTGTACTCAAGCCTGACACAAATAACCCTCTTCCACAATCGTTCCAAAATGGATGTATAAGAAATGCCAGGGACAGTTGTAGCTTCAGGAATGAACTCGTGATGATGAATTCCCTTGCTGTCGTAGAAGAACACAAGCATTGTCTAAAAAAGGACGAACAAGCATTGTCTAAAAAAGCACGAACAAGCATTGTCTAAAAAGCACGAAACTCAAGAATGCAGGGAGTGGCACGTGATCCTTTAGCCCTGTCGCGCATGTTGAGAGACCCGGTAGACAATCATCTAGTGCACATTGTCGGTCTGCAACATCGTGTATCGGATGAAGGTTCTGATGATGGCTTTATAAAAGTTGAAAAGCTTTAACGAGAGTGTGGTAGTAGTTGATGGTGGAATAGAGGTAATCTCAAGCATGCCGTGATTTTAAACTTTTTATAAGATTTTAATGGTGAATAGTTTTGAAACTTCAAATTTAACTGCTGGTGCAACAAGTACAAGTGAACATCAATGGAATGGGATATTTTATCAACATGTACATAGTGATTTTAACATTTAAGGTGTTGGAGCCAAAGTGCAATAATGTACATAAAAGAAAAATTAAAACCAGGTGTTTCATCTCCCAATGGAACTATAGTTGGAATAATCGCGACATGTGTTGAGAATCGTCAATGAATTTACAAAAAAGTGAATTGACACACCAATAATATGATTCGTATCGACTATGGACTAAGAGGTACGTAATAGTATTTTGATCCATTAGTGGATATTTATTTGTTACTAAGAATTGTCTTGATTTTGGACTTTTGGAACTTGATTTCCTTTCCCTTGTGTGGCTGTAGTGACTTCCAGTGAGCACTCTGACGCTTCCTTTCAGGTTCATAACGGAAACACCATATCTCATCACCTGCTACAATGCTTTGGAGAAAATTTTGCATTGTTTCTGCATTCTCCGGAGTGGGGTTTTTTTTTCTTTTTTTTTTTTGTTTTTTTTTTTTTTTTTTGCGCACTCCACTCGTGCATGTTCCTGGTCGTCTGACAAAGCATGCGGAATAAAAGGAGCACAAACTGCTTTTTCTCTAAATCTTGTAGTAAAATTTGACGAATCGTCTCCTTATTAGCACCAAGATCCTCAAGGTCACACAACGATCACTTTTTATCCTTTCGCGAACTTTCTCAATGAGTTTAGACCTGCGCACTGAAATCGAGCTTCCAGGCCTTTCGTCATTTTCCAAATCTTCCAGTCCATCTTTGAAACGCGCATACCATCGGAATATTTGTGCACGAGATAAGCAATTAGCCCCATACACATGACGCAACAATTGGACTCTCTTAGGTGCAGTTTTACTGATTTTCAAACAGATTCGGATGCTGCTGTCGGCTCCAGCCTGCAGCGACGCACTCCGTCGGAGTCATTTAGTCAGTTAGAACAACTGATTCCGGAGCGAGGAGGCGCTGGTTCCATCGACGTAGCCTACGGATTTGTAGAACTACAGGCCGTTGGGTTCTTCGAAAAATGTGTGATGTTTCTTCCACACATCGTCTGGAATTAATGAGAATTCCTTCTTTAAGGCTGTCTTTGTTAAGAGTTTACCTCATATCCTATATCTGCAATGTACATTCTTTTGTACACATTTTCTCGAAGACTATTACTTTGTAGTGTCTGAAATTTTGAGTACAAATAAAAACGACCCATAGCTAATATATGCCACAGTTACTTATTTCCAAAAATTTGTTACAATTTTTTTTAAATAAAATTTATCTGACTTGAAAGTGTTTCAATTTGGCACTAGATGGAGCGATAAGTTAGCTTAGCTGTGTTTCTGTCTGGAAGAAACGAAATCTCTCATTTCTGTTTGATTTTTTTAATTATCTGAACCAAATAGAAATAAATGAATGGGGTCAAAAGTGAAATTGGAATCTTTTCTTCCACAAATCATCTTAAATCCTGAATGAACAGTAGTACATTCATTTTTTGAAGAGAAAATGTGTACATTAGCAGAGAAACCCTGAATTTGAGCTACAAAAACTCCACCTACCTAGTGAGCTCCACCACCAAATAACGTCATTGGTTAAAACGTAACAGCGCGTATTTTGTCTTTTCATTGTGGAGCCAACGAGAGTCCGCTTCCATTCTGAAGATGGTGAGGTCTGCAGTGATTCGTTGACGCCAACTTCTAGGACAGTCACTGAAGACGTAAAAGCCACGCCCAAGGAGTGATTTTTGCGCCATCTATCGCAGAAGATAAACCCTAACACTCATTCAAACAGCCTTAAAAAAACGAGGAAAATGATATTACGTACTCTAGAGGTGAAATACATGTCAAGAGGATAAAGTTGAAGCAGTGTATTCGGTAGGTGAAGTTCAGTCGGTTAAAACAAATGGCTCCGGAGCGACGAAACGCTTTTTCGATCCCTGTCACCCACAAATTCATGTTTTCACATACTCTCTCTTCAGACGTTTGTGAATAGACTTCCTTTCTTTCTCCACAAATGCACATGCACTCATTTGCTTGTTAGTACACTAACACACATTCTCACACGTATTTTCTGAGAGTGAAGATACTGTGTGGAAAATACATGTTTAAGATCCTAATGGAATGCATTTTAACGCTAATTAAATGTAAAATCATAAAAAAAATTATGAAACAAATAAAACAGTTTGATAATTTTTTTTCACTGGAATGGAACGTTAGGAATAAATAAGCAAAATTATTTAGCATTCGAATAAAAAAATATGCAGTAATTTGAAGTAAAAAAATGATAGGTCATAATTTTACTCTCCTCTAGCATTAAAAACATGTAATTGCAAAATATTACACTGTCAGGATTCGATGTTCAATTCAAAACTATTCGTTGAAATTAGAACGTATTAAATTCCATTAATTTCAAACTCCTTCTGCTAGCAATAATAAATAACGTTGTATATTATATTTTACCTTATTTAATTACCTGTTGTAAAGAAATTTGCTTTTTTGTGCTGCTTTAAGAATTAGCGAGATATTGGGGGTTTTGTTTTTTCGGACTCTGTTTTTTCTCAACATACGATGCCAAACGTAAAAACAAACACACACTGCAGCTGTGAGTACTTTCTTTCCCATTTCGTGCATTGTTAACCACTGATCAACCATTCTGTTCTGTCATCATTCGTGGCAATTACTTTTCTTTGTACCAAATTTCCATTCGTTCGCAGTTAATGAACGTTGCATTTTCCTTTCTTTTCCGTCTAACTCATTTCGTTTGTTTTTTATCCTCTCCTTTGATTTATTGTTAAATCAGAAGCAAGGAAACGCTTCCTTTTTTAGGGACTTCAATTAGCAAGGGATTTCACTTCTCATAGGAATACACCTGTACGTTATGCTGTACGTTAACCTTCGCAGTTTGCGAATCTATTTCTTCGTAGGTGTTCTGAATGGTTTGTTTACACAGGGTTTTTAATTTCTTTGTTTCTTATATTTAATTTTCCCTGCACGCAATCCATCGAAGCAAACGTATCTTTATGAAGTGGGAAAGAAAGCAAATGGGGTAACAGGTCATTCATGTGGCGCCACCTAGCGACCCTACCAGATATCATTTAGTGCTCTGTCTTGTTCGTTGTATCTCCAATTAACATTGCATCGCATATGGCCAGCATTTTAATTTCAGGAATAAGAAACAAACTATTAAAACAACGATTAATGTTTTTAAAAAAAATTATTAAATTAATTTCGCTTTATTATTTATTTATTCCCCAAATTGCTAGCGCAGGGGCGATATTTGGCTAAAGGTTCCAGAAACACAATGTTTACATATGAAAAAAAAATCTGCTTCGGCCGTGGAGACACCAACCCAATTAGTATGTTTAAGATTCATTTTAAATAGATTGCCGCTTTCAATGAATTAACTCGGGGTTATTAAAATTGGCTGAAATCAGCTCGATCTGAAATCAGCTCGATATAAATATATCCCCTCCCTGAGAAGTGGGTAAAACACGTCTGGAACGTGTGAACCTGCGCATCAGATAGCGTTGCTTTCCCCTTCGCGTCTATTATTCGAAGTGTTCGCTTAATGGTATGATTGATCCTAATCCTTACTTAATGAATTACATGCTTTTAAAAGGATAGCAATGACGAATCTAAGAAAGGAAAGATGTATATTTCAGTCACTTCTTTCTACCCAGTGGCACAATGTCCGTGTTAGGGGGACTAGCACTATCCCATCGTGCATTGAGTCAAGTAAAAGAGCATAAAGAACAAGAAGCGAGCGCTGGTCATTAATTAGCGACCAGCTTTTGGTCGGTACTGCTGTGATGAGAGGGGTGGGGAGTAATTGTTTTGCCGTAGCTTTCGTAAAACCTGGCCACTCTGTGTTAAAATTTTCGTTGGGGGAGTGCAAGAAATCTTCGGCACTATTTGATTCAGATACATTGCCGCTTAAAGGGTTCTACGACGGAATTTGGTTGTATACTTTGATGTAGCGCAGTGCTCTAAGCTCTGGCTTCTGACCGATCGAATGAGTGGTTCCGAGATCGAGTCCCAAGACACTGCCCCCTCTCCCGCACATACAGACAAGGGCGCCCATAAGGGGGCAGGTAGGGCTCGAGCCCCCCTCTAGCAGTTGGTATAGCCGAATTTTTGATAAATTTAAAACACTAAAATAGACGAAATCTTTTTAAAGCATTTAAAAAAAAAATAAGATATTAATGATTGATTGTATCAATTATTTTTGTTGTATTTTAGTATCTTGTACATTTACTAAAATGTTTGACAACCTAGAAGGAGGTAAGAATTTTTCTTAGCCCCCCCCCCCCCAGTACTCACATGGGCAACACTGCATACAGACACACAATCTCGACAGGCGACAGGCCCTTAAAGATCGTGCTCATGAAGGTCTTTAAACCATGAAACAAAAGCAAAAATCACGGGTAGGACTGGTTTTACACCGCTTCTTTACGCCAGCTTCACTTTTGCGCCCTTCATAGATCACGATTGGAAGCGCTGATGAGTTATGACTTTGCCCGACTTCCTAGCCACATGTGGTCCCGTCACTGTATTAAAACTTACATTGTAATAAAACTATAATACTAAATGGTTAAACTACGGCCTAAAATTTAAATAATAATTAGACGAAAAACGGAATTTAAAATACAACCAGAAAAAGTAAATTACATTAATCATGGACTAAGTACTGCAAGCGCACCAACAAACATGCACTAGGGTCTAGACAGCAGGAAGCGGAAAGGTTAGGAGTGACCGTCAACGTCTTGTGGTCCAGACAAAAGGACGCCGAAAGGTTAGGAGTGACCGTCAACGCCCTGTTGTCTAGACATCCCGGTGTCCAAGCAACAGGACGGCAAAAGGTTAGAAGTGACCGTCAACGCCCTGTTGTCCAGACATCACTGGTGTCTAGACAACAGGACGCCGAAAGGTTAGAAGTGACCGTCAACGCCCTGTTGTCCAGACATCACTGGTGTCTAGACAACAGGACGCCGAAAGGTTAGGAGTGACCGTCAACGTCCTGTTGTCCAGACATCGCTGGTGTCCAAACAACAGGACAGCAAAAGGTTAGGAGTGACCGTCGACGTCCTGTTGTCTAGACAACAAAACGCCGAAAGGGCAGGAGTGGTCGTCAACGTCCTGTTGTCTAGACATCGCTGGTGTCCAAACAGGACGGCAAATGGTTAGGAGTGACCGTCAACGTCCTGTTGTCTAGACATCACTGCTGTCTAGACAACAGGACTGAAAAGTTAGGAGTGACCATCAACGTCCTGTTGTTTAGACATCACTGGTGTCTAGACAACAGAACGCCGAAAGGTTAGGAGTGACCGTCAGCGTTCAAGGCTTATTACTTCTGGACAACACTTGAGGGAATTTCTGAGGATATTCAAGTGTCCGATATTGTCAAGTTGGGAGACTACAGAAAGTCATACGATATCATGAAAAGGATCTCCAGCATTTCAGCGGCATGGAGTGAAGTGTAAAGATCATGTATGAAAGGTACAACTTTATAAATAAAATTTGTGCTGCAAATATTAGTATTAACGACTTCCGTCTAGTTGCACGATAAAATAAGTTAAAACTACATTGAAAGTTAAAACTTTATTAAAAGCATGTACACACCTTAGGCCTTTCGTGCATTACTATAAGCCCCTCTTCAGATGGTAAAATTTAACCGTACAGCCAAGTATATATAGGTAACAGGTAAGCGGCCAAAATTAAAAGAAAATTTACTTATGAGTTTTGACATAATGGCCACGGTTAGAAGTCTCTAGTTCCCAATTATGTGACTGGGTGGAAAAGATGTTGCCAGGGTCCTGGAATTTGACAAGGGGAGCTGTCATTACAACAGGAGTCGCCCAAATGGTAAATGTGCAGGCTCTCCAAGCATAACAAGTTGGTTTGAGTAGAGACTGGAGAGATAATTATTGCCTCGTCCTATTGTGGAACGTAGTTACCCATGCTTACAGTTCTTGCTAGAAAGAACTGTAAGCAAGTACAGTTATCATGTTGTCGTACCCCCAGACCGATTGTGGTTGGGAGGGACACTAGAAATATTTTAATTATTGTTCTAGTGAGCCGAAGAGTTGTGTTTCTTTCCGGAGAGGGCGACACAAATTTTCAGCCGGACAATGCGTTGTGTTTTCATATGAGCACCAGCACAAAAGTGCGCGCGCACTCATATGCCGCAATATTTTAGAGAATAAATTTTGGGGGGAAAATGTAAAGACCGAAATTTACAATAGGTTAATTAAGTGAGGAGTAAAGGCAAAAAGGAATATGTCCCTCTCGTTCCTAACTCTAAATTTCTGTCCCACCACACCTACTAGTGCTATCCCCTTATCAAAATTAATTGCTTGCAAAATAACACACTCAAGGCCAACTTGTTCTGCAGGAAACAGAGATAAGGAAATAACAATAACAAACAGTTTATACACTGAAAATAAGTTGGTAACGTGGTTTCGCTCTTAGTGAAGAACCTATAGTGCATTAAATTTACTCCTAAATATTTGATTTCAAATGCAAACTTCGATACTTTTAAAATTAATTCTTAGAGAATGGTTTACTCTTTTAAGAAACACTTTGGATAATTTAACTTATCGCTCGGAGAAATTGTGCCAATTTTCACCTAGACATGACTTCACTATAAATTTAAGCATCTTAACTAAATTAAGTGGATTGTCAGGGAAATTAAAATGACTCTACCTTGCACCTTTCGTCCAAGACGTCATCTATGTCACTTGTTATCTCTTCGGCTGCATCTGGGAAAGGGGAGTCTCAATAGGCATTCTCTAGGAAGGGGGCCTCCGTTCATCTAACGTATCTGCCGCTCGCGGGAGTTGCCGGGCTCACTACCGTCAGTGGGCGACTCTGTCCGTCCTCATCTTCTTCTAGGTGAATGCTCCGAAACATCTGTCGGTAAGTCCCGACAGACCTCTTCCAAGATTACACGAGAAATGCGTGAAATTTTTTGTCCGTAAGTTCCGACTTCTCCTCGGATTTTTCTAAGACTCCGCCTCCTGGTTCTGTACTGAAATTAATTATTCTCGCTCGTTGGTCCGAGCTTAAGAAAGAATCTATTTTTTATTTGCTCTTAACGCAATCCCCAACTTCTGATTTGGTTGAACCCTCTGACCAATTGCGTATGGCCAGCTATCCACGTTTCCTCGAAATTCAAGACCGTTAGCCATCAATTTCTAAAATTTACGACGCTGTCAATCTTGTCATTTTTAGGGTGCCAGATGCGCTTCTCCCTTGTTCTCGGGTGTGTACGCTGGGAGTGTTCCTGTGTCCGTTGGTAACGTTGATTGCTTACTTCAAAGAGAAGCGAAACAATGTTGTCGAACATTAGGCCTGGAGATTGCCTCGGACGCCGTTGTCTTCCTGTGTCAGTCCTTTCTCCTATTGTCCGGTGTTACCCTAGGGGTTCAGAGCTGCTTGGAAAGCTCGCTCTCTCTGGCTGAGGTGGGGTGGGGAAACCCAGGGAAGGTGACTTGGTCCCTGATTTCCTTCGAGCGTCCACTGCACGCTGACTGGAAGGGGGTCGAAACGTTTGGGGTTCGCTTGCCTGGGAAAAAATTAGAAAGATTTCTTTCTTGTCTTCAACCCCTTAGGAAAAAGCATTGAACTTAAAATTTGTTCCTTATAAATTCCCCTTTTCGTCCTAAAGCCTTACCCATACCTCACGCTATGAAAATTAACCGCCTCCCTTCTTAATTTAAACTTCCTCGGAATGTAAATTAATGGAATTGTAGCTTCTCCCCTTAATTTAAATAAAAGTAAATAAATGTGGCCGGCAAACGTAGTTTGTCGTGGCAACAACGTAGTTACCCATGCTCACAGTTCTAGCAAGAACTGTAAGCATGGGTAACTACGTTGAAAGACCGATAAACTTGTTGTTCGGGTTCTCCTACGCCATACAGGGAAAAATGGGTAAAACGCCATAGCGGCAGTGAGAAACCTCTGTGCAGTTGATTGCAAGAGTGACAGTGGACAGCAGTACTGCACGGATATGGTTCAGGTGTTTCAATGCTGCATACACCTGTCTCGAAAACAAGCCGAGATCAGGACGTCCCACGATCACAGATGCTGACACCCTAGTCGAAGCTGTGGTAACGATTCCCAGTACAAGCACACGAAAAATGGCAGCTTAGATGAGGGTAATTCAATCCACCATCATTAATCACTTGCATCAGCTTGAACTTCCCAACACTCGCCATCGAATGGTTACTCATGAACTGACATCCCAGCATGCGAAACAACGTCGTACTCCGTCGCAGATTGCTGTGAAATCCACAAGACGATGGGTTTTGGCGTCGTATTGTCACAGGTGATGAAAAGTGGATATTCCTACGTTATTCTAATACTGGGAACCAATGGATGAAGATACGCCGAGAAGTGAAAAACGTTATGTTCGAGGGGAAAGTCATGTTGTGTATTTGGTGAACCTGTGAGGGTCCTGGGCATTGGAAACTCGTGGCAGTTGGTTAGGCTATGGACAGGAACTCGTGCCAGATTATCAAGCTGTGAACAGGAACTCGTGCCAGATTATCAAGCTGTGAACAGGAACTTCTATCCCGAACAATTACAGCAGATCCATGAAGCTTTGTACCAACGCTACACAGCGCTTATCAATAGGAAGTCAGCCATTCTGCAAGTGGATAATACCCCAAGTCACACACCTCTAGAATGGTCAGCTGAAAATCACTGGAATTGGAAGGAGATGAGATCTTACCTCATCGTACATACAGTCAGGAACTCACACCATCACACTACTATCTGTTTCATCCCATGATCTATTTCCTACAAGGACGGCACTTCGCTTCAGTGGTGAATGTGGAATCTGGCATCAGAGAGTTTCTCTCCTCAAAACCTACCGAGTGGTACAGCCGTTGAATCGTGACTCTGATGGAACGTTGGCAAAGGACTATAGAAAACAGCGGCTTAAACTTTGTTGAATGAGTTGAACGTATATGGCTGGCTTTCTTGCGTCAATAAACTTTTTAGCTGCAAGCGGGACGAACGTTTGACTCATCCTGGTACAATTTATCCCAACTTAGCTTATTTGTGTTGGGAAAGTAAGTCATGAGAACGTCTCACAGCAGTCGCTAAACATTGTTTCCTCGTGTGGAGAAGTTGTTTGTTATTTCTAACTCCGTTAAGTGCTAAAAGTGCCATGCTACCACTTCGTAGAAAACACCTGGTGAGAAACGAGGACTCCCATGTTCACACGCCTTGTGTCGACCCTTCTGTTATGATGGTCGTTCTGTCTTCTGTTGCTAAGCGGTGTGTACGGTGTTCTCTGAAACTCCATGTTTATTTATTTCTTAAGTATTAGAAACTTCATTTATTTTCTGTTCTTCGTGCGTGCTCCTATATTAAATACACATTCCTGAGTACTTAAGTGCATCTTCATTCTTTTAGTGGATAACCTTATTCAAGGTGAGTCATTTATCTGCATACAATAATTTCCGAAGTTTCTAGTCCATCTATCGGAACGTAGCGCTATGAGCATACCGATCGCAACAAGCGTAAATAGATACCATAGATTCATAAACATCCCGTTTTCCATATCACACTAATAACAACAATAACAGATAGCAGATTTGGGAATTTAAAGTCCATGGACCCAAGGTACTGAAATAACGTTCTTTAAAAGTTGAGTAGGTATGTATTTCTAGGTATTGCACTAAGGAATGTATATGTATAAAATAATTACTCTTAAATCTGGGGAATACAGGTTTTGGTAATAATATAGTTCAACGGTCACATATAATTACCAGGAATATCTTCCTGAAATGCATGTTCTACACTTGTCTGTGATCTTATAATACTAAATCATTCTGCGGAGCACGCACTTTTGCTGTTTAAATTGGTGAAAATGAATTTTGGAAATTGGTACCTAACCACCGTGACGCTTCAGCACCTGCCATTTGCAATAACACGTAAATTTGTTTCCACTGCATGGGTGTCGTCTGCTACGTGAAACTTCCGGTTGCCAACCGAAGAGCAGTGGATGAGTAAAAGTCTGATCATAATTCTCTCTAATTACAGGCGAGCGGAAAAAGCATTCAACTACCAATGTCACGTGACACAGGAAAATCGGATTGTGATGCTTCCAGTTGCACGCTAATCTGTATATTCCTTTTCCTGGCTCCGCATGACCAAAAGCTTTTTCCGCTCGCCTGTAATTAGAGATAATGATGATCAGATTTTTACTCATTAATGACAAGGAACAAAACACTAACTGTACTTAAATAATAAAACTATACTAGTGATCCGAAATTCCTTAATATAGTTATACTATTCAAAAGTCTGATCATTACTATTACTATTCAAAAGTCTGATCATACTAGTGATCTGAAAATTCTACGCCAAAAAATTTCGGATCACTAGTATAGTTATACTATTTAAGACTTTTACTCATCTACTGCTGTTCGGTTGGCAACCGAAAGTTTCACGTAGCAGACGACACCCATGCAGTGGAAACAACTTTAAGTGTTATTGCAAATGGCATCACGGTGGATAGGTACCAATTTCCAAAATCCATTTTCACCAATTTAAACAGCAAACGTGCGTGCTCCGCAGACTGGTTTAGTGTCATAAGATCACAGACAAGTGCACAACATGCATTTCAGGAAGATATTCGGGGTAATTATATGTGGCCGCTAAACTATATTATTACCTACAAATTAAACAATATACAAATATACGATTCATTAATCAAAGTGTAATCGAAATTAATGTAAAGCGAAAAACTACCAGGAAATGAAATGAATGAAAAAAAGTAAGAATTTTGTTTATACTTTTTCCCGTTTTAGAATTTCATAAGCGGAAAAGGTTTCGCGGGTCACTAATGGGCCGCGAGACATGGCCTGACGACCCGTGGTGTGGAAGGAAGGAGATAAGTAGTTTTTTCGATGTACACAGATAGCCTACTGGTGGCGCAGTGGTGGCTTCTGACCGTTCGTCCGAGTGGTCAAGGATGAGACAAGCGTGGTACGCTTGTCTTACGGCACGGGATCTCTCCCTACCCTGGAATCAGTAGCCCTAAATTAGAGATGAGCTATTTCATACACAAAGTGGTTGTCCCCTTCCCTAAAGAAAAATACAGGAAGATATATCAAGTCTATGAGGCTAATCGGTTTATGCTTAAAAGATAAAGTCCTTATTAGAGTGCTGCTCTAAAAATAACATGCAGTGAAGAGTGTGAGCTGGAGAATTTATCTGCGTTCTAGCCCGCTTACTGCAAAGTATTTTCCCTAAAAGGAAAAGAAAACGTTGTTGGGAGAACATGCCATGCAAAATGTTTGTTTTGATGACTCACTGCAGTGTGATGGAAATTGCACAAAGTGACAAAAAGGAATAACTCTTATCCAGAAAAACGTTAACCAATATAAACCGTACTTCGATGCGAGAAAATCTGTAAATTACGTACCATGAGGCTGTAAAATTTAAAATTTTCCCTCTGCAGAAATGTGATATATCAAAATTCTTACCGTGGCCTGCCTGTCGCACTACTGTGAACCGGTAAAATATTTTAATACCCTAAAGGAAATTTTAAAATTCCCTAGAAAATCTCAAATTCCTATCTGCAGGTAGGTGAAATAGCTGAAGTCTTTAACGTGGACAGATGAAACATCTGCAGTTCATACCACGGACTGCTCGAGTATATACAGTCCCTACAGCGAACAGGGGAAATATCTGCTGTCCCTATCGTGTAAAGGTGAAACATCTGCAGTCCATACCGCGGACTGGTGAAGTATATACAGTCCCTACAGCGAACAGGGGAATATCTGCTGTCCGTATCGTATAAAAGTGAAACATCTGCAGTCCATACCGCGAACTGCTCAAGTATATACAGTCCCTACAGCGAACAGAGAAATTATCTGCTGTCCCTATCGTGTAAAGGTGAAACATCTGCAGTCCATACCGCGGACTGGTTAAGTATATACAGTCCCTACAGCGAACAGGGAAAATATCTGCTGTCCCTATCGTGTAAAGGTGAAACATCTGCAGTCCATACCGCGGATTGGTGAAGTATATACAGTCCCTACAGCGAACAGGGAAAATATCTGCTGTCCCTATCGTGTAAAGGTGAAACATCTGCAGTCCATACCGCGGATTGGTGAAGTATATACAGTCCCTACAGCGAACAGGGGAAATATCTGCTTTCCCTATCGTATAAAAGTGAAACATCTGCAGTCCATACCGCGGACTGCTCAAGTGTATACAGTCCCTACAGCGAACAGGAGAAATATCTGCTGTCCTTATCGTGTAACGGTGAAACATCTGCAGTCCTTGTCGCAGAAGTGTCAAGTATCTGCTGTCAATACAGTGACCACGTAAAATACCTGCAGATCCTATCTTACTCCAAACAGTTGAAGTAACTGTACTCCTTACGGCAAATAGGTGTTCTTCACCTGCCCGCAGCAAGGACAGGTGAAATATCTACAGCCCCTAAGGAGACAATTGAAATATCTGCAGTCCGGGCCACGTACAGTCAAACATCTGCAGTCCGGGCCGCGCAAGAGGTGAAATCAAGACTGCTGTCCGCTGTCGAGATTTCAAATAAACTTGAAGATTAAAGGGAAATTAAAACTCGATGCATATACTATAGAAACCCTGCAGGTGTGCCATGTTTCAACATTCTAATCCCTCAGATTCATATTTTACAAAGTTGTTTTTATTATTTGCCGGTATCTCAAAAGATCAGTGTGGCTGTATGGCTGTATTTTTCACTGATGTCTTACTTTTGCTCTTTATAAACACTGGTCAAGGAATGTTTCAGTTCGTTGTAGTGGGTAACAGACAAATGGACAAGTTTATACAGTGGTGTATTGCATTACTTGCAAAAACCGTGAATTTTTAAGTTTAACTCTTTTTTTAAACTAACTAATTTTCGTAGTTATTTCATCATTTATATGTCATTACATACGAAATTTAATGTAGATTTTAAAAATGTCTTAGTTTTTGCTGTAGCTGCTTCTGTTCTTCAGATACATTACAAAAATCATGACCAAGTCGAAATTATTATGAAATGGATCATTTATCCAATACTTAGGTTTACATCAATAAATCGGTTTTGTAACTCATAAGGAATGAAACAACATTTAAATACAGAAATATAATGAAGCAAAATTATAAAATGTACCTAACATTTTGTTGCCCAGCTTTAATCACAGATTTGCATCTTGCTGGCATGCTGTTAACAAGGTTTTGTAAAAGATTGGGTTGAACAATACGATTATAAATTTGAATTTCATCTTCAATGTATTTTGGTTGTTGGCTTCTTTTTTTATAGTTCATGCGACACTTTGTACCACAAATTTTCTGTCGTGTTTACGTGCGGTGACTATGTTGGCCAATCAAGATGCTGAACATTGTTTTCCTGAAACCACTTTTCCAGTAGTTTGGCACAATGGCAGGGAGCGTTGTCGTCTTGAAAAATAAAATTTCCGTCATAGTCTTCTAGATGATAGTAGCATCTTGTTTTTTAATATCCAGATGTATTTCTGAGCATTTACCATACTATCGACAATATGGATTTTGCCAATTAAATGTGCGCACATGCAGCTCCAAACCATGACCTTCGCCGGATGCTTAGCAGTATTCACTGAGTAACTTAGACATGGGCGCCGATAGGTAGGGGCAAGAGGGGACACTTGCCCTCCCTGGAAATTTGACTGTCATTCAATATCTTGGGAGGCACTAGAAAGATTTTCGCCATATCATTAATTCTGATTGCTATATGTTCAACTCCTGGAGGTGGGTATGCTTTTAGTGGAAACATTGGAAATTTGCAGTAGAAAGTAATAATATTGAAATTCGTCACTGAGTGTTAGAATACAGCATACATGAGTACAGTGTTGTAGGGCAGTGTGAAAGACGAAAATATGAAAAGCATATCATCCTCCGCAACCACCATTTGCTACTGGACAAAGAGCTCCGCAAGTTTTTCCAGAACTTCGCCTTTTTGGGGTATTTTTTTCCTTCTTGATGATCAATTGAATGATCACTGGAGTTTTGTGGTGCATGGGGGATACAAATGGCCAAAAGGCGCAAGGCTCAAAAGAACAATAAAGTAATTATTTTTATTGTCCCAACATACTGTTGAACTTCATCTATCAGTCTTTTTTATACACTTTTTGGATCGTCTGGTTTTCAATTAAATTTATCTAGGTGTGTGTGTGTGTGGTTAAAATCGTTAGAGGATACATACGGCACAGCGGAAGTTTATGTTGTTTATGCTATTTGTGTTTACAGTTTCTATTTTTGCCCCCTCCTGAAAATTAAGCTATGTGCGCCCATGAACTTAGATGGAATTCTTCATGCTTGAATCTCCCTTCATAGGCACTACTTTGATTCCCATTAAGGCAATATTCCGATTCATCACTGAAAAGAACATTTTCCCATTGCTTGGTTGTCTATAAAACATTCTGTTTTGACCACTGAACTCTACGCTGTCTTTGATTTGCAGTTAACAGGGGTTTACACTTTCTTTTACAGCCACGTAAGTCATAGTGAAGCAGTCTCCTCCTAACAGTAGATGTACTAACACTAGCATCAGTCACTTCAGGCCATCTTTGAAGCAATTCAGGTGAATTGAGCGTCCTGTCTGCCAAGTTTAGCTTTCTGAGCACTTTGTCCTCCCTGGTTGTAGTGGATCTGGGCCTTCCACTGAATCGCACATTTTTCGTATCACCAGTTTCTTTTACTTTCTTCAGTAGCCTAGTAACTGTAGATTGATTACAGCCCACTCTTTCAGCGATTTACTTTGAAAAATATCCCTCTTCATGCAGAACAACTATTTTTAGTCTGTCCGCTGTGGACAATTTCGCAGTGTTAACCATTATTAAGAATGTACACAAATTATTCCCTAATAACAACAAGAAGCCACCACTACAATGCTCTAGCAGATCAGATCAGATGTACAGGATTTTAGGAACCCAGGTCTTAAACAACCCTTAGAAATAGGAAGCTCGATGATTTCGGCTAGAGTGCCCGATAGGAAAGTCACACGGAAGCGAAGTAGAAAGACGCCCTTATTTATTACCGGGGGGCCAGTACCCGGGGTCCGACGGCTTAACGTGCCCATCCGACGTACGGCCGATATTTAGTGGATCGAACCTGAGGTCCTCCCCGTGGCAGTCACGAACGCTGACCACTAGGCTATCCGCGGCCCCAATGCTATCCTGATCCTACTCCAGCATTTGTAAGGGTTAAGCTCTGCGTTAAACCTTACAAATGCTGTAGTAGGATTAGGATAGCATTGGGAAGCAGCCAATCAGGTAAAAGAATGTCTATGATTGGCTGTAACAACTGATACGCAGCTAAGGGGAATTTCAATGTGTTTGTCAAAACCCATATTTTATATCATATCTTAAGAACAAAAGTCGCTACAGGAAGAACTAAGATATTTTTTAAATCTCCATTAAATTTCGCATCCAAGACATATAAACGATGAAATACATGTAACTACGAAACTTAGTTAGTTAAGAAAAATGTTAAACTTAAAAAATTCACGGTTTTTGCAAGTGACGCAATACTTCTGCACACCTGTGTACATAAACCTTGTGTTAAGGTACGACGATTCCAGAACTCGTGCAAAGTATGATTTCTGTAAATTTACGGAATGCAAAGACGATACAAAACTTTTGTTACTGTTGTTTTATCTTTATCATAACGAGGTTCTTGGAAGTATTCCGATGTTTAATATCCACAATATTTATGCCTGAAATGCTTGATAGTTACCTTCAAGTATTGAACTCCAAACTCTCTATTCAGAATATTATGATCGTTAGGTTATGTGTCTCCGCACTTTCAAATTTTTAAAGTAGGTAGTAAAAAGAGGGGCTATGTTCAGCATTAGCAGGGGATCAGAGGAGTCGCTGTTTTCCGAATCAGAGGCTCATGCACGCAAAATGGCTGTTAGGTAAGAAAGATAAAAGTTCGAATAGATAGGGAGGAAAGTTCCTCTCAGCTTTTCGGTGTGCGTGTCACGCGTTTCCAAAAAAGTTTCTTTTTTCTTTGTACTTTTACTCTAGAATAAAAAAAAGAGCAAGTGCCTTTTTAAAACACAGCTCCAAGTAATTACATTATAAGAAAGAATTTTCTCCATGGTATTTGATTTTGTAAGACGGGTCACCCTGAAAGTTCTGAAAGGTGAAAAAACTGTCATGCTTACTTAAGTATGTTAGGAGGATTCATCACCAGTGTGAATGAACTTCTATAAGCAAATTTTCCACAGTTCGATTTCATGAGGATAGTCACTTCTCGAAATGATCTCAAAAAATCTCGTAATTGGAACTTAGTTTCACCCCGGAACGAAAATGCTTTCGTCCTCGTAAAGTTTTTTTGTTGTTAAAGACTCCCGAGAAGTTACACGTCATTAAAACAGGGTAGTAACAGTTTTCTCAAAAAGTTTCATGCCCCTTGCCTTTAAGAAATAAGCTTTTTTTTTTTTTTTTGCTGTGTACAAAGGAGTTTTATCTTGGAGTTTTTGCATAACTGCAGGCTGAAACTTATTGTGGTGCACCTATTATACACTGTTAAAGGTTTTGTGGTATGTTGCATGAAGAACTGACACAATGTAAATAGATATACGTACTTGTTAACATAGCTCATTTTTCTTCCGGAATGCACCAAAACGATATTCCAGCACTTTTTATTTAACATTATCGCACCAGTTGTACTCTTTTTAAAACTCTGGCACCAGTTATGCTCTTTTTTAAAAATATCCCACCAGTTACGTATACGCCTTTTTTTTATATATAGCACCAGTTACGCTCTTTTCTGAAAATATCGTGCCAGTTACGCTGTTTTAAAAAATTATAGCACCAGTTACGCTCTTCTTTAAAAATATGGCACCAGTTGCGCCCTTTTTTAAATAGAGTTACACTCCTTTTTAAAAACTGTCGCACCATTTGAGCTCTTTTTAAAAAATATTGCACCAGTTACGCTCTTTTTAAAAACTATAGTCAAAAAAATAGTTGCACCCAGAAGGAAGCAACCGACACGATGAAACTTGGTACGGGTAGGTTTGATATCGTGAGACATGCAAATTATTGCCGCCCAGGTGGAGCAGTGGTATAATCGCTGGCTTATGACCATTCGTCCGATAAGGGTCCGGGTTCGAATCCCGGAGAGGCATGGATGTTGTGTTTGTCTTACGGCACTGGTTCTCTCACTTCCCTGGAACCAATGACCTTAAATTAGGGACGGGCGACTACTTATAGCGCATTGAGTTGCTCACGGTGGTCGTTAAACATTCAATAAAAAAATGCAAATTATTCAAGTATCACGCTCGGCTGCGCATGTGACGCAAGCAAGGAGGGATCGTAGCGCTGTGCCTGACTGGCTATATAAAGTCATCCCGTTGCGCGTGCATTCTGACTCGTGGTGTTGTGTTGATTGCATCCTTTGCAAGTGAAGTATACCTCGGAGAAAAATTCGGAAGCAATTCGAGCAGTTGGACGAGTTCGAGAGAGACCGCGTCGTCGGGCTCCAGAAAGCGGGATGGTCTTATCGCCGTATTGCGCTCCATACCGGTAGTGCGGATATCACAATAGCACGCTGTTGACAACAGTGGATAAGGCACGCAGCAGTGATAAGAAGGGTCTAGGAGACCTAGACGAACTACGGAAAGAGAGGACCGACAGGCTGGCCGACGTGCGCCGAGTGACACAACAACCACGATTGCGGATATTCAGCGAGCAGTGGTGCCCTCCACATTAGTGCCAGGACCATTGTCAGACGGTTGCACCACGTAGGATTGCACGCACGTAGACCGTTACGACGACTGCCCTTAACACCATGGTGTCGTGCCAGACTGTCATGGAGCCACTCAGAATGGCAGCGGGTGATCTTCAGTGACGAGTCCCTCTTTTGTCTTAGGGGAGACGACCGACAAATCAGTGTATGGAGGCACCGTGGTCAGCGCCAAGATGAACGGTTTGTTGTCGGCGTCACACGTCCAGAAGCCCTAGTGTCATGGTGTAGGGTGTAATTGCCTACGATGCCAGATTACCTTTGGTGTTCATTACAGGTACTTCGACAGCCCAACGTTACGTTAATGAAGTCCTGCAACCAGTGGCTTTACCTTTTCTGAATGCTCACTCAGGTGCGATTTTACAACAGGACAACGTTCGTCCGCATACTGGTGCTGTCTCGAAAGCTTGCCTTCAAGGCACTGACACTTTGCCATGGATAGCCGCATCGCAGACCTATCGCCGATTGAAAATGTGTGGGATGCTATTAGACGCGCTATCCACTCTCCACCCCTACCGCACAATCTGCAGGAACTGCGTGAGAAGATTCAACCTGTATGGGATGTCTCATCGCAGGACACCATTAGGAGCCTGTACAACTCCATGCCGAGACGTCTAGCATGCTGTGTGAGCAAACATGGCGGCCCGACGTCATACTGACAGACACTACTTATAGGCGTGTAGTTCAATAAATATTGCCCATATCAGTCTTAATGTTTAATCATTTATTGTTCCTGGTAACCTTTACCTTCCTCTTGTACCACATTAGTGTGTGTTTCACGTCCTCTGCCTTAAAAGTTAGTGTAGCTGGTGTAGCTTTACCAATTGCACCATAATATGGTACAAAAGCATACCTTACTGCAATGTTTAGCTATTAACTGATTGAAAGTTATTTGAATAGGTAGCACGATCTGAAATAATTTATTACCTATACCTAACAGTGGAAATTCTCTAACCTGGCAAGGCCGCCCCGGTGACGCAGAGATCTAAGCGATGGCTTCTGAGAATTCGTCCGAGATAGGTCCGGATTCGAACCCCATTCAGGCATGGATGTTGTGTCTGTCTTACGGCACTGGCTTTCTCCCTTACCTGGAACCAGTGGCCCTAAATTAGGGACGGGTGACTGCTTGTAGCCCATTGAGTTGCTCATGATGGTCGTTAAACCCCCAATCAAAATAATAATAATAATACACTGGTGTGCAAACATTAAGGACGAAGAGGAGAAATTAGCATAACAGCGGAATGAGCAGGCAGAACGGACCGAAAGACCACCCAGAAGATAGACTAGGGTCCGGTACGGTAGGACATGCGCATATATGCAGCATGACTAGGGGGGGGGAGAGTGTCGGAAGGGTATAAAGCACACGGGCGGTGTACGCTCAGCAACTCGGTGAAAGCTATTGCACGGTGTACATCGGTTTGAACGACGTCGAGTTGCTTCCACCGTGTGATATGGCCAACAGGCAATCCAGTAGACGACATCTGGATGACTTTTCTCGAGGTCGCGTCATTGGGAAGTTGGAAGAAGGTCGAAGTGTGACTAGTGTGGCCGAGGAGTTCGGGATCGTCCACAGCATCGTTTCACGAGCTTGGAGAGCATTTCAAACGACAGGAACAGCTGTCCGAGAGTTTAGCAGTGGTCGTCCATGAAAACCCATGGCGGCTGACGACCGGTATATTGTCCTACAGCCGAGAAGAGACAGATGGCAGACAGCGGGAGAAATCGCAAGGCACATGCAACAGACAACTGGACGTCCGTTATCGCGTTTTACCGTGGCCAGGAGTCTGCACAAAGGTGGTCTATTTGCACGACGACCAGTAGGGTGTGTGCCATTAACGCCTGCTCATCGGAGATGGCGGTTTCTGTGGTGCCAAGAACACAAGAACTGGACACATCAGCAACGAGGTCGAGTTCTCTTTACGGATGAGAGCCGATTTAGTCTGACGAGAGATTCTGGACGTATACACATCTGGAGAGGGCAGGGAACACGCAATCACACCTCCAACATCATCGAAATGGAACGGTTTGGAGGTGGCGGAGTTCTCATTTAGAGCGGTATCATGCTTGGTAGCCGTACTGACCTCCACATCTTCCAAGGAGGTTCAGTCACTGGTGTCAGCTATTGTACCGAGGTTCTCCTGCCTCACGTGTGTCTGTTTAGAGGTACTGTGGGTCCTGAGTTCCTCTTCATGGACGACAACGCTACACCTCATCGTACAGTGGCTGTCGCAGAGCTATTGGAGAGTAAAGATATTCAACGCATGGATTGACCCGAGAGGTCCCCGGACCTAAATCCAATCGAACACGTGTGGGACCCTCTCGGGAGACGCTTGGCAGCACGTCACTAGCCGCCAGCAACGATTCCGCAGCTGCGATTAGCGCTACAAGAGGAATAGGTTGCGATGCCTCAACAGCTCCTTGACAACCTCGTCCTCAGCATGGACAGACGGTGTAAATCCTACAACGCAGTCAGGGGTGATCATATCCCCTTCTAAAGACTGTATTTTTCTTGGCAGCCGCCTGTCACATGGACGTTACTGTCTTCTGCCCAGTTGTGCTCGAATCTACCTTTTCAATAAAGTGCCTTTGCATCCTTTGGATTATTTGTTTGGACGGTTTTGCTCACTTGTCCCATATTCTTACATCTTGGGGATCTTATGGTATGATTTGAGTCGATGTGGAGCACTTCTGCACGACGTTACATTCGAAAAACCGTCTCGTCCTTAATTTTTGCACGCCAGTGCAATAACCTGGCAAAGCACCATACAAGAGCCGACCACAGAGAACCAACAATATAGAACACATATGGTTTACGGAACCCCTAGGAATTATCAAAGCACTGAAAAGTTATGAGCCTTCATTAGACAAACAAAATGGTTGTATAGTGAGGTAAGTGAAGTGTAGCATGCGAATCTGTGGTTCAGTGGTCTAAGCGGTGGCTTATGACCATTCGCCCGCGAAGTGGCCGGGTTAGAATCCCTTTGAGGCATGGATATTGTGTTTGCCTTGCGATACTGACTCTCTGCCTTCCCTGGAACGAGTGACCCTAAGTTAGGGATGGGCGACTACTTATAGCTAGCTCATCGAGTTGCTCACGGTGGTCGTTAAACCTTCAATCAAAAAAAGTGTAGCATGCGAAAGATATGCATTAAAAAAAAAATTACAAGTTATAAACGCAACGTGGAATTTTTTTTTTTTTTTGATTGGAGGTTTAACGACCACCGTGAGCAACTCAATGGGCTATAAGCGGTCGCCCGTCCCTAATTTAGGGTCACTGGTTCCAGGAAAGGGAGAGAGCCAGTGCCGTAAGACAAACACAACATCCATGCCTCACCGGCATTCGAACCCAGACCCCTTTCGGACGAATGATCAGAGGCCATCGCTTAGACCACTGCGCCACCGGGGCGGCAACGTGGAATGAAACAATTCTTTTAATTGCCTTTTTTTTATTACAGCTTAACTTTGGATTTTTAAATTCTATCTATATTCTCGAAAGCAAAACCAAGTGTCTGCCGTAAAAACGCAGAAGCCTTCTTGTTTCGATCACGAGGAGTATACTTAGTGCGATCGAAAAGGTCCGAGACTAGGTACGTAGCGCGCCAACAGATGGCAGTACGCGGATGCGCGAGCGGCGGTCGAGGGCAGTGACCTTCATGAGTTATTGTGCCGAGTGGCGTCGTTCTGTGAACATCGGGAGCTGTGCTACACGATATTTGGTGACCACGTGCAGAACACAGGTGTGATTTCGGTATGGACTGCAAACTAGAGCAGCGAGCGAACATCAAATCTGCGTCAAACTCGGCAAATCGAGAACTGAGACGCATGAAATGTTGCGGCAGGCTTATGGCAATGAAGCAATGAGTGATGCTAGGTGTTTTGAGTGGCATTCGCGTTTCAGGAGCGGCAGAACGGCACTGGAAGACGAAAAGAGGTCAGAGCGACGGTCCATGAACAAACCCCCCGAAAACGTGGACAAAATTAGGGAACTGGTGCATAAAGATCGTCGGAGAACCATTCAAGACATTGCTACCATCGTCAATGTGCCATACGGAAAAGTACAAGAAATTACGACGTGGGTTTTGAACATGCAGCGCTTTGCTACAAAGTTTGTGCCAAAGATTCTGAACCCCGAACAGACGGCGCTCCGTGTCGAACTCTGTCAAGATCTTCGTCCGCAGGGGGTGAATGAACCAACGTTTCTGTCGCGGGTCATCACTGGGGAGAAGACTTTGGTCTACATTTACGACCCGGAGACCAAACAACAGTCGTCGCAGTGGAAAAGCCCGACATCTTCACGACGGGAGAAAACCCGACACGTCCGAAGCGCACCCAAAATTATGCTCATCGTGTTCTTCGACATTCGTGGGGTTGTGCACCGTGAACTCGTCCCCCATGGCCAGACCGTCGCCGCCCTTTTTTACTGCGATGTTCTGCTGTGTCTTTGTGAGGACATTCGCCTCAAACGACCTGAAATGTGGTGCAGGGGCGATTTCTTGCTACATCACGACAATGCAGCAGCTCACAGAGAGTTAGCAACACGCCAGTTTTGCAGCCGCAACAGCATGACTACCCTTCCTCACCCGCCTTACTCGCAGATTTGGCCCCATGCGACTTCTTTCTGTTCCCGACGATGAAGCTGAAGCTCAAGGGTTGTCGTTTTGAAGCGCGAATCGTAGACTGGGCTTGACACGATTTGTGAACAGGACTCCCAGGGAGCGTTCCAACAGTGGCCAAAACGCTGGCAGCGGTGTATCGCTGCCCAAGAATACCACTTTGATTGAGATCATAGCCATACTTATGTAACGTAAGTACTTTGTTGTATATCGGCCTAGTCTCGAAATTTTTTGATCTGACTACGCATGTGCGGTGTTTTTGATTTCACCTAAATGTAGAGCAGAAGAACACTTGCGCTACAATTTGTTATTTGCACGAAAAATGAGTGAAAGTCGATCATTTTAGTCACCACTTTATAGTGCAAGGTCCAAAAATTGAACGACATTGCGATGTAAGAGTTGGATACCGCACGGTTTTACAGTGTAATTTAACAATATAGGTAACTCTTTTCGGGCAGGGGTTTATCCAGGAATTTTAAATTGGGAGTGGGCTGAAAATATTTGGGAGGTGTTGAAAACATTTAAAGGGGCGTTGAAGGAAAATAATATTTTCGAAGGTTGAAAATTATTATTATGGGGAAATATTTAGGCTTTAAACCTAGGACTGAAAACAGGAAAAACTTCAAAAAATGGAGAACTGTCTTTTATTTTTAAAGTTAAAAGTGGTTAAAACCAGGAATCACTTTTTGTGAAAACTATACATGGTTATTTTCAATGTGTTCTGTTTCGTTTTTTTTTTTTTCTTATGTCTAAATGCTTCCCTAAACAAAGCAAAATCAATAGTAGTATTAATATGGGTTTCTGAAACAGTATATCGATAGTAATAATTTCAAAAATATTTTGTGCATGCAGGAATGACTCAAATACATATCTGTAAAATCTGTAACAAACTGTCGCAAAGATATATGTACTTACATACGTTTTGTGTTTGCAATGACTGACTTTAAACATAAGCTTTACACAAAGAAAACTAAAAAGAAACAAACTGCATAGACTTCAAATAGGAAAAAGGGGGAAATGCCATTGCATTGTGGGAGAAGATACTTCAAGGTAGAGTTGAGGAAATTCATGTAAATGCTAACCGCCATTGACAACTGTGTTATATGATAATAAAAAGGGCCGCCCCGGTGGCGCAGAGGTCTAAGGCGCTGGCCTCTGATCATTCGTCCGTAAGGGGTCCGGGTTCGTATCCCGGTCGGGCATGGATGTTGTGTTTGTCTTACGGCACTGGCTCTCTCCCTTCCCTGGAACCAGTGACCCTAAATTAGGGACGGACGACTGCTTATAGCCCATTGAGTTGCTCACGGTGGTCGTTAAACCTCCAATCAAAATAATAATAATAATAATAAAAAGGACTAACACTTAAAAATTAAAAAGGAGTCTATGAAGTCTTGCTTTTCCATATAAAAAATTTCTGCGTTACACACCTCCAAATGGAGGGGTGCTGAGATTTTTTAGTGGTGTCTGAGAAAATTAGTGACTTGTTACTTTCGAAGACCACAGAGTACCTCGCTTTCTTCTTTTTGATTGGAGGTTTAACGACCACCGTGAGCAACTCAATGGGCTATAAGCAGTCGCCCGTCCCTAATTTAGGGTCACTGGTTCCAGGGAAACGAGAGAGCCAGTGCCGTAAGACAAACACAACATCCATGCCCCACCGGGATTCGAACCCGGACCCCTTACGGACGAATGATCAGAGGCCATCGCTTAGACCACTGCTCCACCGGGGCGGCCCTCGCTTTCTTCATTGAGAGCTGTTAATTCACTCTTCTTGGCGTTGATGCATCTTTATGATCCCACACAAGGCTTTCTTGACAGCTGTTGTGTGTGTGTGTGTGTGTGTGTGTGACGATGAAGTGCCATGAAGTCTTCTTTCTCTGTAGCTTAATTTGATCACATATTTGAAAGGATTCTGAAGTGCTGTGAAGCTTTATTTTTCTGCATCGTAATTCGTCACAGATTTGAAAGTGTTCTGAAATGCTGTGGTCTTGATCTTTGTATCGTAATTTCTCACACATTTAAAAGGGTTCTGAAGCGCTATCAAGCTTGTTCTTCTGTATCTTAATTGGACACATATTTAAAAGAATTCTGAAGTTCTGTGAAGCCTTGTTTTCTGTATCGTAATTCGTCACCTATTTGAAAGGCTTCGCCTGTATCGTAATATCTCTATACGATACAGAAGGTACTACAAATTACGATACAGAAGGTACTACAGAAGTACCTTCTGTATCGTAATTGGTCACATATTTAAAAGAGTTCTGAAGGCTGTAAAATCTTGTTTTTTGTAGTGTAATTAGTCGCATACTTGAAAGGGTTCTGAAATTCTTCTGTATCGTAATTGGTAACATATTTAAAAGGGGTCTTGAAAGTCTTCTGTATCGTAATTGGTCACTTATTTAAAAGGGTTCTGAAGTTCTGTGAAGCCTTGTATTCTGTATCGTAATTTGTCACCTATTTGAAAGGGTTTTGAAGTGTGTGAAAACACAGGCTTGTCCGTGTCCCCTCACTCCGGAGTAAGTCGCTCTCCCAACTGAGCTACGCGGACAGAATGTCTCGCTGCAGATTTGTCGTTTGGACACATGTTTTCACCTCTGTAGTAAGTTGCAAGTGCTGTTAAGCCTTGCTCTTCTGTAACGTAATTGGTCACACATTTGAAAAGTTTCTGAAGTGCCGTAAAATCTTTTTTTTTTTTTTTGTAGAATGTTTGATTTTTTTTTATTAGAGGTTTAACGACCACCGTGAGCAACTCAATGGGCTTTAAGCAGTCGCCCGTCCGTAATTTAGGATCACTGGTTCCAGGGAAGGGAGAGAGCCAGTGCCGTAAGACAAACACAACATCCATGCCTCACCGGGATTCGAACCCGGACCCTTCCGGTCGAATGATCAGAAGCCATCGCTTAGACCACTGCGCCAGCAAGGCGGCGTACCTTGTTTGGTCACACACTTGAAAGGGTTCTGAAATTCTGTGAAGTCTTGCTCTTCTGTATTGTAATTGGTCACATATTTAAAAAGGTTTTGAAGTGTTATTTTTTGTTTGTTTGTTTTGTATTGTAATTGGTCATATGTTTGTACAGGAGCGTCTTGTTTCTCTGCAGCGTAACTGGTGCGATATCTTTACCGATGCAGAAGTGCTGTGAAATCCTATTTGTGTACAGTAACTAGTATAAGATATTTTTAAGGAGGCTGAAGTGCTGCACGTCTATAGCTTACTATGTCAGGTTCACTTAAAGACGCAGAAGCATTGTGAAATCTTTTGCAGTATGGTGTAATTGATTCTTTCGTGTTAACGCCTAATTTTTTTATTTATTTTTTATTTATTTATTTATTTATTTGGCAGGAGGTACGTACTCATGCTACGAGTGTGATTCCATCACGGATTTCCGTTGTCGAGATCCGTTCAATGTCACAGCTCATCCTCATGACCTACCGCCGTTGAGGAAATGCGAGGGATGCTGCGTCAAGATCGTCATGTACGCCGCAACACGTGAGTATTCGGTCAACTCCATTTTTCCATCTCTCTCTTTTTAGTACTACGGATTACAGACGAAATTTTATTTTAGTGTGCTGTGATTATGAACAGTATTTAAAATTTGCCCTGCGTTTAGAAAAATGCTGAAACTTCAGATATGTAAAAGATTTACCCTTCAACCGGTTGAAAGGAATAAACTCGTGGTTAGTAAAATGGACCGAAATCAACTCTAATGAATATATTCCCTGCCTAAGAAATGAGCCGAACACGACTGGAAAAAGTGAATCTCCGCATCAGAAAACTTTGCTTTTCCCTTAGCTTTGTTATTCAAAGTGGTTATTTAGGGATATGATTGACACTAATCCTTTCGAGTAATTAATGCTAAAACGGCTGTAACAATAGCGACGAACCTAAGAAAGGAGAGAGAGAGGACTTTTTCCTTTCTCAGATTGCTCCTTGCTAACACGGACATCACACCCAGTGGTATCCCCGGTAGCATAGTAATGTGGAATCGACGTCGATGTTTGGTTACCAGGTCGATATTACGTCGAGGAATAGTTTTCGACGTAAAATCGATGAGACGGAACGTCAAGAAAGATCATTATATTGAATTTCAGTATACATGTAGACGGTTTAACGCAGTTTATCCCTTTAGTTCCATTAGGTCGAATAATTAAAAGTAATCGATGTTTTTTATGCGATCTGTAATCATCGTGCATGCGCCTTTGCAACCATTACGCCAAAAAAATTTTTTGGATGCTGGGGTGTTGGTCAATTGTATAATTTTTGTTGTAAGACGATATCCTTACCTGTCTCCTTTTTCTTCGCCGGTAAGTTAAAAGTTTTTTTTTTTTTTTTTTTTGCTTGAGTATGTTTATAACAAGTTGAGTCTCGTTCCTTTAAGAAGAATTAAATGCTATGTTGTGTTTCTCTTCTAGGTATCCGGTGACTTTTGTCAATATAGTGTATATCTATTTTTACAATATTATAGTTCAATCTCGGTACATTAACACTCAGCATTTTGTTTTATTTACCTTTGACTCACTGCCAGCGATTGCCACCTTTGAAACCTCGAAGGGTGGAATAATGTGTCGCTCAGTCAGAAAAACGTTTAACGACAAGATACCAAATTTACATAAGAAAGCAGAAACTCAAATAGAAGATTAAAGTAAAGGTATACTTCACTGAGTGCTGAAGTGTGTGGCATTAATCTCTGCATAGTAGATCGGGGTAAGAGTCTTATTACCCGCTTCCCGAGTGATCAGAGGCGCGGGCTTCTAGCCAATCGTCGGAGTTGGGTCCAGGTTGAAGTCCCGGATGAGGCTATTTCAGTCTTCTCTTAAATCGGTAGCCCCAAGCTAGCGGCGGGTGACTGCTTAAGCCTTAAATGCTTATAGTTGGCGCTAAAATTTGCAACAAAAAATTAAACAAATGTGAATTTCGTGAATCTACTGTTGGATCACGTGGTCGCATAACGGAATCAAGGATACAGCAGCACAGAATCCGGGACGTTTTTAACAGAACTAAGTAAATAACGAACAACAATCATGCATTTTTTTTTATAAATCATTGTCATTGAACATTTTCAGGTCGTAGATTATAGTATAATACCGTCTTACGCTAGAAATGTCCGTTCCTGGCATTGTGCTGTGCAAATTCGCTTTCCAGCTTTACGTACTCGAATACACTTGCTCGAATATGAGTACGTAGTTTGTTTTTCGGGGTTGAACAACCACTATGACCAACTCTTAGCTGTTGTCTTTCCGTAATTTTGATTACTAGATCCCAGGCAGGTGGGCTAGAGTGGGATTCCCCCCCCCCCCGTTACCACCACCACCCCATATGTAAGCAGTTAGAACACATGCCCAGTGCAACCATCTAGATTTTACAGAACTGGGGTAAAAGCTTGAATTTTTCGAATTAACAGAAATTTTGTAACTAACTAAAATCACTTGAAAAATTTTGTTACTGGCTAAAAGCACTTGAATTTTTCGAATTAACAGAAATTTTGTTACCTAAACTGAATTTTTTTGTTAAATTTAGTGTTTGTACTTCTGTGAGATGGAGTGAGTTCTCTGAGCAAATGTCTAAGAAAGTAGTAGAGAAACACCATTTTTGTAATTGTAGTTTAAAAACATGAGAGAGAGAGAGAGATTCTTTGTGAAGTCACAAGCTAAAATTGAAACCTTATGACAGCAAATATTATAAAAAGATTAAAAATAAACGATGTAAATAAGCTAAGCTTGCGAAGAAATAGTAACTTGTTAAAGGCCGTGGAGATTCGTATCCATAATTCCAAGAGGCACATACATTGAATAAATAGTACGTGCAGTATGCATCAGAAAATGTTTTTTAGAGGGCATGACATCGGCAGCGTCGTGTAAAATCTCCATAAACGGAATTTTTTGCCGAGATATCTTCCAAGCACTTTTAAAATTGTACCCCCCTACCCTATTATACCTAGCCCCCCCCTAGTAGCCCACTCAGTTCTGAGCAGCTGGCGTGTTAAAGGGGGGAGCCTTTTCACGACTCGTCGTGGATTGCGAATGGAGATCTGGTAGAGGTCGAATTGTTTCCCCTACTGCATGTTTAAATCACCTACCCTTGGAGTTTCCCCGATTGCCAATTTGTGTTGTGAATGTTGGGAGAAATCTTCCACCCCTTTCCCAAATGTACAGAAACAGCGGAAAGTGCGTTGCTCGTGATTGAGCAACTCCTCGAATCAAATTTATTTCTAAAAGCGCTCTATTTTCTGGAATTGCTTTATACAGCAATTTTGTCTGATAAACTTCTGAGCAAACAAAAATGTATTCTGACTAACAATTCTACTGGCTTTCGCTCTAAACGCTGGGGACTATTTTTCGTAGCGAAAATAGCTGTGTAGTAACCTACATAGTGATACACTCTTAGGTTGACTCGGAATGTATATAGTTCCAGGGAAAGGACAAAGCCAGCGCCAACAGAAAAACGCAGCACCTCATCCGGTTCTAGAACGCCCGCCTATGTCGCACAAATAGCCAGAAGATACTCGAGTCACTCAGTATTACGTATATTGTTCCTTCTTGTAGTAATGTATCACAATCAATCTGTGCAAACAACTTTCGAGCAGTGAAGAATATTGCATTTCAACGGAATCCTCCAAGCAACATGGAGATTTCAGAAGAACACATTCCGCTTTGTGAGTTTAAGACAGGGAGTTACGTAAATGTAGAGTTCTAAAACATCTACCGTGTGCTAAGGAGAAATTTTCAATAAGAAAAGTGCTTCCTTTGGTTCTAAAGATTCGAGTCTGGTGAGTGTAAGATTGTTAATCGTTGACGCATGACCTATCTTTTCAATTCATCAGCAACCTAATGAAAGCTAGCCAGCCATAACGTAACTGCTTGGGTACTAACGTCCTTGGACATTCATTCACTTCAGCTGTCAATTAACACATTCAGGCAAGGTGACAAGACTCAGACATAAGGTTCAGCATGAGATGTCTCCAGATAATCTTCGACACGTAAACACCGCTTTACGACATGCTTCAAGAGCCGTGTTTGGATCGAACACTAACTAGGGAGAAATGTGTGCTATATCATGACATTAAACAGAATCGACAGTCACACTTTTTCCCAAGGAATCGGCAGCTTCAGTTTCTGAAAGTTTTATCGTACTTATGGGGGAAATGCCGGATATGCTATTTTTTAAAGCAAGAAATTCGAATGAATCATTAATGCTATTAATTGTCGATACCATCAGTGCCGTAGATACCGGGAGGACAGGGAGGGCGGTTGCTCTCCCAGGATGGTCATACCAGGGGCGTAATTTCATACTCTGAGGAGCGTAAAAAGTAGAAATGTACAGAATGTGAATAAATTTGCGGAATATTCTAACTCAGAAACAAACTTTAGTATCTCCTTTTGTAAATACTTTAGTTAGCCGCATACGCAGGGGCGAATTGGCGGTCACAAAAGGGCCCGGGAAAATTTTTGCGGATGGGCCCGTTGAGTTGTAGTTCTGCGGCATTATTATTGTATCACAACTGAAAATCACTTTTTTTATTTAAGAAACAAAACAAAAAGTACAGTTGCTCTGGAAACATTGGCAAGCATAGTACTGGGGGTGGAGGGGCAAAAAGTACACCCGTCATCCTTAAATTGAAGTGGGTGTTGCGAAAAAATGTTCATCGGCCCATGCCAAGATTTTACTGCAGAAAAACTGTACTGCAATTTTTCTGTTGTGGACAATAACAGTTAGAAATTTCAAGATATTTAAATATCGTGGAAAACTCACTTAATCGACGTGGGAAAAGCGAATAACCAGGTTTAAATCACTAGTTTAGTTAGTTATGTATGTAATTGCGCTGGAGAAGCTTCTAATTTTGAACACACTCGATATTTATACTTGTTTAAAATTTTCTCTTAAGAACGCTGAAGTAAGAACGCTAAAAATTAAAAAAAAGTTGCTTATATAGCCTTTTCATGTTTGACAGATCGTAAAACAATTTCGATTTTCATACCTTTGAGCTTCCAGTTTTTAAATTTTCCCCGAAGTGGGCTGAAATTCCAGCAATTATTTGAGAGAGAGAGAGAGAGAGAACTGCTACTACCAAAATTATGTTGGAGTTGTACCAAAACTCTTTTCCCATAAGACATGACTTTTTAAATTTAAATAAATGAAAATAAGTACAGAACTTTTACACTGCAAAATTTTCTATTTGTTCTGCAATTTTTGTAATTTTTCTATTGCGGACAATCACAATTAGAAATTTAAAGATTTTTAAATATCGTGGTGAACAGATTCTTCATTTAGTGATCATATATTCGTATGTGTGTGTTTCAATTACAAAACGTGCTTTTATGCTGCGGTTATGTATTGTAAAGACACCTTACTAAATAACGTACGCAAAACATTTAGCAACTTCATGTTGAAATGATATCTCCGTAAATGCCTTCATCTACAGCATTTGTCAGTTATCACAAGCAGCATAGGCTGCTTAGGTAGAACATTTCTGGGGAAAGGGATCGTATATGAACACCCCCGCAAGTAATCTTACAGTTATTTCAAAATAAGTTCTTGATATTATTAGCTTTCACTCTGAATTCTGTGTTGTCATATAGTGGATAGTACATCCCATAGTGACCATTATCTAGCGTTGTTCTGCAACTTTATCAAACATGGGTGAGTATTTTCACTACTTTAACTAAAGTAATGAAAAAAAATTAGCCCTGTTCAGCCTCCACCCCAATGCTGTTAACCTACGTAGATTGTTGTGTCTCCCGTTTTTTCCTGATGCCGGGCCCCTCGAAACATTTCAGGATGAAATGAATAGTCAAAAAAACTATAGAAATAGATAGACATCCCTTTCCCACTCCGCAGTTGAGAAAGACGTCTGTTAATTGCATGGGGAGGAAGGAGTGGAAGTTTGGAAGGGGAGATTTTTTTAATACCTAAACAGATTAATCATAGTTTTCGGGCTCGTTCGGGCCCGCGCTCTAACTTGCAATATAAAATTCGGACTCGGACGGACTCGGGCTCTTAAAATTGACCCCGAACTCAGCTCTTATGAGCACAGCACTAATGCCTCCTACAACCAACGGGAGTAAAATCAAATACCCCCCCCCCCCTCCTTGGGCAATATATAGAACATCTTGTACACACACCCGCCCTACTGCAACATACCGTAACTCATTATTCAGCTACTAAGTGAACCCAGAAGTTCGCAAACACACATGGCCCTTCTATTGTAGTTGGGATTCTAGCAGTTGCCTGGTGAGGGGATTTTTTTCCAAATTTAAAATAGAAGTTTTTTTTCCCCGCTTGTTATACTTACTATGTGTGTTTCGTTTTTAAAAATGTGCTGTGGTTCAGTTGTGTGTTTAAAAGAACTGAACTGAAAACATTTTTTTAAGAAAGTAAGAAAGAAAGAGACAAGACATACGGAAGAAGCCCACCGGGAAATGTCCCAGTGGGCCAATTCGCCCCTGCGCATACGCCATTACGCGCAGCTAACCTGCGTACAAAACTTAAACGGTGAGTTTTTTTGTATTGGAGGTTTAACGACCACCGTGAGCAACTCAATGGGCTTTAAGCAGTCGCCCGTCCCTAATTTAGGGTCACTGGTTCCAGGGAAGGGAGAGAGCCAGTGCCGTAAGACAAACACAACATCCATGTCTCACCGGGATTCGAACCCGGACCCCTTTCGGACGAATGATCAGAGGACATCGCTTAGACCCCTTCGCCACCGGGGCGGCAAACTGAGTTGTGAACCACCTTATATGGATGCATGGAATTGCCCGAAACAGTGGATGGGGGCATGTAAAACAATATGCTGACATGCCTAACCGCCGTAATCTTTCAGAAAACGTCGAAGGAATGAAGAGCTAATTAGTCATTTGTGCTCTGTCTCCGAAAGTTCCTCTAAGCGTTTAACCTTGAACGGAATTTTCCAAGCCCTACTCTGGAAGCATCTTCCTATTGTTAAGTTTATTATCTAATACTCATTCGTTCTGAGCTGATTCGTTTTCATTCTGCATTTCCGCTCATGTTGTCGGTGTTCACATAACTTTTACGTTTCACTTGATATTTAAAACCGTTGGCTCTTGGGTATTCACGTAATTTTTAAATTTTGAGAAACATTATGTCGAAAACTGAGAGCGAGATTTTTTTTTCAATCACAATTCTTTCCTATAACGAAGGTATAAGAAAGTAAGAACTGTTGGTAACTGTCCTGAGATAGTGGAAGTAAAGAACTCAATGGGGGCGTATTCTCAAGGCTCGCCATCACAGATAAGAAAAGCTTACTACATTCCTGGATACCATCAGAGTGTGAGCTCTGCATGACAATAAAAGCAGTTGTTACGGTCAATCGAAAAGCATTTGATTTCATTAGGCTAGTGCGCATGCTCATATCACTCCGATTGCTATTGAAAATCGAGTTCTTGGTTATTAAAACAATACCTCATTTGTCCCGCAGACATTGCAGCTTTTGCGTATTTCGTTGCTTACGTCATTATTAAGGTGCACTTGTAAAAAAAAAAATTCAAGTTTTCAAACTATCAAAGTAATCGTGAAACTGTAAGACAGAAGTTTCTCAATTTTTGGTTTACTAGACCTGGAATTTTTTTTTTTTTTTTGCCTGAACAGACAATGAGAACAGGAACCTCACAAAAAAGCAAGAAGTTGCGCCGACTATCGTTTTTATAAAAATTAATTATTACAACGACAAATACACTGAAGAGCAATTGAATTAGAGACAGCTGGCGTTATGCAAATGTGGCGCTGTGGGCTGCACTGTAAACGGAAACGACATGACGTATGCAGCGATCCGACAATATAAGGAGTGATGCGACGGGAATCAGTAAGAGTCGGATGCAGTATGGGTAAGACGAAGGATCTAAGCGCATTTGATCGTGGGAAAATTGTCGGGGCCCGACGAATGGGTCACTCCATCTCGGAAGTCGTGCAGGCACTGGGATTTTCACGAGCCACTGTGTCACGGGTGCACCGTGAGTACATCGAATCCGGTAAAACCATCCCTGCAAGGGCCAACTGCCGTGGACAACAGCGTGTGGATGAGCGGGGTCATCGTCGGCTAGCTCGATTGTAACAGCGGATAGACGGGCCACAGTGCAAGTAATCACTCGGCAATTTAACGCTGATGCACAAAAACGTGTAAACAGCTACACCATCCAGAACCATCTCCTCGCTATGGGGTACAGAAGCCATCGTCCCACGAGGGTAGTGCTGCTGACCGCACATCACAGGGTGCAAAGATTAGCATGGGCGCGGGAACTTCGCCACTGGACCCTAGACATGTTGGAAAATGTTGCCTGGACTGATGAGTCAAGATTCACGTTGGTACATGCGGATGGCAGGATACGAGTACGGCGCAAACCACATGAAGCGATGGATCCTTCTTGCCAGCAGGGTACTCTTCAAGCTGGTGGGGGTGGCATTCTCGTCTGGGGGCTGTTTACGTGGACTGAAACGGGAGCTCTGGTACGTGTGACATCGTCCTTCACAGGTCAACGTTACCGGGATATCCTGGGCGACTATTTGCTCCTGTTTGTACGTCTTCAACATCCCACTGGGGACCTCATCCTGCAACAAGATAATGCACAGTGCCATCGCTCCCGAATTGTATCCGAATGGTTGGATGAACACTCCACCGACGTGACCTCGCTTCCATGGCCAGCTAGGTCACCTGACCTCAATCCCATCGAGCACCTCTGGGATACCATCGAGAGAGATGTTCGAGGCTCTGACTCCCCTCCATCAAATCTTCGTGAACTGTGGGAGCTTGTTCAGGGGTCGTGGATCCGTATGGCTTCCCAACGCTTCCGCTGTCTTGTCGAGTCCATGCCGAGACGAATCGCCGCCGTCATCAGGGCGAAAAGTGGTGCTACACGTTATTAGACAGGTATTTCTAATTCAATTGCTCTTCAGTGTATGTGCATGATCCAATTTTAATTTGATGAAACTGTTTTCCTTGAGAATAGGAAATGGACATTATTTGTGGTACAACTTGATACACAGTCGTATAAGATTATTATGAACACTTACCCAATAATAGGAATTATCGCCCTTGGCCCGGATGACAGGGCGAGACGGCGTGACATGGGTGCAATGATGCCCTAGAAAGTTGCCCGAGGCAAACGTGCCCATTCGGACTACAGCAGAGCACGGAGGTCCTGGAGATGACGTGGTTGTGGGTCGGCACGTCGAACCTGTCGATTCAAATACTCCCACAAGTGCTCTATGGGATTGAGGTCGGGCGATTTTGCCGGCCAAGGGACAACGGAGACATTGCTGTCGTGTTCCTGGAACCAGTCACACATTCCCTTAGTGACATGGCAGGGGCCATTGTCCTGTTGGTAGACACCATCACCACTAGGGTAAACGTCCAACATGAAGGGATGCATGTGGTCAGCGACGTATCCGCCATTGTCCGTCACTTCCGTGGAATAGAAACCTCTATTCGTTGGAGAAGGCAGCCTTTTCCCACTTTGCCCAATGACGGTAGTTCCATGCGAACTGCAGGCGTCGTTGCCGATGGACCTGGGTTAACATAGGCGTCTTGACGCAGCGTCGACTCCGGAAACCCATGCGTAAAGGATTCGCTTTACTGTTGTCGGGAGCACGTAATTGGGTGCCACAGTGTTCATTTACGTGGTCAATTGCTGCACTGTTGGGCGTCGATTGCCCTTTACCAGTCGACGGAGGCGGCGTTTTCCTCTGGGGTCGATGGTCTTTGTGGCTTCACAGCTATGACGTCGGGAGGTACACTGTGTGCTAGCGGTCCATTCTTGATACACCCTTACTACAGCACCTCGCGAACAGCCCACGAAGTCTGCTGTTTCTGAGATGCTTCCGCCCTTGAATAAACAAAGAGATCGCTCTTTCCACATTTTAGCAAAACACAGCAACCGAAAAATTGTTATTCGGTCACCGCCGGGGAATTGAATCCCGAATCTCTCAAAATCCAGCCGAGCGCTTTAGCCTTACACCACGGTGGCCAACAATCCACGGCGCTATGTGTGTTTCCGTAAGATGGGCTCAGCTATTGAGACGTCTCCATCTGGTGGGCATTAACGGCACTGGCTATATATTAATTATAGAAAAATTATATATACTATAATATATCAAATTATATTACCCTTTGGATTTAACTGCTATAATTAATATATAACCAGTGCTGTCAATGCCCACCAGATGGAGACGTCTCAGTACCTGAGCCCATCTTACGGATTTATGATGTCAGAAGCTGACAGAAAAACACAAATAGCGCCGTGGATTGCTGGCCACCGTAGTGTAAGGTTAACGCGCTCGGTTGGATATCGAAAGATCCGGGATTCAATTTCCTGGCGGTGACCTAATAACAATTTTTCGGTTGCTGTGTGTTGCTAAAACGTGGAAAGAGCGATGTTTTTGTTTATTCACTGACGGTCTGACGAGGATTTTTGCTTCCGCCCTTGGCGCGGTACCCGTTGATCATTCCTATTTGGCGTCCGTCAGATCACTTCATGTGAACATTGTACTCACGTAACGCACTATGGCTCATCTGTCTTGGTCGGCCGCTTATATCTCCGCGTGGTCGACCTTATCACGTGCACTCTGTCACGCGCCTGGGCGGGTACACTCTAATTCTGAAGGGGGGGGTCATATTATTCTGACACAACCGTGTATATGTTAAATTTTTTCATTGTTATCAAATTTTCAGGGGCGCATAATTCAGCAGGTTTTTTTTTTACGTATTTTTTTTTCGAGAAATATTTGGTCGGCCGCTTATATCTCCGCGTGGTCGACCTTATCACGTGCACTCTGTCACGCGCCTGGGCGGGTACACTGTAATTCTGAAGGGGGGGGGGTCATATTATTCTGACACAACCGTGTATATGTTAAATTTTTTCATTGTTATCAAATTTTCAGCAGGTTTTTTTTTTTAGGTATTTTTTTTTCGAGAAATATTTCTTTGTAATGATATGTTGAAAACATGCAAATAGTGCTGGAGAAATGAGTATCCAGGAGGCTTTCACGTGCCTTCTAATTTGTACAGAAACCCAAACTTTTTATCACAATGTAAAAGCTCTTCTTCTCTAGTAACAGCAAGAAATCCGACACTTTGCCAGTCCGACACGTCCAGTAATCCGACACTTCGGTAACCGACCGGAAGGCGCGCGCGAGTACATGCGTACCGGAAATGTGACGTTCTTCACGCATGTTGCAAAAAAACTAAAAATAAAGTTCAAGAAGTCCCTGACAATGATGATTCGTCAATTAGAGACCTCCAAGAAGCCATCGCCGTGCTGTGCAGTGATGAATCTGAAAGCCTAACTGTAATTGACGTAAACGATTGGCTCATTGGGGAATGAAGAAGAAAATTTCCAACTGATGACTGATGAAGAGATCATCCTAGATGTTTTAGATGACAATGACGAGAAACAAGAGGGGACAACTGTACAACAAGTTCATGCAGTACAGCACAGTAGTACAGTAAGTGCATTTACCACATGTGTCATGTGGTCCGAGGAAAAAGGACGTAGCAGCTGCTGACGTACTGGTTTTAAAAAGACTGCAAGAACAAGTTATGAAACTGCCTTTAAAAGCAAAAAAAAAAAAAAAAAAAAAAACAATTTACGAGTTTCTTGTACCCTCTACTGTGTGATTAACTAACTGTGTATTTTGCAAACTTGTACGTAAGTATATTAATAATCAGTGATTTGTTCATGTACATACTATGTACAGTTACGTACTGTAGTTCTATTTTTTATTCAAAATCCAGTAATCCGAGAATTTCAGTAATCCGACACCCGCCGGTCCGATATGTGTAGGATCACCGAGACTCCACTGTATTTGTATAATTAGTTTCAAATGAGCATAGGGAGTCGACAGGAATACGCTCTATTCTAATTAAATCCTTCGTTCTGCCTGTACACGCTAGTTTATTTCATAAAATGGGTATTAAAAGAGCAATACAAATTTTACACGTAAGTTTTTTTTTTTTTTTTTTTAGGTCACGCAAGCACATAATGTATATAAGATTCAGAAATACCGGGTGTTTCACTGGGTAATGACAACTTCCCTGTGGAATAAATCGTTAAAGAATAACGAGATGGCGCTGTAAGTCCGAGGCGTCGATCAGCAAGCGACAGGCATTCGTGAGGAAGTAGTGGGACGGTGGGCACGCGATTTCGGATAAGCAGCGATATACCACGAAAGAAAGTGTTATCTTGGTGAAAAATTGGTATGCGGAGGGCGAAAACCCCACAAAGGTGTTACGAAAGTTGGGTACAGCATTTAAGAATCGTCGTAAGCCATCCCGTGCGTACCTGACGAAATTGGTAGCGAAGTTCGAAAGAACCGGCAGTGTCACAGATGACGTGGCAAGTATGGCGACGAAGAGAAGAACAGCGCGGACGGTGGAAAACGTCGAACCCGTGCGAGAACTCCTGCACGAAAAAACCGGTACGTCAACACGAAGTCTTTTGCTTCAATTAGACGTTAGCCCAACGTCCGCATGGCGCACTGTGACGTCAGATTTGTACATGTTTCCCTACAAAATCCAGTTGCATCAGCCTTTGAGGCGCACAACAGCCGTTCAGCAGCGTTATGAGTTTGCGAATGATATGTGCTCACTGATCGATGAACACAACTCTGATGCGAATAGCATTGTCTTCAGCAATGAGGCGCACTTCTGGTTGGACGGCTACCTTAACCGGCAAAATTACAGCTTCTGGGGAAGCGAGAGGCCAGCTTTCTGTGTTGTGAAGCCTCTCCATCCGCTGAAGCTAACCGTTTGGTGTGCAATGTGTGGTGATGGCCTCATTGGGCCATTATTCCTGAAGTCCACAGTTAGCGCTGCCGCCTACAGTGGCCTTTTGAGGAATCGTTTTTTCCCCGGCTGAAGTCCAGAAAAACTGGTTTCACAACCTCACGTTTCAACAGGACTGAGCAACACCACACTCCACAAATGCTGTTCTTGATTGCTTCACTAGCAGTATGGCTCACGGGTCATCGCCAGATCATTCCCTTAACGTTTTTAATCCAGTCTCTTTTGGTCTCCGTACAGCCCCGATTTAACGCCGTACGACTTGTTCTTGTGGGGCTATCTGAAAGATCGGGTGTACCAGGACAACCCGCGAACACTGCCTGACCTCCGACGTGCCATACAACAGGAAATTGCACGGATCCCGTCGAACATCTTACCGTCTGTATTGCAGCACTTCGAAGCACGTATTCGCTACGTTGTGACAGCGGATGGTCATCATGTGGAACATGTCATCTATTGATTACCTTTTGCCTACTCTTACTCCTGCAAACGACTTTTTCCTCTTCCAATAAAGTTAACTTTATTGTCTTTTGTCACTACCCAGTGAAACACCCGGTATGTGCTGAACGTTCAATCGCTGCTTGTGTTCAATGGCGTCGATAGCCTGGCACACACTAATTAGATAGCGACTGCATTGTTACTCCGGTTCTGTGAAACAGTCTCAAGAGTGTACAGCACTCAATAACTTCTTGTAGGTTATACACTATTAAGGATGGTTTAGACGCATCTACATTTGACCCATGGGACTTTTGTGCAGCGTGTCAAAAACGAAATTACATTAGATTGAACCTAGAGGCTCAGATAAGACAGGTCAGAGAGATTAAAAGGATGGTTTAGACGCATCTATATATGCCCCATGGGACTTTTGTGCTGCGTGTCAGAGACGAAGTTACATTATATACGTATAACCCAGACCAAAGGGTAGACAGGTCAAAGAAGTAGGAGTCCTAGAATTGACGTAGAGTATGATGTAGTCCGGAATATCATACTATGACGTCACAACGAGCACTCCCTGGGGGAGAGAGAAAGGGAAGGGGAAGGAACATGTTACTCTATTTGTAATGGGATATCTAGTGTCCGGGGACCGACGGCTTAATATGCCCAACCGACGCGCGGCCACTCAGCTACATGTTCAGAGTAATTCAGTCTACTGGGATAGATCCCGCAACCATGTGGTTGGAGGGCGGCTGTTCTAACCATTAGGCCACTAGCTGCCCAGTCTCTAGAATGAAATACCTCCTGTTATGCCGGGTTTGTGCCGCTCGACATTCTCATCGCAAACTTTTTTCATATATATTAATACACTCATTTGCAAAAGTTAGTAAGACTACCTGTTGGTATTAGGAGATTTCTGCCGATAGCGTCAGCTACTGTCTGTATTACTCAACTGCATCATCCTACAGCGGGAGCTATTGATAGACTTGGGAGAAGCGTGCGAGCGTCAGTTTGCTTCTGGTTTTTATGCTGAGAGGTTTTGTACGTATTTTCTACACAGCGAAAAATGGGCAAAACGAAAGCGTCATTAAGTGTTACTCAAAGGACACAAATAGTGACTTTATATCATGAATGATACTCCGAACTTGACATAAGCAGAAAGAGGAATGTGAGCAAGACAGCTATTCATAATGCGATCATGAAATATCGAGATACAGGTGAATTTAGCGACCGAAACAGAAGTGGACGTCCAAGGAAAACAACCCCACATGATGACAATACCATAATGCGAATGTGTTCCCCGACGTCTTAGCAAAGATTTTGGATTGAAGTCTTATAAACCTGAACATAAACCTATACTAACCTCTGTCATGAAAAAGAAGAGAAATCAATTCGCAAAACGTCATCAATCGTGAACTGCTGAAAATTGAGCCAAGTTTGTTTGTTTTTTCTGACGAACCAATGCGTCAATTTGAATCACGCGAAGCACATGTTAGATGATCAAAAGACAAAAGGTGTGATGAAAAATACACCGTATCACCGTGAGATATCCGCCTGGTCAGATGATGATTATCATCATCATTGTCAACCATTATCAATCCACTGCTGGATGAAGGTCTCCCCAAGTTACTTCCACAACGGTCTGTCTTGTGCCATTCTCCTCCATGTTACTCCCGCATACTTTCGAATTTCATCCACCCATCTCCCATGTGGTCTTCTTCTGGGTTTTTTTCCTGTCCTTTGGAATCCAATCTAAAATTTCAGCTGTCCATCGATGGTCTGTCCTTCTGGCAGTATGTCCAGCCCATTGCCATTTCAGGGATTTAACTCTGATCATGATATGGGGTGCTGTGTCCGCATCCGGTACTTCTTCATTATCCTTTTTCCGACAGGCCATATCATGGCTGGTCCTTTTTATGTGGAAATGTTAAGTGAGAAGCTGTTAACTCATATGCAAGCGCACAGATGCACAATCTTTATGCATGATGGTGCTCCATGCAACAGATTAGATCAAAGACAGTGAAGGACTACCTGCAGAGGAAAAACATAACTGTGCTTGACTGGCCCGGTAATAGTCCCGACCTTAACCCCATCAAAAATTTGTGAACCATTTTAAAAGACAAGGTAGCAGAAAAATATCCATCAAATTCCCAAGCTTTGATTGACGCAATAAAGTACCGGTGGTGCAAAGACATTTCAAGTGACTACTGCAAATCCCTCATTGAGAGTATGCCATATCGTATTCTGTCTGTTATAAAAAACAAAGGTGGCCACGCAAAGTACTGATCCCGTTCTTTTTGTGTTCTAAAGAATGTAAGTATCCATCTGTGGTGTCATTTTTTAAAATATCTCTGACTAGTTATTAGTTGTTTCTTTGAAAATCTTAATTTTCAATAAATTGACTAGTGATCTTAAACTTTTGTAAATGACTGTACGTTAGACCAAAAAGTAAGATTACAACGCCTGCATTCCATGCATTTAGTACTTTGAATTTGATGCATGCAATAAAACTTCTATTCATACGCTATTATACAACATAGCTGCCGAAAACATTTCGGCACTAGCCGCTACGTGTTATGAGCTTTTGAGCATTTTTACTACATCGGCATGAAATTCTTACTCCTCCTGCTGGAGCAGAGCAAGTTCCATTTCATCTAGGGTGAAGCGACGTCCTTCCAGGTGATCTTTTCAGAAATGACATGCCTGTTGTTCTACATCATTCCTTTAATTCACGCTATGTTGATGTCCGTTGAGAAGCTCCTTAGACGAACTTTGCGATTGTAATTGGTTACAGAACCCTTCCCAGCCGCAAACTTTCGATATCATTCGGCAACATGTTGGCGAGAAATTACACCTTCATCATACACTTCAATAAGCTATCGAACTTCCTTCATCTACAAAAACCAAATGACATCCCGAACCTCCTTGCGACACCAACGTTCGAGCCCTATCGCCATTTTGAAAGGCTAAGACACACTAGAATATTTGTGTGCGATTTCATGCAGTGCAGTGCGACCATTCCACATATTTTTGCAGTTACTTGTGTGCTCGCAGAATGATCATTCTATCCATTTCCGCAGTTGTGGCACTACTTACAGGTGTGCTCGAGGTATGATCATTCTATCCATTTCGCAGTTGTTGCGCCACTTACAGGTGTGCTCGAGGGATGACCATTCTATTTATTTTTGAAGTTGCTGCACTACTTAGGTGAGCTCGAGGAATGATTATTCTATCCATTTTCGCAGTTGTGTCGCTACTTACAGGTGTGTTCGAGGTATGATCATTCTATCCATTTTTGCAGCTGTTTCCCTACTTACAGATGTGGTCGAAGGATGATCATCCTATCCATTTTTAGAGTTGTTGCACTATACTTACCGGTGTGCTCGAGGTATGGTCATTCTATTCATTTTTGCAGCTGTTTCCCTACTTACAGATGTGGTCGAAGGATGATCATTCTATCCATTTTTATTGTTGCACTATACTTACAGGTGTACTCGAGGTGTGATCATTCTATCCATTTTCTCAGTTTTTGTGCCACTTACAGGTGTGCTCGAGGGATCACCATTCTATTCATTTTTGAAGTTGTTGCACTACTTATGTGAGCTCGAGGAATGATTATTCTATCCATTTTCGCAGTTGTGCCGCTACTTACAGGTGTGCTCGAGGTATGATCATTCTATCCACTTTTGTAGCCGTTTCCCTACTTACAGATGTGGTCGAATGATGATCATTCTATCCATTTTTGGAGTTGTTGCACTATACTTACAGGTGTGCTCGAGGTGTGGTCATTCTATCCATTTTCGTAGATTTTTGTATTGTAAGGTGTGCTCATGGGATGGCCATTCTACCCAGTTTCGGGGTTGTTGCGTTTCTTACAGGTGTATTCGCAGAATGATCACTGTAATCATTTTCGCAGTTGTCGAGCCACTTACAGGCGTGCTCGCGGGATGATCAGCCTTGCAATCTTATTGTTTTAGTCAACTCTCGGATTAAGGAAACTTGTTTGAGTACTTACGAAACGGAGATTTTCAAAGGAAAAATCTCATTGGAATTTCAGCTGTCGACTGGTTTTGATATTTATTTTGAATAAAACGAAGGTTACTAAACGATGTTTCAAGAAAATATCTTCCTTTCTTTCACATTGCATTACTGAACGTTGAATGCCAAACTACAATCGTGGCCAAAAGTCTTGCACGAGTAGACTGAGAGTCAATTTTTGATGTTTGAAGTCAACTTATACAGCGTAATGGTAAAGTCAAATACATATTATACATCATTTTAAAGGAAATATTTTATGCTGAATTCAAATGTTTTTACAGAATGTTATTACCAGTAATAGAAGTGCAGTTACAAGTAAAAATGTGCAGGTGAGGAAACACAAATCCAGTTCTGAAAAAACGTTCGCGCCCCTCTAATCCGCTATAGCTTTCTCCGATGTCCGCTAGTCAGATATAAAAGGATGTAGAATCGTCTGCCGACTTAGAACGCAGATGCTTGTAGTCAATTGACGGAAGTTTACGCAGAATTCCTGGTGATATTTGAATTTCGGAATGTCAAAGACCCGAAAATTGGTCCTGCCTCTTCAAACCAGGGCAAAAATTATTACTTTGCATGAACTTGGATTCAGTAGTCGTAAAATTGCTGTTAAATGTGGCTGTGATCATTCCACTGTCTCGCGGACCATTAAAAGAGTTGCAGAAACTGGATGTGGGGGAAACAGAAAAAGAACAGTTCAACCTGAACGTGATGAGCGGATGTTGATACGTTGTTCCTTAAAATCAAGGTTTAAAACAGCCACTGATTTAAGAAATGAGTAAGGGAATGAAGTAGGCATTATTGCATCTGCACGTACAGTTCGTCGTAGGCTACAAGAAAATGGACTGACTGCACGAAAACCTTTCCTCACTGAACAGCAACGGCTCAAAAGAATTGCTTGGGCCAAGGCACACAAGAATTGGGCTATTGATGAATGGAAAAATGTTATTTTCAATGATGAAATAACTGTTACTATTTCCGCTAATAATGGAAATAATTATGTATGTCGTCGGGCTGGTGAAAGATGTAAGGGATGCTGCACCCAGCCAACAATCAAGCACCCACATTCGGTGATGTTATGGTCCTACATTTCAGCAAGTGGTGTTGGCCCTCTGCACATTGTTGATGGCACATTGAATGGATCGAAATATGTGGATATTTTGGAGTGCAAACTGCTACCACCTGCACAAGACATGGGTTTGCGGAATTTTATCTTTCAGGGAGATACCGCGCCATGTCATCGGTCAAAGTTGGTTGACGAGTGGTTTAATCGAAAAGTTATAAGAAAATTTCAGTGGTAGGCACAGTCGCCGGATCTTAATCCCATAGAGAATCTGTGGGTGAGATTGAAGCAAAAGATCCGTCAACAAGGACCTACATCTAAAACAGCATTAATTGAGTCTGTAAGGGCCGTATGGCACCGTGTTATTACCAATGGACAACTGTAGAAAGCTCATTAGTTCCATGCCAAGAAGGTGCACTTTGTTACTAAGAAACCGGGGTTATCCAATTAAGCATTAAAGCGTATTTTCCTTGTTGGTAAGTTATTTCAAGTGTCCTGCAAGTTTCAATAATGTACTGTACAGTAATTTTACGTTACATGCAGTGTACACTAATTACAGAAATTCCACTATTTTTTGCTTTTTATGACTAGACGATGTACTTTTGCTTGTAACTTCACTTTTATTACTGGTAATAACATTCTGTAAAAATATTTGAATTCAGCATAAAATTTCCTTTACCATGATGTATAATATGTATTCCTGACTTTACCATTACGCTGTATAAGTTGACTTCAAACATCAAAAATTGACTTTCGGTCTACTGGTGCAGGACCTTTGGCCACGACCGTAGTTTCAAGGTAATCGATATACACAGTGCGTCAAAGAATTTTTAAGACTGGCGCTAGATTTCAACCTACAGTGGAGCCACCAGTGTAATCGCGAATGCATTATAAACCGTGACCATCTGCTTGCTTTCTGCCGAAAGTACTGCGCAGTTGTTAAAGTAACTCAAACGAAACGGCCATTCATTAGAGAAGTAAAAATTTTTTTCATGTTGAATTATTAAGATGGAACAAAGGGCTGTTTTAAAATTTGACGCAACACTTGGTAAAAGTGCCTCGGAAACGTACCAAATGATGAAACAAGTTTAAGGTGAGTTTTGTTTAAGTAGATCAAATGTTTTCCTGTGGCACAAATGTTTTTTGGACGGAAGAGAGACGCTAGAAGATGATAAGCATACCGGAAGACCAAGTTCATCTAGGACACCTGAGATTATTGAAAAAGTGCGTGATTTCGTGGCAAACAATCGATGTGCGTTACTAAGAATGATGGAAGAGTGTTTGAACATCAACAAAGAAACGATTCGAACCATCGTGCATGAAGATTTGGGCAAAACAAAAGTTTGTGCTAAATTTGTTCCACACACGTTAACCAATGAACAAAAATCAAGGGGAAGTGCACATCGCAGAGACATCATTTCAGCCACTGAAAATGATCCAAACTTCTTAAAATCGATTGTTACTGGTGATGAAACATGGTGTTTTCAATATGATCCTTAAACAAAGCGACAAAGTGTAGAATAGAAGTCAAAAAACTCCAAACAAAACAAGAAAAATTCCATCGAAAATCAAAACAATGCTCATTACATTCTTCGATAGTAAGGGTATTTATTATCCACAAATAATTTGTTCCAAGTGGACAAACAATTACTGGTGAGTTTTATTTAAATGTTTTGAGGTGTTTGATGGGCAGAATTCGTCGCATTCGTCCAGAATATCGAGATGAAAACAGTTGGCGTTTGTTGCACGATAATGCACCCAGTCACACCTCACTTCTTGTTCGTAGATTTTTGGCGAAAAATAACGTTTGTGTGTTGAATCATCCACCGTATTCGCCTGTTGTAGCACCCTGCGACTTTTCTTTGTTCCCAAAACTTAAAATGACGTTAAAAGGGTGTTATTTTGATGATATTTCGACCATAGAAACAGCTTCGACGCGTGCTTTGGAGGCAATTCCGCAAAGTGAACTGGAACAGGTATTCGAATCATTATTAAATCGCTGTAACAAGTGTATTGAAGCCGGAGGGACTTATTTTGAATAACAAACCAAAACAAATTATAATTTCTTGTTTCTATTTCATTTTACAGACCCAGTCTTAAAAATTCTTTGACGCACTGTGTATATCGCGTGTAAAGTACCAGAAAAATCATTATTGTCCTGTATTTGTCATATACGATCTGCTGTGTAGATATCAATTGTGGAAACTTTCAGTTATTCCTTAACTACTCTTTCGAAATTGTTTTGTTAAAATAGAGAGAAACCAAACTTCAGAAAAAAAGGTAAATATAATCTTAGAAAGAAGAAAACACAACTTTGCGTGGTTCTTCCGTTACTAAAAAAATTTCATATCACATGTGCCAAATTTGTTCCAATTGAAAATGAGGAGTGCTGAAAATATCGTTTTGGTATCAATGCCTTTAAAATATGATCATAAATTTCGCAAAAATTATGAACAATAAGGACAAAGCTTAGCCACTGAACAATCACGTAACCTGTGTCTCACTGAGTGTTACGCCTTGCGCTAGCCCTCCGATAGAACGAACACTCTGCGCGAGCAGATGGCGAAGACCGCCAATTTCTCTGAGTTGGTGTGGTTGTGATTGACTACTCAGTTTCGTTTTGTTTTCTGATCTCGAGATGTGCACAGCGCCGTAACGAAAGACTCATTTCTGCAGGGCAGTTTTTATATCATCCCCAGCCATTATTCATCAATCCACTGCTGGATGAAGATCTCCCCAAGTTTCTTCCACAAATTTGTCTTCAGCCAATCTCCTCCATGTGACTTCGATGTGCTTTTGAATTTCATTTACCATCTTCCACATGGTCTTCTGGGTCTTTTGCTACCTATTGGTATCCAGTCTATATTTCAGTTGTCCTACGATGGTCAGTTCTAACCAAGGAGGTTATATTACTGGAGACACCACTCCTATACACGCAGCATTGGCCGCCATAAGTCACCGTCCGTGCTACAAATGACGTCATGAGCAGGCACGACGCTGCCGCAGAAGAAAAGCTGCTTGGAAACCAATGGAACAAAAGCTTCTAAGCGTATAAACAGATAAAATGAGTAATTCAATAATCTTTATCAATGATACACAAGCTTACTGTTTCATCAACGGTATAATTTAGTTCATTTTGCCTGCTTGTGACGTCACACCACAGATTAGCTGTGACCTATGGCGGCAGAGCCAGTGGTGTCTCCAGTAATATAACCTCCTTGGTTCTAACAATATATCCAGCCCATTTACACTTCAGGAATTTTACCTTCATCATGATGTTATCAATTCCAGTCATTTTTCGGATCCATGAGTTCCTATTCCTACCTTTTCTGGTTATACTAAGCATGCATCTCTCCATATTTCATTCAGTAGTTTGCAGCTCCTGAGTGTCTTTTTTAGTTAGTGTCGATGTCGCTGATTCATAGGTAAGAACTGGAAAATGAATGTATTGATGAATATCTTTTCTTAGAAGACACAATGGTAAATTGCTCTTGAAAATTGTACTGTTTCTTCTAAATGCTCTGCAACCAAGTTTTATACGCCCATTAATTTTTTAGTTCCGGGGCTGACACAATGAAGAATATAAAAAAGTGCCATACTCACAATTGATTCTGGTCACCTTCAAAATACGGCCCTTCTCAATCAACAGTTGCCAGCGTTTCTGAAAACAGTTCTGGAAGGCACGTTACGGGATGCCCGCAAGTTGTTTGGCTGCTTGGATAGATGTAATAATGTCTGCATGAGTGGGTACATCTCCATTCAGCGCTTTGTCCCTTGGTTTGTGGATCATACTACAGGAACCATGTTTCATCTCCTGCGATAATTCTGGAGAAAAAATCAGGATCCTCGGCTGCAGTGCCCAGAAGATTGGAACTGATCGATGAACAAGTCTCCTTTTGGTCGTCATGCAGAATGCGAGGTACCAATCTGGCATTAAGTTTGCGTTTTCCCAGATCCTCGCGTAGAATCTCATGGCAGATAGACTCGCTGATGCCCAGAGATTTAGCCAAAAGTCTCACTGTAATGCGGCGATCTTTCTTTGACTAATTCCGCACCTCTTCAAATTTTTTTCCGCTATCCGCACACTGGAGGGACATCCAAATCTGGGATCACCATCAAAGGATTCTCGCCCGTCACGAAACCGTGCATACCATTCGAAAACTCTGCTGCGGGGTAATGCTGTGTCTACATACGCTCCTTTTAACATTCTGTGAAGTTTCATTAGCTGATTTACCAAGTTTCCAATAAAAACGGATGTTCGCTCTCTGCTCTTCCATGGCTAAAAACAAAATGGGATGAGAACTCTTGCTATAATTCCTTTAATGCCCGTCTGCAGCCTGTCGGTACGGGAATAAACCGGTTTCCAGCTGTTCGCTGATTGGCCAAGGACTGGTCTTCTGGCATACACGTAACATTTTTATCTCACTACTGTTACGTCCTAGGAGGTTATATTACTGGAGACACCACTGGCTATGCCGCCATAGGTCACAGCTAATCTGTGGTGTGACGTCACATGCAGGCAAAAATGAACTAAATTATACCTTTGATGAAACAGTAAGCTTGTGTATCATTGATAAAGATTATTGAATTACTCATTTTATCTGTTTATACGATTAGAAGCTTTTGTTCCATTGGTTTCCAAGCAGCTTCTCTTCTGCGGCTGCGTCGTGCCTGCTCATGACGTCATTTGCAGCTCAGACGGTGACTTATGGCTGCCAATGCTGCGTGTATAGGAGTGGTGTCTCCAGTAATATAACCTCCTTGGTCACGTCAGTTATGCGGTCAGTCCTGGAACTTATTGGACGTAGGTTGTACAATGCAGCCCGTCCTTGATATCTGTTGTCCAAGGTAAATGTAGGCATGGGTTGCTTTTAGATTTGTTCCATCTTCAGTTCTTGTTAGAGTACATCAGTTTTGTTTTCTGTATTTTCATTTTTAAGCTCACATTTTTACTTTTGTCAGCAAATCCTGGACCATTCCGCGCAGCTATGAAGGAGGTATTTGCAAAATTGACTATTTTGTCAGCAAAACGTGAAGGTGGGTTAAATAATCTCCATTAATTTTTATCCATCCCTTGTCTTCCCAATTCAATGATTGGAAAACATTCTACAATCTGAGATTATGAAAAAGGCTTTTGATTCCGTGAATTTCTTTAATGCCATATGTATGTGTGTGTGTGTGTGTGTGTGTGTGTGTGTGTGTGTGTGTGTAACCTTAAATCCTCAACAAAGCTGAGTGTAGCGCGATCAACAGCATGAGGAAAGCTTTTGTAACTCATTTAGCTTTTGTAACTCAACAAAGCTGAGTGTAGCGCGATCAACAGAATGAGGAAAGCATTTAGCTTTTGTAACTCCAACGTGTCCTGATCACAAAATGGTTTGTTTCTGTGAACAATTCAGTAATGATTGTTTTGCATGTGTAGAAATACAGGAAGTGTGCACGTGCATATTTCAGTTGTGTCTCATTGTTTTGTGCCTCATATTTCTCATTCATTGTTTTGTTTCATATTTTCAATTCTGTCTCATATTTCTTATGAATTGTTTTGTGTCTCATATTTCTTGCATAGAAAGTGTGCACTTGCATATTTCAGTTGTGTCTCATTGCTTTGTGCATCATATTTCTCATTCATTGTTTTGTTTCATATTTTCAGTTGTGTTTCATATTTCTTATTAATTGTTTTGTGTCTCATATTTCTTGCATAGAAAGTGTGCACTTGTATATTTCAGTTGTGTCTCATTGCTTTGTGCATCATATTTCTCATTCATTGTTTTGTTTCATATTTTCAGTTGTGTCTCATATTTCTTATTAATTGTTTTGTTTCTCATATTTCTCGCATAGAAAGTGTGCACTTGTATATTTCAGTTGTGTCTCATTGCTTTGTGCCTCATATTTCTCATTCATTGTTTTGTTTCATATTTTCAGTTGTGTCTCATATTTCTTATTAATTGTTTTGTGTCTCATATTTCTTGCATAGAAAGTGTGCACTTGCATATTTCAGTTGTGTCTCATTGCTTTGTGCCTCATATTTCTTATTCATTGTTCTGTTTCATATTTTCAGTTGTGTCTCATATTTCTTATTAATTGTTTTGTGTCTCATATTTCTTGCATGGAAAGTGTGCACTTGTATATTTCAGTTGTCTCATTGCTTTGTGCCTCATATTTCTTATTCATTGTTCTGTTTCATATTTTCAGTTGTGTCTCATATTTCTTATTAATTATCTTGTGTCTCATATTTCTTGCATAGAAAGTGTACACTTGCATATTTCAGTTGTCTCATTGTTTTATTTAATGTATGTTTGAATGGAACACTAAACGCAGCTTAATGTTCTCTTTCAGCCGGAGAAGTGGTTCGTAGAACGTGTACAAAAAGCCTTCAGATCAACCTGTTCATGGTGGACCATGTTTGTATGTACGAAGGTGGCAACACGGGCCATATGTGCTTCTGCGAGAGGGATAACTGCAATACATCTGCCCTTCCAGCCCACCGAGCGAGGAAGCTATGGACGGTACTGAGTGCCTTGATGTTGACGGCGGTCGTCTGGAGGTTGCAGGTGAACCACGCTTATTAAGACTGGATACATTCAACTCCACTTCGCCCCTGTGAAGATGAAAGGTCAAACAACGGGCGCTTTGCCACAGGAAATTGCACAACTGAACTCACTGCACAAGGAAAAACACTGTGATCAGCACTTAACACGTTTGAGTATCAAATTGCAAATAACTGTTTTTTTAACTCATTTACTATTTCTAATCCGTTGCCCGCAACGTGTTAGAGCCAAGGAAGATTATTTAACTGGAATGTTGGTAACCGTATTAACCTATTGTTTCATTGGTAAGCGCCGTTGAATTAAACGAATCGAAGTGTCTTAAAGGAAATTAACAGTAACTGAATTCCTACTCTTTCGTTTTTGCTCTTCTGCCGAAAGCAAAAATAAAATCATGTTCTCGTTGAAGTCCAACAAACGTCATCGTAAACAGACAAACGTGTAATTACGATTCATGTTTTCCATTGGTGCAGGAAAAAAGTTACATTTCACTATTATAACATATATGTTTCCATTAGCAATTAATTCGACTGCGATTAATTAAATTACTTGAATGCTTCTATTTCTTGGGATTAAGTAACACTCTGAAAGTTTTACTTCTCGTGATCCTAGTGTCTCAGCAACAGAATGATGTTGCCATGGTCTCATTTCAAAATCAATGAACTTTATTCTTTCATTTAAAAAGAAATTTTTACAAGTAACATTAAGATTTATTGCATCGTGAAATCAGACGAACTAAAGCAAATTAATATCAATCACATCTTTATGATAATGAATAAACATCTATATCAGAAAAAAGTTTGAAATCTTCGTGCGATCATATGTATTATGTGTACCTACTCATATATTTTAAACCACACACTTTTCCATTAAGGCTCGTAACATAACTTTACATTAAAACTTGGACTCTTTCAATAAACCCAGCAGCAATAACAACACCAAATCAGACCAGGAATAAACCTGTCAACTGTTATATGCCTGTGAAATCGAGAGATGCTTGTTGAACGACAGGATTTTTGCCGCTTCTGAACTGACTGTTTAATTTCACTAATAACCAGTGTCCAATTTAATTCTGTGTATTTTCGACATAGTCCATGTTCTTGATCTTTTGATGTCCGTACGTACATGAATCCACATAATCAACCCATAAACACAAATAAAATCCCCCCCTTTATTTTGTCCGAAGAAAAATGTGTCTTTGTTTTTTCAATTAAAACATTTTAATGCTCAACTATTATTTCATTAAAATCATTGCAGTTGGTATTTAGTATTAAGCGAATGCACGCAGATGAATTCGTTTATACTAGAAAAAAAAACATGAAATTTTTATCAAGATGGGCACAGCTATGTACTTTTTTTAATAAGTGATTGTAACTGCGCTTGAAGGGAATTTAGCGTCATATTTCTTTCTAGCGAGAAATGATGTCTTGCGCATTCCAAGTTCAATAATTTTTCTCAGAACTGAACCATTATTCGTATAAAGTACAACTAAATTTTTCGCTCAACTTTTTAGAAATTACGACTAAAGTCCTAACTGAATGTACGCCGCGCTCCTTAAAAGTGCGATTTATTTTTTAATTGTAATGATATTTTATATATGATATTTAATTCATCCTAGAAAATACAATTAACTAATTTTATTTAACTTATACGGTTTTCGGAAAGAACAATTTGTGTTATAACTTAATTCGTACGATAATCCCTTGATTAATTTTCAAATTTAACTTATACGGTGCTCCCATTAAATTATGATTAATTCATTAGTTTTAGAGGTACAGTGTTTCTACTTCTCTGCAGTACAAGTAATTTAAAAGTTTAAACAGTATGCTTTTCTTCGTAAATAAGACCAATTTTCTAATTTGATTCTTATAGGTTTCCTTTGGAAACACGATTAATTTTGCGCTCCTAAAAAAATGTTTAATTTTTTTATTTAACTTATGTGGTATTCCTTTTGACGGATTCTATTATTTGATCCATACGATGCGCCCTGAGAGGTGTAATTAATATTCTAATTTCAAGCAGTGTTCCGTTATTTAAACAGTGTTTCTTATTTAAGCATCCCTCTGCAGCTGCGATTCATTTTCTAATTTATCTCACCTTGTAATGTCCGCTCTGCCTTTTTCATTTCGACGTCGTCAATAAAACCAGTGGTTCTGTTATCGAACTCCTTTGTATAGATTTTTTCTTAAATTTATCACTTTCTCCTAAGTGGTATGGATCGGTTCAGTTGGAATACTGAAGCAAGTTTTGTTTTAAATCGATTTCAGATTGAATCGATTCTACAGAAATACTCGAGGTTATAGCACTTCTAATCTTCCTTCGACCAGATTTGATATTAGCTTCGCCACACATGCAAAATTAGTTAAAAAGAAGACCTGGATCTCAGTAACCATCTGTATTAACTACTCCGAAGCCTATCTCGCTAGGCTTAAAGGTGTCTTCCTGTTTTTGCAGAAGTAATTCTACTTCCCGTGACCTCACTGACCTCCAGTAGTAGATTGTTCCAAACTGGTCCCAGTTTTATACACCGGGTACCACCTTATATATATCAGCTCAAAATGGCCTACTACACCAGCTTCGTGAAAAAACTCTTGTCTTCCCCTGAAAAGAGGGTTTTAATGCTAGTTAATCGGAATGAAAACGTGTATTCGAGTTGAAGTGGCGTATGATCGCTGTGCTTGTTCTTCGGTTACGGTTATATTTCCCTACTGGGACAAAGTAACTTAATTAAAAGCTTCCAAGCCCCGTTGGTCATCGAAGCTCGTGACGGCTGTCAAGTGGTCCAGACTAGAGAGAATTCCTATCCGATGAAGATGTTTTCCCAACGAAGATTACCATAAGCTTAAAAAAATTATTTCTCCTAACGCATATGAGAACAATTCAGACGTTCGCAAAAGCTCATCAGGGAAAATGAAATCTATTTCATCTATTATCATCGCGCAGGATGATTGATGATAAAACTGATCATCCGATGCGAAATGATCAACGAATCGCCATTCGTGAATCCAGTGATCAACAGTAAGACTGTAAAAAGAGTTGCACAACCATTTCAAAAATTTAATATTTCAGAACCCGGACTGCTCCTTATGCCTGGTCTGGTCCTTCATGTAAACCAGATCTAGCACCTTCAGACAATCATCTATTGAATCCTGAAATGAGAGTATTACTTTTCAAGGCTTGAACGTCCATAACTCATGAGGGCAATTGCAAAAGAATACCAGCATGTGTTGTCAGATAGTCTTTCTTCTTAGTAGGAGGCGCTATCTCGTGTTTGTTACGACGGAAAACATGATGTTCATTCGCAAAATTAATGATTATACTAAACTGGCCAAGTTTTCCCTGGAAAAGTCCGAAATAAATATCATGTTCGATGCTTATTACGAAATTACCGGCAAATATTCATTTCTTAGAATATATACGACATTTTTCCTATCGCGTCTTATGAAAACGAATTGGAAGTGGTTTACAGACCACTAAAGTAGTGACAAATTTAAGATCCATCACGTCGAAAGCTGGTCTGTCAGCTGATTGCTGAGATTGCCTCCCCGCGCCGCAAGTGAACTCTAATCTGAGTTTATCCCGTTTATGGTGCAAGGAACAAAGCAAATTAATTATTTTCGGGTTTTGATGGCTGTTGATTCATTGAAACACAAGTAACAACTACGAAATGCGTTTTCCGGAAACGTCTGGCTCCGAGAGAAAAGAATGACCTTGGGTGTATAAACTTGAGTAGGCTGAGATATTCAGAAATGTGACCGCTCTAAATAAGAGTCCTAAAACATCCCATAAAAACATAAGCCCATATTGTGGAAAATACAAATTTGTCCATGACGGAGATCGAAACCGCGCCCGCTCACTCCGGAGTAAGTTGCTCTCCCAACGAAGCTACACGGACAGAATGTATCGCTGCAGATTTGTCGTCGTGACTATGCAAACGGATCTATGCTTTTACGATATGTTCTCCAGATTTTCGCCTCTCCTTTGCCATAGTGCAGTTGAACCTAAAGAGTCGTGACTATGCAAACAGATCTATGCTTTTATGATATTTTCTCCAGGTTTTCGCCTCCCCTTTGCCATAGTGCAGTTGAAACTGTGACTTAGCCAATCACATGGCTGTTTCCAATCGTTTTGGGTCCACCGTCGGAGCTCTTGAGTCATCTAGTTAGCTGAGGACAGCAATAGTGTACAGACAGGCCTTCAGCTGTTGTAACGCAGACGGTACAGTGCACAGTGCTTTGGGATGCCCTACGGCGTTGTCCCTCATTCAAATCCACTGTTACTTGACTCAATGTTGTGCGCATGTTGTCACGGACAAATGCGAACGTTTTCCATTCACCGCGGGTCTTTACGACTTCAGGACATCTGATCACTACCAGTTTTTTTACTGTATCAACCATTTTCATATTCCAAATCAACAGTTTGGCAGATATTCGCACCAGCACCCGCTGCTTTCACAGTATGTATATCTTCAATAACGTGTTCCGAGCTGCTTTAGGGAGTGGTTTCCTTCACTTGATTATGAAACGGTAGTGACGTCACGACAATGAACGGCATATCCAAAGATCTTTAAGATACATAGACTGGAAAACCGTAAGTCAACCGTGCGACATTTGAAGTTCAGCGTTGTACGGCAAGAATCTGTCACATCTTGTTGTTTACTAAAGGCGTTCGCGTGTTTATATCACTTACAAAGAGACGCGGATGGCTTAGTGGTTAGCGAGTCAGACTATCAATGCAAGGTTCTCAGGTTCGAACCTGGGCTGATCTTTCAGAGATGGTGTGATTTACTAACAATCGCTGAATATCCGCCGTGCATCGGACGAGCACGTTAAGTGACGGCCCCCAGGCTGGACCCACTGGTTAAATGGGTATCCTATCCTATGCCCCCCCCCCTGAAATTCTCCAACCCCTCTGTGTGCAACATCGTACTTGTACGGTGGCGCCATCTACTGTACTCTAATCTCACTACAATCTGTTCTGTCAAAGTCGCTAGACTTGCTCTCATTCCTTCCGTTTCTGTGTCCTGCCCAAAAGGCAATCTCGCTGTAGGTGGCTGGGACCTAAATTCTACTCAGCAACAGCACACATATCACTTACATCCATTTTTTATATGTATAACCAGTAATATTTATTATTTTTTGTTTTTATAATAGTATGCATATATTGTAAAGTATTTCAGAAAATAATATTGCCAGATTTAATGAGCTAAACAAATTTTTAATTAAACAAAACTTTTTAATGAGCTACAAATTTTCAATTAAACAAAACCTTTTAATGAGCTGCAAATTCTTCAATTTAAACAATTCTCTTTTCTGGGACTTTTAATCCCCGAAATTTGAAATTGTCACTGTAAATCATGTGAAGAGGACATTTCTTTCTATCGAATTTAATTTTATGTATTTTTTCTCCCGTTGAGAACTCATAATACTGCGGGGAAAACCTCCAATTAAAAATTTTGTTCTCTGCAACTTCTCTTAAGACAAATGGCCACATTACAATGATTTTTGATATTACTTAGAGTGCGAAATACGAATCTCACGCAACTAGATCACGCAGTTTGCAAGTAGCTGAAGCCGAAATATATTTTACACGTAGGACAAGCGACGTTTCCCTTCAATTATTTCATATCCCCCAAACTTACGATAATGATGTTTTCTTCAATCGTAAGTTAAAAGCTTCAACGTCAAATTTATCCTCCATTGAAAAGAAAATTAATACGCAGTATTATAACCAAGGAGGTAAGAATAAGATATCTGGAGATGCCCTTGTCAATGAAGTAGTACCACTTTGTGTGAAGTCTATAACCGTGAAAAACGGCCGTCAAAGTGTGGGAAAGCTGATGGTTTTCAAGGCTATTGCAATGCATTTTCTGTTGGCCGAATCGCCTTCTTTCGCCGCAAATGTTTCCAATTTCGCATCGTAACTTGCCAATGCGTGAGAAAATGCTAAACTTATAAAATTCTTAATTATTTTGAAGCTGCTTCCTATTTTTATTTTTATTTTAAATACACGAACGTTAAGTGCGAATTCTAAACAAAACATAATGTTAAAATTAAAAGCTTCACTCGTGTAGGAAGTGTAATTCATTCAGGTTTGACATGAACACGGTTTCTGCAACCCAAAACCACGCTATTCCAAAATACACACAGTTGAAATTACATAGTTATCATGTAAACAACGTCAAATTCCCACAGTTTGCAGCTTCACGGTTAAGAGACTCAGGGCATCTCCAGAAATATTATTCTAACCTCCTTGATTATAACAACGTAAAATTCCTTCTTTCTCGCAGGTAAAACAGCTTAATTAACGTTGTTTACATAGGACACTTGCCGTTTTGCCGTACAAGCTCTACGATAAAAATGTCGCCAGCTGCTGCCACTCATCTACACAAGAACTTCCAGTCTAAGTATCTTGAAGGTTTTTGGTCGTATGAGCTATCTGTATGAAATGGTCTACATCCATACGACATCTAGAGATCAGTTTTCAGTGTTTGAAAAGTTAATGATCATAGGAAATTGCTAAATTCGCTATGATTCATCAATTAAAATGTCTAGTGAAAAGCAATTTTAAATGCAATCGACTAAGATCAAGAGACTGAAAATCTAATTACTAAGTGAGAAGTTTTATTTCAACGGGTTTCAATTGTGAAGACGCTTAACAGAAGTTTTTGGTCCTCCATTTCTTGAACTGCGCAATAAATTTAGAAAATTCTTAGTAAATTCGAATTCTAAAACTCTAATTTTAGAAGAAATGACAGGCTTTGTTCACCGAACCTTAATCCCAGCTCTTTTCTCATTAAATCAAATTCTGTCGTGAAAGTGTTAACTCTTGTATGTCTTAGTTTGGAAGCACGCCAACATAAAAAAATTTTGCCTTTCCTACGAAGAAGCTCAACGAAGAAATACGGGTATAAGAAAGTCTGACAGTATTTAAAATCTGAAGAGAGGCATTTGATAAGTTTTATTGTCGTGCTTTCGTAATATTTTACCTTCTTAAAACGTAAATTTTCGCAATTTTTAAATAAAGAATTTTCTATTAGTCCCTTGTACGGCAATATTACCTGAAATAGAAATCTTTGGTAAAGCTCCTTTGGTGGGATGTGGGATATACGATAAATTGTATCTTAATATTTAAAACTGCGAGAAGGTGGCAATAATGAAATTAAATATTTCATTTCAGTACCGTGTTGAAAATGTCTAGGTCAGGAATACTTTATTTTAACGAAGAAGTGTAAATAAAAGATTGGTTTTGAAAGTTGTTTCTAAAAACGATAATTTCTGAAGTTTATTCCATCATGAAAATTAACTCTCGCCCCATCTATCTATCGATCGATCTCTCACTTTCTCGCACTGTCTATTCCATAAATAATATTTCTGTGTCTCTACGTTCCTTGAACGTATATTTTTCTCTCTGAGTCTTTCTACTTAGCATTAATGTGTATTTTTTTTTACTTTCAGTCTTTCTACGTTCCTTGAATGAATAAATAATATCGGTCAGTTCCTTGGATTGTACATATATAATTTCTTTGGATAACAACTCTATATCTATTTCTACACTGTAAAAATTAAGTGATGTGAATTGACGGAAAAATCCTAAAAATAATGTGCAGCAAAGTTGCCAGTAGGTATCCATCGTTTAACGAAATTTCCATTTAAGTTTTAGTTTCTTCTAACTTCAGTATGTTGACAGATTTTCCGAAGTTAGTAATATTTCATAAAAGACAGTTTCGGGATTTTCCTTATTTATACAGAAATGTTGCAAAATCTTAGGATTTTGACTTTTCCAGGCCTTATATAGCCGAGATTCCTTTGCCCTGGAGCACGAAGTTTACGAATCCTTTCCCCCTGGTGGGGTTCTAATCCGATACATCATCAACGAAAGCCGCACGTGCTACGGACCGAGGTAGAAAACACGTAACACATAGTCACGTATAAAGTAGAAATGAAGAGGGACACGAACTGCGCGATGATGAAACATTTTTCGCTATTAATGCGGATGATTTAGTCATCTTCTTTTCTGTTGGAATTTATTATTTTTCTAAATAGGCTTGTAATCATTTAATTTTTGTGTAGGAGTAATTATTACAAATTACATATTTTATTCATGGTGATATTTCGAATATCATATATACACAGAATGCTTTGAAACTCCAGATATTTTTAAACTGATAATGACTTCCAATTATGTTTAAGAAAAGGGGAAATGTACTGCTTTATAGTATTATTTCACGAAACATCTAAATATGAAATTTACTCTTAATAGCCATAATGCCATAATAGATTTCGTCTTAAGGAGTCCACAGGATGATACATAAGCATCATACAATTCATCTGTGCAATAATATATGTACTGTTTTCTTACAGTAACGTAATATACAATAGTTAGTGCTTCTAATGTGGGAAGAAGGGAAGGAATATACGGTGCCACAATAACTGCAGTTTCATGCGATATACTATCCACAATATTCGATCTCGCTACAGAACTTCAAAATTAGGTCCTCCGACAGACGACTGAAATTTAATAGTTAGTCAAATCTCAAGTATTCCCTCGAATCGCTCCTATTATAGTAGGGAATTATCGTAGTATAGGGATTATCGCTCCTAATATTATCTGAAATTTTCCATCATATGGATTTGGAAAAAGAGAAATGGGATTTTTTCATTAATATACGAAAGGGATTTCGGAAAGATTTCTAAAAATTCAGAATTTTCTGTTAACACCTCTTAAAAACGGCAATTTACCGTTAATGTATGAAAGGAATTGTGGAAAAGTTACTAAAAATTCAGAATGTTTCGTTAACACCTCTTAAAAACAGCAAATTACCGTTTGAAGGGAATTGCGGAAAGGTTTCTAAAAATTCAGAATTTTCTTCGCGTACGAAAAATCCGTGAAATTAAAATTTTTTTCATCATTTCGCTGAAAAGATTGTATCAGGAACTTGTTTCGTTAATTCACGAAAGGAATCATGGTTCGTGAATTTCAGAAAAATTTTAAAGGTGTACTTATATACTTTCCTTGAACATCTATATATATATATATATATATATATATCTGTCTTCTAAATCCAAAGTTCTGAAATTGTGGAAAGACAAAGAAATTAAACACGTATATACTTCAGTGTTGATAAATAAAGAAACCGATACCGACGAAATGTTAAGACAATTCAAATAAGTAATAGTGGCGTACAACGAGGGCGGAAAAAAGACGAGCGTTAAATTCAAAGCATTTTACGTTAAAATATTAACTCCATACACTTGTGAACTTATATATGCAACTCATTTTATAATTCTAAATCGCACTGTTCCTCTCCCATACTATGTAGTTATTTCAAACATCGCGAAGAACATTTATTCTTTTGGTACTTGACTGAAGTGCTTTCTTTTCTTGACTAAATGCAACTGCTAAACTATGCAAGGCATACTAATATAAATCGAACAGCAATTTTATCTAAGATCTTAATCACCCCTCTTATGTCTCAAATTATTTTTTATTCTTCTGATGAAAAATAGTAATGGGAATTTTTCCCTATTCCATATCGATACACCTTTCATTTGATTTTAAAATGATGAAACATATCGACAAAGTCGCCACAAGCCATAGATTAAGAAGACTTGTAATCAGGCTATGTGTAAGATGCACGCAGCGCCCCCAGTGCCTGAAATGAAGAAGCTTCTCTGGTTCATGTTCAGTTGTGCACTTCATTCATTAAAAAACTCACTGATGATCTCATCTGCGTGCAATCATGAGCTCTGGTCGAATAGGAGCTATCAGCTAATGCTCATACCTGTGTTTGAAGTACATTCTGTATTTTTCTGACTTATTGCTTGCATTATTTCATAGATTCATTTCTTTGCTCACCTAATATAAACGAAGTTTCTTCTTAACAAAGCACTGCTAGTTAGCTGTTTGTACTAGCTGGCTAACATATACAGTTTTTCTGATTCTACCTTGATTGTTATTACTTACATCGTTTGCAATTCTTCCTTAATTGCTTTTCAATGATTTCTTGGGCAACAAATACTCTCAAAATAGAGTTTTTGTTTAATAGTTCTGACGTTTCCTGGTACTCTTCATATGGTAAGCCCCTCCCAACAGAGCTGCGCTCGAATCTACAGAAACTATTTTTATATCATGACGTAATTCATTTCTGCAATGAAGGAGCAACTGTTCCTGTATCTTCAGCACTGTACTGATGAAGTTATCTAGAAACGAACAGAGACATCTGCGTCTCCATAATCTATGCAGCTACCTTGAAAGGCGACAGTTTTAAATATTTTACGAGCTGTTTATAACACCATAATAAGCCCAACGAACTGAATACTCACATTTCTTTAACTTCCGTAAAAGCGATCTGAATATTGTGAGTATTTAATTAGTTGGCCAGATTTTAACGTTTTAAAACCTTTTTTTAACGTTTTAAAACCTTATCTTACCCGTCATTTTAAAAGTAAGCATACAAGGGTTTTCCTAAAACAACTGAGAATGTTTTTATATAAAAAAATATGCGCACCTTAGTGAAAATCAGCCAAATACATGGCGTCAGTGAATAAACAAAGACATCGCTCTTTCCACGTTTTAGCAACACACGGCAACCGAAAAATTGTTATTCGGACAATGCTGGAGAATCGAATCCAAGATCTCTCGATATCTAGCCGAGCGCGTTAATCTTACACCACGGTGGCCAACAATCCACGGCGCTATGTGTGTTTTTCTGTCAGCTTCTGACAACATAAATCCGTAAGATGGGTTCAGCTACTGAGACGTCTCCATCTGGTAGGCATTAACGGCACGGGCTAGATATTAATTATAGCAGTTAAATCCAAAGGGAGAGATCCAAAGTGAAAATCCTCCAAATATGTGGCGTCAGTGAATAAACAAAGACATCGCTCTTTCCACGTTTTACCAACATACAGCAACCGAAAAATTGTTATTCGGCCACTACTGGGCCGAATAAGATTTACTATGCGTACCTTAATTCTCAAGGAAGTGGTCATCTTTCTCGAAATACTGGCCATTGCATTGAATACAGACAAATGTCCCATCGTTTCTCCTACTTTTTGAAAGTCTTCTGGAATTCTTCATTCTGAAATGCTGCTGAAGCACCCCTGCGAAGCTTGTAATAAGTTGTTGATCAGTCTCAAATTGTCGTCCCCCGTAATTTTTTTTTTTTAAATGGGAAACAACTAGAAGGCACTTGGTGACAATAAAGTCTGGACTATATGCAGGTTGGAGCATCAACTTAATATTCATTTTCTCAAAATAAGAAACGACAGAACTGGCCATGTGCGGCCCAATGTTGGGCCGCACATGGAAAAAAATGGGGAACCCGAGTTGAACAAACTCGTTTCATGCCCAAACTCTCGGTTAAAATTCTAGGAATTCATGATTTTGAAATGTGAACTATATCTTCGATATCTCTAATTGATAGGTGTCTGTCTTTCCGTACACCTATTGTACTGATGTTTACCTCTGTAACACTCATTGAAGGTTATAACGTAATGTCTTTTTCGTGAGCAAGATTGGTGTTACGCTATGTCTAAAACCATGACTAAGGAATATTAAACTAAATAAGAATACGATGCAATAGCTCCTAATTAAGCTTTTATGGGCAGACGAAACCATAAACAGAAGCCAACTTACGATAACCTTTTATTGGTCCAGCTCGAATTTCAGTAGAACTCCACAATATAAGACAGCAGATATCAGATTACATTTATCTAATTGAAGGTCTACACGCACACATCCATACGAGCAACTGTCGTATCGTCCTTTTTATCTATCGTTCTTCTCACATTCATACGTCACTTTCTCTCTGACCTCAAATGTGTTGCCAACCTCATTCTCGTTTGAGGGAAAAGACATAACGTTAAGTTTGGAAGTATAAAGGAGAACAAACTCAAATTTTCATAGGAAAAGGAACTAAAAATGGAAGTTATATTAGAATATACGTCACAAGGTCTTCATGCGCGATTAAAGCCCCCGATTTACAGCTATTCGTAACGTCTTCATGTCATCTGTAAATAGTTGATTTTCTGAGACATTCATAAACCCCTTGCGTAAGGCGGAAAGTCTCTCTGACAGAGTTCTTAAACCGACAGCAAAATTTAATAGAGCATCTTTCTTCCTTTTTCACACCCATTTTGTCGAAAAATCACAACGCGAAAACACTGGTTAGGGTTCACGAAACAACGCTTATTAAACTGCGCACTATTGAAGTCGCATGCGTGATAAACAGGTGTGGTCTGTTGCTATGGTTACTAAAACGATTACCGGGTTTTCGAGACTTGTGCCAAGGTCGAACGCGGTATTGCACATTTTTTTATAAAAACAGTCTCAGTTGTTTTGGGACAACAGAAAAATTTAAAATTGTCACTGCATATTCTCATAGGTATGAAATTTTATAAAGATGATTGAACCTGTTTTTTGAATCTGAAAAACTTCGTGCGCAAACAGGATTTCAAGTGGTGGTGCTATGAAAGAATGTATATATTTTGATATCTTCAGAAAATTATACATTTTTAAAAAATATAAAATTTCAACTATTGTTCCAATAAAGAAACGAGAATGTTCGCCGCTTCGAACTAGAAATGCTTAATCAGTTGCGCAGAAAGTGCAATGATCATTTTTATTATGATAATTTTTATTGTGCACGATAATTTTTATTGTTTTTGGTACCTGTTATCTAACAGTTTTTTGTAGCAGACACTGTAAAAATTGAGGTAGAAATGTAATACTGTGTTGCAAAGTATTTTTGAACCACACAGGCTTGAATGTAAAATTATAAACTACTTTTACTACAAACATATTTAATCAGATTATATTTATTAAAACATTTATAGCAGGCAAAAGAACTGGGGTTATGCTTTCAATTTAAGATGTAAATTTCTAGATATTTACACCTTAATATTTCAGAGCCTTTTAATGATAAAAGGTCTTAAAATGCGAATGCAGCGAAATCTCGATAAAACGTATATCAAAACCCTGTTTGTTTCATATTGATGTATTTTTTTAAATCCCCATCAATTTTTATACGAGAGATATGAAAATATTTTGAAGTGATGTACTTTTTAATAAAAGAAATACATCTGGGTGGTTTTAATTAAACATTTCGTGCGTTTCAAGTGTTTGTCATAAAGGATGCGTGGGCAGTTATTACATTCTTATTCACATTGTAAGATATCTTAAACGCGTCTGAACGGGAAGATTTGCACATTTCTGTCGAAATCCCAAAAGAATCTTTTTCGAGAAGATATAAACACTGGGAGATAATTGTCCTTTTTGTATTCTTACAAATGCGTCGAGATAAAATCTTGAACTCCAATGTTGTTGTTCCTTCCATCCTCTTGCAAGAGCATATATGAATGAGGATAGCAGCTTGGAAGCTGCCGAAAAGATATTTGTCGGAAATTTCATCCCCATTGCTCAAAAATCACTGTCACTCTTATGACCAGTGACTAAAAATAACATTTCCAAAATCACTGTTAAGGTGTCACACTTTTGGCCTGTTTTTAACGACCATCGCTTTCTAAGGTTAATCTCCACTCTTCAGGGGAGTTTTACCCTAAGGGAAGTTGACCGCTGAAGATGGGATGAGTGAGACCATTATCTCCCAAATCCCGTTGCGGTAAACTGTAGAGACGTGAGGAGGCGAAAGCATTAGTCTAGGTTTCCCGAATAAGCAAACAATACCTCTTCATTTTCTCCATTTAATGCTCAGCTTCTGTTACGGCGATTCTTCGCTGTGTTCTTGCTTCGTATCTTATCCATCCTTCGACCATATATAGTGATAGACCGCGCACTGGTAATGGCTGCCAGTAAGTAATAGTGGTCCGAACTACTGCCGTCAGATGACGTGGCATTAGGCAAAAGTTGTTTCGTTCCCTCCAATTGCAATGCTTTCTTATTAGAGCCCAGCAGAGGCAATATTTTTAGGTCCGGGCCCACCAAGTTAATGTCAGGCCCGGCCAGTTCCCACTAATTAATGTCAGGCCCGACACGGCCCGGCGGGTTTTTTTTTTTTTTTTTTTTTTTTCAGGGTCCGGCATAGGTTTAATTTGCGTAACTGTCACTTGCTTTTACACAGACGGTATCTGTACTGTAACTTTTTGGACTAACTCGAAACTCGTGTAAAAAATAGGCATAAGTAAGTAATAACTCACCATTAACCAGAAATACGGCAAATGCAATAAATAGTGTTCAGTGAACTTAAGTAAATTATCGTCATTTCGTGATCGAAACCTTCGTAGGGTCAGATCACTGTTTGTACGAGTCAAGTACTGTCTTCTTTGACACTTTTGCCCAGAACATAATATAAATTGATGCTCAGTTACGCACACACAATAACATGCTTAATAGTTAATACAACAAACTCTCGTACGCAGAATATGATTCCGTTCTGCTGGCGCGACGTCTTTGATTTTAATTCTTCAGGTTTAGGATATAACTCCCAAAATCCAAATGTAACACAATTTTCCGATTGTTTTGCTCCTCGAAACTCTAATTTACCGAACCCAATATTTATCCATATTTAAAGCAAAGCAAATAACAAATCAAAATTATAAAGACAGAGCCTAAGGAATAGTTTACTAGCAAAATTTATGTATTTCCACTTGTATAATTGCTATGTACTTAAACTCGACTCGTATTTACAAATCTAATACGCAACTCCACTTTTTAAAATAATACACGACATCCATTTTTTATATAAACCTCACCTCAACGGTATACGCAGAAATTAAAGTAATAAATATTCCATTATCAACTTACATAGGTAATATACTTACGGATTTACCATAGTTTCACATACACAATAACACATTCAAATTCAAAAATTGTTGTGGAATGTTACTATGAAGAAATAAAACAGCATTCACTGTGTCGGGATGTAGGCAACTTCGTCTTTCCTCAATAACCAGACCCGCAGTACTAAAATTTCTTTCGCTGCTCGCACTTGTTGCTGGAATGCACAGTACATGTCTTACGAGTCTAGACAACAAAGGAAAACGTTTATCATTTTCTCTTCAAAGACATAAAATGTCTGACGGCGAATCGGTATGCCAAAAATCAATGTACCACCTGACCTCATCTGGTTGCTCTTGAACGGTGTCTTCGTCATCCTCCCAATCACTAAAATTTGATATACGAAAGCGCTTGGTCGGCCGCTGTTCTTCGGTATTTGGGAAATCTACATCATTTTCAAGTTCATGCAGTAACATACTTCTCACTTGGCAATTACTTCGTCCTTTTCAGACGAAGACAACATCTTCAACTGGAGAAAAGGTGGTCATCAGAATGTAGCAATATTGCGTAATTTTTCGGTTTTAAACTTCTCTTCGACGTACTTTTTTGCCCTTCCGGTGACTTTTTCCATGCCTACGAAGCTGCTCTCAAAAACAGATAAATGCGTAAGTAGTTTTTTCCTCCACAAAATCACGGCCGGTAAAGTACATGTTTCTTTTTCCAAATCTTCACTTGCTTCTTCAAATCGCATCAGAAAAGTGATCGTAAGTTTCCTCTTTCAATAAAAGCTAGCCTATAGTATATACCACGGTCTTCTAGTATTTGCATATTTCATCATACTGCTCTTCCACTGATTTAAACATGAAATATTTTGAGTTCCATCTCGTTTCAATGTCCTGGTGAACTGTTTTCTTTAAGCCCTGTGTTAGGCCACTTTGCTTCAGATACGTAACCAGAGCCTTGGTTGATACCAGAAGATCTAAAATTTTAGGCGCTTCATTACTTAGAAATTCATTGTCGAAGGTATTACGCAACACAGTATTTAAAAAATTTGCAGTACAACTTAAACGCACAAATGGAGATAATGCAGCAACGATGTTTCGCCCTTGGTCAGTAACAAATACAATGTTCTTTACCAGGTCCTGAGAAAGACCCATTGTTGAGAAGTGTTTCAAAATCTCTTACCGTATAGCATCACCCGTTTGTCTTTCCTCTGGAAATTTGCACGTAAACAATACTTTACTGCACAACTCCCACCTTCCATCAATGTAATGAACAGTCACTGTGGCATACGTATTTTTCCTGAAGTCATCAGCCCACATATCAGTGGTTGCAGCTAAGAACTTGTTTTCCGCAAAATCTGTTAAAAGCGAAGCTACCGTCTCACGCATTTTCAATAATTTTTCACATATATGGCGTGAAATTGTAGTGGGGTGTGGTATACTTTCTTCCGCTTTGACACATCCCAAAGTCGCGCCGATCTTTATAAAAGCTTGAGCACATGCTTTGAATCCACTGCCAAGAACAACGGCAAAAGAACGCAGCGCAGGTCTTTACAACAAACACATGCTTCAGTGATCTCGGTTTTTTTTTCAGAGATAGAAACCTTCTTAGAACTCGTAGAACAGTAAGATTATATGGTTTGCTTGACTGGCACATCCACTTTGCACTTATATCATCGTAGATGAGACGTACTTGATTTTGCACTGTATGGCAAAAACTGTCTACACTTTAAGCACTGGGCTTAAATTTTCAGAATTAACGACCACAGAAAAGGTAGCTCAAACATCGCTTCCTTTAACGCTCTTATTCAAAAGTTTCAGTTCCCCTGCATCAATTTTCGCTTTCAAATTCTGCATACTCATAAATCTGAGTTAGCAGGTAAGACGATCACAAGCAATATCAATATGCAGAAGCCCACTACTTCCAAGTGCAGCATCGATCCTCAGTTCGGATGCTCTTTTTTTCCTCCCCGAAGAAATCGCCGATCTTTTAAGTGAGCTGTGAGATCACAAAAGCCTTAGCTCATGCGACCTGGCAACAGGAGCAAATCCAAGCAATGTGTGTAGGTGTGTGTGTGGGAGGGGGTGCAACGCGGAGCCACCCGAGTTGAAACAACTCGGGTGGCTCTGAAAGCGAGACTGAGAAGATGTTTTAGTTTGCATTTGGGTGTCCTAAGTCCACGTTCGCTTCTCTTCTCCTGTGGGCCAGCCAGCCAGGAGGCATTGCATTACATCAGTGGCGCCGGAAATCGGGTTTTCGACTCTTCGTAAACCTGTGCTTGTGCTGTGAAAATGAATGTAATTACAGAACAGAACAGAAGCAGAAAACATAAAAAAAAAAAAGCATTTCTTCTAGAAATTTTTTTACGGAAAGTGGCTTTCCTCTGTTTCCTTCACTTGAAAGAGCAGTTTGCATTTTTTAACCCTTCCCTCTGTCTTGACAGCTTTATAAGTTATTTGCTGCGTTTATATTTTCTAAGTAATTTGCTGTATTTATAAGTATATAATTTGTTGTTTTATATGAGTGCGCTTTAATTGATTCCTAATTCCTATAAATGCAAATCATCGTACGGAGCAAGTGTTTTTCTAGTGTAAACTTCCGAAATAAATGGAATATGGATTCAAAGGGGAGAGAGAGATTTCCAAAGATCAAAGACGAAACGACGCGCGCAAAATAAACAAATAAATAAATAAAAAATAGCACAAGGCGGGAGAGCAGAATGATTGCTAGAAACAAGAAATATGATCACGATAAGGAAAAGACAGAGACTTCAAAAACAGAATGACCTAAATTTACCAACAACCGGACTACACGGTACACATGCAAGTGCAGGCACGGCCCGTAAGTTTTAAATTACAGGCACGCTCGGCCCATGCAGGGCTCTATTTCTTATGGCTTCGCAGGCTACTTTTAAATTTTAGCATTTAGTAAATCATGTAAGTTACAACTGCGACTTTTAGGAATATTATATCTAAGGATATACTCATTAGGAAATTGTGATCTATCAAAATTTAATTGCACCCGTTTTGGAGTTACAGAACGAGTCGTCAGGCAGAAGGTGGTCATTACTTTTGTGTGAGTTAGTAAAGCGGTGTTCTCATTGTAAACTTATGATACAAAGCGACAGTATTTTAGTGTTTTAGAAAGTGAAAATTCCCGATACACACAATTAAATCAAAATATACGCCAATGACACCTTGCCGCACTCACAGTAAGTTTACTTACGACATGTATGTACGGGTTGTTTACAGGTCGTGATTTATAATATTGTGATGAATATTTGCAAAAAGTTTAAAACTTGTACTTCGCAATTTTTTTTTCTCATTGCGAATGACTATAGTATTTTGTGAATAGCCACACGTTTTCTAGGTTGGGAATTGAGATATTGTTTTCTGCTCGCTTTGTCTTCACGAAGACTGTCGAAATTGAAACCACGAAATAAAACATAAAGTTCACGCAGGAAATGTATCAAAAACTAAAATTGTCTTTCCCGATTCTGGTAACTGTCACCACCAAAAAAAGGCGTTTGACCTTAAATTGAAATGCTGTACTCTAGTTATTACTGCCACCTGAATAGAATCTATTTAATCATTTAAATTGTTTCTCAGCTGAAGAATTTTCTTCAATGTAGCTCTCGGAGTCACCATAAGTACAACACGAAATAATCTTTTTGCCTAATGTCAAGTGAATTGGGTGTTGCCGCCCCGGTGGCGCAGTGGTCTAAGCGATGGCCTCTGATCATTCGTCTGAAAGGGGTCCGGGTTCGAATCCCGGTGAGGTATGGATGTTGTGTTTGTCTTACGGCACTGGCTCTCTCCCTTCCCTGGAACCAGTGACCCTAAATTAGGGACGGGCGACTGCTTATAGCCCATTGAGTTGCTCACGCTGGTCGTTAAACCTTCAATCAATCAAAAAAAAAAAAAAAAGAATTGGGTGTTAGTCAGAGGTCATGACGTCATGTGCAGTCTATCTGTATGTATGGTCGAAGTATCCATCACAAATTGTGATTCTGTCACGGTTACAAGTAAAACTATGACTTTCAGTTCAGACTTCGTTACAGCTCCGTCACCGCTGTGATTTTCCTTAACGTTACCTTCGTGGAGGAAAATCACTGTTAGACCCACCTTTCTGTTAGACCCACCCACAACCAGTGATTTTCCTGTTTACACTGTGACAGGAAAATCACTGTTAGACCCACCTCTGCTGCTGGATATTTCTCAATATAAGTTTGTTTAGCTGTTCAAAGTAGCATTCTCTGACCATTCGTCCAAGCTGGGCACGGGTACGAGTCCCGGATGAGACTTGGGTGATATGTTTGTCCAGCGGCGCTGGCTCTGTCCCTTCCTTGGAAACAGGGTCCCTAAAATTAGGGACGGGTAACTACTAATATCCCTAAGAGCTGCTCATGGTGGTCGTTAAATCCTTAAATGCATAGAAAGCAGCATTTGGATTTTTCCACAAAATGAGCTAAATTCATAAGCAATCAAGCTCATTCAATGCATAAAACAGTTTAGATGAAGAACAGTGTGTGACCCAAAAGCGAAACTAATTTTTTTTTAAACAAATAATGGAGGAAAGTTAGAGAAATTTATGAGACCGTAAACAGAAAGGGAAGTGAAATGTTAAGGGATGCCTTTAAATGATAGCAAGAAGAAAATTTCGACCTCTTCTGCTGCTTCTAACGAGAGAGTAGGTTTCTCAAAATATAAACGCTGCCCCGGTGGCGCAGTGGTCTAATCGCTGGCTTCTGACCATTCGTCCAAGATGGGGTCCGGGTTCGAATCCCGGTGAAGCATGGATGGTGTCTTTGTCTTACAGCACTGTCTCTCTTCCTTCCCTGAAACCAGTGGCCCTAAACTAGGGACGGGCGACTGCTAACAGCCCACTGAGTTGCTCACGGTGGTCGTTAAACCCCCAATGACGCCCCTGCGGCGCAGTGGTTTAAGCGCTGGCTTATGACCATTCGTCCGGAAAACCCAGGTGACGTATGGATGGTGTCTTTGTCTTACAGCACTGGCTCTCTAAATTCCGTGAAACCAGTGGCCTTAAACTAGAGACGGGCGATTGCTTGTAGCCCATTGAGTTGCTCACGGTGGTCGTTAAACCCCCAATGCCGCCCCGGTGGTGCAGTGGTCTAAGCGCTGTCTTATGACCATTCGTCAGGGAAAAGGTCCGGGTTCGAATCCCGGTGCCGTATGGATATTGTGTTTGCCTTGCGGCACTGGCTCTCTCTCCCTTCCATGGAGCTAGTTGCCCTAAATTAGGGACAGGCGACTGCTTATAGCCCACAGAGTTGCTCATGATGTCGTTAAGCCTTAAAAAAAATTAAATTCCCAATAAAAAAATGCATATGTGTGTGTGCATATATATATAAAAATTTTAATGTTATTCTACAAGGCTATCCTTACCACAACAATAAATAGCCTCAATATCACAGAACCGCAGGATTTTTTGTGACACTTGAGTTTAAATGACGCGAACCTACCTACATCAACCTATGAAAGAAACTCTTTAAAGATCATTCGCATTTATGTTCTAGAAACTGTCAATCGGAGGTTCCTTTGCTTTACCTTGTCCTACAGCAAAATCTTAAAGCGCTTTAAACAGTCTTTTTCTACGTAGGAATGCATTTATCCAAGCAGTTCCATCTTATTCTACAGTGGAGGACAATATGGAAAATACCCACCTTATTAAAATGGAGATTCATCATAAAATTTCTGGCTATTTTTCTAGGGATAAAGTTGTGGTGAAATGTGATCTTTTTCCCCAAACAATGTATATCAGCTAAGATTTCCTTTCTGTCGTTCATGCTTTGTCAATTGTGACTATTTCTTGCATAGCATGCCTTCCATATAAAGAATGAATACATTTTCGTGATTACTTGAGATGCGTACCATCGAGATTTCATTGTACCAGAAAATTAAAATCCAGAATGCTGTTCTCAGGTAAAAAGAATAAAAAAGAAACTCTAATCTTATCCAGTCTGGAAAGTTCCTATTATGAACATTTGCTCAAAATTACTTAGAAAGTGATAATGCCGATCAAAAAACATAAGTAAAAATACATGTACACACATCAGTGGAATATTTTGTAATATTCACTTGACAATTATAAACATCATTTAAACATCGTAAAAGTCGAGGGAAAATAAATAAATTTTGCAAAACGTTGCTTGCGTAAATTAACTCGGTCACAAAGGTTTATATTTTAGCAAACTTTAATCAAAATATTGTTTTTTTTATGTCAAGTCAGTAATAGTAAATCCTGAGAGGAAAAAAATCACCCTTGATCAGGATAAAACTTTATTAGATAGGTTTTATAACCATTATAATAAAATTCACTTTAAAAATATGCGAGACGAGTAACGAATACTTTTTTTATATCATTACTTTCACTCGGAGCATTGTTTTAAATAATCTATTGATAAAGCAAGACTTTTTAAGTCAAAATTGTTTTATTCGTTAAAATGCTCAAAAATTTCATTGTTTCTTAAGAACCAATAATATTTCTTCTGTACGAGAACTCAATACGGAGTTTCGAGACTTCATGCAAAGACCGGAAGTTAAGCTTTGTATAGTGCATATTGAGTGCACATATGTACTTGCAATGCTACAAATTCCAATTCTTTCTTATGGCAGCTCAAGAGAATTTACCTATAAAACTAAAATCACCAAAAGGTCTTCCTTCGCATTTTATTTGTTTCTTATCTTCGTCTTCGAATGAAAGATCTTTAAAAAAAAATACATTTTATGTAATCTAAGATATAGACGATAAATTAATGCTTCAAAAGAATCGAAAATACGGCATTCTTAATGCAATACCCGTTTTTACGGAAAATTTCGGCTGTTTCATGGCAACCACAGAAGAGCTACAGAAATTTAACTGAGTGACGTGGTCACCAGATGCCCTGAAACTAAACTGACCTCAATGTACGAACTTTGAGCGGTCAAAACATGTTCCTTTTTTTTTTATTTTTAATTCAAGCGGTTCGTAATGTCATTTCCCCAATTTTTCCCATGCTAGTGCTAGAAACTTCACAAATAATGCACAAATTCTTAGATTATTTTTATATATTAAAAAGGCCTTTTTTTTATAGTTAATTCGAAAAAAAATCTATAGTATTTTTATACGGTGAATATAAATTGAATACTTTACGTTTATTATTATTTTTAATGTGCAATTCCGGCTTGGTATAATTCTTGAAGATAATTTGGAATTATTTAGATTGCACTTCGTGTCCTATTGTGGGATTTCTCACTGTAGAGGGAAATCCCACAATAGGATGCGAAGTGCAATCTTAAGAAAAATTCGCTATTACAACTCTCACTCTTAAGAAAAATTTATTATAACGCTCACTCTTAAGAAAAATTATCTATTATAAATTTCTCTGGTAACAGCGATGCCGGATTTTCGTGATTTTAATGTATTTTGTCACACCGTTCTATATTATCAGCATCTGCCAGCTATTCATCATTTCTGTCGGCTCAAGAGCTCCCAGGGTACTTGAGCCACTTGTTGTACCTTCGTTTCTCTTTAATATAACTGAGCCACTTAAAACTTCAAGGAAGGTAAATTTTTTCGTCTCCAAATGTTTTTTGGATCAAAAAATAAGTTTCAGTTGACGCTTTAATATCAAAACATCATCTGTTGTTTCAGAAGATGATCAGATTCAACTCCTGACAAAAGCACTCACATTTAAAAGTGGTAGATACTGATCATAGATACGTTCAGAAAAGTCTCATCATACCCATCCTTTTTGTAAATAAAAAGATTCAGCCCTGTTAATTTTGAGATCAGTTCTTAAACGTGATTTTTTTTTTCTTTTCTAGAAAGTCTTAAATTTATTTCCATAGAGCATCCTAAAAATTTGAGGAATGCCACATTCTTTTCTTTCCGTATTGTTTAAATACCAACAGTTTTTCCATGCAATTTTACGAAAACTAATAAAAGAAATTTAGAGTTTGATTGTTTAATATAAGTGGCTGTAAATAAACAAAAAAATTGCAAAAAAAGATGGAAAAGTTTTAGCATAGCTGATTTGAAACATTTCATGTCTTTTGCGTCTAAAGCTTCAAAATTCCAGAATAACAAGCGATCAAATTATCGCTAAAAAAACTTTTTGTATGTTTCATTCGCAGAACACGTAAATCAAAGGTGAATTTTTAGTGTTTCTGAGTAATTTTTTCTGGATAAGAAGCAGCAGCACTGCATTTGCTGTTTTAAAACTTTCCGACAATTGGAAACGGCACACTTGCTGTTACGGTATTTCCAACATGGCGTCTCTCTTATTGTGTCCTTGTCAGAAGAACAACAATTTTACGGTTCCAAAATGTTGCACCCAAGTACGGTTGTCCAGAATTTGTGGGTAGATGCCTTTCGATAGGATATTTTGGAACAGTAAAAATCTCATGACACTTCATTCCCCTGGAGGGGGATGGGGCGCGAATAAGACCAACGCCACATTTTAATTCTATAAGAGCTAGTACGGTGGAATTTCTAATGTGGCTTAAAATAAAATATTAATAAAATACATATTACTAAAGATTCACCTTCCACTTATAAATCCCATAAGGCGCATAACAGTAACATGAAATAAAAAATATTGGCAAACATACTTTGGTTTTACCCTCCTATTTAGCTAGTTGTAAAATTAATATTGCGCAAGGTGTTTCGTGTTAGCGTGTGATATTTTCTCAAGTATGTCATATGTTTCAGAAATGTACACTGAAAAAAAAATAAAGAAACGTTTAAATTATTACTTCAACATAAATAAATTATAGATAATTACACAATGCCATGAATGTTATATGCTGCTAGTGATTCTTATTCGATTATACTTTCTGGCTGTATTTTTTCGTACTAAAATATGCAAAATCAAATTATTCAACGTTCTGAACATGTAAAATGAAAAATCTGATTTTTACAAAAAAATTAAGGTATTTTTACTTTTAATTTTCAAAAGGTAAAAATACCGTAGTTTTAAAATGGAAAATATCTTCACTTTAGGAACTTTAATGAACTTAGTGTTATTTTGCTGGAGCTTCAATCTCCAATACTGTGAGGAGTAAAAAGAGTTTTAACTCCTGTTTTACGGGTGAGAAAGAACCTAAGAGGTCAAGTTGTATGATCTGTTTGTAAAACTACTCATGCATTTATAACTCCTTTTCACTACTGTAGATTTTACAGGTCATTCGTTTTGTTGACTTTGTAGATACGAATTTAGTTTTTCAATCTTAAAGCTGTTGAAAATATCTATGAATAATCTTTTGAGTGTAATACTATGTCCTTCATATTTGTATCATAGGATCGTGATCCACAATCTGTAAACGTTTGAAGTAATGGACAAATGCTTATAAAGAATGTTATGTAGTTTCGTGTTTTAAAGAAATTTATAACCGTCCTGAAAAAAAGTGATTTGTAGTCTGTGTCTTATCTCCGCAAATATAAAAACAAAATATGCAATGCATGTAATATACTTAACTGCTGTTAAAAATCAAATTTTTAAACCTTGAAATAAAGCCTACCATATTGCTTTGCTGTACTCTAGCATTATAAACACAAATCGAATTATTAATGGAAGAAACAATGCGACCCACGTTTTTAAGCCGCTTCATTTTTTGAGAGAGAATTGTTCCCAAAAGGCAAATTCAACAATGCGTAGTTCCATAGCCGCAAACTTTCCAGAAATCTAATGGGTACTGAAGCTCTCAATGAGATGCCCAATGAGTCCATGAGCTCTGAATAAATCCTTTTGGTACCGGAATGTAAGGCCCGAAATCCAATGAGTGTTCATTCTATGAATAAATTATTTTGCTGCTGGAGTTCAGGGGTGAAACGTACTGGTTGCTCGAGTTCTTTTCATATACACACATACATACACACACACACGCAGAGACACACACATTTAAAGTGTAACGTCAATATATGTAAATTAGGCATATGGTTCAACCGATGGTACGTTTTTAAAACTGGGATGAATGTATTTTTATCACAGCTCTTTGGTGCATTGTGTAACTTCTGACACTTTCCACTCACACAGTCTTACTTCAACGGTGGCCACACTAAAATTGCGACGTCACCTGACTCGAAAGTTGGTCCTGCGATCACAGCACACTCTAGCGGCCAAAACAATAAACACTTTTGTTACTTTTATTCAAAAGGCTCTCCCGTAAAAAATCAGTATCATTACTTAATGGGCAACTGTGTACATATTTAAGAAAAAAAAATCCATATATATATATATGAAGACAATGAAATATATATATCAAAATATAAAATATTTATCTTTGACGCGGGAGTTCGGAGCCATTTGATATGATATTTCATTTGGGTTTTTCTTTTCCTTATTAGCATCTTTATATTTTTTGCTGTGTGATTTTTAGATATCGTTTATCGTACGTCTTTTTCTTCAGCTGTGGTCTGGAGTTTATTTGCTGTCATGTACATGTTTGAGAGGTGTTGTTTGTGGTTATATGTATATATATATAAAAGAAAAAAACATATGTATGTAAATGTAAAGGCTTTTCCTCTTATCTATATATATATATAAGCAAAAGGCCATATATTTATGTATAAAAGAAAAAAAAAGCCTATACATATGTATATATATACGAACGTCAAACAAATTAAAAAGGTACCTGATCGGCGTGCGATCCGGTACCTTTTTTAATTTGACACAAAATGTTTGGTTTTGAGTTTTGGAATTACTATTTAATTAAAATAACGTAATAATCCCAACATGTAACAACAAATAATTACATGTGTTTACGTAAAAAATAAGGCAATGAAACATTGATTTGCCAAGCTATTTTTGTATTATACGCAAATGTTTTGAAAAAGACGAAGTAACGGACTTTGCACTTGAAGCATCATGTGAGTCGCATGTATTGCGAGCTATCAAACTGCTTTATTCAAGTTGTCTGGTTTCCTGGTATTACACGAGAGAAAGCCTGCTGAATTCGAGCAATTTTCACACAAGTAAGTTTGAAGACGACCAGATATTTCACAAAATATTATGCAATCTATATAAGAGCTTCGCTCTTTGGCACACCAGACTGATATGCATTAAATACTAACCATTTTAATTGACATTTTGTACATTTAGACGCGCTCAATTCAACCTATAATTCAAAAAATTACAAAATATTAAATGGGACCACAAATGAGTAGTTCAGTTCACGAATCGAAGATTCGAAATTTTAAAGAGAACGCTGCAATAATTTCGATAAACGCCTTCGATTACTGGTTTCCTAAAAGGTTTACTCTCTAACATGATAGCTCAGCCGACCCCTGGATGAGGGGAAAACACGTGACGCCGTAGGTCCAATCTCTTTGAAAAGGGGAATGAACAGATGCTCAGGTAGGAAAGTCAAACAGTCAAAGCAGTAAAGAATATAGAGTTTTTGAAAATAAGCATTGCCTTAGGCTAAATGCTAAGTATGATGAAAAGCAATGCCTCACAGCCTAAACAGTTGGCTTTCATTTAAACAGTTTAATTTAATTTTTTTCATTTTATTTTGTGTTAAAACAATTTATCGTTGGTATTGTCAGAATGCGACACGGAAAGCTTAAGAAGGTAGGGTCTCTCAGAGCTGCTCATCAGTTTTTTCGATAATGGAAACATTAAATATCGTATCCAATGTCAGAAATAGAAGTACTTGTCGGTGGATTAGACATAATCGTCCAAAACTGTTAAAAGTCACTTCAAATGTCTAAGGCTAGAAGAAATCGCCCAATCCTAATTTAGAATGAGTGCTTCCACTGATGATGATATATAAAGAGAAAATTAAGGCCATAAAAACAAACGCAACACCCATACCATACCCGGAATTCAAACCTATGGTCAGCAGCTCGCGCACTTGACCACCTTTATCCAGTTTATATGACCCGTTATGGACAGAAAGAACTAACTCCTTAGTGATTGTAACGTAAAGAGTCTTGGGTGACTGAAGTGGCAGAACTCTTCAGTGATTATCAGTATCACCAGTCAGATTTGTCTTCAGAAACCCCAAATATATAATAACACTTTTTGTAGAAAAAAGTACTTGCTATTTTCATGCAAATACCTACATATTCCAAAGACACTCACTAGTACAGTCAGATTGAATCTGTCCAGAATTCTTAACCACTACATAATTTCAAGCTTATTGAAACTGTTTTCCTATGTGCCCTTTCACAAGTAGAAGTCGATTTTAAAAATATTATCTGACATTTCCGGAATGCCGTAGTTAATGAGCAGCAAGAACATGATATGAATATTTTAATATTCATAGCATGATCACATGCACACATGGATATTTCAGTATCATGTGCAAAAAGAAATTAGCCGCCCGGGTGGCGTAGAAATTAGCCGTCCGGGTGGATAAATATTCTAAGCGCTAGCTTCTGAATATTTATCCAAGATGGGTTTGAGTTCGAATGCAGTGAGGCATGGGTGTTGTGTTTATCTTACGGCACTGGCTCTCTGCCTTTCCTGGAACCAGTGGCTCTAAATTAAGGATGGACGACTGCTATAGCCCATTGAGGTCCTCGCGGTGGTCGTTAAACACTGAACCAAACAAAGAAAAAAAAAGAAATTCAGACACATTTTTTTTATTGCACGCGTCATAAATGTGTGATCATACCGCTATTCTGGTAGCTTAGTAATTACATAATTTTTTTTTTTTTTTTTTTGATTGGAGGTTTAACGACCACCGTGAGCAACTCAAATGGGCTATAAGCAGTCGCCCGTCCCTAATTTAGGGTCACTGGTTCCAGGGAAGGGAGAGAGCCAGTGCCGTAAGACAAACACAACATCCATGCCTGACCGGGATTCGAACCCGGACCCCTTACGGACGAATGATCAGAGGCCAACGCCTTAGACCACTGCGCCACCGGGGCGGCAATTACATAAATGAAAGAACTGAAACGGTAATGTACTAGATGAACATACTCAGTGATCTACACCAATATAATGCGATTTTTCTTCTCTGGCTCCTTGCGCTTACGAACTACGATTGACTGCTGATAGGTGCTTGGCGTTTCAAAGGAAGAACGGAATCAGGGAAATGGTTTTAACACATTATTCTACATAATAGGCTCCAACGTCGACACACTTCTGACACCCTTGCTTCAGCTTTATTAAGCCTTCCAAATAAAGTTCTGATGGTTGTGCTTGAAACCACGTGTCAACAACTGATGTGGTATCGGAAATGGACTGAAATTTTGTTCCCTTCACACACACACACACACACGTTTCTTCAATTTGGAGAACGCAAGATAATCAGAATGATAATACATTACATTTAAGCAGCACCACAACATGAAAAAGAAAATGTGGAAAAAGCGCAATACGAAACAATCCAATGGTAGCATCTTTTTAATATAGGATTAGTGAAGTATTTATATTAATATGTACAACATATGAGTAGTTAGATATCATTTTCCGCTCTCATATTTTCACCTTTTCCCATAAAATCATCTCTACAGAAAACTTCGAAATTGAATCGCCTTGGAATAGCGACGATCCTTCCATCGTAAAGATTCGTTTCACTAAAATTTCTGTGAGTTTTGAGCTGTTCACTATATACATGCATCAGTTTCTGCGAATCAAAATATATACTACTAATCAATTACCATAAATAGGTGCATCCCTATATTAAATGGATGTTGTGTGATTCCTTGTCTCATTTTTCTTTTTACAATGTTCTGAAGCACTATTTATGTGTGTTTAGTTTTTTTAAGTTCACTGATAACATTTGCTGTTTAGTCACAGTCATGATAAGATGTATACTAAAGCCCCCCCCCCCCTCCCTTTTTTTTTATTGTGGTTTGCAAAGCGGCGTGGGGAGCCCTGTTCTATCTTCTAGGGTGATCTTTAGTACCTCCCACTTTGGGTCATCTGATTATTTATTCCATTTCCTCTTATTCTGACCCTTCACCTAGTCATTAATCATGTCGCAGAGTCACATTCTTGTTCCCACAATAATGTTGAAGAAATTCTTTAACTCTTAGATAATGCAGCGACAGGGAGTTCCTAGTCTTTCTAGACTAGCTCTAAATCCTGTACACACACTGTTCATCCTCACACTACTAGAGCTGTTGCTCTTTCCTCGAACTAGTTACCATAAGTAAGGGACAGGTGATTCCTCCTAGTTCCAGATGTTAATAGTAGTCATTAAACTCTATAATAAAGAGGATGACACCAAATTGTCGGGCCTATATTTCAGCTACTGATATCCAGTGGCTGCCTTGTTTATATACAGCTCTGGTATTGTCTCTTCTCCGGAACCAGTGGCCCTAAATTAAGGATGGGCGATTACTTATAGCCTTAGATGTTCAATGGGGTCGTTAAGCTCCAAAACAGACAAACAAACTCAACTCCAGCAACTAATATTCAGTAGCTGCCTCGTCATTTTTTTACGGTTCTGGTGCTGTCAGTTCCCTGGAACTAGTGATCCTAAATTAGGAATGGACGACTGCTTATATTCTTAGGTGCTCACTAGGAACGTTAAATCCCAAAACAGACAAACAAAATCAACTCCAGCAACTAATACCCAGTGGCAGCCTCGTCGTTTCTACAAGACTCTGAATCTGTCCCTTCCCTTGAACCACAGTCCTTAGATTAGGGACGGGATATATCCTTGGAGATATATGTGATCATTAGATTGTAAAATCCGAAACAGACAAAGTGAACTTCAGGAAATAATATCTAGTGAATGCTTCGTTGTTTCTATACGAACTCTGAATCTATCCCTTCCCTTGAACCATAATTCCTGGATTAGGGACGGGTTATTTCTTGTAGCCATGTATGATCATAAGATTGTTAAATCCGAAACAGACAAACAATGTGAACTTCAGAAAACCAATATTTAGTGAATGCCTTGTTGTTTCCTAGATTAAGGACAGGTTATTCCTTGTAGCCGTATATGATCATAAGATTGTTAAATCCGAAACTAACAAAGTGAACTTCAGCAAACTAATATCTAGTGAATGCCTCGTTGTTTCTCTACGACTCTGAATCTGTCCCTTTCCTGGAACCACTGTTCCTAGATTAGGGACGGGTTATTCCTTGTAGCCGTATATGATCATTAGATTTTTAAACCCGAAACAGACAAACAAAGTGAACTTCATCCAACTAATATCTAGGGAATGCCTCGTTGTTTCTATACGATTCTGAATCTGTCCCTTTCCTGGAACCACTGTTCCTAGATTAGGGACAGGTTATTCCTTGTAGCCGTATATGATCATAAGATTGTTAAATCCGAAACTAACAAAGTGAACTTCAGCAAACTAATATCTAGTGAATGCCTCGTTGTTTCTATGCGACTCTGAATTTGTCCCTTCCTTTGAACCATAGTTCCTAGATTAGGGACGGGTTATTTCTTGTAGCCATCTATGATCATAAGATTGTTAAATCCAAAACAGACAAACAAAGTGAACTTCATCAAACTAATATCTAGGGAATGCCTCGTTGTTTCTCTACGACTCTGAATCTGTCCCTTTCCTGGAACCACTGTTCCTAGATTAAGGACGGGTTATTCCTTGTAGCCGTATATGATCATTAGATTTTTAAACCCGAAACAGACAAACAAAATGAACTTCAGCAACTGATACCCACTAGCTGCCTCGTAGTTTCTATACGGCTCAGAAAGCTTCCTTTCCCTGGAACCAAGGTCCCTAAATTAGAGACTAGGGACTTTCTACAACCTTAGGTGACCATGGGATCGTTATACGAAGAAATAAAATTATCGGGACGATGGAGTACATAACGGACTACATTTTAACTAATATACCGGACACATTTGTAAGTTCTACGACATAAATGTAATGAAAAATCCCAAAAGATTTCAGATGGATCAAAATCAGCAGTTAACCTTAATTGGTATAGGAACTGGTTGAAATGATGTACGCTGTAGCAATGACAAACATATAGAACGAGACAAAGTTAAAAAAATTCGGTTTTTTGCGTATTAATATTCCCAAAACAAAATTTATTAAACTTCGTTCTATATGTTATTATTCCCAAAAGATGTCCTTTTGTAAAGCAGCGTATAAATGAAATTTTAAAAATTAAAATAGTGAATCATTGGTTTCCGGTAAGCCAGTATAGCCCCATAAAAGCACATTCTCTTCATTATCGAAGTTTTTGAAATCAGGTAATGTATCACGCTCTTTTCTTTTTTTCAGTATTAAAGTTATGGGATGCATGGCACAAATTTATTTTAGAATCGGCTTCAGAACTACGTTGTCCTGACTAAAAGATCATGTACAGCTAGCCGCATTAGTGAGACGAAAGAAAAAAAAGCAATATGTGTCAAACACATTTTTGTATAGAACCCAAGTAAAAATAGACGAAGGACAGTTTGAAACTCTACCCTCCGTGTGTGAACCTCAGACCTAGTAAAATAGATCCCGTTGCATTACGTGAATAAGTAACTACTTACATCCAGGTTTAGCTAAAATATCGTGGATCATTGCTCTTATGATATCGCACTCTATGCACGTACCCAAATAGAGTAAAATAGACTTCAAAAACGATATTTATCTCTTGTCATTATGTAAATATTTGAAATTTCTTGTTCCTTGGTCTTTGAAAGTGTACAGGCTACTCACGGGATGTTTTGATGTTCTAACTTGTTAGACTGGACAGAAATAGAAAGTCTATTTCACCAGTGGTTAAGATACTTTATAATGTCAACGTTGATCTTTAAAAGTATCCCGCTGTATATTTCTTGCATTTCGGGATATTTTGTATACAAATCAAAATAAAAAAAACATGTTATTTGACTGAAGCACAGCGTCTTTATTTTTTAATGTATCGTTTCGCAAAGATCACTTCGCCGCATTCGAACAGTTAGTTTTGGAAATCTGTGTTATTCAACCTAAATCTCAATATTGGGGAGCATGTGTCCAGGGTCGCCCCTTAGAATTCGCAAAAAAAGTTTGCCTCTCTCTTTGTTCTCATAAAGCAATATTTTTAGGACAAACTGCTCCAGAAGAAAATTCATCATGCCGTTTAGATGCAGTGTATCCCACTGTCGCGGTAATTATGACGATGGACCTCGTGTGTCTATCTTCAAATTCCCTGCTATGGGAACCTCCAAAGAAAATGTATAACCACAATCAAGCGGAAGAATTTTGAAGTGGCCAAGAACTCTAGGGTAAGTAATTGTACCAGGAGATAATAAAATGTTTAAAATATGTAAACTAAAAATACGCTGCTTAAAATAGGTAAGAAGGGATTTTAAACATTTTAAATATAAAGCTACTTAAAATATGTATAAACGTTTTAAAATATGAAGCTGCTTAAAATATGTAAGAAGGAATCTTACATTTTTAAGGGCCGTAGATTTTAAAAAAAATCATACGTTGCTTTTTATCATTATCTATTTTTTAATATACATTGTGTCTATAAATGAAGTATGCAAGTTCAGTATGCTATTAAAGAAAACACGATTAAAAAAAATTACTTTAAATGTAAAGAAACGTGGCAAGTGTTAAAGTTTGTTAAGTCAGATGATAGATGGTGCCAGGTGTCTTATGTAATGAAAAATCACGTCAAACACGAAATACAACAGACATGGCTTCCCAGTGGAGAAAGCAGCGTGTGTGTTTTGGTTAGCGGAGTCAAAATCTCTAACAACAGTTCAGCGTAAGTTCAGAACAGAGTACAAGAGACAGCCACCGACACGAAGAAGCATCGAACAATGGGTAAATAAATTCAAAGCAACAGGAAGTGTCTTGAAAGGCAAAAGCACGGGGAAGCCTTCCATTACGGGCGAAATGGTGGAAGACTTGCGTAAGGCTTATCTAAGGAGCCCGAAGAAGTTCGTCCGCTTCGCCAGTCGTGAACTCGAAATACCGCGACCAACGGTTTACAAGGTTTTACATAAACGTCTACGCCTATATACATATAAAGTGCAATTAGTGTAAAAACTTCGACCAAATGATCAACCACGTCAGAAATCATTTGCGGCAGACGTGCTTACTCGCATTGACGAAGACCCACACTCCCTTTCACGGATCTGTTTCAGCGATGAGTCGACATTTCTGGCAGAGTGAATAAACATAACTGCCGAATCTGGGGCACGGGAAATCCCCATGTGGTCGTAGCACACGAGAGTGGCAGCCCGAAGGTTAATGTCTAGGCTGGCCTAATGGAAGACAGAGTGATATGACCCTTTTTCTTCGCTGAACCAACCGTTACTGTCATAACGTACCTAAGAATGTTAGAACAATTCGCAATTCCACAACTCCAGGGCATTCAAGACACAATTTTCCAGCAAGATGGAGCGCCTTCGCACTGGTCTTTGGATGTACGCAGATCTTTAGACCACCATTCTCCAGGGCGTTGGATTGGACGTGGGAGTCCGACGACATGGCCACCCCGTTCTCCCGATATTACCCCATGCGATCATTTTCTTTGGGGCTCTATTAAGGACATTGTGTAAAACAAAAAGGTTACATCTATCACTGAGCTCAAAGAACGCATTACTGCAGCCTTCCTCCTTGTTACACCTGACATTCTGCAGCGTACGTGGGTGGAACTGAGCTATCGTTTAGGCATCCTGCTAGCAACCAATGGAACTCACGTGGAGACCTCCTGACATTTAAAAAAAAAAAAAAACTTTCACAGTTAACATGTGTGTTGACATTAAAAGTAAGTTGTTATTTGTTGTAGTTTTTTCAATAGCATACTGAAGTTGTGTAACTTCATTTATGGACACCCTGTATATTACCTTTGAAAAAAAAAAAGAAAAAAAAACTGAAAAGATAAGCAGTCCAAGAACGCGGTTTCGCTTTTTCTTTTTCTACTATTTTTTTCGAAGGCGAAAAAATAAACAAAACTGCAGATAACAGAAATTTCCTTTGTTCAGTGAAAAGCGGGACGTCTCAGACTTGCAAAATTAGCGGGAAGTGCAATTTCCAAACTTTTGACGACAAGCTACAGCTGATCCTTTCATATATTCAGTAAAGTATACCCGAAAAAGCTAAAATACAAGGTAATTCAAAATGATTCATCCGAGTTCATTAGATCATAGCTCTATACAAATCAAAGTAATAGCAGCGTAACACACAATAAAATGAAAAGAGGGCCGCCGTGGTCAACGTTCGTGACTGCCACGGAGAAGTCCTCGGGTTCGATCCCAGGCAGGTACGAATGCTCGAACCACTAAATATTCGCGTGCGTCGGATGGGCACGTTAGGCCGTCGGGCCCCGGGTATTGGCCGCCTGGTAATAAATAAGGGCGTCTTCCTTCCCCTTTCTACCTCGCTTCCGTGTCACTTTCCTATCGCGCATTCTAGTCCAAATCTCCTAGCTTCCTATTTCTAAGGGTTGTTTAAGACCTGGGGTCAGACACTCCCGTCCTAAAATCCTCTACATATGATCTGAAAATGAAAAGAAACGCACCGAGTTTACGAATGTAACCGCTAGATGGCGCAACGTAACCCGTGTATCTGCACCTGGGCGAAAGGCCGTCATTGTCATTGTGAAAAATGGCGACCGCACAACAGAAAGCGTTTTGTGTCGACGACAAGGAGCTCCACGGGTAGCCCGCCAGATCTCCGGATCTGACCCCTTGAGACTTTTCCTTATAGGGGTATGTCAAGGATAATGTGTATGTGCCACTATTGCCCACAACACTAAATGAACTCAAAAGTTTGCATTCATAGTGCTCTGCAGTCGTTGACAACAGACATGCTTGATAACGTATGGCAGGAATTTGATTATCGCTTCGACGTATAATAGTTCGCGTGACCAAGTCACATGCAATATTTATAAGGTACGAAAACAGAATTTGGACAGTATTTTTTCTTTATCCTATGTACATTTAATCGTTGTATATTTAGAAACACATAAAATACAGTCATTTGAAATCGGATGAATCATTCTGAATTACTCTATGTCAAAACAACTGCAGGTAAACGACAGAGCGTGGCATGCTAAGGAAACAGTAAAACTACTTAGCTCTGTTAATCAGTATTACTCTTGTTCTTCAGATGGGAAAGGCAGCGAACTTGAGCGAGTTTGATAAAGGCCAAATTGTAATGGCCAGACGACTGGTTCACAGTATTTTCGAGGTGGCAAGGTTCTGTGGAGTGCTTACGGTCAACCGTACCTTCAAAAATGGTCCGATGAGGGAACAAGAAAGATGATACCGAATTTCCGGGTGTAATGAGCACGTCTTTTGAATCCGTTCTGACGCAAATTAAATTTATCAAAACTATTCAACGTCAATGGAACCGGTATGCAAAACAATAGCAACTTACGGAAGAAAGAAGTTTTTCAATTGGTTTTTTAATGCGGCAGATATTGCTGTAAACAGAATCGTGAGCTTACGCCCTCTGGTTGCAGACTTGTGCGTTAAGAAAAATATGAATTTATATGAGAAACATTTCCCCTCAGAAATACTTTCCAACAAAGAAAGAATTTTTCAAATCGGACTCTTCGAAGCAAAGATATGGACAAACATAAGATATGCATCTACACCCCCTGGCGGGAAAATCATGCATTATTTTACGAAGAAAGTATTCTCAAGAGGTTTTTCAATATGAGCATAATCGGTCCAAGAAAAAAAAAATTTTAGTCGAGTTTTCAAGAGCTCAAATTTTGCTGCAAATACATCAGAAGCAGAAATTAACACTTATGCCCCCTGGAGGCCAAACCATTCTTTACCAAATATTAGATATTACATGAAAAACATTTTCCATCAAGAGCTGTATGCGATACAGAAAGAATTTTTCAAAGCGGAGTTTTAGAAGCAGAAATAACGCAGAAAATGTAATTTAGGTTTCGCCCCCTAGCGGAAAGTCTATGATTTACTTGAAAATTTTGAATTTATACGAAAAACATTTCGCATCGAAAACACAATCCAACAAAGAAGGAATTTTTCACATCGGACTCTTAGAACTAGAGATATTGACAAAAAAAAATGTATACATCTACGCCCCCTGGCGTAGAAACCATGCAATATTTTAAGAAGAAAATATTCCAAAAAGATTTATCGACGTCAGTGGCATCGGTCCACGAGCAAATTTTTTTCAATCGAGATTTTAGAAGTTCAGATTTTGCTGCACATGCATGAGAAGCGAAAATTAAGACTTACGCCCCCTGGTGGCCAAACCATTCGTTACCAAAATTAGAAATTATATGCAAAGGATTTTCCATAAGGATCTGTATCCGGTGCAGAAAAAAATTTCAAATCGGAGTTTCAGAAGCAGAGATATCGGGGGAAACGTAATTTCCGTTTACGCCCCCTAGTGGAAAGTCTATGAATTACTTGAAAATTTCGAAATTATTTGGAAAACATGTCACACTGGAAACTCAATCCAATAAAGAAAGAATTTTTCAAATTGTACCATTAGAAGCAGAGATATTGACAAAATAAGATATACATGGTTTTCCCTGGCGGAGAAACCATGTAATATTTTAAGAAGAAAATATTCCATAAAGGTTTATCGACGTGAGTGGCATCGGATCACGAAAGAATTTCTTCAATCAAGATTTTAAAAGCTCAGATTTTATGGCGAATACATCAGAAGCAAAAATTAACTCTTACGCACTCTGGTGGCCAAACCATTCGTTACCAAAATTAGAAATTATATGCAAAGGATTTTCCATAAGGATCTGTATCCGGTGCAGAAAAAAAATTTCAAATCGGAGTTTCAGAAGCAGAGATATCGGGGGGAAACGTAATTTCCGTTTACGCCCCCTAGTGGAAAGTCTATGAATTACTTGAAAATTTCGAAATTATTTGGAAAAGATGTCACACTGGAAACTCTATCCAATAAAGAAAGAATTTTTCAAATTGTACCATTAGAAGCAGAGATATTGACAAAATAAGATATACATGGTTTTCCCTGGCGGAGAAACCATGTAATATTTTAAGAAGAAAATATTCCATAAAGGTTTATCGACGTGAGTGGCATCTGATCACGAAAGAATTTTTTCAATCAAGATTTTAAAAGCTCAGATTTTATGGCGAATACATCAGAAGCAAAAATTAACTCTTACGCACCCTGGTGGCCAAAGTATTCTTTACCAAAAATTGGAAATTATATGCAGAAGAATTTCCATCATAAGCTGTAGAGAAAAATTTTCAAATCGGAGTTTTAGAAGTAGAGATATCGGGGAAAACGTAATTTACTTTTATGCCCCCTAGGGAGAAATCTATGCGTAACTTGAAAAAGTAACTATACCTAAAATACTCTTCGACATAAATGGAATAGAAAGGTAAAAGAATTTTTTCAATCGGCTGTTTAGATGCAAATATATGGAATAAAAATGTATTTTGAATTCGACATCACCTGCATTTACGCCCTCTAGCGGCGAAATTGTGCATCGTAAAAAAACACGAAATGAAGGGTCGTTATTCACATATTTCAAGCTTCCTAATGCAGAAACAATTTTTCAAATCGGACTAATAGTTGCAGAGATATGGTGTCTACAGACAGACGGACGAACAAACCGATAACATAAGCACGATCTTTTTTACAAAAGACGTTCTAAAAACCACGAACAGCTGGTAAGATGTGGGACGACCACTGCTCATCGATGCTAAAGGTAAGCGATGGCTAACCCGTATGCTATGAACCAAAAGAAGGGATACTGTGGTGCAAACCCGTCAGTAATTTGAATGCTGGTGACGGGAGTAATGAGTCACAAAACACAACTTATCGAACCCTACCGAAAATGGTGCGCACGCAGCTCCGAGTGCCCATGCTAGCCTCGGTTCACCGTCGAGAGCATCTACAATGGGCACGCGAGCATCGAAACTAGACCTTGAATGATTGGAAGAAGGTCGTCTAGTCCGATGAATCTCGTTTCCTGTTGCACCATCTGGACGGCAGGGTACGTGTGCGCCATTTACCTGGGGAAGTGTTGGCACCAGGATGCATACTGGGACGAAAGCAAGCAGGTGGAGGAACTGTGATGCGTTGGGAAATGTTCTACTGGAGAGGGAAGTATCACGAACCGCGGGCAAGGTGTGGGCTTACCACGGCTCATCGATGCCAGAGGTGAGTGAAGGCTATCCTGTGGCCGCCCTGGTGCCGCAGTGGTCTGAGAGTTGGTTTATAATCATTCGTCCGAGAAGGTTCCGGGTTCGAATCCCGGTGAGGCATGGATGTTGTGTTTGTCTTACGGCACTGGCTCTCTCCCTTCCCTGGAGCCAGTTACCTAAATTAGGGACGGGCGACTGCTTATAGCCCATTGAGTTGCTCACGGTGGTCGTTAAACCTACAATAAAAAAAAAAAAACCATTCGTCCGAGAAGGTTCCGGGTTCGAATCCTGATGAGGCATGGATGTTGTATTTGTCTTGCAGCACTGGCTCTCTTCCTTCCCTGGAACCAGTAGCCCTAAATTAGGGACGGGCGACTGTTTATTTATAGCCAATCGGCTTGCTCGCGGTGGTCGTTAAACCTCCAATAGCCGCCCCGGTGGCGCAGTGGTCCAAGCGATGGCCTCTGATCATTCGTCCAAACGGGGTCCGGGTTCGAATCCCGCTGAGGCGTGGATGTTGTGTTTGTCTTACGGCACTGGCTCTCTACCTTCCCTGGAGCCAGTTACCCTAAATTAGGGACGGGCGACTGCTTATAGCCCATTGAGTTGCTCACGGTGGTCGTTAAACCTCCAATAAAAAAAACAAAAAAAACCCCTCCAATATACACTGTATTGACAAAGGTCATCGGACACCTAGAAGAGAAACACAACATAGCATTTATTGACATGCATTAGTACGGTGTCGGTCCACCTTTGGCCTTAATGCATGCACTGACCCTTCGAGACATGCTTTCGATAAGGTTTTGGAACACTGCGATAGGTATGAGGCTTCCACTCAGTACATAATGCTGCCGCCAACTGTTGCTTAATAGTAAGCTTGGTTCCAAACTTCTTATGCGGCGCTTTAATCCATCCCATAGTTGCTCTATGGGATTAAGATCAGGGCTCTGTGCTGGACAGTCCACACATGATAAGGAATTATCGTCAAACCACCCCGTAACAGTCCCTGCTTTATGGCTCGGTACATTATTTGCTGGTACCAAAAAAGCTCGGTTCCATAGTATTGCCACAGAGTTGGTAGGTCATAATTGTCCAGAATATCGGGGTAAACGTGTTGGTTAACAGTTTTGTCCACGATGACCAATGGGCCGGGACCATACCACAAAAAACACCTCCCACACGAGTACACTGCCAGCTCCAAACTTGACCCTAGGAACAGTACACTGTGGTAAATAGCGTTCCCCCGGCTGCCGTCATACCCATATACGGCCATCAGACTGATTGATCGTGTATCTGGATTCATCAGTCCATAGGATCCATTTCCATTGATCTACGGTCCACGATAAATGTTCTTTACACCATGCTAAACGACGAGTAGCATTCCCAGTTGAGATGAAAGGCTTATGAGCAGCCGCACGACCACGGTGACCCATGGAAGGAAGTTCTCTCCGAGTGGAGCATGTACATACCGAGGTTCCAGCATTTTTACTCACCTTAACACTGACATCTTGTGCAGTACTCCGTCGATTAGCTGTACCGACTCTCCTGAGGTTTCAACGTCCTCTATCACTGATTTTCTTTGGTTTGCCGGGTACGTTTTGCTGCTTCAGGCACGCCATGTGTCTTCCACTTATTCAGTACATCCAAAACAGTTGGCTTGGGTATTTTTAAACGCCCCTCGGTTTCTCTTATGGACAACCCACTAATATAACACTCAACAATCTTTCCTTTCTCAAAGTCAGTTCTCTCCCGCCGCGACATTTTCACAGAACCTCACAGTGCAATATGAAGGCTTGTTTTTATACCGTTTGCAGCTGTACCACGCATCTTAACAACGCAGTGGATCGGTTCATTTGCTTTTGAAGGGGTGTCAGGTGACTTGTTCAAAATAGTGTATATTTAAAAAAAAGGGGTGGGGAGCTATCCCGTATGGTGCAAGCCAACAGAAGGGATTCTGTGGCGCAACTCGCTGGTAATTTGAATGCTGGTGACGGGAGTAACGTATCACAGCACGCAACGCGTAGAACACTGCTGAAAATGGGGCTGCGTAGCCTCAGGCCGCTCGGAATGCCCATACTAACCTCTGTTCACCGTCGAAAGCACCTACAGTGAGCACGCAAGCATTAAAACTGGACTTTGAACGATTGGTTGTCTGGTCAGATGAATCTGGTTTCCTGCAGCACCATGTTGTTCGCCAGGTACGTGTGCGTCGTTTACCTGGGGAAGTGTTAGCACTAGGATGCACTGAGACGAAAACATGCCGGTGCAGAAAGTGTAAAGCTTTGGGCAATGTTTTGTTGGGGAGCCCTGAGTCCAGTCATTAATGTTCAAGAAACTATGACGTCTGCTATCTACCTAAATATCATTGCAGAACAGGTACATCCTTTCATGACAGCCAAAATATTTGGTACATCCTTGCAGAACAGGTACATCCTTTCGTCCCTTCTAGCAGTGCCTTCTTTCAGGAGGACAAAGCGCCATGCCACACTACTCGGATTGTTCGAGAATAGTTCGCGGAACATAAGAAAGACTTTCAGACTTTCAAGTATTGCCCTGGCCTATGAGTTTTCCAGACAGCAATCCAATCTAGTATCTGTAGTTAATACACACAACTGACGTGGACTAGGAACATCAAACAGAAGTCATCGCCTTTTCCACGTTTAAAAGTGAGTAACGAAAAAATTCTAAACGGTCGCCACATGAAACCGAACCCAGGGTCTTCCAGTTACGCGCCGGACATGTTACCACTGCACCACAGCGGCCTCGAATTCTTCAGACTTACATACGACTAACTTCCAAACCACATGGCAGGCTGCTTCTTGAAGCCCCGCACAATTCTGGGGACTCTTTTTTTTTTTTTTTTTTTTTTTTGATTGAAGGTTTAACGACCACCGTGAGCAACTCAATGGGCTATAAGCAGTCGCCCGTCCCCAATTTAGGGTCACTGGTTCCAGGGAAGGGAGAGAGCCAGTGCCGTAAGACAAACACAACATCCATGCCTCAACGGGATTCGAACCCGAACCCCTTTCGGACGAATGATCAGAGGCAATCGCTTAGACCACTGCGCCACCGGCAATTCTGGGGATTCACCAAAGATGGAAAGCAGCAACTGAACAAATATAACTAGGAGGTGAATGAATAATTAATACACACAAGTGGCTTGGACTAGGAACATCAAACAGAAGTTATTACTCTTTCCACGTTTATAAGTGGTCACGGAAAAATTCTCATCGGCGCCACCGGGAATCGAACGCAGGGTCTTCCAGTTACGCGCCGGACATGTGATTTGGCAGTTAGTCGTATGTGAGTCTGTAGAAATCTAGGCCGCTGTGGTGCAGTGGTAGCATGTCCGGCCCATAACTGGAAGACCCTGGGTTAGATTCCCGGTGGCGGCCAATGAGAACTTTTCCGTGACTCTCTTATAAACGTAGTGTCTTCGGTTTGTGTTGGAACAGCAAATCCGATATGCGGCGGTTCAACAACATAACTTATAAGAGTTAAAGGGTCTGCTGGTAATCTGTCGGTACCAGATATCACAAGACATCTGTAAAAATCTTGTAGTGTCTATGCCTCTTCAGGTAAGAGCTGGTTTGGCTGCCCTTGTAAGTCCAACATCATACTAGGTAGATGATCATAATGCTTTGGCTCTTCAGTGTACAATTAAAAAGGATGTGCATTTCCTTGGTCACAAGACCATGTATTGTTAATACTAAGACAGCATCATGCCGTGCCGCAAAAGCAGCGTTTGGAAAATTTTGAAATTGAATGTTAGTGCTTAAAACTCACGTTACTCCTCAAGAATTCACGTACCGCTAATTCCATAAAAGAATCTTGTAGTATTGAAAATGTTAATTCCCTTTGAGTGAGATAGTTTTAGTATCGCTACGCATGTTCCAGTTCTTTTGCACTGAAAATTAGATACAAGTTTAGGACCAATCATCGCCAACTAATAGTAAGTGTCTGAATAGCACACCTTCACTTCAAAATAAATTCTGATTTCTTTTATCAACGCGTTTTTACACACGATAAATGACATATTCTTTAAGCGCAAATTACCAAAACTGCGGTAGCAGCATATGCACATCTCAAAAAGGTATTTCCCCTGATCTCCCTTATGCAGCACCGCGCCGTTATTAGTGTGGCACCCGAAGTGTTATGGTACCGCGCCTTTACCGATGTGTCACCCAAAGCGCGTCAAGTTAGGCACCTTGTGGAAAACCCTATGAAAGCACCACTGAGCTGGTAGATACCATCATCTATGCGTCGTGCACGAAGGCCCCATTGGTGTCTGCCAGCAATGCTGACAGCTCTTGGCGAGCTTATTGTGCTGATGCAGCGCATACCCCTAAAGGAAACGTGTCACGAAGTACGATTTTGTCAGCTGTCGCATTGTCACGCTGCGCGAGATTGAATACCAACTCGTAGTGAGCTTTACAGGCATCACACGCACTTGAAATACATTCACGGACAATGAAATTTGCACACCAAGAAGGAAGCATCGGATTGAACTGAAATTTTATGGACGTAATGATACAGATGAATGATAAACATGATGGCAAAAACAGAGCTGCAGGGCAATTACAGAAGGATCTGTGGCATGCAGTACGGTCATCTTCGATAGTGCGTCGCACCGCCTCGTGCAGCGATACATGCTGCAATCTCTAGCCCTGTGCTGCAATACCGTCCGGCATGGAGGCGAACAAAAGCCTGATGTTGTCCTGCGGCAGACAGGCACACACGTGTTGGATAGTGTGCTCCAAATCCCAGATACTGCGGCACGGTGGCAGCTGGTGTTCCAACTTGTATCATAATCAATGCATAGCGTGATTTTACTAAATAACTTCTATTCGTATGATAGCGGTCTTGCGGTTGCCTCTGAAAATCATAGGCGTAGCCAGGAGTATGAGAAAGGGGTCCTCGGGTCCAGACCTCCCCCCCGTTGAGGGGGACTGTGCACGAATTTAAAGCGTTATATATTACTGTAGACATCATACAAGAAGCAAGTGGAGAAATCGAAACAGTACTCTCCCAAATTTTCACTCAATGCCTTCATGAAGGGAAGATTCCTGAAGATTGGAACAAAGCTACAATGATCCTGCTACATAAAAAAGGTGACATTGAGGATCTCAGGAACTACAGACCTATCAGCCTCCTATCAGTGGTTTATAAAATCTTCACTAAAGTTCTTTCACACCGTTTGAAGGTAACACTGGACATGGCTCAACCGAGAGAACAAGCTGGATTCAGGAGTGGCTACAGCACAATAGATCATATCCACGTACTGAGAGAACTAATTGAAAGAGCGAGGAAATATGAACTTCCATTGTGCATGGCTTTTATCGATTATGAAAAAGCCTTTGATTCGGTGAAACCATCAGCAGTTACCACGGCTCTGAAATCCTGCGGTATTGAGGATGCATACATTAATATTATTAATAACATCTATGAAAATGCAAGTGCAAAGATTCGGCTGTTTGAAAATACAACACACATAAAAATTGGAAAGGGAGTGAGACAAGGTGACACCATATCTCCGAAGCTCTTTAATGCCACATTGGAGGGTGTTTTTCAGTCGCTGAGCTGGGAAAACAAAGGGATAAAGATTAATGGAGATTATCTAACCCACCTTCGTTTTGCTGATGACGTAGTCATTTTTGCACCTACCCCATCAGAGCTGCAGAGTATGATCCAGGAACTTGCTGACAAGAGTAAAGAAGTGGGGTTAAAAAGGAACTTTCAGAAGACATAAGTGATGTTCAATGCTTTTACAAGAAATGAAGATTTATCGATTGATGGAGAAAAGCTGGAGATAACAGACATGTACGTTTATCTTGGACAGCAGATATCAAGTGAGGGTCACATTGATGAAGAAATTAATCGGCGTAAAAAACTTGCCTGGAGAGCTTTTGGAAGAAACAGCATAATTTTCAAGAGCAATATGCCATTATGTCTTAAAAGAAAAGTGTTTGATCAATGCATCCTTCCAGTGCTTACGTATGGTGCAGAGACGTGGACCTTAACGAAAAGAGACATACAAAGGCTGCAGACAACTCAAAGTAGCATGGAGAGGTGCAGGCTTGGTGTAACCAGGAGAGATAAGAAGAGGAACTCGTGGATCCGAAAAATGACAAGAGTGGAAGACATGATCAGAGTTAAATCCCTGAAATGGCAATGGGCTAGGCATACTGCCAGAAGGACAGACCATCGATGAACAGCCGAAATTTTAGATTGGATTCCAAGGGACAGAAAAAGGCCCAGAAGAAGACCACATGGGAGATGGGTGGATGAAATTCGTAAGAATGCGGGAGTGACATGGAGGAGACTGGCACAAGACAGAGCGTTGTGGAGGAAACTTGGGGAGACCTTCGTCCAGCAGTGGATTGATAATGGTTGACGATGATGTTGATGATGATGATGATGATGATATATTAAAAACGTTTTTCTCAGTAATGTTTCTTCATTTTTTGACATTTAAAGACATTTGGCTTATGCCCACTTAAGAGTTTTCTTGTTTTTTCTCTCGGAGGCTTTCACCGATGGACCAAATCAATGCCCCCCCCTCTAAAAAAACTTTCTGGCTACGCCACTGCTTAAAATGGATCTGATGGATTGAAAAACAAAATACAAAGATGGGAGGTCATATTAAGTACCGAATTAAAGCAGAAAATGTTCATCACATCTGAATAAATCTGCCAGATTGCCAGATATAACAACCCGATCGCTGAGTTTAGTTGTAGTGTAGTATGGTTGATGCACAAGTTCATGCCATTTTATTTCACGAGTGTTTCCCAGATCATTAGTGACGGTGCAGATGGCCAATTGTATATCAAAATGTAGCCAGTAATATTGTGTATTTAAATCACATTGCGTTGTGTGATTGTGGCTAATGGTTTTTTGGTTTTAAGATCCTGAAGTATGGAGTGTCAAGTAGAGAGGAATGAACATTTCCGACATCTGCTCCTCTAACGAGTTTAACAAGGGATCCAGAGCCGCTGAGGCTACTCGACAAATCTGTGCTGTGTATGGGGAGGATGCTATCGCTCCGAGGACAGCCCGCAAATGGTTTGAGCGGTTCTGAGGTGGCAATTTTGACCTCAACGACTCTCCACGCTCAGATCGTCCATCTCCCTTTGATCAGGATCGTTTGAACCATCTCATCCACTTGGATCCGCGTCAACCCACACGCGAATTGTCCACTGAGATGGACTGCGACCAAGCCCCAGTGGTGCGACACCTGAAACGTATGAGAAAGGTCCAGAAATTGGAGTCTTGGGTGCCTCACACTCTCACCGAGGACAACAAGTATCAGCGTGTTGCCATATGTAGTTCCTTGCTCGCCCGTTATCGCGAATGTTCTCAGCAACACAAACCCTTTCTGTCACGTATTGTTACTGGAGATGAAAAGTGGTGCCTGTACGTGAATTTCGGGCATCGGAGGGAATGGTTAAGCCCAAACAAGACGTCCACACCATGTCCATCCTGCGACGATCATGTTGTGTGTCTGGTGGAACATGGAAGGCATTTTTCACAGGGAAATGCTGCCAAGGAATCGGACCATCAACGCTGCACTCTATTATGAGCAACACCGCCATGTGGAGGGAGCAATTCAGCAGAAACGGCCACATCGGCGCCATGGTGTCCTTCTCCAACATGATGACGCACGCTCTCGCAGTGCGAACATGACCAACATGGCCATTCAGGACATGAAATGGGAGATCCTTTCACATGCGGCCTATTCTCCAGATGTCGCCCCTTCAGACAATCACCTGTTACGATCTCTGTCGAATGCAATCCGTGGCAGAACGTTCAACAATGATGTTGATCTCCAGAATTTCCTTGATGATTTCTTCGCAGCAAAACTTGCACGTTTTTTCAAGAATGGCATTGCAGACCTATTCAGACGTTGACCCATCTTCGTAAACAATGGGGGGGGGTACGTAGTTAATTGATTCCGTTTTTCCTTCTGATATAATACATTCCTGTAGTGTGGTGAAAAAATACGCCATGAACTTATGCATCAACCCAACATTAAGTAATATTACTGTAAAAAAAAAGTTTAGTCAGCCTGCATTTAAGTTAGTAAATTAATACTTCTAGATGAAATTCTTCAAGTTCTAGCCGAAATAAGCTTCACAAATCCAGAACAGCAGCCTTTTACCTTATTCTTTTGTCTTTTTGTTCGTTTGTTTGTTTTTGTTGGGTTTTTTTCATTTCAAAAGCAAAACGAAAAAAAAAAAAAAACGAAAATTGTCATTTCTGGGCCCTCCAGCATCGCGGGACCCTGCGCTTGGGCTTCGTAGGCTTTTCTGTTAATCCGCCCGTGACAACACGAGTATAAAACTATATCTCATTCCTTTCTCTCTCTCTCTCTCCCGTTTTCTTTCTTTAACGAAAGATTGGTTTTACTGTGCCTAAATGAAATAGAAAGCGTTCCTGCATATTTTATAAAAACATATTTCTCATGAATTTCAGGACAACTAGTACGTCATGACGTGGATTATCGGTTGGTTGGTTGTTTTTTATGGCGCAAGGGGTTCGACCAAAGAGCGCCAGACACATGACCATCAAAGAAGGATATTTAAAAACGTGGTATAAGAGTTAAAACCAGGCCGATGCCGTAAAAGTGAAAAATGAGAATGAGGAAAAGTTTAAAAACTAGATAAGTTCAAAACGAAAAGACGGAGGATGTATCACATTGGTCACCCAAGATCCTCTGCGGCGTGGGTGCGGTATCGTAAGGGCCGGCCCGTGATATTGTTCATGCGTGGGCAAGGTGGAGGTCTGGCCGCCTTTAAATGAAATTAAGATGTTTTGTAACACACATACCCCCCACCCCCACCCTACACACTTTTCATGAGGCACGCAGTCCACATAGTGATAGCATAATTTATGGAATTATCTTCCAAAAATTCAATGAAAACCTGCACAAATTGCCAGTTTGTATTTCGAGGGAGAATCCTGTAAGAATACACATCAGGAAAAAATACTTTCTTTGGGAATGCTTCGAAAAACTTTCAGAACAGACAACATAAAAATGAAATATTGAAAACCGACTGTGGAATGTATATCAGAAATGACGATGGGGTATGTTTTTTTCATACAGCCAGGGTGGGGGTCAAACTAACTTACATGGAAAATTCCCAAATACTGTTTTTACACTTTAAAGTTTACAGGAACTTTCTTTTTTCCTTTCGATTAATAAAACATTAAGTTGGAGTCCCTTGATTAATGCGAGGCTTGAGACCAACCCATTAAAATAGCACTGTATGCACGAAAGTATCTAAAGAAAAACAGGGATTGAGGAGCTACCTTAATTTTGTAGTGTACGCATATTAATTTAGTTTCTCTTTTTATTATATTAGCAATCTGGATTTCATTAGCAATTAGGTTAAAACAAATAGTTCAAAATCCGTCGAAAATGAAATTTAAAAAAATGTATTTCCTTCCCCACTGAAATCTCAATTTTCTTTTTCTCTCTAAATGATTAGAGTATTTTTCCTGTATTCAGTCTCTTCACCTCATACGGGTAAAATGAGAATTGCTAAATCACATGTTGTACCAACCAAACATGCCGATTTTCTACTCGGTCCTAGGAAGACAAAAATTCACACTGAAACAAATATTCTCATCGAAGCTGTCATACCGTCCTCCCTTTTATGATGTAATTAGTTTAAATTGCGGATGCAGTCACTTTGAAAATGATACCGTGCTATATTGGCTATAGCAAACGGGAGGGCGCCTACGGTTGTTTCTGATACCGTGCGCCCTCTCCGTTACTATGATACCAACACTAGACGCCCTCCCCGTTACTATGATACCAACACTAGGCGCCCTCCCCGTTACTATGATACCAGCCCTAGGCGCTCTCCCCGTTACTATGATACCAACCCTAGGCGCTCTCCCCGTTACTATGATACCAACCCTAGGCGCCCTCCCCGTTACTATGATACCAACCCTATGCGCCCTCCCTGTTACTATGATACCAACCCTAGGCGCCATCCCCGTTACTATGATACCGTGCTATAGTAACGGGGACGGCGCCTAGGGTTGTTTCCGCCCTGCTCCTGGCCTTCTGCTTTGCAAAACAAGGGGTAGGTCAAGATGCGAGTGACAATCGATCTTTGGAGACATTTTCATGACTGTAGCCTCAAGGTGAGTAATGTTGTCTCAGGTCCAGGAAGAGACACAAAGATACAGACTTCAAAAATAGAAAGGCTAAATATACTGGCTTAGAAGAACGGCAGAGAATGAGAACTGCTATAAAATATTGCAATCAGGAATTCGCTTTTATGTAATACTACGGATGAAACAAACGCGATTAATTCACAAAGAAAAAAGGGCAAATAATATGTATTTTATGAAACAGTATATATTTTAGATCATTATCATATAAGCATAATATATATATTTATATGAAAAAGCTAAAGCAAAATAAGGACAGTCTACCGGCCAGCCCCCCCCCCCCCCCCCCATATGACCGCTGACGTAGGGCAAGCCCACGTCGCCCACGCCTAGGGCCGGCCCTGGCTATCATCTAACAAATGGGAACGGAAATGGTGAAAGCGATGATCACGAAAACGAGCGCAACAACGTAGAACATGAGTGAGGGTGAGTCTGCAATTGCAGGTCTCACACATCGGGGCAGTGCCGCCACACAGCAAGAAGTGGTGGATAAAAGGACAATGCCCAATGCGGAGACGCGCAAGTATAACTTCCTCACGACGGTTTGTTCGCAAACTAGATGACCATAGTCTGATCTGTGGTTTGTTGGAGAGAAGTTTGTTCCTGCACTGTTGAGACCAGAGGGACTCAGCAGTGATGAAGTGACGGATGCCAGGACGAAGATCTCTAAAAGACAGTGGCAGTCGAGTGATCGGCATAGAGGCGACGGATCTGGCAGAGGTATCCGCCAGCTCGTTACCCCGAAATCCAACATGGCCAGGAACCCAACAGAAGCGAACCAGGAATCCAGCACCAGACAAAGTCCACAGGAGGCAACGAACAACTGTGGTGACTGGAAAATCATTGCCCTCTGGAGAAGATAAAACTTGGATGACTGACTGAGAGTAAAGCATGGCGCGACGATGGAGTCCAGACTGGATGTGACGCAAGGCGAGGAGCCCGCATACATCTCCACCAAGAAGACTGTCGCTTCCGGGGGAAACCTCTCAGCATAGGTCTCATCACCACACGCAAATGCTAAGCCTACAACATCACCGGATTTCGAGCCATCGCTGAAGACAGGCACGAAATCGGGATGCAGCGAAAGGTGCTCGGAAAAAAGCTGCTGGTACACCTGTGCAGGCAGCTTTTTGCAGAGCACCTAGAAAGTGAAAGATCAGCAGTTGCCTGAACTGGCTGCCAAGGGGTATCAATAAAAGCCGTGGTCACCATTGTGGTCAAGGCCAGAATCGCGCCCCATGTTCCACAGGCGAATCCCAACAGTGTGAACACAAGAAGGACAATTGGAAAACAGGCGTGCACATTGTGGTTGGAAGACGGGAGCATGCAGTGGATGATCAGGTAGCTATTTCAGTTTGGTATAGAACTGGAGAGACAGTTGCTGACGGCGAAAGTGTAACGGCGGTTCGTTAAACTCGGCATAAAGACTATGCACGGGAGACGTACAGAAAGCTCCGGTGCAAAGCCTGTGATGAACGGGATCGAGAAGCTGTAAGACAAGGCCCGGCTGATCATTACGTCGCACAGTTATAGTCCAACCTTGACCGGACAAGAGAGTGGTAAATGCGAAGCACTGAGCACCGGTCAGCCCCCCACGACGTACCGGAGAGGACCTTCAGGATACACAATGAACGCATGCACTTCACCTTTAAGGATATAATGTGAGGTTGGAAGGGGAGTGCGCGGTCGATGGTCAGTCCTAGGAACTTAACTTCTGTCACTACAGGAATGGAAATGCTCCCCGGAAGGAGGTGAGGGTCCAGGTGAAGACCTCGTTTGCAGCAAAAATGCACACAAACAGTTTTCTGGGAGGAGAAGCTGAAACCATTGTGAGAAGACCAGGAAGATATCTTATCAATGGAAGACTGCAACTGCCTCTCAATTGTGCGCATGCTGACGGAGGCAGAGGAAATCTGAAGATCACCCACATGCATCGCCCTACGAACCATCGGAGGAAGTAGGATGAAAATGTGTTGACACGAAGGATGAAGAAAGCGACTGATAAAATGGAGCCCTGAGGGACACCTCTTGAGAGTAAAACGTAGAGTGGGACGAACGGACGCGCACACGGAATATCCAGTTCTGGAGAAAACCAGCAATAAAAGTTGGTAAGTTACCCCGAAATCCGCAGATCACGGAGAATGCAATATCTCCAAGTGGGATCGTACGCCTTTTCGATGTCAAGAAACACGGAGACCATGTGCTGACGTCGAACAAACGCTTCCCTGATCGACATCTCAAGGCGAAGGTGATGATCAGTGGAACAGCGAAAACGACGGTAGACGCTCTGGTGAGGTGACAAAAGGTGATGGAATTCCAGAAAAAAAGATAACACGAAAATTGATGATACGTTCGAGAACTTTGTGGTCATAGCCATCGGTCAGTAGTTGAACGTGTTCATCGGATCTTTACCAGGCTTGCGAACTGGTAGCACAATACCCGTACGCCAAGACTCGGGAAAAACGGGCTCCTGCCAAATCCTGTTAAACAGGATTAGCAGACAGTCAAGAGATGGTGGAGAAAGGTGCTTCAATATTTCAAAATGGATGTTATCTGGTCCGACTGATGTTCGTCCAGACCGATTTAAATCGATCTTTTCCACCGCTGTCAATAGGCTGTAATAGTCCTCCGAGCAAAACGGGCGGAAGGATACGCTTTTCCTCTCAAGCCACGTCTGAAGCTCTTGGAACGAAGGAGGAAAATTGCTGCTGCTAGACACAGAAGCAACTGCTGCGCCAGGTCAATTAGCAATACCCGAGTGTTAGTAACCGTTCCTCCACCACTCTCGAGATCGGAGATCTCTCCAGATGGGTACTTTCCCCGAATCTTGCGGAGCTGGTCCCAAACGATCTTGGAGCTGGTAAACGAGTTGATCCCCGATACATTCTGAATCCAAGATTCTCGTTTTTTCCAACGACGAACCAGTCGTGCATAAAAAGCAAGTAATTGACGTCCGTGGGGTATAGAATTGACGTCTGTGGGGTATAGAACTGACGTCTGTGGGTATCCGAGATTCCCGTTTTTTCCGATGACGAACCAGTCGTGCATAAAAAGCAAGTAATTTGACGTCTGTTGGGTATTGACGAAACCTACCCCAAGCCTTATACTGAGTTTTACGACCTGCTTTGCACTCGGGATGCCACCAAGGCTTCGGACAACCTGGAAGTGTAGTTGTCTTCGGAATGGAAAGGCCCGTCGCATGCACAATACATTCGGTAACCGCCGCAACGGCGTCATTGACTTTACCCGTGGAAACCATAGCAAGAGCAGTGAATGGCCGCCCCGGTGGCGCAGTGGTCTGAGCGCTGGCTCATGATCATTCGTCCGTGAATGGTCCGGGTTTGAATCCCCGTGAGGCATAGATGTTGTGTTTGTCTTGCGGCACTGGCTCTCTCTTTCCTGGAACCAGTGACCCTAAATTAAGGATGGGCGACTGCTTATAGCTCATTGAGTTGCTCACGGTGGTAGTTAAACCTCTAATCGAAAAAAAAAAAAAAGCAGTGAATGCGTCCCACTTGACCTGATCAATATTCCATCTAGTGGGACGGGTAGGAGGACAGTATCCGTCGCCCACGAACCCAAGAAAAATTGGAAAATGATTACTGCCGAGGAGATCACCAGACACGCTCCAGGGCCAGTCAGGAAATATGGACGGGGAACTTAACGACAGATCAATGGCTTAGTGCGAGCGGCTGGGTTCATGAAAATAGGTGCTCGCCCCTGTGTTATGGAGATAGATGGACGTGCTGGACAGGAGGGACTCGACAACACGGCCCCGTAATTCCCGACAGCGGATGATGAGCATTAAAATCTCGAAGAAAAAAAAAGAGGAGGCGGCAGCTGGTCAACCAAGTCTTCCTTCCCAGTCGGAAAGGCTCACTGCTTCATCTGGTGGTAAGTAGATCGAGCAGACGGTGAGCAGAATGGCACAAAAAATCTCACCGCCACTGCTTGCAGATTCGTACGCAGAGCGACGGTCGTGACAGGAATACCATGAGGCACAAAAGGGTCACTCCTACACATGCGATAGCCTCGTGGTAATGATCTTTACGGGGAAATGCTATGTCTGCGCACCGAAAGAGCATCTGCAGGGCTGAGTTTCGTCTCTTGGAGACACATGCACACCGGTGAATATGAAGACAGCAAGCCCTTCAGATCGTCAATACGAGGGCACGCGGATTTTCTCTCATACTGATAAATATAAAGCTGTACTTTGTGAAAATTGTTTGTTCTGGACAAGCGAAAGCCGCGCCTCAGGAATGGCAATAAAAAATTCAGAATTCTTGATGTCTGGTAACTCAAATATAAAATAATATTTTGCTTTATCAGAAGAAATTTTAAACAGCAAGAAATAAAATAAAATCAAAATATCAATCCGCAGTAGCGGACTGAGAAAAAATACCTGGGGTGTTGCTAACTACTAGGGGCCTATATACCAGGTCGTTCAGAAAATAATGGTCGGTTTGGAGGGTAAAAATGAAAGAGACATACCCCATAGCACACAATCTTGTTTTATTCTAAATAGGCAGCTTCAGGAGCTACACACCTCTGCCAGCGAGTGACAATGCCAGTCCGGAAGAAATCTAGCTCACTGGATGCAAGTCCCGGAATGCAATTTCGACCTCCTCCTGGTTTCTGAATGCCCTGTTCTTGAGGTAATTACATGAACAGGTGGAAATCGGAAGGTGTCAAGTCAGGCAAATAAGCTGGATATGGATTTCGAACCTCAGTTCATGTAGTTTGTTTTGTCATTTGTGACACGTGTGGTTTCCCGTTGTCACGGCGAGGCATGGGACCGTCCTGTTCACCAAAGATGGCTGCTTGGAACACAACTTCTTTTTCGGTCAATTTCTTCACAGTATGTGACTGAGGTAATGCTTTCACGAGCATTCAAGAACCTGTGGTGTATGACACCGTGAAAGTCCATCACACTGTCGAGAAAATCTTCTTTGGGGTCAACCCTGATTTAGGATGTTTCGTTGGTTCACCATGGTTCAGCCACTCTCCAAATTGCTTACCGTTGTTGTATGTCACCCACTTTTCATCACAGTTTACAATGCGATCAAGTAGGGAGTTCCTTTTTTTATTTCGAAGCAGGTTACTGCACATCTCAAAGCGTTGTTGTTTCTGATGCTCCGTCAGTTCGTGTGGGACCCACGTATCAAGCTTCTTTACCTTACCAACTCGGTGGAGATATTCTGTAACGGTTGACACCGACAAATTGTACTGTTTGGCGAGTTCTCTAACTGTGACGCGAGGATTTGCCTCCAGAACGTCATCAATGACCAAATGTCGTCGTCGGCCCTCCTCATCTTGTAGGCGCGTGTCACCAGAACGAAACTTTTCATACCACCGACGAACAGTGCGTTCCGATGTTACCTCTACGCCCCATGCCTCGACCGCATTACGGTAGGTTTGTGCAGCATTATGACTCAGTTTGAACTCACTTCCTAACATGTATAGCCCATTCTCGCACGAGTAGCAACGACTGTAGCTCAACCGATTACAGCGTGTATGTGGCGTCTGAGTCGCCCTTCGACTCGTACGAATGTCACTGCGAGCGGGTTGGTCTGTAAGCATTGTGGGAGAGCTGAATGTGACACCATCGACCTGATATGTGAGTGTATTTGCCGAAATGCAAAAGGTTAGGAATATACGTTTTACAAGGGTTCCCTTTTTTTTTTTTTTTTTTTTTGATTGGAGGTTTAACGACCACCATGAGCAACTCAATGGGCTATAAGCAGCCGCCCGTCCCTAATTTAGGGTCACTGGTTCCAGGGAAGGGAGAGAACCAGTGCCGTAAAACAAACACAACATCCATGCCTCACCGGGATTCGAACCCGGACCCCTTTTGGACGAATGATCAGAGGCTATCGCTTAGACCACTGCGCCACCGGGGCGGCAGGGTTCCCTTTGAAGTCGGCGCTGTACGTATTCTCTTAAATGGAAAAAAGCAAGGTAAGTTGGGTTTCAGCACCAACACCACACGCCGTGAAAAAACAATCTAACAAATATGTGTTGGAAAGAAAGTAATGTCCGATGAAGAGTACCCGAAGTCGAAAATCCGGCCACGGCGCACGTTGGCCACTGAAATTGCGCAGCACACCATCAGCAGGTAGATGGCTTAAGTTAGTGGCAGTTATCCGTCAGAAGGCAGTGTATACTCCAGCCAACACGGAAGTGGACAAGGAGCACATCTGCCACTGCATGTTGTGAGTTTCGTCGTGGTAGCACTTTCACAAGTGCTATAAGAAATATTACCAGTGTGTACCCCAAGCCATATCACAGTTCGTCAGAGCTGTTGTTGATTCGATGTCTTGAGAGGGGAAATTTTGACCTGTCAGACGGTCCCAAAGCCGGAAGACCCACAGCAGTGGATATGGACGTGCTTGAAGGCCTTAGTTAAGACCGACCTACATGTGACCGCATGGAAGTTGGCCAAACAGCTGGGAACTACCCTCACGAGCGATATCATGCATCCGTGTCAACTTGGGAAGGTGCACAAGAGGGGAGATTGGGTACCCCATTAACTCACAGTTGAGCAGAAAGCAATTCACACGAGCGCATGCGTTTCCCCTGCTTGCACGTGACTACGTCGAATCATTCTTGGACCACATTGTGACAGATGACGAGAATTGGGTCCTGTATGCCAATGTTAGAGTCCGGAAGCAGTGGTTGGAGTCAGAACAGAAGCCCATGCCGACAACCAACGCCGGCTTACACGCACGTTAGGTTCTGCCGTCTATTTGGTGGGATATGCGGAATGTCGTGTTTTTCGAGCTACTGTCGACCACCACTATCACCGCCGATGTGTCCTGCCGATCTGCACGCATCGCTCACGTCGAAACGACCAGCACTGTTGAACCGCAAAGACTTCCTCCTACAGCAGGATGGAGTGAGACCTCGCACAGCACGGGCGACCTGTTACAAAATCATGGACATTGGCACGGAACTGCTGTCGCACCCAGCCTATTCCCCAAGCGTCTACCACCTTTCGTGGTCGTTGCAACATTTCCTGAACGGACATCGGTTCACAACATACTGTTAAACGCTCTCTTCTTTGCATCGAAGCCGTCACAATTCTACAGGGATAGTATCTAACAGTTGCCCAGATGATGGGAGCAGGTCGTGGCAAACGATGGCGACTACATTTTGAACTGATTCGTAATTGTACAGTATGTACGGTAATTAGTACTTTTCTTTTGCCTAGCATTTTCAGACATTACTTTCTTTCCAACCCAATAAATCGCTCGCACAAGGGATCCAGTGTTCATGAATAAAGCACCTGCGCAGGCCACGGAGGAATTTTTTTCTTTATTTTGGATTGGAGGTTTAACGACCACCGTGAGCAACTCAATGGGCTATAAGCAGTCGCCCGTCCCTAATTTAGGGCCACTGACTCCAGGGAAGGGGGAGAGCCAGTGCCGTACGACAAACACAACATCCATGCCTCACCGGGATCCGAACCCGGACCCCTTTCGGACGAATGATCAGAGGCCATCGCTTGGACCACTGCGCCACCGGGACGGCAGGAAATTAGCAGACTGCCCAGATGGACAGGAACTTAGCTGATCCTCTTACCATTCACGAGAGCTCGTCACGAACACGCCATTCGAATGAGTGGGGGATTCACGTTTCATTCACTCTTGTTAAGTTTCAAAATATTTCCTTTGCTGATTGCTCACTCATATTAACGGTTGGCACTTAATTCTCAACAATACTTCTCTTATTGGGAATTTTAGCGGAACCTCGGTTATAGGTTTTCCTATACGGGTGGCCTTAAAAACATGCAAATGTATAAAAAAAAAACGTATAAAAGCATGCTGTTGTGGAATTTTTGTCTCCGAAAAAAAGGGTGGGAGGACATTATGTTAATTTATAAAAATAAAGAGATATTTTCGCGCTACAAATCGAGGAGACTGTAAGGGCTGTCAAAGTACGATCAAATTAAACTTGTTACAAAGCGCACACACCACATTTCCAAATTATCGTCTAAAAACGTATGGTCTAAAAAACGTGTTTATTTACAATTTAAAAGCTTTGGCGAGCACTTTCGCGACCACTATGGTCGCATCTTCAGGCCGATGAGTGAAATCATATTTGAAAGATGAGTGAAAGTTAATTTATGATGTGAGACGACATGCATGAATACCTTTGTCTGCTACCTTAAGCAAGAGTCAAGCCAAGCATGTTGTGGTAGGAAAGTGCTGGTGCTACTTGCTGCAAATCTAAATAATAAAGGTTTCTTTTTTCCTTTTTTTATTGGAGGTTTAACGACCACCGTGAGCAACTCAATGGGCCAGTGCCGTAAGACAAACAGAACATCCACGCCTCACCGCGATTCGAACCCGGACGAATGATCAGAAGCCATCGCTTAAACCACTGCGACACCGGGGCGGATAATAAAGTATTAATGGATATACATGTGTGAAGAATACCCTATTGTTAGCGTGCATCGCATGACAAAACCAGAGAACAAATGAAGTTGCTCAAACAAGGTAAATTTCTGTTAAGTCAATTGTTGTTACAAAGACAAACTACATGTAGATTGAACGTTCAGAAGCTTAGGGACCTAAAATACCATCTCCTATTGACTTTGTAAGACTAGTCGAATGCTGTCAGTATATATATAATACGAGTTAATATGCCATTACTACCATACTGAATACTTCTTTTAGGTTACATTTGTAATATCTGACTGATAAACTGTGACAAATAATCTAATAGATCAGATCTTGTGTAGAGGATTTTAGGGAGTGTCTGACCCCAGGTCTTAAACAACCCTTAGAAATAGGAAGCTAGGAGATTTGGGCTACAGTGCCCGATACGAAAGTGACACAGAAGCGATGTAGAAAGGGGGAAGAAGACGCCTTTACTTATTACCAAGGGGCCAGTACCCGGGTTCCGACGGCTTAACGTGCCCATCCGACGCACGGCGGGTATTTAGTGGTTCGAACCTGAGGTTATCTCCACGGCAGTCACGAACGCTGACCACTAGGCCACCCGCGGCCCCAATAATCTAATACGACCTCAGCTTGGAGTGACCGAGTTCATATAGCTATTTGTCATTTATTTGTGAACTGGTTTATTATTGTAACCAAACATAATGACAAATAAGAGGGGAAATGCGGCTTCAAATAAATCTACAGCGCCTGCATCATTTTCTGACAGTACTGGAACTGTAAACATGGACCTTATAATGGCAACCTTGGGTGACATAAACTCAAAAATTCAGCAGTTAAATGATGAAGTGAAACAAGATCTCAGACACTCACTGGATGAGATAAACGTGAAGTTGGAACCAATATCAGAAATCAAAAAAGATTTGGCACAACACTAAAAAATGGTTGAGCTTGTTGCAGTAAAATATAAAGATATTTGTAATAGGTGTGATTCTCTTGAAAAAGATAATAAAGAACTAAATGCAAAACAGGATTACTTACTAAAGGAGAATTACATTAAACAGCATCAAATTCAGAAACTAAACTGTGAAATTAATGAGCTAAATCAATATTACTGTAATAAGAATTTAGAATTACATGGGATCGACTTAACATTAATCAACAATGAATCTGAATTCAAGACTTACCTTGATAAATATGCTGACAAACTTGGGATTACAAATTATAACTCAACAGACATTGTCATTTACCCACTCAAATGTACTCTTTAAAAACCAAATGCAGTTGTAATTATACAATTCAAAACTCGAACCGCAAGAGACAGTTGGCTAAGAAAAAGACTGTCATATTGAACTCAGAAATAAATACTGCTTTGCCAGCAACTAAAATATTTATTGAGAATGTAATCCCAGTTTACAAGCATTTATTCTGGAGTGCAAGAAAATTATTGCGGCAAGTGAAAATTAAATATGCATGGGTGAAGGATGGCAGTGTTTATACTGTATAAAAAAGTGACCATGACCCAAAGAAAAAAAATTATTTCTTGGAAGAATCATATGAACTTGGTCTGGTGCCTTGATGGAAGGTCTTATATTTTGCCTGAGAATATGGTAGGATTTTTTTATTACATAGAATAATTTTCATTGTGTTCATGGTGTGATGGCTCGTGGGATGTCTATAATGTACTGTGACTACAACGCAGGTATGATTTCTTAATGTAATTCGATACTGCCAGAAAGGGGAACTATACTTACTGTTTCTTTTTGGTGTTTTTTTTTCTTTTTTGTGTAGTGCTAATAATATATACATACTTTAAATCTTACATAGTGCCTATAACAGCATGATTTACACCCAATCTTTAATTGAGGCATGATTCATTGCTGTACCTTGGACTGTTATAAAGTGAGGGAGACTATACTTATTCTATTTTTCTAAGTGCTTTATGAAATGGTTTTTGAGTTTCCTATTAATTTTTAACTAGAAATATCAGGGCAGAACATTACATTTATTTTTCTTGAAAATGTTACGAGGGAAGGAGTTTTCAATTAAATTTTGACTGGTGGTTATCTTAATAGAACACAGCAGACAGATTTTCTACAATCCTTTTTTTTTTTCCCCCAGTAAAAATGAATATTATTGTGTATCAAATTGAGATATGAGACTTTCCTGAAATGTTAGAATGATTAGTGTTTGTACTTATGGTAAAGTGATTAGCATTGTGTTTATGGTTTTGTGATATACTCTCCTGCTATTGGTAAAGAAAGGGAGATCACACTTATCTTTTTTTATAGATGTTGCAGGGAGTGGCTTTGAACCCTCACAATTTAAGATTATAATTCCTACTAATAGACAGAAAGCAAATAGACAAATTTAAGGCAAAGTAATTTATAAACAACCCAACAAATAAATAATATCTGTTCTTGTAGTTCCACAAATTCGTTGAAAATTATTCATATTAATGCTACACTACTGGCCACCCAAAATGCAACACCAAGGAAGCATCCGATTGGCCTGAAATTCGCAGCATGCGTCGCCCGCGAGAGGACATGCAAACGATTAGCATTGCAGGACATATGCAAATCATGTGCGCCCAGCACGCCACCGAGCGCTATAAGACGGGTGCACAGAAAGCGGAGTGTAAGTAGTGGAAGTGTGTTGTGCTGCCGGACCTGTGCGTGAGAAGCTTCCTGATGCCTCGTCGCAGAATACGGCAGTCATTCCAGCACGTTTCGGAATTCGACAGAGGACAGATAGTGGCTTACCGGGACATCGGCGCCCGTGTGGGACGACATCCAGCCACAGTGAGGAGAGTATTGATTCGGTGGGTGCAGGAGGGACGAACGGACCGACGTGAGCGATTGCCGCAGCACACCACCGAACGAGAGGACCGGCATGTTGTGCGGCGGGCATTGATGGCTCGCAGCGCCACATCACGAGCCTTAGCGCAGGAATTAGAGTGTGTTGCGCAACAACCTGTGTCAGCACGTACCGTTCGACGTCGTCCGCAGGAGCGGGGACTTGTCGCACGGTGCCCATTGCTCCGATTACCAATGATGTTACACCACCGGCAGTGGGCCGTTGAACGCCGCATCTGGACTACGGAATGGTACGACATTGTCTTCTCCGACGAATCCCGCTTCTGCTAGCAACACCACGATGGTCGGATCCGCGTGTGGTGGCACCGTGGCGAGAGACTGTATGACGCTTGCATTATGCATCGCCATACCGGTCCGTCGCCAGGCGTTATAGTTTGGGGCGCAATTGGATATGACACCCGCACCACTCTGATACGCATCGCCAGTACACTCAACAGCCACCGCTACATCACTGACGTTTTGGATCCTGTTGTCCTCCCTTACCTGCAGGACCTACTAGCGGCCACGTTTCAACAGGACAACGCGCGCCCACACGTGGCACGCATCGTGCAACAATTCTTTACGGCCCGCCTGTTCTCTCGATATGTCGCCCATCGAACGTCTGGTCGCTGATCGGCAACCGAGTGGCCTGGCAAGCACCACCCGCGGCTACACCTGATGAACTGTGGCAACGTGAGGAAGCAGCCTGGACCGCATACCCCAAGCCCACATCCAAAGCCACTTTCGTTCGATGCCGCGGCGTATAGCAGCCGTTATTGCCAGCCATGGGGCCACACGAACTATTGATGTCTGCGTGTTCCGCAAGTCGCACGGGCCTGTAAGCTCAATCGTTTCATCTTTGTATCTGTTGTTATGTGTCCAGTAAATCTGACTTTGCTATCTCGTGTCCTTCTTGATGTTGCATTTTGGGTGGCCAACAGTGTAGATCCTTATTAAATAAACTCACTCTGATCGAGGCACTAATTCAAAAACAGATATTTTATGTATAACAGAGACATGGTTCCCCACTGAAAATTACAGTGTTGACTTGGGTGGCTATAAGATTTTTTATCAAAATAGAAACCACTCAAAGGGATGTGGAGTAGCCATTTACGTTAAGGAAACCTATCATGATTATTCAATTAATAAAAACTTAACATTTACTGACCCTAACATAGAAATTTTGACAATAGAAGATCAACACACTATTACAATGGTGTGCTGTCATCCTCCAGGATCAGATACAACTCAATTTTTCGATAAATTAACAGAGGCATTCAATTATGTGAATTTAACTGAGAAAAGGGGATTTTTTATATTAGGAGACCTCAATATTAATATTTCTATAACTATTTCACAGACTCAGTACTTTACTCAAACATTAACTGCTGCTGGTTTATTCAATACAATATTACATCCAAGGAGAATTACACCTCAAACAGAAACGATTATTGATCTTTCACTCCCAAATGACAAGATTCAGTTTTATCAGGAGTTATAAATTATGATATCAGTGACCATTTACCAATCTACACAGTTTACACTCATACACATGCGATAAGGAAACAGTTAATAAACAAACAAATACGATTAATAAATTCTAATAACCTGGAAAGATTTCGGAACCAGCTTCTTTCTTTGATTGGAGGTTTAACGACCACCGTGAGCAACTCAATGGGCTATAAGCAGTCGCCCGTCCCTAATTTAGGGTCACTGGTTCCAGGGAAGGGAGAGAGCCAGTGCCGTAAGACAAACACAACATCCATGCCCGACCGGGATTCGAACCCGGACCCCTTACGGACGAATGATCAGAGGCCAGCGCCTTAGACCACTGCGCCACCGGACCGGCGGAACCAGCTTCAAACTATGAATTGGGAAAATTTCATCCCAGCAGAAAATCCAAATACAACATATAATATATTTACATGATCAAATGTAGAGAATTTTAGGAAGGGAGTGTCTGACCCCAGGTCTTAAACAACCCTTTAGAAATAGGAAGCTAGGAGATTTGGGCTAGAGTGCTCGATAGGAAAGTGACACGGAAGCGAAATAGAAAGGGGGAGGAAGACACCCTTATTTATTACTGGGTGGCCGGTACCCGGGGATAATATATTTACAGCACTGTTAAAAAACTCATATGGTCAAGCTTTTCAAATATAATAACGAAAAGTAATAAAATAACAAGAAAGATGGCACCGAATTTTCGGGTGTAATAAGCACGTCTTTTGAATCCGTTCTGACGCAAATTAAATTTATCAAAGCTATTCAAATTCAATGGAACCGGTATGGGAAACAATAGTATCTGACGGAAAAAAGTAGTTTTTCAATCGGGTTTTTAATTCCTTAGATATTGCTGTAAACGGAATCGTGAGCTTACGCCCTATGGTTGCAGACTTGTGCGTTAAGAAAAACATGAATTTATATGAGAAACATTTCACACCGTAAATGCTCTCCAACATAGAAATAATTTTTCAAACCGGACTCTTAGAAACAGAGATATCGACAAAAATAAGATGTGATTTTACGTCCCCTGGTGGGAAAACCATGCATTAATTTAGGAAGATAGTATTCCAAAAAGGTTTTTTCATATGAGCGGTATCAGTCCAAGAAAAAAAATTTTTTTTGTCGAGTTTTCAGGAGCCCAGATTTTGCTACAAACACATCAGAAGCAGAAATTAACACTTATGCCCCCTGGTGGCCAAACCATTCTTTACCAAACATTAGAAATTATGTGAAAAATATTTTCCATCAGGTCTTGTATGCGATACAGGAAGAATTTTTCAAATCGGAGTTTCAGAAGCACAAATAACACAGAAAACGCAATTTACCTTTGTGCCCCCTAGCGGAAAGTCTATGATTTACTTGAAATTTTTGAATTTATAGGAAAAACATTTCGCATTGGAAACATCCAACAAAGAAGGAATTTTTCAAATTGGTCTCCTAGAAGTAGAGATATTGATTGGGCTATGAAGTTTTTCTATATTGTTATAGTTCTTGTTAAATAATTTTTTACTGTCTCTACTTAGTAGTGTGGGTTGACAAAAATAAGATATACACCTACGCCCCCTGGAGTAAAAACCATGCATTATTTCAAGAAGAAAATGTTTCTAAAACGTTTGTCGACATGAGTGGTATCGGTCTACAAACGACGTTTTTTTCTATCGGGATTTTGGAAGCTCATATTTTGCTACAAATACATCAGAAGCGGAAATTAAGACTTACGCCACCTGGTGGCCAAACCATTTTTTACAAAAATTATAAATCATGTGCGAAGGATTACCCATCAGGAGTTGTATCCGGTGCAGAAAGAATTTTTCAAATAGGAGATTTAGAAGCAGAGGTGTAGGGAGGAAAGCAATTTACCTTTACGCCCCTAGCGGAAAGTCTACGAATTACTTGAAAATTTTAAAATTATATGAAAAACATGTCACACTGGAAACACTATCCAACAAAGAAGGAATTTTTCAAATCGGACTCCTAGAAGTAGAGATATTGACAAAAATAAGATATACATCTACTCCCCCTGGGGGAGAAACCATGCATTATTTTATGAAGAAAATGTTTCTAAAAGGTTTATCGACATTAGTACCATCGGTCTACAAACGAAGTTTTTTTCAATCGAGAATTTAAAAGCTCATATTTTGCTGCAAATACATCAGAAGCGGAAATTAAGGTTTACGCCCCCTGGCGCCCAAACTATTTTTTTACAAAAATTAGAAATTGTGTGCAAACGATTTCGCATCAGGAGCTGTATCCGGTGCAGAAAGAATTTTTCAAATCGGAAGTTTAGAAGCAGAGATATAGGGGGGGGGCAATTTACCTCTACGCCCCCTAGCGGAAAGTCTATGAATTACTTGAAAATTTTGAAATTATATGAAAAACGTGTCACACTGAAAACACTATCCAACAAAGAAGGATATTTTCACATCGGACTCCTAGAAGTAGATATATTGACAAAACTAAAATATACAGCTACGCCCCCTGGCGGAGAAAGAAGGTTTATCGATGTGAGTGGCATCAGTCCACGAAAGAATTTTTCAATCGATATTTTAGAAGCTCAGATTTTATGGCAAATACATCAGAAACAAAAATTAACACTTACGCCCCCTGGTAGAAAACGTATTCTTTACCAAAAATTTTAAATTATATGCAAAAGATTTTTCATCACGAGGTGCATCCGCTGAAGCAAAGATTTTTCAAATCGGAGTTTTAGAAGATGAGTTATCGGGGGAAATATAATTTACTTTTACGACCCCAAGCGGAAAATCTATGCGTAATTTGAAAAAGTAACTATATCTAAAATTTTCTTCGACATAAATGGAATCGAAAGATGAGATTTTTTTTCAATCGGATGTTTAGAAGCAAATATGTGGAATAAAACGTATTTTTGAATTCGACATCGTCTGCATTTACGCCCCTAGCGGCGAAATTGTACATCGTAAAAAAAGCGAAATAAAGGATCACGCTGGTCGGCATGAAAATCGGCCCTGACACCATTCCTGCTGATTCTTATGTAAAACGACCTCCTGAATCCGAATATGACCCCCGTTTTCGGGGAGGCCCCCACCTAATTTTATCACTTTCCGATAATTTGGAGGGATAAAAAGGTTTATTTCAGCCTTTACATTTCTTCTGAGGGGCTACAGAAGTGAAAAGTTATAAAACATGAACATCTGTATCAAGGAGGTAGATTTGGCGGGATCCCCCCCCCCCAATTGTAAAGAAATCATTAAAAATGATTGATTTTTCCAATTTTTTTTGGCAATTTTTTTCACTTATTTGCTACACATTCCAGCTTCCAGCCCCTCTCATCCTCCCCCAAAAAACCCGCAAATAATAAAAATATATAGCAACAGTAATAAAAATATATACAACAGTTCGGAACATTCACTCTACCACGCTGGCACTCTCAATACCTCGCGCGAACAGGTTCCCACGGGAATTGCGCACAGGTTTGCACGGGCTTTGACAAGGTCAAACTTGCATTGCTCTTATCACGATAATCCTGCACTGTAAGCATTATCTTCCCTGAGTTGATCTGCAGCGATCGTTGAGTCTACTTACTTGTCGGTGTTCTAGGCGAGGATTCTGTGTTTCCAAGTTGTTTAAATTGTGTCGAATGGTAGAAATTTGTTTACACCGGCCTTTTCCAAGTGAGTTACAGTACGTGAGTGTAATTTGTGATTAATATAGAGTTTTTTTTTACTGTTTAATTATGCCACGCGAGTGTATAAATCATCCCTATAGATTCTGCTATGTTTGCGGGGAATTGACTTTTAAAGCGCAACGAAAACCCCTTTCTCCGCTTCTTAAAACTGCTTATAAATTTTACTTTGATTGCAAAGTTGGCGATCAGGACAACAATTGGGCTCCCACAGTTTGCTGCACTACTTGTTACAGTAGCTTGACCAAATGGCTCAAAGGTACCCGTAAATCAATGCCATTTGCTGTGCCCATGGTTTGGCGCGAACCTCACTGTCATCTCACATATTGTTACTTTTGTATGGCTTCCACCTTCGGGTTATCTAGCAACAAAAGTAAGCATACAATTCAGTATCCTAATATCACTTCAGCTCTAAGACCAGTTCCTCACAACGAATCATTGCCAATCCCAGTGCCCCCAAAAACCTATACTCTAGAGCCAGAAACGGATGTGACATACTTTGAGCCACAGCTTGGACCATCACATGATACGTCCACCGATGATGAAGAGTGTTCTGCTGATTCAGCTCATCGAAAACCTCACCTCGTTACTCAGTCGGAATTGAATGATCTCGTCAGGGATTTGGAGTTACCTAAGACTAAATCTCAACTTCTTGGATCTCGACTTCAGCAGTGGAATCTCTTAGAAAACGGCGTAAAAATCTCTTCTTACAAGACCAGACAGTCAACCATGCAATTACTTTTTTCGGAAGATGAAGGCTTAGTGTTCTGCCCTAATTCAAATGCATTGATGATAGAACTGAAGATGACATATGACCCAGACAAATGGCGACTGTTTATAGACTTATCAAAGACAAGCTTGAAAGTTGTCCTGTTGGCCAATGGGAATCAGTCCCGGTTGCATACTCTGTGGATATGAAGGAGACGTACGAAAACATCAGCCGAATCCTTGATAAAATCTGTTATGATTATAATTGGAAACTCTGCGCTGACTTAAAAGTTGTAGCTGTACTCGCGGGCCTGCAATCAGGCTTCACAAAATACTGCTGCTTCCTATGCGAATGGGACAGCCGAGCACGAGACAAACATTACATCGTACGGAACTGGCCTCTGCGAGAAAGTTTTACTCCTGGTCAGAAAAATGTCGTTCATGATCCTCTGGTCCCGAAGGAAAATATTTACTTGTCGCCTTTGCACATCAAACTGGGATTGATCAAACAGTTTGTGAAAGCAATGGACAAGACAGGTGATGCATTTCAATTTTTCAAAAATAAATTTCCTCGTCTTAGTGAGACTAAAATCAAGGAAGGAGTTTTCGTGAGCCCCCAGATTACACAACTTTTCAAAGATTCGACGTTTATTGAACACCTGAATCGTAAAGAAAAAAGAGCTTGGCTTGCATTCCAAAACGTGTGTAAGAACTTTTTGGGTAACAACAAAAGTGATAATTATGCGGCTCATGTCAAGGAATTGCTGTCAGCGTACAAGGCCATGGGGTGTAACATGTCTCTTAAAGTGCATTTCCTGCACTCACACCTGGACTTCTTCCCTGAAAATTTAGGAGCAGTTTCCGATGAACACGGGGAACGATTCCATCAAGACATCAAAAAGATCGAGAGGAGATTTTCAGGGAAGTGGAATACGAGCATGTTAGCAGAGTACTGCTGGTGTTTGGTACGAGAAGCTTCTACCTCAGGGTACAAAAGGAAAGCAAGAACCAAATGAAGGTACTTATCTTATTTATTTATTATACTTTACATTTGTATTTTACTTTTTATATATTATTCTTTACAGCTAAAATAAATAATCCTTTACAGCTAAAATAAATAATCCTTTTCACCCCTCCAAATAAAATTCATGTCCATAACATATTACCGAAAAGTGATAAAAAAATCATAAAAAATCGATCCATTTTTAACGATTTCTTTACTATTGGGGGGGGCAAATCCCCCAAATCTTGCTACAGATGTTCATGTTTTATAACTTTTCACCTCTGTAGCCCCTCAGAAGAAATGTAAAGTCTGAAATAATCATTTTCATCCCTCCAAATTATCGGAATGTGATAAAATTAAGTGTGTGGGGCCTCCCCGAAAACGGTGGGTGCTGGGGGAAACGGGAGTCATATTCGGCTTCAGAAGGTCGTTTTACATAAGAATCAGCAGGAATGGTATCAGGGCTCGAAAAAAAAAAAATTTGCCGACCAGTGTCATCATTCGCATATTTCAAGCTTCCGAATGCAAAAAGAATTTTTCAAATCGGACTAATAGTTGCAGAGATAGCGTGGGTACAGACGGACGGACGGACAAACCGGTAACATAAGCACGATCTTTTGTTACAAAAGACGTGCTAAAAAAAGAATAGGAAACCATGGATAACTAGGAATCTTTTAAATTGAATAAATAAATAAAAAATAGACTGTATTCCAAATTTATTAAAAGTAAACTACAAGTCAATTTCCAGAATTTTAAAACATACAGAAACAGATTAAAATGAGATATTCGGAAGTTCAAAAGAAATTACTACATTAATATATTCTCTCAAAATGGCCCCAAACTAACATGGAAACATTTGAATTTATTACTGGGGGAAAATATCAGCCCAGTTACGCCACAATACTTAATTAAATGAACTTACAAAATTACTGATAAACAGGCTATAGCTAATGAGATCAATAATCACTTTTTATTGTCACCACAACTGACCAAGCAACAACTTACATTTTCAGGAATCCATTATACAAAATCTATCAAGACTTAATACTTTTTATAAGTTGAAAATTACAAGGACTGAACGTACTCACGCTTTAAACCAAATTAATACAAATGACGGAATTGGCTACAATGAATTTTTTTCAATAGCCATAAAATTTGTGGCAGACATCATAGTTGAGCCATTGTTGCATATTTATAATCTTATACTTGAAACCGGAATATTTCCAGATGCCTTAAAAATCTCCAAAATACAAGAATGGTTCAACAAACGACATAATTATCGTCCAATCGCAAATTTATCAATTTTCGCAAAAATACTTGAGAAATTAATCCATACCAGACGATTTTCGTACATTCAAAGATATAATATATTCCAAAGACAATTCGGATTTGTACCAAATAAATCAACCAAAATAGCATTATTACATACACAAAATATAATCCAACAAAATCTATTACAAACAACAATAGCAGACTTTCTTGATCTATCAAAAGCATTCGATACCCTAAATCATGATATATTACTTCATAAGTTAAATATTATTGGACTCCGGGGATCTAGCTATAATAATTTATTCAAAAGAAACTTGTCAGAAAGAAAGCAATATACCTAGATTCATCAGAATCGATCTATATTGCAAAATATAAACTGTGGTGTGGCCCAGGGATCAGTTCTTGGTCCTTTATTTTTTAATTTATATATTAATGACTTATTTGCAGTAGAAAAAGAAAATGATACAATCTTATATGCAGATGATGTAACTATTCTTTTGAAGGGAACTGATAAAAATAAGAACTAATATTCAGCTTAAACTAATATCAGATTGGCTAAATGCAAATGAATTAGTTATTAATACTAACAAAAATAAATTAATGGTTTCCTTTAATTCACAAACTTCACATTTATACGACTTACAGATTCTGTTAAATGGATACAGGATTAGTACTGTCTCAACGCACTCTTGTCTAGGTACAACTATACACAATGACTTGAAATGGAACAAACACATTGAAAATTTAAGTAACAGATCTCTAGAAATATCGGGGTGGTTAGTGGTACGTTGCTAAACTTAACACCAAAAACAATATCTATTTATCATACACTATTTAAAACACATATTAATTATTGTATTTTAACCTGAGAACAAACTACACAATATAATATCAATAAACTACAAATACCGCAGAATAGATTTATAAGACTAATAGACCATAAAACATTAAATAATTTTCAACCAATCTCATTTATTCGGTCAAAAGTGAACCCCAATATATATAATATTTTAACTATAAAGCAATTATATGATTATAGCCTGGGAAAAATAATGTATAAAAAAGTTAAAAATGGTTTATATAATGACATCATAACACTAAATATACATACTCATCACCACAATACTAGGAATAGATCAAAATTATTCCCAATGTTCCCACAAACTGAAAAACTTCAAATGAACATAAATTACAGTGGTCCAAAATTTTGGAACTCATTGCCCCAAAAACCAACATCTATTAATGATTTTTACTTATTTAAAATAAAATTAAAAGCACATCTTATGAAATAATTAGTAAACAATAGGCAATTTTGATTGAATGGATGATACTGGGTAATGACTGTAAGCTGTTATATTGAATACGCTACAGTACGGTATACATAATGTTACATGGGAAACGAGATACAATAAAGGATGATAACTATAATATAAAGTGAAAGGATACAGGTATAGTTGCCAAGACTAATTAAAAAGAGTAAAACTGAAGAAATATGGGTTAATGTGATTATAGAGTGAGGTGCAAACGACATTTGTTGTTTATTTATATATATATATGAAACTTCAGGAGGTAAATTTGGTCACAGCAACAGAAACCAGTATATGGAAATATTCTTGTTGAGTTTGCAGAGGCAGAAGGGTTTTTCATCTTGAACTCCTTTTTCAAGAAAAAGCCACACAGGAAATGGACATGGAGACATCCAAATGGGACAAGAAGTGAAATTGATTTTATTATGTGTAACAAAAAATTCGTCATAGAAGACTGCAGTGTGCTAAACAAGTTCAACACAGGTAGTGACCATAGATTGGTGAGATGTAAGATGCACCTCAACACTACTCTCGAACGTGGCAAGCTCATAAGACAAACAAAATGTATTGACATAACTAACCTTAAAAAACACCATAATACCTTCAAGTTGGAACTGAAGAACAGATTCTCTGCTTTAGAATTCCTAACATCGGAAGAAGTGGATATTTCTGAAGTTAACAGAAAAGTAACCAAAGCTCTTATGGAAACAGCAACAAAATTAGCTGGGTCTAAGAACAAGTTGCATGTGAACAAATTATCAGGAAAAATCAAAATGTTGATGCAAAAAAGAAGAGAGATGAGGACAACTAAAGAAGATGTGACTTCCAAAGTGGAATACATAGAGCTATGCAAGACAGTACCAAAAAGTATCACTGAAGATGTAAGGAAATTCAACTGTGAACTAGTGAGGAAAGCAATTGAAAACAACCAAAGCCTAAAGATGGCAAAGAGACATCTCAGTAAGGAAAGAAAACAGATTATGGCACTGAGAAAAGAAGATGGTTCTGTAACAAGAAATAGAGGTGAAATTTTGACATGAGTGAAAAATTTCTACTCCAAATTATATGAAAGGGGTGATACATGTATTCCAGACATCATGAAAGGTACCAGTACCAGAGTTCTTCCAGTCCTCCCAGCAGAAGTTGCACATGCAATCAAGAACATGAAGCGGGGAAAAGCTCCAGGAGAAGATGGAATTACTGTAGACATCATACAAGAAGCAAGTGGAGAAATCGAAACAGTACTCGCCCAAATTTTCACTTGATGCCTTAATGAAGGGAAGATTCCTGAGGGTTGGAACAATGCTACAATGATCCTGCTACATAAAAAAGGTGACATTGAGGATCTCAGGAACTACAGACCTATCAGCCTCCTATCAGTAGTTTATAAAATCTTCACTAAAGTTCTTTCATACCGCTTGAAGGTAACACTGGACATGGCTCAACCAAGAGAACAAGCTGGATTCAGGAGTGGCTACAGCACAATAGATCATATCCACGTACTGAGAGAACTAACTGAAAGAGCGAGGGAATATGAACTTCCATTGTGCATGGCTTTTATCGACTATGAAAAAGCCTTTGATTTGGTGAAACCATCAGCAGTTACAATGGCTTTGAAATCCTGCGGTACTGAAGATGCATACATTAATATTATTAATAACATCTATGAAAACGCAAGTGCAAAGATTCGGCAGTTTGAAAATACAACACACATACAAATTGGAAAGGGAATGAGACAAGGTGACACCATATCTCCGAAGCTCTTTAATGCCACATTGGAAAATGTCTTTCAATCACTGAACTGGGAAAACAAAGAGATAAAGATTAATGGAGATTATCTAACCCACCTTCGTTTTGCTGATGATGTAGTCATTTTTGCAACTACCCCATCAGAGCTGCAGAGCATGATCCAGGAACTTGCTGACAAGAGTAGGGAAGTGGGATAAAAATGAACTTTCAGAAGAGAAAAGTGATGTTCAATGCTTTTACAAGAAATGAAGATTTATTGATTGATGGAGAAAAGCTGGAGATAACAGACAGCAGATATCAAGTGAGGGTCACATTGATGAAGAAATTAATCGGCATAGAAAACTTGCCTGGAGAGCTTTTGGAAGAAACAGCATAATTTTCAAGAGCAATATGCCATTATGTCTTAAAAGAAAAGTGTTTGATCAATGCATCCTTCCAGTGCTTACGTTTGGTGCAGAGACGAGGACCTTAACTAAATGAGACATACAAAGGCTGCAGACAACTGAAAGCAGCATGGAGAGGTGCATGCTTTGTGTAACCAGGAGAGATAAAAAGAGGAACTGGTGGATCCGAAAAATGACAAGAGTGGAAGACATCATGATCAGAGTTAAATCCCTGAAATGGCAATGGGCTGGACATACTGCCAGAAGGACAGACCATCGATGGACAGCCAAAATTTTAGATTGGATTCCAAGGAACAGGAAAAGACCCAGAAGAAGACCACGTGGGAGATGGGTGGATGAAATTCGAAAGTGTGCGGGAGTGACATGGAGGAGAAAATGTGTGAATTGACAAGATGCAAAACTGTGTATGTAGATTAGATCTTCAGCTATTAGGGACCCACCAAATAGCACTTTATGTTACCTATATATTTAAAATTGTTAGGTCCTAGGTTAATAAAGCATGTCAATGTGTAATTTGAAACTTTTGGACACCGAATTAAAGTTCAAAATTAAATGGTTAAAATGATGCCTTAAGAAATTTTTAGGAAAGTTGTTAGATTGCAATTTAGAAAGAAGAGCTTTCAGATTTTTTGCAAGTAAGAGCTGAGTAGAGCAAATTTTAGCTATTCTATGAAACTGGGAGATCAGTAAATTGTGATGTGTAACTTTTGAAATATTGGATGACCAGTGAGTGTAGTGAATGATATCAAACTCAAAAGAGTTTCTTTTATCAAATAAATTCACCACACCTCTTCCCTCCTCGTCCACCTGAACCTCTAAATCGAGGTAACAAACACAAGTAGACGATCTGTTGGTTTTTTCTAGGGTAAGGTCGTCAGGATACAAGTCAGTGGCGCAACGCAAAAGTCCGGAATGTTAATGACAATAATGTCATCAACATATCTTAGAGCAATCCCAGGTAAAGGATGATTGGCAACATATCTATCCTAAAAAAAATGTAGATAGAGATTAGCCAAACTGCTAGAAAAGCGACTGCCCATCGGGATACCACGAGTTTGGAGGTAAAGCCCATCGCCCACGGTAACAAAATTGTTATTGATACAGAAATCCAGTAGAAAATGCCAATACTGTTCTGTAGTCCCGGGCTCAAACTTCGTATGTATGTTTAGGGCTACCTGCCACAGACCCTTCAATGAAATTGAGGTGAAGAGGTTTTTAAAATCATAAGCATCCACAGATGTGACAGTCACCGAGCCAAGTGCCTCCAAGACTCTGTTATTGCTCCCAATAATCCAGGTCGAACCCAACCTGCGAAGAGCCACAGACAAGTATCTCTGAAGCAACTCACCCACTTTGCTGTTATAACAGTTGCGTCCACTAGTAATAAAACGGAAGGAAACAGGTTCCTTATGAAACTTTGGGATGGCATAAATAAAAGGAAAGTTTAAGTTGGACACATTAAGCCTTATCCTTTTATGCAGAGTGATTATTTTCTTAACAATGTCTTTATGATTTTGAGAAACCGGAGTTTAAGTATCTGTGGTATTCATCTCCTCCTGTATTAGGAGATCCCGATAGAATTGTTTACAAAAAAGGCAAAGTTATTAGCAGCCTTATCCACTGGAGAAATAGTGAATAAGTTTTGAAGTTCATGAATTTGTGAATTAATCAAAGCAAAATTACGAATGTCACATAATACGGAATCCATCCATTCGTTAAAGGCTTCGAGGGGCAAACCAAACTCATAAGAAAGTTTTAGTGCGTATTGTAAAAAATTACTGCGTAGAATAGAGACACATTTTTTAGTTTTGAATCGAGGTGTCAACCTGTATTTTGTGCCCAGAGACATAAGTGTGCGTAGTTCGCGAAAAGGCACAATGTCCAGGTCGCCGGTAACGATATGACCGTAGTGAGGGTTGACAAATTTACTGAATTTGTCAAGATGACAGTAACAGCTGTCATTCTCATTGCCGCTTATAGACTTTAAATCAGCAACGGTTTGCCTGTAGTTAAAAATACGGCGACCAAGCGGTTTATCATAGCGGAAACAAGTCACCAATTTCACCTCATTTCCAAGAGGGAAAAGATCCAAACGCTTATGCAAAATTGACTTTAAGCCAATAGAATCAATGGCCTCATGACAGTAATCAATAACGCAGTACTTCCTGACAAGGTGTGCCTCTGTGAATTTACTACGAAAAGTGGAAAGTTGGTACGCAAGAAGGTCACCGATCAAAATTCCAATGTGTTCAGAGCCGAAGGCATAATTTTGAAGCAGTTGGTCAAAAACCCTGATTTTTTTGTTATTTAGCTCAAAGATTTTAGAATGACAACGCTTAACGAAATAGCCCTCAAGGCAGTCAAGCTCATGAACCAAATCACTGAAGCTCACACGAACCGATGAGTTCCTTCCGCTACCTCTACTACCCCTTGTTTTTCTTTGAGAAACGGCAAAAGGTTTAAATTTAAATTTGAGATAGACACAAGTATCTTGATTAAGCTGCTTACCATTGAATAGCTCGTTAAGCCCATACGGAAAAGAGAGTTTTGAATTGCAGCATGCACAGGTTTTCAAGTATTAACCTGTTTTCCAGCACGGACTCAACGAACAAAATTCTAATGGAAACATTGCTGAAATCGTGTGACTGAAAATGTTGAATCTCACGATCAGATTTCCTTTTGAAGGTTCTTATGTCAGACTTTTGCATCTTGTCAATTCACATATTTTTTGGCTACCAGGTAATTGTTTAACCGTGACCACCTTTCTTATCAGGGTATATATTTGGGTTCTTGTGGGTGCTCTGTTCAGTCTTGTTTGACTCTTTGTCATGGCGGTTTTTGTTCTGCCGGTAAGCTTTTAATTCTTCTTTTTTTAGTTATATAAATTTGATTTTTGTAATTTTTGTGCTTATTAAAATTTGGGTTTGTGGCCTAGGGAGCATGACCAACCGACAATTTTGGCTTGCCTTGTCGTTTTGTTGGTACTAGAAAGGACACTCCCACAGGTTGATGCTCTCCTGATGACGGCAACCTGTTCCAGTTTTTTACTTGTTTTGAAATTTTGTATTTTTGTTCTGTAATATTTTCATTCTATATATATATATATATATATATATATAGATAGCAAAGGGACATCTCAGTAAGGGAAGAAAACAGATTATGGCACTGAGAAAAGAAGATGGTTCTGTAACAAGAAATAGAGGAGAAATTTTGACAAGAGTGAAAGATTTCTACTCCAAATTATATGAAAGGGATGATATATGCACTCCAGACATCATGAAAGATACCAGTACCAGAGTTCCTCCAGTCCTTCCAGCAGAAGTTGCACATGCAATCAAGAACATGAAGAGAGGAAAAGCTCCAGGAGAAGATGGAATTACTGTAGACATCATACAAGAAGCAAGTGGAGAAATCGAAACAGTACTCGCCCAAATTTTCACTCGATGCCTTAATGAAGGAAAGATTCCTGAGGATTGGAACACCGCTACAATGATCCTGCTACATAAGAAAGGTGACATTGAGGATCTCGGAAACTACAGACCTATCAGCCTCCTATCAGTAGTTTATAAAATCTTCACTAAAGTTCTTTCACACCGCTTGAAGGTAACACTGGACATGGCTCAACCGAGAGAACAAGCTGGATTCAGGAGTGGTTGGTTGGTTGGTTGTTGGATTTTATTGGCGCAAGGGCCAGGTTTGGCCAAAGAGCGCCAGACAAAGAACGATCAGCCACAGATTTTTAAAAAACGTGGAAAATGATGAAGATCAGACAGGCTTGGTAAAAGTTGAAAAAGAGTATGAAGAAAGCAGTGAAGAAAAGGTAGTTAATGATGTTTATTAAAAGTAACATATTTACTAATGGAAAAGGACGAACCGTCACTCTCCTCCCCCCCACACTCCTCTGCAATGCTGGCAGAGGGCGGGGACCGAACTGTCACTCTCCTCCCCCCATGTTCCTCTGCAATGCTGGTAGAGGCTGGGGACGAACTGTCACTCTCCTCCCCCCCGTGTTCTTCTATAATGTTGGGTGAGGGTGGGGACCCCGCTGAGGCCGAGACAGTTTGATGGACACCGCACACCTTTGCGGATTGAGGGCCGGGTCTTCCGCACGTGCAGGCTGTCTGCTGGGAACCGGAAGAGGCGGGCGTCTTCAAAGAGAAGGCGAAGACGCAGCTGGTCGAATAAGCTGGAGCTCGGTGAAATCCACCTGTGTCGCTTGTTCAGCTGTAGATCGCTTGGCAAGTGCGGCGAGAGCTACAGGGCGCGGAACAAAAGGCTGCACGGGTTGTGGCTGAGACTTAACAACTGCGGCAAAAGTACGCTGTCGGGTGGTGGGTATACCCAACTTGGCCTTGGCAGCAGGGTACGAGAGGCCTTCCAGGGTCTTGAGCCGCTGGATCGCCATCTCGTCCTTCCATTTCATACAGTTGCGGGAGTAAGCTGCATGGGCCTCACCGCAGTTAACACAGCAGGCCGCAGAAGTGCAACCTTCCCCGTCATGTTCACTGGAGCCACAATTTGCGCAACGAGCGGAACTCTTACAGAAACGTTGTGAATGCCCGTACCTCTGGCACCTGAAACAGCGCAGAGGACTGGGAATGTACGGGCGAACTCCACAGACCAAGTAGCCAGCCTTGATTTCGGTCGGAACTTTCGGGGAGTTAAAAGTCAAGATGACATTTTTTGACTTAATCATGGAACCATCACGCCGGAACATCATACGACGTGCAGCAATAACACCTTGATCAGCAAGTTCAGTCACGAATTCGTCTTCACTGCATGGCAAGAGATCAAACTCCGAAATAACACCCCGAGAGGTGTTAAGAAACGGGTGAGGTGTCACTTTTACAGGAATGCCTTGAAGACTAGTGAGGTTCAGAAAAGTGTTACTCTGAGAAACACTGCAAGTTTGGACAAGCAGGTCCCCAGAGCGAAGCTTTCTCACAGACTTCAAGGGGCCAACCGCAGCGTCCAAAGCTTTAGAAATGAAAAGGGAGATCTGGTGGACAGTCTCTCATGCGGATCGATGGATTCTACAAGCAAGTGAGTAGCATGCGTAGTCACAGCAATCGAGGGGAGACGACGCTTCGGAGCGACTGGTACAGCTGCCGAAGAAGAGGTTCCACATTCTTGGTCCAGGTCAAGGTCTAAAGACCGTTTAAGGGTATGAGACTTGGTAGGTTGAGAAGACAAAATAGAGTCGTTGTCAACTATCATTTTCGCAGGTGACTTAAATTTGGAGTTTTTGTTCTTGTTTTTACCCATAGAAAAAAGGAGGAAGATTCGTCTGCAGACTACTCCACCCACCACCGAGCCCTACAAGGGAGAACTGGAGGTCTGCAAGCCAAGAAAATGACGCTGGACACAGTTCTGGAGCTTATACGTTGCAGATATAGTCCGTTGGCTGTGATCACACGCACTCGGCGGACACTTCGGCCTCCGGGTACCGTCATGCCAACGCCTTTGGCATGATCCCACAGCCCCCGGGCTCACCCTGCCGTGCTATACGACAAAAAAGCCGCTAAAGCCCTGCACACAACTTGGTACAAGACTTCTGACTAGAGGTGGGTTAGTCTCTAGCCTCCCGTTTACAGCGAAGCCGGGGTCAAAGAGGAGTGTTGGCACACAGGAGGCACTTAACCGGTCTCCTGCGACCTCAGCCGCCAGACATCCCATTTCCGCCTCACGGGTCTCCGCACGCGGCAAACATGCAGGTAGGTCTAGCACCCAAACCAGTTAAAAGGAGAAAAAAAGGAAATCCAAAGAAGACAAATCCTGGAAGGGAACCTAAACAGAATCTCAGCAACCTACGAACTGAGCGGTTAATATAAATCAGTTAGTGGTGGAGGGTAACAAAACCACAAGACCGGGGTGTTAGTACATAACGTGGTAGCGATGAGGTAGAGAATACAACACGGGCAACTAGCCAGTGGAGAAAATAAATAAAAACAAAAAAGCGAGACACAAGACCAGCTCGGGATCGTGGGGCCGCGACTCCCCAACAGCTGGATGAACAGCCGTCCCTGCAAACACCAACAGCACCGAAACAAAAAACAAGCGGTGGCATGACATCAGATGTTGACCAGTCACAAGGTCAGCTCGGGCCGTGGGGGCGCCGCTCCCCAAATAACTGGAAAACCAGTTATCCCCGTGCGGGGATTCAGGAGTGGCTACAGCACAATAGATCATATCCACGTGCTGAGAGAACTAATTGAAAGAGCGAGGGAATATGAACTTCCATTGTGCATGGCTTTTATCGATTATGAAAAAGCCTTTGATTCGGTGAAACCATCAGCAGTTACAATGGCTCTGAAAACCTGCGGTATTGAAGATGCATACATTAATATTATTAATAACATCTATGAAAATGCAAGTGCAAAGATTAGGCTGTTTGAAAATACAACACACGTAAAAATTGGAAAGGGAGTGAGACAAGGTGACACCATATCTCCGAAGCTCTTCAATGCCACATTGGAGGGTGTTTTTCAGTCGCTGAGCTGGGAAAACAAGGGGATAAAGATTAATGGAGATTATCTAACCCACCTTCGTTTTGCTGATGACGTAGTCATTTTTGCAACTACCCCATCAGAGCTGCAGAGTATGATCCAGGAACTTGCGGACAAGAGTAAAGAAGTGGGATTAAAAATGAACTTTCAGAAGACAAAAGTGATGTTCAATGCTTTTACAAGAAATGAAGATTTATCGATTGATGGAAAAAAGCTGGAGATAACAGACACGTTCGTTTATCTTGGACAGCAGATATCAAGTGAGGGTCACATTGATGAAGAAATTAATCGGCGTACAAAACTTGCCTGGAGAGCTTTTGGAAGAAACAGCATAATTTTCAAGAGCAATATGCCATTATGTCTTAAAAGAAAAGTGTTTGATCAATGCATCCTTCCAGTGCTTACGTATGGTGCAGAGACGTGGACCTTAACTAAAAGAGACATACAAAGGCTCCAGACAACTCAAAGAAGCATGGAGAGGTGCATGCTTGGGGTAACCAGGAGAGATAAGAAGAGGAACTCGTGGATCCGAAAAATGACAAGAGTGGAAGACATCATGATCAGAGTTAAATCCCTGAAATGGCAATGGGCTGGACATACTGCCAGAAGGACAGATCATCGATGGACAGCCGAAATTTTAGATTGGATTCCAAGGGACAAGAAAAGACCCAGAAGAAGACCACATGGGAGATGGGTGGATGAAATTCGAAAGTATGCAGGGGTGACATGGAGGAGACTGGCACAAGACAGACCGTTGTGGAGGAAACTTGGGGAGACCTTCGTCCAGCAGTGGATTGATAATGGTTGACAATGATGATGATGATGATGATATATATATATATATAAGCTTAATTTATTCCCACAACCGATAACAATAAGAAGAGAAATTAGTCGTTGCAGTATAAGAGGGTTATTTCATTTTTATGGCCGAAAAAAAAAAAATTGTGTTATTCAATGACTATTGCTGTTTGTGACATGCAAAAGAAATGGACAGAGCCCAAATCTGATCCACCCACTAGTCTAGGCTAATGTGAACACATGCTATTGACTAACATATATTAAGCACACAACACATTACAAAACTCAAGAATTCATTTTTGTGAGTGGTTATAATTTCTTTTTTCTTTTTTTTTTTTTTTTTTAATTTGATTTTCCGCTTTGCTTTTCACAAACACCCAGGAAGGTTGCAGAAGTTTCACATTTTTGTTTATGTTTTTACACAGCATTTTTAATTCATGGTAACCACTTTTAAAACACATTTCCAGAGGAGAACTGTCTGCTTTTTTTTTTTTTTTTTTTCTCAATTCCTTAAGGAAAATTAGGAAAATGTTATATACTTCCTAGTGGTATTCAGTATATATATTTATCTTTATATTTAAGGTCTCCACAGAAGCAAGCTGGAGGTAGGCCTAAAACATGTTTGAAAGGTCAAATTTTTTTTAGTTTAATTTTCAGCTGCTCAGGTTGAGACACTAAAAGATTAAGGAAACCCAGATTTTAATTTAAGGTAAGAAGTTACATTGAAGTTTAACAACAATTTTGAGCCACACAATAAAAAAAAAAATTCCTTGTCCTCTTTCTTTTCTTTCTTTTTTTTTTTTTAGCAGCAGTTCCTCGTGGTTATAATATATATATATATATAGGCAATTTTATTGTGAAATGGGGAGATCTTGGCCAAGATTCCAAAAACTAGGTTAACTTTAGGTCACCCAAAATTTGTCATTTCTGCTACACCACATAACTGTCACTCTCGGGGAGTAACTCCAAGAACAGAACAAATGAGTAGTAGTTTACATATACATATATTAATTAGTTTTGTTTTGTTCACATAGGAAGGTGGTGAGAAACAAGAGAAAAAAAAAAGTTCTCGTAGTGAGAAAAAATTGTCGACTTCCGTAGACCCAGCATAGCTGGCTAGCGGTGATTACTGTTCAGTGTGGCGAAGAGGATTTAAAATTACAGCTTACCGCTACAGGATGTGCACCTCTTGGCTGTCTGTTATTTCATTTCACGACATCACTATGCTATTAATACTGGTGAATTGTCTTCCCTAGCCGCTCACGTGACGGAGAAGTACTGGGGACATTGCAAGGGCTCCAAAAGTGGATTCATATTTTTTTTTTTTTTATTGTTTTTTTTTTTTTTTTTTTTTTTTTTTTTTTTTTAGCTGGCAGGGATTGCAGGATGTCATACCATAGTCGCTGAGCCTTAGCAACACAAGGTTAACCCTTTCTTTTTTTTTTTTTGGAAAGAGGCGGTAGATCGATTTCGGATTTACCTTTCATCTCGCTGTTCTTCAGTTGCCTCGCTGACCACAGTCCCAGAAGAGCAAGCGTCCCGGTCGCCTAGATGACCAGAGTTACACCTGGTTAGCGCGGAGGCAGGTGGTAGATATTTTTATTGAGCCAGGATTCCATCGGGAGTGGTTTTGGTTTCCTTGTTAAAAGACGCTCACCTCCAATTTCTCCCCGGAATTGCCAAAAAAAGGCCAAAAGGGCAGGTCTCTTCACTTGGTGGAACCTCCTGAGGCATCAGAAGCCACCCCAATCCCCCCCCCCCCCCCGCCGAACTTTCTATTTCGCCGTTAAATCGAGAGTGTTTAAAAAAAAAAAAATTCCAACACACACGTCTTTTCGAAAGATCCAGGAAAACGCGAGTGCCCTCTACGACAACGCTACTTTTCCTCCAATCAGATTGCTTTTTCCCGGCTGGTCAGCTTCGACTCAGCTCTGGCAGCCTCTGCGTGGGGAAACGCAACACCCCCGCACACACACACACACACACACACAAAAAAAAGAAATTTTCTCCCACGCTAGGCTGGCCTGCTACGAATTGGGCTCTCAGACTTCCAATGCTCGCGTCTTATGACATAACATGGAAAGGGCGGAGTTACAGTCATGAATTTATTCTCGCCTGACACCAGGAGTCTGAGGACCGAACGCGACATACGAAACCCCCACAACTTTTTCTCATGGGAGCGCAGGTGGTTGCTGGCCTGAAATGTTTGACCAACTCTGGTCATCCCATTAATAAAGAGAAAGATACTGCAAACCACCCCCCACCCCCTTTGCGTACCAGCAACACTTAGAAAAACCGAGTATGCGTAAAGTTCACCATGTTACCGATGCCAGGAAGCAAACTGAGCTTCTTTTGCACGCCCTCCCATAAATAAAGGGGGAGCAGGGAATCTTTCTGCCTACTTATCTCCCCGTGTTAGCTTCAATTCGTGAGAGAAAAAGGAGAAGGAAGAAAGGAAGGTCTCAAAGTCATCATGTACATTTACATTGCATCTTTCTACATACATATCCATAATTCTAAAAGGGATAGACTGTTCCATACAACAAATAATTATTTCCTAATTTTATTCGTAATTGACACAGAATTTTCCTTATGATGGGGGTTACATAAATACAAGTAGATGGTCGAGCGAGAACATTGTTATTATATACACACATATACATATATATATATTTATTTATTTATTTCTTCTTCCCCCAGATTAATAAAAGAAGAAAACAAATTTATGAAGTGACGTTACAACGATTCACCTAAAATACAATGCCCTCACTCCGACCTACTGACAGCATGAAAAAAACTAGTTATCTAAAGGACACACACCGAGCAACACTCAACAGGAAGATACAGATTAATTTTGAAAGAGAAATTTCCGAGAAAAGATTTCTGACATTTTTCTCAACTTCCTTTTTTTTTTTCTAAGATGATGTGCATATATATATATATCCGCCTCCTGCATAGGGTCAAAAGAAATGAGACCACTTAGAAAAAAAAATGTTCACAGATTTTCTCATTTTCTCTTATAGAAAATGCGCTGGACTGTTGTCAGTCCTGAATGAAAATTCACATAAATTGGCCAGATTTATGTATTTCCAGGACTGATCAACAGGACACAGGGAAGGGAGAGAGCCAAAGCCGTAAGACAAACACAACATCCATGCCTCACCGGGATTTGAACCCGGATCTATCTCAGACAAATGATCAGAAGCCATCACTTAGACCACTGCGCCACCGAGGCAGCCCTTAAGCCTTTGCTTATTTTTACTTTTGTATTTTTTATAATTTAATTACATTGTAAAGCCTAGGTTAAGACATTCTAATTTCATATTTTTACTTTATGAAAAAAAAAACTTCAAAATACTAAGCAGTAAATCCAAATATGATTTTGTTTTGTATTCAATACTCCTGTTACACATCCTTTACTTATTAGCACTGCTCATTTCAAAGCACTTTGTCCACTAGTTGATTGATTTACCATTACTGCCATGTATTTTTTTTTTTAAAGGTTTGACCACCGTGAGCAACTCAATGGGCTATAAGCTGTTGCCCGTCCCTAATTTAGAGCCACTGGTTCCAGGGAAGGGAGACAGCCACTACCATAAGACAAACACAACATTCATGCCTCACCAAGATTTGACCCCGGACCCTTTTCGGATGAATGATCATAAGCTAGCGCTTAGACCACTGTGGCTGCTGAGTAAACTATTCACTAATCTTTGCTTGCTTCAAATTTCTTGAATTCAGAGAAAAAAAAAAGAGAACTGTGAACATGCTATTTGGCAAATTTTTAGCTGCATCAATTTCATTACTGCAAAAAATTAAAAAAAAAACTCTCGATTCTTTAAAGTTGTAAGGTTACATATAAAAGAATTAAAAAAAAAACGTATTTTTTATAATCTGAAATAAAAAATTTAACGATTAACCGCATAAATTAATAAAATATCGGAATCAACACAGAGTCTAATATATAAAGTTGAATGTTTGTTTGTTTGTCTGCTATGGAAACCTGAATTTCAATTTAGAACCACCAAGTTTGGTATAATATTTCATGGTACAAAACAAACATTCAACTTTAACTTAGACCGTAGACGGTTTTCAGAAGGGGTCGGAGCTCAGGGTCAAGGGGCCACCGTACAAAACTTCTGTAGAAATTTATATTTTTTATATTGAATTTGAATTTAAACTTTTTGTTGTGATACATGCAAGAATTGCTTTGTTTTTTTTCTGACAAGCGCTTTCCAGTGAAGAACTGCAACACAATTTAGCATCGGAAGTGAAGCTAAGTATTTCTGTCCCTCTTCTCTGTTTTTTTTTTCGTAAAAGTAAATTAACTAAATAAAAAAAAATATATTTTTCACATTTGCAGCCATCCCTGCTCAATATTCTAAATGAATTACAATAAATTTACTGGAAAATTACAGGAATATTTCTTTCATTCATAAACTTTCAGCAGCTGAACTTGGGAAAATACCAGGTACCCCTGCTAGTGTGCCTAAAGACTCTACAGAGAATAAAATTCAAATTCAATGAAGGAATGAAATACAATATTAGGTACGGTTCATGCTGTAACAAATTAATCGTTTTCATTTGATTGGTACAAAATTAAGATAGTGAATTATCACCAAATTCTCCCGAGCAACGCCAGGCAATTTAGCTATTGGGTGTGTGCTTAAGTTCCACCCGTTTTTGTAGGCTACAAAGAAAAGAGGAAAACACAACAAATAACGTACCTAGGATTTCACATAATTCCTCTTGCCATCTGTCTGAGTACGTGAATCCCACGCTGGAAAAACTCTTGTGTTTTAGAGTCAACAAAGTCATGAATGCAGTTTTCACATCATCCACATCATTGAAAGTTTGGAAAGCAAAGGTGTTCTGTAACGATTGAAAAAGGTGGTAGTCCATAGGCTCCAGGTCAGGGAAATATGCTGGATGAAGTAACACTTCTCAACCAAAGTCCAGTAATTTTTGCTGACTGATTAAAGCAGCATGAGGTCTGGGGTTATCATGATGAAGGATCACGCCTTTGCGACTGACGAGTGCTGGTAGCTTCGATGCCAGTTGTTCTCGCAATCTGTCCAACTGTTGGCAATAGAGGTCAGCATTTATTGTTCGGTTAGGTGCCAACACCTCCCAGTGGATTATTTCCTGAACATCTCACCAAACACTCAACAAAACCTTTTTGAGATGCAGTCCTTCTTTTGAGGTCGATGGAGTAGGCTCCGCACCTTGGCCAACAGTCCGTCGACACTTTACATTACGATACAGTACCCATTTCTCATCACCCATTATATTTTTGTCCCAAAAACGGTTCATTTATGTAACGAGAAAGCAAAGAAACACAGGTACGGATTCTCTCCTCTTGTTGCTTTGGAGAAAGCTGGTGGGGAACCCAGTTATCGAACTTTGTGATGAACCCAAGCTCATGCATCAGTCTTTAGACTGTTGTTTTGTGTACTGACAACGTTTCCGCTAATTCCTGAATGGTTGGATGTGGATCATTTGTTATGGCTTGGTCCACATCCTCGTCAGAAAGCATGGATGGATGTCCAGGACGTGGTTGATCTTTACAGCTTCGGTCTCTCTTAGAATTTCAGAAACCAACAGCAACATGTGCTATCATCAACTGCATCCTCCCCATACACTTGACAGGTGTTGTGGCAAGCAGAGGCTGCAGTACTGGCTTTGATCAAGAATTCGAGGTTGTTGTATGCACGATTGAATAGTTAAAAATTTGCATTTAAAAAATTATATTTATTTACAAGTTAAAAATAAAATCAGCTACACTGGCAAGCACTTTCGAGGCTACTTTGGCCTCATCATCGGGCCCAATTGCGCGAAAGGATGGTTACAGGAATTTATATACAATCATGGAATAACAAATGGTGTTGCCAAACTGGAAATGGCATGTTACAAATAATTATATGTAAATTAAACTCACGTGTCTGGAGATCCAACAGGTGAAGCATTTAGCTGGTTCAACAGCAGAATCCAAGGGTGAGGTATAATTACAGGCCAATCGTCTACAACACCTGCAGACAAATCGTGTAATACACAAACTTTCAGCAAGCAACAAAGAATGTTTATCAGGTGCAGAGGCAATCAGTGTGGTACGACTCCAGTCTGGATAATGTTCACCTTGCACCACTGTGAGGGCTAAGGCAGAAGAGGCAGAGTCAACACGAACTGCATATTTGTGCTCTGCCACCCGTACTTGCGCTGAACATAGGGTAGAGCCTATATAGGTGTCTTTAGAATCCAGTGAATAAGAATAGAGCCATAAGCTAGCTGCATTTAGATTTCTACTCAAACGCTCCTATTCCCATTCTTCGAACCCCTCTTTACAACGTGCAGAATTTCAGAGGATTTTGACAGTTGCTTCCACGTTTGGCTACTCTCATGACAACATATCTCGCTCTGGACAGAAGGATGAATCATCCTCAATTCACGGCATTGCAACAGCAGTCGCAAACTGTACGATATGTGGGTACGATTTACTACAACCCAACCATTGTCAACATCCTTGGGAATGCCTGCACTAGGTTTCATATTTCTTTTGGAATATGCACCTTCAATTTATTCAATTTGCTGCGCAAGGACGGTGACAAGATTCACCCACTACATAGATCTGGTGTTTATAACATCCCACTAGTTTCTTATTCACCGGATTCTGAAGACACATCCTATATAGGCTCTACCCTACGTTCAGTGCAAGTACGGGTTGCAGAGCAGAAATATGCAGTTCGTGTTGGCCCTTCCTCTTCTGCCTTAGCCCGCACAGTGGCGTAAGGTGAACCTTTCCCAGACTGGAGTCATACCACACTGATTGCCTCTGCACCTGATAAACATTCTTTGTTGCTTGCTGAAAGTTTGTGTATTACACGGTATATATATAATATATAACGTCATTGGTTAAAACTTAATAGCACATAGTTTGTCTTTTCATTGTGGAGACAACGAGAGGTGGCTTCCATTCTGAATATAGTGAGGTCAGCAGTGATTTGCTGATGCCAACTTCTGGTACAGTCACTCAAGATGTAAAAGCCATGCCCAAGGAGTGATTTTTTGCACCATCTATCACAGAATATGAACCCTAACACTCGTTCACAGACAGCCTTAAGCCTACTTCAAAATCCAAAAAATCACTACACAATACTGTTTGCTCTCTTAACACCTCCAGACTTACTTTAACCTACAACATGCCACCAAAACACCAGAGTGGTCAGAGGTGTTTGTTTCTGTGACATGGATACTACTCCCAGATGGGCATAGGCAATGTGTTTGTCCTACAGTACTGGTTGGCTCTCTCACTTCCCTGGAACTAGTGGTAACAAATTAGGAACCAGTGATTGCTTATTGCTCTAAAAGTTGCTCACGGTGTGATCATCAATTCCCCTTCCCACCCAAACAAACCTGCAATACTGTGGCTACCAAACAAAATTCAGAATAGCCAATGTGTTAAGCCACATCTGATATCTGTTCCACTAGTCAGCTGTCCCATCTGTCATAACCATCAGCATTTGATAATACAGAACTTTCACAGTGGTCTTGTATGTTATTCTACACACATAGTCCTTTAAACATGCAATGCAATTCCAGTTAAATTTAGCACACCAATTTTCAGAATAGTGGAAATTAAATATTCCTGATAATTACCAGTGACCACATTACGAAGAAAAGCATTTTAACTGAATGAATAATCATGGTTGTTACATCTCCAATCATAAAAAAAAAAAAAAAAATGAAAAAAAAAATTGGGCAGCAGTGATGAGATAGCAAACTTCCCTAGCGATGCGCAGGAAGACGACAGTGCTGCCCACTGAAACACACACAAATACAACTGCATTGCAGGAAATTATTGACTTACCTCACAATGTATGCACAGAGGTGTCAACCTCTAGCAGAATGTATCAGTAATCAATAGGGGATTTTTCAGTAATGTCTCAGTAATGGAACACAAACTTTCAGTAATATTTTCAGTAATCACTAATGTAACACACCATTTTTTTTTTCAAAGTTAATAACAATATTATAGTATTTCTGTGTAACCTGTAATACTTGTATGAGGTGCCGACCTTCCCATCAGTAACACCGTACGAAGCCTCGTCGTTAACGCGCGGAAAGGGTATTTCGTGAGAAATTAATGTGTTAAATGTGTAATAACCTTATATGTTTACACTATCCTGATAAAAAATCACGAAATTAAATTATCAATATTGTACTTACCTCATGTCATTGCTGACATAAAGACTCCCTTGTTGCTTTGTTTTGCACATATTCTTTTTCAGAAAACTTCTTTTTATAACACGGCTCACCTGAAGAAAATGCTTTACTTTTCTGTACAAGAAGGGCACTTAATGTTTTGGTGCTCATTGTTGGGCAGAAGTATGTGAGGTTTTTCCTTACTATACTAAATATTCTCTCTGTAGAGGAAGTGCTGTGAGGGATAGTCAATATTGCCAACATTAGTTTAGGCAATGCAGAATGCTTGGGAAGGCCAAATGAATCCTTCATCTTAGATATTTCATTCCATGCCACATCTGCTCTAGGATATCCAGCTTCATCAATATCACAGTCCAGGAACATAGCATGAAACAAGGGACCAGCATGATCACAGCTTGCTATAGGTAAGTTATGCTCCACAACGAATGTAATAAACAGCAATTTGGCATTTATCACGCTATTTTCATTCTTTATTGCAAAAAAAAAATTATCCAAAGGCTTTTATTGAGTCTTTCATTTTACATAATCCTCGTGTTTTTTTGACTGGATAAGCCTTCGGCAATCATCTCGTCCTACGTGGGCTACTGAAAACTACATGGGCTACTGATTACTCCCATATTAGAAGGCACGCAAGGAAACCTTTATTTCAGCATTTGTAACATTTTTCCATTTCCTAGCTCGAGATTTGGGAGAAAGATTTGGATGTTCCTAGAGAAACCTCTTTGCATATTTATTTGTTTCAGGAACAATAATTCCAAGGATGAAATTAGTAAAAAACAAGTAAAATTATGCAATAGGTGCCACATCAGTTGCAGGAGCATGTTTGGGTCCCTGCATTTCATGATAATCAAAAGGATGCTGAGGTTGTTCATCACTTCCCTCTATTACATCCTCCCATTCACTTTCAGAACTTTCATGACCTGAAGATTCACTATCAAGATCTTCACTTTCTGAAGAAGATATTGTGTGCATGGCACGTTGGCTAGTTTTCTGGCTTGATGTTTGTTGCTTGACCAATATCACTCTTAGATGATTCAAAATCATCACTATCACTTGGCAAACTTTCACTCACACTAAAGCCATTTCAAATAACCTTACAAAAAATTTCATGCAGTAGGAAAAAGCAAAGCACATCTGCCAGTCTGAGGAACAAGCTGTCAATAAAGTCATCTTCTGCTAACACGAGTTTGGAAAAAGAGGGGATTCGTAATTCACGGAGTTTTACGATTGTGTCCGTTTGTTTGGGAAAAAAGAAATGAATAATGTAAAGAGCTTTTAGTAATGAAACACCACACTTTGTTCTCCCACGCGGCGAAAGTCCGCAAGAAATATAAACTCTCCGTCATCGCGGGACCACGCGTCGCGCCGAGTTGCGCGTTATTGCACTTCAAACGGGGCTCGAAAAAGTGATTTCCGACAGTACAACGTCTTATAATTCACCAACAATGCCAAGTGAACAGCCCTGCTTCAACTGTAGTAAGAAAAGTTTTGGCTAAGGTAGCCTTTCTCTCGTCACACAGAGAAAGTGCGTGGGAAGCCGATAGCAAGCGCAAATATGACACTTGCGGCATATTACCATTCTTTCAATAATATCGCTGTTTGACGATATGATTCATGCAGATTCCATTTCAAAACAATAGGATTGATAAATGATATGATCTGCGTCTGATTCGGGAAATGCGCGGATCAAATCGAGCGCCGACGAATCGGCCGAGGCGCACTAAAAGGGTTAACAAAAAAGGATACAAAATTGAGATTCTCCAAAACACACCGAGATCCGTAATTCTTCCAACCTGTCTGTAATCTGACAGTCGAAACCGTAATAATTACAGACAATCCGTAATAGTTGGCACCTCTGTATCCATCACAGTAATTTGTCAAACTACACATTTTGTAACCATGCAAATTCGAATTCTTTTTTTTTTTTTTTTTTTTTTTTTTTTTTTTGGGAGTACAACCACATCAACAGTATTCATTTCAAATTATCACTGCATGCACAATAAAGCCAAATTAGTTAAGCTGAGGGAAATGTTTGTGTTTTAAGTGCATTGCTATTCACAGATTGAAGGAAAAGTTCTAAAACAATGTTTTTATACTTTATTATGATAAAAGTTCATTTTTTTTGTACAAAGCAGACAACGAACTCAGAAAAAATGTTGCCAACTATTGCACATTGATATGGTTAAATGAAAATGATGCTGCAGGTTTCCATTCTTGAAGAAATACAGACAATTAGTTTCCACCACAAGTAAAAGGTAGCCAAACCACTACAATTCGCTCGTCTTATTTTTCAGTGAGTATTCAAGATATTAACAGTAAAGGGTTTGTTTTTTTCATACTGGTTTTCAACACCACTGAAAAAAATGGGAACACGGGTGAACACAAGCAAAATATAACTGAAAAATTCATAGCTTCTACAGACTACTATGATTGCTTACAATCCTGCTGACAATACTAGCCTGCAAGATCATTTACCACAACTGTACAGTTACTAAAATTTTCAAAGTAAATTGTGACAAAAGTATCCAACTTTGAGGAAGATACTACAACTGTACAATCCTACCACTACTGTGCAATCCCTGAAAATATTTATAGCTGCCCAATGCTATTTTAAGTAAACACATTCAAGTCACTGGAAGAAAATATTTTTCAATAAACAATAACTGAAAAAATTACATAATTTAAAATACAGGTTTCAGCATTTAACATACTTAAAATAAAATGCTCTTCTGTGAACAACTTTTTACAAATCACTTTAAAGAAAAAGCAATCTTTTTGCCACTCCATTTCTTAAATGGATTATAAAAAATAAAAACATCAAATGAGGTGGTTGTTCATGTAAATGCTGAGCACAGCTGTTCACTAAAAACCTCTTTCAGCAGTTTACAATTGTAAGCCTCTTTTTCTGCACGATTATGTAGGCACAATGGCATGTTGTTCTTTGCAAAAACTGTTCGTGGCGGGAAGTACACAGGTAAGGCCCCTAACTTGTACAATCAGATTTGCGTGCATTCAGATGGCTTACTGAGTAAGATGATTTTGAGATATAAAATATACAAAAGAAATGAAATATACAAAAGAACAAAAAGACCACTCCTTAGTGTGGGTGCAAAACAGCTAAGTCGTGTTTCCTTTCAATAGAAAAGTCAAGCTGGTTCTGTAACACAATCTACACTACTATGGTTTCTTCTAAACATATGAGTGCATGGATGACGATGCTTAAGTAAGGACCATCGGACAAACTTTTTCAAACAAGCTTCACACTGTTCACCTGCAGCATTTCACATGAGGTTCTTTATGCAGTACTTTGGGAACATTTTGTGACATACACAGGTTAGACTTTTCATGTACATGCACCATTACATGATTCCTCAGAGTGTCTTGCTGTCATAAATTTTTGTTTGCACATTCTATTGGTATCAGACTTTTTTTTACAGAATGTGGGATTGAATGGAGCTCTAAATAGCTCTTCAATGAAAATTTCTGTAAACAAATATTACAGTGATATGGACTTTCATCTACATGAATCGTGCAGCAGTGGCATTTCAAACTTTCCGACAGGCAAAACTATGGAAGCATATATCACATGTGTGTCACTAACCTTTGTCATGAGACTTCTTATCTGCATGGATCATGCGGAAGTGGTGTTTAACAGATTAAAGCTATGAAAACATCACGTGTTTAGCTTATTTCCATTTTGAGACTTACCTGTATGGATCCATTGTGCAAAAATGGCATTTAAAACTTTTCAACAGGGTAAAGCTAAGTAATCACGTGTTACATTTGTATGACTTATTTTCAGTTTCAGACTGCTTATCATTTGCATGGACCGTACGGTAGTGGCGTTTCAAACTACTGAACACAGTAAATCTATTAAAGCACTTTTCACACATGTATGGCTTATTTTGAAGCTTCTCATCATTTGCATGGACTGTGCACCAGTGTAATCTGAAACTGTCCAATGTGGAAAGCCTATGGAAACACTTTTCACACTTGTAGGGCTTATTTTCATTTTTAGACTGTTTGTCATTTGCATGGACTGTACGGCAGTGAAGTTCAAATTTTTTAAACACAGTAAATCTATGAGAGCACTTTTCACATGTGTATGGCGTATTTCCATTTTGTGACTTCTTATCGTCAGCATGGACTGTGCGACAGTGGCGTTTCAAACTTTTCAACACGGAAAAGCTATGGAAGCACTTTTCACATGTGTATGGCTTATTTCCATTTTGTGACCTCTTATTGTCAGCATGGGCTGTGCGACAGTGGCGTTTCAAACTTTTCAATACAGCAAAGCTACGGAAACATTTTTCACACGTGTATGATGCATTTCCATTTTGACGCCCATTATCATCTGCATGAATTCTGCGGAAGTGGCGCTTCAAACTAGTCAATGCAGTAAATCTATGGAAGCACTTTTCACATGTGAATGGCTTATTTTCATTTTGAGATTTATCTGTATAGATCTTGCTGCAGCGGGGTCTCAAGTTTCCCAGTTGGGTAAAGCTATGGAAGCTCTTTTCACATGTGAATGGCTCATTTCCATTTTGTGACTTCTCATCGTCAGTATGGACAGTGCAACAGTGGTCTTTCAAACTTTCCAACACAGCAAAGCTACAGAAACACTTCTCACACGTGTATGGCATATTTCCATTTTGACTCTTATCATCATTTGCATGGATTCTGCGGAAGTGGCGTTTCAAACTAGTCAATGCAGTAAATCTATGGAAGCACTTTTCACATGTGAATGGCTTATTTTCATTTTGAGATTTATCTGTATAGATCTTGCTGCAGTGGGGTCTCAAGCTTCCCAGTTGGGTAAAGCTATGGAAGCTCTTTTCACATGAGAATGACTTATTTCCATTTTGTGACTTCTTATCATCAGCCTGGGCAGTGCAACAGTGGTCTTTCAAACTTTCCAACACAGCAAACTTGCAGAAACACTTTTCACACGTGTATGGCATATTTCCATTTTGACTCTTATCATCATTTGCATGGATTCTGCGGAAGTGGCGTTTCAAACTAGTCAATGCAGTAAATCTATGGAAGCACTTTTCACATGTGAATGGCTTATTTTCATTTTGAGATTTATCTGTATAGATCTTGCTGCAGCGGGGTCTCAAGTTTCCCAGTTGGGTAAAGCTATGGAAGCTCTTTTCACATGTGAATGGCTCATTTCCATTTTGTGACTTCTCATCGTCAGTATGGACAGTGCAACGGTGGTCTTTCAAACTTTCCAACACAGCAAAGCTACAGAAACACTTCTCACACGTGTATGGCATATTTCTATTTTGACTCTTATCATCATTTGCATGGATTCTGCGGAAGTGGCGTTTTAAACTAGTCAATGCAGTAAATCTATGGAAGCACTTTTCACATCTGAATGGCTTATTTTCATTTTGAGATTTATCTGTATAGATCTTGCTGCAGTGGGGTCTCAAGCTCCCCAGTTGGGTAAAGCTATGGAAGCTCTTTTCACATGTGAATGGCTCATTTCCATTTTGTGACTTCTTATCATCAGCCTGGGCAGTGCAACAGTGGTCTTTCAAACTTTCCAACACAGCAAACTTGCAGAAACACTTTTCACACGTGTATGGCATATTTCCATTTTGAGTCTTACCATCACCTGCATGGATCCTGCGGCAGTGGCGTTTCAAGCTTTTCGACAGGCTAAAGGTACGAAAGCACTTTTCACATGTGAACGGCTTATTTCCATTTTGACACTTCTTATCATTTGCATGGATCCTGCGGCAGTGGCGTTTCAAGCTTTTCAACACGCTAAAGGTACGAAAGCACTTTTCACACGTGAATGGCTTATTTGCATTTTGAGACTGCTTATCATCTGCATGGATCCTGCGGCAGTGGCGTTTCAAGCTTTTCAATGTAGTAAATCTGCAGAAGCACTTTTCACATGTGAATGGCTTATTTGCATTTTGAGACTGCTTATCAACTGCATGGGTCCTGCGGCAGTGGCGTTTCAAGCTTTTCGATGTGGTAAATCTGCGGAAGCACTTTTCACATGTGAATGGCTTATTTACATTTTGAGACTGCTTATCATCTGCATGGGTCCTGCGGCAGTGGCGTTTCAAACTTCTCAACACAGCAAAGCTATGGAAGCAAATTTCACATGTGTATGGCTTATCGTCATTTTGAGACTTTTTACGCCTTTGAAGTCTCAAATAGACCATTTTTACATAGGAAGCTAAATTACCACGTTGTTGCACATTTAGAGACACAGGGCTTTCATTACATCCTTGATCACTGGGCATACTCTTACAAATACTAACTGAGCTTTCAAAATATTCATCATTAAGATCTGAAACACTACCTTCGACACTATTAAAGTTTTCATGATATTCTTGATCAGCACTGGTATCAAACTTACTAACCAACTTTTTTATACAGCTAAGGGATAATCTTTCAAGACTAACTTCACAAGGTGGGCAGTAATTACATCCAATAGTTTCACCAAGTTTTTGTTTTGTTGTCATGAACGTGGCTCCACTCTGCTTGTTACCTGAATGGCTTGGGTTCTCAACGTGGTATGTTTCATCATAACTGGGCACACTGTTGTGGACACCAACCAAATCTTCAATGAGATTAAGAGGCATTCTTTCAAGGCTCGTTTCATGTGGTTGACAGTCTTTACTATAATCACACACAGAAGTATCCTCAATTTTCTCCTTTGCAGCTGTGAACATGTTTCCACAGTTCCTACTAAACATGTTCACCTTTGTCACACTGTAGGACGAGGTAGGTGTACTTTGTGATGCATTTGTGCAGGCTGGGCTTTCACGGAATCCCTGAGAATGACTGGATATGCTACAACAAACACTGGTCAAGTCTTTTGTGAAACATACAGGCAATCTCTCGAGCCTCACTTCACATGGAAGAAAGTCTTTATCACAATTATGCACAGCTGTTTGACTCAATTTTTGCTTTTTAGCTGTGGACACATTTGCATACTTCCAATTCAACTTTCTCGCACGAGAGGATGAAGAACTGGAGATGGTATGCAACGGACTTTCACTGTAATTTTTATCAGAACTGGGAACCCTGCCGGAGATACTAACTAAGTTTTTAACACAACTTGAAGGTGATCTTCCATCACACAATGTGTAGCTTTCACCAAGATTTTCCTCTGTGGCTGTGAACATGCTGCCACACTGATTTTCAAACATGTTACATTTTTTCACATTGCAAGATGAAGAACTTTGCCATGTGTCCAAATTGGTCATACATTTCTTGAGCTCTTTATGAACATGGGGAAGACCATTGCAAGCATTAACCATGTTATCAGAACAGTTTTGTGGCAATTTGTTAAGTACTACTTCACTCGGTGGGAACCTGTTACTGTTATCATAAGCAAGCAAGGCAGTTTTACCATGTCTTTCCTCTGCAGCTGATAACACGCTTCTGTGTCGCATATCAAATATGTCAGATTGTTTCATATTGCACTGTTTTCCACACTGTGTACACCTTAATGGAATCCTTTCTTGACAGTGGAAACACTGTCATAGATAGATACTAGCCATGTCAATTGCACAGTTTAGTAATAATCTTTCAAACCTACTTCGTGAGGTAGGCACCCATTATTACACTGATGCTACCAACTTTTTCCCTTCCTGTCATGGATATTCTCACCCTACCTATCAAACCTATTCAACTTCACACCAAAACAACTGTTTCACTAAGTTTCTGCTGCATTTTGCATTCTTATTGACCATGCAGTTGATCTTGAATTAAGTACAGCATGAAACCACTCTTCCATGGCGTTTGGTTGAACCCACATCCCTGTTGGCCTTGGGAGAAACTCCTGCAACTCAGAGATACTGGATATTCTATGAACTGAAAAGAAAGGAAAGAAGGAAATAACTTGTCATGCTGGTTTTATGTTAAATTTCTTCATAAACTACATAAATGAATCAAAAGATGCAACATTTCACAACTTAAAAGAAATAAGATAGAGTTGACAGATTATAGTTCAACAACGAAACGTGACAACATATCAAATGCTCAAATCCAGCAATTACATATAGCAATGAATACCTTTACACCTTTAATTATGCATTCACTATTCAACAAATTTTGTTTCCAAAATAGATCGATAACATTCACATTTGCTACAGAGTGATAGAACACAGTCCTAATACTAGACATAAATCATGAAAAGTGGTACTTATTGCCATTGAATGAGTTTCACATTTGTAGACATTTCATGCAGTAGCTTGGCATGTGAATCATTTGCCACAGGACTACACTTCCTTAACCTCAGTCACTGTTGCATCATGTCTTACATGTTGCGGAAAAGTGCGTTTCTTACATGTACTTATTTGACTTACTGGGTGGTAAGACTAAATTCAGAAAGAAATGTGGTGGATGTTGGTGCCCCAAGTAAACTCCATAATACAATTTTACATGAAAATTGGATTCAACAAGGTCCCCTTGGAATAAATGCAGAAAACTTAATCCACAGATGTCCAAGACAACAGTAGCAAATATGCCTGCCAGGTTGGAGCAGTCTTCCTGAAAATTTCTGCAAAGGGTGTTCCAGGAAGTAAGTTACTGTTCCACATGTCAGAGAGCTTCCACAAAAGGGCACAGGTTTACATATACAAAGTGGCAGTAATCCACCAAATAAGAAGTATTTGCTACTGCCAATGGTTTCCGAACCTTTCACAATTTAGTCGGAATATTTGACAGTGTGGTTTGCATGTGAGGCCTCATTCCATTTCTCTGAGTATGTGAACTCATAGAATTTCACGACATAGGCTGCCAAGGAACATATGATCCACAAAGAATCACTGCACTCAAAGAAAGTAATAATCTGATGGGTTGTATTTGGACAAGGATCATCTGTCCCATTTTCTTCAAAGTAACTATGAATGCCACCTTACATTTGAACATTTTCGCACAGTTTATGAAGCAACTGGACAAGGTGCAATGCATTCAAGGTTTCTTCCAGCAAGATGGTGCAACATGCCACATGTGAAAAGAATATATAGAAATGATTCAGTTTCTTTGAGAGTTGAGCAATTCCTAGAAATCTATGGTCAACGTGATCTTCTAGCTAAACCTTCTCCGATTTTTTTTTTTAGTATGTACACTCTTTGCAAAAAGAAAAACCCCTGAAGCACCCAGAAGAAAACATCCAATCGAGGTGAAAATTGGTATGTGCAAAGTACATGTATAGGAAAGGAAATTATTGTGATTCCAGAGCAATTGGGCCATTTCTTCGGATAAAACAGCCATACGAGTGGAACAATTCAGTACATTGTAGCACTACCTCTGGCTTGGATACAAGTGGTTACTTGGCGCGGCACAGACACATATAGTTCGTGGATACTGTCCTGAAGTATAGCATGACAGATGGGGTCCAAATTGTGGGCCAGTTTGCTGACATTACGGGATGGGCATAGGTGGTGTCCCATCATCAGAGATGCCAACCTAAGAAAGGGGTCATCAGTAAAAAAATCCAAAGTTTTCAGTAAACCGCTTAGACCTTCAGTACGATTTTCAGTATATCAAGAATATTTATTTTAAAATATATATATATTTTTTTTTTTTTTTTTTTTTCTGCAGTAGAGGCCACAACTTTGCAGTGCTTTGGCTCGCCAGCCCCGACATACGAGCTATATAAAATCTCATATCATCATCATCATCATTGTCAACCATTATCAATCCACTGCTGGACGAAGGTCTCCCCAAGTTTCCTCCACAACGGTCTGTCTTGTGCCAGTCTCCTCCATGTCACTCCCGCATACTTTCGAATTCCACCCATCTCCCATTTGGTCTTCTTCTGTGTCTTTTCCTATCCCTTGGAATCCAATCTAAAATTTCGGCTGTCCAACGATGGTCTGTCCTTCTGGCAGTATGCCCAGCCCATTGCCATTTCAGGGATTTAACTCTGGATCATGATGTCTTCCACTCTTGTCATTTTTCGGATCCACGAGTTCCTCTTCTTATCTCTCCTGGTTACACCAAGCATGCACCTCTCCATGCTGCTTTGAGTTGTCTGCAGCCTTTGTATGTCTCTTTTAGTTAAGGTCCACGTCTATGCACCATACGTAAGCACTGGAAGGATGCATTGATCAAACACTTTTCTTTTAAGACATAATGGCATATTGCTCTTGAAAATTATGCTGTTTCTTCCAAAAACTCTCCAGGCAAGTTTTATACGCCGACTAATTTCTTCATCGTGACCCTCACTTGATATCTGCTGTCCAAGATAAACGTACGTGTCTGTTATCTCCAGCTTTTCTCCATCAATCGATAAATCTTCATTTCTTGTAAAAGCATTGAACATCACTTTTGTCTTCTGAAAGTTCATATATATTTCTGCAGTAGAGCCCACAACTTCGCAGTGCTTTGACTTTCCAGCCCCGACATACGAGCTATAGAGGCATCATTGGCGTGGCGGTGACACCCGACATGCGAGCTATTCGGCGAAAAAGAAATGTCCCGTGATCGTCGACATGCGAGCTATAGAGGCATCATCGGAGTGGCGGATGTCACCTGCCACAAGCTATTCGGCGATTTCGTAATGTCGTGTGTCACCGAACAGTTGGGTGGAAAGGGTTGAAACGTTTGCACTGGAATTTTTCACAAACACAAAGCCACATGTAATAATGTAAAGAGTTTGCAAAAGGAGATGAGCTGAACTCCTCTTGGCTTTTGTGCATAGCACTCTTAAATGGCTGTACAGGGAATCACGTGACAAACAGCGTACGAGGAGAAGCTCTGCCTCTGTTGGCGGGGGAAGTTAGAACATCGAAGGCATATAAGGACTACCTGTAATGTGCGTTTTTCGAACAAAAGACAGTAAAAAATAGAAAATTGCGTGCATGGGATTTTCCGTAGTTTTTTTGGGTGACTTGCGTAAAACCGTAAGATGGAGTGAAAATCTGTACAAACTACGGAAAATCCGTAAAAGTTGGCATCTCTGCATCATGTCCCAAGCATGTTCGATCGGCAAGAGATCGAGCGATTGGGCTGGCCATGGAAGGGTGTTAACATTACGGAGGTAGACCTAGGAGAGCCATGCCATGTGTGGCTGAGCACTATCCTGTTGAAAAACTGATCGGTGATAATGCGACAGAAATGGCAACACAACAGGTTGTAGAATGTCATTGACATACCATTGAGCCATGAGGGTGGCATGGAGGACTTCCAAGGGTGTCCAGCTATCGTAGGAAACAGACAGTCACTCCAGGTGTACAAGCAGTGTGCTGTTCCATGGTAAAGGCAGGATCTGCGAGCTCGCTGTCTCATCTCCAGACACGTATGCGCTGGTCATCGACGCCAAGTGCAAACAGACTTGTCACTGAGGACAACACGCCACTGGACACTATCCCACATTGATGGAGCCCAACACCACTGCAACAGGTGCCAGCGATGCTAGCTGGTCAGTGGTAGGTGGCTAAGTGACCTTCTCAAATGTAGTCCCCGTGCCACAAGTTGTCTGGCAATTGTCCAGATGGCCACTTCCATACCTGTAGACAATGCAACATGGCCACGGATGATTGAGAGCGACAAATTCAGTTCTATATTATAAGGGTTGCTATACACCAAAAGAGAATAAATCTAGTAAATAATTCTGTTTTATTGGCATAAAGAAGCAAAAGAATGCATTTCCCGCAAGCTCTCGCTGCCCTCGGACAGCTTCGCCAGGAGGATAATATGCTAAGCATTTGATTCTATTCTCTCCTTTAGCATATTATCCTCCTGACGAAGCTGTCCGAGGGTAGCGAGAGCTTGCGGGAAATGTATTCCTTTGCTTCTTTATGCCAATAAAACAGAATTATTTACTAGATTTATTCTCTTTAAATTTGGTTCTGTTCATGCGGCTCTCACAATCACCTGATCCTCACATTCTGTCGTTGCCCTCAGCCGTTCACTGCCTGAGTATCGCTGTGTAGTGCTGTTTTAAACCCATTGGCATCAACATAATTCAACTGTCGCATTTCCCCGGCCCAAATGCCTGACGATACGCAGACTTGACCAACCACCTCTCTCAACCCAATTATACGTCCTCTTTCTAACTCGCTCAATTGCTCGTATTGTGCACAGATCCAACGTCATGGCATCCTCACAGTCCGTGGATTAACATTAATGCAACCGCAATACACTGTCACAATTGCCCCTGCATGCAAGCTTTGCTCTTGACATACCCTCATCAATGCGTGGTTTGCATGTGCTGTAGCGGGCCACTATTTCCTCATTGGTCATTATTTTTAATCATTTGCATATTCGGTCCTGAGGTACTTGCATGCAGAGTTTCATCAAGATCAAATTCCTTTCTCGGGTGCTTCATTTTAATTTTTTTTGGCAAAGAGAGAGAGAGAGAGAGAGTGTGTGTGTGTGTACACACACACATTTTACATTATAGAACAAGTATTCCTTAACAAACCGTGCACAACTGATGCACTGACAATAAACACTACAAATAAAATCAAGAAAATAACCACTTTATTCACCTTGAAACAAGGAACATTTCAATTCAATGCGATCACATTTTGTCCATCCACACATATTGTACAGACAAATATGAATTTTGATTTCCTAGGGATTATCATGATTTTTAAATGTGACAGGTACAGTAGAAGAAATAACTCTAGATTTTGTTGTTGTTTTGGAATTAGTTATAACATAGTACAAAACATAGGACCAACTACAGTTGTACAATTAATATCAATATTCTTGAGAAATGGAAAAAAAAAAGAGCAAGCACGAAAGATAAGCAAACACCAGACTCTAATTTTAAACTCCAAACAGGTTCTATATGCATCTAATAATATAGCTTGCCTTGATAAAGCCTCCTGTTGCCAGGCGATACTACGCCAGTTGCATACTTATGATACTTCCTTGTATTTTCAATCATTTAGGGTACATGATATAGTCTTTTGGGCCTATCCTTAAGAATTTATTCTCTCAAACAAGAAAGAAATAGTTAAACATCTGGTACTTGCATAAAACACCACTACGTATATGGCATTTATCTGTGTGTACAATTCAAAGAACCTTGGACATCTCTTTTTCAAGAGACCCCCCCCCCCACCGCCACCACTGGGCCCTGCAAGAAATACTGTAAGAGCACCCAGATGATAAGCTGATTTCAATACTGGACAATAACCACACCTCAGTGTAGTAGGTGTTGACAAAATGCACAAACATTTGCCCTCTCTGACCTGTTTGATCATGCAACTAACAACTAATAAAGCAGTGACTCTACAACATAACCTTGACCATGCAGCAATTCCCAGAATAACCTTGGGTTGTTGGCCAAGTACACTGTGAGTTAACGGATTGGAAACAATGCATGTGTTCCCATCAATCTTCCCTCCCTAGTTAGTGACCGATATAACGTTAGCACATTACTCATTGTGTAGCACAGCCATTTCAAACTGAAACGTTCCTATTGAAGTGGTGTTTTAAAAAGATAAACAGCAGCCCAAGGGAAAGATGAACTGCATAATATTCTCAGCATATCTGCTTATTTTTCTTGAAGCGAAGTTGAGATTATTTAGCTCAACTAATGTTCCTAATGATAAGCAAGGGGAAGCGCTCTGAAATTTTTCTGGATTAATTCCACAATAAAGAAGAATGCGACAACCACAGTGATAGTGTATCTTCGAAGAAAAGTCAAACTATGGCGGAATCTGTTGACTGTGAAAATGTGTATTATGCGTATCCAGAAAAGTGGACACTAATAAATGACACATTTGAAGTCTACTGGATTCCAAAAGGTCCACTCACATGTAATAATAAAGAGTCCAATTTTAGCAAGTTAATTCCATGCTATCCAGAAACTGATGGCAAAGTTTTAAAAAAAGAAAAAAAAAAGGGGATTCTAAATCTGATGCTTTTTGTCAGAAGCTGCATAATGGCAAAATTGTTAAACTGCAAGTGGTTGGTTTATTCCTTTCAGATGGCTCGGTATATGTAGTGCGACTAAAAAGTTCCGAGACTAGATATGTAGCGCGCCAACAGATGGCAGTATGCGGATGCGCGAGCAGCGGTCGAGGGCAGGGACATTCACAAGTCATTGTGCCAAGTGACGTCGTTCTGTGTGAACATCTGGAGCTGTACTACACGATATTTGGTGACCACGTGCAGAACACAGCTGCAATTTTGGTATGGACTGCAAATTAGAGCAGCGAGCAAACATCAAATTCTGCGTCAAACTCGGCAAATTGGGAACAGAGACGCATGAAATGACCGAAGAAGGCCCGACAGGTCTGGAGCGCAACCAAAAGCATGCTCATTGTGTTCTTCGACATTCGTGGGGTTGTGCAAGGTGAATTTGCCCCCAGGGCCAGAACGTCACCGACGTTTTTTACTGCAATGTTCTGCAGCGTCTTAGGGAGGGCATTCGCCACAAACGACCTGAAATGTGGCGAAGGGGCGATTTCCTGCTCCATCACGACAATGCAGTAGTAGCTCACAGAGCGTTTGCAGCACGCAATTTTGCATCCGCAACAGCACAACTACCCTTTCTCACCCGCCTTACTCGCCGGATTTTCCCCTGCGACTTGTTTCTGTTTGTGAAGCTGAAGCTCAAGGGTCGCTGTTTTGAAACCGTGAAAGAGATCCAGCGCGAATCGCAGATGGTGCACGACACGATTCGCGAACAGGACTTCCAGAGAGCATTCCAACAGTGGCAAAAACGCTGGCAGTGGTGTATCACTGCCCAAGGAGACTACTTTGAGGGAGATCATAGCCAGACTTAAGTACCGTAAGTACTTTGTTGTATATCGGCCTAGTCTTGGAACTTTTTGATTGGACCTCGTACTGTTTTATACACAAATTATTTCCAGACATGAAAAGTTTGCTTTTATTTTATGGATTTATATAAAATTTGAGTAAGCATTTGCTTACTCAAATTTTCAAACATGAAAGTGGACTAGAACATTTGAGTTTGTATGCTGAAATCTCTCTCTAGACAAAAAGAATCAAATATGGGGATCCTAACAAAAGTTCTGCACACTGTCCATTTTGAAAAAGGTGTGAAGTAATGGAGGAAACTTACCTTATTGCCATTCAATGTACTCCCCTCCATTGCTAATGACGGCTTGCCAGCGGTGAGATAGGTCCTGGATGCTCCGTAGTACGCCATCTTTGTTCAGCTGTCGTATTACTTGGGTCAACTCTAATGACAGTTCATCCAGCAATTCGTAGTGGATGCCATGGAGCTGATTTTTTAACTTTGGGAAAAGATCAAAATCGGGAGGACTGAGATCAGGGTCTTACGTTTCCCAGCCATATTTCGACAAAAGTCCCCGTACCGACGCTGCATCCTGACACAACGCATTGTCATGCAGCAAGATCACTCCTGCTTCCAACAAGTTGGCATGATTTTGACAAAATATTAGTCTGAAGTTTGTCCAGAGAAAGTCACGATAATATTGTGCATTGATATTTTGCCCTACCGGCACTCAATCAGAGACCACAACACCCTGGGCCTCGTACACAAAAATCACCACTCGCTTCACTTTGGATTGCTGACAACGACACTTTGAGGAGCATTTGGATCTATGATGCTGCCTCCATTCAGATGACTGTGACTTCAGTTCCGGCACAAAATCATAGGTCCAAGTCTCATCAATTGCGTCAATACTGTTCAGGAAGGTGTCGCCCTCCCTTTCGAACCTGTGGAAGTGATCCTGTGCGATGCTCACTCTGGCTGCTCTGCGCAGGGGTGAGTTTATGGGGCACCCAGCCCACGGCGTTTTTTCTTTTTCCCAGTGAGTTCTTTAAAATCCGGTGAACAGACATGGTGGGAAAATTTGCCTGATGAGCAATCTCCTCAACTGTCAAACAGCGATTCTCTTCAGGAAGAGTTGCAACAGTTGTGACAGATGTTTTGTCTGTCACAGTTTGCAGTCAGCTTGAGCGGTGATCATCTTCGATGCTGCTTCGGTCCTCCCAAAAGTACAAAGCCCAGCGAGAAATTGTGCTTTGATCAAAAGTTTTTTCACCACAAACTTCTTGCTAGGCAGTGTGGATCTGTGCTGGAATTTTCCCCTCGCAGAGTTTCTATTTTCACGTATGAGCGCTGGTCTAACACTGTGACTCAACCTGAGGAGCTGCACGCTTCCATTTCCAAACCCTCACAAGTCCACACCGCAAATGATAGTGCCTTGTTCTGACCTTGACATGACGCAATCATTTTCTCGATTTCATCACCCACTTCTGTTTTAGATTAATGTGTGCAAAACTTTTATGACCAGAGCTCGACAAATCCACGCACCTAATTTTCTTCTTACTTGAGATTTTCTAATTTGCAGTAAATACCATAATTTCTGTTGTATAATCCATAGATTATCTATTAAAAAGTTATAAATTTAGGTACTGTGGACACAGGAAAATAAAAAAATAAAATAAAATAAAAAGTGGTGCAGTGTTTTAAGAAGACAGCGAGGTAATTGTCAGGAGAGTTATTGGGAAAGTACTGAAAGTGCGGTAACAGAAAAAATATAACATAACAATGAGATAGAAGACCGCAAAGAGATTGTAAGAATATACACTGAAGTGCCAGAAAAACTGGTACAGACAAGCTTATGCAAAATACATAGCAACGTCACTCATGCGCGTACTCTGTTGTGTCCGCCAGTGCGTATATAAAGCGATAGACATCCTTGCCAGCTGTCAGAGCTGTTTTCGGCATGAGAATGACAAGTAATAACGATTTAAGCTATTTTCAACGCACTGTCATAGTTGGCGCTCATGAGATGGGCCATAGTATTTCGGAGGTAGAAACGAAGTTCGGATTTTCACGGACGACCATTGCAAGGGTGTACCGTGACTACAAGAATTCCGGCAAAACCTCCAACCTACGATACCCAGTGTGACCGTAAAAAGACATTGGGTGAACATGACCATCGTCAGCTGTAAAGAATCGTTTCACGCGATAGGCATGCAACACTCTTGCAGGTATCATCGGAATTCAATGCTGGAGCCTCAACAAGCATCAGCATTCGGACTGTGCAACGTACCCTGCACGATATGGACTTTAGGAGCCAACGCCCAACTCCAGTCCCCTTGATGAGTGCACGACACAGAGCTATGCTGCTCACTTGGGCACGGAAACACCGCCACTGGACACTTGATGACTGGAAACAAGTAGCCTGGTCTGACGAGTTGCATTTCCAACTGTATCATAGGGCAGGTGGAAGGATTAGTGTGTGGCACAAACCCCGTGAAGCCATGGATCCCACCTGTCAACAGAGAACTGTACTGGCTGGTCCGTAATGGTATGGGGTGTGTTTAGCTGGACTTCACTGGGACCCCTGGTACGTCTACAAACGTCTGTGACCTGTCAAAGCAATGTGTGCATCTTTTCTGACGAGGTACACCCGTTCATGTCCTGTATTCATGCTGATGGGTTGGCCTGTTCTAACAGCACAATGCACCTCCACACGTGTTGGGACGCCACATTATGGTTAGAAAAGCATTCATCTGAGTTTGGGGTGTTGCCATCTCACCCCAGTCCCCAGATCTGAATGTGATAGAACACATTTAGGATGCCAAGCAACGCGCTATCAAACACAGGAATCAGAGACCTCGGAATACACCCGAATTGTGGAACGTTCTGTAGGAAGTATGGTGTGCATTGCCTACAGCATATTTCCAGAAGCTAGTGGAGTCCATGCCCAGTCATTTTTCTGCAGTACTGCGCTCTCGTGGGGGCCTACCAAGTATTAGACTGGTGTACCAGTTTTTCTGGCACTTCAGTGTATATACATATATTTTTTTACTTAGAAGCATTTTGACAGGAAATATGACGCATGGAAGGCGTTACTATTTGCACATACGGAAGCCTACGTGTTGTGAGAATCCGTGACTCGGGAATCCAGCAGAGCTATTATTCCGTATCATGTAATCATTCTGTGAATCGCACTGGCCAATACTGTTCACTTAATTTCCGTCATTAAATCGGTGAAATGTGAATCACATTGCCTAATTTTGGTGCGCTAATTGTATTAGTTAAGGATTTTTTTTCGCTTTCGGTATTCAGTTGAAACGTATTCAGAAATAAGACAATGCTATGGACTGTCTGCAATTTCAATGGATTTTTCAGGGTAACTAATGAACTACAGTAATGCTGCAACATCTAGCGATTTTAGTTCTTTATTTACTCAAAAGTAACGCAAAAGTACTTCAAAATGACAGTTATTTTTTCAATAAGACGATCATTTCATTCTTACATCTTTGGATTTCTGAGTCGGTCCTGTGAATCACTGTTTTCTGTCGAAAATTACGATTCACGATTAACATGATAGGTGCCAATTATACGGCTGTCATGCATGCCACTTACTACAGAATATCCATAGTTTTTATAGATTTAGTTGTCTGACTGCAGAACTCACTCTCGAAACTAGGGATTCTACAAATTTTCATTTTGTTTAAAAAACATTATTTTGCTATTATTTTATAATATACATAAGATTCTTAAGTGGATTCGTGGAATTCTCCTGGGTCTTTTTTTCATCATTTAGATTGTTCTCAAGATTTATGCAAAACTGAAGAGAATTTGGGGTGGATCATTTTCCGGCTGGGGACGGAATTTCGCGTTTCAAAGCTTTCCAAAACAGTAGTTAAATGAAGTAAAAAGAATTGCCCTAATTGTAATTTTTTTCTCCCGATGTTGTGTTTGTGTCTAGTATTCTTGTTAAATATCATTTTATGGCATATACATGTATGTTAGATAATCTCCATTAATCTTTATCCCTTTGTTTTCCCAGTTCAGTGATTGAAAGACATTTTCCAATGTGGCATTAAAGAGCTTCGGAGATATGGTGTCACCTTGTCTCACTCCCTTTCCAATTTTTATGTGTGTTGTATTTTCAAACAGTCGAATCTTTGCACTTGCATTTTCATAGATGTTATTAATAATATTAATGTATGCATCTTCAATACCGCAGGATTTCAGAGCCGTGGTAACTGCTGATGGTTTCACCGAATCAAAGGCTTTTTCATAATCGATAAAAGCCATGCACAATGGAAGTTCATATTCCTCGCTCTTTCAATTAGTTCTCTCAGTACATGGATATGATCTATTGTGCTGTAGCCACTCCTGAATCCAGCTTGTTCTCTCGGTTGAGCCATGTCCAGTGTTACCTTCAAGCGGTGTGAAAGAACTTTAGTGAAGATTTTATAAACCACTGATAGGAGGCTGATAGGTCTGTAGTTCCTGAGATCCTCAATGTCACCTTTTTTATGTAGCAGGATCATTGTAGCATTGTTCCAATCCTCAGGAATCTTCCCTTCATTAAGGCATCGAGTGAAAATTTGGGCGAGTACTGTTTCAATTTCTCCACTTGCTTCTTGTATGATGTCTATAGTAATTCCATCTTCTCCTGGAGCTTTCCCCCGCTTCATGTTCTTGATTGCATGAGCAACTTCTGCTGGGAGGACTGGAAGAACTCTGGTACCTTTCATGATGTCTGGAGTACATGTATCATCCCTTTCATATAATTTGGAGTAGAAATCTTTCACTCTTGTCAAAATTTCGCCTCTATTTCTTGTTATAGAACCATCTTCTTTTCTCAGAGCCATAATCTGTTTTCTTCCCTTACTGAGATGTCCCTTTGCTATCTTTAGGCTTTGCAGAGTATGATCCAGGAACTTGCTGACAAGAGTAAAGAAGTGGGATTAAAAATGAACTTTCAGAAGACAAAAGTGATGTTTAATGCTTTTACAAGAAATGAAGATTTATCGATTGATGGAGAAAAACTGGAGATAACAGATACGTATGTTTATCTTGGACAGCAGATATCAAGTGAGGGTCACATTGATGAAGAAATTAATCGGCGTACAAAACTTGCCTGGAGAGCTTTTGGAAGAAACAGCATAATTTTCAAGAGCAATATGCCATTATGTCTTAAAAGAAAAGTGTTTGATCAATGCATCCTTCCAGTGCTTACGTATGGTGCAGAGACGTGGACCTTAACTAAAAGAGACATACAAAGGCTGCAGACAACTCAAAGAAGCATGGAGAGGTGCATGCTTGGTATAACCAGGAGAGATAAGAAGAGGAACTCGTGGATCCGAAAAATGACGAGAGTGGAAGACATCATGATCAGAGTTAAATCCCTGAAATGGCAATGGGCTGGACATACTGCCAGAAGGACAGACCATAGATGGACAGCCGAAATTTTAGATTGGATTCCAAAGGACAGGAAAAGACCCAGAAAAAGACCACATGGGAGATGGGTGGATGAAATTCGTAAATATGCGGGAGTGACATGGAGGAGACTGGCACAAGACAGACCGTTGTGGAGGAAACTTGGGGAGACCTTCGTCCAGCAGTGGATTGATAATGGTTGACAATGATGATGATGATGATGATGACATGTATGTTCATATTTCAGCTTGAAACTGTAGGCAAGAATTTGCGGAAACGAAAGTCAGATGGTGCGAAAATTTCCTTCTAATCTTCAGGTATTAGATGTCTCTGCGAAATCGTGAAATTCCTCCTTTTTTGTTATTTTGGCCACTCAGGAGATTGATGCACATGTAAACAGAATTGGTGGTGGTGGTTAGATATTTGACAGAGGACGGAATTCCATCTTCACAAAACTTTTGAAAACAAAAAGTCGACAGAGTTCAGATTTTTTCTGTAGTCGTAATTTCATTTTACTCGCGATGTTGCCTCTGCTCAGTATTTTTAAGTATCATTTTACTGCAGAATTTTTTTATTAAAATACAAAAATGTATGCAGTAAAATGATACATAAATGTAAATTTATACAGTTATATTTTTCTCCTATTTTTAAGCTTTATTTTCAAGCTTTAGCTTAAAAATAGGAGAAAAATTTCCAAAATCGGAAGTCGGGCGTATTTCCCGTAATCGCTATCCACCCATCCCACCCCTTACCCACCCCCGTGATGTCCCCACTCTCCAGCGCTGTTAAATATCCCCCACCCCGTAAGTTTTTGAACTTAATCTGGATAAGGGAAGAAGGAAATTCCCGAAAACGGAAGTGAATTTGGAAATTTTTTAAAAATTGATGCATGGTGTTCAAAAGTATTAATATTCCCAAAGTTACACCATTTTTCTAAAACAGTTGAAGCTTTGATAGCATGTGTTCATGGTCCTCAGGCTGATGGTTGTTATCAGAGGGCATAAAAAACTAGAAATGTGTTAAGTTTGTTTCATTAGTAATTGTTTGTTGTAACGTTTTGTTGAGGCGCATATTTGTTTAAATTTCACAAAGAGATGGATCATTTCGTAAAATAGTCTACGTATTTCACACAGTACCAGTTATTAGTAACAAGGCTATTGCCAATGTTGGCAGGTACGGACTAGTTTTTTTTTTTTTTTTTTTTTTTTTTTTTTTTTTTTTGAAATATCATGGTTTGAGACATGCTGCTGTGGATTATGCAAAGGAAAAAATTGTTTTTCTCTTTGGATTGCACGCCTTTGTGGATCTCACGAAGGAAATTTTTTCTGAATTTTATCTGTAGACCATAAAATGGTCTACAGATTATACAAAGAAAAGAAATATGGTGGTACTTTGAATAAATATGTACAAGATATGACATCCGCAAATAGTATTTTAATAAAATTGAAAACTGAAATTTTATTTTTTTTGAGATCGTCTACTGAAAGAAAGGAAAAAGAAAATTATGAAGCAAATTTGAACTTTATTTTGCAATAAGCGGTTTGGGTAAAAAGAAAAAAAAATTAACAAATATGGTTTACCACTTGCGTTCCAGTGTCATAACCAAACATGTTTTGTTCATGCGTTATTGACTTCGTTTCACCTGGCGCCTAAATTTTGGAGGTGGCTCCTAGATTTAGAACATATTTGTCGAGCCCTGGTTCTGACCCTCATAATATTGATTTTTACCTCTCAAAACAATTTATAGAACAGTAGCATTCATTATTGGGAAGAAGTGCTGAAAATATTGAGTACTGCACCATTCTGTTCAACTGAAAGTAAAAAAATTTTTAGCAAATAGAGGCTTTCAGGGTGAAAACCAAATAATATGGTTTCAGCAAGTAATGCTCCCAGCCCCCACCCCTCCCCACCCCCCATATGCTAATGTCTCTGCTTTCACCTTCTTTTTAGGGTCCGAGTCAGGCTAGGATGTAGGATGCAGTTAGACAGGCTCTTCAAATAACCGACTCAAAAATTACTCATACATAGAAATCCAATTTGTAACTCTTTAATGTGTCGGAATATTTCAATATTTATTGTAGACAACAATTTCTACATTATTGCAGAACAACTCAGCAAGCACTTGACATCTTTACTATCCATCGAGTTATTAGCAATTTACATCTACATAATTGCACAAATCATCTAACGAAATTCAAATTCAGTAAGCACTTAATATTTACAACATACTATCAAGTTCTCACTTTCAAGTTACGCAACAACAAAGTTTGACAATAACAATAAGAACAAGAAATTTTACTATTACAAATGCACAACTTTCAAATTCCTGTCCTACCCTAGGTTTTTCCAATCAAAATTAAATCCTCTGCCAGTAAACTATTAAAAATTATTAAATATAAACAAATCATAACTCACGCACCACAATCCGGCAAATCCTCACAGGAACCTCGTCTGGATACAAGTTCATACAGCAGAACTAACCCTCAAACATAATCCAGGCACAGCACTTCAGGAATCATAGTTCCATCCATAAAGACTCACACAGTAGAACATATTCAAGTAATTCCAGCATAGCGCAGCAGGGATCCAATCAATGAACCAATAAGGCCTAGCGGCTAGGTGACTTTTAGGACGTCATAAAGGGATGTAAGGTCAGGTGAGGGATGTAAGGTCAGGTGATGCGTAACATCACAGCCTCTCCTTGACAAATGTCAACCCCGCCTTCTCGTGGTGCATCCTGTTCCCACTAAAGGGGCTCTGACGACCGCAAATAGCGGTATAACTATACCATCGGGATCAGAGGAAATGCTATCCCACACTCACCAACCCGCTTGGCCAGCGTGGTGAGTTATGGCCAAACACCTCCAAAATGACTCTACAACTTAAATCTTGGCCCTCAGTCTCCGGCAGCTGGAATGTACCTGGCCAAGGCAGCGGCCAGTGCGACATGAAGGCAGAGGGTGCTAAGAATCCCCGGAGGACCGGACTAGGCTGCCATTTGATGCTGACCTTGGCTACCTACAACGGACGCTCCCTATCTTCTGATTCAAGGCTTCTTGAATTGGAAGAGGAACTACAAAGGATCAAGTGGGACATCGTCGGGCTGAGTGAGGTAAGGAGAAAAGGAGAAGATCTCATTGAACTGAAAAGTGGACATCTATTCTATTATCGTGGGACAGATACTGGCAGAACTAGTGGTGTTGGATTTATAATAAACAAGAAACTGAAGGATAAAGTGGTAGAAGTTGAAAGTTCCTCTGACAGAGCTGCACGACTCGTTATCCAACTATCGAGAAGATACCAGGCTCAGATTATTCAAACTTATGCACCCACCACAAGTCATCCTGAAGAAGAAATTGAAGAATTTTATGAGGAAATTCGTCATCTAAATAATAAAGGTAAGCAGCACTTGAAGATAATTATGGGAGATTTCAATGCAAAAATAGGGCACCGGCAACAGAATGAAACTTCAGTAGGTAAATTCGGTCACGGCAACAGAAACCAGCGTGGAAATACTCTCGTTGAGTTTGCAGAGGCAGAAGGATTTTTCATCTTGAATTCCTTTTTCGAGAAAAAGCCACACAGGAAATGGACATGGAGACATCCAATTGGGACGACAAGTGAAATTGATTTTATTATGTGTAACAAAAAATTCGTCATCGAAGACTGCAGTGTGCTAAACAAGTTCAACACAGGTAGTGACCATAGATTGGTGAGATGTAAGATGCACCTCAACACTAAACTGGAACGTGGCAAGCTCATAAGACAAACAAAATGTATTGACATAACCAACCTTAAAAAACACCATAATACTTTCAAGTTGGAACTGAAGAACAGATTCTCTGCTTTAGAAGGCCTAACATCGGAAGAAGTGGATATTTCTGAAGTTAACAGAAAAGTAACCAAAGCTCTTATGGAAACAGCAACAAAATTAGCTGGGTCTAAGAACAAGTTGCATGTAAACAAAATTATCAGGAAAAACCAAAATGTTGATGCAAAAAAGAAGAGAGATGAGGACAACTAAAGAAGATGTGACTTCCAAAGTGGAATATATAGAGCTATGCAAGACAGCACGAAAAAGTATCACTGAAGACGTAAGGAAATTCAACTGTGAGCTAGTGAGGAAAGCAATTGAAAACAACCAAAGCCTAAAGATAGCAAAGGGACATCTCAGTAAGGGAAGAAAACAGATTATGGCTCTGAGAAAAGAAGATGGTTCTATAACAAGAAATAGAGGCGAAATTTTGACAAGAGTGAAAGATTTCTACTCCAAACTATATGAAAGGGATGATACATGTACTCCAGACATCATGAAAGGTACCAGAGTTCTTCCAGTCCTCCCAGCAGAAGTTGCTCATGCAATCAAGAACATGAAGCGGTGGAAAGCTCCAGGAGAAGATGGAATTACTATAGAGATCATACAAGAAGCAAGTGGAGAAATTGAAACAGTACTCGCCCAAATTTTCACTCGATGCCTTAATGAAGGGAAGATTCCTGAGGATTGGAACAATGCTACAATGATCCTGCTACATAAAAAAGGTGACATTGAGGATCTCAGGAACTACAGACCTATCAGCCTCCTATCAGTGGTTTATAAAATCTTCACGAAAGTTCTTTCACACCGCTTGAAGGTAACACTGGACATGGCTCAACCGAGAGAACAAGCTGGATTCAGGAGTGGCTACAGCACAATAGATCATATCCACGTACTGAGAGAACTAATTGAAAAAGCGAGGGAATATGAACTTCCATTGTGCATGGCTTTTATCGATTATGAAGAAGCCTTTGATTCGGTGAAACCATCAGCAGTTGCAATGGCTCTGAAATCCTGCGGTATTGAAGATGCATACATTAATATTATTAATAACATCTATGAAAATGCAAGTGCAAAGATTCGGCTGTTTGAAAATACAACACACATAAAAATTGGAAAGGGAGTGAGACAAGGTGACACCATATCTCCGAAGCTCTTTAATGCCACATTGGAAAATGTCTTTCAATCACTGAACTGGGAAAACAAAGGGATAAAGATTAATGGAGATTATCTAACCCACCTTCGTTTTGCTGATGACGTAGTCATTTTTGCAACTACCCCATCAGAGCTGCAGAGTATGATCCAGGAACTTGCTGACAAGAGTAAAGAAGTGGGATTAAAAATGAACTTTCAGAAGACAAAAGTGATGTTCAATGCTTTTACAAGAAATGAAGATTTATCGATTGATGGAGAAAAACTGGAGATAACAGATACGTATGTTTATCTTGGACAGCAGATATCAAGTGAGGGTCACATTGATGAAGAAATTAATCGGCGTACAAAACTTGCCTGGAGAGCTTTTGGAAGAAACAGCATAATTTTCAAGAGCAATATGCCATTATGTCTTAAAAGAAAAGTGTTTGATCAATGCATCCTTCCAGTGCTTACGTATGGAGCAGAGACGTGGACCTTAACTAAAAGAGACATACAAAGGCTGCAGACAACTCAAAGAAGCATGGAGAGGTGCATGCTTGGTATAACCAGGAGAGATAAGAAGAGGAACTCGTGGATCCGAAAAATGACGAGAGTGGAAGACATCATGATCAGAGTTAAATCCCTGAAATGGCAATGGGCTGGACATACTGCCAGAAGGACAGACCATAGATGGACAGCCGAAATTTTAGATTGGATTCCAAGGGACAGGAAAAGACCCAGAAAAAGACCACATGGGAGATGGGTGGATGAAATTCGTAAATATGCGGGAGTGACATGGAGGAGACTGGCACAAGACAGACCGTTGTGGAGGAAACTTGGGGAGACCTTCGTCCAGCAGTGGATTGATAATGGTTGACAATGATGATGATGATGATACAGCAAAAGTAATTTCACAACCACAGTCCTCAGAAAGCAATTTCTCAGCAGGAACATAGCTCAGACCCAGCTAGGCACAGCACTTCAGGAATCATAGTTCCATTTGTAAAGACTCCCACAGAAGAACATATTCAAGTAATTCCAGCATAGTGCAGCAGGGATCCAATCGATGAACCAGTAAGGCCTAACGGCTAGGTGATTTTCAGGACATCATACAGCAAAAGAAACTTCACAACTAGAGTCCTCAGAAAGCTCTCATTGTTTCATCAGGACCTCGCCAGGAACAGTCAACCTCGCCACCGAAAGCAGCCAGAAACCTCACACAGGTAACCCCGAAAGGCAAAAAGCGAAGTGAAGCAAAGCAAAAAGGCCAAGCGTCCAAGATCCATGGAACTCGATATAAATAGTAAAGCAAGCCTCAGACCCCCGACGACTTTCCATCTCGCCTTCTACAGACATCGTCACATCACACATTTACATACTTTCCACCCAGAACTCTTTCACAACAAACAACGTAAATAACATTTACATAACAGAACAAAATATATAATAACAATTTTGAACTTCCAACAATAAACACACTCAAAGAATATAAATTATACAATCACACTCCCGGAACGCCAGCACGTGAGCTGTTGCCATAGGGGAGAAAAACCCAAATTTTAAATTTCACTCATTTTTAATATTACTTTAAGCTAATAATCTATCCTTTTTAATGCGATACATAACTCCAGTCAGTGACCCCGGGACGAAACCCTACCAGAGGATCACAAGCATAATGCTTACTGCTAAAGAATTTTGGAACTATTGGGTTACTGCAGTTGAATTGGCCAATTCCAGAGTATTGTGCCATTCTGCTCAACTGGTGCTGTACAGGAAATGTGCATGTGATACATCACATGAAACCTTCAGCTGTGGGATATGTAAAAGGATCATCAGTTGTGTGGTTACTGCTGATAGTAAACTCAGTGAAGTCTAAGTGGGCCACGAAGCATATTCAAATTTGAGTTATTTTTGTTTAGGAGTTTAAACTGGTACATTCCACATCCAAGACAGGGTGTAGAGTGTTGTAATTTAAACTCATAAATATTAACAGTTCCACTCTGGAAGAAACTATTGTGCATATCCAGCAACTCTTTTTTTTTTTTTTTCCCCGATTGGATTTTTAACAACCACCGTGAGCAACTCAATGGGCTATAAGCAGTCGCCCATCCCTATTTTAGGGTCACTGGTTCCAGGGAAGGGAGAGAGCCAGTGCCGTAAGACAAACACAACATCCATTCCTCGCCGGGATTCGAACCCAGACCCCGTTTGGATGAATAATCAGAGGCCATCGCTTAGACCACTGCGCCACCGGGGCGGCCCAGCTACTTTCACTAATGGTCAGTGTGAAAAGGGCATCCCCAAGATATTTGAACCCATGGGCCCTCAATGTATGTGATAAAATAAGCCTGTGTGGATACCTATAATTAACAACTCAATTACGATGCAACTTTGGGACAAACTCACTATAAAAAGAAAAAAAAAATCTGTTGAGTGTGAACTCAACAGATTTTTTTCTTTTTATACATACCTGTGAAGCTGCCCCAGTGGCGCAGTGGTCTCAGCGCTGGCTTCTGACCATTCGTCTGAGATGGGTCTGAGTTTGAATGCTGGTGAGGCATGGATGTTATGTTTGTCTTTTGGCACTGACTTTTCCCCTTTCATGGAACCAGTGACCCTAAAAATAGGAGCATGAGACTGTTTATAGCCCATTAAACTGCTCATGGTGGTCATTAAACCCTTAAACAAAACAAAAAACATACCTGTTAAACCACTGACTTGATGAACTTTTATGCCATTTGTCAAGCCACTGGTGCTCTAAAAAGGAATTTAAGGCATGCCAATATTCTTCAGCACCATCTTCTGAAGAGATAGATAGATGGCCAAATGAATTATGATTAAGAATTACATTTCTATGCCAAAGAAAATGATCCAACACCCAATCATTTGTTTTATGTCTGCACAAGAACCACCCCTCCATAAGTAATGCATCTCCCTAGTGCACAAACGACTCCTGATGTCTTTTCTGCAGCACCCAGGTTTCACTGCCGTACATCAGAGTAGGAACAATTAAACTTTCATACACAGCTATTCAGGACTTTCTTGAGAACCCATCATTCCTGTGAAATCCTTCTATCTTCTAAAGCAGCTATGATGGGTCCCATTTCAACTCGGGCAGGGTCATACCATCATGGTCTCTGATTTCTCTAAAAAAAAAAAATTAAAGGGTGTTCCTTGACTAAAATAAGGAGACTCATATTTTTCCTTCGGCAAAAAAACATTTTCCATTCGAGATAGAGGGTTTCAAATCTTGCACCGTCAAACAAGCTCTCTAGAAAACGGTTATTTTTCCTAACTTCAACGAGTCATTGCAGCGGAATTAAAAAAGATATCTTGTTCTGGTATTTTTTTTTTACATTGTGTATAATATATGATAATATATGGTGCTAATATTTTTTACACATCATATGATTAAAATTTTAAAAAATCAAACTTCCTGATTTAAAAAAAGAATTGAATTTTTTAAGATTTTTTTAACAGGTGCGGATGGAGTTTTTTCTATACTCGTTCTTTTGTTAAAGACATACAAATGTGCACTTTATTTGCGATTTTTTATGTGTCTGTGAAACTGCTAGTTTCCGCTTTTCAAGCAGTGTTAAAAACAGTCGATTTTAAAAAATCTAAGTTTGCAAAGGATTTTCTCAAAAAAGCCATTTTTTTAAATTCTGAAAATAAAACCACTGTTTTATTATCAACAGGAGAATATCTGTGTAAATTTTCATGGACCTAAAAACACCTGTTTCTGAGTTAAGACTCATTTGAATTTGGTTTGAAAGCCTACGATTTCCCGTGTTCTAAAGGCGCCATTTTGGGAAAATCTCGGGCGCAAAATACGTATTATCTTCCCCGAATGAGAGCGTTGGATCAGCTGGCCGTGGCTGGATAAGTCCACCTCACCCTTCCCCGAGCTATGACATGACTAAACAACGGTCGGGAAAGGGGGGGGGGAGGTTACAAATAAATAAATAAATAAAATTCTTGTTGCTCCACTAACGAAGTTGAGTTGCAAAAGACAGTTGTTTGTTTAGGTATATACTTAAACATCGCATAAGAAACTATGAAAGAGTAGAAAACTATTGTGAAATAATTTTAAGAAAAAGAATGTGAGCACACATACTGTGTAAGTAATTTTCAAGAGCTAAACACCCTCAAATTTTTCTGGGAGCTGCTAACTGTAGGCTACTGTCAGAAGAGCAAACGCTGTTTTGTTATAGTTGCTAAAATTAACTTCTCAGTTTTTCGTAATAGTAAAATATTCGCTCAGGAGAGTTTTGTCCTCTGCGAACGAGGGGGAGAGAGTGCAGTGCTCTTGACCTCGCTGTTGGGTTGATAGCGCTGGTCGCTACCCAAACTCTGTATACCTCCTCTCTGAAACGTAATGGTAATTGTCTAATCTACTAAATAAATAACAATTAACACATACGTGTGCACGCTTATTCATAAAATGTAAGTTGAGTATATTTCCTGTTCAATCAGCTGATTTTATAAGCAGAATACATATACATCTTATGCACTTATAGGTGTAAAGATTTTTATCTATTTAAAACATATTCAAAGATTTCATTTTTTTTTTTTTTTTTACCATAATAGGCACATTTAATACGTTTAGTACTAAACAAATGAGACATTTTTTTGCTCCGCAAGCATTCAGGTGACTTCTCTACACAGGGTGTTCAGGTATTCTGACTTCGTTTCAAATATTACAAACCATAAGAGACAACTGAACTTAGTAAAAGATATACATGCATTTCCTTAATATTTATTTATTTTTGTGATGCAGCAAATTCGAGGATGCATGCCAGTTGCGTTTATTGGGGCGGGGAAACAGGGGGCATTCTACATGAAATTGAAGGAGGCTGCTCTGAAACTGAAATATAAGGTAAAATCTCACTTTATTTGTTTCTGTGATGCAGCTAGTCATCAGATCAGCAGAAGCATGCAAGGAACAGCCATTACGTGGGGGAGTCACATTACCGACCACTATGATGTAAATGCAACCCTGCAACTGCAGTCTGAAGAAGTGAAAATAAACACTGCTTTTCCCAACAGGCTATAACATTTGTGTGTTGAATGATTGGCATAGCTTTAACAAAGCCTTGCGTGTGAGCGCGCGTGTGGGAGAAGGAGGGGGAGAGGGTTACAGCTGTCGACCTTTATCTGTACCCTGTATATCTTAAAATGCTAAATATTACAGAGAAGTCATTTCACAACCTGCATCAACCCCTCATAGAAACAAATGCCGTAAATCCACTCCACCCCATTCATTTTCAGTTTCATAGTAAACACTGCAAAGAAAGAAAATTTCCGGCATATATTTTTGTTCCGATGTCTCAGTGTTAGTATTTAAAATAATTCATTCATTTCCACCACCCCAGTTATGTGCATGTGCGTTACCGAAATTTAGTAAGATAATGGTCCTTTACCTTTATCTTTTCTTTCAATTATGCTGTTACTTTGACCCCACGCAAATAGTTAACACAGCAAAACCAAATCAATATATATTTATAAAGCATCAGATTTTTTTCTTTAAAGGAAAGTAACTGCATTGGAGAGATCAGCTCATTGAACAGGAAATATACTCAACTTACATTTTATAAATAAGCGTGCACATGTGTTAATTGTTATTTATTTAGTAGATTAGACAATTGCCATTACGTTTTGGAGAGGAGGTATGCAGAGTTTGGGTAGCGACTAGCGCTATCAACCCAGCAGCAAGGTCAAGAGCATTGCACCCTCTCCACCCATTCGCAGAGGACAAAACTCTCCTGAGCGAATATTTGACAATTACGGAAAACTGAGAAGTTAATTTTAGCAACTATAACAAAACAGCGATTGCTCTTCTGACAGTAGCCTACAGTTAGCAGCTCCCAGAAAAACTCGAGGATGTTTAGCTCTTGAAAATTACTTACAGTATGTGTGCCCGCATTCTTTTTTCTTAAAATTATTTCACAACAATAGTTTTCTACTCTTTCAAAGTTTCTTATGCGATGTTTAAGTACATACGTAAACAAACAACTGTCTTTTGCAACTCAACTTTGTTAGTGGAGCAGCAAGAATTTTATTTATTTACCCAATGAGAGCACTCTGAGGAAGAACTATGCGGGTGTGAACTATGACGCCACTATACTTAAGATCAAAAGCATTACAGTATATTTTGCAGAGGCATTCTTTCTGGACCAAACAACAGATGCTCAAAAGAGGTATGTCCTTTCCATTCTTGTTGCTCCTTTGAATGGAGAACCATTTCGTTTCATGTTATTCAAAATGTATCATTTGGAGAAAACAAATAACTGCACTGTAATGCAGGCATTCAACAATGCTTGTTCGAAGTTGTGGCCAGAAATTCATTATGGCAAGATATGATTGGTGATCACAGATCAAGCGTCTTACATGCTTAAAGCATTTCTGCACCTGAAGCCTCTCTATCCCAACTTACATCATGTTACCTGCTTGGTGGACTCCTTGCAAAGAGTTTGTGAAGCCATGAGGGAAAAGTACGAAGTTGCAAACCAGTTTATAGGATTAATGACGAAAGTGCTGCTTAAGGCCCCAGCGAGAATCAACATGTTCCAGCAAACCACCCAACTTGCCCTTCCTCCAGAGCCTGTGATCGTCAGGTGGTGCACCTGGATCTCTGCTGTGGTATACTACCATCTAAACCTAGCCAAGATCAAGGATTTAATTGCCCAACTTGAAAAAGATGGAAGTGCAGCAGTTAAAAAAAAAAAAAAAAAAAAAAAAAATTGAGTCTCGTGGGCACAGTAAGGATCTGGAAAAAGAGTTGTATGAGGCATACAACTACAAGTTCATTGTAGACAGCAACAAGAAGCTTGAAGAACGGAACCTAGAAAAGCAAATACAGTGGGAGATTTTTAAGGAAGTGGAAAGTCGTGTGGATGACTTTTCCAAGACAAAGCTGGAAAATTATCTTCAGAAGAACCCAGACGTCATTGCCTTTGTCAGTGAGAACCAAGATCTTGACATTCACATAAAGACCAAGTTTGTGCCTCTAGTGAGCGTGGAGTTGGAGGGATCTTTCTCTAGTACAAAGACGTTTCGACTGACAAGCAGCAGACTATGTTTTTCCCGAACATTGCAAAAATGTGTATTGTACGACAAAATTATTTTGTATGGAATGAAAAGGGAAAAAATTATATAGAAATAACTGGTAAGTCATTTATTTTTATTACATTTACAGATTGGGAACGTTAAAATATTCTGTAGCTCTACATTTAACATTGCACGCAATAGGGAAAAAAATGTGCACGCAAGAATATTAACTCTAGTCATCAGCATATAAACAATCTACATACACGGACATTACCATCTGCAAGCAGTTAATGAAGAGGTAAGTTACATTCAACTTTAGTTAGTATTTTGTTTTGAAGTTGTGTTGAAATTTATTGCCCAAATGTGGGGTACACTGGATCATCCAGAGGATGTATGTGCCTTGATGGAATCAGTTCTGAAGTTATCACTTCCAATAATAAATGCTCACTGTTTATCAGCAAGTTTAGAATATTTACAAAATGAACAGACCATTTTGTCTGCTTCATAACTGTACTTGAGCCAAATAAGTCTTGAGCCACTGCTTCTTGAACACACATGATTGCTGATGGTAATCATTATACTTTCTGTAATGGACATTTAAATTTTACATGCTTACATTTTTCTTTTTTCTTTTCTTTTTTTTTTTTTTTACTGAAGTTCGAAAATGATATGCCACATTTTAATGGAATCTGATTGATTACCATTCACAAAAATAAAACTAATTGAGTTGCTGCATTTTAAACTGATGTTTTCCAGTCAGCAGAATTATTAACACGGCAATCAGACATCTCTGAAATGCGTGTATATTTACTGTTTCTCACGTAACATTAATCACATCAGAAAACTTTAAAATAACACCGCCTAGGAGCAGGTGTTATTTTAAAGTTTTCTGATGTGTTATTTCAAAGTTTTCCGAGCATATCTGTCAATATTACATGAGAAACAGTAAATATACATACAATTCAGAGATGTCTGATGGCTGTTAATAATTCACATGTATTTCCATGTATTATATGAAGAATATTTCTTCCACACTCTTTTACAGTCAGCAACTGCAATATTTCCCATCCTAAGATTCCTTGCACTGAAGAGAGAGAGCTACGGCATCCAAGACAGCTACAATGCAACTGGGTTTCTCATCAGCAACATGTTCAGCTGGCTGGCTGACTATGTGCTAAATCTGTAGCTTTTTGCAAAGGTCTGCCGATTTTCAACATGCTTTACACATAGGGATTTTACTTCACCAATACATAAGACTATGCAGTTTTCATCCCCTGGACTTTAGAGAGAGGATAGTAAAAACTAATAAGTTATTTGCTATCTTCCATGAACAAAAACTACAGTGAAACCTCCATTAACAGACAACTCTGAACAATGTTAAGTTTTTGTTGGTATGGAACAGCTTCTATATGATTAATATTAACGACAACCTCCGAACAACAAAACCTCTTAACAGCGGTCAACGGACACCCCAGTCAGCCTCAAACGAGGATCTAACAGACACTTTGTTTCTTGGATTTTACGTAGTTCCTTCGGTACTTTGGTAAGATGGATAAGAGACAAAGAATATTGCTAAAGGAATAATAGGTTGGATTGCAGTTGGTACGGTGGTATGCTTAAGTGAAAAGGAAGGACTTAAAAGTTTAATTCTATGTGCAGTGAGCTGCAGCTTCCATATATGTTTCAATCACCCCTGGGGCTAATTGAAGATTTCAATTGTGTTTACGTTGACTTTCTATGTAGATCTCTGGCCGTCTCAACACGATCTCATTAGATTCAAACAATACAATTGAGGCTGTGAGGGTGGTTGATGGGGCATGGAATTTTACCTGTTGGGGGCGATGTTTCTTGGTTTGGTCCCTGTGGGTTTAGTTCCTGTTTTGCGGAGCGCGACCAGATAACTGTGCAGTTACATTTTACTATCTAACATTTTTCTTTTTTCTTTCCTATAGCATACCCTAACCTTAATCTCCTAGCTGGCTACTTCTAAATGCTGTTTAACACCAGAGGCCAGACACTGTTTCCTTAAGATCCTGTACACCATGAATCATTTATTTAATTATTGTGCTTCAGTCTTATTAAGCAGTCAGCATTTGGTAAAAGCACTGCAATGTTTTCTTTATTGTGCATAAGCTTCATATATTTATTCTACTTTCACAGAAACACAACGGCCTAGCAATGCTAACTTAGGGCTAACCTCCGAACAACGGCTACCTCCTAACAACAGTCACTTTTTCCTGCTCTAAGCAGTGGCCATAATTCAGAGGTTTCATTGCACTTGGTAATTTACTCCGTTATCATGGTGGTGGTAATCACAGATTTTTCCCGAAAAAATGTTATTGGAAAAAAGTGTACTGAAAAAGTTCACTGTTGTCCATCGGACCACCTTTATTTCAATGTTAGTAGTCCAACTGGGTTTTTAGTGGTCCCTCACCAGCAGACCACCAAAGAATTTGAATGCTGTACTGACATGTTGAAATACAAACATTTATGGAATAAAATAATACACTGCCATTTGCTAATAACACAACACCAGGAAAAAAGTGTGCGATAAGACAAACTCGTAGAGAGGGTAGGCCACATGAGGAGGCGTGAATGATTGACGACATCCATGCCTTTGTAGCTGTCCCGCAGAAGGTATAAAAACAAGATGGGCAGGACAAGTTGCCATAGTCTACTTGTGGAAATTGTGGCAATGATGTAGTGGTAGTAACTGAGTATGCCCCACTGCAGCAGATGAGAGCTATACATACTGCTGACCAGAGTTGCAGAATGTAGACGCACAAGCGTACGCCAATAGTTTCCAAATTATTAGCAGATCTTATAGTTTTTACTTGTAGATTAAAAAAATTTATTTGCTGGAGGTAAAAACACTTATTCAAGGCTTTACTCAGATTAATATATTTAGTTCCATTTTAACTTGAAGAACTTTCAATTATTTTTCAAACCTTCCGAGTTCTTTTGTTTTTACAGACATTTCTGGCGTCTAAATTTTATTAAGGACTGTTTGTTCTCAATGTATAGGAACTGCATCAAAAGTTTTGTTTATGCAGAAACAGTTTAAATTTTACTGCCAGGTTCTTCTTACAGTTGCCAGTTATTAAATTAAAATATTTTCCGTATGTATTTTGTAAGTATACTATTTTTGAATTAAGTTCTTGAAAATGCTATTAATAATTTTTGAGGGTTCATTAATGGAACTGTTTTTCTAAATATAAAAACTTTAATTTACTTCCGATATTGGAGGTTATTTTTTTAACGTGCATTAATGCATATTTGCATTTTTGAACTTCCCTTTTTGTTGGTGAAGTTCGATTAACACTTACCGCACGTGGGGCTTGGCATGGGGGTTTTTCATTTAGTTGCGGGTCCACTTCATTCCCCCCCCCGTTGGTATTTATCTGGCCTCGTCACTAAATGAGTTTTTTTCCTTTGCTGCCTCCTCATTTACTTCAATAATTTTTCATAACCTGAGTACTTTCGGTAATACTCCATTACCGTCATCGAGGGGACGTTTTGCTCCGACTAGCACGGACCATGTCAGCTGGGCATTTCGGTGGTTCTCGCGGGCTGCTTCTGTCAGCGGCTATCGCTTCTTCTTGGGCGTTGTGGCGCCATCTCTTGTTGGTCACTGATCTCATTTTTCGAACTTTTTCATTTTTTTGCTCAATTTTAATTGAATTTTTCCAGCTGTTTCTCAAAATATTAGGGTCATTATGGTTGCAAACTTTTGCCCTATTTTTTCAATCATTACCGGCTCTGCTATTCTGAGGTGTTTTTCGGATTTACAGCTTTTAATGATTTTTATATTTTCGAATTTAGGATATTTTTGGTTATCCAGACAGTATTGACAAATAAGTGCTGTTTTTCTTCTTTTTTCTGCTAATTTTTTACGTGTTGTTTTAATCTGTGTTTAAGCTTATTTTTGGTACTTCCTATATAAGCCATTGGAGGATTTTCAGTAATAGGAATTGAGTAAATACCTGCTTTTTCTAACATTTTTATTTTTTCATTATTTTTTATTACTATATTTTTGATGGTATTTACTTTTCCTCCAATTTGAATGTTATGCTTTTTACAAATATTATTAATTTCATTGGTAGTACCTTTAATGTAAGGAAAACCATTTAAATATTTGACTTCTTTTTTATTTACTACAGCATTATTTTTTATTTTCTTTATTACTTCTGTGTTCCATTTTTTTATTAAATGGTTAGGATAACCAAAGCTACCTGCAATTCGGCACATCTTTATCCTCAAAAATGTAATAGTCTAAAAACCTTAATTAAAAGAGCATATACGCACTCTGAAAATAGTCAGTTCATCAATGAAGAAATCAAATTCATAAAAAAATTGCAGGTAGCTTTGGTTATCCTAACCATTTAATAAAAAACGGAACACAGAAGTAATAAAGAAAATAAAAAATAATGCTGTAGTAAATAAGAAGAAGTCAAATATTTAAATGGTTTTCCTTACATTAAAGGTACTACCAGTGAAATTAATAATATTTGTAATAAAAAGCATAACAGAAAAATTGGAGGAAAAGTAAATACCATCAAAAATATGGTAATAAAAAATAATGAAAAAATAAAAATGTTAGAAAAAGCAGGTATTTACTCAATTCCTATTACTGAAAATCCTCCAATGGCTTATATAGGAAGTACCAAAAATAAGCTTAAACACAGATTAAAACAACACGTAAAAAATTGGCAGAAAAAAGAAGAAAAAACAGCACTTATTCAATACTGTCTGGATAACCAAAAATATCCTAAATTCGAAAATATAAAAATCATTAAAAGCTGTAAATCCGAAAAACACCTCAGAATAGCAGAGCCGGTAATGATTGAAAAAAATAGGGCAAAAGTTTGCAACCATAATGACCCTAATATTTTGAGAAACAGCTGGAAAAATTCAATTAAAATTGAGCAAAAAAATGAAAAAGTTCGAAAAATGAGATCAGTGACCAACAAGAGATGGCGCCACAACGCCCAAGAAGAAGCGATAGCCGATGACAGAAGCAGCCCGCGAGAACCACCGAAATGCCCAGCTGACACGGTCCGTGCTAGTCGGAGCAAAACGTCCCCTCGATGACGGTAATGGAGTATTACCGAAAGTACTCGGGTTATGAAAAATTATTGAAGTAAATGAGGAGACAGCAAAGGAAAAAAACTCATTTAGTGACGAGGCCAGATAAATACCAACGGGAAAATAAATGAAGTGGACCCGCAACTAAATGAAAAACCCCCATGCCGCATCCACATAACGGAAATAAGAATTGAAAGCCAAGCCCCACGTGCGGTAAGTGTTAATCGAACTTTACCAACAAAAAGGGAAGTTCAAAAATGCAAATAAAAACTTTAGTCTTGTTTTTATGAGGTTCATAATCCAATATTTTACCATAAACCTCCATTTCATACACATTGCTGCACATTCAATTGTAATGTACTTATTTTGTCCTCACTGGAATCTGTAATGCTCTAATAATTATTTATTGTTTTATTAATTTTTCTTTAAATTACCTTATTCTGTTGTTATCGTGATTCATGGGTTTGTAGCAAGTTTTCTGTTTCAATGGTTGTGTACGCAGATACATTTTATTTTTATACAGCTCTGCTGCTGCTGACCAACTTTGCGTGAGGTCAATGTGTTGGACTCCAGGAAGGCAGACTTTCCTTCTGCAACACTGCCATTCCTGTTGGACAAAATGCAAGCTCACTGATGTGAATACACAGTCAGTTGGAAGAGAGAGGAAGGTCTGATGCACCGACATGAGGTCTTTTTATTTATTTATTTATTTATTGGGGGTTTAATGACAACTGTGAGCAAATCAATGGGCTATAAGCAGTTGCTTGTCCCTAGTTTAGGGCCACTGTTTCCTGGAAAGGGATAGAGCCAATGCTGTAAGGCAAACACAACAACCATGCTTCAGAGGAATTTGAACCCAGACCCATCTCAGATGAATGGTCAGAAGCCAGCGCTTATACCACTGCACCAGAGTGGCACTAGGTGTCCGGAGCCCAGCGATGGACAAACGCAGAGGATAATCTCCACCATATGGCATTGGCAGACTGAACAGCCACGTCCTGAACATTTAAAGAATTCTTGAAATCATAATCACACGCGTAAGTTACGTTGAAAAATTATGAGCGGGATGTTTCGGTAGCGACTTCTACCTTCATCAGCCATGGAATGAGACACGTGGTAAAAGAGTCAGCTGTTGCCAGATTTCAAAATCGCTTTCCAAATAATAGGGATGTTAAAAGGTGCGTCAGTATTGCAGGTGTTAGGGGTAAGGTAGATTTCAATGCTTTCGCTGTATCTGAGGGCATGCCGATTGCTGAACGGGGCGATTCGCTTAGCATTGTACCAATCGAGAGCCGCGGACGTATCGCTGATGGTTAATTTTAACCATCAGTTAAAATTAATTTTAACCATCAGTTAACCATCAGCGATACGTCCGCGACTCTCGATTGGTACAATGCTAAGCGAATCGCCCCGTTCAGCAATCGGCATGCCCTCAGATACAGCAAAAGCATTGAAATCTACCTTACCCCTAACACCTGCAATACTGACGCACCTTTTAACATCCCTATTATTTGGAAAGCGATTTTGAAATCTGGCAACAACTGACGCTTTTACCAGGAGTCTCATTCCATGGCTGATGAAGGTAGAAGTCGCTACCAAACGTCCAGCTTATAACTTTTCAACGTAACTTATGCGTGTGATTACGATTTCAAAAATTATTTTAATATTTTGTGTGTTACGTGTTTTCCTGCTAATTCTTCTCACCATGACACGTCCTGAAGGTTAACGTAACAGTGGAGGTGTGTATCACGTCAAGGGTTGACTGCAATTGTGCTCTGTCCACAACATCATTTGCTTCAGCAAGGCCTTGTCACTCAGCGTTCGTAGCTGCTATTTCCCTTGACCTTAAACCATAAATGCCAGCTGTTGCAATTGGCTAAGAATGCAACCACTGGTATCATTAATTGCAATGTATAGTGTTTTCTGACGAATTGCAGTTCAACCTAATTATGTATCCTTGTATGGTGACACTGTAGTGAACGGCTGCTGGAGGCACGCATTATGCATCATATGAGCTTGATACCAGGAATCTGGTGTGGGGTGCTGTTGGATTCCATTCACATTCACTCCTGCCTCCTACACATTGCAAGAATCATGACCAGTTGCAGAGGTACATCACAGAACTTATGGCGGCTGAAGTGCTGCCATGTTTACAGATGGTCCCCGGTGCCATCTTTCAACAGGACAATGCTCAACCACATGTGGGGTGGAATATCTTGCAGCTTCTGGATGCCCAACATGTGCAACGTCTTTCTTGGCTGACCAGAATGCTCGCCTGATTTGCCATCTACTGAGCCACAGTGTGGGATATGGTCGCCTGACGTCTGGCATGTCAAGCTCTGCTGCCAGATACCCAAGTTGAACTTTGGGTATGAATCGAGACAGCATGAACTGACCTTCCACAGTGCAACATCCAGAAACTCTTCCAGCCAATGCTACACTGTTTATGAGCTGATATTGCTGCTCATGGTGGGTACAGAAGGTACTAAGTATTGTGTGCTCTACATTAGAGATCTGTTGTTGGCAAATGATTCGTTCAAAAAGAATGAATTAGCAAACTGAGTCATTGGTGAACAAATATTTCCTGAAAAGAATTGATTCCGCAAAACAGCAGATTCCGTGAATGAATCAGTCAGAATTACTTTTTACTAGACGTCAAAATTTACCATGGTTTCTCTGTGAGGTTCATGTTCTAGTCAGAAAATCTTACCTTATTCAGAAGTGTACAAATGCAATAAATTACGTGAACGTTTTGAAATGAACAAATAAGAAAACCAAGGAACAAATTTTCCTTAAGATTTAAAAACAAATTTAAACATAAAAAACGGTCATTAAACTGGAAACTATCATGGAACAAAAGGATACAACTCAGAATTGTTTCCCTAGATACAAGTCTTTCTCTAAACTGGAAGAAACACTGACCGAAATGAAAGGAAGGATCTGACTCGGAATTGATTCAAAACAAACGAAAGAATCTGACTCAGAATCAATTCTCTAGACACAAATCATTCTCTAAACTGGAAGAATCAAACAAACAAAAAAACATGCGAATCGGTCCGAATGAATCTTTTCAGTGAGTCAAATCGAAAGAATAGATTCTTTCGGAAGAATCGGTTTGCCTATCTCTATTCCACATTCCCATAGCAGAATCATGGTGACAGGTGATGTGCGTAGCAGATTGTATTCTGGTTCTGCAGACAAAAACAATATCCCTAGAACCTTTATCTTAGGGGGAAAATTTTTTTATTAAAAATAATAACATTCCCAGAACCTTTTTAATCTTCTCTTGCAGACTTGTGATCATGAGCCAATGTTTTCTATCTGGGAATGGAATCCAGTCTTCCAAAACTTTCCAAAAACAGAAATTAGATGAAGTAAAGATTCTCCCGTAATAGTTTTTTTGTTTTTTTCCCTCTCATGATGTTTGTTTTGCCTGTGTTACAGTTTTAAACATCATTTTATAGAATAAATGTTTGTGTTTCAGTTTTAAAACGGAGGTCACAATTTTTGAAAACAGAAGTTGGACGGAGCATTGTAATCTTTTTTTTCTTTTTTTGCTATGGCCCTCTGCTCTGTATTGTAGCCAAATGTTTTATTCCATAAATATTTGTACTTGAGTTTGATAATGGGGGAAAAATTTCCAAAAGCGGAAGATGGAAGGAACAAAGATTAATCCCGTAATATTTTCTTTTCTGTGATGTTCCCTCTGTCCAAATATTGTTGATAGACATATTTTTGTTGCAGAAATGTTTGTGTTTCAGCTTAAAAATAAAGGCAAAATTTTTCAACAATTGACGCTAAAGAGAACGAAGATTTATTTCTCTGTGATTGTACTTTTTTTCATTCTGTTCCCACTGACATACATTGTTGTTAAATACTACTTAGTTACATAAATGTTTGCATTTAAGATTGAAAATAGAGGGGGAATTTTTTTGTTAGCTGAAGTTGACGGAGCTAAGATTTTGTCGTATTTTTTCTTTCTTGTGATGAGCTCTTTGACTAGTATTGTTGTTAAATATCATTTTATTCCATAAACCTTTGTTTCAACTTGAAAATAGAGGCAAGAATTTTCAACAGCCAAGTTGGACAGAAATTCTTGGACTCACCTTTTTTATACTCGGACTCTTTTTTTCCATTTATTTATTTTTTCTTATTTCTACCTGTGCAAATTTTTGCTTTTCGCACTCGGTTGTTGTATTGCAAAGTGATTGCAAAGTGATCGCCCGCAGATTATTTTGTGGTACCACAATATTCGTTGCAGCCTGATCAGGAACTCCCTGCTATGGGGCTCCACATCATTTACATGCCTAAACTTCTGATCACTTATGCCTTGCATCATAAGTAATGTACCATATAAATTTCCCTTCAATATCTCAGATCTTTCTTGGTCCTGCATTTTCAACAGACAGCAACATATTTAACATTAATACAGGACAGAGAAAATTTTGGGAGAAATTATCGCTTTATCCAACTTTCACTGGTGTGAATTTTGCCTTCACTTTTAAACTGAAACACAAAGATTTATGGAATGAAATGGCATTTAACAAACCTGAGCAATGCATCAGTGCAATTCATAATACATTCCTGCAGTTAAAGAAAAGAGTTGAGTGGTGACCTTAATGACCACCTGTTCCTTTCCATCATCTACAACAACAATGTTGGGCAGAGGGAACTTCCCAAGAAACAAAACAACAACAAAATTATTATGGGAGAATTTCCACTCTGTCCAACTTTCGGTTACAAAAATCATTCCTCCATTTTTAAGCTGAAATAGAAATACTTATGGAATAAAATTATGTTTAACAATACAGGGCAGAGGTGACATTACAAGAAAAAGAATTTAAGAATACAGGGCTCCATCTAACTTCCATTTTCGGAAATTGTTGCCCCCAATTTTGAGCTGCAACACAAGTATTTATGCAGTTATATATTTTACAACATAGAGGGAGTATCCTGAGCAATAAAATAAAATATGATTACAAGAGAAATCTTCGCACCATCTAATTTCCGATTTCAGAAAGTTTTTGAAAGATGGAATTCTGTCTCGGGAAGGAAAACTCTCACCCATGACCAGAAGTCAGCAAGACAGAATTGAAAGGTGTTCTGGGATATAGTTTCTGTCTACAGGACCGAAATAAAATCTGCAATGTATGTTCCCATTGCACTGATTCTGCTATGGAGTTATAGCTGTCTAGTGAAAATCTCTTTCAGCAGTCCACAATTATAAGCCTCTTTTTCTACATGGTCATGTACAGTAGATACCTTAGCATGTTGTCTTTTGCAGGAAAAATGTTTATGGCAAGAAGTACTCATACAGTGGTGAAAGTCAGCGGGAATGTTGGCGAATGGCGTTCCCTCTTAAAAAATTGATAATGGGAACAGCATTCCCTAAATAGTGGGGAACAAAAGTACACAATATTTGAAAAAAAGGTACTGCAGAACTATACCAAAGAAATTTTAACTCGCAGTTTATTTAAATATATGAATTCTATTTGTAATTTGTGTAAGATTTTCACGTTTTAAAATTTTGCCTCTGATCGTCCAGTTTTCAGAGCTTTTGGCCTGAGATGATAAATTTTGTCCTCCGCACTCTGCTAAAGGCCTCTAAGCCAGAGGGCTTGCTCGCATTCGACTGTTTTACTTTTGTATCATTTACAGGGATCATAGCATACTTCTGGAAAATTTTAGGTAGGAATTTTAGGAATTTTAGGAATTTTTAGAAAAATTTTAGGAAAATTTTAGGAGTGTATTTCAATAAAAACTATATGTATATTTGTATACATCTAGTAAAACAACTTTGTATACATTGTAAAGAGTTTGCTTCACACCCTTCAACCATATATACTGATAGACTGCGCATGACATCAAAATTTCTGGCTCCAACATAAAATCACATGACAACAGTCAAAAAGATGGGTTACACCTGCTGTGCTTATGGTTGCTCTGAGCGATATAGTAAAGAAAGTTCTATGATTTTTCATGGGTAAGAAACGAATTAAATACCTAAGTCAATAAAGTTCAATTACTTAACCAGAAACTTGCAGCTATTGATATAAAAATATAGTAACTTAAGAAAAAAAAATGGAATGCATGTTCCAAATTCTTCGCAAATGTTCATCACATTATAAATCACAAAATGTAAACAACCCGATCATGCATGTATATAGCTCATAAGTAAACTTTCCTGAAGAGTTTTCATTATATATGAGGCGCATTCACATAATACACCGAAAACACTGAAGTTCTGCAGCGTAAATTAGTAATCATAACAGCATTTTTACACGAAATTTGGAGTCTGATGATGACGTGCCCAATGTTTGAGCCATGGCGGCTTTGATGCAGCTATTGCCAATGTGCAGTCCATTAGTATATATGGTCGAAGTTAACACCCAAATTTTTTGCATAACGTCTAATGTTTAAAGTTTAAGTATGATTTACTTCTAATGTTCAGTTCTTATCTTTTCACGTGTTATTATCATATTCAAGTATATTTACCACATTCAAGTTTCACTTTGAACATTAATATGCTGTTGAACCAGAAGCAATTCACGATTTTCATAGTAAAGTTTTCAGGTTTCACATTAAATTATAATATCCTAAAAAGGTAATTGAAAACCAAGAACTATGTACAATTGTTCACTGAATTACTTTTTTCATATTATTGTTTTAATCTTTTCCTGATTAGCCTATCTTTTTCTGCTTCTACCACAACTAATTTACTTTCAGTTTTCTTTATTTCAGCTGAACCTTGTATGATCAAGTTAGAGGCAACTGCTATTTCAACAGTATTTTGTTTTTCTACAGCTTTTCTCATTCTTTCTGTTCCCTCTTGAATTATTGCTAGGAGGCTTCTTTATCGTTTTTAAGTCTATTTATTTCTGCATCATTTTCTTTTATTTTGTCATCAAACTCAGCTTTTCTTTTTTCTCTAGCTGCTTTTCCTTATTTTCCCTCTCTTTCTGCTTCCTTTCTTTTACCTTTTTTGATTCTTCTTCCTTCAGCTTATCAACATACTCTTTATAAAATTTATGTGAATCACGAACACTATTTAACAAATTTCTTGTTATGGGAACTTTACTTACACATCCATAGTGTTTAATGGCCCCTTTAACTATTCTTAATGATGTTATAGTTGAATCTTTTAAGTTAGCCTTGTCCTTCCTTAACAGAGCAGTGTTAACCGAAAATCCCCTTTCTGCATCAGCATTACCATGAGGTAAAACTAAAATTGACTTTATGAGTTTAGCAAGATTTGAGTATTTTTCTTTTCCGCTAGAGTCTTTAATACTAAATATATTACGCCAGTAATGATCAATCCGCACTGGAATATGCCCTTCCTCTGAAAATTTCACTAGTTCATCTAGAGTTGGCTTATCGCAATTTAAAAGTTTCCACTCTTCTCTTACTCTATCAATTTGTTCCTCAGAAAGATGCAAAACACTTGAAATTCTGGTTATTTCCGAAAGTCCTTCAGTGACTGAAAGTTGAGTTGACTCTTTCTTTGGTTCTTTTACCTTTAAAACTTCTATGTCTCTTAGCTTTTGATTGCAGAATGGCAAATTTGACTTTAAATATTTTGTGGTTGCAATTAGTGATGATCTTACATCTAAGAGAAATAATTTCTGCCTGGTCTCTGAACATTCCTGAGAAGATTTTTTGTCTTCATACCAACTTCTAACTCCCCTAGTTTTTTCCATGAATTTTTGTTTTCAAAATCTACATTCTTTAGGTCTTCTCCAAATTTCCCTGCTATAACATCATCTTGGATAAACTGAGCCATAACATTCCTCATTAAAGTATTTAAATCAGAATATAACTGGTGTATTTTTGGTTCTTCACTCTGATAACATAATGAAAACTTTTCAAAATTTTGGTGTGAAAATGAAATTAATGCTAAATAGCAAGGAGTAAGCTCATTTTTCAGGAAACAGTGAATTCTTTTATACCTTGCCGAATTGCGCAGTTGTTTTTCAAATATTTTTTGAGATGGCAAGAAGTTTAAAAAATATTCTGTAATATTTAGCCATTGATCCAAGAGCCTCTGGGCTACAGAACCAACGGTTAACCATCTGTTGCTGACATGACGCAAAAGAAATTTGGCAGTGACCAATGTTATATCCTCGACAGATTTATAATCCTCTCGTCTTGCAGCACTACTCTTTAAAAAGTAATGCATATCAGTAGCAAATTCGTCAAAATCTATATTTAAGCTTGTCAAAAAAATTTTAAATGCATTACTAACAACATGCAGGTTGCAAAAACCTAGTTCCAAAGATTTCTGGCCTGTTTCTTGTTTTACAACTTCATTGAATTAATAATCTAAAGCAACTTATGGGAATTTACTAGGAAAATTTTTTTTCATTTATAGCAAATTTTCGGAGAAAACTCTTCTCCTTCTTCAGGCTCTCTTGTTGTTGTCACTTTTTGCTTGTCACTATCATGGTTACGGTTTACCTTGACGGTTACGGTTAACCTTGACGGTTTAGGTTATTTTTCAACACATCCTGCCAGATGTTAGGCAGGAAAATCCTTGCAGTCATTGATGATGGAATTTTGATTTTTCTCAATCTCTATTCCTTCTTTCAGTTTTCTTTTTTGGAAATTGCTTTTGGAAACTGATTACTTTAAGGGAATTCCAATCCATGCTGTGCCCAGTTTCTCTAACATGCCTATCTAATCCAGTCTTGTTGGAGCAATTTTTTATAGCTGCTTTATGCTCAGCTATACGAGTTTCTAGTCTGCGACCCTGTTTCACCTATGTAAGATAGTCCACAACTACAATTTACTTCATAAACTACTCCTTGCATTTTTAAAATATCTTCTTCTCTTTGAACTATTTTAGGGAAAAAAATTTTTACTTTGTTCTCTAAACTTGGAGCTAGCCTAATATTGTATTTTTTACTAATTCTCTTTAAAGCCTCAAATAAACCTTTGTGATAAGAAATTTTTCTAGTGAATTTTACTTCTTGCTTTTGTGGGTTCTTCTTACCATTAAAATTCAGAAGCTTCTCAATTTCTTCTTTAGGAAAGTTATTTTCTGCAAGTATGACTTTAAGCTCTTCTTTATGGGATTCTTTTTTATCTGCAGTAGAAACTATTTTATTAATTTTTTCTAAAAACTGACTTGCTACATTTTTCTTAATAGAAACTGGATGATACGAATTGAAATCCAGTAGTCTTTTAGTATTCATTGGTTTTTTATACCAACTAGTGAGGAATTTTTCATCTTCATAATAGATAGTAATATCTAAGAAGTTTATTCTTCTTTCTTTTTGAAGTTCAATAGTGAACTTAAGGGAATCATCTAATTCATTGAATGAGTCTAGAATTCTTTCTGGAACAATTTCTGAGCTATCTATTATAAATAAGATGTCATCCATGTATATGCTATATAAGCAGAAGTATGTGGGTTGTACTAGTATCTTTTCTTCTAGTTTTCCCACATAATAGTTAGCTAAGAGGGGGAGAGTGGGGAGCCCATAGCTAGCCCCGATTTTTGAATGAAAAAAGTTTTCCCAAATTGAAAGTAGTTGTTCTGCAAAGAGAAAGTAAGCATTTCAAAAATTCCTACTAATATGTTTTTTTCCTTGTTGTGAAAAACTATTAGGTCTGCCAAGTCTTCCGCTATAAAGTCTATAAGTTGATCTATATTAATGTGAGTATACATAGACACTATATCTAAACTACCCATAATAGGAGAATCTAATTTAGGAAGAAGTTCTAGTTTTTCTTTTAGCTGCATTGAGTTTTTAATCAAGTTAGGTGGCTCTTTTAAAAGATTCTGAAGGTGTGACTTTAAAAAATAGTTTAGATTTGTGACAACAACAAGAGAGCCTGAACGACAACAACAAGAGAGCCTGAAGAAGGAGAAGAGTTTTCTCCGAAAATTTGCTATAAATGAAAAAAAAATTTTCCTAGTAAATTCCCATAAGTTGCTTTAGATTATTAATTCAATTAAACTAGGAAGCCATTTCTCAATATGAGCTTTATTCAAAGAACTTCATTGAATTTGCGTAAAAAGCACTTATTTACATTTGGGCTGTCCATGGATACACAAATAATTCTGTTCAACGAAATATTGAAGGATGATAACACATCAAGAATTTTTTTAGCAAAATATCTGCTGTTGCATGACCCAGAAAAATGCTTGTTAGGTATCGGCAAGAAACTGAATTTATTTCTGAAGACCAGTACCTGAGATACACATCCAACTGCCGTTTCACTTGTGTATTTGTAGTTTCATCAAATGCTATAGTAACCTTTCCTGGGCTACTAGATGCAATGTCTTTTTTCAAATCCTCTTCAAAATATTTTGACAATCCATGTGATATCACATAAGCAACTTTTTTTTCTTTAAGTTGCATTTTGGCTGCAATAGCAGAATCAGGAAACATTTCTTTGAAAAGTTCAACTGTTTCAGTGCATGAAACAAAAGACATATTGTCCTTAGCAACTTTCATGGCCCATAATGCTTCGGCTTTAGCCGACTGTAAATCATGACTCAGTACTTCACTAATATTTGTTTTGGGCTGAAGATCCCGTCCTCCAAAGGCTTTCAGGATGGACTTATTTTGAAATTTACTTTGAAATTTCTGCAAATGTTTTTTTCCTTTATGATGCGCTTTTACTTGTGAAAAGCCACTATTAGAAATGTTGAAAATTTCTGAACACAATATACACTTAGCAGAAAATATTGTTTCAGTTGCAGAACACCATTCTTTCAACTTCACTCCGTCCAATTCTTTGGCGAGCCACGCATCTTGAAATTTCATTTTGGATTTAGGCATCTTAAACACTTGTATTACTAACCAGAAAATGAAAGGGAAGTACAAAAACACGTTCCAATATTGCAAAACCAGACAACTTCCCGAAATTTGGCTGCGAGGATGTCAGAAGATATGAAAAAAAAAAAAAAAAAAAAGCAGGTCACCACTAGAGAACTGAACCTGCACACAGCACAGAGAACACCATAAAAGACGTAAAACCAGAAACTATCATACGCATCTCACGCAAGTTCAGTCAAAGCGAGTCGGAGCCGAGATATATTGCGCATCGAAGGTCGCTGTCGCCGACGCATGATCAAAGGTCAATGATCACGTGCTCTACTGCCTGCCAAGATAATACTCAGCTACCATCCCATCGTCATTACCGGAGGTTACGGAAGGAGACCACATGTTTCTCTTTTGCTTCCACCCACCTGCGGTTTACAATAACAAAACATCAGCAGAAAGAGGAGGTTCCACAAGGCATGTACAAAAATAAAGTACGATCTTCTGCGTGCCACGGAGTTCGTCTGCAAAGCGCAAACCAGGGGTGAAAATGACCCCTCCCCTTTTCCCTCCCTTAGATCTCTTGTTACTCTCGAAAACTGTTCGAAGGCAAAAAAATGGAACGCCCGCCCCGAAGCAAGTGCATCTCGATGGCGTCATTTTCCCCTCCCTTCAGCAGCACAGCATATAGGCTGTGTTTCTACAATAACAGGTCTTTTTACCTTACCGTAATGGTAAATTTATTGGCGTTAATAACGGTTGTGTTTTTAATAAAAATAAGCTTACGAAAATTTTAGGATGAATAGCAAATTTTAGGTCTAATTTTAGGAATTTAAGGAGGGTCACAAAATATTAGGAATTTTAGGAATTTTAGGAGGAATGCGATCCCTGCATTTAGTGCTTTATCATACTGTAGAGGATAACTTTGAACTAGTAACAATGTTACGAGCTTGATTTAGAACAAAGTTAACAGAATACTAATTCTGGCTTTAGACTAATAAACTCAAATCATTCATATTAACATAGCAGCTGACCAAGACTGCACTGACTTCAGGAAGAGACAGCATCTTCGAATTGTTTAAAGTGGTGTCTAACAGCAAAGGGTTTTTTTGGTAACTTAAATTTGGAAATGACCACTTTCTGAGATGTTCCTCTCCAAGTTTAAATTACTGAGGTGTGTAGTTTTTGTCCTTTTGATACTGCATAACGTCAATGAACTGAATATGCTCATTTTGTATGATAATTACTATGTACAATCAGGTAGGAAAACAATTAGTTAATTTCAAATGTTTGCACTATTTTTCAGTTACACAATTAAGAAAAATGAAACTTCTTCAGCTGATGCATAACCTGCTTTTTGTGATAAACATTTTTAGTTGAATTATAAATTTATAAGGGTTTAGTTTTTATTCATTGTAATATTTTTTCTATTTATGTGCGGTAAAAGTACATTATATGTACACCGAAGTGCCAGAAAAATGGGTACAGACGAGCTAATGCAAAATACATAGCAGCGTCACCTATGTGCACACTCGGTTGCGTCCGCCAGTGTGTATATAAAGCAATAGACATCCTTGCCAGCTGTCAGAGCTGTTTTTGGCATGAGAATGACAAGTAACAATGATTTAAGCGTTTTTCAATGCGGTGTCATAGTTGGCGCTCGTGAGATGGGCCATACTATTTCAGAGGTAGAAACGAAATTTGGATTTTCACGAACGACCATTGCAAGGGTGTACTGCAACTACAAGAATTTCGTCAAAACCACCAACCTACGATACCAGTGTGGCCGTAAAAAGACATTGGGTGAACGTGACCATCGTCGGCTGTCAAGAATCGTTTCACGCCATAGGCATGTAACACTCTCGCAGGTATCATCGGAATTCAATGCTGCAGCCTCAACAAGCATCTGCGTCCGGACTGTGCAACGTACCCTGCACGATATGGGCTTTGGGAGCCGACGCCCAACTCATGTCCCCTGGATGGGTGGGCACGACACAGAGCTATGCGTCTCGCCTGGGAATGGCAACACTGCCACTGGACACTTGATGACTAGAAACAAGTAGCCTGGTCTGACGAGTCGCGTTTCTAACTGTATCGGGCAGATGGAAGGATTTGTGTGTGGCGCAAACTCCATGAAACCATGGATCCCGCCTGTTAACAGGGAACTGTACCGGCTAGTGGGGGGTCCATAATGGTATGGGGTGTGTTTAGCTGGACTTTACTGGGACCCCTGGTACGTCTACAAACGTATGTGACCGGCCAACGCTATGTGCACATCCTTTCTGACAAGGTACACCCGTTCATGTCTTGTATTCATGCTGATGGGTTGGGCCTGTTCCAACAGTACAATGCACCTCCACACAAGTGTCGGGACGCCACATTATGATTAGAGGAGCATTCATGTGAGTTTGGGGTGTTGCCATTCCCACCTAAGTCCCCAGATCTGAACGTGATAGAGCACATTTGGGATACCATGTAATGCGCTATCGAACACAGGAATCCAAGACCTCGGAATACATCTGAATTGTAGAACGCTCTACAGGAAGTATGGTGTGCATTGCCTACAGCATATTTTCAGAAGCTGTCCATGCCCAGTCGTATTTCTGCAGTCCTGCACTAACGTGGGGAACCTACCAAGTATTAGACTGGTGTACCAGTTTTTCTGGTCGTGTCGTGTTGTGTGTGCGCATGCCCAGACTTTAAACACTGAACACTGCGTTCCCCAAAATAAACCATCTACTTTCACCACTGTACACAAGTAATGCCCCCACAATTTACGTGGCTTAATAAGCAAGATGATTTCATGTGGATTAAATACCATACAAAAATGGGAGGGGTCATTCTGATGTGGGTACACAACAGCTACAAGGCAATTCCACAGAAAGTGGTCCTGAATCATGAAAAAATAAATTTAAAATTTCTACTGTTTTTCATTTATTTTTTAATTCTTTATAAATACTCTATTTGAAAATGACAGAATATTAAAAAAAAATTATTTTGTTATGAACATTAATTTAGGTTATTATTAAATATACTGCCTAAGTTTTAGAAAAGTCAATTGATTGTACGAAGTTTTTCATCTTAACCTATCTACACAATTATTTCAAAAACAAAAATTTTACTGTTATGGTCACTTTATATACCTTCAATATTAAAGTTTCAAATGACAATATGTGTATTTAAAATCGATAAAAGGTGCAAAAATCATTTAATATATGAATAATGTCACGCACATTACACATAAATTATTTTTTTCCCTTCAAGATCTAGATAAAATGCAGCAAAAATGATAATATCAGATATTATAAGGTAAAAGGTTATAATAAACATGTGAAAGAGTTTTTAAGCATTAATACCAATTTGATGGTCTCTTAGGTCCTAATCTTGATGTCACACACGTTACGTTACATGTGCGACTCACCTCTGTAACGTGTGGCAATTTTTTAAGGCTCCAAAATACAAATAATTCACTTCTTTCCGCCAACAGATGGCAGCACTGGTGTGGTAATTAATGTAAACAAAGAAGTTGTGCTTGTCCTGGCATTGTCCAGGCAGTTGTGTTTGTCCAGCCATTTTGTTTTGTTCATGTACCTAGTTTCAGTCATTTTGTTTTGTGTGTTGTTGTAGTAATACATATTTACTGTATGGAAAAATAAGAATTCTTTGGTAAAACAGCAAAAAGTGCTGCTGAAAGAATTAAACTATACAGAGAAAGAAAAAAAGTTAAAAGACAAGAAAAATAAAAGAATTGAAATGATTAGAAAAGAAAGAATTTTGCACATGTCAGTTCAGGAAAAAAAGAAGTACAGAGCTGCTGAAGGCTGTGCTGCAGATTAATGAAGGCTGTGCTGCAGAACTCCAAAGTCAAATTACTGAAAACTTCTCTCAAATGCTAGGACATACTTGTGTTAAACGAATTCAAGCAGCAGTGTTTGAAAAGGATAAAAAAAAATTGTAGGGTTCTGCAGGTTGATTTTGCTGTCATATTTGTGCGATTATCAAAATGAAACTCAGTCCGCTCTTTGGCACAGACAGACTGTACAGCTATTTACAGCTGGCGTGTTTGAAAATGAGTCTTGCAAGTCATATTGGGTGTGTTCGAATACAGCAGATAAGGGAAAATACGGTTTTTGCCTTTATTACTGTTTTGTATGATATTATTTTTAAAGATATGCCTGCAGACAACAAGGTAAACATTATATATAGTGATGGCCCTGCTTCAGAGTTTAAGAACAGGTTTATGGTAAAACTACTATACCTTCTTTCTGTAACATATAAAGTAGATTTTCAATGGAAGTACTTTGCGACCTCCCATGGCAAAGGTGTCATGGATGGGATTGGAAGGAGAGCAAAAGCTCTTGATAGAAAGAAATGTATGAGCAAATCTGAAACCATCATTGTTCAATCTTCAGAAGATTTTGCTTCTATTGCTAATGAATTAATGCCAAAAACCAACGTAATTCACATCAGCACTACTGAGATAGAAGATAAAATTTTAACTGAAAATCCTTAGAATATTGTGCCAAAAATTGATGGGATACAAGAATGCATGTGATACAAGTGAAACATATGAGCAATGAAATTCATTCATTTGTGGCATGTTCAAGAAAATGAGCCTATTATTGTTAAAAATTACTGTCAATCACTGGATTCGATAACTGATGATATTAGCCTGATTCCTGGGAGCTAATGTGCTGTACAATATGATAATGATATATTTCCTAGAGAAGTTTTATCTGTGGCTAAAAATGAAATAGAAGTTCGTATTATGGTAAAATCAGGGAAGCACTGGAGATGGCCTGTACATCCTGATGTTTTAGCTATAACTTCAGTGATGTTATTAACAAAGCAGTCCTATGAGTCGCTGGATCTTGCGGGCAGTTCTTGTTCCAAGACACTCTTTTTGATAAAAGCTAAAAATTTTCAAAAAATTTTGTTTGAAATTCTTGCTTTATTTCTTTGTTGTGTACGTGTGCAATTACTTCAAAATGATTGTTCAGAACACTGCATTTATTGATTTTATAGAAAAATATTAATGAAAAGTAGAGGTAAAATGTTATCTAATAAAAAGGTTATAAAAACTTCACATATTTTGTTTGAAATTCTTACTTTAGTTCTTTGTTGTGTATGTGTGCAACTACTTCAAATGGATTGTTCAGAACACTGTATTAATATATAAATTGATGTATTTACCATGTAATATAGTTGAACTGAATGAACTAAATAGGTGCGATAGAAATGATACATCACAAGTGCATATTTTCAGAACTGTCACACATGTAACAACTGATTTTCTAATTTTTATCCCAATATCAAATATAGTTCCATATTAATTAAAAATATCAGTTATCTTCACACTGTATTATAACTATTCCAAAATTAATAATACCCAAAATGTGTGACAATTCGTAGAAAAAAAAAATTATATCATTCTTTACAAAATTTCCATTTTAAGTGGTCACACACATTACACATCTCATAAAATTCACAATTAATTTAAAAATTCTTAGAATGACAATATTTTGCATGTAAATTTTTAAAATTATTATGAAAATTAATATATAAGCAACTGATAGTTAATTGCTTTAATACTTTTAAAGACATAGAGCTTTGATAATGAAAAACTGTGTACAAATGTCACACACATTACAGTGGAATTGCCCTAAAACATATTACCCTTCAGTGAAAAGGTCAGTTTGGTTTTGTAGTACAAGTTAAACTAATGTGACATCTTAAAAAAAAGTACCAGTATGTGGTTTATGGCACTTAACAGAGAAGTGTCAGTCAAACTTTTTCAAACTTGACACTAGAGTGGTTTTTAACCTGTATGACACAGCATGTGAATCTTCATATAGTACTTCGAGAACATTTTTTGACATACACTGGCGTGCAAAAATTAAGGTTGGTTGATGGAGTTTAATGGCACAAGGGCCATGGTTGGCCAAAGAGCGCCAAACAAAGACATCAAAACGAAACAAAATTAATAAAAAACGTACACAAGGCTAAAAACAGGCTGATGCGGTAAAAATGAAATATGACAGTGAACAAGGTAAAATCTAGACGAGTTTAAAAAGGCAATTTCCTGTAAAAATGAAAACACTGCTCTCGTGTCGCAGGCTTCACCGATAATAGTTTGCAGCGTAGCTGCTCTTTCGTCCAACAAATGAGAATGAAAATAACGAAAACGATGATCACAAAAACGAACACAAGTACACAAAACATGAAGGACGGTGAGACGACATTGGCACGCCTCACACATCGGGGCACTGTCGCCACACAGCAAAAAGCGGTGAGTAAAACGACAGTGCCCAATGCGGAGACGTGCAAGAACAACTTCCTCACGACGGTTCCTCCGCAAACTAGACTTCCATAGTCCGATCTGTGGTTTGATGGCATAAAGTTTATTGCTGCCCTGCTGAGACCACAGGGACTGCCACTCGTCCAGGAGAAATGTCCGGATCAAAGGTCTAAAATCACGGAAAGACAGTGGCAGCCGAGCTGGGGACATGGAGGAAACAGACCTGGCAGAGAGATCTGCCAGCTCGTTACCCCGGATCCCAACATGGCCAGGAACCCAACAGAATCGGACCAGGAATCCAGCACCTTCCAAAGTTCCAAGAAGACGACGGACATCACGGATGACAGGTGAGTCCGTGTCCTCTGGAGAAGAAAGGACTTGGATGACGGACTGGGAATCGGAGCAAATCATAGCGCGACGATGAGATCTAGACTGTATGTGACACAAAGCGAGGTGTACCGCACGTATCTCCGCCAAAAAGACGGTGGATGCAGGCGGAAGCCTCTCAGCATGGGAGGCATCGCCACACACGAATGCGGACCCAACAACCTCTCCGGATTTCGACCCGTCAGTAAATACAGGCACGAACTCCGGGAAGAGAGACTGTTTCTCGGCAAAGAGCTGCTGGTACACCAGAGCAGGAGTGGAAGACTTTGGCCACACACAAAGGGAAAGGTCAGCCGTTGCTTGAACCGGCTGCCAAGGCGGTTCATTGTGGAACCGGGTCAAACCGATCATTGACAAGTCTAGACCAGCATCGCGCACTAAGGTCGACAACCGAATCCCAAACGTCGGAACACAGGAAGGCCGGTGTGAGAATAGGCGGACACATTGTGGTTGGAAAATGGAACCATGCAGTGGATGATCAGGAAGAGACTTCAACTTGGTGAAAAATTGAAGAGACAGCTGCTTACGTCGCATGCACAACGGCGGTTCATGGGCCTCGACATACAGGCTATGCACGGGAGAGATACGGAAAGCACCAGTGCATAGCCGCAGAGCCTGGTGATGGACAGGATCCAGAGGCCGCAACACGGAAGGACGTGCCGAACCGTACATTATGCAACCGAAGTCTAACTTTGACCGAATCAGGGAATGGTAAATGCGAAGCATTGAGCACCTGTCAGCCCCCCAAGATGTTCGAGAGAGGACCTTGAGGATACCCAATGACTTCGTGCACTTCACCTTCAAAGACTGGATGTGAGGTCGGAAGGTGAGTGCTCGGTCAAAAGTTAGCCCAAAGAACTTGACTTCTGACACCACAGGGATAGTAGAACACCCCAGACGGAGGCTGGGGTCCGGGTGAAGACCCCGTTTGCGGCAAAAATGCACGCAAACGGTCTTCTGGGTCGAGAAGCCAAATCCATTGTGGGAGGCCCAGGTAGAGATCTTATTAATGGCCGACTGCAGCTGCCGCTCAATAGTGCGCAAGTTGACAGATGCGCAAGAAATCTGCAGATCATCCACGTACATGGAGCCACGAACCGACGGAGGAAGTAGAGTGAAAATATGATTTACACGAAGGATGAACAATGTCACAGAAAGAATGGAGCCTTGAGGGACACCCTGCTCTTGTGGGTATAACGCAGAGAGGGTCGACCCGACGCGCACACAGAAACTCCGGGCCTGGAGAAATCCGGCGATGAAAGATGGTAGGTTTCCCCGCAATCCGCACTCGTGCAGATCACGGAGAATGCCGTATCTCCAGGTGCGGTCATACACTTTCTCCATGTCAAAGAACACGGAAACCATGTGCTGACGCCGGACAAACGCCTCCCTGACAGATGTCTCAAGGCGTAGATGATGATCTGAGGTGGATCGGAATTTCCGAAATCCACTCTGATGAGGTGAAAGAATGTGACGTGATTCCAAATAAAAAACTAAACGAAAATTGATGATGCGCTCTAGAACTTTGCAGAGGCAGCTCGTCATAGCAATTGGTCGGTAGTTCAACGGGTTAGCGGGATCTTTACCAGGTTTGAGAACAGGAACGACAATGGCAGTGCACTAAAATTCGGGAAAATTACGCTCGAGCCAGATCCTGTTAAACAGGACCAGCAGACATTCAAGAGAGGACGGAGAAAGGTGCTTCAGCATTTCATAATGGATGTTATCCAATCCGACAGATGTTTGGCCGGACCGATTCAGGGCAATCTTCAGTTCGACGGCAGTCAGCGGGCTGTTATAATCGGTACCGGAAAACGGTCCAAAGGAAACCTTGGACCGTTCAAGCCGCGGCTGCACCTGCCGGAACGAAGCAGCGTAATTGCGGCTGCTGGACACCGAAGAAAATGCGGCGCCCAGACAGTCAGCAATACCCTGAGCGTCAGCAACCGTCCCTCCACCACTCTCAAGAATGGATATTTCCCCAGAAGGGTACTTACCCCGAATCTTGCGGATCCTGTCCCAAACGATCTTAGAGCTGGTAGCGGTGTTAATCCCGGATACGTAACATATCCAAGATTCCCGTTGGCTAGGACGACGCACCAAACGTGCGTAAGATTTGGCTTTCTTGAAAGCAAGCAGGTTCACGTCGGTGGGGTACCGACGAAACCTACCCCAAGCCCGATGTTGGGCCTGACGAGCTGCCTTGCAAGTGGAATTCCACCAAGGTCGCGGGCAACGTGGAAGATTAGTCGAAGCCTTAGGGATGGTAAAGTCTGCCGCTTGCACAATACAATCCGTGACCGCCGTAACAGCTTCATCGATCGTACCCGAGGTCACCATGTCTGGAGTAATGGTCGCTGAAGCCGTGAATGAGTCCCACTTGGCTCGATCGATAGCCCATCTAGCAGGGCGAGTAGGATGACGGTACCCGTCACCTGCTAGACGGAGAAAGATGGGAAAGTGATCACTGCCAAGGGGATCATCAGACACGCTCCAGGCCCAGTCAGGATAGAAGGATGGCGAACTCAAGGACAGATCAATGGCTGAGTACGAGCAGGTGGGTTCATGAAAGTAAGTGACTGCCCCAGTGTTGTGGAGACAGAGGGACGTGTTGGAGAGAAGGGACTCAACAACACAGCCCCTGGAGTCACGAGTGGCAGAACCCCACAACGGACTGTGTGCATTGAAATCCCCTAAGATGAAGAAAGGAGGCGGCAGCTGGTCAACTAAATCTTCCAGACCCGAAAGGCTTACAGCTTCAGTTGGTGGTATGTAGATGGAACACACCGTGAGCAGAGTGTTCACAGATAGTCGCACTGCCACTGCCTGCAAAGTCGTCCGAAGGGCAACCGCAGTGACAGGGACACCATGAGGAACAACAACGGCCACTCCTCCGCAGGCAATTACGCCGTCCTGGTGATCTTTGCGGAAAAAAGAATGTCTCTGCAGCGAAGGCGTGTCCGTCATGCGAAGCTTTGTCTCCTGGAGATACACGCACACAGGTGTGTGCGAAGACAGTAAGCCCTTTAAATCATCAATGCGTGAACGCAGACCTCGGCAATTCCACTGAATGAGCGTGGCCAGAATGAAAAACGAAATGAAAGAAAGGAAAAGACAGACGACTAGAAGGTCTCAGTGTCGTCCATCACCTCCAATCCATCGGCAGTGTCTGGAGGTAACACAGGGCTGTGTTTACCCCCTGTGTTGAGAGGCTGTTTTTGCTTGCTCTGTTTCGGGGATGATGAGCCGGGTTTCACCTTTTCTGGCTTCTTCTTTGCAGTGCCCTGGGTCCCTGTGCTGGTAGATGTTTTCGGCGTAGAAGGTTTAGGCGACGATGTAGATGTCGCCTTGGATGCAATGCGGCGAGACTTCAGTGCTTCCAGCCCAGCAGCGACGATGTCCTCAAAATCATAAGGACAACACGCCGGGATGGTCGCCTCAGTCTGAACCGCAACAGTAGCCTTCTGCACCACAACCGAGGCATAGGAGCGCCGGCCGGATGGAAGAGGAGCTATCCGCCGCCTGGCCTCAGGGTATGACAGATGTTCAGTGGTCTTCAGGCATTGGATAGCCTGCTCCTCGATCCACTTGGGACACTGCTTAGAAGACGCAGAGTGGGAACCCTCACAATTCACACAGTGATCTGCCTCAGCGGAGCAGTCCGCCAAAGAGTGTTCAGTTGATCCACAGCGGCCACACTTTGCTACATTATGGCAAGACTGCTGGGAGTGGCCGTAATGCTGGCATTTGAAACATCTCAAGGGGTTCGGTATGTAAGGCCGAACATCTAGACGCAAATACCCCGCCTTGATGGAAGTTGGCAGGGTAGGTGAGTCAAAGGTCAGGACGATGTTCCGGGAGGGAACAGACTTCCCATCCCGCCTGAAAAGAATACGGCGAACCCCAGTGACATGTTGGTCCCCAAGTTCTTCCAACAACTCCTCTTCACTGCACTCAAGCAGGTCGCGGGAGTTGATGACACCGCGAGAGGAATTGAGGTACCCATGGGGGAGATCTGTACTGGAATGTCCAGCAGTACGGTTGTCTCCAGCAAGGCGGCCCTGTGACGTGGATGAGATGTCTCCACAAGAAGATCCCCTGACGGGAGCTTCTTAACACTCTTTGGTGAGCCGGCAACGGCCTGAAGAGCCTTATTAATCCAGAAAGGACTCTTCGAACTGAGAGACTGGGCAGGATCAACTGAATGAATCAGAAGAAACAGAGCATTGCAGTTTGTAGTTAGTAGTTTTTTAGTGGAGGAGGGTGTCCCTTCCTCCACACGGCGCTTCAAATTTACAGCATGGGAAACACTTTGTGTTGCCATGAGGGAGAAAAAAGGTTTCGTCCGCCAACCTCCCCACCCACTACCGAGCCCAACGAGGGAGAGCCGGAGGTCCGCAAGCCCAAGAGGACGCAGGACACGGCTCTAGGGATAGTCAGCGGATATAGCAGGTTGGTAGGGCAGACACACGCTCAGCGTGCACCCAGACTTTCCCGTGCCCAGAGAACACCCCTTTGGCATGCCCACTCTACCCCCCAACTCACCCAGCCGAACAGAACGACAAGCCGCTAGAAGTCTGGACGCAACTCGGCCACAGACTGCCTGACCAGGAGTGGGTTAGCTCCCAGCCTCCCGTTTAGGGTGAAGCAGAGGGCAAAGAGGAGTGTTGGCATCTGGTGACACTACAACCCGGCCCCCAAATACCTCAGCCTCCTCATTTCCACCTGTACGGGTCACCGCACACGGCAAACATGCAGGTAGGTCTAAGCTAACCAGCTCCAGAAAAACAGAAAATGTAACATAAAAGAGAAAAGACAGGGAAGAGAACGAGGAACAAAACCCGGAGCTGGCGCCTCATCACAACCTCAGCAGCCTACAACTGAGGCGGGTACATGTCAAATATATGAACTGAAGACGAAAAAAGCAAAACAATAAGAGAAAATCGGCTCGGGCCGTGGGGACGCCATCCCCCATCAGCTGGATGAACAGCTGTCCCTTCGGTGATGTTATCGTTCAAGAGTAAACGAAATGTATACTGTCACAAGGTGAGCTCGGGCCGTGGGGCGCCGCTCCCCAAATAACTGGAAAATCAGTTATCCCCGTGCGGGACAAAAATTAAGGACGAGATGGTTTTTTTTATGTAACGTCGTGCAGAAGTGCTCCACATCAACTCAAATCATACCATAAGATCCCCAAGATGTAAGAATATAAGACAAGTGAGCAAACCCATCCAAACAAGGAATCCAAAGGATACAAAGGCACTTTATTGAAAAGGTAGCTTCGAGGACAACTGGACAGAAGACAGAAACGTCCATGTGACAGGCGACTGCCAAGAAAAATCCAGTCTTTAGTAGGGGATATGATCACCCCTGACTGCGCTGCAGGATTTACAACGTCTGTCCATGCTGAGGAAGAGGTTGTCAAGGAGCTGTTGAGGCATTGCGACCCATTCCTCTTGTAGCGCCGATCGCAGCTGCGGAATCGTTGCTGGTGGCTGGTGACGTGCTGCCAAGCGTCTCCCGAGAAGGTCCCACACGTGTTCGATTGGATTTAGGTCCGGGGACCTTGCGAGCCATTCCATGCGTTGAATACCTTCACTCTCCAACAGCCACTGTACGATGAGGTGTAGCATTGTCGTCCATGAAGAGGAACTCAGGACCCACAGCACCTCTAAACAGACACACGTGAGGCAGGAAATCCTCGGTACAATAGCGTACACCAGTGACTGAACCTCCTTGGAAGATGTGGAGGTCAGTACGGCTACCAAGCATGATACCGCACCAAACGAGAACTCTTCCACCTCCAAACCGGTCCTTTTCGATGATGTTGGAGGTATGATTGCGTGTTCCCTGCTCTCTCCAGACGTCAGACTAAATTGGCTCTCATCCGTAAACAGAACTCGACCCCATTGCTGATTTGTCCAGTTCTTGTGTTCCTGGCACCACAGAAACCGCAGTCTCCGACGAGCAGGCGTTAATGGCATGCACCATACTGGTCGTCGTGCAAATAGACCACCTTTGAGCAGCCTCCTGGCCACGGTAAAACACGATAATGGACGTCCAGTTGTCTGTTGCATGTGCCTTGCGATTTCTCCCGCTGTCTGCAGTCTGTCTCTTCTCGCCTGTAGGACAATATGCCGGTCATCCGCCGCCGTGGTTGCTCGTGGACGACCACTGCTAAACTCTTGGACAGCTGTTCCTATCATTTGAAATGCTCTCCAAGCTCGTGAAACTATGCTGTGAAAGATCCCGAACTCCTCGGCCACACTAGTCACACTTCGACCTTCTTCCCAATGACGCGACCTCGGGTAAAGTCATCCAGATGTAGTCTACTGGATTGCCTGTTGGCCATATCACACGGTGGCAAAAACTCTACATCATTCAAACCGATGTACAAAGTGCAATTGCTTTTACCGAATTGCTGAGCGTACACCGCCCGCATGTGCTTTATATCCCTTCCACACTCCCCACCCAACACCCACCCACCCACCCCCACCCCACCCCCTACCTCATGCTGCATATATGTGCATGCCCTACCGTACCAGACCCTAGTCTATCTGAGTGGTCTTTCGGTCTGTTCTGCCTGCTCGTTCCGCTGTTATGTTAATTTCTCCTCTTCGTCCTTAATTTTTGCACACCAGTGTATGTTACACTGGTTAAACTTCAGTGTACAGTTTAATGATATTAATGTATGTCTTTCTGTGAAAATTTTCTTTTGCATATCACACAAGTACGAGATTTCTTTTCATTTAATATGTGTGATCAAAGGAAGACATTAAATAGCTTTTGAGAGGAAATTTTTGTAAACAACTATCACAGCGATATGGTCTTTCCCACTGTATTTTGCGACTTCCTTTCTGCATGGATTGTGAGGTTATGGCATTTAAAGCTTTTTAACAAGGTAAAGCTGCTGAAGCACATTTTAAATGTATATGGCATATTTTGAGACTTGGGCTATCATCTGCACAGGGCTTGGGATATAAGGGCTGGTCACCCCCTGAAACACGCAGGCGAAGTTGATGACGTAGCTGCGCTGGCTCTTCGGAAGCCAAGAGCCACGAGGAGCTGTGCTCTAACGGACCACCATAGGAAAGGTTAATGTTATTACCGTATTTAACAGAATACAATGTGTCATTTATTGCAATGCTCACTAAAATATTAGACTCTGCCTTTTTCGGAAATAAAAGTTAAAGATTTTGAGTCTTAAAATCGGAAAACATTGATGTAATAGTATAAATGCGATAATTTTAAACGAACAATTTCTGTCATGCATCACGCATGCGTTTAAAAAAGTATTTTGCTTAATATACTAACCGTATCCTATTTTTCTGATGTCGAAAACTCAGTGTATCTTTCCTTTTTTTTTTTTTTTTTTTTTTTAGTCTCACAAACATTAGTTGTTTAAAACCTGTAAGACACTGAAAGCTACTGAGTTCTTCAAACTCTGCAAAAGTAGTTCGAACACTCTGTTAATGTATAAAATCAAAATTATTTACTTACATTTTATATCCATCATGATTTCTGAAGTTCACTGCGTTTAAGAAGGGGTGAACACAATTTACTTCATGAAGTGAAGATATGTTCCTTATTGCACGAACTGGAAACTGTTTTCTTCATTGCACCAAATGTGAAACTTTTTTTCTTCATTGCACAAACAGGAAAAAAAAAAAATTCGTTTTTTTCACTGCGTTTGAGTCAATCAATTTTTCATTTTCTGCAGAGCTTTCCTGCGCGGCACTAATAGTGAATTTCTGTTCAGAAAATGAATTCGAATAAATCTTCGGATTCTGCAAAACAGACGAATAGCATCTTTATTGACAGATGGGAAACGTTTTTCTAGCTCATTTATGAGTTCCCGAATAAAACCTTTTCCTTTTCGGGCCCAGTCAACGAATTTCGCAGTCCTGCCATGAACTGCGCAGAAAATCTGTTCAAACTGTTTCACAGTATTATTCCAAGAACATGAAGGTACTGTCAAACCGCCAACAGATATTAGTTTTACCCAATTATCTTGAACAGAATTAGTATCGGGGCAGTTTTTAGAAATAGTTCCTAAAGAAGGATCTTTATCGCGAACACGATATGCTATGTATCCAGCAGTGGCGGCGGAACCACCCAGGCCACCAGGGCTCGGGCCCGGTCAATAATTTCAGCCAATATTTTTATTTTTATTATTTTTTTATTTGACATATGTGCGATTGTTGTGATGTGCCTTAGAAAGTTCCTCTTGGTAAGTGATTTGGTGGTCCTAATTCCAGATACTTTAGTAGCGCACCCAGATATTTCCCAAGGTGGGGGTGACCCCCCTAAATTTACCGGGAAAAGTAGTCAGGTGCTGTAACAATTAAGGAGGTTGACTTTTATGCATTTATTCTTATCCAGTTACTACTTAATGTTACAGTACAAGAAAGTTAAATGATTAGAAGAAGCGGTGAAATTGTTTTCTTTGTTAGATTTTTCTATATTTATTTAACAGAACTTATTATATGTTATAATTATACGGTACATGATTAAGAAGTATATGTAGATCGCGTATTGTGACTTTTTGTTTCAAACTTTGACATAATAATTTTCCACTCTATCAGTCAGGGGGGGGAGCTCGGCCACTCCTGTGGGTGCGCCACTGCTTCTGTTTGTTCCAGAAAGGTAGAGGGCGCACCACGATTCGAAATTTCGGGCCCAGTCAACGAATTTCGCTTTCCGCCGCCCCTGGTATCCAGCTATGTAGGCTATGGCTTCCTGCTCAGAAATGGAGAGTTCTCTTCACTGCTCGTTCAAGTCAATCTCCCAAGCAATTGGAGATGCGTCTTCAAAAAATTCAAAGTTTATATAATCACAGCTGTTTTCGGTCGAAGTCATTGTCACCAGATCGTCTACTGCTTTATTTCTGAAAGCATTTTCCAACAGTTCAGATGTTAAATAAACACCCAGGCTCTTAGGAGTTTCAGCTTGGGATTCAGTTGTATTAACTTTTTCGTTAAAAAAACAGGAAATAAAAATCATCACTCAGTGTACAACTTAAATAAAACACAGCGTGAAACAAATACTATAAACCAAGAAAAGAAAAGACGTGGACGTACAAAACCAATAACAGGGGGAAATTGGATCCTGTAGGCAGGTTGACAAACGAACTCGGGGAGCAGGCCAGCGCGATGACGTAGAAACAAGTGACGTACCCATTTTCCACTCTCCCTTCCAGACACGGGTCGGCATTCAGTCTCTCAAAGGGACGGACTAGCCCTTCCTCTGTAAAGCCCTGTCATCTGCATGGATCCTGAGGTAGTATCATTTTACAACAGGGTAAAGCTATGGAAGTATGTTTCACATGTGTGTGGCATATTTTATTTTGAGACTTCATATCATCTACATGGTACTTATGGCAGTGGTGTTTAAAGCTTTTTGAATAAGGTAAAGATATAGCATGTTTCACATTGTTTGGCATATTTTATTTTGAGACCGTATTATCTACATGGTATTTATGGCAGTGGTGTTCAAAGCTTTTGAATAAGGTAAAGCTATGGGAGCATATTTCACATGTGTTTGGAATATTTTATTTTGAGACTTTGTATCATCTACATGGTATTTATGGCACTGGCGTTTAAAGTTTGAATAGGGTAAAGCTGCTATGGAAACATATATTCACATGTGTATTGCTTATTTTCATTTTGCGACTTCCTCTTATTTGCATGAAACATGAGACAGTGTTGTTTAAAGCTTTTCAACAAAGTAAAGGTATGGAAGCAAATTTTGCACGTATATGGCTTATTTCCACTTTGTGACCTCTTATGTTTTTGACGTCTCAAATAGGCCATTTTTACATAACAAGCTAAATCACCATGTTGTTGGACATGTAAAGACACAGGGCTTTCAGAACATCCTTGATCACTGGGCACACTCTCACAGATACCAACAGAGATTTCATTACATTTTTGATCACTAGGCATACTCTCGCACATATCAACTGAGCTTTCATTATATCCTTGATCACTGGATACACTCTCGCTGATATTAACTGAGCTTTCATTATATCCTTGATCACTGGATACACTCTCACTGATATTAACTGAGCTTTCAAAGTGTTCTTCATCAAGACTGGCTACACTACATTTGATACTAACAGAGTTTTCATGACACTCTTGTTCAACAGTGGTGCCACACTTACTTACCAACATTTTTATACTGGTGGGAGACAATCTTTCAAGACTAACTTCACAAGGTGGGCAATAATCCCATCCAGTAGTTTCACCAAGTTTTTCCTTTGTGATCATAAATGTGCCCCCACACTGCCTATCATCTACACCCAACATTCTCATACTGCATGAGGAAGTTGCATTTTGCTTAGTATTTGAATGGTTTGAGTTTTCAACATAACATGCTTTATCATAACTGGGTGCACTCTCATGGAAACCAACCAAATGTTTGACAAGATTGAGAGGCAACCTTTCAAGGCACACTTCACATGGTTGGCAATCTTTACTCCTATCACATACAATAGTATCCCCAAGTTTCTCCTTTGCAGCTGTGAACATGCTTTCACACTTCCAATTAAATATGTTTGCATTCCCAATATTGCAGGATGAGGTATGAGCAGTTTGTGACTTCCTATCATTTGTACGGGGTGAGCTTTTATGGCACCTCTGATAATGATTGGATATTCTACAGTGGGTACTAGTCAAATCTTTGTTGAAACATGGAGGCAACTTTTCAAGCCTTACTTCACATGGAGGACAATTTTTTGAATAATCACGCACAGCTGTTTGCTTAAATTTTGTCTTAGCGGCTGTGAACTCATTTGCACACTTCCAATGCAACTTCCTCACATTACAGGATGAAGAACTGAGTGAAACTGTACTTGACTGACTTTCACAGAGTTTTTCATCAGAGTTGCTAACACTGTCACAGATACCAAGTAAGTTTTTAATATGATGCACAGGCAATCTTTCAAGATGGACTTCACATGGTGGGTAGCTCTCAACCCTACGAGATGTGGTAGTTTCAAGAAGCTTTTCCTTTGTGTTGGTGAACATGCGGCCACACTGCTTATAAAACATGCTAGACTTTTTTGCATTGTAAGGTGCAGAACTTTGTCGTGCATCCACAGTGGTCACACATTTATGGAATTCTTCCTCAGTGCTAGGAACACTGTTGCAGATAACAACCATGTCATCAATACAATTTAGAAGCATTCTTTCAAAGCGTACTTCACATGGTGAGCACACATTGTCACAACTAAGCATGGTAGTTTCATTAAGCTTTTTCTCTGCACCAGTGAACATGCTTTCATGCTGTGTATCAAAGATGCAAGATTGTTTCGCATCATAGGATGTAGGATAACTTTCCACATTTTTTGCACTGATGTGGAATTCTTCCTCAAGACTGGAAACACAATCAGAGATACTGACAATGTCATCAGTACAGTTTGGTGACAATCCTTCAAGGCCTACTTCACATGGTGAGCAATTATTATTATAAGCAAATGCAGCTTTTTTACCAAGTTTTTCCTCTGCAACTGTGAACATGTTTTCATGCTTGATATCCAAAATGTCAGACTGTTTCATATTGCAGGATGTAGAATAACTTTCCACAATTTTTGCACTTTTACAGAATTCTTCATCAACAACACTGTCACAGATACCAACCATTTTATCAGTACAATTTAATGGCAGTTTTTCAAGACACACTGTACATGGTAAGCACTCATTACACAAAGCACACATAGTTTCACAACTATTTTCCTCTATGGCTGTGAGCATGATGCCATGCTGACTGTCAAACACATTAGAATGTTTCACATTGGATGTAGAATAACTTTGATATGTGTCCACATCAGTCAGACTATTATGTAATTCATCCTCAACATTGGGAGCAATACCACAGACACTAAGCATGTCATCAGTACAATTCAGTGACAATCTTTCAAGGCGTACTTCACATGGTGAACACTTATTATACGAAACAGACATAGTTCCAGAATGATTTTCCTCTGTGGCTGTGAATATGATGCCATGCTGACTATCAAATACATTAGACTGTTTCACATTGCAAGATGAAGAGCAATTTTGCCATATATCCACATTGGTCACACTTTTATGGAATTCTTCCTCAACACTAAGGAACACTGTCACAGATACTAAACATGTCATCAGTACAATTCAGTGGCAACCTTTCAAGGCGTACTTCACATGGTGTACACCTGTTACAGCAAGTAAACGTGGTAGCCTGACATTCTTCTCCTGCAGCTGTGGACATGCTCTCATGTTGCATATCAAACATTTTAGATCATTTCATATCACAGGATCAACAATAAGTTTCCACACTGGTTGCACTTTTATGGAATTTGTGAACACTGGGATCACTATCACAGATATTAACCATATATCAGCACAACTTGATGGCAATCTTTCAAGACATACTTACTGTAAATGGTAAATACCCATTATCCAAGGTGTACACTGCTTCCATTTTTTCTTCTGTAGCTGTGGATGCACTCCCATTGCTGCCTATCAAACACATCAGACCGTTTTGTATTGTAAGATGAAAGACAACTTTGCCATGTATTGGCATTGGTTGCCCTTTCACGGAATTCTGCCTCAACACTGGGAATACAGTCACAAATACAAGCCATGTCGTCGATACAATTTAGCGGCAATCTTTCAAGGCGTACTTCACATGACTAGCACTCATTATCACTAGCATATACAGTGTTTCACTGATTTTATCAAATTTTTCCCCTTTGGTCATACACATATTCTGACACAACCTATAAACTTGTCTCCAAATGCTTCACATTTAAAGATGAACTTTGCAATGTTGTAAGCACTAATTGTAGTTTTATGATATTTTTTCTCAGAGTTTAATGCATTGCCACAAAATCTCTGATATGGATTTGAAGGCAATCTTTTAAGATATACTTTACATGGGTGGAGGGAACAATCTTAAATAACTCATAAGCAATAATATTGTTTTCTATTTCCTATATGGCTATGAACAGTCTATTAAACATGTCCAAATTCCTCCTGAAAAGTGAAGGATTGCATAGCCATGTGTTTGAGGATATTATACTTTCATCAAGCTGTTGTTCAATACACTGCACAATGAAATAAAAACTGATTTAATGACCAACTTTAGAGTCTTTATCCAAATGATGTAAATCTGAACAAGTTTCACAGTTGCAATTGTGAACATGTACGTTAACACTATAGAAATTGCATACAACATTATTCATTCATACAGATTCAATGATTCATTCATACAGCAGAATGAATGAATAAGCTGCTACAGATTATGTTTTCAACACAGGAAACCTAATAAACTGCTCAAGATCTTGCTGAAATTCAATAAGCATTTGAGGCGATTTCATACAATGCAAATTACTTGAATAAAGTCACAAATGTTACAATTATAGATATGCTTTTATCATAAGTATATTGAAGCTCTGCCTACTTTATGAAAGGGTACATAAAGTCATCATTGTACTGACATTCTGCACTCAAATTCAAACAATTTTATGTCAGATATTTTATGCATTAAATAGACAGGTGGTCAATATTCCTTTACACCAACACAACTGTTTCACTAAGTTTCTTCTGAAACTGGCATTCTTTACCTATTATGCTTAACTTCAAACAAAAAGTTCATTCTTTGAGGGTACCTGACTTGAAACATCTTTTGTTGAAACCAAATAAAAGTTTCAGCAGTACTTCATTCATTATAAACAGAGTTGAAATTAATACTTCTCCTATAATAAAACATCAATGATTTCCAATTACAAATCAACACATACTGACCACACTCTTGATCTTCAGTAGGCACACAACGAAAGCTCTCTTTCGTGATATTTCATTAAAAACACATCCCTGGACTGGGAGAAACTCCTAAAGCTCAGAAGTGTTCCATGAACTGAAAAGAAAGGAAGGAAATATCTGAATATGCTGGTTTTATGTGATGTTTCTTCATAAACTATATAAATGAATATGAAAGATGCAACATTTTCCCACCTTAAAAGTAATAAGATAGAATTGACAGATTATAGTTGAACACACAGTGTACGATAGTCAGGTGGCATGACTCTGGAAACAAAAAATATCGCCCGTTAATGTCACTTGTCACCAGATGGCGCGACCCAAGTGTGGGCCGATGACTGGACATAACCTATGTTTTCTTACGGGAGGAAGAGGCAGAAGTATCCATGTTTTAAGAATGCTGTTTTGCTTGGAATTGAAAAAACAAAATCTGAAACACTGCGCAAACATGAAATTTTGTGCCTACCAGGTGGGATGTCGTCACTTATAGCGATATATATGCATATTTATGTTTGATAGTTGCATTGATTAGTAGGCATGCATTGTATTTCATGTTTCCACACCTTTATGTAGGATAATTTCATTTTTCGTATATACGACAGCAAGGTTAAAGCTGCGGTCAATAGTTTTTCCATCGTAAAATAACTTTTTTTTTTTTTAATTAGGAAAAAAAGTATCTATGCACGATTGCTATGGTTTCATGCGGGCCGCCATTTATACATATAAAAATGATGACACACTTGTATAATATAAACAACATACACTGCCAGAGTTCTGTTGATATCAAAGGATAAATTAGCGATTGTTTTTCATCTGCTGGGGCATTAAAAGTTCATACACATTCTTTACAAGTTGAATAATCTGTCCGATAGTTCGATATAAAACACTTTGGCTCCATATAAAAAATGTAAGCATTAGAAGAACTGATCCTAGTGCGACACACAGCTGCACTATAAATTTTAGTCTCCTTCTAAATTAACAAGTTAGTAAAATCATGCAATGCATTGATTATGATATGCTTTCCAACATACCAGAAATCATTACTCATGTTATCACTCAAGTTATGAGGATAATGGCTGTGAATAAATCTCGGTCCTGTGCCCTGACCTTTGATCCCATTTCGATGATATTCAACAGAACTGGTTCAGTATACCTCCGAAATAACATGATAAAGTTTTGTCACAATCGAAGCAATTTTACGTAAGTTATGATGCATAAGGGCTATGGAATAGATCCCGCTCCCGTGTCCTAAAATTTGACCCCATTTACAATAGGATTAGTCCCTGGGCAGGTCCCTACAACATAATAACATTTCATCCAAATCGAAGAATTTTTACATAAGTTACGACGCATAATAATGATGGAAGTGATTCTGCTCCTATGTCCCCATTTCGCCCATTTTGACCCCATTTCGCCCATTTTCAATAGTGTTTGTGCCCAGGTGATCCCTTACCACATACTAAAATTTCATCGAAATCGAACCTTTTTACGTTAGTTATGATGCATAAGAGCAGTGGAATGGATCCTGCTCTTATGCCCTGACCTTTGACCCCATTATGTTCACTTTCGATAGGGTTCCTTCCCTGGTGTTCCCCTACCACATACTAAAATTTCATTGAAATCGAACAATTTTAGGCGAGTTATCGTGCGGACGAACATACGCACACAACGTGTGATGTAATGAGGCAGATGGGAATCGCGACCATCTGCTTGCAACAGTGTGACATCATAAAACTTTAATAGGATCCACACGCAGCGCGTGACTTAATGAGACAGATGGCGTGACCACGCACCAACATCTGAATTGCGAGAGTGTGACATCATAAGATTTCTAAGCACGGATAATATTAATGGTATGATGCCATGACACTAAAAACTTGGTAATCTGGGGTGGTTATTTAACCCACTAAACAAATTTTCCTTAAGTCGAGATTAAGCTAAATCGATTTCCAGTACCAGAAAATGGTAGGTTGACGACTTTCATCAAAATCCTTAGAGCCGTTTTCAAAATAAAATTTACATACATATAAGAATTGCTCCTTTAAGATGAACGTCAAGTAATTTTGCTTCCTGTACTTCGAATGGAAAAATTTCTGTACACATTTTCTTCCCAATTAATGCGTTCCCAAGGATGAAAATTTGAACATCGATTAAAATATCTTCATTTTATAACTTGGAATACTTAATATTTTCTAAAACATAACCATAATTATGCAATCCAACATTTGTTTGTCTACTGACGTCATGAAAGTACAGGTCGCGCCATCTTTTTCTGGACAATTAATGTGTTCACAAGGATGAAAATTTAAACATTGATTAAAATAGCTTCATTTTATAACTTGGAATACTGAATATTTTCTAAAACATAACCATAATTACGCAATCCAACATTTGTTTGTCTACTGACGTCATCAAATTACAGGTCATGCCATCCTTTTTCTGGTTTCAACACCACCAAAGGAAAAGTTATTGATTTTTAATATAATTATGGTTATTGTGGAATAACTTTTTTACGGGTCTTATAGAGGTTATTTTTCATGAAAGTTGGTAGTCAAATTTTCAAACTAAAGCCTTGTTCGTCATCAGGACTACGTCACTGGAGTAGTTGCTGTCACTCAGTTGGAAGAGTCCAACAGCAATTATCGTTAATTGTGGTACTTCTTCTTGCTATTTCGATCCCTTCTTCTAGTTTCCTCTTTACTAAGTTTGACTGGTGGGCGACTATTTTCACCAAGTTCCAATTTATGGAGTGTCCACTTGCTTGTATATGTCTGTCTAGCCGTGTTTTGTTACTAATGTTCCTAATAACGAAAAGTCCCTTGTGGTAGGTAATTTTGCTGGTGAATTTGAAGTTGGTTTTCTCCTGCTTCTTTTTTGGCACTTGTCTAAATATTTTCTCAACATATGGGGAGGGGTAATTGTTTTTTGCCAATATTTCCTTTCATTCTTCTTTGTGAAGATCTTTATGAGTATTTGAAGAGACCAGGATTTCAATTTTTTCCAAAAATTGTCTCTCCGTATTCGATTTAATATAATCAGGGTGGAATGAGCAGAAGTCTAACATCTTCCCTGTGTTAGTGGGTTTTCTAAAAAGCTGAGTGAATATTTTCCCCTCTCTTGAAGTCAAGGTTAAATCTAGGAAATTGATGCTATGGCCTTTTTCCTGTTCCAGGTGTACTGCAAGGTATTCTCTAGTAAGTTAAATTCTGCCAGAATCTGAGAGGGTAGAGATTGGTCCACAGTATCTACTATAATTAGGACATCATCCATGTACCTTACATAGAGAGCAAATAAGGAGGGTTGTATAAGGATTTGTGCCTCTAGTTTACTTATATAATAATTTGCTAGCAAAGGTGCTAGTGGAGAACCCATTGCAAGTCCTGAAGTTTGCCTGTAATATTTCTTTCTAAACTGGAAGAAATTATTCTTGAAGGAAAATAGGAGCAGTTCATATATACCAAGTAGTATTTCTCTATTGTGATTATGGAATACTATTTTTTCCACGAGGTCATCCGCAATGAATTCCAGTAGGAGGTCCAGGTTAATGTTGATATACATAGATACTATATCCAGGCTTGCCATTACTGGATGAATTAATTCTGGCAAGTTGTCCAGTTTTCTTTTAAGCTGCATGGAATTGCGGTTGGACTCTTCCAACTGAGTGGCAGCAACTACTCCAGTGACGTAGTCCTGTTGACGAACTAGGCTTTAGTTCGAAAATTTGACAACCAACTTTCATGAAAAATAACCTCTATAAGACCCGTAAAAAAGTTATTCCACAATCACTATGAATAGAGGTGCCATAAAATCCTTTACAACTAGGATTATGGTTATGTTTTAGAAAATATTAAGTATTCCAAGTTATAATATGAAGTTATTTTAATTGATGTTCAAATTTTCAATCTTGGGAACACATTAATTGTGAAGGAAATGTGTGCAAAAGTTTTTCCATTGGAAGTATAGGAAGCAAAATTACTTGACGTCCACCTAAATAATATGGGATAAGTGTGATGGAATGGATCCCAATCCTATGTCCTGACCTTCGACCCCATTTCGTCCATTTTCAATAGGGTTCGTCCCCAGGTGGTCCCCTACCACATACTAAAATTTCATCAAAATCAAACCATTTTTATGCACGTTATGATGCATAATGGCAATGGAATGCATCCCGCTCCTACGTCATGACCTTTGACCCCATTTGTCCCATTTTCAATAGGGTTCGTCCCCAGGTGGTAGCCTACCACTTACTAAAATTTCATCGAAATCGAACCATTTTTATGCCAGTTATCGTGCGGACGGACGGACGGAAAAAGCTGGAGCATATACGCTTCTTCAACCTACAGTTGGAAAGCGTAAAAAAGAGTGGCCATGCTTTAACTTCTGTAGAGAAACTTCAACATTTCTGGAATTTCAATACCACACAGCTACACAATATAATTAAAAAAAAAATACTTGTAATAAACACAGATTTAGCACTGATGAAAATCATAAACGCTATGTATTCCTATGATGATCAGAGTAAACAATCGGCCCATAACTTTTGTACACCCCTTGGTGAGCTATGACATTAACGATCCATTTTTCTAACTGTTAACTCTTTTGGGGAGCTGCATCACCTGACTACCATACACCATGGTTGAACATCTAAAGGTGATAACATTTCAGTAGTAATGAAAGCTGAAACCCAGCAATTAAAGCAATGAATACCCTTGCATCTCTAATCATGTATTCACTACCCAACAAATTTTACTTTCAAGATAAAAGCAATGGAATTTACATTTGCTACAGAGTGATTCAAATAGACCAAAACCCAAATATTGGACATAAATCAAGAGAGGTAAGCACTGATTACCATCAAATTCATTTTACATTTATGGGGATTTCATAGTCGTTCGGCATGCAAATCATTTACCTTGCTCACAATAGGTAGCATGACTTACATTTCCTGCACACCAGCCACTGTTTCAGGAGAGTATGCTTCTTTCACAAAACTATTGAGTTAACTGTCTAACAAAGACAGAATTCAGAGGGAGATGTGATGGCTCTAAATGCCCCAACTCAGTCCACAATATAATTGGTGCATCAAAATCAGACTAACAAGGTCCCTTATTGGCTGAACACCAAAAAACTTAATTCAATATCAGTGGCAACAGTAGTAAACATGCCTGCTAGATTGGAGTAGTTTTCCAGAAGATCCCTGTGTAGGTTACTCCTATTCCATGTGCAAGAGTTTCCATAAAGGCCACAGGTTTGGACAATGATTGGATAGCTACTTTTTAAAAGTAGCTTGCTACAGCTACATTTTCTGAAAAGTAGCTAGCTACACTACTTTCACATGTTTAGATTTAAACTAATTCTGAGGAGGATCTTTATAACTACATTCTTGAATTACCTTGGTTTTTTAACTCTGAATACCATAAATTGAATATGGTAATCAGAGTTAAAAACCAAGGTAAATTACACAAGTAATTTATCTTTGTATTTACCTCAGCACTTTTTTTCTGACTGGAGCTTTAACGACCACCGTGAGCAACTCAGTGGGATATAAACAATCACCCGTCCCTAATTTACAGCCACTGGTTCCAGGGAAGGAAGAGAGCCAGCACCATAAGATGAAAACAACATTCATGCCTCACAGAGACCATTTCGGACGGCTTAGATCACTGCACACCAGGGGTGGCCCTCAGGTCTGATCATAATATTTAACACAGTCTAACGCAATCAGTGGGGAATATTTCAAGCTAGATAGACTAGCTGCAAAGCCCACAACATTCATTTAAAAGCCATATATCATTCTGTATCTGCAAATTCATTTTCTTTGACTGAAATAATCTTCTCACGATCAAGAAACAGTTTTTAATAAAAGGGTCATTCCATGTCAAATCAACAAGGCTCACAACCCGACATTTTTTATTTTTATGAAACTTGGTATATTTGTAGTATTCATCAATATAAACAAACATGATTTTTTTCAGAATTTTTAATGCATCCGTTTTTGAGTTATTGATTTTTGAAATTCCAAAAACCCTGAAATTTCATCATCTGAGCAAACTTTAAGTGCCAATTACTCGGGTTCTAGTAGCGCTAGGGTCATTAATTATGGCTCATTTTAAAGATCTTGAATTGGGCTTTCATTTGATATGCCACATGACACTATTAAAAAAAATAATGTCAATTTTAAAATTTTAAAATTGAAATATTAAAAAACATGTTTTTTAAAAATTCTGAAAAAAATATATGTTTAACAAACCTTATTTTTCTACATATCCTGAAAATTTCATAATGGGATCGCTATGGGATCACTATAAATAAAATAATAACGTAGAACAATGCAACCGAAATGTGCCAGATGTACTTACCGGTTCTACCCATGACTGGAAGGGTATTCTTTATGCGGTTTGTGTAAAATGTCATGCTTGTTCTTTTAAACATTGTGAATGTTAAAGAATGAAAATAAACATCTAAGTAATTTGAAACTGTGTCCCAAAGTAATTCATTTCATAATTCAGTATAAGGTTCTGTGTGCATATTTACACTTACAAAATTATTTTATCTTCTATATGTATCCTGCTTTTTTTCTGTCTTTTAAATTTTGCCGCACTTGTGTGCCAGTGCTTGATTTGCCTTCTTTGTCTCAGTCATTGTTAAATTATATACTCTTCCAGTAGCTGTTGTCGGGTCAACTTTTAACAAAACATCAGATTTATGAACCAACAGTATATCCGGTGGTTGAGGATACTTGTATGATGGAGATGGACCATGCGGCTCCAGGAAGCTCACTTTTACCTCTTCTGTGTCCTCATTCACACCAAGTACACATCCCAACTACCGGTGCTCTGAGTACTTACTAATCACAAAACCTACCATATTTTCAAAACTAATGTTCTCTTCCATCAAAATGGTTTTCTATTGGTGCAGGAGTTAGGCAAGGTTGTGTAATGTCACCATGGCTGTTTAATATATTTATGGATGCATGCGTGCGTGAGGCCAAAATAGATAATAGTGGTTTATGTCTTGGTGATATCCGTGTGTGCAGATTGCTGTATGCTGATGACACTGTCCTGTTGGCAGAGAGCAAAAGGCCGCCCCGGTGGCGCAGTGGCCTAAGGCGCTGCCTCTGATCATTCGTCCGTAAGGGGTCTGGGTTTGAATCCCGGTGAGGCATGGATGTTGTGTTTGTCTTACGGTACTGGCTCTCTCCCTTCCCTGGAACCAGTGACCCTAAATTAGGGACGGGCGACTGCTTATAGCCCATTGAGTTGCTCACGGTGGTTGTTAAACCTCCAATCAAAAAAAAAAAAAAAAAAAAAAAAAAATAGAGCAAAAGTGAATTGCAGAGTATGTTGACTCGGATGCACGAAGTTTGCATGAAATTCAAACTGAGTATAAATAAGGGAAAAACCAAAGTTATGGTGTTTGAGAGAGGAATGGGTAGCACTGAATGTAATGTAAGTATAAATGGCACTGTGATTGATCAGGTGAGTGAGTTTGTGTATTTAGGAAGCATGTTTGACAGAGAGAACAAATTGGATGGTGAAATCAGTAGGCAAGTGAATTCTTCTTTGAAAGTCATAGCTGCTCTGGGAGGTTTTCACAGGAATGATGGGTTCTCTAGAGAGTCCTGCATGGCTGTGTATGAAACTGTAATTGTTCCTACTCTGATGTATGGCAGTGAAACCTGGATCTGCAGAAGAAACATAGGAGTCATTTGTGTGCTGGAGAAATGCTTTACTTACGTGGGGTTTGTGGCAAGACATGATATGATTGTGTGAGAAATGAAGATGTATTGCAGCTGTGTGATGTGAAGCAAAATGTTGTTAGCAAGGTGGAGACCAATATGCTTCGGTGGTTTGGCCATGTTGAAAGAATGAGTGATGAAATGCTTACTAAGAAAATCTTTTCAGCCCAAGGGCGGGAAGGAAAGGCAGACGAAGGCCAAGGAAGACATGGATGGATCAGATTCAGGAGTGTCTGCATGAGAAAAAGATTATAAGTATGAAGTATAAAAGATCTTCTGTATGGCGTGTAATGGATATTAGTGAAGCACGAGCTGTATGTCAAGATCGCTATAAATGGAGAAGTTTGATACGACAACAATAAGTAAAAATATCTGGAAGTTTGTATTTCTTTTTGGAGCTAACCTCTGAATCTCAGAGAACAGCTTAGTGATATGTATGTATGTGTATGTATGTTCTCTTCCCCTCCATCTGTTGCACATATCTCTTCTTTAAAATGCTCAGAAAGTGAGTAAGTTTTGACTAGTAATTTGTGTTTTTCTGCAGGAATGAAACAATGGAGTTTCTGAGTACCACTTATTGTCTTAGCAGAAGCTATTCTACTTTTAAGGATAATTTCTTCCTGTTTGTAATTTTCTGTTGCTGCAAACCGAAAGTAAATGGAGGCAATATTAGCAGTGGCCCATTCAAAGAGTTGGCATGGGGTCATAATTTGATTATTATAAACAAGTTGTAAACTTGCCTTTACAGCTAATCGCTTCACAGTACCCTCCCTATCCCATCACATGCATTTTTGCCATGTGCTGTTGCAAAAAAATTCCATTCTGCTTTTACATTAAAGTCAGTCTCGTGGTAGCACAAGCTGAGGAAGTTTGACTTGTTTTTGTATTGTGAAGCTGCTCCATCCGAAAAATAAAATATCTTTTCAGGTTTTTGAGAAAAATGTGACTGCATGAAATCAATTAGGTAACGCTGAAACAGATGGACAGCTATACTGTTGCGAATTAGGCAGTCGGATATAATCACAAAACTTACATGTCCTAGGTTCTGAGTTTTCTCATCTTGATAGTATATAACTATAGGATGCAGGGTTGCTTGGGCATTGTTCCAGTGAAAACCCTGAGCTGCATCTTGCAATACAAAAGAATAATTTTCAGCAAAGTCACAAATTACTATGTATTGATTTTCTGTTATTGTGTCTTTCAGATGTCTTAAGTAACTTGACTGTTGAGAGTTGCTATAAAAGAATGGTGAAGCAGGGCTGGAAGTTTTCCAAATAACAGGTTCAAAAACTCCTGTGTTAATTTTGATAATGTTTCAAGTACTGTCCTCTTCTCCAATTGCATCCATTGCTTGAATGTCACATTTTCTATACTATTTAGATCAAAACGATCTTCAAATCATTGTTTGAGCTGTTCTATTCCTGGACAGTTGTTGCACTGACTGAAGTAACATGCAGGTGTAGGGTTTCCACAAATTATGTTTGCAAGGACATCTTTATAGGAGTTTATTGGCTGAACAGTGTCTCCTGTTAATTCAGGTAACTTGCATTGTGTCATCATCAGTGTAACATTCTGATGCATTGTACAAACACAAAGAGAATGTGTGTCACTTGCTCCTGCAAGAATGCAGTGCTTAGGGCGAAGTTCACAGAACTTGGAGAACCCCACCTTTTTCTCTTGAAATCTCTCTTTAAAAAGAGTATACAATTCACGCAAATTACTCAGAAGCAATTTTTTTTTTACCTGTTGGCGCTTATTATCTATTTGAATGGAAACAAAGTCTTTTTTTCCTGACATTTGGTGGCGTCACTCTCATAAAATTCTTGTATACAATTTGCTGTGTCTTTGTCTAAAGTCTTTAAGGCTTTGGATCAGGAGAAGACATGATACCTTTTTCTTTTACTAGCTTTTTAGCTTTTCTGGCCATAAAATTTGAAACTCTAAATTCTGTTTCAATTTGTTTCAGTGACCAAGATTTAGGCAGTGTACTCAATATCTGCATTTTTATGCTTTTATTTTCTGTGGAATGAAATTTTTCTTTCAACTGTCTTATAATTTCTGGTTCAGGAGATGAAATATCCTTTGGTTCCGACGCAGGACCTAACTTTAATAATTTTGCTTGAAATGCTTCTTGGGCTTTTTTATATTTCTCTTCAGGGTAATTTTTTTTTCTTGCAGGCATTTTTTCTTGATTGGTGTTTCATCCACACATTGTAAACTTCTGTTAAATGCTTCTATAGCATGCTCTTTTTCAGGAGTTGATACTTCAATGTTTTCAGATGGAACAGCATGGCCTTCAGCTTCTTGTTCATTATAGCTGTCAGAAGGTGAAGAGGAATGTTCAGCAGCTTCAGAGTGAAATTTCTGGATTGCTTTACGACAACTGTCACAGATCTTGTCTCCAGTTTTGAGCAACTTGTTCTGTAGCAATAGATTCTTGGAAACTGGTCGCAGATTTTTTTTTTATATTTATGGTTTGGTTTCCTAAGGGGGTTGCAACAAGTAAACCACACTTGAAACTTTTTATGTGGATGGTCTGCTGGCATCCATCTTTTACTTTGCTTTTACTTTAAAACCTAGGAAAGAAACATAATTTGTTACCCTTATGGATATATATTAACTTTTTAACTAATTATAATTAATTCATTAACATTTGTAGTGTTTGTAGGACCAGGGATAACATTTTAGGCAGACAAAATAAACAATTTCTCAGTCACTGATGGTGCGTTTAGTAACGTCCTTCTATGTTATTTTTTTTATAGTGATCCCATAGCGTCATTATGAAACTTTCAGGATATGTAGAAAAATAATGTTTGTTAAACATATATTTTTTAAGATTTTTAAAAAGCACGTTTTTTTAATATTTCAATTTCAAAATTTTAAAATTGACATTAAATATTTTTTTAATAGTCATGTGGCATATCAAATGAAAGCCCAATTCAAGATCTTTAAAATGAGCCATAATTCATCACCCTAGCTCTACTAGAACACGAGTAATTGGCAGTTAAAGTTTGCTCAGATGATGAAATTTCAGGGTTTTTGTGAAATTTCAAAAATCAATAACTCAAAAACGCATGCATTAAAAATTCTGAAAAATTCATATATGTTTATATTGATGAATTCTACAAATATACCAAGTTTCATAAAAATAAAAAATGGTCAGGTTGAAAATGCTATTTTTGCTGATTGTTTTCATATGGAATGACCCAAAGTCCCTAATGGCCGCCCTGGTGGTGCAGTGGTCTAAATCCTGATATCTGACCATTCACCTGAGATGTGTCCAGGTTCGAATCTTGGTGATGCTGCGTTTGTTTTATGGCACTGGCTCTCTCCTTTCCCTGGAACAAGTATCCCGAAATCAAGGACAGGCAACAGCTTACAACCCATCAAGTTGCTCATTGTGGTCATTAACTACTCCCACCCCCAACCCCCCTTCCCTAACCAACCAGAAACAAAAGTAACCGCTAGCGTGAACACTTCTTACTCACTTTCTTCACAGGCCAAATGAGATTCCTAATTAATAATTTGGCAAGCTTTCACAATGTAAGTTTAGTCAGTTACATTATTGTTGGCAGGGCACATTCGGACCCCTATTACAGCCAATTACGCTTTGCAGGAAGTCTGGAAATGTCACATGATTTGAAGAATAACTTTTTAAAAGCAGCATGATTTGTAGTGTAATTTTCTGCTACAAGCTACTTTATTTTGTAGCATGCTACAACTACATTTTTCTATTTGTAGCGATGCTACATGTCACGTTACTCTAAAAGCAGCATGCTACAGTAGCAGCGCTACTCGAAGTGTACTACTTCCAATCAGTGGGTTTGGGCATACATAGCGACAATGGTCCACCAGCTAAGAAGTTTTCCACTGCCTTCAAACAGAGTTTAAATTCATAGAGCAAACAAGTGCATATTACACCAGGCTCAACTGACATTTGAAAAGATTCAAAGTCATAGAAAAAGAGTACACACCTACTCAGCGGTTGCTCTAGTTTTCTTAAAGTATTTGCCAAATTCAATTCATCCCAAAGTGTTATAACAGTACAAAAAGGTAATTGCCAAAACTTTTTTCCATCGTCAAAATTATTATTATTATTATTTTTTTTTTTTTTTTTGGGCAAATTGCAAATAATGTGATCGGCAGCAAGACTCCTGCCTACTGACTGATGTGTATCTGTGTCTTACACGACACATAAAAAACCACCCTCTGCAAACCACTACAAAATAAAACTCATTGCAACGAACTATGCCAAAAATAACACAAACTTTTTTATTTACCTAATACATTTTATATCCCCGTTTGTTGAAGTAGACTCAGATCAATACAGCAGCTCATCATTTTGTCAGAAGCTTAATTACCACATGTTGAACAGAATGTTAAATGTGGCAAGTGTGACTACAGGGTTCCCACACATCCCCCCCCCCCAAAAAAAAAAGATAAGCACTTTTTAAGGACTTTTAATAAGCACCCTACAAAAAAATTTTAAGGACCTTACAAACTGCACACATGAAAATAACATACTAAGGGCATCCTGAAAGTAATGCCTCCTCCTTAAGAACTTTTGAAGTAATTTTAATGAAACTGCACTGACATGTACTTTGATATGTTACCAAAGTGGGAACAAATTTTTTTCAGAATCGGAAATAAAGATCATGAATGACGGAGAAAAGCAGTGAGCCGTAATTGAATTCCTGGAAAAAGAGGGATGTGAGGCTCCAGAAATCCACAGAAGACTCCTGGCGGTGTATGGAGCTGCCACAATTGATATCGGCAATTAAATAATGTTCGAAGGTGGATGAAGAGGTTTCGAGAGGGAGAAAGTTGTGTCAAACAAACAACAGAGTGGAAGACCCGCAACTGCAGGGACCAGATGCCAACAGGCAACGAACGAAAGACCTCAGCACAGCTGATCGTTGAGTCACCATCCAGAAGTTGTGTGATGCAATTCATTGTGGTCATAGTGCTAAGGAAACATTAATTAGGGATCTGGGCGACAGAAAACTTTCATTAAAAATAACCTCTAAAAGACCCGTAAAAAAAAAGTTATTCCACAAAGAAAAATTATTTCAAAGTGGATCCCAAGAAACCTAACCCGTGAACAATGTGAGCAAAGGGTGGACATGTGCGTTCCTCTTGGACTGTTATGAGTGGGAGGGTCAGGTGTTTTTCTCTAATGTTGCAATGGGGGATGAAACATGGGTGTTCTTTTATGATCCAGAAACAAAACGTGCGTCAATGGAATGGCACTGAACATCTTCACCTCGACAGAAAAAGGTGAAAACAACTCGTTCCGTAGGGAAAGTTATGGTGACAATTTTCTGGGACAAACGTGGTGTCATTTTGACTGATTTCTTTGAACGGAGTGCGACAATAAACAGTGCTCATTATGTGCAGACTTGAAGAAGCTAAAGGAAGCTATCAGAAGGAAAAGATGCGACATTCCACTTCATAGCGTTGTTTTACACTATAATAATGCACGTCCCCACACCTCAATGGAGACTTCACAGGCTATTGCCAAACTGGGGTGGATGGTGATGCTGCCCCCCCCTCTATAGTCCAGATTTGGCTTCCTCAGACTTTTACCTGTTTTCCCCCTTTGAAAAACACCCTTTGTGCATACATGAGACTGACGAAGAAAAAAAAAAAAAAGCTGAACTTTTTAACTGGGTAAAAATCTGAATAAGCGGCGAAACACTGAACAAAACATAGCATGAGCAAAACAAAATTGTTCACAATTCATTTATGTAAATATTAAATTGGACCACATCACTCTATTCAAAATATAAAGTTATTAATGTTTAACAACACAAGGTACAGGAAATATCGTGGGAAGGGGGGGGAGATAACGATTAAGGGCGAAATCTTCGCACCATTTGACCTGTTTTCGGAAAATTTCCCTCCATTTTCAAGCTGAAATGCACAACTATTCAATAAAATGATATTTAATAACAATACTAAGTAAAAGGATTCTGCAAGAAAAAAATTACGATTACAAGAGAAATCTTCACTCCGTCTAACTTCCAATTTCAAAAGTCGTTACTTTCATCCTCCGACGGGAAACAACGCTCCCTTAAGTTCTGTTCAGGTATGTATCAATCACAAGAACCACACAAATGATGATGAAGAAGACGAAATACCTCAAATCCGCCGAACAATCTCATGCCTGAAGATTACAGGGGAATTTTCGCTTTCAGAAAATTTTCCTCCGTTTTCAAGCTGAAATACAAATATTTATCGAAAAAAATGATATTTAACAATACTGGGAAAAAGAAACATCACGAGAAAAGGGACTTACAATAACGGGGGAAAAAAATTCTCCGTTTCATTTCCATTTTCGAAAGTTTCAAAAGATGAAATATCGTTTCCTGGGGGAAAACGAATCCCACCCCTAACTAATATCTCCAAAATTTCTCTTCAGTTTTGCATCGATCTCAAGGATGACCCAAATGATGGCGAAAAAAGCGGAATTCCGCGAATCTGCGGAATAATCTCATGTATGTTTGTGGGGAATGTTTTGAAGAGGTTAAACTGGCTGTGAACTCATGAGTGAAACGACAGCCTCAGGAATTTTTCCAAAATGGATTTTACCAATGGGTTCAAAGATAGCAGAAATGTATAGAAAGTGATGCACAATACTTTGAATAGGCTAGCATTATTAACAATATGTCCAAGTATTTTGCCACCAAGTTTCACATTTTTGCTTCTACAAATAAAAATCTTATGAGGGACGAGGCATTACTTTCAGGATGCCCTTTTGTTGATGAAGTTTGCAATATTGTTGCATATAATTTAAGTTTTTGAATGCAATAGATTAGAATGTATACAATTTTAAAGATAGTTCTGGTCAAATCAGTTTCATATGAGAGAATAATCACCTATGCAACAAAAAGAATGTAAATCATACAACTGTAGTTAAAGTTACAAAATCTAGATTTGGATACTGCACATAATTATTTCATGGCTTGAACTGTAAAACCATAATCAAAATGTCAAAGTCAAGTTTGCCACGAGTCACTGAGAAGAGCTCCTCTGGCCCCGTGCTCTCCCACGGACTTTCTGCCGGCATCACACGGCGTCGTCAACAACATAGCCAAACAGCAGCAGAAGTTGTACATACCGCACTACATTTTGACTTCTGCATTTCACGCAGGCAATAAGGGGAAAAAAAAATTAATACTCTTTAAGCACTCGAGGGAATTTCTGGCAAAAATTAAGGACTTTTAAGTACCCTGAAAAAAATCAAGGACTTTTACGGATTTTATAAGGACCGTGGGAACCCTGCACTATAATATTTACCATTAATTTATGTTTGCATGATTACCGTACACAACAGTAATAATCCACAGCTGGGCACCCACTCACAGGTTTAAGAGGCACAGCTGTGCACCCATTAACAGGTATAAAGAGACACAGTTGTGATGTAACAAGCAAAATGCCACAAAACTACCATACAGTTTGCTTTTCGGCAGATTTGAACTCATTTGATCTATTATTGTTTCAGTGGCCACGTTAGTCTGCGCTGGTAATGATAATGCACTTTGTAGAAAAAGGAAACAGACACTATGTGGCTTTTGCGCTGCACATTACATGCTAGTTTTTTTACTTCAGCTGGCTACATCACACAGTGGCTCAATGACAGTGGGGTTCCAGCTCCCTTAAAAATAATAGCAAAGACCCTAAGATATTGTGCTATTACAGAAATAATACATAGTTAATTCATGCATACTATATTGCATGCACATGAAAGATATGTTCTTTAAATTAAGACACAAAATTGTTAAAGCATGTGTATTCTTTCAGTCCTTTCTGAGAGGAGTTCCTCCTGGGAAACACGAGCTTCAGTTAGGATCTGAGTGTTCGTTCTATGTCTACGGGAAGTGTGGGCGTGGGCTAGTGACTTTTGCGATATCTTAGCTATGCTGTTGCTTTAATCGGTCGGGGGGGAGAAGGGGGGATGTGTAACACTGTTGATATACCTGCTCGGTAAAAGAGCCTGCGACCTTGCTGAAGGCTGAGGTGACCTCTGATTCTTTGCCCTTCAGACAGAGTTACTTCAGGTTCCCAATACCTGTCCAGAAATTTTCTTGTTTTCAAATCAAACTGTTCACCAATATTCATCGAAAACATAGGATAAACGGACAGACAAACAGACACAGAAAGTGCAAACATGGTGTGACAGTTATGCATAGTGAGTAAAAACCATCCACAAAATTTCAAATCAATCTTCAATGGTTAGCAAGATATTTATCAAAAACAGACGGACGTACAGACAGACAAAATGTGCTAAAGTGGTGTTTGGTGTAAGAGTTGTTTTCAGACCTTAAAGTCATCCTCTAAATTTCAAGTCTCCGACCAAGCAGGTTCAGCGAATTATCAGGTAAGTGTCCAATCCATGATAATATTTCTAGTGTCAGTAATTACCTATACCAGGTCAATACACGCACCAGAACTGAGACGGCCGAGCCCGAGCGCGAAGCAGATTGGGCCCGACTGTAGAATATTTACTGCGGTTCGGGTTCTTAGATAGAGGGAAAGCAAGATTTTTTTTTTTATATATAAATGTGGTTTTATATGATTTAGCAAATGAGGCACTTTATAGTTGGTAAAGGTTCCGATTGAGGAGCGGGAATTTGAGATGGCTATTTATTCTGGGATTTTGGTAGAAAATGCCATAGGCAATGGTAGAAAATGCCATTCAGCAACTGGTTCTGGTTGGGGAGTGGGAATTTCAGACAGCTATTTATTCTGGGCTTGGGTAAAAAATGCCATAGGCCATGCATTAACATTAGTGTGTTTCTGCAGATAAGAAAAAGCTTTTTCAAGAACTATAGACTTTGGATAGTTGATAGCTTGCTGACGATAATCCCCCCCCCAGTCTTGACGCAGTAGCTCCCTGCTAATTCTATTTAGCAACATACATATTGCAGCACATTAGGACATGATAATAGCTTTATTTGAGCAACATACAATTGCAGCACTGCACTATCATTTTGGATGCACGGCCGCCCGAAGCACTGCAGGTGAAAACGAACAGTCAAAGAAAATCGGAACTGTTACACTATGAAAATAGGTAGAGGTCCCTTCTCCACTCCCTATTTGAGAAAAACATTGGTTAATTGCAGGAGGAGGAGACAGTGGAAGTGTGAAAAAGGAGATGTTTTTTATTAATTTTTGAACAGGTTAGCCAGTTTCAGGCTCTTTCAGGCCCAGGCTCATCTTGCAATATAAAATTCGCACTCAGGCTCCGAAAATTGAGCCAGAACTCAGCTCCAACACACACCAGGGCTTGAAAAATACCATGCCCAAGATGCCCAGGGCATGTAAATTATCGGCCTGGGAAAGTAAAAATGAAATCTAGTTGCCTGGTCAAACAGCTAGATTTAAAGAAAAAAAAAGTTTAGAATGGAGAATTTTCTACTCTAGAAAAAAAAAGACTGTCGTCGCGTGTTTTTCCCTTTACTGCAAATCACCAGAAGTTGTATTATTGTTACAGAATGAGTGCCAAGGCCAGGAGAATAGCGCTTCTTCAATTATATTATGCTGTACGTCCAGAAATTGGGGCCATACGTAGTTTTGTTCCAGATGTCATTTACAGTTAACGACGGGATGCATTCCTCGGATGAAACTAGGCCTACGGTGTTTGGTGACAAAATACGGAAACTGCCATAAAACAGGAGGGCGCAGACTGATGGGCAAAAAAGCCAAGCTTTATGGGGAGCCCTTTTGGGAGGGAGTGACAACAGAATGTTTATTGCATAGCCCCGAGTGAGAGTTAGGTCTCCAGTATAATTTGTGCGAGTGAGGGAGGGGGAAGTGGAAGCTTACGGCCCACACACACACATGAATTGACAGCTTTACTACTGAAACAAAAGCTAAGTTTCGTTTAAGAATGAGCCTGTGCAATGCGTTCTGTACCAAATATGGTCTTGGCCTTTTAACGCGTAACTCACATGTCTTCTTGGGTTATTAACCACTTAGCGTCAAGGTACGTAATATTACCTTAATGAATGATAGTGCAAGAAAATCGAGATCCGTAATATTACGGGCCCACTGATATGAGGTAGGGTGCTATGTTTTTGCATATATCACACAAATATAGACTTTTGAAATAATTGTCCTTTCATTTCGTTCCACATATGTGTACTGGAACTTTCGTCTTTTGTTTCATAACTAACTACCAGAACAATGCCCGTAATATTACGTACATCAGGATATTGTCTAGTTTGCTTTTCAAGTGTACTGTTGCTCATTACTAATTTTTTTAAACATGTTTCACATATGTTCATTTTCTGCAATCGAGCTACTTATACCTTGCAAAAAACAATTGCATTTTTTTTTTAGTTTTTTTTTTAATTTTCCTTGGGATCTAAAGTGGTTAACTTGACCTCGAATATTAAAACATCACTGAAAACAGTCCAGGAGAAGGGCAAAAATTAATGACACCAATAACTTAAGTTTATCTGAGAGAACAGTAGTTCATGTTAGCTGTGGATATAAGTTGTATTTAGTAATGGATATATGATAGGTTTTTTTGAAAAAAATCCAGCAATGAGAGTATATCTCATAGTAAGCAATTATGTGAAATTTCCGGTCTGTCAGCAGTAGTTACACATTCATTTTTTGCATTGTTGAGCGACTTAATTTCAGAATCAGAGTCTACTACATCATTGCCAAAACGGATACTTAACGCAAGCGGACTATGATAAAGCATACAAAAAAAAAAAAAAAAACCCACTGTCGCACAGTTGAGGAATCTTGGATAAAAACTTTTAATTGGCTAAAGTCAAATGACAAGACTACTATGGGCAGCACTGTTTGCAAAAACCATCCTAAAATTGCTGATACCACTAGCAATTTTTTTAAGGAATGTGGGGTGTCAGGTGAAAATATATGTTTAATAACTATAAGTGCATATAACAGTAGTCAAAGACCGACATAAGGACTGCCTTTGTTTCTAAACAATTCTTGGGATATTTTATGATGCAAAACCATTTCTGTTTGCACAAGAGAAAAAGGTAAATAATTTTTACATACAAAATTGACTTTGTTGTTAAAAACTACTTTAACTGCTATACAGTTGACCATGATTATTTAATTTTTTTGTAAAACACAGGATATATATTAAAAATTCTTGAACATGGTATCATCACTAAATTTCTCAAATGCCATCGATTACCTTTCTTAAAACTTGAGACACATGCTTTTGTGCATTTTGAATACAGACACTTTAAAATGATGATGCAAAAGATGTATAAAAAGTTTATCATAATTTTTAACTTTAAAAAAATGAGGCTTCCGTCTGGGAATGTAGATTTTACTTCTGGGAAAGTAAATATTTTCTGCACATGCCCAGTTGGGCATGTAACTTTTCTGATATTTTTCAAGCAATGCACGCGCGCACACACATACACACACACACACACACTTTTTTCTATGAAAAGATATTTTCTGGACCTCCTTCCCTTTATCAAAATCCTGGGTCTACTGACATCACATGCAGCTGCACTTCCCCCATTCTCCCAAATTAGTGGAAGAGCAGTTTTTTTTTTTTTTTTTTTGTGATTGAAAGTTCAACCATTGGGGAGTAACTCAATGGGCTATAAGCAGTCACCCATCCATAATTTAGGGCACTGGTTCCAGGGAAGGGAGAGAGCCAGTGCTGTCAGACAAACACAACATCCATGCCTTACCGGGATTCAAACCCAAACCCTACTAGGACGAATAATCATAGGCCAACGGTTAGACCACTGCACCACTGAAAGGCGAAGAGCAATTATGAAAGATCCATCATGTACAATGATAAATATATGATGGTTGTCATCCATATCCATCATTGTGGTTATTATGCAAATAATTACCCACATCTGTCTGCCTGGAAAGTTCTCGAGATCACATCAACATCTGCATTGTGGCACCATTTTTCGACACTGAGAGGAAACGCAGTCAAGTACGCCACAATATTATACATTTTGCAAAATATTTCACAGTGGGATGAATTACAAGTTGAAATCACTCATACAAGTTGAAATCACTCATGAAAGATCTGACAGTTCATAGCGTCTTGGGAAGATAGACAGCTCATGTCTACACGATTTAATTTCAAAACTGATGACTGCCACATGCTCACATTTTAATTGTTCTAGACAAGCTGAAAACAAGTTTTGAACCACTGACTGTATCAATAAATTTGTGTATGTTGAGATTCCTGCATCCAGAGATCGTGCTAGGATTTTTTTTCTAAAGAGTAAAAATACTCCTTAACATTTTTTGAAGGAGTATTTTTCTTTCCAAAGGAGTAATTTTTAAGAACGAACAATTATCGCATTAAATTTTTAGCTAAATAATATTTAATATAAAAACAATTATATCTATATATAAATATGTCAACATTAGTTCATTAAATATGACAACTCTAGTTTATTTTAAAAAGCTAGAGTTGTTCAGTTTGCATTACGTTGATATCATAAAATTGCTCCTGAAGTATATACGTCTGTCTTTCATTCTTTGCCACAGTTAATAAGCTTTAATCAGCTATTGTTTTATATCTGAGGGTTTATCTGGCCCAATTTCAAAAATATGCATTAAGATTTTTGTTGCTCAGTGAATCTCTATATTTTGACTGAATTTTGTTTTGCTTTTGAAAGACTGTACCAAAACTTGTGTGTGTGTTGCTTCACAGATTCAGATTCTACACACTCAAACTTCAAAAAGAGTTATATTGTGGAGGAAGGAAATCTACAGTCTGTCTCAGTCATAAAAGATAAAATAAACCTTCATTGGACATTGTGATGTGCAAGTTTAGTATTACAAAAGTCAACTAATTTATTATTTTTGAACATGTTTTCCTTCAGCTCTGAATTATGTATGAGATGTTTACAGTTCACATAATTGAGAATTGGTTGATTCAACCATTCTTCTGATATGAGGAATGTCAAATTTCTCCCTTTGCAACTATTTATAGAGGGAAAATAACATTTAACAATAATTCAGGACAGTGGAAACATCGCGAAAAAAAAATTACGATTACGAAAAACTCTTCACTCCGTCCGACTTCCGTTTTCAGAAATTTTTCCTCCCTTTTCAAGATGAAACATAATCGGTTATCGAACAAAATTATATTTCACAATAAAAATGAGCAGAGGAAATATTGTGAGGGAAAAAATTATGATTACAGATTAAATCTGCAGTTCGTCTAATTTCCGTTCTTGAAAGTTTTGAAAGACGAAATTCCGTCTCTAGCCGGAACCCCCCACCACCACCCCATCCCTGCCACCACACACACACACCACCCCCCAAAAAATTATCTTCAGTTTTGATGACAACAAAGTCAGAGTTTACTCTTCGAATCCTCAGAAGAAACTCGTGTCTAAAGTTTATAAGGAAATTTTTGCTCCGTCAAACTTCTGTTATCGGAAACTACTGTCTGCACTTTCAAGCTGAAATGCAAACATTTATGCAATAAATTGATATTTAATGACAATACTCGACAGAGGAAACTTCGCAGGAAAAAGAAATTACGGAATACCGTTCCCCAAGCGAAAAACGAGCAACCGATCCTTCACTAATCCTCAGAAAATAAAACATTATCTTCAGTTGGTTTTTTTAATTGCTCTTAAGTATAACCGAAATATGGAATTCCGCGAATCCGAAGAACAATCTCATGCCTGATTCGCAACAGTCCGCGATACGCAAAATAAACTGCTCATATGGCTACACATAGAGGCCTATTCACGGGTCCATAAAATGATTATGTTCCCGACATGAACGATGTATTCGATTGCAATTTTTGAAACTCTAAATGGTCCGTTTCTAAAACATATTTTTACAAAGAATACGTTTTTTACGTGCAAATTTTGCAAGCGATCTAAAAACGGACCCAAGATTTTAAATTTATATATATTTTTTCTTAAAATTTCATAAGGTGGGAGACTCCTGCTTAACAGCTTTGTTTCGACAGGAATCCCACCATCCTGCCCTAAAATTTAACCCCTGAAATGGCAATTAAACGAACTTCAAAACATGTCGCTTTTCACTTCCTCCACACCAATGCTTAACTGCACCACGCTACACCGATACACTAGCGCCTCAATCTCGACATGGCTGAATCGTTACCTCCGACATGGCTGAATCCTCCTTCCTTGTAAAGCGCATGCCCATCAGCTGAGCTGCTCTTAAGTACCACTCTGCCCTGAAGGTTCTTCCGAATGATTGCCGAAAGCCGATCCCTAGCTCAGCAATGGGAACCAAATCATGATTTGTCATAAACTGTGACATAGAAGTTAACATATAATTTCTTGATTAAAAAAATGGTCATTTATATGACAAAATCCTGGTGTAATCATCGATTATAAAAAGAAATTTCACATGGAAAAACAAAGCATAAAAATAAGCATTTCTAAATTTTAAAGAGTGTTCGGCGTTTTTAAGGCGTGAAATACGCGTGTAGAGGAGTTATCACGATCTCTGCTTGTAGCTGATCAAAACCCACGCTTGCAGGAAATCATAACAAGATGCATGGACCATGTGGTATCAGCAATCCTGAAAAGCAGCTCGCATGGAAGGTGGGAAGTGCAAGAAAATGTTTCCCAAGCAATTTCAACTGGAAACTGCACAGAATGTGAATGGCTACATATTGTACACTAGACACTTAGGTGTCACAGCTGAAGTACAACAGACGACTTGTTGTACCATGCAATCCTATATGCTGCTAAAATGACAACACATTGAAGTTTGCACTTCTCTGCATGCAGTTAAATATATTTACAAGGAACACAAAAACAACTAGACTAAAAGGAAAATTGTTAAATAACAAATATTTTACACAGAATGTTATTTATCAAGGCCTTTTAAAAAACGGAAACAGCATATAATTTTCATATATGCAACAGCGGAAGAAAAGTTGCAGTGCTATCCCACAGATGTGTCCAATCACCTTTCAGCGATTCAGAATTCTGTAAAACACTTTTTAAAAACGAAGAGCTCAAATGCCTGAAGCTCTTACATGAATGAGTTTTTACTATATTTCCTTAAAGCAATCCAGCATCTATTTAATTTGTTTTCAACATGCTTCAATTAAAAATATCACCCTGTCCTAGGACTGGGAACATCCCCTATATAATAATATTTATTTAAAGCTTAAAAAGAACAAAAGAACCATCTTAGGAGGACAGAAAAGCGGGGGGGGAGGGGGGACAGACTAGTCATCCATAATGAAGATGTGCCATCACATTCAATACAGTCGAGGGTTCGAGGGTTTTGATTTGATAGTCATACAAACATAATTGGATGTTGGCTTTCTTTATAAACATGCTCAACATATTTTTAGCAAAGCAATGAAAATGGTACTCCCTCTATCAGAAATGTTTATGTAAGTAGCAAAAGAAGGTAAAATTACAAAATGAATGCAGTGACTAAATCAAATTCATAAAAACAAGTATATCTTCTAAAAGTTTATATAATCACTCTCAGGTTCTCCACCTACTCTAGAGTTAAAAGTCCTAAATTTGGGTACAGATGATCAAAAGATCAGTTAAACCACCGAGAAAACAAAAGGTGTGAAGCACCATTATAAATTACCCTTTACAAAAGTGTCAACTGATATTACTTCATTTCATAATCATTTTATACAAAACATTTGTGCACATGATTTCTTATTGAATTACAAAACTTCAGGAACCCATTCTAAAAATTCGAAGCTAATTTTCTATGACAAAAATAATCTTGCTCTATTCTTTGTTTACACCCCCATTTTCCCCCATTTTTTTAACTTTATGCTAATGCCATCTGAAATCTAATTTGCTCTTTAATGTGTAAACTGCTAAAAATCCTGATATACACAAGTAAGAAGCTGCAAAAGAAATTAACATTTTTAAAGCTGTCTACAATGAATTTAGTGATTCAACAAGGATGCAATGTCAGGACTGTTTTCAAAGAAAAGAAAAAAAGGAAAAGGGGGAGGCAACATACTCCTCTTTCAATAACATCCACTTCAGCACTCCAAAGTTCCCTGAATTTGTGAAAAACTTTTCCATTTTCAGAGTAGGAAAAAAACGAATGGTTAACATTTCTTTCAAGAAAGGTTATTCCACTAATCTACTTTGTAATTTAAATGAAGTTGTTCGGGCATTTAAGCTCTTCGTTTTTAAAAAGTATTTTACAGAATTATGAACCACTGAAAGGTGATGAGCACATCCCTGGGATTGCAGTGCGACTTTTCTTTGCTGGTTGAATTGCCAAACTATTATTTTGAACTTCCGCTATGAAGAAACACCTCGTTTTAATGGTATACATCGTTTATATTACTAACTGAAATGAAAAAGAGAGAGTGAAAAAGATGGGAAGAGAAAATAATTTAAAATTACTAAATCTCTAATTACAATCACACAGGATACAGATCTGCAAGAAAACGAAACGATGCTTTCAGAGTCGCACAGTTTGGCGCGTAAACTGACAACTCTCTCAGTTCGCAATGCCGTTGATTGCCCACCTTGCCTACATTGTTACCCACATTTGAAATTAACGGTTGAAAAAATAGTTGAGAAGTCTGCGGGTTCAACGTTGTTATGGTTCTGCAGCACATTATTCTAATAAAAATATAAATCTAGATAATCTTCAAAAAAAATCTGCTTACAACTCTCCTGCAGTGGTAGCTTCTCCTGCTCACTAACAGACTTACAGCCAATTATCAGGCATCGAAATTCTTCCGAAATAAAAAGGATTTCATTAAAATCCTGATCACGAAACACTTCAGAAACCACTAAATCGCGACACTGCAACTTACTTGAACACTTAAACCCGGATACTAATTCGTAATAAAAACAAATCTGCGTGGAAAACTGACAAGTTTCACGTCAACTCATCTCATCAGAATTTGCATCTCTTATCATAAACCACATGTTGAGCTGGATACTTCTTGAACAATCTCAAGACTCTGAAACACAAGACAGCATCAAACTGCTGAAACTATTCACCCACTTACATGCAAACGCAAAGATATAAGAAACCAGCAAAACTATTCCTATCATAAAGTTTCTACAATCCGCCTGCGTACCGAGTTTTATGGATTGCAATTGCATACAAGCTCGATGATTGCATCAATCCAGTCTATACCATCGATATTTCTTCCCACAATATCATATCCTATTCGATATCAGTGAGCCGGTTTAGATCATCGATGATTCAGTGCATCAGAGTTAGCCTCCCGTTACAGCGTAACGTCGTGGTAAACACTACCCCGTGCACTACCCTAAGCTGACCAGAAGTCCCTGGTCAGCTTAGGGTAGTGCACGGGTAGTGTTTACCACGACGTTTGAGGACAGTCTTCGAATTTAGTTTACTGTCCCCAAAAACGTCTGATGCCTTTGGGGACGCAAATTGCCTTCAAATTTCGATGTTTGTCCTCAAGTGTCCTCGAATTTACACTTCCTCATTAGCTCGTTAGATTTCTAATGAAAAATGTTCTTAAAAGTAGTTTTTGTTGTACTAGTTTTCCTACAGGCTTCTTATGAAAACAAATTTTGCCTATTTTTGTTTTTCTTCTTTCCGAGTTTAACGACCACCGCGAGCAACTCAGAGGACTCTAATTTAAAGACATTCGTTCTAGGGAAATGAGAGAGCAAGTGCTGTAAGACAAACACACGACCCATGCCTACACAAGACACTGCACCATTGGCACGATCAAATTTAGAATGCACTTGTTTTGAGTTCCTGGAAGAACTTTGGCAAAATGAAAAATTCGCCATGCAATTACTTTGGTGTGCAGCTTGATTTTAATTTGGCACATATACCTAAGGTATATGTGCCAAATTAAAATCATTTAACTTTGCTAATATGTTCTCGTCATCATACTTCTGCTTTGTCAATAAAATTACCAACATTCTACAAGATATATCCTTTGAAGATACAAATTTTCATATGCAAATCACACTTATTGAAGCAATAGTTTTGTGACAAAACGATTTGCATATTTATATTGAATACGTATGCGTCCCGAAATAAACTGCCGATTTGGGGACGCCACGCCTTTTTGTCCTCAAATCAGTTTTCTAATTTCTGGTCACCTTACTCTACCCGTAACAGTAGTATAGCGTCTAAAAGGGTAGTATAGCGTCTCCCTTCTAGACGCTATAACAGTAGTATCTGCAGAGATATCGTTTCCCAAATTGAAAGTTATCAAAAGCTGTTTGAGAAGCACCATGTCACAAGACAGACAGGACGCGTTGTCACTGTTAAGCAAAGAAAGGAAGTTTGCCAAAAGAATGGACTCCGACGCTATGCTAGATGAATTCGCCGAAAAGAAGTCCAGAAAGAAAGACCTTATCGTATAAAATAATATTTTTTTTTCTATTCGCATTGTAATCACGTAATCATAATTTATATCATATCTATAGTTTAGAGTTATATCGTGTACACTAAGCTGACCAGAAGTCCCTAATTCTTGAGGACAGTTCTCGAATTTAGTTTACTGTCCTCAAAAACGTCTGATTCCTTTAGGGCCGAACTCTAAAGTGTAACCATAAACTATAACTAATACCATTTAAACAAATATTTAAAAAAATATAATTGGAGAAATATTTGTAGCATAAAAAGAAACGAAACTTCCTTTTTCATCATAACCTGAATTTATTAAAATTTCGTTCGGTAACCTAAAATGTGTCGGGGGGGGGGTGCGTTTCCACGCGAGCTTCGCCCCCTGGATGTATGCCTCAAAGAAACACTGGTAGAAACTACTGTGGATTAGAAGTCTCTCGTTGCATTTACTTTTCGTACCTAGACCAATGAGATGCTTCCTTCTGTTCCCTGTGTTTATTCCCACGTACAATGCGCCTACGTAAACTGACGCTGAAAAACTCGCCCATATGAGACAGAGCGCGTTGGATTAACCAATGGAAAGCAGTTTCTTTTGATGGTGACTTTGTGAGGGATTTATGGTATTGTATGAAATTTAAACCGCCAATAGCAGTATAACTATACCACCGAGATTAGAGGAAATGCTATCCTACACTCACCAACCCGCTTGGCCAGCGTGGTGAGTTATGGCCAAACTCCCCAAAGATACTTCTTCAATCTAAAACTGCCGCCCCGGTGGCGCAGTAGTCTAAGGCGCTGGCCTCTGATCATTCGTCCGTAAAGGGTCCGGGTTCGAATCCCGGTCAGGCATGGATGTTGTGTTTGTCTTACGGCACTGGCTCTCTCCCTTCCCTGGAACCAGTGACCCTAAATTAGGGACGGGCGACTGCTTATAGCCCATTGAGTTGCTCACGGTGGTCGTTAAACCTCCAATCAAAAAAATCTAAAACTTGGCCCTCAGTCTCCGGTAGCTGGAATGTACCTTGCAAAGACAGCGGCCGTTGCTGAACGCAGAGGGTGCTAAGAACAAGTCATCCTGAGGAAGAAATCGAAGAATAGGAAATTCTGCACTTAAATAACCAAAGCAAGCAGCGCTTGAAGATTGTTCTGTGAGACTTCAGTCGAAAGTAGGGCAACAGAATGAAACTTCAGAAGGTAAATTCGGTCACGCCAACAGAAACCAGCGTGGAAATACTCTCGTAGAATTTGCAGAAGCAGAAAGTTTTTTCATCATGAACACCTTTTTCAAGAAAAATGTATAAAGGAAATGGACATGGAGGCATTCCAATGGGATAACAAGTGAAATTGATTTTGTTATGTGTAACAAGAAATTTATCATCAAAGACTGCAGTCTGCAAAACAGGTTCAACACAATGAGTGATCATAGAATGGTGAGGTGTAAGATGCGCCGATGCACCTAAACACTAAACTTGTGCGTGACAAACTCATAAAACAAACAAAATGTATGGAAATGACCAGCCTTAAAAAGCATCATAATACCTTCAAATCGGAACTGAGGTATAGATTCTCTGCTCTAGAAGGTCTATCATCAGAAGAAGTGGACATCTCTGAAGTTAACAGAAAGGTGATCAAGGCTCTTATCAGTGGCGGCTCGTGGTAGGAAAAATAGGTGAAGAGCTACAAGAGCAATATGAAAAGATATCTACTGTCTTCAATGAAAATCAGTTAATGAGAACTTACTTATTTTTTTATACGTATATTAGATCAATTCTTCTTCCCTTTAAAGCTGGAAATTCGTCGATTATGTCGTCATAAAATGGCTGTTTCTTCGTGACATCAAGAAAATGTCTTTCTGAATAGAAATCTTTGTCAAAGAAGCAAGTTTATCTGGACAATAGTGTTTCTTGAGTAAGTTTGTATTCTTTTAAGGCAAGAAAAATTTCTTTACACTGAAACACTTGCAGATGCAATTGTAAAAATCAGGGAAACCAATACAGTATATAAGATCCTGTAAAAATGTCTTTATCTCCATGAAGCACTCGAAGAAGTTCATCAGTCGATATATTCCTTAATTTTTCAACAGCATATACAAGATTCAGTTCATTTTTAAGGCGCTGGTGTTTAGTAAATATTTTTCCGTAAAAATGTTGAAGATTTTCAAAAGCGTGAGAGGGAAAGCATGGATTAAATTAGTCGAATTTGGTTGTGTTAGCAAGACAGGCAAATTGAAGTTTGAGTTTCTCACAGTCTTGAAATCTTATATCCATTTTCATAAGAATGTAGTACAAAATTTCAAAACACAATTGTCTATAATTTTGAAAAATTGTTTCTTGTGCAAGAGCAGCATGTTCCCGTTTTGATTTGCTTACTTCTGTGATTTTGCTAGGTTTTCCAAACAGTGTTTCAAATACCTCATCGTTCCTTTTATGGCTCAAAATTTCATAAGTTTGTTTTTTTAATTTGAGTAACACAGTAGTTTAATTCCAGTGACTTGTTCTGCAGAATTTCGAATAATACACTGCTGGCCACTCAAAATACAACACCAAGAAGGACACGAGATAGCAAAGCCAGATTTACTTGACACATAACAACAGATATAAAGATGAAACGTTGAGCTTACAGGCCCGTGCGACTTGCGGAACACGCAGACATCAATAGTTCGTGTGGCCCCCATGGCTGGCAATAACGGCCGCTACACGCCGCGGCATCGAACGAAAGAGACTCTATATGTGGGTTTGGGGCATGTCGGTCCAGGCTGCTTCCACGCGTTGCCTCAGTTCATCAGGCGTAGCCGCGGGTGGTGCTTGCCAGGCCACTCGGTTGCCGATTAGCGACCAGACGTGTTCGATGGGCGACATATCGGGAGAACAGGCGGGCCACGGCAGAAGTGACACCTGGTGGGCCAAGAAGAATTGTTGCACGATGCGTGCCACGTGCGGGCGCGCATTGTCCTGTTGAAACGCGGCCGCTTGCAGGTCCTGCAAGTAAGGGAGGACTACAGGATCCAAAACGTCGGAGATGTAGCGGTGGCTGTTGAGTGTACCGGCGATGCGTACCAGTAGGGTGTGGGTGTCATATCCAATTGCGCCCCAAACCATAACGCCAGGCGACGGACCGGTATGGCGATGCATAATGCAGGCGTCATACAGTCTCTCGCCGCGGTGCCGCCACACGCGGATCTGACCATGTGGTGTTGCAGGCAGATGCGGGATTCGTCGGAAAAGACAATGCCATTCCATTCCGTAGTCCAGGTGCGGCGTTCAATTGCCCACTGCCGCCGCACTCGCCGGTGGTGTAACGTCAATGCTAATCGGAGCACTGGGCGCCGTGCGACAAGTCCCCGCTCCTGCAGACGACGTCGAACGGTACGTGGTGACACAGATTTTCACGCCACACACCCTAATTCCAGCGCTAACGTTCGTGATGTGGCGGTGCGAGCCGTCAATGCCCGCCGCACAACATGCCGAACCTCTCTTTCGGTGGTGTGCCGCGGCTGCAGCAATCGTTCACGTCGGTCCGTCCGTCCCTCCTGCACCCACCGAATCCATACTCGTCTCACTGTGGCTGAATGTCGTCCCACACGGGCCCCGATGTCTCGGTACGATAAACTGCTGTCGCGATAAGCCACTATTCGTCCTCTGTCGAACTCCGAAACGTGCTGTAATGACTGCCGTATTCTGCGACGAGTCATCAGGAAGCTTCCCACGCACAGGTCCGGCTGCACAACACACTTCCACTACTTACACCCCGCCTTCTGTGCACCCTTCTTATAGTGCTTCTCGGTGGCGTGCAGGGCGCACATGATTTGCATATGCCGTGCAATGCTAATCGTTTGCATGTCCTCTTGCGGACGACGCTTGCTGCGAATTTCAGGCCAATCGGATGATTCCTTCTTGGTGTTGCATATTGTGTGGCCAGCTGTGTAGATCGGTGAAGCCAAATATTTCATTAAATACTATTGCCAAAAATGTAAATTCAAAAGTGCTCATATCATTTAAAAACCCTTGGGAAATTGAATTGATTTTTTGTCTGCTGGTCACTATTTGTGAGAAATCTGAATACTTCCTTCAATTTATCCCAATCGTCAACTATTACACTTACTAACTTCGAAGTGGAGGATCATCTTGTTTCTGTTATGGTTGGCATGCATCTTGCGGTTGTTGATGTGAGTGTATTGTTTTTTCACCACACAGCGAAAAAACATCGTTTGAACCTTGTATCACAGCTGAGTGATGAAAAAACAAAGGAATTACACTGAGGCTTACAAAAAATATTCGACACTTGGAAATTTTATAAAAACTCTGCTGTAATACAAGGTTCAAACTATGTACTAAGCAATAGCAAAAACAGCTTGAGAAGTTTTATTCATTTTTTTCTGGAGCCCAGTCAAGTGTCCAGACATTACGCTTGCCCCATCGTAACATTGTCCTATTGTCTTGTGTTGATAATCAAACTGTTCCAAATTTTTGTCTAGCATTTTGTATAAAGCTTCTGACGTTCTATCTTCACTCACACCTTGGAAACCCAAAAATCGCTCAACCAATACACCTTCCGAATCAACAGATCTTATTATTAAAGAGCACTCGAAAGTCTGATTATGTGTTCCCATCTACTTGAATAAAAAATCATTGAACTTCGTTTACTTTATTTTTGACGTGATCGTTTATATATTCAGAAATAAATTTAATTAATTCGTTTTGAATAGCTTTTGAGTCACCTGTGAAGACATTTTTTATCGTTTCGTATTGATTTTGAATTTTTAAAGCACTTCTTGATATCAACAGTGACAGCAATTCCTTGAATTGCTACGATTTATTGAGTAAGTGCTTCGTCATGGTCACGGAATGCTAGTTCTTGTTTACTCAAATACAGTACTGCATCAATCAATGTCTGCAGGAAAAGTCTATTTAAACGAACACTTTCGTTGAAAAGAATTTCAAAAGCCTAGCATTCTCCCTCAGGTCATCGGCAATGGTGTTCGGATTCTTTTCAAAATTATTTAGCATTAAATCGAATTTCAGGTGATCGCTAGAATCACCACGTTTGTGAAGTGACCGTTTTATATTTAATAAATCTGAAAATTGTCTTTATTCCACGCCGAATTTTATTACTAAAAAATAAGCAGGGCCAACAAAAAAAATTGTAACACAGAAGGGCTACAAAGCCATTTATATTCAGTAAACCAACAATTTTTAAAATTAATATTGTAAGATTTACTGCTCTTCTTGATTTATTTCTTGGCGACAATTGTCAGTGAATCCGTCGGTCGTCATTAAAGTAAAATGTCTCTTTTACTTTCATCTTTCCACCGATTGAACGGAGTTTGCAATAAATTACAGACAATGTCGTTCACAGGATACATACTGAAAACTAAAACTATCACTATCAGGTAAACTGTACACGAAACTAAAGTAACTAATGAAGTTTTTAAAAAACATTCACAAAACACGAAAAAACAAATCTCTTTCGGAAAGTATGTACCAAAACACCGCAAGGAAAACCCCTAGTGGATTGCAAAGAACATTGGCAATCCGTTCCGTTCCGCTGCGATCTCTTCGGAAGGTCACGACTGCAGGTGCAGAGCCTTGGCGTGTCAAGCTAAAACACTTCACTTGCCCGGCAGATAGGGGAGGGTGACGTCACAGTTACAATGGCAACTCTGATGAAAACTGCAGACTTCCAAGCATTCTCATTTCAGCTCTTCACTTGAACTGGTTTGCGTATAAGAACCTGTTTTCCGTATTGAACGCGCATTGTGCATTGATATCTGATCAAAATGTTGGGTATTTTGGCACAATAAAGGAAAGAAAAGAATATATTATACGAAATTATTAAGTAAGACCTTATTTCAAATGAAACAGGTGAAGAGGCACTTTACCTACTTCACCTGAAAAGCCGTCACTGGCTCTTATGGAAACTGAAATAAGAAAAGGCGGTACTAAGAACAAATTGCATACGAAGAAAATACCAGGAAAAACAAAAATGCTGATGTAAAAGAGAACAGAGATGAGGACAAACAAAGATGTGACTTCCAAAGTGGAATATATAGAGCTATGCAAGACAGTACAAAAAATATCATTGAAGACATAAGGAAATTCAATTATGAGCTAGTGAGAAAGCAATTGAAAACAACCAAAGATTCAGAATAGTAGAGGGACATCTCAGGAAAGTAAGGAAACAGTGGTACTGAGAAAAGAAGATGGTACTGTAACAAGAAAGAGAGTGAAATTGTGACAAGAGTGAAAAATTTCTACTCAAACTATATGAAAGGGATGATACATCTGCTCTAGACATTACGAAAGGTACCAAAACCAGAGGCCTCCCAGTACTCCGGAAAAATTTACACATGCAATTAAAAGCATGAAACGGGAAACAGCTCCAGGAGAAGTTGAAATTATTCTGGGCATCATAAGTTACAAGAAGTAAGTGGAGAAATTGAAACTACACTCACCCAAGTTTTCACTAGATGTCTCAATGAAGAGAAGATCCCTGAGGATTAGAATTTGTAACAATCTACAATCATCCTGCTTCAAAAAAAGGTGAGATTGAGGATCTCAGAAGATATATGCGAATCAACCTCCTATCAGTGGTTTATAAAATTTTCACTTAGACACTTTCACATCGCTTGAAGCAGGTAACACTGGACATGGCTCAACCGAGAGAACAAGCTGGATTTAGGAGTAGCTACATCATTATAGATCATATCCATGTACTGAGATAACTAGTTGAAAGAACGAGGGAATAGAAACTTCCAATATGCATAGCTTTTATTGATTCTGAAAAGGCCTTTGATTCCGTGTAAGCATCAGCAGTTACAATGGCTTTGAAATCCTGCGGTATTGAAGATGCGTACTTAAGAATTATTAATAACATCTATGAAAATACAAGTGCGAAGGTTCGGTTATTTGAGGATACAGCACCAATAAAAATTGGAAAGGGAGTCAGACAAGGTGACACCATATCTTCCAAACTCTACTTTAATGTCACATTGCAAAATGTGTTTCAATCACTGAATTGGGAAAACAAAGGGATAAATATTAATGAAGATTATTTAACTCATCATCGTTTTGCTGACGACGTCGTCAATTTTGCAACTACCCCATCAGAGCTGCAGAGTATGATCCAGGAACTTACTGAAAAGAGTGAAGGAGTGGGATTAATAATGAACTTTCAGAAGACAAAACTGATGTACAAAGATTTTACAAAAAATGAAGATTTATCGATGGATGGAGAAAAGCTGGAGATAACCGATACCTACATTTATCTTGGGCAACAGATATCAAGCAAGAGTCACATTGATAAGGAAATTAATCGGCGTATAAAACTTGGATGGAGAGCTTTTGGAAGAAACAACAATTTTTAAGAGCAATAAGCCATTATGTCTTAAAAGAAAAGTGTTTGATCAATGCATCCTTCCAGTACTTGCGTACGGAGCAGAGACATGGACCTTAACTAAAGAAAGACATACAAAAACTACAAACAACTGAAAGAAGCATGAAGAGGTTCATGCTTGGTGTGACCAGGAAAGATATAAAGAGGAACTCGTGGATCAGGAAAATGACAAGCCGGGTGGTGCAGTGGTATAAGCGATGGCCTCTGATCATTCGTTCGAACGGGGTCCGGGTTCGAATCCCGTGAGGCATGGATGTTGTGTTTGTCTTACGGCACTGGCTCTCTCCCTTCCCTGGAACCAGTGACCCTAAATTAGGGACGGGCGACTGCTTATAGCACATTGAGTTGCTCACGGTGGGCGTTAAAAATCCAATAAAAAAATGACAAGAGTGGAAGACATCACGATCAGAGTAAAATCCCTGAAATGGCAATGGGCTGGACATGTTGTCAGAAGGACGGACCACCGATGAACAACCGAAATTTCAGATTCGTTTCCATAGGATTGTTAGATTCGTTCCCAGAAGACGACAATATTGGAGATGGGTGTCGATGAGATTCAAAAGTATGCGGGAGTGACATGGAGAACATTGGAACATGGCATGTGGTTGCGGAGGAAACTTGGGGCAGTGGAATGATAATGGTTGACAATGATGATGTAATTTCAGAGAGATATTTTCTGGCACAGTTGGAAAACTCAAGGGTACATTTTCGGGAAATTCTTTGACTTTTTGAAGGCCAATAATGCGTCAAGACAATTTAATCAAACTGCAAAAGGAAAATAAAAAAATGGATGATGCGAAATTACCGTAATAAGTTTCTTCCGATTCTCTACGTTTTACAAAAAATCCGAATTTGTAAGCAACGAAAGTCCAACCTCAGACCTGAGTAATTTAACATCGTCGTTAATCATGCAGCTAAAAACATACGAATTTATTACATATTTCAACACTTCTATTTACCAGACAGGATTTGTAGTGCTTTGAAACTCCAAAAGCTGTTTTGTTGGCCCACACGCTATTGCTTAGAACTCCGTATTCTGTCCCCCCCCCCCCGTCCAGAGAGTAAAGTGTTTTCCCCCTGGTAGTTCCCAAACCGTAATCATACTCTGTAAATATCCCATACGAAAAGCTTATAGCCCCACAAAATATGATACAAAAAGCATCGAGTTTCCTGGAGAGAGCCCAAATTCACTAAAAAAAAAAAAAAATCTCACTCGCTTTGACTTTGGTAAATTAAAAAGTGATTTATTTTTTTACTCTTCCCCATGGATTAAGCCTTAAAACAGGAACGAGCAAATAAAAACATTTTTCAGGTTTATATTTGCTCAGTCTAATGAATATTTATACATCCATTAAATTTAGATAATAAAAACCTGTTAAAGCAGTATACACAAAGACAAAACAGATTACCTAAACTTCTTTAATGGCAAATTGAAAAGTTCTACCGATGATTTTGATGCCAAATTATTATGTTTTAAGACAAAAAATAACGGAAGAATGAAAAAAAAAAATCGCAGAATGGGATTCCCTCACAAATGAAGTATGTTTATTTTTTCTTCTGTTTTTTAATTTCCATTCTCATGCCAACATGTAACTTTCACCGCACCCCACTGAAAAAAAGAACCTTCTTTCGCATTCATCTAAGAAGCTCCAAAATGAAAAATATATGGCAGCACGTCAACGCTTCTTCTCCCATCTTATGCTTTCTTTCCTCATCTCGCCCAGTACATGTCAGCTCCGGTATGTTGTATAATTGATTTCTTTGTAGATGTACGATGGAAATTGATATTGATTTATGAACAAAATTATATACATAATGTGTATATAACTTTTTTATATTATATAATTCTATTATGTATTATATCAAATATTTAAATATGAATTTTCTTATATTGACAGAGAAGAATAAAAAAAATGTCTTTGTATTTTGAGAAACCATATTTTGGAACATTTATTCCGACCGACATACAGGATATTGTTATAGAAAGTTATTTCCCAGCAGTCAATCAATCTACTGGATTTATCTGCTAGATTGACAGCATCACATTCATGAAGAAACAAAATTTTCCCATCAGTATAAATATTTAAAAACAGGGAGGCAATTCACAGTCATAATGGTCATTTTAAGGGCTAGCCTAAATTCTTACAGTTTTCGTTAATTCTGTTCCATATCATATCTGTAACTGTTTTTTGGATTAATAAATATTTGTTTTGCAGTAACATAAATGAACGCGCCCGATGTAGAGCTGACGTGCTGCCATCTATTATCTATATTAGAACTATTTCATCATCATCATCATTGTCAACCATTATCAATCCACTGCTGGACGAAGGTCTCCCCAAGTTTCCTCCACAACGGTCTGTCTTGTGCCAGTCTCCTCCATGTCACCCCTGCATACTTTCGAATTTCATCCACCCATCTCCCATGTGGTCTTCTTCTGGGTCTTTTCCTGTCCCTTGGAATCCAATCTAAAATTTCAGCTGTCCATCGATGATCTGTCCTTCTGGCAGTATGTCCAGCCCATTGCCATTTCAGGGATTTAACTCTGATCATGATATCTTCCACTTTTGTCATTTTTCGGATCCACGAGTTCCTCTTCTTATCTCTCCTGGTTACACCAAGTATGCACCTCTCCATGCTACTTTGAGTTGTCTGCAGCCTTTGTATGTCTCTTTTAGTTAAGGTCCACGTCTCTGCACCATACGTAAGCACTGGAAGGATGCATTGATCAAACACTTTTCTTTTAAGACATAATGGCATATTGCTCTTGAAAATTATGCTGTTTCTTCCAAAAGCTCTCCAGGCAAGTTTGGTACGCCGATTAATTTCTTCACCAATGTGACCCTCACTTGATATTTGCTGTCCAAGATAAACGTACGTGTCTGTTATCTCCAGCTTTTCTCCATCAATCGATAAATCTTCATTTCTTGTAAAAGCATTGAACATCACTTTTGTCTTCTGAAAGTTCATTTTTAATCCCACTTCTTTACTCTTGTCAGCAAGTTCCTGGATCATACTCTGCAGCTCTGATGGGGTAGTTGCAAAAATGACTACGTCATCAGCAAAACGAAGGTGGGTTAGATAATCTCCATTAATCTTTATCCCCTTGTTTTCCCAGCTCAGTGACTGAAAAACACCCTCCAATGTGGCATTGAAGAGCTTCGGAGATATGGTGTCACCTTGTCTCACTCCCTTTCCAATTTTTATGTGTGTTGTATTTTCAAACAGTCTAATCTTTGCACTTGCATTTTCATAGATGTTATTAATAATATTAATGTATGCATCTTCAATACCGCAGGTTTTCAGAGCCATTGTAACTGCTGATGGTTTCACCGAATCAAAAGCTTTTTCATAATCGATAAAAGCCATGCACAATGGAAGTTCATATTCCCTCGCTCTTTCAATTAGTTCTCTCAGCACATGGATATGATCTATTGTGCTGTAGCCACTCCTGAATCCAGCTTGTTCTCTCGGTTGAGCCATGTCCAGTGTTACCTTCAAGCGGTGTGAAAGAATTTTAGTGAAAATTTTATAAACTACTGATAGGAGGCTGATAGGTCTGTAGTTTCCGAGATCCTCAATGTCACCTTTCTTATGTAGCAGGATCATTGTAGCAGTGTTCCAATCCTCAGGAATCTTTCCTTCATTAAGGCATGGAGTGAAAATTTGGGCGAGTACTGTTTCGATTTCTCCACTTGCTTCTTGTATGATGTCTACAGTAATTCCATCTTCTCCTGGAGCTTTTCCCCGCTTCATGTTCTTGATTGCATGTGCAACTTCTGCTGGAAGGACTGGAGGAACTCTGGTACTGGTATCTTTCATGATGTCTGGAGTGCATGTATCATCCCTTTCATATAATTTGGAGTAGAAATCTTTCACTCTTGTCAAAATTTCGCCTCTATTTCTTGTTACAGAACCATCTTCTTTTCTCAGTGCCATAATCTGTTTTCTTCCCTTACTGAGATGTCCCTTTGCTATCTTTAGGCTTTGGTTGTTTTCAATTGCTTTCCTCACTAGTTCACAGTTGAATTTTCTTACGTCTTCAGTGATACTTTTTCGTACTGTCTTGCATAGCTCTATATATTCCACTTTGGAAGTCACATCTTCTTTAGTTGTCCTCATCTCTCTTCTTTTTTGCATCAACATTTTCGTTTTTCCTGATAATTTATTTACATGCAACTTGTTCTTAGACCCAGCTAATTTTGTTACTGTTTCCATAAGAGCTTTGGTTACTTTTCTGTTAACTTCAGAGATGTCCACTTCTTCCGATGTTAGGCTTTCTAAAGCAGAGAACCTGTTCTTCAGTTCCAACTTGAAGGTATTATGGTGTTTTTTAAGGTTGGTTATGTCAATAGATTTTGTTTGTCTTATGAGCTTGCCACGTTCCAGTTTAGTGTTGAGGTGCATCTTACATCTCACCAATCTATGGTCACTACCTGTGTTGAACTTGTTTAGCACACTGCAGTCTTCTATGACGAATTTTTTGTTACACATAATAAAATCAATTTCACTTGTCGTCCCATTTGGATGTCTCCATGTCCATTTCCTGTGTGGCTTTTTCTTGAAGAAGGAGTTCAAGATGAAAAACCCTTCTGCCTCTGCAAACTCAACGAGAGTATTTCCACGCTGGTTTCTGTTGCCGTGACCGAATTTACCTACTGAAGTTTCATTCTGTTGCCGTTGCCCTATTTTTGCATTGAAATCTCCCATAATTATTTTCAAGTGCTGCTTGCCTTTATTATTTAGATGACAAATTTCCTCATAAAATTCTTCAATTTCTTCTTCAGGATGACTTGTGGTGGGTGCATAAGTTTGAATAATCTGAGCCTGGTATCTTTTCGAGAGTTGGATAACAAGCCGTGCAGCTCTGTCAGAGGAACTTTCAACTTCTACAACTTTATCCTTCAGTTTCTTGTTTATTATAAATCCATCACCACTAGTTCTGCCAGTATCTGTCCCACGATAGTAGAAGAGATGTCCACTTTTCAGTTCGATGAGATCTTCTCCTTTTCTCCTTACCTCACTTAGCCCGACGATGTCCCACTTGATCCTTTGTAGTTCCTCTTCCAATTCAAGAAGCCTTGAATCAGAAGATAGGGAGCGTCCATTGTACGTTGCCAAGGTCAGCATCAGATGGCAGCCTAGTCCGGTCCTCCGGGGATTCTTAGCACCCTCTGCCTTCATGTCGCACTGGCCGCTGCCTTGGCCAGGTACATTCCAGCTGCCGGAGACTGAGGGCCAAGATTTAAGTTGTGGAGTCATTTTGGAGGGGTTTGGCCATAACTCACCACGCTGGCCAAGCGGGTTGGTGAGTGTGGGATAGAATTTCCTCTAATCCCGATGGTATAGTTATACCGCTATTGGCGGTCGTCAGAGCCCCTTTAGTAGGAACAGGATGCACCACGAGAAGGCGGGGTTGACATTTGTCAAGGAGAGGCTGTGATGTTACGCATCACCTGACCTTACATCCCTAGAACTATTTAGGACTGAATAAATAGGTATTGTTTATTTAATGACGATCATTCAGAATTATATATATTAATTCCTTACACCACGAACCACACAACAAAGTTGTATTACAAATATAACAGGCAATGGCAGACAAAAAGTAAATGTATGGAAGCGGAAGAAAAAAGTGAAGCTCCACCCTTTCAAATCGTCACCAATTCATTCGTGATTGTTTGAAATCGTTCCATCCTTCTAAGTACGTACAGTTTACCTATATCCGAACAGGTTCGAATCTCGGCAGGCGCGACGCTGTGGGTGGGCTGGGGAACACCACAATTGCTTCCGTATATCAGAACTTGGGTAAATCTGATGCAGAAAAAAGTACAGAAATCTCGCTTTTTGTATAGGATTTGGAAACATTTTTTTTTTAAATTTATTCTGAAGAAATATCCATATTTTTGATAATACACAATGAGAGGGTATACCGACTGGGGCGACGTTACGGCCCACAGAACTTTTCTTTGAGACCACTGTTCAGTCCCCCCCCTCAAATATTTAAGCAGTTGGAACATATGGTGATGTACCATCAAAGATTCGATGGAACTTCTATATCCATCCCGGTGGCGCAGTGGTAAGTGATGGCTTCTGATCATTCGTCCGAGCTGGGTCCGGGTTCTAATCCCGTGAGGCATGGATATTGTGTTTGTCTTACTGCACTGGCTCTCTCCCTTCCCTGGAACTAGTGGCACCAAATTAGGGACGGGTGGCTCCTTACGCGGCCCATCGAGTTGCTCACGGTGGTCGTTAAATCCCCAAATTGCAAATATATATATATATATATATACTTGGGTAAATGTGTGTGAATTTCTCGAAATCACTGAAATTTTGTTATATGAAATCAGTTCTTTGTTAAATTTAGTGTTTGTACTTATGGGAAATGGATGGAGTCCTCTAAACGAATTTGTGCGATAGTAGAAACATGCCATTTTTGTAATTATGATTTAAACGATGGTATATATACACTGAAGTGCCAGAAAAACTGGTACAGACGGGCTTATGCAAAATACATAGCAACGTCACCTATGCGCGTACTCGGTTGCGTCCGCCAGTGCGTATATAAAGCGATAGATATCCTTGCCAGCTGTCAGAGCTGTTTTCGGTATGAGAATGACAAGTAATAACGATTTAAGGGATTTTCAACTCGGTGTCATAGTTGGCACTCGTGAGATGGGTCATAGTATTTCGGAGGTAGAAACGAAGTTCGGATTTTCACGGACGATCATTGCAAGGGTGTACCGTGACTACAAGAATTCCGGCAAAACCTCCAACCTACGATACCAGTGTGGCCGTAAAAAGACATTGGGTGAACGTGACCATAGTCGGCTGTCAAGAATCGTTTCACGCGACAGGCGTGCAACACTCTCGCAGGTATAATCGGAATTCAATGCTGGAGTCTCAACAAGCATCAGCGTCCGGACTATGCAACATACCCTGCACGATATGGGCTTTGGGAGCCAACGCCCAACTCGAGTCCCCTTGATGGGTGCACGACACAGAGCTATGCGCCTCGCTTGAGCACGGCAACACCGCCACTGGACACTTGATGACTGGAAACAAATAGCCTGGTCTGACGAGTCGCGTTTCCAACTGTATCTGGCAGGTGGAAGAATTCGTGTGTAGCACTAACCCCATGAAGCCATGGATCCCGCCTGTCAAGAGGGATCTGTACGGGCTGGTGAGGTCCGTAATGGTATGAGGTGTGTTTAGCTGGACTTCACTGGGACCCCTGGTACGTCTACAAACGTCTGTGACTGGCGAACGTTATGTGCGCATCCTTTCTGACGAGGTACGCCAGTTCATGTCCTACGTTCATGCTGTTGGGTTGGGCCTGTTCCAACAGACAATGCACTTCCACACAAGTGTCGGGAGGCCACATTATGGTAAGAGGAGCATTCATCTGAGTTTGTCGTGTTGCCATTCCCACCCAAGTCCCCAGATATGAACGTGATAGAACACATTTGGGAGGCCAAGCAACGCGCTATCGAACACAGGAATGCGAGACCTTGAAATACACCCAAATTGTGGAAAGCTCTGCAGGAAGTATGGTGTGCATGGCCTATAGCATATTTCTAGAAGCTAGTGTAGTCCATGCCCCGTCGTATTTCTGCAGTCCTGCTCTTCCGTGGGGGACCTTGTCAGGTTACAAATTAAAATTCATAAACAGTCTTATGAAAGAAAATAAAAATAAAAAAAGTAAGCTAAAATTGCGAAGAAACAGTAATTTGCCATAGAGACTGGGCCCATGGTTCCCATACTACATATATTGAATAAATACTTTTTTACTGGGGATAATAATATCATCATTGAGTAAAATGCACGTGAACGGAATTTTTTTGCCAAAATTTCTGCAAAACTCTTCAAATTTGTGTCCCCCTCCCATCATGCCACCTAATTCTGAGCGGCTGGCGTCGTTACTGTATCCCGGTGAGGCATTGATGTGTTTGTCGTACGGCACTGGTCTTCTCCCGGGACACACACAACTAGTCGCCGGGCGTATAGGGCCTTCTCTGCTATAGGCGTCTGTATACAGTTTGTCTAGAAATTGTGGTTACAGTCGCAGCAACGAGATCCTGAGAGATGTCTCTAGCCGTCATCCGTCTATGGCGTTTGGCAGTTAATGCCACGTAACGGTCCTCCGCAGTTGCCGTGGCTCTTGGACGGCCTTGGCCGGGTCTCCTTGTGATAGTACCCGTTGTTCGGAATTGGTGCGATAACCTGGATACCACCTTTCGTGACAATTGTAACCATGGAGCCTGCCGATGGCTCTCCACCTGAGTCCATCGTCTAAATGATTCCCAGCACTCATTCCAATCACTCAATCTTGTGATTTTTCTTGCAAGAAACACAACTCTGAAGACAAAATTCGCAGATGCAGAAAACGGTCACTTTCACGTTCTCTTATCAAACTCACCCTGTTAACCAGTGGATGCTTACAGTACATTAGATTCAGATCAGATCAGATCATATGTAGAGGATTTTAGGAAGGGGGTGTCTGACCACAGGTGTTAAACAACCCTTAGAAATATGAAGCTAGGAGATTTGGGCTAGAATGCCCGATAGGAAAGTGACACAAAAGCGAGGTAGAAGCCGCCCTTACTTATTACCGGGGTGCCAGTACCCGTGGTCCGACGGCTTTACGTGCCCATCCGACGCACGGTGGATATTTGGTGGTTCGTACCAGCCTGGAATTTAACCTGAGATTATCTCCGTAGCATCCCAAGTGGCCCTATATTAAGAACGGGAAACTCTTTATAACCCATCAGAGGGTCGTGGGTGGCCTAGTGGCCAGCGTTCGTAACTGCCGCGGAGAAGACTTTGGGTTCGATCCCAGACAGGTACGAACGCTCGAACCACTAAACATCCGCCGTGCGTCGGATGGGCACGTTAAGTCGTCGGACCCCGGATACTAGGCCCCCGGTAATAAATTAAGGCGTCTTCCTCCCCTTTCTACCTCGCTTCCGTGTCATTTTCCTATCGGACACTCTAGTCCGAATCTCCTATGCTTCCTATTTCTAAGTGCTGTTTAAGACCTGGGGTCAGACACTCTCTTTCTAAATCCTCTAGATAAGATCTGATCTGATCTATAACTCATCAGGAACGCCGTCACACCAAATTATTGGGGCGGGGGCAGGAGTTAATGAGATCACATGTGGGAGGGACATGTCTTTTCCATCGCAGGGTGACCAGATGTCCGGCTTTTTCAATGAGGAATAATTCAAAGGCATTTCGATCAAATTCTCCCATTGTGATCATATATATCCTACCAAGCTATCGCTAAAATGTTTTCATTTATTTCTGGATTCTCTCTCGCGCCCTCCCTCCTCCCCCGGTCAGTTAATTCCTGCAATCCTGCAGCTGCCTGATGCAGTGAGTACATTGTGAGTCAACAGCGCAGAGAAAACATGCCAGTGCGCGTTTGTCTGTCTGTCGTTGATCACACGTGGAGGGTGCCGTGGGGTGTAAACAGAGTACTCATGCTTATTCTTTTGTGTGTTGTTGGTCGTTGATGTGAGTTTTTTCTGTTCATAATTCAAGTTTCTTAATCAGTGAAGGGAATACTGCTAGTTAAATATAGTTGAAAGATATATCGTGCTCTGAATTTCACAAGTATTTGTTAAGGAAACCCGATCCACTGAAGAAATTCTCTTCCAGTGAGAAACATAAGTAAAAATATAAACATAAATCAAACTGTTCTTTTCATGTAACATAACCACAGAAATTTGAATTATTATTTTTTCAATTTTCAAATTTCTGTGGTTATGTTACATGGAAAGAACAGCTTGATTTATGTCTAAATTAATTATTCCAAGTGTTTCAACTTGATATTTAATCATTTGCTGGTGATCTAACTTTGAGTACGACGAGACACATTTGTTTCGACTGGTGCAGTGAAATCAAAGACTGACGTTTCAAATTAAAGCCTCAGTTGTTTGGATTTCATTGTCCTGGGTGGTGTAATGGTTAGCATACTGGAGCGTTAATCGGAAGATGCGGGTTCGATTTCCGTTCCACGACGATCAAATTTCTGTGGTTTTGTTACATGGAAAGAACCACTTGATTTATGTCTGTATTGATTGTTCCATGTGTTTCTAACTTGATATAAGTAAAAATTTCGAGTAGATCAAAATCTTTCTTTCTTTTTTAAAGTTTCACACGAATAAACTCTCAAACTGTACAATTTTGAATGCAGAGTATCTGCATTCATTTTTATTTTTGTACAAATTATCGTGTCTTCCTTTTTCTCGAAATGTCCTCCTTTTTTAAACTAAAATGTCCTCCCATTCCAAAAAGTCATCTGGTCACTCTGTTCCATTGTCACTCCCCTTTCCATCTCCCCAGACCCACCAGCTGACATTTCATCCCTATAGATGAAAACTACTAGGATTTTTTCAGATTAAAGGTTTAACGACCACCGTGAGCAACTCAATGGGCTCTAAGCAGTCGTCCATCCCGAATTTAGGGCCACTGGTTCCAGGGAAGGGAGAGAGCCAGTGCCGTAAGACAAAGACACCATCTGTGCCTCACCGGGATTCGAACCTGGATTCCATCTCAGACTTATGATCGAAGCCAGCGCTTAGACCCCAGCGCCACCGGGGCGTCCTTACTGGGATGAAGTGACACTTCATGCCTTCGAAAACAACACTATTTCGTTATTTTCTGAATGATGTTACAGAAAGCACACATATCACCTAGGGCTATTTGTATTACTATACTTATCGAAGAAAAAAACTACCCTTGACCCCGTTATTTGCTCATTGCCGAGGTGATTCTCAGCATTCTGGGGAAAGGCAAGAGTTGTTAACCGCTCGGCCTTTTACAATCCACAAAAGCAGGATTATTGGCTGGTCACCATAGAAAACTACCCAAATGTTCTTCCATGAGGGCAACAGATTGAACGGTTTGCTGCTTTGTTTTGAGACTGAGACACCACTGACTCTACCGCCATAGGTCACAGCTATTCTTTGGCGTTACGTCACATACAGGGAAAAAAGAACTAAAATATGCAGTTCATAAAACAGTAAGCTTGTGTATAATTGATAAAGATTACTGAATTCCTCATTTTATCTGTTTATACGCCTAGAAGCTTTTATTCCATTGGTTTCAAAGCAGCTTCTCGTCTGCGACCGTGCCCTGATGTGACGTCACTTGCAGTACGGACGGTGACTTATGGCGGCCAGTGCTACGTGGATAGGAATCGTGTCTCCACCTAATGTAAACTCGATGCAGATATCTTCTAAACCGGGTAAGAAGCAGGAGCGTATTTAGAAGTTTACTGAAGGGTGGGGGGGGGTATAAAAGGGTGGGAGAAGACATTATGGAAGGGTTTTTTTAGATATACATTTCACATATTGCCGGTGCCCCTTCTACCTGGCGTTTCTGTGCAAGGTCCTTAAAATACTTTCACTCGCTCCCGAAATGTTAAAGCCCGGTGACGCAGTGGTCTAAGCGATGGCCTCTGATCATTCGTCAGAACGGGGTCCGGGTTCGAATCCCGGTGAGGCATGGATGTTGTGTTTGTCTTACGGCACTGGCTCTCTCCCTTCCCTGGAACCAGTGACTCTAAATTAGGGACGGGTGACTGCTTATAGCCCATTGAGTTGCCTCACGGTGGTCGTTAAACCTCCAATCAAAAAAAAAAAAATGTTTAATCGTTAAATACCTGAACGAGAGCAAGCAATGGGCGAAAAATCACAGTCGTTTCAGTGCGATCGACTGCGCGTTTCCCGAAGAAATGAACTCTAAGCTTTTTGAAATCGGCAAAGACTACGTCTGAATGAAATCCTTCAAAATAAAGCCCAAGCGCTTATATTTGGAGTTCGTTAATTTAATAAAAAATTTTTAGTGATCTCCACCTGACATATTCTTATGCATTAAAGTAAATACACGCCTGGTTTCAGTTAAAACATAATGAACACACGGTTTAGTCATAAAATCGCTAAATATAAAACACGGTAAATAGAATTCTGTCCCCCCATTACAATTTAGAGACATGTTAACTTTCATGAGAAAAATGAGTAGGTTTGAATTATGGATTCAGGATTTTCTTTTCTTTTTGGTTGGAGGTTTAACGACCACCGTGAGCAACTCAATGGGCTATAAGCAGTCGCCCGTCCCTAATTTAGGGTCACTGGTTCCAGGGAAGGGAAAGAGCCAGTGCCGTAAGACAAACACAACATCCATGCCTCACCGGGATTCGAACCCGGACCCCTTTCGGGCGAATGATCAGAGGCCATCGCCTTAGACCACTGCGCCACCGGAGCGGCAGGATTCAGGATTCAGGTTTGTTTTAAATATTTCACAGACTGTTTCGAGACGTTACAGACGCTAGACAATATGACAATAGCAACGAACAAACAAAGAATACATCCATGCTTCGCCCCCCCCGCTGTCCCTGTCTTCCCTTTATCTTTTGCACGCTCTCTCTCTAAAACCTTCATAGGGTTTAGGGGGCGATAGCCCCAGTCGCCCCCCCCGCGCTGGATCCGCCACTGCTTGAGCGGGGGGCGACTGGAAAAGCTGCTTGTTAGCAGTGAAAAGATGTGGCTGACATTTTGACACTTTCTTTCTTTGAACGGAGGGGAAATTCCTACCGGTTGAATTAGGTTGGTCGTGAAAGGTGTAACAGTGAATATTTTTCAAAAATGCAAGCACACAATATCCTGAATTAGCATAGGGAAATATTATTTTTTCTTTATAGAAATATTTCAACACACACATTTCGAAAAGGACATATAATATTGACAAAAGTCACCGGACACCTAGAAGAGAAACACAACATGGCATTTATTGACATACATTAGTACGGTGTCGGTCCAATTTTGGCCTTAATGCATGCACTGACCCTTCGATATATGCTTTCGACAACGTTTTGGAACACAGCGATAGGTAGGTATGCGTTTCCATTTAGTACATAATGCTGCCCCTAACTGTTGCTTCGTAGTATGCCTTGGTCCCAAACTTCGTATGCGGCACTCTAATTCATCCCATAGGTGCTCTATGGGATTAAATACAGGGTTCTGTGCTGGCCGGTCCACACACGATACGGAATTATCGTCAAACCACGCTGTAACAGTCCTTGCTTTATATGGCTCGGTGCATTATCCTGCTGGTATCAACAAAGCTCGGTTCCATAGTATTGCTACAGAGTTGGTACCACATAATTGTCCAGAATATCGAAGTAGACGTGCTGGTTAACAGGTTTGTCCACGATAGCCAATGGGTGGGACCATACCACGAAAAACACCCCCACACGAGTACACTGCCAGCTCCAAACTTGACCGTAGGAACAGCACACTGTGGTAAATAGCGTTCCCCCGACTGCTACCATTCCCACACACGGCCATCATCCAGACTGATGGATCATGTATCTGGATTCATCAGTCCATTGGACCCGTTCCCATTGATCTATAGTCCACGATAAATGTTTTTTACACCATGCTAAACGATGAGTAGCATTCCGAGTGAAGATGAAAGGCTTATGAGCAGCCGCATGACCACGGCAACCCATGGAATGAAGTTCTCTGCGAATGGTTCTTGTACATACCGAGGTTCCAGCATTTTTACTCACCTGTACACTGAGGTTTTGTGCAGTACTCCGTGGATTGGCTGTAACGATTCTCCTGAGGCTTCGACGTCCTCTATCACAGATTTTCTTTAGTCTGCCGGTACGTTTTGCTGCTTCAGGCACGCCATGCGTCTTCCATTTATTCAGTACATCCAAAACAGTTGACTTGGGTATGTTTAAACGCCTCTCGGTCAATCTTATGGACAACCCACTAATATAACACCCAACAATCCTTCCTTTCTTAAAGTCAGTTCTCTAACGCCGCGACATTTTCACTCAACCTCACAGTGCAACATGATCGCGGTCAGCTGCAGGCTTGTTTTAATACCGTTTGTAGCTGTGCCGCGCATCTTAATAATGCAGCAGGACCGTTCATTTGCTTTTGAAGGGTGTCCGGTGACTTTTGTCAATATAGTGTATATATATATGTATACAAAAAAAACTTATTTAATAAAACAGGACGAAAAATGTTGCGTGGGCACTGACCCCGTAGCAAAATTATTGGGGGGGGGGCAAGATTGACTTTGCCCCCATCAGTGACGTGCCGTGAACGTTATGTGTAGGCATGAAAAAATTAAAAGAAAAAAAAACATACGTCAGTTATAGCTGAATCCCATCCTGAGACTTTTTTTTCATTCTTACGTTACTTTGTCTTCAAATATAAGCTTCGACTTCAAAATCTTGTTTAGCTCATTTGTTATAGTTATTTTATTTGCTCAAAATTTTTAATAAAAATTAATGAAACCTAAACAGTTTCTACGTACCCGTATAATGAACACCACACACAGTGCTGCAGTCCTGAAAAAAGAAGTAGCCTAGCCCTCCGAAGACCGACACAGGCGTTATCGACTCCAGGAGGCATGCAGGGGGAAGGGAGGCGCCAGAAAAATTTTGAAATCGAAGATATATATATATATATATATATATATATATATAAGGTCAGGTGATGCGTAACATCACAGCCTCTCCTTGACAAATGTCAACCCCGCCTTCTCGTGGTGCATCCTGTTCCCACTAAAGGGGCTCTGACGACCGCAAATAGCGGTATAACTATACCATCGGGATCAGAGGAAATGCTATCCCACACTCACCAACCCGCTTGGCCAGCGTGGTGAGTTATGGCCAAACACCTCCAAAATGACTCTACAACTTAAATCTTGGCCCTCAGTCTCCGGCAGCTGGAATGTACCTGGCCAAGGCAGCGGCCAGTGCGACATGAAGGCAGAGGGTGCTAAGAATCCCCGGAGGACCGGACTAGGCTGCCATTTGATGCTGACCTTGGCTACCTACAACGGACGCTCCCTATCTTCTGATTCAAGGCTTCTTGAATTGGAAGAGGAACTACAAAGGATCAAGTGGGACATCGTCGGGCTGAGTGAGGTAAGGAGAAAAGGAGAAGATCTCATTGAACTGAAAAGTGGACATCTCTTCTATTATCGTGGAACAGATACTGGCAGAACTAGTGGTGTTGGATTTATAATAAACAAGAAACTGAAGGATAAAGTGGTAGAAGTTGAAAGTTCCTCTGACAGAGCTGCACGACTCGTTATCCAACTATCGAGAAGATACCAGGCTCAGATTATTCAAACTTATGCACCCACCACAAGTCATCCTGAAGAAGAAATTGAAGAATTTTATGAGGAAATTCGTCATCTAAATAATAAAGGTAAGCAGCACTTGAAGATAATTATGGGAGATTTCAATGCAAAAATAGGGCACCGGCAACAGAATGAAACTTCAGTAGGTAAATTCGGTCACGGCAACAGAAACCAGCGTGGAAATACTCTCGTTGAGTTTGCAGAGGCAGAAGGATTTTTCATCTTGAATTCCTTTTTCAAGAAAAAGCCACACAGGAAATGGACATGGAGACATCCAATTGGGACGACAAGTGAAATTGATTTTATTATGTGTAACAAAAAATTCGTCATCGAAGACTGCAGTGTGCTAAACAAGTTCAACACAGGTAGTGACCATAGATTGGTGAGATGTAAGATGCACCTCAACACTAAACTGGAACGTGGCAAGCTCATAAGACAAACAAAATGTATTGACATAACCAACCTTAAAAAACACCATAATACTTTCAAGTTGGAACTGAAGAACAGATTCTCTGCTTTAGAAGGCCTAACATCGGAAGAAGTGGATATTTCGGAAGTTAACAGAAAAGTATCCAAAGCTCTTATGGAAACAGCAACAAAATTAGCTGGGTCTAAGAACAAGTTGCATGTAAACAAATTATCAGGAAAAACCAAAATGTTAATGCAAAAAAGAAGAGAGATGAGGACAACTAAAGAAGATGTGACTTCCAAAGTGGAATATATAGAGCTATGCAAGACAGCACGAAAAAGTATCACTGAAGACGTAAGGAAATTCAACTGTGAGCTAGTGAGGAAAGCAATTGAAAACAACCAAAGCCTAAAGATAGCAAAGGGACATCTCAGTAAGGGAAGAAAACAGATTATGGCTCTGAGAAAAGAAGATGGTTCTATAACAAGAAATAGAGGCGAAATTTTGACAAGAGTGAAAGATTTCTACTCCAAATTATATGAAAGGGATGATACATGTACTCCAGACATCATGAAAGGTACCAGAGTTCTTCCAGTCCTCCCAGCAGAAGTTGCTCATGCAATCAAGAACATGAAGCGGGGGAAAGCTCCAGGAGAAGATGCAATTACTATAGACATCATACAAGAAGCAAGTGGAGAAATTGAAACAGTACTCGCCCAAATTTTCACTCGATGCCTTAATGAAGGGAAGATTCCTGAGGATTGGAACAATGCTACAATGATCCTGCTACATAAAAAGGTGACATTGAGGATCTCATGAACTACAGACCTATCAGCCTCCTATCAGTGGTTTATAAAATCTTCACTAAAGTTCTTTCACACCGCTTGAAGGTAACACTGGACATGGCTCAACCGAGAGAACAAGCTGGATTCAGAAGTGGCTACAGCACAATAGATCATATCCATGTACTGAGAGAACTAATTGAAAGAGCGAGGGAATATGAACTTCCATTGTGCATGGCTTTTATCGATTATGAAAAAGCCTTTGATTCGGTGAAACCATCAGCAGTTACCACGGCTCTGAAATCCTGCGGTATTGAAGATGCATACATTAATATTATTAATAACATCTATGAAAATGCAAGTGCAAAGATTCGGCTGTTTGAATATACAACACACATAAAAATTGGAAAGGGAGTGAGACAAGGTGACACCATATCTCCGAAGCTCTTTAATGCCACATTGGAAAATGTCTTTCAATCACTGAACTGGGAAAACAAAGGGATAAAGATTAATGGAGATTATCTAACCCACCTTCGTTTTGCTGATGACGTAGTCATTTTTGCAACTACCCCATCAGAGCTGCAGAGTATGATCCAGGAACTTGCTGACAAGAGTAAAGAAGTGGGATTAAAAATGAACTTTCGGAAGACAAAAGTGATGTTCAATGCTTTTACAAGAAATGAAGATTTATCGATTGATGGAGAAAAACTGGAGATAACAGATACATATGTTTATCTTGGACAGCAGGTATCAAGTGAGGGTCACATTGATGAAGAAATTAATCGGCGTACAAAACTTGCCTGGAGAGCTTTTGGAAGAAACAGCATAATTTTCAAGAGCAATATGCCATTATGTCTTAAAAGAAAAGTGTTTGATCAATGCATCCTTCCAGTGCTTACATATGGTGCAGAGACGTGGACCTTAACTAAAAGAGACATACAAAGGCTGCAGACAACTCAAAGAAGCATGGAGAGGTGCATGCTTGGTATAACCAGGAGAGATAAGAAGAGGAACTCGTGGATCCGAAAAATGACGAGAGTGGAAGACATCATGATCAGAGTTAAATCCCTGAAATGGCAATGGGCTGGACATACTGCCAGAAGGACAGACCATAGATGGACAGCCGAAATTTTAGATTGGATTCCAAGGGACAGGAAAAGACCCAGAAAAAGACCACATGGGAGATGGGTGGATGAAATTCGTAAATATGCGGGAGTGACATGGAGGAGACTGGCACAAGACAGACCGTTGTGGAGGAAACTTGGGGAGACCTTCGTCCAGCAGTGGATTGATAATGGTTGACAATGATGATGATGATGATGATGATATACTAAAGAGCAAAGCCGAAAACATAAGAAAAACTTTAGAATTTAAAACGAAATTTGCAAAATAACCTGAAGATCAAAACGCGCAACGCAGCAGTTATGAAAATTCAGAATTCGCATTCTATTAAGAAGAGACTGAAGCAAAAAATTTTTTGACTCATACCAAGTACAACATAGAAAAGGTTATGTATTGACCGGTGTAAGTAAAAAGAGAAAAAAATAGAACAACTGAATGTAGAAAGTTTCGAGAATACTGAGCCTTGGCTTTATCAAATCGCACTTCTTACAGGAAAATACGTAGGGTTATACGACGAAAAACACGAGAGTAATTATTTCTTGGCAAAGTCCAGATTATATTTTAAAGTTTGAAACAATTAAAATATGGCACATCTTGAACTGAGTGGGCGGCAGGGTAGGCTAAAGCCCACCCTCGCATCCCCTTGACGACGTCTTTGGAAACAGGGTATTAGTTTCCTCAAGCACTGATCCAAACCAAGATCGTGCGAAGCTTTGAACAATTTGTAAATTGTTGTACTGCCTAATTCAGGGGAAAGAATAAAAAAAAACCCAGTTAATTCACTTTTTAACCTAATGAAATCAAAACGTGTGGGATGTTTCTTTGAGTGGTTTCTGGTCCTCTTTGTGAAACTCAATGCTTTTTGTATCGCAATTTTCTAAGCCCATCATAAGCTTTCCATATAGAATAGTTATGGGGGGTGATTACAAATTGGAAACTACCAGGCGGAAAGACTTTACTTCCTTGAAAAAATCATCTGGTTGATGTGGGAAAGCTTTAAGATTAAGAACCTTTGATTTTTGATTAACGCCAATAAATTCGGGTTACTAGTATATTTTCACTGTTTTAAATCTGAATTTCGACCATTTTTGAGTTCTACATTTTCTTCTTTAGGAAATGGTAAACAGTTTCCTTACAAAGTATATAATAAACACGGCCAACAATACAGCGTTGGAGATTTGAAACACTACAAATATTGCCTGCTTGGTAAATACAAGCGTCCAAATGTGTAATAAGTTTTTTTTTTTTTTTTTTATTGGAGGTTTAACGACCACCGGGAGCAACTCAATGGGCTATAAGCAGTCGCCCGTCCCTAATTTAGGGTCACTGGTTCCAGGGAAGGGAAAGAGCCAGTGCCGTAAGACAAACACAACATCCATGCTTCACGGGATTCGAACCCGGACCCCTTTCGGACGAATGATAAGAGGCCATCGCTTAAACCACTGCGCCACCGGGACTGCGTATTTGTGTTTAACCTGCATACGATGTTAAGGGACTCAGGTTTGAGGTTAGTCTTTCGTTGCTTACACATTCATATTTTCCTGTAAAACTTAGGGAATCGAAATACATTAATGTTGCATTATTTGTTTCTTCACTCCACTTTTGCAGTTTGCTTAAATTATCTTGAAGAATTTTAGTGCTTCAGAAAAAGGCAAGAAATATACTAAAATGTGTGACGTACCTGCCAGCAGGACGCACACGACATAAAGGCAGATAGGAATCAGAATAAACGTCTGCGTAGCTCAGTTGGTAGAGCGACTTGTTCCGGAATAAGCGGCCTCGGGTTCGAATCCCGGCGTAGACCAAAAATGACGGAGAAATTTACTTCGTTATAAATGTAGCCGTACAATTTTGCAACTTTCCTCTGAAATTACGCACGATATAGCAAATACTCACCAGCAAAAGAAAATGAACTTTCCATTGGTTGATCTAACTCTCTATTTCGCGTTTTGACAAGTTTTGAAAGGCAGATAACCAAGGCGCCAACCTGAGTGGGAATAAATCATGGGGACCGAGGGGATGGACACCGCTCGGACCTGTTCTCTGATTGGTTGACTGGCCAAGCCCTGAATCCAAAAGAAATTTCGCATACAGTGAATTTTTTCGTTGCCGTTTTTACTGACCTGGTAAGGATACGCTCACTCTAACGGAACAATCTTACATGAGTACGGACATACGAAGGTAGGTTCTCATTCTCGCTTTCAGTTCCGGCTAAAATGCATAAAAATATGTGAATTTTGTTTTAAATAAAAGTCTTCTAAAACTAGGCACTTAGTTTTCCCCGTAAAAAAACTGCAGAACAAAGCTTTTCTTCGTATAATTTTTTTTTTCGGAGAGTAAATTTCTGCACGTAATTATATGCGTTGCATACAACGACTGCACGCCACTGCCCCCTATAGTTGCCGCCTGTGTAGTCCATTGAATTGCTCATAGTGATCATTAAACTCCTGAACAAACAAGTATGACTGTTGCCACAAAACGATCACACACATTACAAGAAAAAAGTTGCTTGATTTAGCATGAAAGACGTCTTAAGTCTCACAAACACCGAAGCAGAAATAACTGCGTAGAAAGAGTTCTGTTACTTAGATGCTGAATCTAACACTCATTGTAAATTGGCATCATATTTCCACACGTTACAAGAGAACTTCGAAAAAGACTGCACGTATTCCACAGGCGCAGCAAATATTTTTCATGAGCTCCAGCGTATCGGAGTTATTTCATATCATCATCATCATCATCATTGTCAACCATTATCAATCCACTGCTGGACGAAGGTCTCCCCAAGTTTCCTCCACAGCGGTCTGTCTTGTGCCAGTCTCCTCCATATCACTCCCGCATACTTTCGAATTTCATCCACCCATCTTCCATGTGGTCTTCTTCTGGGTCTTTTCCTGTCCCTTGGAATCCAATCTAAAATTTCGGCTGTCCATCGATGGTCTGTTCTTCTGGCAGTATGTCCAGCCCATTGCCATTTCAGGGATTTAACTCTGATCATGATGTCTTCCACTCTCGTCATTTTTCGGATCCACGTGTTCCTCTTCTTATCTCTCCTGGTTACACCAAGCATGCACCTCTCCATGCTTCTTTGAGTTGCTGCAGCCTTTGTATGTCTCTTTTAGCTAAGGTCCACGTCTCTGCACCATACGTAAGCACTGGAAGGATGCATTGATCAAACACTTTTCTTTTAAGACATAATGGCATATTGCTCTTGAAAATTATGCTGTTTCTTCCAAAAGCTCTCCAGGCAAGTTTTGTACGCCGATTAATTTCTTCACCAATGTGACCCTCACTTGATATCTGCTGTCCAAGATAAACGTACGTGTCTGTTATCTCCAGCTTTTCTCCATCAATCGATAAATCTTCATTTCTTGTAAAAGCATTGAACATCACTTTTGTCTTCTGAAAGTTCATTTTTAATCCCACTTCTTTACTCTTGTCAGCAAGTTCCTGCATCATACTCTGTAGCTCTGATGGGGTAGTTGCAAAAATGACTATGTCATCAGCAAAACGAAGGTGGGTTAGATAATCTCCATTAATCTTTATGCCTTTGTTTTCCCAGTTCAGTGATTGAAAGACATTTTCCAATGTGGCATTAAAGAGCTTCGGAGATATGGTGTCACCTTGTCTCACTCCTTTTCCAATTTTTATGTGTGTTGTATTTTCAAATAGCAGAATCTTTGCACTTGCATTTTCATAGATGTTATTAATAATATTAATGTATGCATCTTCAATACTGCAGGTTTTCAGAGCCATTGTAACTGCTGATGGTTTCACCGAATCAAAGGCTTTTTCATATTCGATAAAAGCCATGCACAATGGAAGTTCATATTCCCTCGCTCTTTCAATTAGTTCTCTCAGTACGTGGATATGATCTATTGTGCTGTAGCCACTCCTGAATCCAGCTTGTTCTCTCGGTTGAGCCATGTCCAGTGTTACCTTCAAGCGGTGTGAAAGAACTTTAGTGAAGATTTTATAAACCACTGATAGGAGGCTGATAGGTCTGTAGTTCCTGAGATCCTCAATGTCACCCTTTTTATGTAGCAAGATCATTATAGCGTTGTTGCAATCCTCAGGAATTTTCCCTTCATTAAGGCATCGAGTGAAAATTTGGGCGAGTACTGTTTCGATTTCTCCACTTGCTTCTTGAATGATGTCTACAGTAATTCCATCTTCTCCTGGAGCTTTTCCCCGCTTCATGTTCTTGATTGCATGTGCAACTTCTGCTGGAAGGACTGGAAGATCTCTGGTACCTTTCATGATGCCTGGAGTACATGTATCATCCCTTTCATATAATTTGGAGTAGAAATCTTTCACTCTTGTCAAAATTTCGCCTCTATTTCTTGTTACAGAACCATCTTCTTTTCTCAGTGCCATAATCTGTTTTTTTTCCTTACTGAGATGTCCCTTTGCTATCTTTAGGCTTTGGTTGTTTTCAATTGCTTTCCTTACTAGTTCACAGTTGAATTTCCTTACGTCTTCAGTGATACTTTTTCGTACTGTCTTGCATAGCTCTATATATTCCACTTTGGAAGTCACATCTTCTTTAGTTGTCCTCATCTCTCTTCTTTTTTGCATCAACATTTTGGTTTTTCCTGATAATTTGTTCACATGCAATTTGTTCTTAGACCCAGCTAATTTTGTTGCTGTTTCCATAAGAGCTTTGGTTACTTTTCTGTTAACTTCAGAAATATCCACTTCTTCCGATGTTAGGCCTTCTAAAGCAGAGAATCTGTTCTTCAGTTCCAATTTGAAGGTATTATGGTGTTTTTTAAGGTTGGTTATATCAATACATTTTGTTTGTCTTATGAGCTTGCTACGTTCGAGTTTGGTGTTGAGGTGCATCTTACATCTCACCAATCTATGGTCACTGCCTGTGTTGAACTTGTTTAGCACACTGCAGTCTTCTATGACGAATTTTTTGTTACACATAATAAAATCAATTTCACTTGTCGTCCCATTTGGATGTCTCCATGTCCATTTCCTGTGTGGCTTTTTCTTGAAAAAGGAGTTCAAGATGAAAAACCCTTCTGCCTCTGCAAACTCTACGAGAGTATTTCCACGCTGGTTTCTGTTGCCATGACCGAATTTACCTACTGAAGTTTCATTCTGTTGCCGTTGCCTTATTTTTGCATTGAAATCTCCTATAATTATCTTCAAGTGCTGCTTACCTTTATTATTTAGATCACGAATTTCCTCATAAAATTCTTCAATTTCTTCTTCAGCATGACTTGTGGTATGTGCATAAGTTTGAATAATCTGAGCCTGGTATCTTCTCGAGAGTTGGATAACGAGTCGTGCAGCTCTGTCAGAGGAACTTTCAACTTCTACAACTTTATCCTTCAGTTTCTTGTTTATTATAAATCCATCACCACTAGTTCTGCCAGTATCTGTCCCACGATAGTAGAAGAGATGTCCACTTTTCAGTTCAATGAGATCTTCTCCTTTTCTCCTTACCTCACTTAGCCCGACGATGTCCCACTTGATCCTTTGTAGTTCCTCTTCCAATTCAAGAAGCCTTGAATCAGAAGATAGGGAGCATCCGTTATACGTAGCCAAGGTCAGCATCAGATGGCAGCCTAGTCCGGTCCTCCGGGGATTCTTAGCACCCTCTGCCTTCATGTCGCACTGGCCGCTGCCTTGGCCAGGTACATTCCAGCTGCCGGAGACTGAGGGCCAAGATTTAAGTTGAGGAGTCATTTTGGAGGGGTTTGGCCATAACTCACCACGCTGGCCAAGCGGGTTGGTGAGTGTGGGATAGCATTTCCTCTAATCCCGATGGTATAGTTATACCGCTATTGGCGGTCGTCAGAGCCCCTTTAGTGGGAACAGGATGTACCACGAGAAGGCGGGGTTGACATTTGTCAAGGAGAGGCTGTGATGTTACGCATCACCTGACCTTACATCCCTATTTCATATGGTCAGCTGTAAATGCAGAGTCAGGAAAATTAGCTCACACGAACTAGTCAACAAACCTCTTCACCAGTGGCGTCGTTAGACCAATTTTTCGGGGCTCAAGCCCTCCCACTCAAAACAAACCTTTCGTGTATTAGCTTACCTTTACCTATGTAATAGTCTTTCACTTGAAAAAAAAAAGGCAGATGGGAATTTTCTTAAATATTTTGTTGTCAAAGCAAAAAAGCCTCTTCCTGCAACAGCATTAAGATAACATTACTCTAGTTCGGGTAATCTCGTCGTCTGGTCTCTGCCGGGGTTAATCCATTAGGGAACAATACGTCAAACACCTTAATGATTAACAGGAGTGGGAGTATCGTGAAGGCATGTACCATCAGTCCCAAGCTAACAAAGCCCAAACCCTGAGAATCAGACATAGGCCAAAAGACTGAAGGAACGACGTACGACAGCAACTGCAACAGCTTGTCGGAAACAGTAATATTTATGTGAAAAGGCGGCATTTTTACTACGGTAATAAAAAACAGCATGAAAGGAAGCAGAAGTTTTCACTAACAATGAGACCTTACAGCTGACCACCCGCGGATTTCAGTGAATTTTTTTTAATAAAAGTAGAGGCAAAATGAGGATATATATGTCCCGGCATTTGATCTAATGCCTCTTATTTTCGGAATAAAAAAATCATAACGATCCGGAGGATATCATAACGAAACTCGTGATTTCCTGTAAATGATGCTTTACTGTAATGTCCCGAGGTCCTACAGCAGTGCATATAGCATACTTTTGCTGTTATGGTGGCTAATGTCGAAAAGCGAGGAATGCCTGCATTTTCCCATCCTCCCTTAAAAGTTCTCTCGTTCTCACTTTTCAGAATTCTGTAAGAAGTTACAACAACATTGTGTGATATGGGTAAATATTAAATGAAACATATGTATTTCTGTGCAATATTTGCATGAGCTAGTTATGTCGTGAGCTGTAGGCCTTGTAGAGATGTGGGACCTTACACTTAACATTGTATTGTGTCATTGTCAATGGCAATTTGGTGTAGTTTCACTAACAAATAATAAAGAACTTGTAGAAGTAATCGCTGAGTAATGGAGCTTAATAATAAATAGCACATATGGGGACAGACTAATTGTTAGGAGAATCGAATTATCACATTTTAGCTGATAAAGTAAAATTACGTACTTTTATTTCAAGACCTAACATGTATGTTGCTAGGTATCATCATCGGAGGTTTTGCTATCGTTTATTGGTACACAAAGTTGCGGATGATAATTATCATAAAACAATGAAAACATAACACTTCTCTACAACGCGAACATTTGATACAAGAACTGTTCGAGCACTTACATTTCGTTTGTCGAACGTCGTCCGGAAAACACATTTTGTTCACATTTCCAAGCAAACCAAGCGTACTGCAACATATTCTTGAAAATCGGCGCAGGAAGTTGATGACGTATAAGTGAATGGATCTTTGCTACATTTTCTCGCTTGTTTAAACGCCTATTTTTTTTTAAAGTTCGACAGAGTTTTGTAATTTTTTAATATTTTTTTACTTGACGGAAAAGATACACATCACAAGGTTGACAGTATAGGGTACAATGAGGGGGAATGATTACATCAGTAGAAGAACAAGTGCCGTTGTCCTTTGTGAAGACACTATTAAAGAGTGCTGGACCTGTTTGACCTCCCCATGAATTCAAGATGAATATAAACTTCTATTTTTCACAAAATGGTCAGATATGTTTTTTCACGAAACTGCTGAAATGCTCTTTCGTTAATTTTCCTGATTTCGACAGTGTCACGAATACATTTCCACATTCCGCAGTTAGTCCTTCCACAATCTTGGAAACTAGAGGTCCAAATTGTCCCTGAGGCTCTTGCATACATAGAAAATATTTTGGAAGTAATGCTCTAGAAGCAGTCAATGCATATTGCGCATGCAGTGTAACTATGCGTTACTTTGTTAAAATCTCCCAAGAATACCTCTGTTGTTTTTCTCCACGCACAGAAAATGTCCTGTTCATATCGATTCTGTACTCACATCTTCTTTGATCAGTGTTAAGGACGTAAGCCAATGGAAACTCTTTGATCAGTCGTGAAAGACGTTTTTGGAATTTAATTGCTTCCGCGATAATAGTTGACAAATACAATTCATTTTGTGACCTGATGTAGCGCATCACTTTTCGCTGGCGGGTGTCATGAACCAGTTTGAATTTTTCAACCACCCTTGTGATGCCATAAAACAAAAATCGTCCGATTGATGTTGCATCGCTGCAGCAGAAGCCCATTGTTATATCATTCGGGTGGTTACCGGCTGCTTTTTCTCTCGAGCTTCACAAAATCGATCCCAGTTCATTTGTTGATTATGTCATATTTTTCCTTTAATCCACCTTCCCATTCAATTTCTTGCTCTCATTTTTTCAGGTGTGCCTTCCGTTGTAAAGCAGTACATCGTCGTCGATGTAGAGCTTTTAAACTGCATTTTGGATGCTGTTTAGCAAGCTGTACGATTTTGATTTTCATGTGGCTTCTGCTGCAGAAATGCAACATCAATCGGACGATTTACGTTTTATGGCATCACAAGGTTGGTTGAAAAATTCCAACTGGTTCATGACACCCACCAGCGAAAAGTGACGCGCTACATCAAGTCACAAAATGAATTGTATTTGTCAACTATTATCGCGGAAGCAGAGAAATTTCAAAAACGCCTTTCATGACTGATCAAAGAGTTTCCATTGGCTTACATCCTTAACACTGATAAAAGAAGATGTGAGTATAGAATCAATGTGAACAGGACACTTTATGTGCGTGGAGAAAAAACAACAGAGGTATTCTTGGGAGATTTTAACAAAGTAACGCATAGTTACACTGCGCAGTATGCATTCACCGCTTCTAGAGCATTACTTCCAAAAAAATTTTCTATGCATGCAAGAGCTTCAGGGACAATTTGGACCTCTAGTTTCCAAGATTGTGGAAGGACTAACTGCGGAGTATGGAAATGTATTTGTGACACTGTCGAAATCAGGGAAATTAACGGAAGAGCATTTCAGCAGTTTCGTGAAAAAACATATCTGACCATTTTGTGAAAAATAGAAGTTTCTATTCATCTTGAACTCATGGGGAGGTCAAACAGGTCCAGCACTCTTTAATAGTGTCTTCACAAAGGACAACGGCACTTGTTCTTCTACTGATGTAATCATTCCCCCTCATTGTACCCTATACTGTCAACATTGTGATGTGTACCTTTTCCGTCAAGTAAAAATTTTTCTTAAATAATTAAAAAACTCTGTCGAACTTTAAAAAAAAATAGGCGTTTAAACAAGCGAGAAAATGTAGCAAAGATCCATTCACTTATACGTCATCAACTTCCTGCGCCGATTTTCAAGAATATGTTGCAGTACGCTTAGTTTGCTGCAAAGTTAATAAATGAAAGAAATATTTTTGGAAATGTGAACGAAATGTGTTTTCCGGACGACGTTCGACAAACGAAATGTAAATGCTCGAACAGTTCTTTTATCAAATGCTCGCGTTGTTGAGAAGTGTTATGTTTTCATTGTTTTTATGATAATTATCATCCGCAACTTTGTGTACCAACAAACGATAGCGGAACCTCCGATAGTGATACCTAACAACATATACACTGGCGGAAAGTGAAAAAAGAACACCAAGAAGGAGACTTCTGATGCCAACGAAATTTATACAGCATAATAACGGAATACAGAGGATAACGTGATCAAAATATTATGGCAAAATAAAGCTGTATTTGCTGTTAAACTGAAAAATAACATTTCCATGTAACATGGTTAGTACGAGGTTGAACCGCCATGAACTGCGTCACACTGTGCAATTCTGGCATGGAGTCTGTCGTACAGATGTTGGATGTAAGTTTGGGGTATTGAATTCGAAGCATCCTCAACCTGGACGCGTAAATCGGGGATGGTCGTGGCTCGCCGTGGAGACCGGTAAGTCGTTGTCCCATAAAATCCCACACGTGCTCAATGGGGGACAAATCCGAAGAACGTGCAGGCCATGGAAGTTGCCTCACACCCGAAAGTGCATGTTGCGTTTCACGTGCCGTATGTGGGCGTGCGTTATCCTGCTGGAAAACACCACGATGGACCGACCTTATAAATGGCACAACAACGGGCTGAATGATGTTGTTGATCCTTTTGAATTTTTTTTTTTGGTTATATTTTTTACTTTTTAAGTTTTTTCGAGAATGTGTATATATAAGTTCAATCGGATTCCGTTCGCAATGATACGGAGGCAAGCGTAAAACTGTGTGATCCGCAAGACGAGCAATGGTGTCAATTCGAAAGGCATCATAATTGCTCTTTACGACGTCAGCTTTGTTCATCAGTTCAATTTTCAACATGTCTTTTTCCCAGGCAATATTTTTACTTGTTAACCACTGCTGAATTTCTGTTTTTGTCCATGATTTTGTGGGTAACTTTTCCACTTTTACCGAATGGTACGGAGCAATGTCCATCACTATAACGCTGTTAGGTTTCAAATTTGGCAAAAGTTTGGTTTGAAACCATTTTTCAAAATGGTTACCATCCATTTCTTCATGGTAGTTGCCGGACTTGTTGCCCACGAAGACATCTGCTGCATCTTTGACAAAAACATCTTCACTCCCGGCGTGTGTTTTAATCAAGGAGGTTAGAATAATACTTCTGGAGATACCCTGAGTCTCTTAACCGTGAAGCCGCCAGCTGTGGGAATTTGTCGTTGTTTACATAATACCTATGTAATTTCGACGGCTGTATTTTGGAATTGCGTATATTTTGGTTGCAGAAACTGTGTTAATATCAAACCGAAATAAATTATGCTTCATAGACAAGTAAAGTTTTCAACTTTAATGTTGTATTTTGTTTTGAATTTGCACTAATGTTTGTGTATTTCAATTCAAAATAAAAATGGGAAGGGGCTTCAAAACAATTAAGAATTTTATAAATTTAGCATTTTCTCACACGTGAGAAGCAAGTTATGATGCGAAATTTGAAACATTTACGACGAAAGAAGGCGATTTGGTCAGCACGCAATGCATTGCAAACCATCAGCTTTCCCACACTTTGACGGCTGTCTCTCGCGGTTAGAGGCTTAACGCAAAGTGGTACTGCTCCATTAACAAGGGCATCTCCAGATTAAGGCGACTGCCTTTTCCGTTGGGACTTATAAGACCAGTCGTTAAATTGTTTCTTTTTGCTTGCTGGCTGCTTTTAATTGTTGTATCGACCCACACTTTGGTCCTTGTGTGTTCATTCACCCAAGTTTCATCCAAATAAATATTTTTCTTCAGGTCTCTATATTTTTTTATGCCTCGAAGATAGTTTCTCCTCTACAAAACAATATCTTCTCTTTCAATTAGCGCTGCCTGTCTGGTACGCTTTTTGAATGAAAATCCCAAGTCTTTAAGCAGTCGATTCAACGTTGATTTACTAATTTTCTCTGGGAAAATATCTCGTTCGTTGTTTAGGTCCAGCAAAAGGTTGTTGAGGGTAGGAATTTCCTTTCTCATGTAAAAGGAATGTACTTTCCGACGAATGAACGAGAGTGTAAAATTGTCATATCGCGATAGACGGGTTTTATGGACAGCACCTGGTCTTTTTTTACGGGGTGTGGAGGGATATTTTCCGGTGGCTGCGCCGGCCTTAATTCTAAAGATCGTCGAACGTGGCACTCCAGTCAACTTCGCAGTTTTATCTGCAATGCTGCTTGATACTTTCCAGTGGATTTTCTTCTCTCAGCTTCGAATAGACATTTAACATACTTTTCCTCGCAGAACTCTGCAATGGCTTTCCTTTGACACTTGACAAAAAGAATCGTTCAAGAGAACCTGCGCTCGTTGACCCATCCTATCGTTTCGATCACAATATAAAAAGATAAGACAATAATTACAGAAATGACTGAAAGACGCAGTGAAACAATGAACTGCGTTTCACTTGTAGATTTTAAAATATTATAAAATACAAGCTACTGTTTCCTTCCAATCGAAAAATCAAAGAATATGAGACAAAAATACCAGTAAATGAGAACAGCAATGTGAATGATGTAAAAGTCGGAAAAAGAATGAGTGAGTTACTGAAATGACATGCACAATCCCTGCGTGGACAACTGTTTCGGCACAAAAGTTGCTCCTGTCTCCGCCCCGCCCCCCGCCCTCACACATTTCTTTGAAACACAGCCGCCTCCACATAACACCAGCTTGATGGATAAAGAGCGATTGTCACCACCCTGTTGAAGCAGCCCCTTCAAGGCATTCTTTCTCCTGCCCAGCAGCCCAGGAAGGATTAGTGGTGGTGGAGAAGGGGGTGGGGGTGGAGCATTGTCTCCCAAACACTGCATATCTATGCATGCATAGGTTGGTCTAATTTTAAAACTTCATTTCAGAAAATAGATCATTTTTATTAGATTTATGTCTAAAATAACTATATGTACTTATGAGTAAACAGCTAGGGAATATAAAGTATGATTCGGGCAATAAATGCGTTGATTTTTACGCAAAATGTTGGGAACTACTTTTAGTTCCGGAGGTAGGTTTCACGCAAGGTTAATAGACAGTCTACTAACCTTGGGTTTCACGTACCTTTCGCTTCAGTGTCTTCTCAGGGTGAATCGAAGTATAGGAAGCTTCAGGTTTGTCTTCCTTCCCCTCTTCATCCAGCGAATGCTGACGAACCTACTTGAATTCCACGTTGCCATTTCTAGCACTCAGGGCCTAATTTCTGCACGTGCACAGGGCCTTAGAATTTGGAGGGGGCCTCCAAATTCTAAGGCCCTGTGCAACTACCTTAATAATAATATAAATTTTCAGAACCAAAATATATATATTTTCCGTTATTGCACGAAATTATTATACGGTTCGGTTTCAAAATTTAGGATGAGATTTTAGAAACCAAACTATAATTTCGTATAATAAAGCTTGCGCTGAGCTGTGATTAGCCAATGTAACATCTTAATCTCACCCTTATTTGCAACAATTAAAATGCAAAGGGAACAGCCTAAATTCGGAGCAATACAGTATATTATACATGAAAAACATTTTAGCAAACATGTAGAATTTACTAAAAAATATTTTTATTATTAATATTAGTCTTGTGAGAACAAAAATTGTGAATATTCATGTAGGGTTCATTTTTACATAAATTAAAAAAAAATCAATTGGCACTACTTTATTTAAAGACTCTTGTAATAATTTACATGGAATGTTGCAATAATTTATCCCACAATGTGTGTGGTTAGCTGTAAGACTTTGCGAGGGATTACAGCTTAAACTACTATTGCTTCATCATTTCCATTGAATTTATGGTAAACTAGGTGTTTCAACTTATATCTCTGGGAGGATAGTTATTTGTTTCCGTAAATGATACTATAAAAGAAGAAAAGAATTCCAGAGTAATTATATTATACAGCTGCAAGATCTGCGGGTGCGCTGAAGTACAAGTGGTGTGAATGCTCGTCTATTGCAAGCCATATTGGCATAAAGTTGACTAGCATGTGGGATATTACCAGTAAATATTCTTTTTGACTGTTTGATTGAAAATTTTAATCGAGGGGGCCCCAGACATAGGATGAGCACAGGGCCTTGAATGACCTAAGTCGGGCCCTGCTAGCACCCTTTGGATTTTTGGAAACTCGTAGCCTATGCTTTTAACCGTGCTTTTAACTACCGTATTTTTTTTTTGATTGGAGGTTTAACGACCACCGTGAGCAACTTAATGGGCTATAAGCAGTCGCCCGTCCCTAATTTAGGGTCACTGGTTCCAGGGAAGGGAGAGAGCCAGTGCCGTAAGACAAACACAACATCCATGCCTCGCCGCCCCGGTGGCACAGTGGTCTAAGCGATGGCCTCTGATCATTCGTCCGAACGGGGTCCGGGTTCGAATCCCGGTGAGGCATGGATGTTGTGTTTGTCTTACGGCACTGGCTCTCTCACTTCCCTGGAACCAGTGACCCTAAATTAGGGACGGGCGACTGCTTATAGCCCATTGAGTTGCTCACGGTGGTCGTTAAACCTCCAATCAAAAAAAGAAAAACAGCCATGCCTCACCGGGATTCGAACCCGGACCCCGTTCGGACGAATGATCAGAGGCCATCGCTTAGGCCACCGGGCCTACAGTATTTCACATACAGATATCAGAAAGTGCTGACATCATCTTATGAAAAGCGACCAGCAGGGCGTATGTAGAATTTTTCGGTGGGGTGCAACAGAAATAGAAGCTTTTGAGCCGCCCCGGTAGCGCAGTGGTCTAAGCGATGGCTTCTGATCATTCGTGCGTAAGGGGTCCGGGTTTGAATCCCGGTGAGGCATGGATGTTGTGTTTGTCTTACGGCACTGGCTCTCTCCCTCCCTGGAACCAGTGACCCTAAATTAGGGACGGGGGAATGCTTATAGCCCATTGAGTTGCCTACGGTGGTCGTTAAACCTCCAATAAAAAAAAAGTTTTTGAAATCCACCAGGACAAAGTAAAAGTCAATGAAAAATAGGAGAAAAAATTAAAGCATTTTTTTCTAAGTTGATTAAATTAAAGATTTCTTTTCTAATGTATGGCGCATTTTAACAAAAAAAAAAACATAAAAAATGAAAGCACTTTTGGGGAGCAATGATATTTAGAAGGGGCGTATTTGATCCCCTGTAAATACATCCTGGTAACCAGCATAAATGGTTGGAAGAGAGGTTTCCTTTGGGAGAAAATTTGGTAATATAACTTTTCACAGGATTGGATTATTGAAACATGAAAATTATCATAAGGAAGGGAAGTAAGGTTTCGATGAACAGTTAATATGTTCATTGTGTCTCATTCTGACAAAACAATTTTTTTAATAAATTTGAAAAAATTCGATGGAGCACATGGAAAAAGAGTAAACCAATTACGGTAATTTTCTCCCATATGGCGCATGTGTGTTCCATGAAAATACGGAAGGCACTGATATGAAGTGAAGAAGAAGAAGTATATTGAATCACTTTCCATGAAGAGGAGGGGTCTTTCCACTTTCCTCTTTCGGTTTGTCCCCATGCGTCAGTGACGGGAAACGGTGTGGTCGGTCGTACGATATAAGTGTGTGTTGAGCATTTGGTGTTTGTTTGTTTATTTCTTCCGCTTGAACAGTGGACAAAGAAGAACCTACCTACTGTAAAAGAAATGGCCCTTAAACGCATAAAAAAGGAATTAGAGGATTTGAAAAGGGATCCTCCCGCACAATGCTCAGCTGGGCCTGTCGGAGACGACCTATTTCACTGGCAAGCAACCATCATGGGACCACCTGACAGTCCATATCAAGGAGGGGTATTTTTCCTAACGATACATTTCCCGACAGATTATCCGTTCAAGCCGCCAAAAGTAGCATTCACCACCCGAATATATCATCCAAATATCAACAGCAATGGAAGCATTTGCTTGGATATCCTCCGATCACAATGGTCGCCGGCCTTGACAATTTCCAAAGTACTCTTATCAATCTGTTCTCTCTTGTGTGATCCGAACCCGGACGATCCGCTTGTGCCAGAGATCGCAAGAATATACAAAACAGATCGTGAGAAGTACAATGAGCTATCGAGGGAGTGGACTCGAAAGTATGCCATGTGATATTTCGGATATAGCTGCTGTTGTTCTTACTTGAAAAAAAAAATGTTGGTATTGTTCTGACACATGCGTGGGTCTTCGAAAACAAGATGTAAGTTTCTTTTTCACCGTTTCATGGAGATTTATTTAGTTAATTTACAGGAGTACACTTCTGTAAGTCGTTCGTTTCTTCAGTAAACGTTCTGAACAATAATGGTTTATTAAGTGTAATTTTCCCAAGAATCGTACGTTCAAGGAACACGAAAAAGGTGTGTTTGTTGTGCAAGGAAATGTGAACGGATTCAGGTTGGATTTTTACTTCGTGATAAATATGTAATTAAACTTTCATCTTTCTGATTATGAAGAAGGCTGATATCGGTAATTTCAATTGTCAGGGTGAAATATCCTTGCCAATATCAATCAGTAAGCGAGAGTTGTATATTCATTTATTTTCACCTTTTGCAATAGGAATGCATAAAATATGACTCACTGGAAATAAGAACACTAAAAATTCATGTTACCACCTGCTACTATATCACCACTGTGTGTTTTTACTTGCTATATTAAAACCATCACCAAATATTTCTTTCTAAAATAAAAAAAAAAAAAAAGAAAAAACTTTCCAAAATGCGTTTGTAGGTTACTTTCCTTAATTTGGTGTTCTATAAAATTTACGATATTCTATATTTCATAAAACAGAAAAAATATCGCCACGCATTATGTGCAGAAGTGATGCTTTAGACGGGGGGGGGGGGGGGGGGAGTCTTCTGTTAGTCTTGCTGGTTGTAGTTTCCACATTATTATTTACTAGAAGTGACATATTGGTCGGAAACAATTTTTTATTTTTACACACAAAAAGTGATCCGTAAGCTAAAAAACTTGGCTTACAGGATATACACGTTTCGACTGAACTACAGTTTTCTTCATCATCGGCAACTTGCTCCTGACGAAGACATAACTGCAATTAGGTTGAAACCTGTAGAGTATATTGTTCTGTAAATTCTTTAGCTAACTGATGAATTTTTGCGTCTGTAGAAATAAAAATTCGGGGTTTCCAACCAGCATTATTAGAAGTAAAAATTTGGTAATCATGAGTGAAATGTGCGCATTTTGAAAATTAACAATTTCTTTGCAGTAACACTGTGAATGAAATGCATTATAAAAAAACTTAACGTGGTCTGATTTACAAATAAGCAAAAGCACTACTTCATGATATATTTTATTTTATGTGAAGATTTTCTTAGAATATTAATAGATACTGTAATGCCTTGGATTTTTTGAAAGGAGCAAATTGGGAATATTTTTGCGAAATGAAATTATCAAAATGTTAGGAGAACTGACATTTGTGTGTTTGCAAAAAAAAAAAAAAAAAAGAAAGAGCATTCAGATACTTTTCAGAAATTTAAGTTCTTTGATGTACAGAGAGTAGAAAAATAATTTTAAAAGAATTTTATGAAAAGATTGCTAATCATCTGTAGAGTATATTGGCAGTTCTACTGTTTGCAAAATTAGTATTGTGTGCCATCTTTTATGGAGTTCACAGCTGTGGAGAGCTGAAAGTGAGTGGCAACCAGCTGCCAAGTGGAACAAATGGACTCTTGTTTAACTGAATAAAATGTATGTTTTATTAACATTATGTTTATTTGACCATTATAAAACTAGCTGAATTTTTGTGTTTAAAGGAATTCGTATTATTACAAAGTTGAAATTATTATTGGTTTTCAAAAATTGTCCCCAAAAATGTGAAACTACTTTCCTGTCTCAGAATTATGATATCGAGTTACTCGGGAACTCATTTCTGTTTACACACCACACAGTGTTACTGTATTATATGTCGTACCATGAAGTTATCAGAGAAATAAAATTCACATACCTCACAGTCCGTGACATACACATATTTGAAAAAGGGGCGACACATCCGAGGTGGTCCTTTCAGCATCTAATGTACTATTCATTATTTAATTATTCTTATAATTCATTATTAAACACTATTTTAATATTTTATAACATAAAACTCAAAACTGAAAAGAACATTGTTAATAATGCTTCATTACAAATTAAAATATACTAAAATACTGACTTTTTATAGCTAAATGAAACTATATACAACCCAATCACATATCACTGTATACACATTAAAAACATGCTGAAAAATCCCTTGAGAAAGCATCCGGCACTTGAAGCTTTTTTGCATACAACTTATGCATCATCAGAAGTTGTAAAAATCACGCCATTGCCGTGTAAAGGAACATCAGCACTGAATGATTAACTACTATGGGGGTTTTCTCTCACGAATACCATCAATGAGGAATTTCTTCGCTCGTTGATGGTGGGTGTGAGCTGTCTGTATGTAAATATGATGCTGCGATACAGATAAACTTGAGGAATTATGTTTGTAATCAGATCGTATAAGGATTAAGTAGAGTAATTTAGGAAAGTATGGAAACAAACTTATTTATTTAATAAATAAGAATTAACGAAAATAGGGCCCTATGCTGCATATAAAAAGTTGTATACAGATGACAAATTTTTCATAATCATTACTCGGGTTAAAATTCATGGTGGGATGGCGGGATTCCTGCCAAAATAAAGTAGTTAGGCGAGAGGCACCCACCTTATAAAATTTTAAGAAAAAATGTGCATAAATATAAATCTCTGGTCCATTTTTGGACCATGCACAAATTGTGCACGTTAAAAACATATTCTTCATAAAACTACGTGCGTTAAAAATGTACCATTCAGAGTTCCGAAAATTGCAATCTAATACATCATTCATTTTAGGAACTTAATCAGCTTATGGATGCATGTGAATCGGCTTCCATATGTAGCTGCATGAGCAGTTAATTTTGCATATCGTGGACGGCTATGAATCAGGCTTGAGATTTTTCCTCGGATTTGAGGAATTCTCCATTTTTCACCACTTTTGGGTTATTCCCGTTGAGATGATAAAAAAACTCCTGAAAATAATGTTTTGTTTTCGAAAGATTAGAGTGTGTGTGTGTGTGGGGGGGGGGGTCGTTTTCTGTTTGGAGAACGGTATTCCGTTTTTCAGAACTTCCAAAAAGAAAAGGTAAATGGAGTGAAAAATTTTCCCGCAATCATAAATTCTTGTTCTCCCAAGGTTTCCTGTGTCCAGTATTATTACTAAATATCAATTTGTTGCGTAAATGTTTGTATTTTAGTTTGAAAGTGTAGACAACAATTTCCACTAACGGAAGTTCGACGGAGCAAAACTTGCAGTGTAAACTTTATGTACGAGTTTCTTCCGCGGATTCGAGGAACTCTCCTTTGTTGTCATCATTTGCATCGTCCCCGAGAACAAAGCAAAACTGGAGATAATTGGGGGGGTTGAAGGGGGTCCAGCTGGGGATGGAATTTCATCTTTCTAAACTTTAGAAAACGAAAGTTAGACGAACTGTAGATTTCATCTGTAATTGTAATTATTATTTCTTTTTATCATGACGTTTGCTCTGCTCAGTATTATTGTAAAATATAATTTTGTTCAATAACTGATTATGTTTCAGTTTGAAAATGGAAAAATTTCGGAAAACGGAAGTCGGACGGAGAGAAGTTTTTTCATAATTGTAGGGTTTTTTTCGCGATGTTCCCACTGTCTTGAATTATGGTTAAATGTTATTTTTTCTGCATAAATAGTTGCAAAGTAAAAAAACTGGATATTCCTGATATCAGAAGAATGGTTGAATCAACTAAGTCTCAATTATGTGAACTGTAAACATCTCATACATAGTATTCAAGAAATATTTTTTTTCAGAGCTGAAGGGAAACATGTTAAAAAATAATGACCCTTGTAATACTAAACTTGCACATCACAGTGTCAAGTGAAGGTTTATTTTATCTTTTGGTGATTGAGATATACTGTAGATTTCCTTCCCTCTACAATGGAATTCTTTTTGAAGTTTGAGTGTGTAGAATCTGTATCTATGAAGCAGTACATACACATACAAGTTTTGTTAGTCTTCCAAATTTCAAAAGCCTGGCAGACGATTTTTTTTTTCAAAAAAGTAATGAAGATGCAGTTATAGAATAATCACTGTTCAAACATAGCTGTAAAAAGTGAAGCGTATATGTGCCAGTGTCCAAATCTTTCTGAGAGTTTTATAAGCAACCATCAGTGCACACATTTCCATTAGTTTCAAAAGGTTCTTCTGCAAGTGAGTCTTGTGATGCATTTAACAAATGTACCATGTGAATATGGCTTAGCACACAAAACAGAATTCAGTCAAAATTTTAAGATTCACTGAGCAACAAAAATCTTAGTGCATATTTCTGAAATTGGGCTAGCTAAACCTTCAGAAATAAAACAACAGCTGATCAAAGCTTGCTAACTGTGGTAAGGAATGAAAGACAGGCATAAATACATCAGGTGCAATTTTATATCAATATACTGCAAAACAAACAATTCTAGTTTTGTAAAATGAATCATGGTAATTTGTATTAGATTGAATGTAGTAATTTTTTTGTCTAATTCACCTGTTTGTTTTAAAAACCAAGTATTTAAACCTCCTATTAAAAACAAAACAAGTATAGCTCATATTGTTTGAAACATTACTACTGTTTTCCCAGAAGTCTTAATATTATTAAGTCACATATTCAAAACTCTCCACATGAAATTTTCAATTCCCTCCATCTACAAACACAAGTGGGGAAACTCCTTTCCATTTGAATTTTAAGCCTTGTTACTTTCATGAGAAATATTTACTTTCATTCGTTAACTGTGTAAGTATTCTATTCATCTGAGCACTAAAGAGGAAGAAACCTCTCCATCTTGTAAGAGATTGAATGATTCATAATTCCAATAAGTTAGTATGTCTAATGGGTGCAGTCTCCCCAATTTTTCAAGGTTTATCAAACCAGACATCAACTGTTGCTCAATATTTTTATTGAGGTACATGTCACTCAATTACCATTTAATTTTTTCCATTAATATAACTTTATATATAAATGGCTTTTGCCCGCGACTTCATCTGGGTGGAACTCTGAACATATTATCTGTTATCGGAACATACTATCTCAGAATATGTTATCATATCTAGTTACAATGGTTCTGCATATACTACATTTTTAGTTTGGTTGCTTGTAGTCATTAAAATTAATTGATTTTCTGAGCTTCTGGATCTAGATAAAGTGACATATAATTGGCCACAAGTGAAACCCCTGGGATTTGTTGATAGTTATCAGCGATCGAATTACCCAGTGCTCCGCTGGCCATTGGCCACTAAAACTTTCGTTGGACCACTGAACTATTGATTTTACTGGCCCGGATGGCCAGTAAGAATTTTTCTTTTCTAATTTGTCACAAGTTAAAAAATGAATTTCTGTTTCTTTTATCTTTCTGTATGGTTTTCTTTTTTAGGGTGCAAACTAATGATAGGTTTCAAAAACAAATATTGGAGATAATTCTATTGAAATGATAGGTTATTTTCTACATATATTGTAAACATCTTAAAGTTTTGTTTTTTACGGACCAGTGGGCATTATGGTGGACCAGTGGTAGTGGTCCACTGAGCCAGTAGAAAATTTATTTCTAATTCTAACACTGGTTATGGTGAAGGAAACATTTACAGGAAATTGCAGTCTTTTGAAAGCGAAAGGTAAGTTGTAGGTATCATCGGGTTACAATTTATTAGTTAAGCATACAAGCGCTCAAATAATAATATAGGTACCTACTTAAAATTCAATTAGAATTGAGACCTTAGTAATCAAGGAAACAGTATCAGTGCATACGTCTGCACTACGTGTTGTTTCGCTTGGCTGTGCAGGCGCGACATGGTATTCTACTGATATCGAAGTGGGCGTGTCTTACCCCACATGGCACGGGTGCAAGACGCGACAGTGTTTTACATAATTAACCCAGCATTTGAATTACAGCTACTCTATGGTCCGCTAGCCATTGGCTAGTAAATATTTTGTTGGACCATTGAAAAATTTGTTACTGACCCGAGTAATCAGTAATTTTTTTATTTTTTTTTCCAGTTTTGAAATTTGAACTCATAAAAAATTGAACTATATTTCAAAATATCCAGGTTTTGCTGCTGTGGCAGGAATTACAAACCATATTTAAGTTTTATGAAAACTTTAAACTGTAGGAAACAGGTGTCCAACTCAAAATATTTGGATTAAGGCAGCACTACTTTTTTTTTGCTCTAGTAATGAATGACCCCAGAGTATGGGTCTTATAATGTTTTCCGACTGGAGGTTGAAGAACCATTTATGCTCTAGCTTTGCCCATCTTTATTTCTGTCTATATGGAAAAACTTACTGCCTTTCATACTGAAGCAAGGTATTCCATGAAGGTGGCTTTCAGTATAACTAAATATAGCCTAAGCAAAGGTTTAAAGTATGGAAGAAATATTTTTCTCATAATACGCGGAAAATATGTCATGATAATTAACACAGCAATCAAACATCTCTGAATTGACTGTATTTTTACTGTTCTCATGTAATATCAATCACTCAGAAAACTTGAAAATTTCATCGCCCTGGAGCGGGATTAGAACCCGTATCTCCAGATTACCGTTTGAGCATGCTAACCATTACACCACCCACGACAAGAAGTACCAAGCATCTCAGATACTTGGGAGTATGAGAATTAGAAGTAAATCTTCTATAGTTCCACGTATCTGAGATACTTGGGACTTCAAAGGACAAAGAAGTCCCAAGTATCTCAGGTACTTGGGACTTCTTCGTCCTGGGTGGTGTAATAGTTAGCATGCTCGAACAGTGATTGGGAGATGAGGGTTCGATTCCCGCTCCAGGGGGATGGAATTTTCAAGTTTTCTGAGTGATTTATACACTATCTACCAACAAGTAATTGGACACCTGTGATAGCAAAGGAAAATGAAGTTTTTTCACCTTCAATAGTTGGTGGAGCCTCCACTAGCGGCGATTACAGCTGCAACCCTCCGGGGCATACTCTCAACCAGGCGTTGTACGACGGCTAGCGGTATTTTCTTCCACTTGGCTTGGAGAAGACAGGTCAGTTCCTTCACCGATTTCGGACGGTGGGGGCACCCCTTAAGTGGACTCTCCAACTCGTCCCAGAGATGCGCGATAAGGTTAAGGTCCGGGCTCTGCGCAGGCCAGTCCATTTGATTAACCCCATTGTCACCATACCAAGCCATGGTGGACCTCGCAACATGACAGGTGGCATCAATTGTCATCCTGAAAGTAACATGGGTCCACCCCGTAAAACTGCCATAACGTAGGAAGCGCATGGTCATCCAAATATGGTGCAGTAGGTCTCGGTGTTGAGTCTACCAGGAATTGCAACCAAGGGTCCCGTACCATACCAGGAGAAACACCCCCATAGCATAATTCCACCGCCGCCGAACTTCACAGTTGGCACAATACATTCCGGCAGGAGGCGTTCTCCAGGCAGAGGCCAAACCCAGACCCTGCCATCCGAACGGTTTAGAGTGAACCTTGATTCGTCACTCCAGAGAACCTGTTTCCACTGTTCAACGGTCCACTGTCGACGTACTTTGCACCACGTTAGTCGAGTAGCGCTATTGGACTTGGTGATCAAAGGCTTGTGGGCAGCAGCACGTCCATGATAACCAAGCAGATGGGCTTCCTTACAGATGGTATTAATCGAAAGAACACTCCCGGATGCCTGTTGAAACTCTTTGCGGATGTGGTCCATCGATTTGGTGCGGTTCTTCCGAATTTCTCTGGCCAGTACCCGTCGGTCTCTAACTCCCAGTTTTGTGGGTCTGCTGTGTCGGGGCTATTATGACAGTCATCTCTCACCTTCCACTTGCCAATCACGTAGGCCACTGTCGATTTTGGGTACTTCAACTCGTTGGATATGTCACGTGTGGATCGGCCATTTCTGTGATACCCGATGATTACACCTTTCTCGAAATCAGAGAGCTCCGAACTGCGTGGCATCTTGCATGCGACTGGTTGCGTTGTTGTTTCCCACAGGATATTTAATGTTGGCGGCCGTGACGTGTGTCAGGACTGCAGATATCGTCGATTGCAGGGGTGTCCAATTACTTGTTGGTAGATAGTGTATTACGTGAGAAGAGTAAAAATACAGTCGGTTCAGAGATGTCTAATTGCTGTGTTAATTATCACTAAGCAAAGGTGTTATCCAGTGCTTGTGATCTTAATATGTGGAATATACACTGACGGAAAAAAAAAATCCCAACACCACGAAAAAATAGTTGTAGAGGAATGAAATGGCAGCAATACATTTGTATAGGTAACATATTTAACATGCTACATTGAAGATGGAAAGATCCATAGCTCAAATCAAGTTCCTGAAAAATTGCAAGGTAAATAACTTTATTCCAAATTCATTTAGACTTAGAAAACCATTTAAAGATTTACTTTCAGCCAACTTCATAAGAAAAATAGAGCAAAAAACGTTAAAAAGAAGTATTGAAGCAAAATATAAAAATGTTGCTTATTATAAAAAAGTAAAAGTAGAAAATGAAAAGAAAATTTCTGAAATCTTAAGGGATACAGTAAAAGCAGAATTGGATGACTGGCTAAAAATTGGAGTAAGAAACAAAAATAAGAAATTTGTTAAAAAGCTGAACCTTAAAGAAGAGAAATTTTTGAAGAAAAACTATTCAAGTAAAAACAAAAAAACTGCAGTTCTTAGTCATGTGAAGGACAACACTGCTACTGGAGTTAGCCAAGAATTATTACAAGTGATAAATAAAGGAAGTAATTTCAATCTATCCAAAGAAAAAATAAATCCAGAAAAATTGGTAATTGAATTGGAAAGCATCTGCAGCACTTTAGAAAAAGAGGACCAAATTAAAGCAGACCTCCTCAGAAAAGATTACTACAATAGCCTTACAAAATTCCAGAAGCAAGTAAGGAAACCTCAAAAAAATTTTGATAATAGTCAATTAAAAGCTCTTAAAGATTTCAGAAAAAATGAAAGTATAGTTGCTGTGAAAACAGACAAAAGTAAGTTGATTACTATTATGGATAAGAAAGATTATCTAGAAAAGATGGAAGAAGAACTAAAAAAAACCTATGTATGAAGAAGTAAAAGAAAACCCACTACCAGATTTGATTAAAAAAGTCTCTAAGCTTATTTCACTTCAAAAAAAGAAAAACCAGCTTCCAGAAAACTATAAACAATTCTCAAAATTACAGTTCAGATTACCTCAAATATATGGAATAGTCAAACTGCATAAAGAACACCAACCAATTAGACCAATAATAGACTCAAAAAACTCTATTCTTTCAAATCTAAACTATTTTTTAAAGTCACACCTTCAGAATCTTTTAAAAGAGCCACCTAACTTGATTAAAAACTCAATGCAGCTAAAAGAAAAACTAGAACTTCTTCCTAAATTAGATCCTCCTATTATGGGTAGTTTAGATATAGTGTCTATGTATACTCACATTAATATAGATCAACTTATAGACTTTATAGCGGAAGACTTGGCAGACCTAATAGTTTTTCACAACAAGGAAAAAAACATATTAGTAGGAATTTTTGAAATGCTTACTTTCTCTTTGCAGAACAACTACTTTCAATTTGGGAAAACTTTTTTCATTCAAAAATCGGGGCTAGCTATGGGCTCCCCACTCTCCCCACTCTTAGCTAACTATTATGTGGAAAAACTAGAAGAAAAGATACTAGTACAACCCACATACTTCTGCTTATATAGCAGATACATGGATGACATCTTATTTATAATAGATAGCTCAGAAATTGTTCCAGAAAGAATTCTAGACTCATTCAATGAATTAGATGATTCCCTTAAGTTCACTATGGAACTTCAAAAAGAAAGAAGAATAAACTTCTTAGATATTACTATCTATTATGAAGATGAAAAATTCCTCACTAGTTGGTATAAAAAACCAATGAATACTAAAAGACTACTGGATTTCAATTCGTATCATCCAGTTTCTATTAAGAAAAATGTAGCAAGTCAGTTTTTAGAAAAAAATAATAAAATAGTTTCTACTGCAGATAAAAAAGAAGCCCATAAAGAAGAGCTTAAAGTCATACTTGCAGAAAATAACTATCCTAAAGAAGAAATTGAGAAGCTTCTGAATTTTAATGGTACGAAGAACCCACAAAAGCAAGAAGTAAAATTCACTAGAAAAATTTCTTATCACAAAGGTTTATTTGAGGCTTTAAAGAGAATTAGTAAAAAATACAATATTAGGCTAGCTCCAAGTTTAGAGAACAAAGTTAAAATTTTTTTCCCTAAAATAGTTCAAAGAGAAGAAGATATTTTAAAAATGCAAGGAGTAGTTTATGAAGTAAATTGTAGTTGTGGACTATCTTACATAGGTGAAACAGGTCGCAGACTAGAAACTCTTATAGCTGAGCATAAAGCAGCTATAAAAAATTGCTCCAACAAGACTGGATTAGATAGGCATGTTAGAGAAACTGGGCACAGCATGGATTGGAATTCCCTTAAAGTAATCAGTTTCCAAAGCAATTTCCAAAAAAGAAAACTGAAAGAAATAATAGAGATTGAGAAAAATCAAAATTCCATCATCAATGACTGCAAAGGATTTTCCCTGCCTAACAACTGGCAGGATTTGTTGAAAAATAACCTAAACCGTCAAGGTTAACCGTAACCGTCAAGGTAAACCGTAACCGTCAAGGTAAACCGTAACCATGATAGTGACAAGCAAAGAGTGACAACAACAAGAGAGCCTGAAGAAGGAGAAGAGTTTTCTCCTAAAATTTGCTATAAATGAAAAAATTTCCTAGTAAATTCCCATAAGTTGCTTTAGATTATTAAAACATATTTAATCGATTAAGGTTTCAAGATCACAGCTTAATGTAAGCGCAAGAAGAGCCATTTTAAATGTGAAATGTTGGTACATTAATAACCGGTGTAACCGCCAGAATGTTGAATGCAGGCACGCAAACATTCATGCATTGTGTCGTACAGGTGCTATATGTCAGTTTGTGGGATGGAGTTCCATGCCTGTTGCACTTGGTCGGTCAATACAAGGACGGTTAATGCTGGTTGGGGGTGACACTGGAGTTGTCCAATGATGTCCCATACGTGCTCGATTGGTGAAAGATCTGGTGATCTAGCAGGCCACGGCAACATGTCGACACTGTAGAGCATGTTGGGTTACAACAGCAGTGTGCGGGCGAGCGTTATCCTGTTGGAAAACACCCCCTGGAATGCTGTTCATGAATGGCAGCACAACAGGTTGAATCACCAGACCGACGTACAACTGTGCCGTCAGGGTGCGTGGGATAACCACGAGAGTGCTCCTGCTGTCATAGGAAATTGCTCCCCAGACCATAACTCCAGGTGTAGATCCAGTGTGTCTCGGCCGCAGACAGGTTGGTTGCAGGCGCTCACCTGGCCTCCTTCTAACACTGCCATCATTGGCACCCAGGCAGAACCGACTTTCATCAGAAAACACAACAGATCTCCACTCCGTCCTCCAACGAGCTCTAGCTTGACACCACTGACGTCGCAAACGGCAGTGGTTTGGAGTAAGTGGAATGCACGCTACAGGGCGTCTGGCTTGGAGATGTCCTTCAAGTAACCAATTTGTAACAGTACGTTGTGTCACTGTGGTGGCAACTGCAGCTCGAATTGCTGCCGCAGACGCGGTACGATGCGCCACGGCCATACGCCGTACACAGCGGTCTTCCCTCTCAGTAGTGCCACGTGGCCGGCCGGAACCCGGTCTTCTTGAGGCAGTACCTTCCCTTGACCACCGCTGCCAACAGTCATGCACAGTGGCTACATTCCTGCCAAGTCGTTCTGCAATATTGCGGAACGAAAATCTACCTTCTCGTAGCCCTATGACACGACCTCGTTCAAACTCCGTGAGCTGTTGATAATGGCTTCTTCGTCTTCTTATGGGCATTCTTGACTAACATCAACACACTACGTCGAATCTCAGTGATAACTAACTTTCACGAACGTTACAGCCCGTATTTACAGCAAACCTGCTTTGCATGTTCCGAGTGGCGCTACTAGCGCCACATGTATGCGCCAAGCGCGAAATTTGCATAGACGTCATCTTGCAGATGTACTCTCACCGCCTACCAACTGTCGTTTATCTAACACAACCCCTTCTTGGTGTTGGGATTTTTTTTTCTGTCAGTGTAGATTAGACTTTAGTGGCTTTTTACTAGGAAAACATTTTATTGTTTTGTTCGACATGTTTGAAAACTTAAAGCACTTTAAAATGTGTTGAACAGAACAATAAAGCTTGTTTTTCTAGTAAAAAACCATTAAAGTCTAAGGCTTTTGGTATGTTGCAAAGTGCTTCATAATCAGTGCACTGTATGAAGTGTACTGATAGTGGATATTGCATCATATCAGTGCCCTTGTAACCAGTGTACTGTCCTGGGTACTAGGGCATGTGCATATAAAATACATTAATATTTGTGTCATTTCTGGACCAGTAAAAATGAGTGAGCTGCCAACTTTTAGTATACACTGGTCCTGCAGGCCAGTGAAGTTTTTTTTTTTTTTTTTCTTCTTCTTTGCACGGGCCAGTGTGCATTTTGGCTGACCAAGGATTTGGAAATTTGAGTGGTCCGCTGGGCCTGTAGAATTACTTCTAATTCTAACGCTGTAAATCCTTGCTATTCATCCATAATTTTTCATACTGTAATAATATATAGCCTTTGTCCATCAAAAAGAAATAAGCTTTTGAACGGCAAAAGCACGGTGGTCGTTAAACCTCCAATAAAAAATAAAAATAAAAAAAAGGCAAAAGAATTTTCCAAATCGGTTTAGTAGTTTCCGACATTACGTGGTGGTGTTTTACATAAACATTTGCTTTTTACACCATAATAATGTATAATAGCCTATGTCCTAGGGATGAAATAAGCTTTTCAATGGCGAAAGAATTTTCCAAATCGGTTTAGTAGTTTCCGAGATTACCTCTTACAGACATATACAAACTTGCAAACTTTTTATATTACTGTAGATTAAACCCTCCAAAGTGCGGACACTCGGGGACTTAAACATTTGTCTGATGTTCAGGAGATTGACTTAGAGCCTAACAGGTTCACAATACAAAAAACTTTATATTGAATATGTACTTAACTTCATATTGAATATGTACTTATGATCAGGCCTTGATTTTTTTTTTTTAGCAGTAGCAACACTTGCTAGTGGCCTTATTTTTACTAGCAACTTGTATTATCTACTAGCAAAAGTTTATTAACATTATAAAAATGAAACTTTAACATGTCCCTCTCCATTAGTACATCATGACAAAATTGATTTCACTCCTGTAATTTGTCACATTGTAATGCTGAAAAGATTACAAATATTTAGATATAACTCACCTTTTCGTGACCTGACAGATTAATTCTAACAATTTAATTCGAATGTAAATATTTAAAAAAAAAAATTCTTTATTTAACTTTATTCATAAAATTCAAGAACACTATTCAAAATCTTGTTATTTTTTGTATGGTTTATAATCTGGGTTTTGGGTCTTTTCATCATACCACTTTAAAACAGCAGGCCTGGGGTTTGTCTTCAGATGGACCTTCAACCTCAATACTCATGAGAACATTCAATGTTTGTGAGTTTCAACTGTCCCTCCAATCACCTTGGATTCTCTTCATGAAACTGAACCTAACCTCACATGCAGAAGTAGATAAGGAGAAATATATTGGACATTTCAACTAGTGCCAAAATGTTTTTTATAATATTTGTACTTTTCAAGAAACATTCATTTCCAGAAAGCAATTGTTCTTTTTTGTATGTGTCTAAAATATTCTACACGCGCAATGGAGTGGCACTTTACAGTTCACACTAAAACATTCAAAACTTTTCCACTAGCAACTTTTGCTAGAACCACTTTTATCACTAGCAAAATGGATTTGTTTGCTAGTAATTTGCTACTAACTACCGGTTGAAATCGAGCCCTGGTTATGGCCGAGATCACAGTCCTTTGTTCAGAGGTAAATACAAAGAACCACATGTAGTTCGGGACTGGGAATCACAAAATGGAGGTGTCCGTTAAGAAGGTTTTATTGTATATATAGGGCTTGAAAAATATCTGAAAAGTTTCGTGCCCAGTTGGGCATGTGCAGAAATTATTTACTTGCCCAGGTAGTAAAAGCTGGATGCCCAGGAAAATTTATCTTTTAAAATAACAAGTCATAAAACCCTCATTGTTTTTTAAGTTATAAAATATGATGGACTTTTTTTTTACATGTTTTGCATTTCTGTTTTAAGGGTCTGTATTCAAAATATCCAATGCACAAAAGCACGTATCTCAAGTTTTAAGATGATGATGCTGAAATTGGTATGAAATTATGTGATAATGAGAGAAATTGGTATTTGAGAAATTTAGTGATTCTGCCATGTTCCTTTCCTTGAAGTTTCCGCCTTTGTCACTAAACATCAGACACTAGTTCCATCAGAGGTACGCATCCCGTCGCTGTCTATAAACAACATTTGGAGCAAAACTACATATGGTTCTAATTTCCGGAAGTAGAACATAATATAATTAAATAAGTGATATTCTTCTGTCCTTGGCACTCTGTAACAATAATGCAATTTCTGGTGATTAGTAGTGAAATGAAACACGAGTGATGACCATAGTTTTTCTTGTAGTAGGGAATTCTAAAACAAAAAACAATCTAGTTGCCCGAACCGGGCAACTAGATTTTACCTGCCCAGGCCAATAATTTACATGTCCCGGGCATCTTGAGCATGGTATTTTTCAAGCCCTGATAGATATATATATATATATACACAAAATTTAAGGCATAGAGATGCTAAAATTAAGTTATGTAGTCAGTTCTTTCATAGCTTTATCAAACTTAAAGCTACCCTACCCTCCACAATAAAATGCAATTCTTTAAATCACATGACTTCTGAATTCTGCACTTAGTGTGTCCCTTAATTTGCTTGTATCAGTATATGAAGTTTAGATTTAGTTAAACCTATATTTGTTTTCAAAAATCATTAAGCAGATTTCAACTCTTGTAGTGGTCATTAAGCAGTGTCTAGTTCACAAAACTATGAATTAGGTACTGCTTAAAAGTTTTCTGCCCAATAATCTTCCATTGCACTTCAGATAGTTTTATTTTATTGTGACTAATTAAATGCTACTTTGTTGCTGTGCGAAAAAGTAATTCAGTCAAGTGTCCAGAGTGGTTATAAATTTCAAAATTGAATCTACCGTATCTGTTGGTCTGTTGGAGGGCACCTTTTATAACCTGTGAGGCCTGTCTTGAGCTTTAATTTTGCTTTAACACTTCAGGTATCAGTTACATAATAACTCATCATGATGTAACTGAGACCTGAAATCACATCATGATTCAGATGGGGTGTGATACATCCCATTTTGTAAAAACACCCCTCCCCCCATTTAATTATGTTATTCATATTTTGGAATTCAGTGTTACATTAATTAAGTTCAACTTATTTTGACAATCCAATTTATTTTATCTCAAATTTGCAAGAGTTGTAATGGAAAAGTGATACTCAGATATTTAAAAAATTAAGATATTAATACTTTTGAAAAAGCACATTGACATGAAATGTTTCTATTAAAAGCCAACCTCTATGAAATTTTCAAGTAAAACAAGCTGCAGTGGAACTTCTGTTTAGCTTATATCTCAATTTAACTAATTTTGTCAGGAGAGAAACTTGAGCTGAAATACATTAAAAATTACCTCCATTTAGGGAACTGATTTTTCGTTAAACAAAGTCCTTCATTCTCTTCTTTTTGTTTCTGTTTGTTGTACTCGAAAATTATTATGATGCTGCTATTGCTGATCATCTTATTGAGAATATTCTAGAATGTTCAAGAAAGTTCTGAGATTGCTTTTGACTAGGAAGATGACTGCAAATGTGAATTAAAGCTAACTAAAGATACAATCACAGTATTTTAGATGATTCAAAATGGGTTTTAGTTCATCGATAATGTGCCGAACACTTTTTTTTTCTTTTTTTTTTTTTTCCTGTTTTAGTAGATATGTAACATTTACAATGAAGGTACATCTGCTAAAGTTCAGAAAAATGCTGATTTTTTTTTTTTAAAGGATGATCCATGAAATTATTTAACATAGTTTTGTAAAACTTAGGTTTAAGAACTTCTGCATGCCCATTACGCATGTTTTATAACAACCCTGTATGACTGGTATTAAACTGTTCTTTAAATTCAGAAAAATTTAAGTGAAATCAAATGAATACAGTATGTAATTGCATAATAGTGGAGCAGTGTTATTCTATACCTAGTCTAATACATCATATGGGACTTTGTCATGTAAAGTTCACATATATCTAGTCTAGACTCAACTAATGAAATAGCCATTTTCAGTCTGACCTCTTTCAGTTTCCTTAAAACTTGGTGTGTTTGTTAGACAGGTATACTTGTGCATAAATCCCAAATTGTAGCTTTGTTCACGTACAGGTTTCGTATTACATGACTTTCGAAATCAGAAAATTGTGACCAACTAATCTTTGAGCTTGTATCTCTACCTAATAAAATTAGAAAGTTGTAATTGTGTTTTTCATAGTGTTTTATATGAGCTTTAATATCATTTGCTGAAAAAAAAATAAAAATACATGGCATCCTTAGAGTTTTGAGTTGACAGCAGGCATGCCAGTGCCAGCTCTCAAGTTGGAACAGTGATGGGTTCATTATCTATAAAATATTTAACTGAAGTGAATCCCAACCAAAAATTTTCCAGAAGTGACAAAATAACATTTTCCAGGTGCTTGATAAGTAACAAATGCATGGCATGTTCGCAAAGTGTAACGTTTGTCCACCATGTGATATTACTAAACTTATCCTCTCACTGCAGGTGCTGTGTGTGAGAGGGGGGGGGGGGCAGTGAAAATGAAATAGGCGAACTAAGGCTAGAATGTTAAGATATGAAAATGGATGTTTTTGTGGTAAACTGTGTGTGTATCCCATAATAGCATAGTATTACTAATTTCATGATTTTTCTAGATATATAGCAAACATATGCATTTTCCCTGAGATGGAGATTGTGGAAGAAATATTCTTCGCTACTACTTGGAATAACTATAGGGTTTTTAGATGGCAGAATAGCCATTGTCTTGTTTACTGTTCAGTGTGTAACTTTAATATCAGAAAACGTAAAAATTAAATCAAAGCTGCCTTAAAAATCCTGTAGTTCTGTGTATTTGTGAAGAATATTTCTTCCACAATCTATGTTTGAAATATTGGTGATTTAATGAAATCACTACAAGCAAGCAGAATTTGCTTTGACTGGCCTAAATCAGAGAATGTTCGGTTTCTTAAATCAGAGAATGTTCGGAACACTCAGATACTTGGGACTTCTCCATCCTGGGTAATGTAATGGATAGCATGTTCTAACAGAAATCGGGAGATGCCAGCCGGTTCAATTCCCACTCCAGGGCAATGTGATTTTCAGTGTTTTCTAATGTTAAAGTTACCTGTTAAAGAGTAAGCAAGTCAATGGCTATTCTGTTTGCCATCTTAAAAGTCCTGATTTTCTCTGAGGTTTTGTTGATTTTTTTGGCTTTAATTTTTCCCACTTGAATATTTCCATAAGGGATATACAGATCCTGCTATCCCTCCTAAACTATACTCCAATTCACTTTAAAAGTGTACTGTTGGTAAAGGCGGGAGAACCTTATCACGACTCTTCGTCGAACTCAAGAACAGTATCCATCCGCGTTAATGTGCTCTTCTACTATTTCCTTTCTGATCCCACCCACACATCTCACAAGCAGTGGGGATTGTGAGTAGGGGTCTGCTGGAGGCCGAACTGCTTTCCGTACCGCCTATTTAAGTAACCAACCCTTTGAGTTTTCCCTGAGTGTCAATTTATTGTCTCTGTGTTGTTAATGTTGGGAGAGGTCTTCCTCCACCTCTTCCCCCTGTCCGAGCTGTATCCAAAGTGGGCAGAAACAGCCGAAAGTGCAAAGCTCTTAATTCATCAACTTATAACGAATTTATTTCCAAAAGTGCACTAACTTCTGAGACTTTTTTAGATGGCAATTTTGTCTGATAAACTGCTGAGCAAACAAAAATGGATTCTGAGCAATAATTCTACTGGTTTTTGTTGAAAACTCTAGGGACTACTTTTCGTAGCGGAGGCAGCTGTTTTGTACCCCACATAGTGGTACACTCTTAGGTTGACTTGGAGTATAGAAGCACCCTGTGTTTTGACCAATAGCAAGTTAAGTTTTCAGTTTGATTTTGGCTTTCATTACCCAATCACAGCTTTGTTTATCTTCATTAGTCAAATGCAACAGTCAGCACCAGTCATCTATAGCTTCTGGTTTCATTCTGTATTGTGTTACAGAAAATCTTGTTTATATTATGCTCTGGGCTATGAAGAATTTTGTTTGTTTTGTTGTCTTTTGATCTTAAAAGATATTACACGAAAGTTATATTGCTTATAAACTACTAGAGTCTTAAAAAATAGTTCAGATATTTTTCTATAGAAATTGATTTAACTGGTGGTTGCTGAATTTTTCCCCTCTTGGAAATTAGACAGAGAGACTTCCAATTATGGTCGATTTTATGTAGCTGATTTCAGCCCTTTGTTGAAACCCTTTTTCAAGGAATGGGATACTATAATGTGAAAAAGAATGTATGCCCTGTTTCTCAGTAGGTGGCTGAACTTTCTATTCATAAAAAAATCTGACAACGTAACAAAAAAATATTTCAAAGACATGTCTGTGAATTTGGAAACTGACAGCCAATCATGCTCATATGTTGATGAAGCTGATTCTGAACTTAGCGCAAGCCAGGATAGTAGTGAAAGTGAGCTCAGTAAGAAAATTTCTGAAAGTGCATTAGAATGTTTGAATGTATCTTTACAATCAGTTGGTGAAACTCTTGTAAATTTCCCAGAATATGAAGTCAAGATATCAAAAGCTACAAATTCATACTGTACTTGCATTTGCTTTCTATATCTTGAAAGATCAGACATCCAAACTGTACATAAAACAGGTGTCAACTGCTGTCAGTCGACACACTATCATAAGAGATGCTGATTACATCCAGGAACAATGCACATTAAAAATGAGATATTCATTGTGCCAAGACATAAAGCTCAAAACTTGTTTTATTAAACATCTAAACTATTAATACTATAAACTGTATGTGTAAAGTTGATTACAAAATCAGTGCATGATTAATGTAATACAGTTACAAAGAAGCCAACCAGTGTGGATTTTCTGTAATATTCCGAATTTTTGGTTGGAATTACGGAAGTGCGGACATGACGACGAAATTACGGAAAATCACCATTTGATTTTCCTGCTTTAGAAACAGGCATGAAATCCTCCCATAGAATTCCACATTTTCATCATACTTTGGGTTATTATCAAGAGCAATGCTGTACTGAATAGAATTTGGAATTTGTCGGAGGCTGGATTTTCGTTTTTCAGAACTTTTGAAAACAGAAGTGAGATGGAGTGAAGATTTCTCCCGTAATATATACATATATTCTTTTTTCTCCCAATGTTGTCTCTGCCGCTGTTGTTAAATATAATGTTTTGCATAAATGTTAGTATTTCAGCTCGGAAATGTAGGTAACCATCTTCAAAACCGGAAGTTAGACAGAGCAAAAAGCCTCTGTAATTTGTAAATTCTGTTTCTTGTGATGTTCCTTCTGCCCACTATTGTTATTAAATATCATTTTATTCCATAAATATTTGTATTGCAGCTTGAAAATGGTGGAAAAACTTCCGAAAATGGAAGTCAGACAGAGCCCAAATTTCTCCCATAATTGTATATATACACCGATGAGCCATTACATTATGACCACCCCCAGCCTAGAGAAATGAGTGCGCCTGAATACGGAACAGTGGTGCAGGTGGAGTTTACAGAGCAGTACATATACAACCCGAAGACCGGCTTTCGGTTAGTAGAGTGTTCGGAGTCAGATGGGAGAAGCTGCCGATTTATCAGAATTGAATAAAGGACAAATTGTGGTGACACAGTGACTCGAAACTACAATCTCGGAAATGACATGGCTTGATGGTTGTTCATGTGCCACTGTAGTGAGTACGTATAAAAAGTGTTGTACTGATGGCCAAACTACTGCGAATCGGCGTCCAGCTCATTGATGCCAGAGAGGAGTGGAGGCTGTTTCGCTTTATTCACAGCAACCACAGTGTGACAAATCACTCGCAGCTACAACAGCGGTGATCAGGGCAATGTGTCGCAGCACACAGTTCATCGCAGTCTTTTGCTCATGGGCCTGCGTAGCCAAAGACCCAGCCGGGTCTCCATGCTCACTGCACGTCATCGCCAACAACTCATGAAATGGGCCCAAGATCATAGAGATTAGACCGTGGATAATTGGAAGAAAGTGGCCGGGTCTGACGAATCAAGATTCCTGGTGCATCACGTAGACGGCCGAGCGTAGATACTCAGATTACCAATGGAAACTGTGGCACCTGGATGCACTGTTGGGCAGAAACAGGCTGGTGGCAGTGGTGTTATGCTGTGGGTGAAGTTTTCTGGGACACTTTAGACGCCATTATCCCAAGCACAATCTCCGACAGCTGTCAGGTATCTGAACATCGTTGTGGAACAAGTTCAGCCATTCATGGCAACTGTGTTCCTTGCTGGTGATGGCCATTATTAACAGGATAAAGCGCCATGCCACACTGCCAGAATTGTCTAGGAGTGGTTCAAGGAACATGCTGGTGGCTGTTTACTATTTGTTTGTTAATTGAACCCATTTTTACTGTTTCTCGCGTTTGATAAGGTTCCACAGAATGTGGGTAAACGGCATCCTGATTCTGCTACATGTGTATCCCATGTACCAGATTGTTAATAATGAACATCAAACTTACCCCTTCTTTTACTGTGATATCATTGTGCACCAATCTGCAAAAACATAATCACAAGTGAGCAGTTGTAGAAGGAATCGAAACTCTTGACGAAGTTCAGCAAGCAGGAAGAGGAAGGTGCTAATTGATTTGCAGCAAGAAACAAAGAAGGAGTATGTTCATTGTTTACAATCTAGTACATGGAATGCACTTATAACAGAATCAGGATGTCGTTTTCCCATATTCCGAGGAACGTTATCGAACGTGAAAAACAGGAAAAATGGGTTCAATTAATGAACAAATAGTAAGCAATTGATATGGCCATGTAAGTTAAGTTCAACACAACTTTTGTATATTTAGATCTTAAGCAGATGCTGATGACTTTGTGTTAATGCCCTGGCCTCCAAATTTACCTGACATGAACCCAATCAAACGTATGTGGTTCGACTTGGAAAAGTGGGTGCACTCTAAATCGCCATCACCCCGAAATGTACGGGAACTGGATGACATGCTTTCAACGTTATGGTACCAGATACCCCAGTATACTTGTTACCATGTCATTGAATCAATGCCTTGCCAAGTGGCCACTGTTTTGTGGGCTAAAGGGGGTCCTACAGCTTATTAGGTAGGTGGTCATAATGTAATGGCTTATCGGTGTATATATATATATACATATTATTTTCCGTAAATGTTTGCATTTCAGCTTGGTGAGGGAGGCAAAGTTTTCCGAAAACGGAAGTGATGAAGTTGGAAAATTTGTAAGAATTATGCATGGGTTCAAAAATATTCATGTTCTAAAAGTTACACCATTTATTTAAAATTGTGAAAGCTATGCATTCATGGTCCTCAGGCTGAAAGTTCTGCGAGTATGATGGATGAAATTGTAGTCATAAATTACAGGAAGAATGAACATCAAAACCTATTTGGCTATACAAACTCTGAACTTAAAACACAGGGTAAGCCTACAGTCTGGTTCTTCAGCAAAATGGGTTATATAGGAGAAGCAGTTGATTCCAACTGTACCAAAATTTGAGTGTATTAAAAGAGAGAGAAAAGAAAAAATGTAAATGCTTACCTTCAGTAATTTTTTAGATTTTTTCCTGTGGACAGCATTTTTACGCTTTGCAGCCGTAGCTTGAAGAAGTGTATATGCTCCAGCTTTGGCTGTCTGCACGATAACTTGTGTAAAAATGGTTTGATTTGAGGAAATTTTAGTATGTGGCAGGGGACAACCTGGGGGTAGATCCTATTGAAAATGGGAGAAATGGGGTCAAAAGTCAGGACATAGGAGTGGGATCCATTCCATTGCCCTTATGCTTCATAACTTAGGTAAAAATGCTTTGATTACGGCAAAACTTCATGTTGTTACGGAGGTATACTGGACCAGTTCTGTTTAATAGCATCGAAATGGGGTCAAAGGTCAGGGCACAGGAGCGAGATTTATTCCACAGCCATTATCCTCATAACTTGAGTAAAAATGCTTCTATTGTGACAGAGCTTTAGTATGTTGTTCCGGAGGTATACTGAACGAATTAATAGTCAGGGTAGGGAGTAGGGTTTGTCTGCGCGTGATATCTGGAATGTTGGAAAGCGTATCATAATCAATGCATTGCATGATTTTACTAGTTAACTTTACCACGGACAAATTATTGTTTAATGTATTTATTCGTTTTCTGCAATAATTGTTGTGACAGGCTGAAATTCATTGCCATGCTAGATATCCAAATGCGTTGCCATCTGCTGAATTACTGAGAATGACAAATTACTAAAAAAAAATCATGTTTATTGCTGAAAACAATTTCCAGAGGTCGGCATCTATGCATATGTATTTTTATTGTTTTTTTTTCTCAATTTCATAATTGACTTATTTATTCTCAAGACTTTAAGATTAACATGGATAATTTTCACAATTTTTAATGTGCATCAACTATTGAGGTATCTTTTTTCTCCATTTGGTTACATATTCAAAGAATTTTAGTAGTTGTACATTTGCATTCATGAATAAGAAACTACAAAATGAAGTGGATAGAGAATGTAAAAAAGCGTGAGAAAAATGGTGGATGGATCTTTGTGAAGAAATAGAGGAAATGGAAAACCAGTGCCAGTCAGATCTTGTTCATAAGGCTATCAAAAGCACGCCACAGAGGAAGAGAGGAGTGCAATCCCATACCATCCAAAACAAACAGGGAAAGCACCTGACTGACCCAAAGGAGAAAAAAGAGAGGTGGAAAGAATATTTGTCAGAACTATATAATGAAGAGAAGGAACAAGAACCACATCAGTCAAATTCAGACTTAGTCATTGATGGAATGGAGAGGAGTCTGGAAATTACAAGAGAAGATTTGAGGAGGTGCTTAGATCAATTCCAAACAAAGCTCCAAGGGTAGATGATATACCCATCAAACTACTAAAAGCATCTGGAGAAGCTTTAATTAATCAATTATTCATCTTTGTAAATTGTTGCTATCAAAAGGAATTTGGCCTGCTGACCTTCATAATTATTCCTATACCAAAGAAATGTAAGGCAACAGAGTGTGAACAGTATAGAACCATAAGTTTGATTTCACATGCATCCAAGATTCTGCTTAAGATTATTAAAAAGAGATTGGATTTTAAGGTGGAAGAGGCGTTGGGAGAGTACCAATTTCGATTCAGAAGAGGAAAGGGTACTAGAGATGCGATTGAAAAAAGAATGATCAACAGGGCGTGCTCCCTCTACATATGTTTCAATGATTACGAGAAGGCATTCGACAGAGTGCCTTGGACAAAACTTTTTCCAATCCTAGAGAGACTGCATGGATGATAACAGTATCTAGCTTATCAAAAATCTCTGTGTAAATCAGGAAGCATTGATTTCAATTCAAGAGAGAATGACTGATCCAGTCCTAATAAATAAAGGTGTAAGGCAGGGATGCTTGTTGTCACCTGGCCTTTTTGGTATTTATGCTGAAGTTATTATGCATCAAGCCTTGGGGAGTGCCAACAAAGGAGTTTGGGTTAATGGATAGAGAATTAAGGCCATTAAGTTTGCTGGCGACAAGGCGAGAGTTTCAGGATCAGCCAAATCATTACAGCGCACAATGTCAAAAATACACAAAAATGCAGATATCTATGGAATGAAGATAATTAAAAATAAGACAGAACTAATGGTAATAGGGAAGGTTTCAAAACAGACTTTTCTTAAAATTGAAGGACAAAACATCGAACAAGTTAAATCATTCCGCTATTTGGGTCAAATTATTACTGAAGATGCGAGATGTGAAAAGGAAATTAGAATGAGACTGGGAATGGCGAAAATGGCTTTTAGAGCGAATCAAAGACTACTGACAGCCAAAAATATAGATCTAAAACTAGGAAGAGAATTTTAAAGGCATATGTTTGGCCAGTATAGCTCTCTACAGTTCTGAGACATGAACATTGACTAAGAGGGAAGTGAAAAGGCTGGAGGCATTTGAGATATGGAAATATAGAAGAATGGAGAAAATAAGTTGGCTCGATAGAAAGACTAATGAGGAAGTCTTGGAGAGAGTGGGAGAACCCAGGAATCTGATCAACATGTTAAAGAGAAGAAGAATGTTATAGATAGGACATACATTGTGCCACGGAGGCCCGATTCTGAAAGTTTTGGAAGGGAAAATTCAAGGCAAGGGAGCAAGAAGACGGCCAAGGAATAGTTTTGTGGCGCAATTACTAATACTAGGACATACTATGACTTGAAGAGAATGGTGGAGAACAGAGGGGAATGGAGAAACAAGAGTACATCTACTGAACAACCAGTCCTTGGACTGAGTAACCAAGAAGAAGACATTTTTATTATGTTATAGTAAACTTTAATTCAAAATAACTTATAGTAATTGAAGGTTCACTGCTTAGCATATGATGGAGATACCTTGTGCCTGATGAATCCCCCCAAGCAAAATTTGCTTTTTAATCCTAAAATACTCAAATTTTATTAAGTAATTTTCAGGCCATCCTTTGGTGAGGGTGTGCTTCATTTCAATAATTTAAAAATAATTATTCTATTCCTGTCCTAATTTGAAAGATGGTATACTGATACTGAAAATATTTAGGATGCTATAAAATTATTTTCAAAATTTTAGTTACCCAGTTTTATTTTTTTAATGTTCAAGGTCAAATATCATTTCTGTGACTTTGGAAAGGTCAACATAATTTTTATTTTCAGCACATAATATTAAAGCTTGTATAAAATACTATAAAAAGGCATAGTTTCAACTTTCTACAGAGGGAGAGTCAAAAGTTTTGCAATATTTGCATAAACGCATGTTCTGCTGCGAGTATGTCACATGTTTAAGCTAGTTCAAGTTGCACACTGCAGCAGTCGAAAGGAATATAAAGTGGTAGTCATTGCTGTGAACATCATTTCATTTTTTTCATTTATTCATTTTTCAGTTGCTACAAATTACAATTCAAAATACAAACAATATAATCAATTACAAAAAATGTAGCAACCAGGAGGAGGTGGGAAAAGGCCGTAAGGCCTGACATAGCCCTCCCACCCCTAGTACTAAAAAAAAAAAAAAAAAAAGACACGAACAACAAAGAATAATACAAAAGACAAGTCAAAGGCATATTGAATATAACTGAAAGATTAAATAAATACATGAGTGTATATAGATGCAAGGTCTATCCATAAGCTGTGAAATCAATCCAGCAACCAGATCAGGTCAACTCAGCACTAATTGAGAGACTTGTTAATAAGGTGGTGCTTGAATTTTTTTTTAAATAGGTCAAAATTGTTAATAGATTTTATGTCACAAGGCAAAGAGTTCCAAAGTTTTGGACCCGAATAATTAATATTAATTTTAATTGTTTCTGTCCAAGGGAAATTAGGTATGAGTGTTGATCGATTTCTGGTTTCATAAGTATGAGTACGAATATTTAATGATATTAAGTCATGGTATAAATCATTTTTAATTCTTCTGAACATTATTTTACCAAGATTATAGTCAAATATAATTGTTTTATTTTAAGTATATGCATGTCGTCCTGTCTGCGTTTAGGACGCCTAAAAGATGAACAGCTACAACCAGCTAATTAGAAACTTTTGCTTTACGAGTTTGAACTTGGCCATAAAGTTGCTCAAGCAACATGAAACATTTGGCATGTGAAAGGGGAAGGTTCCCTGGACCACAGCACCACAACCAGATGGCTCAAGAAACATCGCTCAGGTGACAGAAACCTTGTCGATCAGCCAAGGTCAGGTAAATTTCAAACTGTGGATTCGGAGGCTGTGCGTCGGGCCATATCCAACAACCAGCACTCGGAGATTATCAGGGGAGCTGGGCATTTCACAGACCACCATAGTTCGTCACTTTCCGGATTTCTGCAAGGTCTACAGGAACTGGCACCAGCTGAAGCAAACCGCCGAGTGGAAGTGTGCACAAAATTCTTAGAAAACCCGCTCAATGTACGTTTAATCAAGGGAATTGTTATGTGTGATGAAAAGTGTGTCTATTTCCGGAATCCTAACACACAACGGCAGTAGTTGAGCCCGGGCTAGCTTCCTGAACCTGTTGCCACCCATGGGCGCTTCAAGCACAAGGTGATGCTCTGTGTCTGGTGGAATTTTGGGAGAATGATCCATTAAAAATTTGTTCCAGATGGTTGGACCATCAATGCCAACCTCTACTCTGAATAGCTGGAGCGGATGTATGGTGTTTTGGAGGAGAAGTACCTCGCACTGGTGAACAGAAAGGCCGAACCTCTCCTACAGCAGGACAATGCTGGACCTCATACCGCTCGAACAACCCAGGACAAATCTCCAGGAACTTGAATGCATCGAACTGATGCCACACCCAGCATATAGTCTGGACCTTGCCTCGTTGGATTATTACTTGTTCTAGTCCATGGCCCACTTCCTTCACAGGCGGCACTTCAACAACCAGGAGGAGGTGGCAGCTGGGGTGAAGGAATTCTGCTCCTCGAAGGACAAGAACTGGTACTGCCACGGAATTGAAAACTAGCACAGATGGCTGGTGCAACACGATGGCCTATACTTTGAATGCTAGTCAGCTTTCATCATAAAGGTGCGCATGAAGACATAAAGTGATCCAAATATTGCAAAACTTTTGACTCGCCCTCTGTGGTTCTGTTAGGTAAAAAGATCAAGCTGCTCAAATATTGTTCAAAGATTACAATTTTCTGATTTTCAAGGTCATGTAATTTGAAACTGTGAGCAGACAGAGCTGAAATTAGGGATTTATGTATAAATCTTAATACCAAACAGTCACACCAAATTCCAAGGAAATCAAAAGATGTCAGGTTGTGACCCTTGCGAATTTGACATGGAATAAATGACCCAGTAATAGACATCAAATGTTCGTAAGACTTCATTGCTGTTAAAGCCTTTAATTAAAACTAACTGTAATAGTAATAAAAACTTAAACAAGTTTAAAATGATAAAATAATCAGCATTCATGGCCAGAGTTCATTTTTTTTAATTTTAAAGTCTTATATAGCACTTTGTTTTTTATAACAAATATTTCTGCCATTACCATGAGACTTATTTTGTTAGAGGTTCCACTGTAATTATACCAAGGAAAATGTTGATTTTTAAGTGTTTTTAACCTTTTTTTTTTTTTTTTTTTTTTTTTTTTTTTGTAGAAAAATCAAAACAATCTGATTTTTAATGGCCATTTTGTTAATGGAAAATTTGATTTTACAGTTACTAATAATATGGAATGACCACATTAGCTATTCTGATGTCTATGAAATTTGATGATCTCTCAAAAATTTGATAATTGCATCTTTTAAAACAATCTGCAACTTTTGCATGATATCTGTTGTATGGTAAAATATAAACTGGTGGATTATGAAAAATCTATAAATGGTGAAGAAAAAAATCTGATTTTCAAAATTGTTAAGCATGAGTTACTATAAGATGGGTAAGGTATGTATTTAGGATTTTGAAATATTTCAAGCCTTGTGTTACTGTAATTTTCCAAACTCTAAAATGTTATTTGAACTTACTTAAAATATAAAAGGGGAAACAAAAAATACTCATCTTGCATTAAAAATAGCATCAGAAAAAGTATAACATTTACTTATTTTATTATGGTGTTTTATTGTTAAACACACACTGTTTACTTTTATCATACTATCAATATGCAGTTATGCTTCATAGAGCATATAACACTATATAGTAGGCTAATTCTATGCCACAACACTAAAACAGGTCAAGCATTTTGGAGCCAGTGAGGCAGCTACACTAATTTGATTTAAAAATGTTTTTATAAAGAAACACAAGCTTGGCTGCTTAGTTTTGATTGCACTAAACCAAATGTAGAAAAAATCTTTTCCACAGAAGCTGATGATGCAGTTGCTGTAAGTAGCTGCTGGAGAACTTCAAGGATGTCATCATCAGTAGTGGTATATCACTTTGAACAGCATGTGTCTTCCACCAATCCAGTGGCCTTACAGAGTCACAACCTCTGCTTCAAACAGAAAATCATGAAATAGACCCCATTTTGCTTGAAAGTTTATCAAGACAAGCACAATTGATTCTGAATATTTCACCAGCAAAATGTAGTGATTCCCCCCCCCCTCTCTTCAGCAATTAAATGACTTCCAGTATAACATGGATCGAATAGATAAGCGAAAAAGTATGGAGGTCCCAAAGCTTGACAGTAGTGTGCCAAAAATGATTTCATATTGGCTTTATAAAGCTTTCCATCCTTTAAGCTATCTTCCAGGTGTGAACAGCAGCTGAAATAGAGAAGGTTTTCTTCTGAACCACATCAAGTGCTACTGAAATATGTTTAAGGCAATTTAGTAGATATTCAACACTTCTCTTCAGTCCAAAATTAGCAACTTATTATCACATTCATATCAATATTACTCCTTTCTTCTTCACACACCTTCATTACAGTTTTTAGATATTCAATAAGCAGTCAGCCATTGTGTTCCAATATCCATTTTGAGGTAGACAATTCTGTCCACTTTCTTGTTTGTACTTCACACTTGCATAATGGTTATTTCAAAAATATTTTACAATCACAACTATCTGCTCCTTAACATTTGGAATATTTAAATCTTGTGCAAGCAAATTTAATAGATCAGCTGCGCATCCATATGTTATAAGATCGAGTTTTCTATCTTTCTGTAATTGTGTGTGCATACTCTTCACATTACCTGTGTTATCTGTTACTAGTGGCACTATCAATTTGTTTCTCATATCTGGAAAGCACATTTCAACATGCTTTCTCGTTCTTGCAAATAATCCCATGATTTGCTTTCTACACTTTTTACGCTTTGCTTTTACTCCTTTTCCTGAAATGTTGGCTCTTCAGTAAAATAATACCAAATGACATCTTTTTCCCTACATGCCATTTTCTTTCCCTTTGCAAAATTATCTCACTATCTGTGCTCTGCAGCTTCAGAGAACAAATATTTGTAGCTTTGTGCAGTGAGGACAAAATATTCAATATTACTACTTCACTTATATGGAATGCACAGCCACCCTCTGTCCTTAACCAGTGGCAAAGTCAAAAACTAATCCCATTCCTCCACTCCCAGTGTTTCTTTTGCTCCTTCAACCCCCTTTTTTACCCTGAAGAGACAATGTACCTAGTCTTACCATAAATACTGTTACAAAGTATCAATGAAGTAAAAGAAATTTAAAGATATTTTAATATACCTGCAATATGATGTAAGAAGTACCTTTGTGAATACATGGTACCAAAAATTGCATCCTTTTGCCTTCACACAGTCCTTCAGTCTCTGTGGCCACTCATCAATAGCTTTACACAGGGTCTCCACAGGGACCCTGCTACTGCCCCATGCCAAAAAGCATTTGAGACTGTAAATACTGGGTGTCTCTTTCTGTAGGCTATATCTTCCAGTGTGTCCCACAGCTTGTAGTCCAATAGATTGAGGTCTGGGCTGCTTGAAGGCCAATCAGCTAGAGAAATGAAGTTGCCTGAAGGTACTCCTAGGTTGACTGGGCCTTGTGGGTAGGTGCATAATCCTGCTGTAAGCTCCACTGTTAGTTTTGGAAGAGAGTGTGACTCACATTTTTGACCACTAGCTCCAAAACCCTGTCCTGGTTGACTTTGGTTGATGTTTTCACTTCTTTCTCACAGAAATGGAGCTCTGTGGTACCCTTGTAGGAGACTCTCTACCAAACCATGACAGAAGCAGGATGATGGCCCCTCATGATCTTTGGAGGTTTCTTCTGAGCTTCTTGTGAGATTGACGCATACACCCTGTCATTTTGGCAGCTGAAAGCCTCTTCAATAGTGATCATTCTTTTGTCACAGAAAATTATCTGTCTGTGGCGATTGTCTGTGTAATGCTGCAGGAAATGTTTCGCTTTTAGCACCCTCTGCTGCTTCAGTTGTGGGGTGAGGAAGTGCCCTGTACGCAGCCAGTAAGCTCTTACCCTTAGGTCACTCCGTAGCACCTTAGACATTGACATTCTTGAAATGTTCAGCTCACGAGCCATCATCGATTGTTTTCTGAGAAGATTTCATCAAATATGGGCTGCCTTTGCTTTCAACAGGTGAGCAGTCCTCACAGTATGCGGCCAACCCTTTCTGGGGCGGTCAGCGATAGTTCCAGTCTCAAGGAACCTTTTTATGGTCTGGTAGACAAAAATTCAGCTGATTTTCAGCTTCTTCAACATGTTGAAAATCTCAGAAGCTGATTTTCTAACTTTGTGCAGTGCTATTACAGCAACATGATTCTCATAATCACCCCACTTCATGGCAAGTACATCACGAAACATGTTATCTCCTCTGTGACTGAAAATGCCTTCACTTAGTGGAAACTTCTGCTCCCTTTCATGCTGTTTTTTATTACCCTAGTAAAGTTGCCATCTTTTCACGTGAATATTACCGTTTCTGACAAGCTGTTGCAGTTACTGTCGTACATCATTCCTTCAGTTTTTTGGCCTACGGCTGATTCTCAAGGTTTGGGCTTTTGTTAACTTGGGACTGATGGTACGTGCCTCCACAATACTCCCAGCCCCACAAATCATTAAGTTGTTTGACGTATTGTTCCCTAATGGCCTAACCCCGGTTGAGACCAGGCGACGAGGTTACTCCAACTAAAGTAAAGTTAATGCTGTTGCTGTGACACCTGATCCCCTCATCGGGGAAAAAAAGGGAACCAAAGGAAGAGGTTTTTTGCTTTGACAACAAAATATTTAAGAAAATTCTCATCTATTTTTTTGTTTTATGTTTTGTTTTTAAGTGGAAAAATATTACATCGGTAAAGGTAATTTAATACAAGAAAAGGTTTATTTTTATTGGAAGGGCTTTGGGGGCGGGGCTTGAGCCCCCAAAAATTGGTCTAATGACGCCACGGACAGCTTACAAGTGTCCCATCTATTAACAGCAAACAATGAAACGGTACATCAAACCCCACCTGTGTCATGAAGGGTTAAGCTAAGAGGGAAGTGTTCACTCTCCTCCTTATTGATATAACTAAGGTGGCTAAGGCATCAATAAACTGACATGTTGATTAAATTCAACACTGCTGTTGCTTTATTCTCTCATGAAAACAACTTAAAAGAGTCACAGAAATGAAGCCAGCTGTAGCATGGACAAGAGTTGTGCTGTCAAAATTTACTTTCACTGGGAAAAGAAAAGAGGGTGCTTGTTCTGTTGATTTATACGGCTAAGGAAACCTGAAGTGAGTTGGAAGAATTTAATTTTTGTATTCCTTACAGTCTTCATATTTCTATTATTTATTTTTTTATTAGCAGTTTTTATTTTTCCAGTTGTTTATCAGCAGCAGATACATATGCATCACAAAGCTTTACTATTAGATTGAAAGTGTAGCTTCTGAAAGCACTACAATCAAAGTTACTGATAGTGTTAAGTTTTACTTAGTGTTGATGTATCAAATGTCTCAGTTTTCTGCAGTCTTGGCACCAGAGTTTTATCCAGGAATTTTATTGGAGGGGTGTTTGATGAAAGGGAATTTTTTGAAGGCTGAAAAATTTTATAATGAAATATTTTGGGTTTAAATATAGGATTTAAAATGGGAATACCTCAAAAGTGGGGAACTGCAGAATTTTTTATAGTTAAGAATGGTTAAAACCAGGAATCATTTTTCCAAATTACATGCACCTTTTTCTGCTGTGCAAAGTAACCATGTAATTGTGCTGTTTTACTTTTTTTTTATCTCTCGTGGCTAAATGCTTTCCTAAACAAGGCTAGACAAAGATGGGTTCCTGAAATAGTATACTGACATTTTCACAAATCTTGGTGCATGCTGAAATGATTCAACAGTGCAACGGCAAAAAGTATGTGCCGCCCTGGTGGCGCAGTGGTCTAAGCGATAGCTATTGACCATTCGTCTGCAGTGGGTCCGGGCTCGAATCCCGGTGAGGCATGGATGTTGTGTTTGTCTTATGGCACTGGCTCTCTCTCTCTCACCCTTTCCTGGAACCAGTGGCCCTAAATTAGGAACGGGCAACTGCTTATAGCCCACTGAGTTGTTCACTGTGGTCGTTAAACCCCAAATAAAAAAAAATGACGTGTGCAACAGATTAAACTGCAAAACCATACATACGTCTCGTGGTTAAAATGATTGACTTTAAATATATGCTTTAAGCAAAAATAATAATAAGAAAATAAAAAAGTGACATATTAGACTGCTATATACATAGACTTCAAAGGGTGGGGTGTGGGGGGACACATTGTGGTACAATATTACTTCAAGCCAAAGCTGAGAAAATTCATGTAAATGCTGACTGCTGTATGATAGCAAAAAGACTAATGCAAAAATTAAATAAACTTATACACTGATATAACTTTGCATTAAAAACACCCCCCCCCCATTTTACAGATTCAGAGCAATAATGAAATACCATGTGATATTGTCACATGCAGCTACTGTAAATTGTGCACACCTCATTTGTACGTAATCAGTAAACATTTACCAGTAATGCGGAAATGTGGTGACCTAAGCCAATTTGACTGCAGCCAGATAATGGGTGCCTAGAGTGCAAGTACCAGTATCTCTGAAAGAGCAGCACTTGTTGACTGATCCCATACTACTGTATCAAGGTGTACCAGTACTGGATTAACCATGCACAGACATCCAGTAGACAGGCTCGCATTGGTCAGCCACACTTTTTGGTTGCTCCCGTACTACTGTATTAAGGGCTGGATTGACGATGCACAGATATCCAGCAGAATGGCTCACATTGGTCAGCCACACTTGTTGGCTGTCCCTGTACTACTGCATCAAGGGTTTACCAGGACTGGATTAACCATGCAAAGACATCCAGCAGAAGGGCTCACATTGGTCAGCCACACTTGTTGGCTGCTCTCGTACTACTGTATCAATGGTGTACCAGGACTGCATTAACCATGCACAGACCTCCAGCAGACGGGCTCACATTGGTCAGCCACAGTTGTTGGCTGTTCCCGTACTACTGTATCAAGGGTGTACCAGGACTGGATTAACCATGCACAGACATCCAGCAGAAGGGTTTACATTCGTCAGCCATGCACGGTTGATCCTAGAGGTGAGCATCAGGTGCCACGACTGGTATCTCAGCAACGACATGCAACAGTCACCCAGCTCACTCACAAGAATGACAGCTGTGCACTTCAACCTATTTCCACACATACTATGCACCATATTTTGCTTCACCTGGGGTTCCACATCTGGAGACCAGTGAAGGGTACCCATGATTGTGCCCAGTCATCTCAAACACCACGTATGGGCCAAGGAACATTGGAAATAGGCCCTCGACAGATGGAAGAAGGTCATCTGGAGTGATGAGTCCCATTTCCTGCTGCACCAAGCTGATGGCCAGGTTTGCATTTGGTGTAAACAACATGCAGCTCTATCCCCTGGTTGCACAGTGGGGTTACACCAGCAGGTGGAGGTGGCTTCAGGTGTGGAGAGCTTTTTCCTGGCTAGCCCCAAGTCTGTTGGCTATCATCCCACAAACACTGAATGGTAGATGCTGCAGGGACCTGTTAGCCGACAATCTCCATCCATACATGCAGGAAGTTTACTAGACCACAGTGCCATCTTTTAACAGGATAACATACCATGTCATCAAGCTGATAAAACTATTTAGTGGTTGGAGGAACACGACAACGAATTCGCCACATTGCCTTGGCCCTCATACTCCCCTGTCTGTAACCCCATTGAACATAGGTAGGATATGCTAGAATTGGGTGTGAGAACTACTGATCCTCCTCCACGGAATGGGCATGAACTGACAGCTGCTGTAGTGGCCACCGGTCAAGCGCATGGAGGATGTTCATCTTGTAGAATCTGTTCCTAGGCATCTGTGATTGCTCAGAAAGATGGGCCAACACATTATTAGGTCAGTGTTCTTAATGCAAAGCTAACTTAGTGTGTGTGTGTGTGTGTGTGTGTGTGTGTCATACACCTCCAACTGGAGGGGGATGTATAAATCTCCGCTTGGACACAACTAGAGCTTCACTGACCTGATGGTAGAGATCTTTTAAGATTCAGAGCAACACAGAAGGTAATGTTTTTTTTTTCCACACAAAAGTTGGGTAACCTTAGATTATACTCCACTTTTGTATTGCCATGTATCGGCATCATGGGTGGGGGTCTGGACCCCTTCTGGAATTTCATGACCCCCTCACTAGGAGTCTTCCTAAGAAACATAAAATATGTGATTGACATATGATTAATTGTATTTTTTTTTACAAAGATTTCCTGGAGAATGTAGCCACGCTTCACAGTTTTCTGGAAAGCACTACAAGTGCAATTTTGAAAATTGATTTTGCACAAGTAAGTTGAAAAGTTAACTCAACTTTTCTTTAAAGAAAGATTGGTAAAGAATTCTTTAAAGCAATAATCAAGGTAGTTTTCCCCTCTCTCTTCCTCTCTGTACTTTCTTTTCTTTTTTATCATCATACATTTTTTGAAGAACTCAATCAATCGCCAGTCGATCTATTTTCCACAATCAGGTGCCATTGTGAAAACACAAATTTGTCAGTGACTGAGATCGAACCTTCACCTCCTCGCTTCAGAGCTAGTTGTTCTAACCGATTAAACTCCACCGATGGAATGTATCGCCACAGATTTGTCGTCTTGACGTGTACTTTATCTCTGTAGTGCGTAATAAAATATGGGTACAGAAATTACACAAATTTGTCAGTGACTACTGAGATCGAACCTGCACCTCCTCGCTTCAGAGCTAGTTGTTCTAATCGACTAAACTCCACCGATGGAATGTATCGCCACAGATTTGTCGTCTTGACATGTACTTTATCTCTGTAGTGTGTAATAAAATATGGGTACAGAAATTACACAAATTTGTCAGTGACTACTGAGATCGAACCTGCACCTCCTCGCTTCAGAGCTAGTTGTTCTAATCGACTAAACTCCACCGATGGAATGTATCGCCACAGATTTGTCGTCTTGACATGTACTTTATCTCTGTAGTGCGTAATAAAATATGGGTACAGAAATTACACAAATTTGTCAGTGACTACTGAGATCGAACCTGCACCTCCTCGCTTCAGAGCTAGTTGTTCTAATCGACTAAACTCCACTGATGGAATGTATCGCCACAGATTTGTTGTCTTGACATGTACTTTATCTCTGTAGTGCGTAATAAAATATGGGTACAGAAATTGCTTCACCTCTCACAATCTGTCCCAAGCCATATGCTTTTTCCTCCTAGGGTAGATACAATATATCAGTGTTTCCTTGATGTTTGTGTTTTCACCCATCTTCTTTATGCAGAATGCCTGTGGGTAGTGGGAAAGAACTGAAGATATTTGTTTGGGCCCTGGGCTTAACGTCAATTTCAAAGTGTCTGAGTAAGAACTTGCCCCAGCCATTTTGACAACAGACATTTGACCTAAGGGATATGTAATTGCAATACTGAATGGCTGTTTCCCTTCCATGTGTAATTAAGCATTCACATATAACTAGCTTATTTGGTCTGCACATTTATTAGCTCCAATAAACATGTGAAATCTTCAGATACACGTTTTAATTAATTTATGGGTCTTGCAATGGTCGCATGATGAAAGGGTTCTGGTGTGCTTTATGATGTAAAATGTTTCGTACTTCGCAGCGTGAAACGTGAAGGAATTTTCCGATCACAGCACCTCTTTTTAAGTCTTTAGCTTCCCATTGAGTCCGGTGCCTGCAATTTAGCAGGCGGATGCTACAAGGCAACAAACTTGCTTTGGAATGCACTGTTTCCTAAATATTAGTTGACTGGTGATAACACCTTTTCAATTGTGCCTAGCATTTTCTAATATTTGTTTTCAATTTAGCTGTTCAGGTTGGGTATGGAGTTTTGTTGGAAAATGAAAAGATCCATTAGTATTTTGAACATTTTTTCCAAAAACGGTCCATAAACCTAAAACTGGTGAAAGGGGATGCTGAATCTGCAAAATAAATAATGTGTGTCAGTTTTAACTTATTCTCTGTTTTCTGTCATATTTACACATTACTGCCCTCGAGAAATGTACAGTTATACATGTTAACATGTGTAAAGTCTGTATAAATAAATAAATAAATAAATAAATAAATAAATAAAGTAAACAGAAGTATTGAAGCTTTTATGAAACAAATAATATGAAGTGAGATTAAGATGCATTGTTTGACAAATCTTTTTAGTATAATTTCGTAAAAAATTACTGAAACCTGTAATCAGTGATGTAGGTCTAATAAAAAAAATACCATGGCGGTAAAGGGATTAGTTAGTATATGGAATTTCCTGAGAAAAAGTCCAAAATACTAATTTTGTATGTTTTATTATTAATTTTATTAAATCTTATCATTTAATAATCTTTATAAATTTTAATTAAAATTGCTTAATTTGAGTAATTTTCAATAATATAAAGAATGTCATCAAGGATTCCCACTTCCGTTCAGCCAGTGTCAATTGAAACCTCAAAAGTATATACGAATGACACGGAAACCTTCTGTATGAAATTTCATGTCAATCAGTTTAGCTTTTGAATAATTGTGACACAAAATGCAGACAAGTATATACATCATGCACACACTCAAAGACATAAAGAAAGTTTGTGAGGGGAAATGTTTGGAGGTAGTTCATTTTCATCAAAATATATTGCTTTGAAACATTGAAACAAACTGAAATTTTCAATATTTAGTTTGCTGATTTTGTATTTTCTCACTCTTTTAAAATGACCTGTTGGTTAAATTTTTGGTCCAAAGCATTCACTTGAAATGTACTGAAATATATATAAATACATGAGGCTTAATTTGCATATCTACGTCTTTGACTGCATTTTTTCACTGTATGCCTCGGTGAAGGGAAGATACCTGATACAATGCTATTGTGATCTTGCTACATAAGAAAGGGAACAACTGGGACCTCAGGAATTACCATCAACCTCCTATGAGTTGTTTCTGAAATCTTCACTGAGGTATTGTTGCATCGCTTGAAGGAAACACTGGACTTGGCTCAATCAAATGAGAAGCTGGCTTCAGGAATGACTACAGCACAATAGGTCACATCCATGTACTGAGAGAACTATAATTGAAAGAACGAACGAATATGTTCTACCACTGTGTATGGCTTTTATTGATTACGAAAAGGCTTTTCATCCTATGAAACCATCAGCAGGTTTTTGAGCAACTTTGAAATCCTGCAGTGTTGCAGATATGTACATCAGTATTATTAATAACATCTATGAAAATGCAAGCACAATAGTTCAACTGTTCAAGGACACCGCACGTAAAAAAATTGTAAAGGAAGTGAGACAAGGTGACATATCTTCCAAGATCTTCAATCCCACATTGCAGAATATGCTTCAATAATTGAACCAGAAAGACAAATAGATAAAGATCAATGGAAATTATTTAACCTATTTTCATTTTGCTGGTGACTCATTTTTGCAGATACCTCCTCAGAGCTAAAATTCATGATCCAGGAACTTGCTGACAAGATCAAAGAAGAAAGCATAAAAATGATCTTACAGAAGAAAAAAAATTGAGGAAAAATGCTTTTACAAAATTTGAAAGTTGATGGGGCAGAAGTAACCGATGCCTACATTTACGTTGAACAACAAATATCAAACGAGGGCCTCATAGAAGAACAAATAAAATAGGAGTATAAAACTCGTCTGGAGGGTATTTTTAAGAAACAGTAAAATTTTCAACAGCAGCTTACCATTATGTTTTAAAAGAAGTGTTTAATAAATATGCATACTTCTAGTTCTTCCTTATGGATCGGAGACATGGACAGTAACAAAAAACAACATACAGAGGATGCAGACAACCCAAAGATGCGTGTGAAGGTGCATGCTTGGTGTTATCGGAAAAGTAGCACAAGGATTAGAAAAATGACAAGAATTGATGACATGATGATCAAAGTGAAGACTCTCAAGTGGCAATGGGCTGGCCATGTTGCTATATGAACTGACTGACCACCGTTGAACTGAATTTTTTTATTGGATATCAAGGGACACGAAAAGACCCAGAAGAATACCGTGTGGGTGATGGGTGGATAAAATTCGAAAGTGCACTGGAGTGATTTTGGGAGAGATGGGCTCAAGACAAAATGTTGTGGAAGAGACTTGGGGAGACTTTCATCCAGCATTGGATTGATGATGGCTGTTGGTGATTATATGAACGAGTTTATATATGTATCTTACGTCTCTCTCACCGTCTCCTCTTTTTTCTTTGTTGTTTTTTATTGTTTTAGCTCTCGGAGAAGTTGGACCCTGGTCCTTCCTGAAATTATTAAGTTCCACCGCTCGTGATCAGCATCCTGTGTTTTGCAAGCATTGTGTGTGAGCAGAGCAGTTTCTGCGTGAGCCACTAATATAGTTTTTTGACTTTCTGTCAGATCCTCAGCAGGGTTTTTAATTTTTTTTTTTTTTTGGAATTGCATATTAATTTTAATTAATTACCGGCACATGCAGGAATTTGTACCCCCCCTCCTTTTGTTTCTAGAACCGCCACTGTATGAAACAATACCTCGCCGAATCATGGAGCACCAAAAACGCATAGCACCTAACAAAAAGTGAAATAAAAAAAAAAGAAATGGAAAATTTATCGCCACCCCGGGGACTTTTCGTCCGAGATGGGCCCGGTTGAATAATGAGTGCAGTATTTGTCTGATGGTGCTGACTTTATTCCCCTCCCCTTCCTGGGAACCAGTGGCACTAAATTAGGTTAGGCCCCGTCCTAATTTAGGGCTTTAGAAAATTGCTCATGGTCCGTGGCGCACTCATTGGGGGTGGGCCACGCCCCCCCCCCATGCGGTATCATTTGGTCCTTCGTTCTTTTTTATTGGCTGCTTATTTTTAAATATATATTTCACGAATCATTAGAAACGCACTTTGATATTTTGATATGACGGTGATATTTTTACCGCTGCTTAATATTTTTGGAAGTGTTTTCTCTAAAGTATTTTGATTTGCATCCTCAATAATTTGGGCCACTTCCATAAAGAAATCTTGAGTACGCGAATGCTCATGGTAATCTTTAAAATTCGAAACGCCGCCCCGGTGGCGCAAGTGGTCTAGGCGATGGCCTCTGATCATTCGTCCAAACGGGGTCCGGGTTCGAATCCCGGTGAGGCATGGATGTTGTGTTTGTCTTACGGCACTGGCTCTCTCCCTTCCCTGGAACCAGTGACCCTAAATTAGGGACGGGCGACTGCTTATAGCCCGTCGAGTTGCTCACGGTGGTCGTTAAACCTTCAATAAAAAAAAAATTCGAAACAGAGAAAAAAAAAAAGTGGTGAACATTTCAAGAAAAATATTCTACATGTGAAAAGTGACTTTAGCGACAATATCATTCCAACCTTTTCTGCGTTCCCATTGAAAAAACGATCATTCCAACGTTTTCTGCGCCCCCATCTGTTCAAACGATATTGAAAATCTGAGCTAGAAGCTCCTGTTGTGTTCTACGGGTGTTAAGAGAATTCATGAAAACAAATATTTGGGGTGTTCAAAGCTTTGATCAAGCCAAATACAGTTTCAGGATAAATTAAAATGCTGCGTGTGATGTTTTTCTATTTAATTTTTGTTTTCGTAAAGAAGTATTATACTTGGAGGGGCAGGATTGGCGCCTAAACGGAAGGGAATTATGACTGTGTGATCAAGATTCAGAGCTCCGAAATTCTGCCATTAATTCAGAATTTTTTACTTTCATCCAAACATTCGTTAATTTTAGTCGAAAAATTTGGAAACGTTTCTACAAAATGAAAGGGAAGATGTTTATTTTGATTTTTTTTTCTTCAGTGCAATTTAACGAGACAAAAAAAAAAAAAAAAAAAAAAAAAAGATGACGCATTTAAAAAAAAATGGATGAGGGACTGAGATTCGGATTTTTGGTGCAAAAGCGGTTTTAAAGAACACGGAGGTAGCCAAATCCATGACCCAAATACTTAAAAAGATCGGCCTGCATGCACCTTATCCTTCTGTTAGTTCGAGGAGAGTCACGATGTATGACGTAGCTCTGTTTGTAGCCCTTTCTGTGCACGTCGAATCCGGATGTTTTCATGGAAATCTCTCCATGTTCAGCTGCTCAACGAAGCTGCGTCATGATGACGTTAGGTATTTTACGACAAAATCAGACCTTCAGCTCGGTGGCAGATTAATCAGGTTTGGATTGGTTGTGTTTTCTTCTCCGTTCAGCTGGATAACGAAGTCACTATAACCTTCAAACCTCGCAATGGATAATTTAGGAAAACAAGCAATTCATGGCTAATAAAAGGAAGCGGTCGTTCAAATTTTGTTCCCAAACCGGCTGGATATAGTGAGAGTGAGAAGCATCCCCTTCAACTTTTTGTTAAGTAGGGACCGTCTCCCAGAACTTTTGACGTCAGTTTGTCACTCGACATCACCTGCGGCGGAACGTTGGAGACGGGGGGGGGGGGTGTCCGGACACCCTTCCCCTGGAATTTCATGGTACCCCCCTCATTGGGCCCTTTCTACGAAAGATGTCTGGTTCACATATTATGAGTGATCGTTTTTTCAGGACGATTTCCTGGAGACAGCCACCACGCTATGCAGTTTTCTGAAGAACGCTTAAAGTACAATTAAAAAATAAATGATTTTGCACAAATAAGATGAATAGAACTCGGTGATCTGTTTCTCTTTAAAAAAAAAAACAAGATTTTTATTTGGTTGAAGGTTTAAAAACGACCACCATGAGCAACTCAATGGGCTAGAAGCAGTCGCCTGTTCCGAATTTAGGGTCACTGGTTCCAGGGAAGGGAGAGAGCCAGTGCCGCAAGACAAACACAACATCCATGCCTCAGCGGGATTCGAACCCGGACCCTTCTCGGACGAATGGTCATAAGCCAGCGCTTAGACCACTGCGCCATCAGGGCGGCCAAGAATTTTTTAAATTATTTCAAAGCAATAACCAGGGCGAGTTTTATTTCTCCCACTTTTTAACCCCCCCCCCCCAAGTCCGAATGTGTCTAACTCGAGATCAGAAACCAGTACATCTGCCAAATAAATAACTGAACAAAAAAATAATTCGAACTCAAATTAAGCGTTAAGTATGCTGCTGCTTGTTGTACACAGGTTTTTCTTGGAGTTTTGTCACATAGAACAAGAACGAGCCTGGAAGAATGTATGTGTTCTTTTGCTGCGGACCCTCAAATGACAATAGTCTGGACATATTGTTAGAACTGACCACTGTTGAACAACTGAAATTTTAGATTGAATACCAAAGAGCAGGAAAAGATCCAGAAGAAGACCCCGTGGGAGATGGGTGGATGAAATTCGGAATGCTGGAGTGACACTCTCAAGGCAAAGTTTTGGAAGGCACTTCAGGAGACCACCCATCAGTGGATTGATAATGGTTGGTGATAATTTAAGGGCACATATATGTAGATTTTTTCAAATGGGTGGAGGGTGATAAAAGAAGGAAGTTTTTGAAATCCATCAGGACAAAATAAAAGTTAATGCAAAATAAAAGAAAAAAATTAAAGCATTATTTTTTAATGTAAGTTGGCCGGTGGCGCAGTGGTCTAAGCGATGGCCTCTGATCATTCGTCCGAACGGGGTCCGGGTTCGAATCCCGGTGAGGCATGGATGTTGTGTTTGTCTTACGGCACTGGTTCTCTCCCTTCCCTGGAACCAGTGACCCTAAATTAGGGACGGGCGACTGCTTGTAGCCCATTGAGTTGCTCACGGTGGTCGTTAAACCTCCAATCAAAAAAAAAAAAAAAAAAAATGATGTAAGTTGATGCATTTTTATTAAATTAAGGCATTTTTTTCTAATGTAAGTCGCACTTTAACAAAAAAAAAAAAAAAAAGAGAAACACTTAGGGGTCGGGCAAGGCCTTGCCCCCTAAATACCCTGGGTGATATGTACGAGTATATATATTTATATATCCTGCAGGTTTTTAGCACGTCTTTTGTAAAAAAAGATCGTGCTTCTGTTATCGGTTTGTCCGTCCGTCCGTCTGTACCCACGGTATCTCTGCAACTATTAGTCCGATTTGAAAAATTCTTTTTGCATTCGGAAGCTTGAAATATGCGAATGATGATCCTTCATTTCTTTTTTTATTTTACGATGTACAATTTTGCCGCTAGGGGGCGTAAATGCAGATGTCGAATTCAAAATTACGTTTTAATCCACATATTTGCTTCTAAACATCTGATTGAAAAAAAATGTTTTATCTTTCGATTCCATTTATGTCGAAGAGTGTTTTAGATATAGTTTCCTTTGCAAATTACGCATAGATTTTCCTCTAGGGGGCGTAAAAGTAAATTACATTTTTTCCGATAACTCTTCTAAAACTCCGATTTGAAAAATTATTTCTACACCGGATACAGCTAGCTCCTGATGGAAAATCTTTTGCATATAATTTCGCATTTTTGGTAAAAAAAATACTTTGGCCACCAGGGGGCGTAAACCTTAATTTCCACTTCTGATGTATTTGCAGCAAAATATGAGCTTCTAAATTCTCGATTGAAAAAAATGTCGTTTGTGGACCGATACTGCTCGTGTCGACAAACCTTTTAGAAACATTTTCTTCTTAAAATAGTGCATGCTTTCTGCGCCAGGGGCCGTAGACGTATATCTTATTTTTGTCAATATCTCGACTTCTAGGAGTCCGATTTAAAAAATTCCTTCTTTGTTGGATAGTGTTTCTAGTGGGACATGTTTTTCCTATAAATTCAAAATTTTCAAGTAATTCATAGACTTTCCGCTCGGGGGCGTAAAGGTAAATTGCGTTTCCCACTATTTCTCTGCTTCTAAACCTCCGATTTAAAAAATTCCTTCTGCACCGGATACAGCCCCTGATGGAAAATCGTTTGCACATAATTTCTAATTTTTGTAAAGAACTGGTATGGCCACCAGGTGGCGTAAGTCTTAGTTTCCGCTTCTGATGTATTTGCAGCAAAATATGAGCTTCTAAAATCTCGATTGAAAAAAAAAAAAAAAGTCTTTTGTTGACCGATGCTACTCATGTCGACAAACCTTTTAGGAACACTTTCTTCTTGAAATAATGCATGGTTTCTACGCCAGGGGGCGTAGATGTATATCTTATTTTTGCCAATATCTCTACTTCTAAAAGTCCAATTTGAAAAATTCCTTCGTTGTTGGATAGTGTTTCCGATGCGAAATGTTTTTCCCATAAATTCAAAATTTTCACGTAAATCATTTAAGACTTTCCGCTAGGGCGCATAAAGGTAAATTGCGTTTTCTGCTCCTAAAACTCCGATTTGAAAAATTCTTCCTGTATCGCATACGAGACCTGATGGAAAATGTTTTGTAAAGAATGGTTTGGCCACCAGGGGTCATAAGTGTTAATTTCTGCTTCTGATGTATTTGTAGCAAAATCTGGGATCCTGAAAACTCGACTAAATTTTTTTCTTGGACCGATACCGCTCATATGGATAAACCTTTTGAGAATACTTTCTTCCTAAAATAATGCATGGTTTTCCCACCAGGGGACGTAAAGTCACATCTTATTTTTGTCAATAACTCTGTTTCTAAGAGTTCGTAAGCTCAAGATTCCGTTTACTCCAATATCTGAGGGAAAAAAGACCCGATTGGAAAACTTCTTTCTTCCGTCAGATACTATTGTTTTCCATACCGGTTCCATTGCCTTTGAATAGCTTTGATAAATTTAATTTGCGTCAGAACGGATTCAAAAGACGTGCTTATTACACCCGAAAATTCGGTGTCATCTTTCTTGTTTTCTCTGTCGTCTTTCTTCTTTTATAGTTTTAGCTCTCGAAGAAGTTAAACCCCTTCTGAAATTATTACGTACCGCAGCCCGTGTCTGGCATATTATGCTTCCCTAAATTTTTGTTTTAATTTTAAAAACTCATTACTTCTAGAATTAAAATTAAAATTCAAAGTATTTATAATTGAATACTATATTTTTCTAATATGTTAGGTTTGGCTTCATGCCAATGTGCATGATGTCATGGAAACGGGATCTGTTGGATGACATGGATGGGCAAGGCAAGATCTGAGCTCTCCGTCGTTGTACCCTTGCTAATATTCCTAGCTTGCTCCGGATGTCTTATGCAATCTGCAGACCCAGAGCGGCCCTCCAATTTTATGGCATGTCATTCAGCTAAGCCCCCCCCCAGTTTGATAATCTCATCGTTAACCACAGCGAAAACGACTGCTGGCAGCAGCTTTTGAGGTTGAAGCGTTGGCTTATTTCTTCTGTGCGTCGGTTGTGTGTATTAATATATCATCAACCATTATCCCGTGCTGGATGAAGCTCTCCCCAAGTCACTACCACAACTCCCTGTCTTAAGTAATTCACTTCCATGTCACTCCGGCATGCTTTCGAATTTCATCCACTCATCTTCCACGTGGCTTCTGAATCTTTTTCATGTCCTTTGGCATCCAGTAAACTATTTCAGTCGTCCAACGGTGGTCAGCTTTATGTCCAGCCCATTTCCATTTCAGGAGTTTTACTTTGATCATGATGTCATCAACTCCCGTCATTATTTTCCACATTTATGAGTTCCTCTTCCCATCATTTCTGATTACATCCTCCATGCTTGTTTGATTTGTTTGCAGCATCTACACACCGAAGAGCGAAAACATTATGACAACCTGCCTAATACACTGGCGTGCAAAAATTAAGGACGAGACGGTTTTTCGAATGTAACGTCGTGCAGAAGTGCTCCACATCGACTCAAATCATACCATAAGATCCCCAAGATGTAAGAATATGGGACAAGTGAGCAAAACCGTCCAAACAAGGAATCCGAAGGATACAAAGGCACTTTATTGAAAAGGTAGCTTCGAGCACAACTGGACAGAAGACAGAAACGTCCATGTGACAGGCGGCTGCCAAGAATAATTCTGTCTTTAGTAGGGGATATGATCACCCTTGACTGCGTTGTAGGATTTACATTGTCTGTCCATGCTGAGGACAAGGTTGTCAAGGAGCTGTTGAGGCATCGCGGCCCATTCCTCTTGTAGCACCAATCGCAGCTGCAGAATCGTTGCTGGCTGCTGGTGACGTGCTGCCAAGCGTCTCCCAAAAAGGTCCCACACGTGTTCGATTGGATTTAGGTCCGGGGACCTTGCTGGCCAATCCATGCGTTGAATATCTTTACTCTCCAACAGTTCTGCGACAGCCACTGTACGATGAGGTGTAGCGTTGTCGTCCATGAAGAGGAACTCAGGACCCACAGCACCTCTAAACAGACGCACGTGAGGCAGGAGAACCCCTGTACAATAGCGGACACCAGTGACTGAGTCTGCGTGGAAGATGTGGAGGTCAGTACTGCTACCAAGCATGATACCGCCCCAAACGAGAATTCCGCCACCTCCAAACCGGTCCCTTTTGATGATGTTGGAGGTGTGATTGCGTGTTCCCTGCTCTCCAGATGTGTATACGTCCAGAATCGCTCGTCAGACTAAATCGGCTCTCATCCATAAAGAGAACTCGACCCCATTGCTGATGTGTCCAGTTCTTATGTTCCTGGCACCACAGAAACCGCCGTCTCCGATGAGCAGGCGTTAATGGCACACACCGTACAGCAGCATGACGTATGCAGCATCGTGTAAATAGACCACCTTTGTGCAGCCTCCTGGCCACGGTACAATGCGATAACGGACGTCCACTTGTCTGTTGCATGTGTCTGCCGTCTGTCTCTTCTCGCCTGTAGCACAATATACCGGTCGTCCGCCGCCGTGGTTTCTCGTGGACGACCACTGCTAAACTCTCGGACAGCTGTTCCTATCGTTTGAAATGCTCTCCAAGCTCGTGAAACGATGCTGTGAGCGATCCCGAACTCCTCGGCCACTCTAGTCACACTTCGACCTTCTTCCAACTTCCCAATGACGCGACCTCGGGTAAAGTCATCCAGATGTCGTCTACTGGATTGCCTGTTGGCCATATCACACGGTGGCAGCAACTCGACGTCATTTAAACCGATGTACACCGTGCAATAGCTTTCATCGAATTGCTGAGCGAACACCGCCCGTGTGCTTTATACACTTCCGACACTCTCCCCCCTACGCCATGCTGCATATATGCGCATGCCCTACCGTACCGGACCCTAGTCTATCTTTTCTGGGTGGTCTTTCGGTCGGTTCTGCCTGCTCGTTCCGCTGCTATACTAATTTCTTCTCTTCGTCCTTAATTTTTGCACACCAGTGTATGATGTTGGTCCTCCATGTGCCTTCAAAACAGCTCTTACCCAGCAAGGCTAAGACGCTACAAGATTTCTAGTGGTGTCTTGCGGTACCTGATACCAACACATTACCAGCAGATCCTTTAACTCTTGTAAGGCACGTGGTTGAGCCGCCGTAGATCAGATTTGCTGTTCCAACACAAACCACAGATGTTTGATTGGATGGATGTCTAGGAAATTTGGAGGCCAGGACAATACCTGGAACTCTTCCTCATGTTCCGCGAACCATTCCGGAACAATCTGGTCTACAATTATGAATAGGTAGATGGTAGACGTCATAGTTTCTTGCACATGAATGACTGGACCCAGGGCACCCAACAAAACATTGCCCAAAGTATTACACTTCCTCCACCGGCTTGTTTTCCACCCACGGTGCATCCTGGTGCCAACACTTCCCCAGGTAAACATGAATGACTGTACCCAGGGCACCCAGCAGAACATTGCCCAAAGTATTACACTTCCTCCACAGGCTTGTTTTCGTCCCACGGTGCATACTGGTGCCAGCACTTCCCCAGGTAAACATGAATGACTGGACCCAGGGCACCCAGCAGAACATTGCCCAAAGTATTACACTTCCTCCACCGGTTTGTTTTCCTCTCACGGCGCATCCTGGTGCCAACACTTCTCCAGGAAAACATGAATGACTGGACCCAGGGCACCCAACAGAACATTGCCCAAAGTATTACACTTCCTCCACCGGCTTGTTTTCCTCCCACGGTGCATCCTGGTGCCAACACTTCCCCAGGTAAACATGAATGACTGGACCCAAGGTACCCAGCAGAACATTGCCCAAAGTATTACACTTCCTCCACCGGTTTGTTTTCGTCCCACGGCGCCAACACTTCCCCAGGTTAACATGAATGACTGGATCCAGGGTTTCGCAGCAGAACATTGCCCAAAGTATTACACTTCCTCTGCCGGCTTGTTTTCGTCCCACGTACATCCTGGTGCCAATACTTCCCCAGGTAAACATGAATGACTGGAGCCAGGGTTTGGCAGCAGAACATTCCCCGAAGTATTACACTTCCTCTGCCGGCTTGTTTACGTCCCACGGTTCATCTAGGTGCCAATACTTCCAAGGTAAACGACACACACGTATCCCATGTGGTGCGACGGGAAACGAGATAATCGGATTAACGATGTTGCAATCATTGACACTCGCGTGTCCATTGTAAACGCTTTCCACGGTTAACTGAGGTTAGCATGGCCACTAGGAGCGGCCCGCAGCTACGCAGCCCCGTTTTCATCAGAGTTCGATGTACTGTGTGTTATGACACATTTCTTCCGTCATTAGTATTCAAAATTACTGGTGAGTTGCTCCACAGTATCCCTTCTGTTGTCTCGTACCATACGGGATAGCCTTCGTTCACCTCTAGCATCGATGAGCAGTGGCGGACCCGCAACTTGCTAGCGGTTCGTTGTTTCCCTCCTCGGGCCACTTTCTGAATGTTCTGACCGTGGCATAGCCCAAGCCTTGCCGTCTCGGGAATGCCCTGGCCCAGACGTCTGGCCATTGCAACTTGGCCTTTGTCAAACTCACTTTAGTCCGCTGCCTTTCCCGTCTGAAGAACAAGAATAATACTGATTAACATAGCTCAGTATTAGGTGTTATTTATACCGTTTCATTACCTTCATACGCGCTGTCGGTTGTCTGCAGTTCGTTCGTTTTCCATAATGACGCGCTGGTCATAATGTTTTGGCTCTTCGGTATACATCTTTTGACGTAAGACCACGTTTAACTCCGCTGATAGTATGGGGCAACTTACGGCCGATCGCTTGTGAAAAAAATAGGTTCCAATTGAAATCATCATAGCGTTAAAAATACGTGCCGCACACTAATCATGTTAGCATATTCGTAAACAGCATGGAGTCCAACTCGCGTATGCCGCCCCAGTGGCGCAGTAGTCTAAGCGCCTCTAATCATTCGTCCGAAAGGGGTCCGAGTTCGAATCCCATGAGGCATGGATTTTGTGTTAGTCTTACGGCACTGGCTCTCTCCCTTCCCTGGAACAAGTGACCCTAAATTAGGGACGGGCGACTGCTTTTAGCCCATTGAGTTGCTCACGGTGGTCGTTAAACCTCCAATCAAACAAACGAACAAGTGCTTCGCCGCCCCGGGGGCGCAATGGTGTAAGCGATGGCCTCTAATAATTCGTCCGAAAGGGGTCCGGGTTCGAATCCCGGTGAGGCATAGATGTTGTGTTTGTCTTACGGCATTGGCTCTCTCCCTTTCCCCCGCACGGGGATAACTGGTTTTCCAGTTATTTGGGGAGCGGCGCCCCCACGGCCCGAGCTGACCTTGTGACTGGTCAACATCTGATGTCATGCCACAGCTTGTTTTTTTCTTATTTTGGTGCTGTTGGTGTTTGCAGGGACGGCTGTTCATCCAGCTGTTGGGGAGTCGCGGCCCCACGTTCCCGAGCTGGTCTTGTGTCTCGCTTTTTCGTTTTTATTTATTTTCTCCACTGGCTAGTTGCCCGTGTTGTATTCTCTACCTAATCGCTACCACGTTATGTACTAACACCCCGGTCTTGTGGTTTTGTTACCCTCCACCACTAACTGATTTATATTAACCGCTCAGTTCGTAGGTTGCTGAGATTCCGTTTAGGTTCCCTGCCAGGATTTGTCTTCTTTGGATTTCTTTTTTTTTTCCTTTTAGCTGGTTTGGGTGCTAGACCTACCTGCATGTTTGCCGCGTGCGGAGACCCGTGAGGCGGAAATGGGATGTCTGGCGGCTGAGGTCGCAGGAGACCGGTTAAGTGCCTCCTGTGTACCAACACTCCTCTTCGACCCCGGCTTCGCTGTAAACGGGAGGCTAGAGACTAACCCACCTCTAGTCAGAAGTCTTGTACCAAGTTGTGTACAGGGCTTTAGCGGCTTTTTTGTCGTATGGCACGGCAGGGTGAGCCCGAGGGCTGTGGGATCATGCCAAAGGCGTTGGCATGACGGTACCCGGAGGCCGAAGTGTCCGCCGAGTGCGTGTGATCACAGCCAACGGACTATATTTGCAACTAAGCTCTAGAACTGTGTCTTGCGTCATGTGTTTGGCTTGCGGACCTCCAGTTCTCCCCTGTTGGGCTCGATTGTGGGCGGAGTACGTTGCTGATGAATTTTTCTTACTCCCATGGGGAAACATAAACCCTCCTCAAAATTTAAAAATCAACAGGATATGGTGATTGATCAGGGGCCAAATTTGCCTCAACCACCTCCCACACATAACACACTGAAGAGAACTTTCGTTGAAAAACGACATCACCGCGACGTATCTTTAGATCCAGGTGTTGAGCCGTCAGCTCAGAAACGTCGCATTACACTTGCAGATTCGATACCTCAAGCTACTTTTCTCGTCATTTCTTCTACTGACCAGATGTTGAAACTTTCCTCAAAGTCTCCTTTTTTCATCTCGAAGGCACTTGCGGGTGTTGCTGGCTCTTTGAAGTCAGTGAAGAAGCTACGCTCTGGTGACCTGCTTGTGGAAACTTGCACTCTCTCTCAGAGCAAATCTCTTCTGCAGTTGACCAGACTTCAGGATATTCCAGTTCAAGTGACGGCACATCCGTATCTCAACACCTCCAAGGGAGTCATTTCTGAGCCCGACTTGTTGGTCTGCGATGAAGATGAACTTGTGTGTGAACTTGCTGATCAGGGTGTCATAGCTGCCCGACGCATGACTTTCAGGCGCGATGGCGCGCTGATCAAATCACGAAATGTTATTTTGACTTTTAACAGCCCGAAGGTACCTACTGAAATAAAGGCTGGTTACTTGTTATGTGCAGTTCGTCCTTATATACCAAATCCTCTACGCTGTTTTAAGTGCCAGAGGTATGGACATTCCCAGCGGTCCTGTAACAGTGTTGCGAGGTGCGCCAATTGTGGTTCCCGCGACCACGAAGGGACTGGATGCACTTCAGAGCCCTGCTGTGTAAACTGTGGTGACTCCCACGCTGCTTATGCCAGGTCCTGTTCGAAGTGGAACGACGAGAAGGCGATCCAGCGCCTCAAGACCCTGGAGGGCCTCTCGTACCCTGCTGCCAAGGCCAAGTTGGGTATTCCCAACAACCGACAGCGTACTTTTGCCGCAGTTGTTCAGTCTCAGCCACAACCCGTGCAGCCTTTTGTTCCGCGCCCTGTAGCTCTCGCCGCACTTGCCAAGCGATCTACAGCTGAACAAGCGACACAGGTGGATTTCACCGAGCTCCAGCTTATTCGACCAGCTGCGTCTTCGCCTTCTCTTTTGAAGACGCCCGCCTCTTCCGGTTCCCAGCAGACAGCCTGCACGTGCGGAAGACCCGGCCCTCAATCCGCAAAGGTGTGCGGTGTCCATCAAACTGTCTCGGCCTCAGTGAGGTCCCCACCCTCACCCAACATTATAGAAGAACACGGGGGGAGGAGAGTGACAGTTCGTCCCCAGCCTCTACCAGCATTGCAGAGGAACATGGGGGGAGGAGAGTGACAGTTCATCCCCGCCCTCTGCCAGCATTGCAGAGGAGTGTGGGGGGAGGAGAGTGACGGTTCGTCCTTTTCCATTAGTAAATATGTTACTTTTAATAAACTTCATTAACTACCTTTTCTTCACTGCTTTCTTCATACTCTTTTTCAACTTTTACCAAGCCTGTCTGATCTTAATCATTTTCCACGTTTTTAAAAATCTGTGGCTGATCGTTCTTTGTCTGGCGCTCTTTGGCCAAACCTGGCCCTTGCGCCAATAAAATCCAACAACCAACCAACCAACCTCTCCCTTTCCTGCAATCAGTGACCCTAAATTAGGGACAGGCGACTGCTTATAGCCCATTGAGTTGCCTACGGTGGCCGTTAAACCTTCAATAAAAAATCGTATACTGCACAATACATCGTGTGCGCGACGATCCCTGTGCTCGGGGGAGATGATGCAATATTTTTGGGTGTGCCGCCATGTTTGACTCAGTCTACCTCGGCAACCGTGAGCGGAACACGACACGTGCGTGGTATCTTTTTAAAGCTCTCTTCAAATATACGAAGAACATTTCGCAGTGGTTTGAACTAAAAAAATTTAAAATTGTTTTCGTGTGAACGGTTTAACATTTTCGAGAATGCCGCGGGATTCGCAGAATGAACGCAAGCAAAAGTGGAGAAAATCAAAACTAGAGGCAAGAGCAAGTGATGAGGAATGTAAAAATCTCAAGAAGACAGAGTAGCACGTTGGGTAATTCGTGTATCGATCTGCTTTGTGTTCGCAATGTATCCAGCATTATTTGTAAAAATGATGTATGCTACTTTTCTTATCATAGACCTATGTTGGCTATAACAAATTAAATAAACGCTTTGAAACCATACTAGCTCATTTCAACTCTCCGATCTGTATGTCGTAGTCCGACGTTCCAAAGTGACGGCTCAATCAGAACTCAGCCTACCTGGTTATTTTTTTAAATTAAGGTTCATGTTTCTGATCCATAAGTATGAACTGGAAGAACGCATTGACGAAATACTTTTTTTTAAACACATAATAGGAAACTGGTCTTAAAAGTTGTACTGTCTCTTCCGAATGCTTGCCAACCAAATGTTATACGTCGATTAATTTCTTCATTAATGTGGCCCTCGAGGCTTCATATCTGTGTTTCAAAGTAAATGTAAGTATTGGCATTATATATCCATGACTTGAAATACAGTATTTCATTTAATCATAACAACCGTTCACTCTCCCTGCCCCCCTATAAAAACTTTTCTTCTTTTTGTTTGGGGTTTTAACGACAACCGTGAGCAACTCGATGGGCTATACACAGTCTCCCGTTCCTAATTTAGGAACACTGCTTCCAGGGAAAGGTGGGAGCCAGTGCTGTAGGAAAAACACAACATCCATGTCTCAACGAGATTCGGACCTGGATCCATCTCGGACGAATAGTCGGAAGCCAGGGCTTAAACCACTGATGACCCCCCAATTTTTGGTACAAGTCATCACCCATCACTAAGCTAAAGTTATGTTGTCACCCTAGCAAACCCTACCGCTGGCGTGTTCTAGGTCTTGGCAGGGCCGGTGCTATATAGTTCGCTTGACACCCTAGGCAGGCCATCATCCTTGCGCCCCCAAAATTTATGTTATTCTTTGTGTGGCTAAATATATTGGATTTATTCAATAGTAATTTCGAGATGCAAAAATGCAGTAAATAGAAAGAAACTTCCGCCCCGGTGGCGCAGTGGTCAAAGCGATGGCCTCTGATCATTCGTCCGAAAGGGGTCCGGGTTCGAATCCCGGTGAGGCATGGATGTTGTGTTTGTCTACGTCACTGGCTCTCTCCCTTCCCTGGAACCAGTGACCCTAAATTGGGTACAGACGACTGCTTATAGCCCACCGTATTGTTCACGGTGATCGTTAAAACCACAACAACAACACTTTTTTTGGCGTTGAGCATTGCTACTATTTGTGATAGAAGAAGTGGTCTTGATGTTTCTATCGAAAGCCGGATTAATATAGAATTCATTGCCAACTTCAGGTGTCGCATGATTTGCCTGCTGCATAGGGAGGGACCTGGTTGATGGCAATTTTTCGACAGAGGCGTACTTTCTCATCGGCTCCTCATTTACAGCACGCTGACTTACCTAATCTTTAAGCGTATAGGTCTCAGGTTTCCACTTACTCAAGGAATGTAAGAATTCGCAAGTTATATAGAATACGAAAGGGCAACAGAAAATACAGTTTTTTTTTTGTCTCATTTATTAACTAATTTTATTTTGTCAACTCTAAATCTTGGCGCCCCTAAATTTCGTCGCCCTAGGCAGCCGACTAGTTCGCCTAATGGTTCAACCGGCCCTGAGTCTTGGGCTATTTCAGACATCACCCAAGCATTTTTTCAAGTTACAGTAACAAAGCATTTTAGCTATTGAGTAATGGAAATCACATTTAAGGAGTCATATGGCAAAACTAGAAGCATTTTTAGTAGTGTTCAGTTTAGAGGTCTGTACGGGCCTTAATTTGGGAAGTCCGGCCCGTTTCAAATTTTTTAATTAAAGCCCGGCCCGGTCCGTATATTTTTTCTGTTTCCAAGGCCCGTGACGGCCCGTAAAATTTCAAGAATTACTAAAACATGAATTTGACACCTGGTGCACTCGGTCATTCGACTCCTGAAGAGTTTTCGTTTTCTTAATTGCTACACGTATTCTATTACAATAAACGTTAATTCGGAATATTTCAGTGACTCTGTATAAGTCACGTGACGTCTGAGGAGGGGGGGGGGGCAGTGTCACAGAAGTTTTGAAAACGGCTCTGCTTGGATACCTGAGGGTTCATTTGCTATCATGAACTTTGCCTGATAGTACAAATGGGGAAAATATGGCACAGATTTATACACAGAAGTAAGTTTCTCCCATGCCATTTGAGACAACTTAAATGCTTTTCATTCATCTAGAGAACAAAGTGCCGCCGACCAGAACAATAAAAAATATCGTCTGCGAACGAGTGGCTCGGTTTATAAATGCTGCAGTTAATAGCCTTCCCTGAAGCACTAAGGGAACTGACTCACTCCAATTGTTTTGTAGGAGGGGAGGATGTCGTGAAACTTCTGTTTTTCCCAACAACGGAAATTATTCAATCTTATCCTGCTGTTGTATGTTGTGAGATTTCCAAACGAGAAAGGCACCATACAGCGATTGTTTTGCTCATAAAAAACCAACCCTGCTCGGCCCGTGTCTGTTTTACATTAAATATTGAAGGCCAGGGCCCGACCCGTTTTCCCAACTTAGAAATGAGCAAAAGCCCGACCCGCCGGGCCCGTTCAGACCTCTAGTTCAGTTTGTCGGCACAATTTTCCACACCATCTTGGATGAAACTGGTTCTCCCGCGCAGTCCAGATGTGTAAACAATAGTAAATTTACTACGGTCACTGTTAAAACTTCTTCCTACGTAGCGGACGAACATGAACTTTGTCTTTAGTGCAATTTTTAACGAATTCGTTCATTTTCTGAACGATGCCGAACAAGTTTTATTTCCGACAGAGTTGAGCAAGATGTCTCACGATGCCACGTTGTACAACTCAGATGAGGTCCTTAGTTCGTGATAAAGCCACGAACTAAGAAAGAATTTATGATGGAATGCACCTCCAGGCGCCGCCGGAACAGTGGGAGAATTCCCGGTGGGCCTCAATATTCTGGGCCGGTAGGCCCCATGCTAATGCATAAAGTATGTAAACATAATTTTTCGTACTTTACCCAGCTTATCGAAGAAAAATCAAGTTCTGCTGGAAAAGACAGTTCGTTCACAAATTCAACGGCTTCAAAGAAAAAAAACACCTAGGCAGCAAGTGATCTGTTGAGCCAAATACTTTTTCATGCCAAGCTTATTCACTAAATTTTACAAGGGATGTTAACACTACAATATAGAAAAATGAGTAAAATTTTATCAACAAATTATTACCTCAACACAAACGCTGTAGTATGAGGGAAATAACAAAAGTTCTGCACACGTTAATATAAAATGGAAGCAGATGATGCAATCGGGAAAATGATTGCGTCATGTCACGGTCAGATTCTCAGCAACGCAGTGTTGTCAGAACGACGCGCTGTCAATTGCTGTGCGGACGTGGGAGGGTTTGGAAGTGGAAGCGTGCAGCTCCTCAGGGCGAGTCACGGGTTTAGACCAGCGCTCGTACGTAAAAATGGAAACTGCGGGGGAAAACTCCGACACAGATCCACACTGCCTTGCAAGACATTTGTTGGGAAGGAACTCTTGATCGAAGCACAATTTCTCGCTGGGCATCGCGCTGTCGGGAGGGCCGAAGTAGCATTGAAGATGATCACCGCTCAGGCCGACCTCAAACGGCGAGAGACAAAACATCTGTCACCATTGTTGCAACACTTCTCGAAGCAGAATCGCCATTTGACAGTCGAGGAGATTGCTCATCAGGCAAATTTGTCCACCATGTCTGTTCACCGGATTTTGACCGACTCACTGGGAAAAAGATCGCCGCGCTCTGGGTGCCCCATCAAGTCACCCCCGAGCAGAAGGCAGCCAGAGTGAGCATCGCACAGGATCACTTCCACAGGTTCGAAAAGGAGGGCGACACCTTCCTGAACAGAATTGCCGCAAGTGATGAGACTTTTTCATGCCAAGCTTACGACGTCCTCCTCTCCCGTGAATTTGAGCCGGAACTGAAGTCACAATCAACGGAATGGAGACATCCAAGTTCCCCAGGCCCCTCAAAGTGTCGTCTGCAACAATCCAAAGTTAAGCAAGCGATGGCCGCCCCGGTGGCGCAGTGGTCTAAGCGATGGCCTCTGATCATTCGTCCAGAAGGGGTCCGGGTTCGAATCCCGGTGAGGCATGGATGTTGTGTTTGTCTTACGGCACTGGCTCTATCCCTTTCCTGGAACCAGTGACCCTAAATTAGGGACGGGCGACTGCTTATAGCCCATTGAGTTGCTCACGGTGGTCGTTAAACCTCCAATAAAAAAAAGAAAAAGAAAAAAGCAAGCGATGATTTTTGTATACGATGCCCAGCGTGTTGGGTCTCTGATCGACTGCCGGTAGAGCAAAATGTCAGCGCACAATATTGTCATGACTTTCTGAGGGCAAAGTTGAGACCGAAAATTCGTCAAAATCACCCCAGCTTGGAAAGCGGGGGCGATCTTGCTGCGTGACGGCGCATCGTGCTATGGTGCTGCATCGGTACTGGGACTTTTGTCGAAATATGGCAGGAAAATTTTATCCCACCCGCCATACAGCCCTGTTCTCAGTTAACTTTGATCTTTTCCCAAAGTTAAAAAAATTGGTTCCGGCGCATCTGCTACAAATCGCTGGACGAACTGTCATTGGACGTGAACCGAGCAATACGGCAGCTGAACAAAGATGGCGTACTACGGGACAACCAGGTAGAGGACTGCACGGGCCCGGGCCTTTGCTCATTTCTAAGTTGGGAAAACAGGCCGGGCCTTCAATATTTAATGTAAAACAGACACGCGCCGAGCAGGGCTTTTTTTTTCTTTTTTTATGAGCAAAACAATCGCTGTACGATGCCTTTCTCGTTTGGAAAACTCGCAACATACAGCAGCAGGATAAGATTGAATTTCCGCTGATGGAAAAAATAGAAGTTTTACGACGTCCTCCTCTCCTACAAAACAACTAGAGTGGGTCAGCTCCCTTAGTTTTTCAATGTGAATGTGGTCCCTTCTCTCTCTCTCTCTCCATAACTTTCACCCTCGTTTCCTGCTTCAGGGCAGGCTATTAACTGCAGCATTTCTAAACCGAGACACCCGCTCGCAGATCAGGGATGTCGCAGACGATCGTTTTGATTGTTCTGGTCGACGGCACTTTGTTCTCTAGATGTGTGAAAAGCTTTGAAGTTGTCTTAAATGGCACGGGAGAAATGGGCTGAAACTTACTTCTGTGTATAAATCTGTGCCTTATCTTCCCCATTTGTACTATCAGGCAGCCGTTTTCAAAACTTCTGTGCCACTGATTAGCTGGGCAGTCTGTCGTTGTTGTCCCTTGGCATATGATGCTCAGTTCAGTGTTGCTGATAAATACTCTTCCATACTTATTATGGAGTTTAAGAAAGCGAGAGATTTTCGCGAAAAAATCGCTTCCCGAGAATATGTGCTTGTAGACAATGTAAAGGGAAAAAGCGATATTTGGAAATATTTTAAATTACTGTTCCGTTCTGAAACAAGTCGGCCGGGAAAAGGTTGTGCAATGCATGCACTAAATGCAAAAACATTTTGAGTTAGGATAGCACAAAGTCTGAAACATCGCATCTTAAGCGGCACAAATGTGCTCCCCACACACACACACGAGAGGCATATTGGGTTCATGGGCGCCTTCGGGGGAGGGGGTGTTCCATTTGACCCCCCCTGTAGAATAATTTTTCCCTTTATTTTATTTTATTTATTACTTTTTTTTTAACATTCACAGAACTGGACCACAAGGAAAGATGGAGTTTGGTGGGGCGTTTAATTTAATATCCCAATTTTATTGGAAATTTGGAATTGAAAACCGATAACGTGAAAGTGGAATACCTAGCAAACCTTAAGGTAGTACGCCCAAACTAATTCCGCTGAGGGTGGTGTGTGCTGAACTTAAAAGGCTTGTCGTGGCCGACACTGTTCATTATTTTGAAAACAGTTGCCAATGTACATAATAATACATGACTATTACTAACATACACTTTCTTCAAGAGCAGCATCAATTAATAATAATAATAATAGTAGTAGTAGTAGTAGTAGTATTCTAGTGTAGTAAGTAAGTAGTAGTAACAGTAACAGTATTAGTCTTTCATTTTCACGAATTACTGTTTTGTACATATTAGCCAAACCTTAATTAATTGCGCTTGACATCCTTTGAAAAATTTCGTGCAGGCGCCCATGATTGGGTTCCAGCGGTATGATATGCCAGTAGAGATAGGTGCAATTTATAAAACCATAAAAATTTCTCCCAGTAAAACGATCGGAAAAATGGGTAAAATCCAAGTAAAATGATCTGTGAAAATGGGTAAATCCTCCAAGACATTTGTGAATTGGAATAAAATGTCCAGCATGAACCGATAGCAGTGGCCACACCTAGACATTCTACTCAGAATATCCGAGAACATTTTCTGAAGATACTCATTTCGTTATGATGTTATCTGCATAGCGATGAGTTTTGCTCAATGTACGCATATAAGTGAGTTGCCGTAAAAAAAAAAAAAAAAAGGAAGAAGAAAGAACTGTGTATTTCAGATTCCCAACATTCATGACATCGTATTATTGAGTTTAGATATAAATGTTTAGTTTCTTATTTTGCTGCAGACCAACCCCTTTTCACTGAGAGACTTGATACTTCCCGTACTGTAAGCGTCCTTGACCTGAAAAAGAAAGTAAGTTTGTCACGTGATCGGAACGGAGAAAATCGCTCGCCGTATCTGCTGCTTTGGATGAATTTGATTTTTTTTGCCATGACGTTCTGAACATTACGTAGTCGGACATAAGGAAATGTAATTAAGCTAGAGATTGTGTTCTACTTTCATGTGATTTATGCGAGCTTTCCACGTATGGCCGATGGATTTGTCTTTTCCGCCTAAGTGACACACGTCCAATTTTGAGATAAATAGCTCGTTGCGCTTCTTTTCCGCGTAAGCGTCACACATCTAATTTTAACAGCAAGTGTATTTCGCTTTTCTTTTTTTTTTCGTCCGGAACTGAAGTCTGAGCAATAACTAGAGTTATATAAATAATAAACTGATAACACAGGTCTGCCATGGAAAAATCATGTAAAAACAATCATACTTTTTCATAGATATTTCGATGGATTTCAGAAAAAATAAAAAATTCCACCATATATAATTTTTTCCCAAGATAAAAATTTGATTTCGCTATCTATTAATTCGTTCGCTCTTACGCATAAAACAATTATTTTAGTTTTGTCCCCTTTGTTTACTAAATTTATTATAATTTGATAAATCTACTGTAAAATGATTACGTTTGCAACAAAAAGAAGGCATTAACGTAGGCAAAACCTTGTTTGCCCTGCAAAAAGTAAACTACTCGGGGGCCGCCCCGGTGGCGCAGTGGTCTAAGGCGTTGGCCTCTGATCATTCGTCCGTAAGGGGTCCGGGTTCGAATCCCGGTCAGGCATGGATGTTGTGTTTGTCTTACGGCACTGGCTCTCTCCCTTCCCTGGAACCAGTGGCCCTAAATTAGGGACGGGCGACTGCTTATAGCCCATTTGAGTTGCTCACGGTGGTCGTTAAACCTCCAATCCAAAAAAAAAAAAAAAAAAAAAAAAAACTACTCGGGGCAAAGCTAACCTGATTACACTGCTAATGCTGTGAAACCTATTCACTGACAAGATATCTCTTGTGTGTCAGTATTTCTCCGCGCACTAATGGGGTGCCATGTATCGTGGAATCTTCGCCCTAAGGGTGACTTAAGGCAAAGCAAAAGGAAACTTCCCGTGCTCCATCACGATGTCACCCCTCACCTTCTCAACCTTGCTGACTACCAGACAAACGATTTCTGAATATTTTAAAACAGTAACCACGAAAAAAGGAGCAAGTGTAATCGCCAAACCATTATCTCCCCACTTACCCTCACGCTCGCAGTAAATATCCTTCGTGTACACTGTACAGCCTCTCTGAAGCAAAACATAAGTGACAATGACGTCGTCAAAAGGCGAATATTTGTATTTTTTTAAAAACGCGACCGAAACTGGGATCTTTATTTTTATACTGTACATACATACAGTAATTTCTTCATAACTGAAGCCTTGTTCACTTAATTGTACTATTTTACATCGCTTTCTGGGGGACCAGTCAACTCTTTGCGCCATTTCTTTAATTTTATTACGTTCTACAAGCTCACTAAATGAAAGAACAAAAAAAAAAAAAAAAACTTGATAACAATCACATAACTCACTGATAAATGTCCTCCTCTCAGCTCCAATAATGACATCAATAGCTGAATCCTACTGTGACCTGATTGGCTCATTGCCAAAACAAGATGACACCTGATTGGCTCTCTAAACGTTCATGCTCATTGGCTACATTCAAATGAAAAAAAGCTACTTCATATCAACCTAAGCAAATTGTGCTTCCTTTTCCTGGTTATTTGGCTATAACTTTTCATAGAATACAGATAATTGAACAAACTTTGTTGCATTACATTCTTGATTAAAATATCTTTCCATTGCAATACAATTTTATGGTATTACTAAAAAAAAAGTGGTGTTATGCGCCATCAGACCTCAAAAAGACACTTTTTCCAAAAGGTTGCCACAATTTTGGCCACTACTGTACAACATTTAGAACATCTATAATATATCCATGTCCTTTTTAGGTCTCAGATCAAACTCGAATACGGGCTTTTCAACTGGAACTATATTATGCAGTGGAAGTGTACACTCCACAACTTTAACTCCATAGTCAGGTAGCCTTGCCCAGAGTGTAGTTTAAGTCGTTCGGCGCAACTCGTTAGAAGAAACGGGCGGAGGCAAAGCGATAACGGATAGATTTACTAGCGCCAAGGGATTAGTTTTTTTTTTTTTTTGTAGTGCGAACTAGACTTAAGTGGCAGTGAGTAGTTGGGCCATGAGTCATGGAACAACCACTCACTGTCACTTAAGCCAAAACAATGAAACTGTTGGCTTCGAATGCTTCTAAGGAAGTTGTGAAACAGGGACGTCGCTGGACTTCGAAATCAGGATGGGCGACGGGCGGGCGAGCATTATTTTTGGTGGGGCAAGCTTGATAGCAACTTTTTTTTTTTAAGACGAAACAATGAAGAACGAATTTTTAATGCTTTTTTTTTTTTTTTAAAGGTTTAACGGCCACCGTGAGCAACTCAATGGGCTATATAAGTAGTCGCCCGTCCCTAATTTAAGGTCACTGATTCCAGGGAAGGGAGAGAACCCGTGCCGTAAGACAAACACAACATCCATGCTTCACCGGAATTCGAACCCGGACCCTTCTCGGACGAATGATTATACGCCAGCGCTTATACCACTACGCCACCGGGGCGGCTTTAATGCTTTTCACTACCGGCTACAAAGGAATTCGTGCAATCTCCACCTGGACAAATATACACACAGATCTGACTAGTTACGCCACTGGTGTAAGGTAGAAGTGTTGGTAGAATGTCGCCTTCAACTTTTTGCTTGCTCTGAATGCTTTGTCTTAAAATGCTTTTCAAAATTTTGCATTTTTGCTTACGTAAATAGTACTGTACTTGAACAACTTATTTAAATGAAAATGTTGTTTTTGTTTACCCAAAACAAATTTTAACGAAGTGCCACGCAGACACAATACCTCCTCCCTCCTTAACTTCCTTCCTTCCAGCCAGCGACTTTGCCTTGCACTCCTCTCCTACAAAGCCGTCAGCCACTTTCTGCACTTCCACTGTCCCGGAGCAGTCTTAGGGTGCTTGTGTAGCTTTAGACTCCACTTTCTGTGTTGGAATCCCCTATTTTGTAAAGAAAACAGAGCAGTTAGTAGTAACCCCAACAGTGAATTTCTGCAACCCCCCCCCTCATTAGCCCATTGCCCATAAAAACATGGACAAGAAGCCTAAATTAAGGAATCGGAAGAGTAGAGAACAATTAAATGTTCATGGCCCTGTCGATGCTATTTTGATAACCTTTCTACGGAGACGAAAACAGTGCTCTTCCTTGGGGAAAATACATAGGGCTACACGAAGTAAAACACAAGATTCATTACTTGGCAAAGTACAGGTTGCCGCCCCGGTGACGCAGTGGTATAAGGCGCTGGCTTGTGACCATTTGCCCTAGTTGGATCCGGGTTCGAATCCCGGTAAGGAATGGATGTTGTGTTTGTCATACGGCCGCGCCCGGTGGCGCAGTGGTCTAAATCGCTGGCTTGTGACCATTTGCTGGGTCCGGGTTCGAATCCCGTGTAAGACATGGATGTTGTGTTTGTCTTACGGCCACCCCGGTGGCGCAGGGGTCTAAGGCGCTGGCTTGTGACCATTTGCCTTAGTTGGATTCGGGTTCGAATCCCGGGTAAGGTGTGGATGTTGTGTTTGTCTTACGGCCGCCCTGGTGGCGCAGTGGTCTAAATCGCTGGCTTGTGACCATTTGCCTTAGTTGGGTCCGGGTTCGAATCCCGGGTAAGGCATGGATGTTGTGTTTGTCTTACGGCCGCCCCGGTGGCGCAGTGGTCTAAGGCGCTGGCTTGTGACCTTTGCCCTAGTTGGGTCCGGGTTCGAATCCCGTGTATGGATGTTGTGTTTGTCTTACGGCCGCCCCGGTGCCGCAATGATCTAAGCGATGGCTCCTGATCATTCACCCAACGAAGGGGTCTGGGTTCGAATCCTGGGTAAGGCATGGTTGTTTATGTTTGTCTTTCGGAGGTTTATTCGTTGAGTTTCTTGTTCACCTACGTACATTGCTGTCGTTGAAACACAGAATGTCTATACTGTATACGTAAATCTGTCAACCAAGTTCAATATACTGTATATATGTATTTGTCAAACAACACCAATAAATAATTTTAAAAAAAATACTTCCAATAAAAAAAAAAAAAAAGTACAGAGTTACACTGAAAAATGGCACATTTTGAACTGGGTGGGCGGCATGGATGGGCTCGCATCCCCTTGGCAACGTCTCTGCTATGAAGTAATTCTTGGGGAGCTACAAAGATCTCAACTACAAGCAAATAGTGGAAAACATGCTAGAAAAATTCAAAGCATTAGGTTGCCCAAAGAGCTTGAAGGTGCACTTTCTGAAAGCTTACTTGGACTACTTTCTTGCAAAACTTGGAGCCGTTAGTGAGGAATAAGGATAAACATCCCAAGACGTAAAAGAGCTGGAACGACGATACCCGAGAAGATGGAACTTCAACATGATAGCAGACTACTGTTGGATGCTGCACAAAGACCCAAAAGCCGTGTATAGAAGAAAATGTATCAAACAAAGCTTTAAAGCGAAAAGGACAATATAAGGACTTGTAAAAATAAATAACATTTTAAGATGGTTCTTTGTAAAAAAAAAAAATTTACATAAAAATAGTTTTTATCTTTTTGTAATAAAATAAACTTTTCATCAGAAGACATGTGAATAGGTTATTTTCCCATATCTTCACATCCTTTTTGTGAAAAATCCTAGTCATTTTCGAAATCAGCACCCTTAGAATTAGACAAAAACTTGAAGCCAGTTCTCAGTTGCTCAAATTTTACAGGCCTGTGTAATTTGTTTTATATGTATTAGGTAAGATATTTTGCTCTACGAAAAAGGACCCAATTTCTGACAAAAACTTTTGGAGAATAGACCTCATCAATGTGGCCTGTCATATAGTGGTCAGGCACGGAGATCACTTAAATTCAGATTGAAAGCACAGCAGTCATATACGTATTAAAAAGTGTGAGCTTAAAAAAATCTTCCATAGCCCACCACTGTTGGGAAAATAACCACGAATTTCTGCTTGATGTCGCAAAACTGTTAGATAGACCTAAATCGATATTTAACCTAGACTTTTAGAAACATTTAACATTTTTCTAAGCCGTAATAACCCGGTAAATGATTTATCTCCATACCTATCAAGCGTATGGAAAGCCCTCATCAAACCAAGGGCCGCCAAGAGACGTTTAACACGTTAACTTGGCAACAGCGTCACAAGCAAGAAATGAAAACGCTTAGTCCTGATGAAACAACCATACTGGGGATGAACAACGAAACTGAAACACCTGCGCAAATAGCATCCCATGTGTCACACCGCTGTACGCTCTACCTGGTGGCCAGCCTGCATCTTTTTCGCAGTCGATCAACGAGGGCGGAGTGTGAAGTTTGCAGTAGCATAGCTGGACGTCAAAAAGTGCGATCCACACAGCATAATGGGAGACATATCCGAGTTTCAAAGAGGACATATTGCTGGTGCGCCTCTCGCCGTTGCATCTGTGTCAAAGACAGCAAGTCTTTGTGATGTATCGCGGGCCACGGTATTCAGGGTCATGTCGGCATACTAGCGAGAGGGAAGAACCACATCCAATAGGAGTAACTGTCGAGGTAAGAGGAAGCTGTCTGACAGGGACGTCCGGGTGCTAACACGGATGGTAGCCAAAAAACATAAAACCACAGCTGCCCAACTCACCTCAAAGTTGAATACGCACCGCGAATCACCTGTTTCAATGAAAACTGTACGTCGGGAGCTTACCGGATCAATATTCACGGTCATGTTGCAATCGCCAAACCCTGGATCACCAGTGTGAATGCCAAACGTGCGTCGGTTGCAATGGTGCCAACAGCGCAAATCGTAGACGTTGGACGATGTGACATGTATATTGTTCTCCGATGAATCATCCTTCACTGTCATACCCACAACCGGGAGAGTTCACGTGTGAAGACATCCCTCACAGGCGTACCACCCGGAATGTTTATTGCCCACAGTGAAGCACGGAGGTGGATCGGTGATGGTTTGGGCCGTAATATCGTGGCAGTCTGTCGGCTCGCTGATTGTTCTTGAGGGGCACATCACTGCCAAGAACTATCGGACAATTCTGGAGGACCAGGTGCACCGAATGGTTCAAACATTGTACCCTGACGGTGGTTCCATGTATCAGGATAACACACCAATACACAGTGCCAAACTGGTTAAAAAGTGGTTTACTGAGCATGAAAGTGAGGTTGAACATCTGTCATGGCCTGCACAGTCACCCGACTTGAACATTGTTGAGCCACATTGGGGTGTTCTGGAGGAGCGAGTTAAGAAACGTTTTCCTCCACCAGCATCACGTAGTGAAAAGCTACTTTTCCGCAAGAGGAATGGCTTCTGGCCTCTGTAAGGACTTATCGGTCCTTCCCACGACGAATTGCAGCCGTATTGACCTCCAAAGGAGGCCCTACACCGTATTGATACATTCTTGTGTCCTAAACCCATGTGTTTCAGTTTCGTTGTCCACCTCCTGTAGTTTCCAGCGAAACTATAGTAGACTTTAAGTTATAGATATTGCATTCATAAACGTTGGGTTCCAAATTAAACGAACTTTATTAAATTGTCTTATCAACAAAAAGGGGAGGTGAGTGCGCGGGAAATGCTTTTATCCCACAGAGGAATTTAAGAAAAGTTCGACTGAGTATCCTTAAAATTGAAAGGCCATATCAGAATTGCCCGGAGGAGGGATATGGAGGAAATACACTGCTCGATATAGAAAATAACACACCGGAAAGTATTTTTTGGAGCAAATTGTTGGGAATGTGTCGACAGTTGGGCTATGTAAATGATTGCAGTTGCGAACCAATAACGTGATAGGTGAGGGAGATAAAAGAACAAAACAGCACAGCGTAACTTAGTTTGGTCGTTCTCACCTGAGAGTGTGGTCTACTGCATTGAAATGATCTCAGTAGCAAAAGCGCGTGTAAGAAGTGGGGATGTCTGGGCGACGTCATCGTGAATTCTACTATCACCTCTTCATCATTGGGCTACGTACTGCTGGTTGGTCCCTGCTTCGCTTCGGGATGCAACAACTGTCGGCCGAATGTGGCGATAGTGGTTTGAGAAAAGTAACGTGCGGCGCCGTAGTGAGACCGGTGTGCGTAGGTTGGCATTCGACGGCAACCAGTAGCAACTCCACAGCGGCGGACATTCGACGGGGTGTACAGGCAGCTACATGTATGGACAACTGCATATCGACACGGATTGTGAATCGCAGATTGGCCGAGACAGGTTTACGCTATCGCTAGCCATTGTGGCGACGACCGCCATTCGCTGCAGCACATCGTTGCTCGAAGTTAGCGGTACCATGCGTGGCAGGGCGAATGGAACCGTGTCGTATTCAGAGACGAGTCTAGTTTCTGTCTCATCACCGACGATCACCGATTGAGACTCTTGAAACCACGTGGTTATCGGGCTGATCTTGCTGCCATCCGTGAGCGTCATATGTCTCTTCAGCTTGGTGTCGTGTTGCTACAGCCCGAGTTGTATGCGTGGTATTCCTGATTTCCAGTTTCAATAAGACAATGCTCCCTCGCACACTGCCATCATCAGCAGGCAGTGTCTACAAGCAGGGATGGATTGGGTCGATGAAACCAGGCCGGGAAATTTGTCTTGTGGTCCACTATAGAAACACACTTACCCACAGGGAAACATGTTGGAAATAGTCATATTCCTGCTGTGCTTCCCCGCTCGTTTAAACCAACGCGTTTATGCAAAGACGCAACGCATACACGTGTGACGTTGGCCACTGTCGTCAATCGGTATAAAAGACGAACCTTCATGACACAGTTGTGAGGGTGAGCTTTATGTGCTGAAGTCTACAGTTCGATAGTTCGCAGTGATGGTTCCAGTTCCAGTGCCCAGTGGAGGATTTCAGCTCCTGCTACGAGTGACTGTTTCCTGAAATGTGCAGAGGTGTCCAACAGAACAGTAAGTGTATAATATCTTTATAACTACGTTAAGGGAAGCTTCAAGTAGTAAGTCCTGTTATGTGTCTTTTGATAGTTCAACTGAACATTGAACAGTGTTGCTACATGCAAACAGCATTAGACTGCTAGTCCAAAGGATCAAAACGACTATAAATTATTTATTACTTTTATTTACACTAAATGTACCGAAATGCGTACCAAACTGAAGGAACGTTTAATTTTCATTAACTGTAGACTTGTGAAGCTACAGATAAAGCTATTTTTCGTTATTGTTAAAGTGTCTCGGTTTCAGTTTAGCAGCTTGTGTTCAGTGATCTAGTTCTGAGAAAAAAGTGCCCTAGCGGTGAAGGGGTTAGGTGAAACAAACGCAGAAAAAGGACCTTAAAATTTCCAAAACAATTTAGAATTTGATTAGTTGTTTTCATCAGTTAGAATTTTATGAAATTTTTATTGACAATATTTATCAACTTATATTAAAATTGCTTAATTGGAGCAATTCTAAATAAAGGATAAAAGCCACGCGGAAGTCAAATGCTAAGACTATTTAGTTTCACTTTAAATACTGTTCTGTCATTCTGTACCGTTCCAGATATTCAGTGTGAATATGTGTCAGTCACACTAAATGTGTATAACTTGTAGGCCACTCTTGTTAAGATTATGAGGTGGGAGTGGCGGATACCTTTTGTGTTGCGAGTTTTTCTTTCCGGGTATAAAATCTGCTATCATCTAGGGCCAAGGTCGCCGAACCCTGATTTGAAGCCAGTGGTTCCGGGAATGACTGGCGCCGTGGGTGAAGCTCATTACCCATGCCGAGCTCGAGGCCCATCTCGAGCGATTAGCCAGAAACCAGTGCCTCTGACCACTCGGACTCCCGGAACGCCCTTCTGTGTTACTCATAAGGAATCACACAATGGACTCAGATATTACTTTTGTTGGAGCGAGTTTAGCTGAAAAGCCCTACTTAACCATAAAATAATTGTCACCTTTGTGGGTGGGAGGAGCTAACAACCGTACTATGAGGAGCTATAAGGGATATGAACCGCCCAAATTTAAGGCTACTGGCTCCAGGGAAGGGAAAAAAGCTCTGCTGTAAGACAAGCACACTACGCATGCATCGAATGCAGTGACGTAGTTCTAAATTGAAAAGTGCCTTAGCGCTGAACTGATTAGGATATATCAACCCGGAAAGAATACCCTCAAACATTTTTCAAAAGCATTTTGAAAAAAATCTGATTTAATTAATTTATTTATTTATTTATTTATTTTTATTACTAATTACTTTTATCAATTTATGTTAAAATTGCACAAATTGAGCAATTTTAAATAAAAGAAAGAATATTACGTAGTAGTCATATTCTAAGAACACAAATTTTTATTTTAAGATCACTGTCGTTCTGCACGATTTCAAATATTTATTGTGAATAATGAAATAATGAATGTATATAATCACATTGAACAAATGCAACTAACATAGTTACATCAACTCAGTGTGACTAATGTGCAATTGTTTTTTTAACTTTATGAGGTGGATGCATGATATGCCTTTTGTGTTGCCCAGTGGATAACTTTTATTAGAGCCGATATGGAGCAATTTTCTCTCGGGGCAGTGCAATCTTAACACCACGGAGTATCCACCATCTATATCTTTCTCTTAACTGTCATCAAGAAAGAAAGAGTTCACAATGACTTTGTGCTCTCGAACCCTTAGGATCCGTGAAACCCATATACTGCGAAGTCAGACTGTATCGTTTGTTTCATTCATACAGTGTCTTTTGTTTGTTTGTTTGTTTGTTTGTTTATCACCATGCGGCCAATAAGCAGTCGCCCGTCCCTAATTTCTCGCACCTAGTTTCGGGTAACTGACAGAACCAGCACTTTGGCCAAGCGCATCCACCCATACCCGGGGCAGGCAAGAACCAACAGTCAGAGGCCAGCGCCTCAGACCACTCTACCACCAGGACGGTCATCTCTGTAGTATAAACATTTAGTTATGATAGCATTATGTTTGCATACAGAACACAGATTTATCTATTTTTGTATACACAATCATTTACAAAAAATCTTTGCCCAGCTTCTCTAACAATTTAACCAGAAAAAGTGGCTTAGTGCCGCTAAGCCTAAAAAAATATTGCCTTAGCGCGGCTCCCTTCTACATCCCTGATCGAATGGGACTCGAATCCAGGACCTGCAGCCCGGTGGCGCAGTGGTCTAAGCGATGGCTTCTGACCATTCGCCCTAGTTGGGTCCAGGTTCGAATCCCGTTGAGGCATGGACGTTTGGGTTTGTCTTTCGGCACTGGCTCTCAATATGTTACTTGTCCAACACTGGTTATCTGTGTACATTGGTCATTCAGCATACTGTCAAATCCATGTTTGATGTATACTTGTTCACAATGTGTTACATGATCAACACTGGCTATATCTGTGCTAATTGATCATTTGGCATGCTGTAAACCATGTATGATCTGTACTTGCTGCTGTGAAATATCTGTATCTTGTCTGCCTGTTTGTCATGTCTGTACCATCAGGTCCAATAAATCATTTGTTAAACCTCCAATAAGAAAGAAGGAAAAAAAAAGAAAAAAAAAAAAAAACAGGCCCACCCGGAAGAATGGTGACTAGCCTGTGCCATCGTAGGGGCCCACTTGCCGCTCTGTCTATATGGATGATCGCGTCTTACTGCGTGATCCGACAGTTTAGAATCGTCTTTGTTGTACGAACGTTCTGTTAAGGTACGAGTATGCGTTCATATAAAACAGTGTTCTTTTTACATGATCATTTAAAATATTTCTTTGCCTTGCTTTTCTTCCCAACTAACGACGAAAAGCGCCTTAGCGGCGCTAAGGCTGTTCTACCTCACTGCTTGTGTTGCAAATTCAGTCTTTCTCGTTAAGTGTATTCTAACAGCTAGAGAGTCAATAGAACTATTAGGAACTGCGCACCTTCAACCAAACACTCCATAAATTCCCTGATGAAAAAGATTCTGGTAACTCTTGGAAGAAATATAGGAAATATATCCATTGTAAAATTAATCCAGTCGTGAACAATTTTTTACAGCAGTTTGAGGGTGAATCCACTCATGGTTGAATGTAGCATATCAAACCAGGCTCAAAACAGGCTGTTGTATCAGATAATTATATTTATTTGGTCACTGATTGTCTACTGATCAACGGTATTTGTACCACCTCCTTAAATAGACGCCTTTTTTAAGTCTACCCATTATTTTGACTCGTGAACTACCGTTTTGATACAGAAACCAGTAGAGGTAAATTGTTGTTTCTTTTAAGATAAATGGGACATGCGTTCTAATTTTTTTTAATTTTTTTGGATTGGAGGTTTAAATGATTTATTGGACCTGGTGATACAGAGACATGACAAACAAGCAGACATAGACAAGAGACAGATGTTTCACATCTATAAGTACATATCAAACATGGTTTTTACAGTATGCTAAATGACCAATGAACACAGAGAGCCAATGTTGATCAAGTAACACATTACGAACAAGTACACATCAAACATTGTTTTACAGTATACTAAATGAGCAATGTACACAGAGAGCCAGTGTTGATCAAGTAACACATTATGAACAAGTACACATCAAACATGGTTTTACAGTATGCTAAATGACCAATGTACACAGAGAGCCAGTGTTGATCAAGTAACACATTATGAACAAGTACACATCAAACATGGTTTTGCAGTGTGCTAAATGACCAATGTACACAGAGAGCCAGTGTTGATCAAGTAACACATTATGAACAAGTACACATCAAACATAGTTTTACAGTATGCTAAAGGACCAATGTACACAGAGAGCCAGTGTTGATCAAGTAACACATTAGGAACAAGTACACATCAAACATGGTTTTACAGTATACTAAATGACCAATGTACACAGAGAGCCAGTGTTGATCAAGTAACACATTAGGAACAAGTACACATCAAACATGGTTTTGCAGTGTGCTAAATGACCAATGTACACAGAGAGCCAGTGTTGATCAAGTAACACATTATGAACAAGTACACATCAAACATGGTTTTGCAGTGTGCTAAATGACCAATGAACACAGAGAGCCAATGTTGATCAAGTAACACATTACGAGCAAGTACACATCAAACATTGTTTTACAGTATACTAAATGAGCAATGTACACAGAGAGCCAGTGTTGATCAAGTAACACATTAGGAACAAGTACACATCAAACATTGTTTTACAGTATACTAAATGAGCAATGTACACAGAGAGCCAGTGTTGATCAAGTAACACATTATGAACAAGTACATATCAAACATGGTTTTGCAGTGTGCTAAATGACCAATGTACACAGAGAGCCAGTGTTGATCAAGTAACACATTATGAACAAGTACACATCAAACATGGTTTTACAGTATGCTAAATGACCAATGTACACAGAGAGCCAGTGTTGATCAAGTACCACATTATGAACAAGTACACATCAAACATGGTTTTGCAGTGTGCTAAATGACCAATGAACACAGAGAGCCAATGTTGATCAAGTAACACATTACGAACAAGTACACATCAAATAATGTTTTACAGTATACTAAATGAGCAATGTACACAGAGAGCCAGTGTTGATCAAGTAACACATTACGAACAAGTATACATCAAACATTGTTTTACAGTATACTAAATGAGCAATGTACACAGAGAGCCAGTGTTGATCAAGTAACACATTATGAACAAGTACACATCAAACATGGTTTTGCAGTGTGCTAAATGACCAATGTACACAGAGAGCCAGTGTTGATCAAGTAACACATTATGAACAAGTACACATCAAACATGGTTTTACAGTATGCTAAATGACCAATGTACACAGAGAGCCAGTGTTGATCAAGTAACACATTATTAACAAGTACACATTAAACATGGTTTTGCAGTGTGCTAAATGACCAATGTACACAGAGAGCCAGTGTTGATCAAGTAATACATTATGAACAAGCACACATCAAACATAGTTTTACAGTATGCATAATGACCAATGTACACAGAGAGCCAGTGTTGATCAAGTAACACATTGAGAGCCAGTGCCGAAAGACAAACAAAGACATCCTTGCCTCACCGGAATTCGAACCCAGACTCAACTAGGGCGAATGGTCATAAGCCAGCGCCTTAGACCACTGCGTCACCCTGGCGGCGCGTTCGAAGTATCTGTGCCGAAGGATCGCGTTGTGCCCTATGTCTGTATGTGGATGATGGACCATGAAAATTGTTACTAGTGCCTCCTTCAAGATTACAAAAGGAGGGTAAAGCCTTCCAATGTCCCTCGAGCTTCAAGTCTAAAGACCTATACTTAAGCGCAGTTAGCTTAATTTATTTATGACAGCGTGCTTGGTTCAGCAGCAAATTGTTCACGGAAGTGGCGAGAATTTCGCATTGTTATTTCAGAGCAAACGCTTGAAATATATCTATATCATCATCATCGTCAACCATTATCAATCCACTGCTGGATGAATGTCTTTCCAAGTTTCTTCCACAATTGTCTGTCTTGAGCCTGTCTCCTTCATGTCACTCAGGCATGCTTTCGAATTTTATCCATCCATCTCCCACGAGGTCTTCTTCTGGGTCTTTTTCTGTCCCTTGGAATCCAATCTAAAATTTGAATTGTCCATCGGTGGTCTGTTCTTCTGGCAACATATCCAGCCCATAGCTATTTCAGTAATTTCACTCTGGTCATGATGTCATCCACTCCTGTCATTTTCCTTATCCACAAGTTCATCTTCTTATCTTTCCTGGTTACACCAAGCATGCATCTCTCCATGCTTCTTTGAGTTGTCTGCGATATTTGTATATTCTTAAGAGCAGTATACCATTATGTCTTAAAAGGAAAGTGTTTAATCAAGGAATCCTGCCAGTGCTTACGTATGAAGCAGAGACGTGGACCTTAACTAAAAAAAGATTATATATATAGAATTTAAAGATTCATCATCATTAGCCTTTCATTCCTTTTAATCACCGTTTCCTCATTAATTTTATTCTCTGTAGAGTCTTTAGGTATATATATATATCATCATCATCATCATCATTGTCAACCATTATCAATCCACTGCTGGACGAAGGTCTCCCCAAGTTTCCTCCACAACGGTCTGTCTTGTGCCAGTCTCCTCCATGTCACTCCCGCATATTTACGAATTTCATCCACCCATCTCCCATGTGGTCTTTTTCTGGGTCTTTTCCTGTCCCTTGGAATCCAATCTAAAATTTCGGCTGTCCATCTATGGTCTGTCCTTCTGGCAGTATGTCCAGCCCATTGCCATTTCAGGGATTTAACTCTGATCATGATGTCTTCCACTCTCGTCATTTTTCGGATCCACGAGTTCCTCTTCTTATCTCTCCTGGTTATACCAAGCATGCACCTCTCCATGAATCTTTGAGTTGTCTGCAGCCTTTGTATGTCTCTTTTATTTAAGGTCCACGTCTCTGCACCATACGTAAGCACTGGAAGGATTCATTGATCAAACACTTTTCTTTTAAGACATAATGGCATATTGCTCTTGAAAATTATGCTGTTTCTTCCAAAAGCTCTCCAGGCAAGTTTTGTACGCCGATTAATTTCTTCATCAATGTGACCCTCACTTGATATCTGCTGTCCAAGATAAACATACGTATCTGTTATCTCCAGTTTTTCTCCATCAATCGATAAATCTTCATTTCTTGTAAAAGCATTGAACATCACTTTTGTCTTCTGAAAGTTCATTTTTAATCCCACTTCTTTACTCTTGTCAGCAAGTTCTTGGATCATACTCTGCAGCTCTGATGGGGTAGTTGCAAAAATGACTACGTCATCAGCAAAACGAAGGTGGGTTAGATAATCTCCATTAATCTTTATCCCTTTGTTTTCCCAGTTCAGTGATTGAAAGACATTTTCCAATGTGGCATTAAAGAGCTTCGGAGATATGGTGTCACCTTGTCTCACTCCCTTTCCAATTTTTATGTGTGTTGTATTTTCAAACAGCCAAATCTTTGCACTTGCATTTTCATAGATGTTATTAATAATATTAATGTATGCATCTTCAATACCGCAGGATTTCAGAGCCGTGGTAACTGCTGATGGTTTCACCGAATCAAAGGCTTTTTCATAATCGATAAAAGCCATGCACAATGGAAGTTCATATTCCCTCGCTCTTTCAATTAGTTCTCTCAGTACATGGATATGATCTATTGTGCTGTAGCCACTCCTGAATCCAGCTTGTTCTCTCGGTTGAGCCATGTCCAGTGTTACCTTCAAGCGGTGTGAAAGAACTTTAGTGAAGATTTTATAAACCACTGATAGGAGGCTGATAGGTCTGTAGTTCCTGTGATCCTCAATGTCACCTTTTTTATGTAGCAGGATCATTGTAGCATTGTTCCAATCCTCAGGAATCTTCCCTTCATTAAGGCATCGAGTGAAAATTTGGGCGAGTACTGTTTCAATTTCTCCACTTGCTTCTTGTATGATGTCTATAGTAATTCCATCTTCTCCTGGAGCTTTCCCCCGCTTCATGTTCTTGATTGCATGAGCAACTTCTGCTGGGAGGACTGGAAGAACTCTGGTACCTTTCATGATGTCTGGAGTACATGTATCATCCCTTTCATATAATTTGGAGTAGAAATCTTTCACTCTTGTCAAAATTTCGCCTCTATTTCTTGTTATAGAACCATCTTCTTTTCTCAGAGCCATAATCTGTTTTCTTCCCTTACTGAGATGTCCCTTTGCTATCTTTAGGCTTTGGTTGTTTTCAATTGCTTTCCTCACTAGCTCACAGTTGAATTTCCTTACGTCTTCAGTGATACTTTTTCGTGCTGTCTTGCATAGCTCTATATATTCCACTTTGGAAGTCACATCTTCTTTAGTTGTCCTCATCTCTCTTCTTTTTTGCATCAACATTTTGGTTTTTCCTGATAATTTGTTTACATGCAACTTGTTCTTAGACCCAGCTAATTTTGTTGCTGTTTCCATAAGAGCTTTGGTTACTTTTCTGTTAACTTCCGAAATATCCACTTCTTCCGATGTTAGGCCTTCTAAAGCAGAGAATCTGTTCTTCAGTTCCAACTTGAAAGTATTATGGTGTTTTTTAAGGTTGGTTATGTCAATACATTTTGTTTGTCTTATGAGCTTGCCACGTTCCAGTTTAGTGTTGAGGTGCATCTTACATCTCACCAATCTATGGTCACTACCTGTGTTGAACTTGTTTAGCACACTGCAGTCTTCGGTGACGAATTTTTTGTTACACATAATAAAATCAATTTCACTTGTCGTCCCAATTGGATGTCTCCATGTCCATTTCCTGTGTGGCTTTTTCTTGAAAAAGGAATTCAAGATGAAAAATCCTTCTGCCTCTGCAAACTCAACGAGAGTATTTCCACGCTGGTTTCTGTTGCCGTGACCGAATTTACCTACTGAAGTTTCATTCTGTTGCCGGTGCCCTATTTTTGCATTGAAATCTCCCATAATTATTTTCAAGTGCTGCTTACCTTTATTATTTAGATCACGAATTTCCTCATAAAATTCTTCAATTTCTTCTTCAGGATGACTTGTGGTGGGTGCATAAGTTTGAATAATCTGAGCCTGGTATCTTCTCGATAGTTGGATAACGAGTCGTGCAGCTCTGTCAGAGGAACTTTCAACTTCTACCACTTTATCCTTCAGTTTCTTGTTTATTATAAATCCAACACCACTAGTTCTGCCAGTATCTGTCCCACGATAATAGAAGAGATGTCCACTTTTCAGTTCAATGAGATCTTCTCCTTTTCTCCTTACCTCACTTAGCCCGACGATGTCCCAATTGATCCTTTGTAGTTCCTCTTCCAATTCAAGAAGCCTTGAATCAGAAGATAGGGAGCGTCCGTTGTACGTTGCCAAGGTCAGCATCAGATGGCAGCCTAGTCCGGTCCTCCGGGGATTCTTAGCACCCTCTGCCTTCATGTCGCACTGGCCGCTGCCTTGGCCAGGTACATTCCAGCTGCCGGAGACTGAGGGCCAAGATTTAAGTTGTAGAGTCATTTTGGAGGTGTTTGGCCGTAACTCACCACGCTGGCCAAGCGGGTTGGTGAGTGTGGGATAGCATTTCCTCTGATCCCGATGTTATAGTTATACCGCTATTTGCGGTCGTCAGAGCCCCTTTAGTGGGAACAGGATGCACCACGAGAAGGCGGGGTTGACATTTGTCAAGGAGAGGCTGTGATGTTACGCATCACCTGACCTTACATCCCATATATATCTATTTTGAATTGTTAACTATGGAACTCAATAATAGAGTAACATACGAGCCCGTAAGTTATTCTACCAAGCAGTTAGAAAATCGGTTTAAGGCATTCTTCAAGAAACTTAAAATTCCACAAACTAGAAGATATGGGCCTGAATTTCCATTTCTTTTTGCAACGGTTAAGTTTCATAAGGATCCTGTGAAGTTCAGGTTCATAGCTAGTGGAGTAAGGAGTCATAAAAGAAAATAGATCTTGCTTTTGAAGATGTCTTAAAGAAGGTTTTGAAACACATTAGAAACTGTTCTAACTTGATGTACAGAGATTTTTGGATAATTAATAATAATGCAGAAGTAATTTCTACTATACTCAAAGTTTGTCCCCTAGATATTAATAGTTATGATTTTGAAAACCTATATACTAATCTGCCTCTATCAGATATAATCACTACCTTTAAAGAGCTGTATGCAGAATTTAAACTTAACCAATTTGTTGATGTAGGAACTTGGAACTCTTATCTCAATTGCTGCATAAAAAATAACCATATCTTATATAATATATACTCTCTATAAGCAAGTGAACGGTATTCCAATGGGAACATCAACGTCCACAAATATCGCTAATCTATTCCTGTTCTTTAAGGAATATAAATTCATTAAAAATCACCCCACCTGCTCAGATAACTACCTTTACACTTTTAGATATATTGATGATCTGCTGTGTATCAATAATTCAGAAGTTATAGAGAGTGATTTTGATAATATCTATCCTAGCTCTCTTAACTTATGTAAAACCAACCACAGTAATCAGGAACTTGAGTTCCTAGACTTAAGCATTAAGCTCAACAGAGGTAACCCATCTATTAGCCTCTTTGATAAAAGAGTTAATTTTCCTTTCAAAGTAATTAAATATCTACACTGGAATAATAACATTTCAACCAAAGTAATTGAGAATGTACTAATTTCTCAGGTCCTAAGAATTTCAAGAATTTGCAGCAACAATTTGGATTTCAATTACCACATTAATATACTATTAGAAAGTTTTCTAGAGAACGAAATTCCTTCTTCTTTCATCAAAAGAACTTTAAGAAAAATTATTCTGAATAATAGAGTAAGGTTGGCAGATCTGCTTTAATTTTCTACACAGTTAATAATATGATTCTGACCAATCAAAGCCGTAAGGAAGTTGGCTAGAGGATGCCTATTAACTACCTAAAGGAACCTTAGTGCTATGGATATGACGGTCCTATTAAAACAAAAAATTAAATAATATAAACAAAATCACAAAAAAAGCTTAAAAATCTGTTTATAAAAGAAAATAAAAACAAATAAAAAAGAAAACTAGTTATTCATCACTAGGATAGCTATACTAAAAATAGTAAAACCAACATTAAAATTAATAAGATTCTGATTAATCTATAGAAGCTCACTAAGGTGATTTAATACATGCAAAGATTATTAAATAAACTGCTCGTGTATTTTATAATATTTCTCATGTATTCTGGAGAGTTAATTCTGCTCATTCTGATCATACAGATCCACAGTCTTAAGTTTATATATTTTTTCTCTGGTTAAAATCTCCGCGCGTTGGTTTCTTGCTGTATGAGGAGGCCATCAGCCCCACCCTCACTGCCCCCAGCGTCTAGGGAGTGGCGGAAGGGGTCAGCCATGTTCTCCTCTTGTGAGGAGAAAAGTTTTTGTCACACAAGAGGTAAGCTCTCTTCCTTGTTTTTGGGTTCTAGGTTTTATAAGTTCAATGTTTGTACTTTATGTACCTTTTCTCTGTCGTTTTTTAGCTTTTCAGCTTTTAAGCATTGGTTTGTCTGTTAACATTTATGCGGGTTTTAACTCTTACTTTTCTTTGTAACTTTGAGCGTCTTTTGGGGTACCTAGGAACAGAAGAAGGCTAAGCTTGTTCCTTTTCTATGCGCTGTCTATGCGCTGTTTTTTCAAAGTAGTTAAGTTCTTAATAACTAATTAATTATGCACTTAAAGCACTGCTGAAATACTTTGTACATATTGCAACTAAGTGTTTAAGGTATATAACTTTCACAAAGTTTTCTTTAGTTAATTATTATCTTTAACTTATTCTCGTTTTTGTGCTGTCATAAGTTGTAGAGTAGGGGGTTTTAGACTCAAGTTTTCTTTCAAAAATCTGTTCGTTATAAATTAACATTTCCTTTTTTAATTGCAATGTAAAATTTGGATTTCTTTTGCATTGTTTTTCAGGTTTAAATTCTCTCTCAAACGAACTTGGAATTTCGTTATAGCTGAAAATCATTTCTATTTATTATGTCACTCTCACAGCTTGAGTTCTCTTTAATCTTCTTCTCTCTGTTTAATAGTAACAGATGAAGAGCATGGGTCGGGCCATGAAGGTTAATGGATGCAAGCGAAATTGTTAACTAGTGCTAGGTCATGCTACTCTACGGAGGACATGACTTATATATATATTTTTTAAACTATTTTAGGTGGGAATGTTACTTGCATCTATGGCCTTGCAGAAACCCATTTCCAACTAGGTCTTTGTGGAAGTGAGAAAATGCAGAGTTTTTGCTGGTCCTTGATAAAGCCAAGGCTCAGTATTCTCGACACCTTCTACATTCAGTTGTTTTATTTTATTTTTTTATCTTTTCTCCTTTTACTCACACAGGTAGATACATAACCTTTTCTATGTTGTACTAGGTGTGAGTCAAAATTATATATGTATTTTTTTGCTTAGGTATCTTCTTTATAGAATGTGAATTCTGAATTTTCAAAACTGCTGCGTTGCGCGTTTTGATTTTCAGGTTATTTGGCACCCTTCGTTTTAAATTCTAAAATTTTTTCCTTAGTCTTCAGTTTTGCTCTTAAGTATATATATATATATATATATACAGGGTGATTCAGCTAAGCGTGTACAAACTTCTGGGAGGGGTAGGTTGCACAAAGACAAATCGGAATCACATAACAATGCAGGGTCAGAAACGCCATCTTCATGCGGTAGATGTGGTTGTTCGGCCGCAAGCCTGCTCATAGGTTCTTTCAGGATACCGTCATTTGTAAACCGCCCGCAGAGGTAGTAGGATGGCTGAGCTCACGAACGCGTAAATGGCTGATATGCACCTCACATACGGAGTAGCGGACTGCAACGGACAAACCGCCGTGCGAGTGTACCAGGAACGGTACCCGATGAGACGAGTGCCATACCTCCGAGTATTTGCACGGCGGGATCAGAGGTTATGCTACTTGGCAGAGCTATTGAACGAACAACAGGTCCCTCAGTCGCTGCGCCGTACAATTTGGTTCCAGTACGATGGGTCCCACGCCCAATTCAGGAATTTGGCCTGCAAGATCGCCGGACTTAACATGCCTTGATTACTTCTTCTGGGGTTAACACCAAAGGACTGGTGTACGACACTCCCGTTGAAAGTGACGAGGACCTTGTAGCACGCATCTCTGTAGCTGCTTCGGAAGTCCGAGACACGCCAGGAATTTTCCAAAATGTATCTGATTCCATGCGCCGACGATGTCAAGCGTGTGTTACAGCTCATGGTCGCAACTTTGAACACCTTCTGTAACCTCAATACATTTCGCAAATGTATAAAATGCATTTTGTTCTCTTACGTGCTGCTCTTTCGTTTCTCGTCCTCTCTGTACACTAGCAAATGAAGATGACGTTTCCGAACCTGCTTTGTGCAACCTACCCCTCCCAGAAGTTTGTACACGCTTAGCTGAATAACCCTGTATTTATACAGGGTTCTTAGAAAGTCCGTTTACCCCCCTCTAACTTTTAGATCGCGTATCGTACAACCACGGAAGTAACGGGTAGCTATAGAAAAGTGACCATGCTCAATCGATTGGGCGTGTTTGTAGCGCCCCTAGTGGAGAAATACGGAACTTAGCAAAACTAACTCAGAAACCAAGAGATACGCAAAAAAGTCCAATTACCAAATGAAAGAGCGGTGTTTAATTAGTACAAAACGACACACCCGTGATACCGATGGAAATACTTACCTTCAGTGAGTAACAAAAATCAAACGGAAAAACTAAAAATATTGTGTGCCTAAAGACTCTACAGAGAATAAAATTCAAATTCAATGAAGGAATGAAATACGTTTTCACTTGATTTGTACAAAAGTTAGATAGTGAATTATCACCAAATTCTCACGAGCAACGCCAGGCAATTCAGCTAGTTTTTTAATAAAATTATGTCAAAACCCTGAAGTGAGAAGGATCATAATACTTTCCTATAACGGTGGTGTGTGAGAAAGGGAAAACAACGTATTATTTGAGTGGAACTCAAAGAGGCGTAATTTTGAACTCAAAGAGGCGTAATTTTAAACTCAAAGAGGCGTAATTTTGAACTCAAAGGGGCGTAATTTCAAGTATCGCCCTCCCAGGTAAGAAAAGCTTGCAACGGTCCTGAGTATGAAGTTGAAAGCTTTCTCTCTCTCTCTCTCTCTCTCTCTCTCTCTCTCTCTCGCACACACAAAGAAATATATCTCTTTAGCACTATCTTACACCGCATAGAAAGATTCAATTTAGCTAAAGCATTCCCACAACAACACTTCTTTGAAGGCAATTAACCTCCTGGAACTTTTTCAACAGTAGCGGAGCTTCTCATTTTCACCAACCAAGTGACGAACTGTGTTTCACACACACACACACACACTCACACAAAGATATATCTTTAGCACTGTCTTACATCGCATAGAAAGATTCAAATATTCATTTAGCTAAACCGTTCCCACAACAACACTTCTTTGTAGGCAATGAACAACCTGGAACTTTTTTTTAACAGCAGCGTAGCTTCTCATTGTCACCAACCAAGTGACCAAATGTGTTTCACACACACACACACACACACACACACACACACACACACACACACACACACGAACACTAGAGGTCTGCACGGGCCGGCCTGGTTCTCCAAGCCCGAGCTTGCCCCGCCCCGCCCCGGCCTGCTGGACGGGTTGGGCTTCTTTTAGTTTAGAGAACAAAGCAACAGGCCTGGCCGGGCTTTTTCCAAACATTTACGACCGGGCCGGGCAGAACCAAGTGGTCCCATTCATTTTATCGCAACGGTAAAGAAAGAAAAAGTCGTGTTCGCTGATTTCCTGGTCTGTTTAACTGTTTTGCTGGCTCTCCTTACTTCCATGATATAGCCCAGGACGTAATCAGAAAAGCAAGGAGAGGCACTCACAGTGTTTTCACCATCTGTAGGCATTAAGATGGTAAAACCACTTTGGGGCTTGTTGACAACTAAAAAGATTCTACCCCGAGCGAGTGTGTGGGTTTTGTGGAGTGGGGGCCGGAGTGTGTTTGCAGTTGTGCGTGTGTGTGTGTGTTTATGAGAGAGCGGGACGACGTCGATTTTTTCTCGTATCTCAAATCTGTATAGGGATTGACTTTTGTCGTGTTACGGCTTACTAGTTTAGAGAAACGGAGATTCTGAAACCGCTTAGTCTTCCCTTTTCTCTCTCTCTCTCTTTAAAGATAACATTCTTCGATAATTGTCAAAGTTTGGTTAATATTTTTAGGCTTACATTCAACAAAATATTTTCGTAATATCTCATTTCATTATTAAATTTTCACATTTTAATGAAATACAATAAAAAGACAGAATAATACCGAATGGTACATCACGGGCCGGGCCGGGCCTAAATAAGAGCTGCAATTGACGGGCCTGGGCCGGGCCGAGTGTCTGATATTTGAAACGGGCCGGGCCAGGCTGGGCCTTAAACGAACGGACTTGGACCAGGCCAGGCTCTCCAAATAAGGCCCGTGCAAACCTCTAACACACACACATTCGTATGTTCAACTCAACTACTCTCCCACCTCCGCATATCTCTCTCTCTCTCTCTCTCTCTCTCTCTCTCTGTTTTTGTAATTTTCTTTTATATTTTCCAAAAAAAAAGGGGGGGGAAGAATTTCTCTGTTCGCTGAGATTCAGCAACAACAAGTCCGGTGCTCATGCGTCAGGGAATCATGGCGCAGCTGTTCTTATTAATTTACTTCGAGAAGTAATTTCTGTTGAATTATCCATCGTTCGTACTGCATCATTTCAATTTTGCTTTCTTTAAAAACGTACAATACACGAATAAATAAGGTAAAGTATTTATGCTTATAATGAAATACCAAACAAATTTTTATAAACCACCGACAATGAAAGTTCAGAAGATTTACAACAACGTACGTTTTAGGAGGGGCTGAAGGGGGGAGACCCATCCAGTGCATATTTTAACATAGTAACTTGTGGGTCTGTTGGCCCACCAGTAAACAAATCTGGCCTACCAGTTGTGAAAATTGGGTCCACCAATACAATAATAAATTGGAGTTGTCTCATACTACAATATTCTCCGCTCTAGCAACAGAATGTTGACATCTCTGGATACAGTAAACAATCGATTAATGATTGCATTAAACGATAAGGGGACTGCTTACTTCGATCCCAGACTTGCTGTAGCTCGCTTTTTTACTACCAAGGAAAAGCGATCAAGAAATCCTGAAATTGAGATCTATAGTCATCAGGACTCCATCAAAACATTTTTCAGCGCAGACTCGGAAGTTTCAGCGTCTCTTGATTCATCAGGCAAATTCAGTATATACTTGCTTATATAATAAGTGAAATTATATTAAAATAAAGAATACAGATGCAAATAAGTAGTAGTGATGTAAATATATACAGTAGTATTGATACAAATATTTAGTAGTCTGTAGCAATGCTTTGTAATATATACATAGGCATATGAGTCGACTCACATTGTGACCACCTCCTACTTTTGACGTTAACAGCGCGTAGCCAATGAAAGAAGGCACGTGTCGTGAGCTCGCTTGCAGGGTATATAAGGTGTGCTGTAGGTAATTTGAAAACATATCACTCGTTGCTGTCATGGATAAAAGGAACGATTTATCAGATTTGCAAAAAGCGGTGATTATCGGCTTTCGAGTCAAGAGTGGCAGCATTTCCGAAACAGCGCAGTTTGTGAACTGTTCGCGTGCTGCTGTGGTTAAAGTGTATCGTGAATGGAGAAATGGCACCATTGCGAATAAGCGACGAGGAAACTGCGGAGCACCACGTACCATTGATGTGAGAGGTGAACGTAGGCTTTGAAGGTGCGTGAGGGCCGATCGACACGCTACATTGGAGCAACTCACTGGCCGAATGAACCAGGGGGCTACCGGAAGTGTGTCTAAAACAACAGTTCGGCGAATCCTGCTGCGTACGGGGCTCCGATGCAGATGGATGGTCTCTGCACCGATGCTAAAGAAGGTGCATCGGCAGAAAAGGCATATATTGCACGGCAGTATCGGAATTTGGGCATCAGCTGATTGGCAAAGGATTGCCTTCTTCGATGAGTCACGTTTTCTGCTTCATCGAACAGATGAACGTTGGCGTATAAGGCCAGAAACATCAGAGAACAAACACTGTTCAACCATTGCTGGAAGAACACAAGCTGGTGGAGGCAGCGTTATGGTCTAGGGGGCGTTTTCGTGACATTCCCTGGGTCCACTCATACCTATGGAAGGCACTATGGACCGAATGCGTTATTAATTCATCGTTGCATACCACGTACCCCAATACATGCTGATTGTCTTACCTTGGGCGGATGGGATCTTCCAGCACGACAATGCGACGTGTCTGACAGCTAGAAATATCAGAGAGAGGTTGGAAGAGCACGATGAAGACTTCAAAGTACTTCCCTAGCCCCCTAATTTCCCAGACTTAAACCCAATTGAGCATCTGTGGGACCACCTCGATCGTGTTGTTCGCTCTATGGATCCTCCACCACGCACCCTCCAGCAGCTGTCAGATGCACTGCAGTCAGCATGGCTCCACATACCTGTGAACACCTTCCAACACCTTATTGAGTCACTCCCAGCCCGTCTAGCTGGTGTCCGCGCTGCACACGGCGGTTACTCTGGATATTAGCTGGTGGTCACAACAATGTGACTCGACCGTATATCTATCATGGTGAAAACGTCCACCGTATAACGCTACATGTTCATGCTAGCCTAAATAAATTTTCTTCGTTCTTTACATCTCATACGATAATAAAAAATATCCAAACTGTGAGAAGTAACTCGATTTGCATAATTTTCAGTACAAGTAAGTACATTTTTTTACCATATCGCAAGTAAAAGTTACATAAATATATAAGGAAATATAAATTAAAATATATGTATACAAATAGTATACGCATACGCATTTTTAATTGTAGGTGTTGACGAGCAAATCCGGAGGAGTATTTCAATACCAATAATGCTTCAGCACTGCCCGGGGGCATAGCCCCCCCCCACGCCCCAGAAAGTGTTTTTTGTCATGAGACACTGGTCCCGCTAGTGATTTTTCTTAAAATATACCCTGGACCCCTCTAGCTCCCTGGTAGCTACGTCCCTGACCTTTAGTATCGGGTTTTTTTCCCACGTCAGTTACACTTGCTCCGTCTGAGATCTTAAAAGCACCACAGTGAATCGCAGCACCAGAATTCTTTCCGCCGAGATTCTTGAACTTGCTCGTAAATTTTCCTAACTCGAACTTGGATGGCGTACATCTCGTTAAATATAGCTACGATGTCTTGGTGTTCCGTTGACTTGGTGCGGAGTCAGGGGGCGTAGAACTCTACGGGTCTCAGCTCTAAAAGACGCTCTCCTTCTCTCTCTTACCGCACATCTCGGAGTCGTAGCATTTGCTGCCAACAACAAGTACGTCTCTGACTCCTTTTCTCTTGTTGTCTGCAAGTTCAGAATGAAGAGAAGAAAGAGGGGGCTTGGGGGGAAGGGAGGTCGTTGCACCTGCCGGCTGGCAGTGTTAGACCAACCAACCAGCATCAGGTTCACCGACGCACATCGCATGGCGCAAGCAGTATTTTTAGGCTGGCCTATCACTTTTACGTCGGTGAACAGCTCCTGTCTGATCTAAAACGAGAAAGTGCTTCAGAAAGGCGCTTAAGAGCGGGCTACGTAGCTCCCTCTGTTTCTAACCTTTCCCTCGCCCTTTAGTTCCTTCGTCATGTAACAAATTAATACTAAGTATGCGTTACGTTGATTCTTACGGACAATCCGTGACGTCCCTTGTTTCATGCCCGTTGACTATTATTATCATTCTGCTCTTTATTAGACTAATGTAAGTCTAATTCGCCTTTATCTTCACTGGGCTACAATCCCCCGTCTCCAATGCACAAAGTCGTGAGGGAAGGGCTGAAAACACGGCTGTCTTCCTGAGAGAAATAACTCAGTATTCCCGATAACGTTCGCGGAAAATCGTGGTTATCTCCAATTTTAATTGTTTATTCTCCACCTACACATTATGCGTACATTATTCAAATAATTTCAGTGATGAAATTTTGTACTGTTTTTTTTTTTTTTGGGGGGGGGCATTTCTTTTCGTGATTTAACGACGAACATGAGCAACTCTGAGTTGCATAAGCAGTCTTTTTTCTTTTTTGGGGGGGGGTTTATCGCTACCTTTTTCTGATATTTTTGCTCAAAACGAGGGGGGGAATCACAGGTGTTTAAAATGCGCTCTTAACAAACCAAAAGTTACAAATCAAATTAGGCGTTAAACGCACTCGTATCATCGCGTTATCTAAAAAAAAAAAAAAAAAAGAAATGTTCACACGAAACACACGGGAGCAAAGAGCAAACTGTTTGAAGATCAAAAGTCTGAAGGGATGGGACTGGTTCTAGGGAAGGAATAGAGGCAGCGCCGTCGTACAAACACACTGCCCATGCCTCATCTTGGACTCGAACCCAGAGCCAGCTTGGGCAACTAGCCACAAACCTATATCTCTAACGACTCGTCCAATTTTTTTTTTTTTTATTATTGAAGGTTTAACATCCACCGTCAGCATCTCAATGGGCTATAAGCAGTCGCCCGTCTCTAATTTAGGGCCACAGGTTCCAGGGAAAGGAGAGAGCTAATGCCGTAAGACAAACACAATATCCATGCCTCACCGGGATTCGAACCCGGACGAATTGTCACAATTCACCAAAGTTTAGACCACTGCGCCACCGGGACGGCGAGTCGGCCACTACAGCAGCTTTTTTCTTTCTCTCTCTCTCTCTTTTTTCAGGGTTTTTAAGAAATCGCCCATTCCTAATTTAGGGCCACTTTCGTTACTGACACGGAAGAGACTCAGGATCAATCCCAGGTAGAAACCAGCATTCGAACCACTAAATATGACGACTTAACTTGCCCACCCGTCGGATGAGCAAGTTAAGTCGTCTGACCCCAGGTACTAGCTCCCCGGCTAAAAATAAGGGCGTCTTCCACTCCCCTTTCTACCTAGCTTCCAAGTGACTTTCCTGTTTGGCACTCTAGCCTAAATCTCCTAGCTTCCTACTTCTAAGGGTTGTTTAAGACATGGGGTCAGACACCCTTTCCTAAAATTCTCTACATGAATCTCTGATTTAGAGCCACTGGCTCCAGGAAAGGGATAGAGCCAGCGAGCTTTAAAATAAACACACCATCCATGCCTCATTCGGGACTCGAAATCAGGCCCAGCTTCTTCGAATCGTCAACAACTTAAGCCTCCTCTCCACTTGGCTACAGGGATGGGGGTTTTCGGGGTTTAACTATTCCCATTTATGAACATCCAAGGCCACGAAGAGTCGCCTGTCCCTAATTTAAGGCCACTGGCTGAAATTAGGGACGCCATCTAATTTGAGCCAGAGGCCAAAATCAGACGATGTCCTCTTTGCTCTCGAGGAACAGAACTAGCGTCGTAGTAGGCACTCATGCCTCATTAGAAACTTGATCCCGCGTCCAACTTGGACCATTAGCAAAAAAGCCAGCGCATCTAACCACTCAGCCACCGGGACAGCAGACTGACTTTTACAAGAAGACAGTCATAACCTCCAAAAATACTGCACATTTACAGGAAATTATCATTTCAAGTCATGTTTTCATGTCAGGCGGAGGAGACGAGAGGGAAGGGGGGGGGGCAAATAAAGGACGGGATGCCACCTAATTTAGAGCACCAATGACCGAAATTAAGCAATTTCTTTATGGCGCTCAAGGAACAGAACCAACGGCCTGCGGCATACGTTATCTCGAACCAGGGTCTAATTCGGACAATTAGCAAGAAGCAGGTGTGTCGGACTGCAGGTGTATCGGACTGCAGGTAGAGACTGGTTCTTAATAGAAGACAATAATAATTTCCTAAAACACTACACACAGATACAGATCACATTTAAGGAGACGGAGGCCCAGGGGCTAAACAGTATTTTGGGGCCCCAGTATTAGTGGCACATCTAGGATTTCATCTAGGAGAAAACATTCCCAAAATATGATGAAGAAGCCATAAAAATATCCACGCCGTATTGAAGTGTGTATCCCATGATTCATGGACGAATCAGTGGTAGTAAGAAAATGTAAAAATGCAGGGTCATGGTTCAAAAATGGATAGTTCTGCTTTTATGCCCCCCCCTCCGCAGGGTTCAGCTTGTTGAAATTACATCGAGGTAGTGGGCATAATAATATGATCCAAATATCATGATTCAAACGAATTCTTAATGTATGAAAATTTCCCCCAATTACAGATGTGTACAAAAAAAATCTGTAATGATTTCGAAAGATTTGAGAATGGACTGGGGGCAACTATATTTTTTGCGGACTCTTCCTAAAAAAGCGGAAAGAAATAGAAAAGTTTTTCCACATGGCAGTTTCTTATAGTTTTTTCTACGCTATCCGCAAAAAAACAAAAGAAAAGAAATGTAGAACTGTCAATTCTTCAAGCATTGTGCGTAATTCTGGGACCCCTTGAAAATGTGGGGCTCAGGGCTACATACCCCTAGCCCCCTCTTAAATGGGCTATGCACAGATATTTATAGGAAGTTACTGTTTGAAGTAAAACTAACATATTTTTGTGTGAGGTGGAGGAGGTTAATCACAAAGTGTTTGCACAGCCAAAACAATAGGAACAATTACAAAAACTATAAGAAACTTTATTTATTTTTTTACATTGCATAATTACGAATATCGCACAATATAACATACAGTAAGGAAACTACTCATTTTTCAAATATTTTTCGAGTACGCATTGTTATGTAGTTCTGAACACGGCAGCATTTCTGCCGTGTCCACTCCAGGGAAACAACGAAGAACATTACTAGTGCCCCTGAGGTGCACATGACATGCTTTTAATATCAGTAACATCCATATGAAGATCAAGGAAATTGCTTAATTTCTTCAACATTTTGTTGCTGCTCTGGTACGTTCAAGCACACAACAGACAATGCACTATACACCAGCGAAGTTTTATACGCCCACTGATATTTTCTTTGATGAAGGTCTTTTATTGTATACTACAGGGTGTCCCACTCGCTACGACACCCGGCATTTCTTTTATAATATTAACACCAATGAAGATATTGCAACGAAATTTGAAGTGGACTTACCTCATTTCGTGCGAAATGTGATGACATCACAACATGTGCTGGAAGTGGCCACCATTTGCGTCCAGGCAGCATTGAACCCGGCACACCATATTGTGGAAAGTCCTTGCCAGTACGTCCGCTGTCACTGCCTGAATTTCTTCGGTGATATTTGCTTTCAGGGCATCTATGATTCGCAGTTTCTTTTGGTAAATCCTCCCCTTTAGATATCCCCATAAAAAGTAATCAGGAGGCGTCTGATCGGCCGAGCGCGGTGGCCATAGACCCTAAAAGGACTGAATTTCGGCCACTCTGGTGTGTGATATCGCTCCATCATGCTGGTATATCCAATGGAGAGTTCTTCGTCGTCCAATTGATTTACAAAGGTGTTGAAGATTTCCATATATGCATCTGTTGTGATGGTTGTATCGAAGAAGATGGGACCAATTATGTGGCGCCGGGTCATCCCACACCAAACACCAATTTTCTGTGAATGAAGGTTTTTTTTCATGTATCGCGTTGGGATTTTCACTGGCCCAAATACGCTGATTTTGAGAATTGACGTATCCAGACAGGTGAAACCACGCCTCGTCCGAGAACCACGTGTAGTCCAGAATGCCCAGATTTTTCTGAAGAAATGTCTGAAACCATCAACAATATGCATTCGTTTCACGTGGTCAGGCTCTTTCAGTTCGTGGACCACGGAGATACGGTACGCATGAAGCTTCGCTTTTTTCACAGCACGTTGACAAGTGCTTTTGGACAACCCTGTTTCAGTCGGCAAAGTGACTTCCTGGGAGACATAAGTAGTCGGCTCTTTACATCCTGGATCATTTCCTCAGACATTTGTGGACGACCTCCTGCATGGTCGTCTAATAAAGTCCCCTTGGTTTCCAATTTCTTCGACAATGTCCCAAATGGTGGACTTGCTCGGCGGATGTCTGCCTGTAAACCTCTCCAGGAATTGCTGTTGACAAAACTTTATGGATTCTGTTTTCCAATAAGTGCGAACAATAAACACTCGCTCCTCCAGAGTATATCGATACATTTTCACATGTACGCGAACAGCTACGAGCACGAGCACTCACTATCATCAACCGTATTGTGTAGACACGCTCAGCCAAATGACATAACAAAGCAGCAGATAGCGTCCGGTTGGCTGGCGGACTGCTCCTCAGTGGCGCCACACTTAGGAATGTGTCTGCCTCTAAAGAGCACACCGGCTGGCTGGCGGACTGCTCCTCAGTGGCGCCACACTTAGGAATGTGTTTGCAACTAAGGAGCACACCGGCTGGCTAGCGGACTGCTTCTCAGTGGCGCCGCACTTAGGAATGTGTCTGCAACTAAGGAGCACTCCGGCTGGATAGCGGATTGTTCCTCAGTGGCGCCACACTTAGGAATGTGTCTGCAACTAAGGAGCACTCCGGCTGGCTAGTGGACTGCTCCTCAGTGGCGCCACACTTAGGAATGCGTCTGCAACTAAGGAGCACACCGGCTGACTAGTGGACTGCTCCTCAGTGGCGCCACACTTAGGAATGTGTCTGCAACTAAGGAGCACACCGGCTGGATAGCAGACTGCTCCTCAGTGACGCCACACTTAGGAATGTGTCTGCAACTAAGGAGCACACCGGCTGGCTAGCGGACTGCTCCTCAATGGCGCCACACTTAGGAATGTGTCTGCCACTAAGGAGCACTCCGGCTGGCTGGCGGACAGCGCCGGGTTCAATGCTGTCTGGACGCAAATGTTGGCCACTTCCAGCACATGTTGTGATGTCATCACATTTCACACGAAATGAGGTAAGTCCACTTCAAATCTCGTTGCAATATCTTCTTTGGTGTTAGTATTATTAAAGAAATGCCGGATTCGGTAGCGAGTGGGACACCCTGTAGTAAACTGCATTTGAAAATTGGAGTTTCTTCCAAATGCTCTCCAGCGAAGTATATACGCCTATTAATTTCTTCTTCGAAGTTAGCCTCGCTTTATATCTGTTATCCAAGGTAAATGCATGCATCGGTTACTTCTAGGTTTGCCTTATCAACCTCTAGATCTTCAGTTCTTTTAAACTCATTGTACACAGGACCATTGCAAGCTTTTCTTATCTGGGAAGGCGAGACTTAAAATTACGCCCCTTCGAGTTCAAAATTTCGCCCCTTCGAGTTCCACTCAAATAATACGTAATTTTTACTTTCTCACACACCGCTGCGTTAGGAAAGTATTTTGATCGTTCGAAATTCGCACTTCAGATTTTTGATATAATTTTATTAAAAATGTAAAAACTAGGTAAATACTCAAGAACTACATGTGGCAAATACCAGATAAAGAGTAAACGTTATATGAACGCCGACAACACAACACTCTGCAGAAATGCAGAACGAAAAACAAACCAGAGCAGAATGAATAAGTATCGAATAGTGAATGCAACAATAAAAAGAAGCTTTAGGGGTAGGGCTTGGAAATATTCCTTTCAAGGTTAAACGCTTAAAGAACTTTCTGCGACAGAGCACAGATGATTAATTAGCTCTTCGTCCCAAAGACATGTTCGGAAAGGTCATGGAGGTTAGACATATTAGCATATTGTTTCTATGCCTCCATTCACTGTTTTGGAAAATTCCCTGTATGGATATAAGATGTTCACACCTCATAATTTATGTTACTCTGTACACTGGTTAAGACTAACTAAAGTCTTTTAAAAGAAAGAACTTAAGGGTATAACTTTCTTTATGAGTTACAATTTCCATTTTTTACGTCTCCCCTGGAATGACCATTCTGGGAGGGCAACTGCCCTCCCTGCCCTCACGGTAGCTACGACCCTGATTGTACGTAAGTTGTTTTTTCCTCTAAGTTTATCCACTTCTTAACATTTGTCAGCAAGTTCCTGGATCATACTCGGCAGCTATTTGGCGGTACTTTCAAAAAGACTACGTTGTCAGCAACGCGAAAGCGGGTTAAATAACCTCCATTAATCTTCATCCTCTTTGTCTTTCCTGTTCAATGACTGAATGAAAGGGTCGCCCAAATGAAACTGAGACTGTCGGGTTTTTTTCCCGTAAGGGTTTATAGGTTGGAATATGTGAACATACGGGAAGAAAGAGTGATACATGGGCTCCATACCCGTTTCACATAGTTGCCTTGTCGGTCCATGCAAAGTGTCCCAGCGCGGCACGAAATTGTGGATACTCTGAGCGAAGAACGTTTGTGATTGGCTGTGGAACCAGTCTTCAACGGCGTCCCGGACCTCAGCGTCGTTAGCGAACCGGTGGCCCTAGAGAGCTTTTTTCAGTGGCCCGAAGATGTGGTACTCGCAGGGCGACAGATCGGGGCTATATGGGGGGATAGTCGAGGACCTCCCAGCGGAAGCTCCGCAGCAAATCTTTGGTACACTGTCGCCATATGCGGGCGGGCGTTGTCGTGCAGCAGAGTAACCCCATTTGACAACATACCGGGTCATTTACGCTTGATGGCCGTTTTTAAGTTGCGTAATGTATTGCAGTATGTGGTTGCCTTGACCTTACTGCCTGCGTCCAGCCAATCCAACAGCAACGGGCCATTCTCATCGAAGAAACCGTGAACATCACTTTTCCAGCTCTTAAAGAAGACTGAGCTTCTTTTGGGAGTGGAGAGTTGGGATGACGCCGTTCCATACTCATCCGTTTTGAGGCCGGATCGAAGTGGTGGCACTAAGTTTCGTCTGCGGCCACAATCTTGGAAAGAAGCTGTCCTCCTTCTGCATGGTAACGATGTTGATGCTCCAGGCAAGCACCCATTTGCCGAATTTTCTGCTCCTCCTGGAGGTGCTTGGGGACCCATTATGCGTGAAACCTTGCTGTATCCCAATCGGCGATGAAGAATGGTGTTAACAGTTCCCTTACTCACGGACAATGTTACCGCAAGTTCGCGGGTGGTGATTCGGCGATTCTCCTTCACAAGGTTGACCACAGCAGCCATCGATTCCATGGTGATGGCCACGTGTGCTTGCCCAGGTCATAGCATTTACTCCGTGCTCATACTTCCTTTACGGAATTCACTACACCGTGGCTGACACTCATTCCCATACACATTCTTCACACGACGATAAATTTCGGCTCCACTAACAGTTGCCGTCAAAAATTGCATAACTTCCCGATGGGCTTGTTTGGACGAATCCATGTCACGACCCTAAATAGTCAACTTGCCTCCGCACGTGCAAACAGCACACTGACACGTGCCGTCGATAACAGCGTGCTTCCTGACATGGCACGTCATCTACCGGCTCAAATGCACGGCTCTGGGCAATTATACAACGACGCAATTACACAAGTCTCACTTTCATTTGGGCGTGATGCATAAGTTCATGCAGTTCTTTGCACCGCACTACAGGAATGTATTACAGTAGAAGGGAAAACGGAGTCAATCAATCAACTATGTTTCACCCCCCCCTCCGTTATTTACGATGGTGGCCCAACCTTTGGATAGGTCTGCAATGACATTCTTGAAAAAACGTGTAGGTTTTGCTGTGAAGAAATCACCAAGGAAATTCTGGAGATCAACTCATTGTTGAACGTTCTGCTACGGGTTGCATTCGACAGAGATCGGAACAGGTGACAGTCTGAAGGGATGACATCTGTGGAATAAGCCGGATGTGTAAGGATCTCCCATTTCATGTCCTGAATGGCCATTTTGGTCATGTTTGCACTGTACGGGCGTTCGTTATCGTGTTGTAGAAGGACACCATATCACCGATGTGGCCGTTTCTTTTGAATTTCTCCCTCCACACGGCGGATTTCCTCACAATAGAGTGCAGCGTTGATGGTCCGGTTCCTCGGCAGCATTCCCCAGTGAATAATGCCTTCCATGTCCCACCAGACACACAACATGATCTTCACAGGATGAACGTCATGTTTTGGACGTGGTGTGAGCATCTTGTTTAGGCTTAACCATTCCCTCCGACGCCTGAAATTCATGTACAGGCGCCACTTTTCATCTCCAGTAACCAGTGCCGCCGCAAGCTTACGCGAGGCCCTGTGCGAACTACCACTGCGAGGCCCTCTGGCTAACTAATAATTTTTGCTAAATCAACCTGGCTAACGGTATTTTGCGCACGTACGCAATAGAATATTTTTATGTTCTGATAAAATGATGATAAGCTTTTCACTCGTGCATTTGTTATAGAAGGAACTGATATTTTTCTTAAACTTGTAACTGTAACTGCTTTATTATTATTATTAAGCTCAACCGTCATTCTCATTTTGCAAAATAAAAAAAAGAAGGTAAATGTTAGGAATACTACGCACTATGCAGTATGAATTTTTTAAATCTGTTTTACTATAGCTGTGTATTTTAAAAATGAAACCTAACAAGCCCCCATTTGGGTTTCTGAATAATTTATAGCAAAAACAGAAAACTTTATCTTTTTTCTTTGAGTAAATCAACCAGCTCCTGTCTACTGTTTCTCCGTTGTGTAAAATACGCTTATGGTGTTCTGGTAAAAAGTGCCGCTTCTCATCATCACTTGGGTAATCAAGTTTACCACACAAATCGGGCCCTTTTGCAAGATTACATCAAACTGCGTGTTGTTTAAAACAGGCGGCCACTCACCTGAATCTGACAGTAGAACAAATTCTTCACTTGTTTGAAATGATGAATCACATTCCTTCACATCAGATATTAGTGTAAGCTGGTCAGAGACACTCGCCACATTGCTATCGCTTGCTCTGACTTGAGCCACATCCACATTATTATCACTGGATTCTTTATCTTCGATGCAGTTTGAAGCAAACGATGAACTGCTGGCCTAACTGAAGCTGAAGGTAGTAAACATTTATCGAAGGCACCTTTCTGACTTCATAAAAACATTTATCTTCTTTCCCTTTTCTTTGCTTTTTGATAACCTGATTCGAATTTACGGAACTTATCCCGTTCTCTAGACATCTCAACTCAACTCACTTAACGCAAACTCTATTCTTAAAAAAGTTAATTAGTTACATTCGAAATAGAGAAGTGAACCTGGTTAAACCAAGCACGAATGAGAAACCAAAGAAAGTTAATAGATCGCCAAACACAGCGGCCAGTTGACTTGACACACACACACACACACACACACACACACACACACACACACACACACACAACTGTTTTTGCTTTGGTAAAACAGCTTGGGAAAATTTACAAAAAGTGCATCCCAAGATAGGCGGTAAAACTCAAAGAATGTTGCCACGTGATGTCCACTCACACCCGTCAATCACAGAGTTTCCAGCGACGAGAAGAAAATATATTGCTGTCGGTGCTGCGGCGTGTGATGGACTTATCAAGGTAGCACCATCTGGCCCCGCCCACCAGATCAGGGTCTCTCAGGGATAGAGAAGCACCGATCTTAGTGCGCTGCTCTTTGAATCAGGAAGGGGGAGCGTATGTATGACATCACTGTGATGCTTGTGTATGCGGACTCGCGGAGAACTGGGATGGTAATTCATATGTTTTGAACTGTCGGGTTTTTTTGTTTTTGTTTTTTGTCTGTGTACTTAATGTTATATTTTTCTATCTTTCTCTCTTTTGTTTTATTTTATCTTATTTATCCACCAGCGCAAGGCCCTGTGCGGTTGCACGCGCCGCACACCCTTTTAACGGCGGCCCTGCCAGTAATAATACGTGACAGAAAGGGTTTGTGTTGCTGAGAACATTCGCGATAACGGGCGAATAAGGAACCACATATGGCAACACGCTGTTTCTTGTCCTCGGTGAGAGTGTGAGGCACCCAAGACCCCAATTTCTAGACCTTTCCCATACGTTTCATGTGTCGCACCACTGTGGCCTAATCACAGTTCATCTCAGTGGCCAATTCGCGTGTGGTTTGACGCGGATCCAAGTGGATGAGATGGTTCAAACGATCCTCATCAAAGTGAGATGGACCACCTGAGTGTGCAGAGTCTCTGAGGTCAAAATCGCCACCTCAGAGCCGCTCAAACCATTTGTGGGCTGTCCTAGGAGCAATAGCATCCTCCCCATACAGAGCACAAATTTTTTGAGTAGCCTCGGCGGCTCTGGATCCCTTGTTAAACTCGTACAGGAGCAGATGTCGAAAATGTTCATTCCTCTTTACTTGACACTCTATATTTCCGACCTGAAAACCGAAAAACCATTAGCCACAATCACACAACGCAATATGATTTAGGTACACGATATTACTGGCTACATTTTGATATGCAACTGGCCATCTGCACCGTCACTACTGACCTGGGAAACACTCGTGAAGTAAAACGATATAACTTATGCATCAACTCAATACCAAATGCTCTCAAGCCAAGTTTTATACGCCTATTAATATTTTCTTTGATGGCCTTCATCAAAGAAAATATTAATAGGCGCATAAAATTTGGCTTGAGAGCATTTGGTAGAAACAACAATTTTCGAGAGCAATTTACTGTTACGTCTTAAAAGAAAATCGTTCATTCAATGCATACTTCCAATTTTTATTAATAAACGTGGAAAGAGCGATGACTTCTGCTTGATGCTCCTAATCCACGTCAATAGTGTGTATTAATTTTACTTATGGATCAGAAATGTGGATCTTTACTAAAAAAGACGTGTAAATCTTGCGGAAAACCCAAAGAAGCATGGAGAGACACATACTTGGTGTAACCGAGAAAGCCAAGAAAGGAACGACAAGAGTTTATGATATCATGATCAAAGCAAAGACCCTCAAGTGGCAGTGGGGGAGACATATTGCTAAAACAACTGACAAACCCATTGGACAACTGTTTGTCTGTTCTTCTGACAGAATAATTGAATACCGAATGACAGGAAAAGACCCAGAAGAAGACGATGTTGAAGATGGGTAGATGAAATGGGCATAGGTCAATTGCACTCACCCCAATCTCTGATCTTTATCTAATAGGTCAGTTGCACTCGAAGGGAAGACAACAAAGCGATTGACTACACTCACTCAAAACCCTTGCTTACTGAGGAATGTCAAAAACCGGTGGGTGGAACAGGGAGCCTGCAACATAAGAGACTCCCTGCCGGACAATGCTCCATCAACTCACTGAAAAACAGTGGTGCCATTGCATTATTTGTCACACAACGATTATATAGGTAATATGGAGTTTATGTACAGCGAAAAAAGTAAACTATTGATACGTTCAGGACACAAATTCTATAAAGATCGAGAAACAGGGATAGGATGGAAGTGGCGTTGTACAAAGCAAACGTGGGACAAAACTGCACGTGGACATCAGTGCTTCCGTTATTTTACAATCTGATTTGTGCAACAACCATGACTCACCAAAACTGCTGTCCCGTCAAATCATATCAAAAAGCGAAAAGCAACAGATGATATTTCGGAACGGTCTTTAAAACAGATGAAAAAAGAGATAAAAAAAATTAAAATAAGAAAAATAAAGGAAAAAAAAAATAAAAAATGATAAAAAAACTTTTGGGGCATGAAGAGCCAACCTCCAGGTGATGTCTCCCCTGGGTAACGCTAATAGACTGTCGACTTTACTGGGTAATACAAGCTCACGTATTATATACATATATAAAAAATTAATGTCATATGTACATGCATATACACACCCACACCTACTTACAGTTCTATAAATGCTATTTTCCAACTGTGGAAAAGATTTGAGAATGCAGTAATCTCTCCACCAGGAAGAAGCTCTTGGGGGTGGGGTGGGATGGGTTTTCTAGTTAGTGCAATAAGCCCATGAACCAGTAGAGGCTGTGAATGCAACTGACCCTTTTCGTAGTTTCTTGAGTGCAACTGACCAACACCCCATGAAATTTGAAGGCATGCCGGAGTGACATGGAGGAGACTGGCTCAAGTCAGAAAGTTCTGGAAGAGGCTTCATCCAGCGGTGGATTGAAAATGGTTGTTGGTGATGACTGATAATAATATAAAACTAGTGGCACTCAAACAGTTTTTTTTTCTTTGTTATAAGTTCGAACAATGCAAGGAAATCTGCATATATGTATTAGCTAGCGAATGATCAGTTTTTCATATTTACTTTCATTAGATTTTGTGGCATAGTTAGTGAAATGCTGAACTTCTGAAAAAAAAAAAAAAATTAAGTGAAGTACTGGGATTTGGCGAAGTGAAGTACTGGCTTCTGTCCATTCGTCCGAGTTCGAATCCCGGTGAGGAATGAATGTTATGTTTGTTTTACGGCACTGGGCTCTTTCCCCTTTCTGGACAAGTGGCCCTAAATTAGGGACGGGCGACTGCTTATAGCCCATCGAGTTGCTCATGGGGGTCGTTAAACCCCCAAACAAACAAACAAAACAAAACAAAACAAATTTTTGAGCCCCGGTCTCAAAAAAAAAAAAAAAAAAAAAAAGGAAACCTTGGTGTTGGTTAATGTCCATTAAATATACTTCGTAAGTTCTTCGAATTTACCCCGCATAAAACTACGTCTCCATTAATAAAACAGGAAACGTCAAAACATGAGAACAATAGTTGTGATTGGTGAAAATTATCCTCTCTACACAGAAAACGTCATATAGCGGACTCCATAACATTGCTTTTATCTTTGCTTTCTTCGTACCGATTTTGATTTTTCCTGGCCGAATTACGTAGGCGTACTCCTGCAATTCATCTCGGCGACGTTTTTCTGTTATGTCACTAAATATACTGCGCATTAGCTTGTATTAAAAAAAAAGAAAAAGTGTTTCTCCCTTATCACCATAAGGCTTCTATTATTCCATGAAAACAGATGATAACAGCTGGCATGACGCGTTCACCTCGTGATGGCGCTTTTTGAGGATCCCTCCACTACATGCTCCGCTGTCATGGCAACCAACTGCCGTTTACAAGCCAATTTGCGCCAGCTCCGAACGAAAGGTCTCCCTCCTCGTAACTGCTGTCCATATGTTGCAACGGTTTTTGTGCTTTTTTTTCATGTTCTGCTTAATTTAAATAAGAATGAATAGTAATTAATAGTTAGAGGTAGATACGTGAATCAAATCATATAAGCATTAATATAGTTTTCTTTGATCTCGCGTAACATCTAAGGTAACAAACATCCAAAGTGATCGTGTATTATTATTTTCATAGGGAAGAACTGATGAGTGTGATTTCATTATGCACATGGGTGAAAATACATTTTTATTTCCCTCGCCTTTTAAAAGGCCCAGAATTTAATTTTTGATCTGTCGTATGTTCGTGTTCATTCTTATGAAGAAGCACGGTGGCACCTGATGTAATTTCGTTAGTTTCGGTTAATTTATTTAACGTGTGTTCCAGCACTGGAGAAAAAGAAAAAAAAATATTTCGACTTTAAAGGAATTAACAATGGCGCATTGAAAGCATAACGCTGCTAAAAGGTCCACCAGTGAAAGTACAGGTAAAAATACAACTGCCGCCATATTTCATTTTTCCCAAATAAGTACATTAGCGAAATATTTGTTTTCGCTTTAACGGCACAAAAGCCTAATTTGTTTCATTTGTTTGCTTGCTTAGTTTCGAGGTTAACAATTCCCAGTGGTAGTGCGGAGGGGCGGTGGCTCAAGATCCCAGTAATCAGTGCCCAACCATCAATTTACGGAACCCGGGAAAAAGCAAGTGAGCAGCCCCCCCCCCCCTTCCCTCTTGACCTCTTGAATGTCAATAGGCCCTTTCTATGAAAAGAAAATTATTTTGTGCAATCTAAACAAATGAAAAAGTATATAACGGTGGTTTCCACTTTACCTTGGTTTATGAACAGCACGAAAGATAAATAAAAGCATTAAGATATATATTTTTTGCACATTTATAATCACGCAGCAAAAAATCTAGAAAACCATTGGATGATGATTTTTTTTTAAGTTCTATTACGTACTTCCCTCCTAAAATTGCTGTCCCTGATACGAAGTTTTATAATTTTACGGGCTTAGCCTCTGGTCTTGCTTGTCTCGCAGGGGGGGGGGGGGCTTAGTCCCCTCTAGTCCTCTGCTAGCTACGACCCTGCACTTCGTGAATTGCGATTTGCTGGTGTTCGCTAGGGTTTTGCCATTTCTGCATTGTTTACACATTCTCACAGGTGGGAGGGGAAATAACCCCTTAGAAAACTGCACTTGGCTACTGGCTGTTTCCAATGTTCAATCTTCATGGATTTATACAGTTGAAAATTTTGTTAAAAGTTTCAGTTTTATCCACATTTTTTGTTCATAATTTAAATTGTCACTTGACCTGCCTTGCTGAACCGCAGGCTCGTGGAAGCTCGGGCCCCGGGAATCTCTCCCCCCCCCCCTGGTTGAGGACTGCCTGTAATATACTCTGTACAAAAAATAAATCGAAACAGCTTGAAGCAAGTGTCCGATCGTGTTGAAACTTTGCATGTGTAATGAATGTGTAAAGATAAAGAAGCCGCCCCAGTGGCGCAGTTATCTAAGCTCTGGCTTCTGACTATTCGTCCGAGGTGGGTCTAGCTTTGAATCCCGGTTAAACACGGATGCTGTATTTGTCTTACGGCACTGGCTCTCTCCCTTCACTGGAACCAGTGGCCCTTAATTAGGGACGGGCGACTGCTTTTTAGCCCATCGAGTTGCTCACGGTAGTCTTTACTCCCCCTCCCCCGAAAAAAGTTTAAAGAAGTGATTACAATTTCACAGCAGTAGGGGATTTTTTCATTACAGAACAATGGCTCCATACGTATAACAGATTAGTACGTCGTAGAACACACACCTCTAGCGGTGATGCATTTAGTCAAACAACAGCCGTATGTTGTCCTGCGACAGATTCTGCCGCGCGTGTCCTAATTGCTCTAGGCTAGTTCGTATGTTATTCCTGGATGGCTGCAACGCATCCAGGAATGGCAACGGACTATCCCAGCATGTCTTATATGCGCTCGACTGGCGAGATATCTGCAGACCTGGCTGGCCATAGGAAGGTTTGAAAACCACGGAGACATGCCCTGCATAGGTGAGCCGTATGTGGTCTGTCATTATCGTGCTGGTAAATGGCCTCCGGAAGACGCGGCAGCAAATGCAACACGTCTGGTTGCGGGATGTCGTCAACGTACCGCTGTGCTGTTAAGATACTACGTAACGCTACTAGGAGACCGGTTGTCATAGGAAATGGCTCTCCAAATTATTGCACCAGGTGCGATTGTCATGTGCGTCTTCGAAACGCAGGCTGGATCAGAGCGCTGGCCCTGCATCATCCAGACACCTATGAATTGGACATCCGCTCCCAGGCAAATGTGCAATTCGTCACTGAACACTATACGGTGCAATTAGGACGCAGTCCACGCTTTACGGGCACAACATCACTCCAGATGGAGTTTTCGATGTTCGGTGGTTAGTGGTAGCCGAAGTAAAGGGCGACGAGGATGTAGCCTCGCCGCTTGCCAGTCGTTCTGTAGTGGCGGGTCTTGATACTTCGTTATCCGTGATGAACGCTGAGTGACTTCGGATGGTAGAAAGTTATGTTGTCGGTGTCGTTCTGGGTGCTCTTACTATTGCGCGATCCCTTCCCGTCTAGTTGTTTGCCTAGGCTGGCCGGTGCCTTTGTGGCGGATATGCGTGCCCTTCTGAACCAACTGATGCCTACAGTGCTATCACCCCAACCCAATCCAGATGCCGACCGATACGTCGACACGATCAACCGGCTTCTTTTATACCCACGATACGCCCTCACTGAAATGTGCTGAGTTTCTAGTACCGACTTTGGGTGCGTCGTCGCGGCATCCTTATCGGCTACTGATGCCAACGCAGTTGGCAGTTGCATCAGCGGTCAGCGCAGAGAGAGAGAGAGAGAGTTTAGATATGCTATGTCCCATGGGAATTTTGTACTGCGTATCAGAAACGAAGTTCCATTAGATTGAAGCTAGAGGCTCAGGTACAACAGAGAGTAGACAGGTTAGAGGAAAGAGTGCTAGATTGAAAGTGGAAGTCGAAATAGTTGAGAGCGCCAGATTATGACATCACAACGAGCACTTCCAGGGAAAGAGAACAAGGAGAGCGGGAGGACTGATGTTCTTATTTTCAATGGGGGTTTGATACCCCGGGGTTGACACCCTAACATGCCCAACCGACGCACGGCGAGTATTCAGTGGTTCAGAGCAACTTAACCTACTTGGGATCAATTCTGCACCCATCTTGTCAGAAAGCAGTTGCTCTAACCAATAGGCCACTCACGAGACAATTATCAATTTGCGGGAGCGACGCTCCGTACATACTTTCCAGGATGCGCGTTTCCACTGCGCGCTGGAACTTATCTGTGCGTTCGTTGACGTCGAATTGCTATAACCACTTGCATACCTGGCCAAGGGGATATTTGCATGCCGAGTTTCGCAGATTATTTTATCTATGTTCGATATTTTTTTCACAGACTGTATTTTCGTTAACATTAGTAGCAATTTCAAGGTTGCTTTCTTTTATCATTGCATGTTATATTCCGGAGGAAAAGTAACTTTCACTTAAAAGCACTTAATAACTAATATTTTTATATTTCCATTGCAGGCCGGACAGGATTTTCTTGGCTCTTAAATATGCGCAGAGGAGGAGGATGTTATCACCACAGCTCCTCTAAATTCGTTTTTTTAATGCTTTGACAGTTCACTGACTCCTCAGAACTGAGATGCCATACCAGTGAATATTGTTTCTAAGTTGCGTAAGAGTAAGGACTTTTTGTTTTATTTCGGGATTCAATGATTAGCACGAGCAACTCGTAGGGCTATGAGCAAAGCCGATTTAAGCAATGGGCCCAGAGCGCCAGATTTAGGGGGCGCCAGACTGAAAGTATTTTTTATGAATATTTGAGTACCACCATCAAGAGAATTTCTACTTAAATAATTTTGCAAAATTTATTAATTTTTAAAACTTATATTATATTTGTAGTCGTCACTCCATATGCGTGGACGGGGAGCATTAACTGAGCAAGAGCGCCGATTGCCTGCTGTATTGGGGCCAGCCAAAGTGCTATAATAATTAATTGTTGTATGGGGCAGTCTGACATTCCATACTCATACGTTATTTTTGATAAGAGCTCTTTCTCCTCAAGAAAGAGGTCCAAAATGCTGTCGCCCAGCTGTTCCAAATTACTCATATTCATTAGCTTACGAAAAGGTTGGTCCACGGAGTGTCCGGGTTCGAGTCTCGAATGAGGGATGGGTGCTGTACTCATCATATGGTGCTAATCGTGACGCGCTCCAAATTACGGACGGACGATATATAGCCATAAGATACGCTCGTGGTGGCCGTTAAACCCAAAAACGAATGCGGGAGGTGACAGAAGTGAGGGAAAAGTCTCGTTTTATATTTTTATCAAAAACAACAAACGGTCGCCACTCGGCACTTCCGGAAAGGATAAAGTTATCGTATCATTTTTCGTATAGCTCAGTTCAGAAGGACAAACACCACCCATGCTTCATCGGGACTTGAGACCGGGCCCACTCCGACGATTTGTCCAAAACTGACGCTTAAATAACTGCGTCACCGTGCCGCGAGAGTGACATCGTTTTTGTGCATATACGATGTTGGTTCTCTCCCTGTTTTCAAACTACTGGAGCTAAATCAGGAACAGGCGAATCCTCCCGAAATAAACAAAGAAACAAACAACAACAAAAAAACATATCGCACTATAACCGCTCGAGTAAACTTTTTGTTGTTTGTTTGGAGGTTAAACAACTCGATGGGCTATATACAGGGTGTCTCAAAAATACACGGCAAAACTTCAGGAATGGTTTCCTCATAGGTAGATAAGAAAAAAAAGTTTATATCAACATGGGTCCGAAAATGCTTGGTTTCCGAGTTATGAAGGTCTGTCTATGACACTTAACTGTTACCATTACCTTATAGTAATTGTTCAAAATTTCCACCTTCTGCCTCAATACAGGCCTCACATCGATGTCTCACGGACTCCCGAACACGCTGCCAAATTTCTGGCATGTGCCGTATTGTTTCACAACCTGCCACAACTCGATTGCGGAAAGTTTCCACATCTGCTACTGGAGTCGAATACACCGATGATTTTAAATGGCCCTACAAGAAGAAATCTACAGGGTTTAAATCTGGGAAGCATGGAGGCCAGGCAGTTGGTCCACCTCTACCTACCCACCGACTAAAAAACTTTCGATTCAAATAATTGCGAGCTAGGTGGCTAAAATACGCGAGAGCGCCCTCGTGCGTGAAGTGTGCTTGTTGGTCGGAAAGGAAAACCACCAGATTCTGTCAGTACTTTGTGACGAAGGAACTCACCTGCGGGAAATAAAACATTCCGGTGAATAACTGGGAAACCAAGACAGACCTGAGAGTCAGGTAGTGTGAACAGTTAAGTGTGGTAGACAGACGTTCCTAACTCTGAAACCAAACATTTCCGGACCTATGTTCATATAAACTTTTTTCTTATCTACCTATGAGGAACTCATTCCTGCAGTTTTGCCGTGTATTTTTGAGACACCCTGTAATAAGCAGTTGCCAACCCCTAATTTGGGGATCCAGCACTCTAGCCGAAATCTCCTAGGTTCCTATTTCTAAGGGTTGTTTAAGACCTGGGGTCAGACACTCCCTTCCTAAATTCCTCTACATAAATACACTATCTACCAACAAGTAATTGGACACCCCTGCAATCGACGATATTTGCGGTCCTGATACACGTCACGGCCGCCGCCGTTAAATATCGTGTGGGAAACAACAACGCAACCAGTCACATGCAAGATGCCACGCAGTTCGGAGCTCTCTGATTTCGAGAAAGGTGTAATCGTCGGGTATCACAGAAATGGCCGATCCATGCGTGACATATCCAGCGAGTTGAAGTACCCAAAATCGACAGTGGCCTACGTGATTGGCAAGTGGAAGATGAGAGGTGACTGTCGGAATGTGCCCCGACCCGGCAGACCCACAAAACTGGGGGTTAGAGACCGACGGGTGCTGGCCAGAGAAATTCGGAAGAACCGCACTAAATCAATAGGCCACATCCGCGAGGAGTTTCAACAGGTATCCGGGAGTGTTCCTTCGATGAATACCATCCGTAAGGAAGCCCATCTGCTCGGTTATCATAGACGTGCTGCCGCCCACAAGCCTTTGATCACAAAGTCCAATAGCGCTGCTCGACTAACGTGGTGCAAAGAACGTCGACAGTGGACCGTTGAACAGTGGAAACAGGTTCTCTGGAGCGACGAATCAAGGTTCACCCTCTACCGTTCGGATGACAGGGTCTGGGTTTGGCGTCTACCTGAAGAACGCCTCCTGCCGGAATGTATTGTGCCAACTGTGAAGTTCGGCGGCGGTGGAATTATGCTATGGGGGTGTTTCTCCTGGTATGGCACGGGACCCTTGGTCGCAATTCCTGGTAGACTCAACGCCGAGACCTACTGCACCATTTTGGATGACCATGCGCTTCCTACATTGTGGCAGTTTTGCGGGGTGGACCCATGTTACTTTCAGGATGACAATGCCACCTGTCATGTTGCGAGGTCCACCATGGCTTGGTTGGTATAGTGACAATGGGGTTAATCGAATGAACTGGCCTGTGCAGAGCCCGGACCTTAACCCTATCGGGCACCTCTGGGACGAGTTGGAGCGTCGACTTAAAGGTTGCCCCCACCGTCCGAAATCTGTTGAGGAACTGGCCTGTCTTCTCTAAGCCGAGTGGAAGAAAATACCGCTAGCCGTCGTACAACGCCTGGTTGAGAGTATGCCCGGAGGGTCGCAGCTGTAATCGCCGCTCGTGGAGGCTCCACCAACTATTGAAGGTGAATAAACTTCGTTTTCCTTTGCTATCACAGGTGTCCAATCACTTGTTGGTAGATAGTGTATCTCTGCCGCCCCGGTGGCGCAGTGGTCTAAGGCGCTGGCCTCTGATCATTCGTCCGGGTTCGAATCCCGGTGAGGCATGGATGTTGTGTTTGTCTTACGGCACTGGCTCTCTCCCTTCCGTGGAACCAGTGGCCTTAAATTAGATACGGGTGACTGTTTATAGCCCATTGGTATGCTCACGGTGGTCGTTAAATCTCCAATAAAAAAATCTCTAAATTAAATGCCACTGGCTTCAGGGAAGGAAGAGCGCCAATGCCGTAGAACAAACACACCATCCACGACTCACCAGGATTCGAACCCGGACTCATGGTTAGAAGCCAGTGCTTAGAGACCACTACGCCACCGGGATCGCCGAGTAAGCTTTAATTTTCAATGTAAATTGCGCAAGTATCACTGGAAAGGCACATTCTCGAGGCGAGAAACAACTTCAAGGCAAGAAGCTTCATTATTCACAAGTAATATTTTTTTAGGGTGGGGGCGTTGAAGGTTAAACCACCACAGTGAGCAACTCGATGGACTATAATGAGATGTCTGTCCCTAATTTGGGGTCACTGCTTCCAGGGAAGGGGGAGAACCAATACCATAAGACACACACAACATTCATGGCACATCGGGATTTGAATGCCATGTATCAATGTACTATACAGTCACGAACAATGAAATTTGCGCACCTTGAAGAAAACATGCTACAACCGCGAAACTTTGCAAATAGCTACAGTGCGTGCTGGTATGCAAATAATCCATGTTTGGTGCGATTGCGCATGACTGCCCGCACACCCTGTGGTGGCGCTACAAGCACGAACTGGAAGCCTTATAAACCGGCGTGTAGTCGAAGCCCCATGAAAGCGAGAAGCACCGGCCGACGCAAGCAAGAGTACAGAGTGACAAGAATGCCGGGTATACGCCAGAGACGTCGATTTACGCAACTTACGGACTTTGGGATTGGCCTGATCATCGGACTTTGAAAACCCCGGGTGGTCGGCGCGCCGTATGGCCCGCCACTTGGATCGTTCTGACTATACCGTCCTATTGTGTTGGGAGCAGTAGACACGCGACGTCACTGACACGCGCAGCGGCTTCTGTGTGTCCACGAGCCATTTCTCGCCGCCTCGCGGAAGCGAATCTGCGATCCCAGCGCCCCTTACGCATGCTGCCATTAACACCAGAACATCGCCGACTCCGTGTGCTAGGCCACAGCGATGAGTGCCGCTTCGTTTTGGGGACAGAAGATGATCATGTCCCGGTGTGGAGGTTTCCGGTTCAACGGCACAATTCCAACCTCGCTATCGAGCCCACGCCTCCCCAACTGCAAGCTTTATGATCTGGGGAGCCATTGCCTACGATAGCCAATCAGCTCTAGCAGTGGTACGTGGATCATTGATGGGTAAGCGGTATCTGGATGAGATCCTATGGTCCCATGTGTTCCCATTTCTGGCCGGGATTCCAGGTGCGCTGTAACAGCAGGATAATGCCCGCCCGCACACGGCTCGGGTTGACGAGGACTGCCTACGTCATGTCCCGACATTTCCATGGCCTGCCCGCTCCCCGGACATGTCCCCTATCGAGCATGTGTGGGACCAGTTGAAACGTCAGCTATCGCCGTGCCGCATTATCCGGAATTCGGAGCACACCGTCCAACACGTGTGTGGGCCAGTCTGCCGCACGACAACATCAGGCGTCTGTTTGCTTCCATGCCGGACCGTATTGCAGCATGTACCGCCGAACGAGGCGGTGCGACGCGCTATTGAAGATGCCCGTAGTGCGTGCCACAGATCCCTCCGTAATTGTCTCGCAGCTCTGTTTTTGCCATCATGTGAATCATTCTTCTGAATCATTACGTCCATAAAATTTCAGTTCAATCCGATGCTTCCTTCTTGGTGCGCAAATTTTATTGTCCGTAATTGAATATATACATGGCATTCGAAACCCTGGTTTATATACGTATATATTTGGCAGAAACCTTACTTGAAACTGCAATGTTAGGCATTAAATGCCTTTCCTTAAACGGAATCCTACAATTCTTGCTCGCTTTTTATACAGAAGCATTTCAGTTGCAATATCTGAATTTCGTATTTCACAAGCAGTTTTTTTACTGACATTGGGTCAACCGGATGATTCACAGCCATCGTCCCGTCCATCATGGCACCAACAAATATAAGAAACATGAACATGTTCAGTCACTGGTTTTACAAGGTTTATTTATATTTTTCCCTACTATTTTATACATACTTTGTCCAAATTGTTACAGCATTTTGTTGAAGAACCTTACGCGATAGAATAACACTGAAATCCTATTTGTAATCAGCACCACAAATTTGCAACATCTCTGCCAAAATAAATCAAACTACTTTTAACATGTAACATTTTGTAGACCAGTGTAATTAAACCCTACAACTTTAATCAGATTCTGTTTTTGCTGATCTATTCAGCTTCTTTTTACTTTCTATACATCATTTATAAGTAACCTAACTGTTATCCACACTACAGCATTGAGTTGCACAGCTTTTCAAAATGACTATAAGGCGGCTTAAGCACTCAGATCATGGTATATATATATATAAAAAAAAACAAAAAAACTGAGAGCAGTCTGCATTTTTTATAAATACCTCACTTCCTTCTATCCTTTAAAAAACTTATACCCACCAAAAGCAACATGCTAAATTAATCACTGCTTCCCTAACTGGCATTAAATATAAATCCGCTACTTCAGAGGACATAATGTCTGAAAGTAAAAGTGAATTCATTCGGCCATGCACTGAAACACGGGAGAGACAACCCCCCCCCTGAGTTTACTGAATTAAAATTTTTGAGGCCCCTGAGCCACAGGTGTAGGTTTCTGGCTAGTAGTCCACGTTGGAACCGGGTTAGAGTCCTAAATGAGACATGAGTCTTGTGCTGAACTGATGGTACTGGCTCACTCTCCTGGAATCACTGGCACTGAATTTGGGAAGGATGACGTAAGAGCTGGTCATGATGATCGTTAACCCCCCTCCCCCCAAAGAATTTAATAGGTACCTTACTTTGTGCAGTCTATATTACATTTGTTGTAATTATTTAAATTTTGATTGTTTTCTTCAGTTTTGTTATGCTGCCACAATGGTCTAAGCACTGGCTTCTGATCATTCGTCCTAGATGGGTCCAGTTTCGAATCCCAGTGAGATCTGGATGTTGTGAATGTCTTACAGCAGTGGCTCTCCCTTTCCTGTAATCAGTGGCCCTAAATTAGGAACGGATAACTGCTTCCAGGGCCATATGGAGCTCTTCCGGGGCCCTGGACGAAATTTCATTGCGGGGCCCAGAGCAAAATTTCATTGCGAGCACTAAAAAACAAATCTCATATTTTAATAAAAGTCGTTTCTGAAAATTATCGTTTGTGAGGAAGACACACGAACACTACCGTAAAGACAAAATGATTACCTCAAAGAAGTATTTGCTTTAAGCTTAAGAAAAAGACCATAATACGGACTGAAAGTTCAGAGAGAGAGAGAGAGAGAAATAGAGAGAGGAGGGAAGAGAGATAGAGAAAGAAAAAAAGAGAGAGAAAAGAGAGAGAGAAATAGACAGAGAAGGGAAGAGAGATAGAGAAAGAGAGGGGGGGGGAGAAAGTAAAAAGTGTTAAAATCTACGATTTTCTTTCCCGGGAGAAGAGGTTTAGGTTACATTGTGACTCTTATAACAGCTTATTCACAAAATGATAAAAAGATACCTGCTTAGCGAATATTTTCTCATTGCGAATATGTTTTGTACAGGAAATATAATAAGGATCCCTCTAAAATAAATTGGTATAAACAGTTTTTTCCCCTGATACATGTTTATTGATTGATTTTTAATGCACAGTGGAGTAAATGACAAATTAGTGACATTCTAAACTTTTATACGCGTTCATACATGAAAGTTGCCTTTTTTTTTCTTTTTTTTTTTTCAATTTCTTGTAATGTTGGAAAAGTGGCCTCCATATGTTGTCCGAAAGTAACTTGGATATTGTTCTTTTTATTTCCTTAAATTTAAGTATCAGGTTTTCACACAAATTGTTGGATATATAAAAGTAGGATACCGCAAAATGATGAAATTTAATTTGCTATTTCATGAATGCAGGAAAGATTAAGGTGGTTACAAAAATCATTTCGAATCTGCAAATCTCAGTGTCCGTACGACGAACAGGGGGATAATGTAATAAAAAATGGGGAGATTGGAAACAAACAAAAACCTTCAAAAATATATTGTTAAGGGCTTTGCACTCCAAAAGTTACAAAAAAAAATGTAGTTAAATTTTTTTTACCGAAAATTATTTTGTTTTCTAAACTGTGGGGCCACCTAAAGGCGCGGGGCCCGGGGCGACCGCCCCGGTTGCCCCTATGGTCCAGCCGGCCCTGACCGCTTCTAATAGCATATCGAGTTGCTCATGGTGGTCTTTAGATACCCAAAACAATAAGTTTTATTGCAAGCTATGAACAGACCCTTGATCTGTAAAATTTGTTTTGATTTAAACAATATGCATTCATTATTTCACCATATAATAATTTTATTTTTGTAAATCTGAAGTTTCATTTTTATGGCTTCCCCGTTGTAAGCTTTCTGGATCTGCCTTTGAATTCAGTTTTCATTACTAAGTTTATTTACAAAGTTTTAAAGCTCACTCAAAGCCCACTAACATTAAAGACACAAGAAAAAAATAAAGAAAGAGTACTGTTAGTCTATCAAAATTGATGATACACGAAAGAAGAAGACTGTTTAAACAACAGAAAAATGGAATTACCTTTTACATTGGAGTATCATGTCACATGAAGATAACAAAAACTCGAATAAACATTAGGCCAGTGCAGTTATGCATAAGTACTTGTAAAATGCCACTCGTTTTACTTGTAATGAAATATTTTTATGGTAATATGCACTTAATATTTTCAACTTTTCATGAACAAGTTGAAGAATGCATTTGGACAGCAATAGACACACACAAGCACATACTAATCAAGTTTTCCTTATAAAAAAACAACAACCTGCAAACAAGTTCATAAATGTAAAAATAATAATCCATATTTAACTTCACCCACTGACATATTTAACCATCTACATAAGTAATTTAAGTGTTTTGTACTGCACTGATTTATTCATTAAAGACTGTGTTCATTTATAGTGTGTGTGAAATAGAATTAGTCTGCATTGGTAAAGTGGCTTTAGGTCCATCAAACTTCTTAGAAGAAAACACCATTGGATACATAGAGCAAGCTCCTTATAATTCAATCCATGGTGAGCAAAATAGTTTTTCCTGTCTCTGCAGAAATACAACCCATTCATTGTCTCATACACGAGACCGACCGACGAACAAAAAAGCTGAACTTTATAACCAGGTGAAAAATCAGAACACGAGACGAGCAAGTACGTATATACATACACGAGATCGACCAAGGAACAGAAAAGCTGAACTTTTTAATCGGGTGAAAAATCAGAACATGCGACGAGCAAGTGTATATATTTCTGTACATGCCATACAGAATCTATTTCCTCCAAAGCATGCCTTTCAAATATTTTATGACCGTGTACCTTTGTAAGATGATGTACACACAATTTTGGATGGTATGATTCACAATCCAAGTAGACCAGATATCAACAACCATTTTCAATCCACTTTTTGGAAGGTCTCTTCCACTAGAGGTCTGTGTGGGTCTTATTTGGTGAGCCCGGCCTGGTCCAAGCCCGTGCGTTTAAGGCCGCCCCGTGATGTGCTATTTTGTATGATTTTGTCTTTTTATTGTATTTTATAAAATTGTTGTGAAAATTAAATAATAAAATGAGATATTGAAAATTTTGTTGAATGCAGACCTGAAAATATTAACTAAACTTCAGCAATTATCAGAAAATATAACCTTTACACAGAGAAAAAAAAAAAAAAAAAAAGGCAAAGCGAATTCACAGTCTCACTTTCTCTGAACTAGCAAGTGGTAACACTACAAGTCAATACTTATACAGATTAGGGATGGGAGAAACTATTAATGTCGTACCAGTCTCTCATACAAACACACACACACACACCCATCCCACCCTACTGCAGACACACCCCATCCCCCACGACACACACACACACACACACTTGCTTGGGGTTGAAATCTTTTTGTTGTCAACAAGCCCCAAAGTGGTTTTATCTTGATACCATCTTAATACCTGTAAAAAACACTGTGAGTGCCTCTCCTCACCTCTGTGATTATGCCCCAGGCTATGTCGTGGAAGTAAGTAAAGCCAGCAAAACAGTTGAACAGACTAGGAAATCTAGGGAAACTTTTACTTTCTTTACCATTGCAATAAAAGAATGGGTCGACTTGGCCCTGCTGTTACTGTCTGGGAAAAAGCCCAGCCCGGCCCGTTGCTTTGTTAGTTAGTTAGTAGATATTTTTCAAAGCTAGATAAGTTTAAAAAAGTCAATTTGTTTCAAAAAAGAAAAAAACTGCGAAAGTTTTGGAATGGTCACCTAACATCTTCTGAAGCGTAGCTGCGCCGTCGTCCAGCAAATAAGAATGAAAAAACTGAAAAAAAAAAAAAAAAAAGCCTGATGCCGGCCTAGTCCGTGCAGACCTCTGTCTTGCGCAATTCTCTTCCACATAGGCATAGCGTGACTAAAAATTTGGGGGGAGCACAAATAAGTGTAAAATATTTGGGGCGGGGGTTCTCGGAAATAGTTTCTCCGAAAATGCTCCTGTTCCATAGCCATTAGTGTAAGGTCACCGATATTGGAACACTGATTTCAGAATAAAATGGCGTACGTACATATATACATATCACTAAGCTGTTCTCTGAGATTCAAAGGTTAGCTCCACAATGAAATACAAACTACCAGATAATATTTACTTACTGTTGCTGTACCAAACTTCTCCATTTACAGTGATCTTGACATACAACTTGGGCTTCACTGACATCCATTACACGCCGTACACAAGATCTTCTATACTTCATACTCATGATCTTTTTTTCATGCAGACACTCCTGAATCTGATCCTCCCATGACTTCAGTGGCCTTCCTCTGCCTTTCCTTCCTGCCACTTGGACTAAAAAATTCCTTAGTAAGCATCTCATCACTCATTCGTTCAACATGCCCAAACCACCGAAGCATATTACTCTCCACCTTGCCAACAACATTTTGCTTCACATTACACAACTGCAACATATCTTCAGTCCTCACACAATCAGAACATGTCTTGCCACAAAGCCCCCGTAAGTACCACATTTCTTCAGCACACAAACGACTTCTATGTTTCTTCTGTAGTACCCAGGTTTCACTGCCATACATCAGAATAGGAACAATTACACTTTTATACACAGCTACGCGAGACTTTCTTGAGAACCCATCATTCCTGTGAAAACCTTCCAGAGCACCCATGACTTTCAATGAAGAATTCACTCGCCTACTAATTTCACCATCCAGTTTGTTCTCTTTGTCAAACATGCTTCCTAAATACACAAACTTGCTCACCTGGTCAATCACAGTACCATTGAGACTTATAATACATTCAGTGCTAACAGTTCCTCTCAAAAACAATAAGTTTGGTTTTTCCCTTATTTATATTCAGTTTGAATTTCATTCAAACTTTGTACATCCGGGACAACATACTCTGCAACTCACTTTTCCACCCTGCTAACAGGACAGTGTCATCAGCATACGGCAATCTGCACACACGGATGTCACCAAGACATAAACCAGTATTATCTATTTTGGCATCATGCATGCACACATCCATATATTAAACAGCCATGGTGACATTACACAACCTTGTCTGACTCCTGCACCAATAGAGAACCATTTTGATATAACACCATTCATTGTTACCCACTATTGTGGTGCCACAGGCCTCTACAGCAGCAGTGACAACACAGTTCTTAAAACATTCCCACTTCTTTTCTACAACCCTCTCACATGACTTCAGCTCCTTCAGTCATTCCCTGAGTACATCAGAATAATGCTGATGATCTTCAGGGAGCCTTTCAACCTTTATTCTTTCCATCCTGGGCCTATTCCTTTTTCTCCAACCAACATTCAATTTCACTCGTGACACTACCAAGTAATGATCAGAACCAACATTTGCACCTCTCATCACATGAGTGTCAAGAACTAAGTGCTTCAGACGCTGATCGTAGACAGCAAAGTCTATCACACTCTTTTGACCAAGATTATGATTTTCCCAAGTATATGTGGGCATATACTTGTGGTTGAAAAACGTATTAGATATACACACATACCATTCTCAATGCAGAGGTCAATTAATCTTTCACCACTATCATTCACACAAGGATCATTAAACTTACCCAGAATGTTGTCAGAAATTGCATTCTGCACACTTAATATAGCATTGAAATCTCCTGCTGTTCTTTCTCTTTAGCACCAAACTGGCTCAAAACAGCTTTCAGCTCATTCCAGATCTCTTCCTTCCTATCAGAAGGTTCCGAGTCACAAGGAGCATACACTACAACAATTACAATTCTCTGAAGTTTCACTTGCAAACGAATCCAGAGAATTCTCTCACTTACGCAACTATAGTGAATCAAGTTGTTCTTCATCTTTTCACTTAAAATCACACCTACACCAGCCTGTCCTCTCATATTATCCAATACTCCAGACCACACACTCACCGTTCCGTTCACTTCTTCTATCCCAATTTCCTTCTTTTGGTTTCACTTACACACGGCACATCCAATCTATACTTTGATATTCATCTCTTCAATCACCTCGTTCATCTTGCCATTTATACCTCTAGTATTCCATACACCAATCTTGCACTCACTCAGCCAAGATCTCTTTCTGATTCGCCTTTTTCCAGTTCCAGGCTGATGGAAAAAATTATGACAAAATGGCGTGGTGTCCCTAAATCAGCAGATCATTTGGGGACACGTACATGCTCGAAATAAATATGAAATTTGTTTTGTCACAAAATCGTACTGTTTAAATAAGTGTGATATAACATACGGAAATTTATGTCTTAAAAGGATATAGCTTGTATAATGTTGATAATTTGTACTGACAAAGCAGAGCTATGATGGCGACAACATATTAGTAAAAGTGCAATACTTTACCTTAGGTATACCTGCTGAATTATGATAAAATCAAGCTGCAGAGTGATGAACGAATCGTATGGCAAATTTTTCATTTTGCCAAAGTTTCTGGAGGAACTTGGAACAAGTACAGTTAAAATTTGGCCGCCCCAGTGGTCTTAGTGCTGGCCACTGAATCTTTGTACAAGTTGGTACGGTTTCGAGTCCCGAATGAGGCATGGGTGGTATGTTTGTCTTACAGCACTTGCTCTCGCCCTTACCTAGAACGAACGTCCTAAATTAGGGACAGCTGACTTCTTCTAGTCTTTAGAGTCGCTCGCGGTGGTCGTTAAACTCGAAAAAACAAAAACAGTCAAAATTTGTTTTCACAAGAAGCATGTTAGAGAATTAGTGCAACAAAAAGTACTTTTTAAAAACATTTTTCATTAGAAATCCAACGAACTAATGAAGAAGTGTAAATTCGAAGACACTTGAGGACAAACATCAAAATTTCAGAACAATTTTCATCCCCCAAAGGCATCAGACGTTTTTGGGGACAGTAAACTAAATTCAAGGACTGTCCTCAAGAATTCGGGACTTCTGGTCAGCTTATATTAGTGACATAACTTAGGTTTTTTATATGCCTAATATATCCAAAACTACAAGGTGTGCGATGATTCATACTAATGAGGATGAAAAAAATATGCCTTTCAACGCACCTCATGCACTAGTTATCTGATGATGGAAACCATCATCAGATGACTGCATACTATTATGCATGCATTTTAGTATTGTTATGACTGCTAGGAAGCAGTCATAACAATGCTCGCTATTTCATAGCGTTGTTCCCTTGCTTATATGTCACACTTTATAACATTTAAAAGGAGAGCGACTAATTATTACTTTTTAAGTTTGGGGGCATGTCCCCCCACGACGCTACGCTTATGCTCTTCCATGTCACACCAGCATGCTTTTGAATTTTGTCCACCCATTTTCTATCACATGGTCTTCTTCTGGGTCCTTCCCTGTCTGTCGCTCTGTATCCTGTTTAGTATTTCAGTTGCTCAACAGTGGCCAGTTCTTCTACTAACATGTCCAGCCCATTGGCATTTTAGTGATTTTACTTTAATCATGACATTAGTAACTCTTGTCATTTTTCTAATCTACAAAAGTTCCATTTTTTAGCTTTCTTGTTTACATCTATATACATCTTTCCATACTTCTTTCAGTTGTTCGCAATATCTGTACGTCTTTTACAGTCCAAATCCATGTATATGATCCACTAGTAGGAACTGGATTGATTAAGCAGTGTTCTTTTAATACATAATGGTAAATTGCTCTAGAAAATTGCACTGTTTCTTCCAAATACACTCCACACAAGTTTTACATGGCTAATATTTTTTTTATTTTTTCTTCGATGTGGCCCTCCTTTAAAATCCGTTGCCCATGGTAGATATAGTCATCATTTACTTCTAAATTTGTCCCATAAACCTCTAAATATTTAATTTCAATAAAAGTATCATACATCAGTTCAGTTTTCTGCTAAGTTCCTTTTTAATCTCGCTTCTTTAAAAGGTCCAGGATCATATTTGGCCTGTGTGATGGTGTACTTGCAAAAATTTACTGTGTCATCAGCAAAGTGAAAGTGGGTCAAACAATCTTCATTAATATATACACCTCATCTTCCAAGTTTAATCACAGGCATTCTGCAATGTGGAACTGGTGAGCTTGGGAGATATGTCATCTCTTAATTTCACTCTCTCTACAATTTTCAGTCTCTGAACACTCAAACCTTAGCACTTAGACCATATATCAAGAGAAACAATTACTTAACTGTCTTTTTTTCCCCTGGAATTACGCTGTAACATCTAGCTTTGACTCTTCCAACTAATTCCTTCCTTACTCATTTTTTACGCTTTCCAACCGTAGGTTGAAGAAGCGTATATGCTTCAGCTTTGTCAGTCCGTCTGTCTGTCTGTCGGCAAGACAACTCACGTAAAAATGGTTCGATTTCGATGAAATTTTAGTATGTGGTAGGGGACAAACCCTATTGAAAATGGGTGAAGTGGGGTCAAAGGTCACGCCATAAGAGCGGGATCCATTCAATTGCCCTTATGCGTCATAACTTGCGTAAATATGGCTCGATTTCGATGAAATTTTAGTATGTGGTAGGGGACCACCAGGGGACGAACCCTATTGAAAATGGGTGAAGTGGGGTCAAAGGTGACGCCATAAGAGCAGAATCCATTCAATTGCCCTTATGCGCCATAACTTGCGTAAATATGGTTCGATTTCGATGAAATTTTAGTATGTGTTAGGAAACCACCTGGGCACGAACCCTATTGAAAATGGGCGAAATGGGGTAAAAGGTCAGGCAGGACATAACAGCGGGATTTGTTCCATTGCCCTTATGCGTCATAACTTGCGTAAAAATGGCTCGATTTCCATGAAATTTTAGTATGTGGTAGGGAGCCACTGGGGACGAACCCTATTGAAAATGGGCGAAATGGGGTCAAAGGTCAGGACACGAGTGGGAACCATTTCATTACCCTTGTGCATCATAACTTACCAAAAAATGTTTCGATTGCAACAAAACGTTATGTTGTTCCGGAGGTATAGTGAACCGGTTCTGTTGAATATCAACGAAATGGGGTCAAAGGTCATTGCACAAAAGCAAGATTTATTCCACACCATTATTCTCATAACTTGCGTAAAACTGCTTCTATTGCGACAAAACTTTAGTATGTTATTCTTGAGGTGTACTGAACCGGTTCTGTTGAATATCATCGAAATGGGGTCAAAGGTCAGGACACAGGAGCGAGATTTATTCCACAGCCATTATCCTCATAACTTGAGTAATAATTTCTGGTATGTTGGAAAGCGTATCATAATCAATGCATTGCATGATTTTACTAACTTGTTGGTATTCATACTGGTTTCCTTGTTTTGAAGACCTGAAATTATTTAGCCTAAATCTATCAACCTACTTCCAAATCTAAATTTTTATATCTATAATCCCCCCCCCCAGAATTAATCTGATTTGTAGCTAACCATCGCAACTTTGCACTGGGCTTAAGCCAAAGTTCATTGTGTTTAAATTAAATGGCACTTCAGCGACATGATGCAGATAAAAGCAAAAGTCAGGAAAATGAAATTAGTGCATAAAAGTTTTTTTTCTAGATAACCAAGCCATCAGAATAGAAGAAATACCAAACACACAAGCATTTTATAAACTAGAGTAGACAGACAAGTGTACAGCACCAAGTTCTGCACATGAAGCAATATAACTGTTTCGCGAAGTATGCTTTCCGTTTTCGACAAAGTACTATTTTAGCATTTTCAACATAACAGATTATTTGCAGAATAACAGACAAAACAAAATATGATAGTCCCAGTAATACTTATTTATAACACATGAAGTGCAGAATATGTCTTTATTACAGAAAAAAATGTGAGAGATAAAGTTTAAAGGATGCAATCCAGAAAATCTTAATTCTTTAAAGAAAAAAATTGAACTACAGAAGATTAAAATAAAATTTTCCATGACACAGCACACAGCACACAACAAAATCTTTACAAAAAATGATGAGTTCAAAATAGGAAACAACACCAGTCAGTTTATGTTTTCCATAAGGCTTACAAAAGAACACAAAACAAGTCAAAATGGCATGGTTATCTTTTCACTACAATTTCACAAACCTTCTAAAATGTTAAATGGACTAGAAATCATATAAGTACTTCAATATCAAATACAAATAAATAAACACCTATAATTAATACAAAATGCTAAAAAATATTGAGAACTGACATAACAACATTGTCAGCTTTTAAAGTATTACATAAACAGGCTAAAATGCAAAACAAATATTTGTCTTACATCTGCTACAAGATACCAGATGGCATATAAATCACACAATTTTTATGCTGATTCAGTAACTAAAATGAAAAATCTCGTGTAATGCCAATGGTGCTTCACGTCCACATTTTGCAATGGAAAATTATTTTACTTAGCCAGGTGTCCAAAAGTGTGTTTTCCAGATATGGAGAACAAACAAGTCAGAGATGGGAGCATGTTTTGATGGTAAAAAAGCTAGAAGTCATCCTAGGGTAAAAATATTAAAGAGTAATTAATATCAAGCCTTAACAGCAAAGTACAACTGGAAAAGACAGCATGTCAACTCTCAGGTGCCACACGCAATACTGCATTATGATCTATAGTTTCAAACAGGCACCACTGGGATGCCTATATGCCAGTAAACCTGCAATTTGTATTTTAATTTACCAACTTCACAAACGAGTTTGTTTAACGAGTTGCACAGCAGTGGCATACATTTTGTGTAAGCTTGGGTATCTGTAAAGGCCACAAGAATTCATTCATTAAGACTTCCCACACAACCATTTTGTATGCAGAGTTTGTTGGTTGATATAGAACCCCCTTCAGCTAGAGCAGCAATCGTGGTTTCGTGGCAACAGTGAAGCAACCTGTGTACACACGGGCAAGGCTTTATCAAACAAAACACTCAACTCCCCAAGTACAAGTTGCGGCTTTGCGCCAGCTCAATGAAGCTGTATTAGTTGTGCACTGTGTGTAATTATTACATGCTTTATTTAGTGAATTAAAATGGCAGATGTTTTGGGTGTAACAAGTGCGTAGTGAATTAAAGTGAACAAAATACTATTAATAAACTGTTGAAAAAGATGCCATTGTTTTAGCTTTGATATGAAGATCAACTGCAAAGATCGTGTTGTAACCTCCTCAAGGGCCATTTTTGCAGGACAATAAAGACATCAAGATGTCGTTCTTGAACACGACTTTTAGAAGGTGCATTTTTAAAACTAAATGACTTTGCACAGGATTCTAGAAACTGGTACCAAATGTAAGTAAGCCTAAATGATATTCAGCATGTCATAAAAATGCTCCACCAGAAAATGACAGAAATCACAGCACTAGGCTGATACTACCAGCTGTACTGGCCAGAGTGTAACTTTTAAAAAGTATTGATTAAAAAAAAAAGTGTCATTTGTAGAATAATCGAGAAAAGCAAGAGTGCTAAGGTATTTGGTTAAGTGATCTCACAAAGAAGTAAGCATTATTAACTTTTTACATCCAAGCAAGATCAAGATCTAACACAAAATCTTGAACACAAGGAAAAATTGTTCACCAGTTAATGAACACTGATACCTAATATAATAATGTCTTTAATTTAGGGATCACACTTTCATTCATAAGTGAGCTACGATGACGGACAAACACAACATTCATGTCTCACAAGTGTTTTAAATGCCAGCTGGTGATCAAAGAGACAAAATATTGTAACCGTGTGGCTAATAGTATATATATATACACATATATAATGCAAAAAAAGAAAAAGATACATAATTATCTACTAACCAGTTTTGAAACTACTAAGTGCTGATAGCTGCATATAAGAATATACCTGCAAATTCTTCACTTAATAATTTAAAATGCAGACCAAAATCTAGCAGGGATTAAAAATATTAAAATCAAGGAAAAAAAACTATGATATTCATGGAAGATTCTACATCCAATCATACACATTTCTGCTTTAGTTACAGATTCTTTGATGCAATAATTCCCCTTTTTTTCCTGAGATTTCTGGAAAAATCATGTGACATGTTCATAGACATTAAGTACATATTCATGTTATGGTAGCACTAATCATTTAACCTGAAGCCAAGAAGAATCTGTCAAAATAATCCTGAACACAGTTTTTCTGCAGAAAATGCCTAGAGTGCCAAACCCCATCCGTTCCAAAAGCTCTACAGAAAAACATGAAGGAAGGTTCTTCCAGTTCCATTTCATGTAAGAGATGGCTAGAGCCTGAATAACTTGTTCTCATAAAAAATGCAACAACTGCACCACATGGTAACATATCAAAGATAACAATTCTTTCATTCAGATCTGGAAAATGAATTAACCACACATGAGACTGACAAAGAAGAAAAAAAGCTAAACTTTTTAACTAAGTGAAAAATCAAAATGGATGACAAAAATGTGGACTACTTTCCATTTGCCTTTTGTTGACTCTGCAGCTGCACAGCATCATTCACTTAATTTTTCTTTCTGCTGCCATCTTTTTCTCACCATTTCTTTATTGTATCTCTTTTCTTTTTTATGCTCTCTGATGAAAATAATTCTAACCATCATGCTGAAAGAATTTTCAGCCTTAGGACCATGAGTGAGGAAAATAGTGTAACTTTGAGAATACGAATACTACATCTTGCACCAATTCATACAAATGTTCAAACTTCGTCAATTCCATATTTGGAAATTTTCCCCTTCTTTATCAAGCTTAAATGCAAATACTTATGAAGGGGGGAATCTTTGTTTTACCTGACTTCTGTTTTTAGAAATCCCCCCTTTCAAGTTGAAATACAAATATTTATGGAGCAAAATGATATTTAACAACAATACTGGGCATAAGGAACATCACGAGAAAAAAAAAATTACGATTATAGAAAAAATCTTCACTCTGTCGATCTTCCATTTCAGAAAGTTAAAAAAAAATGGAATTCTGTCCTCCGACCAAAAATTCCTCCCCCGTCGCTTCCAACCCAAAAAATTATGTTCAGTAGTGTATTGATCTCGAGAACAACTCAAAAGATAATGGAAATGGAAGAATTCCTCGAATTCGCAGAAGAATCTCATGGCTGACGATTACAGGGAAATTTTCGCGCTGTCAAACTTCCGATCTGAATATAGTTTCAAGCTGAAATACAAACATTTATGCAATAAAATGATCTTTAACAACAATATTAGACAGACGCAACATTGTGAGAAAAGATGGTTACGGGAACATTTTCCCTCCCATTTAACTTCCGTTTTCGAAAGTTTTGAGACATGAAATACCATTTCCAGATGGAAAACGACCTCACTCCTCACTCCAACTCCCACCCCTAAATCACTTATGTTTTGCATCAATCTCAAGAATGTCCCAAATGATGAAAAAACAACCAAAAAAAAAAACCAAAAAAAACGAGGAATTCCGCGGAAGAACCTCGTGTGTGATAAACAGGTATTCAGTAAAACCAAACTTTCTTATCTCCTAGCACTTCACAATTTTGTATGTGATAATTTTCCAAGTACAATTGTAATATAAAACTGTACCAATTTATATTTTTCTAAGGATAAGAAGTTGATCTGTAGTTCTCACCTTTGTTACAAATACATGGGTACACTACATAGGTCAGATGTATTTTGAAAAAGTGAACTGATGACCATTGCCTGCACCATCTTTCCAGTTGTATACCAGTAAGAAAGAAGAAAAAAGGTCATCCCAAAAGCAAATCCCCCAGGACAAGAGGAGCTGCAACCAATAGACACCCAGCACCCCCAGATGGACGTGTCGCCAAGGGCAGGGAAAACCAAAATATGGGAGATTTGCTAGCACTCGAAAAATCTTTACTTTGGGATCCACAGCTGGGTCCTTTATTAAATGAAACAACAAATTTACAGAGCAAATAACAACAACAACAACAACAAAAAGAATTTTAAAAATGTGATGGTAGCACATGTAGATAAGTCTGATGTTGTTACTGCTATCAATCAATTAGTCAGTCAGCTACCCCAACAAAACCCTGTTGAATAAGTTATTTCAACTGATTACTAAACAGGGTATGACTCGCAAAACATGATCAACTGGAAAAAAAAAAAAAGTTCAGGGGCAAAGAATTTTTGTGAGTCAGGTATCCACAATTTGTCATTTAAATGCTGTACAGCTGCCACTGTGACGCTGCACTGGGCTTCTTGTATTCTGCTGTCCAGACTAAGTTAAATTTAAATATATTAACATTCATTCTGTTTGTACATGAAATACATCCAGAGTTGTACAATTTTACACTGTTTGTTATTTGTTAAGTACACAAAATCATACAATAAAAATATATTCATAATATGTATGTAAATATATAGTAAAAATACATCTATTTATCACAAATAAAAGGGCAATTTATATAATGGAATTAAATATTTTTCATAAATAAAGCACAATGCCTAAAACATCTGAATAAGTGAACAGACTCTGTAAAAACAGTGAATGTTACATTACAAAACAAAATCATAATGGACACTTTTCTGGACCTACAGATCATAAAAGGGCAATTTATATAATGGAATTAAATATTTTTCATAAATAAAGCACAATGCCTAAAACATGAAAAACATCTGAATAAGTGAACAGATTCTGTAAAAACAGTGAGTGTACATTACAAAACAAAATCATAATGGACACTTTTCTGGACCTACAGATCATAAAAGGGCAATTTATATAATGGAATTAAATATTTTTCATGAATAAGGTGCAATGCCTAAAACACAAAAATCATCTGAATAAGTGAACAGATTCTGTAAAAACAGTGAATGTACATTACAAAACAAAATCATAATGGACATTTTTCTGGATCTGCAGTTTTAAGGTATAAAAAGAATTGTTTAGATTATACTCCTTTTATGATCTGGCAGTTGTTTTACTTCTTGAGAGATTAACCAAAAGTACAAAAGCTGATAAAAAAGCAAGTCTGAACACTTATAGCAAAACTCTGAAAAAAATTCACAGCACATATTTTCTTTTAAGTTTGGAGTCAAATGCACATAGTATATCCGTTCCTTAAATCAAGACTTCATTTGTTGATCAGAAAAAGTAGTAACAAAGATTAAAATGTCATTGTACCTACTATACAACACTGACTTTACACACATTGCAAATACTCATGTAATTGAAATTTTAATCTGAAAAAAAAAAAAACATCCAGCATTAAAAGATGTGTAACACTGATGTTTAGATGTAAAACATAAGCCAATGCTTTAGTTGACACCAATCCTTTTCTTTCTTTCTTTTTTTTTAATTGTTGCTATTTAGTTGTTGGTAAGCAAATATTGTAATCTATATAATGTAAAAATGTGATACAAAAGCAAGCAAATGCAATTATGGTAATATGTTGTTATTATGCTTAATAAAAATAATAATGAATACATTAGTTTTCATTTGATATTACTTCATGTATTACCTTCCAAAGTAAAATGATTTTTTCCCAGTAGGTTCACTACATTTTTATTCCTGAAGTCACTCTCAAATAAAAACAACCCAGCAAGAGAATTTCCATTTTGAAAAATGCTCCCTTTCCTGAATGGTTACTACGGAGAGTACATAAATAATGCCCATTATGCTGATGGCACAGTGCTTTTCGTAAATTCTCAGGAAGAGTCACAGATGTTAGTTGAAAAATTTAGTGAAGTTTAAGGACTTACTATCAATGCAAAAAAGTCAAAGGTCATGGTACACAGCAGAGGCCTAATTCCATGCAAAATTGTGAATAGCAGCACCCTGGATCAAATGAGATTTAAATATCTCAGAGCACTTATTACAGAGCATGTTAGCTCAGCAGCTGAAATTCAAAATAGAAGAACTGAACATGCCAAGGCTGCATTTGTGAAAATGAAAAAGACTGACCAATCAAGATATGGATCTTGTGCTTAGAAATCATATTTTGAGATGCTATATTTCCTTGGTCCTGCTTTATGGAGTGAAGGCGTGAACATTGAATGAATCAGATATGAATAAGCTGGAAGTGTTTAAATTGTGATGCTGTAAAAGGATGATCTGTGTGTCCTGGATGTAGACAGTGAAAAAAAATACTTCAGAAAATAGAAGAGATAAAAGAAATAATAAAAAGAAAGTTGCAATACTTTAGCTACATTATTTGAGGTAAAAAGTATCAAATCCTGCTGTTGGTTTTGTGGGGAAAGTTGTAGGAAAGAAGAGGAGCAGAAGGGTCAACTCAAAAGGCTGGAGAGGGATGAGTTTGGAGGAATTGTTTCACTCTGTTGCATTGGGACCTTCAGCCAAAATTATTCCCAATATCCACTGAAGATGGGACAAGAAGACAAAGACAAGTGATTCATTAGAACTACCATTATTTTTTCTCATTTGATACACATGTTTATTCTAGTTCACTGACAGAAACATCTGCTTCAGGACAATGGTCTTTATTTTTTTTTACCTCCTTGCAATGTATCAGTATCGTAGAAAGAAGCAAGCAACTCCTTGATAACTTTTCAGCTATTCATGGTTTAACACTTTTTCCTTAATCTCTATCTCAAATTCTGTTTTTTAAACTTGGATGCAATTTATATGCACTATCAAAACTAGAAAAGGACTAGTGTGAAATTTTTAAAGGGACACAATGGAAAAGTGAAAGATATTTCATTTAGCAATGTGAAATGTTTTGAAGAAAGTGAAATAAAAACAGAATATTTATTGGGTTGGTGCAAATGAAATGTCCGGCGCAAACAAGCAGTGGAGACAGGCCCCCACCACAGCAAAATGCAACCACCCACAGGTGTTGCAGGTATTACGTCACAGAGTTACTATAAATAGCTAGCACGTGTGTGAAGAACAATGTTCAGGCGTGGTTTGTTTGGACATAACATGGCTTGCAAAGGAAACATGCAGATGCTGGATTTGAGTCATCTTCCTGTATGAATTTATACTGGCCCATTCTGCAGGAATTGCCACTTCAAAAGTTAACAAAGCATTTGGGGAGAATACAGCCAATGAACGAACCATTCGGCGATGGTTTGTGAAGTTTCAAAGCGGAGATACAGACACGCAAAGCAAAGCACGTGGCCACCGACCTGATGCTGTTTCTGTTCTGTTACGTGTGGTTGAAGCAAACCCCGAAAAACTTTTCTTCAAATAGTGGCAGAGGTAGGTGTCCACCACATGACAGTTGTTCGGCATCTGGCTGCACTGGGTAAGGTAAAAGCTGGACATGTGGCGGCCGCATGAGTTCACAACTGCCAACAAGACTAAGCGTTTGGAAGCCTGTATGTTGCTGCATGTCAGGAATAAACAAGAACCTCTACTTCATCAAATCGTCACCTGCGACGAGAAGTGGGTCCTTTATGATAATTGGAAATTATCTGCACAATGGTTAAGCAAGGCACAGCCTGCTGAATAGCATTCTACACACCAAGAAGATGATGCTCCTTGTCTGGTGGCCCACAGCCGGGATAATTCATTGGAGTTTCTTGGCAAGAGGCCAAACCATCACTGCAGAACGTTATTGTGCTGAATTACACCAGAAATTTCTGAAGAAACAACCAGGTTTTGGTTAATAGACGTGGTATTCTTCTGCTCCAGGACAATGCTAGCCCTCATGTTGCATAACAAAAGATGCAGGCACTTAAGTGCCTTGGGCAAGCACTGCCTCATCCTGCCTGGTCCCAGACTTGTCTCCGACAGACTATCATCAGTTTCGTCACCTGGATCACTTCCTGTCCAGGAAACAGTTCACAGCAGACAACGAGGTTCAATGTGCAGTTGATGACTTCTTCGGGTCCCAGCCACAAGACTTTTTTCTTTCCAGGATCATGGCCTTGCCGGACAGATGGCAATTATGTGTCGATGCCGAGGGGGATTGTTTTGCCTAGGTATGTTGTCCCACTTTTCCGTTCTCACCGTCCACGTGTGCTGGTCCTTTGCTGGACATTTCATTCATACCAATCCAATATTTGGGGATTCTATAGCATGACCTAATAGATCTGCAGAACAGGAAATAAAAATATTTCCATATGTAACAATGAAACAAAGCTTCAGACATACATGGCAGACTTACAAGCACATTATTTTTTTAAAAGAATTTCTGCTACTCCTTGTTTACACAGCATGAAATGCATCAATCAAAAAAAAAAAAAAAAAAAAAAAAAAAACATTACAAGGAGTTCTTTTGCAGTGATTTTGAGTTCCAATAATGAGCATTATTTGTAAACCAATATTAGAAATATATTGGTTGAGATACACTCCTAGAAAAAGTCTGAAAGGTAAACATAGATCAATTATTATTCTGAAAATACAAATGTATAAAAGTCCTAAATGTGCCATAAGAATAAAAAAAAAAAAAAAAGAAATCCAAAAGTGAACACTTAATATTAAGTGCATTACCATCAATTCGAAAAATTCACAATTGTAAAAATTTCTCACATATGCCTGCAGTTAAATTCAGTATTAGCACGTGTTAAAGCACTAAAAAAAATAGCAACAAAACTAGCAGTTATTTGTAATTTCCACTGATAATCATAAGCAATTGACTTGTGCAATAAGAACCACTTTGCTGGATACATTTTGAAATTTGTTTGCTAGATAACCAGGTAAGATATTACTAGGCTCTTCCTGTTGCAACAGTCGGAGGATAAAACAAAACAAAAAGGTATCGGTATACTGCAAAAAACATTGATATGCATCTCGTTTATCAAAAAGTTCTGAAGAAATACACAGCCTCTTATTATCTGCTGAAGATGGGGTTTTCCCACATAAAGTTCTCTAATAACATCAGTATAAATAAACTTAAGGAAGTGAATATTTAGTTTCTGTATCACATATCACTAATTTTGGGGACAGGTACTATTAACTGCACCTGAAGAATTTGCTACATAGATGATGCTTGATGGAATTTCCATGCTACACAATCATGTTGTTCGAAAGTTTATAATTTTAACTGCTGTTATGTTATAAGCTATATCTAGTCCATGGGTTTCATTATGTACATCAGCTGAAAAAATAGTTAGCACCTTTTTGTAATTAGCTATTAAACTGCAAGCAACAATCCAGAAACTAACAAAGACCAACATATCACACAAACACAATGAATCCACTTTAATAACATATAATTCAGACACCATCTCATTCTTCCATATTTTCATAGGAAATGAGTTTGTATAAAAGAATGCAGTTTTTTTAATATCCAGCTACAGAATATTAAAACACTATTTTGACTGCTTTAAAAAAAAAAAGGCTTTTCAAGAAATACCACAATTATAAAAAGGTGGACCTTTTTCATTACATATACTGAACAGTCATCAATCTGCTATTATTTTTACAAAACATTCAAATTTTTAACACAATTTGCAAAATTGTTTCAAACTGCTGTATTTTTAAGAATATAATTACTAGCACAGACTCATTGCTGTATTACTTTTAGCATTAGGGTAAGTGGTTACATCTTTTCATAATATGTACATTCCCTGCTGTACAACTTTGGGCACACAAAAAATGATGAGGGGCAGGGGGTAAATCATTTTCACTGAGACTGGGAATAAGTGTATTTATTCATTACTGGTTTTGAATGTTATACACCAGAAGACAAAGCTGAACTTTCTGAAATGAAAACTTGTTTAAAAATGTAACTACTAACACAGCAGTTGCTCCAGCTTTTTAAAGTTTTGGCCAACCCATTTCCCAAATTCACCTTTTTCTTTTTCTTCACCAAAGGTAATCTAAAGTCACCAATTTTTTTTTCACCCTCTATTAGAATTATAAAATCCATAAAAACAAAGTGTTATAACATGTCTTATGGATCTTACATCAGCAATTGCATCACTCTTTTCACATAATCACTTTCCGCCTCATACGCAATGTAAACAATGAAAACAGTAACTAACATTCGAATTTCATTTTACAAATACCAGATCAAATAAAAATTAAGGACTGTTTTTGCTTGGACGTCATTAACACAGGTAGTAGCCAACATTTTTGCCAAAACTTTTTATCAAATGCCAATTTTTTTTTTTTTTTTTTTTTGCAGTTTGAGAAAAATGTGATTGGCAGTGCAACTCCTGTAGTAATACATGTGTACATGTTTCCTAGTTTTAGTTGTGGATGTTGCACTGAGCTATTGAACAATATCTAAGAAATAAATTGATTTTGACTACTGGTCACAATTCTGTAGGCGGTTTTTGTTTACAAGATGTTTAGTATGATTATCTGTAACACTGTCACATTAATATGTACAATATTTATGCAGTTAACTGTTACTGAAAACTCAATATAAATGCCCAGAAATCTATATCAAATATGGTGATGACGTTTTATAATATGGAAATATTCCACTGAAGACTTAACGAGGCTTTCAGCAAGGTATACTGACCTCTTTCCATCCATTGTGCTGACACAAGAACTAGAAAAAAAAAAAAAAAAAACCCTACCTTTTCTAGGTATATTATCCACAAATAATTAAAATTATATTAGCTACGAAGTGTACAGAGAGCCAACATATATACCAAATATAATATCTTTCAATTCAAATCCCCCCTCCAAAATATAAAATAGCTGCCTTTAGATCCTACATTCATAGAGCTTTCACACATTCATCTAATATAACTAAGTATAATAAAGAAATGAAATGGATTAAAACTTTGGCAACAAAATACAGACAAATCAAATATTTAAATCAAGAGATCCATCAAAATATTAAAAAAAATTACCTACACACAATAGCAATAAACAAATAAAGTACTGTGGCAAAATTCCTTTCTGTTCCCCTAACAAACAAATCTAACATATTAAAATGAGAATGTAAACAGGCAGGCCTAACATTTGCAGACTACGTACAAGAAATACCACTAGTACTTTAATAAAAAACAAAACAAATCACAACTTTGACAATGGGTAGATCAGGTGTATATGAATTGCCAATCAGGGCACAAAATAACCAACCTAAATGTGTCTACACTAGTTGCACTAAACGAAGATAAAAGCCAGATTGGTTGAACACCTAACAGACTGGAATTAAAACTGAATGTGAACAGCACTTATACATGACTGCTGCAAAAATCAAACCTCACCTGCACGGGAAGATGTCAAGTTAATCTGTAATCATCAAAAACAAAGGCAAACCTTAATTGCAGAAGCTATAACTGTAAAGCAAACTAGAGTAGTCTAATCCAACAGGAAAACGACAGAAGACCCAGCAAACACATGAAAGATGAACAGTATGTTAATTACACCAGAATGGATGATCTCATGCATGCTTGGAGACGCAGCAGCAAAAATTACAGCATAGGAAGAAGTGACCAGAGGCAATTCAGTCTTGAATGCCACAACACCAAAACCAGGCACAACCAATGACGAGAATGATCGTTACACTAGTGATGACTCTAAAAACGAGGGGCTCGAAATGCATATATCGAACATGGTCATGAGACTGATTATTCTTGCTTCCTTTTATGAGATTTTACTTTGTTCATTTTAATTCTTTTATTGGCATTTTGCCTTCGTTCATTCATTTTCTCATGATTTGTTTTTAGAATATCGACATCTTTTAACAACTTCAAAAAATTTAATTCAGGATCTGATTATTCTTTTCATTTTTGAATTCTTTCTGAACTGAAGAATAAGGCTTATTGTACACAGCACATCGGCTACTAGCCTATTCAAGACCCTCTCAAGAAACAAACAGCAAATCAGCAAGAACTGTGACGGCAATACAGAGTGGGAAGTTCAACATCGCATGATGGTATGTAACGAATATTTGATTTAATTAGATTAACATTTAATATGCATATACAATGTCACAGCAACTTATGGCTATGTCTTAAATACTAAACATGAGCAACAGAATTATCAATAGTGAAATAACCTTGAATTTTTTCACAGGTTATATGGTTTTTGTTTAGATCAATCCTGGTTTTCTCCTGATATCACTTAAAAGAATGTGCTGGCTCTGGAAGAAAAAGAGCTGGTACCTGAAAATTTAGGGGTTCTTTCCATACCTGTATATAAAGAGGGGACACTCTCTGCTTCCCTCCCCTTTTTTCTATGGAAAAAGTATTCCTACACATGTGCTAGTAACAAAAATGTGACTCATCATACTTTGACTGTGCCTAAAAGTAAGTCGAAACACTCAACGTCGTGCTGCACGATTTAATTATACACCTTTCTTTACCATTTATACCTGAAAAATGACAAGACTTCATAGGCTGCATAATTTAAATTGCTAAATTGATCTCAAAATTTTGTACATGTATTCATTCCTATGCTAAAACGTTATTTGTTTCAACAGTTTCCTTCATGGGGAGGCCCAACAGCCCTCTTTTTGGCATATGTATTGTTAGATGGAAACCACATTTACATTTTCATGTGGTTGGTTCTTGGAGAATTACGGTACTTGGATTGTTGCCAGAAAAATTAACAATTAATAAAAATTAGAAAATTAATAACTCTTAAGCGAAATTTGTGACTTTTTCACAACCCTTATTGAATTCGTGATTTTTATTGCCAGTATACATCCCCTCCATGGGTGGCTTGTCAGATGAGGCACTGCCTCACCAGAAATTTTTCTTCCATGAAGAATTTTTTTACATGTATGAGATATAATACACCTTTAATTCTATATGCTAAAGGAAATTCTCACTATGATTTGTAAATTTTGTTAAAAAAGGTTTTTCAAACAGAGAATGAATCCTTAATTCATGAGTATTAAATTTATAAATTTAAATACTATTTTTGCTAAGAGGTTGAAATGACCATATTTTGAGTGCCTAGAGAGGCAATCATGTAAGTCGTCTCTATCACAAAAGACAACAAACAGACCATGCAAAGGTAGGCGAAAACTGCTTCTCCAAATCATGACATCCTATAAGGATTTTGACACAAAATTCAATGCTGCTTAAAATCTAATGACATAGCGTTGCTATTGGCAGAAGCCAGGGATTTTCTCCAATGGGAGGGGAACAACCAGAGTTGATGCTCTTGGCAAAGTAGCTATCTAAGGCAACAATACACTTCACCTTAGCTCAGTGCGAGCACATTTGTTTCCCGTTATTCACACATAACTTTTTCGTCAAAGTGTGCAGTGTATTCTGTACTTGAGCACTGACTTTTTGGAATGTGTTTCTTCGGTAGTTTCTGGTCAGGCGGGAATTGTGCTCAGTTTTTCTTCTTTTTTTTTATTATTAGTCATAAATTTTGATTTATTAGTAATAAAAATTATTATTTTTAGAACTGAACTCATTAATAAAAAATATACTGAATGCATTGTGCTGGGGAAAAATAAATCTTACTGGTGGTCATCTGTCATGATTTCTACCATGTTTAAGTTACCTGACCTGTTTTTTGAGGTATATAAATAGGTACATGTGTCAAGGTCTCGATTGTAGCCGGCAGGCCTTAATTGTGACCTACATGTGTGATGCATATTCGCTAACAGACCTATTACTTTTATTCTGAACTTGGAAATACTTTGAGCAAAAAGTAGTTTTTCTATAAAAATTATTTTCTATGAATTTTTGGAGGAGTGGATGTTCGATTGGTCTTGTGAGTGATGCAATGACCACTCATTAATTATCTCTTGAAAAAGAAACTTAGTGCAAAATGTGCATTTCTGCCCAGGAGGGTTGACATATTAAGGAAAATGGGTGAACTATTTCTTCAGCTACTTTCTTTTTTTTTCATAAAATATACATTTTTCTCTCCAAAATTGTTTGTAATATTTGAAGTCTACCTCCCTCCCCTGCACTGTGCTTGATGTCTTCCTATGACTTTGTTGAACTATCATCAAATAATATATATAGATATAAAATAAATATAAGTATACATACACATCAAATTGCTTCACTACAAAGTTTGGTTGTAGTTACCTTTCATAACTTATATAAGTTGTGGGCTGGGTCTTCGCTTAACTATTTTACCCCACGAGTCACCACTGATCCTATTCATAAAACTCTGGATGCTAATAGGCAATGCCACAAAAGCACAGCAGGATATAATCTAAAGTTTTAATGTTGTGACAAAAACTCAAATTATTCTGTTCATCACGGGGTTTTTTTTTAAGCCTTCGTTAGAGGAGCCTTACACATTTGTTAGTTCTTATTGCTTTTATGTTGTTACTTGGTTCAAATAAAGAAGTTTATTTACCTCGAGTCTTGCTTCTTATTGTTCTTAATTTCCCATACACGTCACTAAGTTGATGGATGATTTACATTTTTTCTGAGGGACGTACTTCTCTCACTTATATTATTACCAGTTCTATGAAAGACTTAAGAGATTAATAGAAAAATCTCTTATCTTATTCATACTGTGGGTAATACACAAATTTAAGAATTAAAAACTTCTATTGTAGTTAAAAGACTTTGCAATGTTATGTCTTCTTCACATCAAGGTCAGCTGAAATAATCTGTGTCTTCAAAAAGTTTTTCATAAGATTCAGGTCCAGCTGTCATTAAAAGTCTTGAGGTTAAAAGAAGTTTTAAATTTTTTTATTTATTTATATTGATATACACACTATGAGGAAACACAAATAACTTATAAAAACCATATTTACATACTGCAGTTGCAATTTCCAGTCATATGAGCTCTTATGTTATCTCTGAGTCGGCGTTTCTTATACTTCCATAAGGTAGAGGTCCAGTAGTCGTTAAATTTCAGTCTTAATATCCATCATAAACTGTTTAGTATATAGGAATGTTATTTTATCAGATGACATAAAGACTTAAGTATTTCTATTTTCTATGAGAATCACTGTGTATCTTCTATAAAAAACAAATGTTTAAGGGACTCTAACAAAGGCTTAAAAAAAAAACAACAACGTGATGAACAGAATAATTTGACAGTTTTTGTCACAACATTAAAACCAATATACCACGTAATAGAAGCACCTGATGAGAGAAACGAATAGGTACCTCTCACAGAAGTATATATAATCTATAGGTTAGCCAAATTATTATCATAAACATCAATCTTCACACATGGTCTCAACATACTCATATATCTTGTGCATGTGCAAAATCTATATTATACAGTAAAACTAGACAAAGTATAGGAAGAATTCCCATGCAAATCTGTCCGTATGTATTATTTTCCAAAAGTTATTTCTTTTTCCCACTCTAAATGGTATCACCATGTTGAAAGTTAAAATAGTATGTACTCCAAATTTTGGTACTTATGAAAATACTTTAGATAATCTCTGTTTTCATTTCACTGTTACAAAATGCATTTAAAGAATTTCATATAAAATAAGTTTAAAGCTACATATGTTAGGAAATACATATAAAAAAGAATTCATTGTAGAATGAATTCTTTGGGAAATACTGAAAAATGAGATGATGTCCAAATCATTAGTTCTCAACAATATATTACAATGCAGTCGTTACTATCTCACAGAAGATCCACACTATGATAATGAAACAAATTCAGGAGCAACAAATTAAAAGCTAAATTGAATATTTTTCTCTTTTAACTTAAATAAATAAGCTGCCAGTAATGAGATCAGTTTATCGAGTGCAATGCATTAAAGTGGTTTAGTACACTTCATTCTAATAGTATTATTTAGTACACAAACTACATGAACATTTATCAGACTTAAAGCTATTTACATCTCTTTTAGTAGTAATATACTTCCTGTCTTCAAAGTTTCTTTATTAGAAGTCAGCTATAGTTTTTATTCCAGCGATTTCAGATAATAGCACAATAGGTTTAGCACAAAGCTCAATTTTTCTTATAAATTGATCAGCTGTATCTGGCTAACAACTGACTGAAAAGGCATTTAAAAGGAAATAATGAATGTTCAAAAGGCTAACTCCATTAAATTAATTTAAAAACAAATGCATATTCTTTTAACTTTACTATTTGTATGTGGAATACTAGAAACAATAGAGGCGGATTCACAGGCAATCCCACGAAGCCCAGGTATGGGGGCCCTGCAATGCTGAAGGAACCCCTATATAATGATTTTTTTCTCTTACATTTTGCTTCTTTAAAAAAAGGGGAGAGGAGGGCATAGACCAGAGTTGTATAAAAATAAAATGTGTCTGCATACACAATCACTGAAACAGAAAACTTGCTGCAAACCCGCAAATCATACGATAACAATAAAATAATTTAAAGAAAAATTAGTAAAAGAAATAATTATTAGAACATTACAGATTCCAGCGAGAACAAAATAAGTAGATTACAACTGAACGTGCAGCAATGTGTGCGAAATGGACCTTTATGGCAAAATATTGGACTATGAACCTCATAAAAGCAAAAGACTAATTAAAGAAAGTTTTTATATCCAGAAAAACAGTTCCATTATGAACTTTCAAAATTTATAAATCGTATTTTCAACAACTTAATTAAAAAATAATACACTTACAAAATACATACGGAAAAAACTAATTTTATTACTGGAAAATGCAAGAGGGAACCTCACAAAGTTTAAATTCTTTCTGTATAAACGAAACTTTTGATACAGTTCCTATAAATTGAGAACAGGCTTTGATAACGTCTAAGAGGCCAGAAACGTCTGTAAAAATAAAATAACTCAGAAAATGTGAAAAAAAATTGAAAGTTCTTCAAGTTAAAATAGAATTAAATATATTAATCTGAGTAAAGATTAATACATTGAGTAAGTATTTTAGTTGCTGTAAATAACATTTTATTTTTTTTTAATCTACAAGCAAAAACTATCTGCAAAACCTGCTAATAATTTGGAAATTATTGCGTACAGCGTATGTCTACATTCTGCTACTCTGGCATAGACTGAGGGATAACTTTGCTGTTCTGGGTTTTAGGAGCATGATTCTGTCTGAACTTCAAGTATGTCATTTAAATGTATTAATTTACTGCATAGCTAAAATGCGAGCTGATCAGAAATCATGCTTTGAGATTAATATTACTTAATACTACACTACAATTGAGCTAAGAACATTAGGGTGTTATTTCTGGCCAATTTGCTTAGAACATAATGAACATTTTGCTTTTTAATTCAACATTTAATATAACTTCCCATCTTTCTCTTAAAATGTCTTTTTTCTCCTTGTCTAGTTTAACAGCCAGTCACAAAACTGTTGCCATACAAGTAAAATGGCATTGGAAAAGTTGGTTTTACAGTTCAACAGAGATGCTGTCATATCTCTATCTGAACCATGTCTGAGCTCTTTAGAGAAACTGTCAATCAGTGGAATCTGATGATATGTGACAGCAGATCTCACATTACGTGTAACATAAGTGTCAGTTAAGCAATGTTATAAACTAACTGCATGTTAAATACTAGTACTATGATTCAATGTGATTATAAAAATTCTGACTTGTCTTCCTTAGCAAAGCCTTGTATCAAAGGCTTTCTTTTTAAGGGCATTTCTACGTTAAAGTAAAAGCGACGGGAGGGGGAGATGCATGGGAAAAAACAGAAAATAAAAAACACAGCTATTTTTCATGGATGTGGCGTGCCAAGTGAGGAGGCCCCAAAACTTATGATGTGTGCAGGGCCCCAGCAACTCTAAATCCACCTCTCAGGAACAAGCTCATTTACTAATCCACTTAAGATTTTTTTTTTTTTTTTAAACTTTCAAAATAATGCACTTTCCTGGAAAAAAAGAAGTATACATCCTTTCAAAAGTATTAAAATAGCCTGTCATTAATTTTACCAAATTCAACATCTACAGTACGTGAAAATAGAAATATGCATATTCTTTTCCGCTATAAAACATACGTCATGCAGGCACTGCAGCTCTGGGATCCATTTTTCCAAACTCACTCTTGCTGATTTTGTGCAAATATACCACTTTCTTACCTTCTTTTTTTTTTTTTTTCACAGGATGCAAGCATATATATTTATATAGTTAAGCACTAATAAGAGCTTGCATTTTTCCAGGGATGAGGGAAACCATATCTTTTACAACTTCTAATTCATCCTTAATGAACCTCTCATGCTCGGGATTTTTCTCAACGTAGTTCACAAGGAATTTGTAGCATTCTTCACTCTTTGATAAATATCCCAGTTGTTTTGCAGCCTCAGGAACTTTTATTTTTGAATAGAGGCTACCCAACCGAAAGTAAGCCACTAATGCTGGCCTCACAACATCATCTGATAATGTCTCCGGAAAAACTTTATCAATGCCTTGCAGAGTTTCAATGAATTCCTCATAATAGCCTATGCTTTTAGTTGCCAGCATGTTGATTTTCTTGACAGCATGAGGAGAGACTTCATGAACTTTGCTATTTATAGCATATAATTTCAAATCCATCATTTCACTGCTGATTTCTGCCAATTCATACATCAGCTGCCGGCACAGTGCAAGGTAATACTGGGGATTCAACTTCTTCAGTATTTCTTCAAGCATGTCTGAACGCCGTTTGTGCATTTTGCACTGCCGATCCACATCCGATTCATAAAATGCCAGCATCTTATACAGTTTACTGCTGTCCTGCAGTATTTGCACATAGTCATATGTGTGCTCATTCAAAGCATAAAAGCTCTTGGCCTGATTCAAGCATTCCTGGCCATACAGGAATACCTTCCGAGATTGATCGTAATCAGTCACAATCTGACAGGTCACCTTCTCTTCTATTTCGGCAATTTGGGTTTCTTTGAGCAGACGAAAGAGTTTATCTGTTTCTTCAGACTCAGTTTTTTCTTTACCCAAATTGCTTTTTTCATCATCAGGGTCTCTCAATGACTTATCACGAGATGTCACCAGCAGATACACGCAATACTTTGACCAGCACCTGTATATATCTGCTTTGCCCCTGTTAAAATGCTCCCACTTCTCCTCCTCTGCATTTTCTAACTCCTCTTGCAATTTGTGCTCATGTTCAGATATGATATAAGTAGCACATGCCAACACATGACGTCCAACATAAAATTTTTCTTTTGCAATGAAGTACTGTGACAAAGTAGCGCAGTTGACAGCCCAATCCAGTGGGTCATAATCCCCACAATCTAATTGTCTCTTCAGAGTAATGTGACAGTATTTCGCAGATGACTCATTTTCGCCTAAATGCTCGTAAACTTGAGCAAGATAATATAAAGTGTGGGTCAATGCTTTTTCTAACGATTTGCCATCATTCTGACGAGCGTTTTCCTGGAGGTTAGGCAAAAACAGCTCTTCCAACTCCAACGGACATGGTTGCTTACTAAGTTTGTACTCTCCGTACAGTATCTCAGCTTGTTTCAAGTACTCGCATGCCTTCTCCGATTCATTCCTACCTGACGCCAATATTCCCAAGTGGTTCAGCACACTAATAGCAAGCAGGATGCATTCCGGTTTGCAGCAATCATCTTTAATTATCTCCCAACTTCTCTTCAAACTATCACAACCACTGCCAAGTTCTTCAGTTTCTACGTACAGCACTCCCAATTCGTAATTAACCAAAGCTGACAACAACTGCACTGACCACGAGTGTTCCGTGCTGTTGAACTCGCAGGCATTGACATCCGATTCCACGCCGCGCAGTAATTCCATAGCTTTATACTTTGATCTATATGGCTCGTTTGGAGGATCATTCTGAGATTCTTCAATGAGCTTGCGGGACTCCTGATACTTTTCACGAGCATTCTGAAGCCACTTATTAAACGATGAATCACTCATTTCCGAAATACAACGCAAAAGTTATCCGAAAAATTGTTTACAGTACAGATCGTCCACAGTCTTAAGCAGACACTACACAGAAGTGTCTATTTGTACCAACTAATTTGTGATGTCACACAGCATTTTTTCATAAAAGGAAAAACATTTCCCACGACTCAGACTGAAATAGAGCTGGGTTCCCCCCTCTCGCATATGAAGTATAATTCATTCCGGTTTGATATTAACACGATTTCTGCAACCCAAACCCATGCAATTCAAAAATGCACACAGTTGAAACTGCATGAGTGTCATGTAAACAAATCAAAATTCACACCCTCTGCAGCTTCACGGTTAAGAGACCAGGGCATTTTTAGAAGTATTATTCTAACCTCCTTGGCTATTTTCTTTTCTCAGTAATAACTCATTTCTAATTTAGGGCTACTGGTTTTCGGGAAGGGACAGAGCCATTGCCGTAAGACAAACACAACATCCATGTTTCACGGGATTCGAACCGGACTCCCCTCGGACGAATGGTAAAAAGCCAGCGCTTAGATCACTGCGCCACCGAGGCGGCATTTCACACATGATACCGACAACCTTAATTAAGTTAAAGTATATTTAGTTTAAAAATTGATTAACTCACTCTTCAGTTGCAATTTTCTATCTTCTTTTACATCCCATAAATGAAATTCATCGCTGTTAGTTAAGATACAAAGGATGTTTGTAATCAACTATTCTCGAGTTTACCCAGTGGAATAGCTAATTACATCATACGCATACGCCATGCCCATAAATCCTCAATGGTGAATTTTTTTCTACCTGATGAAAAAGATTTCATTCAAGAGGTGGTAACTGTGGTGACAGTCTCTTCATGCCATGGATACCAAGAAAAGTAAACAAATAGTAAATACAGTGTTGCGAGGGTCTTTTTGCCCAGGGCATTTAAATCTTAATCTGAGACCACTGGAATTTTGTTTCATTGACAATAGATGAATGTTAAATTAAATTAGTAACGCGTACAGGATAAAAATATAAAACCGAATTACACTGCCTATGTTTTGCTGCTTGGGATCCTATGTTTGAGTAACTAATATTTCTTTACCGCTAGGAGCCGGTAGTGGAGGTATGCTGTATAGAGCAGGAAACTTTTTTGTTGTTGTGTTTAGTTGTTTATTTAAACAGATGACTTAAAAATTATCACAGCAGGTTAACTTGTGATAGCTGGAAAGGAGAGATCTTCCCAGGAATGAAATCGGAGAAGCCATTTGACTCATAATTGAAAGTGGATATACTGACTACTAAATTTTGCCACCTTTTTTGTGTGTGTGTTTCCTATGTGGAAAAAACATTTTACCTTGTTATATATAGAGAAACTGTTGAAGTTATTTTCATATAGTAGCCGTTTTCATTTTTAGGCAACTAGTGAGACTTGGCATTATGAATAATAGCCCTTTAAAACCTATGACATTTTTTGTATGAACCTCAAAATGATTTGGTTCACATGTTCATGGCGAAAATAATTTATGATTTTGGCAAATATTGCAGAAATTGTGCAAAGTTCTCCCGGAAATTGTCTCCCCATCAGAATTGTTATTTGCATGTATGCTGACTTCAGATTACTTGCTGATCAACATAAAGAAGTCAGAATAAGGATGGGGGTGGAATCTGTGGACTATCATTAAACACTCCTGAAACAAACCAATTTAAAATTAAATCTGCGGTGGTATATGGTTTTTGAATATAAGCATCATGATTTTATATTTGACCCAAGCGTTAATTCCTTTCAGGGGTAAAAATATGTATCCCAAAACATCTTAGTTGAGACTTAAAAAATGATAATATGAAATGAGAAAATGATCATAATGATTTCAGCTATTGGCTAAATGTAACAACATAAGAATTCAAGGATTTGTTAAAAATTTGTTTTGACCAAGGTTAATTTATATCTCTCTCACTGAATAGTACTCTAGTCATTGTTCAAATAATCCACATATATACTATTGATATAAATATAGTCGGAGGCAAAGTAGGGTGGGGCAGCTGCCCCAGACACAGCTCAAGAGAGGGTGCAAAAATCACTTGAGTACAATCTGATTGAAATCGGAATTGAAACTTTTGCACTTGTTTCTGATGCAGAATTTATCTATAATTTCTTTTGCCAGTTGTGGTAGCTTGGCAGCTAGAAATTCGCATTTCTTCCTCAAAATGTGCAGGGAATGAAAGTTGCTCACAATCAGAAATAACGGCATGGCTGTTCATACGTTACAGGATAAAGCTGTTCATATTTTTGAAGATTCTCTGTGGGCAATTCGATCATTACTGCTACTACTGTAAGCTGCATTCAATTCATTTAATGTGGTTCTGAAGGTCAGAACTCCGGAGCAGTTGGTAATCTCACCGCTGTCTTCACATTTTGTATTTTGCAGCAGTAAATGGCGTTCCGCATCCAGTTCTGCTTCACCACTGAAAACATCCTTTGTGTAAGTAAGGGTAAGAGAAATGCATGAAGCCCTTCTGCTGAGTACTGCACTAATTTTCTAATTTTTTCCAGTTACTCAATTAGTGATGGTAAAATTCTGTTCCCGTTTGGGAAAAGAAATGACACCTAGTTCCCTAATACTCTATATGCAGTATCATGCCCAATAAACATATTTGAAAGTTAGGTTGTTAAACTACAATTAAAATGGCAATAACTTCGTAAAGGTCTTCTTCTGGTCCGCCGAAACACTAGTCCGTTTTTAAAATCGATTGCACAACCGTTAGTCATTATTAGTTAGCAATTAACTACAAGAGAGTGTGATAAAAAAGGTATAAAATCCTGTGTAAAATGAAATGGCAGAAGCGACTCCCGGTGGCCAAGTTTAGTCCTTTTGAAAAGCTGTAACTGCATATGTGTGCAGGTACTAAAGAATGCAGATTTGTCTGTAATTGACGGACAAGATAAATTTTACTATCCTAAAACTCATGTGGCAAGCAGGATTATAATATTTCAGGTGATAAACCTCTTTTGTCTTAACGACTTTAGTGGAGGGGGGGGGGGGGCACAATCTTTTGTGGCTTGCCCCGGGTGCAGAAATGCCTAGTTTTACACCTCTGAATATAGTTAATGTGGAAGTGAATGGGAACTGTCTTTAATTATACATGAAATTGGACTTAGGGACATTTCCCAGCATAGAACCTGTGTGATCAAATGTGGGAATAAAAACAAATCATTCTGATAATTGTTCTCATGGGCCTTGTTGGCAAATAAATGTGTTACTTGGTTTTAAATGTTGTGATAAATGTGAAACTATGTTCAAAGAGTTTTAAAGACATTATCATATAAATCTAGACCTATGTTTTAAATTTGTAAGAGCACTTCATAGTCTAATAAAGCGTAAGCAGTAATTTTTGTTTGTTTAAATAAATACACAGTGGCAAGAAAAATACACAGTGAAGAAATTGCCCTTGCATTATTTTGTTTCATAGCTTTATGCAATAGTGCCTAATCCTTAGGGGCACATGCCCCACAGATTAAAACCTGTAGGCCATAGGGGATTAAAACTTGCTTAAGCCACAGGAATTTGAATAAATGTGTAGTTTAGCATCCTAAATTATTTGGCTAAATATCTCAAAAAAATGAAATATACATATTTTAAAATATGTAATTTCAGGGCAAATGGTGAAAAAAATTTAATGTTTAAAATGCAGTTTAAAGAATTTTACCATAAAACTTACCTCCAAGTATTATGATATGAACACACACTGCGGCAGGCCTAACACAATGCTGCAGCGGCCAATTCGCTGGTAGAAGAGTACAAAAGGAACCAGGTACGTTCTTGCCAGGAAAGTGTTCATTTTGTGGTGCTACGCTACAGAAAAGAGTTCATAATTTCTGTCTCAGTTTTTCACATCACAATTTGAGAATTTCTTGGTTTTTGCATATGATTCTTTGGTGTAGAATGTATCGAACTCACTTCTCCATCAAAGGTTTTATTTATTTATTTATTTTTTAATCCAATTTGAATGAACTGTGAAGCACGCCGTTAATAGCAGAGTCAAAACTTCCACCGATGCCATGTAACTTATGTTGGAAAGAATGCCACATCTATTTTAACACTTTTCTAGAAGAAAGAAAGGTATCTGCATACTTTCTATTTCGTATCAGGGAATCATATGTGTAAGAACAAAGCAATTCTCAGCATGTGTTTTGAAAAATTGCGACAGAAATGAACTATTTTCTGTAGGGTAGCACTACAAAATAGAATGCTTTCCTGGCAAGAACATACCCAGTTCCTCTTGTAGTCTTCCGCCAGTTAATTGGCCACTGGAACAAGACCATTGTTTCAGCAGAGTGAAGCCTGATGTGGTTGCCACAGCATGTATTCATATCGGCATACTTGGAGGTAAGTTTTATGGTAAAAATCTTTAAAATTCATTTTAAACATGAAATTTTTCACCATTTGCCATCAAATTACATAGTTTAACATATGTATATCTCAATTTTTTGAATTTTTTCAACATTTTTAGCCAAATAATTTAGGACGCTAAACTACACGTTTACCAGAGTTTTTTGGCACTGTAATGCAAGGTCAGGTGATGCGTAACATCACAGCCTCTCCTTGACAAATGTCAACCCCGCCTTCTCGTGGTGCATCCTGTTCCCACTAAAGGGGCTCTGACGACCGCCCATAGCGGTATAACTATACCATCGGGATCAGAGGAAATTCTATCCCACACTCACCAACCCGCTTGGCCAGCGTGGTGAGTTATGGCCAAACCCTCCAAAATGATTCCACAACTTAAATCTTGGCCCTCAGTCTCCGGCAGCTGGAATGTACCTGGCCAAGGCAGCGGCCAGTGCGACATGAAGGCAGAGGGTGCTAAGAATCCCCGGAGGACCGGACTAGGCTGCCATCTGATGCTGACCTTGGCTACTTACAATGGACGCTCCCTATCTTCTGATTCAAGGCTTCTTGAATTGGAAGAGGAACTACAAAGGATCAAGTGGGACATCGTGGGGCTAAGTGAGGTAAGGAGAAAAGGAGAAGATCTCATCGAACTGAAAAGTGGACACCTCTTCTACTATCGTGGGACAGATACTGGCAGAACTAGTGGTGTTGGATTTATAATAAACAAGAAACTGAAGGATAAAGTTGTAGAAGTTGAAAGTTCCTCTGACAGAGCTGCACGACTTGTTATCCAACTCTCGAAAAGATACCAGGCTCAGATTATTCAAACTTATGCACCCACCACAAGTCATCCTGAAGAAGAAATTGAAGAATTTTATGAGGAAATTTGTCATCTAAATAATAAAGGTAAGCAGCACTTGAAAATAATTATGGGAGATTTCAATGCAAAAATAGGGCAACGGCAACAGAATGAAACTTCAGTAGGTAAATTCGGTCATGGCAACAGAAACCAGCGTGGAAATACTCTCGTTGAGTTTGCAGAGGCAGAAGGGTTTTTCATCTTGAACTCCTTCTTCAAGAAAAAGCCACACAGGAAATGGACATGGAGACATCCAAATGGGACCACAAGTGAAATTGATTTTATTATGTGTAACAAAAAATTCGTCATAGAAGACTGCAGTGTGCTAAACAAGTTCAACACAGGTAGTGACCATAGATTGGTGAGATGTAAGATGCACCTCAACACTAAACTTGAACGTGGCAAGCTCATAAGACAAACAAAATCTATTGACATAACCAACCTTAAAAAACACCATAATACCTTCAAGTTAGAACTGAAGAACAGGTTCTCTGCTTTAGAAGGCCTAACATCGGAAGAAGTGGACATCTCTGAAGTTAACAGAAAAGTAACCAAAGCTCTTATGGAAACAGCAACAAAATTAGCTGGGTCTAAGAACAAGTTGCATGTGAACAAATTATCAGGAAAAACCAAATGTTGATGCAAAAAAGAAGAGAGATGAGGACAACTAAAGAAGATGTGACTTCCAAGTGGAATATATAGAGCTATGCAAGACAGTAAGAAAAAGTATCACTGAAGACGTAAGGAAATTCAACTGTGAACTAGTGAGGAAAGCAATTGAAAACAACCAAAGCCTAAAGATAGCAAAGGGACATCTCAGTAAGGGAAGAAAACAGATTATGGCACTGAGAAAAGAAGATGGTTCTGTAACAAGAAATAGAGGCGAAATTTTGACAAGAGTGAAAGATTTCTACTCCAAATTATATGAAAGGGATGATATATGCACTCCAGACATCATGAAAGATACCAGTACCAGAGTTCCTCCAGTCCTTCCAGCAGAAGTTGCACATGCAATCAAGAACATGAAGCGAGGAAAAGCTCCAGGAGAAGATGGAATTACTGTAGACATCATACAAGAAGCAAGTGGAGAAATCGAAACAGTACTCGCCCAAATTTTCACTCGATGCCTTAATGAAGGAAAGATTCCTGAGGATTGGAACACCGCTACAATGATCCTGCTACATAAGAAAGGTGACATTGAGGATCTCGGAAACTACAGACCTATCAGCCTCCTATCAGTAGTTTATAAAATCTTCACTAAAGTTCTTTCACACCGCTTGAAGGTAGCACTAGACATGGCTCAACCGAGAGAACAAGCTGGATTCAGGAGTGGCTACAGCACAATAGATCATATCCACGTGCTGAGAGAACTAATTGAAAGAGCGAGGAATATGAACTTCCATTGTGCATGGCTTTTATCGATTATGAAAAAGCCTTTGATTCGGTGAAACCATCAGCAGTTACAATGGCCCTGAAAACCTGCGGTATTGAAGATGCATACATTAATATTATTAATAACATCTATGAAAATGCAAGTGCAAAGATTAGGCTGTTTGAAAATACAACACACGTAAAAATTGGAAAGGGAGTGAGACAAGGTGACACCATATCTCCGAAGCTCTTTAATGCCACATTGGAGGGGTGTTTTTCAGTCGCTGAGCTGGGAAAACAAGGGGATAAAGATTAATGGAGATTATCTAACCCACCTTCGTTTTGCTGATGACGTAGTCATTTTGCAACTACCCCATCAGAGCTGCAGAGTATGATCCAGGAACTTGCTGACAAGAGTAAAGAAGTGGGATTAAAAATGAACTTTCAGAAGACAAAAGTGATGTTCAATGCTTTTACAAGAAATGAAGATTTATCGATTGATGGAGAAAAGCTGGAGATAACAGACACGTACGTTTATCTTGGACAGCAGATATCAAGTGAGGGTCACATTGATGAAGAAATTAATCGGCGTACAAAACTTGCCTGGAGAGCTTTTGGAAGAAACAGCATAATTTTCAAGAGCAATATGCCATTATGTCTTAAAAGAAAAGTGTTTGATCAATGCATCCTTCCAGTGCTTACGTATGGTGCAGAGACGTGGACCTTAACTAAAAGAGACATACAAAGGCTGCAGACAACTCAAAGAAGCATGGAGAGGTGCATGCTTGGTGTAACCAGGAGAGATAAGAAGAGGAACTCGTGGATCCGAAAAATGACAAGAGTGGAAGACATCATGATCAGAGTTAAATCCCTGAAATGGCAATGGGCTGGACATACTGCCAGAAGGACAGATCATCGATGGACAGCCGAAATTTTAGATTGGATTCCAAGGGACAGGAAAAGACCCAGAAGAAGACCACATAGGAGATGGGTGGATGAAATTCGAAAGTATGCAGGGGTGACATGGAGGAGACTGGCACAAGACAGACCGTTGTGGAGGAAACTTGGGGAGACCTTCGTCCAGCAGTGGATTGATAATGGTTGACAATGATGATGATGATGAATGACTGAAAATGTACATTTGATCCACAATGTCACAAAAACGGCTAACACATTTGACTTTGTTGTACACTCGCCAAGACCAAACAGTTGAAATGAAACTGGATGATGTAGCCAAGACCTTTATGCCACGGACAGTTCGTAGAAGACTTTACAATTAGAAAGGCCAAACTTACCTAAAATGTCTTGGCTTCATTCCTTTAATACACTTCGTGCACTTTAACGAGAACATTTTGTTATGCAGCTGGCCTTTTAGGGTTGAAACTTTCATCATACCTGCTCTCAGGTTGCTGTTGTTATTATTCCTCAGGTCCTGAAACATTCATATTTTCATTCACAAGACACTAAAAAATGCTGAATTCTGACTGCTGTTTGACATGCGTGATATCTCGTCAAAACTAGACGCATACTCACTATTATGTGAGTGTTGTCAACCTTCATGAAGGTCCTTTCATGTTCCTGTCAGGGACCTTCATGAAGATTGACAACACTCACATAATAGTGAGTATGCGTCTAGTTTTGACGAGATATCACACATGTCAAACAGCAGTCAGAATTCAGCATTTTTTAGTGTCTTGTGAATGAAAATATGAATGTTTCAGGACCTGAGGAATAATAACAACAGCAACCTGAGAGCAGGTATGATGAAAGTTTCAACCCTAAAAGGCCAGCTGCATAACAAAATGTTCTCGTTAAAGTGCACGAAGTGTATTAAAGGAATGAAGCCAAGACATTTTAGGTAAGTTTGGCCTTTCTGATGGTAAAGTCATTAATGACTTGCACGTAAATAGTGCACTTTTTAGTGATTATTGGCAATGAAGATGCAAATAATATGAGTTCGTGGAAGAATCTGTGGAATATTCTATTCATAACATCCATTCTGTAAGTGCTTCTCATAATTCTTTATTTTAAAACACTGGAATTATGTCTTTTTATTTATTTTGGTGAAATATTAATTAAAACAGCTTTAATAGCAGAAACCCTTTCTGTTGTAGCGCAACATCTGCATTCATAAAAACTTTTCAAACAACTAATAATGCCAAATAAAAAGTATGAATAACATTGCATTGTTCTGATAAGTACCTTTGTTCATGTAGGTACTTGATATGATTTGTACCTGATAATACAGTATAATTTTTGATCAAGAGAAATTGAATTTAAAAAAACTATACAGGGTATCCCATAATAAATGATATAAGTATTATAGGCCACTCACCTTTCATATTCCTGTCAGGGAGTCCCTACCTTATAGGGGACATTTCCTACACATAACTGTAAAGTTCATTTCAACTCCCACCTTGAGCACATGCAAATAGTATCCCTATCTCCTCTCAAAATCTGTCGACATATATTCTAAAATTTGAACCTTAAATAACTTTAAAAACCCTAACACAACACAAATCCAAATGACCAACTCAACAAAATTTAAAACTCACACGCACTACTCTCATCCCGAAACATATCACAGTCAAAATGTTTGCTATGCAAATAAGTTTTAAAGTGTTTTTTGTGTGACATATACCGCTAATTTACATATCCAAATTTCTCTGCGTTGTTGTCATGTGACAGTAACTGGTCCAGAGTATAAAATGTGACACAGAAGTTTTCCCAACTGTCAAATGCACTTGCACATCGGTAGGTGAAAGATGGCAAGCGACACTGCATTTATTCGACACTGCATTCGTTACAAATTACATCAAGGAAAAAGTGCTGCGAAAGCATGTGCAACAATCTGTTCTGTTCTGGGGGAGAATATTGTATCGAAAAGCACGTGTGAGTTTTGGGTTAGGCGGTTTAAAGCAGGTGATTTTGATGTTAGTGATCGAGAACGTAGCGGCGCCCCGCAGAAGGTTGCACATGTGGAACTGCATGCATTGCTGGATGAAGATTCATTTCAAATGCAAAAAGAACTAGCTGAACAACTGGGGGTAACTCAACAAACCATTTCCAATCATTTACACACAATGGAAAAGATTCAGAAGGAAGAAAAATGGGTGCCACATGACCTGAGCCAGAGGAACAAGGATGAGCGTGTCATGAAGTATTTGAATCTGTTGAATAAACAACACAGAAAGTCTTTCCTGTGGAAAATCATTACAGGGGATGAAAAGTGGTTATAGTATGACAATCCCAAATGCAGAAAACACTGGGTAGACCACAGTGAAGCAGCGACTTCAATACCAAATCACAATATTCATTACAAGAAAGTTCTACTGTGTATCTGGTAGGATATGATGGGTGTGCTCTATTATGAACTATTGGAATAGAGTCAAACTGTTACTGCTGATTGCTACAAGCAACAATTGCTGCAATTAAACCAGGAAATCTGTCGTAAATGTACATTCACAGGCAAAGGATTGCGTCCCATGAAATTATTGTATGACAGTGCTAGGCCGCATGTCGCGAAATCGGTCAAGGAAACATTATTGACGCTAGGCTCTGAAGCATGATGCTGTGCTGGAAGCACCTGGCATATATTCCCAACATAGCCCCTTCAGACTATCATTTGTTTTGATCGATGCAACATGGTTTGTCTGCTGTACGGTTCCAGACGTGATGAACTGTAAAAATGGGTTGACGACTTCATTACATCACACGACGAAGTGTTCTTCATGGCTGGAATCCATCAGCTGCCCAACCGATGGTGGAAGGTGATAGATAATGATGGCACATATTTTGATTCGTAAAGGTATTGTTAGTTGTAAATGAATTTATGGCACCTCTATTCATAGTGTACTGTGGAATTAACTTTTTTATGGGTCTTATAGAGGTTATTATACAAAAAAGTTGGTGGTCAAATTTTCGAACTAAAGCTTAGTTCGTCATCAGGACTACGTCACTGGAGTAGTTGCTGCCACTCAGTTGGAAGAGTCCAGCCACAATTATCGTTAATTGTGGTACTTCTTCTTCTTCTTGCTATTTCGATTCCTTCTTCTAGTTTCCTTTTTACTAAGTTTGACTGGTGGGCGATTATTCTTACTGAGTCCCAATTTATGGAGTGTTCACTTGCTTGTATATGTCTGTCTAGCCCTGTTTTGTTACTAATGTTCCTAATAGCTGCTTGGTGTGCTTTCATTCGGACTTTAATACTTTTCCCTGTTTCTCCTATATAGCTGAGTCCGCAGTTACAGTCAATGCAATATATTACTCCTTCTGATATTATATTTTGCTCCGATCCTCTTCAGTTTTTTGAAAAGTCCCTTGTGGTATGTAATTTTGCTGGTGAATTTGAAGTGGTTTATTTCCTGCTTCTTTTTTGGCACTTGTCTGAATAATTTCTCAACATAAGGGGAGGGGTAATTGTTTTCTGCCAATATTTCTTTTAATTCTTCTCCGTGAAAATCTTTTTGAGCATCTGAAGAGACCAGGACTTTAATTTTTTCCAAAAATTGTCTCGCCGTATTCAATTTAATATAATCAGGGTGGAATGAGTAGAAGTCTAACATCTTCCCTGTGTTAGTGGATTTTCTAAAAAGCTGAGTGAATATTCTCCCCTCTCTTGAGGTCAAGTTTAAATCAAGGGAATTGATGCTATGGTCTTTTTCCAGTTCCAGGGTGTACTGCAAGGTATTTTCTAGTGAGTTAAATTCTGCTAGAATTTGAGAGGGTAGAGATTGGTCCACAGTATCTACTATAAATAGGACATCATCCATGTATCTTACATAGAGAGCAAATATTGAAGGTTGTACAAGGATTTTTGCCTTTAGCTTATTTACATAATAATTTGCAAGCAGAGGTGCTAGTGGAGAACCCATTGCAAGTCCTGGTATTGTTTTTTTTTTTTTTTCTCAAATTACATGTTGCATTGTCTTAAAACTCTTTAAAACTTATTTGTACACCTAATACATATGCACAACTTTCATTCAAACACCTTTCCCTACGAACACTATTACCCTTAGAAACAATATTTTTTTAAAATTTCAATTAAAAACCTGAGCACTAAAACATCAAATCCGCTTGCCTCCTGAGATGACCATACCTCAAGGTTTGATGTCAATGTTTTAGTATTCAGGGTTTTAATTTAAAAATTTAAAAATAATGTTTTAAAGGGTAAGTAGTGTTCATCAGGAAAGATGTTTGAATGAAAGTTATGCATATATGTATTTTGGCTGTGATATGTTTGGGGATGAGAATAGTGTGTATGAGTTTTAAATTTTGTCAGGTTGGTCGTTCGTATTTGTGTTGTGTTAGGGTTTTTAAAGTTATTAAAGGTTCAAATTTTAGAATGAATGTCGATAGATTTTGAGAGGAAATAGGGATACTATTTGCATATGCTCGAGTTGGGAGTCAGACTGAACTTTATAGTTACGTGCAGGAAATGTTCCCTAAAATGTAAGACTCCCTTACATGAATATGAAAGGTGAGTGGCCTATAATACTTATATTGATATTGGTTTGCACATTTCATGCAGTATGGAGGGATGAATGTGAATATTCTCCTGACATATCGTTATATATATTCCATAATAAATGTCACAACATATGAGGGGCAGTAGGTAATGCCACTATGATGTGAAAATCGTTTACAGTTTGTCGAAATATAACTTTGTTACGGAGATATTAAGGCAGAAAGTTTTATGATGTCACATCTACTTTGAAATAAAATTTACTCAGCTTGCAGAAACATTAGGTATTACATCATCTTAAAGGTGCCATAAACATGGATTTTTCACAAAAAAAAAAGAAAAAAAAATGTGGAGAACAATAGAGTCCAAAAGAAAAAAATGTTTTTGCATGAAGAACTTAATTTGCATATGTATTTCACTGTCAAGTGACAATAACAAAAACGACTGAAAGGACTGCATAGAATGTGCTGTTTTCGCTTAGGAAGCAATAAAAGCTTTGATAGAATTTGAGCTTCATTCAGTAGCAAGCTAGCAGCAATGCTGGACTTTCTGATGTGCACCTGATTTACAGTTTGCTGTAATGGCAGAGCAGCTTCTTGACTCTATGCAGAATGATTTCCAAATAAATAACACCCAACTTACTCTATTTTTAGGAGGATTAATCAGCATCTGCATAATATGGGATCACTCCAGCAAAATTACAATGATACTGCTGGTAGAAGAACTACACAAAATGCAGATATTAATACAGTGATTCTTGAACGTGCCCACTATCAGCCGTCATCCAGCACTAGAGTTATAGCATATGAGGTAAGAATAGGTAAAAGTACGGTATGGAGTGTACTGCATCCACGTGAAAAGTATCCCACTAGTTACAGCCAGTCCAGGAATTGGGATCTTTTCACTCATAAATTTCTGTCAGTGTTTTCAAGATCACTGTGATATGGACCCACAATTTCCAGCATTTGTGCTTTTTATCAATGAGGCATGTTTAATTTCCACAGCAATTATCTGTGGAGTGAAACAAACCCTCATGATACACTACGACAACCTACCAACATCGCTTCTCAATTAACATTTGGGCTGGCATAGTGAATTACTTTTTAGTGGGGCCGTATCTTCTATTCCCACAACTGGACAGCCACAAATACCAGCAGTTCATTGAGAATACCTTGCCCGAACTTCCAGAAGATGTGCAGCTCACTGTAATTCAGCATATGTGGTTCCAGCATGATGGGGCGCCGGCCCACTTTACATGTAGCATCTGTATCCACTTGAATCAAGAGCTGCCAGTGCAGTGGATTGGAAGAGGAGGCCCCATTGCTTAGCCTCTGTGCTCTCCTGATCTTTCACTGCTGAACTTTTTCCTTCAGGGCTATGTTAAAAGCATCATTTATGAGAAGAGCAAGTAGACGCTGAAGAAGAAATTCAAGCAAGAATACAACTGGCATGTGACACCATCCGAAGTACTCCCGGAATTTTTGAGGAGGTCCAGCAATCTCTTATGCGACAAATCAGTGCTTGCATTGCAGTTGGAAGTCACCATTTTAAACATCTATTGTAATAGTTTTAATTATGCATTACTCAAGATCTAATCAATAACAATTATTTAAACTTTCAATTTCACCAATAAGAAGTTTATTTAGTGAATCTTTTAGGCAAGTAAATGTAATTGTTAACGAAAGTAAGAATTTGTTGTGTTCCTTCATTTCAGCTACACCTTAAAATGATACAAAGATAAATTAGACAACATTAAGTTGTTATTATGTGTTGCTGACATGTGATTTCCTCTAGTTTTTACAGCCAAAGCAAAATAATGGAAGTGATGTCATAAAACTTTCAGCCTTAATATCTCCATAATGAAGTTGTATTTCGAAAAATTGTAAAAGGTATCTGCATCATAGTGACATCAGTTACTGCCCCTCAAACGTTGTAACACTCATTATGAGACACTCTCTCTATATTTATATATATATATGTGTGTGTGTGAATTTGGAAACTTATGTTCCCACTCAAAAAATTGGAGTTAGTCACTACTGCCTTTATGTGAATATTAATATGCACTTAAGGATGAAGGCTACTGTGATTAGTGCCTTTATTGCCTGTTGTGTGCACAAAAAGAAATGTAAGAATTGAATCAGACCATTTAAGGGACATGACAAATTATTATAATTTGTAATGTTGAAATTATATGAATAGGCTTTCCCGGCAATGCTTGAATACTTTATTTTATATCAGATCCGACCTTTCTTGCCCATGATTTAAGGTAGAGAGCATGACATATTTTCATAACAGCTTGAATGTTTGGCATATTTAAGTGAATGTTTATTATTGATAGCATATCTATAACAAGTATGAAGACAAAAAATGTGATCATGTTACAATGTGTTTAAAGTACCTTGTCTGTTAATTGTATCAGTAGTCAAGATCTCTTTTGAATATTCTTTGTATATAAGTAATTTTCAGAGCATCTGTACTGCAGGTATTCAGCCACTTTTTATAATGTTTCTTCATCGTAAAATCCATTGCAGAGCCATGTTAATTATTATTTGTATTTCTTCTACATTATAATTTTTACATTGTATTGCAGTTTTGCATTCTCATCTGTTAATAGGATCTTAAAGTCTGCTTTTGCAAGTATGATCTGAACATTTGGTGCAATATCCTTCAGAAATTTTGTGAGTGAGAAAATGCCTGCGTAAGTAAAAATCTGCTTACTGCTTTCAGTTTTTTTAATAAATTTGTATAATTAGCTGATGTATTTTTAGTGATCTATATAAGCTCATTCTAAACTCACTAGAAAAAATGTGACTATTCTGAATTCATGAAAATATGTAACTTTGTCCTAAATTCATAGCAAATTGTAAAATGTGAGAAAGAGATTGGATCTACAACACCATTGTTTATCAGTTCATCAGCAGATTCATTCTAAATTACTCAAATTCATTGAACAAAAATAACATTAAGAAATATCTGAAGGATATAAGTGTATGGTAGAACTTTTCTTGATTTGATATCAGAATGATTGAACTGTGAGTTTTGGTGAGGGGAAGCTTGAAAACTACATTATTTTCAACAATCAGATTTCAGTACGGAATTACTTTTAGTTCACTGTTCTTCTTGTAACATCTTCTTGAAAAATTTAAAAATACTTCTCTCTGGAGTAACAGTTGAACTCATGTCTCCCTATTTTGATTTAATCATGCTACTGTTACTCCATCCAGGACAATGAAGTTCCATGAAACTGAAGCTAAGCAATTATACATAGGTGAGCTGAAAAGTTTTGCCTTCACTTGAATAAAAAATCATTGGTAAAAAATTTTCAATGAAACAAAAATTTAACTTTATATTTTATCTTAAGAATATGACTTAGTAATGTGGGGATTACTTGGTATTGCATAATTTTCTGCCTTGCTAAAAATGTCTGGTAACATAGAACTACATACCTAGAAATTTTCAGCAAGATTGATGGCACCTATATAAAACCAGAAATATGTTAAGACATTTTATATGAGGGTCAACTTTAAGAAGATATCACATGAATGTTTTGTTTAAGTTAGGTTTGGAAACAGGCTCTCATGAAAACTCACAGTGAGATTTATAATCAAATCAATGTTGAAACATCATGGAAAAGTAAGTAGAAATATTCTTCACAAACATATGGGAAGTGGAAAAGAATGTTACTTTCAGATTTCAGTACTGAATTGCTTTTAGTTCACTGTTCTCCATCTAACACCCCAGGATCGTTCATTTAAAAGGCAGCACAATTACTTCTCCACATAATCACCTCTTACTTCGATACATGTCTTTCAACATGACAATAGTTTTCAAAGTTTGTCCTTAAAAATTTAGGACTTTGTTTCTGAAATGACTAGCTTCACTTCATCACATGTGAAGTGATAGCCCTTCAAGTATTCCTTTAATTTAGCAAACAAGTCATTAGGAGTGAGATCTGGACTGTAGCAAAGATGTGGCACCACAGCAAACCCAAGGTTTTTGATGATGGCAACTGTGGCAGCACTAATGTGAGCACAACTGTTGTCATATGAGAGAAGTGTTTGACCACTCTGGTTTGCTTTCCTTCGGATACAGGTTTTCATTTTCTTCAGAATTTCAGTGTAATGTCTAGCTCCTTTTCAGTGAGGACAAGTCCTTCACTATTACAGAAAAGCAGACGGCATGACCTTCCCAGCTGAAGCTCATGTTCTGAATTTTTTTAATTGCAATGGTTCCGAATTTTCGGTTGCTGCTACGGAAGTATGGAAATGCTGATGAAATTACGGAAAATCACCATTTGATTTATCTGATATCAAAAGCAATTTTCTCATCAACTTAAATTTTTTTTGTTTTATTCGAGTTTATATGGGGGGGGGGATAATTAAAGCTGTGTTTTGCATAATGCAGGTTTCTGTATCTTAATTGGTAATCCCATGCAATCTGTCTACAAAAAGAAATCCAAGGACAGGAATTATAGTAACTGCATGACACTAGCTTGGCCTTTCACTCCCATTTACCCCCCCTCACACACACACAATGCTCTCAGTGCCACCTGCAGCTACACGGAATGTGTGTGTTGTATGGAAGCTGCTCCAATAGCCTTTTTTGCTACTTTGGGACAGAAAAGCATGGCAGTCAGTTGTGCAACCGTGAAGTGTTTTTTTATTATTATTTATTTAAAATAAAGTGCTGCTCTGGCCAACCTTCTTCATCTAAAAAGAAAATGTTTCCTAGAAACGTACCACAGAGACTGGCATTGTTTTTAAAAGTCACAGGTTTATGTGAACCATGTGTATGTTTTGCAGCATTTATAGATGCAGTTTTAGCTCATGGTGAACTGCAGTGGTTTTGCAAATAATTGGAAGCATACTTGGTGGAGATATTATTATCACTTCTCAGTATTTCAGGAGTTGTTCATTCCAGGGTATTTGCATCTTCAATATTTTGGGACATCCCCATAAAGAAATCCTGGGTGCTCTACTGGTGGGTAGGATGATTGCTGAATGCACACAGAATTGAAGAAGCATCAACATTCCAAGGAATGATTTTTCTTCATGTCTGGAATAATCTTTTATTTTTTATCCTGTAGACAGTACTTTTAATTTTTCCACTAGCAAAAAGTTGTTTATTATATTTTTTTTAAACAGCTGTTGTAACAAACAGGAATTTGTTGCCATGTTAAATACCCAAATTTGCCAATGTGGACTGGATCACGGAAAATTACAGAATTTTTTTTTATTACGGAAAACTACTTTTAGAGGCTGGCATCTATGAATTTGCCAAACACTTTACTTTAACTCAAAAACAAAGTTACACACTTCAGCCTACAGGATGAGCCTGTAGGCTGAAGATGATGCATCTGCCTACTTTAGTTAGCTTCATGCACTATGACTTACAGCTAACCAGCATACTGAAATTACACACTGTGAGTTGTGTGCTACTTCATATGGATGCATGGAATTGTCCAAAACAGTGGATGGATATATGTAAAACAATATGCAGATATGCCTAACCTCCATGATCTTTCCAAATATGTTGTAGGGATGAAGAGCTAATTAGTCATTTGTGTTCTGTAGCCAAAAGTTCCTCTGAGCATTTCACCTTGAAAGGAAGTTTTCCAAGCCCTACTCCGAAAGTATCTTCCTATTGTTATATTTACTATTGAATCCTTATTTGTTCTGTGCTAGTTTGTTTTCATTCTGCATGAATTGTGTTGTTGGTGTTCACATAACTTTTACATTTCACTCGATATTTAAAACTGTTGGCTCTTGGATATTCACCAAATTTTAAAATTTTGAATAAAGTTATGTCAAAAACTGGAAGTGAGATTTTTTAATGATCATATTACTTTCCTATACTGAAGGTACGAGAAAGTGAGAACTGCTTACTGTTTAAGTGGAAGTAAAGAACGTTTGAACTCAAAGGGTGTAATTTCAAGATTTGCTCTCCCAGATAAGAAAAGCCTGCTACATTCCTGGCCTTACTCATTAAATATCTTAAAATTATGATTCCGTTCTTCATGTATGGCTTCAGTTATAAATGTTGTGAGTCAGATGAGAGCTTTTTATTATGACATTTAATAATAAACACTGTCCTGTATATTAAATTAGAATACAATCTCACCAATGCCCCATCCCAAAGGTCTGCAGTCCAATGACTTCTTGTTCATCCACTTTCGTTTCTCTGATGCAAAGTCAAGAACAGGTCCATAACCACATCTTGCCTGGGTATTTCATCAGGACCAGGATAATTCTTTCTTCCATCGCAGACTCTATTCTAAAACTTTAAACTTGATAAAATTATCCATATGCATTTCTGCTGGATCAGACCAGCCATCATCTGCAGGATTTTTTTCATAAAGTTATGAAAAAAATCTCACCAATGCCCCATCCCAAGGTTCAGCAGAAATGCATACAGATAATTTTATCAAGTTTAAATACGCGAAGAACAGAAACAGATTTTTACAGTAAACTCCTAGGAGATCAGTTTACTGCACTCCTATCTCTTCTTCCACAGGTGATAGTTTTTACATTAGAAGTATGTACAGAAACATTAACCATAGAATTTTGGAACATAAGAAAGATGTTCCAAAATGCAACAAAAATACTGCCATGTCTATGTTGACAATGGAGACATTTCTGCAATTCTGCACAGGAATGAAGCAAAACGTATTGCTTTTTTTGATAATTGATTTCCCCTCCATTACCGTGAAAGCCTGGAAATTCTTTTCAGCCCAAAGACATGCAATTTGGAATCTCCACTCTACATCCTGATGATCTGGAGATTACTTCTAGATTCTGGCAACAAAAATAACAACACAAATTAAAACTTAGAATCTGGAAACAATCATAGTCCTCCATTTACATGATGAAGACCTAAGATGAGGTTGAAAGCTCCCAACTTGCAAACTTTCTTGAAAAAGTTTTGATCTCTTAATGTAACTAACGTGATGTACTTACCTTTATTTATTATTTCTCATTATGTGTTTTGCCCATCATCATCATGTTCCCATTCATGTTCTGTACATCTGGAAGTCACACATTGCTTCACGTCTCCCTGAGTTACCATTAAAAAACTTATCTTTCCAATCTGGCAATGCAACAAATCATAGTTGCACTGATAATCATAGTCCTCCATTTACATGATGAAGACCTAAGATGAGGTTGAAAGCTCCCAACTTGCAAACTTTCTTGAAAAAGTTTTGATCTCTTAATGTAACTAACGTGATGTACTTACCTTTATTTATTATTTCTCATTATGTGTTTTGCCCATCATCATCATGTTCTCATTCTTGTTCTGTACATCTGGAAGTCACACATTGCTTCACGTCACCCTGAGTTACCATTAAAAAACTTATCTTTCCAATCTGGCAATGCCACAAATCATAGTTGTACTGATAAAGGCCATAGCAATGGCTGAAATATATTTGCTCTAGAAACCATTATACGTAACTTTAAACGTGCTTCCAGCTACCATAAAAATCTACTTGTTTTTGGTTATGTGCATTGCCTACCGCTCATCGATAGTCTTGTGCAGATTCTTCAGTTTCAAAATGTATTGAATGTACACAAGGATTGCCTAGCCCCTAACATTTGTCTATGCATACTGATACACAAAGAACAGAATTTATTGAACTTTGTCTTGCTCTGTATGTTATCAGAGGTATAGCCAAGGTGAGGTCCTCGAGTCCGGACTCACCCCCTCCCCGAGGTTGGATTGAGGACGAATTTAAAACGATGTGTATATATGAGACTTTTACCAATGAACCAAATTCATGGACACTCTCCTTAAGAAATTTCTGGCTGTGCCACTGTATGTTATTGTTACCACATAACTGATTTCAATGAGTACCTACACTAATCAAAGTTAACTGCTGATTTTAAACTATTTGTTTACAAGGCAGTTTTTCTAAATTTGAGACAAACTTGATTCATACTCACAGCTTGTTCATATCAGCCCATTTATAAGATCTGTTTAGCCACTGAAACACAACACTCAACATAGTAATTGAAGGGAATGAAAGTAGGTGTATACCTGAAACTGTGCATGACCTTGTGAAACACCTATGCCATCATATCTATAAATTGAACCTTAGTTTGTCACACTCAGCAAAATAACGTTTTTGAACACACCTTGTATGTTTAACTGTGTGCCTTTGCTTTCTATAACCTTTTAGATTAAAGTAAATTATGCTCTTCACCCACACTTTATCTTCATAAAAGAATACTTGCTGAATTTCTTTTGCATTTACTTCTTTTCCTCCATTAGTGACAACATTTGGGATTTAGCCATTGAACAGTCCAGGAAAAATGAAAAGGGTAAGTATTTGTTGTTTTATGTCAATTATCAGTTATCATTCTATTGTGAATTATATGTTTAATTTGTTATCTGTATATTGACTTTTAAGTTATTTCTGTGTGCTGATTTTTAATTGCCTTTTTCTGAGCATGTATTTTGCACCAATAGTAAAAAATACCACTTTTATAAGACTGAGCTGAAGTGTCATTAAGAAAAAGTAAAAACTAGTTAATTATGTCACTTGAAAACAAATCAGTATCAAGAGCATGTCCATATCATAGATGTATCTAAGGTCTAAGGGGGAGTCCTTGTGTCTAGACCCCCCCCTTGAGGGTGGATTAAGTATGAATTTAAAGCAGTATATATGAGGCTTTCACCAATGAACCAAATCCATGGAACCTCTGCCCCCCCTTAAGAAATTTCTGGCTACACCACTGGTCAATATTAGTGGTGCAGAGACATTCCAATGAAAACAATTTGTTGTGGCATTTCTTGTGTTCTCTTTGAGATATATTGTGGAACGAGCAAATAATGTAACATCTACTGTTTCATATTTTTTTCTTTGCATGGCCTGTGTGTCCTCAAATGTATGCATTCATGACATTAGTTTGCAATGCTTTCTCTTGTGTTGCAAAACTCAGGCCATGTTTCTTTCTTCAGTGTTCCATTTTATAACCATTTTCAGTTGTTTTCATAGTCTGCCATCAGTGTCTCTCATACTGATCATGTAGTTGTTTTCTATGCCATGCATTGATTCAATTTTTTAAGGTTTTGTTTTGTTAGCTGTTTTTCATTTCTGCTGGTCTGATTTTGCCATCTTTATTTTAATACATCAGTTAACATATTTTCCTTAATTAATCTTCTAATATGGGATTTTTCTTCTAGGAAATATTTTATTTTAATCACAAATTTTTGGAGAAAACTCTTCTTCTTCAGGCTGTCTTTTGTTGTCCCTTTTTCTACATCACTATTGTGGTTATGGTTAACCTTGATGGTTACAGTTATTCTTCACCAAATCCTGCCAGATGTTAGACAGGGACAAACCTCTGCAGTCATTGATGATGAAATTCTGATTTTTCTCAATTTATGTTCCTTCTTTTAGTTTCCTTTTTTGAAAGTTACCTTGAAAACTGATGACTTTAAGGGAATTCCAGTCACGTTGTGACCAGTTTCTCTAACATGCCTATCTAAACCTGTCTTGTTGGAGCAATTTTTTATAGCTGCTTTATGTTCTGCTACTCGAGTTTCTAGTCTGTGACCTGTCTCACCTATGTGCAAGATAGTTCACAACTACATTTTACTTCATAGACAGCACTTTGATTTTTTAAAATATCCTCTTCTCTTTAAATATGCAAGGAGTGGTCTATGAAGTAAAATGTAGTTGTGGACTACCTTACATAGGTGTGGCAAGTCACAGACTAGAAACTCGACTAGCAGAACATAAAGCAGCTATAAAAAATTGCTCCAACAAGACAGGTTTAGATAAGGATGTTAGAGAAACTGGTCACAACGTGACTGGAATTCCCTTAAAGTCATCAGTTTCCAAAGCAACTTTCAAAAAAGAAAACTAAAAGAAGGAACTTAAATTGAGAAAATCAGAATTTCATCATCAATGACTGCAGAGGTTTGTCCCTGTCTAACATCTGGCAGGATTTGGTGAAGAATAGCTGTAACCGTCAAGGTTAACCATAACCACAGTAGTGATGGAGAAAAAGGGACAACAAAAAACAGCCTGAAGAAGAAGAGTTTTCTCCAAAAATTTGCGATTAAAATAAAATATTTCCTAGAAGAAAAATCCCATATTAGACGTTTGATTAAGTATTTGAATTAAGAAACTAGGAAGCCAATTTTCAACATGATCTTTATTCATAAAATGTTTTCCTTGTAATTCTTGATGTAGTCATTTGAAGCCTATTTCTTTCCTCCTACTGTTTGACCTGTGGCAGTCAGTCCTCAGCAGTTTGTCATATGGTGCACAAAGGTAATCAATGTCATGTTTGGGATGTAGGACATTACTGGCTTTCATAAGTTTTCAAGAATTTCAGTGTAAAGTATCTAAGTCAACCTGCAATTCTGGCACTGTATCAAATTACTAGTATAGTGGTCCATGTGCTTATGGCATAAATGGTAAGAAATCATGAAATGAACATGCTTTCAGCATGAGTGATGGTAACATGTAGTGAAACTTAAATTATACATGTTTCAAGAGGATGGCCTTAAAAATGTATAAATGTAAAAAAATAATAAACGAAATTTCAAAATGTTAAATACTAATGTAAAATTTATGCTTTAAAGGAGAACAAGGTGATCCTTAATGATTTTGAATTGGTGGCAGAAGAAAAAAATGTTACAAATTATAATATACAGCATTTTATTGCACTGAAAAAATCATGAAGCCTATGAAAATCTAACTTCCCCTTCAACAGCTGGGTCTGTCTATAAAAATCATTATTCAAGATTAAATGAAAGCCTCACAACTAAGAATCTGCAATCAGTGCTTCAGCATGGAACTCATATTAGCAGCTTTTTTTTTTCTCTGCCAATCTTGGGTGCATCCATTTGAGACCGGAATGTTGAATATTGATGATACATTTATGATTCTATTTTACTATGCCACAAAATAGTGCAGCCACAAAGTGAAGTATGAGAGATTTACCAATTTTTAAATAGTGCACATGTGTGTGAGTCATGAAATGTGAAACTGACTTTTTCATCCAATCTGAAAGTAAATAACATATCCTTCTCTGGTGAGATCAAGCTTCAACTTTGGCTGCACCAAGAAGGAACATAACAATGTTGTCTCAGTCCTCTCGAGGTTGTATCGTGCTGGGTTGCGTATAAAAGAAGCAAAGAACCATGCATTTTTGATAATCTGAAATTCAAATTTTAATGTATAATCACAAAAAGCATATAAATGAATTACATATAACCAAGTTAAAAAGCAGTAGAAACTATAGTAAAATAATGAGACTAATGCAGAATTACATATAAAAGTGAAAAATGTATAACTAAAAAATGGACAACTAAGTTTAATTTATGTATATTAGGCATGATCAAGTGAAACCCATTTGAGTGACTTTATTAAGACGAACGAAAAGGTACATCTGTAGGTGTGGCAGAATTAAACGAAACAATTTATAAGGAAGCAAGAATGCACCAGCGTTCATCAAAAGAAGTCACCGTAGGCATTCAGACACACATCCCACTGCTTGGGGAGATGGTGGATACTGTCTGTGAAGAAGGACTTTGGTTGCTGTTTGAACTATTTGGTTACCAAAGTCATGATGTTTACATTGGAGTGGAATCGTTAACCCTTTAGAGCTTTTTTAAGGGGTCCAAACAAATGAAAGTCACATGGTGACAGATCAGGGTCGCTTATTCTTGATGGCTTTATGCAGTTTGTCCAGTGTGTCATTGTAGCAGTTGGCATTGATGTACACGTGAGGCTCTTTAAAATCCACCAATAAAAGCCCTTCATGGTAAAAAAATGTGGTCAGCATAACCTTACCTGCAGAATCCTGTGACTTGAATTTTTTGTGTTTTAGTGATCTGGGATGTTTCTATTGAATGCTCGCTGGTTTGCTGGACAGCTTAAAGTGGTGGCACCACGACTCGTCGCCTGCCACTATGCACAGCAGAAATGCATCACCCTCCACTTCATAATGCAGCAAGGGTTAAAACTCCAACCCATGCATTCTTCCTTATTGTGGTCAATCAACATTTGTGAGATCCATTGCTAACACACCTTCCGATACTGCAGTGTCTTCGTAACCTCTATTTGAACTGTCCCAAAAGACATAGCGAATTCCTCCGCTAGCAAACGTAAGCTCTGTCGACGGTCCATCCATATCGCTGCATCAATCTTGGCAAGGGCTTCGTCTGTTGCAACAACATGCACCCGGCCCAGCCGTAGAAGAACTTTCGTTTCCTCACGTCCTTCCGCAAGGGTTAAAACTCCAACCCATGCATTCTTCCTTATTGTGGTCAATCAACATTTGTGAGATCCAATGCTAACACACCTTCCGATACTGCAGTGTCATCGTAACCACTATTTGAACTGTCCCAAAAGACATAGCAAATTGCTCCGCTAGCAAACGTAAGCTCTGTCGACGGTCCATCCATATTGCTGCATCAATCTTGGCAAGGGCTTCGTCTGTTGCAACAACATGCACCTGGCCCAGCCGTAGAAGAACTTTCGTTTCCTCACGTCCTTCCCGAAACATTTGCATCCAGTTCGTCACTTTTGTCTTCGACACACATTTGTCACCATACACTGCCTGCATTCTGTTATGGATGTCAACTGGTGGACATCCTTCCGCTGTTAGGAACTGAATCACCACTCGCTGATCCACCTTGGATGGGTTCGGAATCACACCGGCCATGTTGTCAACGATCAGCAGCTCAAACCACACATGCGAGGAGAATGAACATGGTGCTTGCTTGTTCATTGGTCTGCGCTTACCGTGCCAGCTGGGATGCTATCATGCTCCCCATGTGCTGGTCCGTGTGACGCAACATGAATGGGTTTCATTTGATTATGCCTCATAGCTTACTGTTAATATTTGTCTATAAATTGTATATATAGCTTATTGTCAGTGATAATTTATTTACAGCTTATTGTCAGTAACAAAACTGTATGCATGAGACATTGGCTATTGCATAAAGAAGAATGAACATCAGGGATTTGTATCAAATAATTTACTTAGAGAAATTATACAGGATCTAAAAAATCAGAATAAAAACAGTATTCTTTACCATTCCAAGATTATAATTTTTGGATTACATCAGACATTTTGGGCCACCTTAATGACCTTCAAGGCCTGTTATCAATTTACTTTTCCAAAATGGGTATTTTTGAAAATTGGTTACATATTATACTGCCAGATACTCAGAAAAGACTTTTTAGGTTATTTTAATTGTTTATTGAACACAAAGTGTAATCCTTATTTTAATTCTTATATTCCAGAAATCTACTGGGAATATGGCTGATATTTTTTTGTTAGCTGATTTATTGTGTCTACTTTCATAATGCTGAACTTTTCTTCAATGAATCTTTTGTTTAAAACTGGTTCAGAATCCAAGATTTGTGCTTCTTCTCTTAAAGGATAACAATTATGTGATTCAATACGTGTCACAATAACATGGTTCTTGTCTTTCTTGTCACAGCAGTGGAGTGCTCTTTGATTCTTATCACCCATTTTTGACCTGTTTATCTAATAAAAGTTTTAATACATGGGTATATGAATTTTTTTAAATGTTTCTTTTTCCCATCTCATTTTGGGATATTTTTGGTCTTCGTTTATTTGCTTATTTCTTCACAGTATACCCCTCTCTCTGCCTCCCCCTCCTCTCTCCCCTACCTCCTTCTCTTCCTCCCCCTGTCTCTCCCCTACCTCCTTCTCTCCCTCCCCCTGTCTCTCCCTCCCTCTCTCTCGCTCCCTCTCTCTCCGCCTCTCATCCCTTCCCCCCTCTCCTAGTAAACAGGGATTTATTTATGTATAAATAAATCCATCTCTAAGAATTGAGACAGTAAATGTATGGCATATAGATGCACATTTTACTGTTTCCCATGTAACCATCCCTCAAAAAACTGGAGAATTATATCACTGTGGAACAAGAATCAAATCCACATCTCCCGATTTCCGTTCAAGCATGCCACTATTACACCACCCAGGACACAAAGTTCCAAGCAACTGAAGCTAAGCAGTTGTAGCTTAGGGATCTGAACAACTTTCTGGATGTGCAAGTCAAAGCAATTTCACTTCATCATAGTGTAGGTGACCATTTCTCATCCATGCACGAATGAATGTTAATATATTTGGGTGTCCACTTCCCTGTCATTTCCAGAGACTTATTGTTTGTAATACCTGTCCCAAAGAATTTGGGTATCTGGTCCCTTTGTGTACATAGTTGATATCTCCTTAGTATGTGTGTAAGTCTCAAATTTCATAAAGAAACATGTTCACAGCACCTTCCACTATAATAGGTAATTCCACAGTTTTAGTAATTGCAGAAGGCCACTTAAATCTTCAGAAGAATATGGGTTCTTTTCACTTTCTAGCCATCAAATTTCATCCTGTAATTATTCCTTTCAAAAGCAGTCATGTCAAAATTTGGTCAGAAATAATGATTTATGAATATTATGTTTTGTCAAATATGTTTACATCTTTCCATTCCTCCAAATGCTTTAATAAGTTTTGCTTATTTGCCAATGCAGCAATCTACCCATCACATTATTTTATATTAAAGCACTGTTTTCATTTCTATTTTTCAGGAAACAAGCAAGCCAAAGATTCGGTTATACTCCTGATGGGAAATAAAAAAGCAGTTAAGAACTTCTTTTGTTTCTTTACGTTCATGTTGCAACATGGCTAAATGAGTATTATTAGTGCATGTTGTGGGATTTAAGTCCTAAATTTCCATTCCTGTATTCAGTTATACATGCTGACCCTAATGATTGATAAGATGTATAGTTGTAGGTATATTTTTCTCTCATGATAGTTTCAGTTCTAAGTTTTGATGATGACATTACCCAGTTATCTGATAATCTTTGTGATGTTTGAAATAAATGGAAAACTTCCATTGTAAGTTACATCCCTCTTTATTCAGATCTTGTTTATAGTCTTGCAAATTAGTTTCATAATTATTATTAATTCCATTAGTTACAAAAAAATTTATGGACCCAAAAGCTGCACTGAAATCAAAGCAAGATATAATATATGGCAAAAATTTTCAATTTATTCTAAACATATCCAAGCCCACTAGAAATATATGTAAAAGTAAAAAGAAAAATAATAACTTGGAACTTGACTGATAGTCAAAATCAAACACTCATAATTTGTTTTCTCTTATATGAACCATTCTTCTAGTATATCAAGGAACAGAATATGATCACCTAGCCAGAAACTTCATGGAAATTAATTTCTAATTTCGAAATCACTTGAGAATGACATAAAATTGCCAAAAAAGAAATGAAGTAATTATTGTTTGCTGCCCCCCCTCCCTTATTTGAATGAGAAATGTACTTTATGAAGTATGCAGAATAAGCATCAGAAATCTTGAACTCTGTATGAGCTACTTGGAAAAAAGGAGGATCTTTCAAAATTTAGCTCTTTTTTATATATAAGATGTTGAATCTTGTTTTTTACAAAAAAATTCAAGTGAAAAATTATTTTAAAATATAAAAAGATATTTATTTGGCATGCGTAGAACACAAAACTGTTTTAAAGACATAAGAAAACAAGATAGAAAGAAATTCAAAAACATTTTATGTGATGGTGGACATTTCTTTTCATTTAATAATTTCTTTAAATTCGGTAAATAATCTGTAACAGCCAGCTTTTAACAGTTGTCATATCTGTTATCAGTGGGTCTTGTTTTGTATTTATTCTTCACAAAACCATATTGGAAAATGCCAATTCACACAAATATGCAAATCCAAATAGAGATGATATTTTCACTCTCACAAAACACAGCAAAGGAAAACTAGTGACACAGCAGAAAAATATGTGGAAAGGGTTGAGTCACATGGATACCACAGAATGGAGTGCAGGAACCCTGTGTCCCATGATCTTCTCTGGGTGAATGACATGTTTGGTGTTGAGTTCACAGAAGGAAGAGGTTCAAAGCACATGGCACCATAATATTATGCTCCCATGCTGCTTCTCAAGGAAATCACTGATTGCCACTAATTTCACCCTCACAAATGTCCACCACTTTCCACACTAACTGTGCAGATGTTTTCTGCTACTATAAAATTTTGAAATGACTTATGCCAGCAGGTTCAAGAAAAAGAAGAAAACGAGGAAATATGGAAGCAGTTTCAGAACAGAATGGAAAATTAATCCTTTGTGATTGACCATGAGCTGGAGTGATTTGCTAAATTGATAACAACCAGTGCTTATTGACAACAACATGGTGGATGACCTCATGAGGTGGAGGTTTCAAGTCACATTTGTTGATTTAAGTAAAAAAACTTTCTCTATGCATGTGATGCATTATACACTGAATGTTAACAATAAAAGTCAAGGACAATCAGGTGCTTATTGGTTATTAATCATGCTCAGACACACCAGTTTGTCAATGCTAGTGTGAACATCTCAAAGGTCTTTTACTTAACCTGCTGTAAGTTCTGGCCATGTAAACTACTGATTTTATCCATTTTAAACAAGTTTTACTCTCTGGTAGCAGTCACTGACAAAGTGTTGAAATTTTATCAAAATCACACACAGAAAAGCAACAACAACAATAACAGAAAAAAACATGGGAGCTATTTTACAGAAGAGTAAGCTAACAGAACTCTCTCCTATGCTCAAAATATTTATTCAATATCATTTGTTTTCAACAGGCTAATTTCCTCTGGCTGCCCAGAACAAGGCATTAACATTTCATTCTTATGAATCATAATACATTTTAAAAAATGGAAGAAGGGGGAAAACAGTACTGAACTGGTGAATTTCTGCTATGACTTTTTTCATCCAAACATTAAATTTAACAAATAGTTCCAACAGTCATAATTTTAACAAATGGTTTGCACGAACAGGACCAGACCAGCTACACAACACCCATAACTCTGATGAACTTGCAGATCGACCATTGCTTTGCAATCAGCCCCTGATGTAGAATATGGCCTATTTCTTTTGTAAGCATACAAATAGCATTAGCCTGTGTTAACATTAAATGATGGTGCAAAGTTATGTGTGTGTGTATTCAAAATGCTTTTTATATGCTTCAATATCTACATAATAACTGAAAGTTTATGTTCTACTTTCACATTATTTTAGGGAAAACAAGCATCAGCTATAGATTTGTAGAAATAACTGATAAGTTTATGTCCTACTTTCACATTATTTTAGGGGAAAACAAGCATCAGCTATAGATTTGTAGAAAGGACTGAGAACCCTAAACCATCCATTGCATTGGAATATTTATTTGGTCGTCGTAGCAGGGGCATAGATATGGTGAGTTATATTTTTGCAATCTCATATGCCTACTTTATTCATAGTTTATCACCTAGAAATGTTATAATATTTATTTATGTTAATTTGTGTAAGCATAAGAAACTTATATAAGAAAATATTTTAACAATTATTTTATGCAATAAATACGCATCCTTCAAAAAATTATCCAGACATCCCTGTTGTCATAGTTCAGTGGGTCCTCACATTAAAACACGTGACTCATACCAGCATATAAAAAAGATATATGAGCCATAGAAGTTTGTTGTATGAGAGTAAGCCAATAATTATCCACAATGCATTTGTAAAATATATCACTGCAACATTTTCGAACTAGCAAGTGTATTTTTTAACATAGTGCCCTCAATCTTTGATGCACAGCATTGCACAAGCTTCTTTATGCCTTCAGAGAAAATATAAGTTTTGCTGATATATGAGTCATGCACGCACAAGCTGTTGATTGTCCAAAAGGGTAGTCAAAAATAATTCTTTAAGTATTGTAAAACAAATTGTAATTTTGTTCTAAACAATTTGAGTGTTACAGTAGAGTAACTCCTCTTATCTCTAATTGTTATCCCTTCAGTTCAGTGTTCTGAATATTTCAGGGACAGAACTGAATGCATGCATACATCGCTGTGCTTCAGTATTTGTACTGCATGTTTTTGTCAAAGCTTGTTGAAACTGTATTGTTCAGTTGCCAAATAAAGTATGACTATATCACATTGTACACATCTTGTGAATTTGCCGAGTTTGTGTGAATTGTATATAACTTCATGCAGTTTGTTGTCAAAAGATTACCTCGAATACTTTTTTCTGTTCCTTCCTATTTGCTAAGGATAAAGAAATCTGTCACATATGGGAGCTAGGAGGTGGAACTCTTTTCACGGAATTGCTTGAAATTCCTATTACAGCTGAAAATTTGCCGTAAGTATGAACTTCAAATATTTTTTCTAAAATTTGCTATTTGTGTTTATATATTTTGAATTTTGTTATATGAAAATACTAACCTAGGATCCAAGATATTTTTTGCATCAGCTTTTCCTTTTAATTATTTTCTAAGATGTTTTTTTTTTTAAGTGCTAAAGACGGAAGAGTATCAGTGTCTTTGAAACTCATGCTTAGTGCCAGTAGTTTGATTGCAACATGGCTGCTTCTGAAGTCATGCTCTGGTAAAATCTTTTCAGCAGGAATGTCACTAAAGTATCTAAAATATATGCTGGTGTATAAGAAGAAAAAAATTGTACAAAAAAATATATTTTTTAATGAGCTCAACTTATATATGAGTCACCTTAAAAACAGATGGATGCATGAAGAATTAAATTATTTATTTATTAATTTTTAAACATTTTTAAACCCTCATGCAATTTGTATGAGAAGGGTAAGGTAATTTCTCCATGCCTCGTATATCTTGGTGAATTAAGATAGTTCCTTGATTGTATCAATGAGTATAATTGTCATTAACTGATAGTCATTTTCAAAAAAAGAGAGAAAGGGATTAGTTATGCCCAAAAGGAACTCAAGGCATTACAGCATGAGAGAATTTTGCCTGAAACCATTATTTAATTTCTTGTCTTCAGTGTTGTTGGGAATCATAGTATAAGAGTCTTTTCACCTTCTTTTCCCTAGGAATTATTAGAGTAAACTAACTGACCTAAATAAAATAAGGATTTTAAATTTCTATTTTTTACTTCTTCATGCACTGTTTGTAGAACAGTTCCAAGAAGCTTTTCTTACAAGATTTTGTTATTAGCGTACTATCTTGAAATAACTAGAATCAACTTTTTTAGTTCAATTTTACGCTATAAAGGCACAGGGTGGAGTAAGGTTGGCATATTTGAAGAAAGGCATAACCACTATATTGACAAAAGTCACCAGACATCCCTTCAAAAGCAAATGAACGGATCCACTGTGTTGTTAAGATGCGCGGTACAGCTGCAAATGGTTTAAAAACAAGCCTGCAGCTGACCGCAATCATATTGCAATGTGAGGTTGAGTGAAAATTTCGTGGCGGGAGGGAACTAACTTTGAGGAAGGAAAGATTGTTGGGTGTTATATTAGTGGGTTGTCTATAAGAGGAACCAAGAGACATTTAAGCATACCTAAGTCAACTGTTTTGGATGTACTGAATAAGTGGAAGACACATGGCGTGCCAGAAGCAGCAAAACGTACCAACAGACCAAAGAAAATCAGTGATGGAGGACGTCGAAGCCTCAGAAGAGTCATTACAGCTAATCGATGGAGTATACTGTACAAGACCTCAGTGTACAGGTGAGTAAAAATGCTGGAACCTTGGTATGTACATGTACCATTCTCAGAGAACTTCATTCCATGGGTTATTGTGATCATGCAGCTGCTCATAAGCCTTTTATCTCCACTCAGAATGCTACTCGTTGTTTAGCATGGTATAAAAAACATTTATTGTGGACCGTAGATCAACGGAAACAGGTCCTATGGACTGATGAATCCAGATACATGATCCATCAGTCTGATAGCTGTGTGTGGGTATGGCGACAGTGGGGGGGGGGACCCTATTTACCATAGTGTACTGTTCCTATGGTCAAGTTTGGAGCTGGCAGTGTACTCGTGTGGGGGTGTTTTTCATGGCATGGTTCCGGCCCATTGGCTATCATGGACAAACCTGTTAACCAGCACGTCTACCTCGCTATTCTGGACAATTATGCCCTACCAACTTTGTGGCAATGCTATGGAACCGAGCCTTGTTGGTACCAGCAGGATAATGCACCGAGCCATAAAGCAAGGACTGTTATGGCGTGGTTTGACAATAAGTCCGTATCGTGTGTGGACTACCCAGCACAGAGCCCTGATCTTAATCCCATAGAGCACCTATAGGATGGATTAGAGCACCGTATAAGAAGTTTGGAACCAAAGCCTACTACTAAGCAACAGTTAGCGGCAGCATTATGTACTGAATGGAAGCGGATTCCTGTCACTGTGTTCCAAAGCCTTGTCAAAAGCATGTCTCAAAGGGTCAGTGCATGCATTAAGGCCAAAGGTGGTCTGACACGGTACTAATGTATGTCAATAAATGCCATGTTTTGTTTCTATTCTAGGTGTCCGGTGACTTTTGTTAATATAGTGTATGTGTGTATATATAGTAAATTATTGTACCTGTGGTTCAGAAAGAAAGAAAAGTTGAAAGAATTTTGAAGTACTCCAAGAAAAAATATTCAAAGATGAAATTATATTAATTTTGAAAGAAATTCAAATAAAATATAACAAAATAAAAAGAAAGAAAATGGATAAATTTTGTAAAGTATTTTCAGTTTCTCCAATGTGTTTGTTTCTGGTTTCTCCAAAATGCTTGTTTCTAGTTTCTTCAACATGTTTGTTTCTGGTTTCTTCAACAAGTTTGTTCCTAGTTTCTCCAACATGATGAAGAAACTAGAAAAAAATGTTCAGAATGGGAAACAGCAAAATCATTTATGTACATTTGAATTTCTTTGCCAGTCTTCACAATCTCATGAAGCTTAAGTTATGCTTCTTGAGCCATGGACAATGGACCACTATGTTCTTTTATATTAATACTGGGAAAAAATGAATTGAAATTTAGAAAAAAAACTAATTTGCAATATGTGCAGGAGAAATGATAATAAATGAAAATTTCAAGGCAAAGTTTTGCCAGCCATGTAGCTTACTAAAAAGTTTTTGCTTCTGAAGCTCATGACCATGGGTTGTTTGTAGAAACCTTTGCTGTACATAAAACAAAACAGCTTCCCCTCCTACATTTATTTTTTCATATTTTGTAATGCAATTTAACAACTATAGATGCCCTGTAGTTTTTGTACCATCGCTTCTTGCAAACAAATATACCATGAACTCAGGAACAAATGTAAAATCTAGAAGAAAAAAAGAAGAATTTTTTTCAGTTTGATTCCTTACACATGCAGACAAGTATTAATATCATGGTTAAGCAGAAAGAATGCCAGCTTTCTCACCATTTTTTAGAAGGAAATATGCTTTTTTAAAATAAGTTGTGCTTTTTAACAAAGTCCTGTTGGCAGAGAACAAAAGTAAGTTGCAGAATAAGTTGTTATACATACATTCATACATGAATATCACTAAGCTGTTTTCTGAGATTCAGAGGTTAGCTCCACAAAGAAAGATAATCCACCAGATAAATGTAATTTAACTGAATTATTTACTTGCTGTTACTGTATCAAACATCTCCATTTACAGCGATCTTGGAACACAGCTCGAGCTTCACTAACATCCATCATACAACATACACAAGACCTTCATACTCATAATCTTTTCCTGATGCAGACATTTCTGAATCTCGTCCTCCCATGATTTCCTTGACCTTCTTCTAACTTTCTTTCTTGCTACTTGGGCTGAAATTTTTTTCTTAGGAATCATCCCATTACTCATTCTTTCAACATGCCCAAACCACCTAAGAATATTAGTTTCCACCTTACTGGCAACATTTTGCTTCACATTACACAACTACAACACATCTTCATTCCTCACATGATCAGAGCATGTCATGCCACCCCCCACACCACACCCACCCTCGTAAGTAATGTATCTCTCTAGCGCATAAACGACTTCTATGTCTCTTCTGTGGTACCCAGGTTTCACTATCACACATCTGAGTAGGAACAATTACACCTTCATACACAACCATTCAGGACTTTCTTGCAAACCAATCTTTTCTGTGAAATCCTCCTAAAGCAGCTATGACTTTCAAAGAAGAATTTATTGTCTACTAATTTTGCCATCTAATCTGTTCTCTCTGTCAAACATGCTTCCTAAATACACAAACCCATTCACTTGGTCAATCACTGTGTCATTAAGACTTTTCTTGAATTCAGTACTAACAGTTCCTCGCTCAAAAAACACAACTTTGGTTTTTCCCTTATTTATACTCAGTTTCAATTTCATACAAACTTCATACATCCCAGACAACATACTCTTCAACTCACTTTTGCTCTCTGCCAACAGGACTGTGTCATGAGCATTCAGCAATCTGCACATACGGATATTACCAAGACGTAAACCAGTATTGTCCATTTTGGCATCACGCATGCACACATCCATAAACATATTAAACAGCCATGATGACATTACACAACCTTGTCTGACTCCTGCACCATTAGAAAACTATTTTGATACAACACCATTCACTCATACACAAGTTCTACTGCCAGCATCATGGTCTTCACACTGTTAAGTAGATTCCCACTAATACCATATTATTCGGTATCTTCCACAGAAGTATCCTATCTACTTGGTCATATGCTTTCTCTAAATCTATGAAGGCACCAAAAACGTTCTTACCAGCAGACAGGTACTTTTTGATCATCATGGAATAAGTTGTCATGGGGGTACTTTTCGATCATCATGGAATAAGTTTGTCATGGATGTATAAAATTCAAAATAATTATAAATAAGAAAAAAAGTTATTTTAATAATTAAAGACTTCATGGCTTCCTTTATTTACTTCAGTATTATAAATATTTAACGGGAATTATAGAGGATAAATTTATTAAGGTACTTTACCTCTCAAATTTTTGATCTGTACATTAGATCATCGTCAGGAGTTCTTGCGTCTTACTACTTCCACAGGTCTGGTGACCTATTTTCCCATGAGTGCCACACTTTTTTCATGAGTTCCAAATGAAAAAATTTATGTCTTTTGATAGAGGAACTGCTAGCATTGAATGTGAGATCAGTTTAAGTTGTACAAAGTTAGACCACTTGAATGAGTTCATGTATTTAGGAAGCATGTTTTACTGAGAAAAAAGATTAAATGGTTAAATCAGTAGGTGAGTGAATTCAGCTTTGAAGGTTCAGCTGCCTTAGTAAGATTTCACAGGACTGATCGGTTGTCAAAAAGATCCTAAATTAATTAAATAACAATGAACTGTACACCAACTGTACTTAAATAGTATAACTATACTAGTATTTCAAAATTTCTTGGCGTAGAATAGAAATCAAAGTTTCCAAACTTTCGCATGTCAACCAGATATCTTTTACAAGGAAAGCAGACAGCAAACTGCAACTTGCTGTCTATCTTCTTTGAAAAAGCCATCTGATTAATGTGCGAAAGCTTGGAAACTTTTATTTCTTTTCTATGCTAAGAAATTTCAGAGAACTAGTTATACTACATTTAAGATCCTAAATTGTTCTGTAGGAAATTGTAATTCTTTCTACTGTGACGTACAGTAGTGAAACCTTAGAACTGCTGAAGAGACACAGCAGTTGTTTGTATTCTTGAGAGATGCATACCTTATGACAGGAAAGAAGGAAATAAGGGAAAGAAATAAGGGAGGACAAGATTCAGGAATACCTGTAAGAGAAAAAGATGAGTATGGAGCACAGAAGGTCTTGTGTGAGATGTCATGAATGTCCATGAAGCTCATGCTGTATGCCAAGATCGCTGTAAAAATCTTTGATACATCTACAGTAAGTAAAATCTAGTGTCATCAGTAGTTTGATTTGGCAGATGATTTTTATGTGAGGAGATCAGAGAACAGCTTAATGATATGTATGTAAACTTTTAAACATTTTAAGTGCTTTTTTTTTTTGTGTTGAAAATTGCATAATATTAAAAAAATCTGTCACTTGGTAATACTGTAGTATATTATTAATGTACATAAAATGATGTGTATGCATATTGTCAACTTTTGTCGTTTATTGTTAAAATTTTGGTCTAAATGACTGTGCTTCTTATTGTTAAATTTAACTTCTAAATTATATTTTACCATACTCATTTTTTTAGGTCATTGTCAATTGTTCTGGTTTTAGATTTGTCTGTTCCTGAGGAATTGTGGTTTACGATGGAAACTCTGCTGCAAGCTGTTAAAAAGCGTATTGACAATGTTGTTTCTGGCTCTAAAAATGGCTTTTTGAAGAAAAGTTTAGAAGAACATCCTAGATATGATATTATTGCTAATCATGAGGTGAGATTCTATTGGTGAAACATTAGGGCATTCATATGATGTTCTGTGACATTTGAATGTTATTTTTTAAATAATCAGGTCTTTAACATTTTGGATGTTCAAGTTTATTACCTGACCATCCTTAGTCATTTTTATTCCAAAACTATCTTATGAGATTTTCATAAAATCGATTTTACTTTCTATTGAGAATCCGATTTTGATTTCCATGCAAATCATTAAATTCATATATTCGATATATTCTTTGCACTCATTGACTCCACAAGAAACTGTTGAGAAGTGTTCATTTAAAAAAAAATTAGTTTCCTTGTCCTTCATCTGTTTTAAAAATTGAACTGAATTAAAATCCTTAAAAACATTAAAAAATCTTCTTAATGCCTTGTGTTTCGAATAGTAGAAAATGGATAAAACCCTAAAACATAAAAAAACTTATCTGCGTATCCAGGTATAAAAAAAAAAACTATTTTTTGCTCCATTGTTGTCCTAGATTCCTAAAATGTTTGCAGTATAATCTTCTGTTGTATTTCCTACTGGTTTCAAAGGTTACCAATACCTTCATCTTTATGGGAATACTAAATTAGAAACACACATCCACCAATATCTAAATTTGATTGGTCTTTACCAATGGATTACTTCCACATCTACACTGTTGGAACAATGGGATCTGTAGCTATTGAAAGTGTAAAACTTTTTTCCACTGGGCAGGCTTAGAAGACAAGTATGTGCTCATTCTTGTCAAGTTTGAAGCAGTATCTTGTGTGGCGGCACCTGATGGTCAGGTTTGTCTTACTTTGTTTATGTTTCCCTCATCATAATATTTTTCTTTTCTTGTTTTTCTATTTGAATTTTTGTTTAATTTTTCAATGAACAATCTCCAAGCGTATTGAAGTGATGTGGGACATGGGTATTTCAAGCGTTTTCTCAATTTTTTTCGATCACCACTGCCTCTGCAGTTCGTAACTCTTTTTGTGTATCAGTTGTTGTGATTATTTCAATGTCCTCAGATTTTGGGAAGCATTTATTCTCTTTGCAAAATTGAATCATGGATTTTTTTTTTTTTACCTTTGAAGAAAAAACATAGAGATGTCATTTAAAACTCAGCAAGACAGCATGCACTTATCATCCAACCCTGCCCAGTGGAGAAAAATTTACATTTGCCCATTTAGAAAATATGTCATTCCAACACAGTCTTGATGTGGAAGTAATCTATCCACAAAGACTAGTCAAATATGGACATCAGCTGATGTGGGCTTCTAGTTTTCCTATTAAGATGAAAGAATAGGCAGTACCCAACTTAGGTAAATCTACACTTACGTAAAAAAATTCTCACTACAAAATATTTACAGATAGCGCTAAAGTAAAAACAATTTACGCAGCTTTTCCCCACCAGAGATCTCTGCCTGCTCGCATGTTGCTAATGGCCCTCATAGTGATATCTCGGTCACGTGAGCGGGGGAATCCCCATGGCATCGATGCCAGTTCCCACATGTTTTGCACTGTAAACGGGTCTCTATTTTCAGCGTAGAGGTTAAATTAAGATTCCATCATTATATTTACAATGGTGGCAAATGGGTACTTGAATGTAAGCGAAAACTATCTCACAAGCGTACTGCATATAAAATATACATAATATCTAAGGTATTTTACCTGATATTGTCAAAGTATTTCGCACGTTGTTTGCTCTGTGAGGCACGTGCTCCCTGCCCAAGAGGTCCCTTACGTTACGGACCTTTGGTTAGTTTTAAAAAAAAAAATTGCAGAAATAAAACATTTGCATTTTTTGAACTTCACTTTTAGTTGGTAAAGTTCGATAAACACTTACCGCACGTGGGGCTTGGCTTTCAATTCCTATTTCCGTTATGTGGATGCGGCACGGGGGTTTTTCATTTGGCCACGGGTCCGCTTCTTTTTTTTTTTTTTTTTTTTTTTTTTTCCCGTTGGAATTTATTTTGTCTCATCACCAAATGAGTTTTTCCTTTGCTGCATCCTCATTTACTTCAATATTTATTCATACCCGAGTACTTTCAGTAAAATTCCTTTACCGTCTTCGAGGGGACGTTTTGCTCCGACTAGCACGGACCGTGTCAGCTGGGCATTTCGGTGGTTCTCGCGGGCTGCTTCTGTCATCGGCTATCGCTTCTTCTTGGGCGTTGTGGCGCCATCTCTTGTTGGTCAGTGATCTCACTTTTCGAACTTTTTCATTTTTTTGCTCAATTTTAATTAAATTTTTCCAGCTGTTTCTCAAATTATTAGGGTCATTGTGGTTGCAAACTTTTGTCCTATTTTTTTCAATCATTACCGACTCTGCTATTCTGAGGTGTTTTTCGGATTTACAGCTTTTGATGATTTTTATATTTTCGAATTTAGGATATTTTTGGTTATCCAGACAGTATTGGATAAGTGCTGTTTTTTCTTCTTTTTTCTGCCAGTTTTTTACGTGTTGTTTTAATCTGTGTTTAAGCTTATTTTTGGTACTTCCTATATAAGCCATTGGAGGATTTTCAGTAATAGGAATTGAGTAAATACCTGCTTTTTCTAACATTTTTATTTTTTCATTTTTTATTACTATATTTTTGATGGTATTTACTTTTCCTCCAATTTGAATGTTATGTTTTTTACAAATGTTATTAATTTCATTGGTAGTACCTTTTACGTAAGGAAAACCATTTAAATATTTGACATCTTTTTTATTTACTACAGCATTATTTTTTATTTTCTTTATTACTTCAGTGTCCCATTTTTTTATTAAATGGTTAGGATAACCAAAGCTGCCTGCAATTTTTTTTATGAATTTGATTTCTTCATTGATGAACTGACTATTTTCAGAATGCGTATATGCTCTTTTAATTAAGGTTTTTATACTATTGCATTTTTGAGGATAAGGATGTGCTGAATTGTACGGGATTAGGACCGGAACGAATGAATTTTTCCGATAAACCCTGTATAATAACTTATCTGTGGATTTGATAACCTGTACATCCAAAAAGGCTAATGCATTATTTTTTTCTATTTCAACAGTGAGTTCTATAGTTGGATATAAAGCGCTGTAACATTTTGTTAATTTTTTTAATTCTTCTTCGTTCAGTTTTGACAGTTTTGAAAGGGTGCTAGGACCCTTTTTCATGAACAACAAGTTCACCATCAAGAACACATATGAATTTATAGAGAAAATCAAAATGTAAAAACTGACCTAAAGGACTTAAATATGGCAAGCATGGACGTTAAAGCATTATATCCAAGCACTCCTGTTCCAGATGCTATTGAAATTATCATTAAGAAGTTGCAAAATCTTAAAATTTTAAATAACACACAAATTCATGAATTCAAAAAAGTTTTAGTATATTTATATGAAAATAATATTTTTACATACAAGAACAAAATATTCAAGCAAAATTCAGGAGGCCCAATGGGCTCACCATTATCAACTCTATATGCTGAGGTTGTGATGAACGAAATTGAAGAAAATGTCCTGCATCGTATGGAAGAAAAACCAGAAGTGTACTGTCGATACGTGGATGATATTTTCATTCTATCAAAACTGAACGAAGAAGAATTAAAAAAATTAACAAAATGTTACAGCGCTTTATATCCAACTATAGAACTCACTGTTGAAATAGAAAAAAATAATGCATTAGCCTTTTTGGATGTACAGGTTATCAAATCCACAGATAAGTTATTATACAGGGTTTATCGGAAAAGTTCATTCGTTCCGGTCCTAATCCCGTACAATTCAGCACATCCTTATCCTCAAAAATGCAATAGTATAAAAACCTTAATTAAAAGAGCATATACGCATTCTGAAAATAGTCAGTTCATCAATGAAGAAATCAAATTCATAAAAAAAATTGCAGGCAGCTTTGGTTATCCTAACCATTTAATAAAAAAATGGGACACTGAAGTAATAAAGAAAATAAAAAATAATGCTGTAGTAAATAAAAAAGATGTCAAATATTTAAATGGTTTTCCTTACGTAAAAGGTACTACCAATGAAATTAATAACATTTGTAAAAAACATAACATTCAAATTGGAGGAAAAGTAAATACCATCAAAAATATAGTAATAAAAAATGAAAAAATAAAAATGTTAGAAAAAGCAGGTATTTACTCAATTCCTATTACTGAAAATCCTCCAATGGCTTATATAGGAAGTACCAAAAATAAGCTTAAACACAGATTAAAACAACACGTAAAAAACTGGCAGAAAAAAGAAGAAAAAACAGCACTTATCCAATACTGTCTGGATAACCAAAAATATCCTAAATTCGAAAATATAAAAATCATCAAAAGCTGTAAATCCGAAAAACACCTCAGAATAGCAGAGTCGGTAATGATTGAAAAAAATAGGACAAAAGTTTGCAACCACAATGACCCTAATAATTTGAGAAACAGCTGGAAAAATTTAATTAAAATTGAGCAAAAAAATGAAAAAGTTCGAAAAGTGAGATCACTGACCAACAAGAGATGGCGCCACAACGCCCAAGAAGAAGCGATAGCCGATGACAGAAGCAGCCCGCGAGAACCACCGAAATGCCCAGCTGACACGGTCCGTGCTAGTCGGAGCAAAACGTCCCCTCGAAGACGGTAAAGGAATTTTACTGAAAGTACTCGGGTATGAATAAATATTGAAGTAAATGAGGATGCAGCAAAGGAAAAACTCATTTGGTGATGAGACAAAATAAATTCCAACGGGAAAAAAAAAAAAAAAAAAAAAAAAAAAAAAGAAGCGGACCCGTGGCCAAATGAAAAACCCCCGTGCCGCATCCACATAACGGAAATAGGAATTGAAAGCCAAGCCCCACGTGCGGTAAGTGTTTATCGAACTTTACCAACTAAAAGTGAAGTTCAAAAATGCAAATGCATTAATGCACGTTAAATAATATAACCTCCAATATCGGAAGTAAATTGAAAAAGAAATAAAACAGTTAGGTTATATATTTTCAGTTCTACATTCATTCACTTGCACAGTCAAACGTTTAAAATTTACTATTAATTAAAAGATTTTAGTAGAAAGAGTTATACTCATCAGGTCAGGAGACGTCTCACAAGGGGTTTGTTGTTACGGCGAGCGCTTTCAGCTGTGCTAAACCGCCATCTTTGGGCCTCTTCTTCTACACGAAGGTTTCTCGCGTGTGTGTAGTAAAAAAAAAAAAACAAAAAAACTACACACACACTTCTACACGAGGAACCCTCGTGTAGAAGTGTGAAAACCGCCATCTTCGGGCCTCTACTTCTACACGAGGAACCCTCGTGTAGAAGTAGAGGCCCGAAGATGGCGGTTTAGCACCGCTGAAAGCGCTCGCCGTAACAACAAACCCCTTGTGAGACGTCTCATGACCCAATGAGTATAACTCTTTCTACTAAAATCTTTTAATTAATAGTAAATTTTAAACATTTGATTGTGCAAGTAAATGAATGTGGAACTGAAAATATATAACCTAACTGTTTTACTTCTGTAAAACATTTTTTATAACTAACCAAAGGTCCGTAACGTAAGGGACCTCTCGGGCCGAGAGCACTTGCCTCACAGAGCAAACAACATGCGAAATACTTTGACAATGTCAGATAAAATGCCTTAGATATTATGTATATTTTAATCAAAAGCACGTTTATAACATAAGACAACCCATAAGGTTGCCTCATGAATTGCATTTTTTGTACTGCATCTGATTTGGAGCAGAAATTGCATATAATAAGGAAATATGAATCAGGACAAAAAGTTATCGGTGATAGCACATGAACTACGCTTTGCAACATCAATAGTGAATACGATTGTAAAGGATACTGAATGAATAAAAGAGCATGTGAAAGGAACTAGCATGAAAACAAAAATAATAACAAAGAAACATGAAGGAGCAGTAGAGGAGATGGAAAAACGTCTAACATTGTGGATTGAAGATAACCCACAAAAACATATTCTTCTTAGTCGCATGATAATACAGACAAAAGCAAGAAGCCTGTTTGAGGACATTAAAGAAAAATACCCTGAAGGAACGCAGACGTTTGCTGCAAGTAGTTGTTGGTTTGCACGATTTAGACATCGTGCTGGTTTTCATAATATAAAAATGACCGGAGAAGCTGCAAGTGCAGATGCAGAGGCTACAGAAAAATATCCGGCATGTCTGCAAGAAGTGTTAGATGAAGGTCAATACTCACCTGAACAAGTTTTTAATGTGAATGAAACAGGCCTCTTTTATCTTAAAATACCATCTTGAATCTAAATTTCAATAGAAGGGAAAACAATCCCTGGCCATGAAGCATCAGAGAATATGGTAGCACTTTTATTAGAAGGAAATGCATCTGGAACAGTTAAGCTGAAACTTCTTCTCATCCATCAACCAGATAATCCATGAGCATTAAAGGGTATTATGAAATTAACACTGCCGCCCCGGTGGCGCAGTGGTCTAAGCGATGGCCTCTGATCATTCGTCCGAGCGGGGTCCGGGTTCGAATCCCAGTGAGGCATGGATGCTGTGTTTGTCTTATGGCATTGGCTTTCTCCCTTCCCTGGAACCAGTGACCCTAAATTAGGGACGGGCGACTGCTTATAGCCCATTGAGTTGCTCACGGTGATCGTTAAACATCCGATCAAAAAAAAAAAAAAAAAATGCAACAGTACACTACTACTGGAATAAAAGAGCATGGATAACTGCAGCAATATTCCAAGACTGGTTGTGAACCATTTCATTCCAGAAATTGAAAAATATTGCAAAGAAAATAACATTCACTTTTAAATACACTGGCGAAAAGTGAAAAAAGAACACCAAGAAGGAATTGGCGGACGATCATGAAATTTACATATGTTAATGGGGTCGCGTTTACGTAGGTGTGATGTTAATTTCGGAACCAACCGATGAGTGCTTACGCTACAGCACGGCATAATATGCAAATTATCGTCGGTGGTATTTAAGGAGTACGGCGAAGTGAATGTAATCAGTCGTCGGCGTACGGACAGGTGCAAAGACCCTGAAGAAGCTGCAATGCCTGGACATGGAAGACGTGTACGATTTCAGCAGTTTTCAGACTTTAAGCGAGGTCGTCTAGTCAGACTCTGCAAGGCCGAGTGGTCGTATCGGCGTATTGCGGAGCGAATTGGACGGGAAGTATCGGTGGTGGTACGATGGTGGCGTAGATGGTCCGAGGAACATTCCCACACGAGAAGACGTGGAACCAGGAGTCACAGACGGACTGATGAGCGGACCGATCAACGCATAAGAAGAGCGACGTTGTCAAGCAGAACATCCACTGTGACGCAAATCCGAGCTGCAGTTGCACCTGAGGGGACTGTGTGAACAATCCGCAACCGTCTACTGGATGCAGGACTACGTGCACGTGTGCCTCTGGCATGTGTACCTCTGACTCCAGCCCACCGTCAGGAACGGCTGCAGTGGTGTCGCCAACGTCTGCACTGGAGAACGCAATGACAATCTGTCGTGTTCAATGATGAAAGCAGATTCTACTTGGGAACCTCCAATGGGCGTATGCGTGTTCGCAGATGCACAGAGGAACGTCTCCACCCTTCTTGCATCCGCCAGCAACACACAGGGGCTACTCCTGGTATGGGGAGCGATCAGCTATCACTCCCGTACACAACTAGTGTTTGTACCAGGTACGTTAAACAGCACTTCCTACATCAACAACATCATTCAGCCCGTTGTTGTGTCATTTGTAAGGTCGGTCCATCGTGGTGTTTTCCAGCAAGATAACGCATGCCCACACACGGCACGTGCAATGCAACATGCACTTCAGGGTGTGAGACAACTTCCATGGCCTGCACATTCACTGGATTTGTCCCCCATTGAGCACGTGTGGGATTTTATGGGACAACGACTTATCCGGTCTCCATGGCCAGCCACGACCATCCCCGATTTACGCGTCCAGGTTGAGGATGCTTGGAACTCAATACCCCAAACTTACATCCAATATTTGTACGACAGACTCCATGCCTGAATTGCACAGTGTGACGCAGTTCATGGCGGTTCAACCTCATACTAACCATGTTACATGGAAATGTTATTTTTCAGTTTACCGGCAAATACAGCTGTATTTTGCCATAATGTTTGGATCACGTTATCCTCTGTATTTTGTTATTATGCTGAATAAATTTCGTTTGTATCAGACGTCTCCTTCTTGGTGTTTTTTTTTTCACTTTCCGCCAGTGTAATACTTTTAGTAGACAATGCTCCCTGCCATCCCGTGCATTTGGATGAATTTAATCCAAATGTTAAAGTTGTTTTCATTCCTCCGAACACTTCTTCGCTGCTGCAACCAATGGACCAGGGAGCGATTGCTAACTTCAAGGCATATTATTTAAGGAGAACATTCACTGAAGCAATTGATGCGCTGGATACTAAATTATCACCAACACTAAGAGATTTTTGGAAGACATACAATATTTACCATGCAATAACAAATATTGCAAAGGCATGGGATGTAGTAACAAACAAGTCAATGAGAAGTGTTTCGAAGAAAATGTGTCCACAGTTCTTTCCTGTTTTCACTGACTTCAATGTTAATGAAGGATTTGAAGCAACGACTGAGAAGATTATGATGCTTGCAAAGCAGCTTGATCTTCAAGTGGATGAAGATGATGTTAAGGAGCTGATTGATTCTCATTCTGAACAGCTATTCAGTGCAAATATTATGAAGCTGGAAGCTGCAAAAGTTGCTCAAGAAGAAAATTTTGAAGCTTTGGAAGAGGAACTGGAACCGAAATGATTCATAACAAAAAAAATGTTGCAAGCATTTACGGAAATTTATTTTGCCTTGTCTCATTTTAAGCAAATGAACCCAAATACCTCTTATTTTTTTTAAAAGTTTGAAGAATGGTAGAAGATGTTGTTGTTATTTATAAAGACATTTATGAAGAAAAGTAAAGTGATGCTGTCCAAATCTCTCTGGATAGATTTATGAAGAAAGTTGAAACACCTTCCACCAGTAATGAATCAGCTGTTTCCTTACCTGTTGCTGTTGTGCAGCAACAGGTAAGGATTTTTTTTTTTTTTTGTGACGTTCTGGTAGGGTTTTGTCCTAAGGTCACTGACTGGAGTTATGTACTGCCTTAAAAAGGATAGATTATTAGCTTAAAGTAATATTAAAAATTAGTTAAATTTAAATTTGGGAATTGATTTTATTATTACTGGTAAATTATAAGTACTTTTTTTTTTTACTAAAATTTGGTAAGCATTTAATATTTACAACATACTACCAAGTTCTCACTTTCAAGTTACGCAACAATAAAGTTTGACAATAACACAATAAGAACGAGAAAATTTACTATTACAAAGGCATAGCTTTCTCATTCCTGTCCTACCTTAAGTTTCTCCAATCATAATTAATATCCTCTGCCAGTAAACTATTAAAAATGATTAAATATAAACAAATCATAATTCACGCACTGCAATCCGGGAAATCCTCGCAAGAACCTCGTCTGGATACAAGTTCATACAGCAGAACTAACCCTAAAACATAATCCAGGCACATTCTGGAATCACAGTTCCATCCATAAAGACTCCCACAGTAGAACATATTCAAGTAATTCCAGCATAGCGCCACAGGGATCCAATCAAAGAACCTGTAAGGACTAACGGCTGGGTAACTTTTAGGATGTCTTACAGCAAAACTGACTTCATGACCAGTCCTCAGAAATCAGTTTCTCAGCAGGAACATAGCTCAGTCCCAGCTAGGCACAGCACTTCAGGAATCATAGTTCCATCCATAAGACTCCCACAGAAGAGCATATTCAAATAATTCCAGCATAGCGCAGCAGGGATCCAATCGATGAACCAGTGAGGCCTAATTGGCTAGGTGACTTTCAGGACGTCATACAGCAAAAGTAACTTCACAACCAGAGTCCTCAGAAAGCTCTCGTCATTCCATCAGGACCTCGCCGGGAACAGTCAACCTCGCTACCCAAAGCCACCGGAAACCTCACACAGGTGACCCAGGAAGGCAAAAAGCGAAGTGAAGCTAAGCAAAAAGGCCAAGCATCCAAGATCTGTGGACCTTGATATAAATAGTAAAGCAAGCCTCAGACCCCGACAACTTTTCATCTCGCCTTCTACAGACGCCATCACATCATGCATTTACATACTTCCCACCCAGAACTCTTTTACAACACACAACATAAATAACATTTACATAACAAAACAAAATATATAATAACAATTTTGAAATTCCAGCAGTAAACACACTCAAAGAATATAAATTATACAATCATACTCCCGGAACGCCAGCACGTGAGCTGTTACCATAGAAAAAAAGGTACTTAGAATTTACCTGTAATAATGAAATAGATTCCCAAATTTAAATTTAACTAATTTTTAATATTATTTTAAGCTAATAATGTATCTTTTTTAAGGCAGTACATAACTCCATTCAGTGAACCTGGGATGAAACCCTACCAGAACGTCACAGCTTCTGAAGAGACTGATACATATTGATGACTTCGATACTATTGTGACATAAATATGTATTTAAATAAATGTTCAATGTTATGTAACATGTAACATTAATTAAATTTTGAGGTAAAGTTGTATTACCCTAAAATTACATAAAACTCGAGTAATGTAACGAGTCTAGGAACAATCCACTTATGTTAAGTCAGGTACTTCCTGTATTAGAAGCATTCAAAACCAGTCTGAAATAAAACAATGGGGAAGTGTTAAACTGCAAGCATTTTTGGAATCATGGACAGCAACAAATCAAAGAAACATTGGGAGTTTTTTTACACTTGGGTGTGCAGATAAGGTTTTTTTTTTTTTTTTTTTACATTTTAGCTTTTCATTTGTTTTTTTACTATTAAAAAGACAAGACATCAAGAAAAATTTTAAATGTTGTTAAGGATTTTAATTCTGTTCAATTTTTCAAATAAATGAAGGCCAAAGAAACTCATTTTTGAAAAATAGAACAATTCTGAATTGTTTTTTATGTGGAGTCTGAACATGCATAAACAAATAAAGCTGCAAAGAAAAACAAGAGTGAAATATATATTGGTTTTTTTTTTAATTTATGATTTTACCCCTGTCATAGTCCAGTCATGCCATTGTACTTGGAATGGTCTTTGTAAAAGCCTTTTGTAGGTACACCATCATTGAATGCTGATGCTATCCTCTCCACCATGGCCCTCCATTCTGCTGCTATGATACAGAAGAGGTAGCACTCACCTTCAAACATTAAGGTCATGTTTATGGTCACATTTTCCCTGGAGGCTGCTGGTTTTGATTTAGTCCTGGTATACACATGGAAATACCAGACATTCTGCAGTTGTGGGGACAGAGCACCCCCATCTTCCTCACATTGCCCACAGTGGAACTCACGTTGCCATGTTTACCAATCCTCACAGTCATAGGTGTGCTGTACGGCAGGTAGGTGTATGACCTATTTATTGACCACATGGGGTTTTGAATAGCTACATTATTGTGGATGAATGTGGTGTGTATAATAAATTATAATAAAATGTGCTTTCAGTGTATTTCTGTAAAAGTTTTAATCATCACATATGAAGGAAAGGTAATGAAAAACCATTGAGTTTTGACTGGCTATATTTTTGTAAATGGGTGGGGTGTATTATGGTTAAGATATTACCAAATACTAGCTAGTAGCAAACGAATATAGTTATTGATGATGGAATCATTTTTCTTCTCAAATTCAAGTATTTCTTTTAATTTCCTTTTTAAGAAGTTGTTTTAAAGGCTGATGATTTTTAGAGAATCCCAGTCCATGTTGTGGCCAGTTTCTCTAATATGCCAGTCTAAACCAGTTTTATTGAAGTAAAAAAGAGTAATAACAAATAACTGCCTGAAGAAAGAAAAGGAATTTTTCCCAAAAATTCGCAAATGTTGTTTAAGAATAAATATTCTAGTTAAAAATTCCATAATATATTGTATATCAGTTCAGTTTTAAATTAAAAAGATTAGAAAGCTTGTTTTGAGAAAGATGAGCTTTATTTCTAGAATCAAAGTACATTGGAATTCAAGTGATGTGATTTTTACTAATAGTCAGCATTCATATAGTAATTCCCTCAATATTCAGAAGGGCATTTTTGCACCTTTTTAATGCTTTTCATTTATTTAAATTTTGGATTTGATTCTTTGAAACATGAAGAGGGAGTTTTATCAAATGAGTATGGAGAGAGATTTAACAGCACAAATCTGTGTTTCATTAAAAACTGCTTCACTCTTATTTCAGAGTAATACTCCACTGTATTGCCATGTGAAGAGAGAGAGACAGACAGAGACAGAGAGAGAGAGAGAGAGAGAGATATTCTTCTCTCTTGAAATTGCAAACCCATTAACTGAATCATCCTCTTTGAGTTAAACAGGCATTAAAAATTGAAAAGTACAAGCTTAAGTTACGTAAACAACTGAGCATATATGATTTTGATTTTTTATACTTGTTTGTTTCACATTTACGTATTTTGCTCAAATATACTCTTTTGGATATTTGCACAGTTATTTAGTAAACAGAATAATCTATTGAGTGACCAGAATAATGAATTCCCATACTTCTGTGAGCCATTCTTGTCATTATTTGTAAAATTAATTCTTTTGGACATTCAGATAGTGTGGAAACTGCTTAGAAACACCAGGGTAAAATGAAACATAATCTACATGAACAATTTTTAAGTTTCAGTTGAATTTTTATCAAATATGAAATCAAATTTAAGGTGAGCTTTGCTCCAGTTTGCAAGTAATGGCTATGATGTGAGAAGCATGATTCAAAAACATTAAAAAGGTGAACAGTTGAAGATAAATCGATGGAAATCTAGATAGATATGTTTACGTAACATAACACATATCAACAATGATGCCAGTTAAGAATATGTTTTGTCACAACTCATACTGCCCTCCCCCCCCATCCTCCCCACTCGAAAATTTATTTTTGTTATTGATTTTGTCTTTAATTTCATTATCTATGGAAGGAAAGTTTTTATTCAGTCAAAGCATAAGCATAATTTCTACAATGCAGGAAAAGAGTAGAAAGTTTTTCTGAAGCAAAATCCTGAAAATTCGGCATCCAAGATTTAAAACAATGAAGGAGGAGAACATTGCGTGTATACATTGCTTGTGAAGGAAGAATTTATTTTTCTAAGTAAAATACCATGTTTCTGATGTTAAAATGTGTAATATATTCAAAGATTTTTCAATTTGGTGCACAAGTCAGATAGATTTTATTGTTGGATAAGTTTTTTCTGGGAATAAACGAATTCCATTAACATTTTTAAGTTTTAATATTTTTCCAATTTTTTAGGACAAAGATGCTATTGATCCTTTTCCAGTGCCACTCTTAATCTTTGGGTCAAAATATGACATTTTTCAAGTAAGGTTTGATTTTTTAAATATTATTTAACAGAAAATAAAATCTGATACATCCTGCAGAGATGTTATTTTCTGTTTGTGTAAAATTAGATTGAAATTTTTAATCATTGTCATTTTCTTTCAAAAATTCTCACTTTTATCTTTTACATTTCTTGAAGTTGATGACATCTTTTTTTTTCCGGGGCAGTGACTGTAGTTTTTAAAAAAACTTTCTTTATGCAAGGTTGATGTAAAACTCAACTTTTCCCCTCATATACATTATTAGTGTGTGTATATATGTGTGCATGTATGCATTCACTATTTCAATAACTCTTACAAATTAACACTTCTGTGTTTCTGGAAATAATTTCTTCAGTGTAACATTACCTTTGCACTTAATTCTGTGATTCTTTACTGTTAAAAAACTTTTAACTGTTAGCTATACAATTTCCTCTGATTCAGTCCACCTGTTAACCCATTTATGCCTGGCATCCTATATGTAGGACATTTTCAAATGCTTGCCAATTTAAACATCAGACATCAAAAATAGATGGCGCCAGATATAACCATATGGTTATTCCCAAGGAGAAGCAAACCAGATGTGCACATTGTCATCAAAAAGCCACAACTAGATGTGAAAAGTGTGACAAAGGACTCCACATGAAATGTTTCAAAGATTATCAAACTGCATAAACGTAGTAGAAAACATGTTATGAATAAATAAAGGTAACTTGATCACGCTAGTTACGTTAAATGAAAACTTTTACAAAAGTTCGTAAGTTGGAAGCTTTCGACCTTATCTTAGGTCTTCATCATGCCAATGGAGGACTAAGATTGTTGCCAGATTCTACATTTGAATTTTTCCTATTTTTGTTGCCAAAACTTAGAATTGATCTCCAGATCATCGGAATGTAGAGAGGAGATTCGGAATTGCAAATCATTGAGTTGAAAATAATTTCCAGGCTTTCACGGTAACGGAGGGCAAAACGATTGTCAAGAGAAGCAATTCGTTTTGCTTCGTTCCAGTGGGGAACTGCAGAAGTGTCTTCCATTGTCAAAATAGACAAGGCAGTATCCTAATACTGCCTTGTCTATTTAATATTAGTATCCTAATACTGCCTTGTCTATTTATTATTAGTATCCTAATACTGCCTTGTCTATTTATAAATTATTTTCAACTCAATGACTTGCAATTCCGAATCTCCTCTCTTCATTCCGATGATCTGGAGATCAATTCTAAGTTTTGGCAACAAAAATAGGAAAAATTCAAATGTAGAATGTGGCAAAAATCTTAGTCCTCCATTGGCATGATGAAGACCTAAGATAAGGTCGAAAGCTTCCAACTTACGAACTTTTTGTAAAAGTTTTCATTTAACGTAACTAGCGTGATCAAGCTACCTTTATTTGTTAATGTTAATATTGTTACGCGTTTTGCCCTTCATCGACATGTTATGAATACCTGGCATCCTACATATAGGACACACCCCTAATGTTCAAAACTATGAAAAAATAAATATCAATTTTTTGTTATCTTTAAGAAGGTGCAATAAGTATAATCAGTGGTGGAAATGTGCCAGAATGCCGATCCGGGAGCGAAACCCCGCGTTCCGGAAGCAAAACCCTGCGTTCCGTTATTGACACCAAAAGAAAGGGACCATTTAATTTTCATAAAACATTTCGTAATGCATTATACATTTCAATTAATGACACCATCTTGTATTAATTGTTCGTCGTTTCAGTTTTTTTAAAATTTATTTTCCTCTAATAAAGCTCACTCGCCATTTATGTAGTTGCTACCGGAGTTGTAGCTGTAGTTCTCAAAAAAATTTCTCTTCGCCGTCTGGCGTCCTTCCTTCACGATTTCCCGCCATGGTGACAACTGCAACGCCGCTTAATTCCACAATGAGTGCGAAGTGTTTGCGTGAGAGCGAAGGTCATGACAGGAGCTGATTGCTCGATGACCTTGCTACCTCTCTCACCTCTTGGCATAAAATGACTTCGCAGTTCCTGTAACCTGGCAACGAGCTTAATTACTACACTCTACACATGCTGTCACTTCAACTCCAGCTCCTGTCGTGGTAGGACGTGACTTTTTGACTGATATTGTAGTCGTTGTTGTAAGTTTTAATTTGTTCTTGTGAGAGAAAAGAAAACAACTGAAAATAATGAAAAGAACACTAACAGATTTCTTTGGGAAAAAAGATGAATCAAAAGAAAAAAAGCAGATCTCAGGAATTTGGACCCCCCCCCCCGTTGAAGCTCGACTCCGTGTTAAGTATCACTAAGAAAATCACCGGAAATACAACAGTCAAAGGAAATCACTGCATCAGGAAGTTCATTAGAAGAATCTGAATTTCGGCAAAGCTCAACAAATGGTAAATACGAGTGTTGGACGGGGGATCAAAGTAAGTATTTTTTGAAAGAGTACTCTTGGCTTGTTTTTAAAAATGGGTGTTTAGGATGTGCTGTCTGTAAAACCGCTGGGAATATGAACGTTTCAGAATTTTTAACTGGTGCAAGGATTTCTAAGGAGTGGATAGATTGCAAAGTTAGATCTACGGCTGACGATAAGAAGAAGCAAAATACGGCTCTAAGGGAAAAAATAAAGGAGCACAGAGAAAGTCACGCTCATAAAGAAGCTTCTAAAATGAACGCAAAACGTTCTGAAGGCTACTTTGAAAATAGTGTTGAAAAAATAAATAAAAATGAAGTGGACAATACGCACAAAATATTCAATACCGCATATTTCATTGCGAAGAACAATAAACCTTTTGCCGATTTTCCTGGTTTGATTGATCTTCAAAAGAAAAGCGGCACTGAGATGGGAAGGATATTGCAGTCTAGGAAGACATGTACGGATATTTGCGATTCTATAGGAATGACATGCGTAAAAAGCTCTGTGAAGAAATCGTCTCCCAAAATATAAAATTCGGTATCTTGGTTGATGAGTATACAACTGTAAGCCGACTCTCAGTACTCATAATCTGCATAAGAATGTCCATAGATCCGGATGATATAAATGCCTAAACTCTATTTTTTGACTTGGTTGAATTACACGATTTGAAAGCAACAGCAATAACTGAATCGATTATGAACTGCTTGGTGAAGTACTTTCCAATAGAGCTTATTAAAAATAATCTGATATCTTTCACTTTCGACGGAGCTGCAAACTTTGCAAGTTCCATATCTGGTGTGGCTCAACAGCTTAAAAATTCCCGAACTTATTATATGGCACTGTGCAAATCATAAGTTAGAACTTGCTGTCGGGGATGTAATTAAAGAGGTTTACGGCATACAGAGTTTTAAACCGTTTCACGATAAATTATACTCTTTGTATCACGCTTTACCAAAGAACGCCCGCGAGTTGCATCCATGTGCTGAAGAAATTGCAGTTCTGTTTTCTTCAATCGGGAGAGTTCTTGGAGCAAGATGGGTTGCATCTAGTGAGCGAACAGTACCTGCTGTCTGTAATATGTTTCCAGCCTTGGCTTTGCATTTTAAAGCTGCATCTGCTGATGCTTCAAGGGATAGTAAAGAGAGAAGCATGTTTTCTGGCTTACTGAAAAGACTTACGAGCACATGCTTCCTGGAAAATTTGACACTAATGAAAACCACCTTAAAGGAACTTAGTTCATTGTCACTGCGTCTTCAAGGAAATTCTGTATCATTACCAGAAGCACATTCACATATTTCCCTTACAGTGAAAGTTTTCCAAGGTTTAGCTGATGGTGGTTTTGACGAGTTTTATTTAGTAGCATCAGATGCCGTAAAAAATATGGCATTCAAAGGGGTGGACTTACATTCAAGGGGATATAAATCTGACGGGAAAATAAACCGTGTTCAGTTTTTTCGGAGTGTTGCCAACAATTTATCTGCCAGATTATTCAGCAGCGAGGACTTTGTAAAACAACTTCAGGTATCCGTCTTTTTGGCCGACTGACATAGATATTTTATATGGAGAAGGAGAGGTTCTAAGTTTATGCCGAATATTCGGATTGGAGGAAGAAATAAAAATCATTGAAGGGTTCAGACATTTCAAGAAAACCAAAAAAGTTTCACATCATTTAAAAGTCTTGTTAAATCTGCTGCTGCACATCATTTAAAAGTCTTGTTAATATCAACAGTTGAGTGTGAAAGAGGTTTTAGCACCATGAATTTGATAATAACTGATTTAAGAAACGCTTTAAACGTTACACACGCCAGCAACCTCATGTTCATAAAAATAAACGGACCTCCTTCAAAGATCTTCAATTCCGAGCCTTACGTACGGAAATGGTTGAGTGACGGAAGGAGAAATGCAGATTTTTTAGGCTTGCAGAGAACGTGAAGAAAAGATGCAATAAGACTTGTTGAAACAAAAACTTTGGAGATTATTTGTAGGTGCAGGATCTTGGGTGTGAATGGACCTTTTCACCATGTCAACCAATTGCTCTATTGGGTTCATGTCGGGCAAACGTGGTGGCCACACCATCCATTGGAACTTTCCAGAATGCTCCTCGAACCAATTTTGGACAACTTGTGCCTGATGACATTGTGCATTGTCCGCCTGGAAAATCCCATTATTGTTGGGGTAGAAAAAGTCCATGAAAGGCTGCAAATGGTCACCCAGCAGAGCAACAAAGTGATTACCAGTTAATGACATGTTTACAAGGGCCAGAGGACCAAAACCGTGCCACGTAAAAACAGCCCACACATGTATGGAACCACCACCAGCTTGCACAGTGTCTTGTTGACAGCTTGGGTCCATGGCCTTATGGGGTCTGCGTCACACCTGAACCCTACCATCAGCTTGTAACGACTAGTAGCATGACCTGTCAGACCACGCCACGTTTCGTTTTCCAAAGTCCAATTGCCATTTTCAGGAGGCCAGGTGGGGTGCTGTGTCGGATGTTGTGGTGTTAACAAAGGCACTGTGGTGGGTCTTCTGCTCCCATACCCCATGGATGCTAAATTACGCTGCACTGACCTGATGGATATGTCTCTGGTATCTCCTGCATTGAATGTGGATGTTATTTGAGCCCGTGTCACTTGTCTGTTAGCATGGACAATCATGGTCAGACATCGCTTGTCACGGTCATTCAGCACCCATGGTCAGCCACTGCGCTATTCACGGTGGGTGGTATTGCCTTCCATCAGGTATTCTCGGTACACACGTGACACTGGGGATCAAGGAATGTTCGCACAGCTTCAGAAATTGAATGTCTCATCTATCTGGTTCCCACTATCATGCTTCATTCAAACTCCGATAATTGATGTCGGCTTGCCATAATCCTACTGGCGTTTCTTCATCCTGACTCACAAGCTTACCTGTTGCAACTGATAAAAATCATGGCGTGCATTGAAGCATTTATATGATGGAAGTGCCAGTTTAAAATTTGCATACTGCTATCCCATGACTTTTGGAACTTCAGTGTGTAAACAGAATGTCTTTGAATTGTTAATAGCAAATGATTCCCTCAAAATTTCTTCATAGATCAACATTTGTTGCATTATGTTTTTATACTTGTGCTTGCTGTACATTATTTAAGAATAGTTCAGATTTTTTATGTAATCACAACAGGTATCAATAATGAAGCAAAACATTTCACGCATGATTTATTACATATTAAACATTAGAAATAGTAAGATCTTTTGGCTGAAACATCAACCTTGTTCACACTAGCAGCAAGCACTCCTGTGGTGCTAATGTGAACAAGGCTGATGTTTCAACTGAAAGATCTTAGTATTCCTAATATTTTATATGTAATAAATTGTGTGTGGATTTGCTTCATTATTGGTTCCTTCATATTACATGAAATGGTTTTTCTACTGACACAACAGGTATATTTTATGCTTGCTAAAATGAACCTTTTATATATGTGCAGTATGAAATATTTATATTTCATTAAATGTCAATAATGCATTAAAAACGTGCATGTCAAAATTGCTTAGACACAGCAGAAGCATAAATCCAATATATGGAAAAATATAATGATAAAAACACTATTTACGCTAGTCTTACAAATTTTTTGTTCTGTTGTGAAATTGCACAGAAAGTATGAATAATTGTACATAAATGATTGTTTTTCTGTTGTGTCTTCTTTGTACAACTTTATTCATGAAGAGCATTCTGTAAGGTTTGAATGCAAAATTTGAAAACAACAGCAGAATGAAACTTCATTAGGTAGATTCAAGTGGTAATTTAGATCTTGTCTATCTGTAATATCTTGTACAGTATGATATCTTAATATGTGGTTAATTGTAAAATGCACATTATGATTATCTATGCCATGTTTACTTATGTTCTACATGTTTTTTAGGATCTTATGAACTTTTTTGAGTCCAGTTGATATACTTAAGAGTAACTATTTAATGATTTTTATGTACCTTGTTTTAAAACCCGTTCTGGAGGTTACCATTCTTTACTCTATAACTCTTCAGTTTGTTAGGCCTAATGTCACCTGTGTTTTCAAGTCTAACCTAGTATGTTCATGTACATAACTTTCATCAGCACTACAATTGACATTTGAAGTGAATGTAAAGGAACATGATAAAAAACGTCAACTGCAATGCCGATGAACGTTGTGTATGCTAACGTGCTAGCTTAGGCTTAAAAACATAGATGATGTTAGGCCTAATGAACTGAAGAATTAAAGGGCGAAGAATAGTAACTTCTGGAAAGGATTTCAAAATAAGGTATGTGAAAATTATTAAATAGTTACCCTTAAGTATTTCAAATGGACTTAAATAGGTGTATAAGATCCTGAAAAACATGTAGAACAGAAGTAAATATGGTACAAATAACCATAATGTATACTTTATATTCAGATAATGTGAGAGAAACAATGAAGTAAACATCCCTCTCCGCCCCGGTGGCGCAGTGGTCTAAGCGATGGCCTCTGATCATTCATCCGAACGGGGTCCGGGTTCGAATCCCGGTGAGGCATGGATGTTGTGTTTGTCTTACGGCACTGGCTCTCTCCCTTCCCTGGAACCAGTGACCCTAAATTAGGGACGGGCAACTGCTTATAGCCCATTGAGTTGCTCACGGTGGTCGTTAAACCTCCAATCAAAAAAAAAAAAAAAAAAAAAAAACATCCCTCTAAAGCTTTTTACAATGTGTTAATGTGTTCTGGTGTGGTATCTTCCTGAGAATCATTCAAAATTAGCTTTAGGGCTCTGCCTTTTTGTTTATTATTCATTCTGTGTTGGAGCTTCAAACACAGTTAGGAATGAAGTAGCATGTCAGTATGAAATTTAAAAATCGGATTGCCCTGAAATAGAAATCAAACCCACATCCAGGGGTGGATCCAGAGGGGGGGCTCCTCTGGTACTAAGGCTCTCTCCCTTCCCTGGAACCAGTGACCCTAAATTAGGGACGGGCAACTGCTTATAGCCCATTGAGTTGCTCACGATGGTCGTTAAACCTCCAACCAAAAAAAAAAAAAAAAAAAACATCCCTCTAAAGCTTTTTACAATGTGTTAATGTGTTCTGGTGTGGTATCTTCCTGAGAATCATTCAAAATTAGCTTTAGGGCTCTGCCTTTTTGTTTATTATTCATTCTGTGTTGGAGCTTCAAACACAGTTAGGAATGAAGTAGCATGTCAGTATGAAATTTAAAAATCGGATTGCCCTGAAATAGAAATCAAACCCACATCCAGGGGTGGATCCAGAGGGGGGGGGGCTCCTCTGGTACTAAGGAAAAGCTTCGATTTGTTAGGTTTGACTTGAACATATTGCTGCTCGGGATTCAGATTCTGAATAAATGGTGAGCTAATCCTGTTATATTTGATTTTTAACACAGACAATTTGTTTAAATACTGTAGACATTAAAGCGTAGGCATTAATTAAAGGCATTTTCAAAAAATTTTATTCAAATTTTACCTTTTTCTCATATAAACAAAAAACAAAATAAAAAAAAGTCTACCAAGTGCAGCAGGGGTTTTCTACTAAATTTACCTGTATTTAAATGCCAAATGCACAACTTGCATAATTTTTTGGATTTAAAACACATAATTTCTAGATTTTATTTGTGCAAAGTGGGTGCCTTATTTATTAGTATTGATACACATTTTGTAAAATTTTGCAGAGATTTTTTTTTCTGCAGCTGTAAAAGGTCTAGGAAGTTTAAGCTATTAGCTTGTTGCAGTTCCAATGTGAATTTCTATGAACTATCAAAGCTGTTAAACAAGTTGATAATATTTTCTGGGAGTGTGTCAGCATTGCTGTCAACTATTATGAGAATTTCAGAATTTCATCCGTGTATCTCACTTACAGACAGAATAACGAAGGTTGGGAAACAGCTGCAGGCCCTTGTAACAGAACATAAAGCTGCTCTAACAAAAATGTTGCCAGCAAAGCAGAATTTGACAGATGCAATCAAAACACCAGACATTCAATGAACTGGGACTCCATAAAAATATTTTTGTTTTTAATTTTCTTTCATAACCTATTAATCTGTGTGTATTTTTGTGTTGTGCTTCATCCCTTTGAGTCCCCACCTGTGATGTGATAATAAGTGAATGAATGAATGTAATTTGTTGTGTTCATCATTATTGTGTGGCATCCATTTATTTGGTTATTCAAAAGACTAATTTCTCTAACAGTTTTAGTGTAAATGTTAAAAATGATACCTTGGTATGCCTCGTAGTACAGATAGATAGCATTACAAAACTAGGGAATTGAGCTGTAACTGGAGATTCATACAATTCACTCACACTGCTACTTTTTAAATGCCATTTTCAGCAGCCTTTTGCTTCTATTTTTGCCTCCTTGTTTTTATTTCTAACTTGCATACAGTAAATGCATTTGCATTTTGCATGTTATTAAATATTGTCTTTTTTTTTTTTTTTTTTTTTTGCTTACCAGGACTTTGATCCAGAGAAAAAGAAAGTCATTTGCAAGACTCTGAGGTTTCTTGCTCACATATACGCTGCAAATCTTTTGTTTGTCAGCAGTAAATCAGAAAATCTAGTCAACAAGGGTAGAGTTTGTATCAGTAGTATGGCATTTGGCTCTGCTGCAAGGTAGGTTGTATGAAATTGTATTGAATTGCCAGATTAAAAAATGAGTTGTTTTTTTTTTCAAATTTTTATTTTGCTAGAAAAAACATTGTTACGCACGTATTTCTTGATGTATCGAGATTTAAAAAACACGTTTTCCATACGTTATTTTTTCAGTAGAATCATTTAATGGTGGTTTTAACTGCTGTAACATTTTACATGTTATATTTCCTTTGAGTGAAAAGCAATTTCTCGGTTGGAAGTTATTAATATTCGCTGCGAATATATATCGCGGAGATCGAATGTGATTCAAGGAAAAATCTTTCACGTACCTCTCGGTTGTAGGTGGTCGATGTTCAAATCTTTGTACTGTTGTTCTCATCAGGTTCTTGGGTGTAGGCTTTTTTGACTAACTTCAAAAAGTCTGCACGTTTCTTGAGTAGGATATACTTTTTTAGTTGAACTACGGGAGGCACATGAAGACAAAGAAGATGTGAAAATTACGTTGGAAAACTTGAAAAACGGAAAAATGAATCACTCGTAAAAATATTCGCATGAGGAATTGCGATCACCGAAAAACTTTGTCAGCCTTCTTGAATGTATTGTCCGATGCATTTCGGCAGATCTGTCTGCCATCTTCTGGGACCTCTTGTCATCCGTTCTCTCTGCAGTTTACGTTGAATAAGCGACGTGCTCAGTTTGGGAATCTTTGTGTGTTATACGTCATCGGATGTGTTGCGTTGCCACTGCTGTGATTTGAAGACTCGGGAATTCTTTTTTTTTTTTTTATGTCTGCGTGTTTGCATTGTTTCTGTTCAGTTTGCCTTCCCATTTTTGTTCTCTTCTTCTATCAGTATCTTCCATGGAATTGGCATGGAATTAGTAGTGGAGTAGAAATGCCAATTCCATGGAAGATACTGATAAAAGAAGAGAACAAAAAATGAGAAGGCAAACATGCAGACATAAAAAAAAAAAAAATTCCTGAGTCTTCAAATCACAGGAGTGGCAATGCAACACATCCGATGACGTATAACACACAAAGATTCCCAAACTGAGCATGTCGCATATTCAATGTAAACTGCAGAGAGAACGGACAACCAGAGGTCCCAGAAGATGGCAGACAGATCGGACGACGTTTTTTGGTGATTGCAATTCCTCATGCGAATATTTTTACAAGTGATTCATTTTTCCATTTTTTCAAGTTTTCCAACATAATTTTCACATCTCCTTTGTCTTCATGTGCCTCCCATAGTTCAACTAAAAAAGTATATCCTACTCAAGAAATGTGCGGACTTTTGAAGTTAGTCAAAAAAGCCTACACCCAAGAACCTGATGAGAACAACAGTGTAAAGATCTGAACATCGACCACCTACAACCGAGAGGTACAAGAAAGATTTTTCCTTGAATCACATTCGATTACCGCGATATATATTCGCAGCGAATATTAATAACTTCCAATCAAGAAATTGCTTTCCACTCAAAGGAAATATAACATGTAAAAAGTTACAGCAGTTAAAACCACCATTAAATGGTTCTACCTGAAAAAATAACGTTGAAAAAACATTTTAAATATCCAGGATTTTCTCTTGTGTTTATATAAAATGTAATATTTTCAAAGGAGACGGTTCTTTCCTTCTGCACACAGTATTGTATGAAGATTCTTCCCTTCTTGAAAACTTGTATTGTATGCCACAATGGTGGTATGTGCGCATTGTTGGAAAGTGAAGAAACCACTTTTTGTACTGCACTTCACTACTTTGTGACGTTCTGGTAGAGCTTTCATCCCGCAGTCATTTACTGGAGTTAAGTAATGCCCTAAAAAGGATAGATTATTAGCCTAAAGTAATATTAAAAATTAGGTAAAATTAAATTTGGGAATTTATTTTATTATTAGAGATAAATTCTAAGTATTTTTTTTTATGGTAACAGAAGCTTATGTGCTGGGGTTCCGGGAGTATGATTGTGTAATTTATATTCTTCATGTGTGTTTATTGTTGGAAGTTAAAATTGTTATTGTATTTTTTTGTTATGTAAATGTTATTTATATTGTGTGTTGTAGAAAAGAGTTCTGGGTGGAAAGTATTACGTAAATGTGTGATGCGCTGACGTCTGTTGAAGGCAAGATAGCAATTCGTCGGGGTCTGAGGCTTGCTTCACTATTTATATCGACTTCCATGGATCTTGGGGGCTTCGCTTTTTTCTGGGTTACCTATGTCAGGTTTCCTGCTTTCGGTGGCTCCGTGTGGCGAGGTTGCATGTTTCAAGCGATCCCCTGATGGAACGATGGGAGCGGAGATATCAGCTTGAGTAATCCACCGTGGAAAGCTTAACTGTTTGTGGGCATGTTCCTGCCGTACTATTCTGGAGTTATCAGAACCTGTTCTTCCATTGGCATCATTATGGATGGAACTATGACTCCTGACTTGCTGTGCCTGGCTGGGATCGAGTTCTCATGTTTGAGGGTTGGTTCTGTTGCATAAACTTGTATCAACAAAAGATGTTCCAGTGAAGTAAATTCCCAGATTGCAGTGCGTGAGTTATGATGTTTTGTTTATATTTAATAATTCTTAATACTTTACTGGCAGAGGATAGTAATCATGATTAGGGAAACTTAGGGTGGGAATGGAATTGGAAAGTTGTGTATTTGTAATCAGTAATTTTCTTTTCCCTTATTATTGTGTTATTGTCAGACTTTATTGTTGCGTAACTTGCTAGTTAGAACTTGATAAATAGTATGTTGAAAATATTAAGTACTTACCGAATTGAGTTCTGTTAGGGGATTTGTGTGATTATGTGGATGCATCTAAACTTGATTAATGCCTAGTTATGTGTAAATTGCTAACGATAACTTGATAGATGGTATAGATGTCACATGCTTACTGAGTTGAGTTCTGCAATAATGTTGAAATTTTTGTTTGATTTATAATGCTGAAATATTCTGAATCAATACTTGATTGCATAAAGAAATATAAATCTGATTTTGGTGTATGAGTAGCCTAATTATTGAGTTGGTTGTTTGAGGAGGAAGAGCCTGTCTAACCGCATCCTACATCCTAGCCTGATTTGAACTTTAAAGGACAGGTGAATTTCGAGAGATTAGCCAGGAAAAGTAACCCCATTTAGGAGGGGGGCTAGGAGTGTTGCAACTTCCTTAATGCATTCATAAGTATTTCAGTTCTGACAGCTCTTCATACTCATTCAGAACATACCACCATGATCTCTGTATAAATCTTCTAGCTGAGTAAAAATTTATATAAAGAATGAATTTGTATGTTTTGAAGCATGTTCAGTGCCATAATGTGTCTTTGGATTCAAAACTATATATTTTAACAGAGTTTAATTTTAATGTGATAATTCAGATATTGTTTGCTAGTTGACATTAAATCAAAGCTGCATTTCATGTTTATTTCGCTATACAGGGTCATGTGAAAGCAGTGCATGTGCTATTTCATGTTTGGGTGCATTACTGAACAATTAAAAATCTTAAATGCATTCATAAACCTTTACTCAGTGATTTAAGAATGAATTTAGAGCATTTTTTTTGTTGTTGTTGATTTCTAAATCATTACTCAATGAATTATGAATGCATTTAAGATTTCTTTAAAACATTTCTTAAGAAAGTTCACAATGATGTCTCCAAATCCAAGCTATCACATGTGATGATTTTACATAAACCATAAACAAGCAATAATGTTGGGAAATGTTTTTAATATAAATGATGCCAATTAGCAAATAATGTTTTGGATGTGCATGAAATGGGTAAAAATAAGAAATAGCAAATTATTATGGGAGAAAATAAAAAAATAATGATAATTATAGTCTGAAGAAAGATTTCAATTTCCAGTTTCCACTCTAGACAGAAAATAATAAAATGAGGCCACTGGGGGAAAAATATGATTCAACCAAAAATAGACTAAGCAAGCAAAAATAATAATAATAATAATAATAATAAAAAAGATTATTATTTTAGTGGATAGAACAAGTTGCAGTTTAATGAAATTTACACTTTGCCATACCACAATTTGGGCTAGACTGCCTTAGGAGTTCTTCTGCGTAGAGCTCAAAAATGTTAATCCTCCCCTCCCCTTTTTTTTCCTTTTCTTTTTTTCTGTTTCCTCACTGTGACATGGAGATGACACTGATTTTCAATTAAGAAATTAATAATAAACATTAACCATATAATTGAGAGCAATTTTAACTAGTACATGGAAATTATTTCTGCTAGTATATTTTAGGACCTTATGACATAGCAATTTTCCTACTCAATTTTATTTATTTATTTGGCCACTGATCGCACACTGTGTAATCGTATTAAAATCTCCTCCTTGAATAGACACTTTTTTCAAGTTTACCCTTTATTTTGACTTGTGAATCAGTACTGGTAAATCATTCTTTCTTTTAAAGTAAATGTGGAACATGGATTTCAGCGTATCTCTGTGTGAGAATTGCTTTATACTCTACACCAGTGTATGTAAGAGTGCAAGAATAATGTTCCATCACAGTGAGTACTAGTGTCTCCTTCAATATTACAAAAGAGGGCAGGACATACCAACGTCCCTGAGCTCAAAATTCAACTACCTACATCGTACTGTAGTTAGCTTTAGCTCGATTAATTTATAACAGCATGCTTGGTTCAGTGGGACTTTTCTCACATAAGTGCAGAAAAATATGCTTTCATTTCAGCACAAACACCCAACATATAGATAGAAGAAAAACAATTATGTATTTGTTGCAAGGAAATAACTTCTCAGACAGAAATAAAATTTTAAATGAAGTTAACAGTTATTATTCACAAATACCAAAATAATTATTCCTTTGTTCCAAAAAATCCAGAAAAAAAAAAAGAGAAGAAAATGGGCTGTTTCTCAAGTGGTCCACCAGGAAATGTCCTGGTAGGCCAGCCTGTCCTAGATTCCCTGTCTTTTACATGTGAAGAGAGAGACAGGTACATATCAAGAGTATAACCAAAATAGCAATGCTACAAACCTTGCATTTCCCCCATGCCTGTAGGGTGGTTGGGGGCTGGGGGGTTTATTACCATATTTGTCGAAAATAACACCACACCAAGTTTAAAGGCGCTGGTAAATATGCCACAAAGAATTTTTTATTTGATGACCACTCTACCCCCTACCTATACTTAGATATGGTTGATACAGTAAACTATTATTATAAAAAAAATTCAGAAGAGCATGATGTCCTGTTCATTGAAATGAAATTGACAATGGTAGCAGCCTGACAATGGTAGCAGAGTACATTGTGTATGTTTCATCAGAGATAGATGGAAGAGGGTTGTTAAAAAAAACAAAAAAAAACCTTCTATTTCTAATAAATTTCAGCTTGCCTGCATTACTAGCATCTAATAACATCAGAGGTTAAAGTACTGTAGACCCATAGAAAGTGATGCACTACAGTGGAAGTCATCACCATAGTTTCCTTGGAAAGTGATGCACTACAGTGGAAGTCATCACATAGTTTCCTTGCTGTACTTGCATAAATCTTCCTCCTAAGGGGTAACAAGGTGTTGCTCCTCAGATTTGCTGCGGAATTTCAAAAATTCTCAAAAGTTTTAATTTCAAAGTTATTTTCAAAATTCATCTTGTTTATACAAGATGAATTTTTACGGTTCAAAAGACTACGTCGAAAACATAAACTCCTGGGGAATTTATCAGTTACGTTGTTAATGTGGACTTTCATATATAGGACAGACCCGCAGGGCTTTAAGTTTCCGTGTGAAGGAACACATGACCTACGTACGGAACTATAAACTGAAGAAGACATCTATAGCCCAACATTGTCACGAAAATAACCATAAATTTTTCTTTGAAAACGCTATGCTTATCGATAAACCTGACTTGACTATCAAGCATAATATGTATATTAGAAGCTTTACACATATACTGGGACTCGTCACAGATTGTCAACGACATGACGCCAACTCCATTTCTTTCAAGTGTGTGGAAACAACTCACCAAAATCCGTGCCCGTCAGAATTCTGATGATGTCACAATAATTTGAATGTTTATGCTCCATTAGTCCTGATTATGCCGAGCCAAATGCTCTGTGAAACTATAGTCGATGTATAATGAACATTTTATTGTGAGAAAAGTTGCTAATTTTATTCTGTTTTAACACCATAAGCTTAATAGTCATAAATTATGTATAACAGACTGTCACATCCTGTTCACAGAAGGAGGAGTGTAAAGGACAGTGTGTGTGTGTTTCAGAGCAGGATGGCTTTTTTTTTTTTTTCATCAATCCCACTGCACTGAAGTACCTAATTGGAATGTGGGATTATAACAGATTAATTTATAACAGCATGAATGTCATTTAGCCTGTGGTTCACACACACAGCATGGTTTATGTGTAGAAAGAGTGTGATCTCTGTAATTTCATGTGTAAGGAAGTATGCATTTGTGGAAACAAGCACAACTTTGTGGTTTTCTATGTTTTGAAATTCAGAAATTTCAGGGGAGAACTCATCATAGTGAAAGAAAACAATTGGACTTTTTTCAAGTTGCTTCATTTTATGCATTAGCTGTTGCAAAGTTAGTTATTCGAAAGTATTTATAGCTGTGGCCTCACACTGTCGATCTCTAAATTTTCCTTACTCAATAAGTGTGTACATGTAGTGCTCCCCGCCTATTTCACCACAAATGACAAAAAGTTGCGGTGGGCAGTTAGTTTAGCACATTTTTTGCAAAATTTACTTTTGATGAAAATTAAAGGTATGTGTGGTGTGTGTATGTCATAAGAATATTTCTTACATTGCGGCTTTTATATTTTGTGACAGATCACGCTGAGGTGTGTGTGTGTGGAAGGGGGAGTAACTCAGATTTTTTTTTGCTAAGTAACCTCATTAAACTTTCCTTATGAAATATGAATGGTGTGTCTGTAGCAGCCAGGGGATGACAGAGAGGGTTGTCTCCAGATTCGGAGGACTGCAAAAAAATATATAAAATACGGTCAACTCTGAAGATAGTGCGAATTTTTTTTAGTTATCGAGAAAACGCTATGCACATAGAACTGGTGCAGGAAATTTTGCTTGTTTCGAGTACTCAAGAATTTCATATTGTCAAAGTTCGAGTTATCAAGAGTCAACTATATATTATATACCTAAGAAAGCTACTGTACCTCCCCAAATATTTGAGAAAATTATGTGATGTTTTACCAGTCCTATGAATTTGGAGACAACCTTCTGTGTGTGTGCAAGGACTAAACTTTTTCTGTTGTAAATCGTATCATATCAGGTTTTGAGATTTTATTTTCATGACTGTGATGCTCCCATGCTAATAATCCACTGCTGGACGAAGGTCTTCCCAAGTTTCCTCCACAACGGTCTGTCTTGTGCCAGTCTCCTCCATGTCACTCCCATGTATATATATATATATATATATCATGATTGGTATGAATTTGTTATGCCACTAAAACTGTTATAAAATGCACCTAGTTAAGTGCTGCATTTCAGAGCTGCATGTCAGTAAAATCAAGTTTAGCACCATAGCACTATAATTGGAAAATACAGTACCTAAACTTAAATGTTCAATGGTGCATTTTAGTGCACATGCATGTGCACACACATACACACAAACACACACACATGCATACACATGCAAGCACACACTCTCTCTCTCCCTCACTCACTCACCGTCTTGTTGTATGCACCTGTGGAAAGATCGTATGCACAACACACAGAACACTAGTTTTGCACAATGAATAGGATTCTAATAAAAAATTTTCAGTGTAGTTTGTCAGAACTACAATTTTTTCCAGAGTTGATCTCATTGTGCTTACAGAATACATGTCAAATTAAAGATTTGGTCACTGCATTGAAATTAATTTCAGAAAGAATTACAGTTTTTATACATACTGAAATGAAAATCAAATTTCTGTGCATTGGTTATGTTGACCCCCCCCCCCTTTTCCACTGCCTCTTATATTCTTCTGGAAGTTCACAGTTTTACTACAGTTAACTCTCATTATGAGAAAGTTCAAATGGATTGAAAATCAGTTTCTGATAACCAAATTTGGGTTAAAACGGTTAAAACTTTGAAATTAAAGCAGATACATAACGCACGTACATGTATCTTATGAATAAACAAGTGTATATCAATACATGCCTTTTATTTAAAAAATCTGTTATAGAAGTCTGCTTTTTTGCATTTACCATTACAATCGTCTCACATTTTTTGGAGTCCAATCAAACATTGCTCTTTCTTTGCTTCTTGAGCACGTGGAATCCTACTCACATAGTCCTTCACCTCCTTCGCCTTCTGAATCATATCCATGACTTCCACTTGCATCAGTAGCTGTGGCTCAGAAAAGTTGCCATCCTCTTCTTCACTGCTGCTTCCAGTTTCTTCCACAGGATTCACTTGGACCAAAATTTCAGCGTGTGTCAGCTCAGGCAATGTTTGCACACCGTTATCTGCAGTGACTAAATCCTCAAAAAAAAAAAAAAAAAAAATGTAATCATAATGACCCAAATATACTTAACGAAAAATGGAAAGAACTAATGAAAATAGAAAAAAAAAATACTGCAGAAGAAAATAAAATATTAACTAAAGTTCCTAACAGATGGAGCCACGGTGGCAAAGTTTTCAATATGACGTAAGAGATGGGCTGACACTGATAATCGCTTCTCTCACTCACTCGCACTGTGATAGCAGGGCTGATACCACCTAAGAGCCTCCTGAAGATGACCCCGGCTTGGTAGAAAGCTACTAGAGGCAATCTACGATGGGAATGGCAGAGGTGTGGTGTATGAATGAGGTAGAAATTTGTTCTGAGGAATGAAAGAATTGTATAGAGGGCAAAGAGATGAGTTAGTGTAAATAATTGTATATTAGTTTTTAATTTTTTAGTTAGAAGTTTTTGGTGTTTGTAAATAAGAAGTTAGTTTATGTTAGTGAATGTTCACGCATGGGGTTTACTGAATAGTGAGTTTTATAAGTCAATTAAACTACTGGTTAGGGTTATATAAACGTCAGTGAAATAATAGGTTTTTAAGTCAAATAGAGGTTCTTAGACCAAGTATCATTGCTGCAGTACGGATAAAATAATTACTCATTCTGTCAAAAAAAGAACGAGCTGAAGACAACAAAAACCTGCCGCACCAGAAGCCCAAACCAACTATAGAACTCAAAATGGGAAAAAATGTGCAGAGAAATGTATATTTTTCAAATAAGAACAGACCCTTCAAGCAAAGGCAAGGTTCTTGTTACTCTCATTAAAGTAATTGTAGGCACGTAAACTTTTGAATGGTTATAGTAACACTGTGACTTTTCAAACAATGAATTAAAAAAAAAAAAAAAAAGATTTTGTCACTGTTATCTGCGATGGCAAAATCCTTCCAAGAAAACGTTTATCCTGCATTGTGGGGAGGGGTGAAGGGTAAAAAACTGACGTGCATTATCTGGTGGAAGTCGCTCTGAATATGGCCTTGAAATTCCATGGGAGATAAAGAGAAGAAACATTGCAATACAGGTCGAAAAAAATTTACTTGGAAAGAAATTTTTTGGAACGTTCTTATAACCAAAATTTGACTTTTTTGCTTTTTTATAAACATGAAACGTTCCTATAATTTAACATTGGGCTGACCAAAGTTATAAATTTCTTTCTTATAACCGTAAATTTCTTATGTCCGAGTTTCTTATAATGGTATATTAGTTTTAATGTACTGTATTTTAATTTAATATTGCCGCTTTGAAATGAGAATAACATGGCTTTTAATGCAATTGTTTTTGTAAAGAAGTGACTATTTGGAAATGTATGCTTTCAGGGAGGGATCGGAGAAAGGAAAACCTGTTGAGATATTCATTCTTCAGTGAGATGTTTTCAATGAAAGCTTTGCAAAAGATTTTCTATTCTAGTAATGAATGATTTATTACTAGAATAGACTATCTATTTTAGTAATAAATCATTCATGACTATCTAATATTACTTAATGAATTTCTTATATTTCTGTGTTGTTGTTTTTTCCTGTTGGAGTTCTGTTATCTTAGGAAAGATTTTCAAGAATATTGTGAGCAACATATTTTATCATCATTCTCTTCAGGTTGTGAAAATAAGATTAAAAGAATTTCTAAACCCTAAACAACACAAAAAGGCATTTTACTGCATCAGTGAGTCATTTACAACATTGCACATAGTTCTGGATTTTCATACTTAGACAAGACTGGTTGACAACTAAAAGCTTGTCTTGTAGAACATAAATCAGTGATTAAAAATATACCTAATAAAATGGGGTTGTTCAGACTTAGAAGAGAAGCAGGTCATAAAATGAAGAGTCACTAGAAATTAATTATTAGTCATTTTTGAGTTATTGCAATGAAAACAAAAGAAAGATGTAAAATTAAGAGAAAGAAGGGATACATCATCAATGTAAGCATGTACATGGGGTAGTTGCTATCAGAACAGTTGTTAACCATGTGGTTATACCCAACTTAAAGTTGCAGAAACAGTGGTGAAGTGGATTTGAGGGCCTGATGTTGAAGACTTGCTTTTAAAAAAATTGCCAAAGCCTGGCAAATAGAGCCCACAAAAAGTATACACAAAATGTCTTTATATTTTGAAAAGCTTTAATGAACTATTTTATACTTATTAATATCAAAAGTGCCATTTCTTTTAACACTGTTCATGAATTATGTAATTCACTGTGTATGATACCTGAAAAAAATTAATACTTAGTAATTAACTGTTGTTTCACATTTTTTATTAGTATTTTTTTTATAGTAAAACACCATGCTTTGACTACAACAAGCCTATATATGTGCCATTTGGAAATGACTCTATAGAATCTATCGGTGAGTTGTTTTTTTCTTATGGGTATTGTGTGTGTGGATGAATATAAAAAAATTATTTTTGAAGATTATTCTTTTGAAATTGTTATTTTTGTGGGCATAGTTATAATTTAATCAAATAGGACGTTTGATTATAACAGAAGTTGTGTGACATATTAACTGCGTGCCTTTTGCTTTAACTGTAAAAAAAAAGTTACAACTTTTTTTGAATCTGTCGTTACTACAGAAAAGAACCTGACTCTACTTTCATTCAGTCGTCATGCTGCTACTAATGGAATGGCTGGATCTGACCACTTTGAAGGGATGGCACATGAGAAACACAACTGTTCCTCAGCTACAGTCAGACCTTAACATCCACAGATGGCTGTGTTTTCATCCTGTATGATAAACCACATTTCAGTACAGTAGTTCATATAGAGCATTCTTATCCTTCTTCTTAGAAAGCTACTTTGGTGAAATTTTCAAATCTTCTCCTCATGTTTTTTAATACATTTTCAGATCTCCTGTAAGGAACCGTGGTTCTTTCCTGCAAGAGGTGATATTGTCCTTTACAAAACTCAGAGCTTCAAAACTTCCCAAGACCAGAAAGCGAGAGTTAGGGCTGAGCTCTGAAAACACTCACAAGTGAAATTCACCAATTTCCAACCAAACTGTTCAGAATTCTTTCCTTCACCAGCTTCAGAACAGTAGCCAACATAGAACTCATGTTTTTCATTCCACTATGCAGTTTCAGTCCCTCTTGCTTTCTTTTACCTGTTGATGTCCCTCAAGATGTTTCCTCCACTCAAAGAATAGGAACTGCATCTCATCTGTAGGAGAACCCATGCTGTTGGTTACGGAATGCTGAGATCTTAGATTTGAAGAAGAGCATGACGAAGGCCCAGTTCATCCATTGTAATGGTCCCATCAAAAATTCCAGAGCATCTCACTTTTCTTTCGAGTATTATCTACATTCTTATCACATATATCTATTATCTACACTCTTATCTTCATTCTATTATCTTCACCTAGAAGTCTCTTTTGTCATAGGCACCCTAATGACAAAAGAAAACTTGGTTTTCTCTGCCATTGAAAACCTTTTGTAGCTCTTAGTGCAAACCATTTTAGCTCTTGAAGTGTTTATTTGTGAGGATGATTCTCTAGAAGATATGGTAATTTGTAAAATTGTTTCCAGAGATTAAAAACATGACATAGGATTGTATAGTAATTTATTTTGCTTGGTCTTTTTACAGATAAATGAGCATGATGATCAATTCAAGTTACAGATAACACTATGTATTCAAAAATTGGCATTTTTATATTTTTTTATGTGTGTTAGAAAAAAATGTAATTATTTAAGATAATCAGAAATTAAGTAGATTAATTTAGGGTATTGTTGAGATTACCAGTTTTAGAGGGACAAGCTACTGCAGCTCACCTGGCGTTAAAGGATATGAGGGATGGCCGTGGTTATTTTTTAATTTAATTATTTCTTACTACTATTTCTTGAATTCATTATTGTATATAATTTTACAAAAAAAAACTGATCCAGATTTTTAATTTAATTAATTTTTAATACTGTTTTTTGCCATTGAATATAATTTTAGAAAAAAACTGATCTATTTCTCAAAATGAGGTATGTGCAAAGGATATGCTTGTATTCAGTTTTTGTTGATGACAGCATTGATGTCCACGTTGATGCAAGGAGTTCACTAATTGCAGATTGTTTTGAAATTTGGTTTTGATTATCACCAAAAAGTCCAACTTCACAGATGTATGAAGATGTGAAAGGGAGCAGCACCCTCAAAGCTTCAGTAGAAAGAGATGGATGCATTTGTTGAAGAGGCAGCCAGAACTATGCCAATTTTCTTGCAGTTGATAATTTTCTATTTTCAGGAAATTTCAAAATTTTCACATTTCAAAAACTCCTTGCAGTCCACCAAAAATCGGCTCATGCCCCATAGTTTAGAAAATGCTGAGATAAGGTATAACTCAAAAGTTCTGCAAGACCATTGTGTAAGTAACTTCAGTAATACCCATAAAATAAAACATTTAATTTCTGACATATAGACAAGGGATAAAAAAACATAGTTTTGGTACATCTTGTGACATAAGAATGTATATATGTCTAAAAGTGACATGCTAATGATATAGCTTTCTTTATCTGTATGTGGTCATACCTCTTCTTCTTCCAGAAATATTACTGGAAATATGGTCATATCTCCCCTTCAATAAGTATTACGGGAAAAAGTCTTTATACACTGGATAGATGGAGACATAATGATGGTTTTCCTCATATTTTCTTTTCACCAGTTGAACAGTTTCCTTGCAAGTTGGGGTAAATGGACATTTATGTCTGCTTCAATTTCTCTGTCTATAGAAAATGAATTGCAAAAATCAGCGTTTTTTTTTATTGTTATCTTAATAAATAAATTACAGCTATATAATTCTGTCACTTGTAGACAACCAAGAAAGTAGAATTTACTTCTTACTTCTTATTCAAGTGTGTTTTTATTTATAGGGACAGTGTCTTCTACTGGCTCATATGGAGAAAATCTTTCTAAGTGAGTACAATTTCTTTCAGCTGTCACTTTTCAATTTGTGTGCCTCCCTGTTGAATGCCATTCACTGTTTGCTGCTGTCTCAAATTGTAGGACATACTACAAGTGTGATTTGTACACGCATTTATAACCAGGCACAAAATGTTGTCAGTAACGTGGAGACTAATATTTTTAGGTGGTTTGGCCATGTTGAAAGAATAAGTGATGAGGTGCTTACTAAGAAAATTTTTTCAGCCCGAGTGGCAGGAAAGAAAGGTAGAGGAAAGCCAAGGAAATCTTGGGAGGGCCAGATTCAGGAGTGTAGTGTCTTCATGAGAAAAAGATTATGAGTATGAAGTACAGAAGGCCTTTTGTACGTCCTGTGATGGATGTTAGTGAAGCTCAAGCTGTGTGCAAGATCCCTCTAAATGGAGACATTTGATACTGCAACAATAAGTAAATAATCAGTTAAACATTTATCTGTTTATATTGTGGAGCTAACCTCTGAATCTCAGAGAACAACTTAGTGGTATGTATGTATGTTAATTATTTATTTAATTTATAATGAAATTCAACAGGCAGGCTGGTCCATCTGACAATAAAAGCCACCTGGTATGCTATTCTGTAGCCACGAAAATTAAAGTTTACTTTGGCTTTACCTAGAGAAGTTATGTTTGAGCAGCTGTGCAAGGGCAGAAAAATACTTCTCTTTCTTATGCAGCAAGTAATATTAACTAGGTTTGTTGAGAATGATAAACCATTTACTTTAATATGATTTTGACCAAGTTATTCACATTGAGTAACTTGAATATTGTATTACATGGCAGATTTTACCTTCTGGTTAGATGATTAAATTGTCCTAAGACATTCGTCTTTTTTCTATTTCTCACGTATAGTTTAGTTCTGGGTCAGGGGCAAGGCTGTTATTCCATATGACATTAAAAACTAACTGCAGGTAACATACAGAAATGGTCTTATCTTATTTACTTGCTTATTCCTTCTGATGTGCTGTTAATCATAAATCTTTGCGTATATAGAGAAGCACAATTTCTTGGTTAAGGAAAGAAAATTCGACAGCAGATAGAAATGGAGTGAAGAAAAATTGAGTAACAAAGCTTACTCAATTTTTTTTTTGGGGGGGGGGGTCGGAAGGGTATAAAGCACACGGGCGGTGTACGCTCAGCAATTCGGTGAAAGCTATTTCACGGTGTACATCGGTTTGAACAACGTCAAGTTGCTGCCACCGTGTGATATGGCCAACAAGCAATCCAGTAGACGACATGTGGATGACTTTACCCGAGATCACGTCATTGGGAAGTTGGAAGAAGGTCGAAGTGTGACTAGTGTGGCCGAGGAGTTCGGGATCGCTCACAGCATAGTTTCACGAGCTTGGAGAGAATTTCAAACGACAGGAACAGCTGTCCGAGAGTTTAGCAGTGGTCGTCCACGAGCAACCACAGCGGTAGACGACCGGTATATTGTCCTACAGGCGAGAAGAGACATGGTAGACAGCGGAAGAAATTGCAAGGCACATGCAACAGACAACTGGACGTCCGTTATCGCATTTTACCGTGGCCAGGAGGCTGCACAAAGGTGGTCTATTTGCACAACGACCATTGGATTTAGGACCATTATTACGGTGTGTGCCATTAATGCCTGCTCATTGGAGACGGTGGTTTCTGTGGTGCCAGGAACACAAGAACTGGACACATCAGCAATGGGGTCGAGTTCTCTTTACGGATGAGAGCCAATTTAGTCTGACGAGGGATTCTGGACGTATACACATCTGGAGAGGGCAGGGAACACGCAATCGCTCCTCCAACATCATCGAAAGGGACCGGTTTGGAGGTGGCAGAGTTCTCGTTTGTGGTGGTATCATGCTTGGTAGCCATACTGACCTCCACATCTTCCAAGGAGGTTCAGTCACTGGTGTCCGCTATTGTACCGAGGTTATCCTGCCTCACGTGCGTCTGTTTAGAGGTGCTGTGGGTCCTGAGTTCCTCTTCATGGACGACAATGCTACAACACCTCATCGTACAGTGGCTGTCGCAGAGCTGTTGGAGAGTGAAGATATTCAACACATGGATTGGCCTGCAAGGTCCCCGGTCCTAAATCCAATCGAATACGTGTGGGACCTTCTCGGGAGACGCTTGGTAGCATGTCACCAGCTGCCAGCAACGATTCCGCAGCTGCGATTAGCGCTACAAGAGGAATGGGCTGCGAAGCCTCAACAGCTCCTTGACAACCTTGTCCTCAGCATGGATAGACGTTGTAAATCCTGCAACGCAGTCAGGGGTGATCATATCCCCTACTAAAGACGATTTTTCTTGGCAGCCGCCTGTCACATGGACGTTTCTGTCTTCTGTCCAGTTATGCTCAAAGCTACCTTTTCAATAAAGTGCCTTTGTATCCTTTGGATTCCTTGTTTGGATGGTTTTGCTCACTTGTCCTATATTCTTACATCTTGGGGATCTTATGGTATGATTTGAGTCGATGTGGAGCATTTCTGCACGACGTTACATTCGAAAAACCGTCTCGTCCTTAATTTTTGCACGCCAGTGTATATGAAAGAAGTATGAAAACCTGAAAGACATAGGAAAGTAACTCGCAAATATCGATAAAACATGTGATGTCTACTAAAATGCTCTAGCCAGAATACAAGTGATATAGGTAAAACTACAGAAATTGCACGTCCCTTGACTCCTACTCAAACGCGCTTCCTCGCATTGTTTGCGGGATTCTTCAGAGGTTAGGATGGCTTGCGCCTTTCATCACAGTGGTCCTCCTCACTCTGGAAAGACTAAGTCTTCACTGCACTCTTTGTCAGTAGTTTCATTTTGTGTTAGCACTGTGACTCCATCTATTGCAGGAGAGGATCTATCTTATTATGATATTGTTTGGCGGATGGGAATTAATTGCAGCAGTTTTGTACCATAAATTAATAAGTTTATCACACTCAGGAAATTAAATTCAACAACCCATTGGGGTTTTAAAATTTCAAGGTGATTGCATAAATACATACCATCATTACACACTTTTAGTACGTTTTCTGTTCGAGTCGAAGCCCCCCCCCCCATGGCAATTAAAAATTTATATCATGAGCAACATATAACGCACACTAAAACGAACTTTAAGTTAAAAACCATCAATCAAGATCATGCTGAAAAAGATTAAAGTAAAACAGAATTTTTTGCAAGGGAACGGTCGAAATCAAACCTGTGAAATCGTTCTCTGCGAGTGTTTTCAGTAGTCTGTTACTACTATCTTCAAGCAGGCAACTTCTTGAAACGATGGTACATGTAGAAGTGTACTTACCACGAGCACTTACCTCCTTTGAAGAGAGTGTCAGGGTGTGGTTAGCCAAAATCCACGTGCTTGTTCGATGACAGAATCGGAGGTTCACCATCTATTGATTTACAGTCAAACACATAACACCATTATTGACTTAGAGGCAGATTTTTAAACGTTTAGGGAATATGAATTCTGCTGATATATTGCGATTAATTTTCTAGTGGTTATTTATTTATTGATTCCTTTTTAGAGCCAGTTTTTTTCCCCATATCTATTAATATTTTCCATGGTTCATCAATGCTGGTTGGATCATGAATATTACATACATTGTCCTTATATTTTTCAATCAAAATGCTCTCTGAAATTCTAAGTTATTTTTCATTATTATTTATGAGCGCTTATTAATTTAATATTTTCAAAGTCTGGAAATTTCTGATTTTCAACACAATATTGTATTAATATTTTTTCTTCTCTATGATTCCAATTTTTGATGTTCTGAAGTAATCATTTTTTTAGGCAATTTTTAGTACTGCCTATTTATGAAATATTTGGAGGTTTAGGAGCGATTGGAATTTGATATACACATGCGGATTCTAAAAGTCTCAGATGGCATTTTTTATTATTCTTTAATAAGTCTCCAATATTATTAACAGAGTGTCTAAATTTGAAATTGAATTTTTCCCCCGAATTTGTTAGTTGTCTTGATATTCTTTTGATGTATGGGAAGGAACCTTCATATTTTTGTTTTCCATTTTGATTATTAGTTTCTTTTCTCTTTTCAGCCTTGAAGACTGAAAGCCCATTAGGACTTTCAGTCTTCAAGGCTGAATTAACATCTACCAATGAAGCTGCTAAAAGGTTGAATAATAACATATCCTCTGTAGTTAATACCTTTCCAGACTCACGGGCGACAATATTTGCCATTTAAATGTTTTTCACCATCTTTGATCCACTGCTTCAGTGAAAGGTGTACAGTCCTACAAGGACTGTACACCTTTCATTTCCAGTGTATGTAATCACACTTTGATATCCTGTGGTATGAAAAGGCCAATGCCGGGTCATTCCATGTCAACTCATCACACTGTTTCAGACTGACCACCGTATATTTTTATGAAATTTGGGGTGCTTAATGGTCCTATGGTGTAGTGCAAAAATGCCAATTTTTAGGAGCCCATGTTCATTATGTGAAATGTTAGAGCTATATAAAGTTTTTGATTTTCGGTTCAGAACGGGCTTGGAGATTTTTTCTATATTGCTTTTGCAGGCCTCCCAATTGAGATATGAAGCTGGAAGTGGTCTCATTTCAAAGCTCCTTTAATGGGCTTTTCAATGATATACCACACAATATGGTTTATAAAAAAAATTCAAAATCCAATTAAAAATTTTAAAATCGATTTTCTCAAAAATGGATTTTTTTTTATTTTGAAAAAAATCTCAAAATTAGTTTATACTTATCTGTAACTACCCACAAAATATTTTTGGGGATCATAAGATATGAGAGGTAACACATGATCAAGATAAATGTGACCCAGATTTGCTGTTTTGTACTTCCCCCCCCCCCCAATACACTGTAGCTTTTGGGATTTTTTGTTTGTTATATTATCTCTAGGTAGTGATCTGATGTATCTCCAATAAAGTTGGGCCATAAAAATGAAGAAAACAAATACACAGTGCAATATAATTATCAAACCAATAGGTGCATAGGCAGTTATATCATTAAAAAGATTAACTCACATGATTGTTTTAGTTCAATCCATTTTTACACAAGTGGGCATATTTTCAGTATTTTCTTGAGCTAGTGAACTGATGGCTTGATTAGTTTGTTGGAGTTCTTGAGCACAGAGAGTGTATGTACGGCCAGTTGGTGTTACAGGGGTTCACTTTACACAAGACATATGTTGACAAAATCCACAGAACATCAGTGGCGGCTTTTCAGGTGAAGTAGGTAAAGTGCCTCTTCACCTATTTTACTTAAAATAAAGTTTTATTCAGTAATTTGTATAATATATTCTTTTTTTGTCTCTATTGTGTTACAAAATACTCAAAATTTTGATTAGATATCAATTCACATAGCGCATTCAATACAGAAAACAAGTTCTCGTACAAAAAACAGTGCAAGTGAAAAGCCGAAATGAAAATCCTTGGAAGTCTGTAGCTTTCGACCGAGTTGCTATGGTAACCGTGACGTCAACCTCCCTATCTGGCGCGCAAGTGAAGTGTTTTATCTTTCGGCGCCAAAGCTCTGCAGAAGGAATCGTGGACCTTCGAAGGAAATCACGGTGAAACGGGACAGTTTACTGGGTTTACCCAGGGTATCTTGCAGTGTTGTGGTACATGCTTTCTGAAAGGGATTTGTTTTTTCGTGCTTTGTGATTATTTATAAAAAGTTAAGCTGTTACTGTAGTTTCGTGTACAGTTTAACAGTTAGTGATAGTTTTAATCAAAGTATGTATCCTGTGAATGACATTGTTTGTAATTTATTACGAACTCTATTTAATCGGTGGAAAGATGAAGATAAAAGAGACATTTTACTTCAAGGATGACCGACAGATTCACTGACAATTGTTGCCAAAAAAGAAATCAAGAAGAGTGGTAAATCTTACAATATTAATTTTAAAAATTGTTGGTTTACTGAATATAAATGGCTTTGTAGTACTTCTGGATTACAAAAATTATTTTGTTGGCCCTGCTTACTTTTTAGTAACAAACATTCGGCGTGGAATAAAGACGGATTCACAGATTTATTAAATATAACACGCTCACTTCATAAACATGGTGATTCTAGCGAATGCATGAAATGTGAGTTAATACTAAGGAATTTTGAGAAAAATCAGAACACCATTTCTGATGCCCTGAGGGAGAATGCTAGGCTTTTGAAAATGCATTTCAATTAAAACGTTCGTTTAAATAGACTTTTCCTGCAGACTGTGATTGATAGCAATATTATATCTGAGCAAACAAGAACTAGCATTCTGTGGCCATGACAAAAGCATGGACTCGATAAATCGTGGAAATTTCAAGCAATTACTTTCATTGTTGATATCAAGAAATCCTTTAGAAATTCAAAATCAATATGAAAAAATAAAAAATGTCTTCACAGGTGACTCAAAAACTATTCAAAATGAATTAATTGAATGTATTTCTGAATATATAAACGATCACGTTAAAAATTAAATAAATAAAGTTCAATGCTTTTCTATTCAAGTAGATGACACCACGGACATAAATCAGACTTCTCAGTGCTCTTTAATAATAAGATTTGTTGATTCGGAAGGTGTATTGGCTGAGCGATTTTTGGGTTTTCACGACGTGAGTGGAGATCGGACGTCAGAAGCTTTATATAAAATGCTAGACAAAATTTTGGAACAATTCGATTATCAACACAAATTAATAGGACAATGTTACGATGGGGCAAGTGTAATGTCTGGACACTTGAATGTTCTCCAGAAAATAATCAAGGATAAAACTTCTCAAGTTGTTTTTGTTCATTGCTTTGCACATCGTTTGAACCTTGTATTACAGCAGAGTTTTTCTAAAATTTCAAAGTGTTGTATATTTTACGCAAGCCTCACTAGAATTCCTTCGTTTTTTCACCACTCGGTGAAGTGATCATAAACTACTGTGTAACTCAAATTAAAAAACTCGTGAAATTTTGAGTCATAAAAGGAACAATGAAGTATTTGAAACACTGTTTGGAAAAGCTAGCAAAATCACAGAAATAAGCAGATCTAAACGGGAATATGCTGCTCTTACACAAGAAACAATTTTTCAAAATTATAAACAATTATATTTTCAAATTTTAGACCACATTCTTATGGAAATGGATATAAGACTTCAAGACTGTGAAAAACTTCAATTTGTTTGTCTTTCTGACACAACCAAATTCGAACAATTTAATTCAAGCTTTCCCTCTCACGCTTTTGAAAATCTACAACATTTTTGCGGAAAAATATTTACTAAACTCCAGCGCCTTAAAAATGAACTGAGTCTTGTATATGCCAACGAAAAATTAAGGAATATATCGACTCAAGAACTTCTTCGAGTGCTTCATGAAGATAAAGACATTTTTACAGTAGCTTATAAATTGGTTGCCCTCATTTTAACCATTCCATCTACAAGTGTGTCAGTGTAAAGAAATTTTTCTTGCCTTAAAAGAATACAAACTTACTGAAGAAACACTATTTCTCAAGACAGACTTGCTTCTTTGGCAAATATTTCTATTCAGAAAGATATTTTATTGATGCTCACGAAGAAACAACCATTCTATGACGACATAATCGACAAATTTGCAGCTTTAAAAGAAAGAAGAATTGATCTGATATACAAAAAATAGGTCAGTCCTCATATAGTGATTTTCATTGAAGACAGTAGATATCTCTTCATATTGCTCTTGTAACTCTTCACATATTTTTTCAACCACGAGCCACCACTGCAGAACATCTGTATTTTTAGGATAAGCAAATGAAGGAGATAGACCTGCTGGGTGAAGAAATGTCAACTTTACTTCATCCTTCTCTTCCTGTTTTGCTAAAACATAGGCCAACTACCAATTGTCACTGTAGAGTGCAATGACATAACCACATATTTCACTGAAAAGCAGTCTTCCTGTACATATTGTTACAGTATGTTCAACTGATGTTTGAACAAAAGAGAAAGGTTTGACTGAAATTTTTGTTTCACTTAAAGGTATGAAAGCATGTAGTTTTTGACTTCCTGGTACAGTTTGTGCCTTGCTGAAACAATTTGTCAAAAATTGCTCTGTTGCAATGTACTCTTCCTGCGTAACAAATGTGAAGTCAGTTTTTGAAATGTTTTCTTTCGCCCATTCATAGAGTTGTCTTAGCGTCATTATTTGGTCCTCGTATGGTCTTTGGAGATTTGTTCTTGTTGCCAACCTTTTCACCCCGTCCCCCAACACCATCGCATGTTCATTTGCCATGAGCTGTAGCAGAAAAATGCCTTTCTGCTGCAACGTTGAAATCTTTTTTACGGTGACATAAATTAAAAAAGTTTTTCTTGTTCTTATATTGTCACAAAAATAATAGATTCTTTTGGGCAATTTTTCAAATCTGCTCTTCAAAAAGTCTAAGAGTTTCTGTTGAAATAAATACACAGCTGCAGTATTGTGTTCGAGACAGTCTGAAATCACAACAAAGCTGATATGCTGATTTTTTTCTACTGTTTTAAAATATACAACAAATGAATGCACTGTAGCTTGGTTGCTGGTCCAATGATAGGACTGTGTTTCGTCTTGCACGACAAAAGAATAGTTTTCTGAAAAATCGCACACAACAGCAGTTTCTGAATCGGACAAATTTTCTTTGACATGATTCATAAATGAACTTTGTTGTTTAGCTATGAAGTCATGGCAAAGTAAAATGAAAATTTTCTCACAAAATAGGTTGACAAATTCAGTGACTGTTTTTTGCAATGTCTCTAAGGTATATTTGTCTACAGATATCCACTGGCAAAAAGTTAGTGTCGATCAGATTTTCTTTGAAGGCATTTCTAGCAAACTTTGGATTACTTGAACTCCAGGGCAGGATGCACAATTACCCAAGTGGCAGTCAATTGATGCTGGGTTGCATACTATCTTTACAAGGACATCTTTTGTAGTTTTTTATTTCACCATTAATAATTGATGATAACTTGGCATTTTCAGTCATAAGTTTTATGTTCTGATGTATGGTACACACACAACTGACCAGCTAGAACACAATTCTTTGGGCGCAGCTTAGCAAATTTTGAAAAACCCACATGTACATTTGGAAACTTTTCTTTAAAAAATATGTACACCTCCTTTAAATTATTAAGCATTTGGAGACATGAATTTTTTGGCCAGTGCTGTCCTTCATGGAAACACGGTCTTTCATGCCAGGCATAGGTCTGCTGACCTCATCACTTTCATAAAATGTTTTTATAGTTTCAGCTGTTTTTGCAAGTAAAGTTTTTCCAGGTTTCTGATCTGGAGTAGATAGAATTCCTTTTTTTTTTCAAAAGTTTCTTTGACTGTCTCACCATATAACTTGGTGCATTAAATTCCCGCACAACCATGATTCAGGCAAAATAGTCAGCATCATGAGCTTTTCCTTTATGTTCGTCAAAGTTCGGAATTTTGTTTTCAGGTGACTTAAAATAGTTTCATCTTGGGACTCAACTTCACTGTCGGAAGACTGCTGTGACAAGAAGTTTGCGCTTTATAGCAATATTGATTCAGATTCTTTTAACTTTTTCAGTAGAATATTGTTTATATTCGGCCATTTTCTGGTCAACGGGGGGACTCTCCTATGTCTTGGAGGGATGTATTAAATGTTTTTAAAGCTTCTGAAGGGAATAATACAGCAGGAACACTATCACAATAGGAACTGCAATCGTAACCTACATCCTGGCTAGTACTTGGAAAACTTGTAATGTAATTTCATCTTTTGTAACTTCCATTTTCATTTTGCTCAGTTCTTTCCTACAGCTGTCACAAACTTTAGCTATCATTTGTGTTTCAGGAAAAAGGTCACACATCCATGTTGTCACTGGTCTTAATCCCTTCCTTATATTGGAGTGGTTTCATTTTTTAAATGGATTAAAACAATTTAAGGCCCATTTCTTAGCCATTTTAGAGAGATTTTGTTGAAAACTTACTAACAAGAAAAACTGTCTCTCACTATCACTTCACATTCAAAATCATTTACACTACATTCACATTTATCAACAATAAATAAAGGCTAGGGGACAAACTCTGTTTGGAGACTGAGCCAAGTGCAGTAATGTGGAGAGGAGAGGAATGGATCTGTTGCATGATCCAACATGTTCATGCCTGTTTCAGCTTGCATTTTTCAAGCTATGAGTTTCAATTACATCACCTAAAATTGAACAAACTGTCAGAACAGAACAGAAAGGGAACAGTAATACACATAGAAAGCAACATTTATAAATATTGTTCAAAAATTATGCTGTGGAAATTTCTTTTTGTTAGGTACTTGGCAAATTAGGATCCCATTATTTTCTCTTGATCATGCATATGTGTTACCTATTGTATCTTATGATCCCATCATGATCCCAAAAAATATTTTGTGGATAGTTACAGATAAGTACGAACTAATTTTGATATTTTTTTCAAAATTAAAAAAAAATCCGTTTTTGAGAAAATTGATTTTGAAATTTTCAGTTGGATTTTGAATTTTGTGCTTTTTTATAAACCCTATTGTGTTGTATGTCATATAAAAGCCCATTAAAGGGGCTTTAAAATGAGGCCACTTTCAACTCCATATCTCAATTGGTGGCTGATTTACAGATAGTTAAAGTATCACTAGTAGGCCATTTTTTAATAAAATTTTGAAAATTTAGGCTTAAATATCTTTTCCCCCAGTGAGTTTAAAAATAAAAAAAAATGCATTTTTTTCATAACTACATGGGATCATTAAGTATGCCAAGTTTTATCAAAATCTAAGTTGGTGAGGTAGAAAAATATTATAAATTGTGATGATTTGACACACGGAATGACCCTGCCCTAGAAACAGCTGGTGCCCAAAATACCTTAGACACAGTGGCGTAACTAGCCCAACGTGCGCCCCCCCCCCAAGATCTACTTCAGCACCCCTGAGCACAGTAATTTTCCCAGGATTTCAAACATGAGGGAGGATGCATTTTTCACGGTGTGTATGTGTGGTGGTTGGGGTAGGATGTCAGGTATAGTGTCTGCAAAAGTTATGATGGTACCTAGAGCCCTGTAGTTTTAACTTTTTAAGTAATAAATTTGACAATACGTGTAATTGCTTTGTCCGAAACTAAAATAAATCATTTGAAGAAATCACCCTCTTACACATGGCAGATCTGCAGATGCTGTGAATAAATGTTGATGCCTGTTGTGCACGTAATCCTAGGTAACTGACTGTTTTCTCACATCCTCCACAGGGAATGCCACTGTGGCCTCACGCTTTTCCTCAGCAGCGCAGAGAGAGGGTGATTGGAGAGCGATCGTATTATTTACAACCCATTGCAAAGCAATCGTATTACAACCCAAAGTAAAAGAGCCGAACACTTTCAATCTGTAGGAAATTTAGTGTTTTAAAAGTGAAACTAGGAATTTATTTAGGCAAAGCTAAATATATCTTAAAGCAAAATATGAATCTTTGGGTTAATTATTGTGCGTGTTCGAATTTTTTTTTCATAAAACTATAACTGGCGGCTGCAGTACGCCCTTTCGTTACCTCGCACCCTCCTATCCCTGCAGCTGCGGGGACTGCGGGGGTGGTAAAGGAATGAAATCTGAACTCATTTATACAGGGTGTCCAAAAAATAACTGTGCACTGAAAGTAACACTTACCATGTCGTTGGATGTGGGTCATTATTGCAGCCTGTGGCTCTTGAGGTGTACATGCAGATTACCTGCGTACACCTTCCCTTTCAGGTGGTGTAAGATCTAGTGACCAGGCAAGCCACAGTCCCCTGGAGATGATGCGATTTCCGAAGAATTCCTCCAAAAGAGGTATTGATGCATCAACTGTTGCACTGTTTTGCTGGAACCATCCTTCGTTGATTTCCCATTCCGTGAGTTCAGATATGAATGGTTGGATAATCTGGGCACGGTACCATTCTGAGTTAATGATTTCACCGAAGGAAATGGACACAACAATGCATGTACAAGTCATGGCACCCCAAACGCAGACCTTCTGGTTGTGGAAAGGCACTTCCTTAAATTTGTGGAAACATTCAGTACCCCACAGACGAGTGTTTTGGCTGTTGATGCACCCAGACAGGTGGAACCATGCCTCATCTGTAAGGAAAGTCATGTCCAGAATGTCCTCACCTTCTTCAGACAGGAACTCTTGGAACCACTTGCAGTATCAAACATGGGCCTCGTGTCTGTTTCTTTCAGCTGATGCACAACGGCACGTAGGTGGAAACGCAGCTTCCTTTTCAGAATATCATGGGTTGTACTCTTTGGTACATTAGCTTGTTGTGACAGATATCCTGTATGGTCTTGTATGACTCCTCTGTATCCTGTCCTGGATATCCTGTATGGTCTCATATGCCGTGGATGGCCTATTGGGGCGGGGGGCAATGACACTGCCAGTTTCCTGAAACTTCGCTATGAGCTGATGTACAGTATTACGGTGGGGACGTCTGCATCACGAAATTTCATAGCGAACTGTTTTTGCACTTCGTCTGTGTACTTGTAGTCATGGCGAAAGACATGTTCCACCAAAAACACTCTCTGTTCAACCGTCAACACCATTGTCTTTGTGCCGAGATGAGTGATCAATCAACACGTCTACCTCTGTGGACCAAGTGTTCATGAATGACCACTCAGAATGACAGCTGCACGTCCCTCGGGTTCAGGAGACATGAAGGTCAACAAACAATAAATATAAATAGCACTTCCACATGGCGGGTCACTTCTACTGTAATTCCATTCAAAATTTCTTTATTATTACATTACTGCAATTTGCACATTCAGTGCACAGTCATTATTCAGACACCCTGTATTTCACTGTATTTCATAAATTGCACCCAGCAGTGAAATACGGACTTGGCTATGCGTTATTCCATGTGAAATTAGTAAATAAGAAGAGGAACTGCAAAGTTTTAGTTACAAACTTTTCTTCCTCTTCAAATTAAGTGTTCAAATCATACGACATGACCCAGCGGAGATTCCAGTTTCGGCAGACACTTCCCTAGTTAACAGTCATCAGTTTTGCTTCTGATTACAAAGTTTTTGAACAGCATGGAGTTTGCAACATTTCAAATGTGTTCAAGGCAGTTTTCCCAAGTTTAAAAAAAACTAAAAAACTTGATGCATACTTGCTGCTCCTTCACGTGGACCATTGTAAAATCCACCAAACCACTAAATCATATCACTCATACATACATGCATATCACTAAACTGTTCTCTGAGATTCAGAGGTTAGCTCCAAAAAGAAATACGAACTACCAGATAGTTTTTACTTACTGTTGCCGTATCAAACTTTTCCCTTTACAGCGATCTTGACATGCAACTCAGGCTTCACTGACATTCATTACACGCCATACACAAGATCTTCTATACTTCATACTCATAATTTGTTTCTCATGCAGACACTCCTGGATCTGATCCTCCCATCACTTCCTTGGCCTTCCTCTGTCTTTCCTTCCTGCCACTTGGGCTAAAAAGATTTTCTTAGTAAGCATCTCATCACTCATTCTTTCAATATGGCCAAACCACCAAAGCATATTAGTCTCCACCTTGCTAACAACATTTTGCTTCACATCACACAACTGCAACACATCTTCATTCCTTACACAATCAGAACATGTCTTCCCCCCACCCCCACCCCCGTAAGTAACGCATTTCTCCAGCACACAAATGACTCCTGTGTTTCTTCTGAAGTACACAGGTTTCACTGCCATACATCAGAATAGGAACAATTACACTTTTATACACAGCCAAGCAGGACTTTCTATAGAACCCATCATTCCTGTGAAAACCCCCAGAGCAGCTATGACTTTCAATGAAGAATTCACTCACTCACCTACTAATTTCACCATCCAGTTTGTTCTCTCTGTCAAACATGCTTCCTAAATACACAAACTCACTCACTTGGTCAATCACAGTACCATTTATACTTACATTACATTCAGTGCTACCAGTTCCTCTCTCAAAGATTATAACTTTGGTTTTTCCTTATTTATACTCAGTTTGAATTTCATGCAAACTTCGTACATCCGGGACAGCATACTCTGCAAATCACTTTTGCTCTCTGCCAACAGGACAGTATCATCAGCATACAGCAATCTGCACACACGGATGTCACCAAGACATAAACCAGTATTATCTATTTTAGCATCAGGCATGCAATCATCCATAAATATATTAAACAGCCGTGGTGACATTACACAACCTTGCCTGACTCCTGCACCAATAGAAAACTATTTTGATACAACACCATTCAATCATACACAGGCTCTACTGTCAGCATACATGCTTTTACACTATTAAGTAGATTCCCAGTAACACCATATTCATTCAATACCTTCCACAAAAGTGTCCTATTTACTTGGTCGTAAGCTTTCTCTAAATCTATGAAGGCAGCAAAAACTTTCTTACCAACAGCCAGATACTTTTCAATCATCATGCGTAATGCAAAAATTTAGTTAGTGCAGCCTTTACCAGGCATAAAACCACTCTGAACATCCCACACTTTCTCTGATGTAAGACCCCGTACTTTTTCAATAACGGCCTTACCAAACACTTTCTCTGATGTAAGACCCCGTACTTTTTCAATAACGGCCTTACCAAACACTTTCTCTGGTGTAAGACCCCATATTTTTTCAATAACGACCTTACCAAACACTTTCTCTGGCACACTTAATAGGCTAATACCACGATAGTTCTTGCAGTCAGTCTGATCACCTTTTCCCTTATACTGTACAAGGGAGCAATGACAGCATCCCTCCAATCCCAAGGGACCATTCCTAACTCCCAGCACAACTGGCAAATTTCAGTTAACCAATCAATTATCACATCACTCAATAACAGTAAATGGTTGAAATCCATTTTAATGGTGTAGGATACAAACTACAGCATAAAAACCACATCACTCAACAGATTAATAGGTAAGAATGAAAGCAGGTGCTAACCTGAAACTCTGCATTGCTTGAGCAACCCCACTGCCATCATGTCTATAAATAGAACTCAGTGTTGCACACTCAGCACAATAACTGCAACTGTAGTCCCGATACTTTTGAGCACACTTCACAAAAGAGCACTGTTGCACTTTAATTCATCTGGTGGCTAATTACTCATCCTCTGTACTGATAAAATCAGCATCAAGATCAAGAGCAAACTCAAATGAGCTGAGTGATAATGATGCATGTGTATCAGAATTGCCATGTACCATTAATTTCAGATTATAAAAATATATAGCTGCTGACATCTTATAAATTAAAACAACCATTTTACATCATTAGTCTCTACATTATTGCAATCAAAGTTACTCTGATACAGTATATGTATAAAAAGTTTGTATAGCATTTATATACCATATTGGCTTTTCAGTCTTTCATTGATGTTGACATGTGCTCGCATTGGTAAATTAATGTATTCATCAAAGCACTGTGTACTGGCACCTCAGTTCTCTTGTGAAAAGTTTTACATATATGTAGATTATATTGATGTAGTCATCTTCTTTGGAACATTTTTTTTGACAGTACCACATTAATGATGGCTCACCTTCCAACACAAAAAAATTCCAATCTGAACTGATAATGGATTACTCTTTAGAACCATCAACTAAATTCCAAAATGAAATGGTGATTTGTGCAATAGCTTTCCTTGTCTTGAACTGTGAAAAAAATGCATTTCCAATTCATGTGACAAAACAAAGGCAGTGTTTTGAACTATGAAATAGAATTCATATGTGCTGAAATCATGACTTGAGCAATGGTGGTGATAGCAGATGTGAATCACTACCTTTTATTTTTATATGAATAACAAAAAAGGAAGAAAGAAATGTGCTAAACTTTGATCACAATATATATTCGTATTATTTTGATGTTTGTAACCATTCACAGATTGTGTTTTTCTTGGTGCATTTTTTATCTGTGTTACTGGATCAAAAATATGTGTTTTGAACTTTTGTTGTTGTTGTTGTTTAGGTCTTTAGATAGTTGGAAGAGGATGTTTGTTACTCATTTCCCACAAATAGTAAGTTGTTTAAGATTTTTTTCCCTACATAGCTTACTTCTTGTGTGATTTGGGGCAATTTCATTAAGAGAATGACAGCTTTAAATTAAAATTGGCAAATGCTATATAAAAGTACACACTCACAGAATTTTGTTAGCTAAACTTAATGAAATTTTAAAAAATAAGCTGATTTGTTTATGGTCTCATGGGAATGTGTAACACATTTTAATAAAGATGTCTGTACAAAAATTTAGGGAAGGGAAAACAATTAGTAAAAATTAATCAAATGAAAAAAAAAGACAGAACTTTGTGCTTTCATGTTGTTGTTTTTTTTTTTTTGTGCTTTTCTTCTTTCTTTCTTTCTTTTTTTTTTTGTGCTTTTCTTCTTTCTTTCTTTCTTTTTTTTTTTTTGTTGTTGTTGTTGTTGTTGTTGTTGTGCAATGTAGTATAAAAGAATGGGGAATACTTTCTTAGGTCATTATTTTTCATTAGAAACCTTACTCCAAAAAAAAAAAAAAGTGAAAATTGTATATTTTACCTTCTGTTGAGCAAATAAGCAATGAAGTTCATTTCTGTAGAACGTTAGGGAAAGTATAATCAAACGAAAAATATGTACTGCAAAAATATAGTTGTTTTTGAAAAATCACAATTATTTCATTTACAAAACGTTTTATTAAATTTTCTAGTATATGTTCTCCATAATGACTAAATGTTATCAAGTAATGGAAACTGATGCCAATACAGCATTTCACATCAGTTAAGAAAAGAAAATACACACATATGTATATCCGTGATTAAAGGAAATGCTATTCCAGACTCTTCAACTCACTTGGTTAGCATGGTGAGTTATGGCCAAACTCTCCAATGACTTCCCAACAAATTCATTGGCTCTCAGTCCCAAGAGGCTGATATGTACCTAGCCAGGGCAGCAGCAAGTGGAAAATGAAAGAAGAATATGTACCTGGCCAGGGCAGCAGCAAGTGCAAAATGAAAGAAGAATATGTACTTGGCCAGGGCAGCAGCAAGTGCAAAATGAAAGAAGAATATGTACCTGGCCGGAGCAGCAGCAAGTGCAAAATGAAAGAAGATGTTAAGAATTGCCAGAGTAACATACCAGGCTTCCATCTGATGCTGACTTTGGTGGGTTATAGTGGACGAACTCTATCTTCTGATTCAAGGCTCCTTCAATTGGAGGAAGAACTCCAGAGGATCAAGTGAAATATCATCAGGCCAAGTGAAGTAAGAACAAGAGGATCTCATAGAACTGAAACATGGCCATCTCTTCTGCTATGACTAAAAAAAATATTGGCAGAGTTCATGATGTTGGATTTGTACTTAACAGAAAAACTGAAGGTGTTCTAGAGGTTGAAAGTTTTTCAAATACTGCTTCATGAATTGATATCCAACTCTCAAAAATATTCCAAATTCAGATTGTTCAAACTTATGCAAACACCAAAAGTCATCCTAATAAAGAAATTGACGAGTTTTACAATGAAATTTAGCTTCTAAATAACAAGGGCGAGCAGCACTTAAAGATCATTATGGGTGAACTGAATTTATTGACATAGAATAGAAATGAATAGAAATCAAAGTTTCCAGGCTTTTCCACATCAACCAGATGACTTTTTCAAGGAAGATAGACAGCAAACTGAATAATGGGAAGTGTTCTATTATTCAGTTTGCTGTCTACCTTCCTTTAAAAAGCCATCTGGTTGATGCACAAAAGCTTGGAAACTTTGATTTCTATTCTATGCCAATAAATTCGAATTACTAGTATGGTTATACTATTTTAGTATAGTTATACTGTTTTGAGTAGTGTTTGTGTACAGTTCCTGATTATTAATTATTATGAGTGATTTCTTGTTGAAATAGGGCGACAGCAACAGAATGAAACTTTTGTTGGTAAGTTCGGTTATGGCAACAGAAACGAGCATGGAAATACTCTTGTAAAGTTTGCAGAGGTGGAAAGGTGTTCATCATGAAGTCCTTTTTCAAGAAAAAGCTGCATAGGAAATGGACATAAAGGTACCCCAATGGGATGACAAGCAAAATTGATTTTATTATGTGTAACAAGAAATTTGCCATGAAAAACTCCAGTTTGTTATTATAAGTTTCAAAGCAGGAAGTGACCGTAGAATAGTGAAATGTAAGATGCACCTTGATACAGAACTTGAATTTTGTAAACCCACAAAGTAAGCAAAATGTACTGATGCAACAAACTTTAAAAAAGCATCACATAACTGCCAAATTGGGACTGAGAAATTGATTCTCTGCACTAGAAGATCTAACAAACGAAGAAACAGGCATCTCTGAAGTTAAGAGGAACTACTTTACTAGGGCTTTTATGGGAACAATAACAAAAACAGGTTGTACTAAGAACAAATTGTATATGAACAAATATCGAAACAAACAAAACTGCTGATGCAAAAAAAAGAGTAAGATGAAAATAAATAACGAAAATGTAACTTCTAAAGTTGAACACCATCATCCTGGTTAAGTGCAGGATGAAGATAAAAATTATAAATTTAAATTGATTGCAGATTGCAAGGTAAAATAGGTAGCTTAAAAACAGTTAGGAGATCTCAGTTTTTTTACAAGAATGCAATAGTGAGGTTTTGCATATTCATACCAGTGCATTTCCAGTTTTATTCCAGTAAATCATCATTTGGTTGTCACACTCTAAACTTCTATCTTTGAACCAGGTTCATCGTATAACTGAAATTCAGGAAAATTAAAAACATGAGAAGAGTTTCCATACTGGTTTAAGCATGTATTTTACATACAGAAGCCACACATTTTAAGAAAATTGTCGTTTAAACATGTCTATAAAAATGATTTTTCTTTTGTAAAAAACTCTGGAAAAGATCTTTGGTGAAATTTGAGTAGAAAAAAGTTGTCATGTGTTAGTAAGGATTTCGGCTGAGAGAGCAAGAAATGTTGAATAACAGTAAAGGTAATTTCTCTTATCATGTAATTCTGTAGTTGTTCTATGGAGTGGGGAAGATTGGTATTTATCTTAATACATTGTAACATATCACACCTTCTAATGAAAATTAATTTCTTTTTCATAAAATCTTCAAATTTGTTTAAAAATTCTTGTGGTAATTGCAATACTTCTGCCCAGTATTGCATTGACCATTTTTAAATTATGGATGATCAAACTGCTCAGGTGATAGTTTGCGGCATGAATATTAAGTTGCTGATGTATTCATGATAATTCTATTGCTGAACTTCATTAATCAGTAGTAATTTAGGCATAGGAATTGAAAAAAGAAAGTAACTTTGTGAAGAAGAAATACACTGAAGTGCCAAAAGTCATGGGATACATACCTAGTATTGTGTAGGACTTCCTCTAGCCCAGCGAAGTGCAGCAACTTGATGTGACATCGATTCCACAAGTGACCGGAAGACTTCTGGAGAGATGTTGAGCCATGCCATCTGAACAGCTGCCCACAGTTCCCTGGTATTTGTAGGTGCAGGATCTTGGGTGCGAATGGACCTTTCCACCACATAGCTGCCCACAGTTCCCTGGTATTTGTAGGTGCAGGATCTTGGGTGTGAATGGACCTTTCCACCACATCTCATAAGTGCTCTATTGGGTTCATGTCAGGTGAACGTGGTGGCCTCACCATCCATCAGAACTGTCCAGAGTGATCCTCGAACCAATTTTGGACAACTTGGGCCCAATGATATGGTGCGCTGTCCGCCTGAAAAATCCCATCATTGTTGGGTACATGAAGTTCATGAAGGGCTGCAAATGGTCACGCAGCAGAGCAACAAAGCAATTACCGGTTAATGATGTGTTTACGAGGACCAGAGGACCCAAACCGTGCCACATAAAAACACCCCACACATTTATGGAACCACCACCAACTTGCACAGTGCCTTGGTGACAGCTTGGGTACGTGGGATCTGCGCCACACCTGAACTCTACCATCAGCTCGTAACAACTGGTAGAATGACTCATCCGACATCTCCACATGTTGCCAGTTTTCCAGGGTTCAATTATCCAATTACCATGTTCACAAGCCCAGATGAGGTGCTGTGTCTGATGTTATAGTGTTAACAAAGACACTCCGGTGGGTCTTCTTCTCTTGTACCTCATGGACGCTAAATCACGCTGCACTGACCTGATGGATATGTCTCTGGTACCTCCTGCATTGAATGTGGATGTTATTTGGTCCAGTGTTGCTTGTCTGTTAGCATGGACACTCCTGATCAGCCACCACTGGTCATGGTCATTCAGCACCCATGGTCGGCCACTGCGCTGTCCACAGTGGGTGGTAATGCCTTCCATGAGGTATTCTCGGCACACACGTGACACCACAGATTGAGGAATGTTGAATGTTTGCACAACAATGTTCCATCTGTCTGAGCTCAGACAGATGGAATGTTCCATCTGTCTGGCTCCTACTACCATGCCTCATTCAAACTCCGATAATTCACGTCGGTTTGCCATAATCCTACTTGTGGTTGTTCAGCCTTTCTCATGAGATTACACCTCGCAACTGATAAAAATTGTGGCACGCATCGAAGCCTTTATACGACGGCAGCGCCAGTTAAAGATTTGCATACTGCTAGTGCTATCTATCCCATGACTTTTGGCACTTCAATGTAGTGATGCATGCTTAAAAACAAATGTCATTTTCTGCACAAAGGTGCCATATTTTCCCTGTTTCCCATGCGGCCATCTCTCCAGAAAACTTAAAAATTTCATTGCCTTGGAGCACTAATCAAACTTGCAATTCCCAATTTCTGTTTGAGCATGCTACCATTACATCACTCTGCACAATGCTCAGTAATTTCCTACAGGCAGGAAATCATGCAGTGGCCATGAGAGATGGAGGATATTTGAACGTAATTAACATGATTTTTTTTTTTATTGTGTCATTCTTTGCATGTACATGCCATATTTTCACAATTTTTCATGTAGCCATCCATCTCTTTAGAAAACTTGAAAATTATATCAACATAGAGCAGTCCTCAAGTTTTTGAAGAATTGGTTGCTTGGGAAGCAGTGAGAATATGGCACCTCTATGCCAAAATGACTCCACATGTTTCTGCCATGTTGTGGAAATATGTCTCCATGAAGTTTTGCTCCTCAATAATTTATGTTAATTTTATGATTAATCTTTATTTTCAAATTCCTTTTAAGGTAGTTTTCATTGTGACTTACCTACACAAATCACCTTCATGTAGGAAGGTGAGACATAATAATGAGTAATGAACTGAAAATAATGATGAGCAAGGCATGAATGTTGATGACCTAAAAATTCCTAAAAAATGCCCTTAAAATTTCAAGGAAAAATCTGCCTAAAGCAGTTTGTATTATATTTTTTCAAAATTTTAAATTAAATGACCTCAATCTTGGATGATTCATAAATTAGAATTTTGTCTTTTCTTTATAAAATGCACTGTAAAACCTCAGAAGAGAAGAAAAAAAGCAAGTAAATACCTGCCAGGTAGTGCATAAAGGGTTTGGAATGTCAGTAACAGTACAACATATGAAGCTCCGAATTTAAATTATTTTGTTCACTAACTGCCCCCCCCCTCCACCCCCTGTCCCTTTCTAGTGGGGCAATGGGGATTATATCTTTCCCCAAAACTGGATAGCACTAAATCTAAATAGTGTCGTGAACAGAGTTGCCAGAATGAGCAACTTTTGAAGTTTGTTGCTTTGGTCATTTGTCTGGCAATCCTGGTTTTGAGTGTTGCAATTTGAAAGCATAAATAATCCTAATGAAAATTTAGTTTTTTTAAAAAAAATGACAGAAAATGCAAAAAAAAGATGACCTGAAACAATGCCCCGAAAATGTAATATAACAAAATGTCTCTGAAACCTCAAAAAATGCCCTAAAAGAAGCTCAAAAATGCAAAAAATGCCCATAAATGCTAATGTCATCAAAGTCCGAACCTGATAATGAGTAATGAACTGATAAATATGTGTACAAAAATCGACTGTGTCGCATTACTATAATAAACACTCAGATCTATCTGTATGTCTTTCTGGAACGCTTGACGTCACAGCAACATCTGCATTGTTGCGCCATCATTTATCGATCAAGTCGTGTGTGCTCTCGCAATGTCAGAATGATTGCCTGCTATGTAATAGCATGTGATCCCTTTTCAAGGTGATCGTGTGCTAATTTAAAAACATTGGATTATTAATGACTCGAGTTCTGTTTTTCTGATCTACAAAATTCGAATTGAATTCTTAATATCACAGCAAGTTGAGTTTGCAGCCGATCACATTGAGATGTCAAGGTGATCACCTGCTAATTTAAAAACATTGGATTATCAATGACTCGAGTTGTATTTATCCGACCTACAAAATTTGAAGTAAAATCTTAATATCACAGGAAGTTGCGTTTATATATTAATTTAATTTAGCACAATTCAAATATTAATTTGTACACTTTAATTATTTTTTACTTTTTTAATTTAACTAATTTTCTGAGTTTAGTGCTGATTATATTGTACATTTTGCAAACTATCGATCTATTTAAATGCTCTAATCTATAATAAAAACTGAAATCTTGAGATGTCAAAGTGAGCAAAATTGCATCTAAAAACAGATGTCTCCCCAACTGCACATTGTCAATAATTTAGGTAGTTCCTATTTGTAATGCCATATTTGTAGAAAAACCTTTGGTATAAAGTTTCAAACTAACCGTCAAATAGGACAGTTTAAAACCAGCCGTAAACGGAATAACAAGTGTGTCAGAGAAAAAGTCATTAAAGTTTTCACTATATTTCCTTACAAAAAGTCACTGTCTATTTGATTTATTTTCAATCTGCTTCTATTAAAAATTTCACCCTGTCTTAGGACAGGCAACATCCCCTATATATTAATATTTATTTAAAGCTTAAAAACAACCATCCTAGAATGGGATATGGGCTAGTCTTGTAAATAATTATGTTCAATCAGCACATAAATTCAAATCTATCAGAATTATGCACCATAATTGAAGAATTTATGTGCTGCTTGAATGTAATTGCTTTGAATATGTACCCATGATTTCTGAGGAAATATTTCTTCCTCAAATTATGTATGTATATATATATACACTGCTGGCCACCCAAAAGGCATCCGATTGGCCTGAAATTTGCAGCATGCATCGCCCGCGAGAAGACATGCAAACGATTAGCATTGCAGGGCATATGCAAATCATGTGCGCCCGGCACGCCACTGAAAAGCACTATAAAAAGGATGCACAGAAGGCGGGGTGTAAGTAGTGGAAGTGTGTTGTGCTGCTAGACCTGTGCGTGGGAAGCTTCCTGACGACTCATCGAAGAATACGGCAGTCATTCCAGCACGTTTCGAGTTTGACAGAGGGCAAATAGTGGCTTATCGCGACAGCGGTTTATCATACCGAGACATCAGCGCCTGTGTGGGATGACATCCAGCCACAGTGAGGCGAGTATGGATTCGGTGGGTGCAGGAGGGACGGACAGACCGACATGAGCGATTGCTGCAGATGTGGCACACCACCGAACGAGAGGACCGGCATGTTGTGTGGTGTGTATTCACGGCTCGCACCGCCACATCATGAACGTTAGCGCAGGAATTAGGGTGTGTTGCGCAACAACCTGTGTCAACACGTACCATTCGACGTCGTCTGCAGGAGCTGGGACTTGTCGCACGGCGACCATTGCTCCGATTACCATTGACGTTACACCACTGGCGAGTGTGGCAACAGTGGGCCGTTGAACGCTGCACCTGGACTACGGAATGGAACGACTTTGTCTTCTCCGATGAATCCCACTTCTGCCTGCAATACCACGATGGTCGGATCCGCGTGTGGCAGCACTGCGGCGAGAGACTGTATGATGCCTGCATTATGCATCGCCATACCGGTCTGTCGCCTGGCATTATGGTTTGGGGCGCAATTGGATATGACACCCGCACTCCTCTAGCATGCATCGCCGGTACACTCAACAGCCACCGCTACATCTCCGACGTTTTGGAACCTGTAGTCCTCCCTTACCTGCAGGACCTGCCAGTGGCCACGTTTCAACAGGACAATGCGCGCCCATATGTGGCACACATCGTGCAACAATTATTCATGGCCCACCAGGTGTCACTGCTGCCGTGGCCCACCTGTTCTCCCGATATGTCGCCCATTGAACACGCCTGGTCGCTGATCGACAACCGAGTGGCCTGGCAAGCACCACCCGCGGCTGCGCCTGATGAACTGTGGCAACGTGTGGAAGCAGCCTGGACCGACAATCCCCAAGCCCACGTCTAAAGCCTCTTTTGTTCGATGCTGCGGCATGTAGTGGCCGTTATTGCTAGCAATGGGGGCCACACGAACTATTGATGTCTGCGTGTTTCACAAGTCGCACGGGCCTGTAAGCTCAATCGTTTCATCTTTCTATCTGTTGTTATGTGTCCAGTAAATCTGGCTTTGCTATCTTGTGTCCTTCCTGGTGTTGCATTTTGGGTGGTCAGCAGTGTATATATATATCTTGAAAATATTTGGTATGCCTTATACTTCTGTGGTATTGAATTATTTTTTACAAAGTGTATATTGTACAAATAAAAGTGTTTTTTTTTATTTTTTAAATTTTTGTTTTGTTGATTCCTTCAAGTTTTTGTATTTTTTGCATTCTTGTAATAAAAACTTGAAATGCTGTAGTTCTAACTGATGAATAATTTTGTTAGGTAGCAACAAGTGCTATACCTGATGATCCTGGAAAAGATCCTCATTTTAAAGAAAAAGATATTGATATGATGAAAGCTGAGAAGGACAAAGTAAGAGTTTCATTCACTTATGATTTAACACATTTTAAAGCTTGCAATTTGAGTTGCTATCAGTGACTTAACTGCAAAATTATAAAAAAGGTTCCACCTACTTCTGCTCTATGTGCAAAATTTTCCTAACTTGTAAAAATATTGATTTCATTAAAAGACCTTATATTTTTATAGATAGGTTGATTATAGATTTTCAAATAAAATCTTTCTTCTGCCTTTTTGCATTGACAAAGTCTCGAATTAAATCTTTGTTATTTAATTGATCTGCCCCTTGAGCATGAGTGGCAATTAGTGAAAGATATTTCAGTTATTCCTGAAGCATTGCATTTTGCAAATAATTTTCGACAGTTTTTTAGCTTCTGAATGATCTTTCAGAAGTAGCTCACTGTAACAGGTAGCATTAGATATTTAATAAGTACTGTGGAGATGTCCAAATAACTACATGACAAATTGTTAGACTTTATTATTAACACTTCTGCAACTCCCTCTACTGAATTTATTGGTTTAATTTCTTCTTTTATAAAGCAGTTTGAAACTCTTTGCAAAAGTTAAATGGAGAAATTGTTACTTAGATATTTTCTCATATTGTTTTTGCAAATTGATTGCATATTTTAAAACATCACTTTCTGTTACTGTAAACAGGTTTGGAGGCACCAAAAATGCACACTTATTGGCAATTTTTTGCATACCAATAAAATCTTTCTCTAATTTGTGTTATACATATGTCTAAAGTTCTGTAACACACATTTACCCTGAATGCATCTTCAGCTCTTTTACATCTGTATCCAATGTTTGGCATCATCCTAATATCATCACATGCACTGCTGACACCATAGTAGATGAGCAAACTGAAAATAACTTTTCTCTTCCTATAGCTTCTAGCTTTCTGTTTGTAAACCCCTCACATCTTTCCTTTCTTTTTTTTTTTTTTTTTTTTTTCCAGTGAATTTAAGCTAAAATTTTGCACTCTTAATCCTTTCTGTGGGCACCTAAATGGTGCAGGCCCTTACACATTGCTTAATCTTCTTTTATAGTAGTTACACCATTGACTGCAATTGTATGTTTTGGAAACTTGCAATTTTTATCTTTAGGATGTTATGTCGATTCATCATTATAATATAATATAATTTGCAGTATGTTGTGAATGAAAACATTCAGTCTGAATAGCATAAAATAGGATAATGTTTCAACAATATTGAGGCATTTAAATCATTTGAATGCCTGGGCACTGGACGATCCAGCAGTTTAAAATGGGGGTTGTTGGGGTTGGTGCAGTTGTTTCTGACAGATGGCCAACATACAAAATGTTCCTCTTGTTGTACATTTTGACAGATTATTATCTTACAAATTAATTAAGAACAGCAAATATTGACATTAAATTGAGATGTTGCAAGTTTTCAACTCAAAGGTTTTTGCTAAATGATTTGTGAGCATAATTTTTGTGCTAATCTGCTTCCTCTTGGTCATCACGCCCCTGCTACTGTTTCACTGGGATTTGCGTTTTCTGATCCGTGATTATATCAAAGGAACGTGGAAGGGTCAGTGGGACCAACAGGTGGAAAATAAACTGCTTCATATCATACCAGTTCTTGGTGTCTGGAATTCATCGTGTTGCCGGAACCATAGGGAGGAAGTTTTACTCATATGTCTTCACATTGGGCATTATCGTTTCAGCCACTGCTATCTGCTGTGTGGTGACATTGCCCCTATGTGTGGGACATGTGATGCACCTTTAACTGTTGTTCATATTTTATGTCCATGTCGTCGTTTTGTTCATCAATGTTCTCGTCATTTTCTTTTACCTATTCTACCAGATGACTCAGGGTCACTGAGTCATCTGGTAGAATAGGTAAAAGAAAATGTTCTGGTTGTATCTCATAAGTTGTTATCATTTTATATTGTTTCTGTTACATTAATTATATGGTGCCTTGTGCCAGTGTTATTGTTTTATTGGCCTTTTATACCACTAGTTTTGCTTCATATTGTTATCTTTTAATGTTTGTAAATTTTAAAACATTAGACTTGGCACTCTTTGGCCCTTCGATGCCCTTGGACCACTAAACTCTAACCAACCAACAAAGAAAGTAGGTAATAATTGATGCCATGGCTATTCCTGGATTTAATACACTATAAATTTCACTAAATTATGGGTTTTACTCAGGAATAAAGGAAATTACTTACAGTCCAAATGCCATTAAAGCCTATTGTGGACTCAAAAAATTATCCCTTGTTAAATCTTCAATATTATCTCCTGAGCCAACTGAGAATTTGTTTTACAGATCTCCCTGCCTTGCTAAAAAAACTCAAAAGATCTTATAGTTAAGTTAGAAGGCCTTCCAAAACTTGACCATCCTATAATTGTAGTCTTGACATTAAATCTATGTACACTAACATAGACACGGATCGTCTTTTAGAATTCCTGGCAGAAGATTTGGCTGACAAAATACTCTTTCATAACCACAGCAAGGAAAAACTGACAGGTCTTTATGAAATTCTGATGTTTGTTTTAAAAACAACTGTTTTCAATTTGGCAGCAATTTCTACAAGCAAACTTCTGGATTGGCTATGGACTCACTGGTTGCACCATTTCTTGCAAATTACTATGTAGGAAAACTAGAAGAAAAGGTTCTGATTACTCCTTTAACCTTCAGTCTTTATGCTAGGTATATGGATGATATTATTTTCATTATAGACAACAAAAAATGTCTCTCTTCCATATGACATACTAGATTGGTTCAACTCCCTGGATGACAAATTGTGTTTCACCATTGAACTGCAAAAAGATAATCAACTCAATTTTCTGGACTTACTATTAGTCATAAAAGAAGGAAAAATTTTAAAAAGTTTATACAGGAAACCTACCAACAATAATAAAATGTTAGACTATCAGTCAAATCACCCTAATTACATAAAAACAAACTTGCCCACTCAATTTTTGGAAAAGATTAATGTTCTAAATTCTTCAGAATTGTTAAAACATGCTTAAAAGGAGGAACTGGAAAACGTTTTGGAAGATAATAATTACCCTTCTCTAGTAGTCAACAAAATTCTTAATAAAAAGAAAAGAAGCAGAAGTCAAACACTAAATTGTTTCAGTTAACTAGAAAAGTTACTTACCATGAAGGACTGTTTGAAAACCTTCAGAGGATTAGTGAGACATTTTTGATCCGACTGGCTCCAGGATTACAAAATAAAATTAGTAACTACCTTCCAAAATTAAAGCAAAAAGAAGAAAGCATCCTGTTACAGGAAGGAGTGGTCTACACCATAAAGTGTTAGTGTGGTCTCAGCTATGTGAGAGAAACAGGCAGACAACTTAAGACCAGATTAGCAGAACATAAAGCTGCAATTAGAAGTTTGACAAACAAAACAGGTTTGGACAGACATCTTCAAAGTACAGGACATAAAGTGTTTTGGGACTCTGTAGAAGTTCTGACACATCATCAGCACTTTTTCAAGAGAAAATTGTCAGAAGGACTTGAAATTGAGAGAAGAAGAGGTACAACATTAAGTGATGTAAAAGGTTGGAATTTAGCTAATGAATGGCAACACCTACTATAGTGTAGTCCTGTGGAAGGGTAGGGGTGCTACCCAAAAATGTGACTGTAAGTAATTTCCTTCATTCCTATGTAAAACCCATAATTTAGTGAAATTTATAAAGAAAGTGGGATAAGTGTATGTTTATCATATAATCTTATGCTTGCTCGAGTCATTGATAACTTGAGTCATTGATAATTCAATGTTTTCAAGTATTATTAAATTGTGCTATGTTGTTTTCAAACTGCTTGACATTGAAATTGCCCCACCCAGAAGAGGTTCTCATATTGGAATGTGAATTGATAGGTGTGTGTGCAGACAGGTGGGATATGCAAATCATTCGAGTTTGCAGTCAATCACGGGAGATGTGTGAGAGACAGAAAGGCAGACATGGGATGCCAAAAGCCATGTTGTGTCTCCTACCCCAGATTGTATGGAACAAAGTGTTGAGGGTTGTTATAGCATATCCTAGGACTAAAGATGCCTCATAGCTCTTGTCACCAATCATATCACCAGCTGGATGTATTTGTGATAGAGGAAGGAATGTAGGCCTTCATGAAGCTGGTTCATCAATTCACCAAATCCACGGCCCATGTGCATTGAAAAGCCAAAACAGTTGGACAGTGTTAGCAACAGTTGTTGCAAGAAGGTACTGGCCGCCCCGGTGGCGCAGTGGTCTAAGGCGCTGGCCTCTGATCATTCGTCCGTAAGGGGTCCGGGTTCGAATCCCGGTCGGGCATGGATGTTGTGTTTGTCTTACGGCACTGGCTCTATCCCTTCCCTGGAACCAGTGACCCTAAATTAGGGACGGGCGACTGCTTATAGCCCATTGAGTTGCTCACGGTGGTCGTTAAACCTCCAATCAAAAAAAAAAAAAAAAAAAAAAAAGAAGGTACTGCCAGTTGCCACAGTGGGACTGGTGCAGTCAGGAAGACATCGATCGGTGTGTTCATCACCAGGCAATTACGGAGATACAAGCTACTGCACAGATAATTTAGTGGTCTGTAGCTGTGACTGTGAACTTCCCAATCACAACTTAGATGGCCAACCAAAGATTGGGAGAATCAGATGTGCACTCCTAGCAGTTCAGTTGTGTCTGCTACCATTGACGGTGACATATCACCAAACTCAGCTGGAGTGGTGTAGTAGAGCAATGTAGCAACATGAATGGAACCATGCCATGTTCAGCAATGAGTCATGATTCTGCCTCACTGGAAACAGTAATGGCACTGTGTCAGTTCTGCATTGAGTTGTGATTCTGCCTTGGTGGTGAGAATTGCCAAGTATACAGCTGCCAATACGAGGCCAAAGGAGGGATCCAGCTGTTGTTCTCGAGCAGCACACTGTTTGCCAACCAGGTATCCTATGTAGATGATGTTTTGCTGCCTGGGTTTTTGCAAATCCTGGAGTCCGCTTCCCAGAAAGATAATGCTCAGCCACACAATCCCAAGCCTGCCTACAAGCAAGGCCGGTGCTACATTAGGCCAACTATACTCGGGGCAAAGCTATCCTGGCAATGAGGCCAAAGCTACGGTGACCTTTTCACTCCCAGTATTACTCCGCACTAATGGTGTGTAATTAACCTTCACTCGGAAAACTTCTCCCACAAGCCCTCAGGGCTGGCTGTCACCGTGATCCCTTACCAAACCCCTCTATTTTAACCCCCTCCCCACCGCCGCGCGCTTTGCAGACCAGTAGACAAGCAGTTTATTTCTCCCTCTCTTACCTTTTTTTTTTTTTTTTTGAGATGTTACAGAACGTGTAACGTTTCTTTCTTTCTTACTTTTAAAATGAAATTATCTTTGCTAAACACGGGAAGCAGTCTTAAGTGGCCTAATTTTGTTTTCACATATTTTTCCATTTTTTTTATGTATTTCATATATTTATACTTATTGCTTGAAGATTACCAACTGCGGGATTTAATTAAAAGTAATTTTACCATGTCATCAGTTATGCGTAAAATTTCGTTCTTTCAAAAATTTTGCCTTGATTAGATTTTTTTTTTATAACAGACATCCGTTAAATGTGTATGCATTTTTAACTACCCCGTGTTGCCATAAGTACTGGACAAGAGCCCGTCTCTGTGGTAAATGATATTTTAAGGTTCACTGTAAACTGCCACACATCTTTCAGCAACTTGGAAAATTGCTACACATTGGAAAATTGCCACATGTTTTTCATTGATGGGCCGGGCACAAATTGCTGTTCCTCCGAGGAACACTTTCAATGTGTGGCAGTTTTCCAAGTTTCCGAATTATGTGTGGCTGGGGAAGGAACTCTTTCATTTGTCTGAATTTTCATGCCGGTTCATGCGCGTTTAAGGCAACTGCGCACAAAAGTTCAAAAGGAAAAGATGGCCGTTTCTTGGCCTATATTGAGAACTGAATTGGGAACTCCAAACTAATTTCGAGAAAACGTTCTATGTAAGCCAAGCTAGAATTGCATTTTAATTTTAAGAAATAAATTGCCGATGGATCTGAGGTACTTCAGTACTAAATTCAACCTTCATTCTCGCAATGGTGCGACTTGAAACGCCAGTGAGTTCTGCCGTAAGAACTGTTAATTCATTTGATTTATTCGGCGAATGTTTTCCCATCAATTTAGTGAAAACATTCATAATGATCACCTTAGCAGAGCTTTGTAGTGGTTTCCCAGGTTTATGCGGCTGAAATACACTCGAGTGACCGGCAGATGCCATTCGAAAAAACCGAAAAGACAGAAGAGTGTTTTAAAACAACAATCAAGGAGAAACCAGTGGGAGAAACGCGAAATGCCTTCGGAAACACTTTTTTCGCCCTCATCCTTCCACTAATGACCCCCCATCCCCCACAGCAATAAATATCCCCTGGGTTGACAGCTTAACTCTGACCCAAACAAGAATGCTGTGACAGAGAACCATCAGTGACGTCACCAAAGCACGAATATCTGTATTTTTTAGAAATGCCGCTGAAACTGAGATCTGAATTTTTTAAATGCACACACACACAACGTATTGAACATCTGTGTCATTTCTAAGTGCCAGTTGAAGCTGGAGTACGAGCTTTTAGACCGGAACTATTTTATGCAGTGGGAGTATACACTCTGTAGCCTTCCTTCCAATGACAGGTTAAGTTTGCCCCGAGTATAGGCAGCTGCCTAGGGTGCAGACTTTATAGGGACACAGTATGGACCTTTGAGGAGCTCATTTTTATACACATAAATACCACAGTGGTGCCATGGAATATAAAGGATTATAAAGTCTTTAAGAAAAGATTTATCAATGACGTTTTGTATTTATTCTTTTTATATTTGTGTAATATTTCTTTTTCAAATTTAGTTATAAATCGTAGTGTGCAAAATAGCCTTGCATCTGCACTGCCTTCAAGGGATCCATATACTTTCCTAGCTGTATCTCCAGATCTATCATCCATTGAGCATGTGTGGAACATCATTGAATGACCCTTGAAAGCCTCTCCTCTGGTCCCCTGTAATGTCATTGAATTATGGCACAAGATAAATGTTATGTGTTCCTGGACAACTCAGGACACCATTGGAGGGCTCTCCATACTGTGTGTTGTGTCTGATTGCATTGCAGAACATGGTCTTGACTGCTGTCATGTGATCCTGCCATGTAGCCTGTCAAACTAATGTACTGCCTTGAAAATTAAATTGCATGTTATGCACTTCATATTATACGTCTGTGGTGACTTTTGAGCCATTTGGCTCACTCTTTCTGGGTGGGGCAATTTAGGTGTTGAGCCACGTAATTCAAACATCATTCACCAAAAAAGATACCTACCAAAGAAAATTTAACAGGAAAAAATTTATACAAGGGTGGATCGAAAAGTAACCCACACTTTTTTTTTTGTTGGCAACAATTTAATAGATACGCAAAACAAAACATATGCACAGTGAAACTACATTTCTTAGCTATTTTTCAACATAAGAATAGACATTATCGAGACATTTATCCCAGCATGGTACCAGTTTTAGTTACCTTGTTCATAAAAATCTGTTTTCTGAGCATATAGCGACCTGTGGACAACTGATTGGACTTCACCAGCCGAATCGAAGCATTGGCCACCCAGGTATCTTTTCAAGGGATCAAACAGGTGAAAGTCCAAGGGAGCCAGGTCCGGACTGTAGGGTGGGTACTGGAGCACCTCCTAGCCAAATTGTGCAATTTTTCCACGAACATATTGTGCAACATGTGGGCGAGCGTTGTCCTGAAGCAGTCGTAACATTTGCAGCATCTCTATTGGGCCTTTTGCCACAAAGGGCACGATGCAACCTTGTCAATGTGTTAGCATAGATTTTGGCATTCACAGTGGTCCCCATTAGATAAAACTCCACCAGGAAAATGCTATGCATGCCCCAGAACACCGTCATGAGGGCTTTTTGTGCAGACTGGGTTACTCTGAAATTTTTTTGGCAGCAGGGATTCGGAATGCTTCCACACTGTACTGGCCTTCTTTGTTTTGGGAATGTAGTGGTATGCCCAGGACTCAACTTCCTCACTATACCTGCCAGAAATTCATGTCCTTCTTCGTGTAATGCATCAAGTGATCCAAGGATTGATTTCATCATTCTCTGTCCCTTCTGGTGATCTGTCAAGTTTTTGGGCACCCATCATGCCCAAAAATTGTGCATGACAAAATTGCAATTTGTCATGCACAATATTGTAAGCTATACTGTATGACATGCCGAACTTCCATGCCAATATGCACAGATGAATCCACCAGTCACTCAGAATTGCCTGGCATGTGATGACGCGGTTACAGTTCGCCCGGAACGTGACGAATCGGTAAGGTTGCCACCCCTCTCTGCAAAGAAACTGCACCATCTGGATAAGTTGCTGCGGTCCAGGCAATCGCCACCGTACACTTCGACCATTTCTTCCTTGGAGTTATCCGTTTAGCCCACAAAAATCAGACTACAACACATTGCTCTTCATTCGTAAACAATCCTAACAAACGCAGCATCTTTGTGCCATCGTTCAACTGTCTTCCACTATGGCGACACCTGATCCAGCAAAACCGGTGTGTAGCGTGATATTCAAACTTGCTATCTGCCGAACTGCAACTTGCAAAGAGAAAAAAATGCTGTGCATTACTTTTCAATTGTCCCTCATAGTAGGCAAAATTGGCAATGTGGTTGTAATAATTTTATGCAAAGATGATGGAAAGCAATTAGTTTTTGCTTGTGTGTGTTGCAGGTGTTCATACGCTGTGACATGTTACACTCGTATTATACTGTTTCCTTCGCAATTTTCATGACTTTGTTTTTAAGATTGCATTTGTATTTATGTTAGAAGTACTTTATGTTTTAATGGGTTACTGCTGTAATACTGCTGTTTCTACATTTGATTTCCATTAACTATTTCCATATGTTTTTTTTTGTTTTTACCTTTAGGAACTTGAGGAGTACAAAAGGAATCAACAACACAAGAGGATTGATTGGTCATAAATTATTGCCTTATGTATATTTGTCTTGTGCTTTCATTTCAACAGCTGAAATTTTGGAGAAGTTCATTCTGTGATTCCGCAACATATCATCTAGTGATACTCGTTATATGTTGCATTGTGAACACTTTCTGCAGAATAAATGTAGTCCTTTTAAAATCCTTTTCGTTAAAATTATTGTAATGTTCCAGATATATTAAATAAGTTTTATTTTCTGTGTTAAGTTTTTTTTCATCTGAATGTTGATTTGATAACCCTGGCATTCACAATGTGTGCAAGCATGTCATCATCATCATCATCATTGTCAACCATTATCAATCCACTGCTGGACGAAGGTCTCCCCAAGTTTCCTCCACAACGGTCTGTCTTGTGCCAGTCTCCTCCATGTCACCCCTGCATACTTTCGAATTTCATCCACCCATCTCCCATGTGGTCTTCTTCTGGGTCTTTTCCTGTCCCTTGGAATCCAATCTAAAATTTCGGCTGTCCATCGATGATCTGTCCTTCTGGCAGTATGTCCAGCCCATTGCCATTTCAGGGATTTAACTCTGATCATGATGTCTTCCACTCTTGTCATTTTTCGGATCCACGAGTTCCTCTTCTTATCTCTCCTGGTTACACCAAGCATGCACCTCTCCATGCTGCTTTGAGTTGTCTGCAGCCTTTGTATGTCTCTTTTAGTTAAGGTCCACGTCTCTGCACCATACGTAAGCACTGGAAGGATGCATTGATCAAACACTTTTCTTTTAAGACATAATGGCATATTGCTCTTGAAAATTATGCTGTTTCTTCCAAAAGCTCTCCAGGCAAGTTTTGTACGCCGATTAATTTCTTCATCAATGTGACCCTCACTTGATATCTGCTGTCCAAGATAAACGTACGTGTCTGTTATCTCCAGCTTTTCTACATCAATCGATAAATCTTCATTTCTTGTAAAAGCATTGAACATCACTTTTGTCTTCTGAAAGTTCATTTTTAATCCCACTTCTTTACTCTTGTCAGCAAGTTCCTGGATCATACTCTGCAGCTCTGATGGGGTAGTTGCAAAAATGACTATGTCATCAGCAAAACGAAGGTGGGTTAGATAATCTCCATTAATCTTTATCCCCTTGTTTTCCCAGCTCAGCGACTGAAAAACACCCTCCAATGTGGCATTAAAGAGCTTCGGAGATATGGTGTCACCTTGTCTCACTCCCTTTCCAATTTTTACGTGTGTTGTATTTTCAAACAGCCGAATCTTTGCACTTGCATTTTCATAGATGTTATTAATAATATTAATGTATGCATCTTCAATACCGCAGGTTTTCAGAGCCATTGTAACTGCTGATGGTTTCACCGAATCAAAGGCTTTTTCATAATCGATAAAAGCCATGCACAATGGAAGTTCGTATTCCCTCGCTCTTTCAATTAGTTCTCTCAGTACGTGGATATGATCTATTGTGCTGTAGCCACTCCTGAATCCAGCTTGTTCTCTCGGTTGAGCCATGTCCAGTGTTACCTTCAAGCGGTGTGAAAGAACTTTAGTGAAGATTTTATAAACTACTGATAGGAGGCTGATAGGTCTGTAGTTTCCGAGATCCTCAATGTCACCTTTCTTATGTAGCAGGATCATTGTAGCGGTGTTCCAATCCTCGGGAATCTTTCCTTCATTAAGGCATCGAGTGAAAATTTGGGCGAGTACTGTTTCGATTTCTCCACTTGCTTCTTGTATGATGTCTACAGTAATTCCATCTTCTCCTGGAGCTTTTCCTCGCTTCATGTTCTTAATTAGCTCATAGTACATGCAAGCATGTACTATGAGCTAATTATTACATTTTCTATCTGTTGCTATAGTTGGAATATTTTTGCACAAAGCCCTTTTTCGTCTAGACTGACTATCAAATTTCATCCAGATTCACTATTTTGAAGAATTATGTGTTGTATTTGTGCCACATTCTTCTTTCTTTCTTAGAAATGCAAATGCATCATTTTTTCTCTGGAGTGAAACCATTTACAAGGTGACAAATTGTATGGTTTTTGATGAAACTGAATCATAGTACTATATTATTTTAAGTAGTTAAATTAACAAACAAAAGAAAAGTTTATGGAGATGTTATCCAGAAACCATATATTTGTTTTGTAGTGAGTAAAGAAGTTGTTCAAATGAGAACAGTTCGAAAATGATGCTGTTGGGTTAAGATGATCTCAAAGTCAAATTTTGTTAAATATGATCGATTGTGTTGCTTACATTTGGTAGATTGATTTTGAATACATTTAGGCTATTATGTTGCTCTTAAATATAAATCTTGACCTGACAAGTCTTTTTTTAAAGAAGTTTTGTGATTTGAAAGTAACTCACTCTGATAGAATTCCTCAGGGAGAAATGTTGCACAGATGAATTGATTCAGTGTATAGTTGATATTGGGCAACAGATTTGTAACAGGTGAGTTAAACAGATAGGCAGTCATGATGATTTAACCAATCTGGATGAGAGGCAAGTGCACAATAAGTGTGAAGCACTTGAATTGAAAAGTAAATCGTTTTAGTAGTGCACACTCGCTAATCTTTTTATTTGATTTTAAGTACAAGGGCTGATCAGTAAATAACTTCCAAACCTTTTTCGATAGATTACAGATATCCAAATAAATCAGTATTTCCCAACATCATTAGACACACTTGACTAGAGGGATTGCTTAGCACACGAGTTTCAGTAAAAATACAACACGCTGAAGAACAGATTCAAGTGAAACCGATTATCGGCCTGTACACATGGTCTCACTCAAAGGTATGTGCAATGAGTAGATTGAACAATATGATTCGTGGTACCAAAAGAAGCATTAGCAGCAATCTGATACAAAGTCACCCATCTGTCTTCTTTGTTCCAAAGCATACACATACATTATATTGACAAAAGTCACCGGACACCTAGAAGAGAAACACAACATAGCATTTATTGACATACATTAGTACATTGTCGGTTCACCTTTGGCCTTAATGCATGCACAGACCCTTCGAGACATGCTTTTCTACAAGGTTTTGGAACACTGCGACTGGTATGTGCTTCCATTCAATACATAATGCTGCTGCTAACTGTTGCTTAGTGGTAGGCCTTGGTTCCAAACTTCTTATGCGGCACTCTAATTCATACCATAGGTGCTTTATGGGATTAAGATCAGGGCTCTGTGCTGCCCAGTCCACACACGATACAGAATTATCGTCAAACCATGCAGTAACAGTCCTTGCTTTATGGCTCGGTGCATTATCCTACCGGTACCAACAAGGCTTGGTTCCATAGTATTGCCACAGAGTTGGTAGGGCATAATTGTCCAGAATATCGAGGCAGACGTGCTGGCTAACAGGCTTGTCCACGATAACCAATGGGTCGGGACCATACCACGAAAAACACCCCCACACGAGTACACTGCCAGCTCCAAACTTGACCGTAGGAACAGTACACTGTGGTAAATAGCGTTCCCCCGGCTGCCACCATACTCACACACCGCCATCAGATTGATGGATCGTGTATCTGGATTCATCACTCCATGGGACCCGTTTCCATTGATCTACGGTCCACGATAAATGTTCTTTACACCATGCTAAACGATAAGTAGCATTCCGAGTGGAGGTGAAAGGCTTATGAGCAGCCGCACGACCACGGTAACCATTGGAATAAAGTTATCTGTGAATGGTACATACCGAGGTTCCAGCATTGTTACTCACCTGTGCACTGAGGTCTTGTGCAGTACTCTGTCGATTAGCTGTAACGACTTTCCTGAGGCCTCAACTTTATCACTGATTTTCTTTGGTCTGCCGGTAAGTTTTGCTGCTTCAGGCATGCCATGTGTCTTCCACGTATTCAGCACATCTAAAGCAGTTGACTTTGGTATGTTTAAACGCCTCTTGGTTTTTCTTATGGACAACCCACTAACATAATACCTAACAATCTTTCCTTTCTCAAAGTCAGTTCTCTCCTGCCGCGACATTTTCACTCAACCTCACAGTGCGATATGATCGCGGTCAGCAGCAGGCTCGTTTTTATCCCGTTTGCAGCTCTACAGCGCATTTTAACAACGCAGGGGATCCGTTCATATTATTTTGAATGGGTGTCCAATGACTTTTATCAAATGGTGTATGCTGCAATGCTGTCTGTTGTTGAAGGTCTGTCACTGCGTTTCTCATCCAACAATGCTTTATACCCATCGCCCGTGTGTGAATTCTGAACGTCACTGACACGTTCTGAATGCTCATTACGCCGCCCCGGTAGCGCAATGGTCTAAGGCGTTGACCTCTGATCATTCGTCCGTAAGGGGTCCGGGTTCGAATCCCGCTCAGGCATGGATGTTGTGTTTGTCTTACGGCACTGGCTCTCTCCCTTCCCTGGAACCAGTGACCCTAAATTAGGGACGGGCGACTGCTTATAGCCCATTGAGTTGCTCACGGTGGTCGTTAAACCTCCAATAAAAAAAATGCTCATTACTGGAGGACCATAGACTTCTAGCAGTTGACGACGGATCTCCACTTCTCGAGTTTTCCCTGCCCAAAGAAATTTAGTTTTGCGTACCGTCGAGTGAGACCATGTTTCCAGACGGGTCATTTTCATTTGATTCTGTTTGCCAGCGTGCTATTTTTTCTTGTTCAAAGTACTGTATTAAAAATGCCCTCTAGTCAGAAGAGAGGTATCCTTTATTTTTGTCTTTTATGCTCTCCCCTCCGGCCTTTTTTTTTTTTTTTTTTTTTTGATAGGAGGTTTAACGACCACCGTGAGCAACTCAATGGGCTATAAGCAGTCGCCTGTCCCTAATTTAGGGTCACTGGTTCCAGGGAAGGGAGAGAGCCAGTGCCGTAAGACAAACACAACATCCATGCCTCACCGGGATTCGAACCCGGACCCCTTCGGACGAATGATCATAGGCCAACGCCTTAGACCACTGCGCCACCGGGGCGGCTCCCTCCGGCCTTAGCCTTTCCTTTGCTTTATGTGTTTTGAACACAGCACATTTAAGGAGGCAGGAGCTGGACAGTATTAGTGACACGTCTAGGATTTCAAATATGGGTGGATGAAGAAAAATACCCAGGAGAAAACATTCCTAAAATATGATAAGGAAGCCATAGGAACATCCCCGCTGTTTTTGTTTTTTTTTTGTTTTTTTTTATTGGAGGTTTAACGACCACCGTGAGCAACTCAATGGGCTATAAGCAGTCGCCCGTGCCTAATTTAGGACCACTGGTTCCAGGAAAGAAGCAGAGCCAGTGCCGTAAGACAGACAAAAAATATCCATGCCTCACGGGGATTCGAACCCGGACGAATGATCAGAGGCCATCGCTTAGACCACCAGGGCCCTTTAAAATTTTTCTGAGATATCTTCCGTGTCTTGGCATAGCACAAAGCTTCTCTCTTTTTTTTTTTAATTGGGGGTTTGACACCCATTGTGAAAAACTCAATGTCGCCGTCCCTAATTTAGGGCGATTGATCTCAGGTTAAGACAAACACAACATTCGTGCCTCACCGGAATTCGAACTCGGACGAATGGTCAGAAGCCAGCGTTTAGACCACTGTGTCTGTGCCACCAGCGCCGCAAAGCTTCCGAGATTGTTTTGAAGCGTTGCACTGCTGTAGTGTACAATAACTTGTAGCTACTTGTTCTTAACAGAAAACCGTATACTCCTTATTGTTTCTCTTCTTTATTTCCTAGCAGGGCGATTTGTTCCCCCATATATAATATACATTTCCCCTTCACTAGTGACTCAGTTGGTTAAGAACGATCGTACTAAATCTTGTTGCCGCCCCGATGGCGCAGTGGTCTAAGCGACTGCCTTTGATCATTCGTCCGATAGGGGTCCGGGTTCGAATCCCGGTGAGGCACGGATGTTGTGTTTGTCTTACGGCACTGGCTCTTTCCCTTCCCTGAAACCAGTGACCCCAAATTAGGGACGGGCGACTGCTTATGGCCCATTGAGTTGCTCACGGTGGTCGTTAAACCTCCAATCCAAAAAAAAAAAAAAATCTTGTTAGGGATCCCAGACTGATTGAGCTGACACTGAAAAAATGTAGGTAGGCATTACGCCGCATTAGTTCCATCTGATTCGCTGTTCAAAGCCATTAAAGGATAGCGCAGACTGGCAAAGAGCATATTACTTCCAGTATACATATTATTTTTAATGGAGGTTTAATGACCACCGCGAGCAGTAAGAAAAAACACAACATCCATGCCTTACCGGGATTCGAACCCGGACCCATCTCTGACGAATGATCAGAAGCCATCGCTTAGACCACTGCGCCACCGGGCGCCATAAACATTAAAACCCGCTATTGTAGGGAGTAGCTAATGTGTTTGCGCGTTCGTACTTTTTTTTTTTATTGGAGGTTTGACGACTACCTTGGCAACTCAATGGGCTATAAGCAGTCGTCCGCCCTTAATTTAGTGTCACTGGTTCCAGGGAAGGGACAGAGCCAGCGCCGTAATACAAACACAACATCCATGCCTCATCGGGATTCGAACCTGCACGAATGATCAGAAGCCATTGCTTAGACCACTGCGCCACCGGGGAGGCCGTTCGTACTTCAGTTTTAAATTTTTAAGATTTTGGTATTCAAGTAATGTAATGGTAGATTATTTATTAGCAGTTTTCATTTCTTGAAAATGAAAACTACTAATAAATAAGTGTGTTATAGATTTACAAAAGTCCAACTCTGTGTTGTTTGGAGGTTTAATGACCACCGAGATCAGTTCAATGGGGCGCAGTGGTCACCCGTCCGAGATGGGTCTGGGTTTGAATCTTGGTGAGGCATGGATGTTGTGTTTGTCTTCCGACACTAGCTCTCTTCTTTCGCTAGAACCAGTGATCTTAAATTAGGGACGCGCCAATGCTTATAGCCCACTGAATTGCTCACGGCGGTCGTTAAACTCCCTAATCGAAAAAAAAAAAAAATAAACTCAACGAGCTATCGACAGTCGCCCGTTTTTAATTTAGGCCACTGATTCCAGGAAAGGGAGAGAGCCAGTACCATAAGACAAACACAACATCCATGACTCACCGTGATTCGAACCCAGACCCAACCGGACGATTGGTTATAAACCAGCTCTTAGACCACTGCGGCGGCTCTCTTTGTGTATGTCTTCCGATGGCCTGGTATTCAGGCAATGCCGTTTTAAAGGGTGGGCCAGCGGCGCCGGTGACCAGGGCCTCAAATGTGTTATGGATTTACAAAAAGTCCAACTCTTTCAACACTCATCAGCAGTTTTTATTATTATTATTATTATTATTTAACGAAAAAAAGAAACACCAATGCAGAAAGTTAGAAGTTGTTCCGCCTTGTTTTTCAAACCTTTCCCGTAGCTTTTATTTCCCGAGCAAGGATGGAAGTTAGGATGGATCTTTTGTGACAAAACAAAGAAAGCTGACCTCCCTTCCAGTCCCGAGTGGGGGTGATACAGATTTGATAAAACAATTAAATGAAAATTCTGAACGAAAGTAAAAATGTGTAATTCGTAAACATGTGTAATAGAAAACAAACTGGCGTATCAGCATGTATCCTAAGAACAGTTCTAAAGAAATGTCGTGACCGCATGGATTTTACTTTTGACTGACGGGGCAAGTGTTTCGTTTTATCTTGTTTTTGGCATACATCTCTAGAATTCCGAATGTAATGCAACTAGTACACTTCCATAAGCGCATATCCAAGTGTTTATGTTCTCACAGGATAATTGTTGATTTTTAAAACGCAAATTATTCCCGACTTCAGATGATTCATTTTCAAAAAAATTTGAGGGCCAAATATCATTCAGTGATTTAGATGGAAAATTACGTGAGAATTAACTCATGTTCATGTAAGCAAGGCATTTTTTTTTCCTCTCCTTCCACGCATACATCGCATTTTTTCCGAATCACTTTTTCCATTTAAACACAAGGGTGGACCGAAAAAAACTTTTTTTTTAATTTGCATATCGCCTAGTGCGGAAAAGTTGCCGTTTGGGTCAACAAGAATAACAAAATAATTTTTTGTGAAATTGACCAATATCTTACGTCTCCGCACGGCACACTAAATTCGTGTTTTTCCTACCGCATTGGGCCGTAAGCAAAAACGGATGGAATTTTTTGTAATTGAAATCGGGTAACCCCTAGCGCAGAAAAGTGTCCTTTACTGTTCCCAATAACAGTGGAAATAAAGTTTTGAAGTTGATCAATATGCTATGTCTCCACACTGCAAGCGAAGTTCACGATTTCCTTCCCACATTTGCCTCGTAGTCCTAGGCTAGGTCTCTACCTAGCCTAGGACTACAACATGCATCTTGGCATGTAGCGCATCGGAAAAATCCGTAGGAAATTGCACTGTTTTGAGTGCACCATGCGTGTGCATGTGTAGTACACTCAATTTGCTTAGCAATGTGTAACGTGTAGCTTTTCGCGTGCTTCAAATGTCACATATGGAAACAACCCAGAACTCACCACGAGGAGGTGGCTACACTTCGAGTTCCGCCCACCCTCCCTGTAGCTCAGAATTTTGTTCTGCACTGCTGGCCAACCAAAATGCAACACCAAGAAGGAAGCATCCGATTGGCCTGAAATTCGCAGCATGCGTCGCCCGCAAGAGGACATGCAAACGATTAGCATTGCAGGGCACATGCAAATCATCTGCGCCCGGCACGCTACGGAGAAACACTATAAGAAGGGTGCACAGAAGGCGGGGTGTAAGTAGTGAAAGTGTCTTGTGCTGCCGGAGCTGTTTGTGGGAAGCTTCCTGATGCCTCGTCGCAGAATACGGCAATCATTCCAGCACGTTTTGGAGTTCCACAGAGGACGAATAGTGGCTTATCGCGACAGCGGTTTATCGTACCGAGACATCGGCGCCCGTGTGGGACGACATCCAGCCACAGTGAGGCGAGTATGGATTCGGTGGGTAAAGGAGGGACGGACTGACGTGAGCGATTGCCGCAGCTGCGGCACACCACCGTACGAGAGGACCGGCATGTAGTGCGGCGAGAATTGATTTCTCGCGCCGCCACATCACGAACGTTAGCGCAGGAAGTAGGGTGTATTGCGCAACAACCTGTTTCAGCACGTACCGTTCGACGTCGTCTGCAAGAGCGGGGACTTGTCGCACGGCGCCCATTGCTCCGATTACCATTGACGTTACACCACCGGTGAGTGCGGCGACAGTGAGCCGTTGAACGCCGCACCTGGACTACGGTATAGGAAAAACATTGTCTTCTCCAACGAATCCCGCTTCTGCCTGCAACACCACGATGGTAGGATCCGCGTGTGGTGGCACCGCAGCGAGAGACTGTATGACGCCTGCATTATGCATCGCCATACCGGTCCGTCGCCTGGCGTTATGGTTTGGGGCCCAATAAGATATGACACCCGCACCCTCTGGTACGCATCGCCGGTACACTCAACAGCCACCACTACATCTCCGACGTTTTGGCGGCTGTAGTCCTCCCTTACCTGCAGGACCTGCTAGCGGCCACGTTTCAACAGGACAATGCACGCACACACGTGGCACGCATCGTGCAACAATTCTTCACGGCCCACCAGGTGTAATTGCTGCCGTGGCCAGCTTGTTCTCCCGATATATCGCACATCGAATATGTCTGGTCGCTGATCGGGAACCGAGTGGCCCGGCAAGCACCACCCGCGGCTACGCCTGATGAACTGTGGCAACGTGTGGAAGCAGCCTGGACCGACATACCCCAAGCCCACATCCAAATCCTCTTTCGTTCGATGCCGCGGCGTGTAGCGGCCGGCATCGAACAGCCATGGGGCCACACGAACTATTGATGTCTGCGTGTTCCGCAAGTCGCACGGGCTTGTAAGCTCAATCGTTTCATCTTTGTATCTGTTATTATGTGTCCAATAAATCTGACTTTGCTATCTCGTGTCCTTCTTGGTGTTGCATTTTCGGTGGCCAGCAGTGTACATGGTATATCTTGTTCGGTAATCCGCTTTACTCGAAAAATGTGGCATTAAATGCCGTGATGCAATTCCCAGCAAAAACACAATTGCTGGGAAACAGCTGGCAGGGATGGGTCACTGCTGGCTGAAATCTGCCGCTCACGGACCGGGAGCGGACCGTTGGTGGCAGCGCTATCAGTTGGCGAGCCATTGATGGCCCTGCAGCATCGCCGTGAATTGTGGGCCTCCGAGCAAGTGCCGTTAGTGGCCCGTTGCTGGCAACCCATGCAACCCCAACAGCAGGTGGAAGCAACGATACTGCGCATGCGCAGAAGCAACACTTGTTGTGTCTCTCATACCAGTTAGTTGAAGCATATCCTACGTAATAGAAGATGCCTGTCGTTTTCACGAATTTCCTTTGTCCAGGCGCGGGACAAAACTCCGCGGAAACGGACGCCAGATGGCAGTACTGATCCTCAGAAGCAGAATCGACGGTCGCAGCGGAGAACGGTAAACTTTACGCTTCTAGGTTATGTTACTAAAAACGTAGGCTGTGCTTAAGTATTTATATTCAATAAGAAGAAAAAATCTCATGCACATTTTCTTGGTTTGTCGATCGACAAACAAAACTGAAAAAGTTAATTTTCGAAATAAAATTGACTGCGGGTTGAGATACGATCGTCATTAAAAACTTAATTTCTTAAAACGACAGGAGTGGGCATCGCCGGCGATTGAGTTAAACCCCTTAAAATGACCATGCTTTAAGTGTTTTTATATGATGTTTTATTGAAGTGGGATATATATATATATATATATATTCTATAAAGAAGATACCTAAGCAAAAAAAATACATATATAATTTTGACTCACACCTAGTACAACATAGAAAAGGTTATGTATCTACCTGTGTGAGTAAAAGGAGAAAAGATAAAAAAATAAAATAAAACAACTGAATGTAGAAGGTGTCGAGAATACTGAGCCTTGGCTTTATCAAGGACCAGCAAAAACTCTGCATTTTCTCACTTCCACAAAGACCTAGTTGGAAATGGGTTTCTGCAAGGCCATAGATGCAAGTAACATTCCCACCTAAAATAGTTTAAAATATATATATATAAGTCATGTCCTCCGTAGAGTAGCATGACCTAGCACTAGTTAACAATTTCGCTTGCATCCATTAACCTTCATGGCCCGACCCATGCTCTTCATCTGTTACTATTAAACAGAGAGAAGAAGATTAAAGAGAACTCAAGCTGTGAGAGTGACATAATGAATAGAAATGATTTTCAGCTATAACGAAATTCCAAGTTCGTTTGAGAGAGAATTTAAACCTGAAAAACAATGCAAAAGAAAACCAAATTTTACATTGCAATTGAAAAAGGAATTGTTAATTTATAACGAACAGATTTTTGAAAGAAAACTTGAGTCTAAAACCCCCTACTCTACAACTTATTAAATATCTACACTGGAATAATAACATTTCTACCAAAGTAATTGAGAATGTACTAATTTCTCAGGTCCTAAGAATTTCAAGAATTTGCAGCAACAATTTGGATTTCAATTACCACATTAATATACTATTAGAAAGTTTTCTAGAGAACGAAATTCCTTCTTCTTTCATCAAAAGAACTTTAAGAAAAATTATTCTGAATAATAGAGTAAGGTTGGCAGATCTGCTTTAATTTTCTACACAGTTAATAATATGATTCTGACCAATCAAAGCCGTAAGGAAGTTGGCTAGAGGATGCTTATTAACTACCTAAAGGAACCTTAGTGCTATGGATATGACGGTCCTATTAAAACAAAAAAAATTAAATAATATAAACAATATCACAAAAAAAAAGCTTAAAAATCTGTTTATAAAAGAAAATAAAAACAAATAAAAAAGAAAACTAGTTATTCATCACTAGGATAGCTATACTAAAAATAGTAAAACCAACATTAAAATTAATAAGATTCTGATTAATCTATAGAAGCTCACTAAGGTGATTTAATACATGCAAAGATTATTAAATAAACTGCTCGTGTATTTTATAATATTTCTCATGTATTCTGGAGAGTTAATTCTGCTCATTATGATCATACAGATCCACAGTCTTAAGTTTATATATTTTTTTCTCTGGTTAAAATCTCCGCGCGTTGGTTTCTTGCTGTATGAGGAGGCCATCAGCCCCACCCTCACTGCCCCCCAGCGTCTAGGGAGTGGCGGAAGGGGTCAGCCATGTTCTCCTCTTGTGAGGAGAAAAGTTTTTGTCACACAAGAGGTAAGCTCTCTTTCTTGTTTTTGGGTTCTAGGTTTTATAAGTTCAATGTTTGTACTTTATGTACCTTTTCTCTGTCGTTTTTTAGCTTTTCAGCTTTGGTTTGTCTGTTAACATTTATGCGGGTTTTAACTCTTACTTTTCTTTGTAACTTTGAGCGTCTTTTGGGGTACCTAGGAACAGAAGAAGGCTAAGCTTGTTCCTTTTCTATGCGCTGTCTATGCGCTGTTTTTTCAAAGTAGTTAAGTTCTTAATAACTAATTAATTAAGCACTTAAAGCACTGCTGAAATACTTTGTACATATTGCAACTAACTGTTTAAGGTATATAACTTTCACAAAGTTTTCTTTAGTTAATTATTATCTTTAACTTATTCTCGTTTTCGTGCTGTCATAAGTTGTAGAGTAGGGGGTTTTAGACTCAAGTTTTCTTTCAAAAATCTGTTCGTTATAAATTAACATTTCCTTTTTTCAATTGCAATGTAAAATTTGGTTTTCTTTTGCATTGTTTTTCAGGTTTAAATTCTCTCTCAAACGAACTTGGAATTTCGTTATAGCTGAAAATCATTTCTATTCATTATGTCACTCTCACAGCTTGAGTTCTCTTTAATCTTCTTCTCTCTGTTTAATAGTAACAGATGAAGAGCATGGGTCGGGCCATGAAGGTTAATGGATGCAAGCGAAATTGTTAACTAGTGCTAGGTCATGCTACTCTACGGAGGACATGACTTATATATATATTTTTTAAACTATTTTAGGTGGGAATGTTACTTGCATCTATGGCCTTGCAGAAACCCATTTCCAACTAGGTCTTTGTGGAAGTGAGAAAATGCAGAGTTTTTGCTGGTCCTTGATAAAGCCAAGGCTCAGTATTCTCGACACCTTCTACATTCAGTTGTTTTATTTTATTTTTTTATCTTTTCTCCTTTTACTCACACAGGTAGATACATAACCTTTTCTATGTTGTACTAGGTGTGAGTCAAAATTATATATGTATTTTTTTTTTGCTTAGGTATCTTCTTTATAGAATGTGAATTCTGAATTTTCAAAACTGCTGCGTTGCGCGTTTTGATTTTCAGGTTATTTTGCACCCTTCGTTTTAAATTCTAAAATTTTTTCCTTAGTCTTCAGTTTTGCTCTTAAGTAACTAATTTCAATTTATTATTTAGCAGCTCATGCGCAAATTCTAGTTGAAATGTTTTATTATTATTATTATTATTTTTTTTTTTTTTTTTTTATTACTATTTTTTTCACTTGAGGTTTTTTTTTTTTTTTTTTTTTTCATTTTCTAATTTTTCTTTTTAGTATGTTTTGGATGCAGCTTTTTGGAGTGTAGTTTATACTCGAGTTTGGTCTTTTCTTGGACTGCTTATTTCTAAAAAGTTTTTCCTAGTTGGTTTGCTCAGAATTTGTATGTTTTGGCCCAAGTGGAGTTCTAAGGACGATGAAAGGATTGGAGGTCAGCTCAGATATTTTAAGTCCTCCCGCTCGGTTAGGCTAGCACCCTTTCCCATAGTGTATGAACTCGCTGGCAAAGGTAATCTAAAGTTATGAAATGACAAAACGTTGTTTGACATGTAAATCTGCAGATCCTAACCTGTACTCTTCTGTTGAGGATAATTGCTCCAACAAGTTTTGCAAAGCCTACAATACCATCTATAAGCTCACCTGTACTGTCTGCAACCTTAGCTATATTGGCCAAAGTAAAAATCCTCTTCATCTTAGGATTAATGGTCACAGGTCTCTAGTAAAACAAGTTCTCTAATTCAGGAGTGAACCCCTCCACAAACGCCAACCAGTACTCTACCTTTGAATTAGAGCATTTCCATACTCATGGTTTTGACAAAGTGAAAATAGAGGTACTACATATTATTCCTGACCTCTATGCTCGGCTAGAAACTGAATCCCTTGAAATTTTGCAGCATCAGTCTCTTTATCCCTATGGCCTTAATTCCACTCTATCTGACAATAAGCATAATCAGCATAAATTTTCAATTCGTGAACTCTTCTTTCTTGTTAATAATAAGAGCTGCTCTAGAGGTAATAGAGGACAGAGGTTATTTCTGCACATCAAGCAAAGTTGATTTTGCTAACTTGCTAAAAACTCTGGAAAGCTTTAAAACTGGCACTAATTTTGTTAAAAATACTTACAAAATTCTCAAGTCCTTCAAGCACTCTGTCCTTAAATGTTTTTTCAAATTCTGGAATGAAACTGCTGACCATGTTGATAAGCATGTTTTTGCTTTGGTTCTGGACATTCTTAAACATATTCTTAAAGATAAAATTTCTCTTAAAGAATTTTCCAGTAATTTTGTTACCATCAGGTTCCTAAATAAAGCCTACGATAATCTCAATGTAAGGAAGCTGTTCTACAATAATGCAATTTTTTTTTCCCATCCACAGGCACCAGTCTATTGTAAGTTTTAAATATGTTAAGACCTTAGGGTCAATAGTTAAAAACTACAAACTTAACTCTTCGAGCTACATTCCTGTAATTACTACTTGTTCTTGTGATGAACATAAAGAAACAGTTCACTATGATAAGAATTACAACCATATTATCACCGGAAACTTGAGTTATGTTGAAAATGAAAAGCTTAGGAATTTATTAGAGTATGGCTCTAAATTCAGACCTTCCTTCACAATTTCCAAAGAAAGGATTCTTGAGAGCTTCACTCAAGATGTAAATAAGTACATCGTAAAAACCAGTTTAACGTACAATCAGCCTATTGAGGCCTTTGCAGAATGGAAATATAATATAATCAATAGCTTCACCGGTGAGTTGGCAGGTTTGGACTTTTGTTTCGACAGAAATCTCTTTTTCTCTGGAGAAGCTAAAAGGTCACTCTCCAAACTACAAGACCAATTTATTTTTACCACTACGGATAAAGCTAGCAATAATTTTGCAATTATCTGTAAGAAGTTCTATTTTGAATTGTTAACTATGGAACTCAATAATAGAGTAACATACGAGCCCGTAAGTTATTCTACCAAGCAGTTAGAAAATCGGTTTAAGGCATTCTTCAAGAAACTTAAAATTCCACAAACTAGAAGATATGGGCCTGAATTTCCATTTCTTTTTGCAACGGTTAAGTTTCATAAGGATCCTGTGAAGTTCAGGTTCATAGCTAGTGGAGTAAGGAGTCATAAAAAGAAAATAGATCTTGCTTTTGAAGATGTCTTAAAGAAGGTTTTGAAACACATTAGAAACTGTTCTAACTTGATGTACAGAGATTTTTGGATAATTAATAATAATACAGAAGTAATTTCTACTATACTCAAAGTTTGTCCCCTAGATATTAATAGTTATGATTTTGAAAACCTGTATACTAATCTGCCTCTATCAGATATAATCACTACCTTTAAAGAGCTGTATGCAGAATTTAAACTTAACCAATTTGTTGATGTAGGAACTTGGAACTCTTATCTCAATTGCTGCATAAAAAATAACCATATCTTATATAATAATACACTCTATAAGCAAGTGAACGGTATTCCAATGGGAACATCAACGTCCACAAATATCGCTAATCTATTCCTGTTCTTTAAGGAATATAAATTCATTAAAAATCACCCCACCTGCTCAGATAACTACCTTTACACTTTTAGATATATTGATGATCTGCTGTGTATCAATAATTCAGAAGTTATAGAGAGTGATTTTGATAATATCTATCCTAGCTCTCTTAACTTATGTAAAACCAACCACAGTAATCAGGAACTTGAGTTCCTAGACTTAAGCATTAAGCTCAACAGAGGTAACCCATCTATTAGCCTCTTTGATAAAAGAGTTAATTTTCCTTTCAAAGTAATTAAATATCTACACTGGAATAATAACATTTCAACCAAAGTAATTGAGAATGTACTAATTTCTCAGGTCCTAAGAATTTCAAGAATTTGCAGCAACAATTTGGATTTCAATTACCACATTAATATACTATTAGAAAGTTTTCTAGAGAACGAAATTCCTTCTTCTTTCATCAAAAGAACTTTAAGAAAAATTATTCTGAATAATAGAGTAAGGTTGGCAGATCTGCTTTAATTTTCTACACAGTTAATAATATGATTCTGACCAATCAAAGCCGTAAGGAAGTTGGCTAGAGGATGCTTATTAACTACCTAAAGGAACCTTAGTGCTATGGATATGACGGTCCTATTAAAACAAAAAAAATTAAATAATATAAACAAAATCACAAAAAAAAGCTTAAAAATCTGTTTATAAAAGAAAATAAAAACAAATAAAAAAGAAAACTAGTTATTCATCACTAGGATAGCTATACTAAAAATAGTAAAACCAACATTAAAATTAATAAGATTCTGATTAATCTATAGAAGCTCACTAAGGTGATTTAATACATGCAAAGATTATTAAATAAACTGCTCGTGTATTTTATAATATTTCTCATGTATTCTGGAGAGTTAATTCTGCTCATTATGATCATACAGATCCACAGTCTTAAGTTTATATATTTTTTTCTCTGGTTAAAATCTCCGCGCGTTGGTTTCTTGCTGTATGAGGAGGCCATCAGCCCCACCCTCACTGCCCCCCAGCGTCTAGGGAGTGGCGGAAGGGGTCAGCCATGTTCTCCTCTTGTGAGGAGAAAAGTTTTTGTCACACAAGAGGTAAGCTCTCTTTCTTGTTTTTGGGTTCTAGGTTTTATAAGTTCAATGTTTGTACTTTATGTACCTTTTCTCTGTCGTTTTTTAGCTTTTCAGCTTTGGTTTGTCTGTTAACATTTATGCGGGTTTTAACTCTTACTTTTCTTTGTAACTTTGAGCGTCTTTTGGGGTACCTAGGAACAGAAGAAGGCTAAGCTTGTTCCTTTTCTATGCGCTGTCTATGCGCTGTTTTTTCAAAGTAGTTAAGTTCTTAATAACTAATTAATTATGCACTTAAAGCACTGCTGAAATACTTTGTACATATTGCAACTAACTGTTTAAGGTATATAACTTTCACAAAGTTTTCTTTAGTTAATTATTATCTTTAACTTATTCTCGTTTTCGTGCTGTCATAAGTTGTAGAGTAGGGGGTTTTAGACTCAAGTTTTCTTTCAAAAAATCTGTTCGTTATAAATTAACAATTCCTTTTTCAATTGCAATGTAAAATTTGGTTTTCTTTTGCATTGTTTTTCAGGTTTAAATTCTCTCTCAAACGAACTTGGAATTTCGTTATAGCTGAAAATCATTTCTATTCATTATGTCACTCTCACAGCTTGAGTTCTCTTTAATCTTCTTCTCTCTGTTTAATAGTAACAGATGAAGAGCATGGGTCGGGCCATGAAGGTTAATGGATGCAAGCGAAATTGTTAACTAGTGCTAGGTCATGCTACTCTACGGAGGACATGACTTATATATATATATTTTAAACTATTTTAGGTGGGAATGTTACTTGCGTCTATGGCCTTGCAGAAACCCATTTCCAACTAGGTCTTTGTGGAAGTGAGAAAATGCAGAGTTTTTGCTGGTCCTTGATAAAGCCAAGGCTCAGTATTCTCGACACCTTCTACATTCAGTTGTTTTATTTTATTTTTTTATCTTTTTCTCCTTTTACTCACACAGGTAGATACATAACCTTTTCTATGTTGTACTAGGTGTGAGTCAAAATTATATATGTATTTTTTTTGCTTAGGTATCTTCTTTATAGAATGTGAATTCTGAATTTTCAAAACTGCTGCGTTGCGCGTTTTGATTTTCAGGTTATTTTGCACCCTTCGTTTTAAATTCTAAAATTTTTTCCTTAGTCTTCAGTTTTGCTCTTAAGTATATATATATATATATATATATATAACATCCATTTGCTGTTCAAGACGTTTTTAATATTTTTTTTATTTTATAGAAGGATTTAGGGGATGCTTTCTTTTCCTTTTGATTTATTGTTCATTGTTATTTTTATTTGGGGTGTCTTTGGGACGTAATTACAGCCTCCAAACACAATAGCGACCCCGTTGTAAATACCTGAGCATTAAGAAATCAAAATAAAAAAAACAATTTTGAAATTTCGCGACCAAAATATTTCAAAATAAAAATAACAGCAAAGAAGTATTTCACAAGAAAATTCAAAATTTGACATTTTTGTATTGTTTTTGGGGAGGGGGGAGGGTTGCCATTTGTAGTAAACATGGCAGGGGAAGTTCATTCTGTAAATGGGATTACGAAAAAATTTTATTTTACATTTTAGTTAAATGTATTTGAAAAATATTTCTAAAAGTGAAAGTTTTTCAAATGATATTTTATAGCTAAATATGAAAAGATTGTGGTGAACCTTTCCATATTTACTACACTGGATTTTGTATTAGTAAAGAAGTAACCTGTGTCAGCCAACGCGCGTCCAAGAGAGATGCCTTGAAGCTATGAAGCTGATACAATAATTTGAAAATGCAGCACCAAAGTAAAATTGTTTCTACATAAACCACGGAGGCGTTAATTTAGCGGCTGAAAAATATCTAAAAAAATAAGAACACCTTCAAAGTGAGCTAAAATGGGTATTAATTGTGCATAATACATGGAAAATTGTATGGTGCCCTTTTAATTCCAGTGTTTATTGGGAAAATCAGAATTCTGACAAATCCTTAAGGAATCATTATTAAACAATTTTTATACTGTACACTGCAAAGAAAATACTTCCCTTACAAAAGGTTTGATTACGTAATTGCACCCTTCTGATCGCTACCTTTTAAGCATTTGAATTCCTAATTTGTCTGACTAAATCATAAGAGCCACTTGTTTTAGGAAAATTTTATTTGCATTCTACGCATTATATATATTTAATTGACAATCTCGACACTAAATGTGTGTGAGAACATATTGCTAAGTATGATTGCGGACAAACGCACCCATGTTACAGCTCTTGGATAGAGAAGAATAAGGAAAGCTAGACAACAACAAATGAATGATGTCATAAGAGAATGCGAAGTGCCGCAATTAAATTTGGATGCTAATGAATTTTATGAGATAATTGATTGGACTAAAACGCGTCTTACCGCACCACCCCTGACAAAGCACATCTCAGACGAAGATCTGGATCGACTAATCGCAACTTCTGCCGCAGCTGGCGAAAAAATAACCAAGTTTCCTGCCACACGCAAGCTGTGGAACGTTGCGGGAAACTGGTGACCGAAGCAGCTGCCTCAGAGTGTGGATTTGAAGCTAGAGATTTGTTCATAAGAGCAACAATTGCATCACGGCATTTAATGCCATATTTTTCGAGTAAAGCGGATTACCGAACAAGATATACCACGTAGAAATAAAATACTGAGCTGGAGGGAGCGTGGGCGGAACTCGAAGTGTAGCAGCCTCCTCGTGGTGAGTTCTGGGTTGTTTCCATATGTGACACTGGAAGCACGCGAAGAGCTACACGCTACACATCGCAAAGCAAACTGAGTGTACTGCACATGCACACGCATGGTGCACTCGAACAGTGCAATCTTCTACGGATTTTTCCGATGCGCTACATGCCAAGATGCCTCTACCTAACCTAGGTCTACGAGCAGAGACGGATTTCCTAATAGGCCGACTAGGCCCGGGCCTAGGGCAACAAATTTCAGTGGTAGTAAAAATCTATAATTTGTTGAATGCCCATAAGAATAATGAAAGAAGCATTTAAAATTAAAGTAACAGTGGAAACTATCATTTATTCTGAAAACTGCGTATACAACATTTTGTTTCCGAATTCCCGTAATCCCTTTCCTCTTCGACTTGAGAAACTACAGACAAACTATTGCTATTAATTGTTATAAGAAAACTTCCTTACAGTTTCACCACATTTAAGTTTTAAATTATTATTTTTATTTGTACTTTTCTTTGGATAGACTACATTTTCTTACCTCTTCTTAACATTTCGTTTTGCTCCTGAATCGGATCCGAATGAGTTACATGAAATTGTATCCATCAAATTCTTTATTTGAAAAAGAAGTTGGGGCGACAAATTTGTCTAGGCCTAGGGGCGTCAAAGCCCTAAATATGTCTCTGCCTGCGAGCCAAATGTGGGAAGAAAATGGTGAACTTCGCTTGCAGTGCGGAGACATAGCATATTGATCAACTTCAAAACTTTTTTTCATGGTTATTGGGAACAGTAAAGGACACTTTTCCGCGCTAAGGGTTACTCAATTTCAGTCACAAAAAAATGAATCCGTTTTTGCTTACTGCCTAATGCGGTCGGAAAAACGCGAACTTAGAGTGCCGTGCGGAGATGTAAGATATTGGTCGATTTCAAAAAAATATTTTGTTATTCTTGTTGACCAAAATGGCAACTTTTCCGCACTAGGCGATATGCAAATTAAAAAAAAATATTTTTTCGGCCCATGCTAATGCAAGGTTTGCTTAAATGCGGCCGGGTATGGTATGAACTTTTGTGCAAATTTCCCCTGTTGAATAAGGGAAACAATGAAACATTGTTTTACTCCTATTTATATTTTCATCATCCGACGAGAATGTTAATGCTTCCCGTTAATGCCGATCCCCCTCCCCATAAAAAAAAATTGAGAGAGAAAGATTTATTACTAAGAGAGAGAGAGAGAGAGAGAGAGAGAGAGAGAGAACAAACAACAATTAAGACTTTTAGGCAAAGAAAGAACAAAAATAGACTATAGCCTAACCATTCAGTTCTGCGTTTTCCATTGCGTTAGTTCATTCGTTTAGCAGTGTTAAATGAAATTTATTAAAAAATTTAAAGGGAAAATTAACTTGAGTCTGAATCCGGGTTTCAGTCAAAAAATTGATGTAAGAGCCCGTCCGAGCGCGGGGCGGGCCCGGATCCATTTTTGGGCTTATCTCTCCAATGAATCCCCATTCATGATGGCCTCCAACCACGACTTCTCACATGACATGAATGAGCTTCAATGAACATATACGCATCCCTATTTGTTAATGCGAAAACCTTCGGCCGCCCCGGTGGCGCAGTGGTCTAAGGCGCTGGCCTCTGATCATTCGTCCGTGAGGGGTCCGGGTTCGAATCCCGGTGAGGCATGGATGTTGTGTTTGTCTTACGGCACTGGCTCTCTCCCTTCCCTGGAACCAGTGACCCTAAATTAGGGACGGGCGACTGCTTATAGCCCATTGAGTTGCTCACGGTGGTCGTTAAACCTCCAACCAAAAAAAAAAAAAAAAAAAAACCTTCGACCGTATTCACCACAAACTCAATGGTATAGAGCCTTTAGAGCCTTTGCACCGACGTCATTTTTAACGTCACGGTTACTTCCGGTTGGTTAAGAGAAAGTTCGGCTGTTAAGGTTCCCATAGGGTTAACATGGGGAAGCGATTTCTGGACCCTCTATCACTGGATTGTTTGAAGTTTTGGAAATGGTTAAAAGTTGTGTGGCGTATGGGTGCTTCTCAAAGTACGAGTAAGGTAGTGGAATTTCCTTTTAGTGTTTTCCAACGGCAGAAAAACGCCTGATTATGCAGGTAATAGCCGTAAATCGGAAGGCATGGTCGCCCAGGCGTATGACAGGATCTGCAGTAAACACTTCATTTCAGGTATCGTAAATCTGCATATTTTACTACGTTAATAGTCGAATTTATATCAGTACATTTTTCTTGTTCACTCTTATGTATTATTCTCAAGTTTTTACGTAAATCCTTGTTATTCGGTTCAAAATTCTCTGAATTCATGACGGATTAACTTTGCTGTCGAATCGGAAATTGCTAAGCTTTCGTGAAGTATCAGGATTTTGTACTGTTACTGATTTCTAAATACTGAAACAGATGCCTTTTTCCCCGAACCGAAATTTAAGGATATACGTCCACATAGAATTGGAGGGTGTTGTCATACATTATTGTGTCGTCCGTTCCAGGATCTGTTATTATTTTTTATTTATTTTTTTTTTTTTTTTTTTTTTCCTTTTCTTGGTGGAAAAATAGTTCGTTTTTCGGGATATGGTAAGTCGTTCTTTTCTTTTTTTTAATTGCAATACATTCTGGAACCACCCATACACACTGGAACCAGTCAGAAATGTAACAACTCAGCTTAGACCGCATAAGAAATTTTTCGTTTGTAAACTTTTAGAGGTTTTTTGGTATAACACGAAAAACTGACTGCCGCCCCGGTGGCGCAGTGGTCTAAGGCGCTGGCCTTTGATCATTCGTCCGTAAGGGGTCCGGGTTCGAATCCCGGTGAGGCATGGATGTTGTGTTTGTCTTACGGCACTGGCTCTCTCCCTTCCCTGGAACCAGTGACCCTAAATTAGGGACGGGCGACTGCTTATAGCCCATTGAGTTGCTCACGGTGGTCGTTAAACCTCCAATCAAAAAAAAAAAAAAAACTGACTAAATGTTTATTAATGTGATAGTTCAGATCAGAGAGGTGCGTAGCAACACTAACTTCCAGACGATAAAAATATCTTTCAGGTATGTTACATGGATCTTCTATGCCATTATTTCTAAGCTTTTCCTCGTAACGTTGCTTTCCCACCACATTAAGATGGCAAACTTTGTCAGAAAGAACAGTTTTTTTTAACTGTATTTACAGCAGGTGCAGCCATTGAAAAGCATGGAGAGAGACCAGCTCGGGTATTAGTTTTCACCGGGTATTGGCTCCCCGGTAATAAATAAGGGCGTCTGCCTCCCCCTTTCTACTTCGCTTCCATGTCACTTTCCTATCGGGCACTCTAGCCCAAATCTCCTAGCTTTCTATTTCTAAGGGTTGTTTAATACCTGGGGTCAGACACTCCCTTCCTAAAATCCTCTACATATGATCATCAGCTCGGGTACTTTCTAACTACCCGGAAGTCTAGCAAACAGTTTTGTGACGTCACGTGCAAAGGCTAATCGAAGGCAAAAACGGAACACGAGGAAATTTTCTGCGTCTTTGACGGGAATTTTCACTTAAAGCGGAAAACTCGGTGTCAAGAGTATGAAGGTGTGGCCACTTGTGAAACGTCAGGAAGCTCAGGCGTTTGAGGTTAGATTTGCTTGTCAGTCAGTGTGGCCATAGGTTGGTTGTGTTGCCGGTGTTAAGATGTTTATGTTTGATTCCTGTGCTGTGAAATATTTAATACAGACATCCTGAATTTTGGATTTACACTTTGATGATTTTCATCGTGATTTATTTATAGTTTAAGAACTGTCAAGCCTTGGATCGGGATACCAAGGTAAGAAAGTTACTCTACTCTATGATGGTTGTTAAAGAGTGCGTTACGTGACTTGGAAAACAAATTAAAAAGACATATGACAGCTCCAAATGTTTTCGCTATGCTAGTGTGCGGTAGTTTGTTCGTTATTTTTACAGTTTCAGATTTTTTTATGCTGTGATGTGCATCTCATTCCTGTTACATTGATTTTGCACCTAGTTTTAACATGCCGTGACACCCAGAGGAGGACCTGTTAATCAAATAACCTGTGGCAAGTGCATTTAGTTGATTTATCTCATTTTTCCGTTTTAACTTTAATAAAGGTTATTAATGCAGGTTCCACTTACAGAATTACCTTTCGTGTTCTTGTACCATTTATGTTGCATTTTGCTGAGAAACATTTTTATGAAGATATTATTTATTTTTATACCAAAACTTATGTGATATATATTCAGTTTTTAAAATTTTTGTAGTACCGCAAGTAAGAAAAGTGCTTTAAAACCATGTGGATTTTATTTTGACTTTTTTTCTGCAGTTATGTGTATGTGTGTGTTACTAAGCAAGGCATCAGCTGGTGGTGTTTCAATAATCTGTGAGGTTTAAATATGTTGATTAGGGCTAATGCAGTTTCCACTTACAGAATTTAGCAAAGAAGGCATTATTAAATAAATTGTTCTGGTCAAATGATCACATATTTACCTTTCAGGTCTGAGGATGAAATACATTAAAGCTAACTTAGGAATCAACAGTTTGGGATTTAACTCAGAAACCAAGAAAATAAAAGTAGAATTGAGGCCAAGGTTTCTAAGTGGAACTATTTATTCCCAGCTGGTCAGGATTAAATTTAGTTTTAGCAACATGTATGTTGTATTGGGTACATGCAGGAGCTAGGTTTTGCGGATTCATTACAAGTAGGTATAGGACTTACTTAGAAGACAAAAGTGAAGAATGTAAAAGTTAAAAATGGACAAATTTTGTGGGAAACAATGTTTTTGAAAAGTTTTGTGAAGACCATGTTTGTGGCCTTTGGATGACTGTTAACATCTGTTATTCAAGAAGTTTGAAAAAAAAAAAAAAAAAAGTCTGCATGCTGGATCTTAACATTTTGGTTATGTTTGTGTAGGAACAAAAACTTCTGGGTCTTCAAATGGAATAATTTTGGTTAACTAGACTGCAACCTAGATGCATAGAGATAAAGAAAACTTAAGGTTCTCTTATTAAATTATGCAGAGTTGATTTAGGTCACCCTGAAATTTAAACTTTGGAAAGAAATGCAAAGAAGCAAACTTGAATTTCAATCAAGTTTTGCATGGGGAGTGGTTATTCTTCTCAAGTTGGCTGGGATCTATGTAGAGTATACATTTTTTTTGCCTGTACAGTATGGAAAACTAAGCACAAACTACCGTAGTAGAGTCCCTCATTTTGTTTTGTTTTTAAAGTAATGTGTGTTTAAATGCAAATCTGATCTATGTGTAAGGAAACTATCAATAATCTATAGCTTCTGATGAAATAGTTTTCACTGTAACAAATGTTCCTCCCAGAGAGATCTATTAATTACTCTTTGCTAGGAGCACTTTTGTTAGGACAGATTATTTTTTTATAAGGAACGGTTGCTGCTTATGGGAACTGACATATCTCTCTCACTGCCCTTTAAAAAAAATTAAGCTTTTAACTCTGACTCGCACTTGAGGGTAGGTTACAAACTTGTCTCTGTTTCATAGTAATTTACGTTAGACATGAATTGTTTAGAAATTGTTTGTAATGGATTGTTTAATAATTGTGATCCTTTTTTTAACGTTTCTCATTTAGCCTGTGCCCTGTAAGGTTCTGAAAAAATGTATTTTCCAACCTTGGAAAAGAAAAAAAGGGATCAGCCCCCATTTTCCTGCAGATGCTGATGATCCCTTCAGAATGCAGAACTTAACAGTTTGGGAAAGGGAAAAAACCAACAAAAAAAACTCACAAGATTTTTTAAAGGGGGTATGGCCTCTTCTTTATGGATGCCTGGAAAATTTGTTCATGTACCTAAAGGGGATATGGCTTCTTCTTCATTTGAAGCTATCTAGCGAGCTTCAAATCTTCTTGAGTTACTATAGGAATTTAAAAAAAAAAAAAAATGTTAGTTGAGAAATCCCAAGTTTAAAGGTTTTATTTTTAGGGGGTACAATTTTTAAACAATACCCACGATATACCTTATATGGAAATTTGCTAAAAATAATACCAACAGGGTGGGTAAAAAGAAATGCAAATTGACTAATGACGGATTGCGGAAGTTTCGTGAAATGAGAAGTTTTCCAGGAAATAAAGATGGACAGGACCAGAGATCATGTTAACACCTGGACACATATTTCACGCATCAAAAACAAATTATACTGCTCCAAAAAATTATCCGGGACGTATTTTTACTGCTCCAAAAAATTATCCATCCTGATTTGAAAACTGACCTCTGGGGTTTTTTTTTAATTATTATCATTACTAGTATTTCCTCCCCTTTGACTGTTTAACACAGCTGTTGCACCACCGAGAAGGTAATTCCTCCCTCGTTCCCCATCTTCACTTTGCCTCTCTTCTTGGTTTCCCGTATGTTGGGCTGCAGGAAAGCACGATCCCAAAGGCCCAAGGCATGAGTGGAAAAATGTATTTGTCTATGTCTCAATCTGGGAAGAGAAATTCTAGTGACATTGAGCTGTGCTGCTGTGCCTGGTACTAGCAAAAGGGCTGTAGTAGGGTGTGTATGCGTGCAAGCCCGAACGTCATGGGATGGAAGGGGAAAGCAATATTTTTCTTGAGAGTTCGAAAGAAGGTTTGTGGACAGCATTGTAGAAAAAGAAATGGTTGTTCTCTGCATCTATGGAGGGGGAGGCTGATACCCATTATTTACAACTTAAATGTTTTTATTGTACTTAAATCAAAGTAAAACCTACTGATGACACCATTTTATCCATTAAAAGAGCAATGTGAATATGCCATAGTGTACTGATAAGTGATTTCTAGCAAATGAATGGAATGGAACTTGTGACAAAGCAGAGTGTATTTTATATTAAAAATAATCCCTTGGAATACTAAATTGCATGTGTAGGAAGAATTGTACATACATATATCACAGAATTTCCATCTTTACCACAGATGTAAGGATGCATGTTTTTAATCTTAGGAATTATTACTCTGTTTTAAATTTTGCTGTACTTATTTAAATAACCATGTCCCAAGAAATTTTTTTTTAATTGTAATACATATATTTTTAATGGAATGAAGTAAAGTTTTCTAGAAGTGAGAATTTTTAAGGCAGTCATTTGCAAACTGAGTGTGTGTAAAGTTTGTGACTGAGTGATAAGGTTTGTGTGTGATGTGTTGGCCCACCAGATGTGTGTCCATGAGTGAAAAAAAATCAGAATAGTTTGATCCGTAGGAAAACAGTTTGGCATTCTAGCTGATTCAGTCTCAAACCAAAGAGACCCATGAAAGGTGTATTATTAATGAGCGTATTTGATTATTATACAATTCTGTGGGTGTTTTTTTGTATAATCCAGATGTTCTTTTTCATGCTTATATTTTGGAATAGATACCTTTGTTATGATAGTTTTTCTTTTAACTTGAGAGTTTACAATTAAATGTTTAACTTATTTTTCTACCCTTAATGTCACCTATGAGTGCTGTGTCAAAGTAATACAATGAAGTGACCCAGTATGCCAGCCTCACTTTTTAAATAGGTGGTGATCAAATTTTCTAAGATTTGAGGAAAAAGACAAATAAATAGATATTTAAATGTTGAATCAAATTATCTAGGACATATATATCATCTACTTGCTCAAAGGCAGTGCATGTTGAGTGCTCCTACAATTTTATATATTTGTTTTATAAAGTAACATCGAGCTCTGAATTGGGTTTAATTATTAATAGACTGAATATTTGAGAAAATAAAATTTCCTACAGTAAAACCTGTTCAAGGTGGAACCTGCCCAAAATGGAACTTTTTTAGTCCCTCAATGAAAAGATAGAAACTTACATAATATTTAACCTGTATCAAAAGGAACTTGTCTAATGCAGAAATGGAAATGGCAAGAGGTAAATGAACCTTGTAAACATGGAAAGTTCCCATTCTGTCAAGTATTCTAATTGAATGCAAAGCATTGCACAATAAAGTAATGATTAATTTATGTGAAACAAATTTGCTTGAGGTTGAAGATTATAAAACATAGCAAAAATTGAAGATCACAAATTTCAAAGTCTGCAGTTGGTTGGTTTGTACATATTTCAACAAGATGCTGGGATTCTATTCTCTTAACATTTCTTCATTGAGATTATCATTCACAGCCTTTGCTTGTTATGAGTTGCAACAAGCTAAGGATTGCAACATCAGTGTATAGAATGACTTGGAACATCAATGTTGGATTATTTAAGGAAGTAGAACTTTGTGATTTCTAGTTGATTAAGGTATGTACAAACATGACATCTCTTAAGTAATCTCTAATTATGTTGAATCTGATAAAAATTAAAATGTTTACATTTTAATGGCTTCCATGGATAAACCTGTATAAAACAAAAACTTGCCTATATAGTTTCACGCCTTTGGATTCTGTCTTAGACAGCTTTCATTGTATTAATAAAAAATACAAGCAAGTTATGTATTTTGAGAGAAAATCAGTTTTAAAGATAATTAGTGTGATATGAAAGTATAATAAAGTAGCTATATTGATTTGTATATTTCTTTCAATGGGAGTATTTCAATTGCTTTCACACCTGGTGTAAATGTTTGTAAATTTTTAAGTAATAGCAATTCAAATGAACGAGAAACACATTTTTTACTTTAAAAAATCGTAGTGTGATTCTCGTCCTTACTTTTTTTTTTTTTTATTTGCTTAGTTCCTCTATATCAGGAGTGTGTTTCTTAAGTCTCACACAGGCATCTGAATGTGCAATAATTGGGCAGCTTTGAGGTGCACTCAAAATTATCTTCATGTGTGAAAATATTTGCTTACAGGTATATGTGGATCCAAAAGCAATACAAATGCAACTTTTTCCCCTCGCCTGCTGCAAAGTAAATCCCGACCTCATATTCAGTATGGAAAGGGTTAAGCATTAAACAGACCTCTTTCATATGTATAGTAGATTCATATTAAAAATAAATTATAATGCAAAATATTAAATATTGGCTGATAAAATTATGATTATTTACCCCTTTTTTTTTTTTTAATGCTTTGTACCTGGAACTTGCAGCGTGCTATTCAAAATCACTGTGCAGTACACAGATATGGTTGTATCCTATCCCATGTTGATGCTTATTAGAAGTATCCTAATGTAAACCACAGCGAGGATTTTGTTAATTAAAAAGATCAAGAAATCCACACAGGAAAACATTCTTCTAATGTCATGATCAAGTTGCTGATACATCTGGACAAGGTAAGCTTATCACGGATACAGAACAGACCCAGATCACCACTGCCATGTAGTAGGGCAAAGCTCACTGATCTTCTGTATTACAGAATTACCTGGCTGTATGTATGAGGAGTTATTATCATCAGAAAAAGCAATGCCATTTGCTTGCTGTTAAATGGCTTACAGTTATCATAAAAAAAGGGTATCTATTTTGAAAAAAAAAATACAATGCATCATGAATCCAGATTGTAAAAGTTAGTTCTTAGCAACACGGACAGTCCCATGTTATCTCTAGATCAATTGCCAATCCAATGGAAGACGATAAAACAACTTTCATCTGTCCTACCTTGGCCCACTGATCTGAAAACCAGATAATCTGAGACATACACCACTGATGGTGGGCTATATGATGCATCCTGGACCATGGTAGACAATGTATGGGATTTACTGGCAAGGGTAGACAAAACGCCAAAATTTTCAGGAGCCACCACATTTTTTCAAGACATATGAGAAGATAATAACCACGACCAATCTAAAAAATGCACATGTACAAAATCAATGTATTATTTCTTAGATGTTGTTCATAATTCAGTGCAATATCCACAACTAGAACTGGGAAATATATTATCCACTGGCATTAATAGTTACATTTCAAAACAAATTTTCACTTCAGAATGTCCAGCTTTGTCTTCTGGTGTATAATATTCAATAAAACCACTAATGAAAAAATGCACATATAAGCACTACACACAAAATCAATACCATGGCTATACACATTTCTGATGCTTACTCTGCATGCACGTGCGTGTGTCTTGTGTGCAAACATGAGATTCTTTTGCTGATTTGCGGAATTACGCTTTTTTCGTCATCATTTGGGTCATCCTTGAGATCAATACAAAACTGAAGAGAAATTTTGGGGGTATTAGTTGGGGAAGTGTTCGTTTCCTGTGAGGAAACAGTATTTCATCTTTTTTAAACTTGCGAAAACGGAAGTTAAACAGAGTAAAGTTTGTTCCTATTATAGCAATGTCCTTTTCTCGCGATGTTTCTTCTGCCCAATATTGTTGTTAAATATCATTTCATTCCATAAATATTTGTATTTCAACTTTAAAATAGAGTAAAATTTTCCAAAAACAGAAGTCAGCGCATAAATTTCTCTGTAATTTCAGGCATGAGATTCTTTGGTGGATTCGAAGTATTTTGGATTTCTTCGTCATCACTTGTGTGGTTCTCAGATCGATCATAACTGAAAGGAATTTGGGGAGGAGAAGGGGTTGTTTTCCGCCGTAGGGCGGAATTATGATTTCCAAAATCGGAAGTTAGACGGAGTGAAGATTTCTCCCGTAATTGTAATTTTTTTCTTGCAATATTCTTCTGCTCAGTATTGTTAAATATAATTTTATTGAATAGATATTTGTATTTCACTTTAAAAATTGAGGAAAAATTTCTGAAAATGGAAGTCAGATGGAGCGCAGATTTCTCCTGTAATTGTTATTCCCCCTCTCCACACGGTTTCCTCTGTCCTGTGCTGTCATTAAATGTCAATAATTTTATATTTTGAATAGTGATGTGCTCCAGTTTAATATTTACATGAATAAAGTAATTTGAACAGTTTTGTCTTGCTCGTACTGTGTTTTAGTCACACTGAATCACCACACATTCTGACCCAGTCAACAGCTTTTTTTTTCTTCATCAGTTTGATGTATGCGTGTGGCACCACAGAACTTCAGCTTGAATCTTTACTGCTGTTATTGCTACGGAATGCTAGCTCTGCTGGTAAGAGCACCAAAAATAGGTACAGGCATCTTTACTATTCTGATTTTGCAGTAAGTGGTGTACAAATAATACACAAACAGAAAAAATCCAAATACTATACTTGTTGCGTAACATCATGATAGAAATCCAAACTTAGCAAAATAAATTTTTTAGGCGACCTGGTGTTTTGTATTTGTCTGTCCCTTTTTACAGGCATGTATGGTAGTCCTGCTGTATTTAGATGCCTGCTGGCTCATACAGACCTGTCCGAGGTCATCTCTGCTGTACAAGCCCAGGCAGCAGTACTATGTCTCCTGAACAATGACCAAAGCAGCAACACTATACTGTGTGCTATTCCAAACTCTCAGGCACCATCGGTTATAATCCTGTCTTCTTCAAGCTTGCCGATAATTCGGCCTTGGGTAAAATCAAATGTGATGAAGGATGTCTACAAGACATCCTTTTGTTCTCTTGCTCTGTTGCTAAAATACTTGAGGGACAGAATGAGCTCATATGAGACATGACTGAGCCTCCTGCCTCTATACTGGTGTCATGCACTTAGAGCAAATTGGTGTATGGGATGCATGTCATGGAATGTCTTCATAAGTCACACTGCACTCACACCTTTAGCCCCTGTGGCATACTGGAATTGTCATATTCATCCTTAAGTTTTGGACAGCATTGTATATGCATAACAGCGTTCGATTTACCCAGTGATCCGCTGGCCATTGGCCAGTAAAATTTCCGTCAGACCACTGAACTATTGATTTTACTGGCCTGGATGTCCAGTAAGTTTTTTTCTTTCTTTTCTAATTTGTCACAAGTTAAAAAATGAGTTTCTATTTCTTTTACCTTGCTATATGGTTTTCTTTTTAGGCTGCAAACTAATGATAGGTTTAAAAACAACTATTGGAGATAGTTCCATTTTGGTGGACCAGTGATTTGCAAATTCTAGTGGTCTGCTGGGCCAGTAGAAGATTTATTTCTAATTCTAACACTGCATAATATAGCATGTTTCTGCAAAGCAGTTTTTGGTCAAGTTATTTCCACATCTTCATTATTCATTCTTAGTGTATCACAGTAGTTTATATTCTAATAACCTTTTTATCTCATGTAAATGGATATCACAAGAGTCTTAAATATAATTTTTTTCTCAACGTGCTGCTCCCATTGTAATAAAACATTCTTTGTTATAATAGCACTAAAAAGAGAAAATTGTGGCATTGTCTTTCTAAAAACTCAGACTACAAAGTTTTTTGGGGGGTGGAGGTGGATTTTTGTTAAATTATCAATGATTTAATGGGTGTTATTTGATGAATTTCAGCAGGGGCCTGTGCTCTGGTCCACTGTACGCATGTAATCTGTGCTTATGGTTGATTGTGATCTGAAAACGAAGTTGTGTTTTATGCACAATAACCTGAAAAGGATATTTCATTTTTCGGCAGATATTTTCTCGTGTAAGAAATGTATCACATGAAACAATTTTCCAATAAATTCTAGATAAATATGGATTTTAGAATATATGAATTTATCATAGTGAGTCAAAGAAAAAAATTCTGCATTTTGAATACTGATCTGTTTTTTGTTTTTTTTTAATTTCATCATCTGGATCAATTATGGAATGCTTATCAGTGTCAGAAAATATTGAGAATTATAAATTAGCAGGCCTAAAGCCAGACAGAGAAGTTAGGAGGAACAGCAGATGTGATTGAGGAAGTGCACTGGACTATCGTGTGAGTCACTAGGACGGGCAAAAGAAAACTCAGGTTGGGCACCTTCCTCTGGCTACAACCCTTTAAATTAGGTTATGTCATTCTTCACAGTTTATTACACAATTTCTGCTTATAATCATGATTCTCTGAATATGAAATTCATGCAACTGCTGCCAAAATTGAGGAATTTATCAGGAATGGCAGTGTGGTTTCCGTGTTGCTATTCTTTTGTTTCAGGCAATCATGGTCTGGCAAGCAGAGTTGAACAGTGTATATTAATAAAGTATTCAAAAGTAGTATTTGCTGCATTTTACTAAAAAATGGTAAACTATTAAATTTTATCTTCATTACATAATGGTTGGTCACTGTCACATAGTCAAGAGTGGGTCCAATGGTTCCAGACCTTTCCACCTGAACACATTTTTTTAACCTAATTCAGTCTTAGCTAAAATATTATGGCAAGGCAAGAATTTTGTTGATGATGTTGTTAAGTCTTAATACCCCCATTTTACCATATAGGCAACTACAGCTTCTTCAGAGAGAGAGAGAGAGAGAGAGAGAGAAACACAATTGAAGGCATCTTTTCTTTTCATCCTCAACCCACTTTTTGAAGGTTTTATGGAAACTTGGGGGGGGGGGTCAGCTCTCCCTTGTGGCACATCCCTTGATATAGCCCTGATTCCAGATTGGACTCTCCCTCTGCACACTCACAAGCAGAGCCAGTCCTGGCTGCCAGTGTTGCAGGTGTTTTCTCAGATAAAATTTTTGGGGTTTGGTGGCAGAAACTTGAAATCCCATTTACATCCTAAAGCAGAGCAATTTACATTCACAGCTGCTAATTTGTGTGTTTCAAGTACTAGTGATGTGAGTGAAATGGCTTGCTAGTACTTGAACTATGTAAATTTGCACCTGTTTTGTGAGATAATATATTTTGTGTTGGATGGTGGTAAAACAACCAAAAGCAGGAATTGCTCTGCCTTTGGTTGCCATCCATTTGCAACCAAAAGCAGAGCTATTCATGTGTGTGTGTCAAGCTACTCTTGAGTATCTTGCAGATTTGGTAGGCCAGCTTTGTAAAACTTCCTGGAATAGTTCAATTTTGCAGTATAATAACACAAGTGATGAGCATGAGTAGACAAAACCTAAAAATTTTAAGGCTGTAGCTCCTTTGTTCAGGAGCCAGCACATTTTTAAATAGAGACACAAAGAGAAAACTGTGACTGATGTAAACAAAAACCATGCATACAGAATTGTGACCAACAGTCAAATTAATGTGTTATGTCTTAAACTAAGTGAAAGCCCATCAATAATGATGGGAGAAAATAAGATATGTATAGAGTAATACCAGTTTCTTTCGGGCTGATGAAGTATGATAATTAAAAGTTGCTGTCTTTAGCACGATATATTAAAACAATTTACCGAACCGTAAACAAATTTTCATTTTATTCACGATCCAAAACCGTTCAATGAAAGTGACGAGTACTTTTGAAGCCACAATGGCTTCATCCTCAGGCCGACAATGACACGGTACAAGAAACAAACCAGTCAATTTGTACTTCAATATGAGGCGCATCTGTTCATGAGTTCACCAATCAGGTAGTGATGCCATCCCACTAAATCCTAAAGGTAAAGTTCAGAAATAAAACAAAATGTACAGTATTATACAAAGTCCTGAAGGCCCGTTTGTGCTTGTGAAGAATGAAGTATTCGTCTCCAGGGTCTGTGAATCACAGTTGGTAGTTCTATGTTGCAACACATTTCCCCGTAAGAAAGAATACAGAGACTTTCCAACAAAAGAAGTGAGCGCTTGTCAACTGTTAAGATTTTAGTGTTGTTCCAGTCAGGGGTGTATCCATCCTGTTTTACTGCTACAGTGAGTGCGGTATTTATAGTATCAGTACGTTGGGAATATTTATGTTCAGACAGACGAGTATTTAAGGTCCGTGTAGAGCCCACATAGTACTTAGCTTCACTGTAAGTATCTTCAGGTAATAAAGGTATACTATACACACCAGATTTAGTGGGGGTTGGAACTTTGTCTCTATCATTCCTCACCAATGAAAAAACATTCCTGGTACAAATTCCAAAGGACATATTATGTTTATGACATGCTTTTTTCAGAATAGTAACAAGTTGGGGAATAAATTCTATCTTACCAACAAATTGTGTAGGGGTAGTTAGAGTAGATAATGTGGTAAATCTCAGTCTCTGGAATTTTCGCAAAAGTCCTTGGAAGAGATGAGGTGGGAAGCCGAACGATTGTGTCATAGACGAAATCCTGGTTAATTCAAGTTGTCTGGCTCTGCGTGAAGACGAATGAGTAAAAGCACGTTTTATCAAAAAGAGAAAGGAGGAGACCTTATGTTCAAAAGGGTGAGATGATGAATATGGTATCATGCAAGGTATAGAAGTAGGTTTGCGGAACACAGAGTAGTTGAGTTGGTGAGTTTTTAAGTCTCGAAGTAGTAAAATATCCAGGTACGGCAGTTTTCCTTGATCTTCAATTTCACAAGTGAACTTAATGGTAGGGTACTGGTTGGAAAGACAATCCGTAAAACGTTCTAGTAAAGATAAGAGGTGGGGCCAAAAGATCAGTAAGTCAACGACATACCATAGAAGTACTTCATTCTTCACAAGCACAAACAGGTCTTCAGGACTTTGTATAATACTGTACATTTTGTTTTATTTCTGAACTTTACGTTTAGGATTTAGTGGGATGGCATCGCTACCTGATTGGTGAACTCATGAACAGATGCGCCTCGTATTGAAGTACAAATTGACTGGTTTATTTCTTGCACCGTGTCATTGTCGGCCTGAGGATGAGCCATTGTGGCTTCGAAAGTACTTGTCACTTTCATTGAACGGTTTTGGATCGTGAATAAAATGAAAATTTGTTTACGGTTTGGTAAATTGTTTTAATATATCGTGCTAAAGACAGCAACTTTTAATTATCATGTATAGAGTAATTTTTTAAATCATTTATTTATTATTTCTTTGATTACAACATCTTTCATGAACGTTTGTTCGTCACCGAGAATCTTGCCTTGATATGGACTTATTATAGAGTGTTGTCACATGCATATACATATGCGAAGTTTCTCATGATTTTGTCCTCTTGTAAGTGATTTACTATTCTGTAGGCCTATTTGTAGTTGCTTAAGCAGGGGTTGCACTGGCATTTTAAAAGTTTTTGCCAACTTATTCGCCAAATTCAAATTTTTTGTCACCAGTGCATTATAACAGTACAAAAAGGTAATGGCAAAAACTTTTTTTCCTTCACCAAAACAATATCTTTTTCACAAATTACGAAGAATGCAATTGGGAGCATGACCCCTGCTTGCATACGCAGCAGAGACGTGGACCTTAACCAATAAAAGACATGCAAAGACTGCAGATAACTGAAAGAGGCATGGAGAGATGCATGCTTGTTGTAACCAGGAGAGATAAGAGGAATAACTCCTGGATGAGGAAAATGGCAAGAATGGAAGATGTCATGATCAGGGTAAAATCCCTGAAATGGCAATGGGCTGGACATGTTGCCAGAACAATGAACCACCAATGGATAACCGAAATTCTAGACTGGATTCCAAGAGACCGGAAAAGACCCAGAAGACGACCACATGGCAGATGGGTGGATAAAATGAAAAGACATGCGGGAGTGACATGGAGGAGACTGGAAAAGGTAGACCGTTGTGGAAAAAACTTGGGGAGACCTTCATCCACCAGTGGATTGGTAATGGCTGTTGATGATGATTTATAGATAGTTAATTATTCTGATACAGAGAAAATGACAAGATATAAAATGGTTGAGGCAGGGATTTGACAATTAAAAGAGGCAAGCGCTCTTTCCACTGTGCCACCAAAGTGGGACCAAGGTTCAGACAAAGGAAATTATATTGTTTCTTAGATATCATTCAGTAATCAGTGCAATATCCACAACTTAAACTAGGGAACATAGTTCTAGTATGTTCCCTAGTTTCCTATGTTTCCTTACAAGTATTAATAGTTGCATTTCAAAATAGATTTTAGTTCAGCTTTATAAAATTATAACATTCAATATAACATATAACCACTAATGGGTAAATCAGAGCCGGTTCTGGGGTGTTTGCCGCCTGCGTGCCACAGACATTTGCCGCCAATGCGGATCGAGTACAAGTAAATATGCTATTAGATTCCTAACTTAACCCATGGCACGGAAATGCCTTTTTTTTTTCACTGTTCTGTTGTATAGTTGGCAGGGGTACAAGCGTACAACGTACAAAATTCTATAATATTAATAATAATAACACAACACCCTATACACTTATTTTTTTTTTTATCTATATTCAAAACAAAACTGTTCAAAAATATCACAATCACACAGACACCGACACAGTGACACATTACACATAAGTACCATAACTTAACAAACTGTATGTGTGTATGTATCTGTGGAGTTAAAAGTGCACTCTTCTTGTTTTCTTACTTGTCAATTACATCTGATTATTCGAAACTTTCACACAATTCCTTCTCGATAGCCAAACAGTCTTAGATCACTAAACCTCTCTTGAGTCATTGACGTTCTTAAATATGTCTTTACAAGTTTGAGTTTCGAAAAACTCCTTTCACTTGATACTACATTAACTGGTAATGTCAGAATTCTCAAAACTATAAACAGATTAGGAAATGATGACATTAAGTTATTTTTTGTTATGTATGTTAAGTTTTTTAATGGGTCTGTCTGCAATTCCACTGCTCAAAACTATACGTTATCAGCTCACTAAAGAGCTGAAGACCATCAATATCCTTAAAATTTTTGCTTCCTTTGTTGATTAGAAGGGGAAACATCTAAATCAAAGCAAGCTTTTTTAATTTCCTTTTCAGTCATTTCTCGAAATTCAGAAAGAAATTTAAACACATTATGATATTCCTGTAGATTTTCAAACTTTTCCTGAATGGAATTTAAGGCTGTATCAGCAATGGTTAGATAAAATTGTATTCTGAACAATTATTTATGTTTTTGATAAATTCATCAGGATTTTCGTAATCAGAAAGGAGAACTTTAGTCCTACTCCTTACAACTGGAAATTCTGTCCCCACATTTACTTCTGCAGCTAAAGCTTCTGCATCCCTAATATATTTACTAAATGGCTCATCAGATCTGGCTGCACTTAGAAATTTAGCAATCTCACTCAAAACATTAAGAGATTCATTTATGTTGGATTGAGGGCACTGAAACATTTTACTTACAACATCAATTTTTGACAGAAAATCGTTCCATATGATGATTTAGGAGATAAACTTGAAAGACGCAATCCGATCTAACAAACATTGAGCTGTATGTTTTGTTTTCATGTGTCTGTAATTGTCGTCTATGACGCCACGTATTTGAAGGATTTTTGCCTTGGATTTGTCAACCCCTGGTGATAAGGATGAAGAAATAAAGCAAATGTAATGACAAATTCATTGTATAATACAGAAAATCCTTTTTCATTCAGTTCGATGAGACTATCAATGAAGAAAGTTGCGTTTTCTTTACTTCAGATTTTACTTTCACAACGTTCACAAACCAATTGAGTAGCTCTGACTGAAAAGGAGAGAAATGTTTCTGCATTTCACCTGGCTTATGTCGACTTCTGAGGAGTTTTTTTTTTCTTATTTGAACATGTAACTGGGAAATGGTTAGTTGCTTACCTTTTAAAGTGCCGAAAATACGGACTCAAGAGAATGTTGGTGAAACGCACAATTTGAATGTAGCATAAACTGACTAACTCAATTGTGTACAATAAGAGTGTTGGACATTTGGGTTCCTTATAGTGTATTGGGAAGTGCAGGAATTGGGAACAAATGCTCTTAATGGGAGGGGGAGGGGGTGTTTTGTAAAGATTGCTAATACCTGTGTTTATGTAAACTAAAAGGGAGTGGTGAATCTGCGGATTCCGTCCAGGTAGCGCAGTGATCTAAGCGTTGTTGGCTTATGACCATTCATTCGGGTTCGAATCCCGTGAGGCATGGATGTTATGTTTGTCTTACGGCACTGCCTTACTTCCTTCCCTGGAACCAGTAGCCCTAAATTAGGGACGGGCGACTGCTTATAGTCCATTGAGTTGCTCACGGTGGTCGTTAAACCCCCAATCAAAAAAAAAAAAAAAAACTATGGATATTTTTATGGCGTATTTCGCTTTTTTCTCGAGATCAAAAAGTTTTAGAGTTGCAAAGATATTAGCTTCATTTTTTATTTATGAGTGTGCTGCAAAAAATTGCATAAGGTCATTACCTGACAGTTCGCTCTGTAGAAAGAGGATGCGCAAACTGGGTAATGTGGCTGCATCTTCACTCTCACTAAGTCGTTAATTATTGCATGATAGCCAGTCTGAATACGAATTGGAAAAAGCTGACAGCAGGCGTGAAACATCCGGAAAACCTGTTTGGCATGCTATGTTTTTATTCTTTTCTTTGTAGATAATTCATATCATAAATCAGTCAAAAAGAGAGAGAGAAAAAAAGCTATGTAACTTCGCGTAAACAAAGTAATTTCAGATTTTGTTTGCTCCCTGTATTTTAGTCTTGACCTTCGGGAACTCATCAAAACAATTGCGTATGACTAATAAATAAATCAGGTGCTCGATTCCGTATTACGTCCATGAAAAAAAGACGGCCATGTGAATTTGCGTAAGCAGAGTAATTTCCGATTTTGTTTAAGCAGTGCTTTTTATTCTTGACCTTTGGCATTTCATCGGAGCACTTTAGTCTGATTAATAACTTCTGGATTACGTCCATGTTTTTGTAATGTGAGCGATCTTAGACTAAAAGTAGAATTACAGATTATAGAAGTACAATTACAGATTATCTCGTGCCACGAAGAAGTGGCAACCGGATTATGAAACGTCAGGTAATCGCATCATTTACTTCTTTAGCGTTTTCTTGCATGTACTTTGTAATTTGTAATAGTGTGGTATTTAAGGGTATGGTAGATCGTTTTTTATGTTTTTTTTGTTGTTTTTTACATTTTATGAAATTGCCTTCATTAACCTAAACAGAAATCAGTAGGATGGTCGAAAAGTCCCCTAGGGGTTTCGATTAACAACTATACAAAAACGAACAGATCTACAGCAATGCGGTTTGCGGCATTTGAAAGAGTAAATATTCGAGTTTAATAATCTTTGGTGGCACGTAACACATCCAGTCGGTATTCAATTTCTTACCATGTGCGCTCCAATATGTCAGGATCGATTCTATCAAACACTGCTGTAATGTGCTGCTTAATCTTTCCCGGTTAAACATGTCCTTGACAGCCCCAGAGGAAGAAGTCTAAAGGAGTGATATCCGGGGTGGCCAAGGAATGGGACCATCTCTGCCAATCCATTTGTCGGGAAACTCACGGTTCAGGTATTCACGAACGTCAAGTCCCCAATGTGGGGGAGCGCCATCTTGTTGCAGTATGACGTTTGGTTGTAAATCCTGTAGTGGAGGAACCGTAAAGTTCTGAAGCATGTCCAGGTAATTCATTTGCACTGTGCGCTCGGAGAAGAAGAAGAATGGCTCAGTTACACGATTATGCATGAGCCCACACCAAACATTCGCCTTTGGACTGTGGCTCCCTGACTGAATGTGGGTTTTCACTACCCCATATACGAACGTTCTGAGTGTTGACTTTTCCATTCACGTAAAAGGTTGCGTCATCCTAGAACATTATACGACGTAGGAAACTTTCATCAACTTCCATCCGCTCCAATATATCCCGAGCGAATGTTAAGCGCTGAGGTCCATCGTTCAGTTTAATCTGGTGTAGCAGTTGCACTTTGTATGCGGTTAGTTTCAGGCGTTTGTGAAGCACTCCCATCAATGCGGATCGTGGAACATTCAGTTGTAAAGAGGCCCTTCTCGTGGACTTGCTAGGACTGCGAGCGAAAACCTCCTGTTTGCTCTGCATCACAGTTTCTTCACTGGCAAGCTCTCTGCCACTTCTTTGCCGGTCCAGGACGCTATCAGTATCCAAGAATTTCTTCTGCCACGCTCTGATACTGAAATCATTTGGTGGATCTTTCCCATATATCCGACGGTAATTTCTTTGTACCGTAATCACAGACTTCGTCTGAAAAAACCAACGCACACACATTGCTTTCTCCTGCGGCGACGACATTTTCAGTTGTTTTTCAGTCGGCGTCGGTATTTGCGAGCACGTAACGCCATCTGTTGGAAAGCGATGGCGTTAAAAACTCGAATATTTACTCTTTCAAATGCTGCAAACCGCATTGCTGTAGATCTGTTCGTTTTTGTACAGTTGTCAATCGAAACCTCTAGGGGATTTTTCGACCACCCTGTAGTTGTATTTATTCACTGCACCAAGCTGGAAAACTTCCTACGGTGTTAAGTTAGGGGGCTTGTGTAGTTAGTTATTGTGAAGTCGTATGAATGTGATCAAGGAGGCGGAGGGCTCAGGTTCGTTGCATAGATAATGATGCAGCATTGTTAAAAAAGTTAAAAAAATCTGACTTGTCATGAAGCTGCAGTGTGTTTTGTGATGATCCTTCAATTGCAAACTACTTTCCGCGAATCGCGTAGTTTTTTTTTGTTTTTTTTTTTTTTTTAGTTGTTTTAATGTACTGGGGGAAACATCAGTGTCGGATACCAGCTATATAGGTACGACAATGCAGGCAGGGCCTGACTGTGACACCGGAAAGGGGGGGCAGGCAACTGGTGATGCTCTCCATCAAAACCAAATCTTTCTCCAGTGTATAGGGCTGAAGGTGTCACGTGCTACAAAACACGATATATAAATAAATATATATATTTGATAGTTAATTGTGAAATAGTTGAAACGTTGTAGAATTCCATTAATAATCTGTTAATTTATAGCAATAATTTTTAATAGCCTTAGAATCGGTAATTATTAAAAGCAAAATTGATTGTCATCTTGAAGTGAGGTGACAATTTCCGGGAAGAGTGAAAAAAGGATTTCGTGAAAATCGAAACTGTTCATTCAGTGTGTGTGAGAGCATTGCAGATTGACAAACAAGAGTGTACAACAAACCCTACACATAACAAAAAACCCACCTTCACAGAAATAAAAGTAATAATGAAAATTTCAATGATGATTTGGTCAGTTCTAGAACAATTTTCAAAAGGAGGACCTATTAAATTGGGGTCCCACAACACGGGCCCTACTGAGTACTGACCCATGCGGTAATCAGGCCTTGATTGCTGGCAGCTGCACGGTCTCCTGCCCAGGAAGGGCCCCGCCGAGTTTTTTGGATTTGGTGTAATACGATTTTTTAAATTTTCCATTCTCTCTCTCTCTCTCTCTCTCTCTCTCTCTCCGTATATATACACAAACACACTCGTTAGCATAACATATTCAGCTGACTAAGAGCGTGGCGTGTTGTGCAGCCTCTCGGTGTTATAACCTCTTTGCACCCAGCGACGTGGCATCGACTCCACCGGACCTTGAAAGTTGACCTTAGGTTTTCTGTACCAGCTGGACAAAATGACAGACGCTGGCGTGGACCAGCCAATTCTCTGCGTTCCACTACATCCCACAAATGTTCGATGGGATTAAAGTTGGGGGATTTTGGTGGCCAGGAGAGCACACGAAATGCTTGGGCATGCATGCATTATGCTTGAATTATTTCCATACAATGCAGGCCTTGTTACACGGGGAACTGTCTTTCTGAAAGAGTCCAGTGTATCTGCTGTATTTCGGCTTAAAAGGGGCAGATTTATCACTTCCTTACCATATTTCAAGGTTCTGCTCACTGTCTCGCAGATTCTGGTCCTGAATTTTATTAACTCTTAAGTAGCGTTGTACGGTTCCATGGACCGAATCAGTTATAAATGTAATACCAATATGTTATTGAATAAGCAGTCAGCATTCGTGCTTTGTTTGGATAACTGTTGTTAGTATATTTTATTGATGCATCGGTTCCACGAACCGCAAAACGTTGCTTTCAAAGTTGCCCCGTACGTGGCGTTGTTCGGCCCAATGAAGCATACGACGTCATTGATACGTGAAAAGAAACTTTGCTTTCTTCGAAATTTTAAAGGTCTTGGTTTTGTAGAAATCATCTGACTTTTCAGAGCTTGTTACATTATTCTGTAAACTTTCAGACTGCTATTTGTTGTGCCATCATCGTTCTATTGTCGAGGAGCAAAATAAGAAGGACAAATGTTAGCAACAGAAAAACATGCTTTCTGTGTGAAGCGCAAAACTGCTTGTTTGTGTTCTTTCTGCAACATACCAACATGACTTGGGGGTTACAAAGTTTTTGACTCGAGGGCGAGATTTTCTTTTGTGGGAGGGCGAGACTTAAAATTACGCCCCTTAAGAGTTCAACAGCTCCTTACTTCCACTCAAATAGCACGCAGTTTTTAGTTTCGCATACCACCGTGATAGGAAAGTATTATGATACTTCGAAAATTTCGCTTTTTGACAGTTTTACTAAAAATGTGAAAACTGGGTAAAATCTTAAACCCAGGAGCAAACGGTTGTAAATGTTAATTAGCAAAAGTTACGTAAACGCCAACAACACAGCACTCAGCAGAAATGCCGAATTGAAAACCAACCAGCACAAAACTAATAAGCATTAGGTAGTGAACATAACAATAGGAAGACGCTTCCTGGGTAGGACTTGGAAAAACTCCGTTTAAGGTTACACACTTCAAGGTAGTTTTCTGTGACAGAGCACATAATGACTAAATTAGCTCACAACGGCGTGTTGGGAGAGGCCATGGAGGATAGGGAATGTTCGCATATTGTTTTATATGCCTTCATCCACTGCTTCTGACTATTACTTTCATGCTTATGAGTGGTTCACACCTCACAGTGTAGGTTGCTTTGTATTCTGATTGGCTGCGCGGAATACTGTATGCTGCTAATTAAAGTCTTTAACAGTGGCGTAGCCATGTTTCAAAATAGGGGGGGGGGTCCGATCACACATACACACATTATAATTATACACTGCTGGCCACCCAAAATGCAACACCAAGAAGGACACGAGACAGCACAGCCAGATTTACTGGACACATAACAACAGATACAAAGATGAAACGATTGACCTTTACAGGCCCGTGCGAATTGCGGAACACGCAGACGTCAATAGTTCGTGTGGCCTCCATGGCTGGCAATAACAGCCGCTACACGCCGCGGCTTCGAACAAAAGAGGCTTTGGATGTGTGCTTGGGGTATGTCGGTCCAGGCTGCTTTCACACGTTGCAACAGTTCATCAGGCGTAGCTGCTGGCGGTGCTTGCCGGACCACTCGGTTGCCGATCAGCGACCAGACGTGTACGATGGGCTACATATCGGGCGAACAGGCTGGCCACGGCAGCAATGATACCTGATGGGCCGTCAAGAATTGTTGCACGATGCGTGCCACGTGCAGGCGCGCATTGTACTGTTGAAACGTTGCTGCTGGCCGGTCCTGAAGGTAAGGGAGGAGTACAGGCTCCGAAACGTCGGAGATGTAGCGGTGGCTGTTGAGTGAACCGGCGATGCGTACCAGAGGGGTGCGGGTGTCATATCCAATTGTGCCCCAAACCATAACGCCAGGCGACGGACCGGTATGGCGATGCATAATGCAGGAGTCATACAGTCTCTCGCCGCGGTGCCGCCACACGCGGACCCGACTGTCGTGGTGTTGCAGGCAAAAGCGGGATTCGTCGGAGAAGACAATGTCGTGCCATTCCGTAGAAGAGGTGCGGCGTTCAACGGCCCACTGCCGCCGCACTCGCCGGCGGTGTAACGTCAATGGTAATCGGAGCAATGGGCGCCGTGCGACAAGTCCCCGCTCCTGCAGACAACGTCGAACGTACGTGCTGACACCGGTTGTTGCGCAACACACCCTAATTCCTGCGCTAACGTTCGTGATGTGGCGGTGCAAGCCGTCAATGCCCGCGGCACAACATTCCGGTCCTTTCGTTCGGTGGTGTGCCGCGGCTGCGGCAATCGCTCACGTCAGTCCGTCCTGCACCCAACGAATCCACACTCGCCTAACTGTGGCTGGATGTCGTACCATACGGGCGCCGATGTCTCGGTACGATAAACCGCTGTCCCGATAAACCACTATTCGTCCTCTGTTGAGCTCCGAAACGTGCTGGAATGACTGCCGTATTCTGCGACGAGGCACCAGGAAAGCTTCCCACGCACAGGTCAGGCAGCATAACACACTTCCACTTCTTACACCCCGCCTTCTGTGCACCCTTCTTGTAGTGCTTCTCGGTGGCGCGCAGGGCGCACATGATTTGCATATGCCCTGCAATGCTAATCGTTTGCATGTCCTCTTGCGGGCGACGCATACTGCGAATTTCAGGCCAATCGGATGCTTCCTTCTTGGTGTTGCATTTTGGGTGGCCAGCAGTGTATATACAGGGTGTATAGAAAAGTCCTTAAACAGGGAAATAACTTTTGAACGCAAAATGCTAGAGTTGTGGAAGTAGTGTGTACATATAGTAAAGTGACTATGTTCTATCAGATGAGAATGATTGCAGCACCCCTAGGGGTGAATTTTGGAAGTTAGCGATACTATCGCGAGAACCAAGAGAGAGAGAGAGAGAGAGAGAGAGAGAGAGAGAAAGAGCGAAAAAAAAAGTCTTAGCAAACGTGTAAAGCGTCACCGATTTAGTATGAAATGACGCCCTACATTCACCAAAAACTCCAATAGAAAACCGGAAATGCAGATCTCTCGGTATCCGATCACCGGCATAAATACGTCACGAATGACATCGCAAAGCTTAAAATCTGTAAACGAATTTTGCCTGCAAAACAGCGAAGGATGGATGAACGTATGCAAATGGAAAACGCTACGTCATACCTCATCGCGAAGCATAAATTGGCGGTCAGGGAAGGTTTGTCCGACAGTGCGTGGACTGGATCTTCAAGTCTACACATGGCTAGTTATTCCAACGAGTAGTACTGCGAGATGGTTATGTTATACGGGAAATGCGGTCGGCGGGTAAGAGACGCAGCTTACCAATATGCATTACGTTTCCTTAATCGTTCTCGTCCTACTGCGGCTACTATCATCAATGTCGTTCGCCGGCTGAGAGAAACCGGGTGCGTTATAAGTCGTTCCCGTTCAGGTAGGCCCTTGCAGGTGTGCACGTGCAGCCAGTGGACATCCTGGCCTATGCGCTAGCCCACCCACACTGCAGTACGAGAGACATCAGTGCGACGTGTGGCCTTACATTTGGTCGTGTATGGTAAATTTGTACAACCCGTATTATCCAAACATGCAGTAACGTAACACCTGAAATGGCGAAGAACGTCCAACAAGAAGTTCTAGCTCGAATACAGATGTCTATTGCTGCCGATGGTGGACACATCGCGAATGCTTAAATATTAGTACTGACATTTTGTATTTCTAGAACATTATTTTGTGTTTTTCTTCTTCATAATGTCCTACTGCTGTATGAATTTCCTACTATAGTGTACAGTACATAATAAATTGTATCTTGCTGACACGTACATGTATTAGTTTTATTAGTAAATTTGCATAACCTTATAATGTCACACTTCTGCACGCGATGAGTGACGTATTTATGCCGGTGATCGGATACCGAGAGATCTGCATTTCCGGACTTCTATTTTAATTTTTGGTGAATGTAGGGCGTCATTTCATCCTAAATCGGTGACGCTCTACACGTTTACTATTGACTTTTTTTTCGCTATCTCTCTTGGTTCTCGCGATAGAATTGCTAGCTTTCAAAATTCGCCGCTAGGGGTGCTGCAATCGGTCTCATCTGATAGAACATAGTCACTTTACTATATGTACACACTACTTCCACAACTCTAGCATTTTGCGTTCAAAATTTTTTTCCCTGTTTAAGGACTTTCCTATACACCCTGTATATATATATATATATCATCATCATCATCATCATTGTCAACCATTATCAATCCACTGCTGGACGAAGGTCTCCCCAAGTTTCCTCCACAACGGTCTGTCTTGTGCCAGTCTCCTCCATGTCACTCCCGCATATATATATATATATATATATATACACAATATTTTTTACTTTTCTCCTGTGGTCATTTGGTCTCTTTTGTTTCTACAAATCAGTCATTCCAACTTTCAGTATTAAGGTGATTTCTGTTATATCATCATCATCATCATCATTGTCAACCATTATCAATCCACTGCTGGACGAAGGTCTCCCCAAGTTTCCTCCACAACGGTCTGTCTTGTGCGATATATACAATACTATATACATACTGTATAAGATAGAGTTTGGGACTCCCCCCACGCAAGAGCAAAGCAGTTGCTGAAGCGCGATCTTACGGAGTCGACATAGGCGCCCCTGTTGGCGAATTGTGGAACTTAGCGAACACAACTGCGAAACTATGATAGATAGGGCAGAAATGTAAGGTACAAAGTTATAGAACTGACTTTGTTTATTAGGAATTGATATAGCTGTTTTCATTAAGTACACATTATACACGTGTTTGTATTCTACGAAAAATTACAATCTCATATTATTAAATTTAGTTGGTTCACATCATAAAAAAGTGCATTATATTCCCGAAAGAGGGGGGGGGGTCGTCCTTTACATTAGGGATCCCGACTCTGAAAATCTGGGGGGTACTGACTCCCCACCCCCAGTGATTTACGCCTATGGTCTTTAAAAAATGCTGAAATGTACAATTTTCAGTGGAATTATTATTACCTTTTCGGTGACTACCTTTTCTATTTTTTACGCCCCTCAGAGCACGAATTTACGCCCCTGGAATGACCATTCTGAGAGGGCAACCGCCCTCCCGGTAGCTACGGTCCTGGTTGAGTGTGGGAACCCAAATTCCGAAAGCTGAACCTGATCTCAGTTGAACGCCTGCAGATTTCTTGAAGTTATAGCTGAAGGGTCTTAATACTTAGTTTTTATAAGGAATATTTCACAAAAAATATATATGCACAGCCTTAGAAGTGTACGTATTATATTATTTTTTTTTAAAGAATTTAAAACATCATTGTGTCATTCAAGATTAAAGCTTCTGTGCTCCAACAAAATTTTCGTGATTTTTAGGTACAAAATTTTTAAAATATTCAAATTTTCGTGACATTTGAGTGTCAGGGTGTTATTAAAACTCAAAACATTTAGTTAATAACGTTGTTCTCTTCGCAGTAGGTCTTCATCTATGATGCAGTACACACAGTGGTTCTCCTAACCGTACGACGGTTTTTACGTACTTAATATGCTCACATTTATAGTATGTACAGGCAAAAGGCATGACTATGAATTCAATACATGTGAAAGCTTGGTTGGATAATATTGTTTAAAGTTTTATTCAGAATTACGTTCTTAAAAATTGACATCAAGAATTTGAGCACCCACATTTTTGCAGTTTAATGAATAAATTGGTATTTCTGTGCAATGTTATTTCAGCATGTTTTTAGTTTCAGAGCTTTCTTCATTGCGATGTACTGATTAAAAATGTACTGACAGTGAGTAAGTACCTTTCTATATGTGATGAAGGAATGACTGCTATGTCGCTGTTCCGAATCTTCTGTATATATATATTTTTCGATGCAAGTGCATAATTGATTTGCGGTGGTGAAACAACCTCTTTGTTTGAAATGAAGATTTCCTTTCTGCGTGTGTTACTCGACGAAGCCGCTAAACTTCGAAGTCACTTTTTTGCTCTCAGTTTCTGGGCAAGTGGAGTCCGTATCGATTGAACATCTGCGTGTAGACGTAGTCCACATGTGTTGTTGTTTACATAACTCCGTCGTTGGTATGTGGCCTTCAGGGTCGACCCGCTTCCAAAGTCCGAATCTGTTAACTGCATTGGATTCGTGTAAACTGAGTGTTAAAAATATAACTTGCACGTGGAGTCCTGTGAACGGCCGCCGGAGTAATTTATTCGGCCTCAGAAAAATTTCACGAATGTTAAGAAGATGTGGGGTGGTGAATGAGTTTACGCCGAATAATTTAGAAAGTCACTTTTGTGTCTGTTCGGAGGTGCCGTTAAATGACCGGTATCAGTTAAAATAACATTTTCGTGGTAAAAATCGCAGTTGCAGAATGTACATAGAGCACCATTTTCTTTTAACGAAGTTATTTAAAATGTGTAGAAGACTTGTGCGCATTAACTGATCATAATTCTCAAAGGAGAGCTGAAATTCTTAAATTATTCAAATAGCCATATCAATTTTTGTTTCGCCACTTTAGGGGCCGTCCATAAAATACGTCCGAGATTACAGGGGAGGGGTCCTGACAGCTGAACTAATTGTAACATTGGAGGGGGAAGGGGTTAATAATTCGCACGTCCAGCGGCAAAAATATAGTGGATGGTATGTCTTCGTTTTGTTTTCTCATTTTTTCTTCTTTTAATAGTTAAAAAAAGGTATGAAATATTTCAGATTTCTGATGATATTTAGCTAAATCAGAATATTAAGTTCTCGTATTGCTGCCCCGGTAGCGTAGTGGTCTAAGCGATGGCTTCTGATCATTCGTCCGAAAGGGGTCCGGGCTCGAATTCCGGTGAGGCATGGATGTTGCGTTTGTCTTACGGCACTGGCTCTCTCCCTTCCCTGGAACCAGTGATCCTAAAATAGGGACGGATGATTGTTTATAGCCCACTGAGTTGCTCACGGTGGTCGTTAAACTTTCAGTCAAAAAAAAAAAAAAAAAAAAAGGTTCTCGTATTTGTACTACCAAATCTATCGTGTTTTGTAGATGGTATGATCGAAAGTGTTGCAACTTTGATTGCGTGCGTTCATTTGTAGATCTTTATTTCAGAATGATAAAGTTCGGATAGCATTTGGGAACAAATTAATGCCTAAATAATAAATATTTTCTGAAGAAAAAGTGTAAATATATGGAAGATTCCTTTAAATAATTACACGTTTTCTTACTGTTTTTCAACGGACTTCCAAAAGCAGTTGTCAAAAAATAAAGGGGGTTGCAAGAATTAGGACGTACTTTGGGGGGGGGGGATCAACAATCGGACAAAATGTTACATGGGGAGGGGGCAGGGGGAGTCTAAAAATAGTAAAAAATCACGGACGTACTTTATGAACCGCACCTTAGAGTATGGAATTACTCAGAAATACGTACTTTATCTGCCATTGGATCGGTGGTTGCGATTTTCTTCGGGTAAGACCTGGTAAGAAGTTCCTGAATTGTGATTTAGTAAGGATGAATGCGTTAGCAAAGCGGTTGGAGCAGCATTATACAGTATTAGCTGTACACTCAGTGGGTATTGGGGCTTCTTGCAGCGCAAGGGAAAATGGATCAAGCGTTATTATTAATATTAAGAGTAATCAGTGTCTGTGGTTAAGTTCCGCCTGTGGGGAACGGTTTAGAAAGAACTGATGCAGCAGGAATGAATGCGTTAGCAAAGCGGTTAAAGCAGCACTAAATCAGTCAGCTACATACTCAGTGGATGTTAGGTGAGTGCGTTTCTTGTAGCGCGAGAGAAAACTATTAAAGATGGATCAAGGGTGTTAGCTCTAATAAAAATAATCAGTGTCTGTGGTTAAGTACCTCCTGTGGGGAACGGATTAAAAAGAACCACTGAGTATACATGTGTATATCACCTTGAGTTATATCACCAGATTAAAAGAACCGCTTGTTAGACTGACTGCTCTTTTCTCCGCAGCATCAAGTAGTTTTAATGTTAATTAGGGTGCACTCCGTTAAAGATGAGTTCGGGCTCATTTTAGGAGTCCAGGCCCGCCCGGGTCCAAAAACCTAGAGCCTGTGCCCGGTCCGCTTTATTTGATTATATGTGTTTGCTGAGCCCGGGCCCGGAATCTTGGAAAATTTTGCTTATCAAGGCTTCCATTTATGCATTATACACTGGCCAAAGATATGGCCCAAGCAAAGATTAGTTAAAAAATCATTAGTCATGAAATAAATACGGGATTATACCATATAATACAAATTTTGAAGATGACAATCCAATTTTTGGTGTAAATGTGACAAGGATGGTAAGTTAGCATACCCGGGCGCTATCTGGGAGACGCGGGTTCGAGTCCCGCTCCAGGACGATGAAACTTTCAAGTTTTCGGATATTATCTGACTTACCATCCTTGTCACATTTACACCAAAAATTGGATTGTCATCTTTAAAATTTGTAAAAATCATTAGTTTAAAAAGTTTAGTTCAGTTAATCCACTTCACAATGTTAATATGTTTTTAGAAATACTACGTACGCATAAAGCCAAATGTTCTAAAATGTGGATTTGAAAATAAATAAATAATCAACGTGCCCTTCGACCGTATCAGAGGAATCAGTAATTTTGGTAAAAGCTGAAGAAAAGAAAATCGTTTAGAAATAAAAAATTTCATTCGTTATTTCTTTTTGATTTCTAAATTTACTTTTATTTTGAATAAATTGCATTATAAAACGTTCAACGCCGTACAGACAGTTGCAAGTGTTTGAAATTTTGACTCTAGAAAACTAATCTTTGCAATATAATTTACATATATGCTAATTGGTGAAAGTAGTTTAGAGTGATGTAGTAGAATAAAAAAAAAAAAAAAAAACATGTAGGGAAATTTCCAAAATTACACACACACAAAAAAAAAAAAAAAAAAAAAAACGTAAAAGCATTCCAGACCAGATTATTCTGCATTTTGTAACATTAACAAAGCTTTGCGGTTAATAGTATAATAATCACAATATTATCATATGTGTGTGCAGTTTACAGATCAAGTTCATCATGAAAAAAGAGAGAGAGAGAATTGCATCTAATGCCTCAGCGCTTCAACTTGATCTTCTTTTCTCTAAAACTCGACCTGCTGCACTAAAAACCAACGTCACCCCAAAAATCGCGGGTGAGGAAATTAAAAATAAATAAATAACAATACTTCTAACTGCACAATTTTGGAAATTAATACATTATTTTAAAGCTAAGATTCTTGATTTTTAATAAAATACAAAAAATGGGAATGTGATTTTTTCCCAGTTTTTCGATACCAGACCTCCTTAAACTAATCCGTGCTTGGGCATAGCTTTGGACAATGCATAATGCAAGTCTTGCTAAGCAAAATTTGTCTTGCAATGGCAGCTAGCTTAGGAAATTGAAAATCCTTCCACCATGGTAACAAATCCACAATGAAATTTAACACGTGTAATTCAATCGGGCTCGGAATTATACGTGTTGAATTAATTACAGTAATGAAATTCAAGACGTGTAATTCCGAGCCCGGGCCTGTGTTTTTCTGCAGTTAAGGAATTCTGAGCTGTCCGAGCCCGAGCTCATCTCTACACTCCATCCCCAGATGTGGGAAGAAATGGGTTAGTGCGCATACTGAGACTTTGACGAATTTGTCATTTAGGTACGGCACATCAGAATGGTCGAAAGAAAATCTGGTTAATTTGCAAGAAAGGAAAAATACGCTGAATCTCTGAAAAAAAAAGTTTGTTTATTTATTTATTGATTGATTGATTTGAGTTTATTGGCTCAAGGGTCTTATAGTAGGTCAAATAGCGCCAAGTTTATTAATCAAAAGTGTATATTCATAATTAAGACTCAAAAAGACAATGCTGGCAAATCGTTGTCTCCTTTAACACTTTTAACCAACTGGAACTAATTAACTCGGGGTTAGCAAAATGGATAGAAATCAGTTCGAACGAATATATTCGTTGTCTAAGAAGTAGGCCGAACGCGGTTGGAATAAGTGATCCTGCACATCAGAAATCTTTGCCTTTCCTTTAGGCTTTTCATTGAAAGCAGTCATTTAAGGGAAATGATTGCCATAAATGCTTTCTGTCTAATTACCTTTTCCGCTGAAAATGCTATAAAAATGGCGACGAAAACCTAAACAAGGAGAGGAAAGATGTTTGAGTACCCTGTTTTTACCTAGTGGCATGATGGCTGTGTCAGGGGGACTACCTGTTCCAAATCATTCCTTGGGTCATGGAGTAGAGAATAAAGGACTATACTGGAATCAGACTATAGTCTTGTAAGACTAAGGATTTTAAGGATCACTCATCACCAGCAACAGATTTATAGTCGATACTGCTTAAATGAGAGGGGAAAGGAATTATTTACGCTTTCCAACCGTAGGCTGAAGAAGCGTATATGCTCCAGCTTTGTCTGTCTGTCTGTCCGCACGATAACTCGCTTAAATATTGTTAGATTTCGATGAAATTTTAGTATGTGGTACGGGACAATCTGGGAAGGAACCCTATTGAAAATGGGAAAAAAGGGGTCAAAGGTGAGGACATAGAAGCGGAATCCATTCCATCGCCCTCATGCGTCATAACTTACGTAAAAATGCTTCGATTGCGACAAAATTTCATGTTGTTCTAGAGATGTACTGAACCGGTTCTGTTTAATATCATCGAAATGGGGTCAAAGGTCAGGGCACAGGAGCGAGATTTATTCCACAGCCATTATCTTTATAACTTGACTAAAAATGCTTTTATTGCGACAAAGCTTAAGTATGTTGTTCCGGAGGTATACTGAACCAATTCTATTTAAGATCATCGAAATGGGGTCAAAAGTCAGGGCACAGCAGCGAGATTTATTCCACAGCCATTATCCTCATAACTTGAGTACTGATTTCTGGTATGTTGGAAAGCGTATTATATAATCAATGCATTGCATGATTTTACTAACTTGTTTTGTTGTAGCATTCGTAAAACACGGCCGCTATATGAACAACTTTGAGGATTCCAGAAAATTTGGGGTACCGTTTGGTTCATGTACATCAGCCTCTGAAAGGGTTAAGATAAATGTGGATTGGACTCGGATTTCGGAAGAATCGCTCTGTGGATTAAGGTGTGAGGATGTTGAGCCATCACAACGGATACTAGTGTCTCCGTCATGCTTATTCAACTTGCCTTATAACTTGTCTTCTCTTTCATGTTAAGCCTCATCAGCAAAATCTGCCGTTCACCTCACACGAAGCACGACTCTGCATTCTGAAAAGCCAGCCACAATACGATTTGTGCATTCTTCTTTATTCAGGAACAATCTGCGATCTACAGTATCTGTTCCACCATAAGACTATTAACCAACCCCTGTAGCCAATATGAATGCTAGACGTCAGCTATGTAAGATATTTAAACTTTACATACGTGCTCATCTTCGAACTGAACACAACCAAGCTTTCACTACTGGCCTAATTCCAGATTTCTTATAACAGAGGGACACCCTATGAATCATAGTTTCACGTTGGGCTTGACGCAATTGTACTGCAATATTTTCGTTAGGACTTTCTTTTGGTATGTACTGACCAGTGGCAACGCCACCCGCTGAGAACTGGGTGAGTGGGAGCTATAAACATGATGGAAGAGTAGGGGGGGGGGGGCATACATTTTCATGTGCTAGGCAGAAATTTTGGGAAAAAATTCTGTTCACGCGGATTTTACCCGACTCTGGTAATGCCTATCCCTAGTCAAAAAAAGTTTTTTTTTCTTCCTTTCTCTTCCTTTATTGCTGCCGTAAGGCTGTTTATGAATTTTTGTTTGTAACCTGTCAAGGAAAACCAATATCTCTCTCTCTCGCTCTCTCTCTCTCTCTCTCTCTCTCTCTCTCTCTGAAACTATAATTATAAAAAAAAAATGGTATGTTTCTACTACTCTCTAAGAAATTCGCTCAGAGGACTACCTTCATTTCTTAGAATAGAAGTACAAGTGGGCTCAAATAAAAGTTGTGTGGGCTCTGGTACTGACCCATTATGTTTGGTCATATCATTACTGCTATACAATTGGGAAACAAATTTCTTCAAAGAAATAATTCTTCATAAATACAAGGTAAGCATTGTAATGCTATCTTCCAGAACAGAGGCTGGGCTTCATTATCCCAGAATTCTGTAGTTATTGGCATATTTTCACTGTATTCCATGTAACCACTTCCTTCAGAAAACCTTTTCATCGTCCTTCCATGTCCTGGGTAGTGTATTGACTAGCTCGCTCGACCGGAAATCGGGACATGCGGATTCGATTCCTGCTCCAGGACGATGAAAAATTTCAAGTTTTCTGAAGGAAGTGGTTACATGGAATACAGTGAAAATATGTCAATAATAGCATTAAAATGCTTACCATGTGTTTATGAAGAATTATTTCTTCGGGGAAATTCGTTTTCCAATTGTGTATGACATACTTTCTTCACTGGAATTTGTGACCTGCATCCGACCCTGGATGTGAGAAAAGGTCGTGAGACGCTACGATGGGGCAGGAATAGCTTCGACTAGCGCAAATATGAAGGTTCTCAGATATCTACATTCAGTTGCTTGAAATTTTCTTGTCCTGGGTAAGTGTAATGACCAGCAGGCTAGACCAAAAATCGGGAGGTGCGTGTTCGATTCTTGCTCCAGGACGATGAAAATTTTCAAGTTTTCTGAAGGAAGTTGTTACACGGAATACTGTGAAAATACGCCAATAGCTACAGAATTCTGGCGTAATGAAGCCGATTCTCTGTTCTGGAAGATAGCATCATTACTGCTATATCGCTGTGTACACTCATACCTTTCTTGGGACTGTTATGAACTCATGTTTTACACGAAAATGCTCGAACTATTTTTTTTGTTTACTTCGTAATATCGTCTTCATAACATTTCTGTGTGATTCGCAGCACACCATTCAGCGTTTTATCCAGCATTGCACGGCAGTGCCTAGCAATTTTTTATATAATCATTTGTATATAATTATTTTGTGTTGTGTTGTTTTTTAAATGTTTTGTGTACATGCTGTTTTGTAAATAAAGTCATGTTTGAATTCCATTAAGATTACAAAAAGAGGGTAGGTCATCATACCTAATTACCCTGGGCACCAAGTCCAACGACTTACGTCCAACTGTAGTTATCTTTAGCTTAATTTATAAACAGCGTGCGTGGTACGGCGGCACTTTTCTTACATAAGTACAGGGAATTTTTGCAACGTCATTTCGGACCAAACGCCCAGAGGGAACGTTTTTTTTTTTTCGGAAAATAACTTTTCTGACAGAAATAAAGCTAAATATAAATAGACAGTTAGACGTCTATTTATATTTAGCTTTCTTAAATATAAATATTTGACATCTATTATATACACTGAAGTGCAAGAAAAACTGGTACACAAGTCTAATACTTGGTAGGTCCCCCACGGGAGCGCAGGACTGCAGAAATACGACGGGGCATGGACTCCACTAGCTTCTGGAAATATGCTGTAGGCAATGCACACCATACTTCCTGCAGAGCGTTCCAGAATTCGGGTGTATTCCAAGGTCTCTGATTCCTGTGTTCGATAGCGCGTTGCTTGGCATCCCAAATGTGTTCTATCACGTTCAGATCTGGGGGCTTGGGTGCGAATGGCAACACCCCAAACTCAGATGAATGCTCCTCCAACCATAATGTGGCGTCCCGACACTTGTGTGGAGGTGTATTGTTCTGTTGGAACAGGCCCAACCCATCAGCATGAATGCAGGACATGAACTTGTGTACCCCGTCAGAAAGGATGCGCACATAGCGGTGGCCGGTCACAGACGTTTGTAGACGTACCAGGGGTACCAGTGAAGTCCAACTAAACACACCCTATACCATTACGGACCCCCCACTGACCGGTACAGTTCCCTGTTGACAGGCGGGATCGATGGCTTCATGGGGTTTGCGCCAGACACGAATCCTTCCATTTGCCCGATACAGTTGGAAACCCGACTCGTCAGACCAGGCTACTTGTTTCCAGTCATCAAGTGTCCAGTGGCGGTGTTGCCGTGCCCAAACGATGCGCACAGCTCTGTGTCGTGCACCTATCAAGGGGACTCGAGTTGGGCTTCGGCTCCCAAACCCCATAATCGTGCAGGGTACGTTGCACAGTCCGGACGCTGATGCTTGTTGAGGCTCCAGCATTGGATTCCAATTATACCTGCGAGAGTGTTGCACGCCTATCGCGTGAAAGGATTCTTGACAGCCGACGACGGTCACGTTCACCCAATGTCTTTTTACGGCCACACTGGTATCGTAGGTTGGAGGTTTTGCCGGAATTCTTGTAGTCACGGTACACCCTTGCAATGGTCATCCGTAAAAATCCGAACTTCATTTCTACCTCCGAAATACTATGGCCCATCTCGCGAGCGCCAACTATGACACAGCGTTGAAAATAGCTTAAATCGTTATTACTTGTCATTCTCATGCCGAAAACAGCTCTGACAGCTGGCAAGGATGTCTATCGCTATATATACGCACTGGCGGACGCAACAGAGTACGCGCACAGGGGACGTTGCTATGTATTTTGCATGAGCTCGTCTGTACCAGTTTTTCTGGCACTTCAGTATATACATATATATATTATTTTTATTATTATATATTTTGTCTATTATATGTAGCTTTCTTAAATATTAGACATCTAGTTATATTTATATAGCTTTCTTTTAGCTTTCTCAGCTGAGACGTCTCAGTTGCTGAGCCCATCCCTACGGATTTGTGAAGTCAGATGCTGACAGATAAACACACATAGCGCCGTGGATTGTTGGCACCGTAGTGTAAGGCGAACGTACTAGGCTAGTTATCGAGAGATCTGAGATTCGTTCCCAGCGGTGTCGAAGTATAATTTTTTGGTTGCTGTGTGTTAATTTAAGAGAAACGTAGAAAGAGCGTTGGCTTTGTCTACTTACATTGTCTGCACGTATTTGAAAGATTTGCACCAGAAATAAAGCTTAAATGAGGTCATTTCTGGAGTGGTCCACCGAAAAATGCCTCGGTTGGCCAATCCGCCCTAGCCCGTACTCATATTTTGCGTAAATATACTTAGCTCAGCTGACTGAAAAATGTAATGACACACAATTTGTTTATATTTCTCGTCCTTTTTTTTCCTTTTTTCTTATCATTGATTTTACAGACACCTTAAGTATCGCCTAATAAATTATGTCATAATTGCCAGCCAATCAAGCAAATTATTTTTATTGTTCTTGTAAACTGTGAAAAGCAAGCTCTTATTGTTGTGTTGCGAGCGATTCATCATTTCAAAAATACGTACGTTTCGTTTGCGCACGATCCAGGGAAGGTGATTGGTGTAATTTGGTTGCGATCACGCTTAAATCATTTAGTAAACAGGTCTTGTGGTGAGTTTATACGATAGTAAAGGGTAGGTGAGTAGTTTTTTTTTTTTTGGAGGGGGGGGAGGTTGTTGGGTTGATGACCTTGGCATGTCCTCCTAGTTTTGACCAATTTCCTTCTGTTGGTCCTGCATTTTATTTCCTCGGCGAAAGCTACGATTTATGCGCTGGCTAATTGATATCACGATTCCGAGCCATCATATTGTTACGGTGTAAGCTTTGCTTGTGGTTTTCATGGTTCACGAAAACCTGTTTCGTGCTGTATTTGTGGTTCATGCGGCGCCATGTCCGTCAGTCAGTAACCTGTTTGTTTCATTTTTCAGTGCAGAATAAAAGAAACTGAATGCATTGTTTCGTCTTTTTAAAATTCGTCTCGCAGTATTTTTTTTGGAGGGGGGAATATAGCTAGTAATAATGCTAATGTGATTCGTCTTCAAGCCATTATTGGCAAGCGTGAAGAGAATTTAGTGTTATTATTATTACCAGCGAGAAACATCAGAGCGTGCGTGCTGTGTGTGTTGACGGGAAAGGGGGAGGAGGGGAGACTGAGTGTTAAGTCCCATGTTGATGATGTACGCATGCCATATTTCGTTTATATGAAATTAAATGCATTTTTTTGCAATTATACATGTATGGATTAAAGCATGAGATCAAACCGTAGCTACGATTTGCGGCTCTTTTATGGCCGTACATTCAAAACGCGCCTAAATATAAATATATGTGTATTCTTATATTAATTTAAAATGCAATTATCATAAAATGACAAAAGTTTGATCATGAAAAATTATACACAAAAAATTAGAATCACAATTTTCTTATAAATAATATAGGGCGTAGGTACTGTGAAAATATAATAGAGCACGGATTATACGTTTTTATCATTTACTAACGTTATTTCAGTTGTGAAAACAGATTTGCCGGTGACGGGATCGAACTCGCATCCCTCTACTCTGGAGCGGATTGCTTTACCAATTAAGATACACCGACGGAATTTATCGCTGCAACTTCGCCGTCTTTACCTGTGTTTCACCTCTGTAATAAGTCATATCATTTTCGTCGTAACTTTTTTTTCTTTTCTTTTCGAAGCGAAGAAGGAATTTTTTCATTAATTCTAGACGTGTTGAACGAACATCATTCGAAGGACCCAACGTCCAGTAGATCCATTTCCACAATGTGAAAACACAGATTTGTAGATGACGGGGATCGAAGCCGAATCCCTCTGCGCCGGAGCCGAATTGCTTTGCCAATTAAGCTACGCTGACGAATTCTTGATCTCAAAGACTACATATATGTTCAGATAAAGACAGTTTGGAAAAAGAACTTTATTTCCTTAAACGTTTCGCAGTATAGCAAGAATACAACCCTTCCATTGCAGACAAGGCTCTAACAAAAATTCCGGAAACCGAAGCCTATCTCCACGTTCACTCCTGTGATGCGCCCATTGCGAGATAATTTTGCCATTATTCCATTTTTCCCGTGACATTGCCTTCAAAATTTCAAAAATTCTCAGAAAAAAAAGTGATTTTCAAACCCATAAACAAATTGAACTTTTTAGGATCAAAGGACTATGTTGAAGACAAAAATTCGTGGAAAATTTATCAAATTCCATGTGAATGTGGCGCTTAGGACAGACCCTTGCGTTTTCGATTGAATAAGACCCACATTTTGAACTGTGACCTAAAGAAGTCATGGATGGCTAAACACTTACGAAAAGGACGATAAATTTCTCTTTGAAGAAGCAAAACTAATTGACAAGCCAGATTCAACCACCAAGGATATTTTGGAAGCTTTACATATACACTGGTGTGCAAAAATTAAGGACGAAGAGGAGAAATTTGCATAACAGCGGAACGAGCAGGCAGAACGGACCGAAAGACTACTCAGGAGATAGACTAGGGTGCGGTACGGTAGGGCATACGCATATATGCAGCATGACGTAGGGAGGAGGGGGTTGTCCTAAGGGTATAAAGCACACGGGCGGTGTACGCTCAGCAATTCGGTGAAAGCTATTGCACGGTGTACATCGGCTTGAACGACGTCGAGTTGCTGCCACCGTGTGATATGTCCAACGGGCAATCCAGTAGACGACATCTGGATGACTTTACCCGAGGTCGCGTCATTGGGAAGTTGGAAGAAGGTCGAAGTGTGACTAGTGTGACCGAGGAGTTCGAGATCGCCCACAGCATCGTTTCACGAGCTTGGAGAGCATTTCAAACGACAGGAGCAGCTGTCCGAGAGTTTAGCACTGGTCGTCCACGAGCAACCACGGCGGCGGACGACCGGTACATTGTCCTACAGGCGAGAAGAGACAGACGGCAGACAGCGGGAGAAATCGTGAGGCATATGCAACAGACAACTGGACGTCCGTTATCGCGTTTTACCGTGGCCAGGAGGCTGCACAAAGGTGGTCTATTTGCACGACGACCAGTACGGTGTGTGCCATTAACGCCTGCTCATCGGAGACGGCTGTTTCTGTGGTGCCAGGAACAAAAGAACTGGACACATCAGTAATGGGGTCGAGTTCTCTTTACGGATAAGATTCCATTTAGTCTGACGAGCGATTCTGGACGTATACACATCTGGAGAGAGACCAAAGAACACGCAATCACACCTCCAACATCATCGAAAGGGACCGGTTTGGAGGTGGCAGAGTTCTCGTTTGGCGGGGCGGTACCATGCTTGGTAGCCGTGTACTGACCTCCACATCTTCCAAGGAGGTTCAGTCACTGGTGTCCGCTATTGTACAGAGGTTTTCCTGCCTCACGTGCGTCTGTTTAGAGGTGCTGTGGGTCCTGAGTTCCTCTTCCTGGACGACAACGCTACACCTCATCGTACAGTGGCTGTCGCAGAGCTGTTGGAGAGTAAAGATATTCAACGCACGGATAAGCCCGCAAGGTCTCCGGACCTAAATCCAATCGAACACGTGTGGGATTTTCTCGGGAGATGCTTGGCAGCACGTCACCAGCCGCCAGCAATGATTCCGCAGCTGCGATTGGCGCTTCAAGAGGAATGGGCCGCGATGCCTCAACAGCTCCTTGGCAACCTCGTCCTCAGCATGGACAGACGTTGTAAATCCTGCAACGCGTTCAGGGTATATATGGATTTTTCTTGGCAGCCGCCTGTCACATGGACGCTTCTGTCCAGTAGTGCTCGAAACTACCTTTTGAATAAAGTGCCTTTGTATCCTTTGGATTCCTTGTTTGGACGGTTTTGCTCACTTGTCCCATATTCTTACATCTTGGGGATCTTATGGTATGATTTGAGTCGATGTGGAGCACTTCTGCACAACGTTACATTCGAAAAACCGTCTCGTTCTTAATTTTTGCTCGCCAGTGTATATAAGAATTCTTAGCAACTTGTTAATGACATGGCATCCACCCCATTTTTATCAAACGCGTGACTGTAAACACCATATACACTTTGATTATTTACGTGCCATTCGTCCTGATGAAGCTAGGTGAATACTCAGCCAAACCATGGTCGACTTAAAAAAATAAATATTTGTGACAAACTGCGTTGTATTATTTTAATATATACACTGACGGAATTTATCGCTGTAGCTTTGCCGTTTTGACATGTGTTTCACTTCTGTAATATGTCATACAGTTAGTTGTACGTTGTTTGACAGATCTTAAGTTTCGTTTATGCAGTTTCATTTACTAGACAGAAAAAAAAAAAAAAAAATCCCGTTTTTGGAGCCTTCGGAGGGCAAGGAGAACCACTTCTTTTTTTTTTTCTTTTTTTTTTTACTGTAAATTTTCTTTTCTTTTTACTGTAAATTTTCTTTTCTTTTTACTGTAAATTTTCTTTTCTTTTCCGTTAATCGCTGCATCAGGCATCTAAACGAGAAGGACAGAAATCTGTCGTGGAATAACTTTGAACAGTGCGAATTGGTAAAAACGAAAATTAACGTTTCAAAAGCATTGAAGTTTGTAGCCATGGCTTGGCAAAAGGTTTCACCGCAGATGGTTAAAAACAACAACAACAACAAAAAAAAACAAAACTGTCTGATGGATTCCATTCAAACGGAGGTTCCCGGCTACTGCGAAATTTGAAACTAGTGATTGATAATACCAGTTGAAATTTGATTGTATTTAAGCACACGACCTGTTGAGGATTATGCCAGCAGTGATTCTGAACTTGCAAAGTCATCATTTTTGACAGTAGGCAAACTGTCTGAAAGGAATTGTGGTGAGAACAGCAGTGACAGTGATGACGAAGAAAGTGTTAACACTCTGCCAACACAAAACTTTGCCCAAGCTCTTGCTGCCTATGATGTAAAGAAAACATTTCCCATTAGTCATGATATGAACGAGAGTACTTAAAATGCCGTCACTAGAGTGTACAATTAACTTCGTGCATTACGTCCAAAAAATTCATCTTGGGCTCAACTGACGCAGTATTTTAAAATTGTAGTTAATAATATAAACACCCAGATCCGTCTCTCTGGAACGCTTGACGTCACACCAACGTCTGCATTGTTGCGTCATCACTTATCGATCAATTCATGTGTGCTCTCGCGATGTCAAAATGATTGCCTGCTATATAATAGCACAAAATCACTTTCAGATGTCAAGGTGATCGCGTGCTTTTATCTAAATTACTTTCAGATCTGAAGGTGATGGCGTGCTAATTTAAAAACATTGGGTTATTAATGATCCGAGTCCTATTTTTCCGATCTACAAAATTCGAATTGAATTCTTAATATCACAGCAAGTTGAGTTTGAACGCTATCACATTGAGGTATCAAGGTGATCGCGTGCAACTTAAAAACATTGGATTATCAATTACTCTAGTACTATTTATCCCATCTGCAAAATTCGAATTGAATTCTTAATATCACGGCAAGTTGCGTTTGTATATTAATTTAATTTAACACAATTCGAATATTAATTTGTACGCTCTAATTATTTTTTTACTTTTTTTAATTTAACTAACTTTCCGAGTTTAGTGCTGATTATATTAAACATTTTGCAAGCCATCGATCTATCTAAACGCTCTAACCTACAATAAAAACTGAAATCTTGAGATGTCAAAGTTAGCAAGATTGCATCTAAAAGCAGATGTCGCCCCAATAGAACATTGTCGAGAATTTACATAGTTCCGATTTGTAATACCAGATGTCGCATTATTTTGTAGAAAAGGCTTCGGTATGAAGTTTCAAATTAACCTTCGAATAGGACTGTCCGAAACAAGCCGTGAAGGGAATAAATAGCCCGTGTGCCGGAGAAAAAGTAATTTAGCGTGAAAAAAATCAAAGCAAAAGTTATTAAGGTAATTTTACACGAAAAAACTGGACTGCAAGGAAAATTGTTAAACAACAAATATTTCGCACAGAATGTTTATTTATCGCGAGAGGTCTTTTGAAAAACGGAAATAAATAGTATATAATTTTCAGTTCTAACATGAATGAGTTCTTGCTGATAAATGTTTACTATATTTCCTTACAAAAGAGCCGGCGTCTATTTGATTTGTTTTCAATCTGCTTCAAGTAAAAATTTCACCGTCTTAGGACGGGAAACATCCCCTATAGATTAATATTTATTTAAAGCATAAAAACAACCGTCCTAGGACGGGCTATAGGATAGTTGAAAAATAATGCCCAGGGGACTGCTGTTAATCCGAGTTAGACTGTGTATCGATAAAAACACTTATTGTGCTTTTCATCCTCAATCATTTTCTGGAATAGATATGTATCTATTCCAGAAAATGTTTGTTTGAGTAAGAAAGTCTTGTTAAATTAAGGAATAATGTTCCATTAGTGGTAAGCGCGTCAAACATTTGCTTTCTGGTTTATATACTGTATTTTTAAAATGTTCAGTATATAAACCATGTATACTGTATTAAAAAATACAATAATACTGTATTTTTTTCAATGTAAAAAAAGTACGTGCTTCCACTTTGTATGTGGACACTATATCTCTGCAACTATTAGTCCGATTTAAAAAATTCTTTTGGCATTGAAAAGCTCGAAATGTGAGAACGATGATCCTTGCTTTCTGGTTTTCCCCGATGCATTTACGCTCTCTATCGGCGAATTTCGCCGCTAAAAGGCGTAAATGCAGATGCTATCGAATTCAAAATACATTTCCTTACCCGAGTGCAAAAAATATTTTTTCGTTTCGATGCCACTTATAACGAAGACTATTTTGGCTACAGTTTCTTTTTCAAGTAATGATAGACTTTCCACCAGGGGGGCGTAAAGGTAAATTACGATTTCCCCGATATCTCTGCTTCTAAAAATCCTATTTCAAATATTCCTTCTGCATCAGGTACAGCTCCTGTTGGGAAATATTCCACATATAACATCTAGTTTTTTGGTAAAGAAGGTTTTGGCCACGGGGGGGGGGGAAGATAAGTGCTTGTTTCTGTTTCTGATACATTTGCAGGAAAATTTGCACCCCTGAAAACTCGGTTTAAACAACTCTTTCCTGGACCGATGGACCGATACCGCTCGCCTCGGAAAACATGTTAAGAATATAATATTTCAGCACAGTGCACTTCGTTTTGGGAATGTTCTATAAATTTCTTTAAATTTATTTCCTGTTCTGTCCAAAATAACGCACAGTTTTTTTTTTTGTTTTTTTTTTTGGCAGGGGGCGTAGATGTGTATCTTATTTATTTCGACATCTTTTCTTCTAAAAGCCCGATTTAAAAAAATATTTTTTTATCGTAAATCATTTCCAGTGCGAAATGTTCCTCATATCATTTCAAATTTTTCTTAACGCAAAAGCGTACTACTAGAGGGCCTAAGTTCATGTTTCCGTTTACAGCATACTTGCTTGCAGCAATATCTGCGTGTCTAAAAATCCTATTAAAAAAACTGTTGCCGCCCGGTGGCGCAGTGGCCTAAGCGATGGCCTCTGATCATTTGTCCGAAAGGGGTCCGGGTTCGAATCCCGGTGAGGCATGGATGTTGTGTTTGTCTTATGGCACTGGCTCTCTCCCTTCCCTGGAACCAGTGACCCTAAATTAGGGACGGGCGACTGCTTATAGCCCATTGAGTTGCTCACGGTGGTCGTTAAACCTTCAATCAAAAAAAAAAAAAAATTCCGGTGAGGCATGGTTGTTGTGTTTGTCTTACGGCACTGGATCTCTCCCTTTCCGGAAACCTGTAGCTGTAAATTAGGGAGAGGCGACTGCTGATAGCCCATTAAGTTGATCATGGTGGTCGTTAAACCTTCAAGCAGGGGGAAAAAAAAAAGGATCCCCTTGTTTTTGTCATATACAAGCATTGTCTCTCCATTCCCTGCTACCAGTGACCCTATATTCATAGCCATCGAGTTACGGTGATCGTCGTTAAACCCCTACAAAAAAAAAAAAAAAAAAATCTATGTTGTGTCAGTTACGACTAAGGATCTTGAGTTCTCTGAACGTTGATTTTTTTTTTCTTTGTGGCCGTGACGTCCGGTTATTTGTACGTTTTCCGAAGTTTTTTTTCCTCCCCTAGGTGGTCGCGACATGCTTGTGCCGTGTAGTGTTTCGGAACTGTTAAAATTTTCTGTCTTACTTCTGTCTGGGGCCAAAGGAAGTACCTGTGAGGACACGCTTTTTTTTTTTTTTTCTCTGTCATTCTTCGTGAGTATTTTACCACCTGGCGGCATTTTGCGTACATGTATTTATGAGAAAACTAATTGAAGCGCAGTTGTGTTCTCGTGTCTTGCAAATATATCTTCATTTCTTACACACGCAACAGAGTAACGACTTTCCAGTGAACTAAGAAGCTCGTAATTTTATGAGTTGCGTTGCATCATACAAAATATTAACTGAATTGTATGTATTTTCAGGTGCCAAATGACGATCTGTATTGTATACATTTAATACCTCAAGTGAGACCTGAAACATTCACGTAACGCTAAATAAAAAAGAGAGAGAACACATTTACGTGGGAAATGTGAATATTCCGTGCGTTTTCGTAATTACCATCGCACAGAAAGATACAGAGGTAGCTGGAATATTGCTTGCAAACATTAGGTCATTCACCCACCCTCGTACGACGAAGGAGTGTTGCAGACATAAGCACTAGTTTTGTGTAACAAATACTGACGATGGTGCAAGCAACCGAAAGGTTGCGTCATTATAGATTATGCTGTAGTTGGAACACTGAGTGAGTTATTCTGCTTGTTTTGATGTGTTGACGAATAAAACTAACGTTTATGATGATAATGAGTTTTTATGGGGTTGATGATAAAAGTGATCGAAATTAGAGCAGAAACTGGTAGTCACCGACACGTGCTTAGAAATTTGGCTGCCGCTTGTGCAGTGGCTTACAAGAAAGTTTCGAGGCCCACCTGCAAACAATATCTTCGAGGCCTTTTTGTGAAACTCTACTAGCTTTCAATTACTGAATTTTTTAAGTTCCATATAATTAACTAGGTTTTTATGGGCGTTTAAAAAATTCAAATTCTTTGAAACCTAGAAGCTGTTTTCTTGAAACAAAATATTATTGCACTTTATTGCGTGCAACACGTGCACGTTGTAATTAAAATGATTTTCCTAGTTTACACCATTAGAAAGTACTACGAAACTCTTATATCAAAGTTAATCACATCATGCAAATTTTATTCTCAGAAAATTAAAGCCATTTTGTGAAATGCCTCATTATCACACCATTCACACGTACATAAAACATTTGGCAGTGTCTATAATGACTTTTTCCAATTTATACAAAAATGTAGAACATAAGTTAGTAAGTAAGTAAATAAGAAAGAATGAAAAATTGTGGCACAAAAAATAATACTTAGGTCATTTAATAAAACTCATTACATTTAACATAATACCACAATGTGTTGCTCATAGTAAAAATTCCTCTCTTGATTCTGTTACAAAAATAATGGTACAGGTCTCGGTTTCTTCGTCCCCGCGAAGAACACCATTTAGTTCATTACCTTCTGAAGGTTTCTTAGTTAGGTTCAGACAACTGTAATACAGCTTATTTCAATAACACAAAAATTTCATCCGCTGAACTAATATTTCTTTCACATTCTCTTGTTAATATACATGTATATGGCTGTGAAAAACGAGAGTATTTCCACGCTGAGTATTTCCACTCAACGAGAGTATTTCCACGCTGGTCATGGCAACAGAAACCAGCGTGGAAATACTCTCGTTGAGTTTGCAGAGGCAGAAGGGTTTTTCATCTTGAACTCCTTCTTCAAGAAAAAGCCACACAGGAAATGGACATGGAGACATCCAAATGGGACGACAAGTGAAATTGATTTTATTATGTGTAACAAAAAATTCGTCATAGAAGACTGCAGTGTGCTAAACAAGTTCAACACAGGTAGTGACCATAGATTGGTGAGATGTAAGATGCACCTCAACACTAAACTTGAACGTGGCAAGCTCATAGGACAAACAAAATCTATTGACATAACCAACCTTAAAAAACACCATAATACCTTCAAGTTAGAACTGAAGAACAGGTTCTCTGCTTTAGAAGGCCTAACATCGGAAGAAGTGGACATATCTGAAGTTAACAGAAAAGTAACCAAAGCTCTTATGGAAACAGCAACAAAATTAGCTGGGTCTAAGAACAAGTTGCATGTGAACAAATTATCAGGAAAAACCAAAATGTTGATGCAAAAAAGAAGAGAGATGAGGACAACTAAAGAAGATGTGACTTCCAAAGTGGAATATATAGAGCTATGCAAGACAGTAAGAAAAAGTATCACTGAAGACGTAAGGAAATTCAACTGTGAACTAGTGAGGAAAGCAATTGAAAACAACCAAAGCCTAAAGATAGCAAAGGGACATCTCAGTAAGGGAAGAAAACAGATTGTGGCACTGAGAAAAGAAGATGGTTCTGTAACAAGAAATAGAGGCGAAATTTTGACAAGAGTGAAAGATTTCTACTCCAAATTATATGAAAGGGATGATATATGCACTCCAGACATCATGAAAGATACCAGTACCAGAGTTCCTCCAGTCCTTCCAGCGGAAGTTGCACATGCAATCAAGAACATGAAGCGAGGAAAAGCTCCAGGAGAAGATGGAATTACTGTAGACATCATACAAGAAGCAAGTGGAGAAATCGAAACAGTACTCGCCCAAATTTTCACTCGATGCCTTAATGAAGGAAAGATTCCTGAGGATTGGAACACCGCTACAATGATCCTGCTACATAAGAAAGGTGACATTGAGGATCTCGGAAACTACAGACCTATCAGCCTCCTATCAGTAGTTTATAAAATCTTCACTAAAGTTCTTTCACACCGCTTGAAGCTAACACTGGACATGGCTCAACCGAGAGAACAAGCTGGATTCAGGGAGTGGCTACAGCACAATAGATCATATCCACGTGCTGAGAGAACTAATTGAAAGAGCGAGGGAATATGAACTTCCATTGTGCATGGCTTTTATCGATTATGAAAAAGCCTTTGATTCGGTGAAACCATCAGCAGTTACAATGGCTCTGAAAACCTGCGGTATTGAAGATGCATACATTAATATTATTAATAACATCTATGAAAATGCAAGTGCAAAGATTAGGCTGTTTGAAAATACAACACACGTAAAAATTGAAAGGGAGTGAGACAAGGTGACACCATATCTCCGAAGCTCTTTAATGCCACATTGGAGGGTGTTTTTCAGTCACTGAGCTGGGAAAACAAGGGGATAAAGATTAATGGAGATTATCTAACCCACCTTCGTTTTGCTGATGACGTAGTCATTTTTGCAACTACCCCATCAGAGCTGCAGAGTATGATCCAGGAACTTGCTGACAAGAGTAAAGAAGTGGGATTAAAAATGAACTTTCAGAAGACAAAAGTGATGTTCAATGCTTTTACAAGAAATGAAGATTTATCGATTGATGGAGAAAAGCTGGAGATAACAGACACGTACGTTTATCTTGGACAGCAGATATCAAGTGAGGGTCACATTGATGAAGAAATTAATCGGCGTACAAAACTTGCCTGGAGAGCTTTTGGAAGAAACAGCATAATTTTCAAGAGCAATATGCCATTATGTCTTAAAAGAAAAGTGTTTGATCAATGCATCCTTCCAGTGCTTACGTATGGTGCAGAGACGTGGACCTTAACTAAAAGAGACATACAAAGGCTGCAGACAACTCAAAGAAGCATGGAGAGGTGCATGCTTGGTGTAACCAGGAGAGATAAGAAGAGGAACTCGTGGATCCGAAAAATGACAAGAGTGGAAGACATCATGATCAGAGTTAAATCCCTGAAATGGCAATGGGCTGGACATACTGCCAGAAGGACAGATCATCGATGGACAGCTGAAATTTTAGATTGGATTCCAAGGGACAGGAAAAAACCCAGAAGAAGACCACATGGGAGATGGGTGGATGAAATTCGAAAGTATGCAGGGGTGACATGGAGGAGACTGGCACAAGACAGACCGTTGTGGAGGAAACTTGGGGAGACCTTCGTCCAGCAGTGGATTGATAATGGTTGACAATGATGATGATGATGATATGGCTGTGAGAAGGAGCCACAAGTCCTCTGGAATTGTTTTCCTGTCATCCTCTAGTCTTTAACTAAAACCGAGAAAATGATTTCTAAATATTTTATTTATTGAATAAATTCCTAAAATTAGCAATAAAAAAAAAGCACATTTTTTTTTAATAAAACCAAAAATTGCTTTTCTTGTTTAATACTATACAGTCAAAGCTGCCATCAAAAATCCCTGGCTATTTCTTTAGCAGCTTCATATGAAATTTTCGCAAATTTTTTTTGTGAAATCCTTTTGTTCATGCTAGAGGCCCTATTAGCCGTGAGCTCCCCCCCCCACACACACACGCAATGTGAGGGTTGCAGGGGCTATCAGTACGCCCCTGAGTTTGTGTGTATTATGCTGCATGATTGATTGTAAAAGTGGTGTAAACTGCACGTAGCTCCGAAATGTATTTAGTTTGAGGGACATTCACTATTGATCCAAAAAATGGCACTACATTTGGAAAACTAAGCTACGAACCACTGCAGTTTGCTTTTGTCGATTACAGAGTTAAACGTTAAAGGCAGCATATGTAGCGTTGTTTTTAAATTATGGTCTTAACGCAGACGTGCTTGGAAAAGACTTCGATAAAGCATCTAACATGACACATATACTCTAAGCTCCTGAAAGAATTCCGAGTAGCTAAACTATGCTGCATGACTGATGTTAAAAGTGGTGTACTCTCCTCATAACTCCGAAATGCGTTTAGTTTGAGGGACATTCACTATTGATCAAAAACCAAAGGGGCACAGTAGCAACTGTGCCCCCACCTACAACGTAGAACTACTTCAACTGTCACTATTTCATGGCACTATCTCACTAGTTCTACGTCTTTAAGGTGGACGTAAAGTAATTTTGCTTCCTATACTTCCAATGGAAAAACTTCTGTACACATTTTCTTCACAATTAATGCGTTCCCAAGGATGAAAATTTGAACATCGATTAAAATAGCTTCATTTTATAACTTGGAATACTTAATATTTTGTAAAACATAACCATAATTATGCAATCCAACATTTGTTTGTCTACTGACGTCATCAAAGTACAGGTAGCGCCATCTTTTTTCTGGTTTCAACACCACCAAAGGAAAAGTTATTGATTTTTTATATAATTATGGTTATGTTTTAGAAAATATTAAGTATTCCAAGTTATAATATGAAGCTATTTTAATCGATGTTCAAATTTTCATTCTTGGAAACACACTAATTGTGAAGGAAATGTGTACAAAAGTTTTTGCATTGGAAGTATAGGAAGCAAAATTACTTGACGTCCACCTTAAAGTATTCAGCGAAGGACAGCCCTACGTCGTAGGTTGCGGCGTTGTTGCTACTGTACCCCTTTGATTTTTTTTTCAGATATTAAATTTTTAAGAAATAAAACGAAAGAAATGTTTTACTTTATTTACTATGTACGTACTTATACGAGGAGTACAACTTTATATGGGGCAGAAACGTAGACAATCGGGAAGAAAGAAGCTAAAACGTTGGAGGCATTTGAAATGTGGTCATGGAGAAGAATGGAAAAAATAAAGTGGATTGAAAAAATTACCAATGATGAAATGTTACAAAGAGTTGAGGAAGAAAGGAATATTCTAAAACAAAGAGTTGAGGAAGAAAGGAATATTCTAAAGACCATAAGAAAAAGAAATTATAACTGGATAGGACATGTGTTAAGAGGAGACAGCTTATTGAAAAGAATGATAGAAGGGAAAATTGAAGGAAAGTGACCAAGAGGAAGGACACGAGTAATGCTGCTTGATGATTTCATGGGCACAAGAAGCTATCAAGTATTGAAGGAGGAAACAAGAGGAAGAGGACTTGTTGAGTTACCGTTGGGCCTGTCAAAAAACAGAACACTAATGATGATAACTTATACGATGTACTATTCATAGTAACTTATGCTGATTGTAAATTAATGTTAGTAGAAGTAGAAGGCGTAGTATTATCGTTGTCACTAGTTATTGCTAAAATTGTTTTTGAAGAAATCGTTCCTTAATTTTTTTTTTTCAAACTCCTTAGTTGCCTTGTTATAAATTTGGCGATACATCTCGGGCCTAATGTACTCTTCTTGTTATTGCCCTTGTTCTTGTCTATATTCAGAATGCATCGGCAGTGTAAAGGTTTGAGACGCAATACTTTACTTTCATTATCCAGCGAAGTTGTGAATACTGGCGGTGTACATTGGTATTCCATGCTAGGTGTGAAAATTTGGATCGATGACCTCAATCTCCATCTTTTCTTCTTGCTGTTCAGGCTCATTTTGTGCAGTTGAAGTGGAAGGTTGGGGCTCTAGAATAGAACTCGGGTGAAACACATCCTGGCGCGCGGACTTTTGACGCTCCCTACATTCCCGTGACTTTTCGGTTGATGACTTAGTGGGCCTTTTCGGTTTCCTCTCGTTCTCCTCTAGCTGTTTCTTCAATTTTCGTCGGTTCTTATAGTAATTTTCCCTGGATTTTCGCGGCATTTCTAAATTTTCGTCACCAAATATTTTTTTATCTAAAAAATAAAAAAAAATTAAATCCACTTTATTTCGGTTAATCACATGTGACGTACCTGCCAGCAGGACGCACACGACATAAAGGCAGATAGTAGTCAGAACAAAACGTCCGCGTAGCTCAATTGGTAGAGTGACTTATTCCGGAATGAGGGGATCCGGGTTCGAATCCTGGCGTGGACAGAAATGACGGAGAAATTTACTTCGTTATACACATACGTCCGTTTGCTCTGACCATCAGCTACGGAATGCGAGGCTGAGGTCATCGCTTTCATTATCTATTCACTAGTTATCAACCTTAGAACGGCGTGCGGCAAAACAAAATCACGCGAAATTTACTTAACTTTCTAACGTTACTGTATCTAAGGGTTAGGCACGAAGGGTTGAGACTTGTTTTGTTAAATGGATAGAAGAGAAAATTGAAGGAAAGTGTTTATAAACTGTCTAATTATGTATTATATATTACTGTACGATTATTAGTTTCGAAGATACAAGCGTTCAAAGTGTGACATGTTTTCGTTGCATCCGTGCGCCCGATATTTACCCCCTACCAGCGCGGAGAAAGACGTACTTCTACGTCAAAAAATGGCACTACAGTTGGAAAGCTAAGCTACGAACCACTGCAGTTTTTTTTTTTTTGTCGATTACAAGGTTAACTTTTAAAGACAGCGTTCGTAGCATTGTTTTTACATTATGGTCTTAACGCAGACATGCTTGGGAAGGATTTCTATAAAGCATCTAACATGTCACATGTACTGTAAGCTCGTGAAATAATTCCGCTTAACTAAATGTAGAATGATTTGAAAGTGATTTTGTCGAGCACGATTGCCAGATTTAATCTTTAGATTTCTTGAGTGATACTATTAGAGACAGGAAGTATTAGTTAGGAAACAATCCCCTTTGTCGCTGTAGAAGGAAATGGCCGTGAAAAATGTTTTTTCCGAGGAGACGGACACCAAAGCGCGTTTTGAGTTTTGAAACCGTGCGTCATGTGCGTATTATCATAGAAAGGATGTCATTTTGAATCCCTGCATACTTTTGTGTCGCAGACACAAACGGCCTACATGGTCAGTGCCTTTTTTCCCCCCAGCTCTCTTCACAGAATCATCGGCAATCTGATCAGACGAGTTCATTGGCATCGAATTCTTTCACTCAGTTGTTCGTGTAAAAGAATTTAATCGTCGGATTGTGCGTGGACATTTCGGATCAAATCCATGGTCCCTCCTCCCCGCAAGTTAAAAATTAAAGGTGTGTTTTGAATCTTAAACGTTGCGTACGCGACATCTGTTGTATCTAAACCAGAAACACAAAATTTTCCGCCGAAATACCTTCAGGGCGAAATTTTCCTGCCGGAATTCTTTGAACTTGAAACATAAATGGTTAAATTGCCGCCCTGGTAGCGCAGCGGTCTAAGCGCTGGCTTCTGACCATTCTTCCGTGATGGGTCCAGGTTCGAATCCTGGTGAGGCATGAATGTTGTGTTTGTCTTACGGGCACTGGCTCTCTTTTTTCCCCTGGAACCAGTGGTCCTAAATTAGGAACGGGCGACTGCTTACAGCCCGTCTAGTTGCTCACGGTGGTAGTTAAACCTTCAATCAAAAAATAGATAAATAAATGGTTGAATTATTTTTTGATGAAACCTTCGTCTGGGGCAAAAAACGAAACGAAATATATGTGCGTGGGAGTGTGAACATTATGTCGAATTCTTCATGGATGGAAATTTTTTGAGCAGTTCGGCGATTGCATACCTTACCACGAAACCGAACACGCGAGTACATATTTTCCATATCTTTTTTTTTTTAGTCGTTAGTCCAGCGTACCAGCAATATCATTTGATGCTTATAATTAAGCTTCGCGTACACTGTTTTAAGTTGCAGCAAGTATCAGAAAGTAAGCGAGAAAATGGGAGCAACATTCGTTGGCGAGTTGTTCCTCAAAGGTAAAAAGCAAAAACGAAATGCTTTAAAAATGACTATGACTAACCAATTTTACTCTGTTGTTTTCTGAATTTCGAGTACTAAATCGCCGTTGAGGGGGAAGGGGATGGGGAGGGGGGGGGTCATGGGTCATTCCGAAAAAAAGTAAATTTGAGATTTCAAATTTTTTTTTTTTTGAAAATTATATTACACAATTACTTGATGCTTCAATGATAACCAAGAGTGTGTACTTTATCATAGTATAAAATTTAGTTTTGTCACTCAAGTAATAGTAAGCGATTTTCTTTGTTTTCTGATGAGAGGTGGAAGATTTTGTCCACTCTGGTACACGAATAACTTTTGATTATTCTGTGGTAATTATTCATACCAATGAATTTTTTTTTTGCTGTAAATTTATGCACATACATATTAATGACGTTTACCGTAAGTATAGATTATACTTTTTTATGATATTATAGTCCACTTTGTTGCAGATTTTGGCATAATACAAGGGAAAAGTTAATTTTACTGTTATATGTTCAATTTACATAACCATGTTTCTTATGTTTTAAACAAGTAATACAGATCTTAAAACAGGTGAACACTTTTAATTCACAGTATTGCAGCTGTTTTACCCTGGAATGCCTAAACAACCTCCTGTAACAGAGTGGACAACTTTGTCCCCTTGGAAATGCACCACTGGATTAGGTATTTTAAATAAAGAAAAACACTCTAATCTTTAGTTTGTTGTTTATTAGTCAATTAATAAATATTTTACCTAAAAAAATCTTAAGCTTTATGATACTGTATATCCACATTGTATGGGAACTCGTAGTATAGACGACCACCCTGCAACTTAAATTTGGGTTCAGGTAAAATTTGAATTATTTGGTTATAATAGATGTAGGAAATGTCCTCATCATTGGCTCGGAATAACTTCTGACTATCATAACAGTCTTCAAATTCATCACTTTTACTTCTCCATCGTCACCCATTTCTCCATGTTTTTACTTCTCCATCGTCGTCATTCATCTCTCCACAACATACCTGTACATTAATTTATGCACAGTACCATCTGCTTTAAATCCTGCCAGCATGTGATTTCCCTGCTTTGATATTATTTGGTGCAACTTCCTTTGTAGTCTCTTCCTCAATTCTTTCTTCACAGCCTTCGCCCAGCGACATCTCATTAGACATAATAATTTTTCATTAGACATTTCATTCTCTGAAGAGGCCACATTAATGAGTGGTAACGACCAAATGTCTGATAGCTACATTTTTGTGTCTCTTTATATACTTTTTGTGAAGATTAGAAACTGTATCATGATGATACCTTTTCTACTTTTTGTTTTTCCTTTTAGTTATCATTTCTTTTTTACCAGCAGTAGCTCTGCTTATATCATCTCGGTAAAAAAAAATGTGCATTTTTTTATATTGTGGATTTTTTTTTATTTTTTTTTATTTTTTGCATGTGCAACAGTTTTTTTTTTTTTTGGCAGATTAGTTGTCCTTTTAAATTCAAGCATTTAAATCTTAGTTCTTGCATGCATTTATACTTTTTTTATAATTCCTGAAGCTAAAATGGAACATAGCATGGCGTTTGTCTTACAACTGCGTGAAAAATAATTCTCTCTCAAAGAGTAATAATGTTGAGCGTATGAACAATTTCCGTGCAACTTTTTTTTAAACATATTTCTGTTTGCCTTTAAAACATTGTTTGAGCAATATTTTTGTTTTGGACCTCGGTGTAAGATTGATTTTTTTAGGAATCATGTTAATCTTATTTTGAGAACGAAAAACTCTCTTCCTATACTTCTCATTTGGCATTTTCAAAGATTCGATTCCTTTTTTCAGCTGTAAATTTTCTCTTGCTAGTTTTGTACGGTTACATCTGTGTTTATTGTATTTTGATTTTTGCTTCAGAATATTGTTGCTAAAAGATGTGGGAAAGGGCAGTGTTGCTGTGGGTGTGCTTGTTACTTGTTCCTCACTAACTTTTCGGTCAGATGCAACTGTAGTTCTTTGACTCTTCTTAACTTCTGACCTGTCCACTTTTTTCGTTGTGCTCTCTGTAACCGTCCACTTAATGCATTTATTGTTTTTCTCTTGGAATGATATCTGAAAGAAAATTTTAAAATTCAAATAATTCTGACAATCAAAAAATGAAATACAATAAAATGTTAATAAATCTTTTCAACAGCTCAGAGGAAATCATGCATAAGTGAAAAACATTAAAGGGAAAAGAACATTTCAGAGTTTAAAAAAATGTTGTTTATGTAAAATGATGTAGAAACAGAAAATTATAAATATTAAACCTAAAACTACATTTGCATCTTTACTAATAAGGTTATCAATTAGCATTTATCCTCACATACCTTTCAAGATCTTTTTTCTTATTTTCTTGTTTCCACCTCTCCTGGTAACGGCGTTGTCGCTCTGCATTGCACTCTTTCGGCATTATCTGAAAAAAAGAAAAATTAATCTTTGAGTATCAGATTACATTCACAAAATATTACTAAAAATAAAAATATTTAAATGTTTAAATGGTTTTTATAGTAAAAGGGATTGCATGTTTGTTACAAATTGTCCACTCTGTTACATTCCTTATGTAACAGAGTGGACAACTAACCTTAAAAGCAGCATTGTAGGTTGAAAATTTCAAGTAATAATAAGTAACTCTAGACTAATAAACAGCTATTGGTCATGTACTGTCTGTCAAGGACTTATTTCATTTTGAAACATTTGTAAGATAAAAACATTAATGTAGCAGAGTCGACATTTACTTAATGTATTGAGGTAATCACAGACATGAAATGCATCTTACCTTGTTCTTGAGGATTTAACCCAATATGGCTGACAGAAAGTGAACACAAAACCCTCCAGGAACTTCAGTGGTGTCAACTTTAATGTAATTTCAAAATATTTTTTTCTAATTTGCTGTAACAGAGTGGACATAACAGAGCTGAATAAAGTATGGGACACACACATAAAAAACAGTTATCGCGCACACACACACACACACAAAATTGTAATGTTTTTTTGTCAATATTTTTTATAACTAGGAGTTTTATTACATACGAGTCAAATAGCAATTATAACTCTTAACTATCCAATAGGAAACTTTTTTTGAACCTCATAAATTTGAGCCTGGGACAACACATTTTCTCTGTCCAGCTATAAACAATAATTGCTGTAAATTACTGTATTTGATCTAGCACTTTATAAAAAATACCTGACTGAACAAAATAAAATAAGGAACAAGAGACAAACACAGTTACCTTTGAAAAACCCACCATTATTTAAATAAAAAATCATACTTTCTCGGACATGGTTTTTACGCTTTTTTTCGGAATGACCCTCATCCATTAATGATGTAAAACTCGCCGAGATCCCAAACTGGTTCAAGATGTATAAAATTTAAGTAGAAGCGCACATAACGCGAATTATTTGTTGATTCTTTGAATAATAATAAATCAAAATTTGTGAGCACTTAAATTTATGAATAGGGATAAATAAACATAATAAACTCTCCCGATAGCGAATCGCGGGGGGAATCGAAATTTCGGTTCCTTATAACCTGTTATTTTTTTTTTTTTAACTTTCATGTTTTTGAGGGAATAACGCACTTATTGCATTAAAACAACAAAATATTGTAATAAATGTATAGTAAGTACTATTTACCTATATGTCAAAGTTTTGAACTACATACCTAAAAAAAAAAAAAGTGAGTTTTCTTACTTCTGAGTTACCATGATTTATGGTTGGAAGGTAATTAATTATTAAGTGTTGTGCACAAATTACGAAGATGAGCTGCAATATCGTTAGGAATTTCCTAAAGTTCACATTCGTTTTCTTTATAAAAAAATCGAGTGAAGTATCCTGGTACTCTTTGTAGATAATTTATGCTATGCATCTTTCGCATGCCAAGGTCTTTGTGGGTGTGACATGAACAAGTGATTCGAGAGTACACATTTATTCTTTTTATTGACGTCCACACCGTGCCACAGTCAGGTACATACTAAGTGGAATTAAGTCATAACAACAAACAAGAAAGTTTACTAATTCCTGACATTTAGCGGTACTTAGGTAGATGGATTAATGTTATTGTCTTAAAACCAATGGAAGAAGATATGTCAGTCATAAAAGTAAATATTTACTAAACTGTGGCGGCGGCGGCAATAATAAGTATTTCGACTGTTTAGCTCTTCAAAAACAATATTTATTATTATTATTATTCAGATTTAGACGAACGTAAGAAACGACCTTGACCCTCATGAAATGTGATATAGCCACCGATGAAATGTGATATAGCGTCCATAACGCTTAAATCTGACCTCAAGATAGAAAGAAAAACTGAATCGCAAGCAGTGGCAGTTGCAGAATTTTGAAAAGGGGGCACCTTAATGCCACTATCAGTTTGATCGAATGTCAGAATATCTTACCTTAGTGTCATAATTTGGGGTAGGGATAGATAGAATAGATGTTAATCTCATCAGTATTTTTTAGTGTAATCTTTCGGTGAATATGCATTAACCCTAGTCTTGTAAGACGCTGCTGGCCCATTGTGGTTCTTAGATATGTTTTCAGCCTTCTTATAGCTAAGAAGGATCTCTCTAGCGTCGCTGTTGTAACGGGAACAACAGCTTAGCAAACATTTGATGTTGTTCATGCAAATCAGATCTTCATTTGTTTGAATTGCAATAATGCATTCTGTGGTAGATTCTGGAAAATAATCTACTTTTCGTCCTACTTCACATTGGCTTGACGCTTGAGGGGTGATGGATTTTTTTCTGAAAAAGGCGACATCAAGAGTTTCAAGAACTACTGGGATTATTTTACGAGCTTTAACAGTACAAAAAAGAGATAGACAGATATGTATCTTTTAGCAAGGTGTAAAGATACAGAAAATTAAAATTTTAATCTTTTGGGGTGACACTTTCCCCTGGGCCACCCTCTGCAACCGCCCTTGATAGCAAGTGTGTAAGTGAGGGAATTTGGTAACTTTTGGTATATGATATTTTCAGGTGTTGGTCTAGGACAGGGATGGCGAACTTATGGCACGCGTGCCACTGGGTGGCACACGAACACGATTTGTGTGGCACACCAATGTGAAAACATTAAATAAAAATTTAATTTTTTTAGAGATAATTTTTTAACAGCATGTCTGTAGTGTTTTTTTGCAAATAACTGAGTTTTGACAAGAAAAGTAATCTAGTGAAGAAGTGTCCGCCAAAGAGGTAGTAAATAAATCAACCTCATTTCATTTAATCGCCTTATGCATTAATTCCCAAAATTTAAGCATCACATGCACATAATTATTTTATCATTCTGCTCCTACGGACTTCCACCACGAGTCGTCCGCACCTGCTTCAGCTGAAGCCCCTATCTCTCTTGCTTCTCCCTTACCTTTGCAGGAGGGAGAGAAAGCCAATCTGATAGGAAGACGTGCGTGAAACAGCGAGTTCCTCTGAGAACTGAAAGTAACCTGGAAAAATGAATGGAGAGATTTACAACTTGGCAACACTGCGACGCCAGTTCCAGAGCTTGAGTTTGTCAAAGAAGGTTGATTTGTTTGTAGCTGCTGCTTATTTCTCTTGTGTACTGTAATTGTTCCTTTGCTGGTGTTTTTGTATCCGGACCACGAAAACATGTTTTCGGTGCCAAAAAAACCCAACAGAAACTTAACAAAGATAGTGGCCGAGTATTTCAAGAACAGTAGATATCGGAGTTCGGAGTCATTGAGAAAAACAATTAAGCTTTCTGTTGGCTGTGTACGGAAACAGTAGTGTTCCGCAAATTCAATGTATAGCGTCATTTTGAGAGGAATGATAAAAATGTTTGTTCCATGTCAAATGAAGAAAGAAGGGAGTACATTTCACAAAAAGTGAAATGATATGAAAAACAATCAAATTGTTTCGTATCTTCTTTCAGGCCAAGAAATAATATCCCTGCGGCTAGTTTTCATCTATTTCGCTGTAATGCACAGCGTGGAAAGCCACTTTGTGATAGTGAGATTTTGAAGGCGACTTTCTTAGCCAGGTCTGACGCATTATTGAAAGATTTTCCCAACAAGCAACAAATTGTGAATAGAATGAAGGAAATGCCAGCCAGAAGGAACTCTCTCAAAGATAGAATAACAAGAATGAGTGAAGATGTTTCAGATCATATTAAACCTTATTTGGACAACGCCGAAATGTTTTCAATATGTCTTGATTAAAGCACTGATGTAACGTCACAAGCAAGGTTAGATTTTTTTGTTATATTTCCTTGTAGAAATGTAATGGGGGGGGGGGGGATCGATTGCTGAGTTTGCCAACTATAATCACAGAGTGAAGTGAAACAGGAATTTGTAATAAAAATGGATATTGACTTAAGTAAAATAATATCTGTGACTACTGATGGTGCCCATAACCTTGAAGACAATAGGTTATGAACTGAACGTAAATGCCTTGGCTAGTGGCATTCAGCAACAAGTTTTATACTAATGTTAATTAAAAACAAAAAACAAAAAATAAAACGCAAACAAGAGGTGGCACCCTCAACACTTGAAAGCAGTAAAGTAAACTGTTAAGGGGCACACTAGTCGGAAAAGGTTCGCCATCCCTGGTCTAGGATATCGCATCGTGTTATTATACATCATTTTAAAGCTCTCATCAATAACAGTTAACCGGGGAGAGAAAACGAAATTTTGCCTAGACGCACGATTTTTATGCCATCAAAAAATGTTTTTAATGATGTGATAAAAACATCTTTTGTAATATTTTTTTCACATCAGGATCATGTACAGTAATTTACGCAGATTGCAAAGAGATATTGTCACGTTTATGTAAAACGTGATGAAATATTGTTCGCCGATAGCTTAGTGAAATATATTGTTGAGTAAAAATGAAATTAACTATTATTGCGTCACTTCATGAGACAGCATTCAAAAATCAGATTTCAACAATGGTTTTGACTACTTCCGTTACCCATTTTCGTTACATCGAAATCTTTCTATACTGTAAAAGAAATTACTGTAGATTTTACGGTTTTAAACCGTTTTCCAGGGTGCCAACACAAAACCGTAAAATCTACAGTTTTATGCCGTGTTGGAGCAAAGTTATAGCTTTGCTCCAACACAATCAACACATTCGTTCCAGCCAAATTTTTGTGTTTTCTTGATTATTTGGACTGTGACTCGCTCCAGCCAAATTCTGTGCTATTTTCTTCATTAAATGCGGTGTTGGAGCAAAGCTATAGCTTTGCTCCAACACGGCAAAAAACTGTAGATTTTACGGTTTTGTGTTAGCACCCTGGAAAACGGTTTAAAACCGTAAAATCTACAATTTTTTTTTACAGTGATTTGGAATTTACTTTACTGCTGTCGAGAAAGATGTGTATTGCATGAAGTAGTCTTGTCGGTTTGGGAAACAAGCAAAATTATTTTGGCTTATAGACGATGCCCAAAGTTGAAGCTCTCACAACTATGATAAGATTTTAGCTTCTGCACTAAAAATATTCTTGTATCCTTGCAGCGACAGACTTTATTTACATAGTTACAGATTTACGTCGCTACGTGGGCAACAATTATCAACAACCAAGAAGGGAAAGATGGTGAAAATCTTCCAAATACGTAGAGACAATGTAAATAGACAAGCCATCGCTAACGTTTTTCTTTAATTAACACACAGCAACCGAAAAATTGTGTTTCAACACCCTAGGATCGAACCCCAGATATCTCGATAACTAGCCGAGTGCGTTCGCTTTACGCTACGGTGCCAACAATCCACGACGTGCGTCCAGCGGTGTCGAAATACAATTTTTCGGTTGTTGTGTGTTAATTAAAGAAAAACGTGAGCGATGACTTGTCTATTTACATTGTCTCCACGTATTTGGAAGATTTTCACCATTTCTCTCGCCCTTTGGATTTATTAGCTATAATTAAATAGCTTGTGCCGTTAAGCCCCTCTAGATGGACGTCTCAGTCAAGCCCCTAGACGGACGTCTGAGCCCATCCCTACGGATTTGTGAAGTCAGATGCTGACAGACAAACACACAGCGTCGTGGGTGGTTCGTTCCCAGCGGTGTCGAAATACAGATTTTTGGTTGCTGTGTGTAAATTAAAGAAAGACGTGGAAAGAGCTATATGACTTTGTCTATTTACAAGAAAGAAGAATTTACGAATTCCAAATAAATATGCGGCAGTGATCTTTTCTCGTAACTGATATTATCGGATGCTGTGTAAAGACTTTGCATCTTAATAGCTACCCAACTTCTGGTATGTGAAAAAAGTCCTGTCGGCATACTACTTGTATCTTCACTAAACACAAATATTTTCAATGAATTTCAGAAATGTGTAACAATTATTACATGCTTTAATTTTTTAAAACATTATTGATGCCAGGATTATTAACCCGCCAATAAGATTACCCTGGTTTTAACTGTTCGACATGTGACATCGTATGAAAATTACATTGCTTTGGAGCGGGAATCGAACACCCATCTCCCGATTTTCGTTCGAGTATGCTGTTCGTTATACACTCAGGACAACGAAGTTCCGAGCATCTGAGGATGTTCCAACTTTCCAAGTACAGTCGAACTCGCATAATACGAAGTTCCGCTTAAACCGAAGTTTTTTCATAGATCCCTTGAACTTCGTATTATGCTTCCTTGTTATTTTAACCGTATATTACGAACAAGAATTTTTGGAGAAACCGCATATATATATCGAAGTTCAGCACGGTTATCAGCAAACAAAATAAGTGGCATTTACCGAATGTTTTTAAATCTTCCTCTTTCACTGGAAAACAAGGAAACTACCTACTTGTTGACACCCAGTGGTTCCCTTTATAGATAGGTCAGTTCGAATGAAGAAAAGTTTCAGTTGCTTTTTATCTTCCTCCCCCCCCCCGACCCCAAGGTCTTTAGATATACGCTTTCCAAACATACATTTCCTGGGCAAATGCTGGCTTTTATCTTCTCCCCTCGCTATCTTTCATTCACATAATCTAAGTTTAGCAAATCTTAGAGTTTATTTTGCACTTGGAATCATCTTAACCGCCGCTTCAGAGAAAGTTGAAGAACATTTAAAACAGCAATCGTGATATGATGACCACAAAACAATCAAGAATTAGCTGATATATCCGACGGAACATGTAGCAGGTGAAATTTCAAAGTTTCGTCAGTTACTTTATTTTTTAGATATGTTAAATACATACAGCGTTCGAATTACCCAGTGGTCCTCTGGCCATTGGCCAATAAAACTTCCGTCGGACCACTGAACTATTATTGATTTTTACTGACCCAGATGGATAGTAAGTTTTTTTTTTTTTTTTTTTTTTTTTTTTCTAATCTGTTACAAGTTAAGAAATGAATTTCTATTTCTTTTACCTTACTGTATGGTTTTCTTTTTAGGCTGCAAACTAATGATAGGTTTAAAAACAAGTATTGAAGACAATTCCTTGAAATGATACGTTATTTTCTACATATCTTGTAAATGTCTCTTAAGTTTTTTTTTATCATTTGTGTTACGGACCATTGGGCATTTTGGTGGACCAGTAGTTTGCAAATTCTAGTGGTCTGCTGGGCAAGTAGAAGATTTATTTCTAATTCTAACACTGTACATAAGTTTCACTATTTACCCTTAAAATTTACTGAAGTTGTACTCGTTTTACGGTTATTTCATGGAGCGACATATTGTACGGAATTTTTTCTAAATAGGTCGGGGCCATATATATTATATATATTTATAATACTAGTTGAGTTGCCCGGCGTTGCTCGTGAGAATTTGGTGATAATTCACTATCCGAATTTTGTACAAATCAAATGAAAACGATTAATTTTTTACGGCATGAACAATACCTAATACTGTATTTCATTCCTTCAATGAATTTGAATTTTATTCTCTGTAGAGTTTTTAGGCACACAGTATTTTTATTTTTTTCGTTTGATTTTTGTTATTTTTTATATATAGTACATATAGCAGGGGTAACCGTCATGCAGAATATTGTGATGCAGTAATATTTCTGCTAAAAAAAAAAAGGAGCCGGGATGGCTGCAAATGTGACAAAAACAACAACAAATAATTTACTTTTACGAAACAAAAAAAGAAAGGAAGAGGAATGGAAATACTTACCTTCACTTCCGATGCTGAATTGTGTTGCAGTTCACTGGAAAGCACTTGTCACAAAAAAAAAAAAAAATCGTGCAATTATCACAACAAAAATATTAAATTCGAATTCAAAATAGAAAAGTAAAAAAAATGGAACTTTTTACGAAAATTTTGTACGGGAGCCCCTTGACCCCGGGCTTCGACTCCGTCCAAAAACCGTCTACTGTCCAAGTTAGAGTACCATGAGATAGCATACCAAATTTGGTAGTTCTGAATTGAAAACTGTTCATTTGCATAGCGGACAAACAAACATTCAACTTTATATATTAGATATATTTACATACACTGTTGGCAACCCAAAATGCAACACCAAGAAGGAAGCATCCGATTTGCCTGAAATTCGCTGCATACGTCGCCCGCGAGAGGACATGCAAACGATTAGCATTGCAGGGCATATGCAAATCATATGCGCCCGGCACGCCACCGAGAAGCACTATAAGAAGGGTGCACAGAAGGCGGGGTGTAAGTAGTGGAAGTGTGTTATGCTGCCGGACTTGTGCGTGGGAAGCTTCCTGATGCCTCGTCGCAGAATACGGCAGTCATTCCAGCACGTTTCGTAGTTCGACAGAGGACGAATAGTGGCTTATCGCGACAGCGGTTTATCGTACCGAGATATCGGCGCCCGTGTGGGACGACATCCAGCCACAGTGAGGCGAGTATGGATTCTGTGGGTGCAGGAGGGACGGACTGACGTGAGTGATTGCCGCAGCCGCGGCACACCACCGAACGAGAGAACCGGCATGTTGTACGGCGGGCATTGACGGCTCGCACCGCCACATCACGAACGTTAGCGCAGGAATTAGGGTGTGTTGCGCAACAATATGTGTCAGCACGTACTGTTCGACGTCGTCTGCAGGAGCGGGGACTTGTCACACGGCGCCCATTGCTCTGATTACCATTGACGTTACACCACCGGCGAGTGCGGCGGCAGTGGACCGTTGAACGCCGCACCTGGACTACGGAATGTCACGACATTGTCTTCTCCGACGAATTCCGCTTCTGCCTGCAACGCCGCGATGGTCGGATCCGCGTGAGGCGGCACCGCGGCGAGAGACTGTATGACGCCTGCATTATACATCGCCATATCGGTCCGTCGCCTGGCGTTATGGTTTGGGGCGCAATTGTATATGACACCCGCACCCTTCTGGTACGCATCACCGGTACACTCAACAGCCACCGCTACATCTTCGACGTTTTGGAGCCTGTAGTCCTCCCTTACCTGCAGGACCTACCAGCGGCAACGTTTCAACAGGACAATGCGCGCCCGCACGTGGCACGCACCGTGCAACAATTCTTCACGCCCCACCAGGTGTCATTGCTGCCGTGACCCGCCTGTTCTCCCGATATGTCGCCCATCGAACACGTCTGGTCGCTGATCGGCAACCGAGTGGCCCGGCAAGCACCACCCACGGCTGCGCCTGGTGAACTGTGGCAACGTGTGGAAGCAGCCTGGACCGACATACCCCAAGTCCACATCCAAAGCCTCTTTCGTTCGATGCCGTGGCGTGTAGCGGCCGTTATTGCCAGCCATGGGGGCCACACGAACTATTGACGTCTGCGTGTTCCGCAAGTCGCACGGGCCGGTAAGCCTAATCGTTTCATCTTTGTATCTGTTATTATGTGTCCAATAAATCTGTCTTTGCTATCTCGTGTCCTTCTTGGTGTTGCATTTTGGGTGGCCAGCAGTGTATATTCCTAAAGACAATTCCGAAGAGAGAATAACTAGCCCAAAAAACTATAGCACCTATATGTTCTGTTTTCCCTGATTCTGCAATTTTATTCATTTTTGCTTCCCCAACAGTCTGTGGTCTTAAACAATCTGGAAAGACTCCGAAATAAACTTTGTAAGATTAAGATTGGCAATAACCGAAAAAAAAATGGGGGGTGGGGGGATTACTTTTTTTAAAGATATTTTAGCGTGCTGACACAAAAAAGAAAATTTAAGTTCAAAACTACTGGTAACTGAAAGTAAAAAGATACTGTAATATACACTGCCGGAAAGTGAAAAAAGAACACCAAGAAGGAATTGGAGGACGATCATGAAATTTGCATATGTTAATGGAGTCGAGTTTACGTAGGTGTGATGTTAATTTCGGGACCAACCGGTGAGCGCTTACGCCACAGCGCGGCATAATATGCAAATTATCGTCGGTGGTATAAGAGTACGGCGAAGTGAATGTAATCAGTCGTCGGCGTACGGACTCATGCGAAGACCCTGAAGAAGCTGCAATTCCTGGACATGGAAGACGTGTACGATTTCAGCAGTTATTGGACTTTGAGCGAGGTCGTCTAGTCGGACTCCGCGAGGCCGGGTGGTCGTATTGCGGAGCGAATTGGACGGGAAGTATCGGTGGTGGCACGATGGTGGCGTAGATGGTCCGAGGAACATTCCCACACGAGAAGACGTGGAACCGGGAGTCACAGACGGACTGATGAGCGGACCGATCGACGCATAAGAAGAGCGGTGTTGTCAAGCAGAACATCTACTGCGACGCAAATCCGAGCTGCCGTTGCACCTGAGGTGACTGTGCGAACAATCCGCAACCGTCTACTGGATGCAGGACTACGTGCACATGTGCCTCTGGCATGTGTACCTCTGACTCCTGCCCACCGTCAGGAACGACTGCAGTGGTGTCGCCAACGTCTGCACTGGAGAACGCAATGGCGATCTGTCGTGTTCAGCGATGAAAGCAGATTCTGCTTGGGAGCCTCCGATGGGCGTATGCGTGTTCGCAGACGCACAGGGGAGCGTCTCCACCCTTCTTGCATCCGCCAGCGACACACAGGGCCTACACCTGGTCTCCTGGTGTGGGGAGCGATCAGCTATCACTCCCGTACACAACTAGTGTTTGTGCCTAAAAACAAAAAGTTTATACGTGTTAAGAGAATAAATACAACGTGGTTTGTCACAAATATTTATTTTTTCAAGCCGACCATGGTTTCGCTGGGTATTGGTCTAGCTTCATCAGGCCATTCGTCCTGATGAAGCTAGGTAAAGAGTTTGTCAAGAGTTTATTTTACTACCCAAAGTAAGTGAATTAAGTGCTATACTCAAAGAAGTGTCATTCATTTAGATATCGTATTATAGACGTTTTCCTGATATTCTACCTTTCAACAAAAACTAAGAAAATATTTGTATAACAGACTAATTATTTAGAATAAAAAATATTTCATAACAAGTATGAATTTAAAAAAGTAATCAGTTGCACATACATTCATATTATTAAGCTGTTCTCTGGGATTCAGAGGTTAGCTCCACAAAGAAAAAAACAAACTACCAAATAATTTTTAACTGATTATTTACTATTGCCGTATCAAACTCCTCCATTTACAGCGATCTTGACATACAACTCGGGCTTCACTGACATCCATCACACGACACACACAAGATCTTCTATTCTTCATACTCATGATCTTTTTCTCATGCAGACACTCCTGAATCTTATCCTCCCATGACTTCCTTGTCGTTCCCTTCCTGATTTTTTCTTAGTAAGCATCTCATCACTCATTCTTTCAACATGAACAAACCACCTAAGCATATTAGTCTCCACCTTGCTAACAACATTTGCTTCACATTGCACAACTGCAACACATCTTCATTTCTCACACGATCAGAACGTGTCTTGCATGCCCCCCCCCGTAAGTAACGCATTTCTCCAGCACACAAACGGCTACTATGTTTCTTCTGTAATACCCAGGTTTCACTGCCATACATCAGAGTAGGAACATTTACACTTCCAGGTGTTGAATAATTTTAGTTTGGGCAGATTTTTCTCTTCAGACCAATTCTGAGGTGAGTCTTCTCCATTGGATCAGTAGATGGTGAGTCCTGTAAAAATGCAGACGTTCTTAGACAGCATGTCCTTTAGTGTGTATGTGGTAGTGAAATAGAGAAAAATCAGTAGATTATGGAAATCTATCAGTAGACAGGAGTCAAAATCAGCAGATCTACTGATATTTCAGTAGAATGGCTACACTGCCCCTGTCCCATGCAATGACAGCCCATTAACGAACTCCTTGCATCGAGGATCACATAATGGATTCTTTCCCACGAAAGTACAGAGAAAAAGTTATAGAGAGTGGTAGGAGTTTGGTCGGAGAATTCATTCCTCCGGGGTTTTGAGTACGAGATAAAAAAGTCGCGAACTTTACGCAGAGGCGAAAACGTTTTAAATACCCCTCTCCCTACTGGAGGTATTAAGCAACATATTTTCCTCTAATGAGAAAAACAAAGGGTTTTCGTACGATTTAATTTGTTTATTTTCTTCCCTGCTCCAACGAGATAGAGAACCTTCAATCTTCATTCTATCTCCGTTCAATCTCTTGGCAACCAATGCGAGCAGCATACAGTTCTAAACAACCATATCAACAAAGTTGCAAACCGCGCCAGCAGCAAGCAAAGAAGTTACACATGTTCATGGCTCGTAATCGAGTTTTCTAGATTTCTGATGACAAAAGTTAAAAATTCTTAAAATTTGGGAGAACTCTAGTAAAAAAAAAAAAAAAAAAAAAAAAATCAAATTTAAGCCTAAAGCAGAAATGAATTGTCTGATGATAGAAGTCATATATCGGTTGACGGTGCAAAATCGTACGCTACAAGTTTCCGAATTCTCAAAGCTATCTCTCTTCTGGTTGTGTGTCTGGGTCATCCAGATCCAGTCCGCCGTGTCTGGGTGCCTTCCCGTGTCCATTGCTCCCAACACGATCACACCGTACTGTGACAGGCCCCAATGGCGGCCGATTCGGCGCGCCGGCCACCCTGCCTCTCTCATCCCGACTATAGGTCCTCGTTCAAATTTCGTCAGTTGCCCGTACGCACATCTACTGCGGCTCCTCGGCATGTCTATCGCTCAGGGATCTCACCTGACTCTTACCGTGCACTTCGGCACGAATGTGGAGTCCCCTGCGCTGCGCCTTACAAGCTCCAAGGATTGAAGCTTTTAAGGCGTCCAATTCCGCGTGGACATGCGGAATTGGACGAAACTTTAATCATTTGCATGTCTGCCCTCCCTGTATCTATTCGCCGAGTTTCGCGTTAATCGCATGGTTCTTTCTTGGTGCTTGGATTTTTATGACAATAAGTGTAATTAGCAACGTTTTAAAAACAAATGAGTTTATAAATAGTTAGACCAGGTATTTCTTGTGTAGCTGTACAAAGTGGTGAATGAATACACAGAATTTTGTTACATTCGTGTTTTTTATATTAATGTAATTTTGAAAGTACAATTAACTGACTGACCCTGGACCTTTTTTTCTTAAACGTGACTTCAAACGCACCAACCCAATAACTTTCTCTATTTATTTGTTTATTTATGTGTGCGTTAGTTAATTCATTACATTCTGAGGAGAGAAGCGTCTGCAATTTCATTAAACAAAAAGGGTGAAACCAGAAAAGTTTAATCTCGGCTCAGTGGTGTAAGGTGTAAGTTGAGCTTGACTCGGCGCCGTTTCTTATTGGCGCCTTTTCCCCAAGGAGCTCGAGCAACTCCATGGGGTATAAGCAGTCTCCCATCCCTAATTTAGGGCGACCAGTTCCAGAGAAGGGGAAGCCATGTTTCATCCAGTACTCGAACCCGGGTCCACCCAGTCGTACGTCCAGAGGCCAGCGCTTTGACCGCTGCTCCACTGGAGCGCCTCACCAAGCTGAGTCTGCCACAAAGGAGAATTTGGAACACGCTGTCATCTGGTACATTTTGCCATGTTTATATAGCATGCGATTTCCCTTTTGGTGCCTCTTTCACCAGGAGCTAAGTCTGCTACAAAGGAGCGTGCTCTTTTGTGGCAGACCCAATCCTACAATTGCTCTTTGTATTATAGAAGACTCAGATCCTGATGAAGAGACATTAATAAGAAGTTAACGTCAATGAGCTAGCTCTATTTACGTTAGTCTTTTCTGGGTTTTACAAGTTATTAAATGGGATATACACTGAAGAGCAATTGATATACAGATACCTGTGTAGTAACGTGTAGCACCACCTTTCGCCCTGATGACGGCGGCGATTCGTCTCGGCATGGACTCGACAAGACACCGGAAGCGTTGGGAAGCCATACGGATCCACGACCCCTGAACAAGCTCCCACAGTTCACGAAGATTTCATGGAGGGGGTCAGCCTCGAACATCTATCTCTCGATGGCATCCCAGATGTGCTCGATGGGATTGAAATCAGGTGACCTATAGCTAGCCAAGGAAGTGAGGTCACGTCGGTGGAGTGTTAGTCCAGCCATTCAGATACAATTCGGGAGCGATGGCACTGTGCATTGTCTTGTTGCAGGATGAGGTCCCCACTGGGATGTTGAAGACGCACAAATAGGAGCAAATGGTCGCCCAGGATATCCCGGTAACGTTGACCTGTGAGGGACGATGTCACACCTACCAGGGGTCCCATTTCAATCCACGTAAACAGTCCCCAGACGACAATGCCACCCCCACCAGCTTGAGGAGTACCCTGCGGGCAAGAAGGTTCCATCGCTTCATGTGGTTTGCGCCGTACTCGTATCCTGCCATCCGCATGTACCAACGTGAAACTCGACTCATCAGTCCAGGCAACATTTTACCACATGTCTAGGGTCCAGTGGAGATGTTCCCGCTCCCATGCTAATCTTTGCATCCTGTGATGTGCGGTCAGCAGCGGTACCCTCGTGGGACGATGACTTCTGTACCCCATAGCGAGGAGATGGTTCTGGATGGTGTGGCTGCTTGCACGTTTTTGTGTACCAGCGTTAAATTGCCGAGTGATTTCTTGCACTGTGGCCCGTCTATCCGCTGTTACAATGCGAGCTAGCCGACGATGACCCTGCTCATCCACACGCTGTTGTCCACGGCAGTTGGCCCTTGCAGGGATGGTTTTACCGGATTCGATGTACTCACGGTGCACCCGTGACACAATGGCTCGTGAAAATCCCAGTGCCTGCACGACTTCCGAGATGGAGTGACCTATTCGTCGGGCCCCGACAATTTGCCCACGATCAAATGCGCTTAGGTCCTTCGTCTTACCCATAGTGCGTCCGACTCTTACTGATTCCCGTCGCACCACTCTTTATATTGTCGGGTCGCTGCATACATCGTGTCGTTTCCGTTTACAGGGCCGCCCAAGTGCCACATTTGCATAACGCCAGCTGTCTCCAATTCAATTGCTCTTCCGTGTATATTAAGAGTAATCGTTAAGTCGTTAAGAATTTTTAATGAAAATATTTATATCATTAATTTGGTGAAGCAAAGTTGTACACGTGGGCTTAATTTGTGTTTTTGTTGCTTTACCTTAAAAAGAAAAAAAAAATGGCGTGTGTTACACTTCCGCGGAAAGTTCGTAAATGCCAGGTTAAAGACCTAAGACCTGCAAACATAGTGGTGACTGAGGTGAAATACATCGTTGACTTAAGTTAATGTCGTTACCTTGTGCAATAAAAAGAAATCGGCTTGGTATCTCGCTCAGAGTTTGTCATGACGTATGTACAGCATATGTGTTTTTCATGTTAACAACTCTCATCAGTCCAAACTACTTAATTATGAGAAACTCAGAGTAGCGAGTGATCGTAAATTTATGTATATATGAAAGGGAGCGACTGTAACGAGGAAATAGGAGGACTGTTATCTTAAAAGCACCTTTCCCATTCCTCGAGTTATCAGGAAGGCCATGCAACAGAGGCCATGCCTATTCCCACCCACGCCGGTTTAACCTTATCTCTTGTTTCTTCTGTCTTGTTGGAGGACGTCTATAGGTGTTCTAAACGTGCAAACGAGAAAAAGAAAAAAGAAGGGGGGGGGTGCAAGCAGAGCAAGAGATGATTTTCAGACGTCCTGCACTGATAAAATGCGCGCTGTATTTATATCAGCGGCGTGGGAAAAGTTGGGTTTAAAAAATGCACACGTAAGACACAAATACAGATAAGGCGACGAACAACGCGTTCCATGAATACGAAATTGCTGAGTTATCAGCACTTGCTTCACATATAAAGTGTTCACAGTGCCATGTGAAATTTTTTCCTTGTTTGAAATCTAAGCACGTCATTGCTACCTACTCACAGAGAGTAGCCGTTCATAATTATACTGTAAAACTTTTCTGGAATTCACGAGCCATTCTTTTCGCAAATGAACGAAGCGTTTCTGATAACTTTCCCGTGAAATGAGGGACGAGGGGGGGGGTGTGTGTGTGTCTGAATTTCACGGATTTTTCATAAGCCAGGAAAATTCTGAATTTTCAGAAACCTTTCCGCAATTCCTTTCTTATGTTGACGGTAAATTGCCGTTTCTAAGGGGTGGTAACGGAGAATTCTGAATTTTCAGAAACTTTTCAGAAATTCCTTTCGTATAGTAACGCAAACTTCATTGACGAAAAAATTTCGGTAATAGGAGCGATTCGCAGAAATACGGGGTAATTCAAAATTATTCATCCGATTTCAAATTACTATTTTATGTGTTTCTAAATATACAAGTACAGCGATTAAATGTACATAGGATAAAGAAAAAAACTGTCCAAATTTTGTTTTCGTACCTTATAAATGTTCTGTGTGACTTCCGTTGGTCACGCGAACTACGTCGAGGCGATAATCAAATTTCTGCCATACGTGATGAAGCATGTCTGTTCTCAACGACTGCAGAGCACTATGAATGCGAACTTTGAGTTCATCTAGCGCTGTGGACAATGGCGGCACATACACATTATCCTTAACATACCCCCCCCCCATAAGAAAAAGTCGCAAGGGGTCAGGTCCGGAGACCTGGCGGGCCACCTGCAGAGCGTCGTCCTGTCCACAGCGACCAAACCAGCGGTTAGGAAGCTGTTCGTTAAGGTAACGGCAAACATCCAGATGCCACCCCATCCAGCTGAAAGATGTAGTCGCGTGAATTTTCATTTAATTGCGGAAATAGCCATATCTCCAACATATCTAAATACGTAGTGCGATCAAAAAGTTCCGAGACTAGGTACGTAGCGCGCCAACAGATGGCAGTACGCGGATGCGCGAGCAGCGGTTGAGGGCAGTGACCTTCATGAGTCAATTGTGCCGAGTGTCGTCGTTCTGTGAACAGCTGTGCTACACGATATTTGGTGACCACGTGCAGAACACAGCTGTGATTTCGGTATGGACTGCAAACTGGAGCAGCGAGCGAACATCAAATTCTGCGTCAAACTCGGCAAATCGGGGACCAACGTTACTGGTCATCATGGGGACGAGACTTGTGTATACGGTTGCAACTCGGAGACCAAACAACAGTCGTTGCAGTGGAATGAGCCCGGCATCTCCACGACTGAAGAAGGCCCGACAGGTCCGGAGCGCAACCAAAAGCATGCTCATCGTGTTCTTCGGCATTCGTGGGGTTGTGCACTCTGAATTCATCCCCCAGGGGCAGACCGTCATCGCCCTTTTTTACTGCGATGTTCTGCGGCGTCTTGGGAGGCCATTTGCCGCAAACGACCTGAAATGTGGTGCAGGGGCGATTTTCTGCTCCATCACGACAATGCAGCAGCTCAGAGGGTTAGCAACACGCCAGTTTTGCAGCCGCAACAGCATGACTACCCTTCCTCACCTGCCTTACTCGCCGGATATGCCCCCCTGCGACTTCTTTCTGTTCCTGAAGATGAAGCTGAAGCTCAAGGGTCGACGTTTTGAAACCGTTGACGAGATCCAGCGCGAATCGCAGACTGTGTTTGTCACGTTTCTCGAACAGGACTTCCAGGGAGCGTTTCAACAGTTTCAAAAACGCTGCCAGCGGTGTATTGCTGCCCAAGGAAACTGTTTTGAGGGAAATCGTAGCCAGACTTAAGTAACGTAAGTATCATCATCATCATCATCATTGTCAACCATTATCAATCCACTGCTGGTTGGTTGGTTGGTTGATTTTATTGGCGAAAGGGCCAGGTTTGGCCAAAGAGCGCCAGACAAAGAACTATTAGCTACAGATTTTTAAAAGCGTGGAAAATGATTAAGAGCAGACAGGCTTGGCAAAAGTTGGAAAAGAGGATGATGAAAGCTGTGAAGACAAGTTAGTTAATTGGGTTTATATAAAAATTTATGAATTTACTATTATAAGTATTATATATATGAAATTTTAGATTGGATTCCAAGGGACAGGAAAAGACCCAGGAAAAGACCACATGGGAGATGGGTGGATGAAATTCGTAAATATGCGGGAGTGACATGGAGGAGACTGGCACAAGACAGACCGTTGTGGAGGAAACTTGGGGAGACCTTCGTCCAGCAGTGGATTGATAATGGTTGACAATGATGATGATGATATATTTTTTTTTTTGTATGTAACACAACTACACAAAGGAAGAGTCACCAGGAGGGGGACGACCCGTCACTCTCCTCCCCCCACGCTCCTCTGCAATGCTGGCCGAGGGCGGGGACGAACTGTCACTCTCTTCCCCCCATGTTCCTCTGCAATGTTGGATGAGGCTGGGGACGAACTGTCACTCTCCTCCCCCTATGTTCCTCTATAATGTTGGTTGAGGGTGGGGGCCTCGCTGAGTCCGAGACAGGTGCAATGTTGGTCAGGCGGACCGCGACAGTTGGATGGACACTGCACACCTTTGCGGATTGAGGGCCGGGTCTTCCGCACGTGCAGGCAGTCTGCTGGAAACTGGAAGAGACGGTCGGCGTCAAAAGAGAAGGCCCAGAATCAGGTATTCGAAAAATCTGGAGCTCGGGGAAAAACACATGTGTCGCTTGTTCAGCTGTAGATCGCTTGGCAAGGGCGGCGAGAGCTACAGGGCGCGGAACAAAGGGCTGCACGGGTTGTGGCAGAGACTGAACTACTGCGGCAAAAGTACGCTGTCGGTTGGTGGGTATACCCAACTTGGCCTTGGCAGCAGGGTACGAGAGGCCTTCCAGGGTCTTGAGGCGCTGGATCGCCATCTTGTCCTTCCATTTCATACAGTTGCGGGAGGAAGCTGCATGGGCCTCACCACAGTTAACACAGCAGGCCGCAGAAGTGCAACCTTCCCCGTCATGTTCACTGGAGCCACAATTAGCGCAACGAGCGGAACTCTTACAGAAACGTTGTGAATGCCCGTACCTCTGGCACCTGAAACAGCGCAGAGGACTGGGAATGTACGGGCGAACTCCACAGACCAAGTAGCCAGCCTTGATTTCGGTCGGAACTTTCGGGGAGTTAAAAGTCAAGATCACATTTTTAGACTTAATCAAAGAACCATCGCGCCGGAACATCATACGACGTGCAGCAATAACACCTTGATCGGTAAGTTCAGTCACCAATTCGTCTTCACTGCATGGCAAGAGATCAAACTCCGAAATAACACCCCGAGAGGTGTTAAGAAACGGGTGAGGTGTCACTTTGACTGGAATGCCTTGAAGACTAGTGAGGTGCAGAAAAGTGTTACTCTGAGAAACACTGCAAGTTTGGACAAGCAGGTCCCCAGAGCGAAGCTTCCTCACAGGCTTCAAGGGGCCAACCGCAGCGTCCAAAGCTTTAGAAATGAAAAAGGGAGATCTGGTGGACAGTCTCTCATTCGGATCGATGGATTCTACAACTAAATGTGTAGCATGTGTATTCACAGCAATCGAGGGTAGACGACGCTTCGGAGCGACTGTTACAGCTGCCGAAGAAGAGGTACCACATTCTTGGTCCAGGTCAAGGTCTAAAGATCGTTTAAGGTTATGAGACTTGGTAGATTGAGAAGACGAAGGAGAGTCGTTGTCAACAATCATTTCCTCAGGTGACTTAAATTTGGAGTTTTTCTTTTTGTTTTTACCCATGGAAAAAGGAGGAAGATTCGTCTGCAAACTACTCCACCCACCACCGAGCCCTACAAGGGAGAACTGGAGGTCCGCAAGCCGAGAAAATGACGCTGGACACAGTTCTGGAGCTTATACGTTGCATTGCAGATATAGTCCGTTGGCTGTGATCACACGCACTCGGTGGACACTTTGGCCTCCTGGTACCGTCATGCCAACGCCTTTGGCATGATCCCACAGCCCCCGGGCTCACCCTGCCGTGCCATACGACAAAAAAGCCGCTAAAGCCCTGTACACAACTTGGTACAAGACTTCTGACTAGAGGTGGGTTAGTCTCTAGCCTCCCGTTTACAGCGAAGCCGGGGTCGAAGAGGAGTGTTGGTACACAGGAGGCACTTCTCCGGTCTCCTGCGACCTCAGCCGCCAGACATCCCATTTCCGCCTCACGGGTCTCCGCACGCGGCAAACATGCAGGTAGGTCTAGCACCCAAACCAGCGAAAAGGAAAAAAGAAATCCAAAGAAGACAAATCCTGGAAGGGAACCTAAACGGAATCTCAGCAACCTACGAACTGAGCGGTTAATATAAAACAGTTAGTGGTGGAGGGTAACAAAACCACAAGACCGGGGTGTTAGTACATAGCGTGGTAGAGATTAGGTAGAGTATACAACACGGGCAACTAGCCAGTGGAGAAAATAAATAAAATCGAAAAAGCGACACACAAGACCAGCTCGGGATCGTGGGGCCGCGACTCCCCAACAGCTGGATGAACAGCCGTCCCTGCAAACACCAACAGCACCGAAACAAAAAACAAGCGGTGGCATGACATCAGATGTTGACCAGTCACAAGGTCAGCTCGGGCCGTGGGGGCGCCGCTCCCCAAATAACTGGAAAACCAGTTATCCCCGTGCGGGGCAATCCACTGCTGGACGAAGGTCTCCCCAAGTTTCCTCCACAACGGTCTGTCTTGTGCCAGTCTCCTCCATGTCACTCCCGCATACTTTCGAATTTCATCCACCCATCTTCCATGTGGTCTTCTTCTGGGTCTTTTCCTGTCCCTTGGAATCCAATCTAAAATTTCGGCTGTCCATCGATGGTCTGTTCTTCTGGCAGTATGTCCAGCCCATTGCCATTTCAGGGATTTAACTCTGATCATGATGTCTTCCACTCTTGTCATTTTTCGGATCCACGTGTTCCTCTTCTTATCTCTCCTGGTTACACCAAGCATGCACCTCTCTATGCTACTTTGAGTTGTCTGCAGCCTTTGTATGTCTCTTTTAGCTAAGGTCCACGTCTCTGCACCATACGTAAGCACTGGAAGGATGCATTGATCAAACACTTTTCTTTTAAGACATATTGGCATATTGCTCTTGAAAATTATGCTGTTTCTTCCAAAAGCTCTCCAGGCAAGTTTTGTACGCCCATTAATTTCTTCACCAATGTGACCCTCACTTGATATCTGCTGTCCAAGATAAACGTACGTGTCTGTTATCTCCAGCTTTTCTCCATCAATCGATAAATCTTCATTTCTTGAAAAAGCATTGTACATCACTTTTGTCTTCTGAAAGTTCATTTTTAATCCCACTTCTTTACTCTTGTCAGCAAGTTCCTGGATCATACTCTGCAGCTCTGATGGGCTAGTTGCAAAAATGACTATGTCATCAGCAAAACGAAGGTGGGTTAGATAATCTCCATTAATCTTTATTCCTTTGTTTTCCCAGTTCAGTGATTGAAAGACATTTTCCAATGTGGCATTAAAGAGCTTCGGAGATATGGTGTCACCTTGTCTCACTCCCTTTCCAATTTTTATGTGTGTTGCATTTTCAAACAGCCGAATCTTTGCACTTGCATTTTCATAGATGTTATTAATAATATTAATGTATGCATCTTCAATACCACAGGATTTCAGAGCCATTGCAACTGCTGATGGTTTCACCGAATCAAAGGCTTTTTCATAATCGATAAAAGCCATGCACAATGGAAGTTCATATTCCCTCGCTCTTTCAATTAGTTCTCTCAGTACGTGGATATGATCTATTGTGCTGTAGCCACTCCTGAATCCAGCTTGTTCTCTCGGTTGAGACATGTCCAGTGTCACCTTCAAGCGGTGTGAAAGAACTTTAGTGAAGATTTTATAAACCACTAATAGGAGGCTGATAGGTCTGTAGTTCCTGAGATCCTCAATGTCACCTTTTTTATGTAGCAAGATCATTGTAGCGTTGTTCCAATCCTCAGGAATTTTCCCTTCATTAAGGCATCGAGTGAAAATTTGGGCGAGTACTGTTTCGATTTCTCCACTTGCTTCTTGTATGATGTCTACAGTAATTCCATCTTCTCCTGGAGCTTTTCCCCGCTTCATGTTCTTGATTGCATGTGCAACTTCTGCTGGAAGGACTGGAAGAACTCTGGTACTGGTACCTTTCACGATGTCTGGAGTACATGTATCATCCCTTTCATATAATTTGGAGTAGAAATCTTTCACTCTTGTCAAAATTTCGCCTCTATTTCTTGTTACAGAACCATCTTCTTTTCTCAGTGCCATAATCTGTTTTTTCCCCTTACTGAGATGTCCCTTTGCTATCTTAAGGCTTTGGCTGTTTTCAATTGCTTTCCTTACTAGTTCACAGTTGAATTTCCTTACGTCTTCAGTGATACTTTTTCGTACTGTCTTGCATAGCTCTATATATTCCACTTTGGAAGTCACATCTTCTTTAGTTGTCCTCATCACTCTTCTTTTTTGCATCAACATTTTGGTTTTTCCTGATAATTTGTTCACATGCAATTTGTTCTTAGACCCAGCTAATTTTGCCAAAGCTCTTATGGCAACAGCAACGTAAGTATACTTTGTTGTATATCGCCCTAGTCTCGGAACTTTTTGATCGGACCTCGTGCGTGTGTCCTGTTACAGTTTGCTCGTGGAAAAAGAAAGGGCTGTAAACACAAAGAATATAAAGCTTCGCATGAAGAACGTCAACTCTCGCTGATATAACGTAAAGCAGGCGACAACAGCGCCACCAGAAGCTAAAAGTTTATGTGCTCTGCCGGAAAGTTTACATTCAGGCGCAAAAAGCGTTAGGGGACCATGGAAGCTGAGCTTTTCTTTGATCCGCAATTGATGACTGTTTGCTTAGAGCAGGGTTTTTGTTTTTGTTTTCTGCTATCCCTCCTGTCCCTTCTTTTGGTGAAACAAATATATACAATAGCAATTAATATTATTATTTTAATTAAATTTTAGCAAATAGCTTTTATTCTTACTCTAAGCACCAACTTTTTCAGTCTTGATATTGAATATTTACACGTACCCAAATGTCTCAAAATTAATGTCATGGGAAAATAAACAAACTCCAATTTTTTAAATTCTCTCAAATGTTAGTTTCGGAACTGGAAGTCGTTTTAAACAAAGTTAGAAACATCTTGTATTTTAGCTAAAATAATCAAGAAATCATACGAACTCTTAAAAATAAAATGACACGAACTTTGCGAAAACATCAGCCTGTATGTTGGTTTCTGTGCACTGCATCTTTTATCGTAGGATATGTCGGCGCTAGTTACATCTCGCCGAGCCTTAACTACTTCTCAGTTAGATATTCTTTGGTAAACCTTCGCAGGAGAAACCGCACAGAACAACGACGGGTTTTCGTCAAGGGTGCAGATACTCGAGTTGCATTTCTCCACGTAGCGGTTACATTTGTAAACTTGGTGCGTTTCTCTTCAATTTAACGTGTGGTACGCTATTATTACCTTGAATTTTACGGTGCTATGATCTAATGAAATCGGATGAATCATTTTGAATTATCCTGTACTTGAGGTTTGATTAACTATCAAATTGATTGTGTGATGTCTATGAACCAGTCTGTATAGGCCATGTGACGTATATTCTAAATTAACTTTCCTTTTTAGTGTCTTTCCCTATGTAAATCTTGAGTTTATTCTCAGTTATATTTCACTCTTAACGTAATATCTTTTCTCAAACGAATACTGTTGGCAACACAATTGAGGTTGAATGAACGTGACGTATGCCTGTTTTGATAAGAACGAGAGATAAAAGCGACGACTAAACTGTTGTAAGAGAGCGATTATTGAGAGCGTTGAAAGAGTGCGTTGTAAAGCGAGCGTTGTGTTAAGAACTGTGAAGCTGTGTGGTGTGTTTTAAATATTGATATCGTTCTGTTATGGACGTGCTACAACCTTGAATAAAGCATCTTTTCCGTAAGTTTGACTTCTGTTGTTCACATGTTTCGTCTGGCCATTAAGGTTTCTTTCATTTAGGAACTTTTCTTAGTACGTTGATGTTTTAAATTAACGTAGAAGTACGAAAAGACTTGTACGTCATAACCCTTTAAGACAAAAGCTGTCATAGCTATCCAGAATAAATTTTATATTTAGGAGTTCTGTGAAATACTATAAAACAGTACAGTTCACCTTTTCTAAATGGAAAGTTATTGTCAGCTTAAAAAGATCTCGAGTTACAAAGCATTCTGTTATTTCGAAAAGTCAAGATGAAAAAAATAGGTAATTTGTAATAAATAAATCCTACAGAAAAAATAAAATCATTGCAAACGTATTCAGAAAAATAATAAGCTCCAAGAAAAAATGAAATGACTAATCCACCCCCATTAATAACAAAAAACATTTCATAGCAATTAGAGTTGTGCCTTATACGTGAATTAGTGTCTCAGCTGCAAGGCACGCGCCTCCCGTGCAGAAGATCACTGGTTCAAATCCCACTAGGGACGAATAAGAAAGTGCTCGTTAATTGAGTACGCCGGGAGAGAAACGGTCAGAATTGAAGGAGATTTTGCGAATTTTCAATGAAAATACGGAAAACTCCGTATTGGATATTTCTGAAATAAAAGGAATTACTGACTACGGAAAACCTGTCAAACTACGGAAATTAGAAGAAATGGGAACTTTCGAAAACGGAAATCATTAAAAGACGGACATCTACCGGCAACTTTGCTGCACATTATTTTCAGAAATTTTCCATGAATTCACACCACGTGTTCTTTACAGTGTAGTGTACACGTGCAGTCGAGAAAAACTGGCTGCGGAATTCGCCATTTTTTGCTTTTCTTGTCAGCGAGGACATATCTGGTTTTCTGTGTCGTACATACACTGAGATGGCAGTTTATTAGGTACACCTGCCCTCGTCACATAAGTGGTTCACTTCAACACGTAAGATATCACGTGACCGCGGTGTGCGGTATAAATCAAGTAGATCTGCTTATCAAGCATCAGCGTTCGTTTGAGGATGGGAATGGGTAAAACGAGTGGCCTGAGCGACTTTGAACGTGGCGTAATACACTCATTGTCATGAAAACCCGCGCACAGAGAAAAAAATCGTGCGATTAATGCGAAACTCGGCGAATAGCTGCAGGGAGGGCAGACAGGCAGATGTTTAAAATTTCGTGCGATTCCGCATGCCCGCGCCTCCGAGACCGGCGCAGCAATAGAAATCCTTGGGGTTTATAAGGCGGCGCGCAGGGGACTCCCCATTCTTGCCAAAGTGCACGGTAAGAGTCAGATGAGGTCCCTGAGGGATAGACATACCGAGGAGCGGCCGCAGATGTGCGTACAGGCAACTGACAGAATTTGAACGAGGCCGTATCGTCGGGATGAGAGTGGCAGGGTGGCCGGTCGGGCCTGTCGGACAGTACGGTGCGATCGTGTTGGGAGCAATGGACACGGGAAGGCACCCGGACACGGCGGACTGGCTCTGGATGACCCAGACACACCACCAGCAGAGGGGATCGTGAGAGCGGCAAGCACAGATGCAACGACGTCCTTGTCCAATATCCAGAGACATGTGGCGGCTGTACAAGGGACTCCTGTGTCTTCCAGAACCATTTCCAGGCGCTTGGCAGAGGCGAATCTGCACTCTCGACGGCCCTTACGTTTTCTTCTGCCATTAACACCTGACCGGCGTCGATTGCAGTGGTGACAGCAGCGAGAACGAGGAATGCTACGGACTGGCGACGTATAGTGTTCAGCGACGAATCCCGCTTCTATCTGGGAACGAACGACCACCGTGTCACAGTGTGGAGGACCGCACGCGAACTCTACAATACCAACATCACTGTACTACGGCATACGTCCCAAACTACAGACGCGATGATCTGGGGAGCCATTGCGTATGACAGCCCAGCGCTATGTACAGGAGATCCTTCGGCCCCATGTGCTGCCTTTCCTGGTGGGGCGGCCCGGAGACATTTTCCAACAAGGTAATGCCCGTTCGCACACGGCTCGGATTTCCCAGGACTGTCTACGTCATGCTTCGACGCTTCCGTGGCCTGCCAGAACGTCTGATCTCTCATCCATCGAGCACGTGTAGGACCAGATGGGACGCCAGCTTTCTCCTTGTTGTTCTCCATAGCTTTCTCAGCGTCAGTTGCAGGAAGTGTGGGCCAGTCTGTCCCAGAATAACATACAGCGTCTCTTTGACTTCATGCCAGACCATATCACTGCATGTATCCGAGTACGAGGCGGTCCGACTCGGTACTAACTCTGACCGGAATGTGTATCGTATGTCCGCTGGAAACCGTGCATCTGCTGGAGTATTGTAATCACTTGTGTCCTTGGTATGTACCATCTCACGACTAAAATCTCATTTCAATCCGACGCCTCCTTCTTGGTGCGCGGATTTTTATGACAATGAGTGTAGTCAGTGCCAGGCATGGAGGTTCGAGATTCTCCAAACGGCTGAGCCCCTGCGCTTTTCGTGCACAACTGATGTAAGGGTTTACCGTGAATGGTACGACACGTAACAAACTTTCGGCGGTCCTGTGGACAAAACGAAGTGGTCGATCAGAGAGGTCAAGGGAATGATGGCGACAAGATCGTCGGCTGTTCGCAACATGGCGCCTAATTCGTGATGCATTTGGAGATAAATGACCCTTGGCAACGCCATGTTTTGCCCCGGTGGCGCAGTGGTCTAAGCGCTAGCTTGTGACCATTCCTCCGAGATCGGTCCGGGTTCGAATCCCGGTAAGGCATGGATGTTGTGTTTGTCTTACGGCACTGGCTCGCTCCCTTCACTGGAACCAGTGGCCCTAAATTAGGGACGGGCGACTGCTTACAGCTCATCGGGTTGATCACGGTGGTCGTTAAACCTGCAATTAAAAAAAAGAAAAACTTTGTTTGAATTCTGTAGTAATTTTCCATACATGAGATACTTCCTCGGAATCGCGGAATTCTTCTTTTTTGTCATTATTTGGATCGTACTCGATATTGATGCAAAACCGAAGAGAAGTTTTTAGGGGATTATTTTGGGGAGGGGAAGCGTCGTTTTCCGTCTGGAGAAGGAATTTCGTCTTTCAAAACTTTCGAAAGTGTGAGTTAAACGGAGTGAAGATTTTTCCCGTAATCGCAATTTTTTCTCTCGATGTTGCCTCCCTCTGTCCAGTAATGCTGAGAGAGACATAGTTTTATTGCATAATGATTATATATATTAAATATCATTTAATTGCATAATGATTATATTCCAGCTTGAAACTGGATGCAACCATTTCGGAAAACGGAAGCTAGTAGGCACGAAAATTCTCCTGTAATCTTCAAGCTTGGCATTCTTCAGCGGATTTGAGGAATTTCGCCTTCCCCATTCTCAAGATCGATGAATGAATGAACAGAAATTTGGGGGGTTGGTGGTGGTGGTGAAGGACGGAATTCCGTCCTTTTTCAAGAGGTGGACCCACACGTTATTAGGTGACTGTATATAGTAAATAAATTCTTTTAGTATACGAATGCGCAATGGGAAGAACATGACAAGGAAGATGCAGCGTAACACAATGATCATATTTTCTGTTTTTTGATGTTTGGAAAGGAGGCATTTAGCGTTGCTATTTACAGGAAATCGCAAACTGCTCGTGTAATTAAAAAAAAAAAAGTAGAGAAAACTGCAAAGAATTTGGTTGACTCGGCCGTATAAAGGGCATAGATTTTATTCGCTGCTGGTTTTAACTTACTTCCTCTTCTCTTTTTTTTTTTTTCTTATGCAAGTCGTGCAAATTCTGGTTTTGATAAATTTCCCAATATGAGGAAAAAGATTGTATCCTAACCCTTGTGAAATATCTGTACGTGATACAAAAATATAGGTGCTAATGTTGAAACTAGCCCCCTCTGCACACATACACGCGCGCGCACACACACAGATGCATATATATATATATATATATAGAATGAAAATATTACAGAACAAAATACAAAAATTTCAAAACAAGTGAAAACTGAAACAGGTTGCCGTCATCAGGAGAGCATCAACCTGTGGGAGTGCTATTTAGTTTGCTAGAAGGACCGATTAAATTTAGGAGCAAATTGTCAAAATAAAAGGGATTTCTAATAAAAACCCAAATCCAGCAAACTAAAACACGTTGCCCGACCGCACAACAGCCAAGATAATCACACAAAAAAATAAAAATGAAAATAAAGGGAGCCGAGCTCCCCAAAAACACAAATCCAGGTAAAAAAAATCTAACCAATAAATGGTACTGAAGGGATATCTTTAAACTCGTCAGGCCGCCCCGGTGGCGCAGTGGTCTAAGGCGCTGGCCTCTGATCATTCGTCCGTAAGGGGTACGGGTTTGAATCCCGTCAGGCATGGATGTTGTGTTTGTCTTACGGCACTGGCTCTCTCCCTTCCCTGGAACCAGTGACCCTAAATTCGGGACGGGCGACTGCTTATAGCCCATTGAGTTGCTCACGGTAGTCGTTAAACCTCCAATCCAAATAAACTTGTCACAGAAAAAGTGAGACCTTAATCCTGCCAGACAAAAAGATAAATAGGAAACACCAAAAATTTTTTTTTATAATAAACAAAAATAAATTGAAACCAGAAAAAGCAACATTACAACAATGAAAAAGAAAGCAAGCAACAAATTTAGGAAAAAGGAGGCAAAAATTGCCCAAGGAGCAATTTACAGTTGCAAATCCCGAGAGTGAATCAAAATAACTAAGTTGCATGTCACAGAATGGCAAGGAAAATGCCCAATACCCACAGCAAAATTCTTAAAAAAATAAATTCCTTAGAAAAGTAAAAATTTAATACCAAAGGGCTAGGAAGCAAGCATCAGTGAAGCAAATCACTCTCGGGATGTAAATTGCTCCTTGGGCAATTTTTGTCTCCTTTTTCCTAAATTTGTTGCTTGCTTTCTTTTTCATTGTTGTAATGTTGCTTTTTCTGGTTTGAATTTATTTTTGTTTATTATTAAAAAATTTTTTTGGTGTTTTCTGTTTATCTTTTTGTCTGGCAGAATTAAGGTTTCACTTTTTCTGTGACAAGTTTAAAGATATCCCTTCAGTACCATTTATTGGTTGGAGTTTTCTTACCTGGATTTGTGTTTTTGGGGAGCTCGGCTCCCTTTCTTTTTCTTTTTATTTTTTGTGTGATTCTTGGCTGTTGTGCGGTCGGGCAACGTGTTTTAGTTTGCGGGATTTGGGTTTTTATTTGAAATCCCTTTTATTTTGACAATTTTCCCCTAAATTTAATCGGTCCTTATAGCAAACTAAAATAGCAGAAACCCACAATTTTCTGGTCTCAGTAGATTAACGAGTGATTTTCTTTTTGCTTGCCCTTGACGAAGCCAACAAGGAGTCAGTCATTAATTTTTCTTCCCTGCATTCTTCTGTTCGTTAAATTTACATCGCTTGAAGCTCGCCTGCTTCGGGTGGTTGGAAAGTGGTGATTGTTGTTATTTTTCTCGTTCCCCGATTTTTGTTTTTTTGTTTTTCTTTGTTCAAAATTTGCTTTTATGTTACACATTTATATACACTGACGGAAAAAAAAATCCCAACACCACGAAAAAATAGTTGTAGAGGAATGAAATGGCGGCAATACATTTGTGTAGATAACATATTTAATCGATTAAGGTTTCAAGATCACAGCTTATTTTAAGCGCGAGAAGAGCCATTTTAAATGTGAAATGCTAGTACATTAATAACCGGTGTAACCGCCAGAATGTTGAATGCAAGCACGCAAACGTTCATGCATTGTGTCGTACAGGTGCTGGATGTCAGTTTGTGGGATGGAGTTCCATGCCTGTTGCACTTGGTCGGTCAATACAGGGACGGTTAATGCTGGTTGGGGGTGACGCTGAGGTTGTTGTCCAATGATGTCCTATACGTGCTCGATTGGTGAAAGATCTGGTGATTTGCAGGCCACGGCAACATGTCAACACTCTGTAGAGCATGTTGGGTTACAATAGCGGTATGCGGACGAGCGTTTTCCTGTTGGAAAACATAACCTGGAATGCTGTTCATGAATGGCAGCACAACAGATTGAATCACCAGACCGACGTACAACTGTGCCGTCAGGGTGCGTGGGATAACCACGAGAGTGCTCCTGCTGTCATAGGAAATTGCTCCCCAGACCATAACTCCAGGTGTAGGTCCAGTGTGTCTCGGCCGCAGACAAGTTGGTTGCAGGCGCTCACCTGGCCTCCTTCTAACCAACACACGGCCATCACTGGCACACAGGCAGAACCAGCTTTCATCAGAAAACACAACAGGTCCCCACTCCGTCCTCCAATGAGCTCTAGCTTGACACCACTGACGTCGCAAACGGCAGTGGTTTGGAGTAAGTGGAATGCACGCTACAAGGCGTCTGGCTCGGAGCTGTCCTTCAAGTAACCGATTTGTAACAGTTCGTTGTGTCACTGTGGTGGCAGCTGCAGCTCGAATTGCTACCACAGACGCGGTACGATGCGCCACGGCCATACGCCGTACACGGCGGTCTTCCCTCTCAGTAATGCAACGTGGCCGTCCGGAACCCGGTCTTCTTGAGGCAGTACCTTCCCTTGATCACCGCTGCCAACAATCAGGCACAGTGGCTACATTCCTGCCAAGTCGTTCTGCAATATTGCGGAAAGAAAATCCACCTTCTCATAGCCCTATTACACGACCTCGTTCAAACTCCGTGAGCTGTTGATAATGGCTTCTTCGTCTTCTTAAAGGCATTCTGACCGGTCAGTCTGATGCCGACCGGGTGAGAGTTTCCGTGTGTGTTTGTAAGAGCTGAACTGCGCTGCTGAGCAGAACTGACGATTCCAACCGCGAGACGGGTTTCAATCCCGATCTCGCGAATTTTGTTTTTTTTTCGATCTGGGTATAATATTTTACCCATCGAATAGAGCAGTGACGGGACTTAGTAAAAACGCCCTTGTGAGGGCGAAGTTCCGATCAGCTCGCATAGAGACTCTGGCATCAGTCATCGGGTACGTCGTCGCCGTACCGGTCCCGCGGACGAGGGTCCCTCGCCCGCCCAAAGCCCGAGCGCCCGGTTTCTAAGGTTAGACTAGAGTGGGAGAACCTCCGGGTGCCCACTCAGTACTTAGAAGAGTTTTTTTTCCCATCTCTCCCACAGAGATGCCTTCTACCCAGAAGGGTAGAGTGAAGTCCAAGGGGCCCGTCCCCAAATCGTCCGGGACAACCCGGACGCAGAAGGTAGCGGCAGAAGCACTACCATGCCCTGTCGGCAGTGCTAAAGGGGTTAGCCCCTCTTCCGAGAGCAGCCGGAAGGTAGAGCCCATTGCTGGGGGAAAACTGTCGAAGACGATTCCCCAGGCGAGAGGCTCTAAAGCCGCTACGCCCACGAAGGGTGTGAGCACCCCCTTGCCAGTTCCGCCCATGGCAAGGAAGGGGAAAACAACACCCCAGCCCGAATCTCGGGCTCCTGAGGAGTCGTCCGCGGGGTGCCCAGAGGTACCTTCGGTGGGAGGTACGCATCCCGGGACACCCCCGGTGCTTACACCCGAGGAGTTGTTTTTGAAACGCATCTCCCAACTCACCTCGGAAGTACAGTCCGTGATCTTGGACTTGCGGGTCACTTCCTCAGTGAGGGAGAAGGTGTTTGCTGCCTTGAGCAGCATTAGCGATGCTTGTTTTGAGCAAGCAGCACGGGTGGCCTATGTCGAGGGCATGCTATCCATGAGGGAGGAATCGGGCGCTAAGGCCGATGTGAAAGAGGTTTCCTACGCCGAAGTGGCTAGGAAGGGGGCTATCAAGGCGAAAGGGCCTTCGCCCGCCCCGATTGAGAGTAGAAAGAAGAAGGGTAAGTCGGTAGACAGGAGACACGTGCTCTTAGTCTACCCGACAGTTGAGAGTGCGTCCTCAGAGGACACAAAGAAAACCCTAAAAACTGCAGTGAACCCAACAAAACTGCAGATAGGGGTCAAGAGCTTACGGAGTATAAGGAAAGGAGGGGTCGCCGTGGAGTGTTCCCATCCCGGGGAGCTCGACCGCCTTGCCCAGGAGTTGAGAAGCAATCCACTGACCAAGGATTGCACACTACCCACGGCCCCACGGAAGAGAAACCCTCGGTTGATTGTGTACGGTGTCGACGAGGGACTCTCCGGGAAAGAGTTCGAGCAGATGGTTTGTGGGCAGAACCCAGAGCTCGAGAACGGGTTCAAAGCCTGTTTTCCCATTAGGTGCAAGGGAGGTAGGGTCCACTGGGTGGCAGACGTGGATCCCAAGGCCTTCAAGCACTTGGTGAGGCGGAAGACACTGAACTTGGGTTGGTCAGTGCTCCGTCTAAAGGAATTTTTGAGGGAGGTCAGGTGCTTTCGGTGTAATGGGTTCGGCCATTTCCGAGGCAACTGCCCCGAGACTGATGCAAGGTGCGGCAATTGTGGTGAAGCTGGGCACCAGCACCACCGGTGTGCAGCCGCACCGAACTGCAGCAACTGCTCCGCTGCGAAGGCCAAGTTCCGACTGAAGTTGGACGTTGCTCACTCCAGCTTCAGCAAGACATGTCCTAGTCTTGTTAGGGAACTTGAGCAAAGAAAGAGTCGGGTCAACTATGGTTGACAAATGGAAGTACCCTCGGAGGTACGTAACTCTCAATAATGAGTTTCTCGGTCGACTGACCAAAGTGTTTGATTTGACCCTGGCCCGGGGTCAACAACACAGCTCTGGCCCTAGAGCTGTGAACAATGTAAATAATTCAATGTTGTAATGTGATTGTTTGTTTGACTATTGTGAGAGGGGTGCATGCGACCCTCATAGTGAAAAATTTTTGTAAATGTGCTGAGTTTCAAAATAAAGGACAGTAGTCCCAAAAAAAAAACTCGCGTTGGCGGGCGATCTCCCGGCCACGAGATGAGATATTTAAAAAAAGTTGCTTGCCCCGACTGCCCATAGCACGTCGCACACACGGGTTGTGACAGGGGGGTGTAAGGTACCAGTCCCGTGGGGGAGGCAGATCCCCACAGGTCTCTAGACCGAATCTGTCCGAGTAGAAGACCGTGGTTTCCGGTGACTGACAGGCTGACTGTCGGAACGCCGGCTAGGGATACCATCTATCCCAAAAACTATTCGAGAGAGTTCCGCATTTCCCTGCGAAGTCAGCACTTTGACGGTGCAGTTAGTGTCATCAGCTAGTGTTAAAGGCATTCTTGACTAACATCAATACCCTACGTCGAATCTCAACGATAACTAACGCTCACGAACGTTACAGCGCGTATTTACAGCAAACCTGCTTTGCATGTTCCGAGGGGCGCTACTAGCGCCACACGTATTCGCCGAGCGCGAAATTTGCATAGACGTCATCTTGCAGATGTACTCTCACCGCCTACCAACTGTCGTTTATGTAACACAACCCCTTCTTGGTGTTGGGATTTTTTTCCGTCAGTGTATATATAACGAAAGGCTTCTGTTATTTGCATCTCCTTAGAAATCAAGGGAAAATGTTTTCTTTCTTCTTCGTATGCCCCGTAGCAGAATCCCGGCGACGGGCGACGTACGTCGCATATTTATTTTATTCGTGCAGACAAAAATGGTATCCCCAGAACCCTATTAAATCATCTTGCCGACTACCTATCGTAGATGCAAGTTTTCCGCTTTTCGAACTTTCCGAAAACAAAAGTTAAACGAAGTAAAGAATTCTCCCGTAATCACATTTTTTTTGTCTTGCGATGGGTGATGTACATCGCAGATTTATTTTGTACTCATCCCCGTAGCTGAATCCCGGTGACGAGAGATGTACATCGCAGGTTTATTTTGTTCTCATCTCCGTAGCAGAATCGCGGCGACGGCCGACGTACATCGCAAATATATACTGGCGGAAAGTGAAAAAAAAAAAAAACACCAAGAAGGAGACGTCTGATACCAACGAAATTTATACAGCTTAATAACGGAATACAGAGAATAACGTGATCAAAACATTATGGCAAAATACAGCTGTATTTGCTGGTAAACTGAAAAATAACATTTCCATGTAACATGTACGAGGTTGGATCGCCATGAACTGCGTCACACTGTGCAATTCTGGAATGGAGTCTGTCGAACAGATGTTGGATGTAAGTTTGTGGTATTGAGTTCCAAGCAACCTCAACCTGGACGCGTAAATCGGGGATGGTCGTGGCTGGCCGGATAGACCGGATAAGTCGTTGTCCCATAAAATCCCACACGTGCTCAATGGGGGACAAATCCGGTGAACGTTCAGGCCATGGAAGTTGTCTCACACCCTGAAGTGCATGTTGCGTTGCACGTGCCGTGTGTGGGCGTGCGTTATCTTGCTGGAAAACACCACGATGGACCGACCTTACAAATGGCACAACAACGGGATGAATGATGATGTTAATGCAGGAGGTGCTGTTTAGCGTACCCGGTACAAACACTAGTTGTGTACGGGAGCGATAGCTGATCGCTCCCCTCACCAGGAGACCAGGTGTAGGCCCTGTGTGTCGCTGGCGGATGCAAGAAGGGTGGAGACGCTCCCCTGTGCGTCTGCGAACTCGCATACGGCCATCGGAGGCTCCCAAGCAGAATCTGCTTTCATCGCTGAACACGACAGATTGCCATTGCGTTCTCCAGTGCAGACGTTGGCGACGCCACTGCAGCCGTTCCTGACGGTGGGCGGGAGTCAGAGGTACACATGTCAGAGGCACACGTGCACGTAGTCCTACATCTAGTAGACGGTTGCGGATTGTTTGCACAGTCGCCTCAGGTGCAACGGCAGCTCGGATTTGCGTCGCAGTGGATGGTCTGCTTGACAACGCCGCTCCTCTTATGCGTCGATCGGTCCGCTCATCAGTCCGTCTGTGACTCCCGGTTGTTCCACGTCTTCTCGTGTGGGAACGTTTCTCGGACCATCTACGCCACCATCATACCACCACCGATACTTGCCGCCCCGGTGGCGCAGTGGTCTAAGGCGCTGGCCTCTGATCATTCGTCCGTAAGGGGTCCGGGTTCGAATCCCGGTCAGGCATGGATGTTGTGTTTGTCTTACGGCTCTGGCTCTCTCCCTTCCCTGGAACCAGTGACCCTAAATTAGGGACGGGCGACTGCTTATAGCCCATTGAGTTGCTCACGGTGGTCGTTAAACCTCCAATCCAAAAAAAAAAAAAATCCACCGATACTTCCCGTCCAATTCGCTCCGCAATACGACGATACGACCACCCGGCCTCGCGGAGTCCGACTAGACGACCTCGCTCAAAGTCCGATAACTGCTGAAATCGTACACGTCTTCCATGTCCAGGCATTGCAGCTTCTTCAGGGTCTTTGCACGTGTCCGTACGCCGACGACTGATTACATTCACTTCGCCGTACTCCTTAAACACCACCGACGATAATCTGCATATTATGCCGTGCTGTGGCGTAAGCGCTCACCAGTTGGTCTCGAAATTAACATCACACCTACGTAAACTCGACCCCATTAATATATGTAAATTTTATGATCGTCCGCCAATTCCTTCTTGGTGTTCTTTTTTCACTTTTCGCCAGTGTATTTTGTACTCATCCTGGTAGCAAAATCGTGGCAACGGCCGACATACGTCGTAGATTCATTTTGTACTCATCCGCGCAGTAGAATCGGAGTGACGGCCGACATACATCGCTGATTCATTTTTTATTCATCCACATAGCGGAATCGCGGCCACATACGTCGCAGATATATTTTGTACTCATCCTCGTAGCAGAATCGCGGCGACGCCCGACGTACATCGCAGATATATTTTGTACTCATTCCTGTAGCTGAATCGCGGTGACGGGAGACGTACATCGCAGGCCGCAGATGCATTTTGTACTCATCATCGTAGCGGCGACGGCCGACGTACACTCAGATATATTAACATTTTGTACTTATCCTCGTAGCAAATTCGCGGAGACGGCCGACGTATATCACAGATTTATTTTGGTCCTGCAGACAGAAACGATATCCCCAGAACCCTATTAAATCATCTTACAAACTCCCTGTCATAGATGCAAGTTTTCCGCCTTTCGAAATTTCCGAAAACGGATATTAGGCGGAGTGAGGATTTGTCCCGTAATCGTATTTTTTATTTCTCGTGATATTCCCTCGATGCTCGACGAGAGCATTGTCCGATATTGTTGTTAAATATCATTTTATTGTTTAAATATTTGTGTTTTAGTTTGAAAGTGGAGGCAACAATTTCCGAAAAAGAAAGTTTGACGGAGCCCAGTAAATCTCAAATTCTTTTTCTTGCGATGTTCCCTCTGCCCCATATTGTCATAGAATATCATTTTATTAGATAAATGTTTGTATTTGAGATTGAAAATAGAGGAAAATTTTCCGAAAACTAAAGTTTTACGGAGCGAAAATTTCTCCCTATAATAACGCTCCACACGCTGTGCTTCTCCATTTTCATCATTTAATTACATAAATGTTTGCATTTGAGATGGGATATGGAGAAAATTTTACGAAAACGGAAGTAGAACGGAGCGAAACTTCTCCTCTTATCACAGTTTTTTTTTCTAGTGATACCTCTGCGCTTCATTGTTGTTAAATATCATTTTATTCCATAAATCTTTGTGTTTGATCTCGAAAATGGTGCCAAAATTCCAGACACAGAGGTCCAGAATGTTCTTGTTCCTAATTGACATTGCAGTTGCTGTAGTACCTAGGTTAGACATTTTTTCAGATAGAAAAATAAGTCTGTGCAATTTTTTTTTTTTTTTTTTTTTGCATCTAGTAGTTATTTTGTTTAGTGATGACCCACAGATTATTTTGTGGCACAATGATATCTGTCGCAGACTGACGAGGAATTTTCTGCTGTGGGAATATAGCCCACAATTAAATATATCAACTGAATTTTCATACAATTGAATTTTTCGTTTTGACTGTACTTCAAACACAAGTAAAAAAAAAAAGTTTAAAAACAATTATTACAGAAGTTGGGGAATATATCAAGTCTGTGCGTAGAATCGCAAATATTCGAATTCGTCCTACGACACAGGATATGGATTACATAGTTTCTATGATGCTATCACATTGCTATGACTAAACCTTACATAGTGTTGTTGGTGTTTTTGTTGGCAAGCACTTTGAGATTGCAATTTGAATTGTGAAGCACTAGGCTTGGTCCATTATCTTGGGCGAATTAATATCCCGAGGTAATGCGCCGACGGAAGAAGTCTTGTATTTCCTTTGTTTTAAAAGCAACATCAAGACGGAATTATCACTTCATGCACGATAAAATCCCCTTATCTGCCCTAGCGTCGTAAACAAAATAACTCGTCCACAAAGGCTTTTCACATTTTGAGACTCTTCAGCTTTATTTAAATCCTTGACATGGTAATAATACGTGCTCAGCGTGCAGTATATGTACGGAGTTTTGTTTCCCGTTTCTACTTATTCAAGCGAGATATTAAACAATAGACGTTACGCCTGGGGTGGGGGGGGGATATGCCAATTTCATTATTCGACGTATGATAATGCCTTCATACAAATTGTTTTTAGTATACCTAAGGACTTTAGAGGCATAAAGAAATGATCTCCACTTGGTTACCCCATTCCTTTAAAGAAGAAAATAAGCAGGAGAACTCCGTTTACACACTGCTGGCCACCCAAAATGCAACACCAAGAAGGAAGCATCCGATTGGCCTGAAATTCGCAGCATGCGTCGCCCGCGAGAGGACATGCAAACGATTAACATTGCAGGGCATATGCAAATCATGTGCGCCCGGCACGCCACCGAGAAGCACTATAAGAATTGGTGCACAGAAGGCGGGGTGTAAATAGTGGAATTGTGTTGTGCTGCCGGACCTGTGCGTGGGAAGCTTCCTGATGCCTCGTCGTAGAATGCGGCAGTCATTCCAGCACGCTTCGGAGTTCGACAGAGGACGAATAGTGGCTTATCGCGACAGCGGTTTATCGTACCGAGACATCGGCACCCGTGTTAGACGACATCCAGCCACAGTGAGGCGAGTATGGATTCGGTTGGTGCAGGAGGTACGGACGGACCTACGTGAGTGATTGCCGCAGCCGCGCGGCACACCACCGAACGAGAGGACCGGCATGTTGTGCGGCGGGCATTGACGGCTAGCACCGCCTCATCATGAACGTTAGCGCAGGAATTAGAATGTGTTGCGCAACACCCTGTGTCAGCACGTACCGTTCGACGTCGTCTGCAGGAGCGGGGACTTGTCGCACGGCGCCCATTGCCCCGATTGCCATTGACGTTACACCACCGGCGGGTGCGGCGGCAGTGGGCCGTTGAACGCCGCTCCTGAACTACGAAATGGCACGGCATTGTCTTCTCCGACGGATCCCGCTTCTGCTTGCAACACCACAATGGTAGGATCCGCGTGTGAGACTGTATGACGCCCGCATTATGCATCGCCATACCGGTCCGTCGCCTGGCGTTATGGTTTGGGGCGCATTTGGATATGACACCCGCGACCCTCTGGTACGCATCGCCGGTACACTCAACATCCACCGCCCCATCTCCGACGTTTTGGAGCCTGTAGTCCTCCCTTACCTGCAGGACCTGCCAGTGGCCACATTTCAACAGGACAATGCGCACCCGCACGTGGCACGCATCGTGCAACAATTCTTCACGGCCCACCAGGTGTCACTGCTGCCGTGGCCCGCCTGTTCTCCCGATATGTCGCCCATCGAACACGTCTGGTCGCTGATCGGCAACCGAGTGGCCCGGCAAGCACCACCCGCAGCTACGCCTGATGAACTGTGGCAACGTGTGGAAGCAGCCTGGACCGACATACCCCAAACCCACATCCAAAGCTTCTTTCGTTCGATGCCGCGGCCGTTATTGCCAGCCATGGTGGCCACACAAACTATTGATGTCTGCGTGTTCCGCAAGTCGCACGGGCCTGTAAGCTCAATCGTTTCATCTTTGTATCTGTTGTTATGTGTCCAGTAAATCTGGCTTTGCTATCTCGTGTCCTTCTTGGTGTTGCATTTTGGGTGGCCAGGAGGGTATTATGAAACACGACCTGAAAGCAAAATGAATCAAAAATGTTTTTGCCAGTGCATATGAATGTCGCCATGAGGGCTCAGTGGTCCGAGGGCTGGCGTATGGCCGTTCGTCCGAGTTGGCCCGGGTTCAAGTCCCGGATGGAGCATGCGTGGTGTGTTTGTCGTATAAGGCACTAGTTCTCTCTCTTCCCTGGAACCAGGTCCGCTGATGGCCTAATGGTCAACGTTCGTTACTGCAAAAGTCTCAGGTTCGAACCCAGCCGGTACGAACGCTCGAACCATTAAATATCCGCCGTACGTCGAATGGGTACGTTAAGCCGTCTGACCCCGAGTACTGGCCTCCCGGTTATGAATAAAGGTGTCTTCACCCCCTTTCTATCTCGCTTTCGTGTGACTTCTCTGTCGGGCACTTTAGCCCAAATCTGCTACATTTCTACTTTTAAGGGTTGTTTAAGACCTGGGGTCAGATACTCCCTTCCTTAGTTCCGCTACATAAATCTGTCTCCCCTGAAACCAGGGCCCGCGGATGGCCTAGCAATCAACGTTACGAAAAGTTCGTGACTGCTGAAGTCTCTGGTTTGATCCTAGGCAGGTACAAACACTCGAACCACTACAGTCATTTGCAAAAGTTTAAGACCACCTGTTGGTATTAGGATATTTCTGGTGATTGCGTCTGCTACTGTCGGTATTGCCTCATCCTACAGCAACAGCTGTTGATAGAATTGGGGGAATCGAGCGAGCGTCAGTTTGCTTCTGGTTTTCATGCTGAGGTTTTGTATGTATTTTCTATATAGGGAGAAATGGGCAAAAAATCGCAATTAAATGTTACTCAGAGGGCACAAATAGTGACTTTATATCATGAAGGATACTCCGAACATGACATAAGTAGAAAGGTGAATGTGAGCAAGACTGCTATACATAATACTATCATGAAATATCGAGATACAGGTGAATTTAGCGACCGAAAGAGAAGTGGACGTCCAAGGAAAACAACCCCACGTGATGACAATCCCATAAGCCGATTACACTGTTAAAAATTTTGTGGTAGGTCGCACCAAAAAGAGGTGCCACACTAGCTGCGCCATTTTCTGAGAAAAGATACACCATTGTGTGGTGCAAACAAAACCCAACAACATGGTGCAACTTTTCCCACCATTATGGTACAAGGTTGCACTGCATTGTGGTTCAAGGTTTCGCCATGTTGTTGGCTTTTGTTTACACCGCACAATAAAACACAATATTTTGTTTACACCATTCAGAAAGTGATGCAGCTAGTGTAGCACCACTTTTTGGTGCAACCTACCACAAAATTTGTAACTATGTAGTTATGCGTTCTCCGAGGAGTTCGTTCAAAAAAATCAAGGCCTTTCTACATTCAGAAGGGTTTGATTTTAGTATCAGCACTGTTTTCTGACATCTTAGCAAAGATTTTGGATCAAAGTCTTATAAACCTGCACATAAACCCAGGCTAACCTCTGTCATGAAAAAGAAGAGACTCTAGTTTGCGAAACGTCTTCAATCATGGACTGCTTAAAATTTGAGCCAAGTTCTTTTTTCCGATGAATGAACTGTGCGTCAATTTGAATCACGTGAAGCACATGTTCGACAACTAAAACACAAAAGGTTTGATGAAAAATATACCGTTAGCACCGTGAGACATCCACCTAGTCAGATTATATGGGGTGCTATGTCAGCATCCGGTACTTCTTCATTGTACTTTTTGCCAACAAGCACTACCATGACTGGACCTTTTTATGTGGAAATCTTACGTGAGGAGCGTTTAACTCATACGCCAGTGCACAGATGCACAATTTTTATGCATGATGGTGATCCATGCCACAGATCAAAGACAGAAAAGGACTACCTGCAGAGGGAAAACATAGCTGTTCTTGACTGGCACTGTTAATAGTCCCAATCTTAACCCCATAGACATTTTGTGGGCCATTTTGAAAGACCATGTAGCAGAAAAACAGCCATTCAATTCCCAAGCTTTGATTGACGCGATTAAGTTGTGGTGCAAAGACATTGCAAGTGACTACTGCAAATCCCTCATTGGGAGTATGCCACATCGTATTCTGTCCATTATAAGAAACAAAGGTGGCCACACAAAGTACTGATTTCGGTCTTTTTGTGTTCTAAAGAATGAAAGTATTCATCTGTGGTGTCATTTTTTTAAATATCTCAGACTAGTAATTAGTTGTTTCTTCGAAAATCATAATTTTCAATAAATGGACAGGTGGTCTTAAACTGTTGCAAATGACTAAATATACGCCGCGCGTCGGTTAGGTACGTTGAGCTGTCGGACCCCGAGTACTGTCTCCCCGGTTGTAAATAAGAGCGTGCCCCCCCCCCTTCCCTTTCTACATCGCTTCCGTGTGACTTTCCTGTCGGGCACTCGTGCCCAAATCTCCTAGATTCCTACTTCTAAGGGTTGTTTAAGACCTGGGGTCAGATACTTCCTTCCTAAAACCACGTACATAAATCACACTCTTCCCTGGAACCAGTGGCCCCAAATTAAGGACGAACAACTGCTTGTAGTGAATTGAGTTGCTCACAGCGGTCTTCAAACCTCTCTCCTCAAAAAAAAAAAAAAAAAAAAAAAATGCAAATTAATATTTTAGCATAAGTAAATGCTAGATGAGTTTTAAATGTGTTTATAATATTTTTTCTAGTGAGTAGAAACACTGTGCTTTCTATTATAGCATTCCTTTCATCGTGTCTTTCCCTGTCTGTAACCATATTAGAAGAAAAGCGAAGTACGGTGAAATTTCATTACTTAGTTTCTAATAGGAGTTGTTAGGCGGAAAACAGATAAAAGCCTGCAGTTATTATTATTTTTTTTCACGTAGCCGTGAGGAAAGAATACGCATCTTGTTCTCATTAGGTACCCCAATGGTTCGGCCATATTGGCTTGACCCTGATTCCAAATTTTCCGCTAAGGATATCTGTAAAGTTTTTGATCGTTAAACTGTTCATTAAAATGTTTTGGGTTTTTACACATGACTCCATGTTGTTACTGTATAATGATACTTCCCCGTGGCAGGCCCTGATTATCTCATACAGGCATAAAGAACACTTTATTTCACATGTAACTTAACATGAAAACGAATTCGTACTCAAATTACTTGGGCAAACAATTTTTTTTCCCGTAACAATTTTTTTTTTTTCCCGTATGAAAAATTATGGAAACTTTTAACTAAACTTATTCATTGACGTTATTCAGCAACTTCCGGAACTGTCGTAAGCCGTTTTAATGCCCTACTGTCAGTTTGCTTATTTAAAGGACCGAATGCTGCTGTTTTTTATTTGCTTGTTTTTCAGAACCTTTCTAGTCGTTTGTTACACTAGGAGCAGTTCAAACGAGAAAGATGACACGGAATTCTGGGATTAACGGGAACGTCTTTTGAACGCTTTCCGACACGGCAATTTTTTTTCAAAGCGGATGTTTAGCGAAGGTGGCGAAAAAGAAAATGCATTTACAGCTTCTAAGCGGAAAATTGCGTATTATTTAAAATGCGTGATGTGCGCAAATGTTCTTTATAGAGAATGGAATCCACTACAATAATAATTTTTTCAACCAGATTCCTTTATACATATATACAGAGAGTGTGTCGAAAGTTTTGCAATATTTGCATAAAACGCATGGCGCATATGTCACGTGTTTAAACTAGTTCAAGTCGCGCACTGCAATCAGTCGAAAGGGATGCAAAGTGGTAGTCGTTGCTGTGAACAGCATTGCATGTCGTCGTTCTGTCTGTGGTTGGAACGCCTAAAAGATGAATACCCACAACCGGCTAATCAGGGAACCTTTGCTTTACGAGTTTGAACTCGGCCATAACGCTACTCAAGCAACACGAAACATTTGTCATGTGAAAGGGGAAGGTTCCGTGGACCACAGCACCGCAACCAGATAGTTCAAGAAATTTCGCTCAGGTGACAGAAACCTCGACCATCAGCCAAGGTCAGGTAGGCCGCGAACTATGGATTCGGAATCCTATAGCTTCAGGCCGTAAAGGCAAATCCGACAACCAGCTCTCGGAGATTATCAGGCGAGCTGGGCATATCATAGACCACTGTGGTTTCATCACGTTCAGGACCACTGCAAGGTCTACAGGAGCTGCCGCGTTGTCCCCTACGAACTGACCCCAGCTGAAGCAAACTGCCGAGTGAAAGTGTGCACGAAACTCCCAGAAAACCAGCGCGATGTACGTTTCATCAAGAGAATTGTTACGTGCGAAGAAAAGTGGGTCTCTTTCCGTAATCCAAACGCACAACGACAGTGGTTGAGCCCGAGCCAGCTTCCACAACCTGTTGGGAAACGCGGGAGCTTCGAGCACAAGGTGATGCTCTGCGTCTGATGGAATTTCCAGGGGATAGTTCCTTATGAATTTGTTCCACACGGTCGGACCATCAACGTCAACCTTTCTCTGAACAGCTGGAGCGGATGTATGCCGTTTTGGAAGAGAAGTACCCGGCACTGATGAACAGAAAGCGCCCTCTCCTACAGCAGGTCAACGCTAGGCCTCATACTGCGCGAACGACCCGGGCAAAACTGCAGGAACTTGAGGGCATCGAATTGATGCCACACCCAGCATATAGTCCGGACCTTGCTCCGTCAGATTATTACTTATTCCGGTCCATGGCCCACTTCCTTCGCGGGCGGCACTTCAACAAACAGGAGGAGTGGCAGTCTCGAAGCACAAGAATTGGCAGACAAATTACTAAAGGCGGCGCAACACGATGGCCTATACTTTAAATACTACTCAGCTTTCGTCGTAAAGGTACGCATGAAGACAAAGTGATCCAAATATTGCAAAACTTTCGATTCACCCTCAGTATAATTGGTAAGACATTTGCTAGTGGAAATAGTTACGCCCTCTAGCGACAGAAATGTGCGCTACGGAAAATCATAAGTTGTAAGTATAAAATGTTCCTCATAGCGAAAGGTATTCGAAACAAACGAATTTTTGAAGTGGAATGATACAAGTCGAGATATGAAAGACCGCCCCGGTGGCCGAGTGGTCTGAGGCGCTTCATTTCTGATCATTAGTCTGAGATGAGCCCAAGTTCGAGTCCCGGACGAGATATGGGTAGTCTGATGGCGCTGGCTCTGTCTCTTCCTTGGAATCATTGGCCCTAAATTAAGGACGTGTGACGGCTTTATAACAACACCCAGACACCAAGAGTTGTTCGTAGTTATGGTTTAAAAAAAAAATACGAAAAGTTAGGTCAACTTTATATCGCCAGAGGGAATAGTGGGCCCAAATGGTCTTCACATGGTCAAGGGTGTGGTATCCTACAAAAAACGATTTTTTTCAATCGAATTTTTAAAATCGGTGATACTCTTGCAAATGCAAATTAACCCATACGCCCCTAGTGACAGTAATATGCATTATGCAAAAGTAGAAAAGATACGGAAATATTCTAGTAAAACGTATTTGATGGGGGAAAAAAAAAATCCAATATCACATTTAAAAACAGGAGATAGTTAAGAAAAAAATTGATACGTATATTCCTATGTGGGGAAAACTGTGTATTGTTAAAAGCAGATAATGTCCATTATCTTTCCCATAGCACTAGTGAGCGTTAGACTCCGCGGTGCGACGGAGGGGGGAGGGAGACGGACAAGGGCCTCGATTTTTCTGTAAATAATATTTTCTTTAGCATTCATTGCAGTGTTAAAGAAATGCATTTTTTTATCATTGCGTAACACTTAAATTATTCTATATTTTCGTAGCACAGTGTGGGCTGGAGAGGATTTACTGTATTTCTTCCTAAACCGCAGACAGCGGAGGAGGAGGATATCGCCATACCTGATCTCAATGTTTTACTGACCACATCAGTCACTGGCAAAGTGAGCTGCAACCCCAGTGCACATTCTTTTTGAGTTGTTTAGGAGTAAGGATCTTTCATCAGTTTTGTGTGTGACCTTCCACCTCCTAATTTTTTTATTTTATAGGTTATATAATATGTCTAATAATTGGTTTACATAATATGGCATTTTTTAATTTACTAACAGGCATTGCCTATGTGTAATTAGAAGTTATCACGATCTCTTCAAAATCACTGAACGTTTGCAAAACTCCTTTTTTGTTGGGGTAGTTGTTATTTTTTGCGGGCGGGGTGTGGGTGTGTGTGTGTGTGTGGGGGTGCTGCTGCTGCTGGTTTCCGTTACCCCTCAGCGTAGCACAAATGGCATATAGTACAAAAATAACTTTTTCAGTCTGATTTTTTTAAAGAGAGATACAGTTGTAAATAGCAATACACACTTATAGTACATCAACTCACGCCAGAAATGCGCGCTACCAAAAGTTAAAAGATGTGTGCAAAATATGCGGTGATTGGTATCCGATGCAAGAAGGATTTTTCAACTCACTTTTTCAGGCAGAGATATCCGGAAAACTAATATATATTTTTGATCCTATCCCATCTGAAAATCAGAAAATTGCAGACCTGGAATGGAAAATTAGGAATTATCCGCATTTTTTTTTTTTTTTTTTTCCTTTTTTTACGGCAAACGCTATCCTACGCAAAAGATATTTGAATGTGGACTGCAAGAAGCCGAGATGTTGGAAAAATGCAACATACGTTTGCACAGTCCAATAGTTTTTCATATTGGACTAATAAGTGTAGAACTTCATGTATATGGTGTTTCACAGACGAACGAATGGACGGGCGGACGGCCATAGTAATACTAATATCACGCACTTAGTTTTTTTTTTTTTTTTAAAGAGTTGGTAAAAATACTGAAATTAAAGCATTCTGAAAATCGGCATGACGTTGAAATTTATATTTCTGAATTTACCTGTTAAAATGAGATGCTCTCAAGTAAATCCTCAACCTTGTATAAACGCACAGAAAGTCATGTCTATGGTGCTTGTATTTTATATTCCACAGCATGTAACTTCAGCTTGTGTCTCCTACTTTTCCTTAATTTGAAGTTTTGAAAACTCTCAGCAAAGTTCTTTTCATTAAATTCTCGATGACGTAAGCAGGTAAAACAGCGTCAAAAGAGACGCGATCGTTAACCAGGAGAGAAGTACTAGCATTGAATTGCCACTTTCCACAACTAAACTATCACACAAATTAAACGTGTTTGTAACCGAAAAACTGAGCAGTGTGCAAACAACGGTCTGGAGGTAGGGGGTAGAATGACCCCTCGCAGCATGGTCATTCTAGGGATTTAAATTGCATGTTCTGTGGGGCGTAAGAGATTAAATTACACAATGTGTAAATAACTGCACTGCAAATTATAACCGGAAAAGAAAGTTATTTATATATAAACTTTAGTTAGACGCATACAGTATTTTCGTGCAGCTAACAAAGTTATAGAATGCACTACTTTGTGAGGTGTGGAGCCCCATATATGCAGAAAAGAAATTATCCGAAACAGCGGAGAGAGGGCAGTATTGTAGCGTGAATTTTAGGGCCCCTCGCAAAATGTCTTTAAGGCCCCTATATGTAAAAAAAAAAAAAAAAAAAACAAATGTCACCCATTTCGAAGATGCTGAAGTATTCTCTCGCTACTGGGTACTAGATGGCTGTGTCCCAGACGTTTGAATCCTTTTGGCACTCACAATAAATATGTGGTCCTACTTCGCAACGTCTCGACCCTGTCGTATACCCCCTTCGTCTTTTTGTTCTTCGTTCACATGGTTGTGAAGGCAACACAAGTATCTATGTGTAGCGCCTTTGCTCGACGGTAGTAGTGAAATCCATATGTTGTTTATTAGAGTTTTATGATACATTCGATCCTGGTTTTGCACAGCTGTGATAACAAATCCTAACTTCACAGCTAAATCAGGAAAGCAATGAACTTTTGAATGTCCTGCCATAGAGACTATCTCTGTAGATAGATAGCCCCACGGCGTAGTTCCAAGTACAAAATAAAAAAATTAAAAAATCATGCGATTTGTAATCAAGTAAAATTATTTTCATGTTAAGATTGAGAGAAAATATTAAAAAATTTGACGAATAAAACTTATGTACTTAAGGGCCCCTAAAATGGAAGGCCCCCGCAGCTGTGTACCCTTCGGATGGATACTATGCCGATGTCTTACAAACCGTTGCTTTGGCATACTTCTCTTGTAAAAAAAAGATCGTGCTTATGTTACCGGTTTGTCCGTCTGCCCGTCCGTCTGTACCTACGATATCTCTGCAACTATTAGTCCAATTTGAAAAATTCTTTTTGCGTTGGGAAGCTTGAAATATGCGAATGATGATCCTTTATTTCGTTTTTTTTTCTTACGATGCACAATTTCGCCGCTAGAGGGCGTAAATGCAGATATCGAATTCAAAAATACGTTTTATTCCACATATTTGCTTCTAAACATCCGATTGAAAAAATCTTTTAGCTTTCGATTCCATTTATGTCGAAGAGAATTTTAGATGTAGTTACTTTTTTCAAATTACGCATAGATTTTCGGTTAAGGGGCGTAAAAGTGGATTACATTTCTCCCGATAATTCTTCTAAAACTCCGATCTGAAAACTTTTTTCTTCAGCGGATACACCTCCTAATGGAAGCTATTTTGCATATATTTTAAAATTTTTGGTAAAGAATACTTTGGCTACCTAGGGGCGTAAGTGTTGATTTTTTTCTTTTTTTGATTGGAGGTTTAACGACCACCGTGAGCAACTCAATGGGCTATAAGCAGTCGCCCGTCCCTAATTTAGGGTCACTGGTTCCAGGGAAGGGAGAGAGCCAGTGCCGTAAGACAAACACAACATCCATGCCTCTCCGGGATTCGAACCCGGACCCCTTTCTGACGAATGATCAGAGACCAGCGCCTTAGACCACTGCGCCACCGGGGCGGCGTTGATTTTTGCTTCTGATGTATTTGCCAAAAAATCTGAGCTTCTAAAATATCGATTGAAAAAATTCTTTCGTAGACTGATGCCACTCACATAGATAAACCTTTTAGGAATATTTTCTTAAAATATTTCACAGTTTCTCCGACAGGGGGCATAAATGTATATCCTATTTTCGTCAATATATCTACTTCTAGGAGTCCGATTCGAAAAATTTCTTCTTTGTTGGATAGTGTTTTGAGTGGGACATGTTTTTCACATAATTTCAAAATTTTCAAGTAACTCATAGACTTTCCGCTAGGGGGCGTAAAGGTAATTTGCGGTCCCCTCATATATTTGCTTCTAAATCGCTGATTTGAAAAATTCTTTCTGCACGGGATACAGCTCCTGATGGGAAATCGTTTGCATATAATTTCTAATTTTTGTAAAAGCAATGGTTTGGCCACCAGGGGGCGTAAATCTTAATTTCCGCTTCTGATATACAATATTTGCAGCAAAATATGAGCTTCTAAATTATCGATTGAAAAAAAACTTCGTCTGTAGACCGATAGTACTCATGTGGACAAACCTTTCAGAAACATTTTCTTCTTGAAATAATGCATGGTTTCTACGCCAGGGGGCGTAGATGTATATCTTATTTTTGTCAGTATCTCTACTTCAAGGGGTCCGATTTGAAAAATTCCTTCTTTTTTGGATAGTGTTTCCGATGCGAAATGTTTTTCCTATAAATTCAAAATTTTCAAGTAAATCATAGACTTTCCGCTAGGGGGCACAAAGGTAAATTGCGTTTTCTGCGTTATTTCTGCTTCTAAAACTCTGATTGGAAAAAATTCTTCCGTATCGCACACAAGACCTGATGGAAAATATTTTTCACATAATTTCTAATGTTTGGTAAAGAATGGTTTGGCCACCAGGCAGCATAAGTGTTAATTTCGGCTTCTGATGTATTTGTAGCAAAATATGGGCTCCTGAAAACTGGACTTAATTTTTTTTTCTTGGACCGTATGATCGGCTTATATGGGAAAACCTTTTGTGAATACTTTCTTCTTAAAATAATGCATGGTTTTCCCACCAGGGGACGTAAAGCCACATTTTACTTTTGTCGACATCTCTGTTTCTAAGAGTCCGATTTGAAAAACTCTTTCTGTGTTGGAGAGCGTTTCCGGTACGAAATGTTTCTCATATAAATTCATATTTTTCTTAGCGCACAAGTCTGTAACCAGAGGGCGTAAGCTCATGATTCCGTTTACAGCACTATCTGAGGGATTAAAAACCCGATTGAAAAACTTCTTTCTTCCGTCAGATATTGTTTTCCAAACCGGTTTCATTGACCTTGAATAGCTTTGATAAATTTAATGTGCGTCAGAACGGATTCAAAAGACGTGCTTTATTACACCCGAAAAATTCTTTGTCATCTGTCATCTTTCTTGTTTTATAATGGGGGCATGAAGGTACGAGAAAACAACAACTGCGTACTCTTTGAGTAGAAGTGGGGAACTTTTGAGCTCGAAGGACGTAATATCAAGTAATCCCCCCCCCTCGCCCCGCAGAGATAAGAAAAACTTTCCCCTGCTGTAGCAGTGAGTGCCAATTTTACGTTTATTAGAGGTTGAAGAACTGATCCAGCTACAGACATTCTGTCACTGCTTTATCGCTGATAACGAGGCAACCTGGAGAAAATGCCGTTATCATTTTTTTAACTAGAAACTCTAAAGCTGTTTTTATGAGTATGAAATGTGTACTTTTTCATGCAGTGACATTATTTTTCTTTCACCCAGTAACCGTGCAGTTTTCCTCTGAATTACATGTGCACGCGATTTTCCCCTAGCTGGGCTTGCTGTTTAAGGATTGGCGTCTAAGATAACGCACCCACTGCCTAAGTGTGCCGTCGCATTTTATCAAAACAGAGCAAGTGTTTCATAACTGAGCGGGAATTATTAACACATCTTTTGAAAGTAAAACATGCTGACGTTATCACTATTTACGTCCGCCCCCATGTGGGCGGACGTACATATGCTGAAAGCCTAGAACTTCTGTTTAACAGCTCCATTTGAAAAAATTCTTTTTGCATTGGGAAGCCAGAACAAAGTCCCCACGGTCCTCATAAATCCTCAAAAGTTCTTAAAATGTGTTTTTTTTATTATTATTTGGGTGCTTAGAAGTCCTTATTTTGTGCTTTAAAAGTCCTTGGTTTTTTTGCCAAAAATGGCGAAAAGTCTTTGAAAAGTACTTATTTCAAAGACACTTATACAAACTTATACAGTACTATACACACTATATACAGACTTATACTCTAAACTCTATACAAACTATACTCTAAACTCTATACAAACTTATACTTACACACAGTACTTATTTCAAAGACACCTATACAAACTTATACGAAATCCAGAAGATACGGTATTGTGCCTAGAACTTCTACTGCTGGTTGGCTGTGTTGATGATGACGTCTGCTGAAAGCCGAGAACTTCTGTTGCTGGTTGGGTGTGTTGATGATGACGTCGCTGAAAGCTCACGGAAGAGCATGTGGCAGTGCGAGATAAGTAATTTGCTGAAAACAAGTGAAGCACCAAATATACACGTATCCAGCAGATTCCACCCGACAAGCCCCATCACCATCTTTTTGTAGTGATTTTTAACTTTTGTATTTCCCCTTTTTGTATACGGAAATAGCAGTTGTTCAGTTATACCATGAGAAAATTTTTCATGATGTGCAGTTCTACTCCTGGGAGTGGATTTCTGCTTGTATCACCTCTTCTGAAAATTCGATTGAAAAAATCCTTTTTGTGTTGCATCTCATTCGCTTTGGCAATAAAGGTTGTGAACATTATCTACTTTAAATAATGCACAGTTTTTTCGCTAGGGGGTGGTATATGTATAAATCGTTTTCTTGACACGTCTGTTTTTTTTTTTTTTTTTTTGGTTGGAGGTTTAACGACCACCGTGAGCAACTCAATGGGCTATAAGCAGTCGCCCGTCCCTAATTTAGGGTCACTGGTTCTAGGGAAGGGAAAGAGCCAGTGCCGTAAGACAAACACAACATCCATGCCTCACCGGGATTCGAACCCGGACCCCGTTCGGACGAATGATCAGAGGCCATCGCTTAGACCACTGCGCCACGGCTTCTGTTTTTTTTTTTTTTTTTCTTAAGTCACATACGGAAAATTCACTTTTCATCGCATAGCTGCATGTACGAAGAATGTTTCCCATATATGTTCTTTCTTTCTATTTTTTTTTTTTTTTTTTGTTTTTTTGAGAAATGAACAGTTCTGCCGTTAGGGGTGTCATTGAATATATTCGAAAGAGTATCTTATCTTCTGGAAAGCCGTTTATGAAAAAAACATTTCTTGGGCTGATACCGCTGACCATGAACAATTTGAGATCATTTTCTCCTTCAAATAGCGGAGAGTTTTTCCACTAGGAGAGCTAAAGTTTATTACGTTTTTATCTCTGTATGTACTTCTAGCTGTTCGATTTGAAAAAGCCCTTTTGCTGCGGATATTCTCCTTTAAAGGAGTTGTCTTGCGCATAATTTGTGTCTTCGTAATGCACTTTTCTCTTGCTAGTAGTCGTAATTAGGTATTTCTGTTTGCAAATGTTTTGTCGATTCTATAAATCCGGTAGAAAAAATTCATTTCGTAGCTAGTTCCGTTCATTATTATATGAAGAACCCTTTGCACAATGTGCATTCTAAATACTGCGAAATTTTTCCGCTTGGGGTCGTAAATGCTAGTGATCGGTCTCGACTGATCTCTAGACGACAATAGTCGATATTTAGAATGATAGTCTATATCGATTTAGAATGATATCGATATTAGTCTAGTGCTATTACACTAATATCGACAGTAGTCGATATTAGAATATATTGTCAATCTGACATCTAGATCGACAATTGTTCTAGACTGATCTCTAGACTAGAGATCAGTCTAAATGCTAGAGTCCAGTCTGGTATTATCCGAACGTACTCTCAAGTGCAGAAGTTAAGCATAATCAAAAATACCTGTGAGTATTTCAAGAACCAATTGTCGGAAAGGCATGAAACTGGGCATGCTTACGTAATACCATATTACAAGTACAGCAGCAGACAAAACAAGTTATGAAACAAAGTTTATTCCATTACTTACGCAAATTTACAAAATACAGTGATTCTCGTGTTGAATACATAAAATTGAGAAAAGGCTGGTGCACCATGATTAATAAGGGATGTGGTGACTGACCTCTTGCATCCACGCAAGCCTCGCATCCACTTCTCATGCTGCTTATCAGGTTGTCTAAGAGCTCTGTGGCAAGTCCCGCTCCTGACAAGTTCGGAGCTCTGAAATGGTCCTTCGTGGAGGCTGACGGGATCAATTCGCCTCCCTAGTGCATTCCATGCATTCTCTATCGGATTGATATCCGGAGACCTTGCTGGCCACTCCATGTGCTGTATATCTTCACTTGGGAGAGTGTCATTCACTAGCTGAGCTCTGTCGGGGCATGCATTATCGTCCATGAATGCCAGTTCTTGACCCACGGCATTTCTGAAAAGTCTCACACGAGATTCCAGTATAGCGTCTCTGTACCTCGGAGCAGTAACCGGTACCTCTGTCGAAGATGCGCCCTTTCAGTATTTGATGCCTGCCCATGCCATGACTCCACCGTCACCAAATCGGTCCCTTTCCCTGATGTCATTGGGACTGTAACGGGTTTCCCCGTTCTCGCCGAAGAGTGGTTCAACGAGAATCTGTATAAACTGAATCTGGACTCATCAGTGAAGAGCAATTTGCTCCAATAATTAAGTGTCCAGTTTCGATGTTCCTGACTGCAGTTTAAACGGGCCCTCCCGTTCGCAGGAATGAGCGGGACACAAACTACTAGACGTCTGGCATAGAGACAGTTGCCTTGAGCCTCCTGTAAACAGTTTGTCTTGAAAGACTTTGTCCTGAGGCGGCCGCAAGCTCTCTGCAGAGAGTTGCCCGGCACACATCGCCCTATGACGTTGTGCAGATAATACAAGATACCGGTCCTGGTGAGGGGATGTGACTTTTGGGCTATCCAGTACTGGTTGGCGTCTAACCTCTCCTGTGTCTTAGAACCTTCTCGAAAGTCTGGGGATGTCGCTTTGTGGCACATTCAGTGCTCTGGAGACCGCAGTCTGTGACTGTCCTGATTTGAGCATTTCGATTATTCTACCCTGAAAAAAATGGTCAACCTGGTGTCTTTCTTCCATGTTACGTTGCTTATCACCAATGACAACTATTCTCACGGGGATTACGAGAAAATGGAATTAGACATTCAGGTTAGGGTAAGCTGTTTTTATGGAACTGCGAGATATTTGCATATCGAACTCAGCGGATTTTATTTGACTGTGCACTACGATTGGTTTAGGTGTGACTAATCTACATACCAATGTCTGCTGCGCTGTTGGCTTTAATACTTTACTTTGTATGTTTTACCAATCTGTTTAACGTTTGGACACCACTGTGAAGCCTGTTTAAGATTTACAGCTCATTGTCCGGCCCTTTGGTTTCAGCTATAATTAATAAACGCCGCCCCCGGTATGTGTTGCACTTATATTTCTTCCGTTTCAAACTCTGTGACCTTCGCTACCAGTTATCATTCTTTAAGTGTAATTAAAGCCAATAGAAAAGATCACAGAATGAACACAAAATTTCATTTGAGCGTTTCTGAATTCAGTTTTTCAACTGGATGAGAACAGGGGTATGAATGGTGGTGATACGGAAAATAGGAACTCCAAGACGCTAACATTTCTATTGAAAAATCTAAATTGAATATCTCTTAAAATATATGTATTTGATGAAATAAGCTTTCGAGGTTTTTTAACGTGGATACGTTTTTAAAATCGGTCCCATGGGGGTACCCTCTAGGAAAACTTGACCGACATAATTTCTTACGATTGTTCAAATGCTTATAATTTTTGAATTTTTACAAATAGCTAAAATCTAATAACTGAGAAAAAGATTAATAACCAATGATTCTAAAAATACCAACTTCAAGATCATGTATCGCGTGGAGAGGGGAGGGCGTCCGCCACTTTGGGGTCGAATACGCTGAATCAAGCGCCTTGAAATCAGTATAACTCGAGATCCCGTACAGCTACTAGGATCGTGATATTGGTCCCAAACGATTCGCCTGGATGCGATCTATCAAAAAACCAATAATTCATAAACATTTAATAAGTACCTACTTTATAAGTTATAAGAGATAAAAGAAAAAATATTTGCGAGAAAATCAAAATGTCTAAATATTTGAAGCAAAAGCCCGACTCAAAATACTACAAACGTATATCAGAAGAAAGAAGAACTCAAAAGGAATCTAATAAGCACCAAACAACTAATGCAGAACCAATGTAGGGCTTATAGAGAGAAGAAGAAAGCCGAAGCGGCGCAACGCGCTGAGCCACAACACAACCAAGCACTTCTACAGCTAGTACCTGTGATCCAATGGATGTAGATGCTGAGTATAATTCAATTGAAGGAGATACACATACCGAACAATTAAATGCAGTTAGATCAAATGAATTTAATAAAATATGGACTTGGGCTGATGCTCACTTTAACTCTGCATTCGAGAGTAACGGGTGTGGTTTCACTTGTAATGTATTTGATCGTTTATGGTTTAAGAAAGATTTAAAATCAGTAACTTCTAAATATTTGACACTTCTTACTGCTGAATTCCGAGATGAAGACGTGAAAACATTTGAATTGTGTAGCGCTTGTCGCCAATCTTTGAACAGTAACAAGATACCGGCTTTGTCAAAGTCTAATGACTTCAAATATCCGCCAAAACACACTGGATTACTACCACTGGATCCTATATCTGAAAGATTAATATCTCCGGGATTACCCTTCATGAAGGTATGCCTATTGAGATGGGAAGGCAGTTACGGAATAATCGGTCAAATTATGAATGTTCCAATAGATGTGAATAACATGATGTATCAATTGCCAAGACGATTAGACGATGAATATGCTTTCAATGTAAACATAAAGAATAATGTAATACACAAATCGATTTACTTGAGCGGATTTGTGAAAAATAAAATTACAGTCTAACTGCATTCCTCTTTCATTTATCAACCGACATCTACCTCAAACCCCTTACGGTCAAACACGTATCCACGTAAATAAAACCTACCTGAAAACCTGCAAATGTGTCCCCGATCCAGCCTACCCCCCCCCCTTTTTTTTTTACGCTTTCCAACCGTAGGTTGAAGAAGCGTATATGCTCCAGCTTTGTCCGTCTGTCCGTCCGTTCGATAACTCGCGTAAAAATGGTTCGATTTCGATGAAATTTTAGTATGTGGTAGGGGATCACCTGGGGATGAACCCTATTGAAAAAGGACGAAATGGGGTCAAAGGTCAGGACATAAGAGCGGGATCCATTCATTGCCCTTATGTCTCATAACTTGCGTAAAAATGGTTTGATTTCGATGAAATTTTAGTATGTGGTAGGGGAACACCTGAAGACGAACCCTATTGAAAAGGGAAGAAATGGGGTCAAAGGCCACGACATAGGAGCGGGATCCTTTGTATTGCCCTTATGCGTCATAACTTACGTAAAAATGCTTCGATTGCGACAAAACTTCATCATGTTGTTCCGGAGGTATACTGAACCGGTTCTGTTGAATAAGATCGAAATGGGGTCAAAGGTCAGGACACAGGAGCGAGATTTATTCCACAGTCATTATCCTCATAACTTGAGTAATGATTTCTGGTATGTTGGAAAGCGTATCATAATCAATGCATTGCATGCTTTTTCTAACTTGTTTTTCGTTTACGAAATCAAATTCGGTTTCATTTTGTTTCTTAATTTCAATAAGAAATACGGGGACATTATGAGGAACAACTGATTATTGATTAAGTCAGTCCTCATTTTGTATGCCGACATGTTTTTTTTTTATCCAGCGTCAAAGTGCTAAATCTTCCAGCTTAGATGCGGCCCTTGCGCGGATTTTTTTCTTTTTATTGATAAAGGGAGCCCGGCCAAACACATGCAGGCCTGGGATATACGCACTTTCGTTTTCGCTAATTTTCTCCCTTTTTAAATAACCGCGTTGAAAAAATAATTGTGTCTGAAAATATTACACCCGAGAATTCGGTGACACCTTTCCTGTTTTGCCTTTCTTCAGAATAACAGTGAGCTTGACATAGCGAAATGGGCAGTGTGGTTTAGTGAAATATACGGGTACTCAAAATAGCTTTTTAAGTTTTCTTTAAACCTTCAAGTGAAACCAGGTTGATGTCAAATCCGTGCCTTAGCTTTTTACTGAAGAATCTTAAGTAGATGCTTTGTGGCGGAATCCGCCCGCATTTTGAGGGGGGCAAGAGTTTAGAAGTTTGTAAGTTTAAGGAATTGTTTTTTACCCCGTGATGTGGACACAGTGTTGAAAATCTAACAGCTGATGTTGAATTCGTGTGAGCATTTCAGATTGTGGGAAAATGTCTCTGGCATTTCCCGTTCTCAGGATTTCTTCCTGCAAAACACCTGCTTTTCTTTCATCGTCTCGAAAGAGGATTTCCGTGGTTTTCACGTCAGTGTAGTAGATCTGACAAAATTTATCCCTTAGTGAGAAAACCCTCTTTGCCCTCCCTACCCGCTCTACATTCTCTATTGTCATCATCACTGTAAGCTAAGAAAGAGAAAAGGGGATGCTTAAAAATAGTGTCTATTCGTCGCAGTTTGTTTCACACTATCGATAAAAAGAAGGATTGGTAGTCAATTCCTTGGCTTTTTTTTTTTTTTTTTTTTTTATGGGATGAAACAGCCACAGCCAAGTTGTACTTCTCGAATGTTATATTACGCGGCTTAATGGGTAATGTGTCCTACTCTTTACGCTAATATGCCTGTATACAATATATTGACAAAAGTCACCGGGCACCTTAAAGGGAAACACAACATAGCATTTATTGACATACATTAGTAACGGTGTCGGTCCACCTTTGGCTTTAATGCATGCACTGACCCTTCGAGACATGCTTTCGACTAGGTTTTGGAACACAGCGATAGGTATGCGCTTCCATTCAGTACATAGTGTTGCCACTAACTGTTGCCTTAGTTCCAAACTTTTTATGCGGCGCTCTAATTCATCCCACAGGTGCTCTATGAGATTAAGATCAGGGCTCTGTGCTGGCCATTCCACACACGATACAGAATTATCGTCAAAACACGCCGTAACAGTTCTTGCTTTATGGCTCGGTGCATTATCCTGCTGGTACCAACAAGGCTCGGTTCCATAGTATTGCCACAGAGTTGGTAGGGATAATTGTCCAGAATATCGAGGTAGATGTGCTGGTTAACAAGTTTGTCCATGATAACCAATGGGCTGGGACCGTACCACGAAAAACACCCCCACACGGGTACACTGCCAGCTCCAAACTTAACCGTAGGAACAGTACACTGTGGTAAATAGCGTTCCCCCGGCTGCCGCCATTCCCACACACACATGCCATCAGACTGATGGATCGTGTATCTGGATTCAGCAGTCCATAGGGCCCGTTTCCATTGATCTACGGTCCACGATAAATGTTCTTTACACCATGCTAAACGACGAATAGCATTCCGAGTGGAGATGAAAGGTTTATGAGCAGCCGCACGACCACGGTAACCCATGGAATGAAGTTCTCTGCGAATGGTACGTGTACATGCCGCGGTTCCAGCATTTTTACTCACCTGTACATTGAGGTCTTGTGCAGTACTCCGTCCATTAGCTGTAACGACTCTCCTGAGGCTTCGACGTCCTCACTGATTTTCTTTGGTCTGCCGGTACGTTTTGCTGCTTCAAGCACTCCATGTGTCTTCCACTTATCCAGTACATTCAAACAGTTGGCTTTGCTATGTTTAAACGCCTCTCGGTTTCTCTTATGAACATATTATCGCGGTCAGCTGCAGGCTTTGTTTTTATACCGTTTGCAGCTGTACCGCGCATCTTAACAACGCAGCGGATCTGTTTATTTGCTTTTGAAGGGGTGTCCGGTGACTTTTGTCAATATAGTGTATATATAATGGTAACTCCCATTATGTATGGCTTCTATCGATTATGAAAAGGCCTTTGATTCCGTAATGTCAGCAGTACAATGGCTTTGAAATCCTGCGTTATTGAAAATGCATAAGTTAGTATTTATGAAAATGCAAGTGCAAAGGTCCGGTTATTTAAAGATACAGCACCTATAAAAAGACAAGGTGGCACCATATCTTCCAAACTCTTTAATGCCACATTGCAAAATGTCTTTCAGTTGTTGAAATGGGAAAACAAAGGGATAAAGATTAATGGAGATTATTTAACTCACCTTGGTTTTGCTGATGGCGTTTTAATTTTCTCAACTGCCACTTCAGAACTGCAGAGTATGATCCAGGAACTTGCTGACAAGAGTAAAGAAGTGGGATTAAAAATGAACTTTCAGAAGACAGAACTGATGTACAGTGCTTTTACAAGAAATAATTGAAGACTTATCGATTCACGGGAAAAAGTTGGAGATAACCGATACCTACATTAACCTTGGACAGCAGATCTGAAGCAAAGTCACATTGATGAAGAAATTAATCGACGTATAAAACTTGGTTGGAGAGCTTTTGGAAGAAACAGTACAATTTTAAAGAGCAGTATGCCATATTATGTCTTAAAAGAAAAGTGTTTAATAAATGCATCCTTTCAGTGCATACGTGGAGCAGAGACGTGGACCTTAACTAAAAATAACTTAGAAAGACTGTAGAAAACTGAAAGAAGCGTGGAAAGATGCGTGCTTTGTATAACCAGGAGAGATTAGAAGAGGAACTCATGGACAAGGAAAATGACAAGAGCAGAAGACATCATGATCAGAGTAAAATCTTTGAACTGGCAAATAGGCTGGACATGTTGCCAGAAGAACGATGGACAACCGAAATTCTAGACTGGACAGGAAAAGACCCAGAAGAAGACCACATGGGAGATGGATGGATGAAATTAGAAAGCATGCTGGTGTGACAACGAGGAGACTGGCGCAGGACAGACCGTTGTGGAAGAAACTTGGGGAGACTTTCATCCCCCGTGGATTGACAGTGGTGTTAACAATGATGATTGGTTTGAAAAAGAAATAATGTGTACGATATGCGGATCTGGTAACCACTACCATTGTCCATTTGTCTCAATGCTGACGAAAAGTGAAGTAATCAGTCGAAAGCTCCCTTAAATTAAAGTTTCTTACGTAACTGAAGCGTGTTTTGAAGTTTCATGCTTCTTACATACACTGATGAGCCATTATATTATGATCACCTATACCTAATAAGCTGCAGAACTCACTTTAGCCCGCAGAACAGCGGCCACTCCGCGAGGCATCAATTCGATGAGGTGGCGACAGGTATCCTGGGGTATCTGGTATCATAATGTCAACAGCAGGCCCTCCAGTTCCCGTACATTTCGGTACATTAGGGCGAACCCGCTTTTCGGAGTCGAACCACAAATGTTCGATTGGGTTCATGTCAGGGGAATTCGGAGGCCAGGGCATTAACAGCAAGTCACCAGCATGTTCCTCGAACCACTCCTTGACGATTCTGGTAGTGTGGTATGACCCATTATCCTGTTGGTAATGACCATCACCAGCAGCGAACACAGTCGCCATGAATAGGTGAACTTGGCCCGCAACGATGCTCAGATACCTGACAGCTGTCAGGGATTGTGCTGTTGAGATAATGGGGCGTATAGTGTCCCAGAAACATCGCCCACGGCATAACACCGCCGGCCTGTTTCCGCCCAACAGTGCATCCATGTGCCATAGCCTCCGCTAGTAATCGGCGTATCCGCGCTCGGCCGTCTACGTGATGCACCAGAAATCTCGATTCGTCAGACCAGGCCACTTTCTTCCAATCTTCCACGGTCCAATCTCGATCTTGGGCCCATTTCAAGCGTTGTTGGCGATGACGTGCAGTGAGCATGGGAACCCGGCTGGGTCTTCGGCTACGCAGGCCCATGCGCAGAAGGCTGTGATGAACTATGTGCTGTGACACATTGCCCTGATCGCCACTGTTGTAGCTGAAGGTGATTTGTCGCACTGTAGCCCTGTTGTCGCTGTGAACAATGCGCGACAGTCTCCGCTCCTCTCTGGCATCGATGAGCTGTGGAAGACGGTTCGTCGTCTGGCCATCTGTGCACCACTTCTGATACGTACTCACTACAGCGGCATATGAACAACTCACAAACCGCGGTGTTTCAGCGATCGTAATTCCGAGACGCCGTGACATAACAATTTGTCCTTTATCACACTCCGATAAATCGGCAGCTTTTCCCATCCTGACTCCGAACACTGTACTAACCGAAAGCCGGTCCTCGGGTTGTATATATACTACTCTGTGAACTTCACCTGCGCCACCGTTCGGTCTCCAGGCGCGCTGATTTCTCGAGGCTGGGGGTGGTCATAATGTAATGGCTCATCGATGCAGTCATATTTACAAGTGCCCCCTCAGAGCTGCAGAGTATGATCCAGAAACTAACTAACGAGAGTAAAGAATGGAGTTTAAAAATGAATTAACAGAAAACAAAGGTGATGTACAAAGAAAGAACTGAAGATTTGAAACGTGAAATCTGGTTGAAGTGAGAACAGAAAAAATCCCAGCAGCTTTGTTTGAAAAGCTTTGTTTATAAATTGGAAACTCCAGTGAGCCAGCTGAAAGTATAAAAGGCCGTAGAGCATGTGTACCAGCCAGTCGAAACAGAATATCGTATAAACGTATTAATGTTCAAAGAGCGCCTCTCGCTTCTACTTTCCCTGCAAAACTGAGATAGATTGTAGGCACATCTTATCCACAAAGTATAATTATGTGACAAGTATGACTTCCGAGGAACCACTGCGATTTTCCTTGTTTTCAATTACTAATGATATTGGGTAATGCTGAAGAACAGAACAAAGCACACCCATTACTTTTCATTATTAGTTATGAAGAAGTCTCTTCGCATCCGCTCTGAGCTTTCTTCATTATTAGTCTTCCTGTTCTAACTTTAGCAAGAACAGAACGGCTAATAATGAAATAGAGGATCAGAAACAGAGAAATCTCTTCGTATCCGCTCTGAGCTTTCTCTGTTTCTGAACCTCTATTTTTATTTTCTTTTGTGTTAAAGCTAGAACAGAACGTGTTTTATCCCCGAATTCGCAGCAAATTTTAATTGTTTTAACAAAATTACCAGAAATCTGCGCATTTATTACTCTAATTTTACAAAAATAAATTTATTACTCTAATAATTATTTATAAATTATTACTTATTATCTATACATAGTATAAAATAAAGTCCCCGGTAAGTGTCTGTCTGTTTGTTCAGGCTAATATCGAGAATCGCTGGACGGATTTTGATGCGGTTTTCACCATTCTGTAGAGCATTTGTCGAGGAAGGTTTAGGTGTTGAAACATTAATTTTCGACAAAAGGGAGCCGAGCAGTAACCATTTTAGTGACACGTCAAAGAAAAAAACCGCCATTCGCATTTTTTCGTGATTTGCACTGCCTAAACAACGATGTGCGGCGGCCGTTGAGAAAAAGAAGCAAGGCGCATGCGCGGCGGCCGGTCTGACAGCATGTAAAGCCACAGACTAAATGCGTAGTTACATCGGACGCTGAAAAAAGAATTGGTTTATCGGCGCTCGCACAGACTAAATGCGTAGTTGATTTCGTCCACACGCATGTATCTCTTTGATACATGCGTGCTACTCTTTGAGTAGCTCTTTAATTAAAATTTAAATATTGAATTAACATTATGCCGAGACGAAAATCGAATATAAGTCGTAGTACATCGGACGCTAAAAGAATTAATTTATCCCGTCGTAATGAAACTTTCCAAGAAACATAATCTTGATTGGCAAATGAAAGACAAAGAATGGCTTTACAAAGAGAGAGACAGTCGCCTGTTCGTAATAATCGTCTCTCTTTAGATTTGCCGTAAATTCTAAATTGTTACCGTGCGAAGCTGGGCCGGGTCGCTAGTGTATGTATAAACTAGGGGATAAAATTTAATGGAGATCACTTAACTCACCTTCGTTTTGCTGATGACGTAATCATTTTTGCAACTATCCCATCAGAGGTGCATAGTATGATCTAGGAACTTGCTGATAAGAGAAAAGAAGTGGGATTAAAAATGAACTTTCAGAAGACAAAACTGCTGTACAATGCTTTTTCAAGAAATGAAGATTTATCGATTGATGGGGAAAAGCTCGAGGTAACCGATACCGACATTTACCTGGACAACATATATCTAGAAGGGTCACACCGATCAGGAAATTAATTTGCGTATAAAATTTGGCTGGAGAGCTTTTTGGAAGAAACTGTACAATTTTCAAGAGCAATGTGCTATTCTTTCTTAAAAGAAAAGTTTTTAATCAATGCATCGTTTCAGTTCTTACGTATGGAGCAAAGACTGCAGACAACTGAAAGAAGCATGGAGAGATGCATACTCTGTGTAACTAGGAAAGATAAGAAGAGGAAATCGTGGATAAGGGAACTAACAAGAGTGGAAGACTTTATGATCAGAGTAAAATCCCTGAAATGGTAATTGGTTGGACATGTTGCCAGAAGAATGGACCACCGATGGACAACAGAAGTTTTAGACTGGATTCCAAGGGACAGAAACAGATCCAGAAGAAGACCACATGGGAGATGGATGGATGAATTTCGGAAGCATGCCGGACTAACATGGAGGAGACAGGCTCAAGATAGACAGTTGTGAAAGAAACTTGGGTAGACCTCCATCCAGCAGTGGATTGATAATGGTTGACCTAGATGATGATCATCATCATGGATAAGGAAAATGACGATAATGGTTGACAATGATGATCATCATAATGGATAAGGAAAATGACGATAATGGTTGACAATTATGATGTTGATCATCATCATAGATAAGAAAAATGATGAAGGTGATCATTGTAATCATTTTCAAGCATTATCAATCCACTGCTGGATGAAGGTCTTCTCAAGTTTCTTTCACAACTGTCTGTCTTGAGCCTGTCTCTTCCATGTTACTCCGACATGCTTTCGAATTTCATCCATCCATCTTCCATATGGTCTTCTTCTGGGTCTTTTTCTGTTCCTTGGAATCCAGTCTAAAATTTCTGTTGTCTATCGGTGGTCCGTTCTTCTGGCAACATGTCCAGCCAATTACCATTTCAGGGATTTTACTCTGATCATGATGTCTTCCACTCTTGTTATTTATAAACTAAATAATTATTATTTAACTTTATTTATATCATTAATTATTTATAAACTTGACCATTTCAGAAGAATAAAATTGCTTAGAGTAGGGGGGGCAATCGGCTGAGTCGCCCCCTCGCTGGATCCGCTACTGCATATATACACAATGGAAGTATTATAGTGCGCACTGCCATGTGTAATAAAGTATTATTTATTTATTATTGTCATGTGTTTATGGAAGAGGGTACACGCACAAGTAACGCTATTATTAAAATAACAGTTAGTTGTATGAACTGCGTTTGAAGAATGTTGGACCACACAAAATCTTCGCAAAAGGGATACTTTATAATAATATGATTCTCACGTTCAGTGGCGCACCGACAAAGGGGGTCCAACGGGGCCGAACCCACCCCTTGAAATCATAATAATGACCCTAAATTTGAAGGTGTATATTATGAAGTGTTGCACAAAATGAGAGGGGAAAAAAAAAACACCCAAAGAAATGTGTCTTTGTAACTGTCAAAAACATTATTACACTTCTTTCCAAATATTAATCAAAGCACATGGACACGCATAGTGCTTACATGCGTGAAAGCTATGCAAAGGCTTGAGTTGTTCTATATTTCATAGAGCTTTAAAAGAAATTGTGAACTTATTCAGGAAATCTCCATACACAGATTTCTAACGGCGAGTTTATATTAGACAGCACCATAGATTTAAACTTCCCAAATCTAAATCTGGCAACCAGTGTCTCGTATTCGAAGGCGGAGATTGTTAAATGGCCGCCTAATCTATGTATTTCAAGGTTTTGGGTTCGTGTTAGGTAAGGGAGATATAGAAAATTTTTCGGCGTACACTAACTTTCGCGGATGGCGAAGATCTGGAGAACTGGCATATCATTCTAGATCATATCCAGTGAATTTTGTTTTTAGTAGACTGCTCCTTTTCCAACTTGTTCATTCCTACCATTTTCTACCAGCGTATTGATTTTATTTAAACGCGTTAGGTATAAAAAATGAATAAGCAGCTTTCGGTGAAAGACGAAGGGTAGATTATAGAATAGTATGTAATCATTGCTAACTCTCGTGAATCGACGTTACAGCGATGATTCCATGCATTAAATCTTCCCACCGATAAATTCTAATGAGTTACGGTGCCGTCGGAATCACTCTCTCCTGGTTGAGTACTCTGAAGAATGCGGTTTATTGGCTTTCATCGTGGTCATTTGTGGGTCAAGGCCGCGTGCCAATCTCTCTGACCTGTGTGGTATGCCATGCACGTGCCATCATTGTGATACCGTACACATTTACTCAAGACGCCATTGTGATCTCTTGCACATTTCCGCTGTGCCATGTCTTAATAACATCGTACATTGTTGCTAAGAACGGTTAATTTCGATTTTAATTCTGAACTATATCAAAAGTAAAGCAAAAAAAAAAAAAAAAAAGAATTTTAGTTTTTGATGCTCGTCGTTGTGTTCGCCTGTTTTTATCAACTCTCTTGACATCGTTATCAGCCATTTATAAATCCGCTGCTGGATGACATCCCCATGACACTTCCTCAACTTTCTGCGTTGAGCCAGTCTCCGCCATGTGACGCTTTCGAATTTCATCTACCACGTGGCTATCTGGACAGTAGCGTACCACAAAAAATCGAGGCCTTTTTGCAGAACTGTATTAGTTTTTGATTACTTAAATTTTTAAATTTCATACTATTAACTATATGTTACGGGCGTTTTAATAATTCAATTTTTTGGAACCTGCAGGTATTTTTCATAAAACCAAAATTACTGCGCTTTGAATGAATGGAATACGAGATTTCACATTACAAAATTTGGAAGATGCGAATCCGTTTATTGGTGTAAATATGAAAAGGATGTTATGTTATATGAAAGCCGGTTGCTTCGACTAGCGAATTCTGTGATGGTTATATCCAAATTAATCGGAAACTTGATTGTTCTGGGTGGTGTAGTGGTGTTAGCATATTCGGGCGCCATCCGGGAGACGCGGATTTGATTCCCGCTCCAGGACGACAAAATTTTTCGGATATTATCTAACTTAACATCCATGTCATATTTACACCAATAAACGGATTCACATCATTCAAATTTGTACTACTGTGCGTCATTGCGTGTAACACAAGTGTTCTCGTGGTAATTAAAATGACGGCTCAAATTTTATACCAATAAAAGATACTACAAAACAGTTACGCCAAAGTTAATCATATCATGCAAATTTTCTTTTTTTCAGTGAACTAAGGCCAGCCACTTTGAAATGCCTCACGATAAACACACACAACCCGTAACTGCCGTGTGACAATGTCTAATGACCTTTTCCGATTTATACGAAAATACAGAACGTAAGTAAGTAAATAAATAACAGTTAAGAATCGTGACACAAAACAAAGTAAAACTACTCATATTATTTACTCTTGAACAACAACAAAAAAAAAAAAAAAAAAAAAAGAGCTGAACATAATGCCACAATTTTTACTATGTTTTGCACATAGTTAAAATTAATTTTTTGACACTGTTATAAAAAAAAATTAAATGTCTGTTTCTTCGTCCTCGCGAAGAATATCTGTTAATTCATTATATTCTGATGGACGCGTAGTTATTCAAACAACTGACACCGTATCCTCATTGGGATAAAAATTTCAAAATGACATTTCTTTTACGTTATCTTGCTTATAAACATGTATAGGAAGTGTTATGACTGAAGTTGTATGGAAGAGCCGGTGCTTTTCCGCCACACAATATTTAAAAAAAAACAAAAAAAAACACTTCTTAATACATCATTCAAAACTACTGTCAAAAAGTCCTATTTCTTTTAAACCAGTTTAATAAAAAGTTTAAACAAAAGATTTTGTAAAATATTTTTGTTGAGGCTAAAAGCCCTCTTAGCCATGACCCCCCCCCGCGGTGCGGGGTTAGGGGTCTATCAGTTCGCCCTTGCATTTGGTTATTTTCCTGTCCCTTGATATCCATTACAGTATTTCAGTTGACCAACGCTGAGTTCTTCTAGCAATGTATGCAGCTCATTGCTATTTCAGGGTATTTTCTTTCATCATTATGTCATTAACCTTTTGTTTTTCTGATTAACGAGTTCCTTTTTTTACGCTTTCCAACCGTAGGTTGAAGAAGCGTATAAGCTCCAACTTTGTCCCTCTGTCTGTCTGTCCGTCCGTCCGTCCGTCCGGACGATCACTCGCGTAAAAATGGTTCGATTTTAATGAAATTTTAGTATGTGGTAGGGGACAACCTGGGGACGAACATCATTGGAAATGGGGTTAAAGGTCAGCGCACCGAAGCGAGATTTATTCCACAGCCGTTATCCTCATAACTTGACTAAAAATGCTTCTATTGCGACAAAACTTTAGTATGTTGTTCCGGAGGTATACTGAACCAATTCTGTTTACATAATTGAAATGGGATCAAAGGTCAGGTCACAGGAGCTAGATTTATTCCACAGCCATTATCCTCATAACTTGAGTAATGATTTCTGGTACGTTGGAAAGCGTATCGTAATCAATGCATCGCATGATTTTACTAACTTGTTACTCTTTCTAACCGTAGGTTGAAGAAGCGTATATGCTCTAGCTTTGACCGTCTGTCTGTCCGCACGATAACTCGCGTAAAAATGGTTCGATTTCGATGTAATTTTAGTATGTGGTACGGGACAAGCTGGGGACAGACCCTATTGAAAATGGGCGAAATGGGGTCAAAAGTCAGGACATAGGAGCGGGATCCTTTGCATTGCCCTTATGCGTCATAAGTTACCTAAAAATGCTTCGGTTGCGACAAAACGTTATCATGTTGTTCCGGAGGTATACTGAACGTATTCTGTTTAATATAATCGAAATGGGGTCAAAGGTCAGGGCACAGGAGCGAGATTTATTCCACAGCCATTATCCTCATAACTTGAGTAATGATTTCTGGTATGTTGGAAAGCGTATTATAATCAATCCATTGCATGATCTTACTAACTTGTTTTTTTTTCTTAATTTCTAGTAGTGTTTTTAAAGTCACTGAATAATTTGTCCTCCATGTGTCGCCCGAAACCAACTTTGATATTGTTCTTTTCATTTCTTAAAATTTTAGTGTCTGGTTTGCACACAAATTGTTAAATATATACAAGTTAGTAAAATCATGCGATAATTGATTATGATACGCTTTTCAACATACCAGAAATCATTAGGGCTATTCAAGTTATTACTCAAGTTATGAGGCTGTGGAATAAATCTCGCTGCTGTGTCCTGAGCTTTGACCCCATTTCGATGATATTAAACAGAATTGGTTCAGTATACATTTTCACGTAAGTTATGACGCATAAGGGCAATAGAATGGATCCTGTTCCTGTGTCCTGACCTTTAACTCCATTTCGCCCATTTTTAATAGGGTTCGTCCCCAGGTGGTGCCCTATCACATACTAAAATTTCATCGAAATCGAACCATTTTTACGCGAGTTTTCGTGCAGACGGACGAACGGACAAAGCTGGAGCATATACGCTACTTCAACCTACGGTTGGAAAGCGTAAAACAGTAGGAGACGCAAAATGATGAAATTTAATTTGCTATTTCATGAATGCGGGAAATATGAAGGTGGTCACTATATACAGCAAATCTCTGTGTCTGTACGGCGACTAGCGATAGCCTATTCGTAAATGTGGGAAGGGATTGGAAACTGAAAAAAACAAACCCTAAAATTACAAAAAAAATATTGTAAAAAATTCCTGCGGAAAATGATTCCCTCTAAACTGCGTGGCCCCTTGAAGGCGCGTCGCCCTGGGTGACCGCCCCGGTTGCCCCCTGTGCTCTAGCAGGCCTTGAAGGAAGTAATATGTCTGCGCTCATGGCTGTCACATTGTCTGCCTGTCCGTCCGTCTGTCTAAGTAATATTTCACCTTTTCGTAGTTGAAATATCGTAATGCATTGCTCGGCCGCTTCTACATGGAATAGGATTAGAACTTTAAGAGACAGCTATCAAAGAGACAATTGAAGTCCTATTCAGCAAGCTGGCATACATTCAATCATGCGGTCTCTATTGGTTTGTCATGTATTACTGAGGAATAAAAACACGTCGCGACGCAGCGTATAATCGCGTGCTAAATAAATAACACGTGATTCCGCTCGTGCTGTCTTTCACGCTTTTTTCAAAAACACATTTTTGTTTCTCACGCGTTTTAATCCTCAGCATTTTATGTCTAATCACCGTCTGTAAAATGCCTCCCAGTGGAGAGCGAAAGCTTGACGATTTGTGTATACCATATTACACCCAGGGCCAGTTCAAACAATAAGGGAATTAGGCGGCTGCTGCGTAGGGCGCCAAGATTTAAAGTTGATAAAATCGAATGAGTTAATAGATGAGAAAAAGAAATATCAATAACGTTAAAAACAAAGTCAAATTTATTTTCTGTTGTCATTTCGATATAACTTGCGAATTATTATTCCTTGCGTAAGCGAGAAACGAAAACCTGCGCACATATAGACAGGGAGGGTATAAGACAGCTTGCAGTAAATCCGACGCCGACAGCGCGCGTCTGTCGAAAAACTGCCATAAACCAGGCCCGTCGCTATGCAGTAGACCACAATCGGACGGCGCCTAAGAGCGACACAATTTTTTTTTTAAGGATGTTGATTCTGTATTATTATCCGGCTTTCAGTGGAAATATCAGACTGTACACTTCTTTCACACTCAGACTATTTTCAGATTAGATCAGGGCACACACACAGTAAGAGAGGTCCTACCATTATATTCATTCCGCTGGAATTCTTTCCTTTTTTTTTTTTTTTTTTTTTTATCTACCAAAAAAAAAGGGGGGGGGCTTGTTGGGTTATTTATGTTATTGATTGAACAGGAAAAAGTTCGTGACATAAATTCACAATTTGAAGAAGCCTGTTGATAATTGTGCGAACAATAAAGCACGCGATATAAAATTTTAATTTAATTTGAATTTACATTGGATCAGTAAGTAAATAGATGTAGTTTTCATTTTCTTTCTATTTAGTTTACATTGTATTTTTTGCGTCTTGGTATTAATGAACGAGTGCAGTATGTTTGCCACACAAATGAATAAGATAAATTTTTGGGGCGCAAGGCTTGCCTAGGACGCCAAGCACTCTACCACCGGCACTGACTACACCACTAAACAAACGATTAATTGAATTAAACATAAGCGTTTTGAACTTGAAATATTCAGTCTATCCTCAATATGTGGGTTGAGAAACATCAGTAAAAATTACATATCTGAAACAGTTTCTTAATTATGGGGTTTAAGTTGAATTTATGCTTTAGCATAAAGTATTTTCAGTAATTTATACTAAGCATAAGGTAGTTTTCAGTAATGTGATTTCGGGAAGGAGATGGTTGTGTGTGTGTGTGTGTGTGTGTGTGTGAGAGAGAGAGAGAGAGAGAGAGAGAGAGAGAGAGAAGGGGGGGGTATTTCGCCCCTTCTCTGTATTTGATTCCTAAGGTAGAGTTGTCATAATTGACGCTGTCGGGAGCTTTCTCTCTAATTTTCCTGTGTTTCTCAGAAGTTCGGCAGAAACGCCTCTGCCGTCTCTGTTTCTCTTGATGATGGGTTCTCAGGCTGTCAATTTAGGCAGCCGCCTCTGCAGCATCATCATAGTAATGCGCTGTGTGATTGCTGATTTAGCAAATAAGCCGTTTCTCTGCTGAATTAGCTGTTATGTCATTCCCGTTCATGTGACATGTTAAAGCTGCGTTTCTTAGTTCGCCAGTTTTTGACAGCTTGTCTGAATATAACGGGGAGAAGGGGCGTTCTGATAATGAGTATTATATATTTAATACAGCAATTTGTTGTATAGTTTCATTGGAAATAAAATGTAGCAGCAGAGTTCAGGCGGGATGGAAAAGCCAGATAAAAGGTAAGTGTACTCTGCGATTCCAGGCTTCCGAAATTAAGGCTGAGAAATATGCTTTTCGATATCAGTATTGAATGGTGCAAAAGTCTTGCAAATGGCAAGACGTACAGAGAATAAGGTGAGCGTTCAGAAACGAACTTGATAACCCCAGTGGCGCAGTGGTCTAAGCGCTGGCTTCTGACCATTCGTCCGAGATGGGTCTGGGCTCGAATTCTGCTGAAGCATGCGTGGATATTGTGTTTATGTCTTACAGCACTGGCTGTCTCCCTTCTCTGGAATCAGTGGCACTAAATTAGGAATGGGCTATTGCTTAAAGTCCATCTAGTCGCTCACGACGGTCGTTAATAAAAAAAATATATATAAAAAAGTAAAAACAAAAGAAAAAGAAACGAGCTTGCTGAGATTGATTTGTGGTTTGATTTTCATGGTGCGATATTTTTTCTGTTGGTGGCATAAATGCATGATAATTTCCCAGGCAGCACTGCTTCTCGAAATATGATTGGAAAATTTCTTTTTGCACCGGATAATTGTAACGCAAGTTTTCCATGTATTTCCTACCTTTTCGGAAATGTGAACTGGTTTCCACAAATTAAGAAAAAAAAAAGAAAAAAATAAACTCGAAAAAATCTCGGTTATTTGTGAAAGAAAAGTTAGAAACTTTGGTATGGGACGTTAAATGTAAGGGTATCGCATGCAAATGATGGCGATGACATTCGTTTATGCAAATGAGCCGCACCATAAAAGGTGCTGTTGAGAAGGTGTGCGTCACATTGGTTTTTTTTTTTGATTGGAGGTTTAACGACCACCGTGAGCAACTCAATGGGCTATAAGCAGTCGCCCGTCCCTAATTTAGGGTCACTGGTTCCAGGGAAGGGAGAGAGCCAGTGCCGTAAGACAAACACAACATCCATGCCTCACGGGATTCGAACCCGGACCCCGTTCGGACGAATGATCAGAAGCCATCGCTTAGACCACTGCGCCACCGGGCGGCTCACATTGCTTGCGGAGTGTAAAGAAGGGATACTGAGATAGCAGATTTGTAATAACTGCGAGTCGTCGTTTAACGGATAAATTGAGGTGTAGACTGAGCGGAAGGCTAGAGGCATGACAAAGTCAGGTTGAAGTTGTAAGTAAGATGGCTTGCAGTGAGTCCTCTGGTCCGCAGACTGTGGATCCAATTTCAAAATACGCAAACATTTTCTTGAAGTTACAGCAAAGGAAGGCCTACCGAGGGCTACAACAACCGGGGATGACCGATATATCCGATTAACCACGGGAATGAGCAGGACCACTACTCCGACATAGCTGCGATCTGCTCTTGCTGCAACAACAGGAACGGTGGTATCTATCTACTGTGCGCAGAAGGTTTCACGAAGGAAGGTCTTTATGCTAAGCGACCAGCTCTTTGCTTGACCTTTGCCATTCATCACAGGGAGGACGTTTGACTTGGGCAAGACTTCAGGTCAATTGGACTGAAAACCAATCAATGAAGGTCAGTATCTTCATAGATGAGTCTAGATTTGCTAGACTCAAGGAGGTCTTTATTCTAGGTGACAAGCTCTGGGCGTGCTCCTTACCGTTCGTCCCGGGGGGGGGGGGGGTTGAATTGAGCAAGACCTCAGGTCAGTTGGACTGAAAACCAATGGAGGTTAGTATCTTCACATATGAGTCTAGATTTGCTTGACTCATCTAGATATTCTAGACTCAAGGAGGTCTTTATTCTAGGTGACCAGCTCTGTGCGTGCCCCTTACCGTTCGTCACAGGGAGAACGTTTGAATTCTGCAAGACTTCAGATCAGTTGGACTGAAAACCAGTAAAGGTCAGTACCTTCACAGATGAGTCTAGATTTGCTAGTCTCATCTAATTTTTACTAGATTCATCTGGATTTTCTAGACTGAAATGAGGTCTTTATTTTAGGTGACCAGCTCTGAGCTTGTGCCTTACCGTTCATCACAGGGGGAACGTTTGAATTGAGCAAAACCTCAGGTCAATTTGACTGAAAACCAATGGAGGTCAGAGTCTCCACAGATGAGTCTAGATTTGCTAGACTCGTCTGATTTTTGCTAGACTCATCTAGATTTTCTAGACTCAAGGTGGTCTTTATGCTAGGACCCCAGCTCTGTTCCTGCCCCTTACTGTTCGTCACAGGGAGGGAAGTTTGTTTGAATTGGGCAAGACCTCAGGTCAATTGGACCAAAAAACCAATAAAGGTCAGTACTCTTCACGGATGAGTCTAGATTTGCTTTGCAAAGCAATTTCAGACTTGATCTAATCTGGAGAGAATGAAGGACAGGCTATCATCACTCTATGACCAGTGAAAGGGGACACTTATGATGGTGGTAGCGTGCTGGTTTGCGGTGGCATGTCGTTAGATAAACGCACAGACCTCTGTGTGCTTCCAACAGGAGCCATGAATGCTCGACGCTCTTGGGATGATGTCGTGAACTCCTATATTCGCCCTTATGAAGGTGCAATAGCAAATATATATCCTACGAGACGGTAACGCCCTTCCCCACCGTTCGAGGCTGGTAGAACAATATCTTCCAGAGGAGACTATTTCCCGTATGAATCACCAGGTCTTCGGACTAAATTCGATCGAGCATGTCTGGGATGCCCTATAGGAAGACGTCTTGCTGCCTTTAATCCTCCTCCGTAAGATCTGGAGGGGTGTAGACAAGCTTCGCTGGAACATGTCGTTGCTATCTACTGAGCTCCTAGACAACATCATTATTAACAGCTTGAAAGAGGCCTGCATTGTCCTGTGGGGGGCACAATCTCTATTGAGGTACTTCGCCTATTTCATTTTGACACGTTATCAGCGGTTACCCTGGCTTTTTTAAAGTTTTCGCCAACCCATTCGCCAAATAAAATTTTTTTTTCGCCAAATATAACCTGAAGTCCCCAATTTTTTTTCACTCTCAATTGGAAAGATGAAAACCAAAAAGTTTTATAATAGTACAAAAACAATAGGTTATAGATTTTTTTACAATTAAGCTGGAAGTTATGTTAAGAGATTCCGAATCATAATAATGAAATATGAACACTTATTTTCAATTTTGAATTTATTACTACCTATAAAATTGCTAAACAAAGAATTATTGACAGAATAAATACCAAATTAATTGAAAAATTGGGTATTACATTTATTCTATGCCTTGGTTTTAAAAGGGCCCGTGTAAAATAATAATAATAATACAGATGTTGAAAAATCGCACTTTATTACCTATAGAACTTTCATGTAATAACTATTTTCATATAAGTTGTGTAATATTGGAAAAAAAAAATCAAAAGAAAAGAAATCCCCAAATATGATCGCATGTAAAATATTCTAAACGAATTTCTAAAATATCCTTGGCATTGCCGAAACAAAATTAGACATGACGTACGAGCAAAATAAAAACAGTCTGTTTTTAAGATTGCTTTTGCCCGAACGTCATTAAAAATACATAATCGCCAATAGTTTCGCCAAAGCTTTTTATCCATTGCCAAAACGATTTTTTTTTTCGCAAATTGCGAAGAGGGCGATTAGCAGCGCGTCCCCTGCCTTATGTTTCTCTTAGTTCTGTGTGTGTGGATTTTTGCGTGTGTATGTGTCAAAATTGTTGCGCATATAGATGTGGGGGGTTTAGTTCCTTTTTTATTTCTTTTTCTGTCGCATAGTTATGTTATCGTTTCCATGATTACGGAGATTTATCTGGTTTTCGATGAAGAATTCTTTTCTTCTAGTTAGTGTAGTAGCAGTGTTCGAATTACCCAGTGGTCCGTTGGCCACTGGCCTTTAAAACTTCCGTTGGGCCACTGAACTATTGGTTTTACTGGCTCGGATAACTAGTAAGGTTTTTTTTTTTGTTTAATTTGTCACAACTTAAAAAATGAATTTCTATTTTTTTTACCTTGCTGTATGGTTTTCTTTTTAGGCTGCAAACTAATGATAGTTTTAAAAACAAATATTTGAGATAATTCCATTGAAATGATACGTTATTTTCTACATATTAGGAGTGCAACTTAATTCTCGGCCCCTAACCGCAAGCAATCATAGAACGTCGGCAAATGCAAATAGCTGTGTGCGATAATGGCAGATTGCAGCTCCATCCAGCAGCTTTCCAGGCAACCGTAGCCGCTCACAGCTGTAGTGAAAGAAGGGACGAAAGTTGACGGTGAAGGCAATGTCGTTCGAGAAGCAACATTTGAGGCACTGCCTCCTGTTAGCATTTCAGCTGAAAAAAAGTGCCGCGGAAGCCCAGCAAATGATCTGTGCTGCTTGCTTTGGGTGAGGCTACTGTGTCCTACAGTACGTGTAAGAAGTGGTTCCAGCCGTTTAATCAGGTAAATCTCTATCTCCGTGATGCAGAACTTCCGGGACAGCCACAGAAAGTTGACGATGAGGAACTGAAACAACTGATAGACGCGGATCCCTGTCGCACACAGTCAGAACTCGCCCAGGAACTCGGAGTAACACGGCAAGCCATTGCAAAGCGCCTGCACAAACTTGGACGGATTCATAAGGAGGGCCGTTGGGTGCCCCACCAACTCACAGCTGTGAACAAGTCTAGGCGCTACGATGTTGCTGTGTCCTTGCTTTCCAGATTCAAAAAGAAGGATTTTCTCCACAAGATTTTGACCTGTGATGAGAAGTGGATCCTCTACGATAATCCTAAGCGGCGCAAATTGTGGTTTTATCCAGGTCAGCCTACCACCAGTACCGCCAAACCGAAAATCCATGCCAGGAAGTTGTTGCTGTGCTTATGGTGGGATCAGCCATCACCCCCTAATAGCTTAACAGGCCCGCGCACCGAACACCGGAAGCTGCGTGACGTAGGGGAGAGTAGGCTGATGTCCGTAGTGGGTGGTCGAGCATGCATGAGCTTGCTCACTCTGTGTAAGCGTGACTGTTGATGTGCGTGGTTGTTGTTGTCAAATTGTCAACTAAGTTTATTTTCATAAAGGTAAGTGGAAACCTTTTGTTAACCTTATTTAAACTACTCGTAAAATAAAAATTTTGAACTAAAAAATTAAAATTTGGCTAATTTTATAATCTAATGCATCTCACAGCGGGAAGTCAAAGCACTGAAAAGATTTTTGAAAAATGAAATTTATGTTTGTAATGGAAAGAATAGATTACTTGTGTTGTTATAGTAACCCATAACATGTTTTTGCCAATGTATCAAATAAGTTCAAAGTAAAAAATGTATATTTTGGAAGGGATTTTAAACTTTATTATGGACACAGAATAATAAGGGTTGCATGTTTTTGATCCCAAGAGTAATATGTTGATGCATTCGTGCTTCGTTATTTAAGTGTTTAGGCAGTGCCAGATTAACTTTTTTGGGGTCCCTATTTCTGGGCACAAGTGTTTGTAAAATACCTATATCCTATACGAAATATATGTATGTCATGTACACATCTAACATGCCTATGTCCTTTATATAAATGCTAAGGTCTTGTTGCCATGTGAAATACATCTTTTGTGTTTGCAGACATGGAGAGTTGCATTGAATTATCATTTTTAATATTTATTACTAAAGGAACACAAACACTGAATCAAGTATAGACAGCAAAAATTAGATATGAATGCACAAAAACAGAAGTTCACACATAGTTCAGGAGTAAGTTAAGTTTGCCTTTAAAATGTCCGTTTAAAGATTTTGAAACATTTTTCTACAAACCAACACATTGAAGAACTCTCGTGTGAGCAGTGTGTATGCTCTATCTGTGGTGGGATGGGAATTTATCAGAACCATTCAATTTCTTAAAAATTAGGTGAAATATATCAGTACTACCTGGGCAAGAAATTATTTACTTGCCCAGGTAGTAAAAGCTGGATGCGCAGGAAAATTTATCTTTTAAGATAACAAACAAGACCCCTAATTTTTTTTAAGTTAAAAATATGAACTGTTTTAACATGTTTGCACTTCCATTTTAAGGGTCTGTATTACAAATGTTCAATGCACAAGCGTGTGTATATCAATTTTTAAGATGCTGATGCTAAAATTGGTATGAAATGGTACGATGATGAAACTGGTGTTTCGGAAATTTAGTGATTCTGCCATGTTCCTTTTGTTAAAGTCTTCTCCCTTTGTCACTAAACATGAGAAGCCAGTTACATCAGAGGCATGCATACTGTTGTTGATTATAAACAAAATTTGGAGCAAAACTAAGTTTCCGATTTCTGGGCGTAGAGCATAACATAATTAAAGATGTGATATTGCTCTTTCCTTGGTACTTCGTAACAATAATACAACTTCCATTAATTATTAACAATGACATGAAACACGACATGTGATGACTGTCTTTTTTTCTTGTGTAGTAGGAAATTTTATTACAAACTTTTTTATTTTAAAATTTAGTTACCATGCACAGGCAATTAGATGTTTTATTTACCTTCCCAGACGAATGATTTACATGCTCTGGGCATCTCGGGCATGGTATTTTTAAGCCTTGGATATTGTTATTTTTAAGAGAAAAAAAGTACCTAGATCAACATGAATCCACATATTGTGGAAACTATGTTCTAAACAAACAAGATTTTTAAAATACAAGTAGAAATATATAATCGCTTTCTTTTTTTTTTTTTTTTTTTTTGAAAACATTTGTTTAAAATGAGAGATCAACTTTTTATTCATTTATCTAGACTTATCTGTTTCCAGACTTCCTGCACTGTGTCTTCACAAGCTACAGCTATAATAACTGGAACTAATATATCTCATATTATCCGATAACTACTGGAAAGTGTGCTTCCAAACGTGGGGGTGGGCGTCAATTTTTGTATGGGGAAAAACTTCTTCAATCCTTCATAAAATTTATTTTGAAACCAAAATCATAAAAAAAAGAAAAAACAATCTTTTTCAATAGCTTTAGTAATGACAAAACATTTGTGCCAAATTTTATACCATTGCTTTTTATAGTTTCTGAGAAAATGGTACATCAAGTTAGTCAATTTGTAATGAAACATGTACATCTTTTAAAATACATCCTATAGTACCAAAACAATCGCTTAGATTTATTCAGTACAATAACTACATGTGCATTTGTCAGGTTCTCAAAAAATATAGTAATTATCTGGAAAAATACTTTAAGAAATTATTGGAACAAATTTCAGATTTTCTTAGAAATGTGTCTTTGAAATTCTTCAAGGAACAGCTAACGGACACATAATCAAATTGTGTTTGTGATACACAAAGAACTACACAACCATAATTATTTGTACATTGGCAGTTTTCCTGAATACTTCTTGAAAATCAAATTTCAGGAAATTTCTGCCAATAAGTTCCTTGTATTTTTCCAGATAAAAAGAAATGCTTATATTGTTGATCCAAATAGTTTTTGCTTAATGCTACTAATATACTTAATACAGATGTGTTGAACTTTGACAAGGTAACTTTTTTGAAATAGTGCTCTGGAAGACAAAAATTATAAACTTTATATTTGCTTATCAAAATGAAGTTGTCCAAACACGTAACTAGATGGTACTAAAATTAGGAAAACTTGTTATCATTATTGTACGTTTAATAATATAGCAATTGCATAATTTTCTTGAAATCTTAATTTATTTGATGCAATCAGTGGATCAAGCAGCATTTTACTGTATGTATGTTAAAACGTGTTTTATTGAGCCTTTGGTAATAATTAAAAAACACAGGAAAAAATTCAGTTTTTCTTGACCTTTTTTTATATATTAGCGATCACAGATTGCATATAAATTGCTAGTTACTGTCTGATGTGAAAATACATTTTCACTAAAGGAATTATTTCATTACTAAAATTTTCATAGTCATAAGTTTGCAATGAATGAAAAATCTGATTCCTTAAATTAGTCAATCGACATATTTTGAAACGTCGGCGATACTTCGTAATGAACCCTCAAACTAATCTTTCAAGTACAAGAACGATTTGTTCACAAGTACAGGAATCATTTGGTTAACTATAAAAACACTATAACTTCAAGTGAAACTACGACAACAGTTTATAATTTCGATTATAGGAATGGTTTATCACTTCCAGTGAAATGACAGTGATGCTTTCATTAAGTTGACGAATCTGTCTACCCTACCTCAAGTCTAAATTATTGCTACGCTAAATTTTACGCTGTAATTTCTTTTTTTTCTGCATTTTAAAAGATTATTAAACAAACTTGTTAACTCTGCAGTTATTTAAAAACTAACACACAAGTTCTTATTTAAATGCAGTGAAACTCTAAAAGAACGCACGACCTGGTTAGTTGGTGTACGTAAAGACGCGTTAGTTCGCACATCGCCGTAATGCTCCTCTCCGCGACTACGGACTACTCTTGTGACGTCAAAAATCGGTGCGCGGGCCTGTTAAGCTATTAGGGGGTGATGGATCAGCGCGGTGTCGTACACTATGAGTTGCTCAAACCTGGTGAAACGGTCAATGCTGAGCATTATTTGTCAGCAACTCATTCGTGTGAGTGACGCACCGGAAGCGAAAAAGGCCATACACCGGCAAGGGCAGAAGGTCGGTCCTGTTGCTTCAGGATAACGCGCGAGTAGTAGTAGGGGGAGGAGGGACTTGGGCGGCGGAAGTGACGTCACAGATGGGGCGTGGTCGTCTTCCGGAAGTTACGTCACGGATGCGCTTCCCGTAGACGTCCACGGGGAAACTTTTCTTCCGGTGGCAACGGTCGTTGGTGTTCGCCATTTTTTTACTGCATGACGTCACCTTCACGTCGATGTTGACGAAGCCATTTTTAATTCTGGGAAATTTCTCCGCCATTTTTATTTTTTGGGAATTTCCCAATCTGTTTTTTCGGGTGATGGTGGTAAATTTAATTGTAAGTGGACTTGGGAAATTTTTTTTCAACAATTTATTTATTATCGAAAAAGAGCGACGAAGAGGTTTGGAACCAGTTGGATTCGAACTCGGGCCGTTTACGTGTAAGTCAAATGCTCTACCGATTCGGCCGCCAAATCTTTTGTAGGGCTGGTCGAAAGGATTAAGACATGTGGTTGCGTATGGGGGAAGACTGCCTGAGGGGGTTTGCAGTTGGCCGTCTTACGATGAATACAGGAAGGAGGGCGTATTAGGAGTTGACGTCATTTGAGATTCTGTTAGACACATTAAGCTCCAAGTCTGATTATTTTTTTCAATAACTTGATCATTTTGCAACGAATTTATTCCTTATTTTTCCCCATAATTTCCCATTTTATATACATAATTTTTCAACGTAACGATTTTTTTTATTTTCTTTGAGGAGATTTCACGCTTTTTAAACGGACGTACCAACATAAAGACGTTTCCCAAAGTTTTGTGCTGCAGACATAATCTTAAAACACGAATGTTTATTAATGTACTTACGTGTTCATGGCATTTTCTGTTACATTTGTTAACAAAGTACCTTTTTCCGCCATAAAAGCCGCAATGTTTTATACATAATTAAAATATATTTTTTTTATGTTTTTCTATTTTCTTTTATGATTAATCAGTGAAATGTACCTTTTAATGCATTATCTTAATCTACTTTTTTTTTCTAAATGCTTGCATACTCGTTAAACTTCTCGATGTACCATCATTATTTTATTTTCTTACTTTTCAATCTAACAACTACTTTTATCGAGGCTTTATTTTTTCTGATTTAAACAAGCAAACGTTTCTTCATTATTATTTCTTTTTCCTACGCAAAGAACTTTTCTTACTTGCTTTTAATGTATGACTTAATCTGGTTTTCTATATAGCTGTTTCATGTTTGCGCAAGAAATATACAGATCTATAGCAGATATACATAAAATTCGCTCGTAACATTATCTTTTTTTTTCAGATTTAAACCAACATACGTTTCTTAACGACTTGATATCTGTTCCACAAGATGTGACAAAACTTCAGATTTTTAATTTTTTCCCTCTGAAACTGTTTTTTTTTCTTACTTGCTTTTAATGTATGGTTTAATCTATTTTTCTATCTTACTTTTCTATATGTGTACACGAAATATACGGATCTATAGTGGTTAAATTTCGATTGAAACAATATTTTCTCCATTCTTACTGTATTTTTACATTTCTTCATAACAGACGTTTTTTCTTCTCAATTCCCGCTATCTAACTTAATCTATGTTTTGAATATCATTCTATGTCCGCGTATTCGTCCATTATTTTATTTCAAACTTTGCTAACTGCTTCATACTTTTATTCTGACTTTACTTTTTTTCATTTCAAGCAACGTTTCTTAACGACTTGAATTTCCGGATGTGACAAAACTTCAGATTTATTTTTTCTCCTCTTAAACTATTTTTTTCTTACTTGCTTTAAATGTGACTTAATTTATTTTTTACATCGCTGTTTCGTGTATGTACGAGAAATATACAGATCTATAGCAGTTAAACATTCGATTGAAACAGTATTTTCTTTATTTTTACTTTATTTTTACATTTCTTTCTGACAAACATTTTTTTTCACATTTTCCCCATATTTAACTTAATTTTGTGTTTTCGAATATCATTCTATGTTCACGTATTCGTCCATTGTCTTTTTTTCTAACTTTACACTTCATTCTTACTGTATTTTTTTCATTTAATTTCAACCAACGTTTCTTAACGACTTGATATCTGTTCTACAAGATGTGACGAAACTTCAGATTTTTAATTTTTTCCCTCTGAAACTGTGTTTTCTTACTTGCTTTTAATGTATGGTTTAATCTGTTTTTCTATCTCGCTTTTCTATGTGTGTACAAGAAATACACGGATCTATAGTAGTTAAAATTCAATTGATTTCTTCATTCTTACTGTATTTTTCCATTTCTTTCATTTACAGTAGTTAAAATTCAATTGAAACAATATTTTCTCCATTTTTACTGTATTTTTACATTTCTTTCTAACATACGTTTTTTCTTCTCAATTCCCGCTTTCTAACTTAATCTATGTTTTGAATATCATTCTATGTTCACGCATTCGTCCATTATTTTATTTCAAACTTTGCGAACTGCCACATATTTATATTCTGACCTTATTATTTTTCATTTCAACCAACGTTTCTTAACGACTTGAATTTCCAAATGTGACAAAACTTCAGATTTATTTTTTCTCCTCTTAAACTATTTTTTTTTCTTACTTGCTTTAAATGTGACCTAATTTATTTTTTTCATCGCTGTTTCGTGTATGTACAAGAAATATCAGATCTATAGCAGTTAAAAATTCGATTGAAACAATATTTTCTTTATTTTTACATTTCTTTCTGACAAACATTTTTTTCGCATTTTCCCCATTTAGCTTAATTTTGTGTGTTTGAATATCATTCTATGTTCACGATTCAGACTTTATTTTTTCATTTCATTTCAACCAACCTTTCTTAACGACTTGATATCACAAGATGTAGCAAAACTTCAGATATTGTTTTTTGTTTCTTCATGTAACGTAATATTTTTTCAAAACTCACTTTTAAGTATTCCTAAAAGCTTACATTTATGAGAAATATACAGATCTGTAGTGGTAAAAATTGGACTGCAACAGTATTTTCTTTATTCCAACTTTACGTTTCTATTTCTTTTCAACAGGCGGTTTCTTCATTATTATTTCTTCTTCATATGTAAGCAACTTTTCTTTCTTTTAATGTATAACTTAATAAATTTTTCTATCGTACCTTTTTCGTGAGTATACGAGAAATATACAGATCTATGACAGTTAAAATTCGATTGTATTAGTATTTTCTTTACTATGACTTTATTTTTTCATTTCATTTGAGTAAAACGTTTCTTAACAACTTGATATCACAAGATGTACCAAACACTTCAGATTTTTTGTTTCCCTCACTTTCCAACTCACTTTTAAGTATTCCTAAAAAACCTGCATGTATGTGAAATATTCATATTTTTTCATTCTATCCTAATTTGCTGTACTTTTCTGTAACTAACCCAACAGGAAAAGCATTCATTGTCAAGACATTCATTCTAAAGCATTCTTTCTTACGATAAAATTTATATTCTTTGCAATATATTTTCAGTATATTTTTTCTAAATCAACAGAAAAAAACATTCATTCTGGAGGCATAGCGACCAAGTCCGTACTTCCACTAAACATCATATTCTTAGCAAACATTTTTTCCCCTACTCACCAGAAAAGCAGCTATTCTCAACATGTAGCTAAAATATCTACACACCAGAATCTTAACTCACCAGAAAAGCAGCTATTCTCTTAACTCACCAGAAAAGCAGCTATTCTCACCATTCTTAACTCACCAGAAAAGCAGCTATTCTCAACATGTAGCTAAAATATCGAATTTCTCCAAACAAATGTAATAATTTTTTTAAGAAAGACTTAGTTCTTTTCTCTGTATAACGACTTATCTATTTTTCGAAAAACTGTTCTACGTTTACGTATTTTGTTTAACTTTGCTTTACACTGTACTTCGATTTTTTTCTTCGTAGTGCTTTTTTCCTGTTTCATTTCAACAAACTTGTTTCTTTTCGACTCAATCACTCTCACATTTCCATACAAACTTTCCTAATATCAGAAATGTAACAAAAACTTAAGATATATTTTTTAACTTTAGAATAAGTCTCCCCGACATTTATTATCATGACATAAACTAAAATTTCATACTTTCCCCCAAAATAATTTTCTTAATGAGTTGTTTTTACCCTTTTTTCATGTATATCCAAATATTTATTGCTAATTCACCTCGTCAAAGTCAGTATGAACACACCTAACCACATTCTTTTTTTCCCAATTTATTTCGCTTTACATCGAAATGCGTCAAAACTTTGCGTTTACTTCATTCACGCAATGATCACTTTTAACTTACCAGGCATTACATGTGAAACATCTGTGTTTGAGGTATTCCCCTTCATACGTTAACTTTCGTTCCCCCTTACATTCATTTCTAAATAGGTTATCTCCATCGCATCTGTTTTTCTGATACAAGATCACACACCATTTATTTAATTGCTTCAAGAACATATTAATCTTGAACATAAAGAACAGCCAATCTTATTCTAAGTATGTTTTCTCTTGATTCTTATAAAGGAACAGACAGCAAGAAGTCTCACACACTGAAACAAACATCGCCAATTTGTTGCTTTCATTGACAGGGCGATTTTTTTTAATTGTAGTTTTTTATATAGACACAAAAATCCCATAGAATAACTTGAGAAAATCATTTACCTTAAAGGAACGTTTTCAGACATGTTAGAAATCTTAAAAGAGCAAAATATTTCACTTGAAAAGTTAAGGGGTACGTTTTTAAAAAGTTCATAATTGAGGAGGATTGTGTTTTTTACAACTTCATTTTATATAAGGTTAGTTTCGAGAAAGTTAAATTTCGTCTAGTGTTAATCGAACAGAAGAAATATACATCAAGGAAAGAAAACTGAAATTATACATATGCAAAGAATTTGCTACGGCTGAAGGTCCCCCGAGCGAGTTATTCAACCAATGCTCGTATTACCCATTCAAAGATGGAGGTATCAGGATGACCAAATCCCTCGTTGTTGCCTTCTTGTAGCAAAAGAGGTGGCGAACTTCACCAAACATGGTTCCATAATATTGGAGAAACACATTAAAGTTTACGGAGCAATTAAGCCCACGCCAGTGACCTTCTTCGTTCACATACACTCACATTCAAACAGAAAAAAATATAAATGAATGACAAAAAATAATGAAATAAAAGTAGTCTTGAAAAGGACTTTTTTTTATTCCTCAAAAGAACTTTTTCTCTCATCTGGACTCTAAATTGCTCCAACGTATTCCACATTCTTGAGCTTCTACAAGAATTTTCTTCACATTAATGTTCTCGAAGAAAAAGTGAGTAATGGTGGGACGTATCAGCGATTGAAGGCGCTCACCAAAGTATTTCCCCAAAGTTTTGGGTTCAACAAGAGCAAATGCTTCGTCAAAGCATAGAGTCCATTTGTCTTCTTCTGTTTCGTTAAAGCACCTATGCCCCAGCTGATTGTTTGGCATGAGATTAGGATGCAAATGACATTCTCTGCAGTAATAAACTTTTGCAATGTTTTTTCCAACCGCATCGACCAGAGCAAGTTTAAGAGCATTGGTGTCTTGATCAGATATCGTATGTTCGAGTCCGAATTTACTGCATACCAATCTCGCTGCGTCACAAAAAACTGTTCCAAACTGTAATTGTAGAATACAGTCCCACAGCTTTTCAGAAGCATCACGAAGCGTGTTGAATTGTTCCCAGGTTAGGGACAATGAAGCACAATTCAATTGCAAGGCATCATTGGAGCACGTGAACAGTTGTTGAAAGATGTACACAGGCCCATCAGATGAAGGTGAACAGTTCATCAACAGTTCTTTATTGATCACTTTGATTTTGTTGAGAGCGTCATAACAATGCGAGCGGTCCATGAACTTCTTGAATGTTCTAGCAGACATTGTCACTCCATATCTGGTAGGAAACAGTTTTTCTCCTTTGGTAGTGTAGCTGCGAATGTGCACTCTCACATTTCCAGAAAAATCAGTCACTTTAGCAACTTTGTTTCCCCCGAGGGACACATGATGAAGCGGCATGCCTTCTAATGAAATACCGTGAGGAGGAGGTTCGGCAAACGGATCAGGACATCCATAGTTTAAAAGCTTCCATCGTGCTTCCATTAAGCGCGGATCATCACTCACCTTTTTCTTGGCATCAGAAACATCTGAAGACGAAGAAGTTCGCTTCATGTTTAACGCAGATCGACGAGGAGGTAGGTAACACAACGTGCACAGAATTCGAAGGCAGAGAACAGAATGAGGGAGCTGGTCTGTCCTCGGCCAAAACTGATAACAAATTGTTGTTGACGCATGCGCGTTGTTCACTGTGTGATGACGTGGTTGTATAGCCACGTGATAAAGGAGCCTCTGTTATCATCTTTCTAAAGGTCAGATTTAATCGAACATCAGGTGCATTTTCGCAACGTGGAAGGTCGTGAAACCATGACTCATTCGTCTTGTTCACGCATGTGTGTTGTTCGCTTCTTGATGACGTGATTGGATAGTCACATGATAAGGGTGACCCTGTTATCATCTTTCTAAATGTCAGATTTAGACAAATATTGGGAGCATTCTTGCAACGTGGCAGTCCATGATACCAAGACTCATTCGTAGAGGGTAGCATTTGTAAAGGGATCCACATTCCAAAGCTATGACGACAGGCTGAAAACCATCTCTTTTTAAAACAAAGTCCCTTGTTTGGCCTAGAGAAACTGAGGCAATGCATGAATTTTTTACAATTTCACATTCGTCATCTCTGTGAAAACCAATACAGGGATTTCCATTTTTATACTTATTAATCAAAACAAAATTGAATATTTCTCCACATACATTCTCAACAGCATCCTTGATTTCACGAAGTACTGGTATCTAAGGTTTAGCCAGCACACTCAATCCACTGAATGAGTAATGGAGATGATTATCACCTTAGGCCACATGTTGTCTAGGAATTTTATATGTTTTTCCATAAATCTTAATTTTGCTGAGATCATCACCGATATATTCTACTTCATTTTCGAGGTGGTTAAGATAATCTGTAGCTTCAGAATCAGAAAATAATTTCTCATAGGAAAATGGAAGCCATCCTTATGACACATCTTAGAAGAATACATTCAGACGAAAGAAAATGTAGCAGTAATTGAAAAAAGCAGTATCTTCACACCGAGCAACGAAGCGAGAATGAAACAGACAGACTTGAGATAAGACGTACGATTAACGAGTGCGTGAGTCATCGGTGATGCAAGCACGAGCACGTTACGGACAGGTGTAAATGATCAAGAATTTAGCATGTTCGTTTAAAACAAACCAGTGTCAAATAATCAGGCAAAAAGTACAATTTCCGAAGGGGTGAAAATGAAATTGACTACATGTGAGAAAACAAAATGGTGGTGATCGTGAAACGTCGACCCCCCCCAAAAAAAAGAAAGAAAATGGCGGCGACAGCTAGTAGGATGGCAACATCCACCATGGCGACTCACCCAAACACGTGGCGTACAAATCACATCTCAAAGAAGTAGATATTAAACTTCCTTCTTCTTACATTGCCACCATTCACAAAAATTTGTAAAATGAGTGTTACTATCTCCATTGTTCCACCCTCAGGTTTCATTTTTCCTATGCGAACAGAAACGAATGTGAACCATTGTCATAGAAGATGACTCGTCCGCATTTTCCCCCTCGACTCACACAAGACCAACGTCGTCGCCTAACCCCAGCAGTAGTTCACCAAATTTAATGTACATGACCTCTTAATAAAGAACATACTGCTGGGGTTAGGCGACGACGTAGGTCTTGTGTGAGTCGAGGGGGAAAATGCGGACGAGTCATCTTCTATGACAATGGTTCACGTTCGTTTCTGTTCGCATAGGAAAAATGAAACCTGAGGGTGGAACAATGGAGATAGTAACACTCATTTTACAAATTTTTGTGAATGGTGGCAATGTAAGAAGAAGGAAGTTTAATATCTACTTCTTTGAGATGTGATTTGTACGCCACGTGTTTGGGTGAGTCGCCATGGTGGATGTTGCCATCCTACTAGCTGTCGCCGCCATTTTCTTTCTTTTTTTGGGGGGGGGGGTCGACGTTTCACGATCACCACCATTTTGTTTTCTCACATGTAGTCAATTTCATTTTCACCCCTTCGGAAATTGTACTTTTTGCCTGATTATTTGACACTGGTTTGTTTTAAACGAACATGCTAAATTCTTGATCATTTACACCTGTCCGTAACGTGCTCGTGCTTGCATCACCGATGACTCACGCACTCGTTAATCGTACGTCTTATCTCAAGTCTGTCTGTTTCATTCTCGCTTCGTTGCTCGGTGTGAAGATACTGCTTTTTTCAATTACTGCTACATTTTCTTTCGTCTGAAGAAATGTATTCTTCTAAGATGTATCATAAGGATGGCTTCCATTTTTCCTATGAGAAATTATTTTCTGATTCTGAAGCTACAGATTATCTTAACCACCTCGAAAATGAAGTAGAATATATCGGTGATGATCTCAGCAAAATTAAGATTTATGGAAAAACATATAAAATTCCTAGACAACATGTGGCCTAAGGTGATAATCATCTCCATTACTCATTCAGTGGATTGAGTGTGCTGGCTAAACCTTAGATACCAGTACTTCGTGAAATCAAGGATGCTGTTGAGAATGTATGTGGAGAAATATTCAATTTTGTTTTGATTAATAAGTATAAAAATGGAAATCCCTGTATTGGTTTTCACAGAGATGACGAATGTGAAATTGTAAAAAATTCATGCATTGCCTCAGTTTCTCTAGGCCAAACAAGGGACTTTGTTTTAAAAAGAGATGGTTTTCAGCCTGTCGTCATAGCTTTGGAATGTGGATCCCTTTTACAAATGCTACCCTCTACGAATGAGTCTTGGTATCATGGACTGCCACGTTGCAAGAATGCTCCCAATATTCGTCTAAATCTGACATTTAGAAAGTTGATAACAGGGTCACCCTTATCACGTGACTATCCAATCACGTCATCAAGAAGCGAACAACACACATGCGTGAACAAGACGAATGAGTCATGGTTTCACGACCTTCCACGTTGCGAAAATGCACCTGATGTTCGATTAAATCTGACCTTTAGAAAGATGATAACAGAGGCTCCTTTATCACGTGGCTATACAACCACGTCATCACACAGTGAACAACGCGCATGCGTCAACAATAATTTGTTATCAGTTTTGGCCGAGGACAGACCAGCTCCCTCATTCTGTTCTCTGCCTTCGAATTCTGTGCACGTTGTGTTACCTACCTCCTCGTCGATCTGCGTTAAACATGAAGCGAACTTCTTCGTCTTCAGATGTTTCTGATGCCAAGAAAAAGGTGAGTGATGATCCGCGCTTAATGGAAGCACGATGGAAGCTTTTAAACTATGGATGTCCTGATCCGTTTGCCGAACCTCCTCCTCACGGTATTTCATTAGAAGGCATGCCGCTTCATCATGTGTCCCTCGGGGGAAACAAAGTTGCTAAAGTGACTGATTTTTCTGGAACTGTGAGAGTGCACACTCGCAGCTACACTACCAAAGGAGAAAAACTGTTTCCTACCAGATATGGCGTGACAATGTCTGCTAGAACATTCAAGAAGTTCATGGACCGCTCGCATTGTTATGACGCTCTCAACAAAATCAAAGTGATCAATAAAGAACTGTTGATGAACTGTTCACCGGCCCGAGTTCGAATCCAACTGGTTCCAAACCTCTTCGTCGCTCTTTTTCGATAATAAATCCATTGTTGAAAACAAATTTCCCGAGTCCACTTACAATTAAATTTACCACCATCACCCGAAAAAAGATTGGGAAATTCCCCAAAAAAAATAAAAATGGTGGAGAAATTTCCCAGAATTAAAAATGGCTTCGTCAACATCGACTTGAAGGTGACGTCATGCAGTAAAAAAATGGCGAACACCAACGACCGTTGCCACCGGAAGAAAAGTTTCCCCGTGGACGTCTACGGGAAGCGCATCCGCGACGTCACTTCCGGAAGATGACCACGCCCATCTGTGACGTCACTTCCGTCGCCCAAGGGCCCCCCTACTACTCGCGCGTCTCCACACCGCAAAAATGACTTTAAACACGATCACCGACCTGGGATAGGAGATTTTGTCTCACCCGGCGTATTCTCCAGACTTCGCCCCGTCGGATTATCACTTCTTTCGCTTCCTGCAGCATCACCTGAGTGATACGCACTTCACTTCTGTCGAGGAGGTCCACACAAGTATTGATGATTTTATCAACTCGAAACAACCCTTTTTTTTTTTTCGCAGTGGCATTCGGCAGCTCCCTCACCGATGGCTCAAATGTATCCAACACGACGGGGATTATTTCTCTGGTTAGGTACGTATACGATTTGCTATAATTTGCTGCCAACGTGTGGCCGAGAATTAAGTTGCACACCTAATATATAGTAAACGTCTTTACGGCTTTTTATTATTATTATTTTGTACGGACCAGTGGTTTGCAAATTCTAGTGGTCCGCTGGGCCAGTAGATTTATTTCTAATTCAAACACTGTATGGTGGTCTTCAATCGCAAGGAACAACTCTAAAGAAGGGTTATTTTAACGGCGATTTTAAAATGTTTTAGTTAAGATAATTTTTTGTACTACCTGGTATTCTGATTTTTGTTGAATTGTATGATTTTCTCTTTCGATGATTGAAGTTTTAGTCTCTGTTAATCACTTCCTTCGAAACTGTTAATATATGTGTTTCTTTCTTTTTCTTTTTTTTAGGTGAGTGGTAATGCCTTAATCGTGGAAGAATTATTCTCCTGTTCTCTGTATGTATTCCTGTTTAGTATTATTGTTATTATTAGGAGAATCAAAATGTGTATGTATCATTTTCTAAACTCAGAACTCTGCAAACCAAATATGCCGGCCCCAGACTGAAGGATTTAATGACAGTAAAAATCTAAAGAAGCAATCTTGGTGCAACCAGGAACGACTAGAAAATGAACTCACGGGTAAAGAAAATGACGAGAATTAATCACGTAGTCAAAGTAGAGATTCCCAAGGGGCAAGACCTAGAAGAACGCCGTGTAGAAGATGGTTGGATGACATTCAAAAGCATGCTTGAGTAACATTGGAGAGACTGGCTTAAAAATGGAAATTTGTGGAAAAGACTTAAGGAGACCTTCGTCCAGCAGTGGATTCATAATAGTTGATAATATACATACAGTCAAATCTCGTTAAACCGCCGTATCTTTTTCGTCGTGCTGAAGTGAGGGTATGCGAGGATGGTGGTTTTAAGAGCTTCACATACATGAAAAAGGAAAAGAGTAAAATTAATTGAATGACAATATAAGGAAGAAATAAAACAAACTGACGTTCTTAGGTATCAGATCTCATATTCTGAGAATGTAGGAATTGAAAACAGTGATTACAGTTCGTAACGAAAATTCTTAAAAGGAAAGTGGTTTTTTTTGGGGGGGGGGGGTTGCATTTTTCTGTAATCAGTACTTTTTTTTATGAGCATCTTGCGTATTTACAAAGTGAACTGTTGTTGTTCTACCTTTCATCTTTTTGCAACATTTCTCATTTTCACTTGAAATCGATTTTTTTGGGTACTCTTATATAACAAACCAGATTCATCCATGCTACACAAATCTTTAAATTCGTAGCCAAATATGATTTCTAAAATAATTTTCTTGTCTCATCCACTTAACACGTTCAGAGGTTTCGGGTGTCTTACAGTGTTTTGAATTTTTGTATCCAACCACTACTGCAGCTGAATTCTTGATTTTGGTATTCTTTCCCAAAGTGTCTTGCATTTTCATAAACTCCATGGGTAATAACTCCATGCCTGGCATTTAACTGGCCTATCTGTTGAACAAGATTTTTCCCTAAATTTCGTGCTTGCCATTAAGCATCTTTTTTAACTGAGTGCAGTTGTTTTTCGTATACTATCCATTTATGTTTATCGCTTGTCAATATGTCCTCTACCAGCGTTCAAATTACCCAGTGGTCCGCCGGCCATTTGGCGAGTGAACTATTTATGTTGCTGTCCCGGGTGGCCAGTAATTTTTTACCCCCGTTTGTTTTGAAAATTTTGGACTGTAAAGCCGAGGTCCGAATCAAAATATTTAGATTAAGGCAGCAGCACCACTTGTTTTTTGCCCAAGTAGTGACCACAGAGTCTGGGCCTTTTATAATGCTTTCCAACTGGAGGTTGAAGAACTGTTTATGTTCTGGCTTTGCCCATTTGTCTTTCTGTCCACACGGGGGAACTTCCTGCCTTTCGCACTGAAGCAAGGTATTTCATGCAGGTGGCTTTTGGTAAGTTGCAAAGTGCTACAGAATCACTACTACACTATATGGATTCCCCCTTAATTTATTTTATTAATTTATTTATAATTTATTATTTATTTAGTTTTAATTAATAATTATTATAATTATTAGCAAGTTATTATTTTTTTATTAATTATTTTTATTAATATTTTTATTAATTATTTATTAATCATTTATTAATTATTTATTAATCATTTAATTATTAATTATTTATTATTTATTTAATTAATTATTTAAAGATTTATTAATTATTTAATTAGTAATTTTATTAATATTTAATTATTATTAATATTTAATTTTTTTAATTTTAAGATTTAATTATGTAATTTTAATATTTAATTATTTAATTTTAATATTTATATATTTAATTATTTAATTATTTTTATTAATTATTTATAATTATTATTAATTTTTTATTAATTTATTTTTTTATTTATTTTTAATTAATAATTATTTATGATTTATTATTAATTAATTTATTTTATTAATTAATTTATTTATCCCCCCCCCTTAATTTATTTTCTTCCTTGCAACTTCGTGTGCAGTGCATGTATATGCCTTCGATTTTATGACTTAAAAAAAGAAACTTTTTGGATTTTTTTATCAACTTTACCCCATGGATTTTGCTATTAGAAAATGAAAACATAAGCGTAAATTGGTTGGTAAATCCTAAATTTAATCATTCGAGATCAAAATTTTGCAGAAATATGCACCAGAATAAAAACTACAGTTTTTACTTTGGTGCATATTGTTTCTGCTGCAGAGCAAAGGCTAAACTGCGAAGATACAAAAACGCGATAGGAAGGACACATGGACGAAGAAGGTGTTCTGTATCTTCTCTCCCTGAAACCAGATGCGAGCCAACATTTTTTTTTTTTTTTTTTTTTGCTGCGCAGGGGAGCACTTGCAGGATGAGTGTAGGTTATTTTTTGTAAAGCAGCACTTTGCATTCAACTTTAGCCTTCCCTATGGGACTAAAACGTGCAAGGAACTATTTGAAGAGAAGTGTATTGTTGCAGTGTCAGACTCGGAAGTGTCAGTTTAAAAACCAGCGACCCAAGTTACTTTTGTGTTTGTGAGTGGCAATGAATATATTGCATAGTATTTGTACAATAAACTTTAATTTGAAATTAACTATACATTTTGCTTCAGTGAGCCGTCCTTGAAACTAATACCATGTGCATACCAAAGGTATTAGTATTTGTGCAATTTCTGGACCAGTAAAAATGAGTGGACCACCACATTTTGGTATAGACTGGCCCTGCTGACCAGTGGCTTTCTTTTCTTTCTTTCTTTTTTTTTTCAAAATTTCTACGACTGCTTACCGTGCTTTTGTGTTTTATTAATTAGTCTTATTTGTTTGCATGCATACAAATACTATTTCAGTTGCTCTTAATTTGTGATATACAGCTCTTGTGAAATGATACGTTATTTTTTGCATATACCGTGATTGTGCAAGGTTTTTCTTTAACAAACCAGTGGACATTTTGACGGACCAGTGATTTGAAAATCCGACACCTCCACTGGGCCTGTAGAAGATTTCTTTCTAATTCTAACACTGAGTAGTATATGTATTTAATGTAGCGATACTTACTCGTACATGTTAATAAAATGCAATAAAAGGGTTATGCTGTTTTTCTTTTCGTCGTATGTTTAATTTGATATCATCATCATCATCATTGTCAACCATTATCAATCCACTGCTGGACGAAGGTCTCCCCAAGTTTCCTCCACAACGGTCTGTCTTGTGCCAGTCTCCTCCATGTCACTCCTGCATACTTTTGAATTTCATCCACCCATCTCCCATGTGGTCTTCTTCTGGGTCTTTTCCTGTCCCTTGGAATCCAATCTAAAAAATTTCGGCTGTCCATCGATGATCTGTCCTTCTGGCAGTATGTCCAGCCCATTGCCATTTCAGGGATTTAACTCTGATCATGATGTCTTCCACTCTTGTCATTTTTCGGATCCACGAGTTCCTCTTCCTATCTCTCCTGGTTACACCAAGCATGCACCTCTCCATGCTGCTTTGAGTTGTCTGCAGCCTTTGTATGTCTCTTTTAGTTAAGGTCCACGTCTCTGCACCATACGTAAGCACTGGAAGGATGCATTGATCAAACACTTTTCTTTTAAGACATAATGGCATATTGCTCTTGAAAATTATGCTGTTTCTTCCAAAAGCTCTCCAGGCAAGTTTTGTACGCCGATTAATTTCTTCATCAATGTGACCCTCACTTGATATCTGCTGTCCAAGATAAACGTACGTGTCCGTTATCTCCAGCTTTTCTCCATCAATCGATAAATCTTCATTTCTTGTAAAAGCATTGAACATCACTTTTGTCTTCTGAAAGTTCATTTTTAATCCCACTTCTTTACTCTTGTCAGCAAGTTCCTGGATCATACTCTGCAGCTCTGATGGGCTAGTTGCAAAAATGACTACGTCATCAGCAAAACGAAGGTGGGTTAGATAATCTCCATTAATCTTTATCCCCTTGTTTTCCCAGCTCAGCGACTGAAAAACACCCTCCAATGTGGCATTAAAGAGCTTCGGAGATATGGTGTCACCTTGTCTCACTCCCTTTCCAATTTTTACGTGTGTTGTATTTTCAAACAGCCTAATCTTTGCACTTGCATTTTCATAGATGTTATTAATAATATTAATGTATGCATCTTCAATACCGCAGGTTTTCAGAGCCATTGTAACTGCTGATGGTTTCACCGAATCAAAGGCTTTTTCATAATCGATAAAAGCCATGCACAATGGAAGTTCATATTCCCTCGCTCTTTCAATTAGTTCTCTCAGCACGTGGATATGATCTATTGTGCTGTAGCCACTCCTGAATCCAGCTTGTTCTCTCGGTTGAGCCATGTCCAGTGTTACCTTCAAGCGGTGTGAAAGAACTTTAGTGAAGACTTTATAAACTACTGATAGGAGGCTGATAGGTCTGTAGTTTCCGAGATCCTCAATGTCACCTTTCTTATGTAGCAGGATCATTGTAGCGGTGTTCCAATCCTCAGGAATCTTTCCTTCATTAAGGCATCGAGTGAAAATTTGGGCGAGTACTGTTTCGATTTCTCCACTTGCTTCTTGTATGATGTCTACAGTAATTCCATCTTCTCCTGGAGCTTTTCCTCGCTTCATGTTCTTGATTGCATGTGCAACTTCTGCTGGAAGGACTGGAGGAACTCTGGTACTGGTATCTTTCATGATGTCTGGAGTGCATATATCATCCCTTTCATATAATTTGGAGTAGAAATCTTTCACTCTTGTCAAAATTTCTGCCTCTATTTCTTGTTACAGAACCATCTTCTTTTCTCAGTGCCATAATCTGTTTTCTTCCCTTACTGAGATGTCCCTTTGCTATCTTTAGGCTTTGGTTGTTTTCAATTGCTTTCCTCACTAGTTCACAGTTGAATTTCCTTACGTCTTCAGTGATACTTTTTCTTACTGTCTTGCATAGCTCTATATATTCCACTTTGGAAGTCACATCTTCTTTAGTTGTCCTCATCTCTCTTCTTTTTTGCATCAACATTTTGGTTTTTCCTGATAATTTGTTCACATGCAACTTGTTCTTAGACCCAGCTAATTTTGTTGCTGTTTCCATAATAGCTTTGGTTACTTTTCTGTTAACTTCAGAGATGTCCACTTCTTCCGATGTTAGGCCTTCTAAAGCAGAGAACCTGTTCTTCAGTTCCAACTTGAAGGTATTATGGTGTTTTTTAAGGTTGGTTATGTCAATAGATTTTGTTTGTCTTATGAGCTTGCCACGTTCGAGTTTAGTGTTGAGGTGCATCTTACATCTCACCAATCTATGTACTGTATATATCAAAAACAGATTTTTAATTCAGCCGAGAATTAGGAGGCTAAGACCTTTGTTTATGTGACAGTCCTGTGGGAAATATCTTAACGGCCGATAGGGATAGATAACATTGAGTGCGTGCTTGCATGCATATGTGTGTAACAAGGGCGTTTCTAAGCAGCAGGCATACAAGCGGAGGCATTTATAAAATCGTTTGGTTGCAGGAAAAACGCGTTTGATGGAATGAATCTTTTCATTTTTAAATGCACTTGCTACACTATTTCTGCTTTTATACAATTTCCTTTGTTGTGGCCGATCAGTTAGGGTGGACATTTGTTTTTCCGAGGGCCGTTGGTGATGAATCGGTGTAATTGGTGTGTGATTCAGATTCCTTTCCTTGTGCTGGTAGGTAACCATAAATTAGGGATGGGTTACGACTCCTAAATTAACATTCTCACAGTGTGTTACGTCCGTACATGGAGAGGTAGTATTGCTCAATAAATAAATAAATAAATAAATAAATAAATAAATAAATAAGATTGCTTCCTTTAAAGCAAATGCTTTGAGCATACCGAATCGGTACTCAAAGTTTTATAAGGAATTGCATTACAAATGTTAAGCTTCTTGATAGTTCCGAAGTTTACGTGGTATAGGTCCCGAATGATATGGGATTACGAGGGGGTATCAAAAAGTTCGTGCAATCACCAAGAAATAAACAAGCTAGAAAAAAAAATATTCAAGTATTTGGGCCTTTTCTACATAGGCACCACCCAGTACCACACATTTCTCCCACCTTCGCCTGACCTTCCTTATTCCCTCTTTGTAGAACACCTCAGATTGTGCCTGAAACCACTGTTCTACCTCAAAATGATTTCATCAGTGTCATCAAATCGCCTCCCACGTAGTGGACGTTTCATCTCGGAGAACAGAAAGAAGTCACTTGGGGCCATATCGATAGAATATGGCGGATGAGGCAATATATTGTATTTAAGACGACTCGCAGTAATGATGGTGTTGACTGCTGAATGAGCTGGTGCGTTGTCGTGCAACAAATGGACCCCTTTTGTGATCATTCCGCGTCTTTTGCTTTTAATTTGGTCTCTCAATTTGATCAGTAGGTTGCAATAGTAGAAAGAGGTAATAGTTTGACCCTTTTGAAGGTAGTCTGTTGAAATAATACCTCTTTTATTCCAGAAAATAGAGAGCATCACTGTGGCGGCAGACTTTAGCCTTTTTTGGGGGTGGTGAAGAGGGATGTTTCCATTGCTTGCTCATTTCTGTGGTTTCTGGATCATAGAGGTGTAACCGATACTCATCCATAGTAATCAAACGGTAAAAAAAATCTTCGGAATTCGCGTTACAAAGATCCAACATTTTTTTGCGCGGATTGTGCCCGAGTTTTCTTTTGGAATGGGGTGAGAAGTCTAGGTACCCGTCGCGCTAAGACTTTGGACATGTTCAGTTGGTTATGTATGATTGTCCACACTGACCCATAGCCTGGATGAACTTCTTGACAAAGCATTCAATGTTTGTACGCCTATCTTCAAGGATTAAGTTCTCCATTTTGGTCACAACTGTCTGGTCATCTGTCAAAGATAGTCATATGACAACATATAGTATCGTATACAAGTTATACAACATTCAAAATCGTAACAGCAGCCCACCGCCGACCATCTCCCGAAGGACTTTTTCAGGTTGGAGAGCTCAAAAACGTCTTACAAACTACAAAGTATTTCACTGAGAGGGGGTGGGGTCGAAATACGACAAATTCGTCCACCAAAAATTGAGTAGTCGACGAATTTGCTCGCGATGAATTGGTAATTGCGACGAATTGGGCCCACCGAATTGACGGGACACGACCCATGTTCAAACAGCTTAGTCCTCGGATAAAATATATGGATGTTGTTTTGGACTTGCTCTGTAGGATCAGTAACCACGATTAAAGGGGTAAATACTCGAAGCAGCCATTGCTGGTCGTTAGCGAAAATAAATCGCCTTAAAATGAACTGTGGTGAAAAAATTATGTGTATCCCATAAAAAATTTCTTGGAGCACTTCGCCCAGTTAGTCTCCGAAATCCGAATGTATCTCCTGTAGAAAAACAATTATCTTCTAAGCCCCCCCCTCAAAGGAACATGTTTATGAAAGTTTCCCACCGTCCCACCGAAAACCACGCAGTTTCGAGAAACGTTACACCCCAAGTAAATTTTCCCATGAATGATTTCCTTGTAGCAGCTTAGTTCTCAACTTTTATAAATAGAAGAATGCGGCTTACATCCCCAGTTGTTTTTGTGGAGATGGCGAAGCAATCTTTCGATGGGAAAGAAAAGTTTTGTTGATGGACATTGCAACTTGACCAAACATGTAAAAACAAAAAATAAATAAATAAAGTTAGTAAAATCATGCAATGCATTGATTATGATACGCTTTCCAACATACCAGAAATCATTACTCAATTTATTTCTCAAATTATGAGGATAATGGCTGTGGAATAAATCTCGCTCCTGTGCCCTGACCTTTGACCCCATTTCGATGATACTCAACAGAACCGGTTCAGTGTACCTCCGGAACAACATGATAAATTTTTGTCGCAATCGAAGCATTTTTACGTAAGTTATGATACATAAAGGCGATGGAACGGATCCCGCTCCTATGTCCTGACCTTTGACCCCATTTCGTCCATTTTCAATACGGTTCGTCCCCAGGTGGTCCCCTACCACATACTAAAATTTCATCGAAATCGAGCTATTTTTACGCGAGTTATCGTGCGGACAGACAGACAACGCTGTAGCATATACGCTTCTTCAACCTACGGTTGGAAAGCGTAAAAAAGGCTCTGAAGTGTGACAGTTAAGAGTCGTTCAATTTTAGGATATCCACGAACCTAGGAATATTTTTAGTGCCGTACGAAATTGTCATCGCTTTAGTCTTACAATGTTGTTCACTAGTCGATACGGATTGCGAGGGCGTGCCGATATGCATACATTTGTACCATGTCATTACTTTGGAAATCTATTGCGCTATAGGGAGGGTAGACGTGAATCGGAAGCAGGTCATGCTTCTCATAGTGGAACAAATGTCGTAGTTTGTGACGTCACACTAGTTGAGTAAAACAACACGCGTATAATCATGCCTGTAGCGTATTAAATCCGTTTATTTTTTTGGTGTAGTCAGCACAAAGATTCGCCAAGCTTTTTCAAGGCAATATTAGACATAAAAATGCAGGCAATCGGAACACGTAAGGAACGAAGAGGATTTTTGTAAATAACGTGGGTGACATCACGAGCATAATACATAATTTTTTTTTACCACGCTATTATACGGCGCGCCGTGATGTGTTTCCATCTTTTAATAACGCATGCCAAACCATTGGTAGTGCAGTAGAGACTGTATCATTGCATGCCAGTTTACTGGATAGGATTTCGACTGCTTCCTTGATGGCAGTCTCTTTAAAATTCGTGTAAGGGGCAATTCTTCTGATATTATTTCAAACAGGAGCGGCCGAGTAATGCATGACTTCTCTGGCGATATCTGTATCCTGCATGACCTGGTTAACACTTCGTACGTGTTCTTGACATCTAGTGTCCAAGAATCGCTTTGTCATTCCGATATATATCTTTTCCGTGTTGTCAGGATATACCAGCGGTATAGCGTACACACCTGCCTTTTCTTTCTCACCCTGTCCTTGCAACTTGATATTATATGTGATAACGGCGTCGGGGACTTCATTGCTATTAATATGTTGTATTTACGTAATAAATTCTTTAACCAATATGTAAAGCCTGAGACATATGTGATGGATCCTGCGTATCTCATCGTCTTACTAGGCGATTTTGTTATTGCTGACTTTATACGATTTCTTACAGTCCTATGTGTTCTGTCTATGCCATTCTTTTTTATATCCAGCCTTTAGACCTTTGCTATAAATATTATCGATTTCTTTATTATTTAGGTATAGTCAGGTTTTCATACGTTATACGCTCTGTAGAGCCATGCTCTAAACGAAGAAAGTTTGTACTCATTGGGTAGTGCGAATCAGGAGGGACAAGGTTCGGTACTGCGGTCGGTTTATAATAAACGTTAAAATCGAAGATGGATGTTTTATTTCCTCTGAGCGCGACGTCAAGATAATCAACGTCCCATCCTTTTCAAGCTCCATGGTGAACTTTATCGTATTGTGCTTGTTGTTTATCTTGCGCATGAAATCATTTAATTCGTCTACTCCATGTTCCCATATGAAGAATTTGTCGTCAGCGTAGCGGATCCACACTCGGGGTTTCGTGATACAATTTAAAAGGATCAGATCTTCTAACGGTCTAAGTACTGCTTCCACAAGGACTGAAGATAGCGGCGAATCCATCGGCGCTCCTTTAGTTATATTGTAGATGTTTCCATCTATCTTGAAATACACTGCCGTGCAAAAATTAAGGACGAGATGGGTTTTCGAATGTAACGTCGTGCAGAAGTGCTCCACATCGACTCAAATCATACCATAAGATCCCCAAGATGTAGGAATATGGGAAAAGTGAGCAAAGCAGTCCAAAGAATTCCAAAGGATATAAAGGCACTTTATTGAAAAGGTAGCTTCCAGCACAACTGGACAGAAGATAGAAACGTCCACGTGACAGGCGGCTGCCAAGAAATATCCAGTCTTTAGTAGGGGATATGATCACCCCTGACTGCGTTGCAGGATTTACAACATCTGTCCATGCTGAGGACGAGGTTGTCAAGGTGCTGTTGAGGCATCGCTTCCCACTCCTCTTGTAGCGCCAATCGCAGCTGCGGAATCGTTGCTGGCGGCTGGTGACGTGCTGCCAAGCGTCTCCCGAGAAGGTCCCACACGTGTTCGATTTGATTTAGGTCCGGGGACCTTGCGGGCCAATCTATGCGTTGAATATCTTCACTCTCCAACAGCTCTGCGACAGCCACTGTACGATGAGGTGTAGCGTTGTCGTCCATGAAGAGAAACTCGGGACCCACAGCACCTCTAAACAGACGCACGTGAGGCAGGAGAACCTCGGTACAATAGCGGACACCAGTGACTGAACCTCCTTGGAAGATGTGGAGGTCAGTACGGCTACCAAGCATGATACCGCCCCAAACGAGAACTCCGCCACCTCCAAACCGGTCCCTTTCGATGATGTTGGAGGTGTGATTGCGTGTTCCCTGCTCTCTCCAGATGTGTATACGTCCAGAATCGCTCGTCAGACTAAATGGGCTCTCATCCGTAAAGAGAACTCGACCCCATTGCTGATGTGCCCAGTTCTTGTGTTCCTGGCACTACAGAAACCGCCGTCTCTGATGAGCAGGCGTTAATGGCACACACCGTACTGGTCATCGTGCAAATAGACCACCTTTGTGCAGCCTCCTGGCCATGGTAAACCGCAATAACAGATGTCCAGTTGTCTGTTGCACGTGCCTTGCGATTTCTCCCGCTGTATGCCGTCTGTCTCTTCTCGCCTGTAGGACAACATACCGGTCGTCCACTGTTTGCTCGTGGACGACCACGGCTAAACTCTCGGACAGCTGTTCCTGTCGTTTGAAATGCTCTCCAAGCTCGTGAAACAATGCTGTGAGCGATCCCGAACTCCTCGGCCACACTAATCACACTTCGACCTTCTTCCAACTTCCCAATGACGCGACCTCGGGTAAAGTCATCCAGATGTCGTCTACTGGATTGCCTGTTGGCCATATCACACGGTGGCAGCAACTCGACGTCGTTCAAACCGATGTACACCGTGCAATAGCTTTCACCGAATTGCTGAACGTACACCGCCCGTGTGTTATATACACTTTCGACACTCCCCTACGCTATGCTGCATATATGCGCATGCCCATACCGTACCGGACCCTAGTCTATCTCCGAGTGGTCTTTCGGTCCGTTCTGCCTGCTCGTTCCGCTGTTATGCTAATTTCTCCTCTTCGTTCTTAACTTTTGCACACCAGTGAAGTTGTGGTTAGATTTCAGTCGCCGATAATTTTCTTTGTTTGGGTATTACGCGTATTACCAATCACTGCGCTTATTTATTATTATTATTATTTTGACTTTCAGTGGCTCCATTTGTTTTGTCCGAATGGCTGCATGTCCACATAATACTTGTGACGAGGAAACTTTACTGCCAAAAAAAAAAAAAAAGTTTAAAAAAAAATTACAGAATTGTGAAACAATATCTGGTTTTCTTGTTTGCTCCTAGCTCTTGCATATATGATCAAGATCAACTGGTCTACCCCCTGCTTTTTATCTGAGAAAGTAGGACTTCATAATAGGATTTTAACATGGGACAATCGTTCCATTTAATAAACAAATTTAGAAAAGTATTCTCATCTGGAGCAAAAAATTTTGCTCTAGAGAATATATTATATATTTTCATAACTAGTTTGCTTTCAGAGCTACGTTTTTTGCTAAAAATGTTATTTAAAGAGTTAGCCCTGTGTGAAGTCATTTATAGCTCTAATTAACTACAGAAATTTAATCTTTTTTTTTTTTGTCGAGGTACTGTATACATTAGTGGCTGCATTGCTTAGTCGGATTTAAAAAACGTAAATATACATGACGATGACAGTTTTAGTACAAATTTTGAAGATGACAATCCGAGTTTTGGCGTAAATGTGACAAGGATGGTAAGTCAGATAATATCCGAAAACTTGAACATTTTCATTGTCCTGCAGCGGGACTCGAACCCGCTCCAGGACAATCTTTCATGACATTTTTAGTGTTTAAACCAAAGAAATTAATTTAAAACGTAGTAAAATCTTACTGTTACTGAGACAATGAAGTCCATGTGGATGCAATTTTTTTATTATAATATATTCCCTCATTTCTTAAGCTGTTTTAATTAATTTCTCTAAATATTCATCTATAAGATAAAATAATTAGACTAAATATAAGGGGAGAAAAAAACTTCACGGATGGGGGGGGCTAAGCACCCCCGATAAGATGTCGGAATACCTCACTGTGCCAGCGACGTCTCCTTCACTGCTGACGCTATAGCAGACGAGTGAACTGAAATATCTTGCCGACTCTGACCGCTACGGAAGCGTACTAGTTTGCTGTTCGCAGTTATTCTTGTATCACCGGCATCCCGCTACCCCTTTATTTTTCTGTGGATTTGAGTTAAAACTTTAATTTTCTTAATCCTTTTTGGCCTTCCTAACGTCGCGAGTCTTTAAAAGCATAGCTTTAACAGCATGAATGGCGTGACTTGTAAATTTATTCCGAATTTGTAGAGTTGACATGCCCATGCATGTATACCAGAATAAATTACAAGCTGACATTGCCCCGAACAAATAAAGATTAAAAAAAATAATAATAATAAAAATAAAAGCATGATTTAAGTTCTTATTTTATTTAGTGATACTTTCACTTCAAAACTTTCTTGGTGTTACATTCTTCTGTAAGATTTTTTCCAGTTCGCGAACTTTCCGCCTGGTGGGCTCCTGTGAAAGGCAGAGGCGCTGAACGTTTATTGCTAGATGCTGTCAGTGTGTGACCATGAGTCTTGTTTATTGACAGAGCAGATTAATTAGAAGCTGAAGGCGTTTAAACTGAAAGGGTGTGTCTCCAGGAATAAGAGGAATGTGTGGAATGAAGCATGACGTAGAAAAGTGTCGTGTGACTTCCACGCCGACGGATAATGCTATTCCCTTTAGTCCCGCTAGTATACATGCATGCAATAGTGCCGTGTCTTATCTTTTCCACACTATCACTGCGGTTCGAATATAGATCATAAGCAGGGGCGCCCACTTTACCAAGCTATGGGAAGGGGGGGGGGGTCATGCGTGGGAGGAGCACGTATCTTCCATTGTCAGGAGGAAAATAAAATAAAAAAAAAAAAGAGCAGAAAGATAAACTACGAGATTCGACGCATATTTTAAAATGCAATTGTTGTAATTGCTCATCAGCTAATGAACAAGGAGGGAAGTAGAAATATTCGTTTGCTAAATTTTAATATTTAAAAAAATAAAATTAAGCCTGTGATTTTATAAAAATATGAGAAATTCGCGCGGTTACTCAAACAAAGAACGTGAGATCCCAAAAAATAAATAAAAGCGCTAGCTAGAGATTATATACATATTTCTGTATTTTATTTATTTATTAGCCTATAGCCCGTCCTTAGACGCAGTGGTGTAGCCATGTTTCAAAATCTGGGGGGGGGGGGCGATCACACATACACAGTGATCGGACCCCCAGATTATATGTATATACAGGGTGTTCAATAAATGACCGAACACTTAGTTTGTACAAAAAGTTTCATAGACAAAAGATATATATGTCTATGAAACTTTTTCTACAAACTCTGGCGCATTCGTGCTTCAAAGTTCTCTATGACTCGGCCTAGAGTATCTCGAGTTACAGTGGAAAAAGCCTCAGTGATAGCGTCTTTGAGTTCAGTCCCAGTGTTAGGGCGCGAGGGCGTGATTTGTTGACCAAATCTTTGATGTATCCCGAAAGAAAGAAGTCGAAAGGATTTGCTTCGGGAGAATCAGGAGGCCATTCGATAGCTCCAGTGTAATGATTGGGGTAGTTGAGAGTGAGCACGTTATGTCCAAAGTGGCTGCTTATGGTCCTAAAAACATCCATAGTGCGATGCGGAGGTGCACCATCGTGCATGAACCAGAAACCATCGACCATTCCCAGACGGCGAATTTCTGGGAGAAACTTGTTTTCCAGCATAGCTTTGTAGGAAGCGCTTTTCACAGTGGAGTCGAAAAAAACAGGACCAACCAGCCTGTTCCTGCAGAGAGCTGCCCAAACTGTAACTTTAGCTGGATGAAGAGGGCGTGTTTCAATGAAAACTGGCTTATCTGATCCCCATATCAATATCCTGTATCGGGTAATTCCGTTTGTTAACATATCCGGATAGTTAATTGATTCAGTGTCGAACCAACACTGAATCAATTACCTATAAGCACTTAGTCGACGAAAAACTTATAGTGCGGCCCGCTTGTGCGTATTTCAAAAGTTATTCCCAGACTAAGTGTTCGGTCATTTATTCAACACCCGGTATATATATATATATACACTGCCGGACAATTGCTAAGGACGGATGACAATAGCAACGATAGCAACCATAAAATGGAAGGCAGGAAAATGCGGAAATTAACATAAGTGCATGATACAGTAAGACATGTTGTGCGTATGCAAATTTTGGAATTGCCGAACTTGTTCGTGACGTCATAGCGCTGATAAGAGATATAAAGAGTTTGACGCGTATTGACCGTTGTTGTTCAAACGCAAAGTTGAAAGGGAAAGAATCAATTGACGAACTTGCAATTTTCAGTATGTCTTCCCAACATCACCTAGATGATTTTACGCGTGGCCGTATTATTGGCAAGATTGAAGAAGGGCGAAAAATAACAGATGTTGCCAGCTAGTTCGACGTCAGCCACAGTGCTGTTTCAAGGCTTTGGAAATCATTTCAAACAAATGGAGAGTGTAGCAAACGTCACGGGGGAGGTCGTGTTCGCAGTACGACACCTGCAGAAGATCGGTACATAGTGCTATCAACAAAAAGACACCGGCGCAGCACAGCTAGTGAGGTAGCGAATCAGTTTATGGCTGCTACTGGCAAGCGGATCTCCCGAAAAACTGTCGCCAGACGTTTGCATGAAGGAGGACTATACGCCCGCCGTCCTGTTGTGTGCATCCCATTGTCCAGACGTCACCGTACCGCCCGTTTGCAATGGTGCCATCAACATCGCAATTAGACTGATAACGACTGGTCTGCTGTCCTCTTCTCAGATGAGAGTAGATACAGTCTATCGTCTGATTGTCGACGACAACTGATCTGGCGTGATAGTGGTACTGCATATTGTCCAGCAAACATACAGGAAAGGGACTGATATCCGACATGTAGTGTCATAGTATGGGCTGGCATCATGATCAATGGCCGTACGTCCCTCTATGTGCTTCCAACTGGGACTATGACTGGCCAACGATACATTAATGATGTTCTGCTACCTCATGTTCGCATGTTCCGTGGTGTTGTCGGTGATAGATTCATTTTCATGGACGACAACGCAACATGTCATCGAACAGTCGCTGTCCAGGAGTATCTTGAGAGCGAGGATATTCAACGCCTCGTATGGCCAGCACGTTCTCCAGATCTGAATCCCATTGAAAATGTGTGGGATGCTTTGGGGAGGAGTCTTGCTGGTCACCAATGCCCTCCAATAAACAAGGACACCCTCATCCGTGCACTGACAGAGGAATGGGATAAATTACCCCAACAGCTGCTTGATAATGTTGTGCAAAGCATGACACGACGTGTGGAATCTTGCATCGCCCTCCATGGTGGCCATATCCCGTATTGACATCTTACGCCGGAACGCCTGCGGACGGTAATTGCATTTTTCACGTTTACGTATTCTGCACAAAATGGCCTGTTTGTCCCTTGAACACGTTCCAAAGCCTTCTGGATTTCAGAGCACAATAAATTGTCTTTCTTGTAATGTCCTGGCATTCTGACATTATTTTATTTCACTTGGCATCCAACCACACTTACTTTTTTATGCGCTATATAGCCGTTTATGATCCGTCCTTAGCAATTGTCCAGCAGTGTAAAATGCGCATGTGGCCTTCACTGATTACCACTTCCCAAGAAATCATGAAACGTGGCGATAATGCTGTTCTATAGAATTTACTCAAATGTATATGGATGGCTCCCGCAGACTCGAACATCACACAGAGATACATACTCAGACACGGTGCTAGTTGCCAGACGCGTTTCGTCCTCATCTTCGAGGGCATCCTCAGTGGCTCTAGGTCGCAATACATCTGCACAAACCCCAAAGCTGGTCAACGCATTCCCCGAATATATATCCCCCGCCGTCAAATCAAGAACTCTATTACGCATGTCGTGTACTTCTGTTCCATGTAATTGGGCAGATGCAAATCGCTTATTCCTCTTCTTTATTTTAAATTATGCGTAGCTTGTTGTTGTTTTTCCGACCTGATAGGAACTTCCATGCCGAAGATAACTCTACAGATTGTAGACAACTGTTGTATGGAGGCAAGCATTGTCGTGGTCCGAAAGAGCAGTTTTTGTTAACAATCCTCTTCCATTGTAACGAATTGCAAGTTTCATTGTATCTTTAACCCTTTAACGACTAGGACCCTAAAATCGTATGTCACCGAGGGTTAATGATATGACACCTGAAGAAACAAACTCCTGGTTCACTTCTTTGTTTAGTGACAATAGTGGTGACTGAGAACGACTTCTGCTGATCCCTCAGAGGCCGTCCAAATTCAAAGCACATGTGGGAGTAGGAAATCCTAATCTCTCTTGACGGGCGATTTGGGCCTGGTGGTTGCGTGGTTTTTTAAGGGGCGGTATGGTCGTTAAAAAGTTAAGCATTGGAGAATATGTTGTACCGTTAACAGTTTGTCCGTGTTCCTCATGATGTTACAAAATTGATTATCCCAAAACAAGGTTAGCAAGATTTTTTTTTCTTTGAGTAGGGGGAACAGTTTTGAACTTCTATTTGCTGGGGATAAAGGGTGCTTGCACCTTATGCTTTGTCTCTGAAAGTGTTACAGCCAGGTCTCGTCTCCGTTGACAGTCCTTACCAGTAAACCCGGATCTTCTTTATAACGCTGCAGAAACTAGATGAAAACCTCCGTACGGGGTTGTTTGTGTTGTTCGTTCAGCAGTTTCGGGTCCCACTTGGCACGCGCTTTCCGGTGTCCAAAGTTGTCACGAACCATTGCATACGCAGAACCACAAATTACACTATATGATCCAAAAGTATCCAGGATGGCTCTGGTGTAGGCGATGGCTTCCGATCATTCGAGCGAGATGGGTCTGGGTTCGAATCCTGGTGAGGCATGGATGTTGTTTTTGTCTTTCGGCACGGGCTTTCTCCCTTCCCTGGAACCAGTGACCGTAAATTAGGAACGGGCGACGGCTTTATTATAGCCCATTGAGTTGCACACGGTGATTGTTAAACCTCCAATCCCCCTCCTCCCCAAAGTATCCAGGCACCCGTTTTGAGCAGTAGATTTGGTCTTAATAGACATGGCAAACGTAAAACATGGTGGCATGGCAAACGTAAAACATGGTGGCATGGCAAACGTAAAACATGGTGGCATGGCAAACGTAAAACATGAACACTTGAATGGGCCGTACGACAGAGCTAAGTGAGTTTTAACGTGGCGCTGTCATAGGATATTTCTGCCCTGCTGCAGTTGCAGAAATTTCTTATGACAGTTGCGGAGGCACTTGCCACAGGGAAATTCTGCCCTGCTGCAGTTGCAGAAATTTCCTAGGACAGTTGCCCCGCGGAAATTCTGCCCTGCTGCAGTTGCAGAAATTTTCTATGACAGTTGCCCCGGGGAAATTCTGTCCTGCTGCAGTTGCGGAAATTTCCTAGGACAGTCACCCCGGGGAAATTCTGCGCTGCTGCAGTTGCTGACATTTACTGAGACAGTTACCCCGGGGAAATTCTGCCCTGCTGCAATTGCCCCGGCCAATTCTAAGGGAAATTATTGTGGAGATGGAAACGCCTAGAAGCAACAACCACGCAGTCGCGACCTGGAACGCCACGTAAAATGATAGATCGGGACCGACGAGTACCAAAAGCGGGAGGGGCGACCAAATCGCCTGTCCTCGGTTGCAACACTCACCACCGAGCTCCGAAATGCTTCTGGAAGTAACGCCAACACCATGACGGTTCGTCAAGACCTGAAGAGAATAGGTTTGCGTGGCCGAGCATCTGCACACAAACCTAACATCAGCGAGATCAACGCCAAGCGTCGGTTGCAGTGGTGTAAAGCCCAGCATCAGTGGACTCCGGAGCAGTGGAAAAGCATTCTCTGCAGTGATAAATCACGACGCTTTAACATTTTGCAGTCCAACGGACAAGTCTGGGTGTGGAGGATGCCAGGTGAACGGTATACCTGCTTGACCGTGCTGTGCCAGCTGTGATCTTTGGTAGGGGACGCATCATGCGTTGGAGCTGTTTTTCACGGTTTTGGTTTGACTCCGTAATTTCATAGCCCATGAATCTTAACGCTGCTGCCTGTAATGATATTCTGGACAATTTTGTACTCCTAGCAATATGGCAACAGTTCGGAGAAAACCCTTTCCTTTACAAACAGAACAATCCCTCCGTCCACAAAGCGAGGTCCTTGCTGAAATGGTTTTGTCAGATGGATGTGAAATAACTTGATTGGACTGCCCAAAGCCTCAATCTCAACCCGATGAAGCACCTGTAGAATGAATTGGAATGCCAACTGCGTGCCACACCGAGCCGCCTGACATCGGTGACCAACCTGACCAATGCTCTTGTGGCAGAATGGAAAGCAATTTCCGCAGCAATGTATCCAAGTAAAGTGGAAATTCTTCCCAGCAGGCTGGAGGTTGTGATAGCAGCAAAGGGTGGACTATCTCGATATTAAGTCCTTTTCTGTTTCCGGAAGTTTGTAAATAGGCAAGTGTCCGGGTACTTTTCATCAGATAATGTACACAGTCATATCAGAATTACCCGCCCAAGCGCGTCACTGGGTGTGTACGTGACAAGGTCGACCAACATGGAGATAGATATATACGCGGCGGGCAAGGACAGACGAACCATAGTGCGTGACGTGAGAACAATGGGCAAAGGTAGTGATTTGACGGACGTTCAGAAAGGAATGATTGTTGGCTCCCGCGAAAATGGGGGGATCATCTTAGAAACAGCAGACTTCGTGGGCTGTTCGCGAGGTGCTGTAGTAAGGGTGCATCAAGAATGGACCGCTGGCACACCGAGTACCTCCCGACGTCATAATTGTTGAGCCCCAAAGGCCATCGACCCCAGAGGAAAACGTCGCCTCCGTCAACTGGTAAAGGGCAATCGACGCGTAACAGTGCAACAATTGATCACGCAAATGAACGCTGGGGGACTCAGGTGCGTGTCCTCGATAACAGTAGAGCGTACCCTGTTACGCATGGGTCTCCGGAGTAGAAGCTCCGTCAAGGAGCTTCTACTCCGGAGAAGCTCCGTCATGTTAACCCAGGTCCATCGATAACGCCTGAAGTTCGCATGGAACTACAGTCATTCGACAGTGGGGAATGAAAAAGGTTGCCTTCTCCGACGAATCTAGGTTTTTACTCCACAGGAGTGGGGGATGGTGGCGGATATGACGTCAGACACACGAGAACCAACACCCGGACATGCTTGTCGGTCAAGTACAGGCCAGAGGTGGGGACGGTGGCGGATATGACGTCAGACACACGAGAACCAACACCCGGACACGCTTGTCGGTCAAGTACAGGCCAGAGGTGGAGACGGTGGCGGATATGGCGTCAGACACACGAGAACCAACACCCGGACACGCTTGTCGGGCAAGTACAGGCCAGAGGTGGGGACGGTGGCGGATATGACGTCAGACACACGAGAACCAACACCCGGGCACGCTTGTCGGTCAAGTACAGGCCAGAGGTGGGGACGGTGGCGGATATGACGTCAGACACACGAGAACCAACACCCGGGCACGCTTGTCGGTCAAGTACAGGCCAGAGGTGGGGACGGTGGCTGATATGACGTCAGACACACGAGAACCAACACCCGGACACGCTTGTCAGTCAAGTCAGGCCGGCGGTGGCAGTGTGCATGTCATGGGGATGTTTTCTTGGTATGACCTAGGACCACTGTTACCACTGCATAGCTGCCAACATTGGAAAGAGCCTTCTCAGTAGTAAGTAACTAGTATTATTGCGCGGCGTACATAGGCGCAAGACACTGGGAACATCGTGGTGGGGGTGGGTGGGGGTGGGATTTCGAGAGAAATCTTTGCTCCGTCCGACTTCCGGTTTTGGAATTTTACCCGTATTTTCAAGCTGAAATAAAAAATACTTGTGCAGTAAAATGTTATTTAACAATAATACTGGTAACATCGCGAGAAAAAACAAATAGCGATTATGGGAAAAATCTGAACTCTGTTTTCGAAAGTTTCGTAAAGGTGGAATTCCGTCCTTCGAACATCCTCCCTCGTCACCACCAGCCCCCACCCCCAATTTCTGTTCACTTGGGCGTCAACTGCGTGAATGACCAAAATAATAATGAAAATGGCGGAATTCGACGAATTCGCGGAAGAATTTTATACCTGAAGATTACAGGGGAATTTTTGCGGCGTCTAACTTTCCGTTTTTGCAAATTGTTGCCTACAGTTTCAAGCTGAAATGCAAACATTTATACAATAAAATGATATTTAACAAGACTACTTACTGGACACAAGGCAACATCGAGAGAAAAAAAAATTACAATTACGGCAAAAATTTTTACTCCGTTGAACTACCGTTTTCAAAAGTTTTGAAATGCGAAAAACCGTCCCCCGGCGGAAAACGACCCCCTTCCCCTCCAATTTTCTTTTTCGTCGATCTTGAAAATGATCTACATGATGACAAAAAAAAAAAAAAAGAGCGGAATTCCGCGCGAATTCGCCTAAGAATCTCATGTATATCATAAAAATAATAGCAAAAAAAAAATTTTTAGGTGAAAATTCGTAGAATCCGTAGTTTCGGCAATGAGTTCCGTAGTCTGACAACTAAATCCGTAGAAACTACGGACATTCCGTAGTAGTTGGCAGGTATGCCACTGCATGGCTCCCTGAACGCCAATGGCTACCTGCCCATCCTCGCTGACCACATCTGCTCATGTTGGATGTTTACCTTGATGGTGATGGTGTCTACCAACAGGACAATGCGCCGTGCCACGTCACTGAGGGGGTGCGTGACTGGTTCCAAGAACACGACAGCGATGTCTCCGTTCTCCCTTGGCCGGCGAAATCGCCCGACTTCAATCCCATAGAACACTTGTGGGACTATTTGAATGGACAGGTTCGACGTGCCGATTCCCGACCAATCTCCGGGACATCCGTGCTCTGCTGCAGTCCGAATGGGCACGTGTGCCTCGGGAAACCTTCTAGGGCCTCATTGCGTCCATGCCACGCCGTCTCCCTGCTGTCACCCGGACCAAGGGTGGTTATTCCTATTATTAGATAGTGGCCGTATTATTCTGATACGACCGTATATGTCTAATTGCTGTATCAGCCAGAGCAGATACAGCAATTCAACCGTCTTCTTGAAAGAAAGAGTTCAAATGAGTGAAAAGATCTTGAGTTCGCGATGTTGACGTGCGCCTTGATTGAGCTTCGTCGCGCAAGTTCATTTTGCAGATTTAAACGTCTTTGCACATTCGTAAAGTTTCCTGTGGCCTATATACGTATTACCATTCAGGGTTACCATTCTTCTGTAAATTTCAGCGGGCTCTCTTTTGTCCAAAGAAACCGCATTGCAGCACGCTGTTGAACACCGCTGTTATAGGGAAGAGTTGCTTCCATGTTTACACACGCAGCCAGACAGACGTGTAGCGCTGCTTGCTAACTGCCATTATGACGTGTTAACGTTAATCGACTGCTGTCGCTTGCGGTCCAGTTTAATTCACAAATTGCCATTACCTTCCAATTTACCCATGTATTTGCTTTGCAAACAATAGACAGTGCAGACGTAGTTGAACTCACAAGGATATGCCTCAAACATACAACCCCAAAACAGGGTGGGCGCTTAGTATACAAAACTGCAGTCAATGTGGAACGTCGTCCACTCTGAAATACTAAGCACCGAGTAGTCTACTCTCAATAAGTTCATCCACCTGGTTGGAAGACAGTAATTGCCTGCAGCGAATACGAGCCGTTTTCGATAGTATGTCGAATGTCAACAATACTTCTATCTGGAGCATTCCACAGATCTTCAATGGGATTGAGATCTGGAGAAAATGCTGGCCACACCATTCGGTGTACATCCTGTTCTTTAAAGTATCTTAGTCAACGACGATAGCCCGGTGAGGACGTGCGTTATCATTCATTATGATCAAGTGAACGCCAGCTGTACCAGCATGTAGCCTCTCATAGAAATCTAGGATGCCAGCTCGGTGTCTTACGGTGATCACACGACGTTTTGTAGAAACATGAAGATCGGTACGGCCACCAAATATGACGAATCAGCCCAAACAGTCACGTTACTACCACGAAAAGTACTTCACTCCATGATGTTACAAAATCTGTACTGATTTCCAACTTCTTGCCAACTAAATACTTGCTTGCTGTCCGATTCGAGAGAGAAACATGACGCGGCCGTAAACAAGATATTACCCCTCTGTTCCCAGGTCCAGCCTACGTCATTGTGAGTATATCTGAAGCTTGTGTGCTTGTGGTTGGTACGCAACGACCGGCATGCATCAGTTCTGCGTGCATGGAGTTAACTAGCCATCTCTGTGTGTATGGTAAGAAAAGGGGTAAAGTGCCTGGCTTCTTGTGACTGAGATGAGGTCTTAACTCATATTGGATGCTGTTTGTTGCTCGCTGATTCTGTCTGGCCAGCAGTGGCGTATATTCGAAGGCTAGGCTAGCTGCAAAGCCCAGAGAATGCCCAAATTAAAGTCAATTTGATATAAACAAATAAAATCCAGTTAGCAACGGTATTAAGATATGTCGATGCTTTCGTTGAGAAAAAACACACGTGCGGATTCGCTTCTTTTGACTAAGAGAATCAGTCTGGCTAGCGAAGACCAACGGGGCTCCTAGTAGAAGGATGGTGTCATCGTGGCGCACCGAGCTGTACCAGGTCTTCGCTGTGTGATTCGAAGACGTTCGTTACGATCGCCAGCTAGCGTTTCCATGACAACATGAAGAAGCGGGCGAAGGGTGAATGGACGATTGCTTTGCGCAAGGATTCGCTCAGAAAAGAGAAGAGCCGCGGGTGGCCTAGTGGGCAACGTTCGCGACTATCACGGAAAGGACATCATGTTCGATCCACTAAATATCCGCCGTGCGTCGGATGGGCACGTTAAGCCGTCGGACCCCGGGTACTGCCCCTCTCCCCCGGTATTAAATAAGGGCGTCTCCGCCCCCTTCTACTTCGCTTCCGTGTCACTTTCCTATCGGGCGCTCTAGCCTAAATCTCCTAGCTTCCTATTTCTAAGGGTTGTTTAAGACCTGGGGTCATACACTCCCTTCCTAAAATCCTCTACATATCATCAGATCAGATCAGAAAAGAGAAGACTTAAGCTACCACTGACAGCATCAGTTAGGAGGGCATGTGCCCTCCCAACTTAAAAATTGGAAAAGAACAATGACTAGTCGTTTGCCTTTTAAATGTTATAAACTGTGGAAAAAAATAATAGCCAGCCAAGGGAACAACGCTACGTAATAGCGAACATTGGTATGATTGCTTTCCAGGAGCATTCCATGCACAAAAGCATGCAGTCATCTGATGATGGTTTTCATCGTCAATCATCTGACGATGGTTTTCATCATCAGATGATAAACCATTCTGCTGATGGTTTTCATCGTCAAATGACTGCATGAGGTGTTTTGAAAGGCACTTCTTTTTTGCCGTCCTTATTAGGGTGAAACAACCAAGTACACGTCGTAGTTTTGGATACATTAGGCATGAAAAAGCCTAAGTAATGGCAATTGAAAAGGAGCATTTTCGGAGAAACTATTTCTGAAAATGCCCCCCCCATCAGTTTACACTTATTTATGCCCCCCTTTCCTCCCCAAACAAAAAATTTGGTTACGCAACGACTGTGATTGAGGACTGTTCATCGTTCTAAATCTACACGATCTCTCTTCATCGTTCTATTTTTGGGACGTGATAAGGAAAATGGCAGTATCCGATTTACCCTGGAACATTCCACGCTGTACTACTGATAACTTTCGTTCGGAAGCACCCAGATCAGATCAAATCATATGTAGAGGATTTTAGGAAGGGAGTGTCTGATCCCAGGTCTTAAACGGAAGCACCCAGTTTATCGGGCGTTCTCATTTACGGTAATCGCTATACGACGCGTGTTTTTGGCATTTGTTTTTTTTAACAAAGCAGCATGGTGGAAATTTTGTGTTAGTAGCCTATGTACTGCTTCGTATATTGTTCATCCCTTTGTGTTTCGTGCGTAACTTTTGTGACAGTCAGTGTGTTATAACTGTTATTTCGTTACGACGGGGTCTATTAACAGCACCGTCTTAACAAAACAATAGCTTTTAAGAGTCAGTCATGCGCTTGTAGCCAGAGCAGTTCTTTCGCAACGATTTCTTCAATTTTCAACTTCTTCAGTTTTTCTTCAATTTTCAACTTCTTCAGTTTTTCTTCAATTTTCAACTTCTTCAGTTTTTCTTCAATTTTTTGAAATTCGTTTGCTTTAAACAATGTTCGGAAAAATAAGTGATTGCAGAGATCAGCTCATCATAAAAAGAGAGAGAAAAAAAAAAGGGGGGGGGGGGCAAAAATAATTTCACGATCGTCGGAAATGATGAACGAATGGTCAATTCCGGTATTTTTTATCCGAGAACAAAACTTCGATTTATAACGTTGTTCCAGTGAGCATAGGTGTGGGTAGCCAAGGGAGGGAGTGGGGTGGGGTGGGGTGGTTGTAGTCCTCAGGCCGGGACACCCTCCCCCTCCTTGAAGGGGACTGCGTACGAATTTGAAGCGATATATATGCAACAGTTTTTTTTTTTAAAGTTTCCGCCAAATTCAAGATTTTTTTCGCCAAAGTGTTATAACTAGGGCTAGGATTTGTATGTAACAAAAATTTCAAAATATGAATATAAAATATTTATTAAAAATAAGGAAATATCTAGAAAAAAACCGAAAGTCACTAAAATATGTGATATTTTATTTCTTAATAACTTTCTGCAATTTCTCATGCAATCAAAAGGAATTAAAAGATTACTTTAGAATTTTTAAATTACTTTACTCAAAAACAGGGTTTTCAACTAACTTACTGCTATTCATCATCATCATCATTGTCAACCATTATCAATCCACTGCTGGACGAAGGTCTTCCCAAGTTTCCTCCACAACGGTCTGTCTTGTGCCAGTCTCCTCCATGTCACTCCCGCATACTTTCGAATTGCATCCACCCATCTCCCATGTGGTCTTCTTCTGGGTTTTTTCCTGTCCCTTGGAATCCAATCTAAAATTTCGGCTGTCCATCGATGGTCTGTCCTTCTGGCAGTATGTCCAGCCCATTGCCATTTCAGGGATTTACCTCTGACCATGATGTCTTCCACTCTTGTCATTTTTCTGATCCACGAGTTCCTCTTCTTATCTCTCCTGGTTACACCAAGCATGCACCTCTCCATGTTACTTTGAGTTGTCTGCAGCCTTTGTACGTCTCTTTTAGTTAAGGTCCACGTCTCTGCTCCATACGTAAGCACTGGAAGAATGCATTGATCAAACACTTTTCTTTTAAGACATAATGGCATATTGCTCTTGAAAATTATACTGCTATTACAACTAGCAAAAACATAGGTTATCGAATTTTCTTTAAATTGGCTGCACGACCTCTCGTCATCACATTAGGTGATGGGCAAAAACTTAACCCCGCAATAACCGATGCTGAGAATTCCTTAGCTTTTAAAACAACACAACTGCCAGTTGAAGTTCACTGGAGAATGTTTCTTGTACTCGTATTGATTTCTGGGCCTGGATTTTTTTTTTCTACAACACTATTCATCTTGTGTTTTATAATTTCTTCAATGTGGCCAGATACCTTTCCAAGTATTTTAATCGTCTCTTCAAATTTATTAAAATTATTTATCAAAGGAGCACTTGAAGTTTCAAGTTCTGTGATGGAAAGTCAATTCCTCTAATACAGTGTATCACTATCCGGCGGAAATTGTCATTTCCCAATGGAAGCAGAATCATCCGGGTCAAATTGAGAGATTACTTCCTTGATTTTGCTAATAATATTCTAAATGTCCTGCAGATTGTAACCAAGTGCCGCAACGTGTAAGCACAGGCTGAGGTGGGAGCGGTAAGTCTGGGAACATTTCTTTCAACTTTTTGGTTCTGCTGGGAGCTTGAACTTTAAGAAAGATCTTTTTCTTGTTGCATTCAATGAATCGGTTTCTGGAAAATTGCAGCGGATTGTTTCAGCAATTCTGTGGAACCCATGTGCAAGACAAGTCAAATGAATCGTCTTGGGGCACAGCACACAAAGTGCTGTAGCGGCTTTCATCATTTAGGGTGCAGCATCAGTTACCAATAGGTACTTTATCGTATTTTACTCCCTCTGACCATTAAATTCGCAACGATTCATTGATCAATTTAACAATCGTATGGTGGTCACATGTTGCTAGTTCTTCACAAGTTATAATTAAACATGGAATCGACGGTGCTGATTCCTTCAGATGTCCAACAGTAACGTTTCCTGTGTATATCTCCCATGCGTATCTACTGTTTCGTCAACTGAGATTCCAATTTCCTCCCTGATTTTTAGTACAGTTTCGTCGTACATCATCTGCAAGTAATATTTTCTTAAAGTATATAGATTCGTCTGGAATTATTTGACTGCAGTATTTTTCTAAGAAACTTCTAAACAATGGATTGCTTACTTTTGACAACGGGATATCTGAACTCATTAGTCTAAACTGAAATTTGAACTGACCTATTTACTGGTCCCTGGAACTTTTGTAAGAAGTCTTTATTTCAACAAAGTGTTGTTGTTTTTTTCATTTTGTAATTCCCAGCTTTTAATGTGTTGCGAAACTTGGAAACACTGGTCGCAAGAAACAACCGACGCATACACACCACAGAACAAAATATTTCCATCAGTTCTCAGTTCTTCATTGGGAAACTCGTTAATAAAAGTCCTTAATTTGGATAATATAGTTGATTTATTTTGGAGCATGTCAACTTATTTAACAACCTGAACAGTAAAAACAAACTTCTAACATTGACGTGAACGAAATTATTTAGGAAGAAACTGGACACGAAACTACTCATTAAATGACAGATGACTCAATCTGCTTTTCTCATCTCTCATTTGAGATGAGAAAGTAGACGTAGGTATAGTACTGCCATCGGTCGGCTTTAACATGTTGCGAAACTTGTCATCTGTCGGCTCACAGGTTGATACAACAGAAGGTATTGGGTAGTTTTGCATAAAAAAATTCTGCCAAAAAAAGCGAGAGTCAAAAAAATTTCGTTTGCATAAAAAAAATTTCTGCTTAAAGCCGGGAGTCTACTGTAGTATAAAAATAGACAATACAACAGGACCTCAAAATGTTGGGTTGTCATATTGCATACTCATATTACGTGCAGTTTCGAAGAAGGAAAATGTTTAGAACTGGGTAATCGTGGCCTTCATATCACGAATGTCTGTATAAATCAAAGACAGTTCGTGCCAGGTGCGTATTTAGAAGGGGGAGAGACAAAGGGACTTGTTCCTTCCATGAAAGTGTTTCATTTTTTTTTTTTCGTTAAAATGTGAGTTACTTGGAAAAAATGCTTTAATAAAAATGCATCAACTTAATTAGAAAAAAATGCTTTAATTTTTCCTTCTAATTTTTGTTAACTTTTATTTTACCCTTGTGAATTTCAAAAACTTTCAGTTTTTTGTCAGCGCTCCCCCACCGAAAAAAAAAAATGAATATACGCCCCTGTTTCGTGCTATGTGTATATTTTTAGGTACGCCATGTTTATAGAAACCGTTAAGAACAGAATAGTTGATACACCAAGTATAGTAAATGAAAATAAACTGTAGTAACTATCCGTTTACTAGTTGGCGTGAAAGAATTAATCATAATTGCCAAGCTTTAGTTCTTCAACGAATGGCTCTTTCAAGTTTGTACTCTGCTTGTCAGCTTTGAAAAAGCCATCCGTTGATGAGTGAAAAGCTTGGCAAACATGTTTGTTTAATTCTTTACGCCAATAAACGGGTAGTTAGCATAGTTTATTTTCGTACCTTTAAGAAATTGTTTGAAAATATTCGGAAAGAGTAAACTTAATCTGCAGTCAGAGCTCTGCTTTTGTAGAGAAAATACTGTAATGTCAACCCAAAATAATTCGAAGAAGGGAGATGAAAAAAAGAAAAAAAAGGTTCACTGCAATTTTAAGCATGGCGACAAGTTGAAAAATGTTTCCCCAGGGGGAGATCAGCAAGCATGTGCCGGGGGATGACAAAGACGCAAGTGTCCAACAAATGCGGGAAGACACCGTGGAAAGGCGCACGCATATTCCAAGCATAGTATCTGTAAAAAGAAAAAGAGAAGGGGGGAAAAAAGTTCTGTTTATTGGTGCTCCAAACCTGTTCTTTGTCAGAATGATATATGATGATAATAGGTTATTTCGCTCTCGTGGTACAAACAGTTCCCTTTATTGAGCAAGCAGCAAACCGTTTTCTCTTGCCATCTTACTAGCTCGCGTGAATTTGTGGTGGTAAGGGTATTATTTTACATCGAACAGAATTCAGGCTTGGGGGTAAAGTTCCCTAAAGTATAGGCAGGAATGTAGGTAGGAAATCTAGTTTCATTATATACTCCTTTTCCCCCTCGTCGCATTATTTTTTATGTATAGGGGCGAGGAAGTCTGCAGGTGACTTTTTCAAGAGCACCGTTCAGTCAACAATGTTAAAGACAGTTCTCCTTTCAGCTTAAGTCAATATGTCCTTGTATCAGTCCACAAGCGCTAAGCTACTGGTTGGAAGCCCATCCAAATTTTCCTTGAAACCATCCTTTACCCCCCCCGCGAAAAGAATATTTTAGCAGTTAGAACGACGCATGGCAAGTGCAACAATCTAATATTTTAGAGTACTTGGATAAACGTATGCGAATTTTTCGAATTCAAAGAAATCTTTTCATATAAAATACATTTTTTTTGTTAAGTTTTAGTGTTTGTACTTCTGCGAAGTGAACTCTGAGCTAATGTCTGAGAGAGTAGTATAAAGAATCCATTTTCGTAATTATACAGTACAAAGGGCATCGCGAAAGTAATGCCTCGTCCACTCATAAGATTTTTATTTGTTGCAGCAAAAATGTGAAACTTGGTGGCAAAGTACTTGGACACATTGTTAATAATGCTCACCTATTCATTGTCTATCACTTTGTATACATTTCCGCCATCTTTGAACCCATTGGTAAAATCCATTTTGGAAAAATTCCTGAGGCTATCGTTTCACCCATGAATTCACAGTCAGTTTAACGTCTGTCACATTGTCGAAACGTTCCCCACGAAGGGTGTTTTTCAAAGGGGCATACAGGCAAAAAGTTTGAGAGAGCCAAATGAGGACTGTAACAGGAAAAAGTTTGAGAGAGCATCACCGTCCACCCCAGTTTGGCCATAGCCTGTGAAATCTCCATTGAGGTGTGTGGACGTGCGTTATCATGCTGTAAAACAACGCTATGAAGTGGAATGTCACGTCTTTTCCTTCTGATAGCTTCCTTTAGCTTCTTCAATGTCTGCACATAAACATTGAAGAAGCTATCAGAAGGAAAAGAAGCTATCAGAAGGAATTGAAGAAACTAAAGGAAGCTATCGGAAGGGTACTGTTTTAAATCAGTCAAAATGACACCCTGTTTGTCCCAGAAGATTGTCACCACTCACCATCACTTTCTCTGCGGAACGAGTTGTTTCATCTTTTTTTTTTTGTCCAGGTAAATCCATTCCATTGACGTACGTTTTGTTTCTGAGTCATGAAAGAACACGCAGGTTTCATCCCCCGTCACAACGTTACAGAAAAACACCTCATCCTCCCTCTGATAGCAGTCCGAAAGGTTCCGGCACATGTCCACCCGGTGCTCACATTGTTCACGGGTTACGTTTCTTGGGATCCACTTTGAACGAATTTTTATGTATCCCAGATCCCTAATTAATGTTTCCACGGCACTATGACCACAATGAACTGCATCACACAAATCCTGGATGGTGACACGACGATCAGCTGTGATGAGGTCTTTCACTCGTTACTTGTTGGCATCTGTCACTGCAGTTGTGGGTCTTCCATGCACTTCGTTGTTTGTCCGACACTGAACTTTCTCCCTCTCGAAACCTCTTCATCTTTGGACATTACTGATATTGATTGTGGCAGCTGCATACAACGACAGGAGTCTTCTCTGGATTTCTGGAGCCTCATATCCCTCTTTTTCCAAGAATTCAATTACGGCTCGCTGCTTTTCTCTGTCATTCATGATCTTTATTTTCGATTCTGAAAAAAATTTCTTCCCACATTGGTAACATATCATAGTACATGTCAGTGCAGTTTCATTAAAACCACTTCAACATTTCAAAAGTTCTTAAGTAAGAGGTATTACTTTCAGGATGCTCCTTGTAGTTTAAAAAGAAGAGAAAGAGGAAAAGAAAGAGATATGTATTGTCCGATTACAAACTAAAATTCATAAGTAGCCTTATGACAGCAAATATTAAAATCAGGCTAAGAAAAAGAAACCGACTTAGGTATTGCGAAGAAATTAATGTTGTTAAAGGCCATGAAGATTCCTATCCATGGTTCTCAGTACTGCATACACTGTAAAAAAATTTCTGAAATTCACGGACAAGTAAGTGTCAGTCATTTCTTTCGTGAATTAACGAAGCGTGTTTCTGATACTACCTTTCCGTGAAATGACAGAAAAAAGCCTAAATTTAACGGGGACTTTTCGTGCCACGGGAAAATTCTGAATTTTCAGAAACCTTTCCGTAATTCCTTTCGTATATTAACGGAAAATCTCCGTTCTCACTCTTTCCGTATACATGTACGTATGACGAGAAATTTCCTCTAATAGTAGCGATTCGTGGAAATACTTTAGGTTTGATTAACTTTCAAATTTCAATCGTCTGTCGAATTTTGAAGTTCCGTAGCGAGATCGGATATTGTGGATAGCATATCGCATAGATTTTGTTTGTTTTTTGTGGCCCAGGATATTTCTCCTTTTCCCTATTTGGTGCACCAGCTACTTATTATATATTGTGTTACTGTAAGAAACCAGGTACTTATTGTACATATGATTATACGATGTCTCTGTATCAGTCTTTGGACAACTTAAGACAAAAGCTATAATAGCTATCGAGAATAAATTTCATTTTAGTTTTTTTGTGTGTGTGTGAAATAATACTTAAAAAAGTACATTTCACCTTTTTTAAAGATAAATGAGTCATTGTCAGTTTAAAAAAATCATGTTGCAAACCAATTTGTTGCTCGAAAAACCACGATGAAAAATGCTTAATATTTGAAAAGTCCTCCTATAGGAAAATAAATAAATTACAAACCTATTGAGAAAAATAATAAGCTCCAACAGAAAATAAAATGACTAAATCACTCCCATTAATGACAAAAAACAAAATTTCTTTATCGTACTATTCGTTTTATGACATACCAGAGTCAGGTTGCCGAGCGTTTGTGGCTCATTTGGGAAAAGCACAAGTTGCCTGGCCGGCGAGCTATAACGTCGGGTGTTCGATCCTGACCTAAGTGTTGTGCAGGTTTGTTCATTTTGCGGATTTTCAATTTAATTACGGAAAAACCAGAAATGGATTTTTCTGAAATAAATGGAATTTCTGTCTACGGAAATATCTGTGGAAAATACGGAAGTTAAAATGAACACACAAACGGAAATTTCTGAAAAACACGGATACCTCCCGGTAACTTTGCTGCACGTTATTTTCAGAAATTTTCCGTGAATTCACACCACTTATTTTTTACAGTGTGTAGTTAATACACCGATGGGCCATTACAGTATGACCACCTACCTAATAAACTGTAGGACCCCCTTTAGCCCGCAAAACAGTGGCCACTCGGCGAGGCATCGATTCGATGAGGCTGCGATAGATATCTTGGGGTATCTAGTACCATAATGTCAACAGCAGGTCTTCGAGTTCCCGTACATTTCGGGGTGGAAGTGATTTAGCGCGAACCCGCTTTTCCCAAGTCGAACCACCGATGTGCGATTGGGTTCATGTCAGGTAAATGTGGAGGCCAGGGCATTAACAGAAAGTCACCAGCATGTTCCTCGAACCACTCCATTGACGCTTCTGGCAGTGTGGCATGACGCAGAATCCTGTTGGTAATGGCCATCACTAGTTGCCATGAATGGGTGAACTTGGTCCGCAACGATGTTCAGATACCTGACAGCTGTCAGGGATTGTTCTATTGGGATAATGGGGCCTAAAGTGTCCCAAGAAAACATCGCCCACAGCATAACATCGCCACCGCTGGCCTGTTTCAGCCCAACAGTGCGTCCAGGTGCCATATCCTCCGTTGGTAATCGGCGTATCCGCGCATCGCTGTCTACGTGATGCACCAGGAATCTTGATTCGTCAGACCAGGCCACTTTCTTTCAATCATCCACGGTCCAATCTCGATTATATTAGGCCCATTTCATGCGTTGTTAGGGTTAGCGATGATATGCAGTGAGCATGGGGACCCGGTTGGGATGTTGGGCAGATGCGCAGAAGGCTGCAATGAACTGTGTGCTGTGACACATTGCCCTGATCACCACTGTTGTAGCTGCGGGGGATTTGTCCCACTGTGGCCCTGCGGTCGCTGTGAATAATGCGCGACAGTCTCCGCTCTCCTCTGGCATCAGTGAGCTGCGAACGACACACGACTGGACGACGGTTCGTCGTTTGGCAATTTGTGCACTTCTTTTGATACGTACTCACCGCGGCGGCACGGGAGCAACCCACAAGTCGCGCCGTTTCCGAGATCGTAGTTCCGAGGGGCCGTGCCATCACAATTTGTCCTCTATCGAACTCCGATAAATCGGCAGCTTTTCCCATTCTGACTGCAAACACTCTACTAACCGAAAGCCGGTCCTCTGATTGCATATGTATACTGCTCTATGAACTTTACCTGCGCCACCGTTCGGTCTCCAGGCGCGCTCATTTCTTTAGGTTGGGGTGGACATAATGTAATGGCCCATTGGTGTAAATGTTACGTACAAATAGTATGCACCTGAAAACTTTTTTCTGAGGATGTATCATCAGCGTTCCCCTCCGCCTAAGTTCTAAGCTTCTAGCGTCGCCACTTCCTGTCCCGCGTAGGTGTACATGTGTACGGACAATCTAATGAAGTGTAAGTGGCATGATGTTTAAGACAAGCTACTTGGGGAGGAAATTTTCAGGTTCGTGTCCCGCTTGTTGCCAAACACACGCCGTGACTCTGAAGTCAGGTTATGCTATTGGCTTCTGGGTGAGATTCCAATTCATGCTTCTGTGTTGAATATAGTTTGAAAGTTTATTGAAACCAATTAAATTTTATATCATAACACACTAAAACAATATGGATAAGCTACGTAATACACGGCTTAAACAACTTTTAGCTTAATACACTGAAAAGTATTAACTTAGATTAGATAGCGAACAAGTTAGTAAAATCGTGCAATGCATTGATTATGATACGCTTTTCAACATACCAGAAATCATTACTCAAGTCATGAGGATAATGGCTGTAGAATAAATTTCGCTCCTATGACCTGACCTTTGACCCCATTTTGTTGATATTCAACAGAACCGGTAAAGTATACTTCCGGAACAACGTGATACAGTTTTGTCTCAATCGAAACATTTTTACGTAAATCATAACGCATAAGGGAGATGGAATGGATCCCGAACATATGTTCTGACCTTTAACCTCACTTCACCCATTTTCAATAGGGTTTGTCCCCAGGTGGTCCGCTACCGCATACTAAACTTTCATCGAAATCAAACCATATTTACGCAAGTTTTGATGCATAAGGGTAATGGAATGCATCCCGCTCCTATGTCCTGACCTCTGACCCCACTTCACCCATTTTCAATAGGATTTGTTCTCAGGTGGTCCCCTACCACATACTAAAATTTCACTGAAATCGAACCATATTTACGCAAGTTATGACGCATAAGGACAATGGGATGGATCCCGCTTCTATGTCGTGACCTTTGACCCCATTTCGCCTATTTTCAATAGGGTTTGTCCCCAGTGGTCCCCTACCACATACTAAAATTTCATCGAAATCGAACCATTTTTACGCGAGTTATCGTGCGGACGGACGGACGGACAGACGGACAAAGCTGGAGCATATACGCTTCTTCAACCTACGGTTGGAAAGCGTTAAAAAGTGTTATCGTTATGAATCAGTGCCCGGCCAAATCAAGGAGCACCAAAAATGCACAGCACCTAGTAAAATGGCAAATGAAAAACTAAAACAGAAAATTTATCGCCAGCCCGGTGACCAAGCGGACAGATGCGCTGGCTTCTTACTTTTCGTCCGAAATGGGATGTGCTCTAGTTCTGGGTGAGGCACGGGTGGTTATTTTGTCTGATGGCATTAGCTCTTTCTTTCACCAGAACCAGTAGCTGTAAATTAGGTACAGGCGACTGCATGTTGCACTTTATTGTGGTCGTTAAACTCAGAAACAACAATAACAATATAAAAAAAAACGAGGAAATTTTCTACATGTGAAAAGTATACTTCCATACTATAAAATTACTTGCCACGCTGCATTTCCTATTTTAGGAGGAACATTAGTTCAACCTTTTCGGCGCCCCTAGGGACTAGCGCACTGGGACAACTGCCCTTCCTCTCCATTCCCATCTCTACGCCTCTGCGCTTTAAGTATCCTAAGACATACACCCAGCTGTTGCTCTGGTTTTTTTTTTTTTTTTTTTTTTTTTGAGTTTTCTCCAATTTATTCGCCGAAGTGTTATAACAGTACAAAAAGGTAATCGCCATTTTTTTTTTCCAGTTCCAAAACGAATTTTTTTTTTCGTAATTACGTAGAATGCGGCCGGCAGCGAGACCCCTGCATACACGTACCAGTGATTAGTTGAGAAATTCTAAACGAAGTCCGTGTCCTTAAAAGATTTATTGCACACGTTTCCATTTTTTTTTATTGGGAGTTTAACGACCACCATTATCAACTCAATAGGCTATAAGCGGACGCCCGTCCCTAATTTAGGGTTACTGACTCCAGGAAAGGGAGTTAGTGCCGTAAGACAAACACAGCATCTATGTTTCAACGGGATTCGAACCCGGACCCATCTCGGGCGAATGATCAGAAGCCATCGCTTAGATCACTTTCATTTTTCGTATCGTATCGTATCATAGTCGGAAATACTTGTTATCCAGTTCATGTGCGATTGATGATTTAGAGACTTAATGCACGAAAGTCGGGCTTACGAAAGTTGTGAACCATCTGCAGCTCAACGTTTTATTTATTTATTTATTTCACAAATGGGTTCTTAATAGTGTTCGTGCAATGTTTACCTAAAGTGGTTAAAATCAATAAGTGTTTTTAAATTAAAAAAAAAAAAAGGCGAAAAAACCCCTCAAACCCTTCCCTATCTTATAGGGTGTTGTGCTGTCACACCCGAACGTAAATAAAAGCTTCTTACTGGCGTTCCCATAATAACCTGACTGTGTTTTAACTAGACCTTCCTAAATGATGCTTTCAACGTAATTTGTGTATGTTATTTCCTGCAAATTACAAGCAAGAGAGATAGCCCCATTTGCTGTTGATGCCTACGACTGCGCCTTTTGACATAAAAAGCTCAAAACTAGAACGTTCGATTATTTTATAAATTCACATAGATTCCTAGAAAATTCCATGGCAACGGAGATAAATATCCATAACACTGCCTTGCCGTGTGTTTTTCAGCTGCGATATGTTGCTGCAGTTCAGCAGGAGAGCATTAAAAAAAAAAGGGAAATCTCGGCAATGTGCGTTTATCTGAAAAATTTATCTCGTTCTAACGTTTAACTGATATAGATTTTCTTCAGAAAGGGAAGGCATGTCTACAGGATTACGTGCGGGAAGCAACCGTGCGCCAAGCGACCCTGCTAATCGAATAATTTTACTTATATATATATATAGAATTATGCTGTCTTACCAAGTTGGACTAAGGACAAAAGCTACAAAATTCAGAAGATGTAAGTTCTTAATAAATAATTTAACTACGATTTGTATATCATCATCATTGTCAACCATTATCAATCCACTGCTGGACGAAGGTCTCCCCAAGTTTCCTCAACAACGGTCTGTCTTGTGCCAGTCTCTTCCATGTCACTCCCGCATACTTTCGAATTTCATCCACCCATCTTCCATGTGGTCTTCTTCTGGGTCCTTTCCTGTCCCTTGGAATCCAATCTAAAATTTCGGCTGTCCATCGATGGTCTGTCCTTCTGGCAGTATTTCCAGCCCATTGCCATTTCAGGGATTTAACCCTGATCATGATGTCTTCCACTCTTGTCATTTTTCGGATCCACGAGTTCCTCTTCTTATTTCTCCTGGTTACACCAAGTATGCACCTCTCCATGCTACTTTGAGTTGTCTGCAGCCTTTGTATGTCTCTTTTAGTAAAGGTCCACGTCTCTGCACCATACGTAAGCACTAGAAGGATGCATTGATCAAACACTTTTCTTTTAAGACATAATGGCATATTGCTTTTGAAAATTATGCTGTTTCTTCCAAAAGCTCTCCAGACAAGTTTTATACGCCGATTAATTTCTTCATCAATGTGACCCTCACTTGATATCTGCTGTCCAAGATAAACGTACGTGTCTGTTATCTCCAGCTTTTCTCCATCAATCGATAAATCTTCATTTCTTGTAAAAGCATTGAACATCACTTTTGTCTTCTGAAAGTTCATTTTTAATCCAACTTCTTTACTCTTGTCAGCAAGTTCCTGGATCATACTCTGCAGCTCTGATGGGGTAACTGCAAAAATGACTATGTCATCAGCAAAACGAAGGTGGGTTAGATAATCTCCATTAATCTTTATCCCTTTGTTTTCCCAGTTCAGTGATTGAAAGACATTTTCCAATGTGGCATTAAAGAGCTTGGGAGATATGGTGTCACCTTGTCTCACTCCTTTTCCAATTTTTATGTGTGTTGTATTTTCAAACAGCCGAATCTTTGCACTTTCATTTTCATAGATGTTATTAATAATATTAATGTACGCATCTTCAATACCGCAGGATTTCAGAGCCATTGTAACTGCTGATGGTTTCACCGAATCAAAGGCTTTTTCATAATCGATAAAAGCCATGTACAATGGAAATCCATATTCCCTCGATCTTTCAATTAGTTCTCTCAGTACGTGGACATGATCTATTGTGCTGTAGCCACTCCTGAATCCAGCTTGTTCTCTCGGTTAAGCCATGTCCAGTGTTACCTTCAAACGGTGTGAAAGAACTTTAGTGAAAATTTTATAAACCACTGATAGGAGGCTGATAAGTCTGTAGTTCCTGAGATCCTCAATGTCACCTTTTTTATGTAGCAGGATCATTATAGCGTTGTTCCAATCCTCAGGAATCTTCCCTTCATTAAGGCATCGAGTGAAAATTTGGGCGAGTACTGTTTCGATTTCTCCACTTGCTTCTTGTATGATGTCTACAGTAATTACATCTTCTCCTGGAGCTTTTCCCCGCTTCATGTTCTTGATTGCATGTGCAACTTCTGCTGGGAGGACTGGAAGAATTCCGGCACCTTTCATGATGACTGGAGTACGTGTATCATCCTTTTCATATAACTTGCAGTAGAAATCTTTCACTCTTGTCAAAATTTCGCCTCTATTTCTTGTTACAGAACCATCTTCTTTTCTCAGTGCCATAATCTGTTTTCTTCCCTTACTGAGATGTCCCTTTGCTATCTTTACGCTTTGGTTGTTTTGAATTGCTTTCCTTACGAGGTCACAGTTGCATTTCCTTACGTCTTCAGTGATACTTTTTCGTACTGTCTTGCATAGCTCTATATATTCCACTTTGGAAGTCACATCTTCTTTAGTTGTCCTCATCACTCTTCTTTTTTGCATCAACATTTTGGTTTTTCCTGATAATTTGTTCACATGCAACTTGTTCTTAGACCCAGCTAATTTTGTTGCTGTTTCCATAAGAGCTTTGGTTACTTTTCTGTTAACTTCAGAAATATCCACTTCTTCCGATGTTAGGCCTTCTAAAGCAGAGAATCTGTTCTTCAGTTCTAACTTGAAGGTATTATGGTGTTTTTTAAGGTTGGTTATGTCAATACATTTTGTTTGTCTTATGAGCTTGCCACGTTCGAGTTTAGTGTTGAGGTGCATCTTACATCTCACCAATCTATGGTCACTACCTGTGTTGAACTTGTTTAGCACACTACAGTCTTCTATGACGAATTTTTTGTTACACATAATAAAATCAATTTTACTTGTCGTCCCATTTGGATGTCTCCATGTCCATTTCCTGTGTGGCATTTTCTTGAAAAAGGAGTTCAAGATGAAAAACCCTTCTGCCTCTGCAAACTCTACGAGAGTATTTCCACGCTGGTTTCTGTTGCCGTGACCGAATTTACCTACTGAAGTTTCATTCTGTTGCCGTTGCCCTGTTTTTGCATTGAAATCTCCCATAATTATCTTTAAGTGCTGCTTACCTTTATTATTTAGATGACGAATTTCTTCATAAAATTCTTCAATTTCTTCTTCAGGATGACTTGTGGTGGGTGCATAAGCTTGAATAATCTGAGCCTGGTATCTTCTCGAGAGTTGGATAACGAGTCGTGCAGCTCTGTCAGAGGAACTTTCAACTTCTACAACTTTATCCTTCAGTTTCTTGTTTATTATAAATCCAACACCACTAGTTCTGCCAGTATCTGTCCCACGATAGTAGAAGAGATGTCCACTTTTCAGTTCAATGATATCTTCTCCTTTTCTCCTTACTTCACTTAGCCCGACGATGTACCACCTGATCCTTTGTAGTTCCTCTTCCAATTCAAGAAACCTTGAATCAGAAGATAGGGAGCTTCCAATACAAGCCAAGGTCAGCATCAGATGGCAGCCTAGTCCGGTCCTCCGGGGATTCTTAGCACCCTCTGCCTTCATGTCGCACTGGCCGCTGCCTTGGCCAGGTTCATTCCAGCTGCCGGAGACTGAGGGCCAAGATTTAAGTTGTGGAGTCATTTAGGAGGGGTTTGGCCATAACTCACCACGGTGGCCAAGCGGGTTGGGGAGTGTGGGATAGCATTTCCTCTAATCCCGATGGGTTATACCGCTATTGGCGGTCGTCAGAGCCCCTTTAGTGGGAACAGGATGTACCACGAGAAGGCGGGGAGAAGCTGTGATGTTACGCATCACCTGACCTTATATATATATATATAATGGGGATGTAAGGTCAGGTGATGCGTAACATCACAGTCTCTCCTTGACAAATGTCAACCCCGCCTTCTCGTGGTACATCCTGTTCCCACTAAAGGGGCTCTGACGACCGCCAATAGCGGTATAACTATACCATCGGGATTAGAGGAAATGCTATCCCACACTCACCAACCTGCTTGGCCAGCGTGGTGAGTTATGGCCAAACCCTCCAAAATGACTCCACAACTTAAATCCTGGCCCTCAGTCTCCGGCAGCTGCAATGTACCTGGCCAAGGCAGCGGCCAGTGCGACATGAAGGCAGAGGGTGCTAAGAATCCCCGGAGAACCGGACTAGGCTGCCATCTGATGCTGACCTTGGCTACGTATAACGGACGCTCCCTATCTTCTGATTCAAGGCTTCTTGAATTGGAAGAGGAACTACAAAGGATCAAGTGGGACATCGTCGGGCTAAGTGAGGTAAGGAGAAAAGGAGAAGATATCATTGAACTGAAAAAGTGGACATCTCTTCTACTATCGTGGGACAGATACTGGCAGAACTAGTGGTGTTGGATTTATAATAAACAAGAAACTGAAGGATAAAGTTGTAGAAGTTGAAAGTTCCTCTGACAGAGCTGCACGACTCATTATCCAACTCTCGAGAAGATACCAGGCTCAGATTATTCAAACTTATGCAACCAACACAAGTCATGCTGAAGAAGAAATTGAAGAATTTTATGAGGAAATTCGTGATCTAAATAATAAAGGTAAGCAGCACTTGAAGATAATTATGGGAGATTTCAATGCAAAAATAGGGCAACGGCAACAGAATGAAACTTCAGTAGGTAAATTCCGTCACGGCAACAGAAACCAGCGTGGAAATACTCTCGTAGAGTTTGCAGAGGCAGAAGGGTTTTTCATCATGAACTCCTTTTTCAAGAAAAAGCCTCACAGGAAATGGACATGGAGACATCCAAATGGGACGACAAGTGAAATTGATTTTATTATGTGTAACAAAAAATTCGTCATAGAAGACTGCAGTGTGCTAAACAAGTTCAACACAGGCAGTGACCATAGATTGGTGAGATGTAAGATGCACCTCAACACTAAACTCGAACGTAGCAAGCTCATAAGACAAACAAAATGTATTGACATAACCAACCTTAAAAAACACCATAATACTTTCAAGTTGGAACTGAAGAACAGAACAGAAAAGTAACCAAATCTCTTATGGAAACAGCAACAAAATTAGCTGGGTCTAAGAACAAATTGCATGTGAACAAATTAACAGGAAAAACCAAAATTTTGATGCAAAAAGAAGAGTGATGAGGACAACTAAAGAAGATGTGACTTCCAAAGTGGAATATATAGAGCTATGCAAGACAGTACGAAAAAGTATCACTGAAGACGTAAGGAAATTCAACTGTGAACTAGTAAGGAAAGCAATTGAGAACAACCAAAGCCTAAAGATAGCAAAGGGACATCTCAGTAAGGGAAAAAAACAGATTATGGCACTGAGAAAAGAAGATGGTTCTGTAACAAGAAATAGAGGCGAAATTTTGACAAGATTGAAAGATTTCTACTCCAAATTATATGAAAGGGATGATACATGTACTCCAGGCATCATGAAAGATACCAGAGTTCTTCCAGTCCTTCCAGCAGAAGTTGCACATGCAATCAAGAACATGAAGCGGGGGAAAGCTCCAGGAGAAGAGGGAATTACTGTAGACATCATACAAGAAGCAAGTGGAGAAATCGAAACAGTACTCGCCCAAATATTCACTCGATGCCTTAATGAAGGGAAAATTCCTGAGGATTGGAACAACGCTAGAATGATCTTGCTACATAAAAAAGGTGACATTGAGGATCTCAGGAACTACAGACCTATCAGCCTCCTATCAGTGGTTTATAAAATCTTCACTAAAGTTCTTTCACACCGCTTGAAATTACCACTGGACATGGCTCAACCGAGAGAACAAGCTGGATTCAGGAGTGGCTACAGCACAATAGATCATATCCACGTACTGAGAGAACTAATTGAAAGATCGAGAGAATATGAACTTCCGTTGTGCATTGCTTTTATCGATTATGAAAAACCCTTTGATTCGGTGAAACAATCAGCAGTTGCAATGGCTCTGAAATCCTGCGGTATTAAAGATGCATACATTAATATTATTAATAACATCTATGAAAATGCAAGTGCAAAGATTCTGCTATTTGAAAATACAACACACATAAAAATTGGAAAAGGTGTGAGACAAGGTGACACCATATCTCCGAAGCTCTTTAATGCCATATTGGAAAATGTCTTTCAGTCACTGAACTGGGAAAACAAAGGGATAAAGATTAATGGAGATTATCTAACCCACCTTCGTTTTGCTGATGACGTAGTCATTTTTGCAACTACCCCATCAGAGCTACAGAGTATGATGCAGGAACTTGCTGACAAGAGTAAAGAAGTGGGATTAAAAATGAACTTTCAGAAGACAAAAGTGATGTTCAATGCTTTTACAAGAAATGAAGATTTATCGATTGATGGAGAAAAGCTGGAGATAACAGACACGTACGTTTATCTTGGACAGCAGATATCAAGTGAGGATCACATTGGTGAAGAAATTAATCGGCGTACAAAACTTGCCTGGAGAGCTTTTGGAAGAAACAGCATAATTTTCAAGAGCAATATGCCATTATGTCTTAAAAGAAAAGTGTTTGATCAATGCATCCTTCCAGTGCTTACGTATGGTGCAGAGACGTGGACCTTAGCTAAAAGAGACATACAAAGGCTGCAGACAACTCAAAGCAGCATGGAGAGGTGCATGCTTGTGTAACCAGGAGAGATAAGAAGAGGAACACGTGGATCCGAAAAATGAGAGTGGAAGACATCATGATCAGAGTTAAATCCCTGAAATGGCAATGGGCTGGACATACTGCCAGAAGAACAGACCATCGATGGACAGCCGAAATTTTAGATTGAATTCCAAGGGACAGGAAAAGACCCAGAAGAAGACCACATGGAAGATGGGTGGATGAAATTCGAAAGTATGCGGGAGTGACATGGAGGAGACTGGCACAAGACAGACCGTTGTGGAGGAAACTTGGGGAGACCTTCGTCTAGCAGTGGATTGATAATGGTTGACAATGATGATGATGATATATAATGATATAAAAAACTTGTGTTTAATATAAAAAACTTGATGTTAATAATTAATTAATTAGATGTAAGTAATTTGACTACGATTTGTGTATATATATATAAGTAAAATTATTCGATCAGCAGGGTCGCTTCGTCCACGGTAAAATAAAACAGGGTCGCTTCGTCCACGGTAAAATAAAACAGGGTCGCTTCGTCCACGCTTAAATATAACAGGGTCGCTTCGCGCACGATTTCCAGAGGGTCGCTTGGCGCACGACACCGGCTAGAGTTGGGCAACGTGATAATACACGCATTTCTTTCTTGTTTTTCACGAGAAAAAAAAAAGAAACTAAGAAAATCTAATTTTGATTACCATTATGGGATGAGAAACTCAACTCGTTTACATATGAGAGGTGATCAAAAAGCAAAGTGAATTGAGCCGCCCTTACTGCAGAAGCAAAGGAGAGGTGTCTGACGTAAGCGGTCATTAAATGTCAATCCTCGCACTTGTCACCTGACCAGAAATCGGCTTTGCAGCAAATGCCAGTAGTCCTCCAGACAGCTAAGAGTGTAGACACGTTTTTCTCGTTTGTTCAACACTATCGGGATGTCGAAGTACGAGCAGCGCGTAAACAGGAAATTCTGTTTCCACCTTCGATATTCGGTGAGAGAAAAGCATGAAAAACTGACAACTGTTTATGGTAAAAGTGCTGTGACCCGAAAGAGAGTGTTAAATGGTTTTCCAGGTTTAGAGATGGCGCTTCTTCCATCCAAGATAAATCTCTTCGTGGAAGACCATCAACGGTGGTAACTGACGAACAACGTCATGGAAATTCGCGTTGTGATCAGGGAAAACCGACACCTTACCATCAGAGAAACTCTAGCAGAGACTGGGCTGCCGTTTGGTTCTGTTGACACTGAGAAAAAAAAAGTTTCTTTGAAACAACAAATAAGTTGTGTTGCTTTAGCCAAACTCCATCAGAATTGTTTTGTTGGCAACACAAAATTTTTTCGTTGGCTATATTTTGTTAATTCAACTATATGGAGGTGGCATCGACCTTACGCCAAAGATCACGTGATTACTAGCTACTCCAAAAGGGGACTACAACTGACCAGTAGAGTCTCGTTTTGCGCTTAAGATTTCGTTTTGAATTATGGCTGACTGTGAATTTTCATTTGCGATCGGTTCCTGATCGCAAATAAAAATTTGTACATGAGGTAATGATAACAGTTGTAATTTACGTAATTTATGTATAGAGCTTGATTTCATGTATAGGCAGGTTGTTTCAAAATTCGTGCGGCGACAAAAGATTGCATGGTAATAGTACCCTGGGACATATAAAACATTAAGAAAAATATTACGATTTGTTTTTGTCTAAGCAAAAATGTCAATAATTTGTTCCATCAAAAAGCCAAGGAAAACGTTTAAAAAGAAATCGGATTTAGAAACATGTTACTGTTACAGTGGACACCCCCCCCCCCCCCCATCCTAAAACCTGAAGAAAACTCTAAAATTTGTCCGCCATGTCGCGTATGGTATGAGGTAGCTAGGAATCACAGTTCGGCAGGCTCACATGTTCTTTTACAGTTCAGTTTTTTTTATTTATTTCTCATTTACGTTGTTTTTTCTTTCGGATGTTCTCTAAATTAATTAACAAAATTGCGGGATAATTGGGAAGTCGCTCCAATGCTCTTGAAGGCAAGAAACGCAATATTTTTGCCATTTTGAATTATTTCTACCTGTGGGAAAAGGTAGCACTCAATGGTTGCTCTGGAAATTGATAAGAGCAAAGCGATAGGCCCAGAAGAGGACTTCTAGATTTCTTGAGGAGGGGCCGATGTTACGACCCACCCCCGCCATTAATTTAGTAATTAATGGGCGTGGTTGATGTGTGAAATTAATTAAGTATTAATTGTTCGAGGCTTGATTGGAGTTTAAAAGTGTAAACAGCAGATAAAGTTTTATCTGGGGGTTTGGAAAAGAAAAGAGGCGAAGAATTCTCTCTCTGGCTGGGTGGTCTCAGAATAGCTCTGTTAGGTCATAAATATCAGGGCGCAGCTGACGGGAAACTAAGCAACACGGAATGGTACCTTTCGAAGAGGGGTCCACTTGAGTAAATGAATGAAGATGGGGACAAAAGGTTTAGCGAATAATCGTAAATTAGTCGATTGTTTGGGGCATTTTCGAGAACAATTGCTCTCTGTGTGGTCCGTGCAGAAAAATAAGAGTTCGCACTTGGCATGAACATAAGGAAGAAAGTTCAGTTGTCTGTGCGCTCTCCGATGGGAAAGGCTGGATGCCTTGGATCTGCAAAAAATGAATTGGGAAAAATGAAGCAGCAAACCTCCCCGCATTTGGTAAGAAATGGAGACAACTCGAGGCAGCTGGAGATGCCAGTTTGCCATAAAGACAGCAGAATGCCTAAATCCGCGGGATAAAGCAGAAATTTCTAGGCTGGAGCATAATGGAACTCAGCGACTGTTTGGCCTAATGAAAGCCAAGTTACAGGGGAATTAAGAAGTCTGCGAGTGGACAGTGGTCATTCCAATGAGAAGCGAAGCCAAGCAAAGTCGGGTTCGGATGCCAACCACTGCAGTGTGGAATCGTCACCCCCATTCATCCCCTACTGTGGAGGAAGTGAAGAGATGCGCTTGTCTTACGGGGTGAAGCGAGGCCCCATGTGTGCGTGTGTGTGGTCGCGTAAGCAGCGAAGCCACTACGTGTAAGTGCGACGGGATAAAAACATGTCGAAAGAAAAATATGAGCGTAAGAGCGGTGGCTTCGATACCTAACAAATATACTGGTGAAATGTTGAGTTGCCGATATACACTTAAGGTAAAAGCACGTCTGATTTCGCTCGGCCGAGAAAATTAATCTTGGAAACCGCAACATCAGATGTGAGAGGGCCTATTTTGCTTAACGGCCACCTTCAAATCGTCACGAGAATAGATCAGTGTGCACTCTAATCATTGCAACAAAGTGCGGCGTGATATTACCATTTTTAATTGTGTGCTTCATTTACATCAAGCGTCAAAGTGAAGTGTTGAATCATCGGTGCTGCCACATGGTGCAAGTGTCTGTGTGCGTGTTTTTTTTTTTTGTCGAGTGATATTATGTGATGCACAACGGATTTGCACAGCAAAGTCACGAAACTGTAAGTAGATGAATATTTCCTTTTTCTTTCTTCGCACATCTGCGAACTTGTGCCATCCCGACACCCAAAGCTGCAGGGACATAGATGCAGTAATGCTGAGTGACTGAACTTCAGAGGAAATACCTGCACATACAGATTTATTTCTTACAGGGCCCATTTCCTGATTATTTTTTTTTACATGAATAAGGGAGAGGGTGTGGCCACAAATTCCGCTGGGCGGGACAGTTTCTTTTAACTTTGGTTCAGGGCCAAAGCGAGCGGAGAAGGGTTCTGCATGTGCATGCTTATTAGATTTAGTTAATTAACTTTGGCAGTATTTCGCACCTATAATCTTATACCGCAAATTAACGTGCTTGTGTATTTTGTGTCGCGAGTATTTTTAATGTGATCGTTTGCATATAATTTTTTTTTTTCATTCTCTAAGCAATTGTATATGAATATCACCTGCAGCTCTATTTAGTGTGTAAACGAGTAGTATCTCTTGTTCAGATAGTCCGGTGGAGACTCAGTCGGCTGCGTTATCCGACAGTAAAGTGTGACACCGTATGCTGCCCACATATGAGGGGCAATTGTCTATGCGCCTAGAGAGCGCCGGATCTGTTTAAATCTCGCAGAACGTTATTAAATGTTGTGTCGTGTATTTGAGAATCATGTGTTATTTGCGAAAGTGAGTGTTGTACTGGCTGGTTGGGGATTGAATGTACCGGAGTAAGATCCGGACCACTACACTCAGTCACGAATTGGTGATTGCGGGTGAACCTCATCACAACTCTGATCCCAAAGTATCATTTTTTTTTTTTAGATTATTTTATTTTTTATTTGTTGTTGTTATTTTGTTCACAAGGTGGATTCACCCAAGCCTTATGCTTCGGGTCATTCTTCAACTTTTCATTTTTTATGTTCTGGTGTGAATCTTTGAGTGCAGCAGTGCACCTGAGATTCTCACCTGGTGCCGTGGCCAACTAAATTGTACTTCAGGTCTCAAGCACCGTTACCGGCAGACTCGGCAGGAACACTGCTAGTGCCGTGTAACATTACACACGCACCAAAATAGTCTCAATACATCGTTATGTCAAGTATAAATCATCCGTGAACATTCCAGAAGGTAATAAACCGACCTTCAAATGCTGAATTCTCAGATAAGAAATTACTTGAAAGAACAAGTATAGCTGAGTGGTTAGCACGCCTAATTCCTAAACCGAAGGTCTCGGGTTCGAATCCGCTCGGTGAGAGATTTTTCGCTGGCTCTGAAAAACTTTCCTCGTGACATAACACTGTCCAAATTCATTTAAACACCACTAGAAAATAAATACGGCTGGGGGAAAAAAGATGTCGGGGGAAAAATGGCGGACACCCCCGAAATAAAAAATTGCAGACACCCAAGGTCGAAGGGCACCGCCTGAAATTTCTGCACCGGCAAAGTGTTGCCATCGGGAAAAAAGTTTAGGGACAAAGCGGCCCAGCTACATAACTCTAAAATTTGTCGGAGCAAGAACAATATGTGTCACAATAATTATATGTTTGGGTGCAGCAACAAAACGTTTTATCATGATAACAATACATACTGTTGGATCAAACAGATTCCCCAAAATCGACCTAGGCATTTTGTTAAATGAACAAAACGTTTTGTCATGATAACAATAAATTTTGTAGAATCACCAATAATTTTCAGCAAAATATTTTTGTAAATTCAACAAACATTTTTGTTGACTGCATATCGACAAAATTTTTTGGTTGATCCAACATTTTTTTTTTTTTTTTTTTTTTGTTGCTGAATTAACAAAACGTTTTTCTCAGTGTTCGCGCTGTGATCAGGGAAAACCGACACCTCACCATCAGAGGAACTGCAGCAGAGACTGATCTTCCGTTTGGTTCTGTTCAAGCCATCCTCATTTACAAATTGAACATGAAGCATGTCAGTGCAAAGTTCATTTCTCGTGTTCTGAACGACGGCCGGAAAAGCTAGCGTATCACAATTCCGTCTGAGCTGTTTCAACGTGCAACAGCAGATGGAGACTTTTTACGGACAGTTGTGACGGGTGATGAAATCTGGGTCTATGGTTACGGCCCTGAAGTAAGGGTCCGAAGCTCTCAGTGGAAAACCCATTTCTCCCCAAGACCCAATAGATCACATCAGTGTCTATCGCACGTTAAAGTCCTGCTTGTGACATTTTTCGATATCGAAGGATTGGTGCATTGGGAATTCCAACCATGCGGCTCCACTGTCAATGCTGCACGTCACTTGGAAATTCTGAATTGCCTCCATCCCAGGAGGCTGGAGAAGACGACCAGTGGAAGGATGCTTTACCAAGACAACGCGCCAAGTCACACTGCTCTGCCGATCATCCAATTCTTGGCTGCAAAACCCATTCAGGTGTTCCCTCCCCCTCCCTTTCTCATTCTCTGGACTTAGTACCGAGTGACTTTTGGCTGTTCCCGAAATATGCTTCACCAGACAACGCGCCAAGTCACACTGCTATGCCGATCATCCAATTCTTGGCTGCAAAACCCATTTAAGTGTTCCCTCCCCTCCCCCTCCCCTTCTCATTCCCTGGACTTAGTACCGGGTGACTTTTGGCTGTTCCCGAAATATGTGAAGTTATGAAAGGCAAACATATTTTGACTCTATGGAAGACATCAAGTAATGTAACGAGGGTCTTAAAGGGCATTCCGAAACAGGATTTTCGTGCGTCCTTCCAACAGTGGTACAATAGAACTGCTGGAATAAGTATGTGTGTGCCGAGGGAGATTATTTTGAAGGAGATTGATTTGTGTAACTCTACTATTAAATTTCTATCTTCGATAAAAACATTCACCTTACTTTTTGATCACACCTTGTATATAACCGAGAAATTTTGTGGCATTGACACCAGGATTTTTTCGAAAATTTTGAGTTCTTGCTAGGCACCTAAGCTTAGCAAATGGAGGAACGCGTTTTGCTTTTCTGATTTCATGGTTAATGTTTGGGGGATTGGCGGATTTCCAGGTAGAATAGTACTAGTGGGAAGTGAATTGTACAGGATTAGGACTAGGGCCTAAGACATCCGGGGGCTCCAAGGCAAAGGGGGAAAACAAAATATTTTACCAATATGTAGCCCTTCATATTTCAGATATTATATATCATAAAAAAAAAGTCTTAAGTTTTCTTAATGCACCCTGCTGTGTAGTGCTTGTGCTTTCTTTCCAGCCATTGTGTTATTAACGAATGTTATCTACTAAATTTCTTACTAAGAGCCAGTAAGGCTGAAGAATGGGGTAAGGTGTTCGCAACATACGTACGTTGTAGCAAATTGGGCGCTCCTACAACATGTTCCTACGGAGTAAATGGAAGGTAAGCAAATGTCGAACGCGATAGCAGCACTACTGCGGGTGAGCTTTGAAGCCATTCCACCCTCTTACGTCGTTTTCTTTCTTAATCTCAGCGGTGTTTTTTTTTTTTTTTTTTGGTTTTTGTTTTTTGTTTTCCATCTGAAGCGGACCATCAAGCCTGCGCAAACAATACGGCCGCTAGTGAGAAGGTCAGGTTCGTTGGGATGAGGGGGATAAACTGCTCCGTGAGAGGGATAGTCCCCAATGAGCCGTCCCAGTGACGCATTGGTCTAAGGGCTGGCTCCCGACCATTCGTCCAATATGGGTCCTGGTTTGAATCCCAGTGAGGCATGGTTGTCGTGTTTGTCTTACAACACTAGCTTCCTTTCCCTGGAACCAGTGGCCCTAAATAAGGGATGGGCTTATAGCCCGTCAAGTTGCTCACGGTGGTCATTAAACCCTTACTCAAAAAAAAAAAAAAAAAATGTTCGCCAGGGCTATCCACCATTTACAGTTTCGTGAAGGGTGGTGATAGAGAGAGTAAAAGAAACATCTTTCATATTTTTAAACTCAACAGCAGTTTCGTTATCTTTCTAGAAATTCCTTAACAAGATTTTTGTATGAGTCTTGCGTGTTCGTAACCGCGAAATGCAGGTATAATTCACTTTTGCGTTTCAGAAATGGCTTCGCGTGGCCGCGTCCTTCTGGTATTGCCAAATAAAGGTCTCTTATGCATTGTTTCTATTGGTTTTAACTTCCGTGCCGGATAAATCTGCCCGCTTTAGAAAGTTACCGTGGAATCCGAGTGACCGCCAGCACCGATTCACTGTATTTGCTTCAGATTCACACGCGAACAATAGCAGTTAAGTTGATATGCTACCTTGAGCTGTACTTTGCTTGTGCACTGCATAATAAATAACTGTAATAATTTCAAACACCAGTATAATAACAAATAGTTCAATTTATTTCGGAACAGCATGGAAAACAATTTATTAAACCCTCCTTTTTTGTTGGGGCGGGGGGGGTAACGCCCATTGTTATAAATTCGATGGGCTGTAAGCTGTCGCCTGTCCCCTAATTTAAGGCCACTGGCTCCAGGGAAGCGAGAGAGCCAGTGCCGTGAGACAAACACAACATCCATGCCTCACCGGGACTCGAACCCAGACCCTTCTTGTACTAACGGTCATAAGCCAGCGCTTACACCACTGCGCCACCGGGGCGGCACCCTACTTAAGATAAATATTTAATAAATACTGTGATCACTTATTTTTTTACATATCTATACTTTTTTTTATAAATTCTTTTCTTCTGGAGGCATCCGTGTCCATATTTGATTATACTTACAAAATTTACAATAATTTTATAAAAAAAGAAGTGAATTAATAATGAAATAAATATACATACACTGATGCCCACCGAAATAGGAGCTTACAATTTCTGACTTACCTTAACGTTTCAGCGTCTACTCCAACTCAAAATGTTTACCGTTTTCTTTTTGTTTCCCTATCAAGGCACTGTCTGTCTGTTCTCAAATTGCAATGCTATAACCCTCACAGTTATCATGGCCTGGCCATAGGCTTGCTGTTGAACTAAACCTAAGCTATGCCGCGCCCATTGGCGTAGTGTTGTTGTAAGCGCTGGCTTCTGACCATTGACAATTCGTCCGGGTTCGAATCCCGGTGAGGCTTGCATGTCGTGTTTGTCTTACGGCACTGGCTCTCTCCCTCCTCTGGAACCAGTGGCCGCGAATTAGGGACGGAATAGCCCATCGAGTTGCTCGCGGTAGTCGTTTAATCTCCAAGCAAACAAACAACAACAACGAAAAAAGGAAACCTCAGGTAAGGATTTGTTAAATAGTAACACAAGGAACTTTACACCAATTATACTTAAGATAGTATAACTATACTAGTAATCCGAATTTATTGGCGTAAAATAGAAATCAAAGTTTCCAAACTTTTGCACATCAAGCAGATGACTTTTTTTTTTTTTTTATTGGAGGTTTAACGACCACCGTGAGCAACTCAATGGGCTATAAGCAGTCGCCCGTCCCTAATTTAGGGTCACTGGTTCCAGGGAAGGGAGAGAGCCAGTGCCGTAAGACAAACACAACATCCATGCCTCACCGGGATTCGAACCCGGACCCCTTACGGACGAATGATCAGAGGCCATCGCTTAGACCACTGCGCCACCGGGGCGGCGATGACTTTTTCAAGGCCATCTGATTGATAAAAAACAAACGAAATAGTAGCTTACAATACTTAAAATAAATATTTAAGTAAGACTGCTTCCATTGTTTATAAAATAATGTGGACAGAGCGATGACATCGTCCATTTACATTATTTCGACGTATTTGATATATATATATTAACCATCTGATTGATGTCGAAAGCCTGGAAACTTTGATTTCTAATTTACGCCAATAAATTGGGATTACAAGTATAGTTATAATACAGTATCTTAGGAATTTGTTGTTTTCAGGTCGGACCTTAAACGTTCGGGAGTTTACTGGGGCGGGCTTTCCGAATTAAGGTACAAACAGATCACTAAGAAGTCTGTTGTAGGAGACGCTGAAGATGCTTCTCGCTTTTGACATTCTGGCCTAAAAAATTCGCAGGTTTCAAATTATGTGTTGGTTCCGTTAGATTTAACGCGCGCGTTTTATTTTGCATCCCCCCTTGTTTATTATTTTTGTTTTCACCTAAGGTTTCGTAGCAGAGAGGGGAAACCAACTAACCGCAGGGCTTAGTACTGCTGTCGAGTCGAAATTGCGTTAACGTCAAGGACGCGAGCTTCTGCCTTCCGGGCGTCGACTGCGTTCGTGTTTGACCTTCCTCAGCCATCCTATAAGCATCCTCCATATCTTGTACCCCGTCCTCTGCTGTCACCATCAATATTTCATCGTTGCGCAGGCAAGTGGCCGTCTCTTTTGAATATTAAAACGAAGAAACGCAACAGGTAGCACCAGCTGTGAGGCTGTTTGCACCCGAGTATTCGAATTCCTCCTGTTATTGCACCATGCCTTCGGATTCACCCGTTTTCTCTTCGTTCTTAACGTTCTGGATCGAATTTCTGGAAAGGATGTTTCGCTGTATTTTTTTTTATTTTTTTTTTTTTAAGTATTCGGCATTAATGCAGCACAAGTGCACATTAACACGTGCATTAATTTTTCTAATTAGCAGTTGCAATAGCCTTCAGCTCGAAAAAATGGGAAGCAGTCTTACTTAACCATCGAAACTTTTCTATTACCACCCGGGTTTCCTTTTTAGAACCACGCCCCTTTTACCCCCTCATTTTGTCCCTCACTTTGGGTGGAACAGTAGCTGTTTATACATCTCTCCCCCCCCCCCATCTTTCCCCTGCTTCTTATTTTCTTTAGTCGTAAACCGCGTTTCGTCATGCTTATTCATTCTTTGGAAGATAATTCGAGAAAATGTTTTGTAATTCCAAGTGATGGAAAAACCTATGCTTATTTTTATTTTATTTTTATTTATTTTTCGTCATGAATGTGAGTATTTATGTTTTCTGTGGGTGAATAAATCGCACAACCAAGTTAATTCTAATCCACTTCTCTTGTACGGGGATAAGATAAAGCGACACTCAGTAAAACTTCAGTCTGCAGAAAAATGTAGTAGTCGTAGCTTTGTAAGATGAGTTATATAACCTGTGATTTATTTTACATGGACAATAAGAACAAAGAAAAACATAGTGCCAGAAAATTCCGCACGAAAAAAAATTAATAATATTATGCAAATTTATCCAAAGGTGCTCAAATCAGATTTACCCACTAACGTTTCAAATTTAAGCTTTCGACTTTGTGGTTTTAAATAAAGAAATGTTTTCTTTTCATTTTTACCGCCTTGCAAGGTGCTTCTCAAAGGCCAAGATCATTTTACTGCAATCAGTCACACCTGGACGACAGGAAGAAGCGCTGGTAGCAATTCGCTCAAACGTAATAAGTTTCCCAGGACGAAAAACATCATTGACAGTAGTTGTTGCTTTGCTGCCTGATCACATGTCAGACGCCATATCCAGCTGATGGAACAAAGCGTCAAGCTTTTTCTTCCGTTGATCTCCCAGATTAACAGCTGTCTTTGTATCATGACCTCCCTGCTCCTGGGAAACCCATCTGTTTTAGAGAAATGGAGAAACCTCTTTTGCCTTTTACAAACATTTTGATCAAATAGTGAGCAAAGCGCTCGCTTTTTTAGAAGTAAGTTCGGAGAGAGAAACACACAGGTGAAAAATTATTGCTGTCGCATTAAAAGAACTGACATCATTATCGCGTGGTTTGACGCAGTATCTTCAATTTTAAAAGTCCGACCTGATTTGCGCATGTGTGCGTTTTATGCACGGGCTAATTTCACTCGAGAGACATCCCAGCCACCAGGAAGAAGCCCAGAGCTTCTTCCTGGTGAGGGATTACTTGCAGGAACTTTGAGTTTGAGGGAATTTCTGAGTGCAGTAATTCCTCACCAAAAAGCAGCTGTGGGGAGAGGGGTGAAATCACTGTTTTGAAGGGAGTCGGTGGTGCATTGTACGGGAGAGAGAATTTTATGCCGGAGGGACTCCGTTCCACCCACCGGTTTTCCAGATTCCTGCTCTAGTAAGCAAGGGCAGGGTGAATGTAGTCGATCACAATTGTTGTCTCCCTTCCTGAGTGCAATTGACTTATCAGATAATGCTCAGAGATTGGAGTGAGTGCAATTGATCCACGCCCATTAGGATATGCTGAAAATGGAGGAAGACGAATGTTCACTGGGTGTAGGCGAACGCAAGTTTAAAATTCCTTACACTAAGGTTTGCTGAAAGTAGAGGAAGACGAGTGTTCATTAGGGATACAGGAATCCACGTGAAGAATACCCGCACTTGGCACGCTGAAAGTGGAAGAGGAGTGTTTACTGGGAGTTGGTGAGCCCATGGTTTGGCCGTCCCGGTAACGCAGTAGTGTAAGCGCTGGGTTCTGACCATTCGTCCGATATAGGTCGGAGTTCGATTCCGTGGGGCATGGATGTTGTGTTTGTCTTAAGGCACTGACTCTTTCCCCTTCCCTGTGGCTCTGAATTAGTGGCAGGCGACTCTTCATAGCCCATTGAGTTGCTCATAGAAGTCGTTAACCCCCACCCCCTTTCCCTCCAAAAAAGGACCTATGTCTAGAATCCCTGCAATAGGGCGCGCTGAATATGAAGGAGGGCAAGTGTTCACTGTAGCATTAAGGTCATTATATAGAGAGTTACCACCGCTATATATTGCATGCAGGGTTTTCCAGTAGCAGTTCTGCTGCTACTGGAAAGGGTTTTCGCCGCCCCGGTGGCGCAGTGGTCAAAGCGATGGCTTCTGATCATTTGTCCGAGATGGGTCTGGGTTCGAATCCCGCTGAGGCATGGATGTTGTGTTTATCTTACGGCGCTGGCTCTCTCCTTTCCCTGGAACCAGTGGCCCTAAATTGACGGGCGACTCACGGTGGTCGTTAAACCTCCAATAAAAAAAAAAAAAAATGGTTTTCGGAGTGTTCTTTCTGGCCATGATACTCCTCCAACCCCATATTTTTGCACAATAGATGGAACAATTCCAGTTCGAACAGTACGTTTGTAAGCATCATCAAGATTTTCTAGTTTTTACCTAGAACAGAATTTCGCTTTGAGGTATATAATTAAAACCCGTTGCCCTGCAGTGGGATATTCGGTAATGCAGAGTGCAGCATTCTGGCCTTTCGTATCAACGAGATGGGTCCGAATCCAGGCTCAACACCAACTTTTATCTTATACTACACTCTGGAGATGAAAAGTGTGGACTGGCAGATCCACCCTGCCGAGGAAATTTGCCCACCGTGGGACAAGGAGAAACCCACGGGAGTTGGGCATGAGCTGTTCACGGACGGCTCAAAGTTGAAGGGACAAGTGGGGGCAGGCTTCTGTGCGTTCTCGGACGGGAACGAAGCCACTGCAGGAAGCGTGAAATTATCGCAGAACGCTTCTGTCTTCCAGGCAGAACTTCTGGCGATAGAGATGGCACTCACCTGGGCACTCCCCAGGCGTAGTGAAGAAAGAATAAAACTCTACTCGGACAGTGAGGCAGCACTGCATGCTCTGAGTAGATTCAGGGGAAGAAACCCCATCGTCCAGAGGATCAAAACCCTCTTGAGGGCAGAGGGAGATGGGGCAGTTAGTTTCCACTGGGTACGAAGCCATGTCGGAACCCTAGGAAACGAAAGGGCAGATCAGCTGGCGAAGGCAGCCACGCTGAAAGAGACGGTCGACGTGCAATGCAGAACGCCGAGAAGGTGTACTCGCGCAGCATTAGCACGTCGGACCATGACCGAATGGCAGGTCAGATGGGACACGGGAGAGACAGGGAGGAAGACACACAGAGTGTTTCCGAAAGTCTCGACCAAACGAGCACAGACAAATAAGTTCCTGAATCAAGTACTCAGTGGCCATGGCATCAGCCCTGAATACTTAGGCAGATTTGCCATCAGGAACTGCACTTGTCCCTGTGGAAAGAGAACGGCAAGCATAGAACACTGCGTACTTGAATGCAGTGGCTTCGCCGAATGGAGAAACACACTGATCCCAGGTGTGCAAAGAACGCGAAGATTGGATCTGCTCATCCAATCTTCCGTTAACAGGAGGGGGATAATAGCCTTTGTAGAAAGGCTAACCCTCCAGCAACATACCATCTTCCCCAATCAAACGGGGACCGAAACGCAGGAGGTGAACGTGCACACCGAAAGCGAATCGGAAGATGAATGAGGGTAAAAGTCTGTGGGAAAGCAGACGAAGAGACCACCAATGTAAATATTCTGTAAATAAATTTTGCTATCTCTTGATGTTGTAAGTCCTAAGCATGAGGACAGTGTATACATGTGTGTAGGTGTTTGAAAAGAAAATAAAGGGAAATTATTCCCCAAAAAAAGTTCGAGGGCAAGGAATCTTCCAGTCAGCGAAAAAGTAAGAAACGACCTATCCCGCCAGACAGAGCGGGAACCCAGACAAGGTATTCTAGGTCGCCTGCCAGCACGTCACCACGGGCTGGTCTCTGGGCCATTGGGGTGGCCAGGGTCCGAACCGCGTCTCAAGGCAGGATAATTGTCGCAACATTTCAAAATAACATCCAAGGTGCTCAACAAGTCCCCGTGGAGCCAAGACAGATTGGCGGAACGGGACAATGAAATCAGTATATTATACTACACTCAGGGCCGCAACCAGAGCTAAATCTCAAGGAAGAGGGGGTTAAAGGAAACTCGGGAGAGTGCTAAGAAAGATTTAGCCGGGTAAAACAGGAAGGGGGGGGGGGCAAATGGAATCGAAAGGCTTGTAGATAAACAATGCGTTTCATTGAATGTTATTCATTGGGTAATAATAACAGCGAAGCGTAGTAAAATTGAGTATTAAATCTTCTGAAATACGTATGTTCACATATTGGTTATTAGTATATATACGTTTGATGAATAGTTTCATATTAAATCTGGATAATGCAAATTTCTTGTACCAATCGCTATTTTGGTTTGAATTCAATTAAGAATTTATTGCAAGCGTTGTCGTACTGTTTGCGCAATCATCATTTCTAGTCAGTGCAATTCTAATTAGAAATGTATCCATCGTTTCCTACTTACCCCAAGAGAAACCATCAGTGGTTTCGCCTTGTCACTTAGTACATGAACACTGGTGAGAACAGTTGAGGATAAAAATGGGATCCTTCGGGAACAACATTTAGAATGCAACCCGAGGCTTCCGGTGAGGTGTACGCCATCTATGCCTGCATTTTTAACTTCAACTCGCAAGTCCACCAACACGCCTGCGCGAAACATCAGCTTTTCTCTACTTCAGTCGCGAGCTATTGACGACTCAAATTCTGTCTGGGATGGTGAGCCCCCCCCCCCACCCTGGCGCCCCCCGCGCTACAGCATTGACTGCACTATTTACTGCCTCCCCTCTCCCCCACCAAAATCATACGTTTAGAACACATGCCAAATTCGTATCCCATGGAACCCCCACCCTCCTTTGAGTTCAAATCGGATTAAGTACAAGTAAGGCGAGTGGTCAAAGCGTTGGCTTCTGACCATTCGTCCGTGAAGGGTCCGGGTTCGAATCATGGTGAGGCATGGACGTTGTGTTTGCCTTACGGCACTGGCTCTCCCTTCCCTGGAACCAGTGGCTCTAAATTTGGGATGGGCGTGCTTAGAGCCCACCGAGTTGCTCACGGTTGTCATCCCCCCCAAATAAGTCAGCTCATTTCTTTTCTTCATAACATTTCCGACCAACATTACACGATGGTTTGCTTCTCCATAATAATACATTTAGCCCCGGAATAGCCTCTGGAACTTTGAATCTCTGATGTCTCCTGCCAGTGTTTCGAATGACAGGCGTGGGTGTTCTACTCGTTTTTACGGCCTTCAGTTTTTTTCTGTGGAATTAGAGGTTACATTAAAGGAAAGTGTGGGGGACGAAGGGGGGGGGGAGATTGCACCTTTTTGTGGGTGCTCTTAGATATCATTAAATTAAAGATGAAAATAACTAAGATGGCCGCTCTTGATTATTGATATAAAAAAGGAATCGGTTAAGATTCTTAGCCGGCAACGTTTTCGTTATGAGCAAATACAAAACTCACTTGGCTTGTGCCGACGAAAATATGTCTTCCGGAAAAGCTGTAAAAATGCACATAGAGATCGCTTTTGTTGGGTAGAACGTGACATCCTTACATGAGGTTTTTATTTAAGGTCCTTGGACTGTATCAAGTGACCAGTGGAATGAAAACGTGTTGACCAAACAAAGAACAACCGTGACGTCGTGTGAGTGACGACGACCCTTAATGTCATGCAGCATCACGTTCAGCGGAGATGATATTTCAGTCTTTGAACAGCTGGTGGTTCTGACGTTTCGATAACAATGCTGCCCTCGTTTCGGAGTAATCACTGGTAGCTCCTTTTTTGTAGCGTGGAAGACCGAATCACACAAAAAGATTCTAAAATTTTGGAAATGTTTTCTGAATTTAGAGCACGTTTTATTTTTTATTTTTTTTGTTTTTGTTTTTTTTCGGGTTTGAGGTATCAATATTCACCCCTTTTTTCGAACCTTTACCTTGTGTCAGGTTGAGTTAGTGGTAAACAAGGACGAAATTGCATCATGTCTTGATTGAGGTGAGAGTATGTATGCAAAATTTTAAGTTTTCTGTGATTCTCATAAAGAGAAGTTCCGTTAGTTTTACAACAAAGTGGCATAACGGGGGGGGGGCAGTAGAGTTATACTATCCCACACAGTTCTCATTAGAAATCCCCCTGTTCCCAGGGGAAAAAAGTTGATGGTGAGGGCCTGGCGGTTACTCGAACAGCGCAAACATGAGTCAAGAAATCTGCGGCTGGTGACAAAATGATCTACTCTTGCATTGGTCGCGCTGCCTTCTTCGCAATTTGCGAAATAGAAATCATTTTGACGATGGACAAAAAGTTTTGGCTATTACCTTTTTGTATTGTTATAGCACTATGGCGAAAAAAATTAATTTGGCGAAAACTTTAAAAAAAATACAGAGCAACCCCTGCTATTGTATATTATACAGTATTCCTGGTAACGAGTATTTCCCAATAACTTCGTAACGCATTTCTAGATTGATTTTAGACTCTATAACGAAGTGAATTTCTCCGTCATTTTTATCCGCGCCGGGGTTCGAACCCGGGTCCACTCATTCCGGAATAAGTTGCTCTACCAATTAAGCTACGCGGACATTTGTTCTGATTCCTATCTGCCTTTATGTCGTGTGCGTCCTGCTGGCAGGTACGTCACATCTCCTCTCCTGGTACGTTACATCATCTCCCCCTTATTTTTCTTTCGAAGTGCTGCTCATATTTTTCCTATCTCGCGGTGTGGAAATAACATCACACCAATGCGAGATTTTGAACGGTCGGGTCATCCGGATAGTTCGGGCGCCATTATAACGAAGTGAATTTCTCCGGCATTTTTGGTCTACGCCGAGATTCGAACCCGAGACCGCTTATTCCGGAACAAGTCGCTCTACCAACTGAGCTACGCAGACGATTATTCTGATTCCTATCTGCCTTTATGTCGTGTGCGTCCTGCTGGCAGGTACGTCACATCTCCTCTCCTGGTACGTTACAACTCATCGTGAATTAATCATAATCTTCAACAAGTTTGTCTGTGAATAAAAGGGAAAGGAACATAAATATATTTTCTTTCTAAATCTTAATATTGTTGTAAAACATTTCACCAGAATTTCGGGGCACATTTTTGTGTTGGTACTGATAATTCTGGTGCATTACGGGCCTGTATGTTTCATGCGCTCTCTCTCTCTCTTTCTCTGTTTTCCCGTTTCCTTATTGTAGTATTCATTTGCAGTCGACATGGTAACAATGTAACCTAAAGCTGTGAGATGTTTTTATTCACTAGTCGTATTGGTACATCCAAAACTGACCCTGTGATGGTCTTATTTGCTATCCAGCCTTGAAGATCAAGCGAAGAAACGGTGGGTGGCCTTCGTGAGAGCACCCACTTCTGTTTTCTGGCCACTGGGAGCGGAAGAAAAAAGGTCAGTGGAACAATTCTAGCGTTGGCCCATATCACTGACCTTTGCCGTAATGTATTTATCCATGGAAAGAACTGTTCACACAAGTCGCAGGAACCATCCCAAGCTGCTTCAATCATGTATGGATTGGGTCGCAAGTTGTCAGGCAGGGCGATTTTGCAAGTGACGATAACCCGGATTTGTGTGTGTTGACTGCGTAAAAGATGCGGTTGAAAAAATGTTCAGGGTTATTGAGTTTCAGCAGCTGTTTAACTCCCCAGAACGATCTCGACGTAGCACTTTTGTTTTCCTGTTCAGGAGCATTATTCTGTTTCCTTCGTCGCTCATGTGAGCTACACACACCGAATAATTTTTTTGCTAATCCGTCTACGTAGCCGCTGCTAACTTCGGAATTTTAAATAAAGCACGTAATGAGATATTTCTGTAGAGCGTACGTGTTTTTAATATTTCATCGTCGTCTCAGCTTTGTGGTTTCGGTTTTTTTTTTTTTTTTTTTTGATTGGAGGTTTAACGACTACCGTGAGCAACTCAATGGGCTATAAGCAGTCGCCCGTCCCTAATTTAGGGTCACTGGTTCCAGGGAAGGGAGAGAGCCAGTGCCGTAAGACAAATACAACATCCATGCCTCACCGGGATTCGAACCCGGACCCCTTACGGACGAATGATCAGAGGCCATCGCTTAGACCACTGCGCCACCGGGGTGGCGGTTACGGTTTGGAGAATATGTTAATCCATAAGGACTCGTCTCGAAGTTAATCCTGGCCAATGCATGATAGAAGTTTCTGGAGCTCCAGTAATTGTAATCAAACATCGTTGTTTCCTGTTTTATTCTTGATTTCATACGTTGATTAGGTGTCAGCAAGTTTTTAACTCCTCAGTCCCTCCTGAAAGTACCGATTATGTCGACAGGATTTTTTTTTTTTATTATTATTCGAGGTTTAACGACCACCGTGAAGCAACTCAATGGGCTATAAGCAGTCGCCCGTCCCTAATTTAGGGTCACTGGTTCCAGGGAAGGGAGAGAGCCAGTGCCGTAAGACAAACACAACATCTATGCCTCATAAGAATTCGAACCCGGACCCCGTTCGGACGAATGATCCGAGGCCATCGCTTAGACCACTGCGCCACTGGGGCGGCCCGAAAGGATTAGTTGGTTATCTCGGAGCGGATGCTAAGAAACTGGGTGATGGTTGCATGGACCTCAAAAGTGAGGTCAAGAATTGCAGGTACCTGTATCTTTGGAACAGGGGGTAAATGAATGAATTAAATCTCACATCAAATTTTTTATTTATCTGAATCGTGGAAATACAAGGTGTGATAAAAAATGACTAGATTTATTTTTAAAAAAAAGAAAAAAAAAAAGCATAAGACGTACAGATTTGAAACTTCATAGCCTTCGACTCCCCTTCGAAGCCACGCATTTAGTCCAGCGCTGTAACCACTTCTCGAAGCATTTTTTGAAGTTATCTTCTGAAACAGCGAAGATAACTTCAAAAATGCAACATAATGCGACGAACAGCTGCTTCGTCGCATTATGTTGCATTTCCTCAATATCTTGAAATCCTTTTTCCCTTCAAGTGGTATTTGATTTTCGGGAAGAGAAAAAAAGCCGTAAGGAGCGAGATCTGGCATATAGGGTGGCTGTCGGACCTGTGCAATGCGGTGCTTAGCTGCACAAGTCGCGATGCAATGGTAAGCGTATTGTCATAGTGGAGTTGCCACACTGAGAAAAACGTTTTGTTAATTCAGCTAAAAAATAAATATAAAAATGTTGAATCAACCAAAATTTTTTGTCGATATGCAGTCAACAAATATGTTTGTGGAATTTACAAATGTATTTTGCTGAAAATTATTGGTGGTTCGACAAAATTTATTGTTATCATGACAAAACGTTTTGTTCATTTAACAAAATGCCTAGGTCGATTTTCGGGAATTTGTTTGATCCAACAATATGTATTGTTTTCGTGATTAGTTGAACTAACAAAATATACACTGAAGAGCAATTGAATTAGAGACAGCTGGCGTTATGCAAATGTGGCGCTGTGGGCGGCCCTGCAAGCGGAAACGACATGGCGTATGCAGCGATTCGACAATATAAGGAGTGATGCGACGGGAATCAGTAAGAGTTGGACTCAGTATGGGTAAGACGAATGATCTAAGCGCATTTGATCGTGGGCAAATTGTCGGGGCCCGACGAATGGGTCACTCCATCTCGGAAGTCGTGCAGGCACTGGGATTTTCACGAGCCACTGTGTCACGGGTGCACCGCGAGTACATCGAATCCGGTAAAACCATCCCTGCAAGGGCCAACTGCCGTGGACAACAGCGTGTGGATGAGCGGGGTCATCGTCGGCTAGCTCGCATTGTAACAGCGGATAGACGGGCCACAGCGCAAGAAATCACTCGGCAGTTTAACGCTGGTGCACAAAAACGTGTAAGCAGCCACACCATCCAGAACCATCTCCTCGCTATGGGGTACAGAAGCCATCGTCCCACGAGCGTACCGCTGCTGACCGCACATCACAGGGTGCAAAGATTAGCATGGGCGCGGGAACATCGCCACTGGACCCTAGGCATGGGGGGAAATGTTGCGTGGACTAATGAGTCGAGATTCACGTTTGGTACATGCGGATGGCAGGATACGAGTACGGCGCAAACCACCTGAAGCGATGGATCCTTCTTGCCAGCAGGGTACTTTTCAAGCTGGTGGGGGTGGCATTCCCGTCTGGGGACTGTTTACGCGGACTGAAATGGGACCCCTGGTACGTGTGATATCGTTGCTCACAGGTCAACGTTACCGGTATATCCTGGACGACCCTTTGCTCCCGTTTGTGCGTCTTCAACATCCCACTGGGGACCTCAGCCTGCAACAAGACAATGCACCGTGCCATCGCTCCCGAATTATATCCGAATGGTTGGATGAACACTTCACCGACGTGACCTCGCTTCCTTGGCCAGCTAGGTCACCTGACCTCAATCCCATCGAGCACATCTGGGATGCCATCGAGAGAGATGTTCGAGTCTCTGACCCCCCCCCTCCATCAAATCTTCGTGAACTGCGGGAGCTTGTTCAGGGGTCGTGGATCCTAATGGCTTCCCAACGCTTACGGTGTTTTGTCGAGTCCATGCTGAGACGAATCGCCGCCGTCATCAGGGCGAAAGGTGGTGCTACACGTTACTAGACAGGTATCTCTAATTCAAATTGCTCTTCAGTGTAGTCAACGAAATAATTTTGTTTTACCAACAAAACAATTCCCTTGGAGTTTGGCAAAAGCAACAAAATAAATCGACAAAACAGCTCAACAAAACTCTTTTGTTGTTTCAAACAAACTTTTTTCTCAGTGCACTCTCATGCCGTGCGGGGCTTTTGCGACGAACTGCGTACCTCAAACGCTGCAAAACTTAACAAGAAGGAGCGGGATCTGGCTTATAGGGTGGCTAACGGACCTGTGCAAAGCGGTGCTTAGCAGGAAACTGCTGCACAAGTCGCAATGCAATGGTATGCGCGTTGTCATGGTGGAATTGCCACTATCATGCAGTGCCGTCCCTTTGCGACGAACTGCGTCCCTCAAACGCTGCAAATAGTACTAGTTGTTGATTGTCTGGCCTGATGCAGCGTATTCATGATGCACAATTTCCTCATGATTAAAAAACAAAAGCAGGTAGCATCGTCTTGACATTGCTGCCTCTCTGTCGTGCTTTTTCGTGGCTTGGAGAGTTTGGGGTCTTCCACTATGAAGACTGGGCCTTAATTTCACCCATAAACCCATGATTCATCACCAGGTGTGATAGTTTTTTAAAGTTTTCTTCGTTTTCGACGCACTCAAGAAGGTCACTAGCAGCTTAACCACGGGCCTGTTTTTGCTCATCTGAGAGCAGTTTCGGCACAAATTTGGCTGAGACGCATCTCATACACAAATCGTCCGTAAGAATCGACTGAACTGAACCGAAACTAATGGTGAAGTCTTCAGATGACTCACGAATGGTGATTCGGAGATTTTCCTGCTCATTTGTGCCCCCAAGTTCGACATTGTTTTCAGTTTTGCTAGTTGTGCCTCCCACACAGAGACCGTTCATCACTCCCAACTCTTTCACGACCATCTTTAAAACATTTATAACACTCAGAAACTTGTGTACGACTCATACCCCACCCCCTCCCAAGCTTACTGTAACTTTACGTGTGTCATTGCAAATTTCGCCAAGCTTTTGACAAAATCTGATCAAATTTATTGATCAATTTTTTCCGAGATGATAAATGCGACGAACAGCTTCATACACGTAAGAACAAAGCACTACTGTAAAAAAGAAAGAAAAAAAAAAGAAACGGACGATCAGGGGGGCGTGACTCACGGCACATGCGCAGTAAGTTGCAAGGTCAACCTGTGCCAAGGCGCTTCCTGCTGTGTCGCGCGATTGCGAACTTGTGTAACCAGTCCGGATACTTTTTGATCACACCTCGTATTTATATAGCGGAATATTTACTTCCAGCCAAAATTAGTGATACATATGACTTTATGTAGTTATTTGACATGGATTTCAATATAAAAGGAAACACTTTACTACTTCTGTGCTGCTGTTTGTTACTGTACATTCTTCAACTTAAGAGTGTATGACCTTCTGCTTCACTCAGTTATGAAGAAAAAATTTTGTTTGTAGGCTCATTTCTCTGAAATTTGAGGTCTGATTCAACCAACCAATGTTGTTTTCTTAAGTGCTTCCAACAACTAACTGAAAGCTTTACTAATTTTTTGTATCTTTATTTCTCTGCACGGGAGAATATGTCATCATTATTGTCAACCATTATCAATCCACTGCTGGACGAAGGTCTCCCCAAGTTTCTTCCACAACGGTCTGTCTTGTGCCAGTCTCCTCCATGTTACTCCCGCATACTTTCGAATTTCATCCACCCATCTCACATGTGATCTTCTTCTGGGTCTTTTCCTGTCCCTTGGAATCCAGTCTAAAATTTCGGCTGTCCATGTGTATAAATTTTATATAGCAAAATATTTACTTCCAGCGGGGGGATGAGTATATGGGCCTTCCCAGGGGTGACGCTGGCATTTTTAAAGTTTTCGCCAACTTATTCGCTAAATTCATTTTTTTTTCGCCAATGTATTTATAAGAGTACAAAAAAGTAATCGCCAAAACTTTTTTCCCATCGCCAAAACGTTTTATTTTTCGCAAATTGCGAAGAACGCGATCGACAGCGCGGCCCTTGGGCCTTCCCTATATACTTCCCGCCTAAAATTCGCAGTTTTCCCTTTTGTCTACATCCCGTAGAAGAAATCATTCCATCTCGACCGATGTCTTAATTTCGACTCCCTCTAACTACAGCAGTGTATTTCAACTCCTTCTCCCTTTTCTCTTTGCTTTCGGGAGAAGATGCCTCCACTGTGTGTTCCACGACGCAAGCGTTACTTAATTGGCTTGCTTAGCGTGGGGATGTAGGTGTTACATCTCTAATGGAAGCTTTGTCACATGGGCAAAAAATTTTCGCCAACGGTGCAGGATCTTTAGGTATCTGAGTTTCCAGGTAGAAAATAAATAAGGTTTAACTATGACCAAGATAAGTTTTATCCTTATGCTTCCGAATTTTCAACATTTTCGTTTTGCTGTTGTTATTACGAGGAAAAACGATCAGCATGAGCAGTCGCCTTCCCTCCATAATGGCCACTGTCTGCAGGGAATGAAGAGAGCCAGCGGCATCAAACACACACCATCTCATCCGGGATTCGAACTGTGGCATCTCATACGAATGATCCGAAGCCAGCGTTTCAGACCACTCTGCCACCATGGCGACAGTTTTCGTTGAAGGTGGCGTAACAGCGCATTTATATAATTGGCAGACTACCTCATCTCGTGTTAGTCGTATCAACATTTTTTTCTTTGTAATTGGACAACTCAAAGTGACTAAACGAAATTATTCCCATGATACCCAATTTTCCTTCTTTACGAATGTACTGCAGCAAGATGGTTACTAAAAGGTGTGAGAAGTATACCTCAGGATTCCGTGTCTTATTACAATATGTTTTCTATCCTGAAATAACGAAAACAGTGATGAATGGTGCTATTATTACGAGAGCTGTGATCAATAAGTAGCTTTCGATGACCTTTGGTGGAGGATTAGGGACGTGTAAATCGGTGTGTCCCAACGTCATGAGTTTCGTGACTAGATGGCGTTTTTTGGCACAGGAGTTCGAATAAAAAGGGGGCAACGTGCCGGAGAACAGATTCAAGGGTCGCAAACGGCCTAGTTGCCAACGTCCGTGACTGCCACGGAAAAGGCTCAAGATCGAATCCAGACAGGCTCGAACCACGAAATATCCGCCGTGTGTCGGATGGGCACATTAAGGCGTCATGCTCCGGATAGTGCCCCCTCCCCTTCTCGGGTTACAAATAACAGCGTCTTCTCCCTTTCTACCTCGCTAAAGGTCGCGTTCGTGTAACTTTCCTGTCGGGCACTCTAGCCCAAATTTTGTTTTATATTCAATACCCCCTGTTAACACATCCGTTACTTAAAAACATCGCTCTTTTCAAAGCAGTTTGTCCACCAGTGGATTTAGCATTAGTGCCAAGTAAAATATTCACTTATCTCTTTCTTGTGTCAAATTTCGTGAGTTTAGAGAAAAAAAGAAAGAAAAGTGAACTGTGAATGTTGTTTATAGTAAATTTTTAGTTGCACTTTTTATTTCATTGCTTTAAAAAAAATGCTGTTCTCTCAGAGTTGTAACATACCGGGTTACGCGTAAAAGAACCCAAGAATCGTATATTTTTGATAATCTAAAATTCAAAATTTTGCGCAAAAAGCGTATAAATGAATTGCGTATAACCGAATTGAAAACGCGATAAAAATTACATTAAGCTATCGGAACTGGCACAGATCTACAAATTTCACGGATGTTTTGCAACAGTGTTGGTCTGATTTCTTTGGCAGTATCAGCCAAAGAAATCAGACGGTATTGCCAAGAAATTGTACTAACACATAGTACACGTATTCTGAAATATATTTTTGCCCGTGGAAAAGCATGCTATCTGCTTGAACATAGCGACAGCGAAATGTAATGAAAATGTTAAATGCTGAGCGGATAGCCGAGTGGTTTGAGGAGATGACTTCTGACCATTCGTCCGAGATGCATCAGGGTTTTAGTCCGCATGAGGCATGATTGGTGTGTATGTCTTACGGCACTGGTTCTTTTCCTTTCCTGGAACCAGTGGTTCGAAATTTTGGACGGGCGACAGTTTGCATCCGAATAAGTTGCTAATGGCAGTCGTTAACCTCGAAGTATTAAAAAGAAGTAGTAAAATGGCCGCCGAAAAAGCAACCCTCTCCTTAATTTCCTGCAGCCAAATCGTTAGCGCATTTTCGCGTAACTTTTGAAACGCAACTGTTGTATTTTGTGATGGATTTATTCAGGGTGTCCCATAAAGGTGTAACCAATTTCAAATAATCGTAACAATTTTAATATAAGTGATCTCAATGCTCAACTTGTGTTAACTGACAGAACAGATCATTAAGTTTTATAGACATTCGACATAGGCACCATTTGTCACCCGAACAATGTCTAAACGGTATTCCGGTTCCAACCATGTTTGTTCGAGAATGTCCGTATTAACTTTCTGCAGTGCGTGTGTAATCCTCTTTCGGTCAGCAATGTCTGCAACACGGGTGCTGTAAACCTCATCCTTGATGAATCACCACACACACACACACACACACACAAAAGTCACAGGGTGTTAAGTCCGGCGAATGTGGGGGCCATGCAATGGGACCACCACGCCCAATCCATCGATTAGGAAATTTGGTATGCAGAGACATCCCTCACAATCAAAGCCCAATGAGGTGGCGCCCCATCTTGGAAAATGACCGGAGTTGTAAGTTCATCCAACTGAGGATACACAAACTGCTCAATTATGTCCAGGTAATTATCAGCTCTCACGGTCGCTTCCTGAAAGAAAAAGGGTCCTATTAAACGGTCGACCATTACACCACACCAAACATTCACTTTTGGGCTAGCATGTTCATGTTCCATTGTGCAATGCGTGTGTTCAGTTTCCCGAATTCTCACATTCTGTTTATTAACCTTTCCAGAAACATGGAAAGTGCACTCATCCGAGAAGCAGATTTGTCTCAGAAAAGATTCAGCAATTGCAATATTCTCCTGCATCTCTTCAGCAAACTGTTTACGTTTCACGTGTTCATCTGGGGTTATGTGATTGGTTGTCTGCAGTTTATACAGGTGCGTTTCGAATCTCTGACGTAACACTCTGTGCGCTGACAACTTGGGGACGGCCAGCTGTCGTGCTGCTTATCTCATTGACATTCGAGGGCGACGAGTGAATGTTTGTCTCACAACCTCCTCCCTTTCTGGAACCAGCGATGGTCGTCCAGGGCTTTTCTTTGTAAAGACGCTACTAGTTTCCTTGAATAACTTGTACCACTTTCTGATGCTGTTACGTGTGGGCGGTTTGCTCCCATATTTTGTTCTGAAATTCCGCTGAACCTGCGTGTCGGATCGGCTTTCAATAAACCACTCCCACAGTCTGTGCTTTCGTCGCAGAATCTATTGGGTACACTTCTAGAAAATTTGAGGGTATTCCTTACCAACTGCAAAAAACAGAATGCTGATATTAGTTTTGTATCCAAAGTTATAATTTGAAATTGGTTACACCTTTTTGAGACACCCTGTATAATATAATTGAGTAAATAATAAGGTGGACTGATTAAGAGTGCACTCTAAGCTCAATTCCTTGCGGGTTTTTTTTTTTTTCAAACCGAGGCTTACATATTTTTCACGTGAGGACTGCCCCCATTCTGCCGTCGCTTTCACCTGGGAAGTTCCAGGCGTGATGAGAGAAGGAGGGAGACCCGACTGACTGACTGCTGTCGTATCATGTCTGCTTAGTGGGGCAGGGAGACAAGCATTTGAAATTGGGCGTGACCGCTTACACACAACCGGGCGCAGGTGCGTACTCTCAGCCTTCAATTATACATGCAGAGGAACCGCCGCCAAAAGGGAGGATGCCCTTCGCGGGTGCACAAAAACTCGCGCGGATGTTTATTTACCTGGAACTGTGCGGCTACCCAGTTTGAGGACGGCGCGATGAAACATCATTTTAATTCCGAAAGTATTTTTTTATGGTGGAGGAAATCGAGTACTGAGTGAGTGACAAGTAATTGTTGTGGTTCTGCACATCATTGCGTTTGAGTACGCAGCTTTGTTTCAAGTTCCGTCGAAGTTGACTGAACGTGAGACGCGGGCTTATCAAGGTCGTTGCGTAGCATTTGATTTTAATGACAAAAGCAAGTACTTCTTTCTGAGAATCATAATCACTCTTTGTAACTGGAAACAAAGGGAGAAAGCTACAATCAGTGTGCAAATCTATTTTACATGATGCACCTACGCGTAATCTCATGAAACTTTTTTCGGAGAAGCTTCCCGAGATTTATTAGTCTTGCATCTCACGGACGGGGAAAAATTCAAAATATTTCCATCCGTGATTATAGAGTGTTGCCCAACCAGGGTTCTGCGAGAAATCGTGGAATAAATAAATTAAAATTTTGATATTCTTCTTCTTAGTTACTCAATCCAAGGACTGGTTGTTCAGTAGATGTACTCTGTCTCTCCATTCCTCTCTATTCTCCGACGTTCTCTTCAAGTCATAGTATGTCTTAATGCTCGTGTTTTTGGAGTAATTGTGCCACAAAACCATTCCGCGGCCGTCCTCTTCCTCTCTTGCCTTGAATTTCCCCTTCCAAAACTTTCAGAATCGGGCCTCCATGGTGCAATGTGTGTCCCATCCGTAGCATTCTTCTTCATTTTAACATGGTGAATATATTTTAAATACGTGGAGATAATGTAAATGTATATGTGCATTTTATATACATACATTCTTTTTAACATGTTGATCAGATTCCTGGGTTCTCCCACTCTCTCCAGGACCTCCTCATTAGTCTTTCTATCGAGCCAACTTATTCTCTCCATTCTTCTATAGCTCCACATCTCAAATACCTCCAGCCTTTTCACTTCCGTCTTAGTCAATGTCCATGTCTCCGAACCGTATAGAGCTTACTGACCAAACATATGCCTTTAAAATTCTCTTCCTCAGTTTTAGATCTATTTTTTTGGCTGTCAGTAGTCTTTGATTCTCTCCAAAAGCCGTTTTTGCCATCCCCAGTCTCATTCTAATTTCCTTTTCACATCTCGCATCTTCAGTAATAATTTGACCCAAATAGCGAAATGATTTGACTTGTTCGATGTATTGCCCTTCAATTTTAGGGAAAGCCAGATCCTTCCCTATTACCATTAGTTTTGTCTTATTTTTATTTATCTTCACTCCATAGATATCCGCCTCTTTGTGTATTTTTTACACCATGCGCTGTAATGATTTGGCTGATTCTGAAACAATTGCCTGATCATCAGCAAACTTTAATGGCCTTAATTCTCTCTCCATTAACCCAAACTCCTTCACTGGCGCTCCCCAAGGCCTGATCCATCATAACTTCGGCATAAATACCAAAAAAGGCCAGGTGACAACAAGCATCCTTGCCTTACACCTTTATTTATTGGGACTAGATCAGTCATTCCCTCTTGAATTGAAATCAATGCTTCCTGATTTACATAGAGATTTTTGATAAGCTGGATGCTGTTATCATCCATGCCGAGTCTCTCTAGGATAGGAAAAAGTTTTGTCCAAGTCACTCTGTCAAAGGCCTTCTCATAATCAATGAAACATATGTAGAGAGAGCGCCCCCTGTCGATCATTCTTTCAGCCAAGAATCTTTGGGTGCCAATCGCATCCCTAGTACCCTTTCCTCTTCTAAATCCAAATCGGTACTCTCACAACGCATCTTCCACCTTAAAATCCAATCTCTTTTTAATAATCTTCAGCAGAATCTTCGATGCATGTGAAATTAAACTTATGGTTCTGTATAGTTCGTGGACCTTAACTAAAAGAGACATACAAAGGCTGCAGACAACTCAAAGAAGCATGGAGAGGTGCATGCTTGGTATAACCAGGAGAGATAAGAAGAGAAACTCGTGGATCCGAAAAATGACGAGAGTGGAAGACATCATGATCAGGGTTAAATCCCTGAAATGGCAATGGGCTGGACATACTGCCAGAAGGACAGACCATCGATGGACAGCCGAAATTTTAGATTGGATTCCAAGGGACAGGAAAAGACCCAGAAAAAGACCACATGGGAGATGGGTGGATGAAATTCGTAAATATGCGGGAGTGACATGGAGGAGACTGGCACAAGACAGACCGTTGTGGAGGAAACTTGGGGAGACCTTCGTCCAGCAGTGGATTGATAATGGTTGACAATGATGATGATGATGATGATAGTTCACACTCAGTTGCCTTAGGTTTCTTTGGTATAGGAATAATAATGAACGTCATATGGTCAGCAGGCCAAATTCCTTTTTGATAGCAACAATTTACAAAGACGAATAATTGATTAATTAAAGCTTCACCAGATGCTTTAAGTAGTTTGATGGGTATTTCATCTACTCCTGGAGCTTTATTGTTTGGAATTGATCTAAGCGCCTCCTCAAATTCTTCTCTTGTAATTTCCTGACCCCTCTCCATTCCATCATTGACTAAGTATGAATTTGACCGATGTGGTTCTTGTTCCTTCTCCTCATTATATAGTTCTGACACATACGTATTCTTTCCACTTCTTTTTTCTCCTTTGGTTCAGTCAGGTGCTTTCCTTGTTTGTTTTGGATAGTACGGAATTGCACTCCTCTCTTCCTCTGTGCCGTGCTTTTGATAGCCTTGTGAACAAGATCTGACCGGTCTAGGTTTTCCATTTCCTCACAACGATCCATCAACCATTTTTCTCTCGCTTTTTTACATTCTCTATCCACTTCATTTTTTGGTTTCTTATACATGAATACTCCTTGCTCTGTATTAATATTTTTCCATTTACGTCTTTCCTCCATTTTGACTATCACCTCCGTTGTCAGCCATTGTTTTCTGATTTCTAAGTTTTGTCTTCCGATTGTTTCCTTAGCAGCATCTATTACTATATTTTTTATCATCTTCCAATGCTGTTCAGGTTCTTGGAATGTCCATTTGAACTTCTTCAATACTATTTAAAATCCTGGTCTGATAATTAAGTCTTGTATTTTTATGTCTTAATGCCTCCAGAATAAATTTCATTCTTCTCTTTGGTTCTTCTATCTTCTTCCATTTTAAATGATAAGTCATTATAAGGAAGTTATGATCGGAATCAACATCTGCTCCAGGGTAGGCTATCGACTTTTTCACCTGATTTCTGTAACGTCTCTTAACCAAAATGTAATAAATTTGGTACTTATTCCTATCCCCCGGGCTTTTCCATGTGTATCTTCTCCGTCTATGAACTTGATTCCACATATTTGTAATTACTAATTTTTCTTGTTCACAGAAGTTGATCGACTGACCTTTCTCATTTATCAGTCGCAATCCGTATCTTCATAGGATATCTCCTTCCGGACCTTCCCCCACCACAGCGTTCTGGTCTCCCATTATGATTACGTTGTCAATTGATTTTGTCAAACTCAGTAGTTCTTCCAAACATTCATACATATTTTCCACTTCCTGGTCATGATGTCTTGTAGTCGGCATGTAGACTTGAACTATCACCGTATCAACAGTTCTCGTAAACAGCCTAATCATAATCGCTGTGTGGCTCAATACCCTAACATTCTTTAAAGCAGCCACGGACTGCTTATCCAACACCAGGGCCGCTCCTCCTTGGCCATACTCACTTCCAGAATAAATCACGTGATAGTTGTTACTCTGAAATTCTCCTTCCATCTAGTCTCAGACAGTCCAAGAATATTAATCCTGTGCTTCTCCATTTCTCTCTTAATAATTTCTAGTTTACCCATCTCATCTTTGTCCGAACATTCCATGTTGCAATATTTGTGTAGGGATTTCGCATGATGTCTACCTGAGAATCCCTGCCTCTCCTCCTGCCAGGCCCGACTCCAGGAACTGTCCCGGAATCGGAGTTGCCAGTAACACTCATTTGTTGAGACGTTTCCATTACTGATTACTTGGGAGTATAATGTGGTAGTTTCCCCCCTTGCTTTCCACATCGCAGTTATGCAACCTTCTGGTCCACTAGGCCTAGCTTGCATCTCGTTGGGCAGGAGCCCATCGAACATGTCTCTAGTCTGCAGCTCATTTTGTAAGTGCTGCTTCCCACTTACAGGATTTGATTTCAGAGTTATTCATCTCCTAGGTATCTCTCTTAGTCTGACTTCTACTACCCCACGAAGACCTGTCCGGCTTGGATGTCCCTGCTGGTAGTCAAACTACTGCCGGTATAGCTCTCGGGGTTGTTAAAGCACGCAAGCCCTCCCCCACCACGACGAGATGAAGATACTATCGGAGGGGGGGAGAACTTTTTATATATCTCAGAAAAATTCCAAACATCCCTCGTGATATGGGTGGGAGGGATTGGAGGGGGAAGGAGAGATGAAACCTCAGGTTCCCGCCAACAAACGCACAAGGATTACCCCCTTTAGAACGGTTTTCCAGCACCTTGAAGAATACATTTAGCTAAAACGTACCCACGACCACACTTCTTTATTGGCAATTAACTACTTGGAAGTTTTGTTAAACAGCAGCGTAACATCTCATTATCATTTAGAAAGTGACGAAGTGTGTGTTTTAGCCTTCTGCGCAACAACACCCCCACCTCACTGGTCAGTGTGTGTGTGTGTGTGTGTGTGTGTGTGTGTGTGTGTGTGTGTGTGTGTGTGTGTTCCTCCAAATTTCACGTTTCTCAGAAAAAAAAATATTTCCCTCTTCACTCTTCACACCAACAAGTCCTGGCTGTGCCCATGTTAGTGAGGATCATTGGCTCAGTAATTTATTTTGCGTTATCCATCGTTCATGCTGTATCATAACCCCCCCCTCCCCGTTTTGTTTTAAAGTGCAATATACGAATGAGTATGTGAATATGGCAAAGTATTTATGTTCATAATGTAATACAAAATGGGCTGACTTGCGTTGCAGTGGGGGTGGGTGAGAGGGGGGAGGGGTGACTGAGCCTCCTCTAGCCTCCTGTTAGCTACGACCCGGCTATCAACTCGGTTCGGTGTTCTATTATTTGGGCATTCACCCTGCCTAGCCGTAATACTGCAGAATATGGCTTCAGCTCTAGTTTTTACCCATTCTCACGTTTTCACCTGTGAGAAAATCATTCGACATCGAGGTGCGATGACAGTTATGGCTACGCTCTGTTGCAAGAAATTTTAAGAAACACGGTGCCGATGCCGACCCATGCGAACGGTATGGCCGCTGATGTTTATTGTCACCTAGTGGTATCATAAGCGGCTAAGGATGCCCCAGCATCAGCGGCACGTTCCAGTTTTGTTCATGCATTCTTTTTCCCATTCGTTTACTGCTCCCAAGTTGTTGAGAACAGTTGGAGAATAGGAATTGCTTTTAATTCTTCCCAAGTTGTTGTGGTACCTTTAAAATGTCTGTCGTGGATGTATCCTTAAAATTATGGTTCCAAAGATGTGCACCTGGCCTGTTTTTCAGTTTTTGATCCTATCGAGAATCTTTTTTATTTCGTTTTTCTGATTGTAGGTTTAACGACCATCGTGAGCAACTCAAGGGGCTATAAGCAGTCGCCCATCGCTAATTTAGGGTCACTGTTTCCAGGAAAGGGAGAGAGCCAGTGCCGCGAGACAAACACAACATTCATGCCTCATCGGGATTCCAGCCCGGACCCTTCTCGGACAAAGTCATAAGCCAGCGCTTAGACCACTGCGCCACCGGGGCGGCATCGAGAATCTTCAAGGAGGTGAGGAGATCAAAGAAAAGTAACGCAATAGATGAAGTTAACAATATTGTTTTAGCATGGACGGTGACGGGATGTTTACGAAATTCGAAGAATTTTCGCGGCAACAGTGGTGTTAAGACAGTCACATAGTACGTCGAAACGGAAACTAAGTTTGTCCACACACTACACTGAAGTGCCAAAAACAAAAAAACTTGGCATACCTCTCTTATACCGCGTTGATCCTCCTCGCGATGAGACAACAGCAACAATGCTCTCTCTGTAGTACTGTGGAGACAGTATACACCATGCTTCCTGAAAAGCGTCCCACAATTCCGTAATATTCGCCCCGTCGCGGTGCTGCCGGTGTCCCATCGTGAGGACGATCAACGCGGTAAAGAATTCCTGGCACGACGGCACGTTGAACAGCATCTCAAATGTGTTCGATGGCGTTTAAATCCGGCTAAGGAGGGGGACAAGTCAGGATGCCAAACTCCGTGGAATGTTTATCCAGCCATAAATCGTGTGACTGTTGACGTGTGCAGTGGCGCATTTTCCTGTTAAAAGGTCGCACCCGTCGGAGTGGTTGCATGACATGAACGGGTGCAAATGATCCCCAAGAATGGTTACGTAGCTTCCACCGATCAGAGTGGTCTGTAGACGTTTCACCATGTAAATCCAAATTTCGTGGTAATTTCCGGGATGGAGTGACTCATCTCCCGGACGCCGACTATCATGCCTCGTTTGAAATCGCTTAAATCCTAATAAGCTGCCATGTCTGAACTGTGAATGCCACTGCCTGAGCTTGCGGAGGTATCTGTACCTCTATATATACGTCGTTTGCGGACAATACCATATACCGCATAGGTGTGGTGGGATGTAATAGAAATGGGTAGCTTCCTTCCCAGTTTTTTTTTTTCCTCACCTCAGTGTAGGTCGGAAAACACAAACGGAATCATTTATTTGGAAGACTTCGACCGCGCTGGAAGTAGCATTTGCGCATGCTTTAATTGCAGGTATTATATTATCTTTTTTAACTTAACTGATAGAATTATAGGTTGTTTATGTGGCAAACAACCGGATCTGACAATCTGCTTGCTTGATTTCCTTCGAGGAAACGATGGAAACTTGTGCCATCCTGAAGAACTAGAAAGCGAAAAACCTCTTGGCGATACCTGCCTAGTCTAAGCGGTAACGTATTTTTTAATTAAGTGTATGTTTTATTAAATGAGAAATGAATAATACTTTGCATATTTTCTGATATTTAGTCCCGACCATTTTGTTTCATCACACTATTGTAAAAATGTACGACCAACGTCGTACAAAATTGGATTTCTCCGCACAGTGCTGATTATTTCTTCGTCAAAAGACATTTCCGAAGGAATTATCATATTACCGCGCCAAGCCCCGTTTGGGAACTTGCGGGCATAAATTTTGTTACTTAATTCCGATCGTCTAAAGTGGCAACAATGACATTGGGTTTCCTAGTATAAGCGACCCAGTCTCATCTTTGAGACCTCTACGCGTTGTGTTTCATTCGAGGTTGTTGCAAGAACTCATATGCCGCAAAGAACTTAAGTTTTAAAAACTAACCTTTCAGTATCATGTTTTGAATCTTCAAAAGAAAGAAAACTGTTTATCTTAACATAAACCAAAACCCGACACGCATGCTCTTTTGCAGAGCAGCAGCGAAGAAAAACACGTTTGTTTAAAGAAACAACTATAAAATTTATTGTAACATATTTTTTTAATTTGTGTACAAATTAATGGTGGGACCAGATTAAAATAAATTAAAACATCACTGTAAAAATGGTTAAGGTTAAGCCTATAACATTTCCTAGCAAATTCAACTAGTACGAGGTGAGCAATGATATTTCATTTTCAAATTTCAATGATTACTCAGCATGCAAGGGATTGAAATATTTGGATGATGTCTTACCCTGCATCCTCTGCTGTTCCTCACTTGGAGTTGATGATGGGTCTTCTCATCCCGTAGCGCGCCTTCTGGTGTCCGCGATACGGGACTGGTATCCTCTGTGGATAAAACGCAGCCCGGGAGACCGTGATACTTGTGTAGCTTCTCCTAACACTCTTTTTCCGTACCCTCAACTTGGCATCCTTTCCAATCCTGCCTCCCGATGACACGTAACATATATTACGAAATTTGTGAGTCCGACTTTTTGACCCACGCACGGGGACAGCATTTTGGCAACCCACATCCAGCCCTGATTTCTCCAAGTTTTTCCACTTTATTTTCGCTTCGGTTTCGGCTTCTGCCGTGCTCCTAGGCGTGTTCTCACCTCTTGGAGGTGTCACCCTCCCCTCATTGGTTCCTAGGTGCCTCCCCCCCCTCGTCCACTAGTGGTCCGCCGACCCGGTGGACACTGACCAGTGGCTATTTCAAGCAGATGTTCTTCTGCCCAGCTGACCATCTGTCGTGCTCTAAGCCCTTTAAAAATTTATTTGGCCCTAACTATCACCCTGTTTCAGAGTTCTATTATCAGACCATCCGAGAAATCCTTTTTAAATCTTGAAGTATGCTCGAAGGCACGTATGCCCGTCTAATTGTGTTCCCTGACACAGAGCCTGGATGACAGTTATTACATAAGCTTTACCTTCTTACCAGATTTAGGCTTCTTTCTTGGACTTCCGCCGCATAGTCGCCACTGGCCTATATTGATAGCTAAGGCTATGTTATGTAATCCTCCGTGCTGGTTCTTCGCAAATGCCTGGCAATGAAAATACCTTTCACTTCGTTTGCGGAATTTTGCACATGGCCTGGCGTTTGCGTTTGCGTACCGATCTCCTTCCCACGCGAAGGGAAAGCAAGAATGAAAAAAAAAAAAAAAAGAACCAGCAAGTCCTTATGCGACCTGGGGCGGGATAATACCCCCTGCAAACGCAATCAGGAATTACTCTAATAAAAAAAAGATTAATTATGTAAATTAACATAATTAATTAGGTAATTAAATCTCGAATTTGGGTATTTCTTTACCAGAAGCGGTGTGCCCGAAATTAGAAGAATTTTCGCGGCAACAATCAAATAATAATAAAAAGAACTTTCAGATAGACAAAACCACTAAACGCAGACACAGGTCATGTCGCGGCAACAGTTTGCTGCCGATGTGATAAAATGAACAGCTGAAGATGTTTTTGACTTAACGCATGCGCAAATGCTTCAGAATAAAATCACTTCAGAAGAAATATTCTCAAGAAACGATATCAAACATTTCGATTCCGATTGTTCGTTTCAGAGGCGTTTCCGGCGTAAAGTGCGGTCTTCCATTGGAAATAATGGATACCAATGTTTTTTGTCGATTCTGTTCCGAAACATTGTGGGGCAAGCCTTAAAGACCAAACAGAAGTAAGTCATCACTCTTTCCACGTATACAAGTCAGTAACGGAAAAAATTCCGTGACTCACTTATAAACGTGGAAAGGGCGATGACTTCTATTTGATGTTCCTAGTCCACCTCAAATGCCTGTATTAATTATTCATTCGCCTTCTAGTTATTTGTTCAATTGCTGCTTACCATCTTTGGTGAATCCCCAGCATTGTGCGGGGCTTCAAAAGGCAACCTGCCAAGTGGCTTGGCAGTTAGTCGTATGTGAGTCTGGAGGAATTCGAGGCCGCTGTGGTGCAGTGGAGGCATGTCCGGCGGGTAACTGGAAGACCCTGGGTTCGATTCTCGGTGGTGGCCAATGAGAATTTTTCCGTGACTCACTTATAAACAAGAGTAAAGAAGTGGGATTAAAAATGAACTTTCAGAAGACAAAAGTGATGTACAATGCTTTTACAAGAAATGAAGATTTATCGATTGATGGAGAAAAGCTGGAGATAACAGACACGTACGTTTATCTTGGACAGCAGATATCAAGTGAGGGTCACATTGATGAAGAAATTAATCGGCGTACAAAACTTGCCTGGAGAGCTTTTGGAAGAAACAGCATAATTTTCAAGAGCAATATGCCATTATGTCTTAAAAGAAAAGTGTTTGATCAATGCATCCTTCCAGTGCTTACGTATGGTGCAGAGACGTGGACCTTAGCTAAAAGAGACATACAAAGGCTGCAGACAACTCAAAGAAGCATGGAGAGGTGCATGCTTGGTGTAACCAGGAGAGATAAGAAGAGGAACATGTGGATCCGAAAAATGACAAGAGTGGAAGACATCATGATCAGAGTTAAATCCCTGAAATGGCAATGGGCTGGACATACTGCCAGAAGGACAGACCATCGATGGACAGCCGAAATTTTAGATTGGATTCCAAGGGACAGGAAAAGACCCAGAAGAAGACCACATGGAAGATGGGTGGATGAAATTCGAAAGTATGCGGGAGTGACATGGAGGAGACTGGCACAAGACAGACCGTTGTGGAGGAAACTTATGGAGACCTTCGTCCAGCAGTGGACTGATAATGGTTGACAATGATGATGATGATGATGATGATATTTATTTATTTTACTTTCGATTAATTCATAAAGAATTTATGATTATTCTTCCTCTTACGCTCATGGCAGGGTGAGTTCCTCAAAGACGAATTTTCGCCATTTCTTTCTGTCTGCTCTCCTTTTGTGTAGTTCTATTGCAGAGTTTAAGCGGGTGCTTTCTTTAACGTTGTCAATCCATTTTTTTCTTGGTCTTCCTCTACTGGGCTGTTTTCAGTTCTACCATTTAATAATATGTTTGGTGGTCTTTCTGTGTTCATTCTTGAAACATGTCTAAACCTGCTTAGTTGGTTCTTTTTTAGTGCTGTAAGTATTTTTCTTTAAAGTTAAGTTATTCTCTGACTTTTTCGTTTGTTTTTCTTTCTGCCCAGTTTGTTCTACTGATTTTCCTTAGGCATTTTGTTTTAGAAGCATTGTGTTTATCCATTTCCTTTTTTCTTAAGATCCAGCATTCTGAGCCATAGTGTACTGTGGGAATTATCATTGTTTTATATACCTTTAGCTTGAGTTCTTTGCTTAATCTTTTATTGTTCCATATTTTTTTCTAGTCTACCCATTGTTATCCATCCGTTATTGATTCTGTGTTTTATAGTTTCAAAAAAGTCAATATCTTCAGTGATCATTGAGTCTAGATAATTGATTTTTTTACTTGTTCTATGTTATTGTTTTGTTTCCTATTTTCGTTTCAAATGAAAGTAGGAAACAAAACAGTAACATAGAAATGAAAGTAGTTTATCATTAACTAGTTCTAATCTGATATAATGTAATTTGGCCGCCCCGGTGGCGCAGTGATCTAAGCGATGGCTTTTGATCATTCGTCCGAAAGGGGTTTCGGGTTCGAATCCCGGTGAGGCATGGATGTTGTGTTTGTCTTACGGGACTGGCTCTCTCCCTTCCCTGGAACCAGTGGCCCTAATTAGGGACGGGCGACTGCTTATGGCCCACTCGTTGCTCACGGTAGTCGTTAAACCTCCGATCAAAGAAAAAGAAAAATGTAATTTGCCAAAAATAGTCCGTTTTTGATCTGTCGAGTTATAATGAAGCTCGTATATGTCTAATGTTTTTAACGGTTCCTTCAACGTCGTTATATGCGGGTTCCACTGTATTTCCATTGTTGGGAGATGTTCGTAGGTTAGGCCTAAGTTCGCTGGCGTCGCCGTTGCGTTTGTACAAATGCAGAATAAGTGTATGAAGCTTATGTACAAAGAAAGCGGCTGCAGTTTATGGAAATTCTGAATAAAACTCAATAAAATAATAGATAAATCATGGTGTAAAGGATTTTAGGAAGGCAGTGTTTTGCATATGGTCTTAAACAGCCTTTAAAAATATCAAGCTAAGTGATTAGAGTTAGGGTACACTGTTGGGCTGCAAAAAAGAAACATGTTAGACAATGAAGTGTAACTGCACAGTTAGCCGATCGCATGCCAGAAAGCTTGAACACAACCCACAAGGACCAAACCAACACATACCGCCGCCATTTGGCAACATTCCAGGAGCCATCAACCACACTGCAGCCTCCGGAGGAAGACTGAATCATACACGGCAGCCTCCGGAGGAAGACTGAATCATACACGGCAGCCTCCGGAGGAAGACTGAATCATACTCGGCAGCCTCCGGAGGAAGACTGAATCATACTCGGCAGCCTCCGGAGGAAGACTGAATCATACTCGGCAGCCTCCGGAGGAAGACTGAATCATACACGGCAGCTGGAACTCGCTTCACGTGAAACTACTACTAGACTTTAACTTTCTTTTCACTTAAGCACACCATTGCACCAACCGAAAACCAATCCATCCGGCCTGAGGCACAGTTCCTTTGGCAAAATTCTTTGTCCATAGTATCGCTCTCGCCGAAATGCCGAAGGAACGACGTAAAATCTTTAGGAACAAGGTGTCCGTTTGATCTCGTTCATTACTGACTGGGGTGTCCGTTGACCTCTGTTCAGAGGTTAATGTTAATCCTACGGTAGTTGTTCTCTACCAACCAAAGTTGCTCGGAATTTACCGCTCTTCTGAGGTGCTCGTGGAGGTTACACTGTATCTATATAAATTCTTAGCTCATTTCGTTTGCGTTCTTTCATTGCAGTTTCGCATACTGTTCATTTTTTGGATGACTAGTTTTTTCTTTGGTATTAATCATTAATACCAAAGAAAAAATGATAATTCTTTGTTAGAATTAATCCCAAACTCAAACGATAATGATGTATGATAATTCTCGATGTATGATACATAATTCTCGATGTATGATATATAATTCTCGATGTATGATATATAATATAATTCATTATATAATTCTAATATAATTCTCGGTGTATGATAATATTTCTCGATGTATGATAATTCTCGATAATGGTGTATGATAATTCTCGATAATGGTGTATGATAATTCTCGATAATGGTGTATGATAATTCTCGATAATGGTGTATGATAATTCTCAGTTAGAATTAATCCCCAACTCAAATTAATTCTTTGGTATTAATCATTAATACCAAAGAACAAATTGCTTTGTATATTCTACTGTCACTCACTTTTATCACTACGTTTTTGCCTTTTTTTTTTAATATAAAATTCTCATATATGATAACGTGCCATAGTAATTTTGTTCCTTTTGTTTCTGTTGAAGTGGTTGCTATTTAGTTGGAGTTCAGTCTGTTAGGTTTTTTATTATTTTTAAGTTATATCCGAATTTCCGAATTGTTACCTTTTTTTTATATATATATATCGATGTCCTTTTCTAGCTTAGTCCATTCAACCGATAGCAATAAATTGCCGAAGCGAGTTGCAGAGTGCAATTTTTATATTTTATTTCATATTCCTTATATCTAACAATGGATGGAATCTAAAAAAACGGCATTGCACCATGGACAACATCGACCTTGAACGAGAAAAGAGAAGATACTTTGATCAGGTTGTGTGCGATTCAAACGTAAGATGATCATAACAGGAATTATAGCTGTCTGAATTTTATCTCGCAGTAATGGATCAGGCGATCAACAACATCCTGAGTACAACCATGTACTTGACTTGAAGGAAAAGCCTTCGTATTTGGCAAGTGTAATTAATACACATGTTGTTTCGGCGCACTGAGAAAATTATTATAATAGAACCCCAGACACCTCCGAATTCTTCCCACGTCTCTCACTGCAATGAAATTATTTTTTGCATGGGCGTAGGAAGGAGTACAGTTTCGATTTTCTATTTGAGTGTCATCATCAGTGATGTAGTTTGGTTGGAACAAAGGAAATAATGAACGGTAATCCTCATAAAACCCCACAAAAGTTTAATAATTGAGTTCTCGCGAATATTATTTTCATCTTATTGGTGGTTGTCAGTATTGACTGTGATGCATTATGAATTGAAATAGGTACAGCGGCGTTTTAGATGATAATCATTTTCTCGTTAATGCGTGAGGGAAATAAAGAAACAAGAAACATACGGACGAATTGTTGGGTGTAATGGCCATGTCTTTTGTCAAATCTGATGACACCATGAAGTTATTTAAGGTATCCCACTACGTTGAAAAGGTCGTTTTGGGCCAAATTTCACATTTTGTAAAAATGCGTTCATTTTAAAGCCCCATTCCCGTAGGATTCCAAAACTGCATTTGTTTCTTGTCTACGATGAATAGACACAGACTTATAGCAATCGGCATATCTAAACCCAGGTGTCAAACGAACCGGAAGTGACACTTGAAACGCGTTTTTTGTAGGATGAGATTTTCGTCCCGAACTCTTTACAGAAAACCTGATAACTGCAAAAGTTATGTAAATAAATTGATGAAACTTGGTATACATCTTTCTTACAATGATCTGCATGCGATGAAGTAAAAGTTTTGCTGCTTGTCAGTTTAAAGTTAGGTTATAGCTATTTACATTCAACATGGTAAATAAATTTGTTGAAAATTCACACTAATGCATGCAGGAATGAGTGTACCTCAGCAGTGTTCAGGAACATCACTTACCTTTTAGTTCACTGCATAGATAATAGTCATGCGCATATACTGATGCAAAAAATGCCATCATATATCTTTAACTTTTTTATTTAGAGCGTTTACCGTAAACGACATATTTCCTTAAATTCTTTCACAAATTTCCCAATTTCTTGAAAATTTATATTGATATAATTTTTTTCAACGTTTATGTGTACGACATATTTCCTTAAATTCTTTCACAAATTTCCCAATTTCTTGAAAATTTATATTGATATAATTTTTTTCAACGTTTATGTGTTTTTGTGTGTTAGCCTTCCTAAAAAAAAAAAAAAAAAATAATAATACCTATTCTAGCATTTTTTCAAAAAAAGTGCCCCCAACGTAGTGGGAGACCTTAAAGGTGTGTAATCAGTAGTTTTCCCAAAACCGATTTCCTGGACAGAACTTCCAGATAAAGCCGATGATGTCATGATGTAAAACATTTATTTTACCTTAATCTTTATTTCTATTACCGGAGATACCGCAGTATAGGAAAACACTTGTGTACACCACAGAGCAGAAAGAATTTTGTATAATTTGAAAAATCTGGGACATGTATTGGAGATATGTGTGACGGTTACAGTTGTTAGATCGAGAGGAAAGATTCCTATCTATCCGACAGCGGTTTAGAAGCTGGGATGTTGTACGTACTGATTAGCCCTATATGCTCCATCTATTGCTATTTTTCATTAAAAAAAGTTGGGAAACATGTTAAAAGTCTTGATGATGTCAGCCATCCGTTTCATAAAGCATTTTCCAGTTGAAATTGAAGCAAAGACATGGTGCTAAATACAACTATATCGTTAAGCCACCTAGTCACAAAATTGTACATCTAAGCAGTCTGAAACTAGAGCAGAACACCGATTGTCGGAATTGCCACTTAACCGAATTACCGCAGCCGAGGAGTCCGGGCTCTGTATTTGACGTAATTCTCTCTTCACTCGGTGTAGTTGCTATTTTAGCCCTTTCTAGTTCGTTCTCATCCGTTGTATGTCAGAATTTAATGTTGTGTTTTGTTTGTTTTTATTTTTATTGTCCATCTTGTGATCTTCATGGACTCCCAAAAATTAGCGGTATCAAGTAAACGAAAATGTGTTGTTCTGAGGAATGGAGGAGAAAGTGGCAGTACAGTGGAACCTCGGATATACGTTTCTCAATTATACGTATTTCTGCGTTAGTCCCGATATTTTACTGTAGTTTCTGTTGCATTTTTTTAACTCGGTTATACGTTAATTCATTTATACGGTTTTTCCGATTGTACGTTAAAATTTGAATTTCTGATTATCAAAAATACACAGATGTCCCGGTGGCGCAGTGGTCTAAGCAATGGCCTCTGATCATTCGTCCGAAAAGGGTCCGGGTCCGAATCCCGGTGAGGAATGGATGTTGTGTTTGTCTTACTGCACTGGCTCTCTCCCTTCCCTGGGACCAGTTACCCTAAATTAGGGACGGATGACTGCTTATTGCCCATTGAGTTGCTCACAGTGGTCGCTAAACCTCCAATCAAAAAAAAAAAAAAAAATTACACGGTTCTTTCATTTTTTTACGCTTTCCAACCGTAGGTTGAAAAAGCGTATATGCTCCAGCTTTGGCCGTCCGTCCGTCGGTCCGCACGATTACTCGCGTAAAAATTGTTCGATTTCGATCAAATTTTTGTATGTGGTAGGGGGACCAATTGGGGACGAACCCTATTGAAAATAAGACAAATGGGGTCAAAGGCCACGACATAAGAGCAGGATCCATTCCATAGACCTTATGCGCCATAGCTTGCGTAAATATGGTTCGATTTCTATGAAATTTTAGTATGTCGTAGGGAACCACCTGGCGACGAATCCTATTGAAAACGGGTGAAGTAGGGTCAAAGGTCAGGACATAAGAAGCAGGATGCATTCCATTGCTCTTATGCGCCATATCTTGCGAAAAAATGGTTCGATTTAGATAAAATTTTAGTATGTAGTAGGGGACCACCTGGGGACGAACCCTATTGAAAATGGACGAAATGGGGTCAAAGATCAGGACATATGTTCGGGATCCATTCCATCGCCCTTATGCGTTATAACTTACGTAAAAATGCTTCGATTGAGACAAAACTGTATCATGTTGTTCCGGAAGTATACTTTGCCGGTTCTGTTGAATATCATCGAAATGGGGTCAAAGGTCAGGTCATAGGAGCGAGATTTATTCTACAGCCATTATCCTCATAACTTGAGTAATAACTTGAGTAATGATTTCTGGTATGTTGGAAAGCGTATCATAATCAATGCATCGCATGATTTTACTAACTTGTTTATACGTAGCCGGGAATGTTACAACTCAGAGAGCATTGAGATATCGTTGTGGTGTTCCTTCTTGGTGCAGCTAAAGTTGAACCTTGATCCCATCAGAGGTAGGTCGCTCATTTTCGCAAGAATACCGCCCCCCTCCTCCGCAAATCTGATAGTCCAGTTCCGCATGATTCTTTTTTAAAGAGGAAAAGAGATAGTGAACGAGAGGAGTTCCTAACAGTAGCTTTTTCTCAGTATAAAAATAATGAGATTGATGGGATATGCAGTATATATGACACGTCTTGGATACATGCAGATTTCAGGGGTTCCAGCTTCGACAACAACGGTCCGGCCACATCTGGCAAGGAAATAAAATTTATTTTGTCTAGTAGGGATTATTTATCAGTTTTGCACTTTCTCATTGACTGAACATACACAGAGTACGCACGTCCACAGGAACTTCTCACTGACACAACATATACAATTCAAAAAACATATACAGTACACAACAAATACTTTCTTATTGACACAACATTTACAGTACGCATTTCCACAGAAACGAATGTATGTAAAAATTCAGGTATTACAATTTCGACAACAACGGTCCGAGAACTTTTTGTAAAATTATATTCTCTAGATTTGCGCATGATTAAATCCTTTGCATTTGCCAAATCCTTGCTCATTGACTGAACATATACAGTACGCACTTGCACAGAAACTTCTGGCTATAAATCCCCTTCGGAATTGGGCTATAACAGCCGTGGGGAATTGCTCCGTAAAACTCATGTTAAATTGGGCCATCAGTTTCGTAATGGGGGGGGGGGGGATGGGTTAAAATCGGAATTCTTGCGGAAATGGGAAACCTTGCTTCAAGAGAAGGGTATGTTGTTTATTTTCGGTTTGGATGAAAAAATCGGTTTCGCATTTCATGATTCACACATACACTATATTGACAAAAGTCACCGGACACCTGGAAGAGAAACACAACATAGCATTTATTGACATACCTTAGAACGGCGTCGGTCCACCTTTGGCCTTAATGCATGCACTTACCCTTCGAGACATGCTTTCGACAAGGATTTGGAACACAGCGATAGGTATGTGCTTCCATTCAGTACATAATGCTGCCGCTAACTGCTGCTTAGTAGTAGGCCTTGGTTCCAAACTTCTTATGCGGCGCTCTAATTCATCCCATTGGTGCTCTTTGGGATTAAGATCAGGGCTTTGTGCTGGCCAGTCCACACACGATTCAGAATTATCGTCAAACCACGTCGTAACAGTCCTTGCTTTATGGTTCGGTGCACCATCCTTCTGGTACCAACAGCGCTCGGTTCCATAGTATTGCCACAAAGTTGGTAGGGCATAATTGTCCAGAATGTCGAGGTAGACGTGCTGGTTAACAGGTTTGTCAACGATAACCAATGGGCCGGGACCATACCACCAAAAACACCCCCACACGAATACACTGCCAGCTCCATACTTGACCGTAGGAACAGTACACTGTGGTAAATAGCGTTCCTCCGGCTACCACCATACCCACACACGGCCATCAGACTGATGGATCGTTTATCTGTATTCATCAGTCCATAGGACCCATTTCCGTTGACCTACGGTCCACGATAAATGTTCTTTGCACCATGCTAAACTACGAGTAGCATTCCGAGTGGATATGAAAGTCTTATGAGCAGCTGCACGACCACGGTAACACATGAAATGAAGTTCTCTGCGGATGGTACGTGTACATACAGAGGTTTCAGCATTTTTACTCACCTGTACACTGAGGTCTTGTGCAGTACTCCGTCGATTAGCTGTAGCGACTCTCCTGAGGCTTCGGCGTCCTCTATCACTGATTTTCTTCGGTCTGCCGGTACGTTTTGCTGCTTCAGGCACGCCATGTGTGTTCCGCTGATTCAGTACACCCAAAACAGTTGACTTGGGTATGTTTAAACGCCTCTCGGTTTCTCTTATGGACAAACCACTAATATAACACCCAACAATCTTTTGGAGCAGGATCCATTCTATCTCCCTTATGCGCCATAACTTAAGTAAAAATGCTTCGATTGCGACAAATCTTTATCATGTTGTTACCGAGGTATACTAAACCGGTCCTGTTCAGTATCATCGAAATGGGGTCAAAGGTCAGGGCACAAGAGCGAGATTTATTCCGCAGCCATTATACTCATACTTGATTAAAAATGCTTCGATTGCGACAAAACTTTGTCATGTTGTTCTGGAGGTATACTGAATCGGTTCTGTTGAATATCATCGAAATGGGGTCAAAGGTCAGGGCACAGGAGTGAGATTTATTCCACAGCCATTATCCTCATAACTTGAGTAATGACTACTGGTATGTTGGAAAGCGTATCATAATCAATGAATTGCACGATTTTACAAACTTTTTTTTTGTTTAACTTTAAAATATAATTTGGACTATATTAGTTCAAAATACACCAGATTGTGCACAATCAAAAAGCGCTTATAGCGTAGTAAAAACCGTTTATTTACTGGCGTAAGACGGACATAGATTCGCCAAGCTTTCGCTCTCCACTGCTTTTTCAAGACAAATAGGTACACATAAAATGCAGGGAATTAGAACACGTAAGACACAAAGATGAAATTTTGAAAACAACGCGGGTGACATCACGGTTAGTATTGCTTGTGTTTTTATCACACAATCATCGTCACCTGGGGTAAATCCTGGTCACATACTTTTTTTAAATCAAAATAACACTTTACCAAAGTCAAAAGAATCATAGAAACAATTTGAACATTCTACTTTGCAATGCATAATTCATTTATTCCTTAAGTTGAAATTTATTATGAAAAAAAAAAAATTAAAACCTACTAGTTAAGTTTCTGTAAAACAACATTGGTCTAAGTAAGTGCACACACTTGCAAAGATCTTTGTCATTAATAAAGTTTTAATTATTTAACATTTTTTCTTTTTTGGTAAAATTATAAACTATCACAGCTTCTAAAAGAGAATTTAAGATATTCTTATGCTATTCTGATTTAAGTTATAGGAGTATACCAAATTTTGCCTCATATTTCAAGGGTAATTCTTGGACAACGGGGTAATTTCTGGTCAGTGCAGTTTTCCAGTATTTGTGCTTGACATTTTACTTATTGTAACCATCCAACCTTTGTAATTATATTTATCATGCAACTTTTTAACCCTAACTGCAAAGCGACATTCTTAACTAACTGCAAAGCATCTCGAACTGTAACTGCAATGTGATAATCCTTTGTTGTGCCAAAAACATGTGCATATTGCCTAAAAGTTAGTCAGTTATTCAACTTGTTTTTCTTCCTCTATTCCATTTATTTAAAAATTTAGTCTATTATTTTAGTGTACTTTCTGTGTTAACTATCGACTGTAGTATACAGTTTCTGTGAAATTTATGCATCATGATGAGGCTACATAAGCCAAAGAAAGGTATCAAGCTGAAGAAATTAAAGCCTGATGAGGCTATATACACTATCTACCAACAAGTAATTGGACATCTGTGATAGCAAAGAAAAACGAAGTTTATTCACCTTCAATAGTTGGTGGAGCCTCCACGAGCGGCGATTACAGCTGCGACCCTCCGGGGCATACTCTCAACCAGGCGTTGTACGACGGCTAGCGGTATTTTCTTCCACTCGGCTTGGAGAAGACAGGTCAGTTCCTACACCCATTTCGGACGGTGGGGGCACCCCTTAAGTCGACGCTCCAACTCATCCCAGAGGTGCTCGATAGGGTTAAGGTCCGGGCTCTGCGCAGGCCAGTCCATTCGATTAAACCCATTGTCACCATAACAAGCCGTGGTGGACCTCGCAACATGACAGGTGGCATTGTCATCCTGAAAGTAACATGGGTCCACCCCGTAAAACTACCACAACGTAGGAAACGCATGGTCATCCAAAATGGTGCAGTAGGTCTCGGTGTTGAGTCTACCAGGAATTGCGACCAAGGGTCCCGTGCCATACTAGGAGAAACACCCCCATAGTATAATTCCACCGCCGCCGAACTTCACAGTTGGCACAATACATTCCGGCAGGAGGCGTTCTCCAGGTAGACGCCAACCCCAGACCCTGCCATCCGAACGGTAGAGGGTGAACCTTGATTCGTCGCTCCAAAGAACCTGTTTCCACTGTTCAACGGTCCACTGTCGACGTTCTTTGCACTACGTTAGCCGAGCAGCGCTATTGGACTTGGTGATCAAAGGCTTGTGGCCGGCAGCACGTCCATGATAACCGAGCAGATGGGTTTCCTTACGGATGGTATTCATCGAAAGAACACTCCCGGATGCCTGTTGAAACTCCTCGCGGATGTGGCCCATCGATTTGGTGCGGTTCTTCCGAATTTCTCTGGCCAAGCACCCGTCTGTCTCTAACTCCCAGTTTTGTGGGTCTGCCGGGTCGTGGCACATTCCGACAGTCACCCCTCATCTTCCACTTGCCAATCACGTAGGCCACTGTCGATTTTGGGTACTTCAACTCGCTGGATATGTCACGTATGGATCGGCCATTTCTGTGATACCCGACGATTACACCTTTCTCGAAATCAGAGAGCTCCGAACTGCGTGGCATCTTGCATGCGACTGGTTGTGTTGTTGTTTCCCACACGATATTTAACGGCGGCGGCCGTGACGTGTGTCAGGACCGCAGATATCGTCGATTGCAGGGGTGTCCAATTACTTGTTGGTAGATAGTGTATAAGATGGAAAATTAAAATTTCAGTGCATGTGCAGCTGCCAGAGCTGTAGATATGTCTTTTTCAACTTTGCAGACCTATTTAGCAAGCTTAAAAAACAAAACAGAAATAAAGCCTGTAGGTGCTCCTTTTTAAGTATTCCAAGTAAATCAAAAGATAATGGCAGTTGCTCTAAAGATATGGATGATTTAAATTTGATTAAACAGTTAGGTAAATATACTTCATTGCAAAATGCGAAAATAGTTAATACAGACATTTAACGTGGACCAGGAACATCAAACAAAGATCTTCGCTCTTTCCACCTTTATAAGTGAGTCAAATATAAAAAATAAGATATTTCTCAACAGTAGAAAATAGTGTTGAGAAATATCCAGAATGCAGTAGAAGAGGACAGTTATTATCCTGTATATTATGATAAAGATCCTTTTAATATTGGGAAAGTCACAAACAAACAAGGAAGTAAAGTATAGAAGTAAAATTTCTGGAAAAAGGAGCTGAAAACTTGCGCTGGCTTAAGCGAGATAGACTAGAAACTAGTATAAATATTCAGTACATTTTCTGTGGACCAGTAGATTTGCAAGGTGTTGATCCGTTTACAGTGAATAATGAGCCAATAAATATTGCATACAAATGTTATAAGAAATACTTTGGATAATGTAGAATTTAAGTGCAAGACTTCAGCATATCCAATAAAATTTTATTTGAGCTACTACACAGTGTATGTTGTTTTTCTTTTTGGCTATATAGTTAATATAACTTCATATCATTTAGTTTAAAGGTTTTAACAGATTTTCATAAAAAAATTAAGTTATTAGTCCATTTATATATCAAATATGGTGCTGACCGATAATTACCCCAGTAGTGACCTGGAATTACCCCAACCCCGGGGTAATTATTGGTCACTTAATAATAATAATTAATCAAATTAAGAATTAATTTATGATGAAGTAAAATTTTTATAAAAAGCATATAAAAAAGTACTTACTGCATGCCAAAATTGGAGATACCAGCTTTCATAGTTTTTATAATAATTGAATGTTATTGATTTTTAACCGGGAATTGCCCCGGGTGACGATATACGGTGCGCTGCGATGTGTTTCCATCCTTTAATAAACCATGCCAAACCATTTGTAATTTCATAGAGACCACATCATTGCATGCTAGTTTGCTGGAGAGGATTTCGACTGTTACCCTGATGGCAGCCTCTCTAAAGTTCGTGTAAGGGGCAATTTCTTCTAGTGTTAGTCCACGGCCGAGCAATGCATGACTTTTCTGGAAAGCGTTGTATTCTGCATGTCCTGGTTGACACTTTGCATGATGTGTTCTTTACATCTAGTGTCTAAGGATCACTTGGTCGTTCCGATCTACATCTTCTCTGTGTTGTTAGGATACACCAACCTATAGCGTACACACCCTCTTTTTCTTTCTCATACTGTCTCTCCTTGCAGCTTGATATTATATGTGATAACGGGTCGGTGATTTCATTGCTACTGTGATGTATTTACGCAAAAAATTTTTCAACCAATATGTAAAGCCTGGAACGTATGTGATGGATTCTGCGTAACTCATTGTCGTTCTAGTTGATTTTGTTATCGCAGACATTATACCATTTCTTATATTTCTATGTATTCTGTCTATGTCATCTTCCGTATATTCAACCTTTTAGACCTTTGCTATAAATATTTTCAATGTCCTTATTATTTAGGTAGTCGGGTTTGCATATATTATACGCTCTATAGAACCATGCTCTAAACGCAGAGAGTTTGTACTCTTTTGAGCAGTGCGAATCAGGAGGGATAAGGTTCGGTACTGCATTTGGTTTATAGTCAACGTCAAAATCGAAGCTGGATGTTTCATTTCTTTTGAGCGCGGTCAATATAATTCAGCTACTCATTCACTTCAAACTTCATGCTGAACTTTATCGTATTGTGCAGGTTGTTTATCTTGTGCATGAAATCATTTAATTCGTCTACTTCGTGTTCCCATATGAAAAATATATCGTCAGCGTAGCGGATCCACCCTCAGGGTTTTGTAATACAATTTAGAAAGATGAGGTCTGGTGGTCTCAGTACTGCTTCCGCAAGGACTGAAGATAGAGGTGAACCCATCGCTGCTCCTTTTGTTTGCTTTTAAAAGCACCGATGGGTTCACCTTTATCTTCAGGTTTAGCAAGGATGGAAACACATCGCAGCACACCTTATATTTGCGTGATAAGAATACACGTAATACTGCTAGTTATGCCACCCGCGTTATTTTCAAAAAATCGTCTTTGTTTCTTACGTATCCTAATTCCCTTCATTTTATGTCTACCTATTGTCTGGAAAAAGTCTCTCAGTGGACAGCGAAAACTTGGCCAATCTACATACGTCTTACGCTAGTAAAAAGAACGGATTTGACTACGCTATAAGTGCTTTTTTAACGCTTTCCAACCGTAGGTTGAAGAAGCGTATATGCTCCAGGTTTGTCCGTCTGTCCGCACGATAACTCGCGTAAAAATTGTCCGATTTCAATGAAATTTTAACATGTAGTAGGTGACCACTGGGGACGAACCCTTTTGAAAATGGGGGAAATGGGGTCAAAGGTCATGACATAAGAGGGACCCATTCCATTTCCCTTATGCGTCATAACTTGCGTAAATATGGTTCGATTTCAATGAAATTTTAGTATGTGGCAGGGGACCACCTGGGGACAAAACCTATTGAAAATGGGTGAAGTGAGGTCAAAGGTCAGGACATAGGAGTGGGATGCATTCCATTGCCCTTACGCGTGATAACTTACGTAAATATGGTTCGATTTCGATGAAATTTTAATATGTCGTAGAGGACTACCTGGGGATGAACCCTATTGAAAATGGGTGAAGTGGAGTCAAAGGTCAGGACATAGGAGCCGGATGCATTCCATCACATCTTATTAAAGGAGCAATTCTTGTATATATGTAAATTTTATTTTGAAAACGGCTCTAAGGATTTTGATGAAAGTGGTTAACCTACCGTTTTCTGGTACTAGAAATCGATTTAGCTTGATCTCGACTTTGGAAAAATTCGTTTAGTGGGTTAAATAACCACCCCGAGTTACCACGTTTTTAGTGTCATGGCGTCGTCCTACTAATGTTTCCCATTCTTAGAAATCTTATGACGTCACACTCTCGCGATCGACTCGCGATTGAGATGTAGGCGCACGGTCACGCCATCTGCCTCATTACGTCACGCGTTGTTTGTGGATCCTATTAAAGTTTTATGACGTCACACTCTCGCGACCATCTGCCTTATTACGTAATAACTTGCGTAAAAATGGTTCGATTTCGATAAAATTTTAGTATGTGGTAGGGGACCATCTGGGGACGAACCCTATTGAAAATGGGTGAAATGGGTCAAAGGTCAGGACGTAGGATCGGGATCCATTCCATTGTCCTATGTGTTATAACTTATATAAAAATGCTTCGATTGAAACAAAACTTTATCATGTTGTTCCGGAGGTATACTTAACCAATTCTGTTTAATATCATCGAAATTGGGTCAAAGGTCTGGGCACAGGAGCACGATTTATTCCACAGCCATTATCCTCATAACTTGAGTAATGATTTCTGGTCTGTTGGAAAGCGTATCATAATAATCAATGCATTGCATGATTTTACTAATTTGTCTTATGTTTGTATGACCATGGGCGAATGAGTAGGGTCAATAGAAATTCACTGAGGGGTCATTACTTATTTCTCTGCTGTTTCTTTTACTAAGTACGTGATTTCAACCCAGAAAGTGGAGTCTAAAGCTAAACCAGCGCTCTTAAGTCTGCTGTGGTGCCGAGGCAGTGAGGAAGCGGGACGGGGATGACGACTGCTTTAGAAGTGAGGAGTGCTAAGCAAGGTCGCTGACTTAAAGGAAGGGAGTTACGGAGGGAGGACCGCTCCGGTGGCGTAATGGTCCAAGCGCTGGCTTCTTATCATTCTTCCGAGATAGATTTGGGTTTGAATCTCGGTGAGGCAGGGTTTTTCTCTCTCTTACGGTGCTGGCTCTCTCCCTTCCCTGGAACCAGTGGCTCTAAATTAGAGACGAGCGACTGCTTATAGCCCATTCAGTTGCTCATAGTGCTCGTTAAACTCCCAATCAAAAAAAAAAAAAAAATGAGGGGGGAGAAGGTGTAATGTCTGTATGTCACGATGTTAAAATCTGATTCAGGTATTAGGTGTGCAACTTAATTCTCGGCCCCTAACTGCAAGCGATCATAGAACGTCGGCAAGTGCAAATTGCTGTGTTCGATAATGGCTGTTTGCTGCGCCATCCAACAGCTTTCCAGGTAACCCTAACCGCTCACAGCTGTAGTGACAGAAGGGACGAAAGTTGACGGTGAAAGCAATGTCGTTCGAGAAGCAACATTTGAGGCACTGCCTCCTGTTTGCGTTTCAGCTGAAAAAAAGTGCCGCGGAATCCCAGCAAATCATCTGTGCTGCTTTAGGTGAAGCTGCTGTGTCCTACAGTACGTGTAAGAAGTGGTTCCAGCAGTTTAAGCAGGGAAATTTCGATCTCCGTGATGCAGAACGTCCCGGACAGCCACAGAAAGTTGACGATTAGGACTGGAACAACTGTTGGACGCGGATCCCTGTCGCACACAGTCAGAGTTCGCCAAGGAACTCAGAGTAACACGGCAAGCCATTGAAAAGCGCCTGCACAAACTTGGACGGATTCACAAGGATGGCCGTTGGGTGTCCCACCAACTCACAGTTGCGAACAAGTCTAGGCGCTACGATGTTGCTGTGTCCTTGCTCTCCAGATTCAAGAAGAAAGATTTCCACCACAAGATTTCGACCTGTGATGAGAAGTGGATCCTCTACGATAATCCTAAGCGACGCAAATCGTGGGTTTATCCAGGTCATCCTTCCACCAGTACCGCCAAACCGTATATCCATGCCAGGAAGTTGTTGCTGTGGTCGAATATCCATGCCAGGAAGTTGTTGCTGTGGTCGAATATCCATGCCAGGAAGTTGTATGGTGGGATCAGCGCCGTGTCGTACACTATGAGTTGCTCAAACCTGGTAAAAAGGTCAGTGCTTAGCGTTATTGTCAGCAACTCATTCGTGTGAGTGACGCAATGGAGGGAAAAGGCTATACACCGAAAAGAGCAGAAGATCGGCCTTGTTGCTTCAGGATGACGCGCGTCCTCGCACCGCCAAAACGACTTTAAACACGATCATCGACCTGGGATGGGAGATTTTGTCCCACCCGGCGTATTCTCCAGACTTCGCCCCGTCGGATTATCACCTCTTTCGCTCCCTGGAACATCACCTGAGTGATACGCACTTCACTTCTGTCGAGGCGGTCCACACAAGGACTGATGACTTTATCAACTCGAAACAGCCCTCTTTTTTCCGCAGTGGCATTCGGCAGCTCCCTGGCCGATATCTGAAATGTATCCAACATGACGGTGATTATTTCCCTGATTAGGTACGTATTCGATTTTCTATAATTTGCTGTCAACGTGCCGTGCCTGTGGCCGAGAATTTAGTTGCACACCTAATAAATAAATTGAAATTTTTATTTACAAAATGTTCAAGTGCAGTCCTATTTTCCTAAGAAAAATGCAATATTTTAAAAAGCAATTAATTCGCAGAAAGAAAGAGTTGAAGGCAACATGCTACTAACACTTATATCTTACACCACTAATCCTCTAGTCGTTGTCAGATTCAGGTGTTTGTGGGCGGGGTGTCGGGGGAGAAGGGTGCTCCGAATGAGTCGGTAGTAAAAAGCATTAAAAATTCTTCCATTCAGTGTTTCGTAAATTAAGTTGCTATCAAAACTTTCTTCAGCAAAAATAATTACTCGCCCACCATGATTTCAAAGTCTAGCGACGTCCCTGATGTACGTATGTAGAAAACGTGCAGTATCCAACAGGGCAGATAAGTTAACGATAAGATTAAATTGATACACACGGTTTTATAAGAAGGGTGACGAAATACGGAAGTACGAAACTCGGCTGATAGACATATGGGGAAGAAGAGCGACGACAGATGAAGGGAGCAGCGTCTTTTTGCTGAACTGCTGCCATGTGACTTCCTGCTGAGGCGCTGTCATCCGAACGTCGGCTGTTTCTTGTCGGGTTTCGCCAACAGCTAATGTAGATTTTTATTTCAAGCGCTTTTTTTCCTAGCATTTTGCAACACTTTTTCTGGTGGCGTACACAGAGTGTTTTGTGTGTATGCGTGCGACCACCGTATATGACAGTGTAGCGTAACTAACGCCTTATTTCAAGCTTTTTGGACGACGTTGAACACGTCTGCACAGTAAATTTACGAATTTATCTACACACGAGTACTGTAATTTGAATATGTCACATATCTTGTCTATGTGTATAAGCCAAGAACTGGACGAAGTGTTTGTTCGCTTTCTATGGTTGACACCTTATAGGAAAGGGTTCTAAGGCGCTGTGCGTCCCCTTTGGCGCAGTGACTCCTTTTTTTTTTTTTTTTTTTTTAATTGGAGTTTTAACGACCACCGTGAGCAACTCAATGGGCTATAAGCAGTCGCGGCGCAGTGGTCTAAGCGATGGCTTCTGATCATTCGTCCGAAAGGGGCTGGGTTCGAATCCCGGTGAGGCATGGATGTTGTGTTTGTGTTACGGCAATGGCTCTCTCCCTTCCCTGGAACCAATAACCCTAAATTAGGGAAGGGAGACTGCTCATATCCCATTGAGATACTCACAGTGGTCGTTAAACCTCCAATCAAAAAAAAAAAAAAAAAAAGACGCTGTTAAAAATGCACTGCCTTTCATCTATGTCGTTTTTTTAAATGATGTAGCCTTTCATCTATGTCGTTTTTTTAAATGATGTAGCAGGTGTTGTCACGTGCGGCAAGAGATTAACTGGAACCAGATTAACGTCCTCTTTCATCTGTATTCTAAAACATTTCACTGCGTGCCAAACAAAAACAAACTGTCTCATGTAAATTTCTACGTGTGAATTTCCGATGGCATTTTACACGTTGAATGTACAATGTATGGGTAGCTTTAACGCACCCAGAGTGAGTGAGGATGGAGGAGTAACTACTGCTGTATTGGAAGCTATGGGGATTTGTAATTTTTTTTTTTTGGGGGGGGGGGGGTTAATGACCACCGTAAGCAACTCAATGGGCTGTAAATAGTCACCCGTCCCTAATTTAGGGCCACTGATTCCATGGAAGGGAGAGAGCTAGTGCTGTAAGACAAACACAACATCCATGCCTCACCACGGCCATCAGCTTTTCACATGCAAATATTTAATTTGAAATTCAAAATTCGACGCATAATCGCCAAAAGGCGTATAAATTGATTACGTATGATCGATTCTAAAAAGCGATAGAAACTAGAGTAAAATATCGGGACAAACGCAGAATTCTATATAAAAGTGAAAAACGTATAATTGTAAAAGGGTGTAACCGAGGTTTCCCTGTACTTCCTTTTTTTACCAGGTATTTTGTAAAAAAGTACGTATCACGTTGTCCGTCTGTGGACACCATATCTGTGCAACTGTTAATCTGATTTGAAAAAAAAAAATATTGGGAAATCCGAAATGTGTGAGAAAAATGATCCTTGCTTTCCAGCCTTTTCCGAAGCAGGATTTCCCCACTACAGAGCGTACATAGAGATGCTATGTACAGTTACTGTTAATGAAATTTGCGCACCAAGAAGGAAGCATCGGATTGAATTGAAATTTTATGGACGTAATGATACAGATGAATGATACCCATGATGGCTAAAAAGCTGCGGGATAATTACAGAGGGATCTGTGGCACGCAGTCCGGTCATCTTCAATTGCGCGTCGCACCGCTTCATGCGGCGATACATGCTGCAGTACGGTCCGGCATGGAGGTGAACAGACACCTGACGCTGTCCTTCGACAGACTGGCCAACACGTGTTGGACAATGTGCTCCAAATCCCGGATAGTGCGGCACGGCGGCCGCCGGCGTTTCAACTGGTCCCACACATGCTCGATAGGGGACATGTCCGCTGGAGTGGACAGGCCATGAAAGTGTCTGGACATGACGTAGGCAGTCCTGCGCACCCCGAGCCGTGTGCGGGCGGGCGTTATCCTGCTGGTATAGCGCACCTGGAATCCCGGCCAGAAATGGGAGCACATGGGGCCGTAGGATCCACATACCGTTTGGCCCGTCGATGACCCACGTACCGCTATACTAGAGCTGATAGGCTATCGTTAGCAATGACGCTCGATAGCAAGATTGGGATGGTGCCGTTGACCCGGGGACCTCCACACCCGGACACGATCATCTGTCTCCAAAACGAAGCGGCACTCATCGCTAAACACCACACGTTGCCAGTCTGTGGCGTTCCACGCCGGTCTGGCCTTGTACAACTGCACACGGAGCCGGCGATGTTCTGGTGTTAATGGAATCACACATAAGGGGCGCTGGGATCGCAGATTCGCTTCCGCGAAGCGTCCAGAAATGGTTCGTGAGCACACAGGAGCCGCTACATCTGCCTGTATAGTGGACGGAGTCCCCGTGGGATCCCTTCGTGCCTGGCGCACGATCCGTCGATCCTTTGTACCTGTGGTCCACCTGTTCAGTCCCGAGCCACTCCGCCGTGTGGCAGTGCCGTCACGCGTCCACTGCTCCCAAAACAGTCGGACTGCGGTGTGGTCAGAACGATCTATTTGGCAGGCTATACGGCGCCCCGACCACCCTACGGTTTTCAGCCCGATGATCAGGCCTCTCTCAAAGTCTGTAAGTTGCGTAAATCGAAGTTTCTGGCGTCTACCCAGCATTATTGTCACTCTGTACTCTTGCTTGCATCGGCTGGTGCTTTTCGCTTTTATGGGGCATCGACTACACGCCGCTTTATAAGGCTGCCGGTTCGTACTTACAGCGCCACCACAGGGTGTGCGGTCATGCGCACTCTCCAGACGTGGATCATTTGCATACCAGCATGCATTCTAGCTATTTACAAAGTTTCGCGGTTGTAGCATGTTTCCTTCTAGGTGCACAAATTTCATTGCCCGTGAGTGTAATTTAAAATACATTTTATTCCACATCTTTGCTTTAAAATATCCGATTAAAAAAATTATTCGGTCCCATTTCTTACGAATACTGTTTTGGGTAATGTTTCTTTTCCAAGCAACGCATCACATTTTCCCCGCTAGGGAGCGTAACAGTGAATTGCGATTTCTCTGTCCCATATCTCTGCTTCTAAAAGTACGATTTGAATTTTGGCCTCTGATAGAGCTTCTGATGTTAAACGGCACACAGTTTCTAATTTTGAAGAGCTGTTTTGCCACTAGGTGGCGTAAGTGTATGTTTATATTTCCGATGCATTTATGCAGCAATATCCGCGGTTCTGAAAACTTGATTGAAAAAATTCCTTTGAGATCATATATCGCTCACAACGGAAAATCTTTTGCGCAAATTTTCGGTTTAAAACAATGCACAATTATTTCGCCCGAGAGCGTAGATGTATAACTTATTTTTCTTGATATCTCTGCTCTTAACAGACCGTTCTAAAAAAATTATTCGTTCGACAGACAGCGTTTCTCATGCGAAATATTTTGCATGTAATTTAAATTGTTTTTCGTAACACAGAAGTTTGCCACTGGGCGTAAGTCACTTTTCCGTTTACAGCAAAAAAAAAAAAAAAAAAAAAAAAAAAAAAGGACGTCTAAATACCTGATCAGGTGCTATTTAAAATATTTTATGAAGAATCTCATTAATACTCTTCATTTCGAAGAGTATTTTGCACTCGTTTTCTTCTTTAAGTAATTCATAGCTTTTCCTCTGGGTCGTGTAAAGTTAGATCACTTTATGCTGAGATGATTGTTCCATTGAAAATCCCTTTTGCCTATAACATCTGCTATGAGAAACTTTTTGTGCAAAATTTGTTAATTTTCGTAATACACTTAGCAGCCGCAAGTGGGAACAAGTAGCTATTTCTATTGTGGATGTTTTATCGATTGTAGAATTGTGGTTATCATTATTATTTTTTTGTAACAGTTTTTATTCGCTATAAATAAACCCGGTCACATCGTTTTTTGTTTTTTTTTAATTATGCGAGTTTCCCCCCTTAGGTGATGTAGGGGTATTCTTTTTTTTTTTTTTTTTTTTTTTTTTTTTGGATGAAATTTTAGGTTTTCTAAAAATGTGCTCTGAGATATTTGTTTCGTGTTGGAAAAGATTCAAAAGACGTGCTCATTGCAACCGAATATTCGATATCATCTTTCTTGCTCCCCCCCCTCCCCTCCGATTATGCCTTAGAAAATGTTGAATAACCAGCTTTATTACAGTATTGGACTGGCCAGATTCAGTTTGCATGCTGCTACGGAAGTGCAAGGGCCGCCCCGGTGGCGCAGTGGTCTAAGCGATGGCCTCTGATCATTCATCCGAACGGGGCCCGGGTTCGAATCCCGGTGAGGCATGTTGTGTTTGTCTTACGGCACTGGCTCTCTCCCTTCCCTGGAACCAGTGACCCTAAATTAGGGACGGGCGACTGCTTATAGCGCCTTGAGTTGCTCACGGTGGTCGTTAAACCTCCAATCAAAAAAAAAAAAAAAAAGTGCAAGGCAGTAGCAGCACGCGCGGCGCTATGGGTGGGCTACGATGAACTTCAGCCCGCCCAACTTTTCTTTGAGCCTACCCTTTAACCCCCCACCCCCACCCTCCTATATAAGCAGTTAGAACATATGGGGGTGCAACAATCTAAGATTTCAGGGAACTTGGATAAACGTACATGAATTTCTCCAATTGACAGAAATTTTGTTATGTAAAATTAATTTTTTGTTAAATTTAGTGATTGTATTTCTGAGAAATGGAGGGAGTCCTCTGAACGAATGTTTAAGAGAGTAGTAGAAAAACACAATTTTTGTAATCTATATATTAATTCTACAAGGGATTTTACTGTGAGTCCTATTTTGAGAGAACGGCTGAACGTAAAGATATGGTTGATGCATCAAAATAAAGATCTTACCATGTAGATGTGCCAGTCGAAGAGAAAAATGAGATTGGGGCAACGGTTCGGGCATTGTGGGGCGGCAAAGTTCATATGTAAAGTCTATGGAAGAAGCGTGCGGTTGACTCACGCGCTGTTGAAGGCGGAACATGGAGGGACTGAGATAGTCCAAAGTCCCAGTCTTTTTTTTTTCTGAGCGAACCGTTGCGCAAAGCAGATACATGTACTTGGAGTGCCACTTTTCCAAAATAAGAAATCAACGCTGCCAACGTTTTGCACCAGTTTTGTACAGTTTTGAACACCCAAAAGAAAATTTTGTACACCACCGGAAGTGGCATTTTTCGGCTCTTTAAAAGTGGCACTCCAAGTACATGCTGGAGTGCCACTTTTTCAAAATCGAAAATAACTACTGCCAAAGTTTTGTACTAGTTTTGTACACCCAAAAGAAAATGTTGTACACCACCGGAAGTGGTACTTTTTGACTCTCCTTTGTAGCCCTCGAGAATGTACTTGGACTGCCACTTTTCTAAAAATGAAAATAAACACTGCCAGAGTGTTGTTCTAGTTTTGTACAGTTTTGTACATCCAAAAGAAAATTTTGTACACCGCCGGAAGTGGTACTTTTTTACTCTCCTTTGTAACCCTCGAGCATGTACTTGGAGTGCCACTTTTCCAAAAACGAAAATAAACACTGCCAGAGTGTTGTCCTAGTTTTGTACAGTTTTGTACACCCAAAAGAAAATTTTGTACACCACAGGAAGTGGTACTTTTTGACTCCCTTTTGTGGCCCTCGAGCATGTACTTGGAGTGCCACTTTTCCAAAAACGAAAATAAGCACTTGTAACGTATACTCTCGATTCACTTTCCTTTTGATTTTTACTATCTCTGGTTATTTTATTTTACTATGTAAATTATCTTCTTACTGAACGTGATGTTATTTCTCCCGCTGAATGAGATCTGGCAATGAGTGTAAGTCATGACGTGGTGGTAGCCAGTATAAATAGGCACGTTCAACGATACGTAGGGAGAGCTTTTTGTTGATGTGCGTAGAGTGAGCTGTTGTTGTATAGAGAGAGCGTTTGTTTATGTGGTGGAGAGCTGTTGTTTATGTGCGAGAGAGCTTTTATGTGTAAAGAGATCTTCGTTTATGTGAGTAGAGCTTCGTTGTATGTGGGATCATATCAGAAGTTTCACTAATAAAGAATTTGTTGTAAGTACGTTTTTCTCAGTTCATAGTTTTGTCAGATCTCTGTCTGGCTGTTAGGTTTATTTCCTTAGTTGATTATTATTAACAACCAGCATAAGACTTTATTCATCTTAATTACTACTACAACATTACTAGCAGTTAAAAGCTTGTTCATTATTATTACTACACTACTAGCAGGAAAGTTTATTCATGATATAATTAATAACACAACAACCATTAGTAGGAGAAGAAGCGTGATATTCATTATAATATTAGTGAAAGCATTATATTCATTATAATTGAGAAGGAAAGCATATTCATTATACACTGTCTTAGTTTTGTACAGTTTTGTACACCCAAAAGAAAATTTTGTACACCACCGAAAATAGTTCTTTTTGACTCTCCTTTTTGGCCCTCGAGCATGAACTTGGAGTGCCACTTTTCCAAAATTAAAAAAAACCACTGCCAGATTGATGTCATAGTTTTGTACACACAAAAGAAGATTTTGTACACCACCGGAAGTGGTACTTTTTTACTCTTGATTTTCGAAGCAGTAGCTTAAATGGTTAACTAATTTGATTAGTATTCCTAGTTTGTTGCATATAAAACACACTTTTGTAATAACCCAGAAGCCGAACGGCCAAGTTGGAAGAATCACCAAAAGAATTTATGTTTAAAATCTCCTTTCCCTTAATTTTCCACCCAATGAAAGTTCGAAGGTCATCTTTATAAAAAATCGTCACATTGTGATTCATCATTTGACACAAAATAGCTCTTAGATCAACATATAGCAATAATACGTATTCGTTTAAATCTCTTTATATCAGTTCCACACAATTACTTGCAATCTTTCACTCTCTACCCCCCCCCTTCCCCATTATTTACAATCAAGGTTGTCTCTATAAATTTTGCTGTGACTCACTGTCAGTGTCGCTGAAATGTACAAGCTGTTTAGAGAAGTAACGGACTCTTCAGTGGGAAAATATTTAGTTTAGAAGCAACTCGAAAGGAGGGTTAAGTTACAGGTATAAGTCACAGACTGAAATTCAAGCAATTTGAATTTCTGCGCAATGTTTTTCAATCTAGTGGTTTTCAGTTTAAACAAAATGTTTATATTTAAGCATTGCTTTGTAGAAATAAAAAGATATTCAGTGAAACTTCGGCTATGCGTACTCCAGTTATATTTTTCGACATTTATACGTAATTCTGTATTAGTCCCGATATTTTACTGTATTTTCTAAGCTTTTCCAATTCGATAATAGCTAATTAATTCATTTATACGCTTTTTTCGATGTACATAAATTTTGTAATTTCTGATTATCACAAACTCACAGTTCTTTGATTCGTTTACGTATACGTAACCGGTATATCACAAGTTTGAGAGAATCGAGACAGCGTTACTGAGTTCTTGGTGCAGCCAAAGTTGAACCTTCATCCCATCAGAGAAGGGTATGATGTTTACTTTCGGTTGGCGTTCTTGTGTTCCTTCTTCGTGCAAAGTTGAATCTTGATCTCATCAGAGAGGGATATGTTGTTTAGTTTCGGTTTGGATGAAAAATTTATTTTGCAATCTTTGCTCTGAATAAAACGTGCACTTAGGCAAGTTACAACTCTTGGCATGGTGCGGACGTTTTTTTGTTGTTGTAGTTCAGTCATGAAATAGATGGTGCAAAACTTAATAACGTTCATAGTTATGTTTTTTCTCTGACTTTGACAAATTTTAAACAAGCAAAGATTAGAGAATATTTTACTCAAATACTATTGAGATATCAACTTGTAAACAATTTGCTTTGAAAGGAGCGATGCTAATAAAGAAGGGGTAATAGGGGTATGAATATAAAACAAAATAACATTCGGATTTACAACAAAGTTTTTAAAAAGTAAAGATTTTTTTTTTCATGTATTGAAAATGCAAAATTGTACATAATCATTTTGTCATGTAGTGTTTTAAATATTTGGCCAAACTTTGGGAACTTGTTTATTTTGGTGATAAAAAAATCATATAAAGGGCCGGAAACTTTTTCGCGCAGCGTTATCCCCCATGAACATGGGCGTCCGCTGCAACTTTTCCGGGGGAGGGGGCAAACGGGTATACTCCCACTATCATAATTATTGCTTAAATTTATAGTACCCCTGCGTCTTTATATGGCATAGTGGGGGTTGGGTCAGGCGAGTGCATCGAGCCCCTAAAGCTAGGGAGTGGGTTCGGAGCACTGTTAGCCCCCCCCGCCCCCAAAGTTTGGGAACTTGGACACATCTTTCTTTCTGTAGTCAATATTTAGTATTGAAATAACGGACAATAATAATAATTATGTCATTTACCAATTACTGGCCACTGATTATTCATATCTGAGTCAAAAGTTTAACCTTACTGTAGGCTTCTTGCTAAATTTAATAATCAACTTAGTAAAGTCTTTTTTGTATGGAAACATTCACTTGGGGTTACATAAAACAATTGCACTGCTCCATCGTCCTTTATTGAGTATGAGTATAAACCCCTTTTTTTATAGACATTTATCTGTTAATTTTTATACCCCTTCAATTTTCTGTTTCTTGCACTTTAGAAGAGATACTATGAAATAAAAACTGCAAACGTCTTGGGTTTTGTCCAAATCTATCAATTACATTTTGAATGAGTTCATGTTTATTCTCAAAAACCTTTTCTCGATGAATACTCATCATGCACAGTCCAGATAAACGTCCATCTGCCATTTTTGACCTTAACCAGGTTTTTAACCGTTCTCATAGTGCTGAAGGACCTCTCCACTGGGCAGGTTGTTACTGGTAATGTTTGAACAATAAGAATAGCCTGTCGAACAGAAGGAAACAGATCACTGTGTTTGAGCACGCCTAAAGTTCGTCTTCACATCCATCATCTTGTTTTTTTCTTCCTGACCACATTTCAAACTGTTATGGATAGGTTTTGCTCATGTGTGTAATTAATAGTTAAATTTAGCAAATGTTAAAATTAAGGTAAATATTGACTTTAGGTGAAAATTAAAATTTGGGAGACGGGTGGATGCATTTCGAAACAAAAAGTAAATTCAATCAATTTAGGCCACGATAAATGAAAATAAAATGCAATGGAATTAGGACATTCCAAATGTTATTAGGACATTCCAAAAGTTATTATTGAAAGTTTGCGTTATTTGAATTTACGATGAGCTGTGACACCTGCAAGTGTAAAATAAGTAATTATTGTTACCAAATTTGTGAACACTAAAAAATATATGGTACACTTTGGAAGCACTGATATCCTAAGTGAAAATCCCCCAAATACGTGGCGTCAGTTGAATAAACAAATACATCGCACTTTCCACGTTTTACCAACACACAGCATAACAATTTTTCGGTTGCTGGATGTCCTACGCATTGAAGCTATTCGACCCTTTGGCTGCGGGTTGTAATACGATCCCTCTGCAATCGCCTTATTGGTGCACTGCTGAAGGAAAGTGCGAGGCCACATGGAGATTCCTCGTGGAGGATGTGGATCCTACAATTGTCGGTGGTTGTACTAAACTATGTAATTATTGCCTTCATGTTTATCTTAACACTCACGGCTACCCGTCACAGTAGCATCTGCAAAGAGATCGTTTTCCAAATTAAAATTTGTAAAAACTATTTGAGAAGCATCATGTCATAAGATAGGCTGCAGGAATTGTCACTGCATAGAAAGGCAGTTTGCCAAAAGAATGGACCTCAACGCTTAATAATTTCGCCAAAAAATGAAGGCTAGAAAGAAAGACTTAGGCCTAAAAACATGAAAATTTCCACTTATTCCCACTTGTATTTTAATCATATAATTATAATTTATATTATATCTATATTATGTGGTACACTCAGTGGTCGAAGTGGCACAGAGCTACTGCCAGTATGGTGTAGATCATAGATCCACATAGTATGAATAGGAGGTTTCGAAAGAAATACATTCCATTACGTATAATTTTTTTTTTTTTTTTGGTATTGAAAAATTAATGTAAAAATAAAAAAAAACTTCATTGAAGGGTTTGTGGTCGGTCTCTTTCAGTCTCAGTTGCTAATTATCAATTTTATCCGTTAAAAATGCCATTTGCCGTTTTTTGCGTTAAAATTTGTTCTTTCATCCTAATATCTTTACGTAGTTTGTGAAGGGGGTATAATTTATTACATTCCGGGATGGTAAATAACGTTTTTTTTAAGTGCCGGTATGCTCACTTCCATTTTTGTTAACTACCGGTATGCCATACCGGCCCATTTCGAACACTGGGTATAGTACTCGTATATTTGTAAACATCACATACCTGCACATTGCATTTCCACACGCACTCTTTTTTCCTGGCCTGCATTGAAGTTTTGTTGTACATGCAAATTAATATCTGCAGCTACGAAATCCATATTGCATTCTTGCAGTGTAGAATACTGAATTCCCTGTTTGTATACAACCATATCCAATAACGATCACTAAAGTCTCATAGTTGTTAACATTAAACATTTAAATGTATTTTACCGAATTCGTTTCAATGCGATAAAACGTATATTCATGATTATGCATCTGACAGCTCACCGTGTTAAATCTGACTGGCTGATTGATAACCTTGCATTATGTACTTCTGTTCCAAAATTTATTTTAAAAGTTAAAACTACAGGGGTCTATAGTTAGTTCCTTTACTTTACCAGACAGTCTCCCTAACTTCCTGACATCACCATTTTCCCAAAACAAACACCGTGAAAAACACATCCTCCCTAGTGTCCGAAATCCTGGAAAAATTATTATGCTTAGGGGTGCTGAAATGAACTTTCCGGGGTTGCCCAATGCTAGTTACGCCACTGCGAATGCGCCGAGGTGTTTTGCAACTTCCCTCTCCCCCAACCTTGCTCGGCATGGCTGCTAGACTGGAAGCGATGATATGCGCTGATTTGAATTCCTTTTCCTCGCGTTTCCGAAATGCTTTTGCCGAAAGCATTGCTTAACAAAGCAACAAAAAACTGTTTCTTTTCTTCCTTTACTATAAAAATGAAGGTTCCGACAATTTCTTAGTTTATACAAGACAACCGCACGAAAATTTGCGACCTTGAACAAATAAAAGTTGCGTATAATGAACACAAAAACAGCTGGTTGTGTATAATGAACAGGAGTAAAAGTATGTAATAAACTGGAAAGAGATAGTAGTGTTTACTTCTGGATTTCGAAAGATGACACTCGAAGAGCATGCTGGACAACCAAAGAGAACCATCGCCGGAGGGGTACATAACTCTCTTTTGTCTGTACAAAACTAGCACACCATTCTGGCAGTGTTTATTTTCGATTTTAGAAATATGGCACTCCAAGTACATGCTCGAGTGCCACAAAAGGAGAGTCAAAAAGTACCACTTCCGGTGGTGTGCAACATTTTCTTTTGGGTGTACAAAATTAGGACAACACTCTGGCAGTGTTTTTTTTTTCAATTTTGGAAAAGTGGCACTCCAAGTACATGGTGGAGAGCCACAAAGGAGAGCCAAAAAGCACCACTTCCGGTGGTGTACAAAATGTTCTTTTGGGTGTACAAAACTGTACAAAACCAGGACAACATTCTGGCAGGTGTTTTTTTTTCAATTTTGGAAAAGTGGCACTCCAAGTACATGGTCGAGAGCCACAAAGGAGAGCCAAAAAGCACCACTTCCGGTGGTGTACAAAATGTTCTTTTGGGTGTACAAAACTAGTACAAAACTTTGGCAGTAGTTATTTTCGATTTTGAAAAAGTGGCACTCCAGCATGTACTTGGAGTGCCACTTTTAGAGAGCCGAAAAGTACTACTTCCGGTGGTGTACAAAATTTTCTTTTGGGTGTACAAAACTGTACAAAACTAGTACAAAACGTTGGCAGCGTTGATTTCTTATTTTGGAAAAGTGGCACTCCAAGTACATGTATCTGCGCAAAGCAACGCTAGCAGGCATCCGTATCAGAGTTCTTCTCATCGGAACAGCGAACACTCTCGAAGACCGGATTGCGTTATGTCGTTGGACTGTCTGATGTATATATCATCATCATCATCATCATCATTGTCAACCATTATCAATCCACTGCTGGACGAAGGTCTCCCCAAGTTTCCTCCACAACGGTCTGTCTTGTGCCAGTCTCCTTCATGTCACCCCTGCATACTTTCGAATTTCATCCACCCATCTCCCATGTGGTCTTCTTCTGGGTCTTTTCCTGTCCCTTGGAATCCAACCTAAAATTTCAGCTGTCCATCGATGATCTGTCCTTCTGGCAGTATGTCCAGCCCATTGCCATTTCAGGGATTTAACTCTGATCATGATGTCTTCCACTCTTGTCATTTTTCGGATCCACGAGTTCCTCTTCTTATCTCTCCTGGTTACACCAAGCATGCACCTCTCCATGCTGCTTTGAGTTGTCTGCAGCCTTTGTATGTCTCTTTTAGTTAAGGTCCACGTCTCTGCACCATACGTAAGCACTGGAAGGATGCATTGATCAAACACTTTTCTTTTAAGACATAATGGCATATTGCTCTTGAAAATTATGCTGTTTCTTCCAAAAGCTCTCCAGGCAAGTTTTGTACGCCGATTAATTTCTTCATCAATGTGACCCTCACTTGATATCTGCTGTCCAAGATAAACGTACGTGTCTGTTATCTCCAGCTTTTCTCCATCAATCGATAAATCTTCATTTCTTGTAAAAGCATTGTACATCACTTTTGTCTTCTGAAAGTTCATTTTTAATCCCACTTCTTTACTCTTGTCAGCAAGTTCCTGGATCATACTCTGCAGCTCTGATGGGGTAGTTGCAAAAATGACTACGTCATCAGCAAAACGAAGGTGGGTTAGATAATCTCCATTAATCTTTATCCCTTTGTTTTCCCAGCTCAGCGACTGAAAAACACCCTCCAATGTGGCATTAAAGAGCTTCGGAGATATGGTGTCACCTTGTCTCACTCCCTTTCCAATTTTTATGTGTGTTGTATTTTCAAACAGCCGAATCTTTGCACTTGCATTTTCATAGATGTTATTAATAATATTAATGTATGCATCTTCAATACCGCAGGATTTCAGAGCCATTGTAACTGCTGATGGTTTCACCGAATCAAAGGCTTTTTCATAATCGATAAAAGCCATGCACAATGGAAGTTCATATTCCCTCGCTCTTTCAATTAGTTCTCTCAGTACGTGGATATGATCTATTGTGCTGTAGCCACTCCTGAATCCAGCTTGTTCTCTCGGTTGAGCCATGTCCAGTGTTACCTTCAAGCGGTGTGAAAGAACTTTAGTGAAGATTTTATAAACTACTGATAGGAGGCTGATAGGTCTGTAGTTTCCAAGATCCTCAATGTCACCTTTCTTATGTAGCAGGATCATTGTAGCGGTATTCCAATCCTCAGGAATCTTTCCTTCATTAAGGCATCGAGTGAAAATTTGGGCGAGTACTGTTTCGATTTCTCCACTTGCTTCTTGTATGATGTCTACAGTAATTCCATCTTCTCCTGGAGCTTTTCCCCGCTTCATGTTCTTGATTGCATGTGCAACTTCTGCTGGAAGGACTGGAGGAACTCTGGTACTGGTATCTTTCATGATGTCTGGAGTGCATGTATCATCCCTTTCATATAATTTGGAGTAGAAATCTTTCACTCTTGTCAAAATTTCGCCTCTATTTCTTGTTACAGAACCATCTTTTTTTCTCAGTGCCATAATCTGTTTTCTTCCCTTACTGAGATGTCCCTTTGCTATCTTTAGGCTTTGGTTGTTTTACAATTTATTATTCATTCGATCCAGTTTATTCACGTAGGTAAGACGTTTTCCATTATGTAAAGATGTAAATAAACATTCCGTGGACCATTGTTAGTGAAAATATTTTGGCGACTGCTTATAGCCCATTGAGTTGCTCACGGTGGTCGTTAAACCTCCAATCGAAAAAAAAAAAAATATTTTTAATTTACGTATTGAGTTGCGCCATCTATATATTCATTCTATAAGTTTTTTTACGGTGAGACCGATTTTGAGAGAACGGCTGTACGCAAAAATATGGTTGAGGTATCAAAATAAAGGTCTTACCATGTAGATGTGCCGGTCGAAGAGAAAAATGAGATTGGTGAAACGGTTCGGACGTGGCGGGCTGGCAAAGTTTCCATGTAAAGTCTATGGGAGAAGCGTGCGGCCCTTATCTACATCAGGCGCTCTGTTCAGTGTCAGACTTGGTGTGTGCATGGTGTTCTATGACCAGTTCTAAAGTAAGTAAATATTTTATTACATACTTACCCTTAACAGAATGTCTCTCCCGCAGAGAAAAAAAAAAGGAAAAGAAAACGTAAGAGCCTTACTGGAAGGCGTGAGCGATCAATGGGTCGCAACTATATATGTCTTAGACAAGAGAGAATGAAGAGTATTCGAAATGCGAATCTCATTCCAACAACATTTACAAACACAGTTGTGACTGAAGATGAGAGTGAAAGAGTGCGTTATCCAGTTGAATTTTTGCACACGATCGAGATGAGTGGACTTCCGCCTCACATCCCGGTGGCACATTGGTCTAAGCTGTGGCTTGTGATCATTCGTTCGTGAAGGGTCCGGGTGTTCGATTCCCGGTGAGGCATGGATGTTGTGTTTGTCTTCCAGCACTGGCTCTCTCTCCCTTCTCTGGAACCAGTGACCTTAAATTAGGGACGAGCGACTGCTTATAGCCCATTGAGTTGCTCACGGTGGTCGTTAAACCTTCAGTCAAAAAAAAAAAAAAAAAAAAAAAATACGAACCTGGACTATTTTTGTCTTTACTGAAGTGGTTGAATGAATTTGTCAATCAAATAAAGTTTACATTTGTTGTCTGATATGAGTTTATTCTTTTCAAAAAAAAAATAAAGAAAGAAAGAAAGAAATAAATAAATAAATAAACTAACCGTCGATTCCGACGGGTTTCGTCTAATTATTGTTTAAACGGTAAGAGAGAGAGAGAAATATTCCTTGTCAGGTTACAAACTAAAATTCATAAACAGGACAGCAAAAAAAGAAAAGAAAAAACGTCGTAATTAAGATAAAATTGCGAAGAACGAAGAAATAGTAACCTGTCAAAGAATATGAAGGTTCGTATTTATAGTTCCCCATACTATATGCACGAAATAAATACTACATACAGTATGCACTTGGAAACTTTTTTCAAGGGATAACATTATCAGCTAGAATAAATCGGCAATGTTTATTCATAATGGAATATTTTATTCTAAGATCTAACTATAGCTTCTCTGAGCATTTGGCTGATGGGCTTCATCAGGGAAAAAGGCATGCCTTGGTGAAGCTTCGTCGCAAATACTTAGATCTACTATAGTTTCTCCGAGCCAAACGCTCAGAGAAACTATAGCAAATCTTTAAAAAATATATTCAGCTATGTATAAACGTAGCTGATTTATTCTATCTTAACATCACAAAAATATTGTAGTAATAAAATTATACGAACGTTTTCAGCATCGGGTAAAATCTACACGAATGGAATTTTTTGCCAAAATTGCTGCCAAGCACATCAAAGTTTGTGCTCCACCCCCCCCCCTTCCAATCATGCTTAAACCCCCTAATAGCCCACCCAGTTTGGCTCGGCCGGCGTCGCCATTGAAGTCCAGTATCGTTCGTCTGTATGCTTATAAATGAAATCTCTTCAATAAGTAAATGACGTTTTAGCGATAGTAAATCTGTAGGTAGTGTGCGTTTCGCTTGTTCCTCGTGCCATGAAGATAACGAGTGGAGAGAGAAAAAAGGTGTCTTCGTTAAGCATTGCGTGGGATTGCAAGTCGTCTACGGCAAACAAAGGACAACCAATTATGTCCTTGTTTGAAAAGGAAACAATAACCGATTTCTGTTTACTTTTTTTAGTGAACTCTTACCCTGAAGATTTTTTTTATCGCTAATAGCTTAGACCCCATCATTCACGTGATTTTGTTGCCAAAAATCGTTTGCGCTCTAATTGGCTCGTTTTTCTCCTTCTGGGCAAGCAAGTCATGTATGTAGTTGCCGTCTGTCCACGTTCCGTGAAATTGCCTTTCGGTTGACCGACTTTCAAGCGCTGCCCTTCACACACAAGGGCTCGCGATGATACAATGCCGACTGTGTGTGTGGATTTTATTGGGTGCAATCACGATAATAATGTTTCTTCGGAAAGCTGAATCAGGGGCCGGAATAGCGAGTGTACGCGTGTTGAGTCGATCTACAGTGCACCATCGTCTGGCATTAATAATTGATTACCATGAAGCGTTTTCTTAATTACAGGTAATAACTGATCGCGCGAATGCAACCAGGAAAGAATTATTTCATTTGGGTATATTGAATGGGATTTCGCAGTGAAAGTTGATCTCTTCCAAATGCGTTTATAATTAATTTTATAATCGGACTGGTATATAAACTTGAAACATGCTGAGATACAATGCAGGTACTTATAAGTGTTCTTCGGTTTGTTAATTTTTGAGCGTAGAAGTAACCCCATTGATTATTGTGGCCTCGGAAAAAAAAAAAAAAATACCATCATGTGATCAAAACATCAGTCTTGAAAATCGAACTTATATCTCCTGTTTCTTTCTGAGTATGATTAGCCATAGGTGAGAAGGTGTGGTGCGCGAAGCGACCCTGCTTTATTTTATCGTGGACGAAGCGACCGTGCTAATCGAATCGAGTCAAATTATTTACATCTAATTAATTAATAACGTACATCGAGTTTTTATACTAAATACAAGTTTTTGATATAATTTTATTTATATACAAACCGTAGTCAAATTATTTACATCTAAATAATTAAGTACTTACATCTGAATTTTGTAGATTTTGTCTTTAGTCCAACTTGGTAACATAGCTTAATGCTTTCAGGTGTTTTTTAAGGCCTTTTAGAATTTTCAAATTCGACGTGTGATGTACAAACAACAATTAAACGAATTAGGCTAACTTGGTCCAAAAACGAATAAAATGTATATACAAGTAGACGAATGCATTCGCAATATCATGGTGGAATTTGGAAATTCTAAAAACTTAAAAAATGCCTGAAAGCATTAAGCTATGTTACCAAGTTGAACTAAGGACAAAAGCTACAAAATTCAGCAGATGTAAGTACTTAATTAATGAGATGTAAATAATTTGAGTACGATTCATATATATATTGATATTAAAAACTTGTATTTCATGTAAAAAACTTGATGTAGGTAATTAATTAATTAGATGTAAGTAATTTGACTAAGATTTGTATATACACAGTGTGGCAAAGAATTTTTAAGACTGGGTCTGTAAAATGAAATAGAAACAAGAAATTATAATTTGTTTTGGTTTGTTATTCAAAATAAGTCTCTCCGGCTTCAATACACTTGTTACAGCGATTTAATAATGATTCGAATGCCTGTTCCAGTTCACTTTGCGGAATTGCCTCCAAAGCACGCGTCGAAGCTGTTTGTATGGTCGAAATATCATCAAAATAACACTTTTTTAACGTCATTTTAAGTTTTGGGAATAAAGAAAAGTCGCAGGGTGCTAAATCAGGCGAATACGGTGGATGATTCAACACACACGGACGTTATTTTTCGCCAAAAATCTACGAACAAGAAGTGAGGTCTGACTGGGTGAATTATCGTGCAACAGACACCAACTGTTTTCATCCCGATATTCTGGGCGAATGCGACGAATTCTGCCCATCAAACGCCTCAAAACATTTAAATAAAACTCACCAGTGATTGTTTGTCCACTTGGAACAAATTCTTTGTGGATCCCTTACTATCGAAGAATGTAATAAGCATTGTTTGTATTTTCGAGGGAACTTTTCTTGTTTTTTTTTTTTTTTTTGCTTGTGGTGAGTTTTTTGACTTTCATTCCGCACTTTGTCGCTTTGTTTTAGGATCATATAGAAAACACCATGTTTCATCCCCTGTAACAATAGATTTTAAGATGTTTGGATTATTTTCAGCGGCTGAAATGATGTCTCTGCAATGTGCACTTCTCCTTGATTTTTGTTCATTGGTTAACGTGTGTGGAACAAATTTAGCACATACTTTTGTTTTGCCCAAATCTTCATGCAGGATGGTTTGAATCGTTTCTTTGTTGATGTTTAAAGACTCTTCCATCATTCTTAGTGACGTACATCGATTGTTTGCCACGAAATCACGCACTTTTTCAATAATTTCAGGTGTCCTAGATGAACTTGGTCTTCCGGTATGCTTATCATCTTCTAGCGTCTCTCTTCCGTCCAAAAAACGTTTGTGCCACAGGAAAACATTTGATCTACTTAAACAAAACTCACCGTAAACTTGTTTCATCATTTGGTACGTTTCCGAGGCACTTTTACCAAGTTTTGCGTTAAATTTAATAACAGCCCTTTGTTTCATTTTAATAATTCAACATGAAAAAAATTTTACTTCTCTAATAAACGGCCGTTTCGTTTGAGTTACTTTAACAACTGCGCAGTACTTTTGGCAGAAAGCAAGCAGATGATCACGGTTTATAACGCATTCGCGATTACACTGGTGGCGGCGCCACCGTAGGCTCAAATCTAGCGCCAGTCTTAAAAATTATTTGACGCACTGTGTGTATATATATATATATATATAAGTAAAATGATTCGATTAGCAGGGTCGCTTCATCCACGATGGAAGTCGCTTGGCGCACGGTCGCTTCCCGCATGTACTCGGTGAAAAAAATATTTTCCTGACATGCCTCAGTATAGGCACACGAGCGGCCCCTCATCCCCCTCTCTCTTGAAATGTCATTAACCCCCCCCCTTTTACCTATGAAAAATGTAAAAAAAAAAAGTTACATGAAAACAAAGGAGAAATTATGTAATGATGATTTCCGCTTCACTGTGGTTTCATGCAAATATGATAAATAAAAGCATTAAGATATTTTTTGCACAGTTATAATCACGGAGAAGAAATCTTGATATCATGTGGCATTTTACGTTTTTACTAGCTTCGTCCCTGTTTATGATATATTAATTACATCATCATCATCATTAGTGTTCTGTCTCTTGGCAGTTCCATCGGTATCTTAGCCGAGTAGGTACCGATTCATCCTTTCCCGTTTCATCCTCTGCTCAAAATTGTGCCGTTTCATCCTCGGGTTATAACAGGTGTAGTGATCCGTCCCCTGTACACAGTGGGAAGTACTCCCAGCGGAGTACGATTTTGAAGTAGCGATGCTCAAAGCAGTACAGAAATTATTTCCAGATTGCGAAGTCAAAGGATGTAATTGCCATTACAACTAATCTCTATGGCGTAAAGTTTAAAATTTAGGCCTTAACATAAGAACACATGAACAATGAAGACGTCAAACGTCATATACGAATGTTTGCAGCTCTTGCATTCATTCCACCTACTTGCGTAGACGATGGACTTTTAGCCATAATGGAGGATGCGCCCACAAATGATGCTATTTAAGAGTTTACTAATTATATGGTAGATCAGTGGATGGACAATAGGATGGGTCGAAAAAAAAAAGCTTTTTTTTTTTTTAATTTGCATATCGCTTAATACGGAGAAGTCGCCATTTGGGTCAACAAGAATAACAAAAGAAATATTTTTGAAATCGACCAATATCTTACGTCTCCGCCTGCACACTAAGTTCGCGTTTTTCCGACCGCATTGGGCCGTAAGCAAAAATGGATGGATTTTTTTGTAATTGAAATCGAGTAACTCCTAGTGCGGAAAAGTGTCCTTTAGTGTTCTCAATAACAGTGAAAAATAAAGTTTCGAAGTTGATCAATATGCTATGTCTCCGCACTGCACGCGAAGTTCACCATTTTCTTCCCACATTTGACTCGTAGGCCTAGGTTAGGTAGAGGCATCCTGGCATCGAAAAAATCCGTAGGAAATTGTCCTGTTCTGAGTGCACCATGCGTGTGCATGTGTAGTACACTCAGTTTGCTTTGCAATGTGTAGCGTTTAGCTCTTCGCGTGCTTCCAATGCCACATATGGAAACAACCCAGAACTCACCACGAGGAGGTGGCTACACTTCGAGTTCCGCACACCCTCTCTCCAGCTCAGAATTTTATTTCTACGTGGTATATCTTGTTCGGTAATCCGCTTTACTCGAAAAATGTGGCATTAATTGTCGTGATGTAATTGTTACTCTTATGAACGAATGTCTAGCTTCAAATCCACACACCGAGGCCGCTGCTTCGGTCACCAATTTCACGCAACGTTCCACAGCTAGCGTGTGGTATGAAAACTTGGTTATTTCTTCGCCAGCTGCGGCAAAAGTTGCGATTAGTCGATCCAGATCTTCGTCTGAGATGTGTTTTGTCAGGGGTGCTTCGGTAAGACGCGTTTTAGTCCAATCGATCATCTCATAATGTTCATTAGCATCCAAATTTAATTACGGCACTTCGAATTCTCTTATGACATCATTCTTTAATTGTTGTCTAGTTTTCCTTATTCTTCTCCATCCAAGAGCTCTAACGTGGGTGCGTTCGTCCGCAGTCATACTTAGCAATATATTCTCTGGGTAACTGAGGAGAGTTGTAGGCGCTACAACTCGTTCAGAAGAGATTGGGGCAGCTCTCGACGGCTGTGAAAACCTTCCAGCAGTTGACTTTGCAGCTATTCATGTAGAATGGACAGATTACATGAAAAAATTGCAGGATACACGTGAACTTAGTACCGACCAGCAGTATTTACTGGAAATCTGTTGCGCCGTGTCACAGGTAGATTGTGATGTCAGCCTTTCTAGAAAAAATTGAGGACCACTGTGACATTCGCGGTGGCTGACGACAGCTAACAGAGTCATGCGCCTCTATGTCGCCACTCAAAACCCATCGCAAACTTTGATCTGTATTACCAACCACATAATGAAGGCATATGCCCCGGTTTGGTTTTCCATGAAGAAGAAACCTTCGTGCAGAGCAGGGACCAAACACTTTTGGAAACTGATAACTCAACTTATCGCGCTTCATGGATTTGAAGTGCAAAGTAATCATTGATGCAGTGATCAAGAGAAACGCGTTCTTCAGTCACCCAGAGAATATATTGCTAAGTTTGATTGCGGACGAATGCACCCACGTTAGAGCTCTTGGATGGCGACGAATAAGAAAAGCTAGACAACAACAAATGAATGGTGTCATAAGAGAATTCGAAGTGCCGCAATTAAATTTGGATGCTAATGAACATCTTGAGATGATCGATTGGACTAAAGCGCGCCTTACTGAACCATCCCTGACAAAACACATCTCAGACGAAGATCTGGATCGACTAATCGCACAGGGCTAGAGAATATCGCAACTTCTGCCGCAGCTGGCGAAGAAATAACCAAGTTTCCCTACCTTACGCTAGCTGTGGAACGTTGCGTGAAATTGGTGACCCAAGCAGCTGCCTCAGTGTGTGGATTTAAAGCTAGAGATTCGTTCATAAGAGCAACAGTTGCATCACAGCAATTAATGCCACATATTTCGAGTAAGGCGGATTACCGAGCAAGATATACCACGTAGAAATAAAATTCTGATCTGGAGGGAGGGTGGGCTTAACTCGAAGTGTAGCCACCTCCTCGTGGTGAGTTCTGGGTTGTTTCCATATGTGACATTGGAAGCACGCGAAGAGCTACACATTGCAAAGCAAACTGAGTGTACTACACATGCACACGCATGGTGCACTCAGAACAGTGCAATTTCCTACGGATTTTTCCTATGCCCTACATGCCCGGATGCCTCTACCTAGCCTAGGCCTACGAGCCAAATGTGGGAAGAAAATGGTGAACTTCGCGTGCAGTGCGGAGACATAGTATATTGATCAACTTCAAAATTTTGTTTTTCACTGTTATTGGGAACAACTGTGCATAAGCTATAAAATGTTGAGGGAATATGGGAAAACGAATGTATCTATTTACCGGCTCCTTGTCGAACTTTATGTGTATCAATAAAAATATGCCTGCGGCGAAGTCATCCATAGAAAAAACAAACAAACCCAAATCTCGAAATTATGCAAAAATTCCCATAGCATTCCTACGTAAAAATATTGCTTAACTTCGATTCTCTTCCGTGTTTACTAGATGGGATGTTGCTTTAGTTTTAGGGCTATAAATCAGACCTGAGACGACGGGCTGAGCCCGAAGCAGAGCCCGGGCCCGAATCGGGCTCGGGTTCTTAGAGAGAGAGAGAGAGAGAGATTTTTTTTTTATATATAAAAATGATATTTTATGATTTAGCAAATGAGGCACTTTATAGTTTGTAAAGGGAATTCTTCGGCAACTGGTTCTGCTTAGGGAGCGGACATTCGAGATGGCTATTTATTCCGGGCTTGGGTAGAAAATGCCATAGGCCGCGCACTAGTGTGTTTCTGCAGAGAAGAAAAAGCTTTTTCAAGAACTTTAGATATTTGATAATTGATAGCTTGCCGACGCTTGTCAGCTCCCTGCTAATTCTATTTAGCAACGTACATTTTGCAGCGCATTATGGCGAGATAATATTAGCATTATTTCAGCAACATACAATTGCAGCACCGCCCGATCATTTGGGATGTCCAGCCACCCGAAGCACTTCAGGTGGAAACGAACGGTCAAAGAAAATCGTATGGTTACACTATAAAAATTGATAGAGGTCCCTTCCCCACTCCCCATTTGAAAAATACATTGGTTAATTGCGAGAGGAGGAGAGCGTGGAAGTGTGGAAAAGGAGTTGTTTCTTATTAATGATTGAACAGGTTAACCAGTTTTCGGGCCCGAAGGCCCGGGCTCTATCGTGCAATATAAAATTCGGGCTCGGGTGGGATCAGGCTGATATACCACGGTCTCGGACGGGCTCGGGCTCTGAAAATTGAGCCCGAACTCAGCTCTGCTGTAAATCACATTTTCTGTTACTTCCTTCACAATGAATGTTTATTAATAAAATATATCAAAGAAAAAAAGATAGACATACGATGAGTATATTGAGAAACTGAGAAACACAAAACATCGAAAATTTGTATGAAATAATGCTAAACTCCTATGTGTTCAAAATGTTTGCAAATGTACACTGAAGAGCAATTGAATTAGAGATACCTGTCTAGTACGTGTAGCACCACCTTTCGCCCTGATGACGGCGGCGTTTTGTCTCTACGTGGACTCGACAAGACACCGGAAGCGTTGGGAGGCCATACGGATCCACGACCCCTGAACAAGCTCCCACAGTTCACGAAGATTTGCTGGAGGGGGTCAGAGCCTCAAACATTTCTTTCAATGGCATCCCAGATGTGCTCGATGGGACTGAAGTCAGGTGACCTAGCTGGCCAAGGAAGCGAGGTCACGTCGGTGGAGTGTTCATCCAACCATTCGGATACAATTTTTTTTTTTTGATTGGAGGTTTAACGACCACCGTGAGCAGGATACAATTCGGGATTGATGGCACGATGCATTGTGTTGTTGCAGGATGAGGTCCCCAGTGGGATGTTGAAGACGCACAAACTGGAGCAAAGGGTCGTCCAGGATATCTCGGTAACGTTGACCTGTGAGGGACGATGTCACACCTACCAGGGGTCCCATTTCAGTCCACGTAAACAGTCCCCAGACGAGAATGCCACCCCCACCAGCTTGAAGAGTTCCCTGCTGGCAAGAAGGATCCATCGCTTCATGTGGTTTTCGCCGTACTGGTATCCTGCCATACGCATGTACCAACGTGAATCTCGACTCATGAGTCCAGGCAACATTTTTCTACATTTCTAGGGTCCAGTGGCGATGTTCCCGCACCCATGCTAATCTTTGCACCCTGTGATGTGCGGTCAGCAGCGGTACCCTCGTGGGACGATGGCTTCTGTACCCCATAGCGAGGAGATGGTTCTGGATGGTGTGGCTGCTTACACGTTTTTGTGCACCAGCGTTAAATTGCCGAGTGATTTCTTGTACTGTGGTCCGTCTATCCGCTGTTACAATGCGAGCTAGCCGACGATGACCCCGCTCACCCACACGCTGCTGTCCACGGCAGTTGGCCCTTGCAGGGATGGTTTTACCGGATTCGATGTACTCACGCTGCACCCGTGACACAGTGGCTCGTGATAATCCCAGTGCCTGCAGGACTTCCGAGATGAAGTGACCCATTCGTCGGGCCCCGACAATTTGCCCACGATCAAATCGCTTAGATGCTTCGTCTTACCTATACTGCGTCCGAATCTTACTGATTCTCGTCCCATCACTCCTTATATGGTCGAATCGCTGCATACGTCATGTCGTTTCCGTTTACAGAGCCGCCCACAGCGCCACATTTGCATAACGCCAGCTGTCTCTAGTTCAATTGCTCTACAATGTATGCGATTATACGGCACGGGTCGCGTTGCCGATCGCATTCTTCACAATTTGCAAAAAAGAAATCATTTTGGCGATGGAAAAAGTTTTGGCGATTACCTTTTTGTTGTGTTATAACGTTTTGGCGCAAAAACGTTGAATTTGGAGAATAAGTTGGCTGAAACTTTAACACAGCCACAGCGACCCCGCTTATGATCATACGTCCGAGAAAGGGTGTGGGTTCGAATCCGGGTGAGGCATGGATGTTGTGTTTGTCTTACAGCACTGTCTGTCGCCTTTCCCCGGAACCAGTGGCTCTAAGTTAGGGACGGGCGACCGCTTATAGCCCATTGAGTTGCTCACGGTGTTGTTAAACCTTCAGTGCAAAAAAAAAAAAAAAAAAAACGCATATTACGGAAAAATCGGAAATATGCGTATCTAATTATGACATCAAAATAAAGTTACAGCCGCCCTGCCCGCTTTTCTATTCCGAGTTACTCAAATGAGTTATCACAGATAAAACTGATTTGCAGTGCCGAAATCAGAGTTTTATTTCAGGGACTGGGATGACAATGTAAAAATATTGCTTTGCAAACATTACTGACTGAAATTTTTTTTCAATGCTCTAAACGTCCCCGAAACATACACTATATTGGCAGAAGTCACCCGAAATCTAGAAGAGAAAGAGAAACACAACATAGCATTTATTGACATACATTAGTACAATATCGGTCCACCTTTCGCCTTAATGCATGCATTAAGGCTACGATCCACGATAAGTGTTCTTCCTTCGAGACATGCTTTCGACAAGGTTTTGGAACACAGCGATAATTATGCGTTTCCATTCAGTACATAATGTTGCCGCTAACTGTTGCTTAGTAGTGGGCCTTAGTTCTAAACTTTGTTTGCGGCGCTCTAATTCATCCCATAGGTGCTGTGTGGGATTAAGATCAGGGCTCTGTGCTGCCCAGTCCACACACGATACGGAATTATTGTCAAACCACGCCGTAACAGTCCTTGATTTATGGTTCGGTGCATTATCCTGCTGGCACCAACAAGGCTCGGTTCCATAGTATTGTCACAGAGTTGGTGGGGAATAATTGTCCAGAATATCGAGGTAGATGTGCTGGTTAACAGGTTTGTCCACGATAACCAATGGGCCGGGACCATACCACGAAAAACTTCTCCACGCGAGTACACTGCCAGCATCAAACTTGATCTTAGGAACAGTACACTGTGGTAAATAGCGTTCCCCGGCTGCCTCCATACCCACACACGGCCATTAGACTGATGGATCGTGTATCTGGATTCATCAGTCCATAGGACCTGTTTCCATTAATCTACGATCCACAATAAGTGTTCTTTACACCATGCTAAACGAAGAGTAGCATTCCGAATGGAGATGAAAGGCTTATGAGCAGCCGCACGACCACGATGACCCATGGAATGAAGTTCTTTGCGAATGGTACGTGTACATGCTGCGGTTCCAGCATTTTTACTCACCTGTACATTGAGGTCTTGTGCAGTACTCCGTCGATTAGCTGTAACGACTCTCCTGAGGCTTCGACGTCCTTTATTACCAATTTTCTTTGGTCTGCCGGTACGTTTTGCTGCTTCAGGCACGCCATGTGTCTTCCAGTTATTCAGTACATCCAAAACAGTTGACTTGGGTATGTTTAAGTGCCTCTCGGTTTCTCTTATGGACAACCCACTAATATAACACACAACAATCTTTTCTTTCTCAAAGTCAGTTCTCTCCCGCCCCGACATTTTCACTCAACCTCACAGTGCGGTATGATCGAGGTCAGCTGCAGGCTTGTTTTTATACCGTTTGTAGCTGTATCGCGCATCTTAACAATGCAGCGGATCCGTTCATTTGTTTTTGAAGATGGTTTTCAATCCCCAGGAACAACTCTATAGAAGAGTTATTTTAACGGTGATTTTAAAATTTTAGTTTAGATAATTTTTGGTACTACCTGGTATTCTGATTCTTGTTGAATTGTATGATTTTCTCTTTTGATTAAAAAAGCTTTTGTCTCTGTTAATCACTTCTTTGCAAACTATTAATACATGTGTTTCTTTCTTTTTCTTTTTAGGTGAGTGTTGATGCTTTAATCGTGGAAGAGTTATTCTCCTGTTCTCTGTATGTATTCCTGTTTAGTATTATTGTTATTATTAGGAGAATCAAAATGTGTATGTATCATTATCTAAACTCAGAACTCAGCAAACAAAATATGCCGGCCCCCAGACTGAAGTATTTAATGACAGTAAAAATCTAAAGAAGCAATCTTGGTGCAACCAGGAAAGACTAAGAAATTAACTCATGGGTAAAGGAAATGACGAGAATTAATTGCATAATCAAAGTAGAGATTCCTTACTGGCAAGACCTAGAAGAACGCCATGTAGAAGATGGTTTGATGACATTCAAAAGCATGCTTGAGTAACGTTGGAGAGACTGGCTTAAAAATGGAAGGTTGTGGAAAAGACTTGGGGAGATCTTCGTCCAGCAGTGGATTCATAATAGTTGATAATATACATACAGTCAAACCTCGTTAAACCGCGTATTTTTTTCGTCGTGCTGAAGTAGGGGGTAAGCGAGGATGGTGGTTTAAAGAGCTTCACATACATGAAAAAGAGTAAAATTAATTGAATGACAATATAAGGAAGAAATAAAACAACCTGACGTTCTTAGGTAACAGATCTCATATTCTGAGAATGTAGGGATTGAAAACAGTGATTACAGTTCGTAACAAAAATTCAGAAAAGAAAGTGCTTTTTTTTTTTCATTTTACTGTAATCAATACTTTTTTTCATTAGCACCTTGCGGTTATACAAAGTGAACTGTTGTTGTTCTACCTTTCATTTTTTTTTTTTGCAGCATTTCTCATTTTAGCTTGAAATCGATTTTTTTGGGTATCATCTTATATAACAAACCAGATTCATCCATGCTATGCAAATCTTTAAATTCGTAGCCAAATGTGATTTCTAAAATAATTTTCTTGTCTCATCCACTTAACACGTTCAGAGGTTTCGGCTGCCTTACAGTGTTTTGAATTTTTGTATCCAACCACTACTGTAGCTGAATTCTTGATTTTGGTGTTCTTTCCCAAAGTGTCTTGCTTTTTCATAAACTCCATGGGTAATAAAATAACTCCATGCCTGGCATTTACCTGGCCTATCTGTAGAACAAGAGCTTTCCCCAAATTTCGCGCTTGCCATTTTAAAATTTCTTATCTGAGTGCAGTTGTTTTTCATATCCTATCCATTTATGTTTATCGCTTCTCAATATGTCCCTACCAGCGTTCAAATTACCCAGTGGTCCGCCGGCCATTGGCCAGTGAACTACACTGCTGGCCACCCAAAATGCAACACCAAGAAGGAAACGAGATAGCAAAGCCAGATTTACTGGACACCACAACAGATACAAAGATGAAACGATTGAGCTTACAGGCCCGTGCGACTTGCGGAACACGCAGACATCAATAGTTCGTGTGTCCCCTATGGCTGGCAATAACGGCCGCTACACGCGGCGGCATCAAACGAAAGAGGCTTTGGATGTGGGTTTGGGGTATGTCGGTCCAGGCTGCTTCCACACGTTGCCACAGTTCACCAGGCATAGCCGTGGGTGGTGCTTGCCGGGACACTCGGTTGCCGATCAGCGACCAGACGTGTTCGATGGGCGACATATCGGAAGAGAACAGGCGGGCCACGGCAGCAGTGACACCTGGTTGGCCGTGAAGAATTGTTGCACGATACGTGCCACGTGCGGGCGCGCATTGTCCTGTTGAAACGTGGCCACTGGCTGGTCCTGCAGGTAAGAGAGGACCACAGCCTCCAAAACGTCGGAGATGTAGCGGTGGCTGTTGAGTGTACCGGCGATGCGCACCAGAGGGGTGTTGGTGTCATATCCAATTGCGCCCCAAACCATAACGCCAGGCGACGGACCGGTATGGCGATGCATAATGCAGGCGTCATACAGTCTCTTGCCGCGGTGCCGCCACACGCGGATCCGACCATCGTGGTGTTGCAGGCCGAAGCGGGATTCGTCGGAGAAGACAATGTCATGCCATTCCGTAGTTCACGTGCGGCTTTCAGCGGCCCACCACCGCCTCATTCGGCGGTGGTGTAACGTCAATAGTAATCGGAGCAATGGGCGCTGTGCGACAAGTCCCCGCTCCTGCAGACGGCGTCGAACTGTACGTGCTGACACAGGTTGTTGCGCAACGCACCCTAATTCCTGCGCTAACGTTCGTGATGTGGCGGTGCGAGCCGTCAATGTCCGCCGCACAACATGCTGGTCCTCTCGTTCGGTGGTGTGCCGCGGCTGCGGCAATCGCTCACGGCGGTCCGTCCGTCCCTCCTGCACCCACCGAATGCATACTCGCCTCACTGTAGCTGGATGTCGTCCCACGCGGGCGCCGATGTCTCGGTACGATAAACCGCTGTCACGATAAGCCACTATTCGTTCTCTGTCGACCTCCGAAACGTGCTGGAATGACTGCCGTATTCTGCGACGAGGCATCAGGAAGCTTCCCACGCACAGGTCCGACAGCACAACACACTTCCACTACTTACGCCCCGCCTTCTGTGCACCCTTCTTTATAGTGCTTCTCGGTGGCGTGCCGGGAGTACATGATATGCATATGCCCTGCAATGCTAATCGTTTGCATGTCCTCTCGTGGGCGACGCATGCTGTGGATTTCAGGCCAATCGGATGCTTCGTTCTTGGTGTTGCATTTTGGGGGCCAGCAGTGTATTAGGTATGTAAAAGAGCATTTTCGGAGAAACTATTTCCCAGAGTGCCACCCCAAAACATCCGTTTTTTTCATGCTACTCCTATGGCTCGAAGCCTCAACGTGCGTGAACCCTGGCGCTATAAAACTTATTAACCATCCACTCACAGATATAAACTGATTCTCATGCGTACCATTGGACAGCAATTGTGTTCATTTAGACTCCAGAAGAATAGCGGGAGTGTCCTGTTCCTTATTTATTAACAAGGCTGGCAGAAAGCTTGTGAAAAGGGGTTCATCTCATCATCTTCTCAAAAGCTCCAACGAAAAGAGGAAACGATAAATAAATACATTGCTCTTTCCACTTTCCAGAAACAAATAGCAACCAAAAATTTGTTATACGGTCACCCTCGGGGAAATGAATCCACGGATCTCTCGATATCTAGCCGAGAGCGTCAGCCTTACGCCACGGTGGCCAACAATCCACCCTGCTATGTTCTCCGTCGGTGACCGAATAACAATTTTTCGGTTGCTATGTGTTTCTGGAACGTGGAAAGAGCGATGTATTTGTTTATTTACTGACGCCACGAATTTGGAGGATTTTCACTTAAGGGAAACGATTTTTAATTATGAGACGATATTAAAGATGGTTATTGACAGAGTTATATAAAAATAAAATGTATCGGCGCGTATAACCATTGAAACAGAAAACTTGTAAACCTGCGAAGCGCGAAAACAATAGAATAAGATAATTTAAAGAAAAATTAATAAAACAATAAATAATTATTAGAACATTACAGATTGCTTGCTATGTGTATGAAATGGACCTTTATGGCAAAATATTAAAATATTGGATTATGAATCTCATAAAAACATGAGAGACGAATTAAAGAAAGTTTTTATATCCAGAAAAAAAGTTCCATCAATAAACCTTCAAAAATTATAAATGGCATTTTCAACATCTAATTCAAAAGTAGCAGATTTGCAAAATACATAAGGAAAAGATTTTAACTTAATAACTGGCAACTGCTAGAGGAACGTGGCAATAAAATCTAAATTCTTTCTATGTAAACGAAACTTTTGATACAGTTCTTATACATTGAGAACAGGCCTTGCTAAAATCTAGAGGCCATAAATGCCTGTAAAAGCAAAAGAACTCAGAATACGTGAAAAATAATTGAAAGTTCTTCAAGTTACAATAAAATTAGTATAAAAGTTAAAGCCTTTGAGTAAGTGTTTTAATTGCTGTAAATAACATTTTTACTTTTTTTAAATCTGCAAGCAAAAACTATCTGCAAAATCTGCTAATAATTTGGAAACTATCCGCGTGCAGCGTGCGTACGTACATCTACACTTTGCTACTCATGTTATTGATGTTAACTGACCCTGAAATTAATAGGCCCAGGGTTGCAATTCACTCGCATACTAAATTTCGCCATGAAATCTGTTTACTAGATCTAACAAACATGTTTCCTAAATACACAAAGTCAGTCACGTGATCTAACTTTGTACCATTTAGACTGCATTCAGTTCCTCCTCAAAAACCGTGACTCTGGTTTTTCCCTTATTAATACTCGTTTTAATTTCACATATACTTTCATCATTCCGGACAACATATTGTGTAACCCACGCTTGCTACTAGACAGAACTGTTATTATTAGCTTGCAGCAACATTCACACACGGAAATTCCCTAAAAGTAAACCATTGAGCTATCTATTTCGGCCAGACGCGTGCATGCATTCGGTAAGATATTGAACAACCTTGGAAACATTACAGAACCTTGTCTGAGTCCTGCACCAACGGAGAATTGGCAACTTGATGAAACACCGTTTAAGCGACGCACACAAGAAGAAGAAAAATAAGAAACAAAATATGGCACGAGATTATTAGTACTGGAACAACGGGGTGGAAATAGAACTTTTTGTTTAAATATTGTGGAGATTATTTAAGGGGTTTTAATTGAAAATACAGGATTTACGTATAAGGATTTTATCGAATTGGAAAAATTATGCACCCATTTAATAGCACATGCACTAGACATCTGCATAATATACTTTGTAGAATTTTATTCCATTTAATTTAATAATTAAGTAATGCCCTTTTCAATAACAGAAAGTCCCTGTTTTTGTTTTCTGTTCTGCATCCGTGCTCTTTTATCATTTTAGAATGAACAGGGGTGGGAGTACTGTCTTTTCAAAATTTTAGCTTTCTGTAGTTTCTTTTCTGCAAAATTTAATAGTTCTTTGTTAACCACTTAAGATCCCAAGGAAAATTAAAAAAACCGGTAAAAAAAAAACGCAATTGTTTTTTGCACGGTACAAGTATAGCTCGATTCCAGACAATGAACGTTCGTGAAACGTAATATTACGAGAATCGTTCTGGTAGTTATAAAACAAAAGACGAAAGTTCTAGTACACATCGTGTGGAACGAAATGAAAGGACAATTATTTCAAAAGTCGCTTGCACTATCATTCGTTAACGTAATATTACGTACCTGGATGCTAAGTGGTTAATTTTGTGTCGTAGTGAAAAATTAGTACTCTCAAACATGTTATTAATATTTATGCTCTATGAACGATTGACAAAGCATAAAGGATATTTTGAATAAGTGTGTAAAATAAATGAACAGGCGAAAGCTGAAAACACTATCCATGGAACTTGACACAGCATGCAACGGAAGATTTGTGCAGCAGAATTCGAAACGTTAATTACGTTATTAATCAAAATTTCTGCGGCTTTTTTTTAAAGCAGTGAAAAAGAAGACAAAAATAAAGAAAGCAGTTTAGAGTGTGCAGTGAAAATGCGATCAAAGTCAATTGATTGGGAAATCATTAGTTTGCAGAGAAACAAGACTTCTACAGAAAGTAAACTGAAAGTTCCTGAAACGACGACACTAAGGGGAAGAAAGAAAAAAACAGAAAGCGTTTGTTGATTCTGTTTCTCATTTTCTTTGTTGTACTTCCTAAAACAGTATGTCCTTTTAAAGAGTTGCTCTGGCACAGAAACAAACAGATCAAATATCCAGCTGAGGTCTTTCACGTTTAAGCCCAAGCATAAGTTGCTGAGACATTAGAGCAGTTGTTCTTCCTTCCGTAGTAGGCGTTATGTAGGATGGCAACATGTTGCGTCGAACACATATCTCGCTGATTCTGTGATGGTCCGTCTCGCACCACCGATGCTCTCCTCCACGTGCAATCCTGGTTTTCAGATGTTGGCCTCCTATGTAACGCCCACAACGGAAGATCGAACAAAAGGCTTTCATGTCTCAATTGCTTTTCTAATTTATTATTTCCTTACCATTTGTTTAAGCCTTTTCCAAGTCCCAAAAAAATCTGGCTCTTAATGATTGCTCTGCTGTGTGGTTGAGCTTTGTGGTATTTAACTTAAATTTTGCCGAATTTTTTTTTTTTTTTTAATTCCGTTTTACTTAAATGTGTTTGTAGATCTTTTTTTTCTTTTTCAATGCTATTAAAAGAAGTTATAGTATTTGTTCTGATAAACACACAAACGAGTGAAAAGATACAAATTCCTCGTATTTGTTCAAAATCCAGTATAGGTTGTTCGCAAAGGTTAAAGAAAAAATTAAAATACTTACACACTGATAAAAAGAAAATGTTATTGAAATAGACAGGGATACCTCACAAAACAGAAAATAATTATTTGCTGTCTTGCTGTGTAAAATATATATATATATCCTTTCACAACAAGCGTGGCCCCCCCGCGTAAAAGAAAAAGTCATGTAAAACTTGTTTGCAGAACATTTGAAAAAAATAGTACAATTTTTAAGAGTAATTTATCATTATATCTTAAAAGAAAAATGTTCAATCCATGCATCCTTCCAATTCTTAGAGACGTGGACCTTAACTAAAAAATCAAATCCAAAGACTGTGGACAACTCAAAGAAACATGGAGAGTTGCATGTTGGATGCAACCTTAAAGTAGGAAGAGGAACAAATGGCGATCAGTAAAATGACCAGAGAGTTGATGACATCATGATCTTCAAAGTAAAGACCCACAAGTGGCAATGGGCTGGACATATTACTAGAACTGGCTACTGTTGGACAACTGAAATACTAGAATGGATATTAAGCTGGGCCCGATTAAAGTGGGGGCGGGGGGCGTGCCAAGGGCATTTGCTGCCTGGGTGCAAGCCCAGATTTGGCGCTACTTGTACGAGAATATTTTTCAATTTTTATTAATTTTCATATGAAATAAATACCTTTAGCAACATCATTTTCTATTTTCCATAAATTAAGAGTTTTCATAAAACACAATTGTGTCGTATTAAAAAAAAAACTGAAGGAAAAGAAAAATCTGTAAAACTAGTTCAGATGACGCTGCGAATAATCCAAGAAATCAGCTTCTTCTCTGTCAATTTACACTAAAGTCCGTTTAACCGGCAAGAAATGTTTCGTCATATTCGATGATAAACATATTACACCTTCCTGAAGAATAAAGGTCATCCAAAAACGGGAAAGTTTCGTTATGCATGTTCAGGTGTTCGAACCATTCTTATCGTTGTATTAAAAAATAGGGAAATTATTATTATTATTATTATTATTTTAGCAGATTAATATCTCATTCGTATTTTGGTACAAAAAATTACTTTTTTTTCTTACGTGGTCTAACCAGTTCAACGGTTGGAAATTCTGTTTCGCAATCTATTTCCTCGGCAGTTGTTTTATCTTCAGCTAACATGCCTTTAAAACCTCCATGTGTTCTGCATTCTTTTAAATAGCGTTTACTTGTTTTAACATTTCTATTGTGGTTGGCATAACCGCAGCAGATTTTGGCTTTAATTTGCTACTAACATTAATTTTTGAAGAAAGAGTGTACAAAATCTATCTGGAACAAATAAATTTGCATGTTTTTTTGTTTTGTTTTTTTTATTCTTTTTTCTAAGAAAGATTGGTAAAATTTCGTGTATCACCGTCTCTAAAAGATTCGTTAAAGCACTAATATAATGCAACGTGGATTGCATCCAAATTGTATCCCAGTCCTCGTTACCCTTATTACATCGATCCTATTTTCTCACCTTGTTTCTCAGAGGACGGTTTTACAGTCAACGCTGAAGCTCTTTCTTTAGAATTTGCCAACGGTAAGGTAATTAAAAAAAGAACGCGTATATTTCTTGAACAAGGCTGAAAATGTTCACTATTTCCAGAAAAAAAAATTTCGTCGTTATTTACGGCCAGATTTAAAGTATGAGCCGCTCAAAGTACATAAAATGCACAAGGGTTTTAGGTCGAAAAAACATGTTTTTTGAAGTCCATTGTGTTTTTTCTTCATATAGACCCATTTATCATAGCGCTGGCCACGCATATCATGAATTCTGAAATCTTCAAAAAATGTAGAAAAAGGGTTTTTAATCCTTTGTCCGCGGTGTCCGTTACTGAATAAAAATTACGCAGTGATTTGAAGTCGTTTTCTATTGAATTATATAATGAATTATTTTACTAAAAAGTAAATGTGCCACATTGCATTACGATTTTTCACAGTAAAATGTTTTCTTAACTTCTGCCACGTCACTGACATAAATTTATCAACCGTAAAATTTTATTGAGGCGACCTGTCGACCCCGGAACCTGTCGCGTCCTTGGGTGGGGGCCAGTGGCGGACTGGCGATCGGTAAACGGCCCTAGAAGTTGATTTTCAGCGGCCCACTTTTAGGGAAAATTATCAAATTATCCCCCCTCCCAAAAAAGGTACTCGGCCATAGACTGATGGATCGTGTATCTAGATTCATCAGTCCATAGGACCCGCATCCATTGATCTACGGTCCACGATAAATGTTATTTACACCATGCTAAATAACGAGTAGCATTCCGAGTGGAGATGAAATGCTTATGAATAGCCGCACGACCGCACGGTAACCCATGGAATGAAATTCTCTGCGAATGGTACGTGTACATACCGAGGTTCCAGCATTTTTACTCTCCTGTACGCTGAGGTCTTGTGTAGTACTCCGTCGATTAGCTGTGACGACTCTCCTGAGGCTTCGACGTCCTCTATCACTGATTTTCTTTGGTCTGCCGGTACGTTTTCCTGCTTCAGGCACGCCATGTATCTTCCATTTATTCAGTACATCCAAAACAGTTGACTTGGGTATGTTTAAACGCCTCTGTTTCTTTTGCGGACAACCCAATAATCTTTCCTTTCTCAAAGTCAGTTTTCTCCCGCAGCGACATTTTCACTCATCCTCACAGTGCGATATGATCGCGGTCAGCTGCAGGCTTGTTTTTATACAGTTTGCAGCTGTACCGCGGGTCTTAACGACGCAGTGGATCCGTTCATTTGCTTTTGAAGGAGTTTCCGGTGACTTTTGTCAATATAGTGTATAAATGAGTTCGATTTTCCACCTCATACACAAATAATTGTGATTTTGTAAAAGAAGTGAATTATACTTCCATGATATTGATACTTACTATTATTATGCTTTCTTGTGCGCTTATGTTCTCTAATCAGCATAAAGGTGAATTCTAGAACTTTCATACTTAGTTTGTAAACGCATTCTTGAGGTACCAAAGTTAGGCGTTCTTTTTCTTTCTCTTTTTTCCATTATTGCCTTATGGAAGAGTGTTCAAAGAACATCATCTACAGAAGACTGAAGTATGTATGTACAGAGTTAACTCATTTTCCAAAGTTTGGCTTTATCCGGCTATGACCACTCGCACATTCCATTTTATGGGTATTTGTATGATTTGATTTGACTGCTTTACTGCTGCTACTACGTTTGGCATGGTGACGCCCCGAATGCGTATCGTTAGTAAATGAAAAAAATCGTCGTTTTTCATGATGATAGGCTTGAACCATCACGTAAATCAACCAAAAATCTGGCAACAAAATTTTGTTGTAGTTTGCATGACCTAAAAAAAAGATGCACAAAGAAAAGTATGCAGTTAAATCATTAGTGTCCAAGACAAACCTTAGAAATCTCAAGCTTTTAACTGATGTTCGTATACGAGAACAGTGAAAAATGCAGTGACTTGCTGGTATGAAAAGTATGTACAATAATTTATTAGTGTTAAGAATGCACAAAGTATTATAGATATCACAAATCCAATTAATATTGCTAGAATTTAGTGTTTTGCTGGACTTCGTAATGATTCCTCTTCATCAATTGTTTGGAGGCCCACTAAGGCTTTAATCCAGCCCTGATGCCAAAAGACAGAAGAAAACCACGTGGGAGAAGAGTTTATGAAATTTCAAAGCGTGTCGGAGTGGCATGGAGGAGAATTGCTCAAGATAAATTTTTAAGCATGTCGGAGTGACTGTGGAAGAGACTTGGGGGAGACTTTCATCCAGCAGTGAATTGAAAGTGGTTGATGACCACCAGTTTGTCCGTAATTTCTGCACAGAGTCAAAAACATCCAGCTTATGCAAAAAAATCTGAAAATGCCCACTATTATTATTATTATTATTATTTTAAATGGAGCGTAATAAAAACTTAGGTTAATACAATTTATTGGGTTGGAAAGTAGGTAATGTCCGATAACGAGGTGCCCAAAGTCGAAGACCCGGCGACTGCGCACAGTGGCCACTGAGATTGCTCAGCACACTGGCATGACATCAGCAGGTATGTGGCTTAAGCCAGTGGCAGTTAGCCGTCAGAAGGCAAAAAGTTTAAGTGCCAGCCAACATGGAAGTGGACAAGGAGCACATCCGCCATTGCACGCTGTTTGAGTTTCGTCGCGGTAGCACCCTCACAAGTTCTGTAAAAAATATTACCAATGCCTATCCCAACACGTAGGTGGCTTAAGTCAGTGGCAGTTAGCCGTCAGAAAGCGAAGAGTGTTAACGACAGCCAACATGGAAGTGGACGAGGAGCACGTCCGCCATTGCATGCTGTGTATGAGTTTCGTCGCTGTAGCAACCCCGCAAGTGCTGTAAGGAACATTATCAATGTGTACTGCGATGCCATATCACATCGTCAGTGCTGTCGTTGGTTCGAACGGTTTGAACTGTCAGACCGTCCCAGAGCGGGAAGACTTGCAACAGTGGATATGAGCATGCTGAAGACTTTAGTGGAGACTGACCCACTTGTGACCACGCGGGAGTCGGCCGAACAGCTGGGGACTACCAACGCGAGCATTAACCTGCACCTGCGTCAACCTAGGAAGGTGCACAAGTGAGGTGTTTGGGTACCATTAATTCACAGTTGAGAAGAAAGTAAATTGCATGAGTGAATGCGTTTCCCTGCATGCGCGCAACCAAGTTGAACCGTTCTTGGACCGCATTGTGACAGGTGACGAGAAATGGGTCCTGTAGTGGTGTGTTCTGGCGCCCGGAAACAGCGGTTGGACCCAAAACGTTGGTGTAAGCCATCTTTGGGAGTCGCCTATATGCCGACTCCTAAAGCAAAGGTGGCTTACAACCACGTAAGGTCCTGCTGCCTGTTTGGTGGGATGTTTTGGGGGTTTTGTTGTTGTTGTTTTTTTGAGCTGCTGCCGGGACACACCACTATCACCGCCGATGTGTACAGCTCGACGATCTGCACGCATCGCCCACCTCGAATCGACCAGCGCTGCTGTACCGCAAGGGCGTCCTTCTACAGCAGGATGGAGTGGTGAGATCTCACACAACTCGGGTGGCCTTTCACAAGATTAAGCACCTGGACTCGGACTGAGAGCTGCTGCCGCACCCAGTCTATTCCCTGGATGTATCCCCAAGCGACTACCACCTTTTCCGGTTGTTGCAAAATTTCCTGGACGGAAAGTGGTTCACCAACTGGGACGATGTCGAACGCACACTTACTGACTTCTTTGTGTCCAAGCCGCCATACTTCTACAGGGACGGTATCCAACAGCTGCCCAGACGATGGGAGCAGGTCGTGCCGAACGATGGCGACTACTATTTGGACTGATTTGTACTTGTATACACTGAAGAGCAATTGAATTAGAGATACCTGTCTAGTAATGTGTAGCACCACCTTTGGCCCTGATGACGGCGGCGATTCGTCTCGGCATGGACTCGACAAAACACCGGAAGCGTTGGGAAGCCATACGGATCCACGGCCCCTGAACAAGCTCCCACAGTTCACGAAGATTTGATGGAGGGGGTCAGAGCCTCCAGCATCTCTCTCGATGGTATCCCAGATGTGCTCGATGGGATTGAGGTCAGGTGACCTAGCTGGACAGGGAAGCGAGGTCACGTCGGTGGAGTGTTCATCCAACCATTCGGATACAATTCGGGAGCGATGGCACGGTGCATTGTCTTGTTGCAGGATGAGGTCCCCAGTGGGATGTTGAAGACCCACAAACGGGAGCAAATGGTCGTCCAGGATATCCCGGTAACGTTGACCTGGCCGCCCCGGTGGCGCAGTGGTCTAAGCGATGGCCTCTGATCATTCGTCCGAAAGGGGTCCGGGTTCGAATCCCGGTGAGGCATGGATGTTGTGTTTGTCTTACGGCACTGTCTCTCTCCCTTCCCTGGAACCAGTGACCCTAAATTAGGGACGGGCGACTGCTTATAGCCCATTGAGTTGCTCACGGTGGTCGTTAAACCTCCAATCAAAACAAAAAAAAAAAAAACGTTGACCTGTGAGGGACGATGTCACACGTACCAGGGGTCCCATTTCAGTCCACGTAAACAGTCCCCAGACGAGAATGCCACCCCACCAGCTAGAAGAGTACCCTGCTGGCAAGAAGGATCCATCGCTTCATGTGGTTTGCGCCGTACTCGTATCCTGCCATCCGCATGTACCAACGTGAATCTCGACTCATGAGTCCAGGCAACATTTTTCTACATTTCTAGGGTCCAGTGGCGATGTTCCCGCTCCCATGCTAATCTTTGCACCCTGTGATGTGCGGTCAGCAGCGGTACCCTCGTGGGGGACGATGGCTTCTGTACCCCATAGCGAGAAGATGGTTCTGGATGGTGTGGCTGCTTACACGTTTTTGTGGTGCACCAGCGTTAAATTGCCGAGTGATGTCTTGCACTGTGACCCGTCTATCCGCTGTTACAATGCGAGCTAGCCGACGATGACCCCGCTCATCCACACGCAGTTGTCCACGGCAATTGGCCCTTGCAAGGATGGTTTTACCGGATTCGATGTACTCGCGGTGCACCCGTGATACAGTGGCTCGTGAAAATCTCAGTGCCTGCACGACTTCCGAGATGGAGTGACCCATTCGTCGGACCCCGACAATTTGCCCGTGATCAAATGCGCTTAGATCCTTCGTCATACCCATAATGCGTCCGACTCTTATACTGATTCCCGTTGCATCACTCCTTCTTATATTGTTTAATCGCTGCATACGTCATGTCGTTTCCGTTTATAGGGCCGCCCACAGCGCCACATTTGCATAACGCCAGCTGTCTCTAATTCAATTGCTCTTCTGTGTATATGGTAATTAACGCTTTTATGTTGCCTTGCAGTTTATGCACTACTTTCTTTTCAACCCAGTAAGTAAAGTACCTTAAGGTGGATCCGCTTAAAATCTTTGCCTTGTATTTCCAATGGGCAAACTTATGTAGCCATTTTCTACAAAATCAATATGTCCCCACGAATGAAAATTTTAAAATCGATAAAAATAACTTCATATTATAGCTTAGTACACTTAATATTTTCTAAAATTTTATCATAATTAAGCAGTCCAACATTTGTTTGTCTACTGACGTCATCAATGCACAGGTCGCGCCATCTATTTTCTGGTCTCAACACCACCAAAGGAAAAGTTATTGATTTTTAATATATACAATTGTGGTGAAGTTTTGGAAAATATTAAGTATACTAAGCTATAATATGAAGCTATTTTTATCGATGTTCAAATTTTCATTCTTGTAAACGCATAAATAGTGAAGAAAATGGGTACCGAAGTTTTGCCCATTGGAAATACAAGGCAAAGATTTTAGGTGAATCCACCTTAATTCCGTTCTTTAAATAAAATAAAAAAATGTGATGACTAACAACCGATTCCACATTCATTCGGTATGTGATCTTGTGCCAAGGTGCGGGGGGAGGGATTTCTCTGAAACAATGAGAGTGAATTGCAACCAATTTATTTGGAAACATGAAAGCAAAAAAGATTTTTACCGAAGGTTCTAAATTTTGTTGTCGCTTTCGCCTTATCTGGAGCCGTAGCATGTTAATGCTTGACCTTGATAATGTTTCTTTGACGTCGATTTATCTGTGTGTTGTGCAACGTGCTTATTAACGCACAAAGTTATATAACCGACAGATAAATTGACATATTCATAAGGCGGATGAAATAACTGTCGCGTTAAAAACTTCGGAGCACAGAACAAAAAGAAGCTTCGCATTTCGAATCAAATCACCTCTCGTCGTATATACTGTATATGCACACTTAAATGACGAACGAAATTTTATTTTTCAGGACTAGTGAACAGATAATTATTTTCAATTGAAGCTGAAGAAAAATTCGCAGGAAGAGCATTCAGGCCGCTAGGTTCGCTGCGGGAAGAAGCTCAAACTCACCAGTTTAACAATTATCTTTATTTTTGAGAAAACCGTTGATTTCCTTTTTCTAATTTGTTGTCTGTGTTACAACACGGAAAATCAAACTTTTTTTCTTACTGAGAGAGTAAAGAAATTAATAAAAAAAAAGTTGAGGTGATGGGCAATATTCCCTCTAAGCGACCAAGGGCAATGCCCGCCTAACCCAATGAGCTGGGCAGGCATCATAACCACTTGGGCAAAAAAAAATTATTTTCTCAGCTTCTCTTACTAATGCAGTAGAAATAGGAACCCTTATTTTTTATAATATTCCCTCTAAGCGGCCATGGACAATGCCCGCCTAACCCAATGAGCTGGGCAGGCATCAAAACTACTTGGGCAAAAAAATTTATTTTCTCAGCTTCTCTTACTAATGCAGTAGAAATAGGAACTTAGATTGGAACCCTTATTTTTTATAATATTCCCTCTAAGCGGCCAAGGGCAATGCCCGCCTAACCCAATGAGCTGGGCAGGCATCATAACCACTTGGGCAAAAAAAAAATATTTTCTCAGCTTCTCTTACTAATGCAGTAGAAATAGGAACTTAGATTGGAACCCATATTTTTTATAATATTCCCTCTAAGCGGGCATGGACAATGCCCGCCTAACCCAATGAGCTGGGCAGGCATCAAAACCACTTGGGCAAAAAAATATTTTCTCAGCTTCTGTTACTAATGCAGCAGAAGTTGAAACTTGGATTGGAACCCTTATTTTTTCTTATCGCCCCCCCCCCCATTTTTATCACCGTTCTTTCCGCAATCGATTTTAAATAAAAAAAAAATATTAAAAAACATTTCATGAATTTCCTGCACAGAAAACATTGAAGAATTCAATGAAATTGCTAATAAAAACGTTGTCGACCAGAATTTTAATTTGCTCACCTTAGCTTCGTTGTCGATTGTCCATTTCCAACCTCATTTACCGATCGGCAATTGATTCCATTAGCAAGTTTTTGATTCCACTTGTAGACTTCATTCTCTTTAATTTCGACAGGGCTTCCAAATAAATCTTCTGTACCAGATGCCTTTTTAAATAGTCCATTTTCCAAAAATTCCAGGTTTTTTCAACAGCAAAATCGCATGCAGACTTGGCATAAAAACAGATCTTGCATACTACGCCAGTGCTTTCAGTATAACTAAAAATGCTACCTAACTCTACCAAAAACCCCTGGAGAGAAAGCCCCAGCGCGCGAAATGCGAAGGGGTGTGACGTCACCGTTAGAGGTCCATCGCAACCCCTCTCTCCAGAGGGGTCAAAGGGCAAACGTAAAGGGAGTGCCGATATTAGCTTCGCGTTCATGCGGCATTGGTCAGCGTTGAGCTTTCGGTTGTCGTGCACGTGAAGTAGCGTTTTTATACAACATTCGTAGAAAATATCGGGTGCTTTTATGTAGATCTAATTACAAACACGTCTAAAAGTCACTGTTTTCAGCTTTTCTAAAGATGAAAGCCTTCAAAGAAGATGGATTTCTTCCGTACCAATAAAGGATTTTGAACCCACCGTGAATTCAAAGGTTAGTTAAGCCTAATTGTTCTCACGATAGAATGTTCTGCGTACAATTTAAGTTAAAGTAAGTTTAACTTGAGGTTCCGATTAGAGAACTATGAACTTGAATTGTCTACATTGAACTCTTCTACAAAGTAGCACTTTAATTCCTAGTTGAATTCATAGTCACATCATTCACATGTGTAAGTATAGCTTCAAGAATATTGGCAGTGAGACGTTTCTCTCTGAAAGAAGCACATCGTGCAAAAAAGAAAGTTCTTATGCATAATGAAGGAACACATTTGTTGATACTTGTGTTTTACGTTTTGGGGGGAGTCTGTTAATGTGTTAATTGATATTTTCAATATTTTCCGTTGAAAAATGAAAAAAAAAAAGTTTGCCTTATAATGAATATACTGCTGGAGAAAATTAATACCTTTTGTGCAATTTTGTGTAAAATATGTGTTTGCAAAGTTGGGGGAAAAAAGGATGTGACATTCTGATTTCCCAGCATAAAATTTGCAATGTTATGGGCATAAATTCGAAGATATCCAAATTAATACCTTCCATAGTCATCTAACAAAGACCTTTTTCCTGGGGGATTTTAATTTATAATGTTTTTGTTTTTTTTTTACTTTCTAGAAGTAGTTGCAAGATCTGAGCACACGTTTTACCGTATTTTCTGGAAATATACTCACTAAATCAGAAATTTTGCTTTCGCGTTCGTTACGTAATTAGAGAACGGTCTTTCTTTTTTTAATTAATCGAACGCGAAGAGAATTTCTAAAAGTTTTAAGTGAAATGATTATGTTACAGTGGACACCCCCCCCCCCTCCCAACCTAAAACCTGAAGAAAACTTTAAAATTTGTCCGCCATGTCGCGAATCGTATGAGGCAGCTAGGAATCACAGTTCGGCAGGCTCACATGTTCTTTTACAGTTCACAGCTTTTTTTATTTATTTCTCATTTACGTTTTTTTTTTTTTTGTTCACACGGTGGATTCACCCAAGCCTTATGCTTCGGGTCATTCTTCAACTTTTCATTTTTTATGTTCTGGTGTGAATCTTTGAGTGCAGCAGTGCACCTGAGATTCTCACCTGGTGCCGCGGCCAACTAAATTGTACTTCAGGTCTCAAGCACCGTTACCGGCCGACTCGGCAGGAACACTGCTAGTGCCGTGTAACATTAATGGTGCCGTTGTCCCAGGATCCATACCTATATTTTGCAGCTAGCGGAACAACACTCATGTTCGTAAAATAAGTGCGAATTGACTGCCATTACTATTTTTATTTAGTTTTGTTCGGTGCGAATTTTGTATAATTTAGCATTAAGTAAGCCTTAAGCTGTTTTCTAAGAACTGCCATAATTTTAGTGGGTAAGAAAAACAAAATGGCTAACACGAAGAAATCGTCATCTGCGAGTCACGTGGATTCAGATGATTCTGATGGTCCCTCTGACGGAGAACATGTGAGCACTGGGGCTGCAATTGTTCCGGAAGAGAGTACACCTGTTACAAGTACAGCGGGTACATCACAGCTGAGACAAACAGCTTTAGCCGCACCTATGGTTTACGGGGAGCAGTCGAGATTATAGTGGATCCCCAGGAAGACTGTGACACCACGATTATCTACGATGTTGAGAAGGAACTCGAAGACAGTGGAACGCAAGAATTTGGCATCGAGCGTAGATAAAAGCGGGTGTAGGAGCATCGAACGTGAGAGATCTGTGGAACTCATGGATTCTCGAAGCTATGCCTCATATTTAAATTTTCTTTCCGCCTATCTCGACGGGTAGCAATGAACGTGTGATGAAATCCTTAAACTTTCCTTCCGCTCTCAGGGCACTTAAGTCCGGAATTAGGTGCCTTGCGACGGTGGGAAAGGGTTGAGTGTTTACAGTTAAAAAAAAATAGAATGATTGGATGAACAAACTTCATCCAGTCATCCCTTTTTTTCTTTCATAGGGGGATGGAATGTTACAGTGGACACACACACCCCCTCCCAACCTAAAACCTGAAGAAAACTTTAAAATTTGTCCGCCATGTCGCGAATCGTATGAGGCAGCTAGGAATCACAGTTCGGCAGGCTCACATGTTCTTTTACAGTTCACAGCTTTTTTTATTTATTTCTCATTTACGTTGTTTTTTTTTTCTGTCGGCTGTCCTCTAAATTAATTAACAAAATTGCGGGATAATTGGGAATTCGCTCCAATGCTTTTGAAGGCAAGAAACGCAATATTTTTGCCATTTTGAATTGCTAGACCTCACACATAGCCCTGAAGTGAAACATAAAAATTCCTATCTCAAGTGTCTTAGAGGGGCTGCAAAACGAACGAGGGAAATGTGCTTTCGAATGCGGATGGAAGCAGCATTGTTCGAAGTGGTTTTTCACTTTTCTTTTTTCTTCTTTCCGCTTGTAGCTTAACGCTGTGGTCCGTATGTTTACTTCAGTGGGTGGGCCAAGAGACCCTCAGCAGACACATAACTCTGTCAGCAAGAAAGATGCTCTGACGTCCGCTAGGGACAATGGGCAATTAAGAGTATAGAATCGCCGAAAAGAATAGGGGGTGGATTCGAGCGTTGTTTTCGGTCGGCAGTTGCCGATATACGCTTAAGGTAAACACACGTCTGATTTCGCTCGGCCGAGAAAAATTAATCTCAGGGCTGGCGGTCGCAACTCGATAAAAAAATGGAAACAAACCTGCGAGGGACATATTTGAACTGCGTACTCAGGCAGGGTAGATGTTATGCTAACGGAAAGGAACTGACTGAATTGGGAATGAACGGTCAAAAAGGACGGAAGGTAGCGACGGACGGAATCTACTATAGCAGCAGCGGAATTGAATGTGTTCCACTCTCCAAGCAGTTGATGTTCACAATTATTTCTTCACGACAACAAAAATCATTTCCCAGGAACACAGAAAATCAGTCTCGGAAACTGCAACAGCAGATGTGAGAGGGGCTATTTTGTTTAACGGCCACCTTTAAATCTTCACAAGAGTGGATCCGTGTATACTCGCATCAGCGCAACAAAGTGCGGCGTGATATCACCATTTTAATTGTGTGCTTCATTTACATCAAGCGTCAAAGCGAAGTGTTGAATCATCGGTGCTGCCACATGGTGCAAGTGTCTGTGTGTGTGTGCGTGTTTTTCTTTGTCGTGTGATATTATGTGATGCACAACGGATTTGCACAGCAAAGTCACGAAACTGTAAGTAGATGAATATTTCCTTTTTCTTTCTTCGCACATCTGCGAACTTGTGCCATCCCGACACCCAAAGCTGCATGGACATAGATGCAGTAATGCTGAGTGACTGAACCTCAGAGGAAATACCTGCACATACAGATTTCAATTTCTTACAGGGCCCATTTCCTGATTATTTTTTTTTACATGAATAAGGGAGAAGGTGTGGCCACAAATTCCGCTGGGCGGGACAGTTTCTTTTAACTTTGGTTCAGGACCAACGTCAGCGGGGCAGGGTTCTGCATGTGCATGCTTATTAGATTTAGTTAATTAACTTTGGCAGTATTTCGCACCTATAATCTTATACCGCAAATTAACGTGCTTGTGTATTTTGTGTTGCGAGTATTTTTAATGTGATCATTTGCATATAATTTTTTTCATTCTCTAAGCAATTGTATATGAATATCACCTGCAGCTCTATTTAGTGTGTAAACGAGTAGTATCTCTTGTTCAGATAGTCCGGTGGAGACTCAGTCGGCTGCGTTATCCGACAGTAAAGTGTGACACCGTATGCTGCCCACATATGAGGGGCAATTGTCTATGCGCCTAGAGAGCGCGGGATCTGTTTAAATCTCGCAGAACGTTATTAAATGTTGTGTTGTGTATTTGAGAATCATGTGTTATTTGCGAAAGTGAGTGTTGTACTGGCTGGTTGGGGATTGAATGTACCGGAGTAAGATCCGGACCACTACACTCAGTCACGATTTGGTGATTGCGGGTGAACCTCATCACAACTCTGATCCCAAAGTATCGTTTTTTTATTTTATTTTATTTTTTATTTGTTGTTGTTATTTTGTTCACACGGTGGATTCACCCAAGCCTTATGCTTCGGGTCATTCTTCAACTTTTCATTTTTTATGTTCTGGTGTGAATCTTTGAGTGCAGCAGTGCACCTGAGATTCTCACCTGGTGCCGCGGCCAACTAAATTGTACTTCAGGTCTCAAGCACCGTTACCGGCCGACTCGGCAGGAACACTGCTAGTGCCGTGTAACAATTATGTTCATAAAGTCCTACAAATTCGCCATTCACGCACTTAAAAAAAATCATATAGTTGCAAAAATGCTTAACGTAAAATGTTGGGGTTTTCAAGTTATGCGTGAAAAAACTATTATGTTTGTGTTTCTTTAGCCAAATTGAAAAAAAAAAAAAAAAAAAAGGAAAAATTTCCTGAAATATTTAGTTTTAAGACCCGTACATGAAATAATTTCCCACCACAAGAGCAAAACTTCGGAATTTCCCGATTTACCGGTATCATTGCTGTAAACTGAGAAAAAAAAAATGAAAGCTAAAAATGTAATCTTTCGATGTTACCTAAGGACAAAAATTACAGAGCAAAAAAAACCATGGTCAATATATTGCTGTGTGCGCAAATTGTCTAGTATCATACTCGAGAAATTATTTCCCTGCGTAAACACCGCGGTACTTCGTTGGCGTTTTCACGAGCGGAGAGCTCGAGGCTCGAGTAGGTCGGCCCACTAGCTCTGACTTCACAGACCAGTTCGGAGGCTTTCTTAATCTTCAGGGGGTTTTGACTCTACAAGTTTTGGCGTTTTCGAATCAATAGTTTCAGTCTATACTACAAGTTGTTTTAATCATGAAGAATTAAAAGCACGCAACAGCAGACTGTTTTAGTGGTTCTAAACGACTCAGATTCTCTTTCGTTTAGACATTATTAAATTTAACAAAAAAAAAAAAAAAAAAATAATAATAATAATACGGCACAAAAACGAACTTGAACGCAAACACAAGTTGTCTTTCAGCGTCTTTGATGTTGGAAGTAATCTGCCTTATTATCTGCCAAAGTTTTGAGCAAAACCCTTTTACCAGCGGTTTACAATTTAACTGACCGGAATGCCTTTCCCTCGCCAATTAGCATGGGTACATTAGTTAGTACAATGAACATGGTTATGGTTTGCTGTGATGTGTTGTTTTGGTTTGCTGTGATGTGTTGTTTTGGTTTGCTGTGATGTGTTGTTTTGGTTTGCTGTGATGTGTTGTTTTGGTTTGCTGTGATGTGTTGTTTTGGTTTGCTGTGATGTGTTGCTTTGAGAAAATACTCAATATCTGCCTCTTTCTCGGCGTGGGAAAATCACTGTATAATCCGCATTCTCGCGTTCCCTATCTGCTCGCACGAGGCTACTTTGCAAGAAGCCTTTGAGAATGAAGAGTACAGTGAGTCAAACTTAGGAGGAGGAGAACGGCATTTAAGAAAAGTGCTGTTTTGAATTTTGAGAGCTCGAATTTTATTTATTTATTATTATTATTCCTGGTAATTGGTTTTCGATTTATCAAAATTTATTAGGAATTTGGGGTTTTTTATCTAAAATGCTTACTGCGCGGAAGATATTTCAGCCGCAAAGAGGAAGTTTAGTCGCTGCGCGGCCGTGCGCGTGCTTAGCTTAAAGGGAACATTGGTGATGGGGGATCTGAAAAACTAGTTATCATTAAGATTCCCTTGGCATATACACAGTCCAGTTAGAAAAATATGACCACATGTTAGTATGAGGTATGACCTGTTCGTGCCACCAATGCCGCAGATATACGGCGTAGCATTCATTCAGTGAGGAATCTGATCATTTCTGTAGAGATGATCATCAAGAGGCATCGGTGGTGGATCCATACTTCGAACCTGTTGGTCAAGATATACGGCGTGGCATTGATTCATTGAGTCCTCTGAACGTTTCTGTATTGATGCCATACCATGCAGACACCAGTGCTTCTCGCAGATCATCAAGAGGTATCGGTGGTGGATCCATACTTCGAACCTGTTGGTCAAGATATACGGCGTGGCATTGATTCAATGAGGCCTCTGAACGTTTCTGTAGGGATGCTATACCATGCAGACACCAGTGCTTCTCGCAGATCATCAAGAGGCATCGGTGGTGGATCCATACTTCGAACCTGTTGGTCAAGATATACGGCGTGGCATTGATTCATTGAGTCCTCTGAACGTTTCTGTAGGGATGCTATACCATGCAGACACCAGTGCTTCTCGCAGATCATCAAGAGGCATCGGTGGTGGGTCCATACTTCGAACCTGTTGGTCAAGATATACGGCGTGGCATTGATTCAATGAGGCCTCTGAAAGTTTCTGTAGGGATGCTATACCATGCAGACACCAGAGCTCCCAGATCATCAAGAGTGATTGGTGGTGGATCCATACGTCCAGTACATCGAACCTGTTGGTCAAGATATACGGCGTGGCATTGATTCAATGAGGCCTCTGAACGTCTCTATACGAATGCTATACCATGCAGACACCAGAGCTCCCAGATCATCAAGAGTGATTGGTGGTGGATCCATACGTCCAGTACATCGAACCTGTTGGTCAAGATATACGGCGTGGCATTGATTCAATGAGGCCTCTGAACGTCTCTATACGAATGCTATACCATGCAGACACCAGAGCTCCCAGATCATCAAGAGTCATTGGTGGTGGATCCATACGTCCAGTACGTCGAACCTGTTGGTCAAGATATACGGCGTGACATTGATTCAGTGAGGCCTCTGAACGTTTTTGTAGGGATGCTATATCATGCAAACACCAGAGCTTCTTAGAGATCATCAAGAGTCATCAGTGGTGGATCCATGCGTTGAAGCTGTTGGTCAAGATATTCGGCGTGGCATTGATTCAGTGAGGTCTTTGAACGTCCGGTTGGTTTTCTGTTCATCACAACCGTATTCGCCTTAAAATGTAATAGCTTCCTCAGGATGCCTGCTGTTCTTGCCCTTAGACTGTCATTGCTTTTTCGTCAACTATTCTCGTCCTAAACTTTTCGAACTTTTTGCTCATGAACATCATCTTCACGCTGGAGTATTAACTCTCTTCTTGTGTTCTTCCCCTGGTCAGCATGTTTTAGTACTAGGATGTAATTCACACCTTTTATTTATTCATGTTGTTCTTCCCGTGTATGTATTTTTATTCTCGCAATAAATATTATGAATGACTGCGATATGTTAACGTTCTTAGCTACCTGGTTGTATATTTTCGCATGCGCCATCCTGGTATCGCAGTGATATAAGCGGTGGCTTCTGACCATTCGTCCGAGATGGATCCGTGTTGGAATCCCGGTGAGGCGTGGATATTGTGTTTGGGTTACGGCACTGGCTGTGTCCGTTCCGTGGAACCAGTCGCCCTAAATTAGGGACGGGTGACTGCTTATCGCCCATCGGGGTTTTCACGGTGGTCGTTACCCTGCGTCCACCTCCCCAGGCAACCCCCGAAAAAGACGGAAAAAGCAATCTGTAACGGGTACTGTAATTCCGGCAAACTGAAAACACTTCTTTCTGCGAGTGTCATTCTCTGCAGCTTTCATTATGTAGTTTTTGTAGTTCTGGATTGCGGTTACGCGATTCTGAATTAGTACAGAGTCCCTCAAGTTTAGCTGGATCGTATTCCGAGTGAGAAATTGAACTGTTTTATTACAAAGTTTCAGCGTGTATCATATGCAAGGAAGTAGTGTTCGTGCGCCTTTTACACTAAGAAGTGTGAATTGCTTTTGGTAAAGATCTAAAGTATTGATGTATTGATTAATCCGCCCTGTATATATATATATATATTTTGTTTAAGGTGTGTGGTTTTAACACTGACGAATTTTAGATTAAACTGAGAAAAACGTTTTGTTAATTTCAACAAAAAACTTTATCGATATACAGTCAAAAAAAAATTTTTTGTTGAATTTGCAAAATTATTTTGTTGAAAATTATTGTTGATTTAACAAAATTTATTGTTATCACGACAAAACGTTTTGCTCATTTAACAAAATGATTAGGTCGATTTTTGGGAATTTGTTTGATCCAACAAAACATATTGTTATGACAAAATGTTTTGTTGGATCAAACAAATTCCCAAAAAGCGACCTAATCATTTTGTTAATTAAGCAAAATGTTTTGTCGTGATAACAATAAATTTTGTTAAATCAACAATAATTTTCAACAAAATAATTTTGCAAATTCAACAACAAATTTTTTGACTGTATGTCGACAAACTTTTTGTTGGATTAACAAAACGGTTTTTCTCAATGTATGTCAACAGAAAAGGCCATCGTGTAAGATGTAGTCTCAGTAGGTCTATCGTGAACCGTCTAATGATATCAGGAGTACGGTCCAATGAATTGACCGCAGATATTTCATTTTTTAGAGCATAATTTGGTATATTTGGAATTTTTACTTAGTCGACTGGTATATTTTGCCTTAAATTGTTTTAACTTACCGTAGTTGTCGCATACGGTTATTATTATTATTCGAAGTGTTAAGAGGGACGCCAAGTGAAAATGTGCCACTATACTTGCAATGGTGAAAATTTAGTTGCATAAGTTCACATACAAGAAATGCTTCCTTACTCTTAAAAACTGGCACACGGACGAAGAAGACACTGAACTGTAGTCAGTGGCTTGCAAATTTGAGAAAAAAGTTATAGGGAATATTTTAAAATTAAATTTCTGCGTGTTGGAATAGTGTTGCATATCGTTAGATTATGTCACTAGGAAAGGCCTTCGTGTAGTACGCCAAGTACTGAAAACGTGTACACGAAGGCCTTTACTGGTGACATAACAGTACGTCAAGTACTGAAAACGTGGCACTTCCTTACATTTTTTCTTGAATATTAAGTTATCATGCAAACAGTAATAACTGAGCGGTTATAGACTCCTGTTTAGGGTGTCAGTAATTATTAAAACCACTTACATTACAGTTTATTGGCTTTTCTACCCACAGACTTATGTAAATCAGAAATCAGATGCTGGTAATCTTAAGATGCTGACAGAAGCTTTTCTCAGAATTCACCATCTGATAAGGACTTTAAAGACCACGAAATTCACTCACGAAACTAATGGCCCCACAAAAAGGGGTCCCCAAAACAGGGCGATTTTCAGCGTAAAAAGAGGAAGCGAGGTAAAAAGGGGGAGGAAGACACCCTTATTTATTACGGTGGGGGGGGCAGTATTTGGGGTCCGACGGCTTAACGTGCCCATCCGACGCACGGTGGATATTTAGTGGTTCCAGTGTTCGAACCTGAGGTTATCTCCGTGGCAGTCACGAACGTTGACCACTAAGCCACCCGTGCCCCGTCTCCAAATTAGCGACGGGCGGCTGCTTTTTATAGCCCATTGAGTTGCTCACGGTAACCCACAACAACAACAAAATCGATTGTTATTTAGTATTATGCTTTTATATGAATAATACTTATACTAATTTTACACTGGTTCATAATGGTGGTTATTACCGATTAGTTAGTGGGTCGAATCTTAAAGGAACTGCTCGTGATGGATGGAAAGTAAGAGAACATAGTTTTATTACTGAAATCTGCATTTTGGAAGCTTGTTTGCTGTTAAGCTGTGTGGAGGAACGATCAGTACAACTGTAGCAGAGTGGAGAAAGGTTGGAGGAAACTGTCACCACTGTGTTTGGTGGGATAATTGCGAAGGGAGGTGGTGTATCAATTATGGTAAAAGCTGAAATTTCCCTGTCACTGGGCGTCCTATTCTTTTCCTTTGTTAAAAAAAAAAAAAAAGTTTGATATGTTCGTTTAAAGCCAACACTTAATCGTAACGTGAAATTATATTCCTCGTATTTCGCCCATCCGTTAAGAAAAAGGAAAAAAACATGAAGGGAAACAAAATAATAATTTACTCGTATTTAATCAATGGCCGTTATAGTCGGACAAGTTTGAGGTGTACCCACGCAATTCACGCACAGATTGTAGTGAATTCGTGTGTCTGGCAAGACAGAAATGAAGCATGAAATCCGGGAAGGGGAGGAGATGCCGAGAAACGATTTCGGAGCCCACGCAGTGCGGGATTGAGCAGTGCACACGTGGTAGTTCATTTAAAGCCATCCTTAAATTACTGATCTATTTTAAAAGTTGAGCGTAAATGAGTGCTGAAAGTGTCCTATATTCAGAATGCATGGCGAATTTGATTCCAAAAGTATTCCTATGACACGTATTTCTTCTGAGTATATATGGTGTGTTCAAAGGAAAACGTTTAAAGTCTTCCCAACGTCACATTCCGCTGTTGAGAAAATCCTCTTAACCGCTGTGATGAAACCAGGCTCTGATATATATAATCTTCACTAAGGTTCTTTCACACCGCTTGAAGGTAACACTGGACATGGCTCAACCGAGAGAACAAGCTGGATTCAGGAGTGGCTACAGCACAATAGATCATATCCACGTACTGAGAGAACTAATTGAAAGAGCGAGGGAATATGAACTCCCATTACGCATGGCTTTTATCGATTATGAAAAGGCCTTTGATTCGGTGAAACCATCAGCAGTTACAATGGCTTTGAAATCTTGCGGTATTGAAGATGCATAAATTAATATCATCTATGAGAATGCAAGTGCAAAAGTTCGGCTGTTTGAAAATACAACACGCATAAAAATTGGAAAGGGAGTGAGACAAGGTAACAACCATATCTCCAAAGCTCTTTAATGCCACATTGGAAAATGTCTTTCAATCACTGGACTGGGAAAACAAAGGGATTAAGATTAATGGAGATTATCTAACTCACCTTCGTTTTGCTGATGACGTAGTCATTTTTGCAACTACCCCATCAGAGCTACAGAGTATGATCCAGGAACTTGCTGACAAGAGTAAAGAAGTGAGATTAAAAAGGAACTTTCAGAAGACAAAAGTGATGTACAATGCTTTTACAAGAAATGAAGATTTATCGATTGATGGAGAAAAGCTGGAGATAACAGAAACGTACGTTTAACTTGGACAGCAGATATCAAGTGAGGGTCACATTGATGAAGAAATTAATCGGCGTACAAAACTTGCCTGGAGAGCTTTTGGAAGAAACAGATTAATTTTCAAGAGCAATATGCCATTATGTCTTAAAAAAAAGTGTTTGATCAATGCATCCTTCCAGTGCTTACGTATGGTGCAGAGACGTGGACCTTAACTGAAAGATACATACAAAGGCTGCAGACAACTCAAAGTAGCATGGAGAGGTGCATGCTTGGTGTAACCAGGAGAGATAAGAGAAGGAACTCGTGGATCCGAAAAATGACAAGAGTGGAAGACATCATGATCAGAGTTAAATCCCTGAAATGGCAATGGGCTGGACATACTGCCAGAAGAACATACCATCGATGGACAGCTGAAACTTTAGATTGGATTCCAAGGGACAGGAAAAAGACCCAGAAGAAGACCACATGGGAGATGGGTGGATGAAATTCGAAAGTATGCGGGAGTAACATGGAGGAGACTGGCACAAGACAGACCGTTGTGGAAGAAACTTGGGGAGACCTTCGTCCAGCAGTGGATTGAAAATGGTTGACGATGATGATGATGATATATATATATATATGTAAACCTTCCCCTTGTGCTCTATTTGAAAAATTGACAAAGAAAATCGAAAGAAAACTGGATGTGTTTTTAACTTATAAAACCATTTATTCCATTAAAAAAATCTATTTTTTGTAATTAGGTAAATTATAGGTACTCAAATAAAAAAATCTTTCTTCCTACTTGTTGCATAGGCAAAGTCTGTTATAAATCTTTGGTGTTTAATTTGTCTGCCTCTTGAGTTTCAGTGGAAATTAGTGGCAGATATTTCAGTGGTTCTTGACACTTTGTATTTCGCAAATAATTTTCAACTGTTTTCAGCTTTCCGAATGATCTTTCGGAAGTAGTTACTGTAACAACAGTGTTTAAACTGTAGCTCGCATTTTCGCCAAATCGCGATAAAGACTGTAATTTTGCGACAAAAAGTGCCCACTGAATCGCCAAACAATGAATGTTTCCCGTCATTTTTTCGTTCCATCATCCCTGCTTCGTCCCATCATCCCTGCTTCGTCTCCATAGATCTGGTTTCCTTCCCAGTAAATTTTTCTTCCCGTCATCTCGCCCACCCCTGCTTCGCCCTTGCGTTATGTTTTCATCTACGTCATCCTTTTTCCGTCATCGCGCCCACCCCTGCTTGCTTCGCGGTGTTTTTCTTTTTAGTCTCCCGTTCATTGTTTTTCGTCCGTCATCGCTGCTTCGCTCTGCTCTCCTGGTATTCTTCGCCGTCTTTTTTTTTTTTTTTTCGTCTTGCTGTCGCACGCTGCTTAGCCCTGCTGCTGTTTTTCCATCCCCGTTGTCTTTTCTGCTATTGCCGAAAAGCACCGGTGAGCTTGGAGAGCACCTTTCGCAATGGCTTTGCTGCAATGGATAAGGAAGCAGGCGTTTTGTTTGTTTCTTTGGCGGTTCACCGCCGAAGCAGCAACCGCGTGAGCAGCACGCGCAGTTTCGGTTCGAGTCGACCGGTCGGTCGGTGTGTCGTCGGTTGTGGCTTTGCTCAGTCCTGGTCTGTGTATTATTTTCACAAACTGCATGCATCAGCAAATTTAAGTATTTTTTATTAAAATTAGAGGCGTAAAAGTCTGTTTGTTTTTATTCTTGAATCCCGTTTAAAGTACAAAATTTCATTTAGCCAATGCATTGTGCTTGTATTTTCATACGTAAATATTGCAAAAAAAAAAAGAACCATAAATGTGGCTAATCTTGATTACATTTTGCTACTACTTTTGCTGACAAAATAGCCAGATTGCTGCAAGAGAAAAAATTCCAGCTTAAAACTGCATTACAAGTAGTATTAAATGTAGATCATGTAGGGCAAATGCTGTAAAGACGTCTACATATCAAATTGGTAAATCTTATTATTAAATATATCATCATCATCATCATCATTGTCAACCATTATCAATCCACTGCTGGACGAAGGTCTCCCCAAGTTTCCTCCACAACGGTCTGTCTTGTGCCAGTCTCCTCCATGTGACCCCTATATACTTTCGAATTTCATCCACCCATCTCCCATGTGGTCTTCTTCTGGGTCTTTTCCTGTCCCTTGGAATCCAATCTAAAATTTCGGCTGTCCATCGATGATCTGTCCTTCTGGCAGTATGTCCAGCCCATTGCCATTTCAGGGATTTAACTCTGATCATGATGTCTTCCACTCTTGTCATTTTTCGGATCCACGAGTTCCTCTTCTTATCTCTCCTGGTTACACCAAGTATGCACCTCTCCATGCTTCTTTGAGTTGTCTGCAGCCTTTGTATGTCTCTTTTAGTTAAGGTCCACGTCTCTGCACCATATGTAAGCACTGGAAGGATGCATTGATCAAACACTTTTCTTTTAAGACATAATGGCATATTGCTCTTGAAAATTATGCTGTTTCTTCCAAAAGCTCTCCAGGCAAGTTTTGTACGCCGATTAATTTCTTCTCAATGTGACCCTCACTTGATATCTGCTGTCCAAGATAAACGTACGTGTCTGTTATCTCCAGCTTTTCTCCATCAATCGATAAATCTTCATTTCTTGTAAAAGCATTGAACATCACTTTTGTCTTCTGAAAGTTCATTTTTAATCCCACTTCTTTACTCTTGTCAGCAAGTTCCTGGATCATACTCTGCAGCTCTGATGGAGTAGTTGCAAAAATGACTACGTCATCAGCAAAACAAAGGTGGGTTAGATAATCTCCATTAATCTTCATCCCCTTGTTTTCCCAGCTCAGCGACTGAAAAACACCCTCCAATGTGGCATTAAAGAGCTTCGGAGATATGGTGTCACCTTGTCTCACTCCCTTTCCAATTTTTACGTGTGTTGTATTTTCAAACAGCCTAATCTTTGCACTTGCATTTTCATAGATGTTATTAATAATATTAATGTATGCATCTTCAATACCGCAGGTTTTCAGAGCCATTGTAACTGCTGATGGTTTCAACGAATCAAAGGCTTTTTCATAATCGATAAAAGCCCTGCACAATGGAAGTTCATATTCCCTCGCTCTTTCAATTAGTTCTCTCAGCACGTGGATATGATCTATTGTGCTGTAGCCACTCCTGAATCCAGCTTGTTCTCTCGGTTGAGCCATGTCCAGTGTTACCTTCAAGCGGTGTGAAAGAACTTTAGTGAAGATTTTATAAACTACTGATAGGAGGCTGATAGGTCTGTAGTTTCCGAGATCCTCAATGTCACCTTTCTTATGTAGCAGGATCATTGTAGCGGTGTTCCAATCCTCAGGAATCTTTCCTTCATTAAGGCATCGAGTGAAAATTTGGGCGAGTACTGTTTCGATTTCTCCACTTGCTTCTTGTATGATGTCTACAGTAATTCCATCTTCTCCTGGAGCTTTTCCTCGCTTCATGTTCTTGATTGCATGTGCAACTTCTGCTGGAAGGACTGGAGGAACTCTGGTACTGGTATCTTTCATGATGTCTGGAGTGCATATATCATCCCTTTCATATAATTTGGAGTAGAAATCTTTCACTCTTGTCAAAATTTCGCCTCTATTTCTTGTTACAGAACCATCTTCTTTTCTCAGTGCCATAATCTGTTTTCTTCCCTTACTGAGATGTCCCTTTGCTATCTTTAGGCTTTGGTTGTTTTTAATTGCTTTCCTCACTAGTTCACAGTTGAATTTTCTTACGTCTTCAGTGATACTTTTTCTTACTGTCTTGCATAGCTCTATATATTCCACTTTGGAAGTCACATCTTCTTTAGTTGTCCTCATCTCTCTTCTTTTTTGCATCAACATTTTGGTTTTTCCTGATAATTTGTTCACATGCAACTTGTTCTTAGACCCAGCTAATTTTGTTGCTGTTTCCATAAGAGCTTTGGTTACTTTTCTGTTAACTTCAGAGATGTCCACTTCTTCCGATGTTAGGCCTTCTAAAGCAGAGAACCTGTTCTTCAGTTCTAACTTGAAGGTATTATGGTGTTTTTTAAGGTTGGTTATGTCAATAGATTTTGTTTGTCTTATGAGCTTGCCACGTTCGAGTTTAGTGTTGAGGTGCATCTTACATCTCACCAATCTATGGTCACTACCTGTGTTGAACTTGTTTAGCACACTGCAGTCTTCTATGACGAATTTTTTGTTACACATAATAAAATCAATTTCACTTGTAGTCCCATTTGGATGTCTCCATGTCTATTTCCTGTGTGGCTTTTTCTTGAAGAAGGAGTTCAAGATGAAAAACCCTTCTGCCTCTGCAAACTCAACGAGAGTATTTCCACGCTGGTTTCTGTTGCCGTGACCGAATTTACCTACTGAAGTTTCATTCTGTTGCCGTTGCCCTATTTTTGCATTGAAATCTCCCATAATTATTTTCAAGTGCTGCTTACCTTTATTATTTAGATGACAAATTTCCTCATAAAATTCTTCAATTTCTTCTTCAGAATGACTTGTGGTGGGTGCATAAGTTTGAATAATCTGAGCCTGGTATCTTTTCGAGAGTTGGATAACAAGTCGTGCAGCTCTGTCAGAGGAACTTTCAACTTCTACAACTTTATCCTTCAGTTTCTTGTTTATTATAAATCCAACACCACTAGTTCTGCCAGTATCTGTCCCACGATAGTAGAAGAGATGTCCACTTTTCAGTTCGATGAGATCTTCTCCTTTTCTCCTTACCTCACTTAGCCCCACGATGTCCCACTTGATCCTTTGTAGTTCCTCTTCCAATTCAAGAAGCCTTGAATCAGAAGATAGGGAGCGTCCATTGTAAGTAGCCAAGGTCAGCATCAGATGGCAGCCTAGTCCGGTCCTCCGGGGATTCTTAGCACCCTCTGCCTTCATGTCGCACTGGCCGCTGCCTTGGCCAGGTACATTCCAGCTGCCGGAGACTGAGGGCCAAGATTTAAGTTGTGGAATCATTTTGGAGGGGTTTGGCCATAACTCACCACGCTGGCCAAGCGGGTTGGTGAGTGTGGGATAGAATTTCCTCTAATCCCGATGGTATAGTTATACCGCTATTGGCGGTCGTCAGAGCCCCTTTAGTGGGAACAGGATGCACCACGAGAAGGCGGGGTTGACATTTGTCAAGGAGAGGCTGTGATGTTACGCATCACCTGACCTTACATCCCTATTAAATATATATATATATTCCGCGAATTCCTTTATGGATTTTTTTCTTTTATAAAGCTATTTCAAACTACTTACGTATTCTGGCAAAAAATTGAATGGAGAAATTTTTACTCAGATCTTCATTATGTATTTTTTGCAGATTGCGTATTTTAAAACATCTCTTTCCGTTTATGTAAGTAAGTTTTGAGGCTGTAAAAATGCGAAGTTATTCACAATATTGTGCAAACTCATAAATCTTTCTCTAATTTGTGTTATACATATCCCTAAAATTCTGTAAAACACATTTACCTCTAATGCATCTTCAGTTTTTTTTTTTTTTTTTAATTTGTAATCCAGTCTTTGGCATCATATCATGCCAACGACGTCTCGCGAACTGCTGACGCCATAACAGTCAAGCGAACTGTTATGGCGTCAGCAGCTCTTGAGTTAATTTTTTTTTTAATCCTTTCATTGAGCCCCCTAGCATGGTGGGCCCTTAAGCTGATATAAGCTCATTCAATTGTAATAAGGCCACTGTAACTGACCCAAGGCAACCAGCTCATGCGTTAGCTTGTTTGTTGGATGGTGGGGTCCCCACCATCTCAAATGACCTCCAAGCTGACAGTCTAACTAATTAGTTTCTGGAAAGCCGTCATAAGGGGAATCCATAATTACTGCAAGCTCAGTGTTTTTTGCAAATGGTGGTTTGTGTTCTGAACCACGTACCTTAGCCCCAAAATGCCAGGAATAACTAGGCAGGTGGAGAAAAATGAAATGAATGAAGCATATGTCTTTGCAAATGTTGATAAATGCATTCTGGAAATTGCATTACAAGTTCTTGTACATTAAAATTCTGTTGACGCAGTTGTTTCATTTTTTCCCTTCAGGGTCGATAGGGTTATCGGTGTTAAAGCAGAAGAACAGGAAACTGGGAATGCATCCGGATCATCGGGAAAGTCAAAATAACATGGGTGTGAACAACGTTAGTTTCCGGCAGAGGGTCCGTTTCTTTCTGTTATGGGGAAAAAAAAAAAAAAAAAAATACCCGCTCCTCCCCGGAAGAACACTTATGGACTGATTTTTTTTCTTTTTTTTTTTTTTTTTGCGTAGATACTCAAAACACGCATCTTTTCATAGGATATCGCCTTAGCTTAAATATTGATTGTTGATATAGCCTTGATTTGTAATGTGGTCCGGTGGTCTTGGGTCGGGCTTTTGCTTCTCGAATAGCAGGGTCTGGGTTCTAATCTCGGGTGAGACATGAATGTTGTGTTTATTCTTCTGACTCTCTCCCTTCCCTGGAACTATCGTCCCTAAAGTAGGGACGGTATCTCCTGTGACGTATACTCTAACTTTCCTTTTTAGTTTCTTTCTCTATGTAAATTTGAGTTCGTTCTCCTTCGCGTTTCTCAAACTTAACGTGATATCTTCTCTCTTGCAAGAATACCCGAGGTCAGAACGAATGACGTGTATGTCTGAGATAAAAACTGAACGATGTATATTATGTTTTGAGAAGCAGCACAGTGTTGAGTTGTTGGTGGAAGTTAACGCTATTTGTACAAGTTATAGTAAAATCATGCAATGCATTGATTATGATACGCTTTCCAACATACCAGAAATCATTACTCAAGTAATTACTCAAGTTATGAGGATAATGGCTGTGGAATAAATCTCGCTCCTGTGTCCTTACCTTTGACCCCATTTCGATGATATTCAACAGAACCGGTTCAGTTTACCTCCGGAACAACATGATACCGTTTTGTCGCAATCGAAGCATTTTTACGTAAGTTATGACGCATAAGGACGATGGAATGTATCCCGCTCCTATGTCCTAACCTTTGACCGCATTTCACCCATTTTCAATAGGCTCCGTCCCCATACTTTATCACATACTAAAATTTCATCGAAATCGAACCATTTTTACGCGAGTTATGCGTACAGACAGACGGACAAAGCTGGAGCATGTACACTTCTTCAAATTCCAGTTGGAAAGCGTAAACAAGTTAGTAAAATCATGCAATGCATTGATTATGATACGCTTTCCAACATACCAGAAATCATTACTCAAGTTATGAGGATAATGGCTGTAGAATAAATCTCGCTCCTATCACCCGACCTTTGACCCCATTTCGATGATATTCAACAGAGCCGGTAAAGTATACTTCCGGAACAACATGAAAAGTTTTGTCTCAATCGAAACATTTTTACGCAAGTTATGACGCATAAGGACAATGGAATGCATCCCGCTCCTATGTCCTGACCTTTGACCCTCTTTCACCCATTTTCAGTAGGGTTCGTCCCCAGGTGATCCTCTACCACATGCTAAAATTTCATCGAAATCGAACCATTTTTACGTGAGTAATCGTGCGGGCAGACGGACAAAGCTGGAGGATATTCGCTTCTTAAACCTACGGTTGAAAAGCGTAAAAAAGAAACGTTGTTTAGTTTAAAGTTGTTTCTGTTGAAAGGCTGCGTGTTGTGCTGATATTTATATAGTTATCGTTAAGAGTTCTACCAGTTAACATTGTTTAGTTCTGACGTTTACTACTTATCGGATAAGTTTAACGTTCGACGATTAAGTGTTCTGTTCTATTGATATGTTACTGTTCAAGGATCAGTTGACAGAGAATAAAAGAATCAATCTGCAAGTAACATTTTCTGAAGTTATTTGAGTGACTTCTGATTCTGTTAAAAGTGAAGTTATTGAGAACTGATTTGTGTAGAGTTCCGTCAGCTATATTCCACGAATATTACACTCCTGATAATCTTATGTGGATGCCCATATGAGTCGTTTAAACACGGAAACAAACCAATCTGAAATCAGAGGGGAAAAATCACCTGTATTTTCTCTGAACATTCCTGAAAGTCCGTGACTGGTAAAATTAGTGTATAAGTCTTGTTGAGGAGAAATTTATATCGTAATTTAAAGATTTCACTTGAAAGTTTCTTCATTTGGAGTCCGCGTCATACGCCAACAACCCGAACGTAAATTCGAATGTTTCAAAGTTGTGTTACAGAGGCTGGGGGCCAGGGTGGGAAATTAGGAAAAATTGGCAAGTGCAAAATCGCGCCTGTAGCTGAAAATTCTCGGCGCAAATCATACAGTACCGTACGCAGAATTTGTTTTTCGAGTAAAAATAGGTATATGCTGCATTTAAAAGAAATTGTGAATTAAATATGGGGTATTTGGGGAGCCCTCTTATGTGTTTGAAATTTGACCTATGTGAATAAAACATTTTGCGCATGGGGTGGGGGATAATTTTTGTAGATTTTTAAACCACATTTTATCAAAACTCACTGTAAAGTGCAGTTTAAAACTTTTATTTTACCACTAAAATGTCGTTTATTTCCTCCATCAGATGTACTGTATAATAAATACCATGAACACCTAACCTAAATTGAAATTTGCTGTATTTTCATAATTTGGAAATTGAGGTCCGTCCACCATATTCAGCTTGTTGTACTTAAAGTAAACTGCATGCATGAATTCACTCATTTCTCAAATTCCACAGATTTGTCAGTTTGAAAGAAAATCAAGACAAGGAAGAAACTTTTTAGCCATTTACTGAGTTCATCAGCTGCACTTCAGGAGTCACAGAAGTTAACACATACTTTAGCCCGTACGTCAAAAATTACAACTATGCTATAATTACCAAGAGTTATATAAGTTTTCCAGACACCTTTTTTTTTCTATGAATATGCGTCGCAAATTAAAGATTCATTAACCTTCTTATATCATTTAGGGTTTATAAGACCCCGGAAGATCTCTGAGCTTTGGTAACTCTGTTGACTGTTGTATTTTTTTAACACCATTTCATGACTTTTACAGTATTTATCTGGTACGAAACACAGAACTTTTAGTGATTATAAGTTTTGAGTAATTGTCAAGTGTTGCATATTTTACCTTGGGGTTCTACATGGCCCCAAAGATACTGTGTGTATATAAGATTTGAGAGACTTTGGAAAGTTAATGAATGTTTCACTAATACCCACTAAAATATCTGAAAATATTTGTAATTGTGCGCAAGTATTAGTGGGTGTGGGCCGCGGTTGGCCTAGTGGTCAGCGTTCGTGGCTGCTACGGAGATAACCTCAGCTTTGATCTCAGGCGGGTACGAACGCTCGAACCACTAAATACGCGCAGTGCGTCGGATGGACACGTTGAGCCGTCGGACCCCGGGTACTTCTTCCCCGATAATAAATAAGGGCGTCTTCCTCCCCCTTTCTACCTCGCTTCCGTGTCACTTTCCTATCGGGAACTCTAGCCCAAATCTCCTATAGCTTCCTATTTCTAAGGGTTGTTTAAGACCTGGGGTCAGACACTCCCTTCCTAAAATCCTTTACATATGATCTGATATTTTGCAATTGTAAGACTGAACATAAAGAAGATGCTTACCTGGAAACTGCAGTAATTCAGATCTTCAATTTCTTCTAAATTTGTGCAGTCGCGAATTTGTGCCCGTGCTCAAAATACTTGTCGCAGAATGAAAAATTACGGTTGCATTTTGTGCCTTGCCCCCGCTAATTTCCTACCTTGTTGTGGGCAGATGGTTATAAATGCAGAGGTTGTACATCGGAGGTCTCCTGCTCTGCGTGGTATGAGACCTCCGATGTATGTATCATAGTAAGCTTCATGCTCAGTGGCTATCCCTAGCTCCTGCGCCATACAAGCCTATATCCTATAAAGGTCGTCACCCATCCTGGGTGAAGCATTTTAACCATCGTCAGCTTTTTAATCTATTCATGTTCTCACCTACAAGTTTATAAGTAAGCAGGAACAGGATTTAAGATGTTATGTAACTCGTCTGTCGTAACAACGTCTGCTGTGCTGACTTAAATTAGACTTACTAGGAGTCAGTAATAGTCTGAAGAGGCGGTTGCTCTAACCTAAAGCAACTACCCCCCCCCCCCTCCATTTTTTCACTTTAGTGAAGACATACATAGGACACAACCAGCAATTTCTCATATAGGATTCAGATCCACAGGGGCAAGGTTTAAACGTAACTACCTATGTCTCATGGGAATTTTGTGCTGCGAATCGGAAACGAAGTTACATTAGATTAAACCAAGGAGCTGAGATATGACAGAGTAAGTCGACATAGTTGGGAGTGCCAGACTATGACGAGCATTTCCAGGTGGAGAGAGAACATAGGCAAGGAGAAATGGAGTTACATTAGATTGAATCTAGAGGCTTAAATACGACAGTGGGTAGACAGATCAGAGAAGTAGGAGTGCCAGATTGAAAGTGCAAGTCGATATAGTTGGAAGTGCCAGTCTATGACGTCACAACAAGACTTCCAGGAAGAGTGAACAATGGCGATGGGGGGGGGGGGGCAGATGATTTTATTAGTTACGGGGTTTAAAGAACCCGGGGCCGACGGTTTAACGTGCCCATCCAACTCACAGCGAGTATTCTGCGGTTCAGAGCAATTCAGCCAACCTGGGATCGATCCGGCGATTATCTGAGTGGGAGGCAGTTTCACTTCATCCAGATGATGACCGTAAAATAGATTGGAGCAGAATGCCCTAATCGGAAAGATCCCAAAGTAAAAACAAAGAAATAATTAAATTTTTTAGGAGTATATGGTTTCCCGTTAAGCTGAAGTATGTAAGCTGCGCTAACATATATTACTTATGCATGCGAACTGGGGTCATATCAACAGCACACTGGGACGTGGAAAGGAAAAAAAAAAGGTACAAGGAGAGGGGGAACCTGAAATAAAATAGAAGAGATTCCACGAGGAAAACTATCACATGCTTTCACAATTGGCTGTAACCCCCCCCCCCTTCCCCCCACCTTTTTTTTTTACATTTGGGAGAAAATTTGTATCACCTCTGCCTAATTTCTGAACGTAAAGGACGTGGTTCTTGCTTGGACTTGGGGACAAATTTTCCGATGAAGCGTGTTTAATTTAATACTCCTTGAGATGGGGTTTCAAATGGACCACCATATGTGTTCTTGTGGAGTTGCATCGATCGCGTGAGTTTTAATTGCCAGTGCAAAATATAGCAAAGGAAATTATTTGTGTTATATTCTGAATTGAATATATATTTCCCGTGATAGTAGGTACTTTTTTTTTTTTTTTAATTCCGGATCATCATAGAGGTTTGTGAGAGATACAGTATCATAATATTTGATGTGCTTATGATTTATAATGCAATGCAATGCAGCTTACAAAATAGATTCTGTGAGACAACGGTTATTACATCTTTTTCTCTTGCAGAATGAATTTTTCGACAAATCTGTATTTTACAGAGTGCTGGATAAAATTGCATTTTATACGTATAATCTCTCTCGCGTGGTTTTTGGAGTTGAGCGGTAATTTCTACCGCAGAAGATTAGCTAAGGATGAAAATGATGTTCATCTTTTATCATTATTGAAGTAGATGGTGACCAAGGTGCTAAAACCATGTTTAACGCTTAAGGTGTAGAAAAGGAAAGAAAATGTGAAAAAGCAGTATTCATAAGATTGGCACTTCATGCAAAGGCCAGGTAGCGCCTGCTTTTGAAGGTGATATATGATAGCCTGAATGGGTGAATATGGTTGAAAAATATTTCATAGGTGTTTCTTCAGCTGTCTTGGGTGGCCGAGTTGTCAGAGGTGCAGGTTTTGGACTAGTCGTCCGAACTGGCCCCGATGAGGTATATGTATGGGTGGTGTGTTTGTCTTACGGCGCTGGCTCCCCATTTTGTTTACTGGAACCAGTGGCCGAATTAGGGTCGGACGACTGCTTATTATATAGCCCTTGGGCTCATGGTGTTCATTAAACCCCGAAACAAGAAAAAAAAATCCATTAAATTTTGAGTAATTCTGCATGACATGAAAGTCGCGAAGATGTTTATGTAACAGCGTGTTTAAGATGGCGTCATTTCGAAGTTAAGTGGCGAGTTACGTCATGGTCACATCAGTGCTAAACGAATTATTCCAATTTGGCATGTAGAAAAGAAAAATCCGTAAATACCCGTAAGCTGAAGTCATTGCAGGAAATCCGAAACCTCTGAAGGACGCAAAACAGGCGCGTGATTTGATGTCGTTACCTCATCCCAATATTCTTTTCGTTAATTTCCTTGTTGAGAAAGTGGGTTGAGCTTCATAGAGAGTATGTATCAAGAATGAAAAAAAAAATTGTAGTAAGCAGTTCATATGTACATGTACACAGTTGTATCAGAATAATATGACTACCTACCTAATAATGGAAATAACCACACTTGGCCCGGATGAGAGCAGCGAGATAACGTAGCATATGGGCGCAATGAGACCCTGGAAGGTTGCCCAAGGCACACGTGCCCATTCGGACTCCAGCAGAGCACGGAGGTCCCGGAGATGACGTGGTTGTGGGTCGGCACGTCGAACCTGTGATCCAAATAGTCCCACAAGTGCTTTATGGGATTGAGGTCGGCCGATTTCGCTGGCCAAGGAGGAACGGAGACATCACTATCGTGTTCCTAGAACAAGTCACGGCACCACCTTAGCAACGTGACACGGCGCATTGTTCTGTTGGTAGACACCATCACCACCAGGGTAAATGTTCAACATGAAGGGGGATGCGTGTGGTGAGCGACGATGGACAGGTAGCCATTGGTGTTCAGGGACCCATCCAGTGGTACCAGTTGTCCCAGGTCATACCAGAAAATCATTCCCGAGGCATGCCCACTGCCACCGCCGCCCTGTACTTGACTGACAAGCGTGTCCGGGTGTTGGTTCTCGTGTGTCTGACGTCATATCCCCCCCCTCTTCTGTGGAGTAGAAACCTCGATTCGTCGGAGAAGGCAACCTTTTCCCACTCTTCCACTGTCCAATGACGGTAGTCTCATGCGAACTGCAGGCGTCCTTGCCGATGGACCTCGGTTAACATGGACGCCTTGACGCAGCGTCGACTCAGGAGACCCATGCGTAACAGGGTTCGCTCTGCTGTTCACCTGTGTGCCCAACGCTCATTTGCGTGCTCAATTGCTACACTGTTGCGCGTCGATTGCCCTTTACCAGCCGACGGATACGTTCTCCTCTAGGGTCGATGGCCTTTGGGGGTCCACAGTTTGACGTCGAGAGGTACTCGGTGTGCCAGTGGTCCATTCTTTGTACACCCTTACTACAACACGTCGCGAACAGCCCACGAAGTCTGCTGCTTCTGAGGTGCTTCCACCCTTGGCGCGGTAGCCGACGATCATTCCTTTTTGAATGTCCGTCAAATCAATACCTCTGCCCATTGTGCTCACGTGACGCACTATGGCTCATCTCACCTGGCCGGCCGCTTATGTCTCCGTGTGGTTGACCTTGTCACGGGTACACTTTGATTCCCGGGGTATTCATATTCTGATGCGACTTTGTATATATGATGTCACCTTCAAGGAGAGTCGGAAAAGGACAAACATAGAGAAAAACATGTCAATCGTTGTTATGATATTTGCACCTGCAGGAAAAGGGGAGGAATAGTATCGAAGTTTATAGTATAATGGGAATGTTAGTTGTATTGGAAATTTGCTAGGAAATTCCACAGACAATTAAAACACCATATCCGCCGATGTAGAGTGACGTTAGTGCTGCCTACTTCAATTTTTTAATAAGAAAATTCTGAAGAGTGCTAACTTCCATGGGAACAAAAAAAAAAAAAAAAAAAAAGAACGATCAAGTGATCTGAGCCTCTGGCTTTGGTTTATTCGTCAGAGATGCGGGTTCGGATCCCGTGCGCAGCATGGATGGTATGTTTGTATCGTGGAACTGTCTCTCTCCCTTCCTTGGAACCACTGTCACCGAATTAGAGACGGGCAATACCCATTGAGTTGCTCATGGTAGTCCGCAACCTCCGCCCCCCTTCCCTCCCCAAAATATGATTTCTCGTTTTACCAGATTTAGTAAAAAAAAACAAGAAATGAAATACGATGTTTATAATTTTCATGACTACTGGCATCACATGTTTCAGACTGAAGAGGTCGACACTGCCATCAAAAGAGTTAGGATATTTCCTCATAGCCACATAACGAAGCATAACTCTCATGTCATGACAGATTGAAAAGCCGAATGTCGCCCCAGTGGCAGTAGTGGCCTTAGCACTGGCTTCTGACCAGTCGTCTGAGATGGGTCCGGGCTCTAATTCCGGTGAGGCATGGGTGTTGTGTTTCCCTTACGTCACGGGGTCTGTCTCTAGTGCCTAGACAAAAATATTTGGGAGGGCATAAATTCCTGTATGTGCCTGCAATTAATCAAAATTAATATATAATAAAAAAACGGTTATATTGGGGGGGGGGGGCTAGAACCGCCATTGTCTGTCCCTGCCCTGGAACCAGTAGCCCAAAATTACGGACGGGCGAGTGCTTATAGCCCAATAAGTTACTCACGATAGTCGTCAAACCTCCAATCAAAAGAAAAGAAAAAAAGATCGTGCGTATGTTATCTATCGGTTTGTCCGTCTCTGGATACCTTATCTCTTCCCTATTTATCCATTTGTCCGATTTGAAAAATTCTTGTTTGCATTGGGAATCTTGAAATATGCGAATGATGATCCATCATTTCGTTTTTTTTTTTTTTTTGTTACGATGTACAATTTTGACGCTAGAGAGTGTAAATGCAGATGATATCAAATTCAAAATACATTTTATTCCATATGTTTGCTTCTAAACATCGGATTAAAAAATTTATTTTACCTTTCGATTCCATTTATGTCGAAGAGCATTTTAGGCATAGACACTTTTTCAAGTAACGCACAGATTTCCCGCTAGAGGGCGCAAAAGTAAATTACGTTTTCTCCGATACCTCTACTTCTAAAACTCCGATCCAAAAAAAAATTTCTTCGGCTGATACAGCTCCTAAATGGGGAATTTTCTGTATATAATTTCTAATTTTTGGTAAAAAATGGTTTGGCCACCAGGATTCGTAAGTGTTGCATCTGATCTGATGTATTTGCAACAAAATCTGAGCTTCTAAAATATCAATTGAAAAATTCATTCGTGGACCGATGTCACTCACGTCGATAAACCTTTTCGGAAAATTTTCTTCTTAAAATCATGCATGGTTTCTCCGTCAGGGGGTGTAGATGTATATCTTATTTTTGTCAATATCTGTACTTCAAGCGTCCAATTTGAAAAATATTTTTTGTTGGATTTACGTTTCCGGTGCGAAATGTTTTTCATGTAATTTCAAAATTTTCAAGTAACTCGTAGACTTTCCACAAGGAGGCGTTAAGGTGATTGCGTTTTGCCCGATATTTCTGCTTCTAAAACTCCCATTTGAAAAATTCTTCCTGTACCAAAGACAGTTCTTAATGGGAAATGTTTTTCATATATATAATTTCTAATCCAGGGGCCGCCCCGATGGCGCAGTGGTCTAAGCGATGGCCTCTGATCATTCGTCCGAAAGGGGTCCGGGTTCGAATCCCGGTGAGGCATGGATGTTGTGTTTGTCTTACGGCACTGGTTCTCTCCCTTCCCTGGAACCAGTGACCCTAAATTAGGGACGGGCGACCGCTTATAGCCCATTGAGTTGCGCTCACGGTGGTCGTTAAACCCTCAATAAAAAAAAAAAAAAAAAACGTTCGCGACTCCAAAATTCGTTCTAAAATGTCTTCAGTTGCTGCAGCGGCGCTGCTTCGGTATTTTTTGCCAACGCACTACTCAACACAAAGCAACTGATCCGGCGGCGGTACAGGTACCACGTGTTACCGAGCTGCGCTGTGGATTATGTGCGTGCGCAACCTTTGTAAGTTTTGTGACCACCATCGTTCATAATGACCCAGTCGTCTACACCGGTAATAATTCTCTCTACTGCAAGACCCCACCCATCATGCATTGGAATTGTTGCCGTAAATCTATGGTTATCGCGCGTAGTGTTTTATAAAAGTAGCGAAAATTAGAAATCACATCATCATTTTATTTGTATGAAAATTTGAACTTTATATTCAGGTTTTATTTATTTTTATCTTTCATGTACCGCCGGTGGCATCGACATCGTGGTTGGTAGAGTCGGATGAAGCAACGATCAGCTGGAGAAAAACGTCATTATGTAAGAAAGGGGGGCCGACTGTGGTGGAGTTCTCCTGTATCCTGCATGAAGGGATACGAAGTTCAAAGCAGAGGTGTGCTGAGGAGATTCGCGGTGTCTGCTACCCTGATGCCCCTCATCCAGAAGCATATGGTCCCGGAATCTGTCATATGACATACAAGTGAGCCGCAGATGTCATGTGTAACAGGTGAGATGTACGCACCTGACGGTGAAGCATTCTGCGAGTTTCGTTAATCCCGAAACTAGAGCTCAAACACAAAGTATATTGACGGCACCTAAGCTTCCCTGAAACACCGTTCCCTTTTTGTAGCCTCCTAGCTGAACTTGGGGGAACACCTGCTGTAGTATGTGTTTACAAGAAAATGAAGATCTTCACCGAACTGTCTTAGTTCGTATCCATTCGAAGCATTAGTGCGCATGATTGTTATCCCTTTTCTGTGAGTACCAGAGCCGGGGATTTTAATTAGATGTAGTTTTTTTTTTTTATTTATTTACAGTCATCCAGCTGTTTATCTGTAATATCTTTGAAAAGAAAAAGAAGGAAATAAAATCACTAAAAAAGATAAACATCCGAAATACGCTTTTTCCTTTTTTATTCTCACATTTTGTTTTTAGGCCGCCGTTGAGTGAATGTATGAAAAAACAACCTTTCCCTCTTTCTGCTTCCGTGCTTCCGCAGAAGCCTGCAGTGTGGCGCTTGAGGTTGTGCATCTCGGACCCCCCCTCCCCCACAGATTTATAAAATTTGAATTAATTTAATTAGTTTTTTAAATTTTAAACCGTTGTTGAAAATGGATCTTGCGGTATGCTATGCCATAAGCTCACGCAACAATAGTTCATTTAACAGTTGCGTGATATTATTTTTATTCTTGCACAACAATATCTAATTACATTTCATTGCACTGTTGCGTAAAGTACGAGAATCTCACGCCAAATGTTGTTATAGAACACTGTTAAAAAAATCTACTTAAAATTGAGAACCTGAACCTACTCGTTCTTGTTTAAAGTGCAATCGTATCGTAAACGAGTACATGACATGCTCAAATATAAGTAACCATACGTACTTACAAATAACTCCGTCAATAAATATAAATATAATCTCGTATTACTTCATTTTAGATATTATAGATTTCAAGAGAAATTGTTTAATAAATGTGTAAAGTGGCACACATAAATAATTAGTAACAATAAAGTCACTAACTAATTACAAGTAATTTAATTATGTGTAAATTATCTTTGCTTACATTTTTACATTAACTATATTTGTGTCAATCTCATAAATAATATGTTGTCGCTTCATCATTATATTTGTCATAAAATTGTGCGGTCCATTTGCCCAGCATATGACAACAAGTATATCTATTATCTCAGATGTGCCATCGAATAATATACTTCAGTTGATTTTATGAATAAATGAGTATATATGGAGTACACGTATTCCAAATTTGAAATTGAGGGCTGCAGGTGGCCTGGTGGTCAACTGCCACGGAGACTACCTCTATTTTGATCCCAGGCACGTACGAACGTTTGATCCACTAAATATCCGCCGTGCGTGGAATGGTCACGTTAAGCCGTCGGGCCCTAGGTGCTACCCCTCCCCGGCAATAAATAACCCCACCCCACCCCTTTCTACCTCGTTTCCGTGTCACTTTCCTGTCGGATACTCTAGCCCAAATCTCGTAGCTTCCTATTTCTAATGGTTGTTTAAGACCTGGGGTCAGACACTCCCTTCCTAAAATCCTCTACATATGATATGAAATTTGAAATCGAGCCGCGGATCGCTTAGTGGTTAGAGATTCAGACTACTGATGGAGGGACCCCAGGTTCAAATCTAACCTGCTGGCTTAAATCCGGGGGCTCTCTGTGGTGGTGTGAATTTCTAACAATCGCTGAATATCGGACGAGTCGCCCCGGGTAGGAATCCCCCAGTTACATATAAAGGTGTTCATTCGTAAGCCCCCCCCCCCCCCCCCAATTTATCTCTGCCTTCTATATGCAAAATTGTACGCTTGTACGGTGTGCTCTCCCTCACTTACAAACTATCCTTCTAAATTCGCTCTAATTTCCTTCAGTTTCTGTTCCCTGCCCCAAAGCGCACAGAAACTGGATGAAGTTAGAGCACATATATTTCAAATATATGGATTTTTTAGTACATATATTTGAAATACCAGATATACTCACAATTGATTCCCTGTATGTACTGAAAAATGAGTACGTGTCTTTTCCAAAATTGAGGCACAAGTACTCGGAGCTATTACAAACCCAGAATGTACTAAAAAACGAGTACATTTTGCTTATTTCTAAGTACCAATTTTTAACAGTGAAGCTATTGCAAAATCCGTTTTATTGGAGTAGCAACTTGCATGTACCAATCTTCCACACACCAACCTAGTGACATTATCGAGGCAGTCTAATACTGCGAACACACCTGTAGGATCGAATAGAAGCGACAATATTAATTGGTTGTGCCAATTTTTTTGGGATGCAGTTCCGAAGTGTTACATATATCTTTAGCAGCACTTGCCGGCGGGTTTGTTTACGTTTTAGACCGCGGCTGTATATGTGTTTCCACACCCTATACATAGTTCCAAGCTATTTCGACGGGGAGATTTCGATTAGATGCCTTCAACCATTGTTACGAATTTGACATAACGGGCGCGATTTACAGTTTGAAATCTCTCCGTGTGTTACTACGCGCTCTGAATAGGTCCACCATTTAAAAAACAGTTGCGCGATTCTTTCAGAGAGTAGGTAAATTTCATTGAAACGCAAATAGAATACAAGAAATGCAATATGAAAAAAAAAAAATTGTGAATTCTCTCGCGTTTAATTTTTTCGAAGCTTAGCATTGGTTTTCCCCCGTTCGCGCATTTTCCCACGTCATCTTAATTTTTTGGCGTAATTGAGATCCACTAACAATCTGCAGTGGAACGCGACTGACAAGAAACGCATCATGTAAAATGTCATCGAAGCTTCCATCATGACTGGCATGCTTTAGGAGACCGTGTTGTTATTACACGCATTCCAGTCGTCCCATCTGACCTTTCATTTCAGTTTAAACGCCTACAGTTTCCTATTCGTCTGATTTTCGCCCTGAGTATTAACAAACACAGAATCAATTGTTAAAAGTTTTTGGACCCAACTTGCTAAATCATGCTTTTTCCAGAGTTAGCAAACTTCAAACCTTCTTCATGTTGCCCCCAAATAGAAGAGCACTCAACGTCGTTGACCCAGCGGCTCTTCAAGGATGAAGTTACTTTTGCTCTTCGGAAGACCCATTCACATTTCGTTCAAGGATGAATCTCCGCTTGGGGCGAACGATTCGGGTACACCATTCAAACGAATGGCAATTCACGTATTCTTCCCAATTTTAAATCCCGCCGTTATTTTCTTGCTGATTGCACGCTCACATACATATAACGATTGACATTTATTAATTCTCAATGTTACTTTTCTTATTGGGAACTGGTTTCCGAGCACATGATGCTGAACAAAGTTAGTGTGTGTGTCGCGGTAATGGCGGATCGAATGATGATTTACAGCGGTGAGGACGAACTATTCGCAGTGAACAGTAATCAATTGTGAACGATTTATTTACGAATGGTCTAACTCTAGTTGCGAATTCAACGTTCGAGTGACAAAAACGCACAGCTTTGATCAATCGGAAAGCGCGTTTTACACTCTTATATTTCTCAGATTACGACTCACGAAACAAGTATAGTATCTAGCAGGAAACAAAAAGAAAAAACTGAAAAGAAACAAGTTAATAAAATCATGCAATGCATTAATCAATACTACACGCTTTCCAACATACCAGAAATCATTACTCAAGTTATGAGGATAATGGCTGTGGAATAAACCTCGCTCCCGTGCCCTGACCTTTGACCCCATTTCGATGACATTCAACAGAACCGGTTCAGTATACCTCTTAAACAACATACTAAAGTTTTGTCGCAATAGAAGTAGTTTTAGTCAAGTTATGAGGATAATGGCTGTGGAATAAATCTCGCTCTTGTGTCCTGTCCTGACCTTTGACCCCATTTTGTCCGTTTTCAATGGGTTCGTCCCCAGGTGGTCCTTTACCACATACTAAAATTTCATCGAAATCGAACTACTTTTACGCGAGTTATCGTGCGGACGGGCGAAACCGACGGACTAAGCTGGAGCATATACGCTTCTTCAACCTACGGTTGGAAAGCGTAAAAAAGAAAAACATCCAAATCCGTTGTGTTGGCCAAAGCTTTTTTGGTTAATAAAATACCATTTATTTCAAAGTTTACTGCATATTTTTAATACGAAGGGGGTGGGGGCATATCCACCGTATTAGCTAAAGGTTTTACACAGTGGCCCTGTACTAAGGTATGGCCATTGTCGCCCCTGCCAACTGGTGTCAATTAAATGGAGGCACGCCGTAACGATTTTCATATGTTTAAATAAAGAGTAAACAGCTCATAGCCCGTGCCATGCACGGGTGAAAAAGCTGTGACTGAAATTTTTACAACACGAATCGTAAAATACATATACATAACTATAATAAACGGTTGAATTATTAATGGACAGTCTATAAGATAGGTCTGTGATTAACTCTACCTTCGTTTAAGTTATGCAAAGTATTAGAAGATTGGTTTTCACATCATCGCCATTGTCATTCTCTATTTAAGCGACGTTTACTTTCAGCTGTATCTTCTTCCGCCTTGTACTACAAAGAAAAAATTCCACGGAATCAATAATTTTTTAAATCTCCATCACAGTGAATCAAAACTTCGCCTGCAGATACTTTCTTACAATTTTACTTGTTCCTTTTTATGAAATACAATAACGCTGATTCATTTTTATGAAATAAAACGCTGATTCCATTTTATGAAATTAATTTGCAATACAAAGACAATGAAGTAAAACACGGCATAACACCTACGTAACAGAACAAACGTCGCAGACAGCTGTTCGAGCACGTGCGTGTTGCCACAGATGAAGTGGTTTGTCTTACTAACTTTATTTTATTTTCCGGTATTTCTCCTTGATTTTACGTATTCGTGCGATAGCGGTAAGCTTAGTTCCGATTTCGGCCAGATGTCGCTGCAAGTACTGAATGACGTCAGAGCGTTAGGGACAGGCGTAGCCTATTGTATAGGTTTTATTAGTAACTCTTAAGGTTTAAAACACAGCAGTGGTAGCACGAACTGTCGTCATATTTGCATATTTGTATTATTTTTATACATATAGCATTTAAGCAGCAGCAACATGAGCTGATGTTATTTCTCCAGAAGTTTACCGCTAGTCTTTCGGTCACAAAGCCACTAAAAGAATGATGATGCTTTTCGTGGTTGTCGAACCAAGTTGATGTTGCCCCGGATTATAACTATGTAATCGTGTATTTTTTTATTTTTTTTTTATATACACTGACGGAAAAAAAAATCCCGACACCAAGAAGGGTTTGTGTTAGATAAACGACAGTTGGTAGGCGGTGAGAGTACATATGTAAGATGACGTCTATGCAAATTTTGCGCTCGGCGCATACGTGCGGCGCTAGTAGCCCCCCTCGGAACATGCAAAGCAGGTTTGCTGTAAATACGCGCTGTAACGTTCGTGAGCGTTAGTTATCGTTGAGATTCGACGTAGGGTGTTGATGTTAGTCAAGAATGCCTTTAAGAAGACGAAGAAGCCATTATCAACAGCTCACGGAGTTTGAACGAGGTCGTGTAATAGGGCTACGAAAAGGTGGATTTTCTTTCCGCAGTATTGCAGAACGACTTGGCAAGAATGTAGCCACCGTGCATGATTGTTGGCAGCGGTGGTCAAGGTACTGCCTCAAGAAGACCGGGTTCCGGCCGGCCACGTGACACTACTGAGAGGGAAGACCGCCGTGTACGGCGTATGGCCGTGGCGCATCGTACTCCGTCTGCGGCAGCAATTCGAGCTGCAGTTGCCACCACAGTGACACAACGAACTGTTACCAATCGGTTACTTGAAGGACAGCTCCGAGCCAGACGCGCTGTAGCGTGCATTCCACTTACTCCAAACCACTGCCGTTTGCGACGTCAGTGGTGTCAAGCTAGAGCTCATTGGAGGACGGAGTGGAGATCTGTTGTGTTTTCCGATGAAAGCTGGTTCTGCCTGGTTGCCAGTGATGGCCGTGTGTTGGTTAGAAGGAGGCCAGGTGAGCGCCTGCAACCAGCCTGTCTGCGGCCGAGACACACTGGGCCTACACCTGGAGTTATGGTCTGGGGAGCAATTTCCTATGACAGCAGGAGCACTCTCGTGGTTATCCCACGCACCGTGACGACACAGTTGTACGTCGGTCTGGTGATTCAACCTGTTGTGCTGCAATTCATGAACAGCATTCCAGGGGGTGTTTTCCAACAGGATAACGCTCGCCCGCATACCGCTGTTGTAACCCAACATGCTCTACAGAGTGTCGACATGTTGCCGTGGCCTACTAGATCACCAGATCTTTTACCAATCGAGCACGTATGGGACATCATTGGACGACAACTCCAACGTCACCCCCAACCAGCATTAACCGTTCCTTGTATTGACCGACCAGTTGCAACAGGCATGGAACTCCATCCCACAAACTGACGTCCAGCACCTGTACGACACGATGCATGAACGTTTGCGTGCTTGCATTTAACATTCTGGCGGTTACACCGGTTATTAATGTACCAGCATTTCACATTTAAAATGGCTCTTCTCGCGCTTACAATAAGCTATGATCTTGAAACCTTAATCGATTAAATATGTTACCTATACAAATGTATTGCCGCCATTTCATTCCTCTACAACTATTTTTTCGTGGTGTTGGGATTTTTTTTCCGTCAGTGTATATATTCCTCGACGGGGAGGGGAAGGTGGCTTGTCTGGTAGAAGGACAAGCTCTGATCTGGAGGTCAACCTAAACGATTGCTTGAATTATTCACGTGACAAAGGTAGGAGGAGGATTTTCGAATGGTTCCAAATTCATCTGTGTATAGAAACTGATTTAGACCGTGTTATTAATGAATCTGTAAAGTTGAAGGCACGAAATGTCGAGTTAGTTTAATTTGTAGGTAATTACTTGTTTTTGTGGTGTACGTTGAATTGAATAATAAGTTTTTAGTAAGGAGTGTGTGCGATCCGCTAGTCGCCAGGTCATAAAAGAAATCACTGTAAATATGTATGCCTATGTAGGCCTACATTCCCACGTGAAATTTCTTTGTTCGCGCCATTTTCCGGTGGAGGGAACGAAATCAGCATGTTTAAGTCTGTTGCTGTCAGATACACGCGATTAGCCGCATTACTATCGGCTTAATACATACATATTTGAAGTGTATTGTACCTATCTAGTGGCGATGGGACTATCTCGAGGGCGCGTTTTTTTTTTTTTTTTTGATTGGAGGTTTAACGACCACCGTGAGCAACTCAATGGGCTATAAGCAGTCGCCCGTCCCTAATTTAGGGGCACTGGTTCCAGGGAAGGGAGAGAGCCAGTGCCGTAAGACAAACACAACATCCATGCCTCACCGGGATTCGAACCCAGACCCCGTTCAGACGAATGATCAGAGGCCATCGCTTAGACCACTGCGCCACCGGGGCGGCGGCGCGTTAAGGTGGATCCACCTAAAATCTTCCCCTTGTATTTCCAGCGGGCAAACTTCTGTAGCCATTTGCTTCACAATTAATGCGTTCCCAAGGATGAAAATTTGAATATCGATAAAAAATAACTTCATATTATAGCCTAGTATACTTAACATTTTCTAAAATTTAACCATAATTAAGCAATCCAACATTTGTTTGTCTACTGACGTCATCAGTGTACAGCTTGCGCTATCAATTTTCTGGTCTCAACACCACCAAATGAAAAGTTATTGATTTTTAATATAAGTATGGTTAAGTTTTAGAAAGTAGTAAGTATACTAGGCTGTAATATGAAGTTATTTTTTATCGATGTTCAAATTTTCATCCTTGGGAACGCATTAATTGTGAAGAATATGGCTACAAAGATTTGCCCATTGGAAATACAAGGGATTTTAGGTGGATCCACCTTAATGAGTGAAACACAAAATCGAGGGTGTTTGCTGGAAGCTCTAGGCTCGGGAGATTAACTCGGAAATCCGATACTGGAGTCTTTCTGAAGTTTTAAGAGATAAGCGACACTTTTTACTTTGGTGGTGAAAGTGAGTGAGACGGGACATTGAGTTTTGGTAAAACAGGTCGGATCTTGGATTGTAAATCGGAGAAGTTTTTCCGGAGAGCAATTGATCGGTTTTCGAAGGTTTTCGGGAGATACGAAGTTCGGTTCTAGTGTCGATAGCACTGACGGGGGACGGGAACGCATTCCATTAACCAGCCCTAGAAAAGTTCCCAGCCACATCGTTATAGCGGAATAAACTGATCGTCTTTGTTAGTAGTAAAAAAAGTAGTCTGAATTCTATTTTTCTTCCAGTGAGTGATTCTACTTTGGGGAACGTACCAACAAAATTATGTGACGGCTCTCGCTGGATCGCGACTATGTTGAGTAAGAGCTAGAAAGGAGCAAAGGTCGCTACAGAGTGTCTGACTCGAGGTCTACAACTGCCCTGAGGAAATTAGTAAGTGGACTCGATACGAAAGAAAAACAAACTGAGGGAAAGGTAGAGAAAAAAAATCTGAAGCAAACGAGGGGACAGGAACAGAGGAAAGGACACAAAACACCCAACTAGGGAGAACCAACTCATCCACGACATCACAAGGCCGGCCACCATTACCAACCCCCTTGGGGGAGAGGGGCGATTTAATTATCCTGGGGGAAAGGGTGATTTTTTTAGAAATTAATCGGCGTATAAAACTTGTCCGGGGAGCTTTTGGAGGAAACAGTATATCATTTTCAAGAGCAATATGCCATTGTGTCTTAAAAAAAAAATGTTTGATCAATGCATCCTTCCCGTGCTTACGTATGGTGCAGAGACGTGGACCTTAACTAAAAGAGACGTACAAAGACTGCAGACAACTCAAAGAAATATGGTGAGGTGCATGCTTGGTGTAACTAGGAGAGATAAGAAGAGGAATTAGTGGATCAGAAAAATGACAAGAGTGGAAGACATCATGATCAGAGTGAAATCCCTGAAATGGCAATATGCTGAACATATTGCCAGAAGGACAGACCATCGACGGATAGCCGAAATTTTAGACTGAATTCCAAGGGACAGGAAAATTCCCATGCAGAAGAAGATTACATGGGAGATGGGTGGGTGAAATTCTAAATTATGCGAGAGTAACATGGAGGAGACTAGCACAAGACAGACCGTTGTGGAAGAAACTTGGGGAGACCTTCGTCCAGCAGTGGATTGATAATGGTTGACAATGATGATGATGATGATGATGAATTCAAATATTCACAGATGTTAAGTTATTCATCCCTTTGTAATTTTATTTTTAACCGATGAACATTATTTAGACTTGGTACAGACTGATTTTTTGGGGGGCAACGTGAACTTCCGTGTAGTTGATTAATCACCTGTGATGTTTTCAATATTATAGTACACTGTTGGACAAGGACAATTGCTAAGGACGGATCATAAACGGCTATATAGCGCATAAAAAAGTAAGTGTGGTTGGATGCCAAGTGAAATAAAATAATGTCAGAATGCCAGGACATTACAAGAAAGACAATTTATTGTTCTCTGAAATCCAGAAGGCGTTGGAACGTGTTCAAGGGACAAACAGACCATTTTGTGCAGAATACGTAAACGTGAAAAAAATGCAATTACCGTCCGCAGGCGTTCCGGCGTAAGATGTCAATACGGGATATGGCCACCATGGAGGGCGATGCAAGATTCCACACGTCGTGTCATGCTTTGCACAACATTATCAAGCAGCTGTTGGGGTAATTTATCCCATTCCTCTGTCAGTGCACGGATGAGGGTGTTCTTGTTTATTGGAGGGCATTTACGACCAGCAAGACTCCTCCCCAAAGCATCCCACACATTTTCAATGGGATTCAGATCTGGAGAACGTGCTGGCCATACGAGGCGTTGAATATCCTCGCTCTCAAGACACTCCTGGACAGCGACTGTTCGATGACATGTTGCGTTGTCGTCCATGAAAATGAATCTATCACCGACAGCACCACGGAACATGCGAACATGAGGTAGCAGAACATTATTAATGTATCGTTGGCCAGTCATAGTCCCAGTTGGAAGCACATAGAGGGACGTACGGCCATTGATCATGATGCCAGCCCATACCATGACACTACATGTTGGATATCGGTCCCTTTCTTGTATGTTTGCTGGACAATATGCAGTACCACTATCACGCCAGATCAGTTGTCGTCGACAATCAGACGATAGACTGTATCTACTCTCATCTGAGAAGAGGACAGCAGACCAGTCGTTATCAGTCCAATTGCGATGTTGATGGCACCATTGCAAACGAGCGGTACGGTGACGTCTGGACAATGGGATGCACACAACAGGACTGCGGGCGTATAGTCCTCCTTCATGCAAACGTCTGGCGATGGTTTTTCGGGAGATCCGCTTGCCAGTAGCAGCCATAAGCTGATTTGCTACCTCCCTAGCTGTGCTGCGCCGGTGTCTTTTTGTTGATAGCACTATGTACCGATCTTCTGCAAGTGTCGTACTGCGAACACGATCTCCCCCGTGACGTTTGCTACACTCTCCATTTGTTTGAAATGATTTCCAAAGCCTTGAAACAACACTGTGGCTGACGTCGAACTCCCTGGCAACATCTGTTATTTTTCGCCCTTCTTCAATCTTGCCAATAATACGGCCACGCGTAAAATCATGTAGGTGATGTCGGGAAGACATACTGGAAATTGCAAGTTCGTCAATTGAATCTTTCCCTTTCAACTTTGCGTTTGAACAACAACGGTCAATACGCGTCAAATCCTTTATATCTCTTATCAGCGCTATGACGTCACGAACAAGTTCGGCAATCCAAAATTTGCAGACGCACAACACGTCTTACTGTATCCCGCACTTACGCTAATTTCCACATTTTCCTGCCTTCCATTTTATGGTTGCTATCGTTGCTATTGCCATCCGTCCTTAGCAATTGTCCGGCAGTGTAGAATAATTCTATTAACAAAGGAATGATACTTAGGTTTGAGAAAACATGCATTACTGGATAATTCTCACACTCATAAAAGCTCATTATTCAGCTCATTAATTCACCGAATTAGACCCAAGCAATTTTAAAATCTGGTAGTTTACAATATGAAATACTAAAGCTTCTACAAAGTGTCTTAGCAATGCAAAACCTCTCTCAAGTGGTGTATACGGTGGTATATAAGGAATGCAGCTCATTTGTACAGTATTTCATCTGCTGGCCGCGGGTGGCCTAGTGGGCAACTTTCGTGACTGCCCCGGAAAGGACCTCAGGTTCGATCCCAGGCAGGTACGAACGCTCGATCCACTAAATATCCGCCGTGCGTCGGATGGGCACATTAAGCCGTCGGACCCCGGGTACTGCCCCCCCCCGTAATAAATATTAGAACGTCTTCCTCCCCCTTTCTTCTACTTCGCTTCCGTGTTGCTTTTCCATCAGGCACTCTAGCCCAAATCTCCTAGCTTCCTATTTCTAAGGATTGTGTTTAAGACCGGGTGTCAGACACTCCCTTCCTAAAATCCTCTACATATGATCATATATTTCATCTGCAAGTTTCAGGTGAGAAGCACTGCGATTTTCCTATTTTATCCTTTACTAACATTTGAAATTAAAGTGTAATCATCATTTCAGAAAAAAATTCCCCCAATTTTTTTCCATTCGTGATAATTAATAAAAAAAACCCATGAAATTTTTGCTTGCATTGCGATTCTGTGGCCTCCTAAAATGCTGGGCCGGGCCTAGGCGAAAATCAGGCCCTGGATCCGTCCCTAAAGCTGACCCCCCCCCCCCTTCTTTATAAAAACCAAGATCGCAAATAATTAACTTGTATTTATTTTCTTTTTTTTTTTTTTTCGAGATTTCTTGTGAAAAATTTCACAACTATTGAAATTTGCTGTGTGTTCGGAAATTAAGTATTCCATTGATGTGACTTCAAGTGAAAGAAAAAAATTGTTCCATGTTCTTTTCGGGAAACATTCCCATTCTTTTTAAGCATTGCTTCGCTTCTTGACTTTAAAAGATATATTTTGCGCAACAGAAAATATTTGTTTTTTACTGGATTAACCATTGTGGTATTTCTTCAAATTCAATATGAAATGTATACAGAAATAATGTACTTATTATTATTCATTAGATTCAAATGATTAAGATGGCCTCATCAAGGACGGCGTGACACAAGAAAAATTTCTTCATACATATTCTTACTGTATATTATCACTAATGCTGTATTTCCACATCTCTCTTCCTGTTCCGATTCTGCGCGGCTAGTAAATTTCCCATGTGGGTAGTGGAATTAGCACGCATGCGCATCAGTAATTATGAAGGTTGCTCGCACGCATGCACATATCTCCCATGGTGCAGCTGTTAAAATAACAATAAAAATACACAAAATATATTAACGGTTTCTAAATTTTACTGACTTTGTATAAGCGCAGAAAAAATCTAATGTAGTATTTGCTTGAATGGCAATTGCTAGCTAGTAAGTCAACCAGTGATTTAGGAATGACTGGAAGAACTGGAGTCAGCACCAGTTCCGTTTGAGACGGAACTGGTGCTGACTCCAGTTCCGTCTCAAACGGAACCACCGTGAGCAACTCAATGGGCTATAAGCAGTCGCCCGTCCCTAATTTAGGGTCACTGGTTCCAAGGAAGGGAGAGAGCCAGTGCCGTAAGACAAACACAACAACCATGCCTCACCGGGATTCGAACCCGGACCCCTTACTGACGAAAGATCAGAGGCCAGCGCCTTAGACCACTGCGCCACCGGGGCGGCACGGAAAAGTTTCCGTGATTCCTTTCGTGAAATAACGAAGCATGTTTCTGATACAACCTTTTCCGTGCAATGACGGAAAGAACCCTGAATTTCTTGGTTTTTTCGTACTTCAGAAAAATTCGGAATTGTTCTGCAATTCCTTTCTTATATTGACGGTAAATTACCGTTTTCAATATATGTTAACGGAAAATTTTCAGTTTTCAGAAACCTTTCCGCAATTCTTTTCGTATATTAACGGGAAAACTCTGTTCTCGCTCATTCCGTATCCATATGACGAAAAATTTCCGGTAATAGGAGAGATTCGTGAAAATACATGAGGTTTGATTAATTGTTAAATTTCTGTAGTCTGTTGAAGAATCTGATTTTGAAGTTTTGTAACGAGATCGGATATTGTGGATAGCATATCGCATGAATTTTGTTTATTATGGCACAGAATATTTCTTCTCCTCTACCCCATTTTGTGCACCAGCTATTTATTATATATTGTGCTAATGTAAGAAACCGGGTACGTAACTTATTGTACAGGTGGTTAAACGATGTCTATGTATTAGTCTGTGGAGTCCTTAACACATTGCGTGCCGCATCATTCATATATGAATGACAATGATGCTGCGAGCAGGCGGCGTCATTCATACAGGAATGATTGACTAGGAACGGTTTGCGGCCGTGTCGGTCTTATGTGAATGACGTGGCTATGTAATTTATATGGGGATCTGAAAGCGTGGGCTCCTAAGAACATTCTGGTATACATGGTTCGGGAAAAACCGTAAAAATGAAAATATGAAGCGACAAAATGCAAAAATCATATTTATTCTTCAGTAGGTAAACGAAAACCTTTTTTTCTTAGAAAATTAAGGTTTTAAGGAAATACAACTTATTTATGTTTAATATTAAAACATTCCAAACAAATTTGTGGCTGTCCGGCAGACATAGTTTGTTTGATTTCTGGCTTCTTTGCGACCAGCATCTCCTTGAACTTTTGAGTAACATAGACTACATTTCCTTCGAATCTTTTAACCATTAGCATTAACTCTATCCGACAGATGGTGATAGGAAACTACAAAAGTTCTTGGTCCTTCACACTGTACTCGTCCTGGTATATTCAACAAATATGTCGCCAAATTTTCTCGGAATTCACGTATTTGAATATTCTTCTTGGTTACGTATTTGTATAGGGCCCAAGCATTGACAACCGCTGTTCCTAAAAGGAGTTCAATGTCGAGTTTCCTGAACCATTTTACTCCTTTACGTAGGATTGCAGCGTAAGAAGCCATTTGATCCGACAGGTCTATCCCTTATTGTAAGCTTGGATGGCCAAGGATTTATCTTCAGCCTTTCGAGGTTTACGTTTTCTAGCTGTTACTGCTGGCTCATTGTGGCTAGCTGAAGGTTGTGCAGTAGCCGTATTTTGGATTACGGTGAGTTGCACCAGTATGTGCGCATGTTTTGTTGACAGTAGTCTAACATCTCGCGTGTCTTTCCACTTCATAGTTACAATACCATTTTGATCTTCCTGGGATATTAGTTCTTCCTTTTTAAGTTTTGCTAGGAGGACCTCCTTGGGTATATGGCTTCTTACTTGCCCTGAGTGTTCCGGTCGGATGCGTTCGTTTATCAAGCATAGACGTAGCTAATAGTTCATAGCTCTAGCATAATAAAATTGTCTACGCATGAGATCCTACCTTCATTCAAAAGTTCACCACATAGTTTAAGACAAACATTTTTAGCCAATCCGACTTCACGTTGTCCAGTTGCAGATTTCCCACAATATATTTTCAAGGCCCATGTGTATCCTTCAATGGAGCACAATTTGAAAAGTTTAATGCCGTAGCGGTGTACTTTGTTTGGTGTATATTGTCTAAATATTAGGCGCCCTCTCCATGGTACTAGGGTTTTATCCATCACGATATCTTCACCGAGGTAAAATAATACTTGGAATTTTCTTTGCAAGATATCCACTCAAGGCTGAATTTTTCCAAGACGTTCGCCCCTTTCAATTGTTTCGTTGTTGTTGAAGTGTAGCATACTCAGAAATAACTGAAATCTATTTCTTCACATAACTGAACTTGGAATATCTAGTCGGTAAATTCCGTGAGTTGCCCAATAATCTGGCTGCGTATTTAGTCTAACCAAACCCATCCATAGTGTCAATCAAAGAAATTTCTGTGTTTCTGCTACATCAGTCGGTAGCCGTTTACTAAGGCGAGCATATTTTCTCGGCGCTCTTGATGCTATGGCCTGTTCCGCAAATCTGTTAGTTTCGGTATCAATGTGTTCTATAACCTCGTCATCCACTATTAGGAAAAATGTCTGCAGTGAGGAGATTTCTGCTGGTAGAACTCTCTGCAGTCCATGGACACCAGTGAACGGAAATACTTTGTGCTGTCCAATATGTTCACTCCAAACGGAATCCGTTGTTATTGCTTCGTCGTCTGATTGAAACTCATCCTGATCATCCGCATTCTCAATTTCTTCCATAGCTAAATCCTGGAGAACATTATCAATATTGTCTTCATCGTCATAAGGGTCTGGTATTGGTGAAGAATGTGGTTCATCGCGTAATGAGTTTTACCTTTAACGTGAGTCCGATTCCGAAAAAAATTCTGGCTCAGATGGTTAAGATGCGCGGTTTCTAACCCAAACAACTTCAGTTCGATCCCATCACTGACGCGAAAGGATGCTCTTGCGTAAGAGCTGAAAAATTCAGCATCTTCGATTTCGCCAACTTTCTGTGTAAATACGGAAAAACGTGAAACGAGTTTCTGAAATAAACACTACTGAAAATTTGTGAAAATACGTGTTAAAATAAAGGGGAACTTTTAAAAACGGAAATTTCTTTGAAAAGACGGACTCATAGCGGCAACTTTGTTGCACGTTATTTTCAGAAATTTTCCGTGAATTCACACTACTTATTTCTTACAGTGTAGCATGCGACCAATCATGCTGTAGAAAAAGAATTTATCGTTGGCTGTCTCATTTGGACGGTGTGTTCATTTTCGTTTCTACTGTCGTTTTTGTTCCGGGATTTGCTATTTGACTTCTTGATAACGTTGGCTTTCAATTTCTTTAAAGTTGTTGATTTATGATATTACTCCCATTTTATTATAAAACAACAACTTTATCTTTTCCTTTTTTTATTCTTCCCTGTGGGCGTTGTATCTCTGAGTGTGTTATTTGACTTCTCTTTTGAAATATGTTCGTGCAGATTTTCTGAAGCTGTTGAAATAATTTTTATGTTTTGCTATAAAACAATTTATTGAAAAATAATTGTAAACGGTTTAAAATAATTAGAAAAAAAATGAGAGATAAGTGGCTATTCAAAATGCCTGACGTACGCGAGTGTCCTAGTAGTTTGAGCAGTTGCCTTCGAGGAATTGATCCCAGGTAGGTTGAGTTGCTCTGAACCACTAAATACTCTCCGTGCGTCGGATGGGCACGTTAACCCGTCGACCCCGGAGTACTATACTCCCCACAAATAAGGTAATGTGTGTCTTCCCGTCGCCCTTATTCTCTTGCCTCTGGAAGTGCTCGTTGTGACGTCAAAGTCCGGCACTTCCAGCTATGTCGACTCTCAGTTTTCATCTGACACTCTACTTCTTTGACCTGTTTACCCTCTATCGTATCTGAGCCTCTATGGGCATCCCAATAGTGGCTCGTAGGAGCACATGAGCATGTGCTCTACCTACCATTTTTCCGGAAATTTTATTAGATTAACAAAACAAAAGAAAAAAAAACGATTAAAAAAGTTTTGTGATATTTAAGATTACATTGAAAACAATTTGAGTTAAGATGCACAGTCGATTAACATTATTGTGAGGACCTCCTGCTTTTGACGTCAACAGAGCGTAGCCGTTGAAAGAAGGCACGTGTCGTGAGCTGGCTTGGAGGGTATATAAGGTGTGCTGTAGGGCTGTAGGCATTCTGAAAACATATAACTCGTTGCTGGCATGGATAAAAAGAGCGATTTATCAGATTTGCAAAAACGGATGCTAATCGGCTTACGGGCCAAGGGTGGCAGTATGTCTGAAACGGCGCAGTTTGTGAACTGTTCGCGTGCTGCTGTGGTTAAAGTGTGTCGTGATTGGCGAAATGGCACCGTTGCGAATAAGCGTCGTGGAAAGCGCGGAGCGTCACGTGCCATTGATATGAGAGCTGAGCGTCGACTTCGAAGGTGCGTGAGGGCCGATCGACACGCTACAGTGGAGCAACTCACTGGCCGAATGAACCAGGGGGCTACTGGAAGTGTGTCTAAAACGACAGTTCATCGAACCCTGCTGCGTATGGGGCTCCAATGCGGACGTATGGTCACTGCAACTATGCTAACGAAGGTGCATCGGCAAAAAAGGTTCACATTTGCACGGCAGTATCAGAATTGGGCCTCCTCTGATTGGCAAAGGATTGCCTTCTCCGATGAGTCACGTTTTCTGATTCATCGAACGGATGGACGTTGGCGTATAAGACGAAAAACATCGGAGAAGCACTCTTAAACCTAGTTAGGAAACTTTTGGTATGCAGGGAACAGAGCCCAGTGACCTCGTTCCTTCGAATGAGTGATCACATTTGCGCTTATTCATTTATTGTCTAGTCAAGTCACCGCATTCAAATTGTTGAAGTGTTCTATTATCCAGTTTGCAGTTAGCTGTCTACCTTCCTTGAAAAAGCCATCTGGTTGATGTGCGAAAGCTTGGAAACTTTGATTTATATTCTACGCCAAGAAATTCGTTTTACTATAGTACTATTTTAAGTGTAATTGGTGTACAGTTCCTTGCTTTTAATTATGAATTATTGATTTAATTATTATATTCACTTTTATTCAGCAGTCAGCCTGTGGAAAAAGCACTGCAACTTTTCCTTTATTGTGCATAAGCTTCACATATTTATTCTGCTTTTGCAGAAACGTAGCAGCCTAGCACTTTTTCCCCGGTCCGAGCGGTGACCGTTATTCGGATTTTTCGCTGTATAAATAATGAAATATATGATGAAAATCACCAGGATTCGAAGCCGACACATCCGGCTTCGAATCCTGGTGATTTGATTTTAAAAAATCAAGGATTCGAATTCTTAATTTTTTTTTTTTTTTTTTTTTTTTTGGATATATATGAAGCGAAATAATCGTCTTTATCATGAATGCTGTTGATTATATTTGCTGAAAAATCCATTCTCGCATACGTTGGAACAGAAAATGGAAATAAAAAAGACTTGGTACGCCAGATCGTATAAATTATACTAAACATATAACAATAAAAAAAATACTAATCGATTCAGGAAGTTCAATTTCTCAACTAAATAAGAATGAATGGGTGTGTGGCTTTGACATAAGAAACACTGTACTTTACTTCCCGTGTTTGTTGTTTACGGGTGGAATTTCAGGTCTGCAACTGTTGTCAAAGATTTTCGACTTTCAGCCGACAAAATTCTTGTCCTCTGCACACAAGAATATTGTACTGATTTTGGCTGTACTTTGTAGGGCAAATATAAGATCGCAACTATAGATTCAAATTCAACGGTAAAACGAAAAAGTTAAAACAATCGACGTCACATCTTATAAACTGTTTTTGTTTTTGTCGTGAGTTGAGCTTGCTCTGCGACAGTGCTCCCGTTCTTCTGATTCATCAGATCTACTGATTTTGACTCCTACTGGTAGATTTTCATAATCTACTGATTTTTCTCTGTTTTAAGACCACCTACAGACTCGGGGACATGCTGTCTAAGAATGTCTGCATTCTTTCAGTACTCACTATCTACTGATCCAATCGACAAAACTCACCGTAGAAGTGGTCTGAAGAGAAAAAGCTAAGATTAAAATTTTTTCCATCCTGCTACCTATTATTTTTAACACGTCTTTTGTACAAAAAGATCGTGCTTTGTTACCGATTTGTCCGTCTGTACCCACGATATCTCTGCAACTATTAGTCCGATTAGAGAAATTTTTTTGCATTGGGAAGCTCGAAATATGCGAATAATGATCTTTCATTTCGTTTTTTTTTTTTTTTTTTTTTTTTACGATGTACAATTTCGCCGCTAGAGGGCGTAAAAGCAGATGATGTCGAGTTCAAAAATGCGTTTTATTCCACATATTTGCTTCTAAACATCCGATTGAAAAAATTCCTTTATCTTTCGATTCCATTTATGTCGAAGAGTATTTTAGATATAGTTACTTTTTCAAATTACGAATAGATTTTCCGCTAGGGGGCGTAAAAGTAAATTACGTTTTTCTTGATAACTCTTCTTCTAAAACTCTGATTTGAAATTTTTTTCTTCAGCGGATACACCTCCTGATGGAAAGTCTTTTGCATATAATTTCAAATTTTTGGTAAAGAATACTTGGCCACCAGGGAGCGTAAGTGTTAATTTTTGCTTCTGATGTATTTGCCATAAAAGCTTGAGCTTCTAAAATATCGATTGAAAAAATTATTTCCCGGACTGATGCCACTCACATCGATAAACCATTTCGGAATATTTTCTTCTTAAATTATTCCACAGTTTGTCCGCCAGGGGGCGTAGATGTATATCTTATTTTTGTCAATATCTATACTTCTAGTAGTCCGATTTGAAAAATTCCTTCTTTGCTGGATAGTGTTTTCAATGTGACATGTTTTTTATATAATTTCAAAATTTTCAAGTAATTCATAGACTTTCCGCTAGGGGGCGTAGAGGTAAATTGCCTTTCCCCCTATATCTCTGCTTCTAAATCTCCAATTTGAAAAAGAGTTTCTGCACCGGACACAGCTCCTGATGGTAAATCATTTGCACATAATTTCTAATTTTTGAAAAAAATGGTTTGGCCACCAGGGGACGTAAATCTTAATTTCCGCTTCTGGTGTATTTACAGCAAAATATGAGCTTCTAAAGTCTCGATTGCCAAAAAAGTCATTTGTTGACCGATACTACTCATGTCGACAAACCTTTTAGGAACATTTTCAGCTTGAAATAATGCATGGTTTCGACGCTAGGGGAAGTAGATGTATATCTTATTTTTGCCAATATCTCTATTTCTAGGAGTCCGATTTGAAAAATTCCTTCTTTGTTGGATAGTGTTTCCGATGCGCAAAGTTTTTCCTTTAAATTCAAAATTTTCAAGTAAATCGTAGACTTTCCGCTATGGGGCACAATGGTAAATTGCGTTTTCTGTGTTATTTCTGCTTCTAAAACTCCGATTTGAAAAATTCTTCCTGTATCGCATACAAGACCTGATGGAAAATATTTTTCACATAATTTCTAATGTTTGGTAAAGAATGGTTTGGCCACCAGGGGGCATAAGTGTTAATTTCTGCTTCTGATGTATTTGTAGCAAAATCTGGGCTTTTGAAAACTCGACTAAATTTTTTTTTCTTGGACCGATACCGCTCATATGGAAGAACCTTTTGAGAATACTTTCTTTCTAAAATAATGCATGGTTTTCCCACCAGGGGACGTAAAGTCACATCTTATTTTTGTCGATATCTCTGTTTCTAAGAGTCCGATTTGAAAAATTATTTCTGTGTTGTTAAGCGTTTCCGGTGCGAAATGTTTCTCATATAAATTCATGTTTTTCTTAACGCACAAGTCTGCAACCAGAGGGCGTAAGCTCACGATTCCTTTTACAGCATTATCTGAAAGATGAAGAACCCGATTGAAAAACATTTCTTCCGTCAGATACTATTGTTTTCCAAACCGGTTCCATTGACTTTGAATAGCTTTGATAAATTTAGTTTGCGTCAGAACGGATTCCGAAGACGTGCTTATTACACCCGAAAATTCGGTGTCATCTTTCTTGTTTTAAATTCATACTGGTTGTCATGATTTTTTTGTATTCTACACTGCTGGCCACCGAAAGTGCAACACCAAGAAGGACATGAGATAGCAAAGCCAGATTTACTGGACACATAACAACAGATACAAAGATGAAACGATTGAGCTTACAGGCCCGTCGGCCGCTGCACGCCGCGGCATCGAACGAAAGAAGCTTTGGATGTGGGCTTAAGGTATGTCGGTCCAGGCTGCTTCCACACGTTGTCACAGTTCATCAGACGTAGCCGCGGGTGGCGCTTGCCAGGACACTCGGTTTCCGATCAGCGACCAGACGTGTTCGATCATCGACATATCGGGAGAACAGGCGGGCCACGGCAGAAGTGACACCTGGTGGGCCGTGAAGAATTGTTGCACGATGCGTGCCACGTGCAGGCGCGCATTGCCCTGTTGAAACGTGGCCGATGGCAGGTCGTGCAGGTAAGGGAGGACTACAGGCTCCAAAACGTCGGAGATGTGCCGGTGGCTGTTGAGTGTACCGGCGATGCGCACCAGAGGGATGTGGGTGTCATATCCAATTGCGGCCCAAACCATTAAGCCAGGCGACGGACCGGTATGGCGATGCATAATGCAGACGTCATACAGTCTCTCGCCGCTGTGCCGCCACTCGCGGATCCGACCATCGTGGTTTTGCAGGCAGAAGCAGGATTCGTCGGAGAAGACAATGCCGTGCCATTCCGTAGTCCATGTGCGGCGTTCAACGGCCCAATACCGCCGCACTCGCCGGTGGTGTAACGTCAATGGTAATCGGAGCAATGGGCGCCGTACGACAAGTCCCCGCTCCTGCAGACGACGTCGAACGGTACGTGCTGACACAGGTTGTTGCGCAACACTCCCTAATTCCTGCGCTAACGTTCGTCATGTGGCGGTGCGAGCCGTCAATGCCCGCCGCACAACATGCCGGTCTTATCGTTTGGTGATGTGCCGCGGCTGCGGCAATCACTCACGTTTGTCCGTCCGTCCCTCCTGCACCCACCGAATCCATACTCGCCTCACTGTGGCTGGATGTCGCCCCACACGGGCGCCGATGTCTCGGTACGATAAACTGCTGTCGCGATAAGCCACTATTCGTCCTCTGTCGACCTCCGTAACGTGCTGGAATGACTGCCGTATTCTGCGACGAGGCATCAGGAAGCTTCCCACGCATAGGTCCGGCAGCACAACACACTTTTACTACTCCGCCTTCTGTGTACCCTTCTATAGTGCTTTTCGGTGGCGTGCCGGACGCACATGATTTGCATATGCCCTGCAATGCTAATCGTTTGCATGTCCTCTCGCGAGCGATGCATGCTGCGAATTTCAGGCCAATCGGATGCTTCTTTTTTGGTGTTGCATTTTGGGTGGCCAGCTGTGTAGATAACTAATTAGCCTCACAGGTGATCGTCGTGTCACCATCCAGGAGTTGCAAATATATACATTGAAAAAGCTAAAGGAAGCTATCAGAAGGAAAAGACGCGGCATTCCACTTCATAGTGTTGTTTTGCAACATGATAACGCACGTCCCCACACCTCAATGGAGACTTCACAGGCTATTGCCAAAATGCTCAGTGGAGACTTCACTGGCTATTGCCAAAATGTTGTGGACGGTGATTCCCCAATTCCCTACAGTCCTAATTTGGTCCCGTCAGACGTTTTCTTGTTTGCCCCTTTGAAAAACACCCTGCGTGGTCAGCGTTTCGACGATGTGACAGACGTTAAACTGACTGTGAACTCATGGCCTCAGGAATTTTTCCAAAATGGATTTTACCAATGGTTTCAAAGATGGCGGAAATGTATAGAAAGTGATGGACTATACTTTGAATAGGCTAGCATTATTAACAATATGTCCAAGTATTTTGCCCCCAAGTTTCACATTTTTGCTGCTACAAATAAAAATCTTATCAGGAACGAGGCATTACTTTTAGGATGCCCTTTGTATATCAACTATCGTCACATGTGCTGTAACTACGTGCTAAGCCACGCGCGGCCACTGCTTCAACGTAATGTAACCTCGTTTCTACTCGACACAAAAATCTCATTGGACACAAGTAGTTGCGTCGTCTAAACCTTCCCTGTTGGTGTAAATCCTACGAGAATTGTTGGGTGTCTCCTCTCCAAAACGCCTAATGCCGTATCAAGCTGTGGGGAGTCAGATTGGTCACCACTGTGGCCGAATGTTAAAAGGTGCGCGCTTCTGGCCAATATTCTGGGTTTGAGTTTCGGATGAGGCATGGGTGGTGTGTTTGTACTTCTGCTCTGTCCCAACTCTGGAGCCAGTGGCTCTAAATTAGGGACGGACGACTGCTTATAACCTTAGGTGCTCACGGGGGTAGTCATTACCCCCTAAAACAGAAAAATAGGAGAGTTGGTAAAAATCAAGTAGGAAATGAAATGAACGTTCGACTCAGTTGAATCAGTCGCAAACGTTTTAAACCTTCGAAGAGTGAAGTAGAGTAGTCGGCTTGATTTTTTTTTTTTTGTATAGACTTCACAACTCACTTCAAGACTGTGTTTTTAATGTAGGTTATGATTTCTTTCGCAAATCATGTTTTGTAAGATTGTAATTGTAAGGGCGAAAACTAATAATTCTACGAATGTAAATTACTGTATAAATTCATGTTAATTTATGAGTGTGAAAAAAGAAAAAAAAACTATGCCACGTGTTTCGATGGACGACGAAGTGTCACTTCGAGAAGGACTTTTCTCTCCCTGAGGGGATAACTTTGTTTCGTTCACAGTGTGGTTGTACAATGCAGATGTCTGGCGTGCGAGTAACGGTGGCAAAAGTAATGCAAGGGGAGCTTCGACAACAGAAACGCAGTGTTCAGAGGGACAATACCTTACGCTGTAAATCTTGCTTTTAGAGAGTATCAAAACAGACCCAAACAATACCCTATGTCTAAAGTGCGCCAGTAGGTCTGGGGATCTGTAAACTTCCTTCATGTAGAAAGTATGCTGCTATTGTTAAATGCATTCATGTATCTGTAGAGAGTCTGGTTTTTCAAGCGGAAAGGCCGAGAGAGGAATGCCACGAGTGAGTTGATCGCGGAACGCGATAAGGATAGCCTGATGGCTAGAGTCCGGTTCTATCCGGTACCGGAGAGGTCAGAGGTCGATGCCTCGGGGCAACGGAGCAAGTGGAATCATGGGAATTCTCGGAAAAAGAGCGAGGAGGTCACGTGGAGAAAAACCGTGAAGAGGGAGTTCGAAGGACGTTTTGAAAGTGCCCAGACGTGGGGAGCAGGAGCTCCCGGGAAAATACACTGCTGGCCACCCAAAATGCAACACCAAGAAGGAAGCATCCGATTGGCCTGAAATTCGCAGCATGTGTCGCCCGCGAGGGGACATGCAAACGATTAGCACTGCAGGGCATATGCAAATCATGTGCGCCCGGCACGCCACCGAGAAGCACTATAAGAAGGGTGCACAGAAGGCGGGGTGTAAGTACTGGAAGTGTGTTGTGCTGCCGGACCTGTGCGTGGGAAGCTTCCTGATGCCCCGTCGCAGAATACGGCAGTCATCCCAGCACGTTTCGGAGTTCGACAGAGGACGAATAGTGGCTTATCGCGACAGCGGTTTATCGTACCAAGACATCGGCACCCGTGTGGGACGACATCCAGCCACATTGAGGCGAGTATGGATTCGGTGGGTGCAGGAGGAACGGACGGACCGACGTGAGCGATTGCCGCAGCCACGGCACACTACCGAACGAGAGGACCGGCATGTTGTGCGGTGGCATTGACGGCTTAGCGCAGGAATTAGGGTGTGTTGCGCAACAACCTGTGTCAGCACGTACCGTTCGACGTCGTCTGCAAGAGCGGGGACTCTTCACTCGGCGACCATTGCTCCGATTACCATTGACGTTACACCAGCGGCGAGTGCGGCGGCAGTGGGCCGTTGAACGCTGCACCTGGACTACGGAATGGCACGACATTGTCTTCTCCGACGAATCTCGCTTCTGACTGCAACACCACGATGGTCGGATTCGCGTGTGGCGGCACAGCGGCGAGAGACTGTATGACGCCTGCATTATGCATCGCCACACCGGTCCGTCGCCTGGCTTTATGGTTTGGGGCGCAATTGGATATGACACCCGCACCCCTCTGTTGCGCATCGCCGGTACACTTAGCAGCCACCGCCACATCTTCGACGTTTTGGAGCCTGTAGTCCTCCCTTACCTGCAGGACCTGCCAGCGGCCACGTTTCAACAGAGCAATGCGCGCCCGCACGTAGCGCGCATCGTGCAACAATTCTTCACGGCTCATCCGGATTCACTGCTGCCGTGGCCCGCCTGTTCTCCCGATATGTCGCCCATCGAACACGTCTGGTCGCTGATCGGCAACCGAGTGGCCCGACAAGCACCACCCGCGGCTACGCCTGATCAACTGTGGCAACGTGAGGAAGCAGCCTTGACCGACATACCCCAAGCCTACATCCAAAGCCTCTTTCGTTCGATGCCGCGGCGTGTAGCGGCCGTTATTGCCAGCCATGTGGGCCACAGGAACTATTGATGTCTGCGTGTTCCGCAAGTCGCGCGGGCCTGTAAGCTCAATCGTTTCATCTTTGTATCTGTTGTTATGTGTCCAGTAAATCTGGTTTTGCTATCTCGTGTCCTTCTTGGTGTTGAATTTTGGGTGGCCACAGCAGTGTAGTTCGCGCGTTGGAGAGAAGCCGAGTGCTTCGGTAAAAAAGCGTAAGGTCAGGATGACTCGAGTTTGGGAAATGTAAGATGGCGCCGAATTATTCAACTGGAACAGGTATGGAGTAAGAATTATTCAACCGGAAACTTTCTTCGTTGTCGGAGATTATTAGCCAGCAGAGATAAGTGAAGTAATTATCAGTAATCGGATTCGGGTTATTTCGTGACGGACCCGAAATACGTTAGGCATTCTCTCTACGCGGACTTTTCGAGAGAACCCAGACTCTCGGTATCTAATTTCTAATCATTAAATTTCTTTATTCTCTAATACGGCGTAGTTACTGCAACTGTATTTTTGTGCCTTAGTTTAAAACCTTCCATCCCTTCCTTGGTTCGCAGATCTCCCAAGTAAAGTAGAGGAAGAGAGCGCCTGGGCCTTAAATTTATATTAAATAAATTATGTGTGAGAGAACCTCAGTTGATTTGCTGTGAGTGGGTGACTGCTGAATAATTTAAATGGACGACCTCCTGAGCGGAGGCGGGACTTAGCACGTGGGCTATAGGTTCACCCCTACAGTAATCATCACTTTTAATGCACTATTAAGCTAATGCACAGTGACGTTAAGCAATTTTTGTAACTAGATCTACTGTCTGTAGGGATGTGTGTACAAATAAACAAAGATATTACCACCAGCTAAATTAACGTTACTGAAATTATTAATAGGTACCCGAAACTTGTTTCCGAGAACAAAAATAGTGTTTTAATTTCGTGGACAAATAAATAAAATAAGAGCCGAACAGGTGTCACAATTTACAGTCGTTTTACGAGTCTTCAGTGAACATTTTACGGAGTGTTCAGCTCCTAGTTCAATTTTTCGTGAAAATTTCGTCGACAGGTGCGCGAGTGGGAGTCTTTCAACTAGAATTCGGCAAAGTTAAAAACGCGTTTACTTCTTTGGTTAATTTTCATAAGAGGGGGAGAAATGGGAGATTCAGGTTTTTAGTGGTCATTTTACGAAGTAGATCTTCGATCGCGCCTTTCGCCGGTGTTAGGGTGTCTTGGGATCTGTTGTGCTTCCCGTGGTTGTCCTTCAGGGAGCTCATCCTCCAGGCCTTCGGAGTCACGTAGGCCGACCGACCGTACTCGCTTTGCTGCTACCTGTACCTGAAGGATGGCCGGAGGCTGGCGCCAGCCAGCACAACAGGTGGGCGCATTTTCCGATGGAATTCGCCTCATCTCCTTGATTATAGAGCTCCGTCGCTCACGGGAATGTTAGCTTAATCAACCAATTAATCCTCCCCGGAATTTTTATTTTTATTTTTATTTTTTTATTTTTCCTTTACTGCTGCTGCTTTTTCATCCTCTTTCGGCTCCTGCTGCCTCTAACGAATCTGGAGGACACCCATCGTTCGTTAGTTTGTAACCCGACTGTGTCGTGAAAGTTTGATTAGATTTGTAACCCCTTTTTGCCCGAAACTAGCGCCCTGAGTGGAGAGCGTTATTAGGACAAGATGAGCAGCAACTCCGCGGGTGAAACTGTTCTCTTCCGTTGCCGGCCGACTGAACTGGTCTTGGAATGATCCTGTTGTGTATTCACTCGCTCCCATCGCAGTTAAAAGTAGTTGGGTTTAATAATTCGCATTCATGTACGGAATGTGTGCATTGAAGGTTTTATTTAATAAGATGCACATCTGTTCGGGGTGATGGCTGCGCTGACTGTGTTGGAACTTCGTAATTTCAGATCGTATTCAGCGTAGCACACGATACAGTGACTACCCCCCCCCTCGCTCCCTCCCTCTCTGTCCCAATGGCGTATCCAGAAATTTTTAAGGTGGGGGGGTTCCCGCCGTCTCATTGTACAACAGCGTGCCATCCAAACGTTACCTCATTGGAGGGGAAGTAAATCCCAATCCCTCGAATTGGCGTTAATCTCTAATATATCCCGAATCGTTTGCAACACGTGTGCTTCTTGTCACTCGTTGAGTTTATAGGGATGGCCACATCGAAAGGTAACATCGATGATTGACATCGGTGGTTACTAATTCCCAAAACATCGATGCATCGATAGTATCGGTGAAAATTTTCGATGTATCGGTGAAAACCTTGAAGTTTTTGTTAATAAGCCGAAAAATTCGTAGTTTTCAATCTGCAGCAGTAAATGTGCAATACATGTGCAAAATCTCCGTTCAATATAACAGTGATTACTCACCAATAACATCAGGTAACTAATAATACTTATTAAAATACTCGATGTATTAGTAGAAACCTCTATTTTTGTTCGATTCATCGGTGTAGACCTCAATGTTTTGCTAAAAAACTGAAGAATTTGCATTTTCCCACCTGCACCCGTAAATGGGCAAACAATTTGTAAAATCTCTCTTTAATATAACAGTGTTACTCACCAATCGACATCCAGTAACATAATATTTGTTAAAACGTTCGATGCATCGTGAAAACCGCGATGTTTCTTCGATGCGTAGGTGGAAACCTCGATGTTTCGCTAATAAACTGAAGAATTTGCACTTTTCTATCTGCAGCAATGAATGGGCAATCGATTTGTAAAATCTCTGCTGAATGTAACAGTGACATTCACCAATGCAACGTCTAACATTTGTTCAAATGCCCAATGTATCGGTGGAAACCTCGATGGTTTTTCGATGCATCGGCTCCCGTATACCTTCGATTAAAAGATCTCGGTTTTCGCCAATGAATCAACTAAAACAGCAAATAGAAAGGTGATATTTCTTTCCTCTTTATAAGAATGTAACATAAAGAAATGTATTTACTTTTCGTAGAAGATATTCTTTACCAGTTTCAAACATCGGTCACAAAACCTCGATGCTTTTTCGATATATCGCCTTCTGCTATACATCGAGGTTAAAACATCGATCATCGGTGGAAAAACATCGATAATTTTTTGCCCATCCGTAGTTTGCTCAGTTTTTCACAGAGAAGTGTATTGTACACATTTAATACTATTTGGTCATGTTAGCTTGGGTGTGATACCTGAAAAAATGTTCAGCTCACCAGATTTGAAAGAAAAGATTGCTTTTAAAAAGTTTTCCAAAAACTTGTGTTTGGTGCATATGGTGATTTGTTTTTCTTTCTTTCTTCTTTGTTTAAGATTTTAACGACCACTATGAGCAACTCGATGGGCTGTTAGCAGGGCTTGTATTTGATGAAATTAGAGAGATTTTGTTCAATGCGTTATTGAAATACGATTTTTCGACAAACTCTTGTGAAGTGCAGTGGGAACTTCAACGTTCGTCTCAAGCTTCTGAGAAATGCTTTTTAAAATTGTTTGTGGATCTTCAGAAATAGAGATGATTAGGAGAATATTGTTCATGCAGTCCTCTGAACAGAAGAAAACTGGTCCTGTCCCTAGCAAACACACCATTTTAATTCTGCTTCTTAAGGCATTTTGGAAATTGTGTTTGCAGGGAAATTATGCAAATCTCAAGCACAATTTCTATCCGAATTTCTGTATACTAAAGCTATAAGACTCTCATTTGAATGAACACGTGTTAACATATAGGTAGCGAAAAGTCAATACAAACGTTTTAGCACGACGTTTTTTAGCACTCCTTTTGTAAAAAAAGATCGTGCTTATTGTTATCGGTCTGTCCGTCCGATCGTCCGTGGACACCATATCTCTGCAACTATTAGCCCGATTTGAAAAATTCTTTTTGCATTTGAAAGCTTGAAATATGCGAATGATCATCCTTCATTTCGCTTTTTTTTTTTACGATGTACAATTTCTCCGCTAGAGGGCGTAAATGCAGATGATATCGAATTCAAAATACATTTTATTCCATATATTTGCTTCTAAACATCCGATTGAAAAAATTATTTTACCTTTCGATTCCATTTATGTCGAAGAGTATTTTAGGTATAGTCACTTTTTCAAGTTACGCGTAGATTTTCCGCTAGGGGGCGTAAAAGTAAATAGCGTTTCTCCCGATATCTCTACTTCTAAAACTTCGATTTGAAAACTCTTTCTGCATCGGATTCAATTCCTGATGAGAAATCTTTTGCATATAATTTCTAATTTTCGGTAAAAAAAACAACAGAAAAACAGTTTAGCCTTAAGGGGGCTAAACTGTAAGTTTTAATTTCTGCTTCTGATGTATTTGCAGCAAAACCTGAGCTCTTGAAAACTCGACTGAAAAAATTATTTCCTGGAGAGATACCGCTCACATCAAAAAACATTTTGAGAATACTTTCTTCTGAAAATAATGCATGGTCTCTCAGCCAGGGGGCGTAGATACATATCTTATTTTTGTCGATATCTCTGCTTCTGAGAGTCTAATTTGAAAAATTCTTCCTTTGTTGGAGAGCGTTTCAGCTGCGAAATGTTTCTCATATTATTTCAAATTTTTCTTAACGCACAAGTCTGCCACCAGAGGGCGTAAGTTCACGATTCCGTTTACAGCAATATCTGCGGGGTTAAAAACCCGACTGAAAAACTTCTTTCTTCGGTCAGATGTTACTTTTTTTCATACCGGTTCCATTGACTTTGGATAGCTTTGATAAATTTAATTCGCGTCAGAACGGATTCAAAAGACGTGCTCATTACACCCGAAAATTCGTCATCTTTTATTCAAAGATGACGGATTTTCATCTTTGAATTAAAGATGTCGATTTTTTTATTTATTCGTCATCTTTGAATTCGTCATGAAAATTCGTCACGTTTTGCCATCTTTCTTGTTTATATTTCTATCCGAGTGACCGGTTTTATTTTTATTTCTAGTTGATGATGCAGATTTTGACAAGTTTATTTGCCGGTACGTACTGTAAAACATAAGTGGTGTTACTTCACAGAAAATCCCTGAAAATATCGTGCAGCAAAGTTGCCGGTAGGTGTCCGTCATTTTAACGAAATTTCCGTTTTCAAAAGTTCCCGTTTCTTCCAACTTCAGTGGTTTAATAGGTTGTCCGTAGTCAGTAACTCCCATTTATTTCAGAAAAGTCAGTTTCTGGTTTTTCCCTGTTTATACAGAAATTCCGTAAAATCTTCGATTTGACTTCACAAGATCTTTTCCGTTGCCCCTGGTGGGGATCGAACCTTGATCTTTCGGCTTCGTCTCCAACTGCAAACGCGCGTGCTGCAGTTTAGCCAGAAAAACTCGTAATACTTCGTCACGCATCAGGTAGAACTCTAATCGCCCATGCGGATGAATTAGTCATTTTATTTTCTGTTGGAGCTTATTATTTGTCTGAATAAGTCTGTAATAATTTTATTCTCTTTTGTGGGAGGACTTATTACAAATTACGTATTTTATCATGATTTTCGAAGCGATAGAATGATCTGGAACTTGAGATCTTTTTAAACTATCAATGACTTTCAATTATCTTTAAGAAAAGGTGCAATGTGCTGTTTTATAGTGTTGTTTAACAAAACTGCTAATGTATAAAATCTATACTCTTGATAGCTATAAGCTAGCTTTTTACTTAAGGGGTCCACATACTGATTCATAGACAGTAAGCAACCACCTGTACAGTAATTTAATTACCCGGTTTCTTACGATAACACTATACCAGGGGTGGGGAACCTGCGGCCTTCTAGGCCATTAAGTGCGGCCTTTTGAGTGAATCCAAATTTTGCAGAACAAATCCTTTTATTTTTGTTAATATGCTTTGGTTCGTCTTTTATAATTTTTATTTTATTCTTAAAATGACCGTTTGAAAAATATCAAAGAGCAAAGTAAAATTCAACGAAATAATGCTCCCCGACTGACGGCCACAATTAAAACATTAATAAGTCATAAGGGCTGTTTTGGCACCTGCTATGCTCATGATTTCGTTCTGTGGCTCCTAAAGAACTGCAGATGGAATTGATTGAGCTCTTAGAAGATGACATTTTAAAGTCCTTATTTGACACTAAGAACGACCCAATTGAAATATGGAAAACTGCAATAGCCACGCCTTCGGCATCATGCACGTAAAATGCTTTCTTACTTTTCCATCACTTAATGCTGCGAATCTACATTCTCCTACCTAACCCAAATCAAGACGCCCTTAAGGTCACAAATGGCGGATACCCATCTAGAGGATCAGCTAAAAGTGAAGACCTCCATGTTGCAACCAAATATTTGTCAAATGTTTTCCAACAAAAACAGGCACAACAAAGTCATTAAAAGGTTAGTTAAATTTAGAATTAACATTTTTTTCATTTTTTGAAGTTAGTACATAGTAAGATTTGTACAAAATAATGTATACACTATATTGACAAAAGTCACTGGACACACCTTCAAAAGCAAATGAACGGATCCGCTGCCTTGTTAAGATACGCGGTACAGCTGGAAACGGTATAAAAACAAGAATGCAGCTAACAGCGATCATATTACACTGTGAGGTTGAGTGAAAATGTCGCGGCGGGAGAGAACTGATTTTGAGAAAGGAAAGATTGTTGGGTGTTATATTAGTAAGTTGTCCGTAAGAGAAACCGAGAGGAGTTTAAACATACCCAAGTCAACTGTTTTGGATATACTGAATAAGTGGAAGACACATGGCGTGCCTGAAGCAGCAAAACGTACCGGCAGACCAAAGAAAATCAGTGATAGAGGACGTCGAAGCCTCAGGAGAGTCGTTACAGCTAATCGACGGAGTACTGCACATGACCTCAGTGTACAGGTGAGTAAAAATGCTGGAACCTCGTACCATTCGCAGAGAACTTCATTTCATGTGTTACCGTGGTCGTGCAGCTGCTCATAAGACTTTCATATCTACTCGGAATGCTACTTGTAGTTTAGCATGGTGCAAAGAACATTTATCGTGGACTGTAGGTCAATGGAAACGGGCCCTATGGACTGATGAATCCAGTTACACGATCCATCAGTCTGATGGCCGTGTGTGGGTATGGTGGTAGCCGGGGGAACGCTGTTTACCACAGTGTACTCTTCCTGCGGTCAAGTATGGAGCTGGCAGTGTATTCGTGTGGGGGTATTTTTCGTGATTTGGTCCCGGCCCATTGGTTATCGTGGACAAACCTGTTAACCAGCACGTCTACCTCGATATTCTGGACAATTGTGCTGTACCAACTCTGTGGCAATACCATGCAACCGAGTCTTGGTAACAGCAGGATAATGCACCGAGCCATAAAGCAAGGACTGTTACGGCGTGGTTTGATGATAATTCCGTATCGTGTGTGGACTGGCCCGCACAGAGCCCTGATCTTAATCCCATAGAGCACCTATGGGAGGAATTAGAGCGCCGCATAAGAATTTTGTAACCAAGGCCTACTACTAAGCAACAGTTAGCGGTAGCATTATGTACTGAATGAAAGCGCATACGTATCTATCGCTCTGTTCCAAAACCTTGTCGAAAGCATGTCTCGAAGGGTCAGTGTACAACTTTGAGATAGCGGGCACAGCATAGACAAAGCTTTGTAGCTGAATAAATATTAAGTACGCCTTTGTAATATAGGGGTAACACGGCTTATGGACAGCACTGTAGATTTTAAGTTCGGCTGTCCTTGTGCGATTTCTCCCAGCGAAACTGTTACTGCCACTTTCTGTAAACATGTGAAGTTTTGCTTAATAAATTGGCCATTCAATGTATGTATAAAAAAACGTTGTTAAGATAGTTTTGCGGAAGTGCTTCATGGAACTAATTAAATTTAACGACCGTGTCGTTGTGTCATTTGTAAAGTCAGGCGACGGTAAGATTTCGTATCGTAACTGTGTTGCCTCACTTGAGGAGGAAAAGTTCCATGCTCAAACGATTTGTGCATAGGTAACCGGAATTGCCACTGCTAATCCACTTCAGTTTAAGACAGCAGTTAAGATATATTTGCGTTAGGTAATTCAAGATGTTCCAGTCTACCCTTGCACGACTCTATATTATAGCACATAACAGCTAAATTCTGAACTCTAAACAGACCATTTCCTCAGATTTCCACACCATTTAATACGCTGCACACGGGCGTCCCCGAATTGTTTTTTGACAGCAAGGGCAAAATATCAAGATATTCGTTTTTTGTCCGACAATAAAGCTTTTTATGCTTTTGTAAAACTGGACTTGATGACGTCATTTGAACATGCTACAAATAAAACGATTATATATCGGTAAATTTTTAATTAATATGAAACTTGAATTTTACATCTGTATTTTTACGGGCTTTTTCGTTTTAAAACATTTTTCTTCGATTGTAAACGATGTTAAAACTATTGATTTGGACTTCTCAGTCCTCCACATGAGTATGAATTTCAAAAGTGCCGTAGCCCTTATGTTATATACATCATTTGTCAGACGTATAAGGACATATCTTCCCTCGCCCCCTTCCATTTTCTTTTTAGCTCGTCTTTTGTAAAAAAAGATCGTGCTTATGTATCACTTCGTCCATCCGTCTGTGGACACCATATCTCTGCAACTATTAGTCCGATTTGAAAAATCCTTTTTACATTGGGAAGTTTGAAATGATGATACTTCTATCCTGATGCACAACTTCGTTTTTCCAGATGCACAACTTCGCCGCTAGATGATTTCCAATTACATTTTATTCCCTGTATTTGCTTCTAAATATCCGATCTGAAAAATTATTTTTCCTTTGAATGCCTTTTGAATCGTAGACTATTTTTAGGTACAGTTTCTTTATCAAGTAATGCATAGATTTTCCGCTTGAGGGCGTAAAAGCAAATTGCGGTTTCCCCGATATCTCTGCTTCTAAAACTCCAATTTTAAAAATTCTTCCTGCATAGGATACAGTTCCCGATGCGAAATGTTTTGCATTTTTTTTTCTCTTTTTTTATAAAAAAAAATGGTTTGGCCACCAGAAAGCGTAAGTGTTTATTCCTGCTTTTGATATATTTGCAACAAAATCGAAGCTTTTAAAAATTCGATTGAAAAAATATTTCTTGTACTTATACTACTCACTTCAAAAACTCTTTGAGAATAATACCTCCTGCTAAAAATAGTGCATAGTTTTTCGCCTGGGGGCGTAGATGTATAACTTATTTTTTGGCGGCATCTCTGCTTCTAAGAATCCGATGTGAAAAATTATTTCTTTGTTGGAAAGCGTTTCGGCTGCGAAATGCTTCTCATATAATTTTAAAAAAATTCTTAACGCACAAAGTATGCCACTACAGGTCGTAAGTTCACGTTTTTGTTTAACAATGTCTGCCGGACTAAAAACTCGATTGAAAAAAATACTTTTTTGGTCAGATACTACTAACTATAAAAACTATGCGTATATTTCTAATTTTTTTTTTCAAAAATACGGCACAATTTCGCCTCTAGAGGCGGCAGTTAGCATTGTTTAATCTGTTTTTCTCTATATCTCTGCTTATACATGTGCCATTAAAAAAAAATTAAATCTTTCAACACTGAATGCCATTTACCATGTGGAACACTTAAGGTTTGTATTTCAGGTATTTTATAGTTTTACAGTTGTGTCGCTGAGTGGTTTTTGTATACTTTTGTTTGCAGCTGTATCTTCGCATCTAAAAGCCCTATTGAGAAATTTCTTTTTTAATGTATGCCATTCGCTACAATAGAGATATGGAGCATTATTCGTTTTAAATAATGCACAACTTTCCTGCTGGGGAACGTAAAGGTCAAAACATTTTTCTCGCTGTCTCTGCTTCCGGGAGACGTATTTGAGAAGTTCTTGTTCCTTAGCATAGCTTTTTCATGAGAGTATTTTTCGCCTATTTTCAACTTTTCCATTATGCAGAATTCTTCCGGTATAGAAAGCGTAGAGTTAAATATTTCCTTTGGTATTTCTTTTTTTACTGTTCGATTTGAAAATCTTTGTCTCTGATACCTTCATTCTGCTATGGGAAATTTTTTTGTGCTCCATCTGTTAATTTTCGTAACATTCTTTTCAGCTGCTGGTTGAAGTAAGTAGCAGTTTCTATTTCTGGATGTTTTATGGATTGTAGAAATCTGGTTTTTTTTTGTTTTTTTTTAATGACAGGTTCCATTGACTGTGAATAACTTAGATGAATTTTAGGCGCGTTGGAAAGGATTCAAAAGACGTGCTCATTACAGCTGAAAATTCGGTGTCCATCTTTCTTGTTTTTATTTTATTTTCTTTCTTTAACGAAAGAATGAAGTAGAAAACATTCTTGCTCTTTCTATAAAAACACAGTGCCTCTCAGGAATTTCACGGCTAGTGTTTTTTTACGCTTTCCAAACATAGGTTGAAAAAGCTTATATGCTCCAGCTTTTTCCGTCTGCCTGTCTCTGTCTGTGTCCGCACGATAACTCGCGTAAAAATTGTTCGATTTCGATGAAATTTTAGTATGTGGTAGGGGACAACCAAAGAACACTATTGAAAATGGACGAAATGGGGTCAAAGGTCAGGACATAGATAGGAGGGCATCCACTCCATCGCCCTTATGCGTCATAACTTATGTAAAAATGCTTCGATTGCCACAAAACTTTGTTGTTCCGGAGATGCACTGAACCGGTTCTGTTGAATATCATCAAAATAGGGTCAAAGGTCTGAGCACAGGAGCGAGGTTTATTCCACAGCCATTATCTTCATAACTTGACTAAAATGCTTCTGTTGCGACAAAACTTTAGTATGTTGCTCCGGAGGTATACTGAACCAGTTCTTTTTAATATCATCGAAATTGGGTCAAAGGCCAGGGCACAGGAGCGAGATTTATTCCACAGCCATTATCCTCATAACTTGACTAAAATGCTCCTATTGCGTCAAAACTTTAGTATGTTTCTCTGGAGGTATACTGAACGAGTTCTGTTGAATATCAACAAAATGGGGTCAAAGGTCAGGGCACGGGAGCGAGGTTTATTCCACAGCCATTATCTTCATAACTTGACTAAAATGCTTCTGTTGCGACAAAACTTTAGTATGTTGCTCCGGAAGTATACTGAACCAGTTCTTTTTAATATCATCGAAATTGGGTCAAAGGCCAGGGCACAGGAGCGAGATTTATTCCACAGCCATTATCCTCATAACTTGACTAAAATGCTCCTATTGCGTCAAAACTTTAGTATGTTTCTCTGGAGGTATGCTGAACGAGTTCTGTTGAATAGCATCAAAATGGGGTCAAAGGTCAGGGCACGGGAGCGAGGTTTATTCCACAGCCATTATTCTCATAACTTGAGTAATGATTTCTGGTATGTTGGAAAGCGTATCATAATCAATGCATGAAAAGAAGATTTAAAAGCTGTCAAAGCACGCCAGAGCTTTTATCTACTATATTTTTTAAATTGTAAATAAAGACGTTTTTAGATCCTACGGTTTTTAAAAAAAGATAATTTAAAGGTGTGGTGTATGTGCTTTGGCTCCAGAAAATGTTACCGTGCTTTGACAGCTTTTAAATCTTCTTGCCTACAACTCAGCACAAAATACCTTTGGTTCTTGCATTGCATGTTTTTACTAACTTGTTAATAAAAATGGTACTTCGTGAGACGGTTTTTCTTTCATAATAATAACTACAAGGATGGTACTTTGTGAAGCTATTTTGTTATTATACTGGACAAGCGAGGAGGATTTAACCCGCGTCTCAGGAATGATAATTAAAAATTCAGAGTCTGGATGGTTAATGATTGAAATCGAAAATAATATTTTGTTTTATCAGAAATAATTTTAAACGGCAGGAAGTAAGAAAATCTGTACTTTATTCCGATTTCTGATTACGGACATAATTAAAGGGGGAGATAAGTGAGGAAGAGGGGAAATGTGATGTTTTGCCCTTGCACGCAAATAAGTTGCCCCCGCAGTTCCGACGCCAGTGAAGCTGCTCACAGAAATGAGTTTATCTTGGACATCTTAACAATTAGTACTTATACTGGCCTTTTTGGCCATACATGGGGTTCTTCAGGTGTGAACTGTTTGCAAAAGGACGTCCGCATTGCACGATTTAATTTTGTGACTTTTGACGTAGGACTACATCTAACTCCGCGGATAGTATGGGGAGATTTACGGCCGATCTCCTGTGACAAAAATAGGTCCCAATTGAAATCATTACAGCGTTAAAAATACGTGACGCACACTAATCGTGTTAGCTTATTCCTAAACAGCATCCAGTCGAATTCGCGTACTGCGCAATACATCGTGCGCGGGGAAGATGATTCAATATTTCTAGGTGAGTCGTCGCGTTTAACTCAGTCTATCTGGGCAACCGTGAGCGCAACACGACTATGCGTGGTATCGTTTTAAAACTCTCGACGAGATCTATTCAAATATACGAAGAACATTTCGCAGTGGTTTGAACTGAACATTTTAAAAATCGTTTTCTTGTGAACCGGTGAACACTTTTGACAACAACACAGCACGAAATACTGGACATCCGCATTGCAAAACGACTGCTCGTGGTATCGTTTTAAAGCTCTCGACGAGATCTATTCAAATATATAAAAGAACATATCGCAGTGGTTTAAACTAATTTTTTTTAAATAATTGTTTTCGTGTGAACGGGTTAACATTTTCGACAATGCCGCAGAATGAACGCAAGCAAAAGTGGAGAAAATCAAAACGAGAGGCAAGAGCAAATGATGAGGAATGTAAGAAGCCCAAGAAGATTGCAGCCCAACGAACTAGAGAGTATCGAGAACGCCTGAAAGCAGCAGCCGCCAAATAAAAATCCAATGCACCGATCCTAGTCCTACGTTCCAAAAAAAAAAAAAATAAAAAAATAAAAAAAGGTATCAGAACTGAGCGTGCCTTTTTCTACCTACTTAATTGTTTGCAACAAAATCTGAACGAACTGCCGTGCATGTTGTTCTATAAATATTTTGTTGCTTATTTATGTTGTTTATGGCTAGTATAGGTACTAATTATTAAGATGTGGAGTTCTCATTCAGATAAATCTGATGTGCAAATGAAAAACGTTGCAATTGCAATGAGTCAAGTTTCGTTGTATTTTTTTTTTTATTTATTTTTTTTTTAATCAGTGTATGACTTCTGTCGGTTCTCTTTACATCTGACTTTTAAATTAATACAAAAACTCTTAGGTAAGTTTAATTTCGCAGGTACGGCAAACTTTCCGTTTTAGGGTGCTGTTAGGGAAACATGGCGGTTTAAAACAGTCTGGTAATTCATTATACTTTGACGTACCACCAAAATGACAGGTCGTGTTTATTTCGTAATTTCCGTGGTAACTAAATTCGCTTCAAGAGGTCAGTTAGTTTAAGAATGATAGTTTTCGTTTTGGGGGAGTTTCTGTTGAATATTTACCATTAGTCAGTAAATAGCCTGATGGAAAACGCTTGCTTGGTTGCCGGTGCGGTGTAGTTCATGTTTTATTTATCGTCCCCGAGTCTGTCGTCTTCGTCTCTTTCCAAAACTTTGTTCAGCTTTCTGTAAAAGTCAGAGTTCCGTGAAAACTCTTTGCTAACCACGCGTAAATGCCGAGGTCGATGTAGGGTGATTTCGCTGTGCAGTGTGTGGAAATTTCGTCAACAGCTGTTGTAACGAGTTTCTGATCGTCCCTGGTTAATTTAGACGAGGCCACTGGTCTGAATCAGTCCTTTAGTGTTGTATTTCGACATCAGACTTAGCTGGATTCCATAAATGATGTTTTGTCCTGTTTTTTTAAAGCTGTTAGTGTTCTTTAGAACGTGACGAGGGATCGAGTAAATAATCGTGCATTTGCAGTTTATAGTTTGAGGGACGCAATACACTTTCACACATGTTCGTATTTATGTTGTTGTAAGAGGTCGTTGCACTGTAAAAGTAAGCAAACATACGCACACGCCAAACTGTTGTTTTTTTCTTTTCAAAAAAGCGAATCGTTTTGACAAGATTTTTACTGTATTTCCTTTTTCGAGAAATTTGTATTTTTCGTGTGGATGAAACTGTCCTCTACAAATAAGGCCTTATAATTGCACGCAGCGCAGCGCAGCCCAGCGCCCGGGCTCCAGTTTAAAGCTGTTTCTGGGAATGACCTAATCATTTTGTTGAACTTTTATGGTTATTGTTATCCTTATTATTGTTATTATAATTATTATTGTGAAAGTAATTTTTGATGTGGGGGTTTGTTCCGCCCTTTTATCGGCCAGTCTCCAGAATTTTCATTAAAGGAGAATTCAATTTTCACAAAACTGAAAAAAAAATGTTACCTCACTTCAAGGTCACAATCAATTTTGGTTTAAAATTTATTACAAATTCGTTGATTATTAGTCAAATTCTAAGAATATTCAGCTATTACACAATCAAATTTGCTGTACGGGATGAAATGTGAAATAGCTTCCTCATTTGATGCAAAAGTACGTGAAATAGGACACACACGTTCACAAAACCTGCAAAGAAACTCTTCGGAGATCCCAAGATGTTAGCTGATTGCCTGAAAATCCGTGACGTGTTTTCATCTAACTCGCTGATGTTGATGTCAGTTGTAAACATCAAAGATCACAGCCACAGCACTGCCGATGTTGCTGTTATTGACTGATTGTTTATTTGGATGGTTTTAAAATATATAATGTTATTACTTTTTACTATATAATTATAGTTTCCTTTAGTACTGAGTATTGCTACTAAACAAGGTAATGCTTTAATCTAGACTTAAATGTAGCAACTATCTGACTGCCATTTTACGTAGTTGTAATATTGTAGTCTGAATGCGACTGGGTCTCAAATATAAGGTGACCAAAAGTCCCGCTTATTGTTCCCATCTGAACCGATTCGTGAAATAGCAACCTAAATTATATTTTGTGGCTTACAAATTTTATATATATATTCAACAAGATGCATACATTAATATTATTAATAACATCTATGAAAATGCAAGTGCAAAGATTCGGCTGTTTGAGAATACAGCACACATAAAAATTGGAAAGGGAGTGAGACAAGGATGACACCATATCTTCCAAGCTCTTTAATGCCAAATTGGAAAATGTCTTTCAATCACTGAATTGGGAAAACAAAGGGATAAAGATTAATGGAGATTAACTAACTCACCTTCGTTTTGCGGATGACGTAGTCATTTTTTGCAACTACCCCATCAGAGCTGCAGAGTATGATCCAGGAACTTGCTGACAAGAGTAAAGAAGTGGGATTAAAAATGAACTTTAAGAAGACAAAAGTGATGTACAATGAATGCTTTTACAAAAAATGAAGATTTGTCGATTGACGGGGAAATGCTGCAGATATCCAATACCTACATTTATCTTGGACAGCGGATATCAAGTGAGGGTCACATTGATGAAGAAATGAATCGGCGTATAAAACTTGCCTGGAGAGCTTTTGGAAGAAACAGCATAATTTTCAAGAGCAATATGTCATTATATCTTAAAAGAAAAGTGTTTGATCAATGCATCCTTCCAGTGCTTACGTATGGTGCAGAGACGTGGACCTTAACTAAAAGAGACATACAAAGGCTGCAGACAACTCAAAGTAGCATGGAGAGGTGCATGCTTGGTATCACCAGAAGAGATAAGAAGAGGAACTCGTGGATCAGAAAAATGACAAGAGTGAAAGACATCATGATCAAAGTAAAATCCCTGAAATGGCAATGGGCTGGACATACTGCCAGAAGGACAGACCATCGATGGACAGTCGAAATTTTAGATTGGATTCCAATGGACAGGAAAAGACCCAGAAGAAGACCACATAGAAGATGGGTGGATGAAATTCGAAAGTATGCGGGAGTAACATGGAGGAGACTGGCACAAGACAGAGCGTTGTGGAAGAGGCTTGGAGAGACATTCGTCCAGCAGTGGATTGATAATGGTTGACAATGATGATGATGATGATTCAACAATTTGGGTGTAAAGCACATACTTAAAATTTCAAAAAATAAAAAATGTATCGAAGTTGTTTTTTGGACGTGCTGCCATCAATCGGCCGATTTGTAAACGCAGTAAATAAAAATAATTGAGGGACAGCGGGTCGCAGTTGGAAGTATAGCCAGGAAGGGGTAGTAGTACTACCCAAAAATTTGTCTTAAAAATCTCCTTTATTCCTTAGTAAAATCCATAAATTTGAAATATTTATAATACGAATTTATTTTAGAGGGATCCTTATTATTCTCGCCGCAAAAATTTTATTTCTTTCTCTGAACTTTCAATAAGAATTATGGTCTTTTTTTTTTAAGCTTAAATCAAATACTTCTTTGAGATGATATACTCTGGCCCTGATGAAGATTATTGTTAAAACTTGCCGGGAACTTTCTTTGACTGATTCTTTTGTCAGTAATTTTACTTTAAAGAAGCGATCAGTGGCGCCCATATGAGTTCTTTTAGGGGAGGGGGCTAAGAAAAATTCTTACCTCCTTCAAGGCTGTCTAACATTTTAGTAAATGTACAAAATACTAAAATACAGCAAAAATAATTGATACAGTCACTCATTAATATCGTATTATTTTTAAAAATACTTTAAAAAAAAGGTTTCGTCTATTTTAGTGTTTTAAATTTATCAAAAATTCGGCTATACCAACGGCCGGGAGGAGCGAATCCCCCCCCTTATGAGCGCCCTTGGAAGCGACTAAAATGTTTCCTTTTTAGCCGCAATTTTTGGGGGTAATTTTATTTTATAGGCGTAATTTTGGGGAAAACTCGATGTTATTATTGTAACATTGTAATCCATGTTGATATGCATCACTGAAGCAACTTTTGTTGTTACTTCCCGTTCGTTTCTCCCACGTTGCGTGTCACGTGATTACGTAAGCCAATCACAGAACATTGAGCACCCTCCGTAGTTTCTTTGTAGGTTTTGTGAACATGCCACACACACACACACACACACACACTTGGTTGTCTTATCCAGGACCTCTCTAGAAGGAGAGACCCAGCTGTCGGCCGTGAAGTACGTTGCAGAACAAACGGACGCACACATTGACATTCAGAAAATGTTTTCAGAATTTATACCAGGTTTCGTTCGCATCCTCTTTTGCTATGGCTTTATCTTATCTGTACTATGCATTTATTATGAGCGAGGTTATTGAACCCATCGCAGAGATGGAACTGTACAAAAAAGGTCCAGAAATACTCGGGTGAAAAGTTAGAAACCCAGAAGCTGTGTCTTTAAGGTCACAGCTTCTGGGTTTCTGACTAGCCATCCAAGTTGGGCCAAGCCCGTCCGGAAAGTACAAAGCCATGACATTAGAGAGATCAGTTCCCTCCGTTCGTGACGTCACTCTCATGTTACACGACTTGATACATCGGTGTCGTGTTTGATGTCACACACGACAGCGTTGGGAACCAAAAGGAAGCCTTGATTACTGTGTGACGTCACTAAAAGAGGGAGCTAATCTCTCTAATGTCATGGCCTGGTGTTTCCTTCACGTCTTGGTTGTGCCCAGGTTCGAGTTCTGGATGAGGCATGGGTGGTGGAGTAAATGTTTTTAAATGTCTTACGACACTGGTTCAGTTTGCTGAAGCTACTGGCCCTAAGTCATTGACGGGGAAACTCCCTGGAGCCTTTAAATGCTTGTGGAAGGTGGTTCAATGCTGAAGCACCAAAAAGAACAAGAAAGATAACATCCACAGTTAACGATGCTGTCATTGCACGATGTTGAAAAAAAACCCCAGCTATGTATGCATATTCACTATGCAAAAGCTTTAATGCATTAAAAATGCTATATACACTTTAAAATACATCACGAGATCTTTCAAGACGGCAGCCGCCCGATCATCTGGTAAAATACACTAAAAACGGATGCATGAGGAACAGAGTTAGCAGTCAAATGGTAATGTATGACGTTAATAGTTGTTACAGCGCAAACTCTAGATAATGGAGCAGAGTTCACAAAAAAGGTTAGACAGTCTATTCACCGGAGGGAGGGTGGTGGTGCGGGACGGGGGTGTTAACGGTCGGTCGGTAGGCCTGGCATCCCGAACAAGCGATTTCCATCGTGGAGGTGGAATAACACAGGGCATCTCATCGTTACAACATGCGTCGCCGAATTTGTAAATAAATAGGCTGTCAGCAAGAAGTGTAGCTCGCATGGTTTTCAGGCTTCCTAATACTCTGGTGTCGTCCCATATGGATGTGTGGGAACCACTAACCCCAGATTCGTGACAGGGCGGTTACCAAGGACCGGCATCGTACATTATATTTATGTTCAGCCACTCGTATTCCAACCGTCCGAAGAGTAGAGCCGATGTGTATTTGGTCCCCTACAGAGGGTGGATTACACTTAAGAGGGATACAGTATATGCCATTCTTCTGCGTTTCGGCGACTGAGTCCCGATTTTTTTTAATTATCACATTGGCTCTACTCTTCGGGCGGCTGGAATACGAGTGGCTGAACATAAATATAATGTACGATGCCGGTCCTTGGCAACCGCTCTGTCACGACTCTCGACTTAGTGGTTCCCACACCTTCGTATGGGACGACACCAGAGGAAGCCTGAAAACCAAGCGAGCTACACTTCTTGCTGACAGTCTATTTATTTACAAATTCAGCGACGCATGTTTTAGCGATGAGATGCCCTGTGTTATGCCACCTCCATGGAAATCGCTGGTTCGGGGTGCCAGGTCTATCGACCGGCCGTTAACAACATCATTCACCAACCCTCCCTCCGGTGAGTTGACTGTCTAACCTTTTTCTATTGACGTCATACATTATTACCATCTGGCTGTATATTATACTCTGTACCTCATGCATCTATTTTTAATGTATCGTTCCTGATGATGAACGGCTACCGTCTCGAAAGATCTCGTTATGTATTTTAAAGTGTACATGGCATTTTTAATGTAACAAAGCTTTTGCAGGGTGAATATGCATTCATCGCTGGTTTTTTCAACATCGTGCAATGACAGCATCGTTAATTGTGGATTTTATATGGTGCACGACATTTTATGCTTAGTAAGAAAGATAACACCAAATTCCCAGGTGTAATAAGAACGTATTTTGAATCATTATTTCAAAGCAGACTTTAGAAGGAAAAATTCAGTGGGCAAGATACACTAATTTAGGATGCGCAATGTAAGCAGCGTTCTTCATAGTGTAGTGAACCGGACGGACACCTACACACGCGATCAACCGGATTTCTACACAAGGTGAAAAGCATCTACAAACAGAACTATCGGTTGAAATGTGTTTTACGAAAAGTCACATATTGTGCGCAAAATATTTCTCATAACGAAAGATATCCAAGGCAGAGGGCATTTTTCAAATCCAATTCGTGTAAGGGAGATACAGTTCCATGTGTATGGTACAAATAGAAATGAAATGTGTTCTACGAAAAGTCACATATTGTGCACAAAATATTTCTCATAACGAAAGATATCCAAGGCAGAGGGGATTTTTCAAATCCAGTTCTTGTAAGGGAGATACAGTTCCATGTGTATGGTACAAATAGAAATGAAATGTGTTCTACGAAAAGTCACATATTGTGCACAAAATATTTCTCATAACGAAAGATATCCAAGACAGAGAGGATTTTTCAAATCCAGTTCTTGTAAGGGAGATACAGTTCCATGTGTATGGTACAAATAGAAATAAACACTTATTCTCCCTAGTGGTTGAACTGTATGGTACACAAAAATTGACAAATATGCTAGAAATATTCCTCGCCATAAACGCTATCACTAGCAAAATTACTATTATTATTTTTTAATCGGGCGTTTTAAATCGTTTTTTTTTTTTCAACTGATGACCATTTTCTATACTGCCCAAGGGGATGTTGCTTTCACTTTCTTTTATTTTATTCTTCGTTTGACTTTAATGAAAAATATTTTGCTTTTAACTGTTTTGTCAAATGTGTAACACTCTGATAAAGAAACCTGAAATCTTATGGAACAATAATACCTCACCAAGGTATATGCCCTTATGTTTAGTTACAACTATAATTTTAATTTACAATAACTTTTTGATTGTTTGTTACAACTCATTTTAGTGTTTCATGAGAATTTTTATTGAACACGAATATAGTCTTGAAAATTTTTACGAGTCCTTAAAAAGCCCTTAATTTTTTTTTTTTTTTTTTTTTTTTTGTTGGAAAAAAAATGGGGACTATGTAACTGACAAATTGAGTAATGTGTCATATAAATTACACTTTGTAATCAAATAACCAAACGGCCAGACATAAGAAGAAGCACGATAGAATGGACTTAAGTTATTTCCACGAATTTATTCCTTCACTGACGGAAGGGTCAAATCCTCTGACACTTCGTGCCTCTCAGGTCTTCATGCCTCTGGTCTTCACACAGAATTCGATCCAATGAAAGTAATAGTCGGTAACACTTAACTCGACAAGCTTTATATCAATCAGCGGTTGCCCTTGCTTTTTGAAAGTTTTTCCCAATCCATTCGCCAAATTCAATGTGTTTTCGCCAAATGTAATCTGAAGTCGCCATCTTTTTTCACTCTCCGTTTGGAAATATAAAAATTATAATAAAGTGTCATAATAGTAAAAAAATAGGTTATTAATCTTTTATAATTAAGCAGCAAAATGATATGTTATAGATCCAGTCAGTGCTTGAAAAATACCATGACCGGGTAAGTAAAAATTCTAGTTGCCAAGTGCGGTCAACTAAATTTAAAAAAGCTTTGGAACAGAATTTCCTACTACAAGAAAAAAGACAGCTGTCACATGTTGTGTTTCATTTCACTGGCAATCTCCAAAAATTGTATTATTTTTACGAAGTGCCTAGAACAGAAGAATATAATTTCTTTAATTATGTTGTGCTCTAGGTCCAGAAATCGGAACCATAGATATGTAGTTTTGCTCCTAGTGTCGTTTATAGTCAGCGGCGGGATGCATGCCCGTGACGGAACTAGCCTCCGATGTTTAGTGACAAAGGGCGAAAACTTCAACTAAAGGAACATGGAAAAATCACTAAATTTCTCAAATTCCAATTTCATCATCATAATATTTCATACCAATTTCAGCATCATCATCGTCTTAAAACTAGAGATACACGCTTTTGTGCGGTGAACATTTTGAATACACACCCATAAAACGGAAATGCAAAACATGTAAAGAAAGTTCATGTTTTTTTCCTTAAAAAAAATGAGGGTTCTGATTTGTTATCTTAAAAGATAAATATTCCTGGGCATTCAGCTTTTACTATATATACCTGGGCAGGTAAATAATTTCTGCTCATGTCCAGCTGGGCATGTAACTTACCAGATATTTTTCAAGCCCTGATCCCGGATTGTAATAAAAAGAAATACACTTATTTTCAATTTATTACTACCTATAAAATTTTCAAACAAAGAATTATGACAGGATAAATTTCATATTGATTGAAAAATTGGGTATTACATTTATTCTGTGGCTTGGTTCTAAAAGGGCCAGTATATAAAAAAAATGCAATATAAGAGCTCCGTCTTGACACGATTTATTTTATTTTAAAAAACGAACATATATGTACAATTAAAAGCCATTAGCACTTTCGGAGTGCCGTTCACTCCATCTTCAGATGATCTATGTTGCTGTATTATGCAGCTATATATATACAGAGTCACGTGGGACATTACGTAGCTTAACTAATTGTCATTCATGATTTACATGGTGCTATATCACATACATCTGTTGCCACAAAAAATAATGAAAAACTATAAACATATGTTATAATTCAATGATTTCACTAAGTGTTTCCAAAATTCAGGTAACTCGACAGGGTAATAGTCATTACAACATGATAAAAACACTTTCTGCTATCAATATGTTGAAAAAAATGTACTTTATTACCAATGGAACTTTCATATTTTCATACCAGTCACGCAATATTGCTTCATGGTTCACATCAAAAAATGAGAAATCCACAAAGATAATCGCATTTAAAAGATTCGATATTAATTTTTAAGATATCTTTGGCATTGTTGCAGCAAAAGTTGGCATGACGTCCGAGCAATCGCCAGTATTTTCGCCAAAACGATTGTTTTTTGTTTTTTTCGCAAATTGCGAAAAATGCGATTGGCATCGCGACCTCAACATTAACAATCGACTCGTAATCTCTACATCTCCAGATCTCGACAACTCTACAGTCTGCGGCTATTAATCAAGCTGCCCTCTGCTGCATTCCGTGACCCACTGTCAGCATAGCCATATTGGAAAAAAATTTCAGGGAAATAATGTGTTGTTCAGTAAGAAAATGTTTAACCAAGAAGTAACTCTAAATTACGTAAAGAAACAAACTCGAGAGGAAGATTATTTAAAGGTATGCGCCACATCAGTGGCGTTCGCTAAATTCTCGTGCTTATATACCTCCCCCTTCCCCAAGGAAAGCTATATTTTACATTGCAGAAATAAAAACTGTTGAATTACGTCGTTCTGCCGCACTGTGTTCGCTTTCTCCCCATTCTTCTGTATTCGAGAATTCCTCGCGATTTTCCTCCTCATCGCCGCCAAAAAAAGAACAAAAAATTCGGCAATTTTTGGTAAACAGCGTATGTAGTTCAACCCAATATGTAAGGTGAGCGCTTCTTTGTGTGCTATTTGGAATCGGCGTACATGTATAGGAGAAGACACGCAAAGAGCGAGGGGTCGTGCTGCCGGTTTTTTGGGTAGCCACCTTCCCTTAATATTAGCTCGTGAACGTAAGATCCTTTGCCCCGTTTCTGCGAATTGACTTTTTCTGGGAAACGGTGTGTAGATTTCTTGCCGAAGGTCTTCATGTTCTTTCTGAGAAAGAAGAAGCTCTTGTTTTCATAGGTCTCGATCCTGGAGCGAAATGCCGCCCTTGTGGGGGTAGCATGATTGAACGAAGAATACTGGAAACATCCGTTATGTGGTCTGTGGAAATAAAATTAATCAGGTATGCAGCAACACGCAAATAGCGCAATTTATATGTCACCATCATTGTCAACCATTATTATCAATCCACTGCTGGATGAAGGTCTCCCCAAGTTTCTTCTACAACGGTCTGTCTTGTGCCAGTCTTCTCCATGTTACTCCCGCATACTTTCGAATTTCATCCACCCATCTCCCATGTGGTCTTCTTCTGGGTCTTTTCCTGTCCCTTGGAATCCAGTCAAAAATTTCGGCTGTCCATCGATGGTCTGTCCTTCTGGCAATGTGTCCAGCCCATTGCCATTTCAGGGATTTTACTCTGATCATGTCTTCCACTCTTGTCATTTTTCGCATCCACGAGTTCCTCCTCTTATCTCTCCTGGTTACACCAAGCTTGCATCTCTCCATGCTCTTTGAGTTGTCTGCAGTCTTTGTATGTCTCTTTTAGTTAAGGTCCACGTCTCTGTACCATATGTAAGCACTGGAAGAATGCATTGTTCAAACACTTTTCTTTTAAGACATAATGGCATATTGCTCTTGAAAATTATACTGTTTCTCCGAAACGCTCTCCAGGCAAGTTTTATACGCCGATTCATTTCTTCATCAATGTGACCCTCACTTGATATCTGCTGTCCAAGATAAATGTAGGTATTGATTATCTCCAGCTTTTCTCCATCAATCGATAAATCTTCTTTTTTTTTTTTTTTTGTAAAAGCATTGTACATCACTTTTGTCTTCTGAAAGTTCATTTTTAATCCCACTTCTTTACTCTTGTCAGCTAGTTCCTGGATCATACTCTGCAGCTCTGATGGGGTAGTTGCAAAAATGACTACGTCATCAGCAAAACGAAGATGAGTTAGATAATATAATCTCCATTAATCTTTATCCCTTTGTTTTCCCAGTTCAGTGATTGAAAGACATTTTCCAATGCGGCATTAAAGAGTTTGGGAGATATAGTGTCACCTTGTCTCACTCCCTTTCCAATTTTTATGGGTGCTGTATTCTCAAATAGCCGAATCTTTGCTCTTGCATTTTCATAGATGTTATTAATGTATTAATGTATGCATCTTCAATACTGCAGGATTTCAAAGCCATTGTAACTGCTGATGGTTTCACCGAATCAAAGGCCTTTTCATAATCGATAAAAGCCATGCATAATGGAAGTTCATATTTCCTCGCTCTTTCAATTAGTTCTCTCAGTTCGTGGATATGATCTATAGTGCTGTAGCCACTCCTGAATCCAGCTTGTTTATATATAAAGTGAAAACAATTTGTATAGGTTGATGCAATAAAAATTATTACAAGTTTTGCCGTTCTTTTAAAAACATTATCGATAAATTCCTATACCGCTGCTGAACGAATAAAACATATCGTAAATCTGGCCAAATATATGTCTGTTGAACAGTTCTTTTATCTGAAACTGTATATTGTATATATACAGGGTTACAAGGAAAGTCCTTGATGAGGCCTACATCTCACGAACTATGGCAGTTAGCGATTTACTTCTTGTGCAGTTGTATAAGAAACCTCCTATGGCGTACACAATAGTACCACGAGGGATCCCCTCGCTCCCTTGGGGTGGGGCTTGAGGAGGCTATCGCGCCCCCTTTTTCAGATAGGGCAAAAAAGTCAATTACAAACTTGTTCAGCAAAAATAGTACAAAAATGTTTTTGTCTCATAGCAAAAGATGGAAGGGGACCGGGAATGTGGACCCAAAAAAATCACAACATCCGGAAGCAACGCCAAAGTATTTAGACAAGAACTTATTACTTAGAACTTATCTAAACTGGTAAGTTCTAAATAAATGAAAGCACAAAGGGTAGTTGCAACAAACCTTATCAACAGTTCTTGTTCTGAAATAAAACGCAGTTCCTTGATATATTCAATATCAGACTCTGATGTCCAATACAGTAAAAAATACACTGAGACAAGGAGAAATAGCATAAAGGGGCGAAACACTCATCCAATAGAAAAACTGTATGCACATCTAATTGACTTGCGTACGTGGCAAAGCTTTCGACTTTCCGTCACTGGTTCACGAAGTGTTGGCATACCGACCACCCATATCATTTTTGTATTCTGACGACGGAGCAGAAAGCACATTTGAAATCCATGCAGAAATTCTTCTGACACAGCGACTCCGGTAGCTTTCCGCTTTTTTCGCATTTGGAGAGTCCCCTTCCATATTTTGTTATGGGACAAAAACATTTTTGTGCTATTTTTGCCTCGCAGAACAAGTTTGTAATTGACTTTTTTTGCCCTATCTGCAAAGGGGGCGCAGTAGCCCCTTCAACCCACCCCCACAGGCGCGAGGGGATCCTTCGTGCTGTTATTGTGTGCGCCATAGGGAGTTACCTATACAACTGCATAAGAAATAAATAGCTAACTACCATAGTTTGTGAGACATTGGCCTGATCACGGACTTTCCTTACATACCTTTTACCTCGGTTATACCTTTTTCTGGTGGATGGCTTTAAAACACCTATACAGGGTGTTCGTAAACTGTTTTGACAAAAGAAGAGGGGTGATAGTACCCATCAAGACGAACAATATTTACAATGGAACCTAGGATCGCATTCCACTGTGAGTGTCAGAAAAGAGTCAAGTTAGATGTCCAAGTTGAATTTTCAGCAGTGCAAAGAAAGAGAATTAACGACATCATAAGTTGCACAATCCCATTTATGGAGATCAGGGACAGACTCAAAGTAGATCCTCAAAATGGCGGCCACGGGTGCCGTTGCACAATTCACACCGGCGAATGATAGACTGGCGGCACCCTCTCGAAGACTCCTGGCGATGTGTTTATCCTGTCCGCTGCAACAACGATTTTCAAGAGATCTTCCACCGAGTCCACAGGTGTCTCGTACACCAATGATTTTACGTGCCCCCAGAAGAAGAAGTCCAGTGGGTTTAAGTCCGGTGAGCCACATGCAGGTCCGCCACGTCCAATCCTTCGTGCGGGATATGTGGCATTCAGGAAGTGTCTACTGCACCTTGATAAGCCAATCAGCTGCAGCTGTCGATGCTGCTTCTTTTCTATGGCAATTTGCATACGGTAAATGCTTGACGGTGATGTTCTGGCGATGTGCTCCGGCACGAAAGAACTGACGTCTGAGGTGACGACTTGTGCTTGTTGGACGCATTTCGAAGTTACTCTTTTCTGACACTCAGAGTGGAATGCGACCCTAGGTTCCATTGTAAATATTGTTCGTCTTGATGGGTACTATCACCCCTCTTCTTTAGCTAAAACAGTTTACGAACACCCTGTATATAAGAAATTTAAAAAGGCTGTTAAATACTATTGTAAAATTATAATATACACTGGCTTCCAAAAATTAAGGATCACTTATATTTTCATAGCACTCTTTTACTCCAACAGGATTTGGATGAAAATATTTTAATAAGGAGTAAATAATTAAACTTACTTTAAATTACAGAGGCCCTCAATACTGGAATTCTTTACCTAGCAACCTGACTAACTTAAATAATTTTAATTTATTAAAAAAAATTCAAACTCTATTTTCTTCAATAATTAAAAAAAAAAGGAAAAAATTGTCAAAACGTCTTCTGATTATCTGACTTGATGTGTCTATCTGTTGTTTCATTTTTTTCTTCTACGGGGAGTATAGGGCTATATGTCAGACCATTTTGGCCTTTTCCCTTTTCTTCCCTGTTGTTACAGTCTATGTTCATCATTTATAAACTGTCAGTTTTTTTTTTTTCCCACTCTTTTTTTTTTTTTAATTCTAAAAGCATGTAACAACAAAAATAAATAAAATAAATAATAAAGATGTAAAGAACACGTACACACATAAATAAGCATGAATTTGTGCTTATTAACAGAGAAAATCGATAAAAGTACAAAACATATCATTTTCTGACATTGGCTTACAAAAACTAAAATTGACAGAAGAAAATTAATAATTTTTTATGGATCATTTTAGTAGGGTATATATCCACCCCTAACTGCAGTGCATGATTGGCATCGGTGGGCCATGCTTTTCACGAGATTGTAAGAAGATCCTGATGTAGGTTTATCCATTCTTCTTTCAGCGCCATCACCAGATCTTTTTTGGTGCCAGGTGGGGTATATCATTCAGCAATGCGCCATCCCAGAGCGTCCCAAGCATTTTCGATTGGATTCAGATCGGGGAGTAGTCATTCCACTTCATTCGGTCGATCCCCTCGCTCTCCAGCAGTTCACGAACCCATGACGCTCGATGAGGACGGGCATTATCGTCCATAGAAACGAAATAATTTAGTGCAGCACCACGAAACAGCCTTATACTGTAAACAATTGCAGGGTCAAATTACGGTAGATATACCAGAAGCTTAGTGGCCAGTCAATAAACCATAATTTTACAGTACCATACCGTAATGTTCATTAACAGTCTAATGACGGGGAAATAAAAAGGTGTTGCACACAGAGGTGTTGCTAGCCGACTGATTGCACGTGAAAAAACAGGTATATAACCACTTTAAGAAGAACGTTGCCAGAGTGTCAATGTTAAAATACAGTAACAGTATAAACACCGTGAACATGTAGTTTATCTACCGAAAATTTAAGGTTGACCGCCAGGTGGCGTGCTTACGATCTATAAACCGTCTTCATCCGGGTGAAACACTGACTACTCACGGCAATGCTTTACCCTGTAGATGCTCTAAAATGACCATTCTCGTGCTTATACCTCCCCTTCCCAGAGGAAGGGGAGGTATAAGCACATGCATGGTCATTTGACCTTTTCTCCAACACTAGGAGCTCTGTACGCCCACTGATTAAAATCTCAGAACAGACCATTATTTCATCATCACTGTAATGTTCACTTTCTACGATGTTTCTGCTGAATAGGCATTGTGGGGTTCTCGCCAGATGTATTGCCGCCTCGAGTCAGACGATAAACAAAATCGGTTTTCGTTTGTGAACAAAACATTGGCCCATTGCTGTTCTTTCATGTGAAGTGTTCACGTCACCATCGATACCGAGTTGTTTTGCGTCCTTGGGGTCAATAGAAAACACTGTATAGGTTTTGGAGCATACAATCCGAAATTATTCAAACGCCTTGACACGGTGCGACGCGATACTTTCGTAACCGTGCTTGATTCCTACTATTTTGTTACCTTGCCATCAGTTAGTCGGCGAGACCTTTTAGCCGTTACAACAAATCAGGTGATGGAGCTCTGGCCCAGGGCCGGTATGAGTGTAAATACGAATATAGCCATGAGCTAAATTTCGCCCCCTCCCTCCCTCCCTTCCTTTGATTTTTTTTTCTTTCTGAGTAAGAAGCACCCCAAAACATTACGAAATAGCTCTGATCTCAACTTAGTATGTTCAGTGGATATGTCACTAACTTACTATTATATGCTACGCTAAAAATAAATAGTTCAATAAATAATTATAATTTTGCCACAGGTGGGAAAGGAAAAGATGCAGCGGAGCGAGAAATCTTAGATTTCCACTTGTCACTCAAGCCTTATTGTTATATACGAGGTAGGATTCAAAAGTTCGGGGACTTGGCGTATAGTTCCTTAAATTGAATACTTTAAAACACCGATGCACAACCACCCCCTTGGGCGACGATGCACTTTCGCCAGCGCTCGTAAAGCTTCTAGAAGCATTGCTGAAAGCCATGTTTTGCAACACCTCGTAATTCCTCCTGCGTGGCTGTTTTTACCTCATTTGTTGACACAAAACGACGTCCCTGCAGATTTTGTTTCATTAGTGGAAAGAGGTAAAAATCGCAGGGGGTTAATTCAGGTGAATAGGCGAGATGTGGAAGCACATTAGCACGATTTCTGGCGAGAAACTCCGTGACCAGTAGGGACCGATGTGCAGGTGCGTTGTTATGGAGAAGGTACTGCTGCCGTTTACGACGGATTGACTCCCGTAAGCGACGTAAAATGTCCAGATAACGATCCTTGTTAACTGTTGTGTTCTCGGGAATAAATTGGGGAATGGACAATTCCGTGAGAATCAAAAAACACCTCCAGCATGACTTTCCACAAATTACTGTTGCATCGTGTACGTTCCAGATTGGTACCCCTTCACCTGACGAGAGAACAATTGTTAGCCAGAGTTCAGGTGTGTCATGAGTGGAAACAAATGATTGCAAAAGATCCAAACTTTCTAAACATAGTAATAACTGCCGATGAAACATGGGTCCACTATTTCGACTCCCTTACGAAGCGTGCAAACGAGTGTCTGCAAACACACAGGGCTCGCCTCGTCCGAAAAAGTCTGCCAAACTAAATCAGCTGGGAAGGTGATTATGATAATTTCCTTTGATAATAAAGGTGTAGTTCACCAGCATGCCATTCCTCCACAAATTATTGTCAATGCTGAGTATTATGTATTTTAGTCTTGAAGCGTCTGCAACGACACATATCGATCAAGCTTCCGGAACTGGTGGGCAAGTGGACCCCACACTATGATAACGCCCGTCCACGTGTGGCTGCTTGTGTTCAACAGTTTCTTACGAAATGCAGCATTAAAATCATGCCACAGCCTGCCTACAGTCCTGACCTCGCCCGTGTCAAGGTCTTTAGATATATCTCATGGTATGAGGTTGGGCTCGCTACGATGTCAGCCTCTCATTGGCTGCTGAAATGACGTTGGCGTGGACGCATGGCAGCCAACATGGCAGCTTTGAGTGTCTTGTGGCGTGGGGTTACGGCATACGAAACGATCGTGATAATCACACTTATTATGATAATAACGAAATAAAACTGCGAAAAACTGCTCACACATAAATAAATCTCATAAATTCAAAGCATTTATCTTCCTTGAAGCGCAACATTTCCAAATTTATTTGCATATATGTGAACTCATATTTTAATACTTACTGAATAACGAAATTGGTAGCCAAGCCACTACAAATAAAACAGCTACAAGTATTAAGGTTAGACACTGATACTTAAATTAGTTCTGAAACTTACTTCATCAAAAAATGCCAACAAAGGCGGCAATACGTATCGCAGCTATATCAATCACTTCCGTACTAGGAACAACACGAAAACGATTCTGTCTCTCTTCATACATTCACTCTTGAAAGATTTTTCAACATTCCTTCATGGTGTGTATGTATATAACACATAAGCAGGCTAAAAACAAGTTTAAGCGCAAGAAAACCAAGATACAAAGAGAGAGTTAAGTGTTATTATATGCCTTTTTTTTTTCAAAATTATTTTTTTCCTGTAATGTTTATTAAGCTTATTTTGCTCAAAGTTTAAGAATGTGGTTTTCACTTTAAACCTTTTCCCTTTTCTACCAGCATATGTGCTAGCTGGTTGTTTTAGTAGTTTACAGGTTTAGTAGAATTTATTGTTCAAATATTTTATTAACTTACAAAATTTATATTTGGTGCACTTAAGCAGATATAATATAGCAGAAACCCACTTTCAGGTCTTTGTAGAAATGAGAGAGGGATCATTTCTGTTTGACCCTGAAGAAGGACTAAGTGATTATTCTCAACATGTTCTACATTACATGTCTCCTTTTATAATCTCACTTTTAGAGTTTACAGTTTTTTAGTTTTAGCCCTCATCAAGGGGAGAATATAGCTCGGTGATAGGGTTTTGATATTCTTCTTTTTCTAGGTTTTTATTTTTAAAATTGTTTGTACACAGCCACACACATCATTTAAGAAGGTTGAAATTTTTTCTGGAAATGAAGATATAGAAGCTATATCGAATATCTACTTAAAAAATGACATCTTGAAAAATACACACACACACACACACACACCATATATACATACATATACACACCCACCATATATACATACATACACACACACACCATATATACATACATATACACACACATGCCATATGTACATACATATCATCATCATCATCATCATTGTCAACCATTATCAATCCACTGCTGGACGAAGGTCTCCCCAAGTTTCCTCCACAACGGTCTGTCTTGTGCCAGTCTCCTCCATGTCACTCCCGCATATTTACGAATTTCATCCACCCATCTCCCATGTGGTCTTTTTCTGGGTCTTTTCCTGTCCCTTGGAATCCAATCTAAAATTTCGGCTGTCCATCTATGGTCTGTCCTTCTGGCAGTATGTCCAGCCCATTGCCATTTCAGGGATTTAACTCTGATCATGATGTCTTCCACTCTTGTCATTTTTCGGATCCACGAGTTCCTCTTCTTATCTCTCCTGGTTATACCAAGCATGCACCTCTCCATGCTTCTTTGAGTTGTCTGCAGCCTTTGTATGTCTCTTTTAGTTAAGGTCCACGTCTCTGCACCATACGTAAGCACTGGAAGGATGCATTGATCAAACACTTTTCTTTTAAGACATAATGGCATATTGCTCTTGAAAATTATGCTGTTTCTTCCAAAAGCTCTCCAGGCAAGTTTTGTACGCCGATTAATTTCTTCATCAATGTGACCCTCACTTGATATCTGCTGTCCAAGATAAACATACGTATCTGTTATCTCCAGTTTTTCTCCATCAATCGATAAATCTTCATTTCTTGTAAAAGCATTGAACATCACTTTTGTCTTCTGAAAGTTCATTTTTAATCCCACTTCTTTACTCTTGTCAGCAAGTTCCTGGATCATACTCTGCAGCTCTGATGGGGTAGTTGCAAAAATGACTACGTCATCAGCAAAACGAAGGTGGGTTAGATAATCTCCATTAATCTTTATCCCTTTGTTTTCCCAGTTCAGTGATTGAAAGACATTTTCCAATGTGGCATTAAAGAGCTTCGGAGATATGGTGTCACCTTGTCTCACTCCCTTTCCAATTTTTATGTGTGTTGTATTTTCAAACAGCCGAATCTTTGCGCTTGCATTTTCATAGATGTTATTAATAATATTAATGTATGCATCTTCAATACCGCAGGATTTCAGAGCCGTGGTAACTGCTGATGGTTTCACCGAATCAAAGGCTTTTTCATAATCGATAAAAGCCATGCACAATGGAAGTTCATATTCCCTCGCTCTTTCAATTAGTTCTCTCAGTACGTGGATATGATCTATTGTGCTGTAGCCACTCCTGAATCCAGCTTGTTCTCTTGGTTGAGCCATGTCCAGTGTTACCTTCAAGCGGTGTGAAAGAACTTTAGTGAAGATTTTATAAACTACTGATAGGAGGCTGATAGGTCTGTAGTTCCTGAGATCCTCAATGTCACCTTTTTTATGTAGCAGGATCATTGTAGCATTGTTCCAATCCTCAGGAATCTTCCCTTCATTAAGGCATCGAGTGAAAATTTGGGCGAGTACTGTTTCAATTTCTCCACTTGCTTCTTGTATGATGTCTATAGTAATTCCATCTTCTCCTGGAGCTTTCCCCCGCTTCATGTTCTTGATTGCATGAGCAACTTCTGCTGGGAGGACTGGAAGAACTCTGGTACCTTTCATGATGTCTGGAGTACATGTATCATCCCTTTCATATAATTTGGAGTAGAAATCTTTCACTCTTGTCAAAATTTCGCCTCTATTTCTTGTTATAGAACCATCTTCTTTTCTCAGAGCCATAATCTGTTTTCTTCCCTTACTGAGATGTCCCTTTGCTATCTTTAGGCTTTGGTTGTTTTCAATTGCTTATACACACACCATATATACATACATATACACACACGCCATATATACATACATATACACACACCATGAAGGAATGGTGAAAATTTTTCATCTTTAAAAACTCTGTCTCTCCTATATATATGTGTGTGGTACATTTTTTTTTATGTTAATGACTAGCAAATAAGTTGGTATACTCATTACCACTGATGCTGTGCTAATTAAATTCTACAACTTTTCCTTTACCAGATTTGATCCTTAACACAATGTGCCCATGACAGATGTTTTGAAATAAAACTTTTCTTTCTCAGATGAGTATATATAATAGCTATCAGAAAAATTGCAAATACTTGCATACATGCATAGAAACAATGAAAAATTGTTTTTATGGAAGGGCCTTTGTATATACGCGTATATACAAGGCTCGTTCAAGAAAGTTTTGCGCGGAAATTTATAAACATGTATGTGCGAACATGGACTACAAATGGCGGTGGTCCTTTTCGAATTAATCTCCTCCGGAGGCAATGAATGCACTTGTCCAAATGTCGCTGTCACCCCTCAAAGACGTGCCGAAAGCCATCTTTCTGCGTCCCTTTCAGAGCAGCCTATAAAACTTTGGCTACCTCTTCTGTTGACGTAAATCTACGTCCCCGCAAGTTCATTTTTGAGAGTTGGGAAAAGAAAAAAGTTACAGGGTGCTAAATCTGGGCTGTATGGAGGGTGTGGAACCGTTACAATATTTTTTTTTTTTCAGCCAAGCTAGTGACTTTCGGCGCCGCGTGAAAACGAGCGTTATCATGGTGGAGCTTCCAACCATTTTGGTGAACGTGTGGACGCTTCTTACGGATATGTGCGATCATGGTGGAAGTTTCAACCATTTTGCTGAATGTGTGGACGCTTCTTATGGATATGTGCGATCAAGGTGGAAGTTTCAACTATTTTGGTGAATGTGTGAACGCTTCTTACAAATATGCGCGATCGTGGTGGAAGTTTCAAACATTTTGGTGAATGTGTGGACGCTTGTTACGGATATGTGCGATCATGGTGGAAGTTTCAACTATTTTGGTGAATGTGTGAACGCTTCTTACGGATATGTGCGATCATGGTGGAAGTTTCAACTATTTTGGTGAATGTGTGGACGCTTCTTACGGATATGTGCGATCATGGTGGAAGTTTCACTCATTTTGGTGAATGTGTGGACGCATCTAACGGATATGTGCGATCATGGTGGAAGTTTCAACTATTTTGGTGAATGTGTGAACGCTTCTTACGGATATGTGCGATCATGGTGGAAGTTTCAACTATTTTGGTGAATGTGTGGACGCTTCTTACGGATATGTGCGATCATGGTGGAAGTTTCACTCATTTTGGTGAATGTGTGGACGCATCTAACGGATATGTGCGATCATGGTGGAAGTTCCAACCATTTTGGTGAATGTGTGGACGCTTCTTACGGATATGTGCGATCAGCTTTGTCAAAACAGACACGTAATAATCCGCATTAACCGTGGTATTCGGTGGCACGACATTCTGATACACCATTCCTTGGTAATCAAAGACAGTGATTACCATTACCTTTCCGACAGACTTTTCACACCTTGTCTTTGGAGATGACGTAGTTTTCCATACGGATCTCTGTTGTTTGCTCTCTGGATCGTAGTGATAAAGAAGAGTTTCGTCGCCTGCAATAACTAACTTCAGATAGTCCTCGTTTGAAGCAATATCGTGCTTAAAAAATTCACACACCTCAACACTCACTGTTTTTGCTCAGGCGTCAGTAACCGAGGGATCCATCGTGCACTGACCCGGGTCATGTGTGGTGGTTTCACACTGGGTGTAGTGTGAGCACTTCTGTAAATGTTCTGCCATTTGTCTCACTGTGAGCCGACGATCCTCGCGAATAATCGCGGCTGCAGTGGCTACCATCTAATCAATAATGGCTGTTGGCGACACCCCGGGTACACCTTGTTTCTGAATCGATTCGCTGCCTTCGCGAAATTCTTTTTTTTTTTTTTTTTTGATTGGAGGTTTAACGACCACCGTGAGCAACTCAATGGGCTATAAGCAGTCGCCCGTCCCTAATTTAGGGTAACTGGTTCCAGGGAAGGGAGAGAGCCAGTGCCGTAAGACAAACACAACATCCACGCCTCAGCGGGATTCGAACCCGGACCCCGTTCGGACGAGTGATCAGAGGCCATCGCTTAGACCACTGCGCCGCCGGGGCGGCGAAATTCTTTTAACCACCGCTGTGCTATATGATGTGGCATCACACTCTTACCATGTACCTGCATTAACATTTCGTACGCTTCCGAATTCATTTCTCTAAACGAACACAGAACTTCAGAGCTGCCGCCCCGGTGGCGAAGTGGTCTAAGCGATGGCCTCTGATCATTCGTCCGTAAGGGATCCGGGTTCGAATCCCGGTGAGGCATGGATGTTCTGTTTGTCTTATGGCACTGGCTCTCTCCCTTCCCTGAAACCAGTGACCCTAAATTAGGGACGGGCGACTGCTTATAGCCCATTGAGTTGCTCACGGTGGTCGTTAAACCTCAAAAAAAAAAAAAAAAAAAAAAAGCTGCACACTGTTCCGCTGTGATGTCAATCACTCAACTGAGAGGCGGGCGCAAACAGGCTTCTTCACAGCGTTCTACTCAAGGTCACGTGCAAAGCAACTGTTCTGAAAGGTTCATTCACAAGGAGGAAAGTCGGGTGTATGCTGTGATCGGATCAGATCATATGTTGAGGATTTTAGGGAATGTCTGACCCCAGGTCTTAAACAGCCCTTAGAAATAGGAAGCTAGGAGATTTGGGCTAGAGTGCCCGATAGGAAAGTGACACGGAAATGAGGTAAAAAGGGAGAGGAAGACGCCCTTATTTATCACCGGTGGACCAGTTCCCGAGGCCCGACGACTTAACGTGCCCATCCGACACACAGGCGAATATTCAGCGGCTCGAGCGTGTCTGCCTGGGATCGAACCTGAGGTTATCTCCGTGTCAGTCACGTAAGTTGACCACTAGGCCACTCGCGGTCCTGTATGCTGTGATGATGTTTTGGATTCCAGCTATATTATTAAAAAAAAAAACAACCGTGCAAGTCTTTCTTGAACAGGCTACGTACTTCTACTTCAATGTTCATATGTAGAAGAAAACGAATTATTTTAAAACGGCAAAGTTTTTTTACCGTTTTAACAGCTTCAGTAAAAAGTAAAAGAGAGAAAAAACTACGTAGCAAGTGTTCTGTTGAGCGAAACAGTGTTTTTGGTGCACCCCCTTCCTCTTTCTCGACTTTCAAATTTAAGCCCCATCCGTTTGGGCTGATATCCTCTACCTCAGCTCGCTTTTGCCAATTGCATTTGAAATTAAATAATAATCGGCACAATCTAATCAAACATGCTATCAATGGTCTGAAATAGAAACTCAAAATTCACTGTGTACATTAATGCATGGAGGTTCACCTATACACTGAAATTTTTGAGTTGCTTCTTTTTATATATATATATATATATATATATATATATATATATATATATATATATATATATGCTGTTTTTTTTTTTTTTTTTAACGAGATGTGCATCTGATTTATTGCTTTTTGACTTTACGGTTACAGGAAAAATTCTTGAACTGCAGTTCTAGAAAGTCTGTTTCAGCTACAGAATTTATTTTTTTTTCCATTTGAAAGTAATTAAACAAAAATTAATTTTCGCATTCTTTATAATTTCTCTCTTTAAAAATAATGTGCACAGAAATTTTTGTACTTCCAAGACATTTTCAGTTTTTTCAAGAGGATTTTTCGTAATTATTTTATACGAAATTAATTTTTGGCGTACACTCATCGTCAAAAAAACCCGCGCACCAAGGAGGCGTTGGATTGAAATGAGATTTTAGTAGTGAGATAGTACATACCAAGGACAGAAGTGATTACAATATCACAGCAGCAGAACGATTTCCCGCGGACATACGATACACATTCCGGTCAGCGTTAGTACCGCGTTCGACCGCCTCGTGCTCGGATACATGCAGTGATACGGTTCGGCATGGAGTGAAAGAGATGATGTATGTTATCCTAGGACAGATTGGCCCACACTTCTTGCAACTGACGCTCTAAATCACGAACACTGGGACATGGAGAAAGCTTGCGTCCCATCTGGTCCCACACGTACTCGATGGGCGAGTGATCAGGCGATCTGGCAGGCCTCGGAAGCGTCGAAGCATGACGTAAACAGTCCTGGAAAACCCGATCAGTGTGCGGACGAGCGTTATCTTGTTGGAAAATGGCTCCGGGTCGAACCGCCAGGAAAGGCAGCACATGGGGCCGCAGAATCGCCGTTACGTAGCGCTGCGCTGTCAACATCCCTCGGATCACTGCGAGGAATGTCCGGCTGTCATACGCGATGGCTCCCTAGACCATCACGCCTGTAGTTCAGGATGTGTGCTGCTGTACAGTGACGTTGGGATTGTAGCGCTCACCTGTGCTCCTCCACACTCTGACACGGTGGTCGTCCGTTCTCATACAGAAGCGGGATTCATCGCTGAACACTATACGTCGCCAGTCCGTAGCATTCCACGTTGCTCGCTGTTGGCACCACTGCAATTGACACCGACGATGGTCAGGTTTTAATGGCAGAAAACGTAAGGGCCGTCGAGAGTGCAGATTCGCCTCTGCCAGGCGTCTGGAAATGGTTCTGGCGGACACAGGAGTCCCTTGTACAGCCGCCACATATCTCTGGATATTGGACAAGGACGTCTGTGCGTGCCGCTCTCACGAACCCACGATCCTCTCTGCTGGTTGTGTGTCTGGGTCGTCCGGAGCCAGTCCGCCGTGTTCGGGTGCCTTCCCGTGTCCATTGCTACCAACACGATCGCACCGTACTGTCCGACCGGCCCAAGTGGCGGCCGATTAGGCGCGCCGGCCAACCTGCCTCTTTCATCCCGACGATATGGACTCGTTCAAACTCCTTCAGTTGCCCGTACGCACATCTGCGGCGGCTCCTCTGCATGTCTATTGCGCAGGGATCTCACCTGACTCTTACGGTGCAATTCGGCACGCATGTGGAGTCCGCTGCGTGACGCCTTACATGTCCCAAGAATTGCAATTGCTGCGCTTGTCTTGGACGCACGGGCATGCGGAATCGCACGAAACTTTAATCGTTTGCATGTCAGCCCTTCCCATAGCTGTTCGCCGAGTTTCGCGTTAATCGCACGGTTGTTTACTTGGTGCGCGGATTTTTATGACAATGAGTGTATTTCGGTTTCCGTTCTCTCTTAAGACGGAGAAACTCTTACAAATTCTTAATTCGGTTATCGCAATAAATGCATAAGAATGGAATATAAAGTCTTCGACGTCTCTCTCAGTGCACATACTTTGCCTATTGCTTCTCGGCAATGGAAGTCATTTTGTTGTTAATCATTACCTCAATACAGAAAACTGCAGAGATTCGTAGACTTGTGTTGAAAAGATGTTTAAACAGTAAACGGTGATGCTGTCATTGCCGTGTTTCTAGGAATGGGACACGTCGATAATTTTTTCCGAAAGTGGGCCGCACAAAATGGCATCCAGAGCCGTTCATGGACCGCCAGTCCGCCATTGACGGCCAGCCATCGCATTCGCAGCACTCGTCTGGCTTGGTGCCGAAGTCATGCGAAATGGTATTACGAATGGACCACTGTGGTCTTCAGTGATGAATCCCGTTTCTGTCTGGGTGCTGACGATCGACGGATCCGTGTCTGGCGGCCGTTAGGCAGGCTTCATGGTATGGGGTGCTGTTGCGCATGACAGCAAGTTACCTCTTGTCCGTATCACGGGCACACTGACAGCTGCGCGATACATGAGCGAAGTTCTGCAGCCTATTTTGATACCGTTCCAGAACATAGGCGCCGACTTAAATATAGGCGCCAACGAGGGGTGCTGAAATTCAAAAGGCAGGTACCGTTTCCAGGGTTGAAATTTAAATGTTTAAATGCACCTTGTCTTCAGTGTAAACACAAACAAACCGATACATGATTTCATGATAAAGATATTACATTTTTTTTATAGCAACCAAATTCTTGAACCCCGTTTTAATTTTCTGTAATGTGCGCACAACAGCTCCATAATTTTTTTACTTTTGGACAAAATTTGAGCATTTTGCAGGGGACTGCTTCTACGAGAAAACCAAACCTGTTTAAAAAGGCTGAGATTGGCAGTATATAATATCATTAGTCAAAACAAGTAGTAGGCTAATAGCAATACCTTTGAGGGCCGCCCCGGTGGCGCAGTGTTGTATGCGATGGCCTCTGATCATTCGTCCGAAAGGGGTCCGGGTTCGAATACCGGTGAGACATGGATGTTGTGTTTGTCTTACGGCACTGGCTGTCTCCCTTCTCTGGAACCAGCGACCCTAAATTGGGGACGGGCGACTGCTTATAGCCCATTGAGTTGCTCACGGTGGTCGTTAAACCTCCAATCAAAAAAAGAAAAAAAGAAAAAAAAAACCTCTGAGGAGCTCGCTCTAGCAGTAGCAAACAAACTGACATGTTCAGTGTTGGAATGGAACACGCTTCATAATCATTGCACTGTATTATTTTCCTTACTTGTTTTTGTTAGCATTTAGCGTATAACGCAGCATATATCACAGTGAAATTTTTGCTTTGATCAGCAAGTGTAACTTGTAAATCTCCACCCCCACCCCGCCATCATTTGTCTTGCAGTCCATGTGAACCGGTTTTATCGATTTGGTATATCACCCCTGCGTGGATTGATTGGTGTTACTATTGGTGAGTGCTTATATGTTTTATAAAGCTAGGAAAAAAAAAAAGCCTCAACAGAATTATGTCAAACAAACAAACAATAACTGCAACAACAACAACAACAACAACAACAACAGCAGAAAAAAAAACACACTTCAAAATTTACTTTGAGCGAGAAAAGATCATTCGCAGTCTCGCTGTGCGTCTTCTGCTCTCGGACGGTCATTCATTACTCCCGCTCTGACATTTATGGCTTTATGACCCTACCGAAACTCATTACGTGCATGGTGAGCCGCTGACAACTTACTGATGTGCAAGGAACGTGATTGCGAAAAAATAAAATAAAATCTGTAGCTTTAAACAATTATGAAGGTAGGGTACAAACCAGATCCCACACCCCCGATTTCTCGCTTGCTTGGCTGTCTTATTTCTTAAGTGTTTATTCGGTAGCAGTAGTTAAAACACGATCTTTTGAAGATATTGATTTTTTTTTTAGAGAAACCAAATGTTTGCGCTATATTTCGATTATCTTTTTAAATTTTATGTAAAGTGGAACTAAATATTTAAGTATTTTTTTTTTTGATTGGAGGTTTAACGACCACCATGAGCAACTCAATGGGCTGTAAGCAGTCGCCCGTCCCTAATTTAGGGTCACTGGCTCCAGGGAAGGGAGTGAGCCAGTGCCGTAAGACAAACACAACATCCATGCCTCACCGGGATTCGAACCCAGACCCCTTTCGGACGAATGATCAGAGGCCATCGCTTAGACCACTGCGCCACCGGGGCGGCATATTTAAGTATGAATCCAGTACATGGAAAAAAAAATTCGGCGGAGCACCCCCCAAATTATTTCAAGTGGTGCTCAAGCCCCTGAGTACCCCCGTAGTTAGCGCCAGTTTCCTGAAGACAATGACTTTCTGTTATCTTTAAAAAAGGTGAGATGTACTTTTTTATAGTATTATTTCACACACACACACAAACAACAACTCCTAAATATAAAAACTTAGTCTTGATAGTTATAATGCTTTTGGCCGCCCCGGTGGCGCAGTGGTCTAAGGCGCTGGCCTCTGATCATTCGTCCGTAAGGGGTCCGGGTTCGAATCCCGGTCAGGCATGGATGTTGTGTTTGTCTTACGGCACTAGCTCTCTCCCTTCCCTGGAACCAGTAACCCTAAATTAGGTACGGGCGACTGCTTATAGCCCATTGAGTTGCTCACGGTGGTCGTTAAACCTCCAATAAAAAATAATAATAATAATAATGCTTTTGTCGATTAGTTGTCCAACTGATACATAGGCATCGTGTAACTATCTGTACAATAAGTTAAGTACCCGGTTTCTTACAGTATCACAATATATATAATAAATAGCTGGTGCAGAGAATAGGGGAGGAAAAGAAGAAATATCCTGTGCCACAATAAACAAAATTCGTTCTATGTGCTATCCACAATATCCGATCTCGCTACGGAACCTCAAAATTCGACAGACGATTGCAATTTAAAATTAATAAATAATCAGACTTCAAGTATTCTCACCGATTGCTCCTATTACCGGTAATTTCTCGTCATACGGATACGGAAAAAGTGAGAAGGAGTTTTTCCGTTAACATACGAAAGAAATTGCAGAAAGGTTTCTGAAAATTCAGAATTTCCCGTTAACACATTTCTAGAACGGATTAATTACCGTTAGTATAAGAAAGAAACTGCGGAAAGGTTTCTGAAAATTCAAAATTTTCCCGTGGTACGAAATTCTTTCCGTCATTTCACGGGAAAGGTTGTTTCACAGAAATGTGCTTCGTTAATTAACGAAAGAAATGACGGAAAGTGGCTCGTGAATTTCAGTAAAATGTTTACGGTGATAGTTATGGAATTCCCGTTGTTTCATTTTTCCAGTTTTTGTTTATGTATATGTATATTCACATTCCTAAAATATTTTTAACCTAGAAGGTCGAATTTCAATTAACTATTCATCTTTGGAAGTTTGGGTTCTGGCGATCATTTCATGACACCACCCTTGTTTTGACTTCTAGGAACGTACTTAGGCTGGAATACTCAAAGGTAATTCTTGTGCCCGTGGGTGTCGTCGTGTCCTTGGTCTGGTAGGCCACTGCCACGGGTTATAATAACTTTTTCGCATTTTTTGTTTTTACTTTCTCCAAACACGTGTGTATCTACGCACTTGCCACTTGCTCTCCCAGTGTGCTTGCCTACCCCACTGTGGTTGTTTGGCATCATGCATCAGGTGCTTTTTTGGATTGATTTTCGCGACCAATAAGAAAGACTTCTTCTGCTGGATAACATTTTTGTATTGCGTGTTTGCTTCTTTAAGAAACATTTATTATTATATCGAACTCTTTTGGAATGAATGAATGCCTCCGCAATGGAGCTGAGCTGCGAGTTTTTATTAACGGAAGGACTAGCCCAGTGGCGGATTGGCCCACCGGGACACCGGGACATTTCCCGGTGCCCCTTCCGTATATTTTATCTCTTTTTTTTCTTAAAAATGTTTTCAGTTCAATTGTTTTAAACACACAACTGAACCACAACACTTTTTTTATAAACGAAATACACATAATGTAATTATTACAAGCGGGGGGGACTTCTATTTTGAATTAGGGGGAAAAATCCCCCCAGCAGGCAACTGTGCTAGAATCCCAACTACAAGAGATGGGCCATGTGTGTTTGTGAACTTCTGGGTTCTTTTTTTTTTTAATTGGAGGTTTAACGACCACCATGAGCAACTCAATGGCAACTCAATGGGCTTATAAGCAGTCGCCCGTTCCTAATTTAGGGTCACTGGTTCCAAGGAAGGAAGAGAGCCAGTGCCGTAAAACAAACACAACATCCATGCCTCACCGGGATTCAAACCCGGACCCCTTTCGGACGAATGATCAGAGGCCATCGCTTAGACCACTGCGCCACCGGGGCGGCACTTCTGGGTTCACTTAGTGACTGAGGAACGAGCATGTATGCACCGTATGCTGCGGGAGGGCGGGGTGTGTACAAGATGTTCTATATATTCCCCAAGGAAGGGGGGAGTAGTTGATTTTACTCTCGTTGGTTGTAGGAGGCATTAGTGCTGTGCTCATAAGAGCTGAGTTCGGGCTCAATTTTAAGAGCCCGAGCCCGAATTTTATATTGCAAGATAAAGCCCACGCCCGAACGAGCCCGAAAACTATGATTTAATCTGTTTAGACATTAAAAAAATCTCCTCTTCCAAACTTCCACTCCTTCCTCCCCGTGCAATTAACCGATGTCTTTCTCAACTGCGGAGTAGGGAAGGTATGTATGTATATGTATTTCTATAGTTTCTTTGACTATTCATTTCATCCTGAAATGTTTCGAGGGGCCCGACATCAGGAAAAATCGGGAGGCACAACAATCTACGTATGTTAACAGCATTGGGGTGGGGGTTGACTAAAATTTTTTCACTACCTCAGTTAAAGTAGTGAAAATACTCACCCATGTTTGATAAAGTTCCAGAACAATGCTAGATAATGGTCATTATGGGAGTACTACTCTCCACTATATGACAACACAGAATTCAGAGTGAAAGCTAATAATATCAAGAACTTATTTTGAAATAACTAAGATTATTTGCAGGGGTGTTCATATACGACCTCTTTCCTCCGAAATGTATTACCTACGCAGCCTACACTCCTTGTGATAACTGACAAATGCTGCAGATGAAGGAATTTACGGAGATATCATTTCCACATGAAGTTGCAAAATGTTTTGTTTACGTTATTTAGTAAGGTGTCTTTCCAATACATAAATAACTGTAGCATAAAAGCACGTTTTGTAATTGAAACACATACGAATATATGATCATTAAATGAAGAATCTGTTCGCCACGACATTTAAAAATCTTTAAATTTCAAACTGTGATTGCCCACAATAGAAAAATTACAAAAATTGCGGTACAAATAAAAAAATTTACAGCGTGAAAGTTCTGTATTTTTTTACTCATTTTTTTTTATTTAAAAATCATGTCTTATGTGAAAGGATTGTTGGTACAACTCCAACATAATTTTGGTAGTAGCAGTTCTCCTTCTCTCTAATATTTGCTGGAATTTCAGCCCACTTCGTTGAAAATTTAAGAACTGGAAGCTCAAAGGTATGAAAATCAAGATTATTTTACGATCTGTCAAACATGAAAAAGCTATATAAGCAATTTAAAAAAAAAAAATTGAATGTTCTTACTTCAGCGTCCTTAAGAGAAAATTTTAAACTAATATAGATATCTAGTGTGTCCAAAATTAGAAGCTTCTCCAGCGCAATTACATACATTACTAACAAAACTAGTGATTTATACTTGGTTATATTCGCTTTTCCCATGTCGATTAAGTGAGTTTGCCACGATATTTAAATATCGTGAAATTTCTAACTGTGATTGTCCACAACAGAATAACTGCAGTAAAATCTTGGAATGGGCCAATGAAAAATTTTCTGCAACACCCACTTCAATTTAAAGATAACGGGTACGTACTTCTTTTACCCCAACCTCTCTCTGTACTATGCTTGCCACTTTTTCCAGAGCAACTGTACTTTTTGTTTTGTTTCTAAAATAAAAAACGTGATTTTCAGCTGCGATAATATAGTACCGCAGAACTACAATTGAACAGGCCCATTTGCAAAAAATTTCCCTGGCCCTTTTTGCGATCGCCAATCCGCCCCTGGACTAGCCTATATCCCGTCCTAGGACGGTTGTTTTCAAGCTTTAAATAAATATTAATATATAGGGGGATGTTACCCGTCGAATGACGGAGTGAAATTTTTAATTGAAGCAGATTGAAAAATAAATCAAATAGACGTCGGATTTCTTTAAGGAAATGTAGTAAAAACTTATACTGTATATTAAGAACTTTTTTTTTTTTTAATTGGAGGTTTAACGACCGCCGTGAGCAACTCAATGGGCTATAAGCAGTCGCCCGTCCCTAATTTAGGGTCATTGGTTCCAGGGAAGGGAGTGAGCCAGTGTCGTAAGACAAACACAACATCCATGCCTCACCGGATTTCGAACCCGGACCCCTTTCGGACGAATGATTAGAGGCCATCACTTAGCCACTGCGCCCCTGGGGCGGCGAAGCACTTGTTTATTTGATTGGAGGTTTAACGACCACCGTGAGCAACTCAATGTGCTATAGGCAGTCGCCCGTCCCTAATTTTTAGGGTCACTGCTTCCAGGGAAGGGAGAGAGCCAGTGCCGTAATGCAAACTCAACAGCCATGCCTCACCGGGATTCGAACCCGGACCCCTTTCGGACGAATGATCAGAGGCCATCGCGTAGACCACTGCGCCACCGGGGCGGCGATCCTAATTTAGGATCACTGGTTCCGGGTAAGGCAGAGAGCCAGTGCCATAAGACAAATACAACATCCATGCCTCACCGGAATTCGAACCCGGACCCCTTTCTGACGAATGATTAGTGGCCGTCGCTTAGACCATTGCGCCCCCGGGGCGTGAAGCACTTGTTTGTTTGGAGGTTTAACGACCACCGTGAGCAACTCAATGGACTATAAGCTGTCGCCCGTCCCTAATTTAGGGTAACTGGTTCCAGGGAAGGGAGAGAGCTAGTGCCGTAATGCAAACACAACATCCATGCCTCACCGAGATTCGAACCCGGACCCCTTTCGGACGAATGATTAGAGGCCATCGTGTAGACCACTGCGCCACCGGGGCGGCAATCCTAATTTAGGATCATTGGTTCCGGGGAAGGCAGAGAGCCAGTGCCGTAAGGCAAACACAACATCCATGCCTCACCGGGATTCGAACCCGGACCTCTTTGGGATGAATGTTCAGAAGCCATCGCTTAGACCATTGCGTCTCCGGGGCGGCGGAATGCTTGTTTGTTTGGAGGTTTAACGACCACTGTGAGCAACTCAATGGCTATAAGCAGTCGCCCGTCCCTAATTTAAGGTAACTGGTTCCAGGGAAGTGAGAGAGCCAGTGCCGTAGGACAAACTCACTATTAATGCCTCACCGGGATTCGAACCCAGACCCCTTTCGGACGAATGATCAGAGGATATCGCTTTGACCACTGCACCACCGGGGCGGCATAGTAAGAACTCATTCATGTTAAGACTGAAAATTATATGCTATTTATTTCCGTTTTTCAAAAGATCTTGTGATAAATAACATTCTGTGTAAAATATTTGTTGTTTAACAATTTTCCTTGTGGTCTACTTGTTTATGTGTAAACTTACCTTAATATAGCTTTTATTGATTTTTCGCGTTAAATGATTTTTCTCCGGCACATTTGTTATTACGTTCATTTAGACTGTTCTATTCGACAGTTAGTTTGAAACTTCATACTGACGCTTTTTCTACAAAATAATGCGGCATCTTGTATTACAAATCGGAATTATCTAAATTCTCGACAGTGTGCTGTTAGGGCGACATCTGCTTCTAGATGCAGTTTGGGCTCACTTTAACAACTCAAGATTTCAGTTTGTATTGTAGGTTAGAGTGTTTAGATAGATCGATATTTTATTTGCATAGATATTATATAATATAGATCGATATTTGTATAATATAATCAGCTCTAAACTTGGAAAGTTCGTTAAATTAAAAAAGTAAAAAATAATTGAAGTGTACAAATTAATAGGCGAATTGTGCTAAATTAAATTAATATACAAACGCAACTCGCCTTGATATTAAGAATTCAATTTGAATTTAGTAGAACGGAAAAATGAAACTCGAGTAATTTATAATCCTTTTTTTTTTTTAAATTAGCAGGCAATCACCTTGACATCTTAATGTGATTGCATGCTATTATATAGCAGGCAATCACTTTGACATCTCGAGAGCATACACAAATTGATCGATAGGTGATGGCGCAACAATGTGAACGTTGGTGTGACGTCAAGCATTCCAGACAAAGAGAGAGAATGGCCTGTTTATATTATATAATTCAGTGTTCGTTTTCTGTAAGGAAGCACACAAACCGCCGACCATAGCAATTTGGCAGGCCAAGGCAAAGATCGACTTGGCAGTCCCTAATAGCAATTTTTACTGAAACATGTGCATCGTTAAAATAGGGGTCACGCTGTCGATCACATTTTTCGCAATTTGCGGAAAAAAAATCGGTTTGCCAATTGATAAAAAGTTTTGGTGAAAATATTGATTACCTTTTTTAATTATGTTCAAGCAAAAACAATCTTTAATTTTTATTTGACTAGCGGAGATACCCTACGTTGCCCGTGATAGACATAAAGTTTGTTTTCAAGTAACAATGTAAATCGCACTATAAAAAAAAATCCTTCCATGATGAACAACGCTCAAGTCGGGCATCACACTGTTCTGAGGTCTCTGCCACCCTAGATACACTGGCTCTTTCTCGCTGATCCCATAAGTCTTTGATCACGTTGTTCGGTTGTCTCACTCTCTCGAAGTAATTTTACTTTCTTTGCTTTCGGCTGAACTTGTCCGATGGGTTTGGGTTTTTTTGGAGGCATTTCACCACACTTGATGAAAATTTTATTATAAAAATCACAATTTTAATGGCCGTTCTGAGCCCTAAAAACTCGAAATAGCAAACATGCACAATAATGCACTCCGCATTCAGCTTTATGGAGTGTAGATGTACAACCTGATCACACCCAATGCGAAAGAAAGTAGTTCACCATAATATAGGGAATTTTGTTTACTAATCTCGAAAACTAAACCGATTCGGATTATTCTTTCACCGTTGGGAAGCTTTCCAGAGGACATAGGCTATTTTGTTTATTTATTATTATTTTTTACTATTTTTGGCTGTACTACCGAATAAATCACTTTCAAGTAGTTTCCAATTTCCCATGTATTGTTTCGCTTTGTTTACATACAACCTGATCACACCCAACGTGAAAGAAAGTAGTTCACGATAATATACGGAATTTTTTTTTACTAATCTCGAAAACTAAACCCATTCAGATAATTCTTTCACCGTTGGGAAGCTTACTTCTTTCCGGTGGACATAGGCTGTTTATTTTATCTATACTAATACCAATACTAATCTTGTATTTTAATTTTATGTATGAAGAAGACGATCTGTTTCAATTTTAACTTAACCTTGATGCTATTTGAGAGAACCACACCTATTGGTGGGAATCTGTAGCTCCACCCATATTTGAGACTCCTGTGCCAATTGTTGGGAGTCTAATGAAACCTAATCCTTACAAAGAAAATGCCATGGTAACATAAACAAAAAATACTTATGACAATATGTTCCGCCGGTGCATTGTGTTTTCAAAAATCGGATTCTTCCCCGTATGCCTGAACCATGGAAGATTGCGAGGAGTGAGGCGTCACCTGACGACCGTTGCTCTGACACGCGGAGTAATACAACTGCAGTTGACTTGCACCCAGTCTTATAGAGGGCCCTGAAAAAACACATTTGACCCCTTAGGGATGGAGTTTCTAAATATCATCCCGCCTGTATTTTAATCTGGGTGATGAGTATGTATGCGAATTTTGGTGCAAACCGTTTAAGAACGTATGCGGAACAAACATACAAACTTTCACTTTTATATACAGAGAGATTTGGTATTTGAAAAATGAAATGCGAATGTGCTTTTCATTGTTTGCATTGCATGTGAGGCGGAAAGCGATTTTGTGAAAAGAGTGACACAATTGCTCACGTAATATATTCGTAAAAAGAGTGACGCAATTACTCACCAACTTATCAAAATCTTATTCTGGAAACATTCTTTGTTCTGTGAGTTGCACTTTCAAATTAGATGTTTTAAAGCAAATACTGGGGATAATTCCATTGAAATGATACATTATTTTCTGCATATATTGTAAATGTCCAAGGTTTTTTGGGGTTTTGTCACGGACCTGTGGGCATTTTGGTGGACCAGTGGTTTGCAAATTCTAGTGGTCCGCTGGGCCAGTAAAAGATTTTTTTCTAATTCTAACACTGTAATTATATATGAATACAAGTCTGATTTATAGATCAGACTTGTATTCATACATAATTGTCAACATAGTGTAATGAATTACTTAAAAATGTACTTACTGATATAACATACTTGGTTGAAATCTGTCAAAACTCATACAGCAAAGGAATGACTGATAATTCTCAGCTGAGAGCCTAATTTATCTGTACTACGCTGCTGTCATTCATTAGGTTCTTTAGTAGGTCCAAATGCTTTTACTCTCTTCGTGTATATTATATTAGACCTCAAAACATAGAAACTATTACATTAGGCCTTGAAGACAAGAAGGCAACTTGGTTATCTGTTTTATCTTTCAACTCCTTTGAAGAAACATAATGTTTTATTGAATTCAATAGCATAATCTTCTCAATAAGCAAATTATCAATAACTATGTTGAAGAAAAGTTGTTGCTTTTGAATCCTAATATTAATAAACACAAAGAACTTAGATAATTTAGGCCTAACTGAAGAGCAAGATGAATGATGACAGTGTAGCACATTGAACTATGCCTAACACCAGCACTCCAAGTAGAGAATTCATTGAACCATTCCTTTGCTATTTGAATTTCGATAAATTTCAACTTAGTATGCCATATCAGTAAGTGCATTTTAAGTGATTTATTATGTTTACAAATATGTATGAATACAAAAGTAATACATATATATTTACTATTATTAGCAACATGAACATTTATTTTGAAGACCCAAGAACAAAAAATAGAATACATACAGCAGTAAAAGAATTAAAGATACAGGGTGATTCAAAAGTCCTCGAACTCTGAATTCAAATATTTCTACCACAAATATAGTGATGCATAACTATTTTTACATACTGTTATATTGGCACTCATACTCATAGGTAATGAAAACCACTTTACAATAGATGCTCGAATTGTCCACCATTCTGTTGAAGACACAAATTCACACGGCGACACATGTTGGCAGACACCATTTTCAGCGTGTTGGCTGGCATGTCCCTCACGGCTGTAATGATGTTGTTCCGCAGGTCCTGTACCATCTTAGAGTTGTTGTGGTAAACTGTGTCTTTCAGATAGCCTCACAAATAAAAGTCTAGGGGACTCAAGTCTGGTAAGCGAGGCGACCAAAGTTTTTTCAAGATTAATCGTTCGTGGAAGAACTCACGGAACATCTCCATTGTGTCGTTTGATGTGTGGCATGTTACTCCATCTTGTTGAAACCAACAGTAATGTTCGTGTTCTTCCAGCATTGCCACAAATTGATGGATGATGTCTGCATACACAGCAGAATTTACAGTTGTGTCAAAAAAAAAAAATGGCCCTACAATTCACTGTCTAGACATGGTGCACCACACTACAACTTTCTGACAGTGAAATCCAACCTAATGCAATGCATGTGGATTATTTGCTGTCCATATGCAAGTGTTTTGGCTATTGACATTTCCATTCAAATGAAACCATACCTCGTCACTGAAAAAAGTGTTTTTAAGCTGGTTAGTCACATTGTTGTGTGTGAAACTCTTAAACCATTGGCAGTAGGCAATGCACTTTTCCAAATCCAAAGGGTGTAACTCTTGCACTACTCGAATTCTGTACGGCAGCAGCTTTATATGTTTAGTAGCCCTCTGGCAGGCCCTTAACTCTTGAAACAGCCGCTGAAGTGACTTCCGGGGAGAGAGCTGCAAAGAAACGTGAATTTTCTCCAGAAGCAAGGTCGTCACCATGGATGGACGGACGGACGCTTTTAGGCTTATCCTGAACACTGCCTGTCTCGCAAACCCGGTTCACAAGGTCATACACAGTTGTTTTCCCTGGAATAGGAGCATCAGGAAACTTCCTTTGAAAGATCTGGATGCAATGTTGGTAAGATTTTTCCGCAAAATAAACTTTTAACAAAGTGATTCTCTGTTCTTGCGTGAGACTCGTGGCTGTCTGAACGTTACTGCTTGCCCCCATAAGTGTAGTGTCACGTGGTGTTATCACGTGGCGCAGCTCATTCCCCAGGGTCACACACAACAGCCACAAGCAGCAATACTCGGATATCTTTTATGGTTTTACAGCAAATGCGTTTTTAAATATAGAGTTTGAGGACTTTTAAATCACCCTGTATATTAAGTATGTGGTATTAACATGTTGAGTACCAACCCCAAATGCGCTTCTTGGCTTTATTTCTCATTCAAAACAAATAGATTAAAAGGAGGAGGCTAAGTTAAACACTAAATGTAACTGGTATGTGCATTTACATAATATGGAATTTGAATAGTACATTATAGTGAGTAAATTTGCAACTATGCAGTGTAGTACACAATGTATGTTTAATTTTTTGATTTGTGGATTATAGAACGAACATCTTGCATGTGATTTGATCGAAAATGGTTACAGAAAAAATAAATGTGACATGTAAATGTGCAACATGATATGATCAAGTGTTTTGCAGTAACACTCTTTGAAACAATAACATCAACAAAGACCGGAAAACACGTGCGTGAAATGTTCCCGTCGCTAGAAAGGAATGCCAAGGTAAGCATTATCCGCTAGTTTTTTGTACAAGTTACTTTGAAATATCGCACGTAAAAGAGAATAGTACAATAATTAGAGCTATATAATAGTCAGAATTAGAACTACTAAGTGGAATTGACTCTTTGAAACATCGACAATATCTTGGTCTTTTCTGTAGGTGAGAATTTTAAATGTTATTTTTATTAGAGATGGCAACCAAATGCTTTTAAAAAATCTGAATTTGTTTCTCATTTCCATGTATTAAATGAAATTTAAAATATATATTTTTTTAATGAGAAGAATGTATAAAATATATTTTGTCTTAAAACTTTCAGGAATGGATAAATTAAGAAAAAGTTTACGTGACAGCTTCCGTAGAAAAAGATTCAGTTCCTGAGTGCAACAAACCTCACCAGTGGCAGGCTGATGAATCAGCTGTTCGATCTGGAATATGCAATTTTTCCATCAAGGTGAGATTAGTTTTGTAATGTATTAGACTTGTTTGTAAGTCTCGTTGTTTCTGTTAGCCTCTACTTTTAACTTCTTAATTCATTTTTAGCCATAGTGAGGATTTTCATCTTTACTTTTAACTTATTAATTCATTGTTAACCACACTGAGGATTTTCATCTTCACTTATTAATTTCAGGTTAGCCACAGTGAGGATTTTCATCTTCACTTTTAACTTATTAATTCCTCTTAGCTACATTCCATCTTTTTTTTTTTTTTTTAATTGAAGGTTTAATGACCACCGTGAGCAACTCAATGGGCTATAAGCAGTCACCCGTCCCTAATTTAGGGCCACTGGTTCCAGGGAAGGGAGAGAGCCAGTGCCGTAAGACAAACACAACATCCATGCCTCACTGGGATTCGAACCCGGACCCCTTTCGGACGAATGATCAGAGGCCATCGCTTAGACCACTGCGCCACCGGGGCGGGCATTCCATCTTCACTTTTAACTTTAAAATTTCATGTTAGCCACAGTGAGGATTTTCATCTTCATTTTTAATTTCTTAATTCCATGATCCATTCATGCAGTATTTTTTACATGAAGAAATAATAAATGTATTTTTAAAAATAACAGAGTTCATTCATTTAGATCCTGAGTCGGCAACCCTTTCTTAAGAGTGGTTTGCACTGCCACAAAGTCAAATGATTGGAGGCTATATAAATTTTGACATAAATTGCACAATGAGTTATATTGTGGTTGCTTGAATTTTTCTTCAGTAACAATTTTCAAAATTATTGAAATAATTAACGGCCACTGTTTCGATCACCTTTTGGAGTTTCTTGATGAAGATTTGGCTGATAAAATAGTCTTTCATAATCACAACATAGAAAAACTTGCAGGAATTTATGAAATATTTTTTTTCTTTAAAAGATAATTATTTTCAGTGTGGCAGCAAATTCTACAAGCAAACTTATGGATTTGCAATGGGCTCACCAACAGCACTTTTCCTTTCTAATTATTATGTAGAAAAAACTAGAGAGAATGGTACTAATTACATCTTCATTCTTCTATCCTTATGCAAGATATATAGGGCCGCCCTGGTGGCGCAGTGGTCTAAGGCGATGGCCTCTGATCATTCGCCCGAAAGGGGTCCGGGTTCGAATCCCGGTGAGGCATGGATGTTGTGTTTGTCTTACGGCACTGGCTCTTTCCCTTCCCTGGAACCAGTGACCCTAAAGTAGGGACGGGCGACTGCTTATAGCCCATTGAGTTGCTCACGGTGGTCGTTAAACCTCCAACCAAAAAAAAAAAAAAAAGATATATAGATGATGAAGTTATCATTTTAGACAACATAAATGTTTCACTTCCTTATGACATACTAAACCTGTTCAACTGTCTAGACAAAAAATTGAAGTCCATCCTGGAAATGCAAAAAGATGAGCAGTTCAACTTTTTGGACTTGATGTTACTAATAAAAGAAGGAAAACTTGAAGCTCTATTATATAAAAACATACCAACAACAATAAAATGTTACACTAATGAGTCAAATCATCCACATTTCGTCAAAATAAATGTGGCCACTCAATTTTTGGAAAAAATTAATGCTCCAAATTCTTCAGAAAACTTAAAAAATGCAAGATGCTCAGAAGGTTGAATTAAAGAAAGTTTTTGAAGAAAATAATTGCCCTTCGCTACAAGGCACGAAATTCCATAGTAAAAAAAAAAAAAAAAAACAGAAAGCAAAAACTTAAGTTTTAATTAACTAGAAAAATTACTTACCATAAAGGACTATTTTAAAAACTTTAGAGTATTAGTGAGATGTTTATGGTCATATTGGCTTCAGGATTACAAAATAAAGTTAGTAATTATAATACAAAATTAAAGCAAAAAGAAGGAAACATCCTACTGCAGAAGAATATGTTCTACAACATAAAATGTGAGTGTGGTCTCTGCCAAGTGGGAGAGACAGGTAGACAGCTTAAAACTAGATTGGTAAAGAGATCATAAAGCTGCAATTAAAAATCTGGCAAATAAAACAGGTTTGGGCTTTTATATATACAAAATATAGGACTATATGTACTTCTCGATATATCGGGATGAAAAAATATCCATTTAATGTAATAGTTTGACTGCTGCAACTTTTTACATGTTACCTTTCTTTTGTGTCAAATGCGTAGAATCCATTAAACCAACATAAAAAAATCTTTCTCTGTGTCATGAAAAATATTATTGAGTCCTCAAAACCGGAGAGTGGCAACACAATAGATGGATAGTGTATCATAACACGTAAAGGCAGAGATTCCTGATCTAAGTGCGTGGCACAGTCAGTGTGGACTGCAGAAGGAATGGACTACTCAAAGTCCCAAAAGATGGCAACTAAGTTTGCCGAAATGCATCGGACAATACAGCCAAGAGGTCCAGCGATGTTTTTGGTGATTTGCGTTTTCTCGTGCAGAAATTTTTTAACGACTCATGCTTGTACATCCGTCTTAAGGTATTTTAATGTTTCATAGTTCATTTTAGTCCTTTGTGTTTCTTTTTGTAATTCAAACTGAGTATAAATAAAGGAAAAACCAAAGTTATGGTTTTTGAAGAGAGGAACTGGGAGTACTGAATGTAATGTAAGTCTAAATGGCACAGTGATTTACCAGGTGAATGAGTTTGTGTATTTAGGAAGCATGTTTGACAGAGAGAACAAATTGGATGGGGAAATTAGTAGGCAAGTGAATTCTTCATTGAAAGTCATGGCTGCTCTGGGAGGTTTTCACAGGAATGATGGGTTCTCAAGAGAGTCCTGCATGGCTGTGTATGAAAGTGTAATTGTTCCTACTCTGATGTATGGCAGTGAAACCTGGGTGCTACAGAAGTAACATAGGAGTCGTTTGTGTGCTGAAGAAATACTTTACGGGGTGTTTGTGGCAAGACACGTTCTGATTTTGTGAGGAATGAAGATGTGTTGCAGTTGTGTAATGTGAAGCAAAATGTTGTTAGCAAGGTGGAGACTAATATGCTCTGGTGGCTTGGCCATGTTGAAAGAATGAATGATGAGATGCTTACTAAGAAAATCTTTTTAGCCCAAGTGGCAGGAAGGAAAAGTAGAGGAAGGCCAAGGAAGTCATGGGAGGATCAGATTCAGGAGTGTATGCATGAGAAAAAGATAATGAGTATGAAGTATAGAAGATCTTATGTACAGCGTGTGATGGATGTGAGTGAAGCCTGAGTAGTATGTCAAGATCGCTGTAAATGGAGAAGTTTGATGCGGCAGCAGTAAGTAAAAATTATCTGGTAATTTGTATTTCTTTGTGGAGCCAACCTCTGAATATCAGAGAGCAACTTAGTGATGTGTGTGTGTGTGTGTGTGTGTGTGTGTGTGTGTGTGTGTGTGTGTGTGTGTGTGTGTGTGTGTGTGTGTGTGTGTGTGTTCTTTTTGTCATGAATACCCTTCTTGGAAGAATTGCATTTTTAAACAGAGATCTTTTTATGTTGGTCTAATAGATTTCCGAACCATTTCACCTCTGTCGACCTTTGGAATTTCCAGACTTTAAAGTGTTCTGGTCCAAAATAGTCTAGAAGAAAGCTCCTCCATAGCATAATCTCTCTTTTTTAACTTCACGACTAAGGAGTATGTGCGCCTCCGTAAAGAATGTAACAACTGTTTTTAGAATGTTTAAACTCGAGAATCGAGTTAAGAATAACGCAATGACGACTAGACCAACAACTACAGTTGAACCCTCATATAACGAGCTCGAATATAAGGAAGGTTCATATATAACGACGTCTTTGCAGTTCCCTGAATTTTCAATGCCATCATAATGCTATTTCAACTGGATATTACGAACAGCAGTTTTGTCCAAAATCATATATAACGAAGTTTTTGCCTTTTTCCCATTCAACATTTCTCCTACGGGAAAGTAGCCATTTTCTTTTTTTTTTTCTTCAGGATATCTTGAGACCTCTGACTCAGTGAAATGCCCAAAGACTAGCTAGGTGGTGTCGGAATCCCCCACTTTTCCTTAATTCTCCTTCACTGGAGGGACCCCACTTCATCCCCCCAAGAGCTTAGAGGGTAAATGATTTGTTTCCCAGCTTGAGAACAGGAGGAGGAATGTGACAAAGGATCAGGGGGTGGGGTGTTGGGGAATCATGCCAGGGGTGTCCAATGTCAGTGTCTTCATTTTGGGGCCGTATGTTATAATTGTTCGGATGGACCAGATAGGTAGATGTTTGTGTTAATCGCACTTCTGCAATTCCTAAGCGGGCACATCTGATGGTTTAAAGCTTTGGAAGCAGCAATTTTTCTCACAAATTCGTTCGTTAGAATGCATCAACACCAGCTGGTAAATCATGTCAGTTACTAAACGAAAAACACTGAGTTTAAGTGAAAAAACTGAAGCAATCAATTTGGTAGAGAAAGGGAAAAAGAAGTGTGACGTAGCCAAAACATTTGCCATTCCGGCAAATTCACTATCCACAATTTTAAAAATAAGGATGGTTTGAAGTGAAAGTTCTCGGCAGGTTCTTTTTAGCCATGATAGAAAACGATTTTGTGAAGGTCTTTATACAGAAGTGGATGTAGCACTGTTAAAGTGGTTCCAAGAAGTGAGAAGCAAAAATGTTGCAGTCTCTGGCTGGCCCTTTGCTGAAGGAAAAAGCATTAGATTTTGCCCGACTTCTAGGAAAACCTGATTTTCAGCCAAGCAATGGTTGGCTTCAAAGATTTAAAGAGCGTCATGGAATCATATTTAAGTCCATTTGCGGAGAGAGTGCTTCCGTGGATGATGAAACAACCCAAAAGTGGCTGGAATCAAGTGAAACCTTAATTTTGCAGTATGAAGCTTGCCATGTTTGCAATGCTGATGAAACTGGTGTTTTTTTTTATCAGTTATTGCCAGAAAAAACCTTAGCTTTCAAAGATGAAAAATGTTCTGATGGGAAAAACTCAAAACTCCGTTTAACTGTATTGCTGTGCGCAAATATGGATGGATCCGATAAAAGGGAACTTTTCATAATCGGGAAATCAAAAAATTCCAGATGCTTCAAGAAAGGTGAAAAAATACCAGTAAGTTACAGAGCTAATAAGAAAGTGTGGATGACATCGGAACTCTTTACAGAATGGTTGAAACAATTTGACAACGAAATGACAAAGAAAAATGGGAAAGTTCTGCTGCTCATCGATAATTGTGCAGCACATTCGTCTAACATAGTGTTAACATCTACAAATGTACATTTGTTTCCACCAAACACTGCATCAAAACTTCAACCCATGGATCAGGGTGTTATAAAAAAACCTAAAACTTCATTACCGCAAAATTTTACTCAGAAAAATTCTTATTAACGTGGAAAAGAAGCAACCAACTGTCATCGATGATCGAATGGCGTGTGATATGCTATCTAATGCTTGGACTACCGTAACTGATGTAACCATAAAAAATTGTTGGAAACATGCTGGTTTTGGTATTTCAGTAGTTAATGAAGACACAGTGGTTACTACTAAAGACGAAACATGGAATCACCTGAGTGCAAAAGGGCTCATTTCATCGGATTTATCTTTTCCAGATTATCTGCTGGCTGGTCATGACATCTCAACGGAATCTCAAAATACAGATCAGGACATCGTTGATGGCGTGTTGAACTCTCAGTATGATGCGTCCACTGATGAGGAGGAAGAATACGCAGAAGTTAAAAAAAATATCAAATGCGGTGGCAATTGAAAGTCTTGATAATTTGCATGCTTTTTTTTGCGTCAAAAAATCTGTTTTGTTCAGCATTGTTGGATCAAATAGAAAAACAGCTGTCTACAGCAATTGTTCAATCCCAAAAACAGGCAACTCTGGATAGTTACTTCCAGAAGTGTGAATGAAAAATTAAAGGTAAATGTTTCAATTATTGTACTTCTGCTTTCTAATACATATGTACTATAGTAGCATACTGTATGTGCATTTTTACGTAACTTTTGCTCGTTTGCTGATACATTTATGGCAAAATCGGATAAAACGAAGTTTGCATATAACAAAATTTTTCTTAACTCCCTTCAACTCCCTTATAAACGGTTTCGACTGTATTACAACCAAAAAGGTATGCAACGAGTTTCACCTATCTAATTTTTTGCAGTAATTATAATAATTTCCAATCGAAAAATGCATTTCATGAGGAGGGTCAGAGGGGTCATTACTAATTGCTCTGCTGCTTGTTCTACTAAGTAGGGTATGTCAACACGGAAAGTCTAAGCTAAACCAACGCTCTTAAGCCTGTACCAGGGAAGTGAGGGAGTGGGACGTGGCTGACAACTGCTTTGGAAGTGAGGAATGCAAAGCAAGATTGCTGACTTGAAAGAAGAGAGTTAAGGAGGGTGGAGTTGTTGTGTCTGCATGTCAGGATGTTAAAATTTGGTTTATGTAAAGAAATATAACATTTTTATTTAAAAATATATTCAGGTACAACACTACTTTAAAAAAATGCAAATTTTGACCATGCATTCACTGCAAGAAAAGATTGAAGGTGAGATTGTACTGACTAATATCTTACACTACTAACCCACTAATCATTGCCATGTTATCTTGTTGGTTTACCATTAGCATAACTTGTTAGATGTAGGTCTTTGTGTATGTGTGTCCATGGGGGAAGGGGGGTGCACTGAATTCCTTTGTAGCCTGTAGTAAAAGCATTGAAAATTCTTTCTGTCAATGTTTTGTAAATTACTTGCTATCAAACTTGCCCCAGCAAAAAATAATACTTATCCACCCTGATTTCAGAATCTGGCACTTTTCTAGAAGGTCTAACATCAGAAGAAGTGGACATCTCTGAAGTTAACAGAAAACTAACCAAAGCCCTTATGGAAACAGCAACACAATTAGCTAGGTCTAAGAACAAGTTGCATGTGAACAAATTATCAGGAAAAACCAAAATGTTGATGCAAAAAAGAAGAGAGATGAGGACAACTAAAGAAGATGTGACTTCCAAAGTGGAATATATAGAGCTATGCAGGACATTACAAAAAGTATCATTGAAGACATAAGGAAATTCAACTGTGAACTAGTGAGGAAAGCAATTGAAAGCAACCAAAGCCTAAAGATAGCAAAGGGACATCTCAGTAAGGGAAGAAAACAGATTATGGCACTGAGAAAAGAAGATGGTTCTGTAACAAGAAATAGAGGCGAAATTTTGACAAGAGTGAAAGATTTCTACTCCAAATTATAATAAAGGGATGATACATGTACTCCAGACATCATGAAAAGTACCAGTACCAGAGTTCTTCCAATCCTCCCAGAAGAAGTTGCACATGCAATCAAGAAGATGAAGCAGGGAAAAGCTCCAGGAGAAGATGGAATTACTGTAGACATCATACAAGAAGCAAGTGGAGAAATCGAAACAGTACTCGCCCAAGTTTTCACTCGAAGGTTTAATAAAGGGAAGATTCCTAAGGATTGGAACAACACTACAATGATCCTGCTACATAAAAAAGGTGACATTGAGGATCTCGGGAACTTCAGATTTATCAGCCTCCTATCAGTGGTTTATAAAATCTTCACTAAAGTTATTTCACACCGCTTGAAGGTAACACTGAACATGGCTCAACCGAGAGAACAAGCTGGATTCAGGAGTGGCTACAGCACTATAGATCATATCCACGTACTGAGAGAACTAATTGAAAGAGCGAGGGAATATAAACTTCCATTGTGCATGGCTTTTATCGATTATGAAAAGGCCTTTGATTCGGTGAAACCATCAGCAGTTACAATGGCTTTGAAATCCTGCAGTATTGAAGATGCATACATTAATATTATTAATAACATGTATGAAAATGCTAGTGCAAAAATTCGGCTGTTTGAGAATACAGCACACATAAAAATTGGAAAGGGAGTGAGACAAGGTGACACCTTATCTCCCAAGCTCTTTAATGCCACATTGGAAAATGCCTTTCAATCACTGAACTGGGAAAACAAAGGGATAAAGATTAATGGAGATTATCTAACTCACCTTCGTTTTGCTGATGATGTAGTATTTTTTGCAAAGCTGCAGAGTATGATCCAGGAACTTGCTGACAAGAGTAAAGAAGTGGGATTAAAAATGAACTTTCAGAAGACAAAAGTGATGTGCAATGCTTTTACAAGAAACAAAGATTTATCGATTGATGGAGAAAACCTGGAGATAACAGATACATACGTTTATCTTGGACAGCAGATATCAAGTGAGGGTCACATTGATGAAGAAATTAATCGGTGTATAAAACTTGCGTGGAGAGCTTTTGGAAGAAACAGCATAATTTTGAAGAGCAATATGCTATTATGACTTTAAAAAAAAAGTGTTTGATCAATGCGTCCTTCCAGTGCTTACGTATGGTGCAGAGATGTGGACTTTAACTAAAAGAGACATACAAAGGCTGCAGACAACTCAAAGCAGCATGGAGAGGGGCACGCTTGGTGTAACCAGGAGAGATAAGAAGAGGAACTCGTGGATCATAAAAATGACAAGAGTGGAAGACATCATGATCAGAGTAAAATCTCTGAAATGGCAATGAGCTGGACATACTGCCAGAAGGATAGACCATCGATGGACAGCCGAAATTTTGATTGGATTCCAAGGGACAGGAAAAGACCCAGAAGAAGACCACGTGGGAGATGGGTGGATGAAATTCGAAAGTACGTGGAAGTAACATGGAGGAGACTGGCACAAGACAGACCGTTGTGGAAGAGACTTGGAGAGACCTTCCTCCAGCAGTGGATTGATAATTGATGATGATGATATATACACTGCCGGAAAGTGAAAAAAGAACACCAAGAAGAAATTGGCGGATGATCATGAAATTTACATATGTTCATGGGGTCGAGTTTACGTAGGTGTGATGTTCATTTCGGGACCAACCGGTGAGTGCTTACTTCCACAGAACGACATAATATGCAAATTATCGTCGGTGGTATTTAAGGAGTACGGCGAAGTGAATGTAATCAGTCGTCGGCGTACGGACATGTGCGAAGACCCTGAAGAAGCTGCAATGCCTGGACATGGAAGACGTGTATGATTTCAGCAGTTATCGGACTTTGAGCGAGGTCATCTAGTCGGACTCTGTGAGGTCGGGTGGTTGTATCGTCGTATTGCGGAGCGAATTAGACGGAAAGTATCGGTGGTGGTACGATGGTAGCATAGATGGTCTGAGTAACATTCCCACACGAGAAGACGGGGAACCGGGAGTTGCAGATGGACTGATGAGCGGACCGATTGACGCATAAGAAGAGCGGCGTTGTCAAGCAGAACATCCACTGTGACGCAAATGCGAGCTGCCGTTGCTCCTAAGGTGACTGTGTGAATAATCCACAACTGTCTACTGGATGCAGGACTACATGCACGTGTGCCTCTGGCATGTATACCTCTGACTCCAGCCCACCGTCAGGAACCGCTGCAGTGGTGTCACCAACGTCTGCACTGGAGAACGCAATGGAGATCTGTCGTGTTCAGCGATGAAAGCAGATTCTGCTTGGGAGCCTCCGATGACCCTATGCGTGTTCGCAGACGCACAGGGGAGAGTCACCACCCTTCTTGCATCTGCCATTGACACACAGGGCCTACACCTGGTCTCCTAGTGTGGGGAGCGATCAGCTATCACTCCCGTACACAACTAGTGTTTGTACCGGGTACGTTAAACAGCACCTCCTACATCAACAACATCATTCAGCCCATTGCAGTGCCATTTGTAAGGTCGGTCCATCGTGGTGTTTTCCAGAAAGATAACGCACGCCCACACACGGCACGTGCAACGCAACATGCACTTCAGGGTGTGAGAGAACTTCCATGGCCTGCACATTCAACGGATTTTCCCCCATTGAGCACGTGTGGGATTTTATGAGACAACGACTTACCCGGTCTCCACGGACAGCTACGACCATCCCCGATTTAGGCGTCCAGGTTGAGGATGCTTGGAACTCAATACCCCAAACTTACATCCAACATCTGTACGACAGACTCCATGCCAGAATTGCACAGTGTGACGCAGTTCATGGCGGTTCAACCTCGTACTAACCATGTTACATGGAAATGTTATTTTTCAGTTTACCAGCAAATACAGCTGTATTTTGCCATGATGTTTTGATCACGTTATCCTATGTATTCCGTTATTATGCTGTATAAATTTCGTTGGTATCAGACGTCTCCTTCTTGGTGTTCTTTTTCACTTTCCGCCAGTGTATATATACAGTATATATAAACCGATGAGCCATTACATTATGAACACCCCCAGCCTAGAGAAATAAGTGTGCCTGAAAATCGAATGCTGGCACAGGTGAAATTCACAGGCAGTATATATACAACTCGTGGACCGACTTTCGGTTAGTATAGTGTTCAGAGTCAGAATGGAAAAAGCTGTCGATTTATCGGAGTTTGATAGAGGACAAATTGTGATGTCACGGTGCCTCGGAACTACGATCTCGGAAACGGCGCGGCCTGTGGGTTGTTCATGTGTCACTGTAGTGAGTATGTATCAAAAGTAGTGCACAGATGGCCAAACGACGACCCGTCAACCAGCCGTGTGTCGTCCACAGCTCATTTATGCCAGAGGGGAGCGGAGACTGTCGCGCATTGTTCACAGCGACCACAGGACCACAAATCACCCGCAGCTACAACAGTGGCGGATCAGGGCAACGTTTCACAGCACACAGTTCATCACAGCCTTCTGCGCATGGGCTCGCATAGCTGAAGACCCAACCGGATCCCCATGCTCACTGCATATCATCGCCAACCCCAACAACGCATGAAATGGGCCCAATATCATCGAGATTGGACTGTGAATGATTAGAAGAAAGTGACCTGGTCTGACAAATCAGAATTTCTGGTGCATCACATAGATGGCCAAGCGTGGATATGCCGATTACCAACGAAGGATACGACACCTGGATGCAGTGTTCGGCGGAAACATCCTGGTGGCAGTGGTGTTATGCTGTGGGCGATGTTTTCTTGGGACACTTTAGGCCCCATTATTCCAATAGCACAATCCCTAACAACTGTCAGGTATCTGAACATTGTTGTGGACCAGGTTCACCCATTCATGGCAACTGTGTTCCCTGCTGGTGATGGCCATTTACCAACAGGATAATGCGCCATGCCACACTGCCAGAATTGTCAAGGAGTGGTTCGAGGAATATGCTGGTGACTTTTTGTAAATGCCCTGACCTCCAAATTCACCTGACATGAACCCAAACGAACATTGTGGTTCAACTTGCAAAAGCGTGTTCGTGCTAATACCACTACTTTGAAATGTATGGGAACTGGAGGACCAGCTGTTGTCATTATAGTACCAGATACCCCAGGATACCTATCACTACCTCATCGAATCAATGCCTAGCCGAGTGGCCCCTGTTTTGTGGGCTAAAGGGGGTCCTACAGCTTATTAGGTAGGTGGTCATAATGTAATGACTCATCGGTGTATTTATTCATAGTTCTTGCCATTTAGCCTTTGCATAAAATGAGAGCTGTTTCATGTTTCATCCCTTATTTCAAATTCGATTGTGTAATAGTTGAAAAGTCATACAATTTCATTAGTAACCCATGAATTTGTAATAATAAAATAATTTAGTAATCTAAATTCTGAAACAAAATTTTATGATTTTAATAATCTAAATTCTAAAGTAAAATTGATTGTGATCTGAAAGTGAGGCAGCAATTTCAGAGAATGGTAACAAAGGGTGATATGAAAATTGAAACTATACCTTTAGTGAAAGTATTGGAGATTGACTGATATAAGGATGAAACAAACCCCCACATAGAATATTACCTTCAAAATAACAGTGATAATGAAAGGAAGTTCAACATCTCAAAAAGTTAGGTCATTTCAAAAAATAATAAAAAAAAATGAGCCCTCTTTAGGAGGAACCTGGGCCCTGCCTGCCTGTGTGGCAATCCGGCCGTCGGTATTGGGCCTGCTTCTTAACAGTGGAAGGTATCAACATAGTTTCAGTGGGAAAAACTTTGTAGTTAATTTATAGGTAAAGTTTGTAAAAACTTTTTTTGAACTAAATGTAAATGTAGCTGATCCTGTAATTTTGGAACAGCTGTTATAAGGCAAAGGAAAATTAGTCCAGTTTTGTCTTTGAATTTATTTTATTGATAAGTTTTTTTTTTTTTCTAAAATCTTTTAATTAATAGTAAATTTTAAACATTTGATTGTGCAAGTGAATGAATGTGGAACTGAAAATTTATAACCTAACTGTTTTACTTCTGCAAATTTTTTATAACTAACCAAAGGTCCGTAACATAAGAGACCTCTCGGGGCCGAGAGCACGTGCCTCACAGAGCAAACAACGTGCAAAATACTTTGACAATATCAGGTAAAATACCTTAGATATTATGTATAGTTTAATTAAAAGCACGTTTATAACATAAGACAACCTGTAAGGTTGTCTCATGAATTGCATTTTTCGTAGGTTTTTTTTTTTTTTTTTTTTTTGACAGTTTAAGGAATTAATGATAGTTAGCAACTATTTCTTGAATAGTTTAATTTTTTCAGAAAAAAAAATGACGTAAGTTAATTGGTGTCTGCTTTCAGAACGAAAAACATTTTTAACTTTGAGAGAAGTAAATAAATGAAATGTTCATTATATTAATATTGCAAGTAATTGTAAAAATACTCCTTACAGACTTCCTGAGCAAAATATTTGTTTATTGATAGTTTTTATTGTAATCAACAGATGGTTACGCAATGGGTAACTGATCTGAAGAGCATTAATAAATTGTTTAAGTGAATGGAACTGTAGGGCTAATTAAATTAATAAAATATCAGCACTGTGATTAGAAGATGATTGGGAAAAAAACAAGAAAGGAGTTCAACAGGGCTGTGTTGAATCTCTATCTTTGTTCAACTCTAGTTCAGAAAATGTCATAGCAACCTTGTTAGTTGGTGTAGTCACATGATATTGCATCATGATTGCTTCCCATGGTCAAATCTGTGCAGTCATAATGGTGTCATGCTGAATGGATTGTTTCTTCCGTGCTTCTCACTGCATTAATATAGCAGCCTGTAAATGTTATGTGGTTAATGATACACCTTCTCTATACAAAGTATAATTTTTGTTTAACTGCCATCATGTGAGGTCATTATTTTTGACATGGAATTGCCATTCTCAACTGTGATTCGTGTGCAGTTCCTAAGCAAACTTGTCAGTTGTAAAGGCAGATGCAGGAATAGAACCCACATCTCACTATGTGGACTATTCATTTCCAAGAAGCTGAGGTGTATTGTATGAATCTAATAATAAACTTTCAGTTTATTTTATTTTGCTGATTAAATATCAGTTTCCACAATGTTTGCCTCATCATCTTTCTGTCATGACTCTGTCAATATATTTACTCCATCACACAAAACATGTGTTCCGCCTTTTCATGTAATGAATGTATCTACACAGAACTGTTAAATTCCTTCTCATTGAAATTCTGGCTGCGTCTCACAGGAAAGCAAAGTGTTCCTCCAGGATGTCATGCTTCAGGCATTGAAGGATGCCATTAGCTGTCAAGCTAGATGAAGGGAAGATAAGCAATCTAAGTATGCAGATGACACAACTTTAATTTTCTGTTTGAGGGGGGGGAGAGGTAGAGAAAGGGAAAATGTGGCTACTTAAAGACTGATAGCTCTTCGGTGTTGGAATAAAATGGAAACAAGTGATTGCGCAAAATGCCCTTGTTTCTGATTTCACTAAAGTGTGACAACTTAGTGTTTACAGATCAAATTATTTTCCAGGTAGTCACCTATTATGTGAAGGACAAAGTGGCAGGAAAAAATATCATTAAATTGTTGATGCTACTGAAGAATTTGTTCTGGAAAAGAAAGTGAGCTGTTTATGAGCTCACCACTTTCAGCACAGGTGCATCCTAATTAACTGTTCTCTGTGAAGCCAACTTCTCCAAAAATATGTATTCCATGTATTTGTGAAGATTATTTCTTCATGGGTGTCTATGACAAATGAGATGGGTTAGTACAAAATTAGAAGGCCCGGGTTCTTCACAGCATGAGCTGAAGAAGGCAAGTACATTTTAAGAATATCTCTGGGCAGAAACTGTTCTCGGCTTATGGCAATGCTGCGAGCTTGAAGAATGGAGGAAAACATAATCAACAACTAGCAGAAAAATGGAATCAGTGATGTGCTGACCATATAAGTTTCAGATGCCCCTTTTTAGAGCGTGTGATGAGAGAAGTCCTTGAGTGCATTCCTTCAACCCCCACATAACTTTTGTAAATTTGGTTTGGCTTTCAAAAAGTTTGTGTTCTAACCTATTTCTAGTAAATATGAATATAAAGTTCTTTTTCTTCACGTAGTATATATATTCTGTTATGGCACTGCACAAATTTTCAATGTTATAGATCCATTCACTCCCCCCACAGGTGGTTTTGTGAACTAAATCATAGAGATTTCGTGAAATGAAGAAAAAAGAAAAGAAAAAAGAACTATGGTGGGGGGACAAAATACCTGTATTTGAAAGGCATATTCCCACAAGAGGTCCATGATTATTTGGTGCAGATATTGCAGCATGATAAGGCTCCTGCATAATCCTCAGTTGTCAAGTGGCACAGAGAATTTCATTGTGACAGGGAACCTTGCGATGATGTGGTGTGTTCTGGATGACCTTCCACACTTACTTCTAAGAAAAACATCAATCCACATGAATAATCTCATGGTGCAAGACAGATGAGTGACTGCTTGGTGTGTAGCTGAGTCTTTAGGCATTACAGTCAGCAATGTTGATTCAATCCTGACAAAATATGTATTTGAAGATAGAACAAGTCAGTTCATGATAGGTCTTGTGAATGGTGACAGATGAACAAAATACTGCCATGGACAAATGTGCCTCTCCAACCTGATCATGTTTCATGTGCATCTGATAAATTTCTGATGCCGAATTGTTGCATTGTTGCAATGGATAAAACATGGGTTCATCACTTTGATTCAAAGACTAAAAAATAAAGTCTAATGTGGAAGTATGCATCTTATCCGCCTCCTAAAAAGTTATTTGTTGCTACGCCGGCTGGCAAGACGATGGCATCAGTTTTTTTTTGTTTTTTTTATGCTGAATGCATGACAGACTAGCTGAGAAACAGCACCATAGTCACTGGTTCATACTATGCCTACCTGATAAGCCAACTTCATGCAGTCATCAGAGAAAAGAGACATGAAAAACTATGAAGAGTTGTTTTCCTGCTTCAAGACAATGCACTGAGTCATGCCTCTTAGATTGTGAAGACTGCCATATGGGCTGCAAGAATTCCAGTAGCTTAAGTATCAGGTAACCAAAAAGGTTCTGTCACTTTTCAGTAGAGATCACTGCAGTAGCTGATTTTATTGCAAATGAATTTACATGGTTTTGGGGTGCATTGTAAAGTTCTCATAAGAGTCTTTCATTCAGGAAAGTTTCACTGTGTTTTATTTGTGGTTTTTGGTGAATTACATCGTATTCAAAATGTCTGTTAAATCTAACGTTATTCGATTGTGTTTGCTTTATGAATTCAAACTCGGCACAAATGCTGCAGAGACGTGTCGTAAAATACGTGCTGCATTCGGAAGCAATGCTGTAACAAATTATACTGCACAAAGGTGGTACAAAAAATTTCTTTCTGGTCAAGAACCGCTGGAAGATGCACCACGCTGTGGAAGACCTTCTGTCATTAATGACAGAGATTTAAAAATCGTTGTTGAAAATGATTACTCCTTAATGTGTCAAGAACTTTAGAAAATGTTCCACATAAGTGATGAAACCATTCGCTTCAATCTGCATTAACTTGGGAAGGCATGGAAGCTCAGTAAGTGGGTGCCATTCATCAGCAATTGTCAGCAAACAATAAACTTCAAAGGCTTACCATCTGCTCTTCACTTATCTCCCATCATAAAAAATGAACCGTTCTTAGATTTCTCATTAACGTGTCATGAAAGATGGATCCAGTACTCCAACAACAAGTGGACACATAATTGGTAGTCACCGAAAGATCCAATTGCCCTTTCTGCGAAGACTTAACTCCATCCTAAGAAGCTTTGTGTATGTTGGACTTCGGCCGGTATTGTACACCAGGAGTTTCTTCCCGGAGGCCAAACCATTATGTCTGAGGTTTACACTTGTCAACTTGAACGTGTGCAGAATGCATTGATTCACAAACAGCCAACACTGGTGAACAGAAAAACAGTGAGGTTCTTGCAGGATAATGCCAAACCACATACAGGGAAAGTTACCCACAATATGGTTAGCGCTTTAGAATGGGAACTATTGCTTCATTCACCTTATTCCCCTGACTTTCCTCAAGTGATTATCATCTTTTTCTTGCTCTGGACAACCACATGCAAAAGAGACAGTTTAGAAATGAAGCAGCTAGATAAAATCTGAGGTAGTCAGGTTTTTTTATTCTAAAGAAATGCATTTTACACAAACCGTATATGTGAGCTTGTATCTCATTAGGAAATGGTTGTCGAATGTGATGGTGCCTATTTTCACGAGTAAAATCGTTTCTGAAATAATTCTATAGTTTTTTTTAGAATAAACACTCCGTATCTTGGTGTAGTTATGAATTTATTAACTCGCTGAGCTTTCACTCCTCACCAGAGGACTTTTTCTTTTCAAGGCTTATGTAACTATAGAGAATATGTTACATGATTTAAAACTCAAAAATAAATGGACTAAATAATATATACTGCATCAAATGTCATAAAGCAACTTATGTGTGCGATAAATCACTCATAGTATGCACTCTTGCCTACATGTACAATATTGATACATGCATACATGATATCATAAATAAATCAAAGTAACAATAGATGCCAAATAAATCTACAAATTACGTCCAGTGTTAAGAAAAAGTTTTCCACTTTTTTTAACACTGGGCATAATTTGTAGATATATTTAGCATCTGTTGTTACTTTGATTTATTTATGATATCATGTATGCATGTATCAATATTGTACATGTAGGCAAGAGTGCATACTATGAGTGATTTATCACACACATAAGTTGCTTTATGACATTTGATGCAGTATATATTATTTAGTCCGTTTATTTTTGAGTTTTAAATCATGTAACATATTCTCTATATAGTTACATAAGCCTTGAAAAACCCTATGGTGAGGAGCGAAAGCTTGCCAAGTTAATAAATTCATAGTTACACCAAGATACGGAGTGTTTATTCTAAAAATAGCTATTGGTGTAGAACTTTTCTAGTTTTTTCATTTTCATATGAAAAGGTGGCAGAACTTTTTTGGTTACCTGGCATTACCCCTATTCTCCAGACCTTACCCCACTACTGTCTTATTTGTTCTCCATGCTGGAAAAAAGCATTCATGGGAAGTGACAAGTCTCCAATTCTGAAGTAGTCGGAGCTGTGGATTAAAAAAAGTCGGAGTCTCAGTAGTCAGAGCTGCAAGACCAAAATAAAGGAATTATTTTTCTTGGCAGGGATCAAGCACTAGAGTATCGATGCCAGAAGTGCATTGAGGCCAGGACTATGTAGAAAACTAAAAAGGTCAGGGACCAAAGGCGGATCCAGAACAATGGAGGGGGGAGTATGTTGATCCATAAAGAAAACATGAAAGCTAAATTTTATATATATATATATATATATATATATATATATATTCTATTAAGAAGAGACCTAAGCAAAAAAAAATAATATATATATATATTTTTTAGACTCATACCAAGTACAACATAGAAAAGGTTATGTATCTACCGGTGTGAGTAAAAGGAGAAAAGATAAAAAATAAAATAAAACAACTGAATGTAGAAAGTGTCGAGAATACTGAGCCTTGGCTTTATCAAGGACCAGCAAAAACTCTGCATTTTCTCACTTCCACAAAGACCTAGTTGGAAATGGGTTTCTGCAAAGCCATAGATGCAAGTAATAAGCCCACCAAAAATTGTTTTAAAAATTATATATATGTCATGACCTCCGCAGAGTTGTATGACCTAGCTCTAGTTAACAATTTAGCTTGCATCCATAACTTTCATGGCCCGACCCATGCTCTTCATCTGTTACTATTAAACAGAGAGAAGAAGATTAAAGAGAACTCAAGTTGTGAGAGTGACATAATAATTAGAAATAATTTTCAGCTATAACGAAATGCCAAGTTCGCCTGAGAGAGAATATAAACCTGAATAGCAATGCAAAAGAATTCCAAATTTTTACATTGCAATTAAAAAGGAAATATTAATTTTTTAAAACTCAGATTTTTGAAAGAAAACTTGATTCTAAAACCCCCTACTCCACAACTTCTGACAACACAAAAACGAGAATAAATTAAAGACAATAATTAACTAAAGAAAAGCTTTGTGAAAGTTATATGACATAAACAATTAGTTGCAATATGTACAAAGTATTTCAGCAGTGCTTTAAGTGCATAATTAAGTAGTTATTAAGAACTTAACTACTTTGAAAATACAGCGCAAAGTAAAGGAACTATGCTTAGCCAGCTGCTGGGCCTAAGTTTCCTAAAAGACGCGCAAAGTTACCAAGAAAAGAAAGAGTTAAAACCCGCAAAAATGTTAACGGACTAGCCAGTGCCTAAATGCTAAAAAGCAAAAAACAACAGAGAAAAAAAGTACAAGAAGTACAAACATTGAACTTATAAAACCTAAAACCCAAAGACAATGAAGAGAGCTTACCTCTTATGCAACTAAACTTTCTCCACACAAGAGGAAACATGGCTGACCTTTTCCCCAAACTTTCAAACACAACTTCCACTCCCTAGTCGCTGGGGGCAGTGTGGGTGGGGCTGATGGCCTCCTCACACTGAAAGAAACCAACTCGCGGAGATTTTAACCAGAGAAAAAAATATATATACTTAAGACTGTGGACCTGTATGATCAGAAAGAGCAGAATTAACTCTCCAGAATACATGAGAAATATTATAAAATACACAAGTGGTGTACTTAATAATCTTTGCATGTATTAAATCACCTTAGTGAGCTTCTATAGATTATTCAGAATCTTATTAATTTTAATGTTAGTTTTACTATTTTTAGTATAGCTATTCTAGTGAGTGAATAACTAGTTTTTTTTTATTTGTTTTTATTTTCTTTTATAAACAGATTTTTAAGCTTTTTTTGGTGATTTTGTCTATATTATTTAATTTTTTGTTTTAATAGGACCTTCATATCCATAGCACTAAGGTTCCTTTTAGTAGTTAATAGGCATCCTCTAGCCAACTTCCTTACGGCTTTGATTGGTCAGAATCATATTATTAACTGTGTAGAAAATTAAAGCAGATCTGCCAACCTTACTCTATTATTCAGTGCTGAAATACTTTGTACATATTGCAACTAATTGTTTATGTCATATAACTTTCACAAAGCTTTTCTTTAGTTAATTATTGTCTTTAATTTATTCTCGTTTTTGTGTTGTCAGAAGTTGTGGAGTAGGGGGTTTTAGAATCAAGTTTTCTTTCAAAAATCTGAGTTTTAAAAAATTAATATTTCCTTTTTTAATTGCAATGTAAAAATTTGGAATTCTTTTGCATTGCTATTCAGGTTTATATTCTCTCTCAGGCGAACTTGGCATTTCGTTATAGCTGAAAATTATTTCTAATTATTATGTCACTCTCACAGCTTGAGTTCTCTTTAATCTTCTTCTCTCTGTTTAATAGTAACAGATGAAGAGCATGGGTCGGGCCATGAAAGTTATGGATGCAAGCTAAATTGTTAACTAGAGCTAGGTCATACAACTCTGCGGAGGTCATGACATATATATAATTTTTAAAACAATTTTTGGTGGGCTTATTACTTGCATCTATGGCTTTGCAGAAACCTATTTCCAACTAGGTCTTTGTGGAAGTGAGAAAATGTAGAGTTTTTGCTGGTCCTTGATAAAGCCAAGGCTCAGTATTCTCGACACTTTCTACATTCAGTTGTTTTATTTTATTTTTTATCTTTTCTCCTTTTACTCACACCGGTAGATACATAACCTTTTCTATGTTGTACTTGGTATGAGTCTAAAATATATATATTTTTTTTTTTTTGCTTAGGTCTCTTCTTAATAGAATGTGAATTCTGAATTTTCATAACTGCTGCGTTGCGCGTTTTGATCTTCAGGTTATTTTGCAACTTTCGTTTTAAATTCTAAAGTTTTTCCTTAGTTTTCAGCTTTGCTCTTCAGTATATATATATATATAGGTGCATGTGTGTGTGCACGCCTTTGCAAAAAGACCTGTCACTGCTCACGATTATTTAAATAATTTTGTATTTATGAAAAACAACTGCATTGTTCAGTTTTTAAAATATTCATCAATAGAAACTCATTTCCAATTAATTTTATCAGAAAAATCAAATATTTCATCTGCACATTCTTACAAAAAAAAAAAAATCAGGTTTGTTTGTTTTTAAAGATGAGGGGGTGATCACCCCATGCTGGATCAGTGACTATATCAAAAAATAAAAAAGAAGGCCATGGACTATGCCAAAAAAGTAAAAAAAATAATCAGAATTGCCCAGCTTTCTTGTATGTGATAAATACTTTTTGAAAATTTTTATATTTAATTAGTGAACAGTAACAAGAACTTCGTCCATAATAAACTGTGGAAGTAAGTAAAAAGAGGTGAATTGAATTCTTTCATCTGAGACTAAAATCCTTTAATTGTGTGTTTTGCATTTTCTTTTCATTATTTATCTAATCTTTTAATCACCGCCTTGCTCTCGCTAATCCTTTTTTTAATTAACCATCTTCCCTTTTTTGTTTCTTTTCAGTATCTAGGATGCGTTGAAGTTTTTGAGTCCCGTGGTATGCAAGTATGTGAAGAAGCCTTGAAAGTATTGCGGGTAATTCATTTGTGTTGTGGATTTATTTGGTCACTAGAATTTAAACTGTTTTATTTGTGTATCATTTATCTGTAATCATAATTTGTTGATTTTGGGGAATCCTTTATATGAGTTGTTATAGGTCACCAGTGCATACAATGGATATGAAAAAAAAAAAAAAAAAAAAAAAGCTGGAATACTTTGTGGAAAAACTGTGTTGAGGAGTGCCCAGTCCTTGTCTTCAGGGCAACTTCAATTACCATATCATAAAAGTTTGCCTTGAAGACAAGGATAATGATTTTCATTGGGATGGATAGGTGAATATTCAATTTAATTGTGCCATCTACTTACGCACATATCACTAAGCTGTTCTCTGAGATTCAGAGGTAAGCTCCACAAAGAAATACAAACTACCAGATAAATTTTTAACTGATTAATTACTTACTGTTGCCATATCAAACTTCTCAATTTGCTGCGATCTTGACACGTAACACAGGCTTCACTAACATCCATCACCCAATGTACACAAGACCTTTTATACTTCATACTCAATCTTTTTCTCACATAGACACTCCTGAATCTGATGCTCCCATGGCTTTCTTGGCCTTCTTCTGTCTTTCTTTCCTGCCACTTGGGCTAAAAAAATTCTTAGTAAGCACCTTATCACTCATTTTTCCAACTTGGCCAAACCACTGAAGCATATTAGTCTTCACCTTGCTAACAACATTTTGCTTCACATTACACAACTACAACACATCTTCATTCCTCACACAATCGGCACACATTTCAAGTCGTTTGCGGAGAATGTCCTCCCCAAGATGCCGCAGAACATTGCAGTGAAAAAGTGCGATGGCAGTCTGGCCCTGGGGGACGATGGGACGATTCATAGTGCACAACCCCACGAATGTCGAAGAACACGATAAGCATGCTTTTGGTTGTGTTCCGGACCTGTCGGGCCTTCTTTGGTCATGGAGATGCCAGGCTCTTCCACTGCGACGACTGTTGTTTGGTGTCCGGGTCGTAACCGTAGACCCAAGTCTCGTCCCCAGTGATGACCCGCGACAGGAACGTTGGTTCATTCACCATCTGCTGACGAAGATCTTGACAGAGTTCGACATGAAGCGCCTTCTGTTTGGGGTTCAGAATCTTTAACACAAACTTTGCAGCAATGCAGTGCATGTTCAAAACCGACGTCAGAATTTCTTGCATTGTTCTGTATGACACATTGGTGATGGTAGCAATGTCTTGAATGGTTCTCTGATGATCCTCATGCACCAGTTCCCTAATTTTGTCCACATTTTCTAGGGTTTTGCTCGTGGACGGTTGCCCTGACCTCTCGTCATCTTCCAGTGCCGTTCTTCCGCTCTTGAAGCACGAGTGCCACTCAAAATGCCTCGCACAACTCATTGCTTCATTGCCATAAGCCTGTCGTAACATTTCATACGTCTCTGTTCCCGATTTACCGAGTTTGATGCAGAATTTGATGTTCACTTGCTGCTTTAGTTTGCAGAACATACCGAATTTGCAGCTGCGTTCTGCACATGGTCACCAAATATTGTGTAGCACAGCTCCCAATGTTCGCAGAATGACGCCACTCAGCACAATGACTCATGAAGGTCACTGCCCTTGATTCATGCTCGTGCATCCGTGTACTGCCATCTGTTGGCGCGCTACATACCTAGTCTTGGAACTTTTTATCGCACTACGTATTAGTATGCTATAGTTATGTCAAGGTATTAAAGAAACATGGAAGCACTTTTGACCTGATCTAGGTCTCCAAGTTTGGATTTCCAAGTTCTTCATTATGGTTGTTGCCAAATGATAGGAGTGATTTCCAAATGATTAGGATAAAATAAGGACTGTTAATATTTCATTTTGAAGAGGAAGATATTTTAATGCTTTCAAAAAATGTAAAGCCCTTTTGTTGATGAAAGGAGCGATTTTCTCTGTATATTCCCAGAGAATCATTGCCTGTATACCTGAGAGAGAGTGAGTAAAGCCAAGGAAGAATTACATCTACTTTAGGTAATATCTTTTTTGTGCTTGGTCAGATGATTTGGAATACTGCAAAATGTGCTGCCTATGTAAAATCTGGTACCAACAGAAGTGGAAATGAGAATTTGTACACACCAAGAACATTAAGGTCTTTGAGGACACAACAACTTTATCTCTGTGCCGTAGGATAAGTCTCATGATCATAGAGGTAGTGTCGGGGGGACACATGGCCCCCTCCAAACTGAAAAAGGTGAAAAAATAATAACTAGCCATTCGTCTTTTAAATGCTATATACGTAGTATGACATACAGCCAAGTGAACAACACTATGCAATAGAAAACATTGTTATAACTGCTTTCGAGCTGTTATTCCATGCACAGTAACGTGCAGTCATCTGATGATGGTTTTTCTCATCGGATAACTGCATGAGGTTCTTTGAAAGACATATTTTTTTCACCCTCATTAGGGGAATCAACGGAAGCCTCGCACACCTCGTTGTTTTGAATATATTAGGCATGTAAAACACCTAAGTTATGGTCCTAATGACAATTCAAAGGAGCATTTTTGGAGAAACTAGTATTTCCCAGCTAGAATCCCCCCCCCGAAAAAATTAGTTTACCTTATTTTTGCCCCCACCCCCAAAAAATTTGGTATGCTACACCTATGCTCATGATGGTAGAAATGTATTTGATACCAATCAAATAACCATAGAATTTGAACATTTTACACAACTGGTAGGTAGACTGGTCAAAAAATGAAATACATCCAGCAAATTGAAATTGTCTGTTAACCTCTGAAGAACAGAGAGTAGTTGAGTTCTTTACTTCATAACTTTTTAATGAGTTTATCCAGCAAATCACTAGTAAATTGGTGGTGGGCAGCAATGGTTTTAATGTTTTTGTATTCAAGGGCAACAGATATCGTGCTGTTGCAGATGATATTGGCACAAGCAATAAAAGAAGTGAGGGCATAAAACTTGTAGTTATCAAAAGTGAAGTAAAGGGTATTAGTATTATATTATATTGGTAGCCGCATAAGATTTACAAAAAACAGAATGTTCAGTTTTGCTCTCATTTCTTGAAAGGCAAACATCCAGAAAATTAATAGTATTGTTGACCACTTCATTAACAGCAAACTTGATTGAAGGGAAAAGTTCTCTTAAAGTGAGCAAGTAGTCATACAGATAAGGTCCCTTGTAAGGGTGCCAGAGATATCCTTCTTGTATTCGTGTTTGTGATCCAGAAACATGTGAATCAAACAGTGGTACAGAAGGAAACAATTAAATGACATCCAGGGTGAACATGTGTTCATTGAGGTCAGACAACAAATATATCATAACAACAGTTTGTCATCTGGCCTAATTCTTCACAGGATTTACCATAGCATGAGTGGGGTTTTTTTTTTTTTTTTTTGCTTGTTTTTTTTTTTTTTTTTTTTATATGTCGAAGAAGTCTGGAAGTCTGCAGCCAATGTGCCAACCCAATCTTGCATGGCTGTCTTCACCTCAGCATCCCTGGTGAATTTCTCTGCCGCTAAAATGCTCTTCAAGTGAAGGAAAGATGAACATCACTGGGTGCTAGGTTGAGACTATAGCATCGGTGATCTAGGACTTTCCAGTTGAACTTGCACATGCAAGTAGTTGATAGCAGACTTCTTTGATGAGTGGATACAAAAACTTGTGCCTCAATATGACACATGTCTTGGTGTAGAGGGCAATTGTGTTGAGAAGTAGATTACAATATGTGTAAACTTTCCTGCCAATAAAATAATATTACTAACATAAAAATTCTTTTATTCACAGCCAAGCAAAACTTTCTGGAAAAGTGCCTCACATTATAAATATAAAATATGCTGTAGTATTTTCCAAGCTTGCAACCATACCCTGTTCCCAAGTACACATCAGACAGTTTGATAAACACTGCTCTAAATCAAACAGATATGCCCATATCTTATGTTCTGTCATAACATTTAAAAAGTAATCTGCTGGGTCTTCAAATGCAGCCAACAGCTCAGTGAACATCTCCTTCCTCCAAATCAGATTGAGATGACAAACTCAATGTCTGATATAGCCTATGACTCTGATTTTTTTTTTCCACATTGTGACTGTGATTGAACAGTTTGTCTGACAGTTAGGTCCATGTCCATATGGATCAAATCACCCATCCAGCACAATTTCCCATCAGTAACTACAGTTGGTGGTTTGTCCTTCGTCCCTCCCCCCTTTGTAAACTTTGTTGCCTACCTTTTATGTGTTGTAATGGGGATTGTCTGCACACCATGCTTGTTTATCTCGGCAGGAGCATTAAAACCCTACCTGTTCAGTCTTGATGACGGCTCTTTATTTTAATTTCTTATTGGTGGCTCATCAGCATTTATCTTCAGAATTTTCCCATGCAACCTGGAAAACAGAGAAAACCTGGATTCTCAGGGAATTTGAAAATGGTTTCAAAACTAAGGACCCCCCCCCCCCCATAAAAACGGGGAATTAAAAAAATAGGGAATTTCTATTTTGAAAAAAAAAAAAAAAAAAAAAATAAGAAATCAGATTTCAGACTTTTGTTTTGCAATTACTGCCTCCTAGAATTTGATAGGTCTTACTTTCAATACATTATATTATTCTGTGATTCCCTAAAAAGTTATCAACACTGAATTTTAAAAATTGTCTGTTATTATTATTTTTTTATTATGTTCCAATGGACAGTTTGCTTTGTCTTGTAACATGGAGCAATTAGGCACAATAGCCTAATACACACTCCTGCTTGGAGAAATACGCCACAAGAGAATCAACTGTTTTGTGAATCAAAGCTCTTTGTGGTCGATTCTCTTTTGTGGCATGTTTCTCAAGAGCCCATTTGGTCAATAAACTTGGCTGCAATGTGTTTTAGACATAAGGGAAACTGAAACAAATCAACTGACGGGGTTTTTTTTTTACATAACAACCATTTCTATGAGAATGTATTAACACATTCTATGTGTGCAGTGTACCACTGAGGTTCGGAAAAGATCATGGAATTGTAGCACCCAAAATAATGTGTCTCATGTGTTTAGCTGTTATTAAATGAAAAGCAGGCAGTTGTATAAACACTAGGGGTATTAAAAGAATTCGCAAATGTGTACTTTAGTGAGAAAAATGCAAGAACAGAAGGAAATGTAACAATTCATCACAACATGATTTGGGTCACCACTCCGGTAAAACTTTCAAAACCACCTGGAAAAATCAAGGATTTTTTTTTTTTTTTAACTTTTAAGTGGGAACTCCAATGTGTGAAAAAATCAAAAGTTTAAATTTCGCATATTGGAGCAGAAGGTTAAATTTCACATATACCATAATTTCTGTCATAATCAGTGGATCTGTTAAAAAGTTATAAATTTAGGCTCTGTGGATGATGCACTGATGTGTATAAATAATACATATAATATGAGGGTTGTACCGTAAGTAAAGCTTCTTGAGTGTCTCAATGTACTGCTCGCTGGTCACGGTATGGCCACGTTCCTGAAAATCAAGGAGAATGACACCCCTGTCATCCCAAAAAACAGTCACCATGACTTGTGATCACTCGCTCTTGAACTTCTCAGGCCTTGGTGAAGAGATGTGACGCTATTCCATGGATTGATTCTTCATTTCTGGACCATAAAAATACGCTCACATTTCATCCCCTGTCACCAGTTTGGAAAAAAACGTGTCTTCATTGGCTTTAAACGCTTCCAGCAGATCAGAGCTGACTTCCACCCTTCTCTCCTTCAAATCGGGTGTCAGCTGCCGAGGTACCCACTTTGCACACACTTTCCAATACCCTAAGTCTTCCACCATCTTCTGTATGGCATTGTGACCGCAGTCCAGTTGTGCAACAAAACAAGCTCACGGATTGTGACTCGTCTCTCCACACAAACCAGTGCATCCACTCGCTGACAGTTCATGTCATTGGTCACAGAAGATGGTTTCCCCTTCTTTAAACTTCTTCATCTATCTGTGCACATTACTCTTGTCAATGGTGTTGTCTCCGTAAACATTCTCTTGTCTTTTGTGGATGTCGGACAGCCTGCACCCTTCGTTCGTCAAGAACTCAATGACGGCATGTTGCTTCTGCTTGAAATCCATTATTTACCTGCAGTGAAGAAGAAGGGTTACTATAGAGGAAGTGTTACTCTACCAACATGTGCAATTTAAATGACCTCTGTCAGTTAAAAAAAAGGTATGTCTACTTTTGTATTGCTTTTGGTACAACCCTCGTATGTAAAAAAAATGCGAAACAAACCAACTGAAAAAAAAACATTTTTGTGGCACTTTGAATTTTAAAAAATCCCTGTTGTGATTGTCATGAGTGTGGTCCTGCATATATTTAGGAAATAACTGAAAATTCATTAACAACAGAAAAAATAATGTAATACGAAGATAGAGGTATGCAAACATTTGGAAAGAAGGGTTGTTGTTTTTTTTTTGTAGACAGGAGCCTTTTGACAGAAAATACAATGCAACAAAGGTGATAATATTTGCTTTCACAGGCTATCACGCACTGTTGGAAACTTAATGTCCCGCACGTTCTTGGGTATTGCAGGTCTAATTATGGAACTGCACACTATGCAATCTAACTATTGAACCGTCATGTCTAACTGCGGTGGTATTATAAAAGCTTGAGATTTTTGTTCTTTATTTGCTTGAAATAACTCAAAAAGACTTAAAAATGAATTTTTTTTTCAATAAGAATGTTGTTGTTTTTCATTTCTTCAGACTATTGGGCAATCTTGTGAAATGCAACTTTTCTGTAGAAAATTACAACTCATGATCAATATCACGAATGCATATTTTATGGTGATTTTTATTTTTTATTTTTATTTATTTATTATTATTTTTTTTTTCATGGTCTGCAGATTATATGAAGGAAGCTTTTTTCTCCCGAATTTCCCCATCTACAAATTACTCGACAAAAAGTACAATAATATTACAAAGCACATTGACATGCAGTTATTATTGCTACAAATAGTTACATTTTGAGTGCAAAATTCTTAGTTGCACCTGATCTAGTGGTACTAACCAACTGGTTTTCAGGCTTGTCCTTGACAATGCAGCAAAATTAGTTTTCAAGCATTTTTAATGTTATTTTCAGCTTAGACACATAACATTACTATATAATGTATATATACATCATGTAAGTAATACAGTGACATGTTTGATTTCATTGTAATATTTGGGATTTGTTACCTTTTTGTTATCTGTGAATATAACTGTTGATCTAAAGGAAGCTGGGTGGATTTTGAAGGTGCCTTGTCAGCTTTATGTGATGACTTTTTGTCTTTTTGTCAGTAGCATGCTTAAATTTCTGTATCTTGCAATAAAAACTTATTTAATATTTAACTCATGAGTAGTTGGGAAATAGAAATTAATCCATTTTTCATATTAAAAAGTTTTATTTGCATATTAATGACATTTTTATGTTCCTCCTTTCCGTAGAATTCTCGCAGAAGAGCAATAAAAGGAACCTTGTATGTCACAGGAGATGGGCTACGAGTAGTTGATGATGAAACAAAAGTAAATAAGTCATTTTAGATGTTTCATGATTAAAATTTTTTTTTTTATTTATTTAAACAAATTTCTGGTTCTTGGTTAAGTAGCTCCCCCCCCCACATTGGAGTTGATGCATATTTTTCTTTCATGACCTACAATAATCAGTTGTGCTCATTAGGCATGCATTGTGCTTTTATTGATGATGGATATTGTGGAAATAACTGTTTTACGAGTCTTATAGAGACTATTATTCAAAAAAGTTGGTAGTCAAATTTTTGAACTAAAGCCTAGTTCATCATCAGGACTACGTCACTGGAGTAGTTGCTGCCACTCAGTCGGAAGTGTCTAACCGCAATTATCGTTAATTGTGGTACTTTTTTCTCGCTATTTCCATCCCTTCTTCTAGTTTCCTGTTTACTAAGTTTGACCGGTGGGTGATTATTCTTACTGAGTCCCAATTTATGGAGTGTCCACTTGTTGTATATGTCTGTCTAGCCCTGTTTTGTGACTAATGACCACCAACTTTTTTAAATAACAACTCTAACTCGATAAAACCCGTAAAAAAAATAAATTGGGAACATTAGTAACAAAACAGGGCTAGACAGACATATACAAGCAAGTGGACACTCCATGAATTGGGACTCAGTAAGAATAATTGCCCACCAATCAAACTTAGCAAAGAGGAAACTAGAAGAGGGGATGGAAATAGCGAGAAGAAGAAGTACCACAATTAACGATAATTACGGTTGGACACTTCCGACTAAGTGGTAGCAACTACGTAAATTTTTTTACAGATCTTCTCTGTGGATGTTTTTTTTTTTTTTTTTTTTTTTTTTTTGACATCTGTAGAGACTAGGAAGTTGATTTTCTATGAAAACTGTTTTGCGGTATTAGATTTTACATAGTCCAATACCTTATCTGTGTTAGTAGGTTTTTTGCAGATCTGTGTTAAAATCTTTCCATCTTTTATGGTTAATCAAATCCAAGTAGTTGAAGCTATGATTTTTTTGGAGTCCTAAACTGAATTTTAGGAAATGTTCCAGAGAGTTAAATTGTGTTACAATGTGAAAAGCTAGGGGCTTATCTTCATTACCTAATATATCCTGATGATGAACTAGGCTTTAGTTCGAAAATTTGACCACTAACTTTTTTGAATAATAACCTCTGTAAGACCCGTAAAAAAGTTATTTCCACAGTAAACTATGAATAGAGGTGCCATAAATTCATTTACAACTTGATGGATATGTTTCTCTGTTTTCTTTATGGAAACTTTCATTTTTGTTAAAGTATGCTATCTCTATTCAACCTTTGCCCACAGGACACTGTTCATATTCCTGTAATTTGGCCACATAAAAATGAAAGGATACCATGGCACTTCTTTCAGTTCGGAAAAAAATTATTACAAGCAGACATCAGGACTTGCAATGGAATCACCACTAGCACCTTTACTGGCAAACTTCTTTGTGAGTACCTAAACTAGAAGCAAAGATCCTAATTCAGCTCTCAATATTTGTTTATATGTGAGATACATGGATGACATGTTATTCATATTTGGTAATGAAGATAAGTCCCTAGCCTTTCACATTGTAACACAATTTAACTCTCTGGAACATTACCTAAAATTTACCTTAGAACTCAAAAAAAAATCATAGCTTCAACTACTTGGATGTAATTAACCCTAAAAGGTGGAAAGATTTTAACACAGATCTGCAAAAAACCTACTAACACAGATAAGGTATTGGACTATGTAAAATCTAATACTACAAAACAATTTTTATAGAAAATCAACTTCCTAGTCTCTACAGAAGTCCAAAAAGACATCCACAGAGAAGATCTGGAAAAAAATTTATCAGAAAATAATTTTCCCTCCCCATTTAGAAGAATATTTCTAAGAATAAAGCAAATAAGAAGAAATAAGAAACTCACATCAAGTTTGCTAGCAAAATTACTTACCACAAAGTTCTCTTCGAAAAACTAAAAAAGATCAATGCAAAATATAACATCAAGCTTGCTCCAGATCTGAATAACAAGTTAAAAAAATTCCTTCCATCTCTAAAGCAACTAGAAAAAGACATATATTTACTATAGCATAGACTGTAACTGCGGACTAAGCTGTATAGGTGAAATGGGAAGCAGTGTAAAAGTCCATATGGAGGAACATAAAGCAGCTATTAGAAACTTTGGGAACCAAATGAGATTAAACAGACATGTACAAGCAAGTGGACACTCCATAAAATGGGACTCAATAAAAATGACCACCCACCAATCACATGCTGTGAAAAGGAAACTTGAAGAAGGGATGGAAATAGTGAGAAGAAGAGGTACCACGCTTCACGATAATTGCAGTTTGGCACTTCCGACTAATTGGCAACAACTACTGCAGTGATGGTCCTGATGAACTAGCTTATAATTTGAAAATTTGACCACCAAAGAAAATTTGACCACCAAATGTATTAAAATTTATTTCTATAAAACCCATAATTAAACATTTTTTCATTGTGATTAAAGATCTTGTTGATTTTATTGCATTCTTTTGTTAATTTCAGCTGGTAGCTTTGTGTAAAAGATTTTCCTTCACTGTTAAATTGCAACTTAAATTTCGTATCTGGGACACTAATGATATAAATTTCTTTGTTGTCCAGGTTAGTAAAGAAAATAAAAAACTTCCAGTTCCAGAAAACTGGCATTAGCTGCCAGTAAAATAAATACCTTACTGTGTAATGTAGTCAGAACATGTGACCTGAAAATCTCTTGCTTTTTTTTTTTTTTTTTTTTATTATTATTATTCCTGGATTATTATTTTGAGTGCTGTCATTCAGTTGTCGTGATATGCAACAGTAATGCATTATTTCAACAAATACCTTACTAGAGACAACTTGGATTTGCATCTAGGTTCAACTAAAAAGTACCTTTACTGAAAAAGTAGCTTTTTAGGTTCATTGGAAATTGTGGCTTTTAACTAGTCATGTTACTATGGAGGGAGAGTGAGAGAGGTAAAATTCTGTTGTATAAATTACACTCTCCCTGTGAGTGAAGTCATAAAAATATTATTCAATACCACTATGTTGCTCTTATGCTCCATTTTTGTTTGTATGAAAAATTGTGATTATTTGTTTTGTGCTTTTGTTTTCTTATCATTCATTAGTTGTTGTTGTTTTTTATTTTACATTTTTCTATGCTTAGAGTAAGAGAAATCCGAACAGTTTTGGATGTAAAGTGCTTCATAGCCCTTATGTGGATTGTCTTTCTGGGTAGAAAGGGGGTACAAAAATGTCACCCATCTGACATTCATCACTGCCAGCTAAAGTAATTTTCTGGGGAAAATATTAATCTAAGAATAGGGGTCAATCCAGATGGCATTTGATACAGTTAGGCAGTAGCTTCACAAAAATATTTTCTGTAAAATTTTATTTTAACTAAGATATTTTAGCCTAATTCTGGGCAGTGGTATTTTGCAAATTGATATGATACTGGTGATTCTATCTATGAATCCACACCACTTTGAACCTTTGGATACTTTAGACGATTTTCTAAACATTTTTAGCAGAACTTCTCTAAACACAAAAGTAGGTAAATTTCACAAAAATGGGTTTCATTTTTAAAAACCTGGATCAACCCCTGAAGAAGTTAGTACTAATCACCATCCCTCTTGAAGTCAAAAGAACACAAGCAAATTCAAATATATTTTTTCACTTTTAACATCTTTCTTTTAGTGAGCTAACTATTTCCATTAAGTAAAAAAAATGCTGTCTGTACACGATAGGCAATCCTTTAATGTTAAAATAACTATATACAATTAAAATTATTAAAAGTATAAAGGTTTGACAGGGTTCCCACTCAACCTGGAAAACAGGGAAAACCTGGAATTCTCAGGGAATTTGAAAATGGTTCCAAAAATCAGGGAAAACTCAGGGAAAATTGTCGTTTTTTGTAAAAGTCAGGGAAAACTCAGGGGAAATTACCCTCTTTTTTCTTTTTTTTTTTTTTTTTGTAAAAATCAATGAATACTTTATTTTGCCAAAAAAACTTCTTTTTTCAAGATTTCAAACTTTTGCTTGCAATTACTGCCTGCCTGGAATTTGGTAGATCTTACTTTCAGTTATATTAGTATTTCCTTTATTCTCTAAAAAAATATGCAAAATTGAATTTTTTAAATTGTCAGTTATTAAGCTTTTGTTCAATTTCTGCAGGCAGTTGTTATAACATGGAACAATTAGGCACAATGGCTCCTGCTTGAATAAACACTTCACAAGAGAACCAACCAAATGATGGATCTAAGTCCTTTGTTGGTTCTCTTGAAACATGTTTCTTTGAACAGAGCCATTCCATCATTAAACTTAGCTGCATTGTGTTATAGAAAAACTGAAACTATTCAACTGACAGATTTTTAATTATATATGACCTGTTTCTATGGGAATGTATTTACAAATTCCGTGTGGGTAGTATTCACAAAAGTTCATAGAACTTTGGTACAGAAAATAATGTGCATAGTTAGTTGTTATTAATGAAAAGCAGGTAATTTTATAAAGACGAATTACGTAAAGAATTTACAAGTGTGTGCTTTGATGAGAAAAATGGATGGAATGGAATGAAATGTAACAATTCTTTGCAACATGGCACTCTGTAAAACTTTAAAAACCACATGGAGAACCTGGAAAAGTCAGGGAATTTTTTTATTACTTTTGAGTGGGAACCCTGTTTGAGATCTTTTGTCACCACATCAGTGTCATTCTCAGAAACTGAATGAAAAAACACTGCATGTTAAAGCCCTATATACATGTAACAAGTGACATTAATGTGCATGCTTGAGATACAAAGAGGTTTAAACGAGTCAATGTGTATGAACTGGAGGAGTTGGCGTAGCCTGTCTCAACAGCATTCTCCAAGGTTGAGGAACCAATATTGGTGCATCCTCATTTATACAAGACCAGGACGCACTGCTGAGACAGGGTTACTCAGCTCCAAACTCAGAGCTATACGTACATTTAGAACGGATCCTGACCTGGCTATACTTCGAGCTGACAAGACACACCAAGTTGTTGTTATGAATCATGCAGGGTATGTTCAAAAGATCGAACAGGCTATTTCTAGTATCAACACGTCTCTTTGCCCTACAGATCCAACCAATGGCACTGTTGCTTCCATGTCTAAATTAAAATCACTATCTGCTTTTCCCAACACTTTACTTGCTGGTTTAAAACTGCCCCCCAAGATATAGAGTACCCGCCTTGTTTAGTCAGCCAAAACTCCATAAGCCAGGTCACCCCATTCGACTTTTGGTCTCGTCTGCAGCCTCTTCAACTCACTGCCTTGAGCGAGCTTTGACTAAGTTTTTAACTCCATCGATTTGTTCTTCTATTTACTCGGTACGTAGTTCCACAGAAGCTCTTTCTAGGATACACGCTTTTGTCTCTACAAACACTGCTTCATTTTATATGGCATCTTTGGATGCCATCTCTTTATTTCCTGGTATTCCTGTTTCTTGTGTACATGATCTCATTGAAGCTAAACCTGTTGCGTCAGGTATTTATTCCCCCACAGAAATTTCTTGTATTCTGTCCACTCTTCGTTTTATTTCACAGAGGTCCTTTTTTTGTTTTAATGGCTCCATTTTTTGCCGATTGGCAGGAGCACCCATGGGTTCTCCTCTGTCCCCTTTATTAGCTGAAATTTTGCTCCAGGACTTAGAGGACGACCTTATTCCTACTTCCCCAGTCCACCCTCTTCTTTTTGTTAGGTACATCGATGACGTGTTGGTTTTTTGGCCGTTTAGTCAAGAAGAACTTTTTGAGTTTGCCAACTTACTTTCTTCTCGACATCCCACCATTAAGTTTGAGGTCAAGGTTGAGAAATCTGGTGTACTTCCCTTTCTTGATTTTTGTCTCTTTCGCAATCTTAATGATAATTCCGTTTCATTTTCTGTTTATGACAAACCCGCTTTTTCTGCTTCTTTAATTCCATTTTCCTCTTTCCATCCAGTTTCTCAAAAATTATTCGCTTTTCATTTTCTTATTAATCATGCGCTTACTCACTTGTCCTCCCCAGAACTTCATTCTTGTGAATTAAATGGAATCAAACAGTTTGCTTTATTATTTGGTTACCCACTACACCTTATTGATCGTATTATTGGTAAGAAGTTAGGCTGTTTACATACCTCTTTGCTTGCTGACAGACCAATTCATCATTTTGTGGGATCATATCATACTTACCATGTGTGACAAATATTTTGAAGAACATATGTGGTTCTGATAGCAGTCCCATACTATCGTTATGCTACAACTGTTGGTCATTTAATTTATAACTATCACCATGTTGCTGAGAATTTGCAGGACTTGTATCAAAACTGATCTGCATTTTGTTTGTGCAGTAATCCAGAATATGCTCATTTTATTGATCCTTTTCATAAGCATATTCTCACAGGCGATACTAATCTTATTTGCTCTCCTGTTCTCAGGTCTGTTTAAATAAGGGTACCGGATTTCATATTTCTAATAGATTAAATGTTAGTAAAGTCCTTAGGGATCTAAAAACTGATCTTATTAAATATATTCTTAAATTATTGTATAAGTTTGGAATTTCTTATGAAGAATTTACCATTTGGTTAGATTATGTTTTGGGTGATTTTAAAAGGGCTTCGAATTTGTTCTCCACAGTTCAAGTCATAAAAATTATTTCAACAAAGAAGCATATCAGAGAATTACAGAAATATTTTGTTTTCACTCCTGTGGATAAGGCAAAAAACAATTTGGCTATTTTTTGCAAATGTCTTTATGTTGAGATATTATTTTCTGAATTACATCATGTTTCAACTTATAATCCTATTACAGTTGACATAAATGTTATAAAGAAAAAAATATTGCTTTGCATAAATGCTTAAGTCTGACAATAACATTAACATGCAGTTACCTTTTTTGTATGCCATTCCGAAATTTCATAAGCTTCCTGTCTCTTTTAGATTCATTCAGAGTAACCGTCACTGTTGTACTGGTCTTTCAGGGAAGATTTTTGAAAAATATCTTAACATTATTTATAAGGAAATACAGGATTCTTGGATAATTAATAACAATAAACCAGTATCGATTTATATTAGGTCTGTCTCTTCTATTCAACATATCGATACATTTGATTTTAAGAATCTTTTTCTCTCAATACTGCTTTGTGGCCTGGTGGAGGTTTGTAGTGTGATGTACTTGAAACATGAAAAATTGCTTGGGATTACTAGGACATATTAGAATGCCCTGGTTGAATTGTGCCTCAAAAATAATTATATTTTGATGGGTAACAAATTATTTTTGCAAACTATAGGAATCACTATGGGTAGTAATTTTCCTAATATCCTGGCTAATCTTTATTTACACTCCTTTAAAGCTACATTTGTAGAAAATAATCACTTTTCTGGTAGAATTTTTAGATATATTGATGATTTAATTGCAATAGATTTTCCTAATTTTGATTATTCCACTCATTTTATATATCTACAAGATTTGATCTTGGAAAAGACCAACCACCAACAAAATTTTATAGTTTATTTGGATTTGGAAATTACACTTTCTCAAACTGGGTCACTTGGGGACAACCTGTATGATAAAATATGTTCCTTTAATTTTCAGGCACACTTCTTCCCTAACTTTTTTCAAATGTTTCCATTCTAGTTCACAGAAACCTCATTTTTTTCTCAATTTTTCCGGTTTTTACACATTTGTAGTACCTCTGATAATTTGATTTACAACTGTAAATTGTTTTTTGAATAATTAATTTCTAATCAATTTCCTTTACCTTTTATCAAAAAATATTTTTTACAGTTACTCAAAAATCACAAACTTCATTCTGCTGACACATTTAATTACAGTACTCTTATTAACAATTGGTCTGACAATAATAAATAGTTAGAAACTCTAAGTACCACTTGGTAGACCACTTGTGGCCACCTAACCCTTTGCTTTCTTCACACTAGCTTACACCTAGCCTATAAAAAGTAAACTACATTCCTCCATTTGGCAAACAGGTTGTTTTGTGTAAACCATATACCATTGCTTCCTTATCAGCTTAACCTTTGCCCTTGTGCAGCTTCGGTATTGTTGATTCTTTATCAATGGTTCTTGGTGTTAGGTGCTGTAAAGATCTTTGAGGTTTTACCTTACTTTTTGAGTTTGTTCTTGCTTCCTTTGGTTATTTTCGTTTCCAGCCTTCTTTATCCAGGTAGGACTAATCATGATTGTACTTATTATTTTTGGTTTGTTGTCTTGTTTGTATTTTATTTCTGTTCTTTTGGTCTTGTGGCTTTGGGAGCATGACCAAGGGGACATTTGGATTTTGTCCGTCCCTTTCTTGGTATCAGAAAAGCCACTTACAAAAAATGGGTGCTTCCCTGATGACGATTGTTTTAAATAATAAGGAGGAACTGTACACCAATCACACTTAAAATAGTATAACTATATTATTAATCCGAATTTCTTGGTGTAGAATACAATTCAAGGTTTCCAAGCTTTCGCACATCAATCAGATGGCTTTCTCAAGGAAGGTAGACAGCAAACTGAATAATAGAACGCTTCAACAATTTGAATGCGGTGACTTGACTTGACATAAATGAGCAAACGCTAAGTAATTATTCATCCAAAGACTCGAGGCGTCATGCTCGTTAACACGCGGAATCATAGAAGAAAACGAAATGCATTAATTATTTGAAGAACTGGTTCCAAACTCGTGGCAACTCCAGCGAGAGGTTGTCATTGCATGATTTACTGTTGGTGATGATCTCTAAAAGTTTTGCGAATGGCGGTAGATTTTGGGGTGAAGTAGGAGGCTAATTTCTTTACGTCATCCCACATAGGAGTAGCGGACTTGAGCTTGGACCTCTCTGGATACGGCTGTTGTTACTTTACAGTTCTTTATGTCCCTTTTATGCTCGTTGATTCTGTAATTAATAAATCCTCCACAAGAAGTTTTATAACACTGTTGTGGTATTCATAGGTTAGATGCACACATCTTGGTGCTTTTAACTTGCTAAAATTTAATCCAAATATTTTTCTTTACAGGTTTTGACAATATTGTTTCTGCTTGAGTCCAGTAGCCTCAATAAGGTTTCAAAGTCTACAAAGGCATTCCTTCTACTGCCATTACCCCTATTACATCTGATATCTGTTATACCTTGAAGGTTCCTATTTCACGTTTTTTGTTTTTAGGGTTGATGGCTTAGAGAACACCTCCGCAGGTTTTTGGTGTTTCCAACCTTTTGTGGAGTCCCGAAAAGCCATTTCAAATGTTGGTATTCTCCCTACAAAGGCGACACTTTTTTTTTTTTTTTCACATTTTTAGGTTTCTGGAGATTAGTGCTCTGTCTCACATCTGGAGTTGCAGGTCAGAGGTCTTTTGTGTTTTCGTTGTTTTTTCGCTTATGCTTTTTGTCTTTCATATATATATATATAGCCCTCTCCAACAGGAATTCCTGGATGTGCCACTGCATAATACCATTGAAACTTAAATTAGTAACCTGTGGTCATTTTTTTCTTTTTTCCCCTTGTTTTCTATTTTAACATTACGGAACCTATGTATTAATTCCTGCTGAATTTATGATCAAAAGTGGTTACTTTATTTTCATTTTACACATTCAGTTTTGTTGAAATTATTTCAGTTTTGGCATGTAAGAACCTTATCTGCCAGCTTTACTGCTTCAAACGTCACTTTGATTGTTACCAAGTGAACAGATTCACTTTAAAGTAGTGGGAAAATAAAATAGGTGTTAACCCGAATTGCCTAGTTTTTAATATTAAGGAGGCTTAGTTCAAATATAGAAGGGAATTTTATGTGTAGTGCAGTTGGTGGGAAAATTTTCAGTACGGTTGAAAAATCTGTCTGTCTGTCTCCCTAATTGCATGTTCCTAAATGGGTAAAGCTTACAGGTATCAGAAATTATTATATTTTGCATTGTATCTATTAATTAGTTTTCAAATATTTGAACTGATTTATGTACAGGAGCGTACTGATAGCCCCCGCAACCCCCGTAGTCGGGGGGGCTCATGGTTAAAAGGGGCCTCTAGCCTGAGTAAAAAGATTTTTCAAAATTTTTTGCGTAAACTTCGTATGAAACTGGTTAAAGAAATAGCCAAGAATTAAGGCAGCTTTGAAGTTTTAAGAAAAGCATTTTTTCTCAGTAAATACATAAAATCTTTAGAAGTCATTTTTGCTTCTTTTGTTCATAAAAACCAGATGACGGGAAAGCAACTATTCAAAAGAACTTGAAGCCCTTTGTAGTAGCCCTTACTGTTACAAGGAGCCTCAAGTTCACAGCCCTTGCAATAGCTTCTATGCTGATACCTTAACAAGTGAATGTGAAAAAAATAGCAGTTCAATCAGCAAAATTTCTATGCCAATGAGGATAAAGTGTTGTGTATTACAGTTGTTTGCACATAACTATGCATCCCCCGAATAGAATAAATTGAAAGGTGTTATTTGCGAGAGCATAAAACCAGAGACCTGTGTCATTTTTTTATAAAAGAGTCAAAAGATTTTGTTTTTACTAGGTTCAAAACATTGTGGCATTATGTTAAGTGTGTTTCTTATATTCCAGAGTAAATAATTTAAGTAGTTTTACATTCTTTGTGCTGCAGCTCTTAATCGTTACTTAGTTATTTGCGTTATTTGTATATTTATGTTGTGACATTTCGTATAAATCGGAAAAGACGTTAGACACTGTCGCACAGCAGTTGCATGTTTTGTCTGTGCAATCATGTGGCATTTCAAAAAGCAGGCCTTAGTTCTTTAAAATAATAAACTTTGCTTATGATTAACTTCAGCGTAAGTAGTTTGTAGTAATTTGTATCCGAAACCAGGGCTATCATTTTAATTATAACGTATACATTTATGTTTCATGCAATAAAGTGAAATAATTTTGATTTTATGAAAAATACTCATAGGTTCCAGAGAATTTGATTTATTAAAACACCCATAAAGCCTTGTTAATAATATCGAAGTTGAAATTTTGAGTAACTGAAAGCTAATGGATTTTCGCAAAAGGGCCTCGAAAACATTTTTTGCAGGTGGGCCCCGACTTTTTTCCGGTATTTACTGTTTATGTACTAGTCTGCTTTCTGTTTTTTTCCCATGTCGTTTATGAACAATAATAAATTATTACATTATTTCTTTCAGTTTTCTATTCATCCAATGAAATGTGGTCTTCTATTTCAATGAATATTAAAAATGCATAATTCCAGGGCCTGCTGGTTGATCAGACTATAGAGAAAGTTTCTTTCTGTGCACCAGACAGAAATCACGAGAAAGGCTTCTCATACATATGCCGTGATGGCACAACACGCCGGTGGATGTGCCATGGGTTTCTTGCAGTTAAAGATACAGTAAGTTTGAATGCAGTTTCTATTGTTAGTGCAACTCTTAGCTTTATGTTGATCAAAGTACATTGTTTATGGTGAAAACCCAAGTGGCAACTGTATTTTTTTTTTTTTCTTGTATAGAAATTCCAATTATGGGATTATCTGATGCAACTACCCCATGCCCAACTTAAAATGAGCAAAAATTATGAGAGAAATATTCTTCACAAATACATTAAACAACTACAGGATTATTAATACCTCATTCAGAATTGCTTGAATTGCCTAGTTTGCTGTTCAGCATGTAATAACTAATAATCTGGGACTTGTTCCATGTATTTATGAAGGAACACTGTGTGTCTAGAAATGAAGTATACAACTTCAGTATGCTATTAAAAAAATATGATAAAAAAAGAAAACTTACTTTAAATGTTAAAAGATGTGCCAAGTGTTCAAGTTTGTTAAGTCAGATGATAGATAGTGCCAGGTGTTTCATGTAATGAAAAATCTCGTCAAACATGGAATACAACAGACATGGCTTCCCCAGTGGAGAAAGCAGCATGTGTGTTTTGGTTTGAGGAGTCAAAATCTCTAACAACAGTTCAGCATAAGTTCAGAACAGAGTACAAGAGACAGCTGCTAACAGAAGGAGCATCGAACAATGGGTAAATAAATTCAAAGCCACAGGAAGTGTCTTGAAATGCAAAAGCACTGGGAGACCTTCCATTTTGAATGAAAAGGTTGGAAGATGTGTGTATAGCTTATCTAAGGAGCCGGAAGAAGTCTGTCTGCATCTCCAGTCGTGAACTTGAAATACCACGAGCGATGGTTCACAAGGTTCTGCATAAATGTTGGCTCCTATATGCATATAAAGTGCAGTTAGTGCAAAAACTTTGACCAAATGATCAACCATGTTGAAAAGCATTTGTGGTAGACATGCTTAATCGTATTGATGAAGACTCCACACTCCTTTCACGGATCTGTTTAAGCGATGAGTCGAAATTCCATGTTTCTGGCAGAGTGAATAAACATAGCTGCCAAATCTGGGGCACGGAAAATCCCCGTGTGATCGTAGCACATGTGAGAGACAACCCAAAGGTTAATGTCTGGGCTGGCCTAATGGAAGACAGAGTGATGGTGCCCTTTTTCTTCACTGAACCAACCATTACTGGCATAACATACCTGGACATGTTAGAACAATTCAGAATTCCACTGCTCCTGTATTTTCAAGACATCATTTTTGAGCAAGATGGAGCGCCTCCACTCTGGTCTTTGGATGTATGCAGATCTTTAGACCACCATTTTCCAGGGCGTTAGATTGGACGTGGGGGTCTAACAGCATGGCCACCCCATTCTCCTGATATTACCCCATTCGATTTTTTTCTTTGGGGCTTTATTAAGGACATTGTGTACAAAAAAAAAAAAAAGGTTACATCTATCACTGAACTCGAAAGAACTCCTTACTGCTGCCTTCCTCCTTGTTATACCTGACATTCTTAAGCATACTTGGGTGGAACTAGACTATCGTTTAGACATTCTGCGAGCAACAAACGAAGCACACATGGAGACTTACTGATATTTAAAAGAAAAACTTTCACAGTTACCATGTGTTTTGACATTAAAAGTAAGTTGTTATTTATTGTAGTTATTTTTTGGTAGCATATTGAAGTTGTGTACTTCATTTATGGACACATTGTATTTCTTCCATAATTTCCATATCTCAGATACTGGCAATTTATTACAGTATGGGATTGCTTTAACTGGTAAAAATCTGAAGTTTTTTGGATTCCTCATCTTCAGACACTTCGTTGCCCTGGGTTGTGTAATGGGTAATGTGCATGGACAGAAATTGGAAAATGCAGATTCAATTCCTGCTCCAGGGGGATGTAATTTTCAACTCTTCTGTAATAATATTACATACTGGACAGATAACTAAGCAGTTCTGGCTATTCTGATTGCCGTGTTAATAATAATGTTAGAGTGAGTGTTTTGAGAATTTAGTACTGTGTTGAGTTGAATGGCACTTGATGGAGAATGGTTGAAGAAAACCATCGGAGAATAAAACATGAGAAAAGTTGTAACAGTACATAAGTTCTTCTAAGAATCCCATTTAAATTTTTTTCCCTTTAACTGACCTTCCATATAATTTAGTCTTGCTGCATTATTACAATAGTTTGGCAAATCCAACATTATATTTATGAACTTCCATGTAGTACAGATATTATTAACAAATGCGTGTATTTGACATTTTGCTAAATTAAACACACACGCACACACTCAGGATGTCTCAAAAAGATTGACACAAGCTTTTATCTCTTTAATGGTTATTACAGATACATGCTGTCAATTAGAAAAATACTCAAAAAGGCATATAATGACTTATGACATGGCAGTAGCACCCCTGTGGATTGTGACTGCCTTGTCATAAGTCTTTAAATTCAGGTGAACCCCAACTTTTAAGAAAGAGTTATCACTTATGATAAAACCTGGATCTTCCAGTACTACCTTGAAAGGAAAAAGCTTTTGATTTATTTGAAGACACCAGCATCACTAATGATGAAGAAAGCACAGCAAAGCAAATCCAAATGAAAGCTATGTTAATTGTTTTCTTTGACATTAAGGGTGTGATTTTGACACTGTCAGTTCCCAACCAATGGAGCAATGCTGAACTAGCATTACTATTGGGTTAATGCATAAGTTTACGCTGTTTTATTTTACGAGTGTTTCCCAGGTCAGTAGCGATGGTACAGATGGTCAGTTGTATATCAAAATGTAGCCAGTAATATCGTGTATTTAAATCATATTGCATTCCGTGGTTGTGGCTAATGGTTTTTTGGTTTTCAGGCCCAGAAGTATGGAGTGCTAAGTAGAGAGGAATGAACATTTCTGATATCTGCTCCTCAACGAGTTTAGCAAGAGTTCCACAGCCGCCGAGGCCACTCGACAAATTTGTGCTGTGTATGGAAAGAATGCAATTGCTCCAAGGACAGCCAGCAAATGGTTTGAGTGGCTCCAAGGTGGCAATTTTGACCTTAATGACTCTCCATGTTCAGGTCGTCCATCTTACTTTGGTGAGGATTGTTTGAACCATCTCATCCACTTGGATCTGCGTCGAACCACACGTGAATTGTCCACTGAGATGGACTGTGATTAGGCCACAGTGGTGCTACACCTGGAACGTATGGGAAAGGTCCAGAAATTGGGGTCTTGGGTGCCTCACATTCTCTCCGAGGACAACAAGAATCAGCGTGTTGCCATATGTGGTTCCTTGCTCGCCCGTTATCGCGAATGTTCTCAGCAACACAAACCCTTTCTGTCACGTATTATTACTGGAGATGAAAAGTGGTGCCTGTATGTGAATTTCAGGTATCGGAGGGAATGGTTAAGCCCAAACAAGATGCCCACACCATGTCCAAAACATAACCTTCATCCTGCGAAGATCATGTTATGTGTCTGGTGGGACATGGAAGGCATTATTCTTTGGGAAATGCTGTGCCGCCCTGGTGGCACAGTGGTCAAAGCGGTGGCTTCTGATCATTTGTCCGGAAAGGGGTCCAGGTTCAAATCCTGGTGAGGCATGGACATTGTGTTTGTCTTAGGGCACTGGCTCTCTCCCTTCCCTGAAACCAGTGACCCTAAATTAAGGACGAGTAACTGCTTATAGCCCATTGAGTTGCTCACAGTGGTCGTTAAACCTCCAATAAAAAAAATGCTGCAGAGGAATCGAACCATCAACGCTGTACTCTATTGTGAGCAACTCCACTGTGTGGAGAGAGCAATTCAGCAGAAACTACAACATTGGTGCCATGGTGTCCTTCTTCAACATGATAACACATGCTCTCACAGTGCAAACATGACCAAAATTCTCACAGTGCAAACATGACCAAAATGGCCATTCAGGACATGAAATGGGAGATCCTTCCACATCTGGCCTATTTCCTAAATGTCGCCCCTTCAGTCTTTCATCTGTTCTGAACGTTCAACAATGATGTTGATCTCCAGAAATTCTTTGATGATTTTCAAGTTTTTCAAGAATGGCATTGCAGACTTATCCAGATGTTGGGACACCATCATAAACAATGGCGTGGAGGGGGGAGATACAGGATACATAGTTGATTAATTCCGTTTGCCCTTCTGATGTAATACATCCCTGTACGATGAAAAAAAAATGGCATGAACTTATGCATTAACCCAATACAAACAGTTCTGGTGACTTTGAAAGAGTGAATCAAGGGAAAGAGGCCAGAGTTGTGGAAAATTGGTTTCATCCTTCGCCAGGGCAATGTGCCGAGTTATTCATCACTCCCAATGAAGCACTGTTTTAGCCAGGAAATGAATACAGTTACTTGAGCATCTGCCCAATCTTTAAGTTTAGCCCTATGCATTTTTTTTTTTTCTTTTTGCTAAAGTCAAATCTGTTTGACTCATTTTGAGTTGGTTACTGTGGTGAAGGAGATACTGATCACATCAGATTACAATTATTTTATTGCACACATTTAAAACTTACAGTCATATGAAAATGCAGTACATCAGCAGGAATCTGAACATATTGGTTATTAGGTGATTTCCTCTATCAGATGTAAGAAAAGGAATAAAATATATAAAGGCAAGGAAAATGGTTATAACAGAAGCACCACTGTTAGCAGCCTAGCTTGGAACTACAATTTAATTTAATGAAAGTCAAATCTGTACTCAACTACAATTTAATGCTAAAGATGAGAAGATGCACTACTGAACTATTGCACTGCTTTGACCAGTGGAAGGTCAGAATGCTACAGCATATTGATGCGTAAGGGGAATACACTGGAGGTGAAGTTTCTTATTTAACTAAAGTTACAGCATCAGTCTGATTATGAGCCACGGATGGCTTAGTGGTTAGTGATTCAGACTATCGATGCAAGGTCCCCAGGTTCAAGCCTGAGCTGATCTTTTGGAGATGGTGTGATTTACTAACAATCGCTGAATATCCGCCGCGCATCGGACGAGCACGTTAAGTGACTGCCCCCAGGCTGGACCCACTGGTTAAATGGGTATCCTTTCCTATGTCCCCCTGAAATTCTCTCACACCTCTATGTGCAATATCGTACTTGTACGGTGGCGCCATCTACTGTACTCTAATCTCACTACAAACTGTTCTGTCAAAGTTGCTAGACTTGCTCTCATTCCTTCCGTTTCTGTGTCCTGCCCAAAAGGCGATCTCGCTGTAGGTGGTTGGAACCTAAACTCTACTCACTGTGGACGGAAGTCCTACAAGAAAATGACCAATATCAGTCTGATTATTTTATAGCTATACCTCATATGCTGATATCAAGGTATATAATAGAAGATGCTTCTACTATCACGGGTTTAGCCAAGTGTTAATTTACATGGCACACATAAAAAAAATTAAAGGATTGACATTTTTATTAATCACTTAAAAAATTGCAGAAAATCCTTCAATTTTGTTAAATTGCTCCATGGTGTAGATAAAAGTGTATTTGTGTCAATGTACCAGCCTAGAAGTGTTATCCGTAACATGCTGTTAGAGTTTTTCTGAGCGTACTGCATATGAGCATAAAACTTATCTGTACTTATCATGTGTATATTGTTACATGGTGTGTTTTCTCTTTGACTAATTAAAGGGTGAACGTCTAAGTCATGCTGTCGGCTGTGCTTTTGCTGTGTGTCTGGAGAAGAAGCAGAAGAGGGATAAAGAGTCTGTTGTCTTGTCATTTGATCCAAACACCTCCACTTTTACAAGAACTGGCTCTTTCCGGCAGAGCTCCCTGACAGAACGTATGCAAGATCCTCAGGACTGCAAACCATGTGGTAAGTATGTCAGTTAACTGTAAATTACTTCCCTTTATCTCATGTGCACTTCTATAATTTACAATTTTTCTTAACTTGGTGATAGTTTTCACCATAGAAGTGACATAATTAACTTTTTCTAGGTAGCCATCTTGCATTCTTATTCTAATGCAATGAAATTTTTAAATGTTCCAAAGGGGGCAGCTAAATCAAAACAGTCAAGTATGCCACTTCTTTGTCAGAAAACAGGCTGATATGTATTTGCAAAGATCTGTTCATCATCAGCATTTATGATATTATCTGAAGAACCTATTTTTTAACAGTGCAGTGCTTGCATATTGAAAAACTGCCATGTTTTGCAAAAACTAGCACCGCTGTATTTGCTTCAGCAATACTTTTTTCAGTATTTGAGATTTCACTTAAGGAACTTTTTGATTTTTGTACTTGTATAAACACATATTGTTTCTGGTTGCTTGCTTCTGTAAGACTTTTGGTCTATAAGTTTACATTATTTGTTTGCATTTATTCATACATACATACATACATACATACATACATACATACATACATACATACATACATACATACATACATACATACATACATATATACACTGAAGAGCAATTGAGTTAGAGACAGCTGGCTGGCATTATGCAAATGTGGAGCTGTTGGCGGCTCTGTAAACGGAAACGACATGACGTATGCAGCGATCCGACAATATAAGGAATGATGCGATGGGAATCAGTAAGAGTCGGACGCAGTATGGGTAAGACGAAGGATCTAAGCACATTTGATCGTGGGCAAATTGTCGGGGCCCGACGAATGGGTCACTCCATCTCGGAAATCGTGCAGGCACTGGGATTTTCATGGGCCACTGTGTCACGGGTGCACCGTGAGTACATCGAATCCGGTAAAACCATCCCTGCAAGGGCCAACTGCAGTGGACAACAGCGTGTGGATGAGCGGGGTCATCGTCTGCTAGCTCGCATTGTAACAGCGGACAGACGGGCCACAGTGCAAGAAATCACTCGGCAATTTAACGCTGGTGCACAAAAACGTGTAAGCAGCCACACCATCCAGAACAATCTCCTCGCTATGGGGTACAGAAGCCATTGTCCCACGAGGGTACCGCTGCTGACCGCACATCACAGAGTGCAAAGATTAGCATGGGGGAGGGAACATCGCCATTGGACCCTAGACATGTGGGAAAATGTTGCCTGAACTGATGAGTCGAGATTCACGTTGGTACAAGCAGATAGCAGGATACAAGTATGGCACAAACCACATGGAGCGATGGATCCTTCTTGCCAGCAAGGTACTCTTCAAGCCGGTGGGGGTGGCATTCTCGTCTGGGGACTGTTTACATGGACTGAAATGGGACCCCTGGTACGTGTGACATCTTCCCTCAAAGGTCAATGTTACCGGTATATCATGGACGACCATTTGCTCCCATTTGTGCGTCTTTAACATTCCACTGGGGACCTCATCCTGCAACAGGACGATGCACCGTGCCATCGCTCCCGAATTGTATCCGAATGGTTGGATGAACACTCCACCGACGTGACCTCGCTTCCTTGGCCAGCTAGGTCACCTGACCTCAATCCCATTGAGCAGGTCTGGGATGGCATCGAGAAAGTTGTTCGAGGCTGTGACCCCCTCCATCAAATCTTCGTGAACTGTGGGAGCTTAATAAATAAATACATCGCTCTTTCCATGTTCCAGAAACACACAGCATCCGAAAAATTGTTTTTCAGCCGCCGCTGTGGATGTGAACCAACAGAACTCTCGATATCTAGCTGAGCGCGTTACATATACGCCACGGTGGCCAACAATCCATGGTGCTATGTGTATTTTTAAGTCAGCTTCTGACATCATAAATCCGTAAGATGGGCTCAGCTACTGAGATGTCTCCATCCGGTGGGCATTAACGGCACTAGCTATAAATATATTATAGCAGTTAAATCCAAAGGGCGAGATCCAAGGTGAAAATACTCCAAATACGTGGCGACAGTTAATAAATAAATACATCACTCTTTCCATGTTCCAGAAACACACAGCATCCGAAAAATTGTTTTTCAGCCGCCGCTGTGGAATTGAACCAACAGAACTCTCGATATCTAGCCGAGTTCAGGGGTTGTGGATCCGTATGGCTTCCCAACGCTTCCGGTGTCTTGTCGAGTCCATGCCGAGACGAATCGCCGTCAGGGCGAAAGGTGGTGCTACAGGTATCTGTAATTCAATTGCTCTTCAGTGTACATACATACATACATACATACATACATACATACATACATACATACATACATACATACATACATACATACATACATACATACATACATACATACATACATACATACATATCACTAAGCTGTTCTCTGAGATTCAGAGGTTAGCTCCAAAAAGAAATACAAACTACTAGATAATTTTTACTTACTGTTGCTATGTCAAACTTCTCCATTTACAGCGATGTAACAAACAACTAGGTCTTCACTGACATCCATCACACGCCGTACACAAGATCTTCTATACTTCATACTCGTAATCTTTTTCTCATTGGGCTAAACAAATTTTCTTAGTAAGTATCTCATCACTCATTCTTTCAACATGGCCAAACCACTGAAGCATACTAGTCTTCACCTTGCTAAAAACATTTTGTTTCACATCACACAACTGCAACACATCTTCATTTCTCACACAATCAGAATATATCTTGCCCCCCCCCCTCCCGTAAGTAACACATTTCTCCAGCACACAAACGACTCCCATGTTTCTTCTGTAGTACCCAGGTTTCACTGCCATACATCAGAGTAGGGACAATTACTCTCTCATACACAGCCATGCGGGACTCTCTTGAGAACCCATCATTCCTGTGAAAACCTCCCAGAGCAGCCATGGCTTTCAATGAAGAATTCCTTCGCCTACTAAATTCACCATCCAATTCGTTCTCTCTCTCAAACATGCTTCCTAAATACACAAACTCACTAACCTGGTCAATCACTGTGCCATTTAGACTTACATTACATTCAGTGCTACCAGTTCCTCTCTCAAAAACCATAACTTTGGGTTTTCCTTTATTTATACTCAGTTTGAATTTCATGCATACTTTGTACATCTGGGAAATATACTCTGCAACTCTTTTTGCTCTCTGCCGACAGGACAGTGTCATCAGCATACGGCAATCTGCACACACAAATATCACCAAGACATAAACCAGTATCATCTATTTTAGCATCATGCATGCATGTATCCATAAAGATATTAAACAGCCATGGTGACATTACACAACTTTGTCTAACTCCTGCACCAATAGAAAACCATTTTGATAAAACACCATTCACTCGTACATAAGCTCTACTAGCAGCATACATGGCTTTTACACTATTAAGTAGATTCCCAGTAACACCATATTCATTCAATAACTTGCACAAAAGTTTCTTATTTACTCGGTCGTAAGCTTTCTCTAAATCTGTGAAGGCAGCAAAAACTTTCTGACCAACAGCCAGATACTTTTCAATCATCATGCATAATGCAGTAAGTATCTCATCACTCATTCTTTCAACATGGCCAAACCACTGAAGCATACAAATATGTAGACATTGCCCATCAAAAATTTGGCACAGATGTGTTAATTACAAACCACATGCGGAGTTGAGATCTGTTTAAAAGTTCCACTGTGTTACTGTGTTAGATCATGTAAGTGCCAAAACATGTTGGATGGGAATTCACACTGGGACAGAATGCCTGATGAAAACAGTGCTTTGCCTCAGTGGACATCAATATAATGTGAAATGTTCCTTTGAAAATCATGAATAGCTATTTTCCTTGTTGTGTTCCAAAGAACACATCTAGATGCAGAACAATAGTGAAGCACTGAGAGGTTAAAGGTTGGCCGTCAATCTCAGAGGTAGCTTGATTCTTTGGATCAAGCTACTCTGAGATTGAAAAATATATATATTCTGTGATCTCAAGCCTCTCAAACTAATTTTAGACTAATAGATTCATTCTGAGATCTGTTCTGGTCCATGTAAGAGTGTCAATCCTTTCAACATGACCAACAACAGCATTTAATATGTAATGAGACCTTATCTCAGTCACAGATGCCAATTGTAGGTGTACGTGTACACATATCAACAGACACTCAAATAGTCGATTTGTGTGCACCAACAATTTGTGCAATTTCAGCGTTTATATTCCAATATTCCTTCAAGGTCTTAATTTTAATAACCGTCATAAAGGCAATGTCCATTTCTTTTCCCCATCTCCAAAAACTTTTAATAACACAAAGCAGGAATTTCAGGAAATTCCAGGGCCACCCTGAAAATCATTGTGATTTTCTCTCTCTCCAATCATTTTTGGTGCAAGTGACCTTAGACCAATAACTCTGCAACAGCTGTAGAGGATTAAGTTGTGGAAAATGACCTCCACTAAGTCCACCACTCTCTGGGCTGTAAGGGTGCGGCAGTCTCTGTGTGGGAGGATCTGTCAACATAAATGCACAATCTCTGTGTGTGTGGGGGGGGTCTGTCAACAACATAAGTGGTGTGGCAATTTCTGTGTGGGAGGATCTGTCAACAACATAAGTGGAGTGGCAATCTCAGTGTGGGGCATCTGTCAACAACAAAGGTTAACCAGTAGTACCATTTAGTTCCACACACCTAAATATTTTCATTTTTGCTAACAAGTACTGACTTTAAATTGAATGACATCCTAATAATATAAACTTCTTTGTGCACACAACTTTTGGTAATGAAAAAAAATACTCAAAATTTTTGAGAAAGAAAACAGCTGAAATCTGATAAGTTGCTATTAATTTGTCCACCACTGTATAAATTAATAAAAAAAATGTGCCATAGGAAGGCACAAAGTCGTATTCATTAAAGAAGATTTAGAAGAAAGGACAAATACAAAAGTCTATCTATTATTTCATAATTCAAATGTCAATTTTCAATATAAAATTCTTTAATAGATACTGCACTTTTCAAGTAAATTCAACCAGGGTTTAAACACCAGAAGAGCCAAAATAGTCTTTGGCTATTTCGTGTACACTCAGTAGACAAAACATTAAAGATAGAGATGATAGGCATTGTTGACATGTGAATCCCCCATGCATAGTAGAACAGATAAAAGCCAAATTCAGGTTATAAATAGGCGGACTGCAGGGCTTCCCGACAGCATATCGCAATCAACAAACATGGGTAAATGTGATGATCTGAGAGACTTTGATCATTGGACACATTGTCTGTGCAAGACAGATGGCTCATTTTGTCCCCCAAGTGGTAAAAACTCTAGGGTTTCCGAATGCAACAGTATCAAGGGTGTGTTGCAAGTATACCATCAATGAATGTACCAGTGCCCGATACCATACTCTGGACATCAATAGCGATGGCTAACTGCACACCATTGATGTCCAGGGTTGATGTAGACTATTCTGGCTCATACAAACCGTCCCCCAAATGGTAAAAACTCTAGGGTTTCCGAATGCAACAGTATCAAGGGTGTGTTGCAAGTATACCATCAATGGATGTACCAGTGCCCGATACCATACTCTGGACATCAATAGCGGTGGCTGACTGCACACCATTGATGTCCAGGGTTGACGTAGACTATTCTGGCTCATACAGACTGACCACTTGGCAACGGCAGGGCAAATCACATCCAGGTTAAATGTTGGAGGCCCAAGCAGCATCAGGAAGCAAATGGTATGGTGCACGCTGCATATTCTGGACTATGGAAACCAACGCTGTACTTGTATGTCACTGTTGACTGCTTGTCATCCGAAAATACACCTCACCTGGTACCGGTACGAGGAACATCAAAACTGGGCCTCTGCAGAGTTGTGCTGGGTTGTGTGGTCAGATGAATCCCGTTTTCATCTGTACCGAGCTGACGGGAGGGTGCAGATGTGGTGTGGACAGCATGAGGTCATGCCCTATTGTGCCAGGGCAGCTCTGTTCAAGGTGGTGGTAGCTCTCTGATGGTTTGGGGAGCTTTCTCGTGGGACACATTACGCCCCCTAGAGTGTCTGGAGAGGTCTTTAACCACTGCACATTACCAGCATGTGCTGGCTGATCACCTACATGCTTTCATAGCCTTCGCACATCTTGCGGCTAATGGTCAGTTGTAACAGGACAATGTGCCACCCCACTGGGCTGCAACCACCCAGGCATTACTTGGAAAACATTCATCTGAGTTTTGAACCATCCAGTGGTACCTGAAGTCTCCAGATTTAAACCCTGTGGAAGCTTTCTGAAATGTTGTGGAACAGATCATCAGATCCATTGATCCTGGACCGGTGTCCCAGATGGAGTTGTGGACAATACTGCAACAGGCATGGCTAGTATTGCCTCCAGAAACCCTCTGGCTGTTTATGGAGCCCATGCCTCGGTGTGTACAGGCTGACAAGGGTTTAACCACCTCGGAATGTAAGGTTATGAACCAACATGCTATATTAGATAGGCATCTGTAATGTTTTGTCCATTAAGTGTATACCCTTTATACATAGTATTATTACTGGGATGGCCGAGTTACTTTAAACGTCCAGAATCATCCAAACTTCTGACACCATTTATTTCATCAGATGAAATATCCGGGCTGGGAGTGTATCTCTGGACTAGAGCATCGCTTCTTATTTTAGGAGCCAACTCTAAACATGCAGAAAAGGGATGCAAATTCTCTTCACAGCGTTTATTTACAAAGCTAGTAGGAAGCGATTTCTGTACATAGATGGCTATTTGCATGGATGGAAGGCCTTATATGTATGTGCCCTTCAGTTATCAAAGTTTCTCTTGCTCAGGAATAAGAATAAGTGAAAGTCCTGAATCGTCCTGAGGGAGGAAATATTATCCAAATGAAAAAAATGAATTAATCACACAAAAACTGAAAAATGAGCACAGTGTGATAATCTATGGCATCCGTAGGGACACTCTTTGATAATCGCATAGGTAGTGAAGTTCTCTTTCTCAGGGGATGACACTTACATACACTGTCCGCACAGCGATAGAGCATTGACGCCGCCCAGGCAGCCGTTTCCAAAACAAGAGGTCTGAATAGTTCGGGAGTTTTTCGTCAACTGCTTACAGTTTCTTCAGAGTTCTCAACGCTCTTTTTGTCCATCATAAATATATGCTGGTGCTGTCTTCCTTTCTTATCCTTGACTGAGGTACAACAGACTAACAGTATTGCACTTTTTTTCACTTCCCTTTTAGTCTAAAGTGCTGGCGTGTTTACTAATCTTGTAAACACATCTTGGCCCATCCTACGCTACCCAAACCAAAGGAATGCACTTGCTTTAAGAGGGTCTCCTGTCTACATGTCAGAGAAAACATTGTGCTTCACTTTTAGTACCCCAAAATCAGCAACAATATTAATAAAATACTTCTGAAGTAAACCTAATCAGTATGTTCTCATTCAGATTTTGTGTCTATGGAAGTTCATTTCTAATGTCTGCATTATTAATTCTGTCCCCCCCCCATTATTCCCCTTACCACTCTCATGGCTACAGTATATAGTCCAACCTCCTGCTGAGCCCTATACTTTTTACCCAACACTTGCTGCAATAAAAGAGGCAGTAGGTCTAATCTAAATATTGAATTGTAAACATAAAGTTTAGTTCTCTGGCTAATCTCTTTCTTGTTGGAAATATTCTGATATAGCTGATAAGAGACTTCCTGTGCTCTGCCAGTTCTAATGTTTAATTCCTTTTCAAATCTCCCAGGGTCCCCATCAATAATCACACCAGATAATTAAAATCTGTTGCATTTTCTAGACTACATACCAAAAAAAAAAAAAAATCCTTTTGGTGCCTATAACGTAACTCTTTTTTACATTATGTAAGATTTCCGGCTGAATAGATGTTAAACTAAGGATATATGCGATGCAACTAATTGTGCCGGATAGCTCATGTTAAAGTAAGGCTTTTACAAAGGCCAGACAAAACATATACAGAAGTCCAACTTACGTCAACTTTTTATTGGTCCAGCAACATTAGACGAAATCCAAAACACAGCACAGCGAGGTACACACCACTTCCCATATCTTAGTCAAGAGGTTTAAAATCAAAACTCTGTAACAATCTAACATCTCCACACACACAAAGCAACCTCTGCATCATCTTTTTATCTGACTTTCTGATCACATACATATGTCACTCCCGTTCCGACCTCAGATTGTTGCCAACGTCATTCTCGTTTGAAGGAAAAGACATAATGTTAAGGTTTGAAAATATCTAAGAGAACAAACTCAAATTTACATAGAAAAAGAAACTCAAAAGGAAAGTTAAAATATAATATGCATTACATGCCATTGATTTAGATTTATCAACAATCATCTTCATCCCAATTATTTTTGTTCATCATGCTGAGCTAATTGAGATTATGCTGTAATTTGCTTACAGTCTTAGAAATTACTCCTAAGTCATCAACATTCAGAAAATTATAGATCACAAACAAAAATAGTGGTAATCTATATACTAGTCTTACTTCAGTTAGATAGAAAGCACTCATCAATATTTCTTTTCATCCAGGCTTTTAGTGTCCATGCTTGTGATTGATTAACATAAAATTAATAGTAGTCATCCCATAGTTTACATTTTGATACATACGTACATGTAATTAAGCTTTTCTCTGAGATTCAGTACTTAGCTCCTCAAAGAAAGCTAATCTGCCATATTAAAGTTTAAACCTGATGGAGCTATATTTTCTTACTGTTGATGTATCAGATGTTTCCATTTACAGCGATGTTGGCACACAATTTGAGCTTCGCTGACATCCATCACATGCCTCAACACAGGACTATTTATTCTTCATACTCATTATCTTTATCTTGTGCACACAAACTTGAATCTCATCTTCCCATGATTTCCTTGGCCTTCCTCTACCTTTCTTTCCTGCCACTTGGCTCAGTAAATTCTCTCAGTAGGCATCTCACCACTCATTCTCTCAATGTGGCCTAAGAATATTTGTCTCCACCTTACTAACAACGTTTTGCTTTGCATTACCCATCTGTATTCCTCACATGATCAAAATGTGTCTTACCACAAACATAAGTAATGCATCTTTCCAGCACATGAACAACTCTCATGTCTCTTCTGTAGTACTCAGGTTTCATTGCTGTACATCAAAATTGGAATAATACACTGGTGTGCAAAAAGTAAGGGCGAAGAGGAGAAATTAGCATAACAGTGGAACGAGCAGGCAGAATGGACCGATAGACTAAAGTCCGGTACGGTAGGGCATGTGCATATATGCAGCATGACATGGGGTGTGGGGTGTCGGAAGGGTATAAAGCGGTGTACACTCAGCAATTCGGTGAAAGCTATTGCACGATGTACATCAGTTTGAACGATGTCGAGTTGCTGCCACCGTGTGATATGGCCAACAGGCAATCCAGTAGACGACATCTGTATGACTTTACCCGAGGTCGCGTCATTGGGAAGTTGGAAGAAAGTCGAAGTGTAACTAGTGTGGCCGAGTAGTTCGGGTTCGCTCACAGCATCGTTTCACGAGCTTGGAGAGCATTTCAAACGACAAGAGCAGCTGTCTGAGAGTTTAGCAGTGGTCGTCCACGAGCAACCACAGCGGCGGACGACCAGTACATTGTCCTACAGGCGAGAAGAGACAGACGGCAGACAGTGGGAGAAATCGTAAGGCACGTGCAACAGATAACTGGACGTCCGTTATTGCGTTTTACCGTGGCCAGGAGGCTGCACAAAGGTGCTCTATTTGCACGACGACCAGTACGGTGTGTGCCATTAACACCTGATCGTCGGAGGCGGTGGTTTCGGTGGTGCCAGGAACACAAGAACTGGACACGTCAGCAATGGGGTCAAGTTTTCTTTATGGATGAGAGCCGATTTAGTCTGACGAGTGATTCTGGACGTATACACATCTGGAGAGAGCAGAGAACATGCAATCACACCTCCAACATCATCAAAACGGACCGGTTTGGAAGTGGCGGAGTTCTCGTTTGGGGCGGTATCATCCTTGGTAGACGTACTGACCTCCACATCTTCCAAGAAGGTTCAGTCACTGGTGTCCGCTATTATACCGAGGATCTCCTGCCTCACGTGCATCTGTTTAGAGGTGCTGTGGGTCCCGAGTTCCTTTTCATGGACGACAACGCTGCACCTAATTGTACAGTGGCTATCGCATAGCTGTTGAAGAGTGAAGATGGATTGGCCCGCAAGGTCCCCGGACCTAAATCCAATCGAACACGTGTGGGACTTTCTCAGGAGACGCTTGGTAGCACGTCACCAGCCGCCAGCAAGGATTCCGCAGCTGCGATTGGCGCTACAAAAGGAATGGGCCGTGATGCCTCAACAGCTCCTTGACAACCTCGTCATCAGCATGGACAGACTTTGTAAATCCTGCAACGCAGTCAGGGGTGATCATATCCCCTACTAAAGACTGGATTTTTCTTGGCAGCCGCCTGTCACATGGACGTTTCTGTCTTCTGTCCAGTTGTGCTTGAAGCTACCTTTTCAGTAAAGTGCCTTTGCATCCTTTGGATTCTTTGTTTGGACAGTTTTGCTCACTTGTCCCATATTTTTACATCTTGGGGATCTTATGATATGATTTGAGTCGATGTGGAGCACTTCTGCAGGACGTTACATTCGAAAAACCGTCTCGTCCTTAATTTTTGCTCGCCAGTGTAGGTAGTCAAATGATATATGTAATATCTTCAAACTCAAAAAACTTTTTGTGTTACGAATCTTTGGCAAAAATTCTGACACTCAGTTCTAATAGATTAGCAACCCCATCAACAAAAACTATAAATTGACTACTTTGTTAACATGATTAGAACATTAAAAAATATAAAATCCCACATACCTTATCACTGTGCACATAAAAACCTGTTGGAGTTAAGACTATTCTTGTTGACTATTACAGAGGAGCTGGTTGAAGAATTACTTAGTAGGTGATGGTTTTTTTTTGTTTTTGTTTTTTGTGCTATATCTCATAAGACTCGTATTCTTCCACAAAAGTATCCTTAAACAGCTTTCAAAAAGCAAAGGAATATGTACATGTGTGGAGATAATTTTGATGAAACACAACTTCTGATGCTTGCACACAAAGCCAAATACAGACATACAGATAATGATAAAAAACGAATGAAATAGCTAAAGCTTGGTGGGGGGGGCAAGAATAAAAATGTTAAAAAGGTTGCGACATAGGAGAGACAAAAGCTTAACCAAACGCTTTTTATGTGCACAGTGATAAAGTATGTGGTATTTTATATTTTTTAACGTTCTAATCATGCTAACAAAGTAGTCAGTTTATAGTTTTTGTTGATGGGTTGCTAATCTATTAGAGGAGTGAATGACAGAATTTTTTGGCAAAGACTCTTAACATGCAAAAAGTTTTTTGAGTTTGAAGTATTTTAGATATCATTTGACTACCTATTATTTGTATTAAATAAGCATGTTTTTAAACTCTGAACATAGAGCAAATAACTATATCAAAATAGGGTCAATTAAACTTTCATACCCAGCCATTTGGGACCTTTTCCAGAACCCATCAGATCAGTCTTGTGAAATTCTCCAAAACAGCTTTCAGAGATGTATTCACTCTCCTACTAATCTAATTTGTTTTCTCTGTCAAACATGCTTCCTAAGTATACAAATTCATCCACCTGGTATATCTCTATGACGTTTATACTGATTATTATATTTGCACTTTTAAGGTATTAACCTCCTGCAAAGTGCGCATAGTTTACGTGCAATTCATAAATGAAAAACTATTAGAAAGTACCAATCACTCACCCTAAAGATCATGGTAACCTCCATCGACAACACACTTCCAACACGTCAATCATTGTAATGTTTCTGGGCTTCCAAGGTTTACAGACATCTTGCTTACGATTCTTACTTCCGGGTGTGAAACATTGTATTTTTTATTTTTTTTTTAGCCTTATGAGATGTTACAATAAAGCTTGTCAGTTCCATAAAAAACCACTCATACTACTCATTCATACAATTCAATTAAAAACCATGTACATAATTTACATAACCTTACATTCCGAGGTGGTTAAACCCTTGTCAACTGTAAGTACCAAACTGCTCCTTCTGTTTCACAACCCCTGCCACTCCCACTGCAAGTGTCACACTCATTCAGCCCCTCACACACAATCCTCTAGTACTTTCAACAGACCTCTGTCATCATCAGGAGGCAGGTGTGTCTCACCCGCCCACCACAGCTCAAGTGAGCAGAGCCATCGAGGCACGGGCCCCAGTCGCTATCTCTGAATCATTGTGACTCTGGCGCCATCTATTGTCCCTGCTACTCATTTTTCCCTTTTTTTTTTTTTTCTAAGCTGCTGTTCAATTTTTATTAGGGTTTTCCATTGTTCGTTTAAGTTACTAGGCTCATTAATGTTGCATAATCTTGATCTGTTTTTTTCAATTAACACTGATTCTGCAATTCTTAACTGCTTTTCGTTTTTATAGCTCTTAATAATTTTAATATCTTCAAACCTTGGACATTGTTGATTTTCCATACAGTATTGGGTTAATGCTGTCTTAGCTTCTTTTTTATAACAGATCAAGATTATGCAACATTAATGAGCCTAGTAACTTAAATGAACAATGGAAAGCCCTAATAAAAATTGAACAGCAGCTTAGAAAAAAAGGGAAAAAAGAGCAGCAGGGACAATAGATGGCGCCAGACACAATGATTCAGAGATAGCGACTGGGGCCTGTGCCTCGATGGCTCTGCTCACTTGAGCTGTGGTGGGCAGGTGAGACACACCTGCCTCCTGATGATGACAGAGGTCTGTTGAAAGTACTAGAGGATTGTGTGTGAGGGGCTGAATGGGTGTGACACTTGCAGTGGGAGTGGCAGGGGTTGTGAAACAGAAGGAGCAGTTTGGTACTTACAGTTGACAAGGGTTTAACCACCTCAGAATGTAAGGTTATGTAAATTATGTACATGGTTTTTAATTGAATTGTATGAATGAGTAGTATGTGTGGTTTTTTATGGAATTGACAAGCTTTATTGTAACATCTCGTAAGGCTAAAAAAAATAAAAATACGATGTTTCACACCCGGAAGTAAGAATCGTGTAAGCAAGATGTCTGTAAACCTTGGAAGCCCAGAAACATTACGATGATTGACGTGTTGGAAGTGTGTTGTCGATGGAGGTTACCATGATCTTTAGGGTGAGTGATTGGTACTTTCTAATAGTTTTTTGTTTATATTGATGTTGCATTCAGTACTAGTGGTTTCTAACTCAAAAATCATAACTTTGCTTTTTTCCTTATACATACACTGGCAGAAAGTAAAAAAAGAACACCAAGAAGGAATTGGCGGACAATCATGAAATTTACATATGTTAATGGGTCGAGTTTACGTAGGTGTGATGTTGATTTCGGGACCAACCGGCGAGCGCTTACGCCACAGCATGGCATAATATGCAAATTATCGTCGGTGGTATTTAAGGAGTACAGCGAAGTGAATGTAATCAGTCATCAGTGTACAAACACATGCGAAGACCCTTAAGAAGCTGCAATGCCTGGACATGGAAGACATGTACGATTTCAGCAGTTATCAGACTTTGAGCGAGGTTGTCTAGTCGGACTCTGCAAGGCCGGGTGGTCGTATCGTCGTATTGCAGAGCGAATTGGACAGGAAGTATTGGTGGTGGTATGATGGTAGCGTAGATGGTCCGAGGAACATTCCCACACGAGAAGACGTGGAACCGGGAATCACAGACGGACTGATGAGCGGACCGATCGACGCATAAGAAGAGCGGCGTTGTCAAGCAGAACATTCACTGTGACGCAAATCCGAGCTGCCGTTGCACCTGAGGTGACTGTGCAAACAATCCGCAACTGTCTACTGTATGCAGGACTATGTGCACGTGTGCCTCTGGCATGTGTACCTCTGACTCCAGCCTACCGTAAGGAACAGCTGCTGTGGTGTCGCCAACGTCTACACTGGAGAACGCAATGACGATCTGTCGTGTTCAGCGATGAAAGCAGATTCTGCTTGGGGGCCTCCGATGGCCGTATGCGTGTTCACAGACGCACAGGGGAGCGTCACCACCCTTCTTGCATCCACCAGCGACACACAGGGCCTACACCTGGTCTCCTGGCGTGGGGAGTGATCAGCTATCACTCCCGTACACAACTAGTGTTTGTACCGGGTACATTAAACAGCACCTCCTACATCAACAACATCATTCAGGCCGTTGTTGTGCCATTTGTAGGGTCGGTCCATCGTGGTGTTTTCCAGCAAGATAACGCATCCCCACACATGGCACGTGCAATGTAACATGCACACTTCAGGGTGTGAGACAACTTCCATGGCCTGCACGTTCACCGGATTTATCCCCCATTGAGCACGTGTGGGATTTTATGGGACAACGACTTATCCGGTCTCCACGGTCAGCCACGACCATCCCTGATTTACGCGTCCAGGTTGAGGATGCTTGGAACTCAATACCCCAAACTTACATCTAACATCTGTACGACAGACTCCATGCCAGAATTGCACAGTGTGACGCAGTTCATGGCGGTTCAACCTCGTACTAACCATGTTACATGGAAATGTTATTTTTCAGTTTACCAGCAAATACAGCTGTGTTTTGCCATAATGTTTTCATCACGTTATCCTCTGTATTCCGTTATTATGCTGTATAAATTTCGTTGGTATCAGACGTCTCCTTCTTGGTGTTCTTTTTTCACTTTCCGCCAGTGTATATATATGTATATATACTCATTTGAATTTTGTACAAACTTCGTACATGTGGAACAACATACTCTGCAACTCACTTTTGCTCTGTTCCAACTAGACTGTTTTATCTGCATATTTTACATTTAATGCTAGTATAAAAGCGTATATTCATCTAAAAAAATTCAGATATTTGAAATTCATTTGTATGCTTTATGTGTGCTGTATGATGAATGGAAATTTATCGTGCAAGTTTTACTTTCAGTATAATTTTAAGAAACATGCTATACTTTTCTCAGAGCCTCCACCAATCAAGCCGGTGAAAAATCCATTTGCAATAGAACGTCCTCATGCGCCACCAGTTATGGTTCAACGGCAAGGCTCTTTTAGGGGCTTTACTACTCTTAATCAAACGTCTCCATTTAAGAGACAGCTTTCACTTCGTTTGAATGAACTGCCATCAACGTTAGAGAGACAGAGAGAGATGTCTTTAGATACTTCACATTCTTTTGTGGTGACAAATGGATCAACAGGTATGTATGGTTTAATTTTTTTACTTTATTTTTGAAGAATGTGAGAAGTATGATGTTTTAACAGAAAAAAAAATGTGTATTAGCTTTCCATGTGAATGTTACATTACACATACAGGATGAATACACATATAGGAATAGGATGAATTGGCCTGACAAGAAAAATTACAGTAATGATTAAAAAAAAACAGGATACTGGATTGGATTCTAATGAATTGAGAGAACTGGGCTGCAGCACATAACTGAAATAAAGGATGTGAAGAAAATGGAGGAACATGCTTTAGTTATATAAAAGCTATATTTAGCATGGAAGCTTTCGAACTATATATTTAGTTCTTCTACAGCCAGAGTTTGTTATGTTGTTGCCAGATCTTCATCATTTGGTTTCTGTAAATGGTTGCCAGATTGTCGAGCATTGTATTTTGAAATGATGTGGAAATCTGTACTCTTTCAAAATACAGTGTTCGTGAATCTGGCAACCACTTACAGAAAGCAAATGCTGGCAACAACCTAGTCAATTTCCATTCAAACTCTGGCTGAAGAACCAAAGACAGTTTGAAAGCTTCCATGAAAATGTATTTACGTAACTTAATTGTGTTTGTCTATTTTCTTTGTATCCTTCTTCATGATTCTGATAAAATAAGGAAATTTATTAACTTATTAAGAAAAATTCTGGGTATTTAACCCCCATCCTAGTTTGTTATTTATAAACCTATACTTGTTTTGAGCAAAGAAATGCCTTATGTACACTGCCTGACAGAAAATGCCACAGCAGGATGTATTTGTTGGAACACCATGCAAATTGGTGGGTATGTGTTGACAGTTGGATTGTGTAAATGATTGCAGTTGCAAACCAATCACATGATAGATGAGGTAGATAAAATGTAAAATGTCTCAGTGTAGCTAAGTTTCATCATCTGCACCATGCATGTGGGCTACTGCATTGGAGTGATCTTCATGGTGGAAGCACGTGCAATGAGGAAGAATGTCTGAGCAATGTCATCAGGAATCCTACCATCAAATGGACACCTTTACTAGAAATTTCATCGCAGGGCTATATACAGCTGGTTGGTCATTGCATCACATTGTGGCAGGAACTTATTGGGATGCAACAATTGTCAGCCAGATGTGGCGACAGTGGGTTGGAAAAAAATAATGTGCATCGCTGTAGCGTGACTGGTGCCCATTAGCAAAAGTCCAAACACTTTAATCACCACATTTGACTGCAAGCTGTAACAGTTATACAATCCACAGCTGATGACATTTGATGAGGTGTACAGGCAGCTATGGACATCCCATATTGACAAGGAGTGTGAATCATAGATTCGCTGCGTCAGGTGTGTGCTCTCGTCAGCCATTGTGACAGCACAATTATATGTCGATGAGGTATTGCAACTCGTTTTGTTTTCAGTATCTCTGTGGTATCCCTAATGCCCAGTTTCTGCAAGATAATCCCCACCCTCACACTGCCAACATCAGCAGACAGTGCCTACAAGGTGTCCAAGTGGTGCTCTGGCCAGTGCAATCCCCAAACTTCTCCCCAATAGAGACTGGTTGGACATCATTGGAAGATGACTTAACACCTCTGCACAACTTCCTCACCCTGTGGAAGAATTTTGGTTTCTGGGCAACAATGCATGGTCAGCCATACCACCTGGAGACTTTTCCACTCGGTGTTGCGCTGTGCTGCTGAATGTATTACCCAGCATGGCCATCGTACAATCTGACTCAGGGCCACATTATGCTATCTACTCGCCCATAACATTCATGTAATCCCTCAGAAATTAAATCACTTCCTTCCCACTTGTTTGGGTACATGTGTAATAAGTTTCATCTCATTCTGTGCATTCGTTTATGGTTTGGCATTTTCTATGTCAAGCAGTATAAGAATTAACGCATAGCCATCTCCTTAATAACCTTGAAAATTGCATCATGCTGGAACAGCAATCGACCCCCCCCCCATCTCCTAGCTATCTGTTCAATCGTACTATTGATACACCCAGGGGCGTACTGATAGTCCCCCGAAACCTCCACAATGTGAGGGGGGGGAGGACTCATGGTTAAAACAGCCTCTGTCCTGAGCAAAAAGATTTTGCAAAATATTTTTCCGGAAACTTTGTGTGAAACTGGTTAAAGAAATAGAGCCAGGAATTAAAGTAGATTTGAATGAAGTATTAAGAAAAAAGCATTTTTTTTTTCAGTAAATACATAAAATGTGTAGGAATAATTTTCCTTGCTTTAATTCATAAAAACTGGATGACGGAAGAACAGCTATTCAAGAAAACTTGAAGCTCCGTTTCAAAGCCCTTGCAATAGTTTCTATGCATGTATGTTAGCAAGAGAATGTGAAAGAAGTATCAGTTCAGTGAGCAGAATTTTTATACCAATGAAGACAAGTTATTGTGTATTACAATTGTTTGCACACAACAATGTATCCTTCAGAATATGATGAACTAAAAGGTGTTCTTCTTGGGAGCAGAAAATCACAGACCTGCATCATTTTTTTTAATAACAGAGTCAAAAGGTGTTTTTTTTTTTTTTTACTATGTGCAAAACATTGTGGCATTATGTAAAGTGTGTTTTTTACATTACAGAGTAAGTAATGTAAGTTTTTTTTTTTTTTTTTGCGCTACAGTTCTTAATCATTACTTAGTTATTTGTGTTGTGACATTTTATATAAATCGGAAATATCATTAGACACTGTCATGCGGCAGTTGCATGTTTTGTGTTTGCAATCATGAGGCATTTATTTCATAAAGGTGGTCGTAGTCCATTAAAATAATAAGTTTTGCATGATATGATTAACTTTGACTTAAGTATTTTGTAGTAATTTGTATCGGTATAAAAAGGGCAATCATTTTAATTACAATGTACACATTTGTGCTGCACGCAGTAAAATGGAACAATTTTTATTTTACGAAAAATACTTGTAGGTTCCAAAGAATTTGATTTATTAAAACACCCGCAAAGCCTAGTTAATAATATGGACGTTAAAATTATGTGTAAATGAAAGCTAATGGACCTCAGAAACAGTTTTTGCAGGAGGACGGGAGGGGGGAGGCTTGAGTTTTTCCAGTACGCCACTGGTTACTCCCCCAAGGACAATAAATTTCCAAGCAACTGAAGCACAGAAATCAGAACATATATCAAATGCAAGAGCAGTTTTGAAACTTCTAGATTAGGCATGTGCAAAATTTAGCCTAGGGACCACTTCTGGCCCCCACCTTAATTTTATGAGCCCCACGAAGGACTTTTCTAAATCAGGCCTGTCACCCACCTATGGACTGTTATGTTTTTCTGTAATCAAAGAGAGGGTGCACTTTAAATGTTGGCCCAGAGAAGAATCTTGTCAATAGTAGCATTTCCCTTTGTTTGATGGAAAGAGAAGCATATGAGCAGGACGCCCTGAAGCGCCAGTGGATGGCAGAGCTTGTCAACCGCTACAATTCTGTGTGATTGACAGGAGGAGGAGGAGAAAGTTCTTAGCAAGAGAACTCTCTGCAGCAAGCAGAATGAAGGGAATGGGTGGGAAATTGCCTTTGTTGTTTATAGCGTATGTTGTTTATATGCACACGAGTAGCACCGTCGCCCACAAACTGTCAGAATAGAAGTGAGCATCTTACCAAGTTGTAATATGCTAGTTTATTATATTTAACTATATTGATATCTTTTGGCATTCACAGTTTTTTATATATATGGTTCTGGGTTTAAATCCTGGTGAGGCATGAATATTGTGTTTGTCTTACAGCACTCGCTCTTTTCCTTCCCTGGAACCAGTGATCCTAAATTAAGGATGGGCAACTGCTTATAGCCTATTAAGTTGCTCATGATGGTCGTTAAACCTCCAAACAAACAAAAAAAATGTGTATTCGTTTTATTTTGTTATGATTGTGTCTGCATTCTAAATTATTAAGATGACATCATTAAAGAAGAAAAGGTGGACAGTGAGCGTTGTGTATTTCAAAAGAAAAGAGCTGCGTGTGATGATTATTTCTTTGTCATGCAGAAGGAAAACTCTGATTTCTTTTGAAACTATTTTCATTGTGAAATAAAACAACTTAAAAAGGCATTATAATACAAAGCACACCAATTAAAGCAATTTCAAAGGTCAGCTGAGAAAAATAAGACACAAAATTTGAAAAAGAATAAATCTACACAACTTGTGCTTTTCCACGAATGGAATAATCAAGCGGACAAAATTATTCAGGAACTTTACTGTCAGTGAAAAAATTGCAAAACACTCAGTCATATTCCAAAGGAGTTTTTGTCAAAGAAAGTCTCAGTGCTGTCATTTGAAGTACTGTGTCCTGATAAAAGCAAGGACATTGGACAAATAAGTCTTTCTCATTGGACTGTGAGGAGACATATTGACAGAATGGCTGATCATATAAAATTAAGTCTCAAAGAAACCGCATTACAATTTGAAGCGATTTGAATTGCTCTGTAGACCAGAGCATAGGCATCACCATATCATTCAGCTGGCTATATTTGTTTGTGGAGTTGATACCAAGTTCAACTGTATGAAAGAATTACTTGCTCTTCAAATGATGAGAGATACTACAAGGGGAGAAGACATTTTCCAGGAAATAAAAATGTTTTTAATAAATTCAACCTTAAGTGGGAGAAGCTAAATGGGATATTAGCCGATGGGGCTCCAGCAATGATAGGGTCAAACTGTCGTTGCTGAAATCAAATCAGAGTTATCTGATATGAGCATCAACACAGAAGAATTGTGTGTACTTCACTGCATTTTACGCCAACAAAACTTGTGTGCAAAATCGATCAAATTCGCATACGTCATGACCATGGTAGTTTCCTTTTAGTTATAAAAATAAATTTCTAAACCTTTACTAAGTTCGAATTATTATTATTTTAAATCGACAAATAAAAGTAAGTCGATCACGCTAGTTACATTAAGAGAATAGAACGTTTACAAGAAAGTTTGAAAGTTGGGAGCTTTCGACCTTGTTTTAGGTCTTCATCATGCCAATAGAGGACTAAGATTGTTTCCAGATTCTACATCTGAATTTTTGCTATTTTTGTTGCCAGATCTTAGAATCAATCTCCAGATCATTGGGATATAGAGTGGAGATTCAGAATTGCAAGTCTTTGGGTTGAAAAAAATTTCCAGGCTTTTCACGGTAACGGAGGGCAAATCGACTGTCAAAAAAAGCAATGCGTTTTGCTTCGTTCCAGCAGAGAATTGCAGAAGTGTCTTCCATTGTCAAAATAGACAAGGCTGTATTTGGGTTGGCTTTCAAAACACCTTTCTTATGTTCCAAAACTCTGTGGTTAATGCTCCAAAATGTATGTGCATCCAATGTATAAGTTATCATCTGTTAAAGAAGAGATAGGAATGCAGTAAACTCCTGGGAGATCCAGATTTTCAACTTTGTTCCTATCACTTTTTAGAAGTTTCAAGATGCTTGATCGACTTACCTTTATTTGTTATTCTTGTTACGTGTTTTTCCCATCATCGTCATTTTAAATCGATGATCAATCATCAAAAAACAAAGAGAAGAATGAAGACAAAAATGTCAATGGCAGATTTATGTTTGACCATTATATGCTACAGATGAATGCCCAAAGAACCACCTCTTGCTTAAGAACACGTCCAGTGAATCATCAACTGTGTAATGCAGTTCACATTTTTTGTGTTTTGGCCATAGGTTCTTTTCAAGAGCTAGCAGCGCTATATAAGTTTGATGGACATGGAGACCAATTGGGCGCTCAGAGATTTTAGGCCATGTACATTGAATTTGGTGTAAGAGGGCTATAGCCACCAAGCACATAGGATCCAGTTTTCACTCTGTCTCTTCTTTAATTTCTGGGACCTGTAAAACTAAAAATTTGGCTTCCATACTGTCTGCATATGAAATCTAAAAGAGGCCACAAATAAATATCCTTCTAAACAGAAGAATGTAAAGCCCTCTGCAGCATTGCTCAATACTTTTCACCACATCAAGGCAACTGGGGACCAATCTCCATATTCTCAAAAATACAATGAAGATGGGGAAAAGATCCACATTTAAATAATATAAATGCTGCAGTAAAATAGATCTTAAAAAAGATCTCTGGGTTATATTGGTTGTAAGTGATTTTAAATTAATTAATTCAATTAATTATTTTAAATTTTAAATGCAATTAAATAAAAAGTGACAACAGTCAGTTTTTAAATTCTGCAGTTTTTTTTTTTTTTTTTTTCGTTATTGGAAAGGTGAAATGGGTTGAATAAAAGGTAGTAAAAAAAATTATGTCTTGCTCAGCCCCCTAATATTCTCAGTCTAGCAACACCCCTGGTAATGACATGAAAAATCATTTCTATTGAGGTGTAACAACTGTGTATGTATGTGAGCTAATCTTGGCATGAGAACTAATCATACCTAATCAGGGTAATCATGGTTTGTTGTCTAACATAAATGCAAAATTATGTTTTGCTCAGCCCCCTAATATTCTCAGTCTGGTAATGACATGAAAAATCATTTTTACTAAGGTGTAACAACTGTGTATGTGTGTGAGCTAATCTGGGAATGACAACTAATCATGCCTAATCAGGGTAATCATGGTTTGTTGTCTAACATAAATGCAAACTTATGTCTTGCTCAGCCCCCTAATATTCTCAGTCTGGTAATGACATGAAAAATCATTTCTACTGAGGTACAACTGTGTATGTATGTGAGCTAATCTGGGCATGACAACTAATCATACCTAATCAGGGTAATTGTGGTTTGTTGTCTTAACATAAAATGCATTTGCTCCCACCTTCCCTCCTTACGAGGAAAAAAATAAATTAAATGTGTTTTTCAGCACTGATACAATAAGTGCCAAAACATATTTACATGATCTTTCCAAGATCAGTGAATTAAATGATTTTGTGGGATTTGTGTTTGTAATTCAATATTAAATTAACATTGTTGTGGCATGCGATTACAGCATTTATACTTCTTTTAAAATTGTATGTGTTACGGGAGCTACAATTTCTCAACATTACCTCCATGGCATAAACTTTGTTTCAGTTACACCCATTATGGAAGCATCACCTATCACTGAAAAACAAGACACGATCAGTGCAATGTGTCAGCAGCTTTCTCAGGGCCTTTCTTTCTTGAGCACTCATGATGATCCCTACATGTTAGCTAAACAACAAGCTGCTGCTATTGCAGCCCGGCAGAATATGATAAATGGTAAGTTATTTTTTAGTGCCATTAATCGTGAACTAATGAAGTGAAGTTTGTGTGCTTGAAAATGCCCATTTAACTTTTCTCCATTATGCATCTGGCTTTATCATTAAAAACATTTGCAGTTTTAGTGAAGTAAAATTACAGTGTTTCTAAAGTAATATAACATTTGGGTTGTTAATAGTCTTCCCATTTCTAGAATTAGTTTTTCACCTGTTGAGGTTTGAAAAATTTATTTTTGTGTTTAAGGAAATTAGTTTTTGATATTACAAGGGTCATTCCAAAAGTAGTAAAGGATGTCTGGTTATGAAAGCTATCTATGTACCACATATACTCGTGTATAAGCCAAAAGTTTTTGGAAGAAATCTTGCTTTCCGAGTTAGGGGATTGGCTTATACGCAGGTCACTAAAAATTAAGGCTTTGCTCCTGTGTGAATTCTTCCGTGGAATTTATCAGCAGATTTGTTTATATTGTGTTCCATGTAACCACTTCTTTCAAAAAACTTGAAAATTACATCGTTCTGGAGCAGGAATCGAACCTGCACATCTCGATTTCCAGTCGAGCATGCTAGTCATTACACTGCCCAGGACAACAGTGAAAAAAAAAATAGCATTACAATGCCTACCATGTATTTATGAAGAATTATTTCTTTGGGGAAATTCATTTCCCAATTGTATATGACAGATTTATTTATGTTTTAGACTGTGTCTTTCCACGCGATAGTTTTTCAACCTTCTGAAAAAAAAAATATTTTTTAATTCTGAAATATTCTTCCACCCAGAATAGAATTCCAACAGGAATAGGTGCCACTAATACAGTATGATAAGTGAAAAACTTAGTTCCATTTCAAATTGAGACTGAAATTTTTTGGTTCCAAATATGGGATACCTCATTACTTCCCGTACGTAATCGCGTGATGTTGTCGACATCACGTAAATCACTTAGCTAGTGGAGTGGGCCACACAGCCAATCATGTATCTCCCGAGTTTTCACGGCAAGCATGGGCGTATGTGTTTGCGCTCCGCTCTAGCAAAAGCCATCCGTGATATTGAATAACAAAGACATAGTGTTTAACAAAAGTTGGTAGCTTGAAAGAAGGCCAACATGGCCTTGTTACTTCTTGGGTGAAAGAACTGTGGAATATAATTTCACCAGAAATAGTTATACACCAATGAGCCATTACAATATGACCACCTACCTAATAAACTGTAGGACCCCCTTTAGCCCACAAAACAGTGGTCACTCGGTGAAGCATCGATTCAAAGAGGTGGTGATAGGTATCTTGGGGTATTTGGTACCATAATGTCAACAGCAGGTCCTCCAGTTTCTATATATTTTATGGTGGTGGTAATTTAGCGCAAACCCGCTTTTCCTAGTCGAACCACAATTGGTTTATTGTTCAGGTTCAGAGCACGTCGAACATGGAATTTTAAGCTAATCCTCTGAAGTTTTTCAAATAAATCCTTATGGTAAGTGACTTTTTCAATTTTGATTTTATTGCTTGATTGTTTATGATTTAACTTTCTTTTACTGTTAATTTTTTTTCTATCATTGTAGAAGGATAATTAATTTCAGCAGGTGTACTTTTTAATCCTTTTTTTATGGAGTTTCTTTCATGTTTCCAAAGAATCCAGTACTTTTTTTTTATTTTCAGGAATTGTGAAGCTAGATTAAATTTAATATGGGAGGCATGGTAAAGTTGGTAGTTCAGAACTCTATTAGTATTGGTAGGTTTTTTATATAACTTTGTAGTAAGTTTTCCTTTTGAGGCTAACAGTTCACATCCAGAAAGTTCAGGTTATTGTCTTGCTGAAGTTCTAAAGTAAATTTCAGAGCATTATCAAGGCTATTAAATAGATTGAAGATGTCATCTGTATATCTTACAGGCAGAATAATGAAGTTTGGGTTATTACTATTTTATCTTCAAGTTTTCTTAAATATTTATCTTGGTGAAATCTCAACCATAGAAAATAGATTAGAACATGGCTGAGCTTTCATCAAGGTATATTATCTTGGTGGATTGGTTCTTAATTACTGTTTTTTAACCTTATGTATTCAATATACAGGGTGAGTCAAAAGTCACAGGACACCCTTGTATTTCAGAAACAGGAGGGAAAATGAAATATCTGAATACCCCAGCAAAGAATTGGCGAGGAAGCCTATCTTTTAGGCTATTTCTGGAACATGGCCGCCGTCTTGAAATCTTCTGTATTGGATCAAGGTCAAAATTTTCAAATGGCACATGTTGCATATCGAACAAGACCAGAATTTTCTCAGAAATTGATTTCAGTAATCAGATTTGACATAGTTTTGTGATTCACAAGTTATCAACAGAGAAAGTTGAAATAACCATTGTTTGTTACAAGTAACTGAAGATGTCATTGATGAAAGTAGAGAGGATTGAGGTGATCCTAATGTCTGGGGAATGCAGCTGCCGTATCACAGCTGCAGACTTCAACAACCGACTCCCAGAAAGACCACCAATTTCACACAGCACTGTCGCATACCTGATATTCAAATTTCAAGAAACTGGGACTGTAGATGACAAGCCACGTAGTGGTCGGCCGAAAACTGCTACCAATGAGGAAACCTCTACAGTGGTCTTAGCATCCTTTGCAGAGTCCACAATGTATCACATGACATCTCAGCAACTGTTCATCAATGGCTAGATGTTCAATTCCCTGGTAATTGGATTGGCCAGCATGGTTCCTGTAGAATGGCCACCCAGATTCCCTGAAGTCACACCACTCGACTTTTATTTGTGGAGTCATCTGAAACACCTGGTGTATGCTGAGAAAATCTGTGACAAATGCCACCTTCAGCAACACATCCTGGAGGTCTGTAGCCGCATTTCTCCCGATATTCTCATGCAAATGCATAACGATTGGATCAAGCGCCTTCAGATCTGTGTTCAGGAACAGGGACAGCACATTGAACATATCAAATAGCTGCTCATCACAGGGTACTTTAGAGGTTGTTATTTCAACTTTTTCTGTTGATAACTTGTGAACCACAACACATGTCAAATCTGATTATGGCAATCAATTTCTGAGAAAATTCTGGTCTTGTTTGATATGCAACGTTGATCCCCTTACCATTTGAAAAATTTGACTTTGATCCAATATGGCGGATTTCAAGATGGCTGCCGTGTACCGGAAATAGCCTAAAAGATAGGCCTCATCACCAATATTTTGCTGGGTATTCAGATATTTCATTTTCCTTCCCATTTCTGAAATACAAGGGTGTCCTGTGACTTATGACTCTTCCTGTATTTTTAAACTTAGTTATTCATCGGCCTTTACTACTCATAATATTTTCACACTTCTTACCTAGCGCTTAACTATTAGCACATGTAGAGCAGAGAAGTAGGTTAATATTAACCTTTGCCATAATACCAAGAAGTTTTTAGGTAATCAGCATTAATTTATGTTGCTTTAAATTTTTTTTATTTCTAGTTTTCTGTGCTAATAATTTTTGTTTGTTTCATGCCACACTAAAATTAACACCATGTAAGATAAAATGAATGAAAAAATGCTTAAAAGCTTAAAAGAAAATATATATATATACCAAATACCTTAACCCCATAATACTACTACTGCATGATGACATTCTTGGAATGTTTTCTTTGAAGCTACATACCACCATCACAGTTACATGAAAAGGAAAGGAAAAAAAAACATTCAAATTGAATCATGGTCCATAAAAATGTCATCACTGAGCCCGGTACTATTATCAAACCTTCTAGCTGTATTATCAATGGTCACAATCTCACTGTTAGCAAATGATATTTGTTTGAAACAGTTGTCAACATTTAGTTATTCTTATAGCTTATAATAATGTCAAACCTCTGAATACAGTAATATTTCACTTATACGTCATCTCTGTTATATATCTCTCTCCATTATACTTTGATTTTCAGTGATCCCAGCCAAATGTATGGCGAAATAATGTAACTTGATTTTCGTTTAGGCATCTCGGTTTGAAAGGTACCTCTTAGTCATGTGTCGTGTAAAAAATTTTCACTTCACATACCCGACATTCCTTCCCATTGAACGCACCTTTCCAAGGAAATTCCATTTCAATGGAGGTCTCTCTCTATTTTCCCTATTCCTATTGAAGAATGCAGTCTATTCTCTCACATAGGGCATAATTTTTCACCTGTGATTCATACCCCTGCACACCTGTTTCCTGTGTACAAGTTCGTGGCCTCGTTTTCTTAGAATCAAAAAAAGGATTAATGACAACCAATCTGGCAACTTTGCTAAGATGAAATTGGTCATTTTCACTTAACATTTCATTGTCGTCGGCATAACCTCTTCAGTGATTTTCAGTTTTGAAAATGGGTAAGCGAACGGAGCTATCAATTTCATTCAAAATGGAAGTGATTAAAAAATCTGAGGAGATGCCTAATGCGTCGAAGAAATCTTTAGCTGAATATTTCAAAATTTCCCAAAACAACTCTAAAAGGGATTTTGAAAAATGAAGATGCTGTTAGAGTACAGTCCATAGTGAAGGCGGAATTCATTTGAAGAAACTGAGCACAATATAAAGTGGGAAGTTCAATCAACTAGAAAGTGCTTTAGTGCAATGGTTTAAAGAAGTTTGCAGCTCCACTCAACCTGTCAACTGTGAGTGACTAAGAAAGAAAGCAGTAACCTTAGCACAAACTTACAGAATAGAACATTTTTTGTGTCACATGGATGAATTGAGAAACTTAAAAAAAGGCATTAGTAATGTATTCGCATCATAAGTGGTGAAACATTGAAGAAGGTAGTGTTGAGCAATGGATAACTGATTTGCCATATTTAGTGAAAGATTACAAACCTACAACATCTTCAACTGCAATGAAACTGGACTTTTTTTTAATGATGCCTGAGAAACCTTTAGCTTTCAAGGGTGAGCAGTGTCATGGTGGGGGAAAAAGTAAATAGACTTACGGTTCTGCAATGCCAATGGCTCTGGAAAATTATCCGCTTTAGTCATCAGTAAATCAAAGACTCCTCATTGCTTCAAAAACATGAAAAAATTGGCATGTGAATGACTGTGAACACCTTTTTGAAATTCCTTTAGAAGTTTGATAGGAAAATAGAAAGAGAGAAACGGCAAATGCTTTTATTCATGGGTCAGTACCCTGCTCACCCTCCTGACTTCCTGATGCTCAACAATATGAAAGTTGTGTTTTTTCCATGAGTAGGCTTCAGCCATTAGATTTGAAGATTATTCATTGTGTGAAAGTTCGTTACAGGAAAACTTTGGTTTGGAGAATTCTCACTGCTCTTAAGCTGGAATACACATCAAGTGAAACAAGTGTCCATCCTCGATGCTCTTCATATGCTCTATTCGTCATGTAAAGATGTCACTGAAACTTGTATTACAAATTGTTTCAAGAAAGCAGGCATTTTTCCACCAGAAAATGAAGGATCACCTGCCGATGATGAACAAGTAAATGATGAAGATTGGAGTACCATTTCAGGTGAATTGATTAGTTTTAAAGAGTTTGCGGACATCGATGAAAATGTTGTATCGGTGGAACTGAGGGATATTCAAGAAATAAAGAGTAAAATTTGGGATCATAATGATGATGAAAAGAGAGATAATGAAGAACATTTAACAAAGGATCCCCCGACTTTCGTGAAAGCAGTAGAAACTTCAGAAACTTTTGGTCACTACATACAACCTACCGATGCATGAATTGATTAGTTTTAAAGAGTTTGCGGACATCGATGAAAATGTTGTATCGGTGGAACTGAGGGATATTCAAGAAATAAAGAGTAAAATTTGGGATCATAATGATGATGAAAAGAGAGATAATGAAGAACATTTAACAAAGGATCCCCCGACTTTCGTGAAAGCAGTAGAAACTTCAGAAACTTTTGGTCACTACATACAACCTACCGATGCATCTAATGCCACACATTCCTGTTTCAACAAACTTGTAAAAGCTGTTTTCAATGAGAGGCAACAGCAGAAACAATCTTTATTTTATGCTACTTTAAAAAGCCATAAATGCAAATAAGGTATGTGATTAAAATTTTGAGATTTATGTAATTTGCATTTTAAAATAAATTAAGCTTTTAAGTGTTAAATTTAACTAAATAAATCCAAACATTGATATTTTTCTTATTCTGTTTGTTATTCTCATGTTAATTACATTTTAAACTTACTTTTGGCTCGAATTACACTATCTTTTACTTATGCATTGTTTTTGGTCAATCCCTTGAACCGACGGATAAGTGAAATATTACTGTGCTAAAACCTGAATAAAAGCAACTACCCACTTCATCATAGAAAATCAAAGGTAGAAAATCCTTCTAGAGATTTTAATTTAATGAATTTTGTTATAAAAAGATTACTTCTTTTCATCACTAAAGGTTAATAACCTTATCGTAGTATGTATTATAATCTATCATAATATTGTCCCCTTTTATGTATTTACAGCAGGTGTACCATGGTCTGAAGGTGATAGTGCTCGAGCCGAGGTGTGGGTGAACAGTTCCGCAGGCACATTCCATGAGAAGCGGGAAGTGAATGATAATGCAAATACTCACAATTCCGTTCACAAAGGTGCAGCTGAGCAGTATGTGGTACATTCCCAGGCATCTATTCATCAGCCATCATCATCTCACCCTTTGCCTCCTCAGCCAGTTGCACCGCCTCGACGTAGCAGTCCCAACTTTTCCCACCTGCGTAGCCAGTCGCTTGGATGCAACGAAAGCTTTGTATTTACCTCCGCGGGTGCACCCAACGCTGCTGCATCAGAATGGCCTCAAGTTTCCAGTCCTTCTTTCCGTGTGCCCGGCAACGCACAGACTCATACCATTTGGTCTAATGGCAATACTTTTCAGCAGTTGCCAAAAACAAGTGTTTCTTACAAAGATCCGTTTGATGCTGAATGGGCCGCTCTTGCCACTCGTCACAAGGCCAGTACAAATCCATTCGCACAGCACACTGTCAAAGCATTTGAAGTGCAGATGTGACATGCTCTAGTGTTGTACAGTTTAAATTGTTGCACAGCTATAAAATGATCTGTTTCCGTACGTAGGCAAGTTTAATGCAGCAGCCGACATGGCAGCATGCAAGTCCAGTTTTGATTTGTAAAATTTATTAATGGGTTATTTCCATTATTGCTCCCATTATTCAATGCTGCCAAGATTTAAAAAAAAGGAAGATATTTGTATAAAATAGGTGTAAAGTCTTTAAATCTTGTGTTACCCTGATCACAAGCAATACTTTATGTTGACAAATGTGTGTGTATATTTTAATGTCAAGATAGTCAGGGTTGAAGTACATCCATCTTGGTAGCAAAATGCATAATAACTTAATGAGGTAACTTTTTTCCCCCAGAAATATTGTGTTTAAAATTCACTGTACTGATTCAGAAATGTGAGTGTGTTAACTTAGCTATAACAAAAGTGCTAATTTTCTTGTTGTGTTGCATTAACTGTGTTTTGTACCTTTGATCTCTCAACTGTATAAAATATTTTTATAACTTATACTAGATTGGAGATAGATGACACTAAAACTGTTTAGTCCATTTACATAACACATGTCACTTGTCAAATGGACTTGCGGAAGTTATTTTTACATGTCCAACATGATTGATGATAAATCTTTCTGGGAGCCAAAATCATCGAATTTACTGATTACCATGGTCACACACATTTACAAAAACAAGGTTTCCCAGGATCGTGCATGGAATTTGATAAACTGCCAATTGTGGAATTGTGTCACAAAATAGTCTTTAAAAAAAAAGTATGGTATGTACTATGTACTGTACCACATTATTGCTATTTCTTCATCTCCTTCCTTTTCTTTTTCACTGAGGATCAATTTAATGAAATTATCATAATCAAATGTTGAACTCTTAAAAGCACTAGTTACATTATGAAAATAAAGAACATATCTATATATGAATATATCGTCCATACAATGTGCATTAATAGGTTCATCGTAAGATTTAAGTTTTTAATTAAAATTACATAGAAATTTCTAGAAATAAATATTTTGCTGATTGTTTCAGTTCCTGAGCTAGCAAACTGTTCATCAGAATGAATATTGAAGAAACACTTGATAATTGCCTACTCACAGTACTTGTTTCCACATTTCATGTGTGGAAATTTTGAAGCAGTGCTTGATATCGTACTTGGTGGGTGTATATTCTATAGCTGTGTTGATAAATGGCCATTTTGATTTAGTTACTAATGGATGTTTATTCTGAAACATGACTTGATTTCAAACTTTTGATAAATGACCTATTCTAAAAAAATTTATTTGATCCCGTACCTTAATGGATGGCCATCTGGAAGCAATTTTTAATTCTGCACCTCATGGATGTTCATTCTGAAACATTGCTTGATATAGTGACTAATGAATACATCCATCAACATTGGAACCAAATTCAGTTGATAAAGTACCATGCAACAGCTCAAAAATTAATGTAGTTAAGTGAAATCTCCCCCCCTCTACCCTCCTCAAGGGATTACGTCTTATTTGAATCATAATGTTACTTACTGAACTACTAGACTGTCATGTACTGTCTCATTAATAGTTAATTTTCATATTTGGACATAAGTGTCCTTTTAAGATCCATCATCAGTTGCTTGTTATAGAGGTTGTACCTTAACTGTGTGAAACCAATTTTTTTCTGTAGTGTTAAAATCATTAAATTTTGTTGGAGTGAATAAGAACTTTGGAAAAAAAATGAAAGGTTAAGCAATTTTAAATGTATCAGGAAAAGGTAACTAAATTTTGTTACTAATGTATTAGGAAAAGGTAACTTAGTTCAGTTAATTTTAAATGTATTAGGAAAAGGTAGCTAAGATTGTTCTAAATACAATCAATTCTCATGAAAAATGTCCAAGCATGACAAATTGACATATATGAAATTCCAGTCCATCATTTTACAAAAATGTGCTTCTGCATTAATTTTAGAAATTCATTTACATCAATCATGTCTCAACAAAAGTAATATTGATTTCACAAAGAGAAAATGATGTTACAGTGGCATTAGTTCACTCATAAAAAAAAACTGTTGTTTATTGAATACATGATTTAAATATGCTTGGATGAAAATTTTAGAGTAGAAAATTTTCAAGGGAAACAAAATATAATCTTCATATATATATTTTTTGTTTTGTTTTTTGTCATGACACCAATGAATATCGAGACAGAGTGGGTAAGAAACGAAGAAACCTGAATTATCTTTTTAACATTAAACATGGAGATTCTAATCATTTGCGGTTCTCTCCTTCCGAAAGGGTAGCAACTTCAAAATAGTTCTTGGCTCTTGGGAAAGAAGATAACCAGAAGGAAATGCATTTATGAAAGATATTAGAATTACTTTTGAACTGCATGTAAGAACTTTCTTTGTAGAGAAAAATCATAACACACACCCTGATTTACTGAATGCTACATTTAATATACAGTATTCAAATTCTCGAATGGTAATCATGTTCCTCATAGCTATGTCAGCTATGAAGAACATGATAATCTTTAACTTCAGTATTCTTGATCAGTTATTATGTTCCTCATAGCTATGTCAGCACTGTACCTTGTGTTTTAGATCTTTTGTGTAGCTGGTAAGATATGATCACAAAGTACACACAAACACCTATAAAATATTTTACAGAACTAAGAAATATTACTCTTTTCTATAATTATTTCTTATAAAATACAGATTTATTTAAAAAATTAAAAGAAGGTTGTTTCTGATACTGAATTGGGCAAGTTAAATGACTGACTTATAAACAATTTTACTTTCAAGTAAGGCTTCAGAATTTTCTCAGAAAAAGGAAAAACTGTTAAAAACAATCCATGTTCTTTGATGTGAGAAAGTTAATAATATTTTTGAAACCAAAACCTTGTGAACTTTAATTGTTCTTATATAGTTATTTTTTTTCAAAAGTAAAATATTGAATGTTATTTTTGAAACAGTGTTGCATTGAAGAATGTATGTAAATTAATTACTTATAACAAAAAAAATCGCTTGAACATCAGGTGAAACTGAATAATTAGTAATGGGGGGAAATAATAGCAAAAAAATTTGCCTTTTTTAAAGAAAACTTTAAAATAAGCTGCATTTTATGAACAATTATTAAAGGAAGGAATCATATTTTGTTTTACTAATATGAAACATTTTATAGATGTGATTTTTGTCAGCATAGAACAGCCACTGAACAAAACAGCAAAAGAGTTGTACAATATTAACAAAAATATCAACCCATATTTTATATGAACTTTGTATTTATATTGTGCTCAGACATGTGCGTTTTTGAAATTTTTGTTTGTTTTCTTGAATTTTTTTTTTATTGAGGGGGAGGAGAATGGGAATTTTGTAACAACTAAAGTTGAAGCAGCCTATGATTTATATTCATGATTCATAAACTTCACAATGCATAAATGTTTTATGCAAATGAGGAAGAAGTACATAATTCAACTGCTATTGGAAAGTAGATTTCATGCATGACTGCATCTTCTTACAGTGACTGCCCTCACTAGATCCATCCGTCCAGTTTCTGTAGCTTTTACTCTCATATCATTATCAAGACTTGGTGCATAAATGTTATTCAGAGACCCCTGGTGCAATTAGTGTAAGTGGTTTTTACTTCAGCAATAATTTATAATGGTTTTTGCATAAGACAAAAAACTCCAAAGCCTGCTCAGGGTTACTCTGAAAATTCATATAGCCCTTGACAAAATACTTTCAGTAGTTGTGAGTAACAGTCACCAAACTTTTAGTGAGTTGATTCATTTCAAACTGAGCCAAAAAAAAAAAAATAAGTATCTGTAAGAAAAGTAAGTTTCTAGGAATATTAAACATGATTTGTATTATCGTATTTTCCTTCATAGAGTCCACAACAATGTATACTCTGCAGACTGTGAAATTTATGAAAAATTAGTTGTTGTTTTTTTCCTTTGTATAATCTGCATGTATGATGTTGATTCCGAGCCATAATTTCTAGTGGAAAAATCGCGATTCACAGGATAAACTAAATAAATGTCCAAAGAAGTTAGGAAAAAAGTATCTTATTAAATAGCATCTCTGGGCAAAAATCTGTAGTTTCTTTTCTTTTTTTTTTTTAAATGATGAATAAAGAACAAAAATCCTTAACTTTTCCAGCATTACTGTACTTAGAACTAAAAATCTGTAGAAACTACAGACCATCCATATTACTTGGCATCTCTAAAAATGAAAATGTTTCTTCAGCTAATGAACAAACAAAAGCCTTAACTAATGCAATTAGTGCAACAAAACCTGACATATGAAATTTGTATAGTGATTACTGACAGCAATAATTACATCAAAATGCTGTTAAGTAAAAAAAAAAAAAAAAATCAAACTCTTTGCAGACTGCTACTTTCATGTTGCATTACATTTTGATACATTTCTGAGTACATCACCACTTGTCATACTCAATGAACTTGCAGATTTTTTAAATCACTGCAAAAACACTTTCTTTGTTTTAAATCAGTTTATCTGCAGAACCTAAATGTATATCTTCTTTAACAGATAATCCATAGATTAAAAATGACTTAAGTTATGGGAGGGCTGTTTTGTTATGTGTTGACCATTTCTGAGAGGAATGAAATGACACATGAAAAAAATTTCAGTGTTTATTATATCATTGTGGTAATTTTTTTTTTAATATTAGTCCTTCAAATTTTTTATTTGTCAGTAATGGTGCATACTTCATATCTAACTATCTGTAATAAAGTTTTTCTTTTCTTTTTTTTTTTTAACATTAGGAAGAAATTTTGCTTTGTTCCAGCCTCATTAGCATATCAGTTATGCATTATTTTATTGTATATTGCCACTGAAATTAACTTTCATATATATGGCATTACACTTCATTTAGTCTTTGTGAATTTATGTTGTTATAACACATCAGCAGCATATGTGCACTAATGAAATCCAAAAAGGAATTGTTCAAGTGGTATACAATTAGGTTTTCATTTCAAGTTTTGCACTTTTTCTTCTTTGTTAAAGGTTATTTGCAAACATTGTTGCTGTCAGGTGGTGATGGCACAAACTGTGCAGGTCTTCAATTTTGATGTTCTCACAACTGTAGGCTGTGTGTGGTATCAGTTTAAGTTCTAATTGTGGAACAACCAATGCAGAAACGGTGACTTTTTGTTATTGTCATGTACAGTGTACAGATTTCCAGGAAAGATTTTGTAGACAAGCCAGTAAAATGTAGCAGAGGGCAGCAGTTTGAAGCATACCAGGTTTTACCATTCAAAACTTGTATTTTCGTCTTGTGTAAGGTTTTTCCCATTCAACTTCTACTTTTATTTGTAAGTCATATTATTTTGTGTATTTTTGTTAAATTACTCAGCAAATGATAAAGTTCTCTTATGAAAATACAGTAGAATTGCTATTACTGCAAAAAATATGGGATTGTATCAAAATTGAAATTAATATGTTATTTATTCATTTATTTGGTTAAGAGTGATTTCACTGAATTGATTCTCTTATCAAACAATTTGAAATTTTTTACCTTTACACATTTTGAGACCATTTTTTTAACACAAATTTTACCCTGATACACATAAAAATTGCATTTTTCCTGTAATTTCATGTGTGATAAATTTTGAGTGAAAGTTTTGTTGTGTAATTTATAGTAAAAAATATGATAAATCACATGAATTCCATTATTTTACCATGTATAATACATATTATCAGTAAATTCCAAAATGCAAATTTTATTTATTTACTACCTATTGTGGGTTTTATCACTGTACATAGCTATTGAATTTATTATTTAACCTGCATTAATGAGTTTTTTTTTTTTTTTTTTGTAATTTTAGTGGTATGATACATTTCTAAAAACGTATTTCTTACAGATTGGCATGTAGTGTTATTGAGAACCTATAGACTTTATTGAAATAAATAATGAACAAATAATTACAAAGTACACATGTGTTGCATTTAGATTTGAAATTTAGTTTAATTCATTTATTGTCCACCTTATATAGATGTTTCTCATAACTGGCATGATTTACACTTATCTTAAACATTTCTTTTAGATTTATTTATGTATAACTGAATTAGTCTTACTATTGAAGAACATATAACTTTGTGGTGCTATCAAATAGGCACGATGGTGAAAAGATTCTTTTGTTAAAGATCATTCTGTACATGAATGTAATGCTTATTATATAGGTTATAAAGGAAAATGTGTGTACAATGTTTCTGTAATAAAGAAATGTTAATTTTATGAACATTTGTTGTTGTGCATATTATTTGTGTTTCATCAGATGTGTGTGTTGAATTAATTTTGCTACTCTCTCCCTCTCCCCTAACCCTTTCCAATCATCATCATCATCATTGTCAACCATTATCAATCCACTGCTGGACGAAGGTCTCCCCAAGTTTCCTCCACAACGGTCTGTCTTGTGCCAGTCTCCTCCATGTCACCCCTGCATACTTTCGAATTTCATCCACCCATCTCCTATGTGGTCTTCTTCTGGGTCTTTTCCTGTCCCTTGGAATCCAATCTAAAATTTCGGCTGTCCATCGATGATCTGTCCTTCTGGCAGTATGTCCAGCCCATTGCCATTTCAGGGATTTAACTCTGATCATGATGTCTTCCACTCTTGTCATTTTTCGGATCCACGAGTTCCTCTTCTTATCTCTCCTGGTTACACCAAGCATGCACCTCTCCATGCTACTTTTAGTTGTCTGCAGCCTTTGTATGTCTCTTTTAGTTAAGGTCCAAGTCTCTGCACCATACGTAAGCACTGGAAGGATGCATTGATCAAACACTTTTCTTTTAAGACATAATGGCATATTGCTCTTGAAAATTATGCTGTTTCTTCCAAAAGCTCTCCAGGCAAGTTTTGTACGCCGATTAATTTCTTCATCAATGTGACCCTCACTTGATATCTGCTGTCCAAGATAAACGTACGTGTCTGTTATCTCCAGCTTTTCTCCATCAATCGATAAATCTTCATTTCTTGTAAAAGCATTGAACATCACTTTTGTCTTCTGAAAGTTCATTTTTAATCCCACTTCTTATCCCCTTGTTTTCCCAGCTCAGCGACTGAAAAACACCCTCCAATGTGGCATTAAAGAGCTTCGGAGATATAGTGTCACCTTGTCTCACTCCCTTTCCAATTTTTACGTGTGTTGTATTTTCAAACAGCCTAATCTTTGCACTTGCATTTTCATAGATGTTACTAATAATATTAATGTATGCATCTTCAATACCATGAGTTTTCAGAGCCATTGTAACTGCTGATGGTTTCACCGAATCAAAGGCTTTTTCATAATCGATAAAAGCCATGCACAATGGAAGTTCATATTCCCTCGCTCTTTCAATTAGTTCTCTCAGCACGTGGATATGATCTATTGTGCTGTAGCCACTCCTGAATCCAGCTTGTTCTCTCGGTTGAGCCATGTCTAGTGCTACCTTCAAGCGGTGTGAAAGAACTTTAGTGAAGATTTTATAAACTACTGATAGGAGGCTGATAGGTCTGTAGTTTCCGAGATCCTCAATGTCACCTTTCTTATGTAGCAGGATCATTGTAGCGGTGTTCCAATCCTCAGGAATCTTTCCTTCATTAAGGCATCGAGTGAAAATTTGGGCGAGTACTGTTTCGATTTCTCCACTTGCTTCTTGTATGATGTCTACAGTAATTCCATCTTCTCCTGGAGCTTTTCCTCGCTTCATGTTCTTGATTGCATGTGCAACTTCTGCTGGAAGGACTGGAGGAACTCTGGTACTGGTATCTTTCATGATGTCTGGAGTGCATATATCATCCCTTTCATATAATTTGGAGTAGAAATCTTTCACTCTTGTCAAAATTTCGCCTCTATTTCTTGTTACAGAACCATCTTCTTTTCTCAGTGCCATAATCTGTTTTCTTCCCTTACTGAGATGTCCCTTTGCTATCTTTAGGCTTTGGTTGTTTTCAATTGCTTTCCTCACTAGTTCACAGTTGAATTTTCTTACGTCTTCAGTGATACTTTTTCTTACTGTCTTGCATAGCTCTACATATTCCACTTTGGAAGTCACATCTTCTTTAGTTGTCCTCATCTCTCTTCTTTTTTGCATCAACATTTTGGTTTTTCCTGATAATTTTTTCACATGCAACTTGTTCTTAGACCCAGCTAATTTTGTTGCTGTTTCCATAAGAGCTTTGGTTACTTTTCTGTTAACTTCAGAGATGTCCACTTCTTCCGATGTTAGGCCTTCTAAAGCAGAGAACCTGTTCTTCAGTTCTAACTTGAAGGTATTATGGTGTTTTTTAAGGTTGGTTATGTCAATAGATTTTGTTTGTCTTATGAGCTTGCCACGTTCAAGTTTAGTGTTGAGGTGCATCTTACATCTCACCAATCTATGGTCACTACCTGTGTTGAACTTGTTTAGCACACTGCAGTCTTCTATGACGAATTTTTTGTTACACATAATAAAATCAATTTCACTTGTCGTCCCATTTGGATGTCTCCATGTCCATTTCCTGTGTGGCTTTTTCTTGAAGAAGGAGTTCAAGATGAAAAACCCTTCTGCCTCTGCAAACTCAACGAGAGTATTTCCACGCTGGTTTCTGTTGCCATGACCGAATTTACCTACTGAAGTTTCATTCTGTTGCCGTTGCCCTATTTTTGCATTGAAATCTCCCATAATTATTTTCAAGTGCTGCTTACCTTTATTATTTAGATGACAAATTTCCTCATAAAATTCTTCAATTTCTTCTTCAGGATGACTTGTGGTGGGTGCATAAGTTTGAATAATCTGAACCTGGTATCTTTTCGAGAGTTGGATAACAAGTCGTGCAGCTCTGTCAGAGGAACTTTCAACTTCTACAACTTTATCCTTCAGTTTCTTGTTTATTATAAATCCAACACCACTAGTTCTGCCAGTATCTGTCCCACGATAGTAGAAGAGATGTCCACTTTTCAGTTCGATGAGATCTTCTCCTTTTCTCCTTACCTCACTTAGCCCCACGATGTCCCACTTGATCCTTTGTAGTTCCTCTTCCAATTCAAGAAGCCTTGAATCAGAAGATAGGGAGCGTCCATTGTAAGTAGCCAAGGTCAGCATCAGATGGCAGCCTAGTCCGGTCCTCCGGGGATTCTTAGCACCCTCTGCCTTCATGTCGCACTGGCCGCTGCCTTGGCCAGGTACATTCCAGCTGCCGGAGACTGAGGGCCAAGATTTAAGTTGTGGAATCATTTTGGAGGGGTTTGGCCATAACTCACCACGCTGGCCAAGCGGGTTGGTGAGTGTATGATAGAATTTCCTCTGATCCCGATGGTATAGTTATACCGCTATGGGCGGTCGCCAGAGCCCCTTTAGTGGGAACAGGATGCACCACGAGAAGGCGGGGTTGACATTTGTCAAGGAGAGGCTGTGATGTTACGCATCACCTGACCTTACATCCCAACCCTTTCCAATATCTCTACTTAAATAACAAGATAATCCACATACACTATCCATCCGTCTGATAGCCATGTGTGGGTATGGCAGCAACCGGGGGAACGCTATTTATCACAGTGTACTGTTCCTACAGTCGAGTCTGGAGCTGGCAGTGTACTCATGTGGGGGTATTTTTTGTGGTATGGTCCCGGCCCATTGGTTATCGTGGAAAAACCTGTTAACCAGCACATGTACCTCGGTATCCTGGACAATTTATGCCCTACCAACTCTGTAGCAATATTATGGAACCGAGCCTTGTTGATACCAGCAGGATAATGCACCCAGCCATAAAGCAAGAGCTGTTATGGTGTGGTTTGACAATAATTCCATATCGTGTGTGGACTGACCAGCACAGAGCCCTGATCTTAATCCCATAGAGCACCTATGGGATGAATTAGGGTGCCACATAAAAAGTTTGGAACCAAGGCCTACTACTAAGCAACAGCGGCAACATCATGTACTGAATGGAAGCGCATACCTATCGCTGTGTTCCAAAACCTTGTCAAAAGCATGCCTCGAAGGGTCAGTGTATGCATTAAGGCCAAAGGTGGACCGACACTGTACTAATGTATGTCAATAAATACTATATTGTGTTTCTCTTCTAGGTGTCCGGTGACTTTAGTCAACATAGTATATATCATACATAATGAAATGTGAGAAGAGCTAACTCTTTGTCTTTTTTAATCATGAATACTTGATTTGCTGAAACATCCATTCCCCTCGCATTCGGTGGAACAGAAATCAAGACTGGGAAGTCCTACACCAGTCCTTAAATTACAGCAAAAAAATCGAAAGATAAAAATTTTGAGCAAATTAGGAAGTTCTGTTCCAAAACATAGGAGAATGAATGAATATGTGGCAGTGACATAAAAAAATGCTGCCTTTTGCTTCCCACATTTATTATTTATGGGAGAAATTTTATGGTCTACAACTAGTGTGCAGGGGTGGATTGGGACAACTTAACCAGGTCAAGAATTTTAGTCAGGGGGGGGGGAAGAATCCACAACAAAAATACTTATACCTACAGGGAAACACCTCATAACTTTTCTCGTGAAAAAAATTTGTTAGTTCCTGGATGAAAGAGATCTGTTGAAATGGGCATTGCTAAAAATATTTGAAAGAAAATTAAAGTGAGCAAATATGAAAAAAAACTTAAAAAAACATCTCATGATTAATGTAGCAAGAAACCACGGTCAGAACGGAGTGTGACCCCAGGTAATTATTTTCCTTTGAATGTCTCGTAAAGTCCCCATTTCCAACTAAATCACGTGAAAATCATTCTGAAAGTTGAAATGTTCACATGCCACAAGACAATCTTCCAAAACAATTAATTTCCATATTTATTTGGTCACTAATCATCTAGCCACAATGGTATTGGTAACTCTTTCTTGAGTACATGCCTTTTTAAAGTCCGCCATTATTTCGAGCCAATACTGGTAAATGATTGTTTCCTTTACGACAAGGGGATACAGATTTCGGAATATCTCTGCTGGAGAATTGCTTTGTGCTCTGTGTCAGTCTGTGGATAATGGAGTGTGGAAGATGAACCATTGCAAGGGGTGCTATAGCCTCCTTCAAGATAACAAAAGGAGGGTAGGGCTTACCAATGACCCTGGCATCCAAGTCCAATGAGCTTTAGATTTATTAATGTATAGCAGCATGCTTGGTACAACAGCACTGTTCTCACATTGGAACAAAGAATTTTGCTCTGTCATTTCACAGCAAGAGCCCAACTTATATATAATATATATATCTCAAATGTAACTACTATTTACATATTTTCTCTCTTAATGCACCAAAATTAATGCAGAAACACTTAAATTTATTACTCGGAAAAAATAATACTCCAATAACGCCTGAACATTTAACAAACTCAGGTGACCAAAAAATTACGGACAAATATGAAATGGTCACCATTTTAAATGATTATTTTATGTCTATTCCATAAGTTATCAAACAAAAACTGAATATGTTTAATACTCATTATACTCAGTATTTATCTGGTGCATACAGATCTAATACATTTTATATGCAGGAAATTACAAGAACTGAACTCTTTCATATACTTAAACAAATTAACACCAACTCAGGACCAAGTTATGATGATTTTCACCCCAGGGTTATTAAGTATGTTTCAGATGTCATTGTTGAACCATTACTAATAATTTACAACTCTACTTCAATCAGGAATTTTTGCAGATGCTTTAAAAGCAACCAAAATCACTCCTAAATTCAGAAATGGTTCAAAAAATGAATCAAATAATTATTGTCCCATAGCAAATCTTTCAATTATTGCCAAGATCCTTGAAAAATTTATTTATACTTGACTAATTTCCTACCTTCAAAAATATAAGATACTTAATCAGTACCAATTTGGATTTTTAGCAGATAAATCTACAGAATTATCTATACAAAATAATTTTACTCAAAAATATACAATAGCTTTATTTCTGGATTTATCAAAGGCATCTGATACTTTAAATCATGATATTCTTCTTTCTAAATTACAAAATATAGGAATCAGTGGTAACATTTATACACTTCTTAAAAATTACTTGACTCACAGACACAAATTGAGTCAGACACAAATTGAGCATCCTTATTTCAAATTATGAAATCAGGAGTACCTCATGGTTCTGTCCTCAGCCCTTTATTGTTTAATATATATATTAATAATTTATTTTCACTCTCAACTCATATGGATTGTTTTCTGTATGCTGATGTTCTTATAAAAGGAAAAAACTTAGATGAAATACTAGCACAATGTAATATAAACAGCTGCAAACCCTTTCCGACTGGTTAAATTCAAATGAATTAATAATTAGTGTTAATAAAACTAAAGCAATGCTTTCTTCTAATACATTATCTCCTTTAACACCAAATGCACAAATATCCCTTAATAATAAAAGTATTGATATAGTACCTTCATTCAATTACCTGGGAACTATAATAAATTTTGACCTCAAATGTGTTAAATATTTCTAAACAATTAAAATCTATAATTCCTTTAAGTAACGCAGTAAGCCACTTACCAACTGCAGGAAGATCTATCCTTAGTAATCACACATATAAAATGCTTCAAAGACAACACACTAATATTTATTGTACATCTCCACAAAAGGTAATAACTCACTATTCCAACACGCACGCACACCCTCTACATATCACCGACATTGTTGTTGTTCAGTCAAAAGATCAACCACTTAAATTACTAACCTACATGAGCAGCAGAAGGGGAACTTCTTCTCAGGCAACGCTCGCTAGAGTAAACAACTAAAAACGTATCGAGCAGCGCCACCTGCAATTCTGTTAAATGTTCTCTGAGGCGTCTGGTGCGAAAAAACTCTGACAGCCATATTTCTTATAATAATTTCTAACAGTCTCCCACTTGGCTGGAGGAGTTCATTTTATCATGCCTAGTGTCAGTCTAAGTTTTTCAAACTGGGGTCCAGCCAATGGCTTGGTGAAAATGTCCGCAACCATTTGAGAAGTATTACAGTAGTTTAACTGAAGAACAGTTCCACTTAATTCTTTCACAAACTGATACCGCACCATAATGTGTTTAGATCTGGAATTGATCTTTTTATTTTCTATAAGATGTATAGTTGATTTGTTATCCTGAAATATTGTAGTGGTTCCAGTCTGTTCACAATCAAAATCCTTGAGTAACTCGCGCAACCACAATAGTTCTTTGCTTGCTTCTGCAGTGGCGATGAACTCTGCTTCGGTTGTTGATAAGGCTGTTGTTGACTGCTTACGGCTGGTCCAACATATGGCACTCTTTCCAAGCATGAAAACAAATCCAGATGCTGATTTCCTGTCTGTCCGGTCTCCTGCCCAGTCAGCGTCTGCATAGCCTTTTAAAATTAGTGGGTCTTGTGAAGATAGTCTTAATTTAAGGTTTACTGTTGATTTCAGATAATAAATTAACTTCATAATGGCTAACCAATCTTGTTTACTTGGTTTTTCTACTTTTCTGCTTAAGATGCCTATGGCAGTTGAAATGTCTGGTCTTGTTACTGTAGATAAATACATGACAGCTCCCACTATTTCTCTATAAAGTCCATTATCTTTTAGAAGTTCTTCTTCTTGAATGTTCTTTCTGTAGTCTGTACTAATTGGTGTTTTACTTTCCTTATTTTGATCTGTAGCATAACTTTGTATAATTTCCTTTATTTTATTACTTTGACTCAGAAGAAAACTTCCATCTTCTCTTTCTATTTGAATTCCAAGATAATATGTTATGTGGCCTAAATGTTTGACTTCAAATTGATTTTTCAACAAATTTGCAGTTTTCTTTATATTTTCTGTGTTATTCAATGCAATTAATATATCATCTACATAAATAGCTAAATAAGTTGTTTGTTTTCCATCCTTTAGTGATAGTAAGCAAGGATCTGTTTTGCTTTGTTTGAAGCCCTTGTTGAACAAATATTCTGTTATTGTTTTATTCCAATTTCTGGCACTTCGTTTGAGACCATATATGCTCTTATGCAATTTACAAACTTTTTCTACTTTTCCTGATTCTCTGAAACCTTCTGGTTGTTCCATAAATACATCTTCTTCTAATTTTCCATACAGGAAAGCAGATTTTATATCAAGATGATGAACATTCCATTTTCTATTGGCTGCAACTGTTAAAAGAGTTCTTAAAGTGGTATGTTTTACTACGGGTGAAAAAGTTTCTTCAAAGTCTAATCCCGGTTGTTGTGTATACCCCTTTGCAACAAGTCTTGCTTTATAGCTTTCGACTTTTCCACTTGCATTGTATTTTGTTTTGAAAATCCATTTTTTTAATGGCTTTCTTTCCTTCTGGAAGATCTACCAAAGTCCATGTTTCATTTTCCTTCAATGCATCTAGTTCTTCTTTTATGGAATTCAACCAGTTTATTTTTCTACTTCATTCATGTCCTGGATTTCTTTTAAATTTTGAGGATCCTTTTTATACTGAACTTTTGCAACATATGCTAATCTTTCTGGTGGTTTTCCTTTGTTTATTCTTGAAGACTTTCTTTGAACATTTTCAGGTTCTTCTCTATCATTATTTTCTTCCACAGTTTCTGACGACATTACTTCATTTTGAACGAAAATTTCTTGTTCATCTTCTTTCCTTTCAGCAGGTTTATTTTTTATTATAGCTTGCTGACGTTCATCAAATTTTACTGATCTGGTAATGATTATTCTGTTTGTTTCTTTATTTAATACTCTGTATCCATTAGATCTTTGATCATATCCTAATAAGATTCCCTCTTGTGCTCTATTGCCAAATTTTCTTCTTTGTTGCTTTGGTACATATACATAAGCTTTTGATCCAAATACTTTAATATGACCAAGATATGGTTTAAATCTGTTCCATAATTCAAAAGGAGTTTTTCCTGTTGCTTGTGTTGGAACTCTATTTTGTATGTAAGCTGCTGTTATTACAGCTTCTGCCCAGTATTTACCTTCCATATTAGCATCTAACATCATAGTTTTTGTCATTTCTGTCAAAAATCTGTTTTTTCTTTCAGCAATTCCATTCATCTGAGGACAGTATGGTACAGTTGTTTTATGTTCTATTCCTTGTTCCACTAAATAATTTTCAAAATCTCTTCCACAATACTCTCCTCCATTATCTGTTTTTATTGATTTGGGCATTTTTCCAAATTTGGTTTTCACTGAAGCTACATATTGCTTAAATTTTACTAATGCTTCATCTTTACTTTTAAGTAAATAGATGTAACAGTATCTGCTATAGTCATCTATAAATGTGATAAAATACTTGTAACCACTAGGACTGGCCTCAACCATGGGACCACAAATATCTGTGTGTACTAATTCTAATACAGCTTTGGCCTTAAAACTACTTTGTTTGGAGAATGGCTTCTGTGTAAGTTTGCCTTTTATGCAAAACTCACAATTTTCTTCCTTTTTACAATTGGAAAGAGTTATTCCTCTTGCTAACTCGTTTTTCTCTATTTGTTTTATCATTTCAATACCCCTATGACCTAGCCTTCTGTGCCACAAATTCAAACAATTCTTATTTTCACATGTAGTGGCCAAATTTGCCTTTTCATCTAATATTTGTAGTTTGTACAAATTATCTGAGGCATCTATTAATCCTATAGCTACAATAGTATCCCCATACTTAATTGTGCATTTTTTTATTCTTGAATAAAACTTCAAATCCTTTTTCTGTGGCTTTTCTAACAGATAACAAATTAGTGTCTAAATCTGGAACATATAACACATCCTTTACTTCCACTTTTCGAACTTTTCCTTTTTCGATTTTGCAGTTTAAGGTTATATTTCCCTTGCCTTCTGACTTTATCTGAGAACCGTCGGCAGTAGTGATCAGCTCTGATTCACCTTTTGAAAGTTCTTTAAACAGTGTTACATCATTTGTCATGTGACACGTTGCACCGTTATCAATTGACCAACCTTTGGATATTTTGTTGGGTTTTGACTTCGTTTCTAATCAGAAATTTTCATTTTCTCTTTTTATGTCATTTTGTTCACAATCTAATTTTGTTTTTCTTGTCTTCACGGCAATATTACTGTGAGACTCTGTATGTGGGTTTATTTTGTGAAACGTACCAGTGTTACCTTTATTTTGATTCCTTTTGTAATGCCAACAGTCATCTTTGACATGATTCTTTCTTTTACAAAAAGTGCAAAATCTTTCTTGTTTAGAGCTGTAATTTTTCTTTTTATAACTTGTTTTCAAAACAGTTGTGTGATAGGTGTGTGCCTGTGAGTTTTCTTTCCTTCTATTAGATTCATCTATCACTTTACATTTGATAAACTCAAGTGTTAAATCTTCTTCCTGTCTTGCTTCTAATGCAGTAACTAAATTTTCATAGGTACTTGGTAAACTATTTAGCAAGATAGCCCCCAAATGTGTGTCTTTGAATTCCTCTCCCTGTGCTTTAAGCTTGTGAACTATTTCCAGCATTCTATTTACATGCTCTTGCATAGTTGATCCATTTTCTTGAAAACGTAAACTATACAATTTTCTAAGCAAATACAATTTCCTACTCAAACTTTCTCTTTCGTAAACCATTTTCAAAGCATTCCACATTTCAGAACTTGTTCTCTTATCGCGTACGTGAATAATTTGATCATCAGACACGCAAAGTGTTATTGTAGCTTTAACCAGTTCGTCATTTCTCAACCATGCATCACTTTTCTTCTGGAATTGGCTCTGAAACAACCTTCCATAAATTATCTTTAATACGAATAATTTCCATTCTTACTTTCCAAATTTGATAATTAAAATTATCTAACTTTGTTATGCTGTACATGCCGCTTCCTATGAATGACGCCATTTTGTTCCGCTTTCGATTTTCGAATGAGGAACTACGCAGTAACAAATACGCCTTCAATCCACTCGACTCAAATGCTTGATGAATTTGACGAACTTTGCTTTTAATCTTCCTGACAGCAGTGAGATTTCATTCTCATAATCAAGATTGTTAAATATTTCTAAACAATTAAAATCTATAATTCCTTTAAGTAACGCAGTAAGCCACTTACCAGCTGCAGGAAGATCTATCCTTAGTAATCACACATATAAAATGCTTCAAAGACAACACACTAATATTTATTGTACATCTCCACAAAAGGTAATAACTCACTATTCCAACATGCACGCACACCCTCTACATATCACCGACATTGTTGTTGTTCAGTCAAAAGATCAACCACTTAAATTACTAACCGACGTGAGCAGCAGAAGTGGAACTTCTTTCTTCTCAGGCAACGCTCGCTAGAGTAAACAACTAAAAACGTATCGAGCAGCGCCACCTGCAATTCTGTTAAATGTTCTCTGAGGCGTCTGGTGCGAAGAACTCTGACAGCCATATTTCTTATAATAATTTCTAACAAAATGAAATAAACATATTGATTTTCTTTTAATTAAACTATCTAGAAACATTGGTATGTAAGTAATATCCTGGCTGATCTTACAACTAAAACATTGATCTCATTGTATTACACATTATTACCTTTGTACTGCAGATGAACTGGCTGGACAACCACATAGACTTGACATGTAGAGCAGAAATCTTTCAGGGTTCTAGTTTTGGTCACACTTGCATGTCGCTCCATCAGTTACCACCATTTGGCAGCACTGAAGTTTTTCACAACATCATTTACAAACATAGACTACTTTCTGTCACATATTTTAAAACCCATTACAAAAATTATACATTCAGGTTTCTTTTCTAACACCCAGTTATCAGTAATTTTGTTGTTGCTCAGGGCTCATTCTCTTTCCCTGGCCAATGGATTCATTAAGTTTTTCAAGTAGTGACAAGGCTGAAGTGCTTTATCCATTTTTTTTTTTTATCACTGGTGTATATGGTTCAAGATCTGCATTTTCCATAAGATCTTGCCACAGTTCCACTGCCTCAGAAATGTTTGTTTGTTCAGCCTGGATAATGTCTAGTACTCTACTAACCTCTTTCAGCTAGTTTAGCATGTGTACTGCATCTTTTAGGCCAGTGTTTATGCACACACACACACACACACACACAAGCATTTTCCTCTTAATTCATTAATATATTTCAAGAAATTATCATGTATAAACTTTTTTTGTTTTTTCCAGAATTATCTGCAAAAACTTATTTGCATGAACATTAAATCATAATTTCTAAGAAAATTGTTATTTTTTAATTTTTTATGCAGCAATCAATTATTTGTGCTGATGAATCTAAAATATCAAGGAAGTCAAATGTATCCTGAATGCCTGACGATTAGCTTTTAGTATCCCAAATGAAGTGGCTTTTGTAACTGCATTATCAAATAACAAAATCTTTCTAATGTTTTTGTTTGCAAATGATGTACAAAATTTCAGAGCAACAAAATTAAGTAATTCTCAGAATTGTATGCATTGAAACTTAAACAATTTTTATTCCCACATCTAGTTTTGCTCCAGAAATTTTATCCATTGCAAATTTTTATCAGTAATCATTTATGGCTATCAGTATACCAAAAATCAAAAGAAACAAACAAGTTAAACAAACGCAAAAACATTAAAAATTAACAAATAGCATCTATGTAATAATAACAGCAAAAAAGACATAATTAAAAACCAATTTGAGCACCAAGTGCTTTTCCATTTTAAAATGTTGCTTTTGAAACTCTTTGAAGAAAATATCCCAAAATTGCATTAAAACCCAAAGTATACTCCAGTTTGAAAAAAAAAAAAACAATGAAACCCACTACAAAGTGGGTTTTATTGTGTTTTTTAAAGTATTTTTTTTTTTTTTTTTGGTGGGTAGGTGGGTAGACAACCCTGGTAGCAGTGGTCAAAAGTCATGTCTAAGTCCTTAGAATGGCAACTTATCACTCAGAAGAAATATATGGGATTATTTGGGGGGGGGGAGAACTACAGCGCTGTGACATTTATTTCTGGTTTTACTTTTCTTCCTTTCCTGGAGCCTTTTAACACAGTGGCTACATTCTAAACCTAGCCTGTCTATAGAAAACGATCAAAGCCACATACAGCCTCTGGATGAGGCAAGGGTGGTACGTACGCCATCAGTGTTACCAGGAAAAAATTTCAAAAATCGGTAGATCAGCTTAAAAATCAGCAGATTTTTTTTCGCTACGATCCACAATGTATAGCTATCAGAATAAAATAAAGTAGTTGGTCTGATCACATAATCAATATTTTCCACTTTTTTTCTTAAAAGGCAATATTTTGCTTTTCTGCTGTGATCTGTAATGCAAAACCTAATAGAATTGGTGAACTGAACTGTATGTAGCATCTGCACTGTTCAAATTTAGACAGAACCAGCGCCAGAAATTTTTTAAATTGTAACATGCCCGAGCATGTTACTTGACAAAATAAATATGCCCCCAACCAAAATTTTACATGTCCGAAAACACACACATGCACATACTGTACACTTTTTGGTATGAAGAAAGAATACCCATGGAAAAAATGCCCACAGAAAAACAATGAGTCCTTTCTTAATTTCATGAAAAATTATCTTAATTTCAACTAAGCAATAGACAAAACTAATCAGAACACTTCCTCCACTCAACCACATATTTATCTAGCATAATAAGGCCATTGTAGTATGCTTCCAAAATGGCAGAAGCTTTCATTGTTCAAATCAACACGTGCTTTTTACAAACAGAACACCGAGTCTTTTCTTAGTTTCATGAAAAAATATCTTAATTTCAACTAAACAATAGACAAAACTAATAAGAACACTTCCTCCGCTCAACTACATAATTATTTAGTATTATGAGGCCATCGTAGTTTGTTTCCAAAATGGCGGAAGACGACCATTATTCAAATCAACACGTGCTTGGCTCTTCCAAGAAGAGTAACTTTGCTTAAGGCAAAATATCTCCAGCATTCTTTTCACCGGGAATTAGGGAGTGGCACATTATAGGGGAAGCAGATTTATGTAATCCCCAAACTGAATGAGTCTTAAACACATGGTAAAATAAAAAGAACTCACAAGGTATGGCATAGGCTAAGTACCGGTGTCAGGGTGCATCAGAGTAAAAAGTCTGTACTCAGAAAGATATTTTGAAAATGTTAGTTCATAAACCAACGAGTTTCTGTGCCCCAAATGGGGAAATTACAAAATAACTACAATGGGGCCTGCATCCGGATATCTCAAAACACTTCTCAGTGATTTTATTAAATAACGCAAAGAAAGAAATTTGACTGGAAAATAAAACTTTTTTTTTTTTTAACCTTTTATCTTGTAAAGAGTAGCTAGATGTTCTACATTTTCTAACAGGCAGGTAAGAAAAACAAATACATGGCCATACAGAATTTTTACATGCCCCAGGCATGTCGTCGAGCAATATAATTTTGAACTCTGCACAAAACTGTTGCTCTAATCTTTATTGTCACAGCCACTATCATAGATGTTCGTTTTTTCTACAAGACCTTTTTGCACATTAAAGTTGTAGCATGAAGAACTGGATAACATACGCTTTGTATACAGTAACCGACATAAAGTGTTTGAAGAAAGTCTGTTTCGCTGCTTCGTCTTCATAAGGTTTACTGCAGAAAAAAAAATTCCTACTGCATCACTTGAGTGAGAAAAGGATAACACGCATGCCACAGATTTTGACAATATTTGGAACAACTTGCTTCTGTCACCACAGTGTTTGTTTCTCACACATGACCAAAAATCATGTACACAAACATCCAACTGTATTCTGCAGCAATCTCCATTCACTGTCTAGTACTTGAATCTCAGTGGAAGTAATCATGTTTGGAAAGAAAGACGCAACTCGTGAAAACTTCTTTTCCAGGACATTGACAGGGGTAAGTACTTCAAAATTTTGCACATTATCAGCAAATGGAAATCTTTATTATCTGATGGGCACTTTCAATGTAAAAATTTAGGTATCTTGTGTGAAAGGAATGAATCATTTGACCTGAGAGATTCTCAGATATTTGTGCACCAAAATACATGTCCTCCCATTGATGGAATTTATCTGGATTTTTGTATTCAATTTTTTTGAGAGCAGTATTTCTTAAATATCCTGGTTTCATGTAGACATCCAGTATGGTGTTTTTAAAAAGTTGAAATGCTGTCTCTCAAAGTATGGATTCGAGGCATTTCACTCTGCATTTGCTCATTTAAGTTGTTAAATATGGGCAGCATATATTCCAGGAATTCCAAGTACATCTTGTTAAGATCTTTAAACCTATTCAAAATTATTTCAGGAGCCATAGCACAATCAGTAAAAACAGCATCTGTGAAAAAATAATGTTAGTGCATCATACTGTTCTAACAAGCTGCGTGTAACAACAGAAAGCAAAGATAACCACTTAGTTTGGTTTTGGTGCAGGATTTTATTTGATTTTATGTTCACAAGACTTTGGAAATCCTTTAGCTGTCCGATTCTTTTAGGGCTGGACTGAAAATAGTTATACACATCCCATGCCAAGTCCGCTACTACCCTTGTCAGTTTGGCGCATGCGTATGATGCTGCCAAATGAAATGAATGACATGCACATTTTAATGTAAATAAGTGAGGTTTATCAGCTTTTAGGAGAGTCGTAAGAGAATGATTTACACCAATCATAATTTTAGCATCATCAGATGCATACTCTATTAAATTTTCTTTCCATAGTATTCCTGCTTTAGAAAATGATTCCACAACTTTATCATGTATAAAGCTACAGCAGTAGCATCTTCTACTGGTATTAGATCAAGAAATAAATCATTCACTCTCTCACCAGTAAATACTCTAGATACCAAGCACGGATGCTCATGACGTGCATTATCAGTTGATTCATCAACTATAATTGAGAACTTTTACTTTCTTAACACTGCCCACAATTCTTCCTTACCATATTCACCTGTAACATGTTTAATGATTGCAGAAGTTTTTGTTCTCGTACATGAAATTTATTAGCTATCTTGGAATCAGGACATACAGCTTTCAAAAGTTGTGGCAACTTCTCCATGACGCTAAATAATAGTGTTCTAGGACGAAGGACACTAAACGCATTTCGCTTTCCGTAACTTACTGCTGCAATTCGGTTTCCTTATTGCATGACGTTTACTGCCACGCAACCTTTCGAGCGTTTGCCTCGGGGTTTTTTTGGGGGGGGGGGTTCGACCAATTTCTTTTATGGTGAATTTTACCAGCTTCCTAATGCATGCCGTACACTTTGCGGGATCAAAATGCTTTACCATTTGAACTAGGACGAAGTCAGCCTTTAAATCTTTTCTCTCTCTCTCCCATTTCTCTTTATACGGTTGCGTGTACTTAACTTTTTTTTTTTTGAATTGTTTGAAGATTAAGGTTTTTGCAGCTGCAACTCCCTGTTTCACTAGCCAACATTAATTCTCATTCACAGCAAGAAACAGGTTACAAATATATATACGATCGATGAAGAAACGGGTTTCTGTACGCCCAATTAATGTGAAAGACAATAAAAATAAAAAGTGAACTCCGTTTATTAGGCGTAGAAAATAAGGGAAACAAAAGATGCTAGCTTTCACTACCTCCGGGTAGCTTCATCAGGCATTTAGTAGTTAAAGATCGCAGAAGCAACTGGAACAAATGTATTTCTGAGAATATAAATTCAAAATAAGTAAAACACTTGCACGATGTCACGGGTTGTTCCAGTTGTTCCAGTTCCAGTTGCTTCTGCGATCTTTAACTACTAAATGCCTGATGAAGCTACCCGGAGGTAGTGAAAGCTAGCATCTTTTGTTTCCCTTATTTTCTACGCCTAATAAACGGAGTTCACTTTTTATTTTTATTGTCTTTCACAAGAAACAGGTTCTTCTGTTAAAAAGTAATAGCAAGACAAACTGTTGGTAACAATACAGTAACACAACAACGAACTACAAAAAAACTATATGAACCACTATCGCTACGACGCTAACCACGTGCACGTGTTTTTGTTTACATTGTTACAAGAAAGTTCCGCTTCCGCACGCTTTGCATCGGGTCGGGCACCGGACAGTTACGGATACTCTTCATTCAAGCAAAACGTCCGGTCAAATGCGTCAATAATACATTCGTACACTAATACAATCCCAACCTGATCACAGCAATTTCAACTATTTTTCGAAAAATTAAAGACGTTATGTAAAAAGTGCCATTATATTTCAAACAAAATCTTTAAGAGTATCATTAAAAGCGCCTAGAAAATTAAAAATTAATAAAACGTCAAATAAGGCGATTTTATAAAAAAGTCACTAAATCATTAAATGCATGAAAAAATCAGTAGACCTGGCAACCCTGTAACACCATTCCTTATCTATATAGTGCCAGTTTTCTGTCACTATCAAAAGCCACCTGCCGCCCCGGTGGCGCAGTGGTCTAAGGCGTTGGCCTCTGATCATTCGTCGGAAGGGGTCCGGGTTCGAATCCCGGTGAGGCATGGATGTTGTGTTTGTCTTACGGCACTGGCTCTCTCCCTTCCCTGGAATCAGTGACTCTAAATTAGGGACGGGCGACTGCTTATAGCCCACTGAGTTGCTCACGGTGGTCGTTAAACCTCAAAAAAAAAAAAAAAAAAAAAAAGCCACCTCTACCTCTACAGCCGAGTGGTCAGAGGTACTACACTGGCGTGCAAAAATTAAGGACGATGCGGTTTTTCGAATGTAACGTCGCGCAGAAGTGCTCCACATCTACTCAAATCATACCATAAGATCCCCAAGATGTAAGAATATGGGACAAGTGAGCGAAACCGTCCAAACGAGGAATACAAAGGCACTTTATTGAAAAGGTAGTTTCGAGCACAACTGGACAGAAACGTCCATGTGACAGGCGGCTGCCAAGAAAAATCCAGTCTTTAGTAGGGGATATGATCACCCCTGACTGCGTTGTAGGATTTACAACGTCTGTCCATACTGAGGACGAGGTTGTCAAGGAGCTGTTGAGGCATCGCGGCCCATTCCTCTTGTAGCGCCAATCGCAACTGCGGAATCGATGCTGGCGGCTGGTGATGAGCTGCCAAGCGTCTCCCGAGAAAGGTATCACACGGGTTCGATTGGATTTAGGTCCGGGAACCTTGCGGGCCAATCCATGCGTTGAATATTTTCACTCTCAAACAACTCTGCGACAGCCACTGTACGATGAGGTGTAGCGTTGACGTCCATGAAGAGGAACTCAAGACCCACAGCACCTCTAAACAGACGCACGTGATGCAGGAGAACCTCGGTACAATGGCGGACACCAGTGACTGAACCTCCTTGGAAGATGTGGAGGTCAGTACGGCTACCAAGCATGATACTGCACCAAACGAGACCTCCAAACCGGTCCCTTGATGATGTTGGAGGTGTGATTGCGTGTTCCCTGCTCTCTCCAGATGTGTATACGTCCAGAATCGCTCGTCAGACTAAATGGGCTCTCATCCGTAAAAAGAACTCTACTCCATTGCTGATTTGTCTAGTTCTTGTGTTACTGGCACCACAGAAACCACCGTCTCCGATGAGCAGGCATTAATGGCACACACTGTACTGGTCGTCGCGCAAATAGACCACCTTTGTGCAGCCTCCTGGCCACGGTAAAACGCGAAAACGGACGTCCATTTTTCTGTTGCATGTGCCTTGCAATTTCTTCCGCTGTCTACCATGTCTCTTCTCGCCTGTAGGACAATATACCGGTCGTCCACCGCCGTGGTTGCTCGTTGACGACCACTGCTAAACTCTCGGACAGCTGTTCCTGTCGTTTTAAATGCTCCCCAAGCTCGTGAAACGATGCTCTGAGCGATCCCGAACTCCTCGGTCACACTAGTCACACTTCGACCTTCGTCCAACTTCCCAATGACGCGACCTCGGGTAAAGTCATCTAGATGTTGTCTACTGGATTGTCTGTTGGCCATATCACACGGTGGTAGCAACTCGACGTCGTTCAAACCGATGTACACCGTGCAATAGCTTTCACCCGAATTGCTGAGCGTACACCGCCCGTGTGCTTTATACCACTCACCACCCACCCCACCCCTACGTCATGCTGCATATATGCGCATGCCCTACCGTTCCGGACCCTAGTCTATCTCCTGAGTGGTCTTTCGGTCCGTTCTGCCTGCTCGTTCCGCTGTTATGCTAATTTCTCATCTTCGTCCTTAATTTTTCCACACCAGTGTAGTTTCTGGACAATCCTCGTATGAGCTATGCGTGGTGCATCCGTCCTACACCGCTGGTTCTCTGTTCCAAAAGCGCAACCGCTTATCTCCCAAAAAAGCTACTCATAGTGGACGTTAAACATGCTCTCCCCCACCCATCAAAAAAGCATCAAATAGTCATTAAATGTAGAAGTGAGGAAGAAAAGAATGGAGAGAAGAAATTGCTAGAAAGAAAAAGGGAAAATCAAGTTTCTGTAAATAAGGAAGGCAGTGAACACTGTAAATTCTGCCCTTTAATTCACTTTATTTTTGGGAAATTAATTTCAGAAGAAAGAGGGTCGTTTACCCTTTTGGGTGATTTCCGTGTTAGAATTAGTTGATTTGTGGCTTCTGGAATTGGCAAAACTTCCTGGGACAGAAAAAAACTACAGAATTGTTGGATAATTTCATCATGGAACAATCTCAGTCTCGTGTTTTGATAAGTGTCTTGGAAACCTTTCAAAAAAATGCTTACCACTGTGGAGGTCTGACTAAAATGTCAAAATTTGTGAACTAGAATTCTGTCCTGTTCAAACATTTGGCCATCGTGTGGTGTTTACGCCTTTCATCTGTCGTAACTTAATCATAAAATGGGATGAAAAGTGGGACCATTTGACAACAGAAAACTTCGGTAAAAATGAACTACAGTGAGGTGCCAAAAAAAGTTAGGAAGGGTGCTACCATTTCCATTACATGCCACCGCAGTCACCGCACCCATGCGGTAAATGACGTATTTGTAGAGGCATATATATCCACAAGTTCAAGTAATAGCATTCATAGTTCAGATGGCAGCTTATCAGGATTTAAGCGATTTCGAACGTGGTATGGTAATCGGCGCCCGAGAGATTGGTCTCTCCATCTCGGAAATTATCACGAAATTTGGATCTACACGTCAACAATTTCAAAGGTGTACCTGGAATACACAAACACAAGGGTGAAATCCAGAGTGCGGGACAGGTATGACTGTAAGCTAGGCTGATGACTTTACCTGCACCGTCCAAATGCGGACTTCGCAGGGATATGCGAAACTCTCTCGAATAATATTAGTGAAGGCGTTGCAAGAGCAATCCTACCAGGATCCAGCAGAAAAGCCCTGGACGATCGTGAACAGCGGGGTCTGGCATGCATCGTAACATCTGCCCGGAGTGCAATATTGCTGCAAATCACATCGCAATTACTGGGCCCAGTAGTAGCATCAGCGTTCAGAAAGTGGAACGTTCCCTGTTTTCTATAGGGTTCCACAGCTGACTGCCCACCCGGGTGCCATTGCTAACCCAACAACACAAGGATATGTGCCTCGCCTGGGCTCGGGAACACCGCCATCGGACGCAAGAAGACTGGTAACGTGTAATCTGGTCCGACGGAAACGCGGTGCCAACTGTTTCGCGCAGATGGCCGACTCTGGGTGTGGCAACAACCCCACACGGCAATGGATCCCGCATGCCTACAAAAGGTAGTACAGGCCGGCGGTGGCTCTGTTATGGTGGGGAGTGTTTTCAGCAGACACGCATTAGGACGCTTCATACGTTTGCAGACTTCTCTGACCGATGGAAGCTACGAAACTATCTTTGGGAACCATTTGCACCTGTTCACGTCATGCAACCACTCCGACGGGTGTGCGTATGACCTCTTTCAATACGAGAAACCGTCATCGAACACATTTGGAATGCTGTTCAACGTGCCGTCAACGCTAGGGATATTCCACCCCGAATATTGCGGGACGCTATTCAAGAAGTATGGTGTGCACTGTCTCCACAGTACTACATAGAGCTCGTGGAGTCCAATCCGCATCGCGTTGCTGCCGTTATCAGATCCTGAGGAGACCAATGCAGTATTAGAGAGGTGTCCCAGTTTTCTAGCACTTCAGTGTAATTATTCCAAGTCATTCGTATTAAAAAAATGCAGCTTTGTTTTGCTGCCACCGACTGTGGAACAGTCATGAGAATAAAAGGAGATAATCTGCTAATGAGAAGGAATGGCAGAATAGTTATATAGTTACACAATAGTTATTGACAAATACATTGAATGGACAAAGCGTTAGAGATACTTACATAATAGCGCGTTGGTTCTCCTCTAGCGCGAATAACAGCTTGTACACGCCGAGGTATCCAGCCATGCTTGTTGCAGCATTTCCATAAATCCGCCGATATGGCTGTCCAGGATCCATGGATCTGATGTTCCACTCCACGGTGTCTCAGTGTCTCAAAGAGCTTCCACAGGACTTAAAATACAGAAACCTTGGTAGGGGGCACTGGATGGTGTCAAACTCAGGTAAGGGTTCCTCGAGCTATGGAACAATTTTGCCATTATTCCATTTTCCCGTGACATTGCCTTCAAAATTACAAAAATTCTCAAAACCTTTAATTTTAAGGTGATTTTTAAACCCATAAACAAAATGAGATTTTTAGGATCAAAGGACTGTGTTGAAGACAAAAACTCGTGGGGAATTTATCAAATTCTATGTGAATGTGGCGCTTCGTATATAGGACAGACCCGTAGAGCCTTGGGTTTTCGATTGAAGGAGCACAAGACCTACATTCGGAATTGTGACATAAAGAAGTCATCGATGGCCAAACACTGTTACGAAAAGGACCACAAATTTCTCTTTGAAGAAGCAAAACTACTTGACAAGCCAGATTCAACCACCAAACTTGATATTTTGGGAGCTTTCCATATATATCAGAAGTCTTTGCAACTTGTTAATGACATGGCATCCACGCCATTTCTTGTATCAAGCGCGTGGAAGCATCTAACCGAAACACGTGACTGTAAACACCATTTATGATTTCATATACAATTTGAATATTTACGTGCTATTCGTCCTGATGAAGCTAGGTCAACACCCAGCTGGCCGCCCCGGTGGCGCAGTGGTCTAAGCGATGGCCTCTGATCATTCGTCCGAACGGGATCCGGGTTCGAATCCCGGTGAGGCATGGATGTTGTGTTTGTCTTACGGCACTGGTTCTCTCCCTTCCTTGGAACCAGTGACCCTAAATTAGGGACGGGCGACTGCTTATAGCTTATAGCCCATTGAGTTGCTCACGGTGGTCGTTAAACCTCCAATCAAAAAAAAACACCCAGCGAAACCATGGTCGGCTTGAAAAAATAAATAATTGTGACAAACTGCGTTGTATTACCTTAATACATATACAAGTGTCACAAGACTGTAGTTTTTGAGATCAAGAATGCTCTTGTACTTTCTAGACTAGATGCTCATACACAGTTCCTACCAAGCGACTTTGAAAATTTCATCGAGTAGGAGTTGCATTGGGTAATCTTCTTTTCGCTTCCGCATCCAATGCACTTTTCGTCGACTTTGAGAAGAAAGAAGCCCGTCCATTCAGTGTTGCGAAGAAAATTATGGATTCTTTTATACTGTTAAGTCCTTGTGAGAGGACCAGATTTAATCTGTGATCATAGCAATGCACAAAAATAGCTTCCTGGTATTTTTCTTTTACACGAGCTTGCAGTCCAGAATGTTCTCCAGCCATCGCGGTAGCTCCATCGTATGTCTGAGCTATTAATTTTTTGGAGCACTCAAAACTTTCTAAAATGCTTTGGACGTGCTCTGCCAAAGAATTAGCTGAACGATCAGCGCTCACATCAATAAAACCAATGAATGTCTCTTCGGGAGTCCCGTCATTAGACACATAGCGAAACACTGTAGACAGCTGAGACCTGCAACTCACATCAGTTCTTTCATCCAAATTAAAACGAAAGGAGCTTCTTCAATTTCTTTTTTATTTCTGTGATCATTACTTCTCCTATTGATTCAATAAAATCATTTTGTGTACGATTTGACATAACTGTGAAAAGACGGACGAACTGTCTAAAGGATTTTTACGCTGTTCGTCATTGCAACTAATTAAATTTGTCAATTCAACCAACTCCCAGGATTAACAGACTCCGTAAATTCATCATGCCCCTTAATGGCCAATTCCTGCTTGCCAAGGAAACACGTAACGTCAATTAAGCGCCTTAAACATCTCTAATTTTTTAACGAGTTCATTATGTCGAGAAACGTCCGTTTTTCTCGTCTATTTGAAACTCAAAATCCTTGTTTTGCCAAAAGTTTTAAATTTTATCACTGAGGAAATGTGTATCTGTGAACACTCGTGCCGTTTGGATGAATTGTGAAAGTTATTGAAGTCGCCAAAACCACCGTTTATCCATAAACTTCTTCTGGCTATTGAAAATAATGTGTACGGCCAACAGTATAATTTTGGTCACTTTTGCAAGCTGTTAACCACTTTGTTTTTTCGTATTCTTCCCGGTGGAAGTGGCGAAAACATGTTTTAGCCTTCGTTTGGAGAGTTTCTAAAGAAGGTTTTGGTCTCTAAGCACTTATATGATCCCTTTTCTCTTGAAAACTCCTTTGGCTGAAAGGCTTATCTCTTAAAAAATAAAAAAACAACACAGTCTAAAACATACATTTATATTTGTTGACATCGTGTTGAACCATAGATGACAGCGCAGACGCGAACATGAAAACAATATGAAATTGCTTCTCTCAGAGAAGAGAAATGTTTACATCTTCAAAAAATTAAGTCAAACAGCATTGAAAGGTGTTCGCTTACAATAATTGTAATTACATCTTACACGGAAACACAGAAAATCATTGCACATTGTAGAGTGTTTGAAAAACATATATTTTACTGCTTGGTTCGATAGCGAAAGAACTACAAGTAATGACCAGATCATCAGACTTAACTTCGACTCACGGAACGAATGGCAAACCCCTAAGCAAGTGCTGTGTTGCTTGCATAGCCCTCATGCACTAGCGTCTCGAGGTAGAGACATCCACATGTATCGAGTTATCTCATTGGCAGCAATACAACTGGGACCAACCAATTGGCGAACGGCATCGTAACGGCTTTAACAGTTTGGCGGTAATAATGGTGGATAATGGCTACTGCTACGCTGCGAAGAGGTAAGTTTGAGAGAATAAGTAAATAGTTTTCTTTAAAACTTCTATCTAGTTAATAATTATATTTGGATGGATACTGCGAACAGGTTAAGTTGTTCGATTTGTACTGTTTCATTCGGGTAGAAATACAATTTGAGCCAGATATACGTCGTCGAAGTCGTGACACAGGTTGTTTACATCTTAGTTAACATTAGTTTCTTCGTTGGCGGTTGTCGATAGTCCTGTACAGTTGATATTTTAAGGTGAAATTGGATTTATTTGATGTGCTTTTATGTTTTGCAGCTATTATCCACCATTATTACCGCCAAACTGTTAAAGCCGTTAAGATGCCGTTCGCCAATTGGTTGGTCCCAGTTGTATTGCTGCCAATGAGATAACTCGATACATGTGGATGTCTCTACCTCGAGACGCTAGTCCCTCATGCAGGCAGCGGTGATCTTAGTCATGTGGTCGTTCTGCGCGCAAGAAGCGTGATCTTTACACGACGATGGCACTAAATTTCAATAAAGCTACGGCGGAAATTATTTAGTAGTTATTTAAGAGGTTCATTTTCGGAGGCAATCACGCCATGGGTCTAAAGTTTTAATAGCCATTCTAAATAAAAAATAATTAATCTAATTTTTGTAAAGCTTTCAATTATTCATTTCTAGATTGCTTACATTGCTTCTATGGACTGCAAGCCCCTGCATAAACGTTCTTGTTGCTGCGATGTAATTTATACATTTTAGGGATGTAATTTTATACATTGTTATATGTATTATGTACATGCTGGAAATGGTACAAGTTACAGTAATTCGTTGTTGAAGTGATCTTTGAAATGGGTGCATGACTCTGAAGTCATGAAAAATCATTTCTTTATTCTGTAAAAGTTCGTTATGAATAATGATAGAATTACAAGAAATTGCGAAATTTTCGTTTTAAGTAGCATGTCTAAGTGGTTGTTCAATGAAATTTGAAACTGATAACTTGGAATTTCAAAACGTATTTTCTATTATATGCCACCAGTAATTATGTATTTAACCCTACACACATAGCTTTCATTCTTGCTTTTTGGGGCTTATTGTGGATGGATTTTCGTCTTTTGAAAATCTTGGAGACTTGTTATGATTGTCAACTTATTCAAAAACTCGTTTCCTCTTCATTTATATTTCTTTTCCCTCCGAGAACTTCACTGAAAATTGTGAAGTTGCACTACATGTTTTAAAAAGTGTTAACATTTGTTTAAGAAATTCGCCGTGTGGATCGTGTTGTCTGCGGGTAGGAAAAGTTTTTTACCGGAATTTGCAACATTTCTGGAAGCTCATGAGACTTTTTTGTGGAATCGGTGGTAATGCCCGTTCTAGCGCTATGGAAATATTCCGGGTTTTTCTACATTTAAAATTTGTCTGACAAAATTCTGTTGCTTAAAGAAATGTGTGTTTTACTAGTTCAGTAGTCTTTCCTTCAAAATAAATCATTGGAATTCGCATTCCTCCCTCCCTCCAACTTGTGCTAGCGAAATTAAATTCAAAACTATGTGCTTCATCTGTCCATGATGGAATCGTGACCCATATAATTATCTTCACGGCAGAGCGAACTACATTTTCGCATTTTCGTGATCCGTCAAATCGTTTTTACGGCAAAGCGAGCTGCGACAATATCAATGTTTGATATTTTCACTTAAAATGCATGTTTTGCCACTACTTACGCACCCTTTTCTGTATGAAGTAACACAGCAGACATTTTTCCCATTTTCTTAACAAAATTACTGTTCAAAAAATACCACTCCCTCTTTATGTAGAAAAAATGACTTTAAGTGCCATGATAGGCTGACATTGACAGTCATAAAAAAGTTCCGATTTTGAATACTTGAACAAATACTATACACACAAAAGTATCAAGAGTGCTACTTACCTTGCTGAAAAAATTGTATTCCAGAATAGTTCCCAGAAGTACCCGAGATCCATAACATATCCCTTGAAATACGAAAACGATAATATGAAAATACGTGAAATTTTCTGTTACCACGGAGAGCAAAGCAAATCAATAGCACCACGATTGTGACGTCACAAATTCTTGTGGCAGGCCTGGTGAGGTATAAAGATGGCCTTGGATTCACCCGATTCTGGAATATGCGGCTCCAGACCTCTTTGCATCCCACAACTACTTCTACGATTCTCTGGAGGTTCTGCTCAACCATGTACTCCGATTGGCCATTCACTTCCCTCGCTTGACGCCTGTTGCGGTCGTACGTACTGAATGTGGTATAGCTAGCGTTCGTTTCTTCATCACCCTGCCGACAGTCCGATTTTTGTACTGTCCGATTTCGATGGGACAGCGTTTTCCTATCGCTGATCTACTAATGAAAGAGGACGCTTTCTATGCTTCGAGGTCCCATGGCTTCCCCCTTGGGATCTCGCTCAGTCGCCTAAGACCGGAGCCGTTTTTTGTAAACAGCGCTCTTCTTCAGGATCAGCCGGCTCCTCGGTCTCATCTGCTCCAAGCTATACAATCATCTGCTCGGGTCTCTCTTTCCAGCACCGATATCTGCATCCGATGCTCCTCAGACATCTCTTTGGAGAGTTCTTGGCGCAGTACACCGCGTCGCACCACATCATTGCAAATGACGCTTCGAAGATTAACACCTCGGTGGCGATTGGGCATTTCTTCCCCCAGAACAACTTCAGCCGTTCGGTCTCTTTTTCTACCGTGTCTTCAGTGTTCTCGGCTGAAGCGTGGGCATTTCCAGCTAAGTGACAGTAGATCTCTTGCTGCTAAGTGACAGTAGATCTGTTCTCCATGCTTTACTTGCGTTGAACCAGTGGCGGCTCGTGAGTACATGTACAGAGGGTTCACAATTAATAATTTGGAGTTTTTGAGATACACTGTGTCACACACTTGTGTGTTGCTTGCAATATTCATATAATTTAGGCGCTGCTATACCTTGATGTAATGTATTAATTTTGAAACGAAATGTTATTATAGATATTCCTGTACTTTGCCGCCCCGGTGGCGCAGTGGTCTAAGGCGTTGGCCTCTGATCATTCGTCCGTAAGGGGTCCGGGTTCGAATCCCGGTCAGGCATGGATGTTGTGTTTGTCTTACGGCACTGGCTCTCTCCTTCCCTGGAACCAGTGACCCTAAATTAGGGACGGGCGACTGCTTATAGCCCATTGAGTTGCTCACGGTGGTCGTTAAACCTCCAACCCAACCCAACCCAATTCCTGTACTTTAACTGTTTCACAACTTAATAATAAAGGATTACTTTATTGATCATACTTGTTATAATATGCTAATTGTTCTTTTTTACTGAAACAATTATTTTCATTTAATTTTAAAGTAGTAAAATAAACGCAAAACAGAAAGCTTGTTTTAAGTGTTAAATATTTAGATAGTTAGTCATAAGGCCTCATGCTCTCAATTATTAGATTAGATTATTAAACACACAGAAAAAGGAAAGTAATCAAAGCTGCTGCATATGATGGTAAGGTCTAGTATTTACTTACACAAATTTACTTGGATGATAGCTTACACAAATATTTTCTTTAAGTACAGCTTTTGTAAACAAAGTCCATCCTTCTATCTTTTGTTGACACAAAAACATCAATAACTCTTTCACTGAAATTATGGATGTTAGAAATCATTTCCTTCTCGATTGCAAGCATGGCTAAAGCTGTAAGCCTCTCTTGATACATCGCAGACCGCAAAAATGTCTTTATCCGTTTTAGGGTTGAAAAACACCTTTCAGCTTCACTAGTCGTCAATTGGTATTGTTGCAATAATTAATAACAGTTTATAACCTTCAGAAAATGATGACAATAAGTTGTTTTCTATAAAAAACTGTAAAAGACTAACAGCACTACGCATGTTTCTGAAATCAGTTCTTTTGTAAATGATTTCAAGCTCTGTCTTGAGGCGATTTTTTTCAAGAAATGAGTACACATTTACTGTATCTTCAAGCAATTTCTCGGGGAATTTCTGTTCAAACTTTTGTGATTCAAAAAGAGATACAGCTGAGCAAGATGTCGTGAATGAAAATCTTGTTTTTATTTGCGTTGTAATAATGTCACAGGTTTTCTTGGCAGCCACTGTTCTACTTAAGTAAAAATCTTCTTCACGCCTCGATCGTTTAGGTGCGTTTTCTGGGTACTGATTAAACAGCTCTGTCACTTTGTCCATGTTACCTCTTTCCTTATCAATGACTTTGACGAAGTGGTCAACATTGGCTTTAGTTCTCACAGCATCAGTGTAAGTTAGCTGTAATTGGTTGTACAAAATATCCACATGTGGCATTAATCTGTGAAAAACAGAAAGCCAAAATATGAACTTATTATCTCTAAGGAGACGAGCTAGAGCACCAGCTTTAATTATGGTGGTTGGTTGCTTAGAGGTTGATTGGATTTCCTCCATACATTCAATTAATTTCTCTCTGTACTCAAAAACAGTATTAACAGTTCTGCTCTTAAAATTCCACCTTGTATCTGACGCCCGAGGTATTCGTTTGCCAACTATTTTGTCCAAAACAGACACTCTCTGAGGGGAATTCGAAAAAAAAAATTGTTATATTACTTAAGTCGGAAAAAATTTTTCTGACATCTTGGTTTTGGCTTGTTGCTTGAGCTACAATCAAGTTCAACTGATGAGCGTAACAGTGAACGAAAAAAGCATGTTTATAGGTTTGTTGCACTATGGTCTGCACGCCAGCATGGTGCCCACTCATTACATTCGCACCGTCATAGCTTTGAGATACGAGTTTTTCTGGATTTTGCACAACATAATCTAAACTGGTACAAATACATTTGGCTATAGATTCTGCGTCGTGCCCTTCAGGGTTATCAAATTTCCAAAATCTTTCAACTGGTTGGCCATTAGCTAAAACATAGCGGAAAACTATAACTAACTGAAATACAGATGAGACGTCTGATGTTTCGTCCGCAATCAAAGAAACATACTGTGCAGTTTTCATTTCTTCTATTATGTTTTCTTGACATACAAAAAGCATATAATCTAACAATTCATTTTGAATTTCTTTTGAGGTACCTTTAAATACAGTAGCAGTACTCAAGTGTTCTTTCAAAGATGAGTCAAGTTCTGCAGAAAAGTTTACAAGCCCTTTAAATATGCCAGGATTTAAGGAATCGTCATCCTCACGATGACCTCGAAGGGCCAACTCAAATGACAGCAAAATTTAATAGTCTATAAGCTTAGAAAGGAAATACCTATTTTTAGTCACTTGTTCATTGTGCTTTTTAATATTTTGTCGATAAGCACTGTCAAGCTGCTGACGAACGACAACCTTTCCCAGCAAATTGAAATCCAATGTAGCACTTGTGTGTCCATGAGAACTTGCGTGTTTTTTAATTTTTTGTGTCAAATGAGCTAAGTCACAAACGCCGTTTTTCACCCATGTAGGATCGCCCTTTTTACAGGAAAATAACAAACAAGGAAAACAAAATATTTTGTTTGTTTGTTCACAACCACAAAGCCAAGGAATTTTTTCGTATAGCTCTTCTTTAAATTCTCTTTTAGAAGTTCTAGATTTTGATCATGATTTTGATGTCGATGTTTGACTTATATTAAGTCGGGGCGTTGGCCTGCCACTCTCTTTTATTGCTATTTTAACTTCCATGGGTAAATTGCCAAACACTACTTCCTTTAAATTACTAACTGAGTACTTACAGGTACTTTCTATTATTGTACAGTAAATAAAAACAACAGTTCACTAGCTACCAGTGGCGGCTCGTGGTGTAAAATGCTGGTGAGGCGAACGGTCTTGATGTAAATGTAAAACAGTAAAACGTATGTTATTGAAAAATATATAAATTCGTATAACGTTATACGAATATATATATATATATATATATATATATATATCAGTGGCGTAGCAGGGGGGGGGGGTCGTGGTTTGCACACCCCTTATTAGGCGAGACAGTTAGCTTTTTCTAAGTACGTTTTATAGATAATTTCCCTATTTAAATTCTTTGATTTTTATATAACTCGGAAAGCAATGTAATTTTTTGATAATAGAAGAGAAAAGTAAAGCAAAGCGGCCAAAGAAGTTGCTTTATTAAATTTTTATTAAAACAACTATAATTTATTGCATTTTCTTCATTTTATTAAATTAGCTTCATTTTGTATTAATATTCAAGATGTGCGTACGTACCAATAGGAAAATATTTGTCGAAGCGCCCCCCCAAATTGTTATATGTACTTATACACAGTTATACAGCAGAAGTGCAGAACACCCCCCCCTTCAAAAAGTTTCATGTCAAAGGCAGTATCCCCCATTGGATATCTTTGAAGTCCTATGTTCGAGTCGGCTGAATCATTAAAATCCGCTGAGATTCGGAAGTCTCGTTAAGCCATTGGTCCAGGGTAAGCGGCGCCTTGTTATTAACAGCTGTAAACCCCATCCCTTTAGGGCTCCATCCCATGTCATTTAGCCCTTATATACAAATATTATTAAACAGTAATGGAATAAAATTATAGAAATATATGAAACACGGCGTGGGAGTCTTTCTTCACGAAAAAATCCAAAAATTTTAGAGGAAAAATGTACATATACCTCTCTATATATGTGTGTGTGTAATATACGCTACTTTTGCAACAATATTTTTATGAAAACAATTATTCGATAATTTTACAACAAAGAAAGAAATATTTCACCAGTATTCTTTTATGTAATACACTTGAGCGAAAATACGCAATTTGCGCGGTTTCTTTAGCTAGTCAATGCGTCACTCACATCCCAACGCCAATCGGAGATCCACTTCTTAAAAAATTCAAAGTAAATCATTTGAATATAATTTTTTTTCTCACGAAGTGTTTCTTGAGCTTGAATAAAAGTCACAGTTCGATTGGCATATTAGTGAAGGTGCATTTAGCACGGGTCACAAACTGAAGTCCAGGCTCGTGATAACTATGTACAGCAGAAGTCAAGCTAAGGAAGCACATTTCTATATAAAAAAAGTATAAAATAATTTAAAACTGGAATTAAAAACAGGGGAATACGATATTAATTTGCTTTGGTCTCGAACAGAATGCTTTCAGTTTATTTTTTATAAATAAGTTCAATTCTGCGATCCTTTTTGGCTGCAAATTTGTCTATGATCAGATCATAAAATGGTTGAATGGACATTAGATGGTTCAGCAATTCTTTCTCGATTGAAATTTTAGCGAGTGAAGACAAACGATCTTGTGCCGTTGTATTACGGAGGTAAGTCTTAATTCTCTTCAAACAAGAAAAAATTCCTTTCAGCAGAAGAACTTGTTGACGCCAGTGTCAATACAAGAGAAAATAATTTGTAGGCTTCTGGTAACACCTCTTTCAGCTCGTTTTCTTTCATTGTTTTCAAGGTTTTCTGAAAACTGAGTTCCCTGAAGTTGTGATCATTATATAAAAAATCTAATTCGTTTTTTAGTCGTTGTGTGTCTGTAAAAATGTTTGGATAAATTTTTTTGAGAGTGTTAAGGGCACTGGATGGAAATGACTCTGAATAACTATGGTATTTTGAGCTGTCAACTAGCTGCAGAAACTCGAGCTTTCCCATATCTTCAAATCTGGTATTTATTTGGACTTTTATATATTCATGAATACACTCAATTAAATCATTCTGTATCGTTTTAGATTGTCCAGAAAATAAGCTTCGTATTTCTTCAAAATGTGCTTTTAATTCTGGGGTGCTCCTACGAAGTAACATTTGGAACATTTCCTTGAAATTACCTTTATTTAATGAGGAAATAGTTTCATCATGTCCTCGAAAAGGCAGTTCTTGCTTGCTTAGAACGACAACTAAATCAATTATATGTTCCATAAAAAGCCTATTTAGTCTGACCTTTTCATTAAACTTGACTTTATGAAGAGCAGCATTTTCTTTGAGCATATCAGAAATAGTGTTTGTTTTTTTCCATTCGTTTTAGACCTACGTGGTTAGTTCTATGCTCTTTAGAGCTTTTCGTGCAATTTTGCACTACGAGAAAAGTTTTTTAGATCAAAATAACCCGTTGTGTCTCCACACATTTTTCTTATTGCTCAAAAGTAAACATGGCCAGCAAAAGAGAGTTTGCTTGTAATAGCATCAGAAAGCCAGGGAAAAATCTCGTACTATGATTTATTGAAAGACCTAAAAACGATTTGCCGCACTTCTTATCTTTAGATATTGAACTTATTATAGGTGTCGGTCTTCCAGATATGAGAACATCCTTGTTATCATAATCTTTCCAGTGTTTAAAAGGAATTTCTTCCAGAACACAAATCACGTCGCTTGTTGGGCCATTCATATTTTCCAACCAAAATCAAAATATGCTGTTTAGTAACAATAACAAAATGAAAAAAGAAAAACTCAACATTACTATGAACTAGCAAACACCCGCAGAAGAGAGGATTGAAAACACACTACAAAAAGTTAGATTCAAATACACTCTGACGAATAGTTAAAGCTACGTAGAAATCTTCGTACTCCAAAGCGTATAGAGGCGAACGGCGTCATCGCCTGTGAAACCACTTTTCACAAGGGTCATCTGCTCATTTTCCCGCGCCCATTGGATACACAATCCTTGGGTTCTCCAATAACAGCGGAGATGCGATTCCAGCTTTAAGCGAAATGGAGGGTCGCCTCAGAAATTTCCCTTTCTCTTACTGGAAGTCCGGCACCTCTTTAGGTAGACCTCGGACCGTGGGGGTGGGGGTGGGGGTTCAGTCTGTAGGGCTCTTCTCTGATCCCCAGTTCCCAAAACCGGCTTCTCATCGAGACGATTCAGCCGGTCGCCTCTAAGCGCTTAAAACATGCAGCTGCTTTGCAAAAATAATGATTCATTCCTCTTCTCGAAAGCCTTTCTTTAACCATTCATGAATCACAATGTGAATTTCAGTGTTTCATTTATCCTGCAAAGTTCTTATATCTTTGTTACTGACAGAAGGTTTTTTTTTTTTTTTCTTTCACTTCTCATTCTGCGGAATTTCAGGTGAGGCGGCGCCTCACTTGCCTCATCTGACGGGCCGCCACTGCTAGCTACACTACAATAGATAAACTGTAATAAGTGTAATTTCCACTAAAACTTTATCACCAAAAAAATAATCGAAACCGGAAACTCCAAAACACAAATGTAACACGCGCGCAAAGATTAGGAGCATCCCCCGTCAACTACAGCCGTGCAACAACTGAGTTGAGCTGTGTCACAGGCTGCTCATCGGTATTCTCCGTTAAGCCACTTGTAGACATGTTTCCCCTCCTACTGCGAGCAAATGGACTCGCCCGTCTGTCGCATATCCCGTGTGTCCAGTATCGAGAGCGGCACATTCAGTCCGCTCCTAGCCACTGGAGCGTCATTACACTTAACCTCACTTTGCGCGCTCTACGCTGTTTTTCATTGTCTGCTCTTTTAAACACCGAATATAAGCCATTTAGTACTGCGTCAATAAACATGTATTATTTATATCGTATAATTATTTTTCTATTTTTAATAGGTGGTTCACGTGCTCTTGTGCTCTTATGGACGAGCCGCTACTGCGTTGAACCGGAAATCTCCTGACATTATCGTTCTTCTGCATGAATCACTCCAACGTCTGTGGAGAATAAACCCTTTATCGTAAAAAAAAATTTGTTCTTTTTGTAAAATGAGATGGTGCTGTACATTATGAGGAGAAATTTTAACATGGAATATCAATTTTTGCGTAAGTCATTGGAACATCATTAACGGAAACTGCTAGTTTTGAAAACTTGCCGAGTTTTTCGCAAAAAATAAATTTGATTAATTTTTTCCCTCGAGAAATCATTCACTAATGATGTTTTCATTTACTAATAGAAAATATATCTTACACATTTGTTTTATTTTTGTACCTAATCATAGTAATGAATAAGGCTCTCCCTCCATCTGTGCTGGCGATGATGGCAGGGAAAGTGCATTGCGGCAAAATGGGTGCTTTTTCTCGGAGGAGCTTTCCCGACCTGCGTGCATGTAGTACGATGAACATATTTAATATTAAGGGATAAAATCAGTGATCCTACATTTAAACAACGGTTAATGCTGTTAAAGTACAATTTCTCCACAATGAAGCTGTGGAAAAATGTATCACATCCTAATGTTTGCCGCCATTTTTCTAACACAGTTGGGTCATTATAAAGGTTGATACAAGTTCCTTACATGGCGCATAACCTGTCCAATAACCGACAGTTCGGTACAAAACACTTTCGGTTTATACCGAAAACAGAACTGAACAAATCCTAGCCCGACATTTAGGTACACTATAAATTCATCTCCCGTTCAGTAAAAAGAGAGTTGACGTACTTTACCTTCTGTACAGAAACTTCCACATTTCTGGAACTCCATACAATATGATTACACAAAGTAATAAATAAAAGATACTCAAGACAAATACCGATTTAGCACTGATACAATCATAAAAAACATGTAATCCTATTATGGTTAGCATGAACGATCGGCCCACAACTCCTGAACGCCTTCTGGGGAGCTGCGACATTAACAGTCCGTTATTCAAATTGTTGACAGTACGGAGAGTCGTATCACCTGATTTATCACACACTGTGATTGCAGTGGATTGAATGCAGTGCGAAACTATGTGGATTTCTTTCCTATCTTCCTTCTTAATTTCACATGAAAATTAATGACCTGCATTAAGAATCACTTCCCCTTCTTTGATGCATCGTGAATTTTTTGTAGCGTCCACAAATTTCATTATCTCAAGGATTGAGAGTGTTAAGGTGGTTCCACCTAAAATATCTGCCCCATTAAGTTGCTCACGGTGGTCGTTGAAGGTTAAACCTCCAATAAAAAAAAATCTCTCCATATGTTTCGAATGGTAAAATTTCTTTATACATTTTCTTCACAATTAGTATATTTCCAAGGATGAAAATTTACACATCGATAAAACAAACTTCGAATTATAGCATGGGATACTTAACACTTGCTAAAATATAACCATAACTAAGCAATCGAACATTTGTTTGTCAACAGACGTCATCAATGTACAGGTCGCGCCATCTGTTAACAGGTCTGAACATTACTCAAAGAAAAATGATTGATTTTTAATATAATTATGGTTATATTATAGCAAGTATTAAGTATGCCATGCGAAAACTTAAAGTTAGTTTTATCGATGTGCAAATTCTCAACATTGGGAATACATTAATTGCTAAGAAAATATGTAAAGAAATTTTACCATTGCAAACATGAGGCAGAAATTTTAGGTAGAACCATCTTAAACCAGCCATTCCAACATACAACTTTACGGAAACACGTGCGACTTTATCCGTACTATAAGAAGTTTGTTTATGTGCGCGCAGTTCCTCCTATAGTTCCTCCTATAGTCTTTTTTTTTTTTTTTTTGATTGGAGGTTTAACGACCACCGTGAGCAACTCAATGGGCTATAAGCAGTCGCCCGTCCCTAATTTAGGGTCACTGGTTCCAGGGAAGGGAGAGAGCCAGTGCCGTAAGACAAACACAACATCCATGCCTGACCGGGATTCGAACCCGGACCCCTTACGGACGAATGATCAGAGGCCAACGCCTTAGACCACTGCGCCACCGGGGCGGCCCTCCTATAGTCTGCCAATATACCTTGCCGCCTTTTTAACTGTAACCGCATAAGTCTTTAAGTTGATTCTCTGAAGTTTGTGTCCTATTGCGAAGCAGACGACGAAATCTCATTATTGTCGTTCACGTATCCTACTGTAAAATGTCAGCCTTTGCCCGAGAACAGCTGATGAAATACGGATGGTCTGAAGGTAAATCTCTTTACTCTGTGTAAAAATATGTATAGATATCATACGTTTGACATTGATATATATATTTTTTTCATTACTGTTCAGTGTCACATTTTGCAATCAATCACCTTGGTTATCTGGATGGTGGAGGGTAGAATTTTTATTTGATCATTACCTTTTATAGGTTCTCGTTAAGGTTAGGCTTAATCTCTTATGGTTCTTATGGATTGTATACGGGGAAAAAGGAAGAAATTCAACGACTGTTGTAATGTTGTTCTGTTGCCTTGTTTGCATATTTTATTCCACTGGCTTCTCCCAGGAATGTGAACTAGGTTAAATGCACCTGCGAATTCACATAATCTTATTTCATATTTAAGAGTAGTATAGAACTTGGTTACAATATGTATGGATGAAATAATGTGATATTCAGGAGCAAACTATCACATTGAAGCTGTGCAGTCGTCGTGTCTTACCAGTTCTCACATACAAATCAGAGATTTAGTCTGTGACTAAGAAAGATATACAGATACCACAAACAACTGAAAGAATCGTGAAGAAATACATTGATGATATGACCAAGAAGGACAAAGAAAAGAACATTTGAACAAGAGGAAATTCAAAGTTTGCAGACATGTAAATTTACTCATGTAGCAATGGACTGGACATATAGTGAGCTGAATATTCCAGCAATGTACAATAGAAATACTAAACCAAATATTAAGGAAACATAAAAGATGCAGAATATGACCTTATTGGAGATGCATATATGAAATTAGAAAGCATACAGAAACAGCATGGCAGAGTACTCAAGGCAGCAAGTTGTGGACAAAACTTGGTGGAACCATCTTGCAGTAAATCAATTGTGGTTGATATCTGTATTTGTCTTAAGCCCCCCCCCCCCACACACACACATACACTTGAGTGTCACACCAGAAACTGGGAGAGGTTTGGTGGAGTGAAGCTCTTCAGTGCCTGCCTGAAATCTTGGCGTTGAGAGTGACAGAACTGCAGTTCTGAGCTTTTTTCTATCCATTTTCAGCTTTTCATTTATCAAAATAATCATAGGTAAAATTTTATTATTATTATTGTATTATTATTTTAATGGGAAATAAGGCATTTTCATTCCTTTAGGGATACATAAATGAGACATGTTCCACAGAAGTGTTACTCAAGAGTGATGACTGTCTGTGGCCAAAACCAAGACCCCAGATGGTCAGCACTTCTCCCCATCCTGGTGTGACACTCAAGAGCATGTGTGTGTGTGGGGGGGGGAGGCTGTACTTATATTGCAGTGCAATCTTTGTGTGTGAAAGAATATTATTCTCTGCAAAAATATATATACATATTGTAAAATATCAACTGAAATATATGTCAAGAAAGAATAATATTGTAGTAGTAGTTTAATTTGTTGCTGTTTCTGGTACAACTTGAGGATTTTTTTATTTTTTTTTTTTTTAATTTTACTAGCATTCTACTAAAGTCTGCAAAAACAACATTTTTGCATCATTAGATCCTTAAAACATGGAATTTGTGTGCTCTGGAGAAAATAGATAAAAAAGAACAGCAGTCAATGGTTCAGACCTCCCCCCCCCCCCCATCAGCCTAATAATGAAAACATATTATTTTTGCAGATTTTCCCAAAAGCTGTAAAATTGTAGTGAAAGGAAATCTCATAAAATACAGAGTGTCCCATTCGCTAACAAACCCGGCATTTCTTTAATAATATTAATACCAATGAAGATATTGCAATGAAATTTGAAGTCGATTTACCTCATTTCATGCGAAATGTGATAACATCACAACATGTGCTGGAAGTGGCTCCCATGTGCATTCAGACAGCATTGAACCCGGCTCACCATATTGTGGAAAGTCCTTGCCAACACGTCTGCCGCCACTGCCTGAATTTCTTCGGTTATGTTTGCTTTCAAGGCATCTATGGTTCACGGTTTCTTTTGGTAAACCCTGCCGTTTAGATATCCCCATAAAAAGTAATCAGGAGGCGTCAGATCAGGTGAGTGCGGTGGTCATATACCCTTCGAAATGACACGGTTGCCGAAAAAGAACTGAATTTCGGCCGTACTGGTGTATGATGTCACTCAGTCATGCTGGTAATATCCAATGGGGAGTTCTTCATCATCTAATTGATTTACAAAGATGTTGGAGATTTCCATATATGCAGCTGTTGTGATGTTTGTATCAAAGAAGATGGGACCAATTATGCGGCGCTGAGTCATTCCACACCAAACATTAATTTTCTGTGAACAAAGGGGTTCTATTGTTCAGCGAAATGACATAACAAAACAGCAGAAAGGCGCGTCTGACTGAATGGCAGACTGCTCCTCAGTGGCGCCACACTTAGGAATGTGTCTGCCACTAAGGAGCACTCCGGCTGGCTGGCGGACAGCGCCGGGTTCAATGCTGTCTGGATGCAAATGGTGGCCACTTTCAGCACATGTTGTGATGTCATCACATTTCGCATGAAATGAGGTATGTCCACTTCAAATTTCATTGCAATATCTTCATTGGTGTTAATATTATTAAAGAAATGCCGGGTTCGGTAGTGAGTGGGACACCCTGTAGTATAAGAAGATAATGGTGTACAAGTTGGACGAACTTGTTTAACACAATTTTTTTGCATGAGATTTTTTTAAATAAAAATAGTTGACGCTAACATTCCATTTCAGATGTCAGGAATAATATTTCACTTGTTTTTTGCTGCCTTTTTTATTTGTACAGATTTGTTATAAATTTATTGATGAGTTTTGGGATATGCTTAACACGGAAGGCAGCATCCACCTTTGTGCTTGTTCAACTACCAAAACTATGATTATCATACACAACAGTTATCATTCATACCTAATCCTGCTGCTGTGGTATAACTAGGGCAGTAATTTTATCGCAGAAAAAAAGGCAAAATTCGCGGGGCTGTTGCGAGGTAATTTATGAAATTTCGTGAAAAGTTCGCGGCCGATGATATACACTAACATTTCTAAAAAATAAAAGGTCTACCAAGTTATGAAGCAGTAATTCAAATGACTAGTGCATAACTAAATAAGCATTATAACTTTAAAAGTTTTTAAAATTGATACATTTATAAACCATTCAAATTCTGGCAATGTTATCAACACCATTACACGAGATTGAGATTTCCATTTAAGTGGACGGCATTTTGATACATTACATTGTACGTACACAGATTTTCTTCTTTAATGTTGTGTCTGTTGTCCTGTAACACGTTTTTAAATTTAGAAAAGGATCGTTCAGCATCGACACTGTTTGTGGGTACTGACAGACAACGGATGGCAACCTTATGTAGCTTAGGAAAACAACCTTTTTTCGCATTCCAGGAGTCTAGCAAACCTTCGCTGATACGAAATTCTTTTACACTCACTTCATATGAACAAAATTCACATTTTAGTTGGCCCTCATCTTCAAACATAGTAATGTAGCTGAAAAAAAAAAAAAAAAAAAAAATCTTCTGTCGTCTAAAAGGTCCAAGGACTTAAATTGATCGGGATCAAACATCCTACATGCTTTGAAGAAATGTGCGACTGGCTGACAATTTTTTTTTTTTGAATGGAGGTTTAACGACCTCTGTGAGCAATTCAATGAGCTATAAGTTGCCTGTTCCTAATTTAGGGTCACTGGTTCCAGGGAAGGGAGAGAGTCAATGCCGTAAGGCAAACACAACATCCATGCCTCACCAGGATTCGAACCCGGACCTCTTTCGGACAAATGATCAGAGGCCATCGCTTAGACCACTGTGCCCCCGGAGCGGCACTGACAAAATCGATGCCTTTTATCTTTAAAAAATAATGCTTAATTTTTCATAACAAATGGATAGCACTCTTTTTGCAGCAACATTTGCTTTGCGGTATATTTTTTCGTGTAAATTCTAACAAAGGCAGTATTAAAATTATTTAATTATGAAAAATACATTAATCAAAAAATTATAATGTAAATTAAACAAAAGTAGGTAAAAAAACACCTGAAATTTTCATGTATATTTGATATTCTCGAAATTAAAGAAAATCCCCTAAAATTTGTGGAAAAAATTGCGGAAATTCGTTACCGCAACAGAATTACTGCCCCAGGCATAACTGATGAACGGTCACGAAAGAACAAAAGTATCACACATTTTGCAGAGCAAAACCCAGGAACTGCTTTCATTCCTTACAAAATGCATTGTCATGACTAGCTAACACTAACATGATTATAAAATTAACTTTTGTAAAATTCATGAAAATATAGAACATCATAAAATTTAACTTTAGTTTTACAGTGATTATTAGAATGAATATTTTTGTTGTCAAAGTTTTGGGTGGTTCAGTTAGAGTTATTTTGTAGCATAGATAAAAACAATTTAAGAATTTCAATCCCAGTGCAAACAAAAAAGTTTATTTTCTTAATAATTTGTGAATTACAACATTTTATGTTATTTATTTATTTATTTATTTTTGAGAGTGAAAATCTCTTAGCATTTGTTAAAACATAGCTACTAACTTGAATAAGAATTAAGAATTAGAATGAATTTGTCTGGGAGAAAACTTAACAGTGAAACATTTATTTTGTGGAATAGAGTTTCGTTGTTTCTCAAACAAAAATTCTATGTGTGTGTCAGGACCATAGTTAGGGGAGGGCCAGGGTAGGCATCGGCCACCCTGAGTCGGCAGTTTGCCCACCCTTGTATTTTTGGCATTTTCCATACTTATCCTTTAATTTTGCACACTCGTATATATATATACTTGACGTAATTGCCCACCCTGAGAAAATAGTCATCCACCCACCTCTAGAATCCTGACGACGGGCCTGGTCTGTGTGTAGAAATACGAAGGAAATTTTATTTCATTTGCAATATACAGAAAATGTAAACACATATTTAGAATGCTTTTGATAAGAAATTGCAGAAAATAAAAGAAGTTCAAAGAATTGAAACTGGCAACAGCATGTTAGATGAACATAAAATAAACATCTGCTGCAGTTAAATATCATCTGCTAAAAAATGGTGCACGTAAACAAGCTGTGAATAAAAGGTTATATTTTTGCTCTTTACGAAGAGAAATATTCGTATTCTGTAATTAGAAAAGCGCTGTGAAAATCATGGAATTAGCATTTCCAAGTGTAAAATAAGCAATGTTATTAATAATAGAGGGAAAACTCATCAAACATTGCTTTTAACAGGAGAAAGAGCAAACTAATATCCAAAGAAGGTATGTACTTTTATGACTATTTCAAAAGTAAGGTATCTGACCATAAAAGAAAATCTACCGACACAAAGAGCAATCACTAAGTCATTAAAATTCTCTGTATCAATTGTAGACAAGGTAATAAACAAAGATTTGAATCTGAAAAAAACAACATAATGTTCACCACCTTTCGCCAAGGCACATGGTTGAGCACAGAATGCGGTGTAGACTTCCTTTTGAAAATCTCTTTGCCGGAGACAAATGGAAATTTGTGACTATTGATGAAGCATGGATCTACCTAAATGTCTGTAGCAAAAAAAGAAAAAAAAAAGGTTGATTTACTATTGGAAAAGAGCAGAAAAAGACTTACAAACTTGGTTCCAAGAATCCAAAGAAAGTTTCGGGAAAGGTAAATAAATTGTATTTCGTGCATTCTACTAACTGAGTAGACACTTAATCCATCCAAGCACAGTAATTAACCAAGAGGCAGAATGGAGCTCATAGCATCCACAAAGCTAAAAGGTTTTAATTGAAATACAATTACAATACAATTAAAATGCAAGTACTTTTGGACCAACTATTGGTCTGTCTTCTTACCACCAGGACCTGAAATCAAACATTGAGTAAACAAATATGACGTTAGGTCACATTAATCTAACACAGCACTTGTGAGAACTTTAAACAAGGGCACCCACCTACTTGTGTGGGAAGAGGCGCATATCCTAACTATTGGGTTGTCGGAAAAGTCATGACATATTTTAGCCATGTTTTACAAAGGTCATTTATTGATAGAAAGAACAAAGATCAATCAACGATATAATGCCCGTTTTGTTCGATAACCTTTTGCCATCTTTCAGTGAGCTGCAGAATGCCTTGTTCATAGAAGGACCTGTCTTTTGTGGCAAAAAACTGTACAAGGTGCTGATTTACAGCCTCATCTAAATTGAACGTTATACCACACAAGGCCTGTTAAAGAGAGAGAAACAAGAGGAAGTTTGACAGCGCAAGGTCAGGCGATTATGCTGGGTGCGGCAACACAATCCCACCCAAGCTCCAATAATTTTTGGCGGGTGATCAAACTTGTGTGTGGGCTCGCGTTGTTGTGATGGAATGCAACACCTTTACAATGAACGAGCTCTGGGAGTTTCTGGATGATGGATTCGTTCAAACTGTCCAATTGCCGACAGTACACATTCGAATTGATTGTTTGGTTCTGTGGTAGGAGCTCGAAAAACACGACACCTTTAAAATCCACCACACTGAAACCAGAACCTTCCGCTGATGAATGTCTGCTTTGGATGTCGTTTGAGGCGAAGCAGCATGTCGGGACCAAGACCGTTTGTGCAGCACATTGTTGTACACAATCCACTTTTCGTCACCAGTTATCAGTCGCTTCAAAAAGGATCGTTTACCTCACGTTTCATGAGCATATCGCAGATGTTTATATGCGCCGTCAATTGAGCTTCTTTGAGTTCATGAGGAACCCACACATCGAGCTTGCTTACGTATCCCAGCTTCTTCAGGTGGTTGTGAACGCTTGAATGATGGGTGTGCAATGTGTCTGCAATCTCTCGTGTCGTGTAACGTGGGTTTGACTCGACCAATACCTTGATTTGGTCATCATCAACTTCGGTGGGCCTCCCCGAACCGAGGAGCATCGTTGAGGTCAAAATCACAAGCACAGAATTTTGCAAACCACTGCTGGCACAGACGTTCTTGTAGAGCATTATCACCATACACTTTACACAACTTTTCACAAGCTTGACGCGCGTTCTTCCCTTTACGGAAATAAAACAGCAAAATATGGCGAAAATGCACAGTTTGGTCTTCCATCTTCAACTTGATGTCAAATCTCTGCAAATCAACCAAATCGCTCACTATTCCTTTTAGACTGCAGCTAGAACTGGCACCTGTCGAATGCCATAGCGATAACAGAGCTGTGCATGCCTCTAGTACTTCCAAAACCGCCCAATCGCCATCGGGTGCCAAATTATGTCTTGACTTTTCCGACAACCCAATAGCACTTGGACAAAAAGTGCTACACTTTTTACTGAAAGTCTCCATATCTTCCACAAATCATCATTATGTTGTAACAACGAACTTCCGAGGTACAAACCTTTGCCCGAGAAAAATGTTATGAAGAAGAAAAGGGAATCCAATATGGAAGACTATAATGACATTACTGAAAATTATAATTTCATGACATGGATTCCATTTGATTGAATATGTGAACTGACTATACTAATCAGATTCATGTATGTGGCAAACAAGACCATATAAGATAAACATCTTCGGCTGCTTGCTCCAGGCCAGAAGACATACTTGCATTTTAATTGTATTGTAATTGTATTTTAATTAAAACCTTTTAGCTTTGTGGATGGTGTGAGCTCCATTCTGCCTCTTGGTTAATTATCGTGCTTGGATGGATTGTCTACTCGGTTTCAGTAAAGGATTCGTGATTATTGCTGGTTTCTCATATGATGGGAAATTAAAGTTAAGAAAAGTTGAAAGGATGTTAAAATCAATCCTTCATATTACCAAAATAATGTTTTCATTCCGTTACTTAAAGAGAAAATACCATTCCTTTATCCATTGTGCTGTCAAAGAGTAGAACTCCGTCAGGATAAGGCTACCAATCTTATATCCAAATCTACCACTGTTATTTCTTGAAACTATTAAAAAAGAGATGGGTATGAAGTCTATACCTTTTGCTCATATTCCTTCAAAGTCCCCAATTGTGTTCCGATGGACTATTATGCCTGCAGACTGCTAAAAAGAGTGTTTTCTAAATGCAGACCTAAAACAATGATTGGATTATGGAGAACAGTGGGATAAAATACCACTATTAACTTTAAAAACACATATGTACGAAAATCTATATGTAGGTTCATAGTCCAGAGAAAGGGCTATCATATAAAACATTTAAGAAAGAAATAATTTTATTTTAAACATTAATTATATTGCTGGAAAATTATTCTAAAATGTTTGAACATTCTCTGTAAATACAAAATGGTTTCTTAGTTACTTTTTTTACTGTTTAATTTGTATGAGCTTTTCTTCTGGTAGTATAGGTTATGCTTTTTTTTTTTTTTTTATTATAATGCAATTGCCTGTTGTATTTCCTTAGCTTAGCTCTTATTTAATTTATTTTCACATTGTTCAAATTTTTGTACTGTTTATTTATTGTATATAATGTATTTTATTACTGTTATCATAAATGTGTTATCATTATATTTTTATAGCATCTTTACTATTCATGTACTTTATTTCTATTTTAGGTAAAGGATTAGGCAAAAGAGAAGATGGTATTTCCAAAGCTATTAAACCTGTTTTAAAGTTTAACAATCATGGAGTAAGTGTTAAAAATATGCTAAGTTAATTTTTAACTGTTCTGTTTTTGTACTGGATGAAAATATTTTTCCACAATCCTCTTGATTTTAATTAGGTAATGGCTGAAAAAATTATTCAAGATTCATATCTCTGGCACTTTTTTAGCAAATTTAAACAAACAGCATATCCAAGATTTTGCAGACCTTGACAAAATTTTTGAGAACACTAATTCTGTATTAATTATTTGTGCCTTTTCCCGATTTGCGCTGAACCTGTGTTATTGCATCAATGTATATGCAATAATGTTATAATACATATTTAATATACAGGGTTATTAAAAATGAAGTAGACAGTTCCAACATTTTATAAAACCAAAACTATATAAGATATTGACGCATTAATCCATCACCAATAGTAATTTTCTTATATAGATAACACCACCAAAGGATTGTACCTTTTCACTGTCACATGACCAGTTAGTCAAGATGGCCGCAAGTGCTGTGGAGTAGACGTTCTGTGTGCTTGAATTAAGCAAAATGAATTCTATTGATGTTATGTTATGCAATGGCTTTTTAGAACATGTTTCAAGATATCACTACTGAAGAAACAATCTCTCTATGACTGACACAAGACATTTGAAATAACAGAATGTTTGTGTAAAGGTAAAAGTACAGGGAGACCATGTGTATCTGATGAACAAGTGAAGTGTGTTCATGCTATTTACTAACACAGCCCAAGGAAATCCACAGCTACTGAAGGCCAGGAGTTACAAATTCCACAACCGACTGGAAAATTTTGAGGAAGTGGCTAAAAATTACTCTCTACAGACTGCAGTTATTGCAAAATTTAAGAAATTGTCTCAATGAAGATCTTCCGCAGGGCTGGATTGGCTGCACAACAGGAGACAACACATCACTCACATGTTAGCCATCATCACAAAGTCTGGATCTAACACCATGTGACTTTTTTTTTTTTTATGGGGCTATGTCAAAGACAAAGTCTTCATCCTTTCCCTTCCTGTTAATTTAGCTTATCTGAAATAATGTATTACAACAGCTATTGCTGGAGTTGATGAAGATAAGTTAACGAATGTTTAACAAGAATTCGACTACAATATTGATATTATGCCGTGTGACTAATGGTGCACCCCTCAAACATCTGTAAGGTGCTGTTACAAACTTCAAGAGTTTTCCTGCAAAACATTGCAGTGTGTGAGTGTCAATATCTTAAATAGTTGTAGTTTTATAAAATGTTGAAACACTGTTTTTTTGTTTTTTTTTGTAATGACTCTGTATATTATTTTATCATTATTGCATCCAAGGTTTTCTTTATAACACTTCTTTGCACCAAAATATGAAAGCCATAAATGGTATAAGAAAATCCTGGGAAAAATAGATGACTAACTTGGATATTGTAATACAAAGGTGTGTTTTCTTATGTTCAGAAGATCAGTCAAATTTGAATTCCTAAAGAGCTCGTATTATTTACAATAGTAATCAAGCTTTGATTTATGTTGCACTCCTTAGTGACGAATCAACCACGCAAACCAGAATATGATTGTGTTTATATGAATTATAAAGTACGGTGGAAGCTGGATATAATGCTGTCGGTTATACTGCAGAACAGATATAATGCAGGACTGATTGACATCTACCAAACAAAATGCAAGTTGGATGTCCACCTGGTCTGATTGTGTCCCCCAAACAAAATACAGACAAATACATATCCAGATTTGGATATACTGCAGGTATCTTTATAACACGGTTATCACCCTGTCTGACTCATATACTGACGTTTTAATAGGCTTCCACTGTACTGTGAACTAAATTATTGTAGCTGCGATAAACATAGTAAAAGCAGGCTGCATTATCATTCCATTTGCATGGAGGCAAATTAAAAAAAACAAAACAAGCTTTACTTTTATTCAGTTCTGGCAAAACCTGACATGAAGAATATTGGATTTGTATTGTGGATGGTAAACAGAAATGCTCATGAAATTTTCCACCTGGGATTGCATTAAAAGTACAAGATTTTGTTGCAATTCATGGAAAGCCAAATATTACCTGTAATGCAATCATGTCAGTGTTATCAGATTAATTACTTTGAAGAAAATCATTTGAATCTGTGCTTTAGTTAAAATGCACACAGAAGCCCTGTGCAGAAGATTGTGGAGGATTAACTGTAAAGCACAATATACATTGTATGTGAAAACATCATGTTTGGCAGCAAAACTTCATCTTTAACTGCTATCCATGTAGCAAACTCCTGGCTACTGGTACAATGGAGTTCCAGAGGAACTGTTGTGATGGAAACAGGATCATTCTGACTGGTGTTCAACTTTGCTGCTATTTGTGGTGCCATAGTCTTGTTCTTCCATTGGGCAATTTATGCCAACATTTGCATATCTCTATCTGACATCTTTTTGTGACATCCACAATTTGCATGCTTGGAGGAAATGTAGTGTCCTTTTTTTGATAGGTAGTCAAAATTTTTGATACAGTTTCTCATGTTACATTTACAGTTTCTGCCATTCTAGTTACTAAAGCTCCTGCAAGATGTGCACCTTTTTTGATGTCATTGAGATCTGACATTGTCAACAATTACTCCACAACAGCCATTTCATCTCCAACCATGTCACTTCTGCATGATAACTGACATTGTACGGCAGCAGTTTATATACCTCACATCACTGGTGATGTCCTCCCTGTGATTAGCATCTGGCACATTGTGTGTCCTCCAATTGCAGTCAGTGTTTCCATTAGGCTATTTTGATAAACCCCTATACGCAGGACTTCAAAAACATGCAAAAAGTTACATGCCCAGCTCGGTATGTGCAGAAATTATTTTACCTGCCTAGGTAGTAAGAGCCAGATGCACAGGAAAATTTATCTTTTAAGATAACAAATCAGAACCCTCATTTTTTTAAAGTTAAAAAATGTCAACTTTTTTAATATATTTTGCATTTCTGTTTTAAGGGTCTGTATTCAGAATGTTCAATTCACGAATGTGTGTATCACAAGTTTGAAGATGATGATGTTGAAATTGGTATGATGATGAAATTGGTATTTGGGAAATTTAGTGATTCTGCCATGTTCTTTTCGTTGAAGTTTTCACCCTTTGTCACTGAACACAGGAGGCTAGTTTCATCAGGGGCATGCATCCCATCGCTGACTATAAACATTTGGTTCCAATTTCTGGGCCTAGAGCATAATATAATTAAAGAAGTGATATTCTTCTATCCTTAGCACTCCATAGCTTCCAGTGAGTAGCAATTAAGAGAAACACGACATGCGATGACTGTCTTTTTTCTTGTAGTAGGAAATTCTATTCCAAACTTTTTATTTTTAATTTAGTTGCCTGGACAGGGCAACTAGGTTTTTTATTTACCTACCCAATCCAATAATTTACATGCCCCAGACATCTTGGGCATGGTATTTGTTAAGCCCTGCATATATGTGTTATCACTAATGTCCATTTTGGGTTTGACTTTGTTTCCATTGAAAGTCTAGTAATCAAGGATGGCTTGGCTAACTTACAAGTATTACCGTAAATGTGTTTGATGTTTTTTATTCACCCTGTTAAATTGCTTAGTAGTCACTGTATGTTTATCATTTATTAGTCACATTCAGTGGCGTAACTACCTCCCCGCAGCTGCGGTGGGGGTGGGGGTGGGGTGCAGGTAACCAAGGGGTGTACTGCAGCTTTCAGTTTTATTTTTTTGAAAAAATTCGAACATGCACAAAGACGAACAAACAAATAATTAACTCAAAGGTTCATATTTTCTTTTCAAGTACATTTAGCTTTGCCTAAATAAATGTCAAGTTTCACTTTTAAAGCACTGGAGTCCTACAGATTAAAGCTATTCGGCTTTTTGGCTCCAGGTTGTCATATGATCGCTCTCCTATCATCCTCTCTCTGCATTGCTGAAGAAAAACACAAGGCTACATGGGAATTCCCCATGAAGGATGTGGGGAAACAGTCAGTCAGTCACCTATACTTGGGGCAAAGCTAACCTGATTACACTGTTAATGCTGTGAAATCAATTCGCCGACAAGTCCGTATCTCTTGTTTATCTGTATTTCTCCGTGCACTAATGTGATGACAAGTGTCACTGACCCTTCCCCCTAAGACCCCAAGGGGATGGGAGAAAATACAGAAGGAATCTTCCCACTCATGCTTTCATCGCGATGTTCCCCTCAACTGGCACCCACCAGACAAACCTTCATTAAACGTATTCCTTACTATTCCATTTCATCAGTTGCACGTAAACTTTTGGTGTTCCTAAAGTGTTCTAAAGATATTTTTAAAGTTACATATTAAACGCATATGCAGTACGCATTTTGTTTTAATTAGAAATACGTTGGACTGCGCTATGTTTCCAGATGTACTGATAAACACCAAGTCCAAGACAGAACAAGTATTTTGAGATAGCAACCTGGAAGCAAGGGACAAGCTTAGGGACCACCGCAACCCATTATCTCCCCTTTTACCCTCCGACTCAATTCTCACCTCCCACGCACTCAGTAAATATCCTCAGTGTATACGGTATAGCCTGTCTGAAGCAAGACACAAGTGACAATGACGTCACGAAAATACGAATATTTGTATTTTTTAGAAACACGACCAAAACTGGGATCTTAATTTTTTTTTTTTTTTTTTTTTTTTTTTTTTATGTATGTACGTGCAACATTTACAACATAGATATATTCATGTGCTTTTTAGGTCTCGGTTCAAGTTCGAACACGAGCTTTTTAACTAGAACTACATACACTATCTACCAACAAGTAATTACACACTCCTGCAATCGACGATATCTGCAGTCCTGATACACATCACGTTTCCCCCTCTGTTAAATATCATGTGGGAAACAACAATGCAACCAGTCGCATGCAAGATGCCACGCAGTTCGGAGCTCTCTGATTTCGAGAAAGGTGTAATCGTCGGGTATCACAGAAATGGCCGATCCATACGGGACATACCCAGCGAGTTGAAGTTCCCAAAATCGACAGTGGCCTACGTGATTGGCAAGTGGAAGATGAGAGGTGACTGTCGGAATGTGCCCCGACCGAGCAGACCCACAAACCTGGGAATTAAAACTGGGAGAAATCCGAAAGAACCGCACCAAATCGATGGGCCACATCCGCGAGGAGTTTCAACAGGCATCCAGGAGGAAGCCCATCTGCTCGGTTATCATGGACGTGCTGCCGCCCACAAGCCTTTGATCACGAAGTCCAATAGCGCTGCTCGGCTAACGTGGTGCAAAGAACGTCGACAGTGGACCGTTGAACAGTGGAAACAGGTTCTCTGGAGCGATGAATCAAGGTTCATCCTCTACCGTTCAAATGGCAGGGTCTGGATTTGGCGTCTGCTTGAAGAACGCCTCCTGCCAGAATGTATTGTGCCAATTGTGAAGTTTGGCGGCGGTGGAATTATGCTATGGGGGTGTTTCTCCTGGTATGGCACGGGACCCTTGGTCGCAATTCCTGGTAGACTCAACGCCGAGACCTTTTGGATGACCATGCGCTTCCTACGTTGTGGCAGTTTTACGGGGTGGACCCGTGTTACTTTCAGGATGACAATGCCACCTGTCATGTTGTGAGGTCCACCATGGCTTGGTATGGTGACAATGGGGTTAATCGAATGGACTGGCCTGTGCAGAGCCCGGACCTTAACCCTATCGAGCACCTCTGGGACGAGTTGGAGCATCAACTTAAAGGGTGCCCCACCGTCCGAAATCGGTGAAGGAACTGACCTGTCTTCTCCAAGCCAAGTGGAAGAAAATACCACTAGCCGTCGTACAACGCCTGGTTGAGAGTAGGCCCCGGAGGGTCACAGCTGTAATCGCCGCTTGTGGAGGCTGCACCAACTATTCAAGGTGAATAAACTTCGTTTTCCTTTGCTATCACAGGTGTCCAATTACTTGTTGGTAGATAGTGTATATTATGCAGTGGAAGTGCACACTCATTAACTTTAACTCCATAGTCAGGTTAGCCTTGCCCCGAGTATAGGATTACGTACACGACAGACGCCATCGTTTATTCACATCAGTCGCAGATCTGCCATGTACAAGAGAATGATTTCTTCAAGTGATTTATTTTAGTTTTGTATGAAACAATTACCTGTATTTTTAAATCTGTTACTTAAAAATTTAAAGCTACAGAGCTCTAGGTACAAGCATTACTTTTACTGACACTTTCCTTGACTTCCTGACCTCTCTCACCCCCTCCCATCCACCAAGCACACGCCACGGAAAACACATCCTTCCTTGTGCTTGAAATACTGGGAAAATGACTGCGTTTAGGGGCGCTGAAGTAAATCTTGCTGGGGGGGGGGAGTCACATTCTGCTACTTATGCCACTGGTCACATGCCAACCTGGTGGGTGAGTGATTAGAGGCACAGGCTTTTGACTGGGGGTTCGAGTATGTGTTTTTTATTTTACTAGTCATTTGAGTCCCTGATGAGACTTGGGATGGTGTATCATGTCTTATGGTGCTGGCTCTTTCCTTTCCCTCTAACCAGTGGCTCCTAATTAGGGACTGGTGACTGTTTGTTGGTCTTACAGTTGCTCATGGTGGTCATTATACTCTGAAAAAAAAAAAAAATAGCCACACAAAAATGCAAAGTTATTGCCACTATCTTCATGCACTTCTGACTTCTTGAAGCTCTGTCCTCAGAGGGCATCTTCTGCTGGCATTTGAGAGGAACTGGATAGTTTTTCAGAAGATTCGTCTGGTCTGCCATTCATTTGTCCCTGATTAGTTTCTCTCTTCATTGCATTATATATACATGTGTATATAGTAGGCTAGCACCATCTTTCAGAAATCTATTATGATTTTTGTTTCTGTTCCAGCCTGTTTCCAACATTTTCATGTAGTTTACTAAGAAGGTGTTCTTAGTATGCATTGAAGTATACTCGTCATTGCCTTTGTGACATTCTTGTAGTATGCAATTTGATTACTGTGATTGTGAAGTTTGTAGCATGATGCATTTTTTCAAATCTAAAGCCTCGTGTAAGATTCTCTCTCATATCTGACAAGTTTTAGTAATTTCTGTGTAGATTAAAGTGTTTCTCTATTGGTTACAGGCACACTGTAAGTTCTGTGGCAAAGTCAACTTTCAGTGCTTTCAATTTTTGTTCGCTTTACATATAATTTCGGGAACAGTTAGTCTTGCATTAATCTTATTCATTTCCTGATGGCTCCAAAGAGGAATCAGGCTTTGTGTAATCATCCTTAATTTCATTCTGATGATTAAAGATGTAGTGGCTTCCTCTGTTAATCTAATTAAATGAAAAAGTTTCCTTGGGTATTCAGAGGTAAAGGGATTTTTCAAATCCCTCAAATTTTTAAATGAGACCTCATTCATCATCAGGAGTAATTCCTGAGAACTGGCAACCATGTGGGATGGATCTGCCAACCTCCTTGATCATTGATATTGCTAGTTTTTCAGTGAAAATTTTTAAACCGTCCCAATAATTATTTGAAACCTAGAAGAATCATTTGAAAAATTTCACTCAAAAATTAGCAACATCAATGATCATGCAGGTTGGCATATCCATTCTACATTCTCTGGAATTACTCTTGATATCAAATGAGGGTCCCATTCAAAAATCTGAGGTATTTAATAAATCTTTTTTTCTGTTAATACCCATAGAAATTCTTTAATTAATTTAATTTAATTTAATATTGTTAATTTCATAATGTGGGGGAAATATTTAATAAAAGTCAATAATTGATGGCTACATCACTTATGATGTTTTTTTAAATCTTTTTACTGATTTTTAAGTTTTTGTGTCATTGATGTAAAAGGTAAGAAAATTTTGGACTTTTAAATGAAAAACAAGTTTGAAAAATAGGAAAAAGAGTTGTAATTTGATATTTGTTCCTCATATATTTCCTTGTATGCTTATTGCAGATTGGACATGATAGTTCAAAAGAATTTACAGATCAATGGTGGAGCCATGCATTTAACAAAGCTGCCAGCAGTTTACATGTCATTAGCAGCAAGGTAAGCTACTTAAGCTAGTATGTGTGTAGTTACTTTGTGGAGAAGTTTACTTTTTTAATTAATAATTGTTATAATAATATCCAAAAAAGACTGGTACTATAATAATGTAATTTTACATTATTATTTTTGTTTAATTTCTTTGCTAGAGACAGCAGATTAAGAAAAGCTAGAGGTGGGTAACACAAACATGTGGAAGGGGCACAAAGACAAATTGATTATTCCAGATTTATTTTCTTTCTTGAAGAAAAAGAGTCTGAATAGCTATTGGAGTAATTTTCAATGTGTAATTTGATTTAGCCAGTTCTTTTCTTTACAAAGTGGATTCTGAAACATCAAAAATGGCATTTCCTTATTTTGTGATAGAGGCTTAACATTTGGGTATTGCATAGATATGGTTTTCAGAAGTGCTTCTATGTGAAAATAACAACACAGCAATTTAACAAATATGTGAATTTTCATTCTTGTCTGATAATTATGTCAATCATTATGTAGGACATACAGGCAGAGTTCAAATGAAGAATAAATTAGTGAAAAGCATCACTTGAGGCAAGTGGCCTCAGTATATCTAATATATAGGAGAAGCTAGGAAACTGCAGGACAGGTAAAGAAAATAACAAGAGAGTTAAGTTCACTATCTGCTCAAAACATATGAATTCCACTTAAATGATAAGCAGACAATTTTTGTTATAGAATTTATTTATCTACACAAAGTCAACTTGTCACTTGTCTGCACAGACATATCACAACATGAACTGTTATTCCTGCTTAAGTCATGTCTTTATTGTGTCAAGAAATTCTAAGAATGTTTTCCGTTCTTTGTCTAACTTGAATTTCCTTTCTTTCATTGCATTTTTTAAAGTTTGAAATGTGAAACTATGTTGCTTTTGCTTATTGAGATGTATTCCAGAGTATAATTGACTGTGTGATATTCCTGTTCAGAGAATGGCTTTGTTTTGGCTGGTTTGTAAACATTTTCTGCTTCTCTTTGCCTAATTTTGGTTTCGTTATGGGTAACAAAGAAAGGTGACTTGATCACGCTAGTTACGTTAACTAAAACTTTTACAAAAAGTTCGTAAGTTGGAAGCTTTCGACCTTATCTTAGGTCTTCATCACGCCAATGGAGGACTAAGATTGTTGCCAGATTCTACATTTGAATTTTTCCTATTCCTATTTCTGGCAACAATCTTAGTCCTCCATTGGCGTGATGAAGACCTAAGATAAGGTCGAAACTTCCAACTTACGAACTTTGTAAAAGTTTTAGTTAACTGGCGTGATCAAGTCACCTTTCTTTGTTAATATTGTTACGTGTTTTGCCCATAATCGTCATGTTCGTTATGGGTGTCAAAATGTGAAAAACTGCACAAGGGAGAGATGAAGGCTATAGGAAAGGAGTTTCAGATATGAGCAGAAAATCAATAATTTGGTCAATGTGATGAAGGATTGTCATGCGACAGGACATCTTCCATGCTCAAAGTTCTGTACATGCTTCTGCTTTATCGTATGTTGTAATGTTGTAAACAACCTACATTTTTGCAGTGTCCTGGGCAAAATATTTGTTTGAACCCACATGCAAGTATTTTGAAGGAAGGAAGAAGGAGAAAGCTATTCAATTTTTCAGATTTCTTGATATCACTGTCATATTAAGGAAACACTACAAGAAATACTGTGATGAAATCACAAACATGAGAAGAAATAAGTTACATGCTTTTTCCCCTTTATTGTTACCTTTATTTTTCCTTTTTTTTTTTATAACTGACATTATTTTCATCTGCATTTAGGAAGGTGTTAAAATAAAGAAGAAAAGAGAGAAGAAACAAAGAAAAAAGCAAGTTACCAAAGAAGTGTCACAGACATATGCAGGATTCATCAAGGTATTTACTCATACTTTTCTATATTCATTGCTCATATTAGTACTTGACTTATAAAAAGTACAGCTACTTATATCACTTTGAGTGTCTATTTATTGACATAATATTTCTTCATCTGTAAGTTAGGTTAGGAAAATTCTTAAATAGCTGTTTTTGAAAAAAAAAAAATGTCCATTACATTTCTTGTCTTCTCAGAATAGCCAGTCCTAACACTATTTTGAGTTTATTTATCTTGCAAAAATTTCACGATGTTTCACAATTATCCTAATTGAAAATGCTTGATGAGTTCAAAAAGTTTTTCTTTGCAACATGTGTTTTGGCTAGCCTTTATTTGCACATTTTCAGGTAATTTTGCTGTTGTGCTCTTGAGGCATTCTAAAGTAATTTTGATATTGTGCTCTTGAGGCCTATAAAGTTAGACGATTCTTGTTTTTCCCTTGGTTCTTCATGATTGCAGGTTTGTTCTGATTGCTGGTTTTGTGGTGTCATCTTTTGTCTTTGAGAAAAACTTTTGTGTTTTTTCTTTTGAAAAAGTAAGCTCATTTTACAGAGGGCAAGTCTAAAGTTTTGCAATATTTATATAAACGCATGTGCTGCGGATGGTACGTCACAAGTTTAAACTAATTCAAGTTGCGCACTGCATTCAGTCAAAGGGATATAAAGTGGTAGTCGTTGCTGTGAACAGCATTGCATGTCATCGTTCTGTCTTTGGTTGGGATGTCTAAAAGATGAACAGCCGCTACAGGCTAATTAGGGAACTTTTGCTTTACTAGTTTGAACTTGGCCATAACACTGCTCAAGCAACACGAAACATTTGTCATGCAAAAGGGGAAGGTTCCGTGAACCACAGCATCGCAACCAGATGGTTCAAGAAATTTCGCTCAAGTGATAGAAACCTCGACGATCGGCCAAAGTCCGGTAGGCCACGAACCGTAGATTAGGAGGCCAGGTGCCAGGCTGTAGAGGTAAATCTGACAACCAGCACTCGGAGGTTGTCAGGCGAGCTGGGCACATCACAGAACACTCTGGTTTGTCACCTTCAGGACCTCGGCAAGGTCTACAGGTGCTGAGCCCGCATTGTCCCTCACAAACTGCTAGCTGAAGCAAACCACCGAGTGGAAGTGTGCATGAAACTCCTAGAAAACCTGCACGATGTATGTTTCATTAAGAGAATTGTTACGTGCGACGAAAAGTGGGTCTCTTTCCGTAATCCTAACACACGACGGCAGTGGATGAGCCCAGGCCAGCTTCCACAACCTGTTGCCAAATGTGGATTCTTTGAGCACAAGGGGATGATCTGCATCTGGTGGAATTTTGAGGGGATAATCCATTACAAATTTATTCAAGGTGATCGGACCATCAACGCCAACCTCTGTACAGCTGGAGGGAATGTATGCCATTTTGAAGGAGAAGTACCTGGAACTGGTAAACAGAAAGCACACTGTCCTACAGCAGGAATATGCTTGGTCTCATACTGCGCAAACAACCTGGGCAAAACTCCAGGAACTTGAGTGCTTCACTAGTTTTAACTGATGCCATACCCAGCATATAACCTGGACCCGGCCCCGTCAGATTATTACTTGTTCTATTCCATGGCCTACTTCCTTCGTGGGTAGCACTTCAACAACCAGGCTGAGGTGGCAGCTAGGGCGAAGGAGTTCTTCACCTCGAAGGACAAGAAGTTGTACCACCCCGGAATCAAAGAACTGGCAGACAGCTGACTAAAGGCAGTGCAACACAATAGGCTATACTTTGAATGCTAGTTAGCTTTCATTGTAAAGGTACGTATGAAGACATAAATTGATCCAAATATTGTAAAACTTTGGACTCACCCCCTGTATATTTACAGTATCCATAGAGCTGGAAGCTCTGTGTTGTTGCAACTGAAATTCCAAATTTCCTTTATGGACAGCAATGGCTGTTGCTACTTTGATTTGATCTTATGTTGAAACAGAAAACTTTTTTCTATATCTTCAAATTTTTATACCATATTATTTTTGCAACACTGTATTAAAGCAGTTGCATCTTGTCAATTATCTAGTCCAGTATATGTTGCTTTAACCTTTCCCTTTGTGCTGCTCTCCTGGTGCAGTGATCTAATACTGGCTTCTGACTCATTATCTGAGATGGGCCCAGGTTCCAGTCCGGAATGAGACATGGATGATGTGTTTGTCTTTTGGCACTGGCTGTCTTCCTTCCCTGGAACTAGTGGCCCCTAACTAGGGATGGATGACTTCATATAGTCCATAGTGTTGCTCACAGTGGTTGTTAAACTCCAAAATTAAAAAAAAAAAGCAAACTTTCTTTTATGGAATTTCTTGTACTCCCTATGCATGTGGCTGTTTTTTTAATTGTTTTGTATGCAGGCATCCCATACAATGTTCGAGTTATCAGGTGGTCGGTCCGCTGCCCGTTGGCTAGTAAAAATTCCATCAGGTGAGTGAACTGTTTATGTTACTGGCCTGGATGGCTACTAATTTTTTTCTTGCCATTTGTTTTGGAATTTGTTTATAAAATAAAAAGCTTATAAAAGACTGAATCAGATTTCAAAATATCCAAGTTTGGCTATGGAAGTTTTTGGATTTTTTGAAATTCAGATATTTATTACTCAAAAACTGAATATCTGAGCTGCAAACATACTTCAGTTTTATCAATATATCTCACTGTAAGAAACCAAGATCTGAATCGAAATATTTAGATTAAGACAGTACCTTTTTTTTGCCAAAGTAGTGACTCCAGAGTATGGGTTGTTTGAGTATTCCATGAAGGTGGCTTTTGGTATGTTGCAAAATGCTTCATAATCAATGCATCGTATGGTTTCCCTTTTGTATTTTCTTCCTTGCAAACTTTGTGTGCTTTACATATGCCTTCAGTTTCATGACTTAAAGAAGAAGCATTTTGATTCTTTTTATCAACTTTTGCTCTATGTAGTTTGCTATTGGAAAATGAAAATATCCAAATATCACAATTCAATTGATATATTCTAAGTTTCATCATTCGAGATAAAAATTTTGCAGAAATACAAACTAGAATAAAAACTACAGCTCCGCACAGTATGTGATGCGACAGTTCTGTAGTCAAAAATACGATCTCATTGGCCCACAGCATACTGCAAGGCCACATATTACCAATGGCCATCCTTGCCAGGAACAAAATAACAGAATCAGTGTATTCCTACAGATTTTGTATCTACAGAGTGAGTCAAAAGTCCCTAGACAAACTTTAAGGGTAGGCCAGGCATACAAACACAAGTCTTTTTTACATAGGAACTTGTGGTCGCAAAACGCAACGGACGACCGCCAGAGGGGCTCTTTGCAAGCGAGTGAGTTGGGACGTGCGTGGCAGGATCACTCGAGGCGCGGACATTGCTGGAGTAGGATGCAGGAGTACACTCATATGGAGATGGCAGAGACGCATTTAATTTATGGGGAAGCGAAAGGAAATGGCCATGCATCACAGTGTTTGTATCGTCAACGCTATCCAAATTGGCGGGTGCCCCATCATCAGATGTTTGGGCAGGCATTGTGGGAGATTGTTTGCCAAGCCCATACCTTCTGCCACCACGGATCGACGGGAGAATGTATCGGATATTTTTGGAAGATGTGTTGCCAGAGTTACTCCATGATGTTACAGCAGGCATTCACCGTAACATGTGGTTTCAGCACGACGGGGTGCCTCACGCTTCAGTCAGATTGTGCGGCACTATCTCGATGCAACTTACCCAGCAAGGTGGATCGGCCAAGACGGCCTCGTCATGTGGCCTCCATGATCCCCTGACTTGTCCCCCCTTGATTTCTTTCTGTGGGGCTACACGAAGAACCTTGTTTACAAAACCCCTGTGATGACCGACGAAGACCTCGTCACGAGAGTCATTGAAGCAGCTGCACGGATCTGTGAGAGGCCTGGCATCTTTGAAAGTGTACGACGGTCCATGCGTCGACATTGTGAAGCGTGTATCGCTTCAGATGGCAAGTCCTTTGAAAACTTACTTTTAAGTATTAAGGTACTGTAAAAGGTATGTTGTTGATACATGTAACTGTAATACTACACACTACTTGTCATTGTACTGTTGTTATTCATACTTGAACCTGTAAATCTGTGTTGTACCTGTGTTGTTGTGTTATTGTAAACCTGTATTGCATTAAACCTGTGTTGTACACTTTATCTGGTATCCTTTTCTTTTGGGTAATTCACTGTCAAAGAGCCCCTTCTAGCGGCCATCCATTGCGTTTGCGACCACACGTTCCTATGTCAAAATGACTTGTGTTTGTATGCCTGACATACCCTTAAAGTTTGTCTAAGGACTTTTGACTCACCCTGTATAATTGATGTGTTATGTGAATCTAGTCTGGGTATCGGCATAAAATAGATTACAACACGCTGCAAACAGTGGACAAGAAATTCTTGTGCCACCGCCCAGATATTAGATGAAGAATGTGGGGCATGCGTCTCACTATCAGCCATAGCAACAGTTACCTTATCAACAACATCCATTGATATAGGCCTGGTGCCACAGACTTATTTTAATGAATGTTATTGATGCTACTACAGTCGCAACCCCTACTGTTGCTGCTTCATAGCAAAGAGAAAAATGTGAAGATACAAAAAAAAAAAAAAAAACGAAAGGAAATCCACAAGGACAAAGGGGATCTGCGTCTTCTCCCCCTGAAACCAGATGCAAGCTAGCTTTTGTTTCTGTCTGGGGAGAGACACTGGCGGGAGATGTCAGATGGATTTTTTGTGAAACAGAACTTTGCATTCAACATTAACATTCCCTATGGGACTTAAATTTTCAAGGAATCATGGGAAGAGAAGTGCGTCATTGAAGTGGCAGACGCCGCCCTGGTGGTGCAGTGGTGTAAGCGATGGCTTCTGATCATTCGTCCAAAAGGGGTCCGGGTTCGAATCCCGGTGAGGCATGGATGTTGTGGTTGTCTTACAGCACTGGCTCTCTCCCTTCCCTGGAACCAGTGACCGTAAATTAGGGACGGGCGACTGCTTATTTTAACGGCACTGGCTCTCTCCCTTCCCTGGAACCAGTGACTGTAATTAGGGACGGGCGACTGCTTATATTTTAACGACTGCCTCAAGGCAGTCGTTAAAACTCCATAAAAAAAAAAAAAAGAAGAAGAAGAAGTGACAGACTGGGAAATGTCAATTTAAAACCTAGCAACCCAGGTCACTTTTGCCTTTGTAAATGGCAATCAAAATGGTTCATAATTTTTGTATTGTACTATAAACTTTAATTTGATATTAACTATATATAATGCTTCATTGTACTGTCCATTTTACTAATACCATGTACCTACTGAATGTGTTAGTATTTGTGCCATTTCTGATCCAGTAAAAATGAGTGGATCATCACATTTTGGTAAACACTGGTCCTACTGACCAGGGAAGTTTTTTCGTTTTTTAATTTTTTTTAAATTTCTGTGACTGCTTACCATGCTTTGTGTTTTATTTTTTAGTATTATTCACGTGCATACATGTACACATTCAGTTGTTCTAAATTTGTGATGTACAGCTCCAATGAAATGATACATTATTTTTTACATGTACTGTAAATGCTTTAAGGCCTTTTTTTCAGAGACCAGTGGGCTTTTTGGCAGACTAGTGATTTGCAAATCCAAGTGGTCCACTAGGGCCTGTAGAAGATTTATTTCTATGTCTAACACTGCCATAAATTCCATATATATCTAATATTCTTTTGGACTCTATTATTTGGTAGTAGGTTTCTTTGTGTTTCAGCAGATTGTCCCACAATCAAATTGTATGCTTTACCAGGTTGTTTAATATCTTAGTAATCTGTTAGCTTGTGAAGCACCTTTTTGTCATTTCAGAAAAGTAGGTGAAATCAGATTGGTAGAAGTAGAAACCATTATTGCTGAAAGCACAAGGATTTCAAATGCAACAACAATAACAGTGTCTTAGAACTTTCAGTAGCAGGGGGGCTTCAACTGCTAGAGGAACATGGATTTTTGAAAGTTTTCTTAAAAGACAAAAGAGGGCACCACAAAAACAGCAATTGGAAAAACCAGGAATAACTAGTCATTCCAAATTTCGCTAGTAGATGGCAGCATATCAGCTCTGTATCAAGCGTGATTCATTCCACTACAGAAATGCCAAAAAAAAAAAAAAAAAAAAAAAAGGAACTATAGAAATTTGGCTGGCCTTTAAAAGGATGTTTAGAAATTTAAACTGTCTCCCTGCACGGAAATAATATTTACTGTGATGGAAAAGTTTCCTTTTCTCATGTATGTGAAACTTTTTATCTGGCAAACACACCAACTAGATTGTTCATCTGGCAGGGAGGAACTGTCTAATGATGTAAACTAATGCTTGAAAGTAATGTTTTGAGGTAATGCAACAATTCAGTCGGAATAAATATTACAGAAAATGGTCTGCCATATGTTTTTTTTCTGATTTCCTTCTGTGAGCTTTTGTTTCAGCGGATGCCAGTTACTCTCCCCGCTTTGAGTGTGTGTCCCTGTAAGAGAATCCACAAAATTCAGGGAGTGATTAACTGCCAGATGTGGAAGGTTTCCATAAGTGCCCCACTGATCGATCTTGATGGTAGTTCCAGGCTCCAGTGTTTCTGGATCAGGGCAGTGGCATTGCCAGAAATTTCTTAAGGGATGGGATCCATGGATTTGGTTCATTAATAAAAGCCTCATATATACATATACATCGCTTTAAATTTGTGCTCAAACCACCCCCAAGGAGGAGGGTGGGGCGTGGTCCAGACTCGAGGACCCCTCCTTGGCTACACCTGTGGATCAGGGGAAGCAATGGTTTGGACGAGTAGTTGTTGTCAGGGCAGATCACTACACTGAATCACTTGGAATCCAGTTCAAAGATACCAAGAATTCCTTCAGTGAAGTGATAACAGTTATACTTAAAGTAGGCTGACCATACGTACCATTTTGAATGGGACAGTACCATTTTTTTCATATTTCCTGGCCATCCTGTCGTTTTAATAAAACTGCCAATTTTGTCCCATTTTTAATAAAAACTATAAATATACTTGTACTACTACTACTACTACTAATAATAATAATAAAGTGAAACCTCTCCGAGCTACCGCCCCTACATAACGACCAATTGTCTTAGACACGCAAATGTAGACCGTAGACGTAATGTTAAAAAAAACCTATGAGCGACCAAGCCAACCTCCACGAGTTACCAGTTTTCCCTCCTTCCCTCCCTAAAAGAAGAATTCGACCCGCTTGGGCGCAGGGGAATAAGTGGAGATGGAGAGGAGGCAGTTATATGACCTTGATGTGTACATGTGTGATTGCTCGCTCAGGGAGGGGTGGATTCAAGCATTGCATTGTCGGACGAAAGAAAGAAATTCTTGTTGTCTCGGGCCAGTGGTGAATCTAGTGTTCATTCATGAATTCACATGGATAATTTTTCGCTTCTTGCAATGTCTAAAAAATGTTTTTTTTATCTCTTGAACAGCGTGTTGAAGTCATAAAATTGCATGAAAGTGGAAAATTTGAAAGGAAGTTATCAGAATCATTTAACTGTGGTAAGACTCAATAAACAAGATTATCAAGGACAAAGTTACAATTTTAAAAGAATGGAAGGACTTCAAGTTTTGTGGAGTCAAGCGGATTCACCTCGCAAAGTTTTCGTATATCAACAAAGCTGTGTTGGAGTGGTTCAGAATCGCAAGGCAAAGAATTCTGATCAGTGGACCTTTGATTAAGAGACTATCGAGATAGCAGATGCTCTGGGGATTGAAGGCTGTTCTGCTAGCAAGGGATGGTTGAACAAATTTCGGATCTGACATAACGTCGTTTTTCGTGCATTGAGTGGTGAAGCGACAGACATAGATCAGCAATTGTGTGAGGACTTGATTACAAGACTCCCATTACTTTTGGCCAGTTATGAAGACCAGGATATTTTCAATATGGATGAAACCAGACTTTTTTTCGTACTCTGCCGACAAAAAGCATGATGCAAAAATTAATTGCAAAACAACGCTTAACGCTTGCATTTTGTGTTAGTGCTGCAGGCGAAAAAGAGAAACCGTTGGTGATCTGGAAATACCAAAGACCAAGATGTTTTAAGGGAAAAAACATTGCAAATATAGGTGTGACTTTGAAATCAAATTCAAAAGCATGGATTACTCTTCCTATATTTGAAGAGTGGCTCATAAATTTTGATCAAAAGATGAGAAATCAAGGAAGAAGTGTCCTGATTGTGTTAGACAATGCCACTTGCCATGCACGTGAAGCAAGTCTCAAAAATGTAAAATTGCTCTTTTTACTCCCATACACTACGGCTAATTTACAGCCTTTGGATCATGGTGTGATTAAAAGGTTCAAAGATGAATACCTGCATTATGTATTGCAATCGATCCTCGCTCGAATTGATGAAAGCGCAACTCATTCGGAATTGGCCAAGAAAATCACAGTTGCAGATGCTGTAGAGTGGATGAAATCTGCCTGGAGGGATGTTAGTCCAGATCTTATCAAAGGGTTTTGATAGTTGTGAAATGACGAATTTAAAACTTGAAAACCAAACTAAGCCACTTTTGATAAAACTAGCATCAGCGATGAGATATTAGTTGAACTCTCCAAGGTTGTTGGCAACGAATATGACCAAACATCATTGAAGTATGATGAGATATTAGTTGAACTCTCCAAGGTTGTTGGCATCGAATATGACCAAACATCATTGAAGTATGAGGAAAACATTGTGTGCTTCGATGACCTAGGTGAAAATTGGGAGGCACGACTTTTGGAAAACGCCATTGCGCAAGGTAAGTAGATTACATTGAAATTGTAATTACGCGTGTACTGCACACAGATGTTTTTCGGATTTACGAGGTCTTACCTATATGAAAATGTTTGTGCCTTTCAGCTGCTGATTCAGATTCTGAAGAAGATGGGGTTAATGACGAAGCCAAGCCAGTTATTTCAGCCTTAGAGACCTTAAAGACTATAGATGAACTAATGATTCATTCTGAATGCATGGCCAATGAGCATTTATCAATGTTATTTTCCCAGATAAAACAGACAATCAAAAAATCTGTAGTTAGTGAGAAGTTCAAAATTTTGAGACAAACTGAACTTACATCTTTTTTCAAAAAGTTTGATTTATGTTTTCTTCTTATAAACATTGATCTTTTAAAGGATTTTATACATATGTACTTAGATACCTCACACTTGCAATTTAACTCGTTCTTAACATCTGAGGGAAATACCGATACTTAGTATCAACACCTCTTGAAGCGCCCCCCCTCCCTACGACCATTTATTTATCGGTACAAAGGGTGGTCGTTCTTGAAGTTTCACTGTAATAATAATATTAAATATCTTCTTCCAGTCTTCCCCTCCTTCCTTCCCCTGCAGTTAACCCATGTTGATGTCTTTCTTAGCTGGGGAGTGGGGATGGGGGGACACTAATTTGTTTCTATATATAGTATAGCTGTACGAGTTTCTTGGACCATTCGTTTCCTCCTTAATGCTTCAGGTTATGCACTGCAGTGTACAAACGGTGCTCAATAAAATAAGTAGGCAGCTGCCGAATCGGAGAAGGGGGCAAAATTTTGATGGCATGGTATCTAGTAACTGCAGTTCTTGAAGAAGCATTTCTAACTCTGCAAAAATTACACTAATGCATGACATATGGAATTTGCTCCCCAAACCCAGAATAAATAGCCCTTCTCAGTTCCAACTTCCCACCTAGCCGCAGGTGTCAAAGATTTCATTTTACCGGCTAATAAGTGTAATTAAAGTATGATGTGCTAAATCATGCAAAATTGCAGTTACCAAAAAGAAGGAGAAAATTCAGAGCCTGAGCTTGGACCATAATAAATATTAGGCAGTTCAGGCTCAGACTTAACTCAGGGCTGTTTGTCAGAGGCTCAGCTCATTCTAGCACTGATTCTTATTAAAAGAGAGGAGTGGGCACTGATGTGCTGCCATCTGTCAGCCAATCTGTGCTCACTATGTCGACCAGACCAAATTCAGAATATAAGCCTATCAAAGAACCAAGGCAAAGCATGGGGAATCATCTTACTCTCATGGCTGACACTGTGTCACTAAGAGGCAATAAAAACGTTGCTTCAAAATGCATATAGGCCAGCGTGTTAAATTTAAGATATCTAACAAAAAAAACACACTTGTTTTTGAACTCTTTGTGTGTCCAGAGTTGTGAAGCATTTCCAATTTAGATAATTAAGGAAGATCAAGGACCTTTAGCTGAATAAGCAAGGTGAGAGTTGTTTTGAGAATTGGAATTTAAACCTAGAGGGCATGATGGTTCCTGATTTCGATAAGAATTTAAGTTTGTCTACATTCTTCACACACAAGCCATCTAAAAAGACTGGCACTTAGAGGATCATTCCCCATCACTCTCCTGTAATTTATATGCAGTCATGCATCAAGAAAGAGTATCTTTAACATCCTTTTCTCATGGTAAAATTAATCGCATTTTTATTTTCTAAGCTCTTGGCTCGCACAACAGAACTTATCTCATTCAAGGACTTGAGAGAACTGTCTCATCTTTTTGTTCTTTACTTTTCACCTTTTCTTCTGTTGTTGGTAGTCTGTTTCCTATTGGTTGTTATTTTAAACAGCAGAAAGCTTTTAAACACATGGTGATAATTGCAAACTCTTTGAAATTATGCAGTAATCCTCATAGTGACCAGTGCTTAAATTATTAGTTCAGTTCCTTTGTGTTGTCATCCTCGCTCTCGAAAATCACTACTAAGTTCCAATAACTCCTCGCTTGACAAATTTAATGGTCCCCCACATCTGGTAAAGTGTTATTTCCAATACTTTGCTGGCACTTTGAATGAGGGCTCTCTGTCTCAGCCATTGATCACTCGGTTCCTTCCCCAGCTTTTTCAGGTCCTTTTCTTTTACATGGGGAAAGTTACGAGCCATTAACTTTTGTAAACAAAAATTAATGTTGTCCTCACTTCTTGCAAATCAAGTAAATTAAGGCGCCCGATGTTCATAACGTTGTTGTGCCCACTGACATATACTAAAAAAATTGCATTCATTTCATTTCTGAGGAGTTTAGTATATTAAAGTGGTACTGAGTCAATGAAACAGTTTGGCACTTCTCCTTTTATCACAATGTCTAGCCAAAACAAATAAGTGGATATATATATTTTAACTCCTGTGATTGCTCTACAAAATGCACAAAATTTTCATTGACAAAAATTACTCACCTCACGATTTAACAGCTAATTATTCACATGTTAGTTTTTGATCTCACTTTTGAGCATATAGTATTTTATTTAGTTTTAAATTCAGTAATTCTATGTTGTAATTACAGTGAAGTACTTCAGTTTAATGTATATTTACAGACATAAGTTATAATGAATAATCCCATACGGTTCATTCTAGCTTAAATATTGTATGCCTTGTATTCACATTTTTTCATCAAGCTTTCAGATTTTCTATCGAATTAAAAAGTTCACCTTCCTTTATCTTAGTCTATCACACATATGTATGCAAAGTTTGTTCAGAGTCTAAATTTATGTTTAGTGACCGACACATCAAGATATCTTCTTCTGACAGTACAGGTTTGAGTTGTGGTTGGGACATGATTGCTTCAGTTTTATAACTTCCTTGGGTCCAATAATCCAAAATTTAGGATAGACAGTTCTCATAACTTTGACACTTGTAAGAACTGATAAACTGTGGAGCAAGATACAGAAGGACTTCACAGAATTTGAATGAAAAATCTTAATGTTGAATAGTGTATGAGCAGCATAACAAAGTCAGCCAGGGCAGCATTATTAACAGTGTTCGGAAGAATTGGCCACAAGGATGATATTTAATGGTCTCATTTCTGTTCCAAAAATAATGATTATGGATGATAATACTGACATTTAAATCCAGAGAGAGAGAGAGAGAGAGAGAGAGAGAGAGAGAGAGAGAGAGAGAGAGAGAGAGAGAGAGAGAGAGAGAGAGAGAGAAAAAAACAAAAATAACAAAACTATCTGTGGTGATGGGTATTGCCTTGCAGAGTAGATGTACATAAGGAGAAATCATGGAAAAGCACTCCTAAAAGATTGTAGGCCTCAATTACTTATAAACTGGGAAATAGCAGTAACAGAACTGGAGATTCTCCCAGCCAGCTACGATTATGCAATAGCAGAAACTGAGTAAAATTGAAGTAAAGAAATGGACAGATGCCAAACGTTTCCAACAGAAAAACAGACAGAGTGGGAGTGATCCAGTGAATGTTTGGGTGCATCAGAGACTACCCACCAGGAAGGCATCCAGGGATTATACCTGGACATTGTTGACCTCACTGCTAGCCAAACTGGGAGGGGTACTGCCATTCGCTGACTACAACAGGGACCCACCTTAAATCTCCATGCAAAAAATTGCCGCCTCCTTAGCGGAAATTGGGAAAACAGTATTTTCCCTATGTTTGTGCGTGAGACTATGTCAGGGAATCTTCTATGCTGAGCACCTGGCGAACTACAGCACCCAGAGTGTGTGCTCCTGTTGGAACCAGAAGTAAATTCGACTGAAAATATGTGTGCGCAAGTGCCAATTCGTCAATGCAAATCAATTATGGGGGAGTTCTGCATTCATTTCTAGAGGATTTACCAATGATAACACAGTAAGTAATTTTTGGACTTGAGTTTTGTTGGCACTACCCAATAGGTTCGGAACTCATTAATAATTCCGCTTCTCGTCAAGGTCATTTATTTGCGCAAGGGAGCTATTTGTTGGTGAAGAACTCTGATGTTTAATTAAACATATGGAAGTCCAGCCTATCCTTATTCAATGGTCTCTAATCTTTTTTGTTTATTTGGCTAGCCAAGTCTTTAATGTTCAGATTTCTCACTTGCAATAGCTTTAAAAGAACTTGGAGTGCAATACATTCACACCTCTGGCTGTGACAATATTAACCCAGTTCTATGTGTGTTCATATTTTGAGCACATTTTATGGCTTGAAAAGTGTGTTCATGCATTCCATAAGATGTACGGGTTTTTCTTGCATTTTTTTCTTTGTGTGCAGATGATTATTTTTGTCCATTATTCTTATTATTTGTATTTTTGGTAATGTGTGTAGTTTACATGCAATAACAGGTTGTCTCAAAAGTTGATTATTATTTGCCAGCAAATGTGTAGCCCAGCAATGTGTTCTTAGATGTTTGCTGAGTCCTTTGGCATTTTCACGTTCTTTACATAAAAAGTTGTATTCAATGCATATTTTTATTGCATAACACTGAAGTTAATTTTTTCTTTGTTGTTAGAAAAACAAATGGCATGTTTCGACTCACAAATGCGCCTAAAATCTCCTTATCTAAAATTTTTATTTTCATTCCAGCTTTAAAATAAAATTTGCCATAATATGCAATTATCTGTATGTTCACTATCATATTTAATGTGATTTCAGGCTGAAACATTGTTAGCAGATGATGTAATAATTAATCCTGTGAGTCATCTAGCTGATGAAGTGCCGAGTCCTGAACTTCTCATAGGGTAACTATTGCATGCTTTCAATTATATGAAGCCATTCAAATGAAACTTCAAAAACCATCATAAAATGGCATAATATGCAAAAACTCTTGATTATTTTATTTTAGATGAGTGATTGATGCCTGTCCTCAATATTGAGTACACACATGTTGTATGATGTGCTATTATTACTTAGAAAGAGCCAGAGAATCAGTTTTCAAAATGCATCACCTTCGCGATCATATACCAACGTAGAGATGCTATCTGTAATCTCATCTTTTGAATGCAGGAGGAATAAAACCTATTGAAATTCATTATGGAGCATCTGTGCAGTATGATGAAATATGCATGATGCAGGCTTTGAAGTGGGGTAAATAAGTTTAGGAATAATATTGAGATTATTGAAGATTCTCCATTACTAGATTAAACATATTTTATGGCACCAGAAGTCATACTTAGAATGAGAGAATTCATGAAAGAAATGTTGGAAACATGCCGTGACCAATATGAATAGCAGCAGATGTCTAGCAACGGGCCACGTTCTACCAACTTGAGAATATAGAATGAGCCTGCGTGAAAGAGCTGACAATGAGACATTCAGTTTATGTGAGTGTAATGGAGAGCAGTGGACATTGTTTTTCAGATGTTAGTCCACCATTGTAAAAAAGAAGTGTAATGACCAAATTATATTTATATAGAGGGTGAGTCGAAAGTTTTGCAATATTTGCATAAATGTATGTGCTGCGGCGGGTATGTCACGTGTTTAAACTAGTTCAAGTCTTGCATGGCAGTCAGTTGAAAGGGATATAAAGTGGTAGTCTTTGCTGTGAACAGCATTGCATGTTGTCGTTCTATTTGTGGTTGGCGCACCTAAGAAATGAACAGTCACAGTCGGCTAATTAGGGAACTTTTGATTTACAAGTTTGAACTCGGCCATAACGCTACTCACGCAACACGAAACATTTGTCATACGAAATGGGAAGGTTCCGTGGATCACAGCACCACAAACAGATGGTTCAAGAAATTTCGCTCAGGTGACAGAAACCTCGACGATCAGCCAAGGTCAGGTAGGCTGTGAACCGCGGATTCGGAGGCCGTGTGCCAGGCTGGAGAGGCAAATCTGACAACCAGCACTCAGAGATTATCAGGCTAGCTGGGCATATCACAAACCACCATGACCACCATGGTTCATCAACTTCAGGACCTCGGCAAGGTCTGCAGGCGCTGCTGCATTATCCCTCACAAACTGAAGCAAACTGCCAAGTGGAAGTGTGCACAAAACTCCTAGAAAACCTGCGCGATGTACGTTTCATCCAGATAATTGTTACATGCGATGAAAAGTGGGTCTATTTTCGTTATCCTAAAACACGGCGGCAGCAGTGGTTGAGCCCGGGACAGCTTCCTGAACCTGTTGCGAAACGTGGGGGCTTCGAGCACAAGGTGATCTGGTAAAATTTCGAGGGGATAATCAGTTACGAATTTATTCCAGACTGTCGGACCATCAACACCAACCTCTACTTTGAACAGCTGGAGTGGATGTATGCCGTTTTGGAGGAGAAGTACCCAGCACTGGTGAACAGAAAGCACTCTCTCCTACAGCAGGACAACGCTTGGCCTCATACTGCGTGAATGACCTGGGCAAAACTCCAGGAACTTGAGGGCATTGAACTGATGTCACACCCAGTATATAGTCTGGACTTTGCTCCAACGGATTATTACCTGTTCCAGTCCATGGCCCCAGTGGCGTAGCCAGAAATGTCTTAAGGGGGGGTTCCATGGGTTTGGGGTTTGGTCCATTAGTAAAAGCCTTGTATACTCATATAACTTTAAATTCATGCTCAATCTCCCGTCAGGAAGGGTTCAACCCCCGACCCCCCCCTCCTTCTGGATACGCCATTGCATGGCCCACTTCCTTTGTGGGTGGCCCTTCAACAACCAGGAGGAGGTAGCAGCTGGGGTGAAGGAGCTCTTCGCCACAAAGGACAAGAACTGGTACCACCGTAGAATCAGAGAACTGGCAGACAGATGGCTAAGGAGGGTGCAACACGATGGTTTATACTTTGAATGCTAGTCAGCTTTGGTCGTAAAGGTACGTGTGAAGACATAAGTGATCCAAATATTGCAAAACGTTCGACTCACTCTCTGTACTTCGCATTATTATTCAACAAAAGCTGTTTTATGTATGCGTCTAGAACTGTGGATTGTCCCTTTTCTACCATTGCTGAAATACACTGGTGTTTTCCACTTTATAATAAAATTCGGAAGTTGAGTTATTGCTTTAAGGTGAGTGATTTCAAATTCTATTGTCTTGCATTTGATTCAGGATTCTTTCTCTGTCCCGTGCTATTGAAAAACTACATTATACTAACGTAAAAAAAGATTATGAGACTGAATAGCTTAATCTCGAATGGAAGTTAGATAAAGATAAAAAAGAAATTCACCAGATTAATAATAATAAAAAATTTGTAAAAACAACGACTCAACTTAGTATCACAAAAAATGAACTCAAACAATTATTCCACATGGAAATTTAAAGTGCAGGTGTTCCTAATTAAGGGAAATCTGTGGAATTTAATCTCTGAAGAACCACCAGAAACTAAAGATGATACATGGATCAAAAGGGACAGTATTTGTGAAGCCAGTATATGCCTTTTATTAGATGATGATCAAATAGTACATGTGATAAGCTGCACTTATTCCACAGATGTATAGTTCGCATTGAAAAGCTTATATGAGAGATAAAGTATGACTAAACTTTATTTGTTAAGCAGATTATACAGTTTATGTTGTAATGAAACTAGTAGCACTATGCAAGAACATACTAGCCATTTTTTGGAAGTCATAATGAAGTTGAGGTCAATTGGTGAAAATGTTGGTGACTCACATATTGCAGCTATGTTGTTGTGTAGCCTTCCCACTAATTATGACACATTAGTTACTGATTTAGAAGCAAGATCTCAAGAATAAGTTAGTGGATGAATACAGTAGAAGACAAGGAAATTTCGAAGACACATGCACACGCTTCGAACATTGTACCTGCATTTAAGTCTGTCAATAAAGCACCTAATGAAAGTAAATATCGCTCACACATGCATTGTCGCCAAAGGAATTATACAATTAGTGAATGTTGGTATTGCAATGATGGAAACAAGGGCAAAACTAAGAAAAATAAAAATGATGATAGAAATACTCACACACAGAATCACAGAGCTAAATTTGTACCTTAAGAGAAAACCACAGAACTTAGTGTAATAGAACAAAATGATAATTGTTCATACAGAGTGAAAAATGGAGTAAATAACACATTATCATGCACTCATTGGTTCAGAGATTCAGTACCAACTACACACATGAAAAATGACAAGAGTTTTTACTGTGATGTAGACGCTCATCCTAATGAAAATATTACAACTGTAGATGGGAGAGGAATAAAATCATTAGACGTAGGCCAAGGTTATCTCAACTGCAAAACTGATATTAAAATCGACAGAATTAAAGTTGAAAATGTTCCCTGCATACCTGAGTTCAAAAGTGGCTTACTATCAGTTAAGAGAATTACTGATAACATACATGAGATTCTTCTGCAGATTCGTGGAATTCTGCCTTTTATTTATTTATTTATTTTTTGTCGTCATTTGGGCCATCCTCGAGACCGATTCAAAAATTAAGAGACATTTTATGGGGATTAATGGGGGAGGGGGGTCGTCTTCCATCTGAGAATGGTATTTCGTCTTCGAAAACTTTTAAAAGTGGAAGTTCAATAGAGTGCAGCTTTTTCCCGTAATCATAATTTCTTTTTTCTCACGATGTTGCATCTGCCTAGTATTGCTGTTAAACATAATTTTATTGCATAAATGTTTGTACTTCATTATGAAACTGTGGGTACCGATTTCTGAAAATGGAAGTTAGGACGGCACGAAGATTTCCCTTGTAGTCTTCAGGCATGAGATTCATCCATGGATTCAAGGAATTCTTCATTTCCGTTATGAGTTGGGACATTCTCGAGATCAATGCACAACTGAACAGAATTGTTTTGGGTGATTGGTGGTGGTGGTGGTGGTGGGATTCGTTTTCTGTGTGAAGACGAAATTTCGTGTTTTGAAATTTTCAAAAAACGGAAGTTAGATGGAGTGAAGATTTCTCCAGCAATCGTAATTTTTCTCTCTCAATGTTTCTTCTCCCAGTATTGTTAATTATCCTTGTATTCCATAAATGTTTTCACCTCAGCTTAAAAATGGAGAAAAAGTTTCCGAAAACGGAAATTGGACTAAGCTAAGATTTCTTCTGTAATCATACCCCCCCCCAATTAGGTTCTCACTATCCTGTGTTGTTGTAAAATGCTACTTTTCTCCATAAATGTTGGCATTTAAGCTTGATAAGGCAGGGAAAATTTGTAAGAATTGATGCATAGTGTTCAAAGTATTCATATTCTCCAAGTTATCTAAAATAGTGAAAGCTTTGGTACCATGCATTTGTGTTCCACAGGCTGAAAGTTCTTTTAGTGTAATGGCTAAAATTGTCATTCGAGGGAATAAAGGAAAAAGAAAGAAAAGAAAAGTGACAATGAAGAAATGGGAAGGGAGTGATATCAACAGAAAAATTTGAGCAGCAATGAATGCTGTGCAGCTGGAGAGTCAACAAAAGACAAATATGGCTGTGTAATTTCTGATGTTGATCATAAACAACAAAATCAAACCAACCCACTGTAGTTTTTGAAGACAATAATGCTTGCATCATGTTGTTCTTTCAGTCCTGTAATTAAACATAATAAAATCAAATCTTGTTGAAATATATTTCAAGTGCAGTGAACACATTTTCTGCCTTGCCAAGGGAATATTATATGCATACATACATATCACTAAGCTGTTCTCTGATATTCAGAGGTTAGCTCCACAAAGAAATACAAACTACCAGATAATTTTTACTTACTGCTGCCGTATCAAACTTCTCCATTTACAGCGATCTTGACATACAACTCGGGTTTCACTCACATCCATTACATGTCATACACAAGATCTTCTATACTTCATATTCATAATATTTTTCTCATGCAATCACTCCTGAATCTGATCCTCCCATGTCTTCCTTGGCCTTCCTCTACCTTTCCTTCCTGCCACTTGGGCTAAAAAGATTTTCTTAGTAAGCATCTCATCACTCATTCTTTCAACATGGCCAAACCACCGAAGCATATTAGTCTCCACTTTGCTAACAACATTTTGCCTCACATTACACAACTGCAACACACATTTTCATTCCTCACACAATCAGAGCGCCTCTTGCCACAACCCCCCATAATTATATTGATGCAATAAAAATAATTTTAATGAAAATGTCACATAACTTGGCATGAACTGAAGGTACAGCAGAAGACCAAAGATTTTAAATTAAATAATTGATGTTTTTTTCGCTTTTTAGTTATACTACATTTTTAGCATGTCTTTTGAAATAAAAAAAAAAAAAAAAAGCTTGTGTTTATAGGTAGTACTATGTCCTGTGAACACCATATATCTCTATTAGTCTGATTCGAGAAATTCTTTTTGCAGTCATGCATTATTCATACATTTAATCCAGCTTCTACATCAATGGCTTATTCATACATTTAATTCAGCTTCTTCATCATTGTATTATTCATGCATTTCATTCAGCTTCTACATCAGTGCATTATTTATGCTCTTTATTCAGTTTCTACATCAGTACATTATTCATACAATTTATTCAGCTTCTTCATCAGCGCATTATTCATACATTTTATTCAGCATCTACATCTGGGCATTGGTAGGGATGTTTCTGGCACATACCATTTATCAGAAAAATAACAAAAAAAAAAAAAAAACGAAATCCTGATTTGAAAATTGCAGTTATTAGAGAAAATATAAATTTCTAGGCTTTCACCCCAACATTTTAAAGTTGCTGCTTAAAAAATTCACTTTACCTCCCAGGAGTATACTCTAGCCCAGTAAAAATTTCTTCTGGTTGAACTTTCTGTATTGAAATCACTTGTAAAAGAATCAGAAATACAGTAGAGCATCAAAAATCCAAATGTCAAAAAAAGAAAAAAAAAAAAACTGAACTAGCTCCCATCTTTTTTTTTTTTTTTTTTTTTGGTGATGGAAAGTTTAAGTATAGTCAATTCATTTTAACTTGCCACTTGATGATTATGGAATCATCTAATTTTGGGGGTGACGTGTTGAAGGTGGGGGTGACTTCTGATACTCAGAGACAAAGGGCCAAAACTTCTCCAGTCACTTGTTCCCTGCATGGCAAATATTTTATGATCTATTATCATGGCAGTACCAACTTTTTTCACCCCTCAGCACCATTGTTCACTGTGAGCCGGGAGGAAAGTTATTCCCCTTGCATTCAGTATAAAACACAGGTCCTACTCATTCTGAAACATTCACTTCATTGGAGACTGCCATGGCTTGGTTTGAACAACAAACTGAGTGCTGTTCATCTCAACTTCTTTTATTGAAAAGAAGAGAGTGGCAAAAAAGCAAAGTTCGAAAATAGTGCAACAAAAAATTTATGATTATTTTTTCTAAAAAAAAAAAAAAAAAAATTACATGAACTCTTTTTCAGCACTTATTTTTTAATCCAGTGAAAATATGCTCTTCAAATGTCTTATGATTGGTAAGGTTTTGGGATTCTGTACTTTATGTTTAAAACTTTCACAACTGTTGTAAAAATGGCAAACTTGTTTCATATTGCGTAATAACAACAACAAAAATCTTTGTCTTATGTAATTTTTCTTCTGTATACAATTGCTTATTTTTGGTATATGTGTTTGGATAACATAATGTAGAAATGGCAGAGTATTTGTATTTTTTTGCATGTTCGATAATCCGAACACATTGAAAATCTGAACTACCAGTGGTACCAAGATCAGTGGCGGATGGTGGGTTCAAACTCTGGGGAGGCCAGAATGATAATTTGTCAGTAGCTGCAAAGAAAAAGGGAGTGTCCTTCACATAAATTTTTCATACATACGCACGACCATATGTTCATTCACATACATACGAATATATCCTGTTTATTGTTTCACTCAAGGTTTGTTCGACACATTTCTGTTTGGTAAATCCCCAAAATATGGAATTTTATGCAGATCCACAGAATGCCTTTAAAATATATATTGTTTTAAAAAACAAAATTTTTGTTTGTTGCAACCAAAATCCGTGCAACATATTGTTTTGATTCTAACAGATATTACTTATACAGTACATTAACTCGACAATCTTTCTTCCTCGCAAATCATTCTATAACTTCATCATGCCGCATACATCATTTCTGAAGTTTGCTGAGGATTCCCTTTTCAATTGACACACAAGCTAATGCTGAGAGACGATCTTGAGTTGTAGAATTTCTTTAAAAAGTTTTGATGCACTTCAGGCATGAAAATCTTTTGTGTGTGGAAGCATTTGTTGCAGGGATGGTTGCTATTAGACAGAATAACTTAAAGGTCTCTGTAAGAATTTCATTAGTCTCATTTTCAATCTTTTTTTTTATTAATTTGTCCAAACACAAATCATGAAATATTTCTTTGTGCAGTGGGGAGAAAACTGTTTTAAGTTCAGTCCATAATTTTTCTTTGTTGAACAATGCCCCATAATTTTCCATTAACGAAACCAAAGCATCTACAGAAAAATGTTCATTATAGATTGAGAACTATGTCGTGTCGCCTATAATGTAAGAAATTTTAATTTCTCACAGTGTAAAAACCTTACTTTCAGTTGCGTTAAAATGTTGCCCAAAATTTCGTAATTCACCTGTTTGTACAGCGGCAACATGTTCGCCTCTTCGTTCATGGCATTTCAGAGAAGTTAACAACATTGACCCAGTAGCACTTTTGGCAAAAAACATAAATTAGTCATACTGTTCTTCACTCCTCAGGTTTCTCGTGTATAAAATACATTCTGAAACGGCAGTGATGCAGAACCGAACATCATCATTGTTTGAAAGATTTTTTTAAAAACTGCGAGTAGAAATATAAAATTAAACTCCAGAAGGCTGTTTTTATAGCCTTGTGCCTCTCTGACTATCACAGCATTTGAATCTGGATAATTCATAATTTCATTGAACACCTGGATTAATTTCAGCCTGTTTGTATGTACTGCAGTGATGATCTCGGCATTAGAATTCCACCTAACCTCACTGTTTGTAGGCATACGTTGCTCCACAATTATGTCAAGAACAGAAGTACGTTTTGAAGAGCAATGAAAAAAAGATCGCATGCCCTGAAGTGTGGAATTTTTTTTTCACTGACTTTATTCTAGAACAACTCCGTTGCAAAACTAAATTCAAACGGTGTACAAAACAATGAGTGAAAAGAGCTTGAGGGGCAAATTCATGAACTTTCGTTTATAAGCCGTTCAGTTCTTCTGCCATAGCACTATCATAAGTTTGAGCAACCAGTTTGTTCTGTATACTGTACTTTTCAAGTACTTTGCACAAAATACGGCAAAGACTTTTGGCACTTATGTTTTCACTAACAACATAAAATCCAAGGAAGTATTCTTGAATTTCACCAGAAGAGTCCACTAGCATCACAATTATCGAACACTGAGATTTTTCAGTCACATCAGGGGTTTCATCAACAATGCAAGCATATAAAAAGGGGCTTCATTTATGCTATTTGCAAAGGTTTTCTGAATATCTTCTTGAATGATTTCCAAGAGTTCATTTTGAATAGTGTTGGATAAACCTCTAAAGTATCCCATTTTCCCCCAATGTTCTAATATAACTGGAATATAGCTTTGAAATTCCCAGGATTTAGTGACCTCTGATTCGTCATGGCCTCTGAATGCAAGCTCCTGCTTGCATAAGACACATGTAACATCAATTAAAAATTTCAATATCTCCCTATTCTTTTTCACCTCTTCATTGTATTTAATTTTTAGCAATTTATTTTGTCCATCTAATAATTCTGAGATGTTGTATACTTGCTTGGATAGACCCTTAAATGACACATACAAATTCAAATGATCTTTACTAGATGCTTGTCTAACTGCTGCCCTAGATAAATTTTTTAAGTCGTTGTATCCTTCAGAAGACCACACACTTTTATTCGAGATTAATAGCAAACAAGGTCAGCAGAATAACTGCACCTTCATTATGCTACTGCATAACCATCTACACTGACGGGGAAAAAAAAATCCCAACACCAAGAAGGGGTTGTGTTAGATAAACGACAGTTGGTAGGCGGTGAGAGTACATCTGTAAGATGACGTCTATGCAAATTTCGCGCTTGGCGCATACGTGTGGCGCTAGTAGCACCCTCGGAACATGCAAAGCAGGTTTGCTGTAAATACGCGCTGTAATGTTTGTGAGTGTTAGTTATCGTTGAGATTCGACGTAGGGTGTTGATGTTAGTCAAGAATGCCTTTAAGAAGACGAAGAAGCCATTATCAACAGCTCACGGAGTTTAAACGAGGTTGTGTAATACGGCTATGAGAAGGTGAATTTTCTTTCCGCAATATTGCAGAACGACTTGGTAGGAATGTAGCCACCGTGCATGATTGTTGGCAGCGGTGGTCAAGGAAAGGTACTGCCTCAAGAAGACCGGGTTCCGGCTGGCCACGTGGCACTACTGAAAGGGAAGACCGCCGTGTACGGCGTATGTCCGTGGTGCATCGTACCGCGTCTGCGGCAGCAATTCGAGCTGCAGTTGCCACCACAGTGACACAACGAACTGTTACAAATCGGTTACTTGAAGGACAGCTCCGAGCCAGATGCCCTGTAGCGTGCATTCCACTTACTCCAAACCACTGCCGTTTGCGACGTCAGTGGTGTCAAGCTAGAGCTCATTGGAGGACGGAGTGGAGATCTGTTGTGTTTTCTGATGAAAGCCGGTTCTGCCTGGGTGCCAGTGATGGCCGTGTGTTGGTTAGAAGGAGGCCAGGTGAGCACCTGCAACCAACCTGTCTGCGGCCGAGACACACTGGACCTACACCTGGAGTTATGGTCTGGGGAGCAATTTCCTATGACAGCAGGAGCACTCTCGTGGTTATCCCATGCACCGTGACGGCACAGTTGTACGTCGGTCTGGTGATTCAACCTGTTGTGCTGCCATTCATGAACAGCATTCCAGGGGGTGTTTTCCAACAGGATAACGCTTGCCCGCATACCGCTGTTGTAACCCAACATGCTCTACAGAGTGTCGACATGTTGCCGTGGCCTGCTAGATCACCAGATCTTTCACCAATCGAGCACGTATGGGACATCATTGGACGACAACTCCAGCGTCACCCCCAACCAGCATTAACCATCCCTGTATTGACCGACCAAGTGCAACAGGCATGGAACTCCATCCCACAAACTGACATCCAGCACCTGTACGACACAATGCATGAACGTTTGCGTGCTTGCATTCTGGCGGTTACACCGGTTATTAATGTACCAGCATTTCACATTTAAAATGGCTCTTCTCGTGCTTACAATAAGCTGTGATCTTGAAACCTTAATCGATTAAATATGTTACCTATGCAAATGTATTGCCGCCATTTCATTCCTCTACAACTATTTTTTCGTGGTGTTGGGATTTTTTTCTCTCAGTGTATGTTGATTGTACCATGAAGATTGGAATAATCTGTTTTTGCCTTTGTCTTTTTGCATAAGAGAGAAAACTTGGGAAGGGGTGTTCCTTGTTTTATAATCATGTCTTTCAATGTCATTTCTTCTTGAGAAAGGAACTTCTAACACAGAAGTAATAATGTCAGTATTACACGTTGATACACTGCAACTACTACTTTCTTCATCCATTATATTGATTTTGTACAGCTAAATCCAAAAGTTTATATGCAAAATTTATTGTTGTGACAGTTAAAGAAAAAAATACTCACGCTGTCCAACGCAGTACTTTCAGAAAACTTAACAGACAACTTTAGGACGCATGGAGGCAAACTTGTGACATGCCTCCCATGCTGTATTAATAGAAGCGGCAAGCATCCGTTGCATGCTGTGAACTGATTGGCTATGGCGCTGTGACCATGGTAGCGCCGGCAGCCAGAGGAAAACTGGCCTCTCTCTGACAGCTTTATCACGTGTAGTTAGCTACGAAAGTCCAAGAAAGTGCTTGCATGAACGGGCCCTCTGCATAACTGACTAATGCTGTATTTTATGGCATTGCATTTTTGAAAAACTATTAGAAAGTACCAATCACTCACCCTAAAGATCATGGTAATCTCCATCGACAACACACTCCAACACGTCAATCATCGTAATGTTTCTGGCCTTCCAAGGTTTACAGACATCTTGCTTGTAAACCTTGGAAGGCCAGAAACATTACGATGATTGACGTGTTGGAGTGTGTTGTCGATGGAGATTACCATGATCTTTAGGGTGAGTGATTGGTACTTTCTAATAGTTTTTCATTTATGAATTGCACATAAACTATGCGCACTTTGCAGGAGTTTAATACCTTAAAAGTGCAAGTATAATAATTGCATTTTTTGTTTTTTGGCTTAAATGTAATTTATTATTATTATTTATACAAATACTTTACTGAGAGAATCATTGGGGAGGCCCGACCTCCCTTGCCTCCTCTGGCCGGCTGCCCCTGGTTCAGATTTTCGAGGCTCTACTGTAGATTGACTGAACACCAAAATGATGTAAAAGTTGAAAACTACTGCCTTGGTCTTTTTCCAATGCATAATTTTGCCGCTAGGGGGCGCAAATGCACATGCTGTTAAATTCAAAATATATTTTACTCTATACATTTTATTTGCTTTAAAAAAAAAAAACTATTAAGAAATTCTTTTTACCTTCCTTTTACCACAAAGGCCATCTTATGCGCAGTTTGAATTTGAAATAATGCAGGGTGTCACCGATAGAAGGCATAGATGTATATTGCATTTTTCCCAAAATTTGTGCTTCTGAAAATTGGATTAAAAAAAAATTGTTAGATAGAGGTCACAACCATGGATATTTTGCATGTATTTTGCAATATTTCATAGCAAAATGCTTTGTCACTGACAGCATTAGTGCATATTTCTGTTTTCAACATGTTTGCCATTGTATCTTTGAGATTTCCTTGTGACAATATAAAAAGAGCCTTTTCTTTAATCTGAGCTCTTCATTTTGGGTCTATATTATTTTATTATTATCAGTTTTGTTTCTGTGATAAGTATACATTTTATTAATTTTTATAGAGTACTTTGTAACACAAGAGCTTCTGTTTAAAATGTACATTATATTTAAATTTTTTGATGAGACATCACTTATGATTTGAGGGTTTTGAAGGTGCACTATAAGAAAATATAAATTAGAAATAACTTGATGCCTTCAATATTGCATAAATCAGTAATTGTGTTGAAGAAGATATGGTTGTAGTGTTTCTGTGTATTGATTTATGATGGTCGTGTTTTTCAGGGAAAATGAAGAAGAGCTATTTAAGTTGTGTGGTGGTCGAACAGCCCACAAGTAAGTGATGTAGCTGTTATATTTATCACAAGAAAGAAATGATCTAGTTAATAGTTAACTTCTTTTAATGTATTACAATGTTACGAAAAATGCAATTCATGAAACTACCTTATGGGTTGTCTTATGTTATAAATGTGATTTTAATTAAACTATACATAATATCTAAGGTATTTTACCTGATATTGTCAAAGTATTTCTCACGTTGTTTTCTCTATCAGGCACGTGCTCCCGGCCCCGAGAGGTCTCATACGTTATGGACTATTGGTTAGTTATAAAAAAGTTTGCAGAGATAAAACAGTTAGGTTATATATTTTCAGTTCCACATTCATTCACTTGCACAGTCAAACGTTTAAAATTTACTATTAATTAAAAGATTTTAGTAGAAAGAGTTATACTCATCGGGTCAGGAGACGTCTCACACATGTTTCGTTGTGGTGAGCGCTTTCTGCGGTACGTTTACCGCCATCTTCGGGCCATTGTTTCTACACGACGGTTTCTCGCATGTGTGTGGTTTTGGAGTTGCCTGTTGACATACAGGCAGCAAACCTTCCCGTCGATTCCCGACAGGCAACTCCAAAACCACACACATGCGAGGAACCGTCGTGTAGAAATAATGGCCCGAAGATGGCGGTAAACGTACCGCAGAAAGCACTCACCACAACGAACCATGTGTGAGACGTCTCCTGACCCGATGAGTATAACTCTTTGTACTAAAATCTTTTAATTAATAGTAAATTTTAAACGTTTGACTGTGCAAGTGAATGAATGTGGAACTGAAAATATATAACCTAACTGTTTTATCTCTGCAAATTTTTATATAACTAACTAATAGTCCGTAACGTAAGAGACCTCTCGGAGCCAGGAGCACGTGACTCATAGAGCAAAGCAACGTGAGAAATACTTTGACAATATCAGGTAAAATACCTTAGATATTATGTATAGTTGTATTACAATGTGCACTGCACTACCAAAATATAAGGTAACCTACCTAATGAACATGGGGGACCACCACTTTTCATATTAAATTCAGTCACATTTCTACATGACATGGATTAAATCAGTGGATTATTCTTTCATTTTATAGATTGTTGAACTACATGCATATTACATTCATAAAGAGATTAAAAATATTCAGAAGCTTTCAGCCCAGCATGGGCCTTGAGGACATGTAAGCATTTGGATCTAGACTGGTTACCAGATGTGATGTTTCAAGTTCATGATTACGGTTGTTGCCAACCAATAAGAGGGACTTCCAAATAATGAGGACGAAACAAGAGCTATCAGTATTGCAGTTGGAAGATGCAGAAATTTTGATGCTTTTACAAAAATGCAAAGACCTTTTATTGACGAAAGGAGCAATTCTCTCAGTATTACTCCAGAGAGGCTCTTCTGAAGCATCAGTGAAACTGAGAATCGCCAAGGAGGAATTGGTTCTGCCTAGGCTGACTTCCTCAGTAACATCATAAAGGATGTTGGCAATTCTCACACTCATTGATGCTTCAGCAGAGCCTCTCTGGAGTAATACTGAGAGAATTGCTCCTTTCATCAGTGAAAACACTTTCCTAGGTAACATAGTAAAGGATGTTATCCTAGACCAGGTATGGCAAACCTGTTCCAACTAGTGTGCCACTTCAAGTTTGCTTTACTGCTTTCAAGTGTCTAGTGTGCCACCTTTTGTTTGCATTTTTTTTAAATTAACATTTTGTCATGAAACTTTTTTGCGAACACAAAAAAAAACAAAAAAAAAACATTAACAGAATAGGTAAGTAGGTAAGTTTTAAGACTAAGATAATTTCAATTTGAACTTGATTTAATTTTTAAGAAGATAATTCAGAAATCATACTTACATAATCACATTAGTATGAAACTTGTTGCTGAATTCTTCTAGCCAAGATATTTATGCTTGGTTTGTAACTTGTTTTCTTCAACATCATGCTAGATGAGTCTGAACCAAGACAGTTTCTGACTGCTGACTTTAAAAATTTCATTATAGAAAGCAGCTGCTCACAGCCATATGATAATCCAAACAAAGTAAGTAACACTGCAGTAAGTCTCTTCGTGGCTGAAGATTTCTGTGGGAGTCTGTACCACTGTTCAAATATCAAGTTCCCTGGCTTCTGGGTAAAGTACTCAACATCAACTGCGCCCACGATTTCCTTCAATGCTTCGCCAAATTTTTTCATCCACATAGAGCTCTCTTGAAATTCTATCAACTCCATTTCCAAATTGTCAATATCCAACCACTCAAAAAGAGTCAAGTTAAGGTCACCCATTTTGGCAACATGAGGAATTATGATAAACTCCAAATCACGAAACTGAGAAAATCACACAGAGATTATTTGTTTTGAATTTTCTAAAACATCTAAACACCTCTTAAGGATGTTTTCTGTGTCTTCCGGAGTGAGGTTATCAGTGAAACATGACAGTAATTCAAGTTGTGCTTTTAAGTGAAGGAAGGTACTTAAACTTCTTTGTTTCAACATCTCTGAAGAATACTTCAAGTTTGTGCCTAAATTACTTTATGATCTCAAACAGTCTATTTGCAGTGTGTCCCATTCCTTGAAGTTCCTTATTCAAATCATTGTATAGTGTTGAAAAATCATTGAAAAACAGTGAATCGCACAGCCAAATTGGATCCATGAGTTCTGGGAATTTTTGTGGCTTTTCTGTTAAGAAGTGAATTTCATCCAAAAGTGTGGAGTACTTGTCCAAAACTCAGCCAGCAAACATTATTGTACATAACAAGCCCACCATATTGTGATTCCTCATTTAACATCTTAAGAGAACTGGTGATCATTCAGAGCATGTGCACATGTGAAGTTCACAATTTTAGCTACCACCAAAAGTTCAACTTCAAAGGACTTCTGATTTCCTTTTGCACACAATGTTTCCTGATACAAAATGCAGTGGAACTGCACAATAGGGTGCTGAACTTATTCCCCAAGAAATTTTATAAACCCATTATGTTTACCCACCATATTTGGGGCACCATAGTAGTCACAGATACTATTTTTTTTAAGTCAATCCCCATTTTTACTATATATTCTTGCTTTGCTTCACAATTATATCTTTTTGTGTCATCATAGTTGGCAAACTCAGCAGTTTAATTAATTCCTCCCTCATTACATTTCCACAAGGAAACCTAACAAAAGCAGCTAACCTTGCTTGTGATGTCACATCGGTGCTGTCATCAAGACATATTGGTGTTGTCCAGATCAGATTTAATTTGGTCTGAAACATCTTCACTCATCTTTTACAGCATTCCTGCTGGTTGATGCTTCTTTAATGCAATTCACAATTTGTTGCTTGGGAAAATCTTCAAATAATGTGTCGGACATGGCTAAGAAAACTGCTTTCAAAAAATCACTGTCACAAAGCGGTTTTCCATGTTGTGCTATACAGCGATATAAATGAAAACTAACCCCAGCAATATTATTCCTTGGCATGAAAGAAAATGCGAAGCATTTGATTGTTTTTCATATTGTTTCCCTTTTTGTGAAATGTACTCCTTTTTTCATTTGATATGGAACAAACATTTTTACGATTCCTCTCAAAATCGTGCTTTACATTGAATATGAGAGACACTACTGTTTCCATACGCAGGCAACAGAAAGCTTTATTGTTTCTTTCATTTTCCAAAATTTTCATTTTCGATCCTCCAAACTCCAATAACCACTGTTCTTGAAATACTCGGCCACTATTTCACTATCTTTGTTACTCTGCTTTTTTGGCCCCGAAAACACTTTGCTTGATCTGAATACAAACACCAGTAAAGAAACAATTCTAATACACAAGAGGAATAAGCAGCAGCTACAAACAAATCAACCTTTACTGATAAAACTGAAGCTCTGGACTGGCATCGCAATGTTGCCAAATTATAAATCTGAAATTTCTCTGTTCATTGTTTAAGGTTACTTTCAGTTCTCAAGGAAACTCACAGTCTCATGCGCATCTTTCAGGCTAATCGGTTTTCTCTCCCTCCCATGAAGGTGGGGGAGGGGAGCTGGAGAGAGGGATGCTTGAGCCAAAGCAGGTATGAACGTTTTGTGGTAGAAGTCCATAGGAGCAGAATGATAAAAAAAATAATAATAATAATTGTGTGCGCATGACACTTGTCTTTTGGGAATTAATGCATAAAGCAATTAAATAAAGTCAGGTTGATTTATTTCCCATTTGGAGGACGCTTCTTGGCTAGATTAATTTTCTTGTCAGAGCTCGGATATTTGCAAGGACACACTACAGACATTCTGCCAAAAAATTGTTTTTAAAAAACAACATTTTTATTTAATATTAATGTTTTTGTACTGGCGTGCCATCCAAATCATGTTCGTGTGCCACCTAGTGGCACGTGTGTCATAGGTCCTCATCCTTGTCCTTAACAGACCCAATTCCTCCTTGGTGATTTTCACTCTCCCTGATACTTCAGCAGAGTCTCTCTGGAGTCATACTAAGAGAATTGCTCCTTTCTTTAGTAAAAGGGCTTTGCATTTTTGTGAGAACATCAAAATTTCCACATCTTCCAACTGCAGTACCAATAGCCCTTGTTCCGTCTCCTATCGTTTGGCAGCAACCACAATCTTGAAACACACACACACACATATGAACTTGTAACACCACATCTGGCAATCAGTCTAGATCCAAATGTTTATAGATGGTCAAGGCCCAATCTGGGTTGAAAGCTTCTGAATATTTTTAATCGCTTTATGAACATAACATGCATGTGCAATAGTTCAATGATCTATAGTTTTTTTGGTGAAGTGTGTATTGCATCTTATCTATTTTGTACATTTTATTCAGCTTCTATATTAGTATATGGTTAAGGTATGCTTCTGGCACAGGCCACTTATCAGAAAAAAGAAAGAAATTCTGATTTGCAAATTGCAATTTTTAGAGTAAAGATAAATTTGTAGGCTTTCACCCTAACATTTTAAAGTTCTTACCCTACCATTTTAAAGTTACTATTTAAAAAATCCACTTGATCTCCCAGGAGTCTACTCTACCACCAAAAAAAAACTTTTTGTGGATGGACTTTCTACATTGAAAGCACTTACCAAAGCATCAAAAATTGATTGACTAAACACCAAAATGATATACAAATTAGAAACTTTAACACTGCCTTGGCTTCCCTGACTGTGGAAAATACCTCCGAAGAACCTTGTTGGAAATGCTCTAACAAGGGAAACTGTTGGACCTCCCAAAGACAATCATCACGGAATGTTCTGTGGTAGACAAGCATGCCACCAAAGTAACAGGTGTGAAGTGCGGCATTTTGCAATCTCCCGCAACCCCTAGAACATGGCTTATAAAAGTGGGACGCTCGTCTGTAATGTATGCAGCCATAAAGTGTCAAACAACATGTAAATGTGGGTGTGATGTTATTGGGTGATACTGGGCATGCCTGGAAGGTGTCCTGCGTTGTGTACACCAGTGACTGTTAAATGTGAGTAGTGTGAGACAGCGCACAGGCCTGTTCATACGCATACAAATATTGTGTTGTGGGTTTTAAGAAAATGGCTTGTAACCCTCATGATGTAGTACAGATACTGGTGAACGAGGTGACGCAGAAATACGAAGCGGACGACACGGCTCCAACGTGCATCGACAGGCGACTTGCAAGGCAGTTGTATAGCGTTTTGGAGCAACATGTCATTGGAGGCGCTGACGTGTATGAAGGACAGACATTGTGGCATGATAGTGATGAAACGTCGGACACGTTTTCTGAACCATAGTGATACACAGGGTACTCTAGCACACAATGTGCCAAGCAGTTCGAGTTCCTATGAACCATCACCCACCAAAGTGAAACGAAAAAGCTTTCACGAACTGTTTTCCAGACAAACCATGCAGAGTGTCTATGACAATGTGAAGGTCGGAAAGAAAACCGTTGCAGCAACTGCCCATAAATACAAGATATCACCAGGAAAAGTGCGGCAAATAGTAGCGGCTGTTGAGAGTGTATAACGAAGTAAATTTCTCCGTCATTTTTATCCGCGCCAGGATTCGAACCCGGATCCCCTCATTCCGGAATAAGTTGCTCTACCAATTGAGCTACTCAGACGTTTTATTCTGATTCCTATCTGCCTTTATGTCGTGTGCGTCCTTCTGGCAGGTACGTCACATCTCCTGGTACGTTACATCATCTCCCCCTTCTTTTTTTCTTTCTTTTTTTTTTTTTCTTTTTCGAAGTGCTGGAGAAGGGATTCTCTTATTTTTCCTATCTCGCGGTGTGGAAATAACATCACACCAATGCGAGATTTTGAACGGTCGGGTCATCCGGATAGTTCGGGCGCCATTATAACGAAGTAAATTTCTCCGTCATTTCTGTCCATGCCAGGATTCGAACCCGGATCCCCTTATTCTGGAATAAGTTGCTCTACCAATTGAGCTACGCGGATGTTTTATTCTGATTCCTATCTGCCTTTATGTCGTGTGCGTCCTTCTGGCAGGTACGTCACATCTCCTGGTACGTTACAAGTGGTGGTACGATGGAACACAAAACTGCACGCATTCGCCAGCATATGTACACCAAATTCCAAGATGCACGTAACATGGGACTCTCAATTCACTACTGGCATTTAAAGACGTTGGCAAAGGAAGCAGCTAACTCAATGAGTATCACCAATTTTAAAGCCAGCACATATTTCCTGCACAAATTCAAACGCCGCTATAAAATCTCATCACCCAAGATCACGAGGTTTGTTGCCAGGCAGGATGTTGCCCTTGACATGGCCGTAAGGAACAGCACATTGGAGTTTGTATGAGGTGTTACAGACTACATTACTGCCAATGCAATTGATGCTGACATGGTGTTCAATACAGACCAAACTCGATTTGAGTACGAACTCATGTCAAACAGAACACTATCACTGACTGGGGAGAAGACAACTGAAGCTGTTGTGCAATCTGTTGCATCGACTACCCACTCCTATACCATTCAGGTGCTTATGTCCATGTCAGGACGTCTCTCAAAGAAACTGTACATCTGCTTTCAGGAAGTGGGCAGTAAGTTTGGCAAACATGTTTCCGAAACAGTACAACGTAACCAACCTCCAAATATAGAATGTGACTGTAGAACCAGTGGTAAGATGTCCACAGCTCTCGTTCTGTACTGGATGCGTAAGGTACTGGAACCAGAGCTAATAGGACCTTCCCTTCTCTTACTGGATTCGTGGTCTGGTCAAACCGACACTAGCTTGCCAGCCAAAGCCTTTGGTGACAGGGACGTCAATTTGCACACAAAAATCATACCACTGAAAGCCACCAAATACTGCCAGCCTCTTGATGTGTATTTCTTTCGACAATACAAACTGTTTCCACGACGCATGGAAAAGTACATAGTTCTGATGAGGTGCATGGCATCAACCTGCATGACAGAATCTTCATTCTCAAGTTGCATTCATTTATATACAACCAGTTGTGTGCATCACAGTACCAACCTATGCTTCGCTATGCGTGGAAGGCATCTGGATACTTGCAACACGAAATGCCTCTTCCATTCCTTAATGTGTTGGACATCAATTTTGCTGTGTGTGACATGTGCAATGCTCCTGACTGTGATTCCAGTGCCGTCATTATCTGGTCGTGGTGCGAGATTCCCCTTTGCTTGCCACTGCCTTCTCTCAACACATTACCATGATGTGGAGTGAGGTATGCATATGACATTTGCAACTTAATGGTGTTGTACGTGGTCTCTCTTGACATTTAGGTGCCTCATATCTAACAGGTAAATGTTGTTTGGCACTTTATGGCTGCATACATTACAGGCGGGCGTCCCAATTTTATAAGCCATGTTCTAGGGGTTGAGAGTGATTGCGAAATACCGTACTTCACACCTATTACTTTATTGTCATGCTTGTCCATCTTAGAACGTTCTGTGACAATTGTCATCGGGAGGTCTGATAGTTTCCCTTGTAAGCGAATTGCACTGTTTTCAGATTGTGTTACTGTGAAAGGCTAGAAATTTACCTCTCCTCCACTAACTGCAATTTGGACATTGTTCAAATTGCTCATATCATCTAGAAATCTGTGCTCATTAAAAAAAAAAAATTATGATTCTGACAACAATCTAAATATTACAGAGGGTGAGTTGAAAGTTTTGCAATATTTGGATCACTTTATGTCTACATATGTACCTTTATATGAAAGCTGACTAGCATTCTAATTATAGGCCATCGTATTGCACTGTTTTTAGCCATTTATCTGCCAGTTCTTTGATTCCATGGTGGTACCAGTTCTTGCCCTTCGAGGCAAAGAACTCCTTCACCCCAGCTGCCACCTCCTCCTGGTTATTGAAGTGCCACCAGCGAAGGAAGTGGTCCATGGACCGGAACAGGCAGTAGTCTGACTCGGCAAGGTCCAGACTACATGCTTAGTGTCGCATCAGTTCGATGTCCTCAAGTTCCTAGAGTTTTTGCCCAGGTCCTTCACGCTGTATGAGGTCGAGCGTTGTCCTGCTGTAGGAGAGCGCGCTTTCTGTTCACCAGTGCAGGGTTCTTCTCCTCCAAAATGGCATACATCCACTCCAGCTGTTCAGAGTAGAGGTTGGCGTTGATAGTCCAATGATCTGGAACAGCTGACATCCGCTCCAGCTGTTCAGAGTAGAGGTTGACGTTGATGGTCCGACCATCTGGAACAGCTGACATCCGCTCCAGCTGTTCAGAGTAGAGGTTGACGTTGATGATCTGACCATCTGGAACAGCTGACATCCACTGCAGCTGTTTAGAGTAGAGGTTGACGTTGATGGTCCGACCATCTGGAACAGCTGACATCCGCTCCAGCTGTTCAGAGTAGAGGTTGACGTTGATGGTCCGACCATCTGGAACAGCTGACATTCACTCCAGCTGTTCAGAGTAGAGGTTGGCGTTGATGGTCCGACCATCTAGAACAGCTGACATCCGCTCCAGCTGTTCAGAGTAGAGGTTGATATTGATGGTCCGACCATCTGGAACAGCTGACATCCGCTGCAGCTGTTCAGAGTAGAGGTTGACGTTGATGGTCCGACCATCTGGAACAGCTGACATCCGCTCCAGCTGTTCAGGGTAGAGGTTGGCGTTGATGGTCCGACCATCTAGAACAAATTCGTAATGGATTATTCCCTCGAAATTCCACCAGACGCAGATCAGCCCCTTGGGCTCGAAGTGCCCACTTTTGGCGACAGGTTCAGGAAGCTGGCCCGGGCTCAACCGCTGCCGATGTGTGTTAGGATTACGGAAATAGACCCACTTTTCATCACACATAAAATTTTTCTTGATGAAACAAATGTCTTGCTGGTTTTCTGGGAGTTTTGTGCACACTTCCACTTGGTGGTTTGCTTCAGCTGGCGTCAGTTCATGAGGGACAATGTGGCAGCTCCTGTAGACCTTGCCAAGGTCCTGAAGGTTACGAACCATGTTGGTCTATGATATGCCCTGCTCATCTGATAACCTCTGAATGCTGGTTGTAAGATTTGTCTCTGCGACTTGGCGCACGGCTTCTGAATCCACAGTTTGCAGCCTACCTGACCTTGGCCAGTCGTCAAGATTTCTGTCACCTGAGCGAAATTTCTTGAACCATCTGGTTGCGGTGCTGTGGTCCACAGAACCTTTCACATGACAAATGTTTCGTGTTGCTTGAGCAGCATTATGACTGCGTTCAAACCCATAACAAAAGTTCCCTAATTATTAGGTTGTCAGAAAAGTCATGACATATTTTAGCCATGTTTTGCAAAGGTCATTTATTGATAGAAAGAACAAAGATCAATCAATGATATAATGCCCGTTTTGTTCGATGACCTTTTGTCATCTGTCAGTGAGCTGCAGAATGCCTCGTTCATAGAAGGACCTGTCTTTCTTGGCAAAAAACTGTAGAAGGTGCTGATTTACAGCCTCATCTGAATTGAACATTATACCACAATGCCTTGATTTGGTCGTCGTCAACCTCGGTGGGCCTCCACAACCGAGGAGCATCGTTGAGGTCAAAATCACCAGCACAGAATTTTGTGAACCACCGCTGGTACTGACGTTTTTGTAGAGCATTATCACCGTACGCTTTATGCAACTTTTCACAAGCTTGTCGCGCGTTCTTCCCTTTATGGAAGTAAAACAGTAAAATATGGTGAAAATGCACAGTTTGGTCTTCCATCTTCAACTTGATGTTAAATCTCCACAAATCAACCAAATCGCTCACTATTCCTTTTAGACTGCAGCTAGAACTGGCACCTGTCGGATGCCATAGCAATAACAGAGCTGCGCATGCCTCTAGTACTTCCAAAACCGCTCAACCGCCATCAGGTGCCAAAATATGTCATGACTTTTCCGACAACCCAATAGCTGGTTGTGGATGTTCATCTTTTAGGCTTTCCAACCACAGACAGAACGACGACATGCAATGCAGTTCACAACAATGACTATCACTTTATATCCATTTCCACTGACTGCAGTGCACTACTTGAACTAGTTTAAAAACGTGACATACCCACTGCAGCACATGCGTTGTTGCAAATATTGCAAAACTTTGGACTCATCCTCTGTACCTTTCCAGAACTTTGGTTGAAAAAGAATGGTGACATATACCATGAGTGCTCAATGGATTATGAGCCCACCTTTCATCCAGAGAATGGTTGCCACCTGGCATGGCATCAATGCAATGGGGCATAGGTGTAACATGAGCAAAAAATGGAAGGGGGCACAAATAAGTGTAAACTGATGTTTTCCTTTGGTGTGGGACAGGAAAAAGTGCAAACTCCTGTCTCTGTAAGTGTCACAAAATTTGGGTCCTTTTAGTGCATAACAAATAATTTTGTTATGCACTAGTCTTTAATCACTGCTGATAATGATGATGATGAACAGCTTGGCATATTTTTGACAAGATGCTCAATTTCCTAAAACTAAGTCTTCTCATTTTTTTACAAATTAATTTAAATATGAAATTTTTTTTGCTGATGCATGAATAATGTTACATAATGAATGATCTACACTGAGAGCATTTTGTTGTGGTTTTGTGTCGTGACAAAAAATGAGTCACAGCCAAATATAAGAGGTGTGTATAATAGTATATGTATAAAGCTCTTGGTTCTTCCCTTTTGAACTTCATAGCGACTCCATTAAACCTCCCATTCATGTTTGCTGCTCTATTGCAGGCTTGCCCTCACATTAAAATTTTCTAAAGTTGGGTGCTCATACCCCCAACACTATGGCATGGGGTTTCTATACAGTTTCATGGGGATCTGTAAGACTGCTGTTTATATTGTGGCCCACAGTTTTGAATTGGAGCAGAGTGTTCAATTAGACTGAGAACAAGTGAGTTTGGGGGCCATTTAAGATGTCCGATCAGTAGCGTGTTCATCAAACCATTCCTGCACAAGGAGAGCCTGATGGCATGGGGCATCACCATCCTGGAAGAACCCATTCCCTTCTGGGTTGAAGTACAACATTGTGCTGTGTACAAGGTCTGCAAGCAGTCCTTGGTAGTAGCTGGCATCCACGTGTTGGTCCATATGCACCAGGAGTCCTATTTCATGTCAGCTAAGCATGGTCTATATCATGCAACCACCCCCACCTGCCCTATTAGTTGATGCTGTGCACGAGCATCCATAGCTTTATGCTGCTGATGCCAAATATGAACTTGTCCATGCATCCAATTTGCATACTGTTGGCACCAGAGGAGTTGTCTACATCAGTGGCGGCTCGTGGCAACTAAAACAGGTGGGGCCAGTAGCCGAAGTCAAACAGTGAAATTAAAAAAAAAAACTCATTATTAGGCCAACTATTCAGACCCCCAAGGATCCCTTTACTCTGACTCTGTTTACCCCCTTGACTCACAATAATGCCCAAATCAGGCAGGAATGTGTCAACTATTGTATTGCACATGAAAAAAAATTTCCTCAGAATACAATGCATAACTATTAACAGAAAAATGTTAAAACTCCTTAATAAAATTTTTACCCTAAAACATATGAGCATTAATTTATGTCAGTTGTGCTTTGTGTTTCTTCAGATTTCTCAACTGAGGAATAATCACAGGATTCACAGGATAAAAAAATGTAGTGAAAAAATAATAACTCCAAATATATGCAGGGAGGGAATGTTTCATGAATTTCGTCCCATATAGAATGAGTACCATACTACCATTTGCATTATTTGAAAGGTTTAACCTTTTTTTTTAAAGAACTTGTGAAACCTAAAAACATATATGTACTCATGTGCAAATTATACTTACAGGTTTTCTCATTTATTTATTTATTTTTAACATAGAAAATCATCTTAGTTAAAACTGAAATTAGTTCTGCAAGGCGCTTTGTAAACTTCATACTCTTGGAAACTCAAATTCTTGGGCTGATTAGCACTGTGTTTTTTTAAGTGAAGCTCAAACTAAAAATTCTTGGGTGATAAGCACCGAGTTTTTTTAAGTGAAGCTTTTCTTCCAGATTTAAAGCAAAGAACGGAGATTTTAACAAAATATCCACTCCATTCATTGTTCTCGACAAGCAAACAAGTCACAACACAAAGGAACAACACATCACCGAGAGAGACACACACAGAAAAAACAACTAACAGAATTTTGCTACAACATTTGAAACCCTCCTGCCACCCTTGAGCTTGGTCGGGGTAAGCTTCTCTGTTAACCCACGGCGTTAAGGAAATGGATACTCTCCCGGCCAACCAACAGCTTTTTTACACACGTGGTTAAGGCAGTGTTGTATGTAGGTCATCATACTGAATGAGACGGGGAGGAAATTGTCTCCTATTCACTTGCATAGTGATGTTACTGGGGCCTGTTGGAGCTGGCCCAAATAACCTCACACTCTGAACATGATCTCTTTCCTCAGGGAATGGAATAGTTTTTCGTTTTTGAAGGAAACTTTTTCCTTTGGTAAGGGTTTTTGAAGGGAAAGGTTTATCACCATGTAGTTAAGAGAGAGAGAGAGAGAGAGAGAGAGAGAGAGAGAGAGAGAGAGAGAGAGAGAATAAGAATCACGGCAAAAAAAAAAAAAATTCTGGAAATAGAAATTTTTAGGTGGGGCCCGGTCCCTTTGGCCCCGAATGACGAACCGCCCCTGGTCTACATCAATGCACTGTTAACACTTGGGAGACGGTAGCATATAGGGTGTCTGATCTAGCCCATCCATGCCAAGTTGCAATGCACGGGATGTTGTTTCTGGTTGACCCATATTGTATTGGGCTGTTAACTGCAAAACTATGCTGCACCAGTCATGGGGCACAAGGCAACACACCCATTATTCACCTCTGCAATCTAGCTTTTGCTGCCTTTTATAGCTGTGTCACCAGCAGTAGCAGATCTAGGAGCTCATCTTGGGGGTTGGGGGTGCTCCAGTCTAAAAAAAAAAAAAAAAAGAAACTTTGTAGAGGGCACACACACAAACATACAGATTTTTAAAATTTTCCATTGAAGAATGTTCTAACTTTTTTAATCATAAACTATAAGCAAGAACTAAAAAATCAGCCCTATTTTCATGGCATTCAATTGCTCACTTTTCAAGGAAACCAACGTGACGCTTTTTAAATCTCACATCTGGATAAAATCTTTCAAAATAAAGTTTTATTCAGATGGGTTAATTTAATAAAAAAATTTATGCTTACAAATTGTTTAGTTTTCGATTATGGCCCAATCGTGGTACGCATGTCACTCTGTCACCCACACTATCTCTCACACACACTTCAAAGAAGTCTACTCCACCCAGTGACTTTCCCTGCTCCCAATTGCTAATGATGCCAAATAATATTAATACTAAAAAAAAAAAAAAACAGAACAAAGCTCATCCATTGCTTTTCATGATCAGTCGAAATCTGTTTTCACTTCTGCTCTCATCCTTCTCTATTTCCGAACCTCTGATATTTTTTTCTGCTAAAGCTAGAACAGATCATTTTATCTCCAAATCTACAGCAAGTTATGGAAACGTTTACAAAAACCTGTGGATTTATTACTATAATTTTACAAAAATAAATGCATTAATCATTTAGATATATTGGCCACATAAAAAGAAAAAACCTGTTTTAGAGGAATGGATTGTCACAGTTGCCCCCCTCTCTACTGGATCACTGGATCTACTACTGGTCACCAGTTTGTTATTTCACCATTTTGGAACTACTCCTGAAACACTTTTACCATGGAAGCCCTTGAACAACCCACAAGTTATTCACCATTTCCGAAATGGAAGTACCAACGCTTTGCACACTCACAATTTGGTCTTTCGTGAACTTCGATAAATCTACCCATCACATCTGTTATTCCAACTAAACCACCAACCTCTTATATACACCACGTTAGCCTAGAGGCCATGCCCTCCTTCTAGTTATGCCGGTATCAAGTATAACTCACTTTGCATAGCATTGGGAGTAATTCAGTGAGCATTCACTGTAGTTCGAAAAAGCTGCCGTATTGTATTCTTATTTTATGTAACTTAAACATGAATTTCATTTTATTGCAGCATAATGTCCATATTTGGGGTGTCAGAAAGCCCCCATATTACGAAACAGATTGCATGATAACCATGGAGTTGATACATGATGTTCTGTAATAGAGATTCAGATTGGACTATTCTTTTCTATGAAGCCAACATTCATAGCAAGTAGTTATTATGATATTCTAGAACTGTTTTGTGTGCCATAACGTTCAGATATTTAGCTTGCAATGGTGTTCTGACAAAATAGCACCTCAGCTAAGATTACATGTAACCTATGTGATCATAATTGTCCCATTCCTAGATACTCAAGATTCCCTGTTGTGATCCCAATTTATTTTTTTGTGTGGAGTTATGTGAATGAGAATGTGTATACCACATCACCATCCAAGATATAAAAAAACTTGAAAGCAAAATTATTGTAGTCATAACACAAGTCACTATATATTCTGGAGAAGACATAATTGGAGCTGGTGTTGCACACAATAGAAGGTGAGAATATTGTGACTGTCTGCACATGCAGAGCTAAAACTTTGAGTTATTCTAACATGTGCAGTGAAAAACTGTCGGTTTACCTTATGTGTAGCATGCTTTGTAACCACTTGAAGGTGAAGTATGCCTTTTTGACTACCCTGTATAAGTGTATTTTTTATTTCCTTTCAGAGCTGCAAGGAATGGATTAAGAATGAATGGAAAACTGAAACGCATTCAGGACCAAGAAGAAAGTCTTTCCAAAAATATCCACCATTTTGGTTCCAACAAGCTAAAAAAGGAAAGACATTTGTTAAAACAGCACAAATATAATGATGAAAAGCACCGATTATTAGATCATCTAGATCTTACTTACAAAAACAAGAAAATTCAAAAAGAAATAGAATAAAAATAGTAAATACTAATTTCTTTATAATAGTCACAATTTTAGACATTTCTGTTTCTTTTAATCTCAGTTGTATCCACATTTCTTGTAGAAATGGGTCATATTACCATCATAATCACAAAAAGAATAAAAAAAGTGTAAAATTATACAAATACAAAATGAAATTACAGAACTTTTCATTTTTTGTTTTTGTTTTTAGAACAAAAACTTTTTAACAGGTCTTTAAGAGTGACAAAATCATAGAGATGACAAATCAAAATAACTGAAATGATTAACATTACACAGCCATCAAATAAAATTAACAAATGTAATTGACAAATGACAAAATAGACCTAACTGATGTACTCTAAAGAAATAATTTTTATATACACATGGCACCCATTCATAAACTTTTCCTACCCTGTCACAAAAATGCAGCCAGCCAAAAACTTGTGCTGCCCATTAATAGGGTATATACCTATTCACTGTATATATAGCATACCTGTGATCACAGGGTGACTTACCCTATCTCCTTTGCAGATAGTCATTGCAAAGAAGATAGGGTAACCCACCTCCATGACTGAAAAACATCTGAGACTTCTGTGTGTGACCATCACACATATGTTCAAGGACTACATCAAAACCAACAAATCTGGCAGCCGAGAGGGAAAATATAGCCATAAATGGACTGTCTGTGTTCTGCTGAGTGCCACCTTTACTGTATTGTAACACAGACAGACAGTCAATGTTACCTTCAATAACAGGAAACCTAGGAAGGTTTGTGCATAGACCATTCAATGTATGATGACATGACTGGACTATGGCAGCTGATATTCACTCTAGGGCTGCAGTGGATAAAAGCACATTGACACTGGTCCAACTGTGGAAGACTGGAAAAGAGTTGCTTGGTCTGGCAAATTGAGGTTCTAACTACAACACCCTGATGGGAGCGTATACATGTGGCATAAACCACAAGAAGCCATAGATCTCAACTATCAAGTCATGATGTTACAGGCCAATAGAGGCAGTGCAATTTTCTAGAGCGTGTGGTCTCAATAGGCACAAGGGCCATCATGGGGCCACTTGTACCTATTAAGACCAGCATCACCACACAAGACTATGTTGATGTACTCACTGACCATCTACACATGTTCATGGCTATCCATTTCCCAGCAGGATGCATTCTTTCAAAAAGATAACACCTCATCTCAATGCTCCTATTCAGCAAGAGGCTGGTCGGAGGAGCATTGCAGCAAGTTTGCAACCTTCAAATGGCCCTCCCACTCTCCAGATCTGAACCCAATTGAGCATTTGTGGGACTAAGTGGAGTCATACATTCAAGCATGAAGCCCACACCAGCAAGTTTTTATGCTTTATGGATGGCAGTCCTGGAATTATGGGTCACAATACCACCCAGACATTCCAACACCTGGTAGAGTCCATGCCATAAATGTGTACCTACTGCTATGAGAGCCAAAGATGATTTTAGACGATATTAGTTGGCTGTGTAAAATTAGTTGGCCTTTCAATGCATATTACTGTCATCAAGTAATAATGAATAGATAATTAAAATATATCCACATAAAGCCTATTGTGTGTGTGTGTATACATTAACCTGAGGAGTACAGTAGAACCATTGTACCCCCTTGCAATGTAATTTCTGTTTGTACTGTTGCACAAATATTTGCTTTCATGACTTTGGTAATTTTTCCTGTTTTTGTCATTTGGGATCTTTGAATACATTAAAAAACTGTTGTCTTTAATCTTCTGCCACACAAATATATAAGAGAAGCTATCTTTCAGCTTGCTTCTTCTATACAAGGTGTCTATGAAAAGTTTTAGGACTGATTTTGTTTAAATGATACTACTAGTGCAATCCATTTGCCACAGTTGGAGCTGTTCACTATCAAATCTGAACTGTCTTGGTGCCAAGTTTCAGCAGTATGCACAAAGCTGTTCTACTGGAAAGTTGTGTTTAAGTTGATGGAGTAAAATCACTTTATCATGAGTTCAAGTGCTGATCAAACAGTGGCGATCAAATTTTATTTTAAAGCCAGTAAAAGTACAACTGAAAGAGTTACAATGGTGTGTGTAGCTTTTGTGAATGACGCACGATCATGATCCAACATTTTTTGCTGGTGTCAGGAGTTCTGTGACAGACAGAAAGATGCTCAGCATGCTGTATGTGGAGCAGTCAGCCCTCCTAGCATTGTGTGAAGTCCTACAATGACAGATTTCCACAGCTGCTAATCTGATTGCCTGTCCCTCTAAATGATAGCAAATGAGCTTCTTATCAACCAGGTTACCATGTGTTCAATTGTCAAAAATTTAATGTGTGCTTGTGCTTCATACTGCATGCCTTGATGGTAGAACAGAAGGATGAATGAGTTACTGCATGTTTGAATTTGATTGAGACGGCAAACAATGATCCAGTCTTTTAAAAACTGTAAACTGGTGATTCCTGGTGCTTTGTGTATGACCCTGAAATAAAAAGACCATCAACTGCACACGTTGGGAAAATTTGCCAAAGCTGAAGAAACAAACTCCAGTTCCAAAGGTCTTGAACCAAAATGATGTTGGTGTTTCTTTTTATTTGTATGGAGTTATGAAAAAATAAGTTTTATCAGAAGAACAGGTAGTTAATTATGAATTTCATAGAGTAGTGATGGACAGACTGTTGAAAAGAAGTCAGTGAATCAGTCTGGACACACAGTCAAGTCAGGTGATTGGTTCTTGACAATGTAACCATCATCAAGTAGTTTCTCCCATGGAAGGGCACCGCAGTGCCTCAACATCTCCCGTGTATGCAGCATTCAGCACCTGCTGACATTTTATGTTATCTAATGTGAAATCCTATCTGAAGAGTCACAATTTTGACTGCATTTTAGAGATCCAAAACAACATGATCAGGGAGTTAAACAGAGTTCCATAAGTGAGCCATGCGAAAGCTGTATGACTGTGCAAAACAGTATATCAAGTTTGGAGGGATGTACTTCGAAGATTAAATGATGATGATCCCCCCTTGAAACTTTGATTATTTTTTTATCAATGTAATACTAAAAGTTCAGGTATACTTTGTATGTCTGTGTAGCCAAAGTGCTGGCAGAAGACAACTGTTTACACAGTGCTTAAAAATGCTTTCTTTCTGAGGGTTACATAATTAGTAGTATTAATTTTGTATCACATTTTGGTATGAAGTTTTCAAATTTAAAAAACTATACATATAATTAAAGCCCTATAAATTATGCTGCATTGATTCAACAACTTATTGAAATTGTGAGCTTGTGAGCAATATGCGGACTAGGAAAAGTACTGTGCTAGTATACATCATCATCATAATCAACCATTATCAATCCACTGCTAGATGAAGGTCTTCCCAAATTTCTTCCACAATTGTCTGTCTTGAGCCTGTATCCTCCATATCACTCCAGCATACTTTCGAATTTCATCCTTCCATCTCCCATGGGGTCTTCTTCTGGGTCTTTTCCTGTTCCTTGGAATCCAGTCTAAAATTTCGGTTGTCCATCGGTGGTTTGTTTTTCTGGCAACATGCCCAGCCCATCGCCATTTCAGGGATTTCATTCTGATCATGATGTCGTCCACTCCTGTCATTTCCTTTATCCACAAGTTCCTCTTCTTATCTTTCCTGGTTACACCAAGCATGCATCTCTCCATGCTACTTTGAGTTGCCTGCAGTCTTTGTATGTCTTTTTTAGTTAAGATCCATGTCTCAGCTCCATACGTAAGCACTGGCAGGATGCATTGATTAAACACTTTTCTTTTGAGACATACTGGCATACTGCTCTTAGTACTGTTTCTCCCAAAAGCTCTCGATCCAAGTTTTATACGCCGATTAATTTCTTCATCAATGTGACCTTCACTCGATATCTGCTGCCCAAGATAAATGTAGGAATCGGTTGTCTCAAGCTTTTCTCCATCAATCGCTAAATCTTTGTTTCTTGTAAAAGCATTGTACATCACTTTTGTCTTCTGAAAGTTCATTTTTAATCCCACTTCTTTACTCTTGTCAGCAAGTTCTTGGATCATACTCTGCAGCTCTGAAGGGGTAGTTGCAAAGATCACTATGTCATCAGCAAAACGAAGGTGATTTAAGTAATCTCCATTAATCTTTATACCTTTATTTTCCCAGTTCAATGATTGAAAGACATTTTGCAATGTGGCGTTAAAGAGCTTGGGAGATATGATGTCACCTTGTCTCACTCCCTTTCCAATTCTTATTTGTGCTGTATCCTCAAATATCCGAACCTTTGCACTTGCATTTTCATAGATGTTATTAATAATGCCAATGTATGCATCTTCAATATCGCAGGATTTCAAAGCCATTGCTACAGCTGATGGTTTCACGGAATCGAAGGCCTTTTCACAGTCAATAAAAAAGCCATGCATGCATAATGGGAATTCATATTCTCTTGTTCTTTCAATTAGTTCTCTCAGTACATGGATATGATCTATAGTGCTGTAGCCACTCCTGAATCCAGCTTGTTTTCTTGTTTGTGCCATGTCTAGTGTTACCTTCAAGCAATGTGAAAGAACCTTAGTGAAGATTTTATAAACCACTGAAAGGAGGCTGATGGGCCAATAGTTCCTGAGATCTTCAATGCCACCTTTCTTATGGAGCAAGATCATTGTAGCATTGTTCCAATCCTCAGGAATCTTCCATTCATTAAGACATCTAGTGAAAACTTGGGCGAGTGTAGTTTCAATTTTTCCACTTGCTTCTTGTATAATGTCCATGGTAATTCCATCTTCTCGTGGAGCTCTTCCCCGTTTCATGTTCTTAATTGCATATGTAACTTCTGCAGGGAGGATTGGAGGGACTTTGGCACTGGTACCTGTCATAATGTCTGGAATAGATGTTTCATCCCTTTCATATAGTTTTGAATAGAAATATTTCACCCTTGTCAAAATTTCGCTTCCATTTCTTGTTACAATATCATCTTCTTTTCTCAGAGCCATAATCTGTTTTCTTCCCTTACTGAGATGTCCTTTTGCTCTCTTCAGGCTCTGGTTGTTTTCAGTTGCTTTCCTCACTAGTTCACAATTGAATTTTCTTATGTCTTCAGTGATACCTTTTTGCACTGTCTTGCACAGCTCTATATATTCCACGTTGGAAGTTATGTCTTTATTTGTCCTCATCTCCCTTCTCTTTTACATCAACATTTTTGTTTTTCCTGAATTTTTCTTCATATGTAACTTGTTCTTAGTACCACCTATTTTTGTTGCTGTTTCCATAAGAGCCTTGGCGAGTTCTCTGTTAACATCAGAAATATCCACTTCTTTCGATGTTAGGCCTTCTAAAGCAGAGAATTTGTTCCTCAGTTCCAACTTGAAGGTATTATGGTGTTTTTTAAGGTTGGTTATGTCAATACATTTTGTTTGTCTTGAAAATATGCTTTGAATAGAATTTCCATTTGGCAAACTCTTTATTTGCTTCCTTGTTATGCTGACAGAAACAAAAACCAAGACACTGCTCTTTTGCAGTCTACAGAATTAGGTAATACGGAGAGTACTTTCCTTGCTTTTCATGTTAGTCCTGGAAATCTCTAGAAAAAATTCTGATGTGTCAACTGCTGGAAAATAGGTTTCAGACTCAGAAAATTCCGCAAAGGTTCCTTAAATGGTCTTTTAAAAACCAGTACAAACCCATGCATTCTTGTATATCATCATCAGGTGAATCAATAGACATGTAATTTTCAGAAATATATTTTGCTGTTTGTTTCTAAAGACTTCAATACACCTCAGAGTAAGAACTGGATGTAGCCATGGATTCTTGAGCACTGATGGGCCAGCTTAGATTATAACCATGTACAGGAACAGCCTAGTATTCATATATTCTTCTGCTAGGCAATTTATTAATGTCTGCAGGCCCAGGTTTTCAAGAGGACACTGTGCACAAGATACATGAAATTTATGAAACACACAACCATTGTAGGACTGAGAAAGGGTGTGGAACAAAGAGTGTGTCATGCAGCTGACTTAGATGCACATTCTTAGCGGGTGAGAAATCGAGATAATAACCATTATCAAATTCTGCTTCAAATTGGAAAAATCCGCACAAGAAACACATTCAATGCTGAAACAAACTTATGGGGATGAAGCAGTAACCTTGAAATGTGTTTTTGGTGGGTTCAGGCATTTCCGTGAAGGAAGAGACTCTGTTGAAGACTCTTTCTCTTTGGTGGAAGGGTTGGTACCTCAAAAATCCTGGACACACTGAAAAAGTGTGTGAACTCAAAGTGAATGATTGTTGACTGACTGTGAATGATCACTCAGGAACTGGGTATTAATCATGAAAGAGTCTGTATGATTTTAAGAGGATTTGGGGAATGGGAGATATGCCCACACCTTCTAACCATGAGCTGTTGCTGCATTGAATTGCCCACCGTATTCGACTGATCTGGCACTGGCTGACCACATTTTGTTTCCCTGGCAGAACTTTGCTCCAAAAAAGAAGAGATTTGCAGACTTTTGGACGCTCAAGTGAACATGACACAACCCATCTGCAGATGATAACAAAGGAGTACTTTTCCCATAGCTTCCAGTGGTTATATAAATGATGCCAAAAGTGAATTCTATCCAAGGGTGTATTATGGTTAAAGGTCAGTAAAGTAAGTTTTCTTAAATATTACTTCGTGTTCGTTCTTACTGTGCATTTAATAAACTTTACTGCCGCACCTTGTATTTTTACTGTGCCTATGAAGTTTAATAGGTCAGAAGAATGAAAGGCAAAAATTCTGTAAAATTTGGTAACTAAGAAGATTCTCATGTAACATCTATTGCTGAGAATGCTCTTTTTACTTTTGCATCTGAGCCAGGCTTATAACCAGCTGAAAATAACAGGGAGAGCTTTGGTATTTGTAGGGTTGGCCAACCAAAGTCAGAACAGATGTCTTCCAGAAACTTGGAACTGGCTGGGGAGAGATAAGCTTGCCAGGGTTAGCACACCCCCACTGTCCCCTTCTCTTCCCTATTATAGACTTGATTTGAGATCTAAAATACTGAACGATATATAACTGTTAGGCACAAGTTCTCGTAAATCATATATTTTTTTTCATAAAATTTCATTTAGTCATATATAGCTCTAAAATCTTCATAGAAAAGTTTGCTACTCAAATCACAAAATATGTGTATCAACTGAGCGTGAAAGGCATGCTGGAATTTGATTTTTGCCGCCCCGGTGGTGTAGTGGTCTAAAGCGATGGCTTCTGATCATTCGTCCGAGATGGGTCCGGGCTCGAATCCCGGTGAGGCATGGATGTCGTGTTTGTCTTACGGCGCTGGCTCTCTCCCTTCCCTGGAACCAGTGGCCCTAAATTAGGGATGGGCGACTGCTTATAGCCCACTGAGTTGCTCACGGTGGTCGTTAAACCTCCAAACAAAAAAATTCGATTTTTTGAAGAGTTGGACGGAAGTGGATTCGTGGATCTGCACTACTGTTTTGTGAAAGTTGCAACACCATGAAGGACTGCTGGTATTAGCTCGGAACTTGCAGGGTACGGACAACAGGTTAGGACACGCAAATAATTAAAATCTCAGTGAGATTGTGCATGCTGTCTCAGAGTAGCACCCTCTGAACTGTCCGGTCTTGGGTATAAAGAGCTGGCTCAAACAAGATGTTCAAATAAGTGAAGAGCTGACGTTGAGTCGAAAGGGTGTTTCTTGTGTCTCATTATACCCCGTCGTCGAATGAGGTCGCATTATGAACATCAGACGGACTGTTGGGATGAGAGAAGCTGGATTTTCCTACCTCGAAATTGCCACTCATAAGGGACAAAACGCCAGTACCATAGGCGCCGACTTGAAAAATTATTGGGGGTTCCGGAAATTTTTAATCGAATTACCCATGCATTTTTTAAAGTAATTAAGTCTAAATAGTAACGCTGTACTAGTGATCCGATTTATTGGCGTAGAAAATAAACACATAAGCGTTTCCATCTGGTTGATGTGCGAAAGCTTGGAAACGCTTATGTGTTTATTTTCTACGCCAATAAATCGGATCACTAGTACAGCGTTACTATTTACTACTTAATTGGTGTATTGTTCCTTGTTATAAATTTAATTAAGTCTAATTTAAACTTCAATTAGTCAGATTATCTGGCACAATAAGATGTCACGCATGAAATGCTAAAATGAAGAAAACTATAGTTAATTACATTTTTTTTTTCTCTAGATAATTATTTATTTCATTTATTTTGCTTTTGTAGGTGCAGCATTATTATATAAAAATCACAGATACTGTGTGAATTTCCAACTCAATTGTCTTATAAAAGTAACAAAAACGTGTAAAAGTTATTTTAAGGGTTTTTTTACCATTTTTCTTTCAATGGTTTCTGAGTTAAAATAGGAGGTTAGAAAGGAGAGGACATGGCATCAGCCGCACGCCCTGCATTTTCCATGGACTCTACTTCGTATCAGCTGTGTATGCCCAACTTGGGCTGCTTCTGTACTTTTCTATGGGGAAATCGTTGACTTTGAAGAGGTTTCAGAGGCACTTGTGTAGCATGTACAGTCAGGAAAAAATGAGACCGAAATATACATGCACTTAACTAAAAATTTGCAAAAAGGTTACAGAAATACTAATTAGTATTTTCTAAAAAAATTTAACAAAATTATGCTTTGTTGAGCGGAAGTGCATATTGCGTATTAACCAATCACAGCCTTGCTAAAGCTGTGGGAGCCTTGTTGACCTTCAGGAACTGCTGCAGAGAGTAAGAAACGGCCGCTATCAACCTGTGCTCCAGCACAGGTCTTCAGTAAGTGACGTCACGTCACTGAACCCTCCCCACCCGGAGGGCGCAAGAAACCAGATGATCAGATTTGGCTTCACCAATGGCTGCTGATGCCATCTCCTCTCTTTTCTATCTTCCTTGGTCCCTGACTGTACAAAGATAGGGTAGGTCAACTGACTGTACAACATATTTCCACCTCTATCACTATGACCTCGAATAGGTTCTCGTTTCCAAATGTAGAGTTAGACTTCTGTATTTTGTGAGAATCCAGACAAACCAAAGAATTTTATTTTATAAAGGAGGCAGTTTTAAATGCTCTTATACAACGGTACTTAAGGTATTGTCTGTCGCATCAAATTTGATGAGCACGAACAAAACGCTAATTCTTTTTGAGGCACAATAAACACTGAGTAAATTTCTATACACACTTTCTTTATATAGTAAATGGGGAATGAGTAATAAAAAACTTGAAGAACTGATAACAAATTCCTATCCGGTGCAGAAAAGAAGAATGAGTAATAAAAAATTTGAAGAACTGATAACGAATTCCTATCCGGTGCAGTATCCAGTGCATAAATTCTTTCTGCACCGGATACAGCTCCTGATGGGAAATCGTTTGCACATAATTTCTAATATTTGTAAAAAAATGCTTTGGCCACCATGGGGCGTAAATCTTAATTTCCGCTTCTGATGTATTTGCAGCAAAATATGAGCTTCTAAATTCTGGATTGAAAATAATGTCGTTTGTAGACCGATACTACTCATGTCGACAAACCTTTTAGAAACATTTTCTTCTTAAAATAGTGCATGGTTTCTACGCCAGGGGGCGTAGATGTATATCTTAATTTTGTCAATATCTCTACTTCTAGGGGTCCGATTTGAAAAATTCCTTCTTTCTTGGATAGTGTTTCCAGTGTGACGTGTTTCATACATTTTCAAAATTTTCAAGTAATTCATAGACATTCCTCTAGGGGGTGTAAAGGTAAATTGCGTTTCCCCCTATATCTCTGCTTGTAAATCTCTGATTTGAAAAATTCTTTCTGCACCGGATACAGCTCCTGATGGGAAATCGTTTGCACATAATTTCTAATTTTTATAAAAAATGGTTTGGCCACCAGGTGGCGTTAGTCTTTATTTCCGCTTCTGATGCATTTGCAGCAAAATATGAGCTTTTAAAATCTCGATTGAGAAAAAAGTCGTTTGTTGACCGACACTACTCATGGCGACAAACCTTTTAGGAAAATTTTCTTCTTGAAATAATGCGTGGTTTCTATGCCAGTGGGCTTAGATGCATATCTTATTTTTGTCAATATCTCTACTTCTAAAAGTCCGATTTGAAAAATTACTTCTTTGTTGGATAGTGTTTCCGATGCGAAATGTTTTTCTATAAATTCAAAATTTTCAAGTAAATCATAGACTTTCCGCTAGGGCGCACAAATGTAAATTGCGTTTTCTGCTCCTAAAACTCTGATTTGAAAAATTCTCCCTGTATCTCATACAAGACCTAATGGAAAATATTTTGCACATAAGTTCTAATGCTTGGTAAAGAATGGTTTGGCCACCAGGGGTCATAAGTGTTAATTTCTGCTTCTGATGTATTTGTAACAAAATCTGGGCTCCTGAAAACACGACTAAATTTTTTTTTCTTGGACCGATACCGCTTATATGGATACACCTTTTGAGAATACTTTCTTCCTAAAATAATGCATGGTTTTCCCACCAGGGGACGTAAAGTCACATCTTAATTTTGTCGATAACTCTGTTTCTAAGAGTTCGTAAGCTCGCGATTCCGTTTACAGCAATATCTGAGGAATTAAAGACCTGACTGAAAAACTTCTTTCTTCCGTCAGATACTATTGTTTTCCATACCGGTTCCATTGACTTTAAATAGCTTTGATAAATTTAATTTGCGTCAGAACGGATTCAAAAGACGTGCTTATTACACCCGAAAATTCGGTGTCATCTTTCTTGTTTAAATGTGCGTACGTACGACATTTAGGACATCTATATATCCTTTTGCTTTCTTAGGTCTCAATTCAAGCTCGAACACAGCTTTTAAAACTAACTATATTACGCCGTGGAAGTACACACTTCATAACTTCTCCATAGTCAGGTTAGCCTCACCCAGAGTATAGTAATGACATGTCATTCATTCTTACAGGAGTTCATTCATGAATGGTCATTCACTTTGCATCCATTCTCGGGCGGTTCTCTCACTACACTCACTGAGCAAATCCTTTACTCCAAAGAGTCCAAGATGCAAGCCAATAGGAAATTGGTACACTTAAGAGGTCTGCACGGACCCTAATTTGGAAAGCCCGGCTCCTACCCAGATTCGTACTGTAGGCGGCCCGGACAAGAATTTCCAGTTTACGCCCGGCCTAACCCGACGCGTTTCAGACTTTCACCATGCGTTTGTCGCAACTTATTGCAAATAACGCAAGGCTTGCTCTAGAGCAAAATGTCTTAACTTTGTATAACCAAATCTGCTATGTGCTATGATCAGTGGCGGATCCAGCGGGGGGCGACTGGGGTTAGCTCCCCCCCCAACCCTAAGGAAGTTTTTACGTTTAAAGTAGCGAAGATCGTAAATGATTAACTTTGGATATTTTGTTTTCAGTTTTTCTAAAAAAATTAACAATTAAACTTAGTACGGGGGATTTAAAATGCTTATTACATTGATTTAGGTTCAGTAAAAAAAGAAAGAGAAGGGAATAGAATAAAGAGAGGTAGAGAAAGGGAAAATAGGGAAAGCGGGGGTAAAAAACATGGGGATATTCTTTGCTATTGTCATATTGTCTAGCATCAGTAACGTCTCGAAACAGGGTAAGGCAGAGTTTGGTACTGAAATCAGAGTAGGTGGGAGAAACTGTGAATAACAATCTGATCTACGTACATATCTTAATTGGGTCATAAAGAAAATTCGTAAGAATGTCACCACCGCTTCCTCCCTGATGGTCTTTTTATGACTTCTTTCTTTGTTATAAATTTTCCTGCTCCCTCACGCCTCACGGGCGCTTCCCGTTGTTCCACCCACTCCGAAGTCAATCCCCGCTTGGATGGGGATACTCCCGCATATATAGCATGGAGGAGACTGGCATAAGACAGACCGTTGTGGAAAAAATTTGGGGAGACCTTCATCTAGCAGTGGATTGATAATGGTTGCCGATGATGATAATATATATATACTAACGTTATATTAAAAAACATTTTATAATGACTTTTGCCCCCTTTTTGTCCCCCCCCAGAGTAGACTTCTGGATCCGCCCTTGACTATGATGCCATAAATTATATAACAGAATTTTTAGAGTACAAAAAATTGTCGGCATATTAGGTACCTAATTCAGACTTCTTTGGAGCATAACTGCAATGTGATTTCATTAAACTTTGTTCTCCCTCGTCGGGAACTTTATTACATTTCGTTCGTTAAAATCGATAAAAAAAAATTAGCTTTGAATTAACATTATAACAAAAAAAAAAAATCCTGTTTTGCTCGTTAGATCCGGGATCTCTCTAAATACGGGCTCGTTATAAGCGGGTTCTACTGTATTTAGAAATTTAAAAGGACTATGATGAAACAATTTTGAAAATTTAACACATTTCGCCATTTTAGATTTAATTATTCCTATGCTCCCCGGATATAACGCCGTCTTTTATACAGCGGGTCTTTCTGTTCCCCCATGCCTGACACTATGCTATGTTAGCCATCGGTTATGGCGCGGTTGTCTTATCACGATAATCGGATTTATCCCGCAAATCCGCGTTATAACCGGGGAGTGGTGTATGAACTGCAACCAAATGAGATGCAAAATTCCAAACCATTATTATTGATTAAACTTTTCCTTAGACAACAGCTGGGTGTAAGAGACGGGGACTTCAAAATTAATGATTTTACAAACGAATCATGATACATCTCTGAGACCACATCACATATTCAAAAACTGTATCGCTTTCTATCATAACGGTATATACATATATATATATATATATGTGTGTGTGTGTGTGTGTGTGTGTGTGTTTGTTTGTTTTATATGTGATGCGTGCCGTTGCCCCTCCTCCTTTTATGTTCCCTCGTGACACCTCAATACCCTTAAAAACAGAATCCACGGCTCAACATCGAACCCATCGAATTTGCAAAGCGCTGTTCGAGTATCTGAAATGATAGTTATTCGCGTCGAATGCCAATGCACAGCTCCCAAGTAAAATATGGCAGTTGTGATCGTTCCTCGTTTCTGGTGACCCAAATTCTACATCGTAACATACCAGTTCTCAGCAGGTGATCTTTTCTGAGGCAAGCCCAATTAACATGGAAGTACCTACGAATGAATGATTGCGCTGTGCCGAATCCAGCAGTGTGAAAGCTTCTTTCTTGCGCTGTTCCGTGTACAGTCCTAAAAAGGCAGTCTCGAAAGGACAACAAAGTATAGACTATATATATACGACAGCCATATCTTACTTAGCTACATATATAGGTGAAAATATAACCACCGTGGTTAACATTAAATTCTAAAATATGTTTTTTTTTTCTTGATTTTAGTCTCATAAAACTGAGAAGTAATAATTTCCTGTCTACATGGAAGACTCAGGAACTTATTATTTTTGAATATGTACACTACTATACAAATTTGGAAGATGGGTGGTGTAGTGGTTAGCCAGAGCGTGCAAATTGCGAACCAAAATTGGACCGCCTTCAACCCCTATATGTAAATTGCTAACTAAGGCCCAAGACCCTTATGTGTAAATTGCGAACCAACTTTTCTCCCTATGTGTAAATTGCGAACCAACTTTTTTGCTCCCATTCTGACGATATAAAAAATAAACCGGTATGAAAAAAATGATTAAAACAATGTAAAATAATTTAAAGCAATGTATTCACGGAAACAACAAAACTAGTTTGTCATCCTTGCGCAGTGGCCACGTTAATTTTCTCCGTAATTAGTTTGTCATCCTTGCGCAGTGGCCACGTTAATTTTCTCCGTTCCATATTTAGTATATGTACTTAATTCAATGTATTCACGAAAGCAACCAATGTGTTAAGTAAGTATATATGTACTTAAACAGTATCAAAAGTAAACAAATAATGATGAAAGCAGTGTAAAGTAATGCAAAACAATGTAAAGCAATGTATTCACGAAAACATGAAAATCAGTTTGTCATCCTTGCGCAGGGGCCATGCTAATCTCCCCCCCATTTTCGAAAAAAAATCACATTTTATAACGATGCGATGCAAATTTTACATAAGAAACTCTTGAAATAAGTCCTCTTTTGTGCGCCCATTCTGACAATATCAAAAAATAAACCAGTATGAAAAAATAATGATTAAAACAATGTAAAACAGTTTAAAGCAATATATTCACGAAAACAACAAAACTAGTTTGTCATCCTTGCTCAGGGGCCATGCTAATTTTCTCTGTAATGTTCCAAATATTGAATTCCCGCATGTTCTTTTTTTTTTTTTTTATTGGAGGTTTAACGACCACCGTGATCAACTCAATGGGCTATAAGCAGTCGCCCGTCCCTAATTTCTCTGTAATTCCCTAATTTCTCCCTAATTTAGAGCCACTGTTTCCAGGGAAGGAAGAGAGCCAGTGCCGGAAGACAAACACAATATCCATGCCTCACCGGGATTCGAACCCGGGCCCCTTTTGGACGAATGATCAGAGGCCATCGCTTAGACCACTGCGCCCTGCAGATGTTCAGAGAAGTGGGTTCGGAATTTACATATAGCGGTCATGAGCCTTGGTTCGCAATTTACATAACAGAGTTTTAATTTCGGTCTGTTTTTGGTTCGCAATTTACACGCTTTAGCTGGCAATTTACATACCACCGTGGTTAGCATACTCCGGCGCAATCCGAGAGACGCGAGTTCGATTCCCGCTCCAGGACGACGAAATTTTCAAGTTTTCGGATATTATCTGACTTAACATCCATGTCATATTTACACCAATAAACGGATTCACATCTTCCAAATTTGTATTGTACAATGATGTAATCCAGTATTTCATTCATTGATGTACACTACTGTTTGTGAAAATTGCAACACCAAAAAAAGAATCGCGCTATTCAAATGAAATTTATATCACAGATTTCTCATGTTACAGAAGATAACTGATCTAGCATTTGCAGAGCTATATAAGATTTTCCGCTTCAAAACTGGGTATCGTGTGAAGCTACCTCGAGCAACAATAACAGCCTCTACACGCCATGGCATTGAGTAGATGTTTCTGATATCGTCCTGGTGAAAATCCTGCCAGGTTGCTTCTATGCGAGACTAGAGTTTATTTGTGGTGATTGAGGGACGCACTTGATGCGCCAATCGCTTTGCTACCATGTTCCAGACATGTTCGATCGGGGACATGCAGGCCAGGGAAGAAGTGGTATCAGCCGTACATGAAAGAGGTCTTGGATATTCCGGTTACATGTGGCCGAGCATTGTCCTGCTGGAATATAGTGCCAGGATAACTCTGAAGGAAGGGTATGGCCTCTGCCCCTAAAGCATTTCTGATGTATCGCTGGCTGTTGAGGATTCTCTCAATTCGTATCAGGCGAGATCGCGAACTGAACTAATGGCCCTGGGTGCCGTTCACCACGTCTTCGAACACCTATGCGGCGGTCATGGTACATCACGTTAATCGTGACTCACCAGAAAACACGACCTGTTGTCAATCAGTGCGCCAATATCTGTGTTCGAGAGCCCATTGCAGACTGAGGCGTGTGTGGTTGAGGGTCAAAGGAATAGGAGCAATGGGCTGCTAGCGAATAGTCATCTACTAAGCAGACGTCAAACTGTTGTGCTGGAGGACGAAGCCTGACCTGTGACAGTGCTCCACTGCTGTGCTAACAACGTGGATGTCCCTGTGCGATCGGTCACTGCCATGCGGTAGAGGTATCTGCCATCCCGTGCAGTCGCGCCATTTTTCGGTCCATTTCCCGGATTTCTGGGTGTCCGAGCCTCATTTGTCTACTGACGCCACCTTCGCATCACTGTACTGGCCATAGGCGCATACTTCGTGGGTTCGAGACACTTTTTGAACCCCCAATTATTTTGTTGTGGGTTCCTCGAACCCCTAATATTTTTGCGCGTATTTATATTCGTCCTTAATTTTTGCACACCAGTGTACAAATATTCGCATTTTGACGGCGTCTTTGTCATTTCTGTTTTGTTTCAGAGAGGCTATACAGTTAACACGAGGAGATTTACTGCCACTGGGTGGGGAGAATTGTCAACCGAAGGCGGGAAAATAAGGGCTTGGAGGTCATTGTAATGATCTTACTCCTTTCTTTGTGGTTGCTGTTTTAGAATACTCATTCAGAAATCGTTTGTCTGGTTGTCGGCAAAGTCGTAAAGGCATGGGCGTAGAGGGAAACACCGTGATGGAACGCGGGCAGTTCACTTTTGTCTCGCCTTCAGTCACCCTTAGGGGGAAGGGTCCGCGACACATGGCACCCCATTAGTGCTCGGAGAAATACTGATAAATAAGAGATTTCATGTAGGTGAATCGGTTTCACAACTTTAACAGTGTAATCAGGTTAGCTTTGTGCCGAGTATAGTATCCATTGACCGACTGCAAAATGAGAGAGAAATAAGCCGCATTTGTTTTTTTTATCTAATCAACATACACGTTTCACGAAAACAGATTTGCGCAGCGAGTGGATCAAAACTACTTTTTGGTAACAACTGACAGTGAGTCGAAAGTAAATAAAAAACCATGCCGGGTTCGAATCCCGGTGAGGCATGAATGTCGTGTTTGTCTTACGGCGCTGGCTCTGTCCCTTCCCTGGAACCAGTGGCCCTAAATTAGAGATGGGCGACTGCTTATAGCCCACTGAGTTGCTCACGGTGGTCGTTAAACCTCCAAACAAAAAAATTCTATTTTTTGAAGAGTTGGACTGAAGTGGATTCGTGGATCTACACTACTGTTTTGTGAAAGTTGCAACACTATGAAGGACTGAAGAAATATAGGTACGGCAAAATATGTCTTATTCTTTCTCAAAGTATCTTCTCTTAGATGATATACAACGGTCCCATCATTCAGTCCACTTTTCAAAGCATGTGGCAAAGGCATTTGGTTGAAGTTGCTTTAGCGACCCTTGTACAGCTTGAATAATCTTAGCAGCTGTGTTGAATGTTGAGCCACGGAACTTTTCCTTCATTGTTGGAAACAACTAGAAAGCGCACGGGACAAGATCAGGACTGTAGGCAGGCTGTGGCATGATTTCAATACTGCAGCATTTCGTAAGAAACTTGAACACAAGCAGCCACAGGCGGGCGGGCGTTATCATGGTGTAGGGTTCACTTCCCCACCAGTTCCGGTCGCTTAATCGATATGTGTCGTCGCAGACGCTTCAAGACTGAAATGTAGTACTCAGCATTGACAATAACTTGTGGAGGAACGGCATGCCGGTAGACTACACCTTTATGATCAAAGAAAATTATCATTATCGCCTTCCCAGCTGATTTGGTTTGGCGGACTTTTTTCGAAGGAGGTGAGCCTGTGTGTTTCTAGACACTCGTTACGCGCTTCGTGAGAGGGTCGTACCCTTTGCAAAGTTTGGATCCTTTGCAATCATTTGTTTCCACTCATGATACATTTTTTGTTAAAATTCGTTCACGACTGAATTCGTTTTAAAATGCATTTTTCGACAGTTGTCTTTCATTCAGAATCTAATAATGTTTTCGTAATGGACCGCAAGACTGAAATTACCGGCCTAATTTGGTCGTCCCAATCTGCCCTTGATCGTGAGGTATTTCAAAGAAGCTGGCTTTTGTCCTTTAAAATAATAAATTTTGCATGATAAGATTAACTTTGATGTAAGTATTTTGTAGTAATTTGTATTGGTTTGAATTACAATGTACACATTTGTCTTTCACGCAAAAAAGTGGAATAATTTTGATTTTACGAAAAATACTCATAGGTTCCAAAGAATTTGATTAAGAATTAGAAAGCCTAGTTAACAATATGGAAGCTAAATTTTTTCAGTAATTGAAAGTTAATGAATTTTTTCAAAAAGGCCTCGAAAATATTTTTTGCGGAGGGGAGCGAGTTCTTCCGGTACGCCACTGCCCCCCCCCCCCCCCCCCCAATTGAAACTTTCAATATTTCAAAAGCACGACTTTTAAAAGGCAAAGTTTTTTTTTTATAGTATTTGAAATTGTTTTTATGTCTCATGGCAACAATTGAACTTGTTTTCGCCATGAAAACGAGGATACGGCAAGGAGCCAAGGACCAGGATGTCCCATTGCAATGAAAAGACAATACACATGGGTATACTGAAAGTTTCTGTGGCGAAGAGGCAACGCCAAATTTGGGTTCCATGTCTTATTTCAGATTATTCTAAAGTACGTTGAAAAGCAAAGAGTTTTGATTAAAATACCAAGAATCATATCAAAGCAAAACCAACGCCATAACATAAACCCAGAAGGATATACGCAATAGAATATTATTAATATTCTAATAACCTATATTCTTATCACCACATAATGGTTGATCACTTATATTTTGCTATTTATCTGAGCAGAAAACAAGTTAGGAAAAGTGACTGGAATCCTGATAAGACCGATTTGTGTGCCATAAATCTATTTTCCAAAGCACTAATATACACTGGTGTGCAAAAATTAAGGTCGAAGAGGAGAAATTAGCATAACAGCGGAACGAGCAGGCAGTGACCACTAGGCCACCCGCGGGCCCAAGAACGGACAGAAAGACCACTCAGTAGATTGACTAGAGTCAGGTACAGTAGGGCATGCGCATATGCGCATGACGTGGGGGGAAAGGTGTCGGAAGGGTATAAAGCACACGGGCGGTGTACGCTCAGCAATTCGGTGAAAGCTATTGCACGGTGTACATCGGTTTGAACGACGTCGAGTTGCTGCCACCGTGTGATATGGCCAACAGACAATCCAGTAGACATCTGGATGACTTTACCCGAGGTCGCGTCATTGGGAAGTTGGAAGAAGGTCGAAGTGTGACTAGTGTGGTCGAGGAGTTCGGGATCGATCACAGCATCGTTTTACGAGCTTGGAGAGCATTTCAAACGACAGGAACAGCTGTCCGAGAGTTTAGCAGTGGTCGTCTACGAGCAACGACGGCGGCGGAGGACCGGTACATTGTCCTACAGGCGAGAAGACACAGACGGTAGACAGCCGGAGAAATCGCAAGGCACATGCAACAGACAACTGGATGTCCGATATCGCGTTTTACCGCGGCCAGGAGGCTGCACAAAGGTGGTCTATTTGCACGAACGACCAGTACGGTGTGTTCCATTAACGCCTGCTCATCGGAGACGGCGGTTTCTATGGTGCCAGGAACACAAGAACCTGGACACATCAGCAATGGGGTAGAGTTCTCTTAACGGATGAGAGCCGATTTAGTCTGACGAGCGATTCTGGACGTATACACATCTGGAGAGAGCAAGGAACACGCAATCACACCTCCAACATCATCGAAAGGAACCGGTTTGGAGGTGGCGGAGTTCTCGTTTGGGGCGGTATCATGCTTGGTAGCCGTACTGACCTCCACATCTTCCAAGGAGGTTCAGTCACTGGTGTCCGCTATTGTATCGAGGATCTCCTGTCTCACGTGCGTCTGTTTAGAGGTGCAATGGGTCCTGAGTTTCTCTTCATGGACGACAACGCTACACCTCATCGTACAGTTGCTGTCGCAGAGCTGTTGGAGAGTGAAGATATTCAACACACGGATTAGCCCGCAAGGTCCCCGGACCTAAATCAAATCGGACACGTGTGGGACCTTCTCGGGAGACGCTTGGCAGCACGTCACCAGTCGCCAGCAACGATTCCGCAGCTGCGATTGGCGCTACAAGAGGAATGGTCCGCGATGCCTCAACAGCTCCTTGACAACCTCGTCCTCAGCATGGACAGACGTTGTAAATCCTACAACGCAGTCATGGGTGATCATATCCCCTACTAAAGACTGGATTTTTCTTGGCAGCCGCCTGTCACATGGACGTTTCTGTCTTCTGTCCAGTTGTGCTCGAAATTACATTTTCAATAAAGTGCCTTTGTATCCTTTGGATTCCTTGTTTGGACGGTTTTGCTCACTTGTCCCATATTCTTAGATCTTGGGGATCTTATGGTATGATTTGAGTCGGTGTGGAGCACTTCTGCACGACGTTACATTGGAAGAACCGTGTCGTCCTTAATATTTGCATGCCAGTGTACATGTCTAAAAATGATACATAAATTTAAATCCTGTAATAAATTTATGTACCATTTTTAGACATGTTTATTAGTGCTTTGCGAAATAGATTTCTCGCACACAAATCGGTCTTATCAGGATTCCAGTCACTTTTCCGAACTTGTTTTCTGCACGGATAAATATCAAAATATAAGTGGTCAACCATTATGTGGTGATAAGAATATAGGTAATAAGAATATTAATAATAATTTCCAGCAAGATTTATTTTATTATTTTTGCGCGTATATTGCACACATTTTAAAGATGCACTCATAACACATTTAGTTGTATACAAAAAATATTTCGTAGCCCCCCCCCCCCCCCCGAAATACTTTCGTAACACCTCCCCCTCAAAAAAATTACAAATTTCTGGGCACGCTACTGCTATACTAACAGCAATCATAGTTGTAAAAGTAAGGTATCAATGTATTGTTATTGGACGTGCAGAAGGAAGTTATGAAAATCGAAGGAAAATTGATTAAAAGTGTGCTGCTTATTGGGCGTACTATTTTTTCTCGAAAAATCAAAAACAACTATTGCAGGTACTTTTGTAAAGGTATCAAGAAATTATATTACTATGAAAAATCACAGATTTACGTTGTGGGACTTTATTGCAATCAGCAGGATGAAAAAAATAATAATAATAACAACCAAAAAAACAGGCAGGCTCAGTTCTCAATGAGCTGTCGTTCGGAACGTAGGACTACGACTTGCAGATCAGAGAATTGAAATTAGCTAGTTGAGAATGGTTTCAAAGCGATTATTTAATTTGTTATAGCCAACACAGGTTTATAATATGCAAAGCAACTTACATAATTTTTACAAATAATGCTGGATACATTGCGAACACAAAGCAGATCGATATACGAATTACTCAACGTGGTGCTCTGTCTTCTTGGGCTTCTTACATTCCTCATCACTTGCTCTTGCCTCTCGTTTTGATTTTCTCCACTTCTGCTTGCGTTCATTCTGCGAATTCCGCGGCATTATAAAAAATGTTAACCCGTTCACACGAGAACAATGTTTTAAAATTTTAGTTTAAACCACTGAGATATGTGTTTTATATATATGAATAGATCTCGTCGAGAGCTTTAAAACGATGCCGCGCTCAGTCGTCTTGCACTCACGGTTGTCCAGATCAACCGCGATATTATCAAAAGTGTTCACCGGTTCACAAGAAAACAATTTTTAAAATGTTCAGTTTAAACCACTGCGAAATGTTCTTCATATATTTGAACAGATTTCGTCGAGAGCTTTAAAACGGTACCACGCACAGTCGTGTTGCGCTCACGGCTGGCGAGATAGACTGAGTCAAATGCGGCGGGACACCCGGAAATATTGCAACATCTACCCCGCGCACAGGGAAAGAGAGGAGTATCGTGTGCACGATGTATTGCGCAGTATGCGAATTGGACGCCATGCTATTTACGAATATCCTGACACGAATGTGTGCGGCACTTATTTTTAACGCTATAATGATTTGAATTGGGACCTATTTTTGGCACAGGCAGTCGGTCGTACGTCGCCCCGTACTATATGTGAAGTTAGACGTAGTTCTACGTCAAAAATAAAACAACAACAACAACAACAACAACGAAAAGTACAACAAAGAGAAACGGGGACATGTACTGTATATGCCGCTTTCAGCACGTGTGTCAAAAATGTCGATTTCGTCTAACTAATCACTGTCCATCGAATCAACGTGTATACGCTTGTCATTGAAAAAGTTCCTTTTTCTTAGGAAGAATATCAACATGGAACAATTTTCTTGCCTGAAGACATAAATATTTCTCACTATTTTCCATTACATTCTTGATTATACAAGAGATACTGAAAAATTTCTTTTTCTGGGGTCGTTTCGACAGCCGGTAGCTGGCCGAATGGTCAAAGTATCGGGCTTCTGGCCGCTATCCCAGCTAGGCCCCTGATCAGACAACAAAGGCGCGCATTCCTTCCACGGAGCTGCCCTTCATGAGCCAGTGGCCCCAAATTGGAGATGGGCGGCTGTTTATAGCCATAGATGCTCAAAGTTGTCGTCAAACCCTGAAACAAAGGAAAAACTATCGCGAAGGAAGTTTACGTTATTTTAAGGAATTGTGGAGAGTATTTGTGTTAGAGGGCGTCCTGTTATTGTTTTTTTATTTCACAATAAACGTAATGTTTACACCATGGAGTTGAGCAACATTCTGTTGTAGATTACCACGGTATTATATATCGTGGCAAACTGGAAATCCTCATATACATATAGGTGATCATAGAGACGCTTAATTAATTACTAACGTTTTGTCACCGGGAACACACCGGCGATTATATTTGTAGAGGACAAAAAAGAACGCACGCGTTCTGCCGACTGACAGCGAGATTTCCATAAGACCTGTTTGCTTTTAGACGCTGGGAAGGACAGGTGAACATGCCCAGGGAATGAGGACGTCGCGAGTTTATAGGTATATAGCAGACACTGACTAAACAAGAATAATGAAGACAGGAACACTGACTAAACAAGGATATCGCTTAACGGACAATAATGTTGCGGTGTCAGTAGGTCACCCACTTGGGAACATCATAATTGATCGCAGTGCACATCGAGGTTCTTCAGAAGGTCGGGCTGCAAATTCCTTTTCTTTGTAGCGAGCAGCTTCCTAGCCTCTATATGTTCCTACCAAATGAAGGGTCTAGCAGAGATGGAAACGGTCAACAATTTCTTGCGGGTCAAACGGGTCGGGTCAAGGTGTTCGTGACCCAATGTCGACCCGGTTTTATTTCCGTTTTATTTTTAGAAAAAAAAATAGTGCTTCAAAGAAAAATGCGCATTGTGAAATTTTGTGCTGGGTATTGGTGCCAGCGGAATGAAAAATGATTTGTCATACAAACATATTGCCGTCTCTTTCTTAAAACAACGAAGAAATCCACCGACCGACGATACCATATAGTAAAACGATACTTCCTTTGCGTTTGTTTTCAGTGCGATTGTCAGGAGCAAGATACAGGCAAACGCTTGTCGCCTGCTCTTTCACTCTCTCACCCCCCCGTGTCATATTGTAAGACTGAGAGTTACTTTTCACATCGCATGTTTTCCATTGAGCATTCAGAGATTTTCGTTTGACTTGATAACATCCCGTTCCATTGCATGCTGTGTCGGAATTAATGCCTTATCTGTTAATATGAATGAATTTAATATTTAAGGAGATTGAAAAAGGTATCGACGCCAACGAATACGTTCTTGCTGAAAACAAAAAGGGGAAGAGTGAATACTGGAAGTTGTTTCGTCTCCTTAAGAAACCAGAATATGTTTCCCTGCAACACCAATTTTTACAAGTTTGTGGGGAGTTGAAAGTTTCCAAAATGTGAATGTTGATTTCATGAGTGTTCCTTCCTTCCGAGGGGCAATGATGAAATAAACATCCACATTTTAAAAACTTTCAACTCATCAGAAGCTGGTGAAAATTGGCGTTGCTGTGAAACATATTCTGAAGATTGATATGTTATCAAGGAAACAGCAAAAACTGAAATTAAACATACAAGTTACTTAATTCAAAATTAAGTGGAACAGCCTTAACATTACTGCGGGGCGGAGTGACTTTTTGAACGCCCTCTCTCTCTCTCTCTCTCTCTCTCTCTATATATATATATATATATCATCATCATCATCATCATCATCATTGTCAACCATTATCAATCCACTGCTGGACGAAGGTCTCCCCAAGTTTCCTCCACAACGGTCTGTCTTGTGCCAGTCTCCTCCATGTCACTCCTGCATACTTTCGAATTTCATCCACCCATCTTCCACGTGGTCTTCTTCTGGGTCTTTTCCTGCCCCTTGGAATTCAATCTAAAATTTCGGCTGTCCATCGATGGTCTGTCCTTCTGGCAGTATGTCCAGCCCATTGCCATTTCAGGGATTTAACTCTGATCATGATGTCTTCCACTCTTGTCATTTTTCGGATCCACGAGTTCCTCTTCTTATCTCTCCTGATTACACCAAGTATGCACCTCTCCGTGCTGTTTTGAGTTGTCTGCAGCCTTTGTATGTCTCTTTTAGTTAAGGTCCACGTCTCTGCACCATACGTAAGCACTGGAAGGATGCATTGATCAAACACTTTTCTTTTAAGACATAATGGCATATTGCTCTTGAAAATTATGCTGTTTCTTCCAAAAGCTCTCCAGGCAAGTTTTGTACGCCGATTAATTTCTTCATCAATGTGATCCTCACTCGATATCTGCTGTCCAAGATAAACGTACGTGTCTGTTATCTCCAGCTTTTCGCCATCAATCGATAAATCTTCATTTTTTGTAAAAGCATTGTACATCACTTTTGTCTTCTGAAAGTTCATTTTTAATCCCACTTCTTTACTCTTGTCAGCAAGTTCCTGGATCATACTCTGCAGCTCTGATGGGGTAGTTGCAAAAATGACTACGTCATCAGCAAAACGAAGGTGGGTTAGATAATCTCCATTAATCTTTATTCCTTTGTTTTCCCAGTTCAGTGACAGAAAGACATTTTCCAATGTGGCATTAAAGAGCTTCGGAGATATGGTGTCACCTTGTCTCACTCCCTTTCCAATTTTTATGTGTGTTGTACTTTCAAACAGCCGAATCTTTGCGCTTGCATTTTCATAGATGTTATTAATTATATTAATGTTTGCATCTTCAATACCGCAGGATTTCAGAGCCATTGTAACTGCTGATGGTTTCACCGAATCAAAGGCTTTTCCATAATCGATAAAAGCCATGCACAATGGAAGTTCATATTCCCTCGCTCTTTCAATTAGGTCTCTCAATACGTGGATATGATCTATTGTGCTGTAGCCACTCCTGAATCCAGCTTGTTCTCTCGGTTGAGCCATGTCCAGTGTTACCTTCAAGCGGTGTGAAAGAACTTTAGTGAAGATTTTGTAAACCACTGATAGGAGACTGATAGGTCTGTAGTTCCTGAGATCCTCAATGTCATCTTTTTTATGTAGCAGGATCATTGTAGCGTTGTTCCAATCCTCAGGAATCTTCCCTTCATTAAGGCATCGAGTGAAAATTTGGGCGAGTACTGTTTCGATTTCTCCACTTGCTTCTTGTATGATGTCTACAGTAATTCCATCTTCTCCTGGAGCTTTTCCCCGCTTCATGTTCTTGATTGCATGTGCAACTTCTGCTGGAAGGACTGGAGGAACTCTGGTACTGGTACCTTTCATGATGTCTGGAGTACATGTATCATCCCTTTCATATAATTTGGAGTAGAAATCCTTCACTCTTGTCAAAATTTCGCCTCTATTTCTTGTTACAGAACCATCTTCTTTTCTCAGTGCCATAATCTGTTTTCTTCCCTTACTGAGATGTCCCTTTGCTATCTTTAGGCTTTGGTTGTTTTCAGTTGCTATCCTCACTAGTTCACAGTTGAATTTCCTTACGTCTTCAGTGATACTTTTTCGTACTGTCTTGCATAGCTCTATATATTCCACTTTGGAAGTCACATCTTCTTTAGTTGTCCTCATCTCTCTTCTTTTTTGTATCAACATTTTGGTTTTTCCTGACAATTTGGTCACATGCAACTTGTTCTTAGACTCAGCTAATTTTGTTGCTGTTTCCATAAGAGCTTTGGTTACTTTTCTGTTAACTTCAGAAATATCCACTTCTTCCAATGTTAGGCCTTCTAAAGCAGAGAATCTGTTCTTCAGTTCCAACTTGAAGGTATTATGGTGTTTTTTAAGGTTGGTTATGTCAATACATTTTGTTTGTCTTATGAGCTTGCCACGTTCGAGTTTAGTGTTGAGGTGCATCTAACATCTCACCAACCTATGGTCACTACCTGTGTTGAACTTGTTTAGCACACTGCAGTCTTCTATGACGAATTTTTTGTTACACATAATAAAATCAATTTCACTTGTTGTCCCATTTGGATCTCTCCATGTCCATTTCCTGTGGGGCTTTTTCTTGAAAAAGGAGTTCAAGATGAAAAACCTTTCTGCCTCTGCAAACTAAACGAGAGTATTTCCACGCTGGTTTCTTTTGCCGTGACCGAATTTACCTACTGAAGTTTCATTCTGTTGCTGCTGCCCTATTTTTGCATTGAAATCTCCCATAATTATCTTCAAGTGTTGCTTACCTTTATTATTTAGATGACGAATTTCCTCATAAAATTCTTCAATTTCTTCTTCAGGATGATTTGTGGTTGGCGCATAAGTTTCAATAATCTGAGCCTGGTATCTTCTCGAGAGTTGGATAACGAGTCGTGCAGCTCTGTCAGAGGAACTTTCAACTTCTACAACTTTATCCTTCAGTTTCTTGTTTATTATAAATCCAACACCACTAGTTCTGCCAGTATCTGTCCCGCGATAGTAGAAGAGATGTCCACTTTTCAGTTCAATGAGATCTTCTCCTTTTCTCCTTACCTCACTTAGCCCGACGATGTCCCACTTGATCCTTTGTAGTTCCTCTTCCAATTCAAGAAGCCTTGAATCAGAAGATAGGGAGCGTCCATTATACGTAGCCAAGGTCAGCATCAGATGGCAGCCTAGTCCGGTCCTCCGGGGATTCTTAGCATCCTCTGCCTTCATGTCACACTGGCCGCTGCCTTGGCCAGGTACATTCCAGCTGCCGGAGACTGAGGGCCAAGATTTAAGTTGTGGAGTCATTTTGGAGGGGTTTGGCTATAACTCACCACGCTATCCAAGCGGGTTGGTGAGTGTGGGATAGCATTTCCTCTAATCCCGATGGTATAGTTATACCGCTATTGGCGGTCGTCAGAGCCCCTTTAGTGGGAACAAACAGGATGTACCACGAGAAGGCGGGGTTGACATTTGTAAAGGAGAGGCTGTGATGTTACGCATCAGCTGACCTTACATCCCATATATATATATATATATATATATATATATATATATATATATATATATATATATATAGGATGTAAGGTCAGCTATATATATATAGGATGTAAGGTCAGCTATATATATATAGCTGACCTTACATCCCATATATATATATATATATATATATATATGGGATGTAAGGTCAGGTGATGCGTAACATCACAGCCTCTCCTTGACAAATGTCAACCCCGCCTTCTCGTGGTGCATCCTGTTCCCACTAAAGGGGCTCTGACGACCGCCCATAGCGGTATAACTATACCATCGGGATTAGAGGAAATTCTATCCCACACTCACCAACCCGCTTGGCCAGCGTGGTGAGTTATGGCCAAACCCCTCCAAAATGACTCCACAACTTAAATCTTGGCCCTCAGTCTCCGGCAGCTGGAATGTACCTGGCCAAGGCAGCGGCCAGTGCGACATGAAGGCAGAGGGTGCTAAGAATCCCGGAGGACCGGACTAGGCTGCCATCTGATGCTGACCTTGGCAACGTACAATGGACGCTCCCTATCTTCTGATTCAAGGCTTCTTGAATTGGAAGAGGAACTACAAAGGATCCAGTGGGACATCGTGGGGCTAAGTGAGGTAAGGAGAAAAGGAGAAGATCTCATCAAACTGAAAAGTGGACATCTCTTCTACTATCGTGGGACAGATACTGGCAGAACTAGTGGTGTTGGATTTATAATAAACAAGAAACTGAAGGATAAAGTGGTAGAAGTTGAAAGTTCCTCTGACAGAGCTGCACGACTCGTTATCCAACTATCGAGAAGATACCAGGCTCAGATTATTCAAACTTATGCACCCACCACAAGTCATTCTGAAGAAGAAATTGAAGAATTTTATGAGGAAATCTGTCATCTAAATAATAAAGGTAAGCAGCACTTGAAAATAATTATGGGAGATTTCAATGCAAAAATAGGGCAACGGCAACAGAATGAAACTTCAGTAGGTAAATTCGGTCACGGCAACAGAAACCAGCGTGGAAATACTCTCGTTGAGTTTGCAGAGGCAGAAGGGTTTTTCATCTTGAACTCCTTCTTCAAGAAAAAGCCACACAGGAAATGGACATGGAGACATCCAAATGGGACGACAAGTGAAATTGATTTTATTATGTGTAACAAAAAATTCGTCATAGAAGACTGCAGTGTGCTAAACAAGTTCAACACAGGTAGTGACCATAGATTGGTGAGATGTAAGATGCACCTCAACACTAAACTTGAACGTGGCAAGCTCATAAGACAAACAAAATCTATTGACATAACCAACCTTAAAAAACACCATAATACCTTCAAGTTGGAACTGAAGAACAGGTTCTCTGCTTTAGAAGGCCTAACATCGGAAGAAGTGGACATCTCTGAAGTTAACAGAAAAGTAACCAAAGCTCTTATGGAAACAGCAACAAAATTAGCTGGGTCTAAGAACAAGTTGCATGTAAATAAATTATCAGGAAAAACGAAAATGTTGATGCAAAAAAGAAGAGAGATGAGGACAACTAAAGAAGATGTGACTTCCAAAGTGGAATATATAGAGCTATGCAAGACAGTACGAAAAAGTATCACTGAAGACGTAAGAAAATTCAACTGTGAACTAGTGAGGAAAGCAATTGAAAACAACCAAAGCCTAAAGATAGCAAAGGGACATCTCAGTAAGGGAAGAAAACAGATTATGGCACTGAGAAAAGAAGATGGTTCTGTAACAAGAAATAGAGGCGAAATTTTGACAAGAGTGAAAGATTTCTACTCCAAATTATATGAAAGGGATGATACATGCACTCCAGACATCATGAAAGATACCAGTACCAGAGTTCCTCCAGTCCTTCCAGCAGAAGTTGCACATGCAATCAAGAACATGAAGCGGGGAAAAGCTCCAGGAGAAGATGGAATTACTGTAGACATCATACAAGAAGCAAGTGGAGAAATCGAAACAGTACTCGCCCAAATTTTCACTCGATGCCTTAATGAAGGAAAGATTCCTGAGGATTGGAACACCGCTACAATGATCCTGCTTCATAAGAAAGGTGACATTGAGGATCTCAGAAACTACAGACCTATCAGCCTCCTATCAGTAGTTTATAAAATCTTCACTAAAGTTCTTTCACACCGCTTGAAGATAACACTGGACATGGCTCAACCGAGAGAACAAGCTGGATTCAGGAGTGGCTACAGCACAATAGATCATATCCATGTGCTGAGAGAACTAATTGAAAGAGCGAGGGAATATGAACTTCCATTGTGCATGGCTTTTATCGATTATGAAAAAGCCTTTGATTCGGTGAAACCATCAGCAGTTACAATGGCTCTGAAAACCTGCGGTATTGAAGATGCATACATTAATATTATTAATAACATCTATGAAAATGCAAGTGCAAAGATTAGGCTGTTTGAAAATACAACACACATAAAAATTGGAAAGGAGTGAGACAAGGTGACACCATATCTCCGAAGCTCTTTAATGCCACATTGGAGGGTGTTTTTCAGTCACTGAGCTGGGAAAACAAGGGGATAAAGATTAATGGAGATTATCTAACCCACCTTCGTTTTGCTGATGATGTAGTCATTTTTGCAACTAGCCCATCAGAGCTGCAGAGTATGATCCAGGAACTTGCTGACAAGAGTAAAGAAGTGGGATTAAAAATGAACTTTCAGAAGACAAAAGTGATGTTCAATGCTTTTACAAGAAATGAAGATTTATCGATTGATGGAGAAAAGCTGGAGATAACAGACACGTACGTTTATCTTGGACAGCAGATATCAAGTGAGGGTCACATTGATGAAGAAATTAATCGGCGTACAAAACTGCCTGGAGAGCTTTGGAAGAACAGCATAATTTTCAAGAGCAATATGCCATTATGTCTTAAAAGAAAAGTGTTTGATCAATGCATCCTTCCAGTGCTTACATATGGTGCAGAGACGTGGACCTTAACTAAAAGAGACATACAAAGGCTGCAGACAACTCAAAGAAGCATGGAGAGGTGCATACTTGGTGTAACCAGGAGAGATAAGAAGAGGAACTCGTGGATCCGAAAAATGACAAGAGTGGAAGACATCATGATCAGAGTCAAATCCCTGAAATGGCAATGGGCTGGACATACTGCCAGAAGGACAGATCATCGATGGACAGCCGAAATTTTAGATTGGATTCCAAGGACAGGAAAAGACCCAGAAGAAGACCACATGGGAGATGGGTGGATGAAATTCGAAAGTATGCAGGGGTGACATGGAGGAGACTGGCACAAGACAGACCGTTGTGGAGGAAACTTGGGGAGACCTTCGTCCAGCAGTGGATTGATAATGGTTGACAATGATGATGATGATATATATATATATATATATATATATATATATATATATATATATATATATATATATATATCATCAGCATCATCATCATCATCATTGTCAACCAGCAGTGGATTGATAATGGTTGACAATGATGATGATGATATATATATATATATATATATATATATATATATATATATATATATATATATATATATCATCAGCATCATCATCATCATCATTGTCAACCATTATCAATCCACTGCTGGACGAAGGTCTCCCCAAGTTTCTTCCACAACGGTCTGTCTTGTGCCAGTTTCTTCCATGTTAGTCCCGCACACTTTCGAATTTCATCCACCCATTTCACATGTGGCCTTCTTCTGGGTCTTTTCCTGTCCCTTGAAATCCAGTCTAAAATTTCAGCTGTCCATCGATGGTCTGTCCTTCTGGCAATATGTCCAGCCCATTGCCATTTCAGGGATTTTACTCTGGCCATGATACCTTCCACTCTTGTCATTTTTCTGATGCACGAGTTTCTCTTCTTATCTCTTCTGGTTACACCAAGCATGCATATCTCTATGCTACTTTGAGTTGCCTGCAGTCTTTGTATGTCTCTTTTAGTTAAGGTCCACGTCTTTGCACCATACGTAAGCACCGGAAGGATGCATTGATCAAACACTTTTCTTTTAAGACATAATGCTATATTGCTCTTGAAAATTATACTGTTTCTTCTAAAAGCTCTCCAGGCAAGTTTTATACGCCGATTAATTTCTTTAACAATGTGACCTTCACTTGATATCTACTGTCTAAGATAAATGTAGATATTGGTTATCTCCAGCTTTTCACCATCAATCGATAAATCTTCATTTCTTGTAAAAGCATTGTACATCAGTTTTGTCTTCTGAAAGTTCATTTTTAATCCCACTTTGTCCCCGAGATATTAATAGTTATGATTTTGAAAACCTATATACTAATCTGCCTCTATCAGATATTATCACTACCTTTAAAGAGCTGTATGCAGAATTTAAACTTAACCAATTTGTTGATGTAGGAACTTGGAACTCTTATCTCAATTGCTGCATAATAAATAACCATATCTTATATAATAATACTCTCTATAGGCAAGTGAACGGTATTCCAATGGGAACATCAACGTCCACGAATATCGCTAATCTATTCCTGTTCTTTAAGGAATATAAATTCATTAAAAATCACCCCACCTGCTCAGGTAACTACCTTTACACTTTTAGATATATTGATGATCTGCTGTGTATCAATAATTCAGAAGTTATAGAGAGTGATTTTGATAATATCTATCCTAGCTCTCTTAACTTATGTAAAACCAACCACAGTAATCAGGAACTTGAGTTCCTAGACTTAAGCATTAAGCTCAACAGAGGTAACCCATCTATTAGCCTCTATGATAAAAGAGTTAATTTTCCTTTCAAAGTAATTAAATATCTACACTGGAATAATAACATTACAACCAAAGTAATTGAGAATGTACTAATTTCTCAGGTCCTAAGAATTTCAAGAATTTGCAGCAACAATTTGGACTTCAATTACCACATTAATACACTATTAGAAAGTTTTCTAGAGAACGAAATTCCTTCTTCTTTCATCAAAAGAACTTTAAGAAAAATTATTCTGAATAATAGAGTAAGGTTGGCAGATCTGCTTTAATTTTCTACACAGTTAATAATATGATTCTGACCAATCAAAGCCGTAAGGAAGTTGGCTAGAGGATGCCTATTAACTACCTAAAGGAACCTTAGTGCTATGGATATGACGGTCCTATTAAAACAAAAAATTAAATAATATAAACAAAATCACAAAAAAAGCTTAAAAATCTGTTTATAAAAGAAAATAAAAACAAATAAAAAAGAAAACTAGTTATTCATCACTAGGATAGCTATACTAAAAATAGTAAAACCAACATTAAAATTAATAAGATTCTGATTAATCTATAGAAGCTCACTAAGGTGATTTAATACATGCAAAGATTATTAAATAAACTGCTCGTGTATTTTATAATATTTCTCATGTATTCTGGAGAGTTAATTCTGCTCTTTCTGATCATACAGATCCACAGTCTTAAGTTTATATATTTTTTTCTCTGGTTAAAATCTCCGCGCGTTGGTTTCTTGCTGTATGAGGAGGCAATCAGCCCCACCCTCACTGCCCCCCAGCGTCTAGGGAGTGGCGGAAGAGGTCAGCCATGTTCTTCTCTTGTGAGGAGAAAAGTTTTTGTAACACAAGAGGTAAGCTCTCTTCCTTGTTTTTGGGTTCTAGGTTTTTTAAGTTCAATGTTTGTACTTCATGTACCTTTTCTCTGTCGTTTTTTAGCTTTTCAGCTTTTAGGCATTGGTTTGTCTGTTAACATTTTTGCGGGTTTTAACTCTTTCTTTTCTTTGTAACTTTGAGCGTCTTTTGGGGTACCTAGGAACAGAAGATGGCTAAGCTTGTTCCTTTTCTATGCGCTGTCTATGCGCTGTTTTTTCAAAGTAGTTAAGTTCTTAATAACTAATTAATTATGCACTTAAAGCACTGCTGAAATACTTTGTACATATTGCAACTAACTGTTTAAGGTATATAAATTTCACAAAGTTTTCTTTAGTTAATTATTATCTTTAGCTTATTCTCGTTTTCGTGCTGTCATAAGTTGTAGAGTAGGGGGTTTTAGACTCAAGTTTTCTTTCAAAAATCTGTTCGTTATAAATTAACATTTCCTTTTTTAATTGCAATGTAAAATTTGGATTTCTTTTGCATTGTTTTTCAGGTTTAAATTCTCTCTCAAACGAACTTGGAATTTCGTTATGGCTGAAAATCATTTCTAATTATTATGTCACTCTCACAGCTTGAGTTCTCTTTAATCTTCTTCTCTCTGTTTAATAGTAACAGATGAAGAGTATGGGTCGGGCCAGGAAGGTTAATGGATGCAAGCGAAATTGTTAACTAGGGCTAGGTCATGCAACTCTAAGGAGGACATGACTTATATATATATTTTTTAAACTATTTTAGGTGGGAATGTTACTTGCATCTATGGCCTTGCAGAAACCCATTTCCAACTAGGTCTTTGTGGAAGTGAGAAAATGCAGAGTTTTTGCTGGTCCTTGATAAAGCCAAGGCTCAGTATTCTCGACACCTTCTACATTCAGTTGTTTTATTTTATTTTTTTATCTTTTTTCCTTTTGCTCACACAGGTAGATACATAACCTTTTCTATGTTGTACTAGGTGTGAGTCAAAATTATATATGTATTTTTTTGCTTAGGTATCTTCTTTATAGAATATATATATATATATATATATATATATATATATTCTATTAAGAAGCTACTGAAGCAAAAAAAAATTTTGACTCATACCAAGTACAACATAGAAATGGTTATGTGCTGACCAGTGAGAGTAAAAAGAGAAAAATAGAACAACTGAATGTAGAAAGTGTCGAGAATACTGAGCCTTGGCTTTATCAAGGACCAGCAAAATTCTGCATTTTCTCACTTCCACAAAGACCTATTTGGAAATGGGTTTCTGCAAAGTCATAGATGCAAGTAATAAGCCCACCAAAAAATTTAAAAAATATATGCATGTCATAACCTCCGCAGAGTTGTATGACCAAGCGTTAGTTAACAATTTAGCTTGCATCCATAACTCTCCTGGCCCGACCCATGCTCTTCATCTGTTACTATTAAACAGAAAGAAGATGATTATAGAAAACTCAAGTTGTAAGAGTGACATAATGAATCAGAAATAATGTTCAGCAATAACAAATTGCCAAGTTCACCTGAGAGAGAATTTAGACCTGAATAGCAATACAAAAGTATTACAAATTCTTAACATTGCAATAAAAAAGGAAATATTAATTTTTTCTAAAGCACAGATTCTTGAAAGAAAACTGGATTATAAAAACCCCTGCTCCACAACTTCTGACAACACAAAAACGAGAATAAAATAGACAATAATAAACTAAAGAAAAGCTTTGTGAAGGTTATGTGACATAAACAATTAGTTGCAATATGTACAAAGTATTTCAGAAGTGCTTTAAGTGCATAATTAAGTAGTTATTAAGACCTTAACTACATTGAAAACACATCGCAGACTACAAGAACAATGAAACGGCCGGCTGCTTTGCCTTAGTTCCCTAAAAACGCGCAAAGTTACCAAGAAAAGAAAGAGTTAAAATCCGCAAAAAAGTTAATAGACTTGCCCGTGCCTAAATGCTGAAAGCAAAAAAAAAAGAAAAAATGTTCAAGAAGTTGAAACATTGAACTTGGAAAACCCAAAGCCCAAAGACAATGAAGAGAGCTTACCTCTTATGCAACCTAATTTCTTCCACTCTTGAGGAAACATGGCCGACCTTTTAACCCAAACTTCCAAACACCCCTGCCACTCCCTAGTCGCTGGGGGGCAGTGTGGGTGGGGCTGAAGGCCTCCACACACGGAAAAATCCTACTCGCGGAGATTTTAACTAGAGAAAAAAATAATTAAGAGTGTGGACCTGTTTGATCAGAAGAGCAGAATTAACTCTCCAGAATACATGAGAAATATTATGAAATACACAAGTAGTGTATTTAATAATCTTTGCATGTATTTAATCACATTAGTGAGCTTCAGTAGACTTTTCAGAATCCTATTAATTTTAATGTTAGTTTTACTATTTTTAGTATAGCTATTCTAGTGAGTGAATAACAAGTTTTCTTTTATATTTATTTTTATTTTCTTTTATAAACAGATTTTTAAGTTTTTTTTGAACTTCTTGAAGATTTTTTCTTTTTTTTTTTTTTTTTTTGCTTTCAGCATTTAGGCACGGGCAAGTCTATTAACTTTTTTGCGGATTTTAACTCTTTCTTTTCTTGGTAACTTTGCGCGTTTTTTAGGGAACTAAGGCAAAGCAGCCGGCCGTTTCATTGTTCTTGTAGTCTGCGATGTGTTTTCAATGTAGTTAAGGTCTTAATAACTACTTAATTATGCACTTAAAGCACTTCTGAAATACTTTGTACATGTTGCAACTAATTGTTTATGTCACATAACCTTCACAAAGCTTTTCTTTAGTTTATTATTGTCTATTTTATTCTCGTTTTTGTGTTGTCAGAAGTTGTGGAGCAGGGGGTTTTTATAATCCAGTTTTCTTTCAGGAATCTGTGCTTTAGAAAAAAATTAATATTTCCTTTTTTATTGCAATGTATAAGAATTTGTGGTACTTTTGTATTGCTATTCAGGTTCAAATTCTCTCTCAGGCGAACTTGGCAATTTGCTATTGCTGAACATTATTTCTGTTTCATTATGTCACTCTTACAACTTGAGTTTTCTATAATCATCTTCTTTCTGTTTAATAGTAACAGATGAAGAGCATGGGTCGGGCCAGGAGAGTTATGGATGCAAGCTAATTTGTTTACTAACGCTTGGTCATACAACTCTGCGGAGGTTATGACATGCATATATTTTTTAAATTTTTTGGTGGGCTTATTACTTGCATCTATGACTTTGCAGAAATCCATTTCCAAATAGGTCTTTGTGGAAGTGAGAAAATGCAGAGTTTTTGCTGGTCCTTGATAAAGCCAAGGCTCAGTATTCTGGACACTTTCTACATTCAGTTGTTCTATTTTTTCTCTTTTTACTCTCACCGGTCAACACATAACCATTTCTATGTTGTACTTGGTATGAGTCAAAATTTTTTTTTGCTTCAGTAGCTTCTTAATAGAACATATATATATATATAAACCAGTTTAACATACAATCAGCCTATCGAGGCCTTCGCAGAATGGAAATATAATGTAATCAATGGCTTCACTAATGAGTTGGCAGGTCTTGATTTTTGCTTTGATAGTAATCTATTTTTCTCTGGAGATGCTAAAAGGTCACTCGCCAAACTACAAGACCTATTTATTTTTACCACTACGGATAAAGCTAGCAATAATTTTGCAATTATCTGTAAGAAATTCTATTTTGAATTGTTAACTATGGAACTCAATAATAGAGTAACCTACGAGCCCGTAAGTTATTCTACCAAGCAGTTAGAAAATCGGTTTAAGGCATTCTTCAAAAAACTTAAAATTCCACAAATAAGAAGATATGAGCCTGAATTTCCCTTTCTTTTTGCAACTGTTAAGTTTCATAAAGATCCAGTGAAGTTCAGATTCATAGCTAGTGGAGTCAGGAGTCATAAAAGAAAATTGATCTAGCTTTTGAAGAAATCTTGAAGAAGGTCTTGAAACACATTAGTAACTGTACTAATTTGAAGTACAGAGATTTTTGGATAATTAATAATAATGCAGAAGTAATTTCCGCTATACTCGAAGTAAATCCCTTAGATATTAATAGTTATGATTTTGAGAACCTATATACTAATCTGCCTCTATCAGATATAATCACTACCTTTAAAGAGCTGTATGCAGAATTGAAACTTAACCAATTTGTTAATGTAGGAGCCTGGAACTCTTATCTCAATTGCTGCATAAAAAATAACCATATCTTATATAATAATACTCTCTATAAGCAAGTAAACGGAATCCCTATGGGAACGTCAACATCCACGAGTATTGCAAATCTATTCCTGTTCTTTAAGGAATATAAATTCATTAAAAATCACTCCACTTGCTCCGATAACTACCTTTACACATTTAGATATATTGACGATCTGCTGTGTATAAATAATTCAGAAGTTATAGAGAGTGATTTTGATAATATCTATCCTAGCTCTCTTAACTTATGTAAAACCAACCACAGTAATCAGGAACCAGAGTTCCTAGACTTTAGCATTAAGCTTAACAGAGGTAACCCATCTATTAGCCTCTTTGATAAAAGAGTTAATTTTCCTTTCAAAGTAATTAAATATCTACACTGGAATAATAACATATCAACCAAAGTAATTGAGAATGTACTAATTTCTCAGGTGCTTAGAATTTCAGGAATTTGCAGCAACAATTTGGACTTCAATTACCACATTAATATACTATTAGACAGTTTTCTAGAGAACAAAATTCTTACTTCTTTCATCAAAAGAACTAAGAAAAATTATTCTGAATAATAGAGTAAAGTTGGCAGATCTGCTTTAATTTTCTACACAGTAAATAATATGATTATGACCAATGAAAGCCTTTTGGAAGTTGGCTAGAGGATGAATATTAACTACAAAAAGGAACCTTAGTGCTATGGATAAGAAGGTCCTATTAAAAATAAAAAATTAAATAATATAGACAAAATCACCAAAAAAACTTAAAAATCTGTTTATAAAAGAAAATAAAAATAAATATGAAAGAAGGCTAGTTATTCACTCACTAGAATAGCTATACTAAAAATAGTAAAACTAACATTAAAATTAATAGGATTCTGAAAAGTCTACAGAAGCTCACTAATGTGATTAAATACATGCAAAGATTATTAAATTCACTACTTGTGTATTTCATAATATTTCTCATGTGTTCTGGAGAGTTAATTCTGCTCTTCTGATCAAACAGGTCCACACTCTTAATTATTTTTTTCTCTAGTTAAAATCTCCGCGAGTAGGATTTTTCCGTGTGTGGAGGCCTTCAGCCCCACACACACTGCCCCCCAGCGACTAGGGAGCGGCAGGGGTGTTTGGAAGTTTGGGTTAAAAGGTCGGCCATGTTTCCTCAAGAATGGAAGAAGTTAGGTTGCATAAGAGGTAAGCTCTCTTCATTGTCTTTGGGCTTTAGGTTTTCCAAGTTCAATGTTTGAACTTGAACATTTTTTCTTTTTTTTTTTGCTTTCAGCATTTAGGCACGGACAAGTCTATTAACTTTTTTGCGGATTTTAACTCTTTCTTTTCTTGGTAACTTTGCGCGTTTTTTAGGGAACTAAGGCAAAGCAGCCGGCCGTTTCATTGTTCTTGTAGTCTGCGATGTGTTTTCAATGTAGTTAAGGTCTTAATAACTACTTAATTATGCACTTAAAGCACTTCTGAAATACTTTGTACATATTGCAACTAATTGTTTATGTCACATAACCTTCACAAAGCTTTTCTTTAGTTTATTATTGTCTATTTTATTCTCGTTTTTGTGTTGTCAGAAGTTGTGGAGCAGGGGTTTTTATAATCCAGTTTTCTTTCAAGAATCTGTGCTTTATAAAAAAAATTAATATTTCCTTTTTTATTGCAATGTATAAGAATTTGTGGTACTTTTGTATTGCTATTCAGTTTTAAATTCTCTCTCAGGCGAACTTGGCAATTTGTTATTGCTGAACATTATTTTTGTTTCATTATGTCACTCTTACAACTTGAGTTTTCTATAATCATCTTCTTTCTGTTTAATAGTAACAGATGAAGAGCATGGGTCGGGCCAGGAGAGTTATGGATGCAAGCTAAATTGTTAACTAACGCTTGGTCATACAACTCTGCGGAGGTAATGACATGCATATATTTTTTAAATTTTTTTGGTGGGCTTATTACTTGCATCTATGACTTTGCAGAAACCCATTTCCAAATAGGTCTTTGTGGAAGTGAGAAAATGCAGAGTTTTTGCTGGTCCTTGATAAAGCCAAGGCTCAGTATTCTCGACACTTTCTACATTCAGTTGTTCTATTTTTTTCTCTTTTTACTCTCACCGGTCAACACATAACCATTTCTATGTTGTACTTGGTTATGAGTCAAACATTTTTTTTTGCTTCAGTAGCTTCTTAATAGAATGTGAATTCTGAATTTTCATAACTGCTGCGTTGCGCGTTTTGATCTTCAGGTTATTTTGCAACTTTCGTTTTAAATTGTAAAGTTTATCTTATGTTTTTCGGCTATGCTCTTTAGTATATATATATATGAAATTCGAAAGTGTGCGGGAGTAACATGGAAGCGAAGAGTATGATTTAACCGACCAGGTAGAACCGGTTTGATCCAGATCCAACACGTACAGCGTATGTGCGTAGTCCGTGATTACAGGCATTCGATGCTCTCCGTCGCGAGGACAACGATGTCGAATTCTGAACAGCGTTCAAGTGTAAAATTTTGTGTTCTGCTCGGAAAATATTTCGCTGAGACTTTTCAAACGATTAAGTCAGCGTACGGTGAGAGGGTAAAGAGTCGAACTAGAGTTTACGATTGGCATCGACGATTCGAAAACGGGCGGCAGAGTATCGAGGATGATGAGAGGTCAGAACGACCAATATCCACAACGGATGAGCAAATCGTCATTGTCAAAGAAATTGTGAAAAATGACCGTCGAAAAACTGTTGCAGCGATCGCAGAAGTTGCCGGCATCTCAGTTGGAAGTTGCCATGTTTGAATCGATTGATCACTGGTGATGAGACTTGGTGTTTTTTGTACGACCCCCAATCCAACCTACAGTCAGAAGTGTGGAAATCACCGTCGTTACCACGACCAAAAAAGTTCAAGGCTGACCGCTCCAAAGGAAAGGTCTTGTTAACAATTTTCTTTGATTGCAAGGGGGTCGTACACAAGGAATTCCTTCAAAATGGTCGTGCAGTCGCTAAAAAAAGTACGTCAACGCCCTGAAACGTCTCCGAGAATCAGCGAGACGCAAGCGACCCGATCTTTGGAAGACCAACTGATAGGTGCTCCATCACGATAATGCGCCGGCTCACAGATCCCTCTTGGTGTCCGATTACCAGTCCAAACATCGCATTCCCGTTCTTCCACAATCAGCTTATTCCCTTGATCTCCCCCGTGTGACTTTTCCTTTTTCCCCGGATGAAGAATTTGCTTAAGGGACGACGCTTCTCAAGTTCCGAAGAAGTGCAACGAGCTGCGACGGAGGCATTGGAGGATGTGGCAAAAGAAGGCTTGCAATCTGCATTTAAATCATTGTACGAGCGCTAGCAAAAATGCATAATTGCACATGGTAACTACTTCGAAGGAAACACCGCATAAACAGGTATTATCTGTACTCATTCTTTTTTAATATAAAAAGTTCCGGAACTTTTTGAACGTAGTAATATATATACACTATCTACCAACAAGTAATTGGACACCTGTGATAGCAAAAGAAAACGAAGTTTATTCACCTTCAATAGTTGGTGGAGCCTCCACGAGCGGCGAGTACAGCTGCAACCCTCCGGGGCATACTCTCAACCAGGCGTTCTACGACGGCTAGCGGTATTTTCTTCCACTCGGCTTGGAGAAGACAGGTCAGTTCCTTCACCGATTTCGGACGGTGGGAGCACCCCTTAATTCGACGCTCCAACTCGTCCCAGAGGTGCTCGATAGGGTTAAGGTCCGGGCTCTGCGCAGGCTAGTCCATTCGATTAACCCCATTGTCACCATACCAAGCCATGGTGGACCTCGCAACATGACAGGTGGCATTGTCATCCTGAAAGTAACATGGGTCCACCCCGTAAAACTGCCACAACGTTGGAAGCGCATGGCCATCCAAAATGGTGCAGTTGGTCTACCAAGAATTGTGACCAAGGGTCCCGTGCCATACCAGGAGAAACACCCTCATAGCATAATTCCACCGCCGCCGAACTTCACAGTTGGCACAATACATTCCGGCAGGAGGCGTTCTCCAGGCAGACGCCAAACCCAGACCCTGCCATCCGAACGGTAGAGGGTGTACCTTGATTCGTCGCTCCAAAGAACCTGTTCAACGGTTCACTGTCGACGTTGTTTGCACCACGTTAGCCAAGCAGCGCTATTGCATGGACTTGGTGATCAAAGGCTTGTGGGCGGCAGCACGTCCATGATAACCGAGCAGATGGGCTTCCTTACGGATAGGTATTCATCGAAAGAACACTCCCGGATGCCTGTTGAAACTCTTCGCGGACGTGACCCATCGATTTGGGGCGGTTCTTCCGAATTTCTCTGGCCAGTACCCGTCGGTCTCTAACTCCCAGTTTTGTGGGTCTGCCGGGTCGGGGCACATTCCAACAGTCACCTCTCATCTTCCACTTGTCAATCACGTAGGCCACTGTCGATTTTGGGTACTTCAGCTCGCTGGATATGTAACGTATGGATCGGCCATTTCTGTGATACCCGACGATTACACCTTTCTCGAAATCAGAGCTCCGAACTGCGTGGCATCTTGCATGCAACTGGTTGCGCTGTTGTTTACCACACGATATTTAACGGCGGCGGCCGTGACGTGTATCAGGACCGCAGATATCGTCGATTGCAGGGGTGTCCAATTACTTGTTGGTAGATAGTGTATATATACTTTTTGTTTCAACCAGATAACAGGTGGCGTGAAAAGCATGTCACAGCTAACCGAAATTTTTCTGGGGTTGTAAAACAAACCAGAAAATGGGGAAGTAGATCACCACCTTAAGGGCGTTCAAAAATCAATAATTATACATCATATGTTTATGTGTGATTATAAATTGGCTTTCGAATTTATAGTTCAAAGCAGATTTTTCCGGGTCAGGTTCGGGTCCGGTAAAATTACGTGACGGCCGGGTTCAAAATTTTTAAACCGTTTCCAACCAACTCTGGGGTCTAGGCGCGTATAACTATAATGCGTTCATATGATGCAAATCCCTAAATTCGTAATTGATTCCAACATATTCTTCTTCAATTGAACAAGCTTCCAAGGCTCTTCGCGGCAAGCACAGTCGCCTTTCTTTAAACGCTGTTTGTCGTTCACTCTCTCTCTCTCTCTCTCTCTCTCTCTCTCTCTCTCTCTCTCCAGTGACGCACTTCCAATCTTTCGAGGTGCGCAATTTCTCCATCGTTTTCTCGGTGCAAGTCTTTACATTAATTTTCATGCCGAACGTGTGTCTAGGCATTCTATCTTTATTCACCAGTTTCACTGTCTTTTCTGGGTCCAAATATTTTCCCAAGTATTCTATTTTACAATTTGTGTAAACATATTTTATCACCAATATTTGCGGGTCCAGATCTCTGCTTTGCATACGTATATTACAATAGACCTGATAATTGATGATATCGCAATCTTAGACCTGGAGAGAACGGGGCACAAGCTACATTGTAAGAAATTTTCTGAAATTCACGAGCCGCTATCCGTGATTTCTTTCGTAAATTAACGAAGCATGTTTCTGATACAACTTTTTCCGTGAAATGACGGGAAAAGTTCTGAATTTCACGGATTTTTCGTACGCCAGAACAAATTCTTAATTTTCAGAAACCTTTCCGTAATTTCTTTCTTATATCCTGCTGGCCACTCAAAATGCAACACCAAGAAGGAATCATCCGACTGGCATGAAATTCGCAGCATGCGTCGCCCGCGAGAGGACATGTAAACGATTAGCATTGCAGGGCATGTGCAAATCATGTGCGCCCGCCGGCACGCCACCGAGAAGCACTATAAGGGTGCACAGAAGGCGGGGGGTAAGTAGTGGAAGTGTGTTGTGCTGCCGGACCTGTGTGTGGGAAGCTTCCTGATGCCTCGTCGTAGAATACGATAGTCATTCCAGCACGTTTCGGAGTTCGACAGAGGACGAATAGTGGCTTATCGCGACAGCGTTTCATCGAACCGAGACATCAGCACCCGTGTGGGACGACATCCAGCCACAGTGAGACGAGTATAGATTCGGTGGGTGCAGGAGTGACGGACAGACCGACGTGAACGATTGCAGCAGCCGCGGCACACCACCGAACAAGAGGACCGGCATGTTGTGCGGCGGGCATTGACGGCTCGCACCGCCACATCACGACCGTTAGCGCAGGAATTAGGGTGTGCTGCGCAACAACCTATGTCAGCACGTACCGTTCGACGTCGTCTGCAAGAGCGGGGACTCGTCGCACGGCGACCGTTGCTCCGATTACCATTGACGTTACACCAGCGGCGAGTGCGGCGGCAGTGGGCCGTTGAACGCCGCACCTGGACTACGGAATGGTACGACATTGGCTTCTCCGACGAATCCCGCTTCTGCCCGCAACACCACGATGATCGGATCCGCGTGTGGCGGCACCACGGCCAGATACTGTATGACGCCTGCATTATGCATCGCCATACCGGTCAGTCGCCTGGCGTTATGGTTTGGGGCGCAATTGGATATGACACCCGCACTCCTCTGGTACGTATCGCCGGTACGCTCAACAGCCACGACTACCTCTCCGACGTTTTGGAGCCTATAGTCCTCCCTTACCTGCAGGACCTGCCAGCGGCCACGTTTCAACAGGACAATGCGCGCCCGCACGTGTCACGCATCGTGCAACAATTCTTCACGGCCCACCAGGTGTCACTGCTGCCGTGGCCCGACTGTTCTCCCGATATGTCGCCCATCGAACACGTCTGGTCGCTGATCGGTAACCGAGTGGCCCGGCAAGCACCACCCGCGGCTACGCCTAATGAACTGTGGCAACGTGTGGAAGCAGCCTGGACCGACATACCCCAAGCACACATCCAAAGCCTCTTTCGTCCGATGCCGCGGCGTGTAGCGGCCGTTATTGCCAGCCATGGGGGCTACACGAACTATTGATGTCTGCGTGTTCCGCAAGTAGTACGGGCCTGTAAGCTCAATCGATTCATCTTTGTATCTGTTGTTATGTGTCCAGCAAATCTGGCTTTGCTATCTCGTGTCCTTCTTGGTGTTGCATTTTGGGTGGCCAGCAGTGTAGTTATCTCCTCCCTCCCTTCCCCCCAATCCTGCAGTTTAACTCAGCTAACATTTTGTGAATCGTACTTCTGACAGCTATTGCTTCTACAATTTACTTGAACCTCTCAGTATCAGGGCCAGATTAAAAGGGAGGGGGGGAGAGGGGGTCTATAGGGGCTATAGCCTTGGGACCCACCGTGACCAAGGGCCCAGGAGACATGCCTGGGCAACTAATAGAGATATACGAGTTGGCAGAGAGAGAGAGAGTGAGAGAGAGAGTGAGAGAGAGGTCTGTAAAATAGTATTACTTTTGTCTTGTGTGATTTCCACTTGGTCAGAAACGGTCTGGTAGACGAACAGATTTAAGGGCAATGACTTACAAAGAATAAAAGGTTTCATGTCGCTGTGTACAGCGGGGTCGGCGAAACAATTTCAGCTTTTTCACTACCATCTACTTGCACCTCCCAATTTGCACTTGGAACCATTAAAGATCGAAGTGCCCTGTGGCTTCACATTGCATAACAAAAAAGATGCCCTAAGAAAAGTATACAGTGGTAAACCATTAAAAAATTCAAGACAAAATTTAAGAATCGTAAGCTTTTAACTCATGTTCTTATAAGAACAATAGAAAACACAGTGACTTATTATGCAAACTCTGCAGATAATTTATTTATTTGTTTGAAAAATCACTGCGTGTTTTAACAGATTTCATAATGACTCCCCATCATAAGTTCTTTGGGGGCCCACTCAGATGTCTTAGCCTTGGGGCCCACTCAAATGTCTTAGCCTAGGGACCCACTAAGCCCTTAATCCAGCCCTGCTCAGCACGAGATATATTTTTTTTATTGGAGGTTTAACGACCACCGTGAGCAACTCACTGGGCTATAATTTAGGGCCACTGGTTCCAGGGAAGGGAGAGAGCCAGTGCCGTAAGACAAACACAACGTCCATGCCTCACCGGGATTCGAACATGGACTCCTTTTGGACGAATGATCAGAAGCCATCGCTTAGACCACTGCGCCAATAATATCTGCCGCCCCGGCAGATATTATTGATGCAGTGGCGGATTGCCAATTAGGCGCACTATGCGCTCGCCTAGGGCGCCAGAGCTTGAGGAGCCCCGAAAACGTATAATTGGATTTTTTTTTTTTTTTTTTGATTGGAGGTTTAACGACCACCGTGAGCAACTCAATGGGCTATAAGCAGTCGCCCGTCCCTAATTTAGGGTCACTGGTTCCAGGGAAGGGAGAGAGCCAGTGCCGTAAGACAAATACAACATCCATGCCTCACCGGGATTCGAACCCGGACCCCTTTCGGACGAATGATCACAGGACATCGCTTAGAACACTGCGCCACCGGGGCGGCTATAATTGGATTGCCAGTTTTGTTTTGGTTTTTACAAACCGAAACAAAAAAAATGCAGCTTTTCCAATGAAAACAATAAGAAAAAATGCTTTCAAGAAACTCTTCACATTCTCGCTTTCCTGCATTGACTGAGGAAATTCTTACTATCCATGATTCTTGGACCATGACATTATGCTAAAACTCCAACACGAAAAGTCATCCAATCCTTTTCAAATGAAGCACTGTAAATAAATTGCATTTTACCCGCATTTTCTAATGTAGAGAACTTTTCCGGTTGCCAATGTCTTCAAGTATTTTATTTTTGCTTGATACCATGTTCGTTCCCAACTGATTTGCTCAAAATGTAAAAAATGAGATAATTTTCCAAAGTTGAAGCAATGGAAAGAGCAGGTTTTACAATTGGAATTCATTCCAGTTTTATGAAATTTTATGAAAATTTACACGCGATGTAAGAAATTTCATTTTCAGCACCCTTAGCGATAAATTTGCCAAGAAACCTGCAACTGAAGAGGTAATCAGTTTTGCCTAACGTTTCAAACTCAAAAAGAAAGAAAAGAAAGTTTGCTGTGACTGAAATAATTTCTTCGTAGCGCAAAGTTAAAATTTACGAAATTTCCACTTTGGGAACTCCTAGAGGGAAATTTATGAACTATTAGTGGAATTTAAAATGGGAAAATTTTAATGAATTTTTATGTCCGATCATTCGCAAAAATGATTTTTGAAAAATCTGTGAAAAACAAATTTTTTTGGCCTTCAGCGCCTTTAGCAGGAAATTTACTAACTAATTGGATAATTTAAATATTTGAGAAGGAAGAGTTAAACCTAATTTGAGAAGTACAAAAAGGATATTTTCCTTTAAGTGGAATAATTTCTTCACAACAGAACTTACATTTTTTGAATTTTCGACTTGACAGCCCTTAAGCGGCATTTAAAGTACCGAACTTAATAGCCTTGGATTTCTTATTAGCCGCAAAAATAATTATTGAAATCTCTTTCTTTTCTTTCTGTGCTAATCTGACGGATAAAAATTTCTGAGGAGAAAAGAAGGGAGGGGGGGCTGAATCTTTTAGCGCCTAGGGCCCCAAAAGATCTAAAGTCGCCTCTGTATTGATGTGACTTAAATTGCTGTATTTTGGGAATGTTTTCTTTTGGGTATTTTTATTCATCCACCTATAGTGAAATCCTAGATGTGCCACTAATACTGGGGTCACCAAAATACTGTCAAGCCTCGGGCCTCCCTCTCTCCTTAAATGTGTTCTGGAAGTCTAGGTATACAACATTAGTTTTTAATCAAATCGGAAAGAAAATGTCCTGAAAAAGTTTGATCTCCCGTATGTTGGCAATTTAGAAAATAATTGATGATATATTTCTGTAGGTTATGTCAAATCATTTCCAGTGCATGCGCAACTGTTATTTAAATTGTTGCACTGACTACGAGAGTTTCCTTTCCGTAGGCCTTAGGGTGCATCTAAGAACAAAAGTGGCCACTCATTGCAGGTCATACCCGCGGCCCTTAACTGCACCGCCCACAGTGGAGAATTTAACTGCTGTGATCGTTTCTAACAGATAAACAGGGGCGCAGTCACCAGTGGGATGTGAAGAAGCGTTTTCTCCCGAACCTCGCCTCGAAACGGATCTAGATCACCCTCCACATGTCTAACAGAGACCCCCAGTGTATGCTCGATCTTCCCCACACACTACGCAAAGACCCTGACCTCCCTGTTGCACGTAATAAGATACGCTTGTAACGAGGAACAGGGTCGTAGCTCCCGGGAGGGTAGGGAGGGCGCCAGAATGGTTCCAGGTGCATAAGTTTATGCTCTGGGGATGTAAAAAATAAAAATTGTAACTAAAAGAAAGAGAGTTACACCCTTCAGTATTTTCTTTTTAAATACTTTAGTTAGTCTCATACAGTATTACATGCCATTGGCGCACCCAAGGAGGGGGCTTAAGCTCCCTCCAAGGAGATTAAGAGCGACTTACGTCACAAATTAAACATTCAAAAATATCATTTTACATGTTCAAAAATGACATGGTGTCTTCTTCTCAAAGCCCCATAGAGATTAAGAGCGACGTATATCACAAATAAACATTCAAAAATATTATTTTACATGTTCAAAAAATTACATAGTGTCTTCTTCTCAAACCCCCGAAGAGATGAAGAGCCGACGTACGTCACAAATTAAACATTCAAAAATATTATTTTGCATGTTCAAAAAATGACATGGTGTCTTCTTCCCAAAGAGATTAAGAGCGACGTACGTCACAAATTAAACATTCAAAAATATTATTTTACATGTTCAAAAAATTACATAGTGTCTGACATGATGTCTTCTATTACACGGGGTCTTCTTCTTCCCAAAGCCCCAAAGAGATTAAGAGCGATGTATATCGCAAATTAAACATTCAAAAATATTATTTTACATGTTCAAAAAATTACAGTGTTTTCTATTACATGGTGTCTTCTTCCCAAAGAGGTTAAGAGCAACGTACGTGTGTTGTGTGTGTGTTGATTGGAGGTTTAACGACCACCGTGAGCAACTCAATGGGCTATAAGCAGTCGCCCGTCCCTAATTTAGGGTCACTGGTTCCAGGGAAGGGAGAGAACCAGTGCCGTAAGACAAACACAACATCCATGCCTCGCCGGGATTCGAACCCGGACCCCGTTCGGACGAATGATCAGAGGACATCGCTTAGACCACTGCGCCACCGGGGCGGCGCAACGTACGTCACAACCGTATATAAACTATAAGCGTACACTACGTATACACTGAAGAGCAATTGAACTAGAGACCGCTGGCGTTATGCAAATGTGGAGCTATGGGCGGCTCTGTAAACGGAAACGACATGACGTATGCAGCTATCTGACAATATAAGGAGTGATGTGACGGGAATCAGTAAGTGTCGGACGCAGTATGGGTAAGACGAAAGATCTAAGCGTATTTGATCGTTTGCAAATTGTCGGAGCCCGACGAATGGGTCACTCCATCTCGGAAATCGTGCAGGCACTGGGATTTTCACGAGCCACTGTGTCACGGATACACAGTGAGTACATCGAATCTGGTAAAACCATCCCTGCAAGGGCCAACTGCCGTGGACAACAGCGTGTGGATGAGTGGGGTCATCGTCGGCTAGCTCGCATTGTAACAGCGGATAGACGGGCCACAGTGCAAGAAATCACTCGGCAATTTAATGCTGGTGCACAAAAACGTGTAAGCAGCCACACCATCCAGAACCATCTCCTCGCTATGGGGTACAGAAGCCATCGTCCCACGAGGGTACCGCTGCTGACCGCACATCACAGGGTGCAAAGATTAGCATGGGCGCCGGAACATCGCCACTGGACCCTAGACATGTGGAAAAATGTTGCCTGGACTGATGAGTCGGATTCACGTTGGTACATGCGGATGGCAGGATACGAGTACGGCGCAAACCACATGAAGCGATGGATCCTTCTTGCCAGCAGGGTACTCTTCAAGCTGGTGGGGGTGGCATTCTCGTCTGCGGACTGTTTACGTTGACTGAAATGGGACCCCTGGTACGTGTGGCATCATCCCTCACATGTCAACGTTACCGGGATATCCTGGACGACCATTTGATCCCGTTTGTGCGTCTTCAACATCCCACTGGGATTCTCATCCTGCATCAAGAAAATGCACCGTACCATCGCTCCCGAATTGTATCCGAATGGTTGGATGAACACTCCACCGACGTGACCTAGCTTCCTTGGCCAGCTAGGTCACCTGACCTCAATCCCATCGAGAGCATCTGGGATGCCATCGAGAGAGATGTTCGAGGCTCTGACCCCCTCTCCATCAAACCTTCGTGAACTGTGGGAGCTTGTTCAGGGGTCGTGGATCCGTATGGCTTCCCAACGCGTCCGGTGTCTTGTCGAGTCCATGCCGAGACGAATCGCCACCGTCATCAGGACGAAAGGTGGTGCTACACGTTACTAGACAGATATCTCTAATTCAATTGCTCTCCAGTGTATGTACACACATTGTGTACGTATACTATATATATACAGCCCCTTCAACAAGAATTCCTGGGTGCGCCACTGTTACATGCAGTTAGCCAGGGTACAGAGTAACATATGCTATGAGGTGTGAACATCTTATATCTATGCAGGGAATTTTTAAAACAGTGAATGGAGGTATAGAAAGCAATATGCTGATATGTCCTCCATGACCTTTCCGAACATGTCGTTGGGATGAAGAGAAAATCAATCATTTGTGCTCTGTCGCAGAAAGTTTTCTGAGAGTTTAATCTTGAGCGGAATTTTCCCAAGCCCCGCCTCTAACTAAAGCTTCTTCCTATTGTTACGTTTTTATCCGATACCCATTCGTTCTGCGCTGGTTTGTTTTTCGTTCTGCATTTCCGTGGAGTGTTTTGTTGTCGACGTTCGCATAACGTTTGCACTTTCCTTGGTATCTAGGACCTGTGGTTCTTGGGTATTTACTTACATTTTCTAATAAAATTGTGCCAAAACCCTGGTGTGATTTTTGAAGGATCACAATGCTTTCCTATAATGGCGGTGTGTGAGAAAGTAAAAACCATGTATTATTGGAGTGGAACTCAAAGGGGCGTAATTTCAAGTCTCACCTCAGGAACAGATCCAGAGGGAGGCCTTAGGACCAAGGAAAACCTTCGATTTGTTAGGTTTTAATAATAAATTGGATAATTTTTCGAGAAATCGTGAAAGAAAGTATTACTTAAAACCTATATTACTTTCCTTAATTAAAATTAATTGGAAGTATTTATAGACATACTAAGAACACGTTTTCATTTTAAGGAAAAAATATCAGTAGGTTTCCCGGTTATTCCCAACACTTGCGCCTCCCCCCCCTCACCAAAATCCTGGATCCACCCCTTTTCCACTCTCCCAGAAAAGAAAAACTTGCGGTCCTGATCTATACGACGAAAAACACTGGAGTCATTATTTCTTGGCAAAGTTCAGATTATATTTTAAAGTTAGAGAAAATTAAAATACGGCACATCTTGAACTGGGTGGGTGTCAGGTTGGGCAAGACAATTTTCAGGGTGGGCTAAAAGCCAATTCTCATTGCAGTGGTGCACTCAGTGAAGGTGGTCCAGGGACTTGGACCATGGGGCATCATTTGGTCCTTCGTTTTTATTAAGTTATTAGCTACTTATTTTTATATAACTTATTTTTTTCATATAACTTTGTATATTTTTTACGCTTTCCAACCGTAGGTTGAAGAAGCGTATGTGCTCCAGCTTTGTCCGTCCGTACGCACGATAACTCGCCTAAAAATGGTTCGATTTCGATGAAACCGAACCATGGTAGGGGACCACCTGGGGACAAACCCAATTGAAAATAGGTGAAATGGGGTCAAAAGTCACGACATAGGAGCGGGATTCATTCCATTGCCCTTATGCGTCATAACTTGAGTAAATATGATTGGATTTCAATGAAATTTTAGTATGTCTTAGGGGACCACGCGGAGACGAACCCTATTGAAAATAAGTGAAGTGGGGTCAAAGGTCAGGACATAGGAGTGGAATGCATTCCATTGCCCTTGTGCGTCATTACTTGCGTAAAAATGGTTCGATTTCGATGAAATTTTAGTATGTGATAGGGGACCACCTAGGGACGAACCCTATTGAAAATGGGCAGAATTGGGTCAAAGATAAGGACATAGGATCGGGATCCATTACATCGCTCTTATGCGTATAACTTACGTAAAAATGCTTCGATTGAGACAAAACTTTATCATGTTGTTCCGGAAGTATACTTTACCGGTTATGTTGAATATAATCGAAATGGGGTCAAAGGTCAGGTCATAGAAGCGGGATTTATTCTACAGCCATTATCCTCATAACTTGAGTAATGATTTCTGGCATGTTGGAAAGCGTATCATAATCAATGCATTGCATGATTTTACTAACTTGTTTAAATATATAGTTTACGAATGATTGGAAGCACTTTAAAATGACGAATATATTTTTATCACTTCCTAATGTTTTATAGAGATATTTTTATTTGTTTTGGACCATGCTCATAAAGAAATTCTGGATGTGGCACTGTTACAATTAAGCGTAAAAAAAAAAAAGAAGCGTTGTATTTGACGTTGACTTCGGCATCAATGCGCGTGACTATTAATTTATTTTGTAAATCTTATACATGCGGCTGAAAAGTCATATGATCCAGCCCACACACTGTTTTTCAAGCGTGCTCTGTGATTCTTTTGATCTTTCCCGCCTACAGGAGTGTTAGCTTGAATATGTCCTCAAGTAAAATATTAAGTCTAGAGATGGCAGCACATACAAACCAATTTTGTAATACAGCTAAAGTTTTTGTTTTGTGTTGTCTGGTTAGCTTAAAACTAAAACGTATTGCATTAAAAAAAATCACAAGTTTACAGAGTTCATTTTTATACTTAAGTACGGTGTTCAGTTCTTCATTATTTGATGAACCAGTTATGAGCTACTATTTTTTATTCATAGAAATGTTATGTTAAGCTCAGTCAGCTGGGAGGGGGTCCGGAATTTACATGACATGAATATCATTCTCACCTGAAAAAATTATTTTGATGTATTGCAATGAAAACACAAAAAAGTGCGGAATAAATTGAAACTTTAGTTCCATGAATTGATATGATATAATAAAATACTTTTATGGGTATTTTTCAACAAACACGGTGCCAGAAATGTACACAAGGATAATAAAGTCGTGAAAAATTATTGAGAAATTGTTTTATTCAGCATGAAAGAAGAAATAAAAATATAAGACATTGTGTTTGGAAAGGAAAAAAAAAAAAAAAGGGGTGCTTTCATTAGTACCGCATATGATACATGTATTTCGTTCTATAACTTTTCAATTATTCATATCGCCGCCCCGGTGGCGCAGTGGTCTAAGGCGTTGGCCTCTGATCGTTCGTCCGCAAGGGGTCCGGGTTCGAATCCCGTCAGGCATGGATGTTGTGTTTGTCTTACGGCACTGGATCTCTCCCTTCCCTGGAACTAGTGACCCTAAATTAGGGACGGGCGACTGCTTATAGCCCATTGAGTTGCTCACGGTGGTCGTTAAACCTCCAATAAAAAAAAAAAATATATTCATAATATATATTCGCTCACTAAATCTTACACTTGGTCTCTTCATTTGCTTTAAAGTTGACATAAAGAAAAACATCCCTTCCATTTAACTCAACTAGACATTTTCATACGCCTTGGTATGATGCACACAGAAAAAAAAAAAAAAATATATATATATATATATGCCGATACTTCATGAAATAGGTTTCTTTATCAGCAACTAGCTGTAATATCTTTCAGTGAGCTTTGTTTGTTACATCATTTACATAATCGACGATACTTTTCCTAGTTGTGACCTTATACTGTTTGTTTTCCCATGAAAAATCATACAGAATAAACGAAAAAAAAAAAAAAAAATACCCAGCTGACATTGAAAGCATTGATCACACGTGTGACATTGAAAGCCTTCCTCCTATTGGCTAACTGGCTAGAGGCGGAGCAAGATTTCAGGTCACGTGACATAGCTGCTTTGCTGCAGCATGATCGCGAATCAGCTGGCACCTGATCCATGGAGCATGTCGTCAATAACAATACAGTGATGCCAAACTCAACGGTACGCGGACATGCAGTCCTAAGGAATCTTACAATTTGTTTCCATGGGTAGCTAAGGTCCTGTTTCTTGGAAAATTGAGGAGCATGAAACCGGATGAAGGTAAGCTTTCATTTAAATCCATGCGTAGGCATCAAAGCACGACATTAATTACCCGTTTAAGCCTAACACAAATGTGCTGTTGGTGCTTATGGAGCTGTCATGCAAGACCAAATATTAGGAAACAAATTAAATAATAATGAAAAGTTTTCATTTTTTCTTCCCAAGCTGACAAAAGATGTATTGACTCTTGCGGAGTAGTGTGAAAGCGAATGATTTTCGTTTTGCGCTGTGATATACTAAATTTTCAGGTTGTAATTATTTACTGAGGCTGCTGGTGGTTATTCTGCTTATATTTAGAGTAGCAGATCCGAAATTTGTGGAGCTCACTCACTTCATGTTAACAACAGCAACAAAAATCGCCTTCCGTGACCTATGAGGTTTCCGTGAAAAGTGATTTATCAATTTTAGGAAGTAATCGCATAGAAACTTGAAAAAATATTTCTGTAAAGCATTTTATATTTAAATTATGTTTGCGCGGTATACTGTTTCCATATATAACACTAAAAATCATGGAAAAGTGGTCACTACCCTACACTTTGAGAAACTCATAAAATTTATGTTCTCTGTCCCTGAGCAGGAGAGAGAGAGAGAGAGAGAAAGAAAATTGAAACATAGATCTTTGTACCAATACAGTATTGTGTTTTAACCTAAGTTGTGTTAAATAGCCGTAAATTATGACGCAAAGGAAGCTGATGAAATAATTTCAAGAAATGCACATAATTGATAAATTAAGATCAGGATACTTGTGCATGAACAATTTAAACTTTTAGGCAAACAAATTCTAGCTTTATGTTTAGAAACAAAAATCTTACAGGTCAGTTTAAAAAAAAAAAAAAAAATCCAGTTCTTTACACCCATGCTTCACGTAGTATATACAATTTTTATTCAGATTCCAGCTTTGTAGTTATAGTTGATCAATATTCAATAGTACATTAATAGCATTGTTATTTGTGCTGTTAATTTTGTGCAAACATTAAAAAGTTTTTTTAACTACTGAATGCAATATATCTATATAATATAACACAATCATATGAGTCTAAGCTCTCCTTCAATAGCGTAAATGCAAACGCTCAATATTTGCCGAGCTTTTGTGCTCCTCTGAGAAGTTTTGTCAGGGCTAGATTATCAGGGCCTTACAACAGGAACTGACAATGCTGAAACAATTTTTTTACTGTCTTAAGACTGATAATTTAGCCCAGATGTGAAGCCTCTGAGTGGAGCATGCAAGTTCTGCAAACATTGAGTGTTTGTATTTACGTCATTAAAGAAGATTTTGCACTCATATGAGTTGTGTATTTTAAAGATTTTTTTTAATAATACCCCAGAATTATGAGTAAGAAATATAACAATTATTGATCATTTACTAGCATTTTATTTGAAATTTAAGTACTGCATGTGATACTAAGATTCAAAAACATGTTATACAGGATGTATAATCCTGTACCAAGTGTTTTCATGATTTTATAATACAAAGAATGAAAATCAAGTGCAAAGATTTTTTTGTCAACATGAAAATCATTTAATATGTAGACAATTATAGATTTTTAACAATAATACACATATTTGAAACCTAACTCTTATTGTTGTGTTGCTTTTCAGCATTCCATTGTTCTTAGACTGTTTAAACTGTGGCAAAAATATACATCCTTGTAAATATCACTTATTAAACAGTTCAGTGAATTTGTAAAAAACTAATGTTACCTGTTTATAGGTGGGGAGGGGGATAAGGTCTGGTACCATCTGTTAATTTATCTAGACCAAAAAACAAATCTGTAATGGGAAATGATCATTTCAATTTGTTGTGATAATTTTTTATGAGCCACAGTTAAAAAAATACTTCCAAGCAATCATATTTTGTGATGCCTATGTTACCATGGAGACAAATGTGATTTTTGTTTCGTAGAAAGAAAAGTGGATAAAAATCAAAATTGTTATTTAACACCCAATTGTGTTCTGTATGTGTAAGATTTTTTTTTCTTGTAATACGTCATGTTACTATGGCAAAAAAAGAAAATGATCATCAGAATTATATTGGTAGTCAGGCAGGGGCATAACTAGGTAAGTTCAATTAAAATATACATATTTAATTTAAATTTAATTTATATATATTTTTGCAGTCATTGCTGTCCAGTTTTATTCCTTAAAATTAACCCTCTTCATCAAGAAGGAAAAAAACAACATTTATTTGTTGTTGAGACTGTGAGCTAACTGAGAACTTTTAACAGCTTCGAAATACTTGGGTAGAATTCCTGTTCACAGGCGACAAGGGCTGCATAACATTGGGCAGCAATAAATAATTTGGAGTCTGTTTCCATTTCCATTTGTCACACCACATAAGATATGACTTTAGTGCTGTATGAACCAGAGATTTTCAAAATAGGTTGTGTAAGTAATGCAGTAAATTAACTTTGTCTGGCAATACTTTACAGTCCCTACTGCACAGAAATCTCTGTGTTCTCATCTCTCTCTCTCTCTCTTGAAAAAAATTAATGCACACAAAAATGTAATGATCAGAGAAAAAATGTCGAAGGTGTAGTTGCATAATGTATGTATATTCAAATAAAGTTGCAATAGCTTCAGCTAACCTGATTAACTATGCAAATGTAAGAAGAAAAACAGTGCACAGACTACATACAATTATGTCGTAAAAAGTACTGTTTTGAAATGACTATGAATACCATACAAAAATAGACTTTAGCACCAGTTTCTGGTACAGTTTTCCTGTGCCATATTTTGTCATGTGTCTAGTCGGGGAATTTTCTTATACACTATATTGATAAAAGTCACCTGACACCCCTTCAAAAGCAAATGAACAGATCTGCTGTATTGTTACGATGTGCGATACAGCTGCAAATGGTATAAAAACAAACCTGCAGCTGACTGCAATCATAGTGCACTGTGAGGTTGAGTGAAAATGTTGCTGCAAGAGAGAACTGACTTTGAGAAAGGAAAGACTGTTAGGTGTTATATTAGTTAGTGGGTTGTCCATAAGAGAAACCAAGAAGTGTTTAAACATACCCAAGTTAACTGATCTGGATGTACTGAATAAGTGGAAGACACATGGCATGCCTGAAGCAGCAAAACGTACCGGCAGACCAAAGAAAATCAGTGATAGAGGACGCCGAAGCCTCAGGAAAGTAGTTACAGCTAATCGACGGAGTACTGCACAAAAAAAAAAAAAAATCAGTGTACAGGTGAGAAAAAATGCTGGAACCTGGGTATGTACACGTACCACTCACAGAGAACTTCATTCCATGGATTACTGTGGTCGTGCGGCTGCTCATAAGCCTTTGATCTCCACTCGAAATGCTACTCGTCGTTTAGCATGGTATAAAGAACATTTATCGTGGACCGTAGATCAATGGAAATAGGTTCTATGGACTGGTGAATCCAGATACATGATCCATCAGTCTGATGGCCCTGGGTGGGTATGGCAGCAGCCGGGGGAATGCTATTTACCACAGTGTACTGTTTCTACTGTCAAGTTTGGAAATGGCAGTGTACTCGTGTGGGAGTGTTTTTCATGGTATGGTCCCGGCCCATTGGTTATCGTGGACAAACCTGTTAACCAGCACGTATATCTTGATATTCTGGACAATGATGCTCTACCAACTCTATGGCAATACTGTAGAACTGAGCCTTGTTGGTACCAGCAGGATAATGCACCGAGCCGTAAAGCAAGGACTGTTACTGCATGGTTTGGCGATAATTTGGTGTTGTGTGTGGACTGGCCAACATAGAGCCCTGATCTTAATCCCATAGAGCACCTATGGGATGAATTAGAGCTCCGCATAAGAAGTTTGGAACCAAGGTCTACTACTAAGCAACAGTTAGCGACAGCATTATGTACTGAATGGAAGCGCATACTGTGTTCCAATTCAGTACATAATAAGAAGTTTGGAACCAAGGCCTACTACTAAGCAACAGTTAACAACAGCATTATGTACTGAATGGAAGCACATACTGTGTTCTAATTCAGTTCTATCGCTGTGTTCCAAAACCTTGTCGAAAGCATGTCTCGAAGGGTCAGTGCATGCATTAAGGCCAAAGGTGGACTGTCACCGTACTAATGTATGTCAATAAATGCTATGTTGTGTTTCTCTCTAGATGTCTGGTGACTTTTGTCAATATAGTGTATGTTCAAGGACGATCTCTAGAGCCCTTTGTTAGGATAATCCCTAGGATGCTCCCAACAGAGTCCGGCCAAAATAGGCGGGGGGGGGGGGGTTACCAGAAACTGGTGCTAAACTTTCATTTCCAATTTTTATCAGATCGTACATAGTGATTTTTGTGTTCTTCCTTGAGCTGCACCCTAATTTCACTTCTGTAGTCGGGCATGGATGGGGTCAACGAAACCAGGCCAGGTATTTTAATCTTGTAGTCCAAACGCTTATACCCACAAGGGAATGACTCATGAAAAACATTCTGTTAACTCCTGGATGAAATAAAAAAGTTAAAACATGCATTGTAAAACTAATTCAGTTGTGAAGGAATTTCAGCAGCAATTTAAGAGTGAAAGAATTTTAAAAATCCACTCATGATTGAATGAAGCATCAAACTATGCTCAAAGTGGGATGTTGTACTAGATAATTGTAATTATTTTGTCACTGATCATGTACTGCCTAAATGTAGTTGTTCCACCTCCTTGAATAGATGCCTTTTTTTAAAGTCTGCCCATTATTTTAACTCGTCTATTTTAATCCATGAACCAGTACCGGTAAATCATTTTCTTTTAAAATAAATGTGGATGGGACACGGATTTTGGAATGTCTTTGGTCAAATAATCATGTTGTTGTCTATGTCTGTAAGTGGATAAGGGTGTGCAGATGATGGACCAACAATTTTTTTACTATTGCCTCCTATAAGACTACAAATAGAGGGTAGGGCCTACCAATGATCCTTTGGCTCCAAAGTCTGATGACCTATGCTTAATCGTAGTGAGCTTAATTTATTTATAACTGCGTGCTTAATCCGGCAGCAAATTTTCCTCTGAAGTAGAGAGAATTTTACTTTCTCATTTTAGAGCAAATGCCCAGCATATATATGGATAGAAGGAAATGCCATTTTTTTAAGGATAATAACATTTTAGACAAAATATACATAATATCTAAGGTATTGTTTACCTGATATTGTCAAAGTATTTCACACGTTGTTGCTCTGTGATATGAAGCTCAAATGAAGTTAACTATTCTTATTCATAAGTACGAAAATAATTATTTGTTCTTTCCGAACAATCCAGATGAAGAGGATATGAGAAATAGAGTGCCATTTATCAAACGGTCCACCGGGAAATATACCGGTGTCCCAGTGGGCCAACCCGCCGCTGTTGGTAGTTTAACTTGTAATAAATTTGCAAATATATGAGTAGTGCATTATGTAATATTATATTTTCTGTTGATGTGAAACTTTGATAATGTGACACTAATGTTTTATGCAGCTTGGAATTAATTTCTTCTGTGTGGCATCTTGATTGCAAATTACTTGCTTGTGCTTTACTCAGCAGGAATTAATGTAATTAAATTTTCTTCATGAAGAAGATTTTTCAGAATGATGAGTTTCGATTATTTAAATTACAGATGCTTTTGGCCTGTAGTTATCATCAAAGTAGTATAACTATACTAATAATCTGAAATTTCTTGGCATAGAATAGAAATAAAACTTTCCAAGCTTTTGCACATCAACCAGATGGCTTTTTCAAGGAAGGCAGACTGCAAACTGCACAATAGAACGTTTCAACAATTTGAACGCAGTAACTTGACTAGACAATAAATGAATAGGCGCAAACGTAATAATTCAAAGAAACGAGGTCACGCTGGTTGGGCATGCAGTACCATGGTAGAAAATGCAGCATTATTTAAAGAATTGTTTCCAAATATGTGGCAACTCCAGAGAGATGCTATCATTGCAAGCCTCGCAGCTGGTCAAGGTTTCACGAATGGCAGTAGATTTGGGTGTGGAGTATGAAGCTAATTTCTTGACATCACTCCATATAGGATCGGCGGACTTGAACTTGACTTCTCTTGATAGTCCAGTGGTTATTTTTCCGTCTTTTGTATCCCTTTTATATTTGCTGATTCTAATTCCAAATGAAAGTTTGGTCATTCTGATGTGGTATCACCTGGAGCCATCCGGATATTGTGGAATGGCATAAACACCTGCCTCATTGAGAAGAGGGGACTTGTCAATATTTCTCTTAAGCATCGTATATAAAGATGCCGGAGCCAACACCGAAATTCATCCTTCTGAGCGCATTTTTGAGTTGATAGGAAACATTTTGTATGTAGGTAATAGAGTCCAGGTAGCGAAGTTGCAGCATAGAAATATTAATACAGCTGGTTCTGGCTTGAAAAGGCCATCTGGTTGATGTGCGAAAGCTTAGAAAGTTTTATTTCTATTCTACGCCAAGAAATTTCAGATTATTAGTATAGTTATACTATTTTGAGTATAATAGGTGTACAGTTACTACTTATTGAACTATAGTTATCATTATTGGCAACAATTCAAACAATGGAGAACCAAACATTAGTCAGTGCCAGTTCATTCAGCTTTAAAATTCAAAGTTCTGAATTTTTGATTGGCTGAGTTTTGAATCCAATTCCTTCTAGATCACCACTCATTTAAGGATAACACATCAAAAAGAAAACTTATGGTTTTGAGAGATTCACTGAAGGCTTCTAACTTTCTAATTAGCAAAAATAAAGTATTTATTTCTATATCTTTTGTTAAAAGTAGATACATTATTCTAAACATTATTTCAGGTAGGACTGTAAAAATATTGATTCACAGCTGGGCTATCAGGTCACCCTTCTCAACAGCTACAGAGTGCTTCCTTGATCATAATTTTATAGATGTATGTTCAGCATACGTGTTAGTGGAATTTTTTTAAATTGCACTGCTTGCTACCTTATTATCTTTGATTTCTCTAAATTTATCTGTGATATTTATTTTAATTACAACAGCATTTACAGTGTTGGTGATTTTAATTATTTTTTTCTTAATCTCTTGTGGAGATTTTGATAACTTGCCAATGGAACATGCCTTCCATTTTCTTTTATACATACTGTCTGCATTTGAATCTTCTAGAAGCTATACAACAGTTCAGGAGTTTTGCTCTTTTTAGTACATTATTGGCTAAATTATTTTTTTCTGATTTAGCTATATTAATCTTTACTGCTTTAGTGTGATAAGTATAATTTAGCATTCTATTTATTTACTTATTTTTTTTTTTTGAAACAGGGGATAAAAAACATTTTTTCTGCTTCCCTAATGATTTTAATGTCTAGGAATTTTGGTAAAGTTTCATCATCCAATTCAAACAGATCAACTCATTGATTGAATCTAATATTGTTTGAAAACTGTATATTTGGAGTCAAATATGAAAATATCATTGACATGCCTCATATAGAGAAGAGCCAAATCATTTGCTTTAAAAAACCTTGTCTCCAAACCTGAAATATAAAATTGTGCTGACAAATCTGAACCTATTGAAGGTCCTGATCTTTGCATGTAGATGATTCCATTTTTTTTTTTGTCACAACGGAGGTACAGTAAAGATTTAGTAAAAACAAAAAATAATTTGGCAAAATAACAAAAGAGAAGTAGGTGGGGTACCTTCCTTAACATCAGACACATCCTCTCCCAGACGCTGATGAGACAGCCTTGAGTTTTTATAAAATTTTTCAAGGGTTTTGAGGAATTGGCTGTATGAATAACAGTTGATGACATTTCTTAGGCAAACAATAAAAAGATTGTGACTGTACCTTCAAAAAACTATACACTGAGTGGCCACTTTATTATGACCACTCCCTCAGTACTTCGTTGGGATACCTTTTGCCTTTAATACTGCGTCGATTCTTCGTGGTATGGACTCCACGAGATGTTGATAGGTGGTTTGTGGAATCTGAGACCATGCTTGGTGAATAGCATTTTCCAGGAGTGTGAGATTGCAGGGTTGTGGATCCAGCTGCCTGATGACTCGTTCAACTTCTTCACACAAATTCTCAATGGGGGTTGAGATCTGGAGATTGTGGGGGCCACCTAAGCAAAGTAAACTTACCGGCATGTTCCTGAAACCAATCCTGTACAATACGAGCACTATGGCAGCACGCATTATCTTGTTGAAAGTAGCCATCGCCATTGGGATAAACCATCCACATGACAGTATGCACTTGGTCCGCAACGATGTTTAGATATGATGTGCCAGTCAGACGTTGATCAACACGAATTAAAGGGCCCAAAGCATGCCGGGAAAACATTCCCCAAACCATAGCGTTGCCTCCACCAGCTTGAAGGGTTGTAGCAATGCATTTGGGGTTCATGCTTTCGTGCTGTTTCCGCCAAATTCTCACTCTGCCATCAGCATGGTGCAACTGAAAATGTGATTCATCGGACCACATAATTTGTTTTCAATTATCGACTGTCCAATCCTTGTGCTCCTGTGTGAACTGGAGACATATTCTCTTGTTAACTGCAGACAGCAAAGGTGTTCGAACAGGTCTTCGGCAGCCATATGCCATCCGATGCAGTGTACGGTGAACAGTGCATGCAGAGATCATTTGAGGGGATCTTTGATTAAGATGGTCTGTAATTTGTTGCACTGTTGCCCTTCTGTTGTCTGTTACCAGTCTGGACACTCTCCGTTCCGCCCGAGCAGTCACTAGTCGATGACGACCACACATTGCACGTAGAGACCCAGTTTTTGGCTGACAGTCCAGTCCTTAAACACTTTAACAACAGCTGCTCTGGAACATTTCACGAATGTGGTGGTTTTGGTGATACTCGCTCCATGGCTCTGAGCTCCTATAATCATCCCACATTGAAAGTCCATCAAATCACGTTTTTACCCATCTCTTCACCCCAAAATCTCTTCTATTACTGTCCCAAGCACTAAGCTTTCCCTTTTTATACCAGCCTCGCCCTCTGGCGGTAACAGCGTACAGCTATAGCTCATTTGCTTAAAACTGTCAGGTGGTCATAATAAAGTGGCCACTCAGTGTATAATACAAAAGTTTCTTCAAGATGGTCATCTCCAAACGTGCAACAACAAGCCCATCACAAGGCTGTAACTAACAATCTTATTCTCTTCAGTGATGTAGTGCCACAGGAGGTATGACATCACTGGCGGGGGCAGAGGGGGCAGTTGCCCCCCCCCATGCAAATGAGTGTGAGGGCAAAACATCACATTTGCCCCCTCAGTTTTCTTTCTTTCCGAATTACATATGTTTGTGATTGGAAATCTCAAACATTCGGGGTTTTTTTTTGTAAGTTAATTTTGATAGAAATTGAGTATTACTCTTCATTTTTTACCGTGAACTATCTAGAAATCTGATTTTTTTTAATGCAACTCCTGAGACCCCAAGAAATGCTAGCCATATTAAACAGTCCAGTGGGCTGATTCCTGTTTGAAAACCAACGTTTTGTGTCTCATTAAGTTTAAAAAATTAGTCTTCCTCTAAAAAAGTGAGTAATACTAAATAGGGAAATGGAAGCAGGGTGAGAAATGTGATATAGGTTCCTTCAATGTTTAATTATAGTGTCTATAGCTACAATTCCTGCAGAATTGGTACCAATCCGAAAGTATCAGTCTATAGTTCAAGGCCGTTTCTGTGTACAGTTAGTTTAGATTGAGAAACTATATGATATGAAAATGTTTTTTTTTAAAATGAATGTTTAATTGAAAAAAAAAATTCCAGCAAATCTTCGTAATGAAGTTGTTAGCACGTCTTCTTTTACAGTAGTATGACAAATTTTGTGAAATGATAAAATATTTTTTTCTCCGACATCTTGCCCCCGCTGTCAAAAAGAAGTTCTGACGCCACTTTATGCCATTTGCTGTTCTGGTAAAATATGGATGGGAAGTGGAGCTTCCATACTTTTTTCCGTCCTATGTCTAGACCTGAGTTTGTTGAACTCTAGTCTTTTCCCCAAATTGGAGAACTCTTAGAGGTAAACTGTTCTTTAAATATCGAAGTTTCAGTAAAGTAATCCAAACCATATGATGCAATTACACAGTGGTGTTGAGAGGTATGCAAGATTTGCATTAGTGTTGAGGGATGGTCATTAAGCAAAAGTGGTGATTGTACTGAATGATTGTAAACTTAATTTGGAAAGTATGTGCTTTGTTTTTGAACAACACTGTAGTGCGCAAATGATTGATGCAACTTGTTTATCCACGCTGAAGGTGTGTTATAAGATACAACTTGTGAACTTCACTGCTCTTAAAAAGTCACGTACATTAAAGATGTTTTACTTTAGCAGCACATTAAAGTAGAACCAGCTATGAATTTCTTTTCAGCATGCTTGATTTTCTGGGATATCGTAAATTATTTTTAGGGCATATGCTACATAATCTTTTACTGTATAATAATCCTGTATTTTTTCTCTTAATGATTTAAAAACAAGATTATCACGTGGATGAACACGTGGATGAACACGTATGAGTTTTTATTTATTCAAGTTGTTCAACAGGCTTCATACATGGTTGTAAAATATTTTTTGTTGAAAAATTGCAATTTTTTTGTATGCTTTGCCATTCTACAAACTTTCAATGCATGAAATTAGTTCAGTACCATTATTTATCTTTTTCAGTATCCTATTATAATTAGATGTAACTTCTAAAATCAGTTATATGAACATTTTGGACAGAAGTGCATGAACTGGGGAAAGCTAGGAACTTTGTCATTCCATCAAAAAAATGTTTGGCATATTGCATGCAATTAAAAAAAGTTCCTTGATTATTAGTATTTGTTTATGAGAGGAGTGGGAGCAGATTAATTTATTTTCCCAGTCTGGGATAGCATTATTATCAGGGCAATATTAAATAATTGATGTTCGGATCCTTTTTTTGTTCTAATAGTGTTCATTTAGATGGATTCTTAAGTTTCTCTTTGCTTCCTATAAAAATGGTGTACATAAGAAGTGCATCCTGTGCATGGTATACATAAAAGCACTAAAGAAAACTTAAAAATGGTGCATATAGGAAGTGATCAAAAGAAACTCAAACACTTGCCCATAAATGAGCTCTTAAAAGATTGAAAAGGATCCAAACGATTGCGATTCAACATTACCTGGATAATAACGCTGTCCCTGACTGGAAAAATATTGAATTCATCTGTTCCCACCCCTCTTGTAAGCAAATACTTATAACAGAATTGATTATTATTGAAAAGACAAGGATGTAAATCTGTAATGCTAAACCGTTGAAGTGTCATTCATCTGGGAAATTGAATGTGAGAGAAGAAAAGGAGTATAACGGAAAAGCATCATAGACAGTTAGGCAGACATCTGTCTAGAAGCAACCTACCAGATGTGCTGCAGGAAAAAGACGCTAATACAGAGATGGAATATGATGTCAATCAATGGCATCCCAGTATGAGATGGCGAGCTTTCTGCAGAAGTTCTAGTTTTAGAATCCAGAAGCACAGCTACATACACTGATGATGAGCTAGATTTGTGGTCCTAAAATGCATCTGTGAGCAATACAGGATAGGCATCTATTACTCTTAATTTGTTTTTTAATACTTTACAACTTTTTATTTCCAAAGCTTGATTCTTTAGATTTTTAAATTCATAGCTTATTCTTGGGTCTTCATCTTTTCATGTCCGTTGTTTTATTATTCCAATAAATAATATTGTTGTATGTAATGCCAATTCTGGCACAAACAGCAGATGTTCAATGCTTCAAGGCAACTGCTTATAGCCCATTTAGTTGCTTACGATGGGTGTTAACCTCCACACAGTGTTTCAAGTCTAATCTGATTCATTGCTATTGAATCTGTCACTTCAAGATGTTGTCCTTATTATCATTGCACACTTTGTGGTACATGACACATCTCAAAAGCCATCAAATATCAAATGCTTCACTACTATTTTGATATGTTACATTTTTACTTTTACCTTTTTATACTCATATTTTGAAACTGACATGTACACAAAATTGTCTAGCCTTTGTTCACACACTCACACACACCACCCTTCCATCAATCTGGTCTGCCCATGGCATCCTTCCATCAAAGAGGACTATGCGCCCTTGAGGGTCACTGGCAAATTAATTCAGCCAGCTTGCCATTCCTCTGCTGCATACGGGTAAGGGACAAAGTGTGTCTGAGGTCGACTTCACAGGGAACCATCTATGCATTCACATTCCCAACCGCAGGGACCCTGTGTAAAACCCTGGAAAACCGCAGACTAGATTGCCAGCAGGACCGGGATTCAAACACCCGTCAGAAACGTCCGCTCCCCACACAGCTTATAGGGACTTAACCAACTACGCTATGCCAGTGGTCATGCATGTACACGCACACACACACACACACTTTTATATGAAGAACAAATTTATTTAACATTTTCTTGTTCTGTACATTGTTATTATTACTAGCATATAATTAAGATCAGTAACTGTACCCGCTATGATTAACTGCTTACTTATATTGAGCTATTTGATGCAGGGGAGAGTTGAAAACATCCAAAGCTCAGTTTCTAAGGAAGAGAAAAGTGAATTATTAGGAAGTAATGGTGTTTGCAACCAGAGTTTATATTATAATGGGATTGGGGGTCAAACAGAAAATAATTGCAGTAGGAAAAAGCTGAAGTTGAGGTTCTTCAGAGGAGAAAAGAGATGTAAGTAATGATTGTCATATGTAAGCAGCCCATATACTGCTAAAATTATGTTCGTGAAAGAAAAACTTCTTTATATCAGTGAGCATAAACTTCGTTAATAACAAAAATAAAAAAAGAAAATGTGAACAGAAGTCTAAACTTCCTTCTAAGAGACATATAATGTTCCATGCATTATTGGATCAAAATATGTATTATGTTTTTATACCAGAAGTGCAGAATATTTGCTGTTGGGCAGTTTCTGAGACTTTGAAAACAGTTGTGCTGATGTTAAAAAAAAAAAAAAAAAAAAGAAATAAGAATGAGAGAAGTGGTTGATTTTTTAATTTATGTAAGGAAATCACTATCTGCATGATTGAACTGTGTGTTGCAATAAGTTTTCAACAACAGTTGTTGGCTGAATGCCATCATGCTAAGAAAAACCAAATTTCTTCAAATCAGATGACATGCGGAGATTTAAGTGCTTCTGGAAAGCAAAAGCTTTTAGAGAGCAATGCTGATCCGTTGAAGTGCAGCCAAAGTAAACACATTAAGCTCATGTCTTCTCAATATTGGCTGGGTAGACTATTAAAAAGCAGGTAAATTTGTGAACAGAATATTAACAGGCATGCAAATTTTTATAGAAATGAAAAAGTAAAAAAGATGCCAAAAGTTCAAATATGGGCAGAACAGCTGTGAAATCATATAAAAATATTTATCATTTTGATAATTTCTTTTGCTATGTGTGGCCTAAAAGATCTGCACTAAAATATAAGACTGATGTTTTGGTTGTGAAAGGATACAAAACTTCAAAGTTGAATCAGAAGAAAATTACTATGCTGGCAAATGGTGAGCTTGCTTGGAAGAAGACAAGGCTTAATTAATATTCCTTGTAATAAAAAAAAAATAATGGAAAGAAGCTTCTGATGAAATGGCAGCATAAACTTGTGTTGAAAATAATTTTGACATTCTTTGAAAGAGGTTTGTCATGATGCTTTTTTGAGAGACAGAAAAAAAAACCCTTTATTTTTTATTTTGAAATCATCCAATAGCAAATTGTGTTATTCAGTTACAGTATATTTTAACAGCATGAAAAAGGTAGAAAAGCACAGTTGTGATTTTTGTTTGTATTATGACAGGAAAATTAAAATTACAGTCATCAGGGAAAAGTTTAGCCTGTTTCTAATGTATTAAAAAACTTTCTGGAGAATTACTTAAGAAAATTCTGCTGCTCTAAAAAATCAGAAAGTAATGCTGTCCAAAGTACAGCAGTTAACTGTGTTTTTACAGTTCATTCTGTATTTCAGGTAAAATGAATGACATTGTTTTCTAATTGTCATTATGTTTGTGAAGGCAACATTTGGATAAAAATGTTACCATCTGTAAAAGGCAAAGAACTGGTGCAGTGCATTTCAGGAATTAGTAGTTGTGAAGGATCTTAGCTTTTGGAATCGTAGATGAGTGCATATGATGGCTCATGATGATATATTTTTGTCTGGGCAAAATATATCATCACAATCAACCAATTTCAATCCACTGCTGAATGAAGGTCTTCTGTCTCTTACTTAACTTTCTGTCTAAAGCAATTCTCTTCCATGCCACTCCAGAGCATTTTCAAATTTCATCCACACATCTTCCATTTGCTCTTTTTTCTGGGTCTTTCTCTTCCTTTGGCATAAAGTCTAACATTTCAGTTTTCAAATGGTGATTAGTTTGTTTAGTAATATGTCTAGCTGATTACCACTTCAAGATCTTTACTTTGATCATGATGTCATCCACTCTTGTCATTTTTCTGATCGATGAGTTTTTTTTTTTTTGTATCTTTCTTGGTTAAACAAAGCATGTATTTCTCCATCCTTCTTTCAGTTGTTTGAAGTCCTTGTATATCTTTTTTAGTTAAGATCCATATCTCTAATCCAAAAGTAAAAACAGGAAGGATGCATTGATTGAACACTTTCCTTTTAAGATATAATGGTAAATTGCTCTTGAATATTGTACTATTTCTTCAAATGCTCTCCAGCCAAGTTTTACATGCCTATTAATTTCTCCTATGTGGCCCTCACTTAATATCTATTGCCCAAGGTAGATGTTGCCATCAGTTAATTCTAAGTTTGTCCCATCAACCTCTAAATTTTCAGCTCTTGTAAAAGCAATGTACATTTATTTTGTTTTCTGTAAGTTCACTTTTAATCACAGTATTTTACTCTTGCCAGCAAGTTCCTGAATCATATTCTGCTGCTCTGAAGTAAGTACTATCAGGAAAACAGACGTGGGTTAAATAATCTCTCTAAATCTTTATAGTGATTATTCATCCCTTTATGTGTGCCACCGTAGTTCAGTGATTATAAAAGACTATTATATATATATATATATACATACTTGATCATGATGTCATCCACTCTAGTGTATACAATTTTAAAGAGCAATATGCCATTATGTATTAAAAGAAAAGTGTTTAATCAACGCATCCTTCCAGTTCTTACATATGGAACAGAGACATAGACCTTATGGAGCATAGAACTTAAGTAAATAAGACATACAAAGGCTGCAGACAATGGAAAGAAGCATGGAGAAATGTAGACTTGGTGTAACCAGGAAAGAAAAGAAGAGGAACTCATGGATAAGGAAAATGACAAGAGTGGAAGACATTATGATCGGAGTAAAATCTCTGAAATGACAATGGCCTGCACATGTTGCCAGGAGAGTGGACCATCAATGGACAACTGAAATTTTAGATTGGATTCCAAGGGACAGGAAAAGACCTAGAAGAAGAAGACCTCATGGGAGATGGATGAAATTCAAAAGCAGGCTGGAGTAACATGGAGGAGACAGGCTCAAGGCAGACAATTGTGGAAGAAACTTGGGGAGACCTTCATCCAGCAGTGGATTGATAATCGTTGACAATGATGATGATGATACACACACACAGCCATACCATTATTATCCACACATCTCTCTGTTGATAGTGAAATAGATCCTACACAAGAACCACATCACAAACCCAACTATAAATACGTTCATATGACTGTGATGAGACAATAGAATGACTATGAATGCAACTTTCTTTGATCAACAGAGTTAACTGATTTCCAATATGGAATGAAAATATATTTTCAGGATCAAACTGGTCAATTATAAACTGTTTATCAATTAATTGAAGACAAATAATACTCATTAGTTGGAAATTACAGCTAGCAAAATAGTATGATCTGAAATAAATAAACCATATGATGAATTAAAAAATTAAAGTAATTGCCAAAAATTTGAAAATTTTTTTACCTGCAACGTGTTATGTCAGATATAGGAGCCAGTTCTTGATTGTTTCATATTGTGATAGTTTAAAAGTTTTTCAACTTCCTCTAATGCAGTGGTTAAGATGCTTCTAGATGCAAAATAAACTGTAAGACTTCCTAAGCAGAGAATAAATGATTGAAAGGTAGAGAATAAGTGATACAGAATAATTGATTGAAAGGTGGGTTGGTTGCCCCAGTGGCACAGGTGTCTTAGCACTGGTTTGTGACCATTTGCCCAAAGTGGGTCTGGGTTTGAATCCTGGTAAGGCATGGAAGTTGTGTTTGTCTTATGGCACTCACTGGATCTCTCCCTTCCCTGGAGCCATTGGCCTTAAATTAAGGATGGGCGACTGCTTATAGTCCAATGAGTTGCTTACGGTGGTCGTTAAGCCCCAATCAAAAGAAAAAAAAAAAGAAAAGAAAAAGGAAAAAAGGTGGGTGAGGGATAAAAGACAGCATTTGCCCCAGAGATGTAAGTTTGGCAAGTGTGGTATGGGCGACTAATGCGAGCTGACCTATCCGTAAGGGGAGCCATGGGGTGTTAACAGCAAGAAATTCCTTGTCCTCCGGTGAAAGAAGGTGGCGCAGTGGTCTAAGCGATGGCCTGTGATCATTCGTCCGAAAGGGGTGCGGGTTAGAATCCCGGTGAGGCATGGATGTTGTGTTTGTCTTACGGCACTGGCTCTCTCCCTTCCCTGGAACCAGTGACCCTAAATTAGGGACGGGCGACTGCTTATAGCCCATTGAGTTGCTCACGGTGGTCGTTAAACCTCCAATCAAAAAAAAAAAAAAAAAAAAGAGGAAGGTTTAAAACATTTGCTGATAACTGTGCTGAACTTTGATATATGTGGTTTACTCAAAAATATTGTTCGTAATATGCTTTTAAAATAACAAGGGAGAATATTACGAAGTTCAAGAGATATATAAAACCTTCGGTTTGTGTGGAACAGTAGTACAGAGCTAGCTTGTTATATGGAACAGTAGTATGAGTACACAGCTTCTTGAAGATTCAGGGATGTTTAGGCTATTTAAGCCTTTTTAAAGTCATTAGCCATAATAAAATAATGTATATGTACATGTGTGTGTGTGTGTGTGTGTGTGTGTGTGTGTGTGTGTGTGCGTGTGACAATTTTTCAGGTTGATAAGAAATATGGTGGGGCAGTGCAATGAAAACATTCATGAACATTTGGTGCCAGTACTTCCACTATAACATACATAGTAAGGACTGAATTGCAATGTCTTTTGATAAGCTATCATACATATTTACTGGCTTGTATCATTTTAAAATAATAATGAGAATTTTTTATGTCTTAAGTTTTGTATGTCTAAAAAAAATAATCTTAAGGAAGAATGGTTGTGAAATAATTGTATAAAAGTCTCAGTTGTGCATTGGTTCTGGTTCCTTTATGTGTATAGAAGAATATTCTTTTTTTTTCATGTGGTAGTGGGAAAAACTGTATCATCATAATCAACCATTTTCAATCCACTGCTGGATGAAGGTCTCCCAGGTCTTTTCCACAACTTTCTGTCTTGAGCTATAGACGTGTGCTAGTTATATAATGTAGAGCAGCGAAACTTTATTTCGTTTCCTGTATTACATGCATACATGCTAGTCAAGAATTTTGTCAGATGCCAGGAATGTAAGAAGTATCTGAATTTGAAACTCTTTCATGCTTTTGAAGCCCAGGGCATGTGACTATCTCTACCCACTCTAAACATGCTGTGATATGGCAGGTGTAATTAAGTCACAAAAGATTGTGAATATATTTTTCCACTTAATGTTTTTTGTATATTTTCCTGACCCTTTTTGCGAATAAGGTATAACAAATTGTATGTATCTCAGTGAAACAAGTGGATTTTTCTAATTTTTAAAAAAGTATGTATTCCTAGTAGACTTTTAATTAACTAAACTTAAAAAACAAAAAAAAAAACCCAAAAAAACAAAAAAAAAAACAAAACAACCCAACTATGTAAATCAAAGCATAAGTTAAAGGCTACATTCCAGAAAGGGTTTGTTAACTCCTGTTTATCTTTGATGCCATCCAAAGATCCCCCGACCCGTTTGTTTTTTGTTAAAAAAGCCTGATATGTCTGTTTTCTATTTGGGAAATTCTGTGTAAGATTGAAGAAGATAACTGCCACCCTGACGGCGCAGTGGTCTACGCACTGACTTATGACCATTCATCCGAGAAGGGTCCGGGTTTGAATCCCGGTGAGGCATGAATGTTGTGTTTGTCCTACGGCACTAACTCTCTCCCTTCCCTGGAACCAGTGGCCCTAAATTAGGGACAGGCTACCGCTTTATAGCCCATTGAGTTGCTCACAGTAATCGTTAAACCTTCAATCAAAAAAAAAAAAAAAAAAAAAAAAAAGGAGAGAAAGAAAGAAAGCTAAATATTAGGTGTGCAACTTAATTCTCGACCACAGGCACGACACGTTGGCAGCAAATTATTGCAAATCGAATACGTACCTAATCAGGGAAATAATCCCCGTCTTGTTGGATACATTTTAGCCATTGGTCTGGGAGCTGCCGAATGCCACTGCGGAAAAAAGAGGGCTGTTTCGAGTTGATAAAGTCATCAATACTTGTGTGGACCTCCTCGACAGAAGTGAAATGCGTATCACTCAGGTGTGTGATGTTGCAGGGAGCAAAAGAGGTCATAATCCGACGGGGCGAAGTCTGGAGAATACGCCGGGTCGTGTTTAAAGTCGTTTTCGCGGTGTGAGGACGTGCGTTATCCTGAAGTAACAGGACCGACCACCTGCCCTTGCCGGTGTATGGCTTCCATTGCGTCACTCACACGAATGAGTTGCTGAGAACAACGCTCAGCATTGACCATTTCACCAGGTTTGAGCAACTCATAGTGTACGACACCGCGCTGATCCCACCATATGCACTGCAACAACTTCCTGGCATGGATATTCGGTTTGGCGGTACTGGTGGTAGGCTGACCTGGATAAACCCACGATTTGCGCCGCTTAGAGGATCCTCTTCTCATCAAAGGTCAAAATCTTGTGGAGGAAATCCTTCTTCTTGAATCTGGAGAGCAAGGACACAGCAACATCGTAGCGCCTAGACTTTTTCGCAGCTGTGAGTTGGTGGTGCACCCAACGGCCCTCCTTGTAAATCCGTCCAAGCTTGTGCAGGCGCTTAGCAATGGCTTGCCGTGTTACTCCGAATTCCTGGGCGAGCTCTGACTGTGTGCGACAGGGATCCGCGTCCAGCAGTTGTTCCGGTTCCTCATCGTCAAATTTCTGTGGCTGTCCCGGACGTTCTGCATCACGGAGATCGAAATTTCCCTGCTTAAACCGTTGGAACCACTTCTTACACGTACTGTATAGGACACAGCAGCCTCGCCCAAAGCAGCACAGATCATTTGCTGGGCTTCCGCGGCACTTTTTTCAGCTGAAACGTGAACAAGAAGCCAGTGCCTCAAATGTTGCTTCTCGAACGACATTGCTTTCACCGTCAACTTTCGTCCCTTCTGTCACTACAGCTGTGAGCGGTTACGGTTGCCTGGAAAGCTGTTGGATGGTGTTGCAATCAGCCATTATCGCACACAGCTATTTGCATTTGCGAAGGTTCTATGATCGCTTGCGGTTATACTTCTACTCATTAAACACTTTCAAAAGAGCGAAGTCTAACTGTTTTACGTTTAAAAAGATTGTCTATTGTGCTATGCAACATTGCTGCTTTGACTTCCCACTACATTTTCCAGAATGTAGGTAAAATTCATTTGGAAGTGAGAGAGAGAGAGAGAGAGAGAGAGAGAGAGAGAGAGAGAGAGATTCTGTTTCATCATAAATATATTAGGAACATATCTCATTCTCTACCTGTCTTCTGTCTGTGTGGTATACATTTAACGTAGGCATGCCTAAAGAAAATTGGAATGTTTATTTATTTTCATCCAGGTTACATAGGAAGGAAAAGAGCTTGGAAAAGAAAAACAAATAAAAAACTGTGCCTTGTATGTAATAATGCTGACTAATGTCGGTTGCGTGATTTTGTTGAGTAAGTGCCAAATGAGGTTTTCCACTTTGTGGCCACAGTCTTCTTGGATTTTAGTGACACCATCTCCCAGACATCCAGGAAATCGGATATTCTAGTTATGAGTTTTAAAACATTTACAGTTTAATTTATATTGTAAAAGGTGAGTTTTGCTGGAAAATTTTCATTTCTATCAAATGAAATATAGCACTTCTTCCGAAATTGAGAAAACATATGGACTTTTGTTGATTTCTTATTCAGATGTTTAGCTAACTAAACCATTTGGGTTATAAATACCTATTTATGCCTTCAAGGGTAGTGGCCAGATATAGAAGCCCTTTGTAAATGTGGTATTCTGCATGCTAGGCAAGGAACCATTGCAACAAAGGTAACTTCAGAATCAAATGTTCCCAGCATCACAGGTGGTGCTTTAGTCACTGTTTGAAAAAGAAAGAAAAGTTTAAAAAGCATTATAAGATAACTGTACAGTGACAATAGGTACTCCCAGTGGAAATACTCAAATATGTTTTGACTTTACAAAAATGTAGATTTTACCATGTTGGCCAGTGCATGTGAAATCACAAACAATATAGCTTTGTCTGAACGTTTGTCTCAATTTAGTGGCACAATGGAAAGAGTTCTCACCACAGCCAAAACCGAGAGAAAAAAAAAAAAAATTGTGACGTCACGCTTAGCTTTCCCTGTTTTCGTGCAAGTGACATCATCACCTTAGCAACAACTAAGAAATATTTGTGACGACACGCTGAGTTATCGTGCTTACGTTCAAGTGTTCAGTTAATGGAAACTGCTTTCTGAATATAATTGTGACGTCAGCACCATGCACCAAATGAGAAATATTTGTGGTTACGCTTAGCCGCCCCGGTGGCGCAGTGGTCTAAGGCGCTGGCCTCTGATCATTCGTCCGTAAGGGGTCCGGGTTCGAATCCCGGTCAGGCATGGATGTTGTGTTTGTCTTACGGCACTGGCTCTCTCCCTTCCCTGGAACCAGTGACCCTAAATTAGGGACGGGCGACTGCTTATAGCCCATTCAGTTGCTCACGGTGGTCGTTAAACCTCCAATAAAAAAAAAAAAAGTTACGCTTAGCTTTTCGTGTTTTCGTGCAGGTGACGTCATCACCTTAGCAACAACTGAGAAATATTTGACATGCTTAGTTATCGTGTTTTCGTTCAGGAGTTTAGTGAATGGAAACTGCTTCCTGGATATAATTGTGACGTCATCACCATAGCACCAACTGAGGTAGAAATATTTGTGAGGTCACTCTTAGCGTTCCCTATCTCGTGCAGGTGACGTCAGCACCTTAGCAACAACTAAGAAATATTTGGGACGACACGCTTAGTTATCGTGTTTACGTTCAAGTGTTCAGTGAATGGAAACCGCTTTCTGAATATAATTATGTGACGTCAGCACCATGCACCAAATGAGAAATATTTGTGAAGTTACGCTCAGCTTTTCGTGTTTTCGTGCAGCTGACGTCATCACCTTAGCAACAACTGAGAAATATTTATGACATGCTTAGTTATCGTGTTTTCGTTCAGGAGTTTAGTGAATGGAAACTGCTTCCTGGATGTAATTATGTGACGTCATCACCATAGCACCAACTGAGAAAGAAATATTTGTGAGGTCACGCGTAGCTTTCCCTGTTTCGTCGGACGAATGGTCATAAGCCAGCGATCAGACCACTGCGCCACCGGGGCGGCGCAGGTGTTCTGTGAATGAAAACTGTGAATATGTCAGCGTGTGACGTAACCCCTGTATGACGTAGTACTTTTTTTTTATTGTTGTAATGTTCATGAAACATTCTTTCACATTTGGACATCACAAACGAAAAGAAATATCTGCTTATTAAAATATTCCTCTGCATATTTTATTTCCCCCAGTCATTATTGACTGACTTTCTCCTAGTATGCATATAAAACATGAAAAGCAGATATTTTTAAAATGGACAATAAATCTTGGTGTTAACTGTCATTGCTCACAGGGATTTGTTCAGGTAATTTCTGGTTTTCTTTGGGTAAGCTTTTTATACCATGTTATCGGTGTGTTTGGCAGCCCCGGTGGCGCAGTGGTCTAAGCGCTGGCCTCTGATCATTCGTCCGAACGGGGTCCGGGTTCGAATCCCGGTGAGGCATGGATGTTCTGTTTGTCTCACGGCACTGGCTCTCTCCCTTCCCTGGAACCAGTGACCCTAAATTAGGGACGGGCGACTGCTTATAGCCCATTGAGTTGCTCACGGTGGTCGTTTAACCTCAAAAAAAAAAAAAAAAAATCGGTGTGTTTGCTGTGACAAGGGAATAATATAACCTTCTACAATATTGAAAGATTGCATTATTACACTTGGACTACATTGCCCAAGGTTTGTTAGCTACTAAACATGTACTTTTGAAATTTATTAGTCCTGTTTCAACAAATGGTATTGAAGCTTATTGTGCCGCCCCGGTGGCGCAGTGGTCTAAGGCATTGGCCTCTGATCATTCGTCGGAAGGGGTCCGGGTTCGAATCCCGGTGAGGCATGGATGTTGTGTTTGTCTTACGGCACTGGCTCTCTCGCTTCCCTGGAACCAGTGACTCTAAATTAGGGACGGGCGACTGCTTATAGCCCATTGAGTTGCTCACGGTGGTCGTTTAACCTCAAAAAAAAAAAAAAAAAATCGGTGTGTTTGCTGTGACAAGGGAATAATATAACCTTCTACAATATTGAAAGATTGCATTATTACACTTGGACTACATTGCCCAAGGTTTGTTAGCTACTAAACATGTACTTTTGAAATTTATTAGTCCTGTTTCAACAAATGGTATTGAAGCTTATTGTTCACCATTCAAGAAATATCCAAATTTTGTTGCCGCCCCGGTGGCGCAGTGGTCTAAGCGATTGGCCTCTGATCATTCGTCGGAAGGGGTCCGGGTTCGAATCCCGGTGAGGCATGGATGTTGTGTTTGTCTTACGGCACTGGCTCTCTCCCTTCCCTGGAACCAGTGACTCTAAATTAGGGACGGGCGACTGCTTATAGCCCATTGAGTTGCTCACGGTGGTCGTTAAAAATTCAATAAAAGGAAAAAAATTAGTTGTTTGTGAGTCTGCAGAGGCATTCATAACTGAATAGATATTATCATACGTCTTGAAAATTGTATGAGATTAAATCGAATGGTGCCTTTGCATTGGCTCATAACATTGTGCAAGTGCTTTATAATGACTTAAAAACTACTGAAACGATTAAAGTAGCTGTAGCACTGTTAACTAGGGAGTAATCACAAGATGACCAATTCAAACTGTATGGTTAAGTACGTACCACTTAAACTTTGTAAGTATTTCTGTGTGAAGTATGGATAAAAAAAAACAAACAAAAAAACCAAGCACCCCGAGAAAGTCGTCCGATCCTTATGGAACTCCGCGTGCGAGTACCCCGAATACGTACAAACGACCAGTGTATAAATACTGCCCCGCCACAGCGCATGGGAACCGCGCATCGAGGAGGGAATATCAAGAGCTAAGCTGGCACGCAGGGCTAACTGTGACAGCGGATTGCGGTTGCATTAACCTCAGACTGTGAAAATGCCTCGACGTCGGATCCGTGCACAATACGAGCAGTTGAGCGAGTTTGAAAGAGGACATATAATTGGGCTGAGAGAGGTCTGTTGGCCATGTCGCCAAGCATTTGGGTTGGAGCGCCGCGGCAATCGGACGATGTTGGCGCCAATGGGTCGAGGAGGGCACAACCCAGCGGCACGCGGGCGGTGGACGGCCGAGGGCAACGACAGAGCGCGAGGATCGAGCGATTGTGTGAGCCTCACGAACAGAACCGAATTGGGCGCTCTCAACCATCCGTCGCCATGTTGCGTCGTCTGCAGGTACGAAAGTGGACATCCGGACCGACTCCACCGCCTACCACTGACCAACAAGCATCGCTGGCACCGGTTGCAGTGATGTCGGGCCCGATCAACGTAGGATAGTGTCCAATTGCGTCGTGTTGTCTTCAGTGATGAGTCAAGGTTTGCACTTGGCGCCGATGACCAGCGTATACGTGCCTGGGGACGAGCCGTCTGGTGTACGGATCCTGACTTTACCGTGGAACGGCACACCGGGAGTTACTGTTTGGGGAGCCATTTCCTACGATAGCCGGGCAACCTTGGTTCCTCCGTACCTCCATCAGGGATCAACGCCCTCGACATTCTACTACCTGTTGTGTTGCCATTCCTTTCGTAGCATCACCGAGCAATTTTTCAACAGGATAATTCCCGGCCACACATGGTACGGCTCTCCCGGGCCTGCCTCTTAATGTCGACACCCTTCCATTGCCAGCCGGATCGCCCGACCTCTCACCGGTCGAACATGTTTGGCACGTGATGGGAGGCCACCTACGCCCATTCCGGAATGTCTGCTAACTAGCCCGCAATTTATCAGTATCCCTGAACTGTATGCGTCTATGTCACGCCGGGTAACCGCTTATATCCGAAACAGAGGTGGCGCTACAACACACTAACTTGTTCCACTCGTTTAGCTGGTTTATCCGAATAAAGGGACAATCTTCTCTGGAAGTGCAATCATTTCCTTTCCTATACATGTACATTGCACATACCAAATTTCATCTCGATTGGATAATCCATCCTGGTTGCTTCATTTTTTTCTTTTTTTGGCAAAGAGTGTAGAATGAATCAGAGAAGGATATAACCCTATTAGGGTTTCTTAATGCTTGATTTTGATCACGCAATGCAACTAGGGCAGGATGTTGTGGTATCGTGCAGCACTAACAGTGTCACGATATGGGCTAAAGTCAATTAGAAGTAGTCCTTAATAGTAAAAAAAAAAAAAAAAAAAAAGGCATTGTAACAGCTTGTATGCTTTTGGTTGTGCATTGAACTTTTTTTTTAGGTGTTCGCAAGATATGTTTCCACTGTGTGCTTGATCATTTGGTTTCAGGCTTGTACCATGGCTCATTGCCAGCTACTGTCTAGGTAGCTGGCAATGAGCAGCATTTTTGACTAACTTAAAAGCATTTTTGACTAACATCTACCTGGCCAGATATGTACATGCTTTTTAGGTACAAACTGCGCGCGCACACACACACACACGCACGCACGCACACAGACAGAACCATAATGCAAGAATTTGCTGTCGAAAAAACCCTTGTATTTGTTTCTTGTTATCCATTTTGGAGAGGTAAAAAATTATGTTATGTTATTTTATAGGTATGAGAATACAAGATACAGTGAAAAGAACACAGGCTATTTTTTTTTGCTCATAAAACATTCCGAAATCCAATTTTAGAATCATGCAGGAAAAGTGATGAAGGAGAAGCGGAAATAACGTGATCAAAAATCTGCTTTTCAAAAACCTACTACATTTAGACACTACGAACGTGAATATGCATCGACACTACACACATGAATATGCGTCGACACTATGCAAATGAATATGCATAGACATTATACACATAAATACACAGACATTATACACATGAATATGCATAGACTATAAACATGAATACGCATAGATATGCACATGAATATGCACAGACACTATACACATGAGAATGCAGACACTATACACATGAATACACATTACACATAGACATTATACATACACTGACGGAAAAAAAAATCCCAACACCACGAAAACATAGTTGTGGAGAAATGAAATGGCGGCAATACATTTGTATAGGTAACATATTTAATCGATTAAGGTTTCAAGATCACAGCTTATTGTAAGCGCGAGAAGAGCCATTTTAAATGTGAAATGCTGGTACATTAATAACCGATGTAACCGCCAGAATGTTGAATGCAAGCACGCAAACGTTCATGCATTGTGTCGTGCAGGTGCTGGATGTCAGTTTGTGGGATGGAGTTCCATGCCTGTTGCAATTGGTCGGTCAATACAAGGAACGGTTAATGCTGGTTGGGGGTGACGCTGGAGTTGTCGTCCAGTGATGTCCCATACGGGCTCGATTGGTGAAAGATCTGGTGATCTAGCAGGCCACGGCAACATGTCGACACTCTGTAGAGCATGTTGGGTTACAACAGCGGTATGCGGGCGAGCGTTATCCTGTTGGAAAACACCTCCCTGGAATGCTGTTCAGGAATGGCAGCACAACAGGTTGAATCACCTGACCGACGTACAACTGTGCCGTCAGGGTGCGTGGGATAACCACGAGAGTGCTCCTGCTGTCATATGAAATTGCTCCCCAGACCGTAACTCCAGATGTAGGTCCAGTGTGTCTCGGCCGCAGACAGGTTGGTTGCAGGCGCTCACCTGGCCTCCTTCTAACCAACGCACGGCCATCACTGGCACCCAGGCAGAACCGGCTTTCATCAGAAAACACAACAGATCTCCACTCCGTCTTCCAATGAGCTCTAGCTTGACACCACTGACGTCGCAAACGGCAGTGGTTTGGAGTAAGTGGAATGCATGCTACAGGGCATCTGGCTCGGAGCTGTCCTTCAAGTAACCGATTTGTAACAGTTCGTTGTGTCACTGTGGTGGCAACTGCAGCTCGAATTGCTGCCGCAGACGCGGTACGATATGCCACGGCCATACGCCGTACGCGGCGATCTTCCCTCTCAGTAGTGCCACGTGGCCGGCCGGAACCCGATCTTCTTGAGGCAGTACCTTCCCTTGACCACCGTTGCCAACAATCACGCACAGTGGCTACATTCCTGTCAAGTCGTTCTGCAATATTGCGGAAAGAAAATCCACCTTCTTGTAGCCCTATTACACGACCTCGTTCAAACTCCGTGAGCTGTTGATAATGGCTTCTTCGTCTTCTTAAAAGCATTTTTGACTAACATCAACACACTACGTCGAATCTCAACGATAACTAACGCTTACGAACGTTACAGCGCGTATTTACAGCAAACCTGCTTTTGCATGTTCCGAGGGGCGCTACTAGCGCCACACGTATGCGCCGAGCGCGAAATTTGCATAGACGTCATCTTACAGATGTACTCTCACCGCCTACCAACTGTCGTTTATCTAACACAACCCCTTCTGGTGTTGGGATTTTTTATTTCGTCAGTGTATGAATACGCATAGACACTATACAGCGATGAGCCATTCCATTATGACCACCCAAGCCTAGAGAAATCAGCGCGCCTAGAGACCGAACGGTGCCGCAGTTGAAGTTCACAGAGCAGTATATATACAACCCGAAGACCGGCTTTCGGTTAGTAGGGTGTTCGGAGTCAGAATGGGAAAAGTTTCCGATTTATCGGAGTTTGATAAAGGGCAAATTGTGATGGCACGGCACCTCGGAACTACAATCTCGTAAACGGCGTGGCTTGTGGGTTGTTCACGTATCGCTGTAGTGAGTACGTATCAAAAGTGGTACACAGATGGCCAAACGAGAAACCTTCGTCCATCCGTGTGTTGTCCGCTGGTCATTGGCGCCAGAGTGGAGCGGAGAGTGTCGCGCATTGTTCACAGCGACCGCACGGCCACAGTGCGACAAATCACCCGCAACTACAACAGTGGTGATCAGGGCAATGTGTCAGAGCACCCAGTTCATCGCAGCCTTCTGTGCATGGTCCTGCGTAGCCGAAGACCCAGACGGTTCCCAATGCTCACTGCACGTCATCCCCAACAAAGAATGAAATGGGCCCAAGATCATCGAGATTGGACCGTGGATGATTGGAAGAAAGTGACCTGGTCTGACGAATCAAGATTCCTGGTGCATCACGTTGACGGCCGAGCGCGAATACGCCGATTATCAAAGGAGGCTATGACGATTAGATGCAGTGTTGGGCTGAAACAGGCCGGCGGTGGAGGTGTTATGCTGTGGGCGATGTTTTCTTGGGACACTTTCGGCCTCATTATCCCAATAGCACAATCCCTCACAGCTGTCGGGTATCTGAACATCGTTTCGGACCAAGTTCACCCATTCATGGCAACCGTGTTTCCTGCTGGTGATGGCCATTACCAACAGGATAATGCTCCATGCCACAGTGCCAGAATCGTCAAGGAGTGGTTCGACAAACATGCTGGGGATTTTCTGTTAATGCCCTGGCCTTCAAATTCACCTGACATGAACCCAATCGAACATTTGTGGTTTGATTTGGGAAAGCGGGTTCGCGATAAATCTCCACCATCCCGAAATGTACGGGAACTGGAGGGCCTGCTGTTGACATTATGGTACCAGATATCCCAGGATACCTATCACCACCTCATCGAATCGATGCCTCGCCGAGTGGCCGCTGTTTTACGGGCTAAAGGGGGTCCTACAGCTTATTAGGTAGGTGGTCATAATTTAATGGCTCATTGGTGTACACATGAATGCGCATAGACACTATCCACACTGATGCTCCATAGACACTAAATTCTTAAACACGCATAGACACTATACACATGAATATGCATAGATATTATACACAAACTTATACTAGACAAAACCCGTCGCAATCGACGGTTAGTTTTTTTTTTTTCTTTTTTTCAAAAAAAAAAAAAAAAAAAAAAGATTAAACTTATAAGAAACAACAAACGTAAACTTTATTTGATTGACAAATTCATTCAACCGCTTTTGTGATTTTTTTTTTGACTGAAGGTTTAACGACCACCGGGAGCAACTCACTGGGCTATAAGCAGTCGCCCGTCCCTAATTGAGGGTCACTGGCTCCAGGGAAGGGAGAGAGCCAGTGCCGTAAGACAAACACAACATCCGTGCCTCAACGGGATTCGAACCCGGACCCTTCACGAACGAATCATCATAAGCCAGCGCTTAGACCACTGCACCCTTTTTCAGTCGTAAAATGTGAGGCGGAAGTCCACTCACCTCGATCGTGTGCAAAAATTCAACTGGATAACGCACTCTTTCACTCTCATCTTCAGTCACAACTGTGTTTGTAAATGTTGTTGGAATGAGATTCGCATTTCAAATGCTCTTCATTCTCTGTTGTCTGAGACATATAGTTGCGAGCCATTGATCGCTCACGCCTTCCAAGTAAGGCTCTTACGTTTTCTTTTTTTTTTTTCTGCGGGAGATACATTTTGTTAAGGGTAAGTATCCAATAAAGTATTTACATACTTTAGGACTGATCATAAAACACCATGCACACACCAAGTCTGACACTGAACTGAGCGCCTGATGTAGATAAGGGCCGCACGCTTCTCCCATTGACTTTACATGGGAAATTTGCCACACCTCAACCGTTGGCCCAATCTTAGTTTTCTCTTCGATTAGCACATCTACATGGTAAGACCTTTATTTTGGTACCTGACCATATTTTTACGTTCAGCCGTTATTTCAAAATCGGTCTCACAGTAAAAACCTTATAGAATTGATATATACACTGCTGGCCACCCAAAATGCAACACTAAGAAAGACACGAGATGGCAAAGCCAGATTTACTGGACACATAACAACAGATACAAAGATGAAACGATTGAGCTTACAGGCCCGTGCGACTTGCGGAACACGCAGACATCAATAGTTCGTGTGTCCCACATGGCTGGCAATAACGGCCGCTACACGCCGTGGCGTCGAACGAAAGAGGCTTTGGATGTGGGCTTGGGGTATGTCGGGCCAGGCAGCTCCCACACGTTGCCACAGTTCATCAGGCGTAGCCGCGGGTGGTGCTTGCCGGGCCACTCAATTACCGATCAGCGACCACATATGTTCGATGGGCGACATATCGGGAGAATAGGCGGGCCACGGCAGCAGTGACACCTGGTAGGCCGTGAAGAATTGTTGCACGGTGCGGGCGTGCCTTGTCCTGTTGAAACCGTTGCCGCTGGCTGGTCCTGCAGGTAAGGGGGACTACAGACTTCAAAACGTCGGAGATGTAGCGGTGGCTGTTGAGTGTACCGGCGATGCGTACTAGAGGGGTGTGGGTGTCATATCCAATTGCGCCCCAAACCATAACGCCAGGCGACGGACCGGTATGGCGATGCATAATGCAGGCGTCATACAGACTCTCGTCGGGGTGCCGCCACACGCGGATCCGACCATCGTGGTGTTGCAGACAGAAGCGGGATTCGTCGGAGAAGACAATGTCATGCCATTCCGTAGTCCAGGTGCGGCGTTCAACGGCCCACTGCCACCGCACTCACCGGTAGTGTAACGTTAATGGTAATCGGAGCAATTGGCACCGTGCGACAAGTCCCCGCTCCTGCAGACGACGTCGAATGGTACGTGTTGACGCAGGTTGTTGCGTAGCACACCCTAATTCCTGCGGTAACGTTCGTGACGTGGCGGTGCGAGCCGTCAATGCCCGCCGCACAACATGCCGATCCTCTCGTTCGGTGGTGCGCCGCGGCTGCGGCAATCGCTCGCGTCGGTCCGTCCGTCCCTCCTGCACCCACCGAATCTATACTCGTCTCACTGTGGCTGGATGTCGTCCCACACGGGCGCCTATGTCTCGGTACGATAAACCGCTGTCGGAATAAGCCACTATTCGTCCTCTGTCGAATTCCGAAACTTGCTGGAATGACTGCCGTATTCTGCGACGAGGCATCAGGAAGCTTCCCACGCACAGGTCCGGCAGCACAACACACTTCCACTACTTACACCCCGCCTTCTGTGCACCCTTCTTATAGTGCTTCTCGGTGGCGTGCCGGGCGCACATGAATTCCATATGCCCTGCAATGCTAATCGTTTGCATGTCCTCTCGTGGGCGACGCATGTTGCGAATTTCAGGCCCATCGGATGCTTCTTTTTTGGTGTTGCATTTTGGGTGGCCAGCAGTGTAGATACACGAATACTCATAGGCACTATATTATGCACATGAATTTGCATAGAAACAAATGAAAATAGAATACAATGTCACATCAATCATGCATCTTCAAAGGGACCATTTAAACATGCATAATCAAAATGTGCAAAAGAAAACTTTAGAGCATGCTTAATTATATATCTTCTCCAATAGCCTATTGCCAATTAAATCGCATGGCTAATTGACACGTAATCTCATGTTCCCCTATAAATTATGCTTGTTTGTGTGTGCACATATAAATAGTTTGAGCATCCATTGAATTTCATGTCCTGAGTTTCAGCACTGAAAGAACTTATTCAGAGCTCAAGAACTGTCGAAAGGCGTCGTTTATGAGCCACTTAAGAAATAAATACTGTATGGTTGACTGTTATTCTCCTTCCTAGTGTCAGGTCTCGAATGGCATCATTTTTTCTCCAAGTTTGTTTCAAACAGAAGGTGCTTGCTCCTCAGCTTGGATGCGAGATATTACTTTATGCTTGCTTTGTGGTTCGTGTTCTTTCCCTATCTTCGAGCCAACAAATCCAAATTAGGGATGGACAACAGCTTTTAGGTTACCTCATTAGAGAAATTCAGCTGGGGTCGGGAATCTTCTTTTTTGTAGCTCTGCTCTTTCTGTCTCGATCCAGTAACCTTTAATTAGGAGGGAGTGCCTCCTAGATTCCCATGACCATGGGAATCAGAATCTCCCCATCCCCCAAACAAAAGTGAAAATTAAAGTAATCAGGATTTCTGTATAGCGTTACTGATTAACTTGGCTTAATGAACATGTTAAAGCGTCGTGCTAATTCTACAGAAACATAACTATGTCATTTATAATAGTATAACTGTACTAATAATCCGAATAGAAATCAAAGTTTCCAAGCTTTTGTACATCAAACAGATGGCTTTTTTCAAGGAAGGTAGGCAGTTTGCTGTCTAGCGCAGTATTAATATTATATTTAAGGTACACAAGTTGCTGTCTACCTTCCTTGGTAGACAGACATAGTTTGCTGTCTAGCGTAGCATTAATATTATACACAGTCAAGTCACATTATTGTGGCCACCTCCCACTTTTGACGTCAACAGCGCGAAGCCAATGAAAGAAGACACGTGTCGTGAGCTGGCTTGGATAAGGTGTGCTGTAGGCAACCTGAAAACATATCACTCGGTGCTGTCATGGGTAAAAGGAGCGATTTATCAGATTTGCCATAAGGGATGATTATCGGCTTTCAGACCAAGAGGAGCCGTATTTCTGAAACAGCTCAGTTTGTGAACTGTTCGCGTGCTGCTGTGGTTAAAGTGCATCGTGATTGGAGAAATGGCACCACTGCGAATGAGCGACGTGAAAACTGCGGAGCACCATGTTCCATTGAAGTGAAAGGTGAACATCGGCTTCGAAGGTGCGTGAGGGCCGATCCACACGCTACAGTGGAGCAACTCACCGGCCGAATGAACCAGGGGGCTACCGGAAGAGTGCCTAAAACGACAGTTCAGCGAACTCTGCTGCGTATGGGACTCCGATGTAGACGGATGGTCACTGCACCTATGATAAGGAAGGTGCATTGGCAGAAAAGGCTTACATTTGCTCGGCAGTATCGGAATTGGACCTCTGCTGATTGGCAAAGGATTGCCTTCTCCGATGGGTCACGTTTTCTGCTTCATCCAATGGATGGACGTTGGCGTATAAGGCGAGAAAGATCGGAGAACAAACACTCTTCAACCATTGCTGGCAGAACAGAAGCTGGTCGGGGCAGCGTCATGGTCTAGGGAATGTTTTCGTGGCATTCTCTGGGTCCGCTCCTACCTGTGGAAGACACTATGGACTGAAATCGTTATGAATCCATCCTTGCCGACTGCTTGCCCCCATACATGCTGATTGTCTACCCTGGGGTGGATGGGATCTTCCAGCACGACAATACGACTTCTCACTCAGCTATAAAAGTCGGAGAGTGGTTGGAAGAGCACGATGAAGACTTCAAAGTACTTCCCTGGCCCCCTAATTCCCCAGACTTAAACCCAATTGAGCATCTGTGGGACCACGTTGATCGTGTTGTTCGCTTTATTGAGCCTCCAGCACGCACCCTCCAACAGCTGTCAGATGCAATGCAGTCAGCATGGCTCTACATACCTGTGAACACCTTCCAGCACCTTATTGAGTCACTCCCAGCCCCTAGCTGCTGTCCGCCCTGCACACGGCGGTTACTCTGGATATTAGCTGGTGGTCACAATGTGACTCGACCGTGTTTAAGGTAGACAGTTTGCTGTCTACCTTCTTTGACAGACAGACTTGCCGCCCCGGTGGCGCAGTGGTCTAAGCGATGGCCTCTGATCATTCGTCCGAACGGGGTCCGGGTCCGAATCCCGGTGAGGCATGGATGTTGTGTTTGTCTTACGGCGCTGGCTCTCCCCCTTCCCTGGAACCGGTGGTCCTAAATTAGGGACGGGCGACTGCTTATTGCCCATTGAGTTGCTGACGGTGGTCGTTAAACCTCCAACAAAGAAAAAAAAATAGACAGACATAGTTTGCTGTCTAGTGCAGCATTAATATTAGACAGTTTGCTGTCTACCTTCCTTGAAAAGACCATCTGATTGGTGTGCGAAAGCTTGGAAGCTTTTATTTTTATCCTACGCCAAGAAATTCGGATTGCTAGTATTGTTATACTAAGTTATTTTAAGTATAGTTGGTGTACAGTTCCTTATTATTAATTAATAGCTTTGTCAGTTGTGTGTGCCTACATTTCAGAATGCAGTCGATAAATGAATAAGAAAAAATGGGAAACACCTTTTCCGCTGCCTTCCCATGTTTCCCCAGGAGTTCTCATTATTCTGTATTGTATACACTTAGAGATATGCTTGGGCAGGAAGCAAATGACATCCTGCAATAAGAGATGGGGGATGGCTGGGTTGGGGGGTGGTGGAATACTACGTTTTGCAGATGTCATAAATTGATACGAAGCAAATTTGAAGAGCTGTAGTGGTGCCAGGATCGTGTGAAGGTCAGTTATTGGAGTTTTTATAGATAGATTTATTTACGTTTCACTTGGGGTCAAATAAGCAGGTATACTACTCTGTTTGCTTCATTTCTGTGGGCTAAGTTTCGCTTACGGAAAGTAAACACACTAACGGAATTGTTGGAATACATTTACTTTCTGTTGAAAGTTGGGCGCAAGCACGATTGCTATCGGGAATAAGGGTTGCGCAACTATACAGAATCCTCTCACAAATGTGTGTTTTCGCTATAATGTAATTTATGTTTTGTAGAACGTTTTTCAGCACGCTAGCTATAACGCAGATTATTTTGTTGAGCAACACCACCCACGTTGTCCTTATACTGATTCTTTTTAAGCAGGTCTCATCAATAATTTTTTATTTTTTGCGTTATACAGTCAACCCTTGAAGTACTGCCACCGTTTGTTATGTTACATTGTGGCGTTACATCAAGTATGACATTATGTCAAATTTGCCAATTATTTTTGAAGAACCCAAATATTATGGCTCATCGAATCATAATTAACATTAAGTTAAAAACATGTTAATTAGAAAGAAACGCATTTATACGTTGTGTATTTGGTGTGCACTGCAGTTCGAAGTGTCCGTTTTCCATCTCAGAAGCTTCTGCTACGTGTTAAATGCGGAAATTTACTGTGCATAGGTGGAAGACAAAAGTTAAAATTTTAATTATGAGATAATTAATAAAAAAATCATGTTACATTACTAAAGCTATATCGAGTGAAAATTAATTACACAAAAACATTTTTCATACCTTAGTTTCTGTAAAAAAAAAACTCGTCTATTTTGACTTGCAATTTAGATTTCAACCCGATTATTTTCAGAGCACATTCTGATTTAGCAAGTGCATTTGAAATATTGCCATCCTGCTTGTTTGCTTCAAAGGATCTTAATGTTAAAAGACACTGATTCGCATCATCGATTGAATCAGTGTCTTTAACATTAAGATTTGCCACAATTGAATCATGATCCGAAAAAAATGGGAAAGGAATTCTTCAATAGATTACAAGTGGTTTCCAGTATGTTTGTGTTGGGAAAGGCAGACTGGTGCAGTAATACGTATTGGCAATTAGAGAATGCCAGGGGTGTTGCGGTATATCAAGGGATGTTTTACAGCGCGTGTGTTCAGACCGAAGTGGTGGCGTTATGTAAGGATGTGGGTAAATAGAGTGGTGACTGTGTACCAACTTGTGACTCTGCAAGTAACGCATCCTGGAAAACAGCTTTCTGTTTCCATCTTCACATGATCATTCAAGTCACTTTCATGTCTCCTAATACGGTAACCGCCGACGACCAAGGTCCTCAATTTCTTAGAAGAATCATAACGGGGGATGAAAAATGGGGCTAAATCTTCGACCCGCAAACTGAGCGGGCATCAGCTACGTGGAAATCGCCGTCCTCTCCACGCAAGCAGAAATTCCGCCGAGATCGCAGCAAAGGCAAGATCATGCTAGACATGCAGGGTATTGTTAATCTTGAATTTATCCCTGAAGGGCGCACTGTCAATCAGGAGCTCTATCTTGACATCATGCGACGTCTACGTGAGTCGTTCCGCAAGAAGAGGCCTCAACTGTGGGGCGACCAATCGTTAGTGCTGTTGGACGACAGTGCACAGGCACAAAGGTCACTCCTGGTTCGTGAGTTTCTCGCCAAAACGAGAACTGTTGCCCTCCTACACCCACCGTACTCACCCGACCTCGCCCCCCCCCCTTGCGACTTCTACCTCTTCGTTGAGCTGACACATCGACTTCAGGCTCGTTGGTTTTCGAGCGCAGAAGAAGTGAAAAACGCATAGCTGGTTGCACTGAAGGACATTGCAAAGAATGGGTTCCAAAAGTGCCTCGACGAACTCTACAACCTCTGGCAGAAGTGTGTTGTTCCTAAATGGTCTTAATTTGAAGGAGGTTGTGCTTTAGCTGGTTGCATTGAAGGACATTGCAAAGAATGGGTTCCATAAGATGTTTCGATTAACTCTACAGACGCTGTCAGAAGTGTGTTGTTGCAAGAGGGTCTTATTTTGAAGGAGAATGTGCTTCAGCTGGTTGCACTGAAAGACATTGCAAAGAATGGGTTCTATAAGTGCTTCGATGAACTCTACAGCCGCTGTCAGAAAGTTTGTTGTTCCAAGAGGGTCTTATTTTGAAGGGGTGTGTGCTTCAGCTTTGTATCTGTGGACTTACGGACCCAGTCCGGTAACTTTTGGATCTTGTCGCGTATGAACATATACAAGGAAATGGCAGTTTTTTAGATACACCTCTCTTGTCACATAAACGGCTCACTCCAATATGTAAGGAGTCACGTGAGTGCTGTATAAGTCAGGCATACCAGCTCATCGAGTAGCAGCTACGAGTGACCTGAACGACTTTGAATGTGGTATGATAGTTGGCGGCAGGTGTGCCGGTTCGAGGATCTTCCGAAGACGAAAACAGCTGATGGAAGGGGGGGGGGTCCAGAGGAGACTGGCCAGAATCGTGGAAGCGATAAGACGGGCCAAGCCTTGGCAAGTCACTGCTGAGTTCAACATTGGGATCCCGAGGGTGAACTCCGAACGCACCACGTATCGCTCTATGTCCCGAAAAAGCTACAACAGCTAGCTGTCATCTATGCTGCCAGTCTCCTTTCACCTCAATGATCCATCAGTTGTTTTCGTCCACAGGATCGCCGATAGTTGAAGTTTCTTTGCATGGTACCATATTCACGGTAAACTGTTGCTGCTGCTGCTACGCATGAAAAGCCCAGATAGGACATGCTTGTCGGCAACTATCATGGCGCGTTCAAAGTCCCTCAGATTACTCGTTTTGCCCATTCCGATCCTCAGTCGAACGCGAACTGATGCTCGACGTGCTGGTCTGCCTCATTTACATCGCACACTGTGCTCACATGACGTCTTACATGTTGGAGTGAGCCAGTTATGTGACATGGGCAGGTGTATCTAATAAATTGGAATCGCAGTGTACATGCTAACGCATATTTGCACTGATGCAAATACGTAACTGTGCTCGAAAATAGCCAAGAACGAGAAAATAAATAAGTGCTCAAGGACAATCAGAAATGCAACTCGCACTCTCACCTCCCCCATATCCCATTTTGTGCCAGCATTACGCTTTTTCGTTAGGCATGCAAGTATTCAAAACGTGTCTGTCGCGTTATGTAAGCTGTGTCAGCAAAAATGCATTTTTGAAAGCTTGAAAATGATTTCTCGGGAACGTCTGTTGCTCTCAAAGGAGTCTTCCATTTATTCACGACATATGCGATTTTCTGTTTTTCCATTCTCCTTTTATTTTTTCTTCGTATGTAGATAAGTTGTATTCTAACGAAACGGTGATCGAATGATTTGTTGTCCTTTTTCGAAGCGTCCACAATAACGGCAGAGTGCATCGTAGCCTAAGTTTAAATGTACAAAGTTTCCACCACAAAATATAGGGTGTCCCATAAAGGTATAAACCAATTTCAAATAATCATAACAGTTTTAATATAGAGGATCTCAATACACAACTTGTGTTAATTGATTGTATTAATTGACAGAACAGATCATTAAGTTTTATAGACATTCGACATAGGCACCATTTTGTCACCCGAAGAATGTCTAAACGGTATTACAATTCCAACCATGTTCGTTCTAGAACGTCCGTATTAACTTTCTAACTTGCGTGCGTAATCCTCCTCTTTAGGTCAGCAATGTCTGCAACATGGGTGCTGTAAACCTCACTCTTGATGAATCCCCATGAAAAAAAAATCACAGGGTGTTAAGTCCGGCGAACGTAGAACTTTGGGGGTTCAATGCAATGGGACCACCACGCCCAATCCATCGATTGGGAAATTTGGTATCCAGAGACCTCACAATCAAAGCCCAACGAGGTGGCTTCCCCATCTTGTTGGAAAATGACTGGTTGCAAGTTCATCCAACTGGGAATACAAAAGTGCTCAATAATGTCCATCAGCTCTCACTGTCGCTTCCTGAAAGAAAAAGGGTCCAATAATACGGTAGACCATTATGCCATACCAACCAAACATTCACTTTTGGGCTAGCATGTTCATGCTCCATTGTGCAATGCGGGTGTTCAGTTCCCCGAATTCTCACATTCTGTTCCATTAACCTTTCCAGAAATATGGAAGGTGCACTCATCCGAGGTACAGATTTGTCTCAGGAAAGATTCAGCACTTGCAATGTTCTCCAACATCTCTTCAGCAAACTATTTACGTTTCACAGGATCATCTGGGGTTATGTAATTGGTTATCTGCAGTTTTATACGGGTGAATTTCCAATCTCTGACGTAACACTCTGTGAACTGGCGACTTGGGGATGGCCATCTTGTCGTGCTGCTTGTCTAATTTACTTTTGAGGGCTATGAGTGAATGTTTGTCTCACAACCTCTTCCCTTTCTGAAACCAGCGATGGTCGTCCAGGGCTTTTCTTCGTAAGGACGATACCAGTTTCCTTGAATGACTTGTACCACTTTCTGATGCTGTTACGTGTGGGCGATTTTCTCCCATATTTTGTTCTGAAATTTCGCTGAACCTGCGTTTCGGATCGGCTTTCAATAAACCACTCCACAATCTGTGCTTTCATCGCAGGATCCATTGGGTGCACTTCTTGAAAACTTGAGGGTATTCCTTACCACCTGCAACAAACAAAATGCTGATATTAGTTTTGAATCCAAAGTTATCATTCGGAATCGGTTACACCTTTTTGGGACACCCTGTATTATCTCTAATTCAAATGCAAGACGTATATATCATATTAGTTTTTCTCACTAATATTTTTTTCATTTTTGGACTTTAAAAATTTTTGGCTTGGAGTGTTTTTTTCCGAGATGCTTTCACCGATGAACCAAATTCAAGGATCCCCCCAACCTCCATCTTAAGAAATTTCTGGCTATGCCAGTGTATATATAGCAATAAAAGATATTGTGAAACCGGGGCGCAAAGTTTCCTTTTTTTTTTTTTTTAATTACATTACAATAAGTTTAGTGTGAGTTCGATGCGTATGTAAACCAAATTGTAACTCAGCTCTTGTCATGTGCCCATTTTTTAAGAGTGCAACTGCAACGTTTTTGTTTTAACTCCTGTGAGCTTCATCCTATTTCCGCAATACGGAAATTCCGGACTTCGCATGAAAGAATCTCACGAATGTGCACAACCGTACTAAAAGTCGAGTATAATTTGCTGTTTGAAGCACGATAATTAAAATATTTGCAAGTTAAAAAATACGAACACACGATCTTTCACAAGGGCGAATTGGAGAATGCGAATTGAGAATCAATTTACCGTCGAATTGGAGAATGAAGGATTTCTCCCCTACCTTGACTTGAGCATCAGACGGAACATGATCACCAACTCAATTCAGTTTTCTGTGTATCGCAAGCCAACCAGCTCTACTGTGACCATCCCATATAACTCTTACCATCCACACAGATTTAAAGCTGCGACTTTTCGATTTCTTATAAGCCGAGCATTTTCACACTCGTCGAATGCCAGATTGCAGAGAACCGGACTTGAAAAATATTGCAAATCGCGACCCAGAATGGGTACAGTAGGAACTTTGTGAATGTTCTGATTGCTCAACACAAGAAAAAAGTATCCACAACTTTAACCAGCAATCATAAGACTATTAAGTACGTTGGTACTATTGAATACCAGCCGCAAATCTCACGCATCTTGCACAACATCTGCAAGAAACACAGCATTTCATTTGGCGAGTCCTCCAGTAGTAATCTTTTCCAGCTGATGCGCAGGGATCGGGACGGCAAGCCTGGGAATGAAAAATGTGGTTTGTATTGCATACCATTAAAGAGTCTGAACTCAGAGTTTAACGATAGCTGGTATATAGGCTCGACCTTTAGGAGCCTAGGAATTCGTACAGCCGAACACCGATATTCAACCCGAACAGGTGCCTCTAACACTGCTTTGGCCCGCACAGCCCAGGAGGGAACCCACCCCTCCCCTCATGGAATGATGTTTATATTCTACTATGCACCAAAGAAAAAAGATCTACTTTATTTGCAGACGCACTGTTTATCCAGCACTATCGTAAACAATGCTGTAACGATGACTCTCCCACTACTTTGCCATATGTTTGAAAACAACTATTTAATGCAGTTTGTATTAAAGAAAAAAATTCAAGACTTAAAATCCCCACTACACACTCAGTTAACTTAACCTAATACCACCTTTCAAAGATGGAACTACGTAGCACTAAGAATTTAGATTGGGAGGGACCAATAATCATCAACTAATGAACATCATTGTACATCATGACATCAGGACACTGACAATATACACTGAAGAGCAATTGAATTAGAGACAGCTGGCGTTATGCAAATGTAGCGCTGTGGGCGGCCCTGTAAACGGAAACGACATGACGTATGCAGCGATACGACAATATAAGGAGTGATGCGACGGGAATCAGTAAGAGTCGCACGCAGTATGGGTAAGACGAAGGATCTAAGCGCATTTGATCGTGAGCAAATTGTCGGGGCCCGACGAATGGATCACTCTATCTCGGAAGTCGTGCAGGCACTGGGATTTTCACAAGCCACTGTGTTACGGATGCACGGTGAGTACATCGAATCCGGTAAAACCATCCCTGCAAGGGCCAACTGCCGTGGACAACAGCGTGTGGATGAGCTGGGTCATCGTCAGCTAGCTCGCATAACAGCGGATAGACGGGCCACGGTGCATGAAATCACTCGGCAATTTAACGCTGGTGCACAAAAACATGTAAGCAGCCACACCATCCAGAACCATCTCCTCGCTATGGGGTACAGAAGCCATCGTCCCACGAGGGTACCGCTGCTGACCGCACATCACAGGGTGTAAAGATTAGCATGGGCGCCGGAACATCGCCACTGGACCCTAGACATGTGGAAAAATGTTGCCTGGACTGATGAGTCGGATTCACGTTGGTACATGCGGATGGCAGGATACGAGTACGCCGCAAACCACATGAAGCGATGGATCCTTCTTGCCAGCAGGGTACTCTTCAAGCTGGTGGCGGTGGCATTCTCGTCTGGGGACTGTTTACGTGGACTGAAATGGGACCCCTGGTACGTGTGACATCGTCCCTCACAGGTCAACATTACCGGGATATCCTGGACGACCATTTGCTCCCGTTTGTGCGTCTTCAACATCCCACTGGGGGACCTCATTCTGCAACAAGACAATGCAGCTCCCGAATTGTATCCGAATGGTTGGATGAACACTCCACCGACGTGACCTCGCTTCCTTGGCAAGCTAGGTCACCTGATCTCAATTCCATCGAGCACATCTGTGATGCCATCGAGAGAGATGACCCCTCTCCATCAAATTTTCGTGAACTGCGGGAGCTTGTTCAGGGGTCGTGGATCCGCATGGCTTCCCAACGCTTCCGGTGTCTTGTCGAGTACATGCCGAGACGAATTGCCGCCGTCATCAGGGCGAAAGGTGGTGCTACACGTTACTAGACAGGCATCTCTAATTCAGTTGCTCTTCAGTGTATAACTTCGCACTAAGTATGTTTAAATGTAGTCTTCACCTGATGATGCTATTTCAAAAGTAATAAATCCCGTACTTTTATGTGTTTAATACATAGGTTGCCCCCCCCCCCCCCCGAAAAAAACAACTGAGAATGTTTTTATAAACAAAATTTGCAATACTGCGTTCGACCATGGCACGAGTCTCGAAAAAAAAAACGGTAGTCGTCATAGTAACCAAAGCAAACGATCACACCTGTTTGTCGGTAGTGCGCAGTTTAATAAGCGTTGTTTCGTGAACCCCTGGCAAGTGTTTTCGCGCTGTGTTTTTTCGAAGAAATGGATGTGAAAGAGGAACAAAGATGCGCCATTTAATTTTGCTGTCGACTTAAGAAGTCTGTCAGAGATTCCATCTTATGCAAGAGGCTTATAAACATGAATGTCTAGGAAAATCATCAAATTACAGATGCTATAAAAAATTTACAAATAGTCGTGAGTCGGCGACTTTATTCGCGCATAGAGGGAGACCTTCAACGAGTGTTGCAGAGGTACATCAAAACAATGGGTGTTATTATATCGCAGAACAGACACGTATTAATTAGAGACATCGAAGACATGGTTTACATTCCCAAATAATCAATTCACGGAATTTCAACCGAGCATTTTTGAGCATGAAACGAGTTTGTTCAACTTGGGCTCTCCATTTCTTTTCATGTGCGGCCCAATGCAAGGCTGCACGTGGTAAGTTCTGTGGTTTCTTATTTGGAGAAAATCAATATTAAGTTGATGCCCCAACCTGCGTCTAGTCCAGACTTGTCACCTTGTGACTTCTGGTTGTTCCCCATTTTAAACAAGTTAGTAAAATAATCATGCAATGCACTGATTATGATACGCTTTCCAACATACCAGAAATCATTACTCAAGTTATGAGGGGCCGCCCCGGTGGCGCAGTGGTCTAAGCGATGGCCTCTGATCATTCGTCCGAACGGGGTCCGGGTTCGAATCCCGGTGAGGCATGGATGTTGTGTTTGTCTTACGGCACTGGCTCTCTCCCTTCCCTGGAACCAGTGACCCTCAATTAGGGACGGGCGACTGCTTTTATAGTCCATTGAGTTGCTCACGGTGGTCGTTAAACCTGCAATCAAAAAAAAAAAAAAGTTATGAGGGTAATGGCTGTGGAATAAATCTCGCTCCTGTGTCCTGACCTTTGACCCCATTTCGATGATATTCAATGGAACCGGTTCAGTTATACCTCCGGAACAACATGATAAATTTTTGTTGCAATCGAACCATTTTTATGCAAGTTATGACGCATATTGGCAATGGGATAAATCCCGCTCCTATATCGTGACCTTTGACCCCATTTCGCCCATATCCAATAAGGTTCGTTCCCAGGTGGTCTCCTACGACATACTAAAATTTCATCGAATTCGAACTATGTGGGCGCGAGTTATCGTGCGGACGTACAGACGGACAAAGCTGGAGCATATACGCTTCTTCAACCTTCGGTTGGAAAGCGTAAAAAAGACATTACGGGGGCGACAATTTGTGACTGATCAATAACTTATTACAACTGCGCAGGGGTGCTTCAACAGCATTTTAGAAGAATTCCAGAACACATTCAAAAAGTGGGAGGAGCATTGGGACACTTGAATTGAATGCAATGGGCAGTATTTCGAAAAACTTGACCACTTCCTTGATAATTAAGGTACGCCCTATTCTTTTAATAAAAACATTCTGAGTTGTTTTGGGACAAAACAACCCTTGTACTACATAATGACATTCAGGTTAGATTTTTTTGCGTTTCGGGCGGAACTCGCAATTTACGATTGTTCACGATGTTAATGTGGTTTAGCTTTCTGTTGTAAAGGAAGTTTACTTTTGTTTGCCATCGGAGTTTTCAATAAGGAAAAATGAAATTTCTGAATATTATTATGCATTAGTTTTCTTTATTTTTTTTTATTAATGCTCATACCTTTCAAGTAAGAACTTTGTGTTCAAGCCATGCATTTTCCCTTCCCTGTTTATTTTCCAGGCACACATAATTCCGCTTGAATAGGAGCAATAAACATTTTTGTTTGAAAAGTAAACGACAAATACCTAGGTCAAGTCAAGTCTGAAAACTACGGCTAAGGCGTGCTGTGTGTAATTTTCGTACTCGATGTGTTCGCGAAGTAAATACTTGGAAATTGCTCCCTGACCCATTTTGTGGCTTATGCTTTCAGGAGCAATTTTTAAGGTTTAACATATCCTCTCTTTTCTTTTTGCTCTGATAATTTTCGTTCCGCTGCTGGAGAGGTGTTCGGACCAACGAAAATGTATTTCCTTAATTATTTTTTGTTGCTTGTTTTGTTGCTGTTTACATTCTGGTGAAAGACAAAAACAGAAAAGGACCAGCAAGCTTGTTACATACACGAAATTTTACGGATTGTTAATGCCTGCTTAATGGCGCGGAGTCAGAGATAAAGAAACTTTTCGAGCTATTTCAAGGTTTGAGGTTTCTCAGTTTTAATTCCTCTGTTAATATTCGTTTATGAATTTTAACAGCGAGGTTAAACCTTCTTTACACGTCTTAGTTTCGCTCTAAAAAAAAACTAGGTCGCCTTCCATTTTTTTCCCCCTAGCAGACAAGAAAAAAAAAAAAAAATGCGGCACACTCATAATACTCACCGGAAAGCAACGTGAAATACTTGCCGAGTCTAAATTGTATAGATTTGAGAGGTGGAATGTTCATAACGCTGATATGCAGGCTTAATTAATTTTTCTGATGTTTTTCAAGTAATATGTGATTTGTCATCGTCATCGCCCACTATTTACAAACATGTAATCCATTTTTTTGTATTACGTCAGAATTTTTCACAACTGGAGAAAAAAAAAAAAAAAGATGCGGTGAAACTTCCATTAACGGACACCTCCGAACAACGGTAACCTTCGAGCAACGGTAACCTCCGAACAACGGTAACCACCAAGCAACGGTAACCTCCGATGAACGGCGGCAAGTTTTGGTTGATACAGAATCAGGTCCTGACTGGGCCGCCGGGATACCGGGAAAATTCCCGGTTGGCTGCCATGTTCTGAGCCGGGTAGGCCTTATGCTAACTCAAGAAAAATAAGTAACCCCGCCTTCTCGTGGTGCATCCTGTTCCCACTAAAGGGGCTCTGACGACCGCCAATAGCGGTATAACTATACCATCGGGATTAGAGGAAATGCTATCCCACACTCACCAACTCGCTTGGCCAGCGTGGTGAGTTATGGCCAAACCCCTCCAAAATGACTTCACAACTTAAATCTTGGCCCTCAGTCTCCGGCAGCTGGAATGTACCTGGCCAAGGCAGCGGCCAGTGCGACATGAAGACGGAGGGTGCTAAGAATCCCCGGAGGACCGGACTAGGCTGCCATCTGATGCTGACCTTGGCTACGTATAATGGACGCTCCCTATCTTCTGATTCAAGGCTTCTTGAATTGGAAGAGGAACTACAAAGGATCAAGTGGGACATTGTCGGGCTAAGTGAGGTAAGGAGAAAATTAGAAGATTTCATTGAACTGAAAAGTGGACATCTCTCCTACTATCGTTGGACAGATACTGGCAGAACTTATGCGCCAACCACAAGTCATCCTGAAGAAGAAATTGAAGAATTTTATGAGGAAATTCGTCATCTAAATAATAAAGGTAAGCAACACTTGAAGATAATTATGGGAGATTTCAATGCAAAAATAGGGCAACGGCAACAGAATGAAACTTCAGTAGGTAAATTCGGTCACGGCAACAGAAACCAGCGTGGAAATACTCTCGTTGAGTTTGCAGAGGCAGAAGGGTTTTGATCTTGAACTCCTTTTTCAAGAAAAAGCCACACAGGAAATGGACATGGAGAGATCCAAATGGGACAAGTGAAATTGATTTTATTATGTGTAACAAAAAATTCGTCATAGAAGACTGCAGTGTGCTAAACAAGTTCAACACAGGTTGTGAACATAGATTGGTGAGATGTAAGATGCACCTCAACACTAAACTCGAACGTGGCAAGCTCATAAGACAAACAAAATGTATTGACCTAACCAACCTTAAAAAACACCATAATACCTTCAAGTTGGAACTGAAGAACAGATTCTCTGCTTTAGAAGGCCTAACATCGGAAGAAGTGGATATTTCTGAAGTTAACAGAAAAGTAACCAAAACTCTTATTGAAACAGCAACAAATTTAGCTGGGTCTAAGAACAAATTGCATGTGAACAAATTATCAGGAAAAACCAAAATGTTGATGCAAAAAAGAAGAGAGATGAGGACAACTAAAGAAGATGTGATTTCCAAAGTGGAATATATAGAGCTATGCAAGACAGTACGAAAAAGTATCACTGAAGACGTAAGGAAATTCAACTGTGAACTAGTGAGGAAAGCAATTGAAAACAATCAAAGCCTAAAGATAGCAAAGGGACATCTCAGTAAGGGAAGAAAACAGATTATGGCACTGAGAAAAGAAGATGGTTCTGTAACACGAAATAGAGGTGAAATTTTGACAAGAGTGAAGGATTTCTACTCCAAATTATATGAAAGAAATGATACATGTACTCCAGACATCATGAAAGGTACCACAGTTCTTCCAGTCCTCCCAGCAGAAGTTGCACATGCAATCAGGAACATGAAACGGGGAAAAGCTCCAGGAGAAGATGGAATTACTGTAGACATCATACAAGAAGCAAGTGGAGAAATCGAAACAGTACTCGCCCAAATTTTCACTCGATGCCTTAATGAAGGGAAGATTCCTGAGGATTGGAACAATGCTACAATGATCCTGCTACATAAAAAAGGTGACATTGAGGATCTCAGGAACTACAGACCTATCAGCCTCCTATTAGTGGTTTATAAAATCTTCACTAAAGTTCTTTCACACCGCTTGAAGGTAACATTGGACATGGCTCAACCGAGAGAACAAGCTGGATTCAGAAGTGGCTACAGCACAATAGATCATATCCACGTACTGAGAGAACTAATTGAAAGAGCTAGGGAATATGAACTTCCATTGTGCATGGCTTTTATCGATTATGAAAAAGCCATTGATTCGGTGAAATCATCAGCAGTTACAATGGCTCTGAAATCCTGCGGTATTGAAGATGCATACATTAATATTATTAATAACATCTATGAAAATGCAAGTGCAAAGATTCGGCTGTTTGAAAGTACAACACACATAAAAATTGGAAAGGGAGTGAGACAAGGTGACACCATATCTCCGAAGCTCTTTAATGCCACATTGGAAAATGTCTTTCAATCACTGAACTGGGAAAACAAAGGGATAAAGATTAATGGAGATTATCTAACTCACCTTCGTTTTGCTGATGACGTAGTCATTTTTGCAACTACCCCATCAGAGCTGCAGAGTTTGATCCAGGAACTGGCTTACAAGAGTAAAGAAGTGGGATTAAAAATGAACTTTCAGAAGACAAAAGTGATGTTCAATGCTTTTGCAAGAAATGAAGATTTATCGATTGATGGAGAAAAGCTGGAGATAACAGACACGTACGTTTATCTTGGACAGCAGATATCAAATGAGGGTCACATTGATGAAGAAATTAATCGGCGTACAAAACTTGCCTGGAGAGCTTTTGGAAGAAACAGCATAATTTTCAAGAGCAATATGCCATTATGTCTTAAAAGAAAAGTGTTTGATCAATGCATCCTTCCAGTGCTTACGTATGGTGCAGAGACGTGGACCTTAACTAAAAGAGACATACAAAGGCTGCAGACAACTCAAAGAAGCATGGAGAGATGGATGCTTGGTGTAACCAGGAGAGATAAGAAGAGGAACTCGTGGATCCGAAAAATGACAAGAGTGGAAGACATCATGGTCAGATTTAAATCCCTGAAATGGCAATGGGCTGGACATACTGCCAGAAGAACAGACCATCGATGGACAGCCGAAATTTTAGATTGGATTCCAAGGGATAGGAAAAGACTCAGAAGAAGACCACATGGGCGATGGGTGGATGACTTTCGAAAGTATGCGGGAGTGACATGGAGGAGACTGGCACAAGACAGACCGTTGTGGAGGAAACTTGGGGAGACCTTCGTCCAGCAGTGGATCGATAATGGTTGACAATGATGATGATGATGATATAAGTAAATATATACTTGCACTTCAGTGTTCTTGTAAAAGAAGAGCAAGTGATGCTAAACGAACAAAATTTGGCTACAATTTTAATGTCTTCCAAAAAGAAGCGGGAAAAAATACGTAATAAAGGTTCTGTTGGGCCAAACCCTGTTTTCGTACACACCACTTTTCGAATTCTAATTTAAGCTCCATCCCTTTGGGCTGACATCCTCTACCTCAGGCCGCTTTTGCAAATTGCAGCTGAATAATCAATACAATCTAAATAATATATGCAATCAATTATCTTTGATAGAGACGAAATTCATTGTGCACGGTAATGTATTGAGGTTCACCTACGGTAAATTTTTTGGGTTGATGCTGTATATGCTTTTATTTTTTTCATTTTTTTATTTATTTATTTATTTATTATTATTTTTTTTTTTTGGGCGAGATCTGCATCTTTTGGACCTTCCAGTTACACAAATTCTTGAACTGCAGTTTTGGGAAGTCTGTTTCAGCTACAGCAAAAATACTTTTTCCAGTTGCAAGCAATTAAATAAAAAATTAATTTTTGTATTCTTTAGTTTCGCTCACTTGATAAATTTGCACTGAGAAATTTTGAACATTTTCAGTTTTCTCAAGATATCTTTTGTAATTACTTTTTGTTAATGGTAGGTAAGTGTGAAAAAGAAATTAATTTTTGCACATTTGGATTTCCGCCCTCTTTAAAAGCGAAGAAACTATTACGGATTCAGCTATCGCAATGAATTTCAGATATGAATAGGATAAAATCTTCTACAGTCTCTCTCAGAGAACGGATGTTGCTTCTCAGCAACGGAAGTAACTCTCTTACACTAGAGGACTGCGGTGTGTGCAGAAAAATGGGTGAAATGTTATTGTCTCAATACAAAAAAACCTCAGTGATTCGTAGAATTTTTTTCGGGGGGGGTACCTTTACGATTTCCCCTAAAAGTGGGCCGCTCAAAAAAATATCTGCTTGGCAGCAGACAACGGGGCGGGGGATACCTGTTATTTCTCACCGCGCATGCACGCAATTGCTGAAAAGTTTGATACCTACAAGATGTTGCAAGGGAAACACTATTTTCCTAAGCTTCTCCCATAAATCAAGTGTACGCGGTAATTCGAAGTTCAATAAAACGCACTTGACGGATCCTTAATTTTCAGAGAATTATCTGATGAAACTTAATTCAATGCCGTTTGAAAGTTACCTTTCGGATAACACAACTTCTTCAGACCAGCATTGGGAGCAGTGGCGTACTGGGGAGTGTGGGGGGGGGGTGCACTATGAGCCATATGTACCCCTGAAAATAATTTGTCTAGTTAGTATTAAAAATTGAAAAAAATTGTCAGTGACGATATTTTGCTAGTGTCTCCATTCTGGTCTTCCTTAAATTGCCCTTAGTTACTTCTTTATTTGGAATGGTCAGACGCGATCAGATATGCCTATTATAGTTAATGCCTATCCCCCCGCTCGTGCGCATTTCTCTCTCGTATACCGCCAAACTTGGTGTAACCAGGAGAGATAAGAAGAGGAAATCGTGGATCCGAAAAATGACAAGAGTGGAAGACATCATGATCAGAGTTAAATCCCTGAAATGGCAATGGGCTGGACATACTGCCAGAAGGACAGATCATCGATGGACAGCCGAAATTTTAGATTGGATTCCAAGGGACAGGAAAAGACCCAGAAGAAGACCACATGGGCGATGGGTGGATGAAATTCGAAAGTATGCAGGGGTGACATGGAGGAGACTGGCACAAGACAGACCGTTGTGGAGGAAACTTGGGGAGACCTTCGTCCAGCAGTGGATTGATAATGGTTGACAATGATGATGATACCGCCAAAGAAAGAAGAGAGCGAATTGGTTTTGTTTGTTGTAGTGGTCAGGGCGTCAGACCAATGAATGGTGTATCTGGGGTCTGTAGGAAGGAGGGCTGTAAGCATTTTATCTTGAGTACATACCACAGCAGAGAAACGAATACGTAGAATGAACATTAATTTGTAATTAATAGTAATTGAGAAATATAAAAATGCCTGTTCTCACGCACATTTTTTTTTCGTCACTTTAGGAAGAAATGATATTGTAACTGCACTGATAAAACCACGAATGTGAGAATTTTTCGATTTTTGACTTTACATCATATGAAATTTTATTCCCTGATGCATAATACAGATGCAACTTGATGTAAGCCGCTCCGGTGGCTCAGTGGTCTAAGCGATGGCCTCTGATCATTCGTCCGAAAGGGGTCCGGGTTCGAATCCCGGTGAGACATGGATGTTGTTTGTCTTGCGGCGCTGGCTCTCTCCCTTCCCTGGAACTAGTGACCCTAAATTAGGGACGGGTGACTGCTTATAGCCCACTGAGTAGCTCACGGTGGTCGTTAAACCTCTAACAACAACAACAACAAAAAAAACTTGATGTAAATATTATTATGTATTGAACAGTCTGATGTAATTGCAGAAGTGATTCCTTGATGAAATTTAATTTTGAAATAGCGATAATTCAAACTACAAAATTTCGCGTTCGTGGTTTTGACATTGCGGCGACGACATGCCCCCCCCCTCCCCCACAATTAATTTCCGGGTACGCCACTGATTGGAAATCGTAATTTCGGAACGGAGGAAATCTAAAGTGGGATTTTAGCAAATACGGGGAGGTGACTGAAGATACGTACTTCGATGTTACCGCGACTTACCTTGTAATTTATTTGCTGTCGGTTCCGTAGTACCCTGTACCTAATTTAGAACAGGCGTTTCCAAGGTAACGGGGAAACAGTCACTAGCGTGAAAACGAACGTTACATTCATGTTGTATCCTGCATTTGAGCCCGCGCCGTACCCACTCGACCAGTTCATTTTCCTTGTTTTTTTTTTTGTGTTTTTTTCTTTCTTCTTAAACATACTGTAGAGAACGTTTTGACCTATCGGAGGTCCAGACTTACGCTGAAGTATATGACCAATTTAAGTAGACCATGTAGTCAGATCTCCCATTTATTACCGTGAACCGTGAATCCGACTATTTCTAACTTAGGACAGCGTGTCGAAGCTGTTTCTTACGCAAGCTCAAAATAGAAGGCAAATATTTTTTCAACGTTATCTCAAGTAGGAAGTGCGTTTCTTTGTATTCTCTGCTTCTATATCATGTGCCAAAAGCTGTTGCTTTCGCATCAACTGTCGATTCTCTGAAATAGTTCATTCTGACCATTTGTTCAATTTCACCGACATCAGCCCCCCCCCCCCCCCCCCCACACACATTGGGACAATATATATTTGCGTTGAGCTTCAACCTTCGAGCTCCTTTAACGGACCCAACTCGTGGTTGCGGAAGGTTATATTTGTGTCCCGCTCCTCTGTCTCTGACACCGGCTGGCAACAGCTTATACCACCTACCTACAACTACCTGTCCCTTTCAAGGGAGGCGGTGAGCCAGCAAGAGAGAGAGAGAGAGAGAGAGAGGGAGCGCGCGCAAGGTCAAGTGCTGAAACAGGCGCTCCGAATGGCAACGTATCTCTCCTCGTGCACAGCTGATGCGTTCTCCTAGTCATGCTTCGGCAGGCCAGCCTAGGGAGTTTACACGAACAGATGCCCCCGAGCATGCTGATGATTTTGTTTTTTATCATGCTTAGCGGTGTTTCTTGAAAGAAAGAAATTGTTCCTCTCAAGATTATACAAGGACGCCGCTGAGGTAAACAAAATGCATGAATAATGTGTCGCTGCGCTGGCGATTTTTTATTTCCAAATTTTGTTGTCCAATTTGGGTAAGTGATGATTGTTTTCCAGGGTAAGCGATGATTGTATGTGGAAACTGACTTAATCCTTGTGTACTGCTTGGGCTTTATTGAGTTAAGGGAAGGAAGGGTTGTTACGAGATTCAAAATTAAAAAATCCATTTGTATGCCTTCTGTGCAGTGCGACTATATTTTGATGCTCGTGCTCCTTTTGTTTCCTGTAAGTGAAGCTAAGAAATCCCGGACCTTTTGCACGTCTCTTTTTGGTATGACAACACTGCCAGTGTTTTGGAATTTTAAAGTAACTATAACTAAACATAAATTTTGCCAAGAAAGGCCTAAAAATGTTGAAAATTTGCGCGCCGCCCCGGTGGCGCAGTGGTCTAAGCGATGGCCTCTGGTCATTCGTCCGGAAGGGGTCCGGGTTCGAATCTTGGTGAGGCATGGATGTTGTGTTTGTCTTACGGCACTGGCTCTCTCCCTTCCCTGGAACCAGTGACCCTAAATTAGGAACGGGCGACTGCTTATAGCCCATTGAGTTGCTCACTGTGGTCGTTAAACCTCTAATAAAAAAAAAGTGCACGTTTAAAGAATAGTAAGCCATGAAGAAAATCACGTGGCCTAATTTTGATAATTTTTTACATGACTTCGAGAAAGCAACTGAAATGCACGGAAGGAGTGTTTATAAAGTTCTAGAAATTTGTTTATTTTTTTTTGTGATATTATATTTTGTCAATTCCTTTTCCCCCTTAATGTAATCTTCACTAAGATTGTCTTCTATCTTTTCTATGCGTGATTTTCGTTAATTTTTTTTTTATTCCTGACTTTTCGATTCGCGATTTTAGTCTACCTTTTTATCCTTAACGTTTACTCACCTTTTCAACTGTGACATTAGTTTTTCTTTTTATCCATGACTTTTTTTATTTTGTTCACTACTTTGCCCACCTTCTTATCCGTGACTTTTACTCAATTTTTTCGTGACTTTTGTTAACCATTTTGTCTGTGACTTGTTTTCGCTTTTGATTGCCGTGACTTTTATCCTTTTTTTTTTTTGATCCGACTTATTTATTCGCTACTTTTATAAACCTTTTTACTCTTGACTTTTATTTACCTTTTTATCTGTGACTTGTATTCACTTTCGATTATCCGTGACCGATGTGGGTTTTTTATTTTATTCGCTACTTTGCCCACATTTTTATACGTGACTTTTATTCACTTTTTTTCGTGACTTTTGTTCACCATATGATCTGTGTCTTGTATTCACTTTCAATTAGCGTTGACTTTTGTCCACATTTTTATCCATGATTTTCGTCCACTTTTTTAATAATACTTTTAATTCGTTCCTCTACCTTTTATCTTGCCTTTTATTCACCTTTCCAACTGACACTTTTGTTCATTTTTGACATTTTTTTTATTTTGTTCACTAATTTGTCCATCTTTTTATGTGACTTTTATTGGCCTCTTTTTTCGTGACGTTTAACTTTATTATCTGTGACATTTATTCACTTTCTATTATCCGCGACTTTTGTCCACATTCTTGTCCGTGACCTTTGTGCACATTTTTTATCCGTGACTTTTGCCCACATTTTTTTATCCGTGACTTTTGTCCACGTTTCTTTTATTCGCTACTTTTTTATCAACTTTTTCACTTTTGATTTTTATTTACCTTTTTATCTGTTACCTACCTGTATTCACTTTCGACTATCCGTGACCGATGTATTTATTTTATTTTATTCGCTACTTCGCCCACCTTTTAATTCGTGACTTTTATTCACCTTTTATTTTCTGACTTTTAACCTTATTATTGTGACATATTAACTTTCTACCATCCGTGCCTTTTGTCCACATTTTTTATTTGCAACTTTCGTCCCCCCCTTCTTTTTTGTTTCACTCTTTATTCGCTCCTTTACTTTTACTTTTCACTTTTACAGAGTATTTGCCTTTTTATCCGTGACTTGTATTCACTTTCGATTTTTCGTGCCCAATGTTTTCTATTTTTTTCGTTACTTTACCCACCTTTTTATTCGTGACTTTTATTTACCTCTTGTTTTCATGACTTTTGTTAACCATATTATCTGTGACTTGTATTAACTTTCGATTATTCTTGACTTATTTTTTTTTTTTTATCATCTGTTACATGTATTCACTTTTGGTTATCCGTGACCGTTATTCACGTTTTTATCCGTGACAGTTATTCATCTTTGATTATCCATGAATTTTGTCCATCTTTCTATCCGCTATTTTATGTTTCATCATTATTTTGTGTCTTACTCATTTGTTCCCAACATTTTTCACTTCGTTCAGGAACTGAAAATACACACATAACCTTGGTTTGTTGTGCATTTGCAGAAATAAATGGAAGTTACTAGATGCTACGTCAAGTGAATAAGTTGTGTAAAGTGGCAGCATATCACCTGGAATTTCAAAAACGGTTGCCCTTTGTAATTTAAGCGCATCAGCTGTTGGTTTGTTCTTAATGTAGCACACCGATTGGCTACACACTACCTGAAACTGCACACTAATCTGCTCACCAACCGGCTGAAGCAAACGTACGAGCTTAGGTTGTTCGGTAATGAAAAACATTTCCGTGCGTGTTTATGCTTCATGTGATTTAACAAGCGTAAGCAGCTGAATTCAATTCCTGGAACTGTGGAAAACATTTCTCCTCCTCCGTCCGTGAACAACTAAATATTGCGAATAGTGTGAGAAGTCGTTTTACTTTTCGAACTCCCTATGAATGGCTTGCTAAATTCACGTAGTAAATGCGCTGTTCGAACGTAGAGATAAAATCTGTGATTCCGTCCGTTGGGACTTACTTATTCATTCGCACAGGGTTCCCACGGATCCTTCAACTTGTTAGTCCTTATTTCGAGGCCTGGGAAATCCTTGATTTTTTTTTTTTTTTTTTTTGGAGTTGCTGAATTTTTTTTCTTTTTTTTTTTTTCTTTTAAAGATCGAAATGTTTGGATTGTTTGCGTCATTTTGTTCTAGCTCCCGATGGAGTATGGAGACACGTTGTCATCTTTGATTTCATGTGACGCTGCAGTGCAAGATGTTTGAGTGCCTTATTTCCAGCCATTTTAGTTTGTGGTAAAGCAGTTGGGCGCATTGGAGTCACAACAGCGTGTGCATACCTTCTCGCAAGTCCAAGATGGGCCTGTTATCTAGCACGCGCTTTTCTTACCGAATGAGATTGATATCTGGCTTCCCTGCCGCCAATGTGTGTGTGGGAATAGATGACTACTAGGTATTCTTCAGTGCCATGGCAAAATTATTTTGTATCATTATCAGTGTGCTAAGTTCCAGATTGTTTCATGTAAGTTTTATACATTGCAATTTTCATACGGAGAAATTTTTCTGTTTCATTTACGATATAACACATACTGAAGAACATTCTGTAACAGCAGGACTCATAGGACCTCGTAAAAGTTCTAAACTCACGGTAAATTTTCCCCGTGCAAAAATTCCTGCGTGTGAAACTTATATGAAGCAATCTGGAACTTAGCACAATTGTTACACAGCGCTAGCAGTGTTCCTGCCGAGTCGGCCGGTAACGGTGCTTGGAACCTGAAGTACAATTTAGTTGGCCGCGGCACCAGGTGAGAATCTCAGGTGCACTGCTGCACTCAAAGATTCACACCAGAACATAAAAAATGAAAAGTTGAAGAATGACCCGAAGCATAAGGCTTGGGTGAATCCACCGTGTGAACAAAATAACAACAACAAATAAAAAATAAACTAAACTAAAAAAACGATACTTTGGGATCAGAGTTGTGATGAGGTTCACCCGCAATCACCAATTCGTGACTGAGTGTAGTGGTCCGGATCTTACTCCGGTACATTCAATCCCCAACCAGCCAGAACAACACTCACTTTAGCAAATAACACATGATTCACAAATACACAACGCAACATTTAATTACGTTCTGCGAGATTTAAACAGATACGGCGCTCTCTAGGCGCATAGACAATTGCCCCTCTTATGTGGGCAGCATACGGTGTCACACTTTACTGTCGGAAGACGCAAGCCGACTGAGTCTCCACCGGACTATCTGAACAAGAGATACTACTCGTTAACACACTAAATAGAGCTGCAGGTGATATTCATATACAATTGCTTAGAGAATGAAAAAAAAAAATTATATGCAAACGATCACATTAAAAATACTCGCGACACAAAATACACAAGCACGTTAATTTGCGGTATAAGATTATAGGTGCGAAATACTGCCAAAGTTAATTAACTAAATCTAATAAGCATGCACATGCAGATCCCTTCCCCGCTCGCTTTGGCCCTGAACCAAAGTTAAAAGAAACTGTCCCGCCCAGCGGAATTTGTGGCCACACCCTCTCCCTTATTCATGTAAAAAAATAATCAGGAAATGGGCCCTGTAAGAAATTGAAATCTGTATGTGCAGGTATTTCCTCTGAGGTTCAGTCACTCAGCATTACTGCATCTATGTCCATGCAGCTTTGGGTGTCGGGATGGCACAAGTTCGCAGATGTGCGAAGAAAGAAAAAGGAAATATTCATCTACTTACAGTTTCGTGACTTTGCTGTGCAAATCCAGTGTGCATCACATAATATCACACGACAAAAAAAAAAAAAAAAAAAACACGCACACACACACAGACACTTGCACCATGTGGCAGCACCGATGATTCAACACTTCACTTTGACGCTTGATGTAAATGAAGCACACAATTAAAAATGGTAATATCACGCCGCACTTTGTTGCAATGATTAGAGTGCACACTGATCTATTCTCGTGACGATTTGAAGGTGGCCGTTAAACAAAATAGGCCCTCTCACATCTGCTGTTGCGGTTTCCAAGATTGATTGTCTGTGTTCCTGGGAAATGATTTCTGTTGTCGTGAAGAAATGATTCTGACCATCAACTGTTTGGAGAGTGGGACCCCCTCACTTCCGCTGCTGCTATAGTAGATTCCGTCCGTCGCTACCTTCCGTCCTTTTTGACCATTCATTCCCAATTCAGCCAGTTCCTTTCAGTTACCATAACATCTACCCTGCCTGAGTACGCAGTTCAAATATGCCCCTCGCAGGTTTTGTTTCCATTTTTTTTCGAGTTGCGACTGCCAGCCCTGAGATTAATTTTCTCGGCCGAGCGAAATCAGACGTGCTTTTACCTTAAGCGTGTATCGGCAACTGCTGACCGAAAACAACGCTCGAATTCACCCCCTATTCTTTTCGGCGATTCTATACTCTTAATTGCCCATTGTCACAGTGCGGTTTCGACTCTTTATTTTTTGTGCCGTCCCTCGCAGACGTCAGAGTATCTTTCTCGCTGACAGAGTTATGTGTCTGCTGAGGGTCTCTTGGCCCACCCACTGAAGTAAACATACGGACCACAGCGTTAAGCTACAAGCGGAAAGAAGAAAAAAAGAAAAGTGAAAAACCACTTCGAACATTGCTGCTTCCATCCGCATTCGAAAGCACATTTCCCTAGTTCGTTTTGCAGTCCCTCGAAGACACTTGAGATAGGAATTTTTATGTTTCACTTCAGGGCTATGTGTGAGGTCTAGCAATTCAAAATGGCAAAAATATTGCGTTTCTTGCCTTCAAGAGCATTGGAGCGACTTCCTAATTATCCCGCAATTTTGTTAATTAATTTTAGAGAACAGCCGAAAGAAAAAACAACGTAAATGAGAAATAAATAAAAAAAAAACTGAACTGTAAAAGAACATGTGAGCCTGCCGAACTGTGATTCCTAGCTGCCTCATACCATACGCGACATGGCGGACAAAATTTTAGAGTTTTCTTCAGGTTTTAGGATGGGGGGGGGGGAGGTGTCCACTGTAACACAATGATAATATTTCACCCTAATTTGCAAAATAGAAAACAAAGTACTGCTGTCGTGGTTATTATTAAGTATTGAAGTGGACGCCAACTTATCAGAAAAGTCGCTGTTTACAGGTCCCTATTCATTGAAGCAGGGAAGCAAATAAATAAATAGTTAAACAAATAGAATGTAACGACAGTGGATTGCATCCGCACATATCTTTATTCTTCAGATTGGGGGGGGGGATGTTGGCCAGTCACAAAATAAATAGTATATACTTCCAGCGGGTGATGGATATTTTGGGGTGGCTTTCTCTATGCATTTTCCGCTAAATCTGTTCTTATTCGTGCTTGTGTAAAGACGGGAGGAATCCCTGCGTTATAGTACCTGAGCAAAATCCTTCCTAACTGTATGAAATCTCGTACGAGACTCCCCGTTGTTGACCACTCAGTATCATTTTCTTTCACTCTCTATCCGCGAAGGAAGATGCTCCTGACGTGAGAAGTTGACTGTTGTTAGTTGCTGAAGGTCGAGTCGTCACTTGAGAAGTTTCTCTAAGAAAGTGTGTCCTCCAGCAGCGGCGAAATAAGGAGGGGTGGAGTCGTTTTGTTCGTGGGTGGTTCCCGGCCAACGAAAGAACGGCTATCCCTGGGGATCTCTTAAGCGCCTTTTTAACTGAAGGCGAATTTCTCGCTGCAGTTCGCGCACAGAATAACCAAAGTAACCATTTAATTATATTTTAAATATTTCCCTATAAAAAAAGTACTACGATTCTGTCACAGTGCGGTTTCGACTCTTTATTTTTTGTGCCGTTACTTAATTAAATCGGAATATTGCAGGTTTCGAAGAGCACGTTAGACATCATAAATAAGTATTAATTGAATAAGAGCGATTTTGTGGCTGATGTGAAATTCCTTATTCGGGTAATCTATTTAAGCTGATAGCGTGTCCACTGGCGATTATCGAAGTGAGTTCTCGGCTGGCCTCAAGCCCATGGTCCGTTAACTGCCTGCTTTCCGGATCTTGGGTGCCTGACCACTGGGACACATCATCTGTCTTTTCGTTTTTAAAACACATTGACTTTCTTAAACGTATCTAGCTTTTAAACTTTTTATGATTTTCATTTTTCACTTTTATAACATCAGCCAGCTTTTAACTCTTATATCATGTTTTTAAAAGCCTTTCTTTGATGGTCTTGTGTCTGGTGCTCTTTGGCCAAATGTGGCCCTTGCGTCATAAAAATCAATCAATCGATCTGTTGCATGGAGCACCATCATGCATAAAGATTGTGCATATGTGCTCTTGCATACGAATTAACAGCTTCTCACGTAACATTTCCACATAAAAAGGACCAGTCATGGTAGTGCCTGACGGCAAAAAGGATAATGAAGCAGTACCAAATGCTGACATAGCACCTCATATCATCTGACTAGGCGGATGTCTCACGGTGCTAACGGTGTATTTTTCATCAAACTTTTTGCCTTTTGGTTGTCGAACATGTGCTTCACGTGATTCAAATTGACGCACAGTTGATTCATCGGAAAAAAGAACTTGGCTCCAATTTTCAGCAGTCCACGATTGATGACGCTTCTCAAACTGGAGTCTCTTCATTTCCATGGCAGAGATTAGTCTAGGTTTACGTGCAGGTTTATAAGACTTTAATCCCAGATATTTGCTAAGACGTCGAGAAACAATGCTGTTACTAATAACAGACTCTTTGGAATGTAGAAAGACCTCGATTTTCTTGCACGAACTCCTCAGAGGACGCATAATTATTTGCCTTATGGTATTGTCATCACGTGGGATTGTTTTCCTTGGACGTCCACTTCTCTTTCGGTCGCTAAATTCACCTGTATCTCGATATTTCATGATCGCATTATGAATAGCAGCAGTCTTGCTCACATTCACCTTATGTCACGTGCGGAGTATTCTTCGTATAAAGTTTCCCTCTGAGCAACACTTAATGACGTTCTTTTTTGCCCATTTTTCGCTGTATAGAAAATATGTACAGAGCCTCTCAGCATGAAAACCAGAAGCAAACTGACGCTCACACCGACAGGAAGTTGAGTAATACATACAGTAGCTGACGTAATCGGCAGAAATCTCCTAATACCAACAGGTGGTCTTAAACTTTTGCAAATGACTGAAAAATCCGCAGCGTCTAAAATAATTGAAATCCGCTGCCTTGCTCTCCTGTGCTGAAGGTCTGATCTGATCAGATAGCGACCGAGAAAGCAATATGGCAGATCTTGTTGTCAGAAAGAGATAGTTTGCTGCAAACAAAAATGTTTTTTTTTATTTTTAAGTTGAACGTGTTAAATAAAGTACTGGTACACAAGTGTGAGATGAAGTTTTTGCTATTCGTGAAATGTGATAAGTAATGATAAAATTGATTACTTTTCGCAGAGTCTGGTTCATCTCTACTCAAGAACAGCTCTTATTTCAACAATTACAACACCTGTGAAGGTTCCTTTCCGCGTAGTGCGAATGTGGAAGGACACACCTGATAAAGTGCCACCCAGTGGATTTTGGAATTAATTCCTCTATTGAATGTAATTCCTCCCCATTTTTTAAGTGAAACCTCGAATAAATCACTACTGTGCAAGGACACTGAGCACCGTGTGAAGCCATCTGGATGATCGACTGCGCTTTCTTTCTTTCCTGTTTTCTCTGAACTCAGGGACGTAATCTTGTACGACCCAGAACTTATCTTGCGTCTTTAAGCTTCTTACTTCTGTGAGCTCATAAACAACTGGTGCTAAATTTGGATGCTTTTTTTAGAATTTTTCTATTACAACCTTACAACAACAGAGTTGCTTTTCCTGTAACTCCTGCTACAGAAAGTAGCGCTGCTTAATTATTTAAAGTTGTGTCTAATAATAATATAATACGATGAATAAAAGAAAAAGATATTTTTTTTATCTGGCGTTGTTATGGTGATGAATGTTTAAGCTACGTAATATTTCCCCCAAGGGAACGGTATAACTAGTATATACAATTGCAGCATTCCGAACGTGGTGATCTCCCGTCGGTATCCATGCTAGAGAAACTATTTTTTGGGTCCTAGAATATCGCGAGGTGACATTTATTGTCAAATCCTCCCCATATCCTTTTCGTTAGGAAACGCCCAGTAGAGCAAACAATTACTGGTTTTATCCATACGTTGCGTAACTTTGATGGGAGTAGTGAGAAGTCTGTTGAACGTGGCATTACTCTGAGTGCTTTGTGAATTCCTCGTTAATTTGTTTAGGCTTTCATTCTAAAACAGGGATCTTCAGCCTCTTCTGAATCGCGGACCACATGACAAAATGAATAGGACTGGTGGTCACGTGGCAAAATGAAATGCGGCTGGCGGGCCACGTAAAACGAGTACGCACTTAAGTTGCGTAGCAGAAATACTTAGCAATTAAGTTTTTCTAATCGGAATTTTGGAAGCGGATAGATAACGAACATATCTAACACAAAAACGCTTTTGCATCACCTTGCTGCAAAACTGTACCTCACAGAAACCCTGATGAATTATCCTTCTGATGGTTAGAACTATCCCAGTGTAAAAAAAAAAAAAAAAAAAAATGTGACTGTAACACAATGATAGGTTCCCGCAGACGGACGGATCGACAAACTTGTAAGTATAATACAACGCATAGATGATCTAATAACTTTCCTACAGACGGATAGCTCAACAAACTTGCAACTGTAATATTGGGTTGTCGGAAAAGTCATGACTTATTTTGGAACCCGATGGCAGTTGGGCGGTTTTGGAAGTACCAGAGGCATGCGCAGCTCTGTTATCGCTATGGCATTCGACAGGTGCCAGTTCTAGCTGCAGTCTAAAAGGAATAGTGAGCGATTTGATTAATTTGCGGAGATTTGACATCAAGTTTAAGATGGAAGACCAAACTGTGCATTTATGCCATATTTTTACTGTTTTACTTCCGTAAAGGGAAGAACGCGCATCAAGCTTGTGAAAAGTTGCGTAAAGTGTACGGTGATAATGCTCTACAAGAAAATCAGTGCCAGCGGTGGTGCTGGTGATTTTGACCTCAACGATTCTCCTCGGTCCGGGAGGCCAACCGAGGCTGATGACGACCAAATCAAGGCATTGATCGAGTCAAACCCACGTTGCACGACACGAGAGACTGCAGACACATTGCACATCCATCATCCAAGCGTTCACGACCACCTGAAGAACTGGGATACGTAAGCAAGCTCGATGTGTGGGTTCCTCATGAACTCAAAGAAGCTCAATTGACGGCGTGTATAAACATCTGCGATATGCTCATTAAACGTGAGGAAAACGATCCTATTTTGAAGCGACTGATAATTGGTGACGAAAAGTGGATTGTGTACAACAATGTGCTGCGCAAACGGTCTTGGTCCCGATGTGCTGCTTCGCCTCAAACGACATCCAAAGCAGACATTCATCAGCGGAAGGTTCTGGTCTCAGTGTGGTGGGATTTTAAAGGTGTCGTGTTTTTCGAGCTCCTACCATGGAACCAAACAATCAATTCTAATGTGTACTGTCGGCAATTGGACAGTTTGAACGAATCCATCATCCAGAAACGCCCAGAGTTCGTTCATCGTAAAGGTGTTGTGTTCCATCACGACAACGCGAGACCACACACAAGTTTGATCACCCGCCAAAAATTATTGGAGCTTGGGTGGGATTGTGTTGCACGCACCCAGCATAATCGCCTGACCTTGTGCCGTCAAACTTCCTCTTGTTTCGCTCTCTTCAACGGTCCTTGTGTGGTATAACGTTCAATTCAGATGAGGCTGTAAATCAGCACCTTGTAGAGTTTTTCGCCACGAAAGACAGGTCCTTCTATGAACGAGGCATTCTGCAGCTCACTGACAGATGGCAAAAGGTTAACGAACAAAACGGGCACTATACCATTGATTGATCCTTGTTCTTTCTATCAATAAATGACCTTTGCAAAACATGGCTAAATTACGTCATGACTTTTCCGACAACCCAATAATACAACTTTACTACAGATGGACGAATCGACAAATTGGAAATTATATGTTGATGAAATTTGCAGACACCTGATCAACGTCTTTCAAATTTCCATCATACATATCCACGCTGTTTCTTGAGAAATTAATCGAGTAAAAAAAAAAAAAAAAAAAAAAATAGGAGATCAGTTCAGGGAAGGGTGAAGGTTCTTCCTTGGGGGGATTTTTGTTTTTCTATTGAAACTCAATTTTACCACCCTAGGGTGCTCACTGTAGTGCTGAGAGTCGATAAGAAGTCAAAAGAAATTCTTTATCTCATATCTATATTCTTTTTCTTTATTCTGTGTGTTGTGTAGCAGAATTTTGGTTCCCTTGTTCCGAGATCAAGAAGTTTGGCAAAAGGTTTTCTCTCTGAGAGCCGAAAAGTTTGGAATTTGGAGTTGTATTAGGTGTACAAATAAGTTTTAAAGCGTTTTTTGTGTTCCCCCGCGTTGTTGTCATGTGACCGTAACTGGTCCAGAGTATAAAATGTGACACAAAAGTTTGTCCAACAGTCAAACGCACTTGCACATCGGTAGGTGAAAGATGGCAAGCAATACTGCATTTATTCGACGCTGCATCCGTTAACGAATTTCATCGAGGAAATCGAAAAGCACGTGTGAGTTTTGGTTTAGACTGTATAAAGCAGGTGATTTTGATGTTAGCAATCGAGAACGTAGCGGCGCCCCGCAGAAGGTTGCACATGAGGGACAACTGCAAGCTTTGCTGGATGAAGATTCGTCTCAAACGCAAAAAGAACTAGCTAAACAACTGGGGGTAATTCAACAAACCATTTCCAGTCGTTTACGCCCAATGGGAAAGATTCAGAAGGAAGGAAAATGGGTGCCACATGACCTGAGCCAGAGGAACAAGGACGAGCGTGTCATGAAGTGTTTGAATCTGTCGAATAAACAACACAAAGTGCTGTGATAACTGTTCTACAGACGAACGGCAAACTTGTAGCTACACTGGTGTGCAAAACTTAAAGAGGAAAAAGTAAAATAACGACGTGAATAACAGCAGCACCCAAACATAAATTAACTCGGGACCGTGCATGTGAACAAGAGCAATAGCGCATGCGTAAAAATGGAGCATGACGTGCTGTTTGCGTGACGTGAGAACAAAATGCACTCACACAGTCCAATAGCATCAGCTGAACGGAAGTCATCGGACGGTGTGCTTAAGTGTTACAGACGTTCGATTGTGTTTGTTGTGTGCTAGAGACGACGACATGGCCCATCGAAAACATCTTTATTATTTTACTCGTGGCCGAATAATTGGGAGGCTTGATGAGGGATGAACCGTGGTGTGTGTGTGTGTGTGTGTGTGTGTGTGTGTGTGTGTGTGTGTGGTCCAAGAGTTCGGTATCGCCAATATCATTGTATCGCGTGCGTTGGTCGGCCTTCAGGATTACAGGTACAGCTGTGCGAAAGACCAGTTGTGGTCGTCTACCAAAAACACTCCCAGAGAGGATGGCTATCTGCTCCTACAGGCCAAGAGGGATCGACACCAGACAGCAAGTAACCGTACAAAACAATTGAACATGAGCACAGGACGCACAATATCGCGGTATACAGTGGCCAGGCGACCATTGCACGACGACCAGTACGTTGTGTTCCATTAACAACTGCTCACCGGGGACACCGTTTACAGTGGTCCAGAGAATATGAGGACTGGACAGCAGAACAGTGGGGTACGATACTCTTTACTGATGAGAGTAGATTTAGTCTCTCTAGAGATTCTGGACCTCAGCTAATCTGGCGTGAGGTAGGCAATCGGTATCGTCCAGAAAACAGGGACAGGTATGGCGGCCGCAGTGTTCTCGTATGGGCAAGCATTCTGATCGATGGACTACGGAGCTCCATGTACTGGAAGGAGGTACTATAACCGGTGCGCGCTACTGTAATGAGGTAATCCTTCTCCATGTTAGAGGTAATCCTTTTGTAATAAGGTAATCTTTCCTCATTGGCCCACAGTTTGTGTTAATAGACGATAACGCCAAACTCTATCGTACGGTGGCTGTTGATGAGCTGTTGGAAAGTGAAGACATTCAGCGGATGGATTGGCCAGCATGTTCTCCCCGACCTAAATCCCATAGAACACGTGTGGGACGCTCTGGAGAAAGGCGTTGCGTCCCGTCACCACACACCGGCAAGTGTCCGACAGCTGAAGACTGCGCTGAAGGAAGAATGGGTGATGTTACCGCGAGAACTCATCAACAACCTAGTGCAAAGTATGGACAGATTGCGCAAATCATACATCACCGTCAGGGGTGATCATAGAGACTGGACTACTACCGTGATCACATACTGAGGACTTCCTCTTTTCATCGTACCGGCTTTGGCAATGATGCATCTGTATCATTGCACTCAGTGCTATGTAGTCACTTGTGAATTAAGTTCTACTATATCCTTTAGTATCTGCAGTTGTATCGGTGTTATTTCCGTCATCATTTCGGTAAGTAATGGGGTTCCAACGGTTTGAATTTCACATATTCAGGCCCCTCCTGGGCAACACTACATGTCAAAACCTGGCTCGTCCTTAAGTTTTGCACACCAGTGTATAATATTATATAGATGATGGCAATACAACGCATAGATGATATAATAACTTTACCGCAGACGGATGGATCGACAAACTTGTAACTAAAATATTTATAGCTCATAGGTGATGTAATAACTTTATTAAAAACGGACGGATCGAGAACTTTGTAACTACAATGTGTCCCACTCGCTACCGAACTTGGCATTTCTTTAATAATATTAACACCAATTAAGATATTGCAACGGAATTTGAAGTGGACTTACCTCATTTCGTGTGAAATCTGATGACATCACAACATGTGCTGGAAGTGGCCACCATTTGCGTCCAGGCAGCATTGAACCCGGCGCTGTCCGCTAGCCAGCCGGAGTGCTCCTTAGTGGCAGACACATTCCTAAGTGTGGCGCCACTGAGGAGCAGTCCGCCAGCCAGCCGGACGCGCCTCTTTGCTGCTTTCCTATGCCATTTCGCTTAGCGTGTCTACACAATACGGTTGTTGATAGTGGGTGGTCGTGGCTGTACGCGTACATGTGAAAATGTATCGGTATACTCAGGGAAGAGCGAGTGTTTATTGTTTGCACTTATTGGAAAACAATCGATAAAGTCTTGTCTACAGGAAATCACTTCGCCGACTGTCACAGAAAACAGGGTTGCCCAAAAGCACTTGTCAACGTGCTGTGAAAAAAGCGAAGCTTCAGGCATGTACCGTCTCTCCGTGGTCCACGGACTGAAAGAACCTGACCACGTGAAACGAGTGACGTACTGTCGATGGTTTCAGTCATTTCTTCAGGAAAATCCGGGCATTCTGGACTACACGTGGTTCTCGGACGAGGCGTGGTTTTACCTGTCTGGATACGTCAATTCTCAAAACTCCCGTATTTGGGCCAGTGAAAATCCCAACGCGATACGTGAAGAACCCCTTCATTCACAGAAAATTGGTGTTTGGTGTAGGATGATCCGTCGTCGCATAATTGATCCCATCTTCTTCGATACAACCATCGCAACAGCTGTATATATGGAAATCTTCAACACCTTTGTAAATCAATTGGACGACGAAGAACTCTCTATTGGAATTACCTGCATGATGGAGCAACACCACACATCAGTATGGCCGAAATTCAGTCCTTTTTCCTCGACCGTGTCATTTCGAAGGGTTTATGGCCACCGCGCTCGCCCGATCTGGCGCCTCCTGATTACTTTTTATGGAGATATCTAAGAGGGAGAGTTTACCAAACGGAACTGCGAACCATGGATGCCTTGAAAGCAAACATCACCGAAGAAATTCAGGCAGTGGCGGTGGCCGTACTGACAAGGACTTTCCACAATATGGTACGCCGGGTTCAATGCTGTCTGAACGCAAATGGTGGCCACTTCCAGCACATGTTGTGATGTTATCAGATTTCGCACGAAAAGAGGTAAGTCCACTTCAAATTTCGTTGTAATATCTTCATTGGTGTTAATATTATTAAAAGAATGCCGGGTACGGTAATAAGTGGGACACCCTGTATAATACAACGCATAAATGTTGTAACGACTTTTGTACAGACGGAAGGATCGGCAAATTTGTAACATACAGTATTTCAAATGTTGGCGAAGACTTTCTGATTTATTCTCCTAAAATGCGGGTTTTCAAAATATTGGCAAAGTCTCTGATTCACTCTCGTAATGAGTGGCTTTTAAAAATGTTGCAGACTTACTGATTCACCTTTGTAATAATTGGTACATACACAAATTCAAAGCTGCTGACTGAAGTTCAAAGATTAGGTTCTGTGTAGTAAAGGCGTTTCTTCAGGAGGTTGAGAGCTTGGATTTCGAAATTGTGTTCCCTATGTTGCGTCACACCTGACTAATGTCAATAGCTTTCCACTCTGCCGTGAAATAACATACTCAGATCAACTTTCGTGCAACATTCTGTCGAATTTTCCGAAGACTTGTGCAAACGAGGAACTATCATCAGCAGAGCATGACGCTGCTGTTGTTGCGGGCGCACATAGTAACAGTTTGTAATAGATTTTTTTTTGTCATGTATTGTTTATCGATGGAGTAGTAATCGATTAATTTTTTTTTTTTTTGAAGGAGTATGATTGACAACTCAAGATTTGGTAGTGGGAAAAACATATACAGGGCGATTCCTAAAGTCCTAAGTCACCTCAATAACTTGGGAACAAAGACAGCTACAGCTATGGAAGTAAGGTATGGTATAGTAAAACAACCATGCGCTATCGGAGGAGAGTGACTGCAGCGCCCCTAGTGGCAAAATGTGGAAGTTAGCACTCCTATCTCGGAAACCATGAGAGATGCGGGAAAGAGATCAATTAGAAACTTGTAGCGCATCAACGAATTAATAGGAAATGACATATGGTAGAAACAGCTGGGGTAAGTAGAAGGCTGCAAACGTGAGGGAAACACAAGGTTTATTATACTCAGGCATGAATACAAATGGAGTACATTGGTCGTATTTAATGCAACAGCGGTACTTACATAACGTTGCGTTTAACGTAAATAGGGTTCAATATGGCCACCATCTGCCACAATACACATTTGAATGCGAGACAGAACTTCCCGTTGTACGTTCGCCAGCACAATAGGTGTCGCGCTCTCACACGCAGCGACGATACGCAGTCGGAGATCGTGGAGACTCGTCGGTTCCACCCTGTACACGTGATCTTTTAGGTAACCCCAAAGGAAGAAATCCATGGGAGTTAGATCCGGGGATCGTGGAGGCCACGTTACGGGACCACCATAACCGATGATCTGTTGCCCAAAAGTGTCGGACAAGAAGTGCTGTACTGCTGTTGGTTGATGTGCCGGAGCGCCGTCATGCTGAATCCATAATGAGCGTACATCTTGCAGAGACAGTTCATCTAACCACTCAGGTAATGTGCTTTGTAACAGCTGCAGGTATCTTCGTCCATTTAATGCGCCATCATAGAACACAGGCCGAACAAGTCGGTGCTTCCAGATGCCGCACCAGACATTGATCGACCAGCGCATCTAATGCCTCATTTCCCGTGTAAACAATTTATTCTGAACTGCCCAGTAATGGGTGTTTTGTTTGTTCAGCACCCCGGCTCGTGTAAACTGCGCCTCGTCAGTCTAACGGATGTTTTATAGAAAGGCCGCATTTTCTTCTACGGTGTTCATTACAAAATTGCACTAATCTAGACGTCGTTGGTTATCCCCTGGCATCAGTACATGCAGCGGTATTGTACGGTACGGGTGGGCACCATGCTGATGCAAAATGTTCCTCACACGGAATTGTGATAAGCCACATGCCAAACCGACTTCCCTCGAACTGGTGTGTGGATTGGCCAAAACGTATGCCAGAACATCGATTGGTTGCACATTCCTACCCATTCCGGTGGGACGGCCAGAACGGGGACGCGCAGCAATACCTCCTGTCTCTCGTAGCCGTCGAACCGCGCGACTGATGGTCCACGCTGTCGGCGATGGATGAGTCGGAAATCGTAAGCCACACTGGCGTGACGCTTCCCTCGCGTTGCGTCCGAATTCTCCATATAGCAGTAGCATCTCGCAATACTGTTCATTCGAATAGCCTGCCATGCTTGTTCTTTACCTGATACTCACGTTACGAATGACATAGCTCCTGACCGACGATCTTTTATACATTGCCACGCCGCGCTTGATACGGCAGGTGAGGCGTTATGTCACACTAGAATTTGCATACGACACTCACAGGCGTGCAGTCGCATATGTCATACATTTCTGTCTGCTAGACTGTTACGGCGACAACGACACGAACCGGCTTTGCACAAGTTCGCGTTTCCAGCCTTCTACTTACCCCAGCCGTTTCTACCATATGTCGTTTCCTACTAATTCGTTGATGCTCTACAAGTTTCTAATTGATCTCTTTCCCGTATCTCTCATGGTTTCCGAGATAGGAGTGCTAACTTCCACATTTTGCCACTAGGGGCGCTGCAGTCACTCCCATCCGATAGCGCATGGTTGTTTTACTATATCATACCTTACTTCCATAGCTCTAGCTGTCTTTGTTCCGAAGTTATTGAGGTAACTTAGGACTTTAGGAATCACCCTGTATATAGATGAAAACATATGCCGAAATTTAGATATTTACCGGTAATAAAGAAAAAAGTAGGTAAAAAAACATATAAATTTAGTTATTTAACGATAATAAAATTTTATACCGTGCTTTTGATTTATATACACCAATGAGCCATTACATTATGACCACCCCCAGCCTGGAGACCGAACGGTGGCACAGATGAAATTCCCAGAGCTGTATATATACAACCGGAAGACCGGCTTTCGGTTAGTACAATGTTCGGCGTCAGAATGGAAAAAGCTGCCGATTAATCGGTGTTTGATAAAGGACAAATTGTGATTGCACGGCTCCTCTGAACTGCGATCTCGGAAACTGCACGGCTTGTGGGTTGTTCCGGTGCCGCTGTAGTAAGTACATATCAAAAGTGGTGCACAGATGGCCAAACGGCGAACCGTCGTCCATGCGTGTGTTGTCCGCAGCTCATTGATGCCAGAGGGGGAGCGGAGACTGTCGCTCATTGTTCACGGCGACCTCAGGGCCACAGTGCGGTAAATCACCCGCAGCTACAACAGTGGTGATCAGCGCAATGTGCCACAGCACACAGTTCATCGCAGCCTTCTGCGCATGGGCCTGCGTAGACGAAGACCCAGCCGACTCTCCGTGCTCACTGATTGGGTTGTCATCGCCAACCCAAATTCGTTGTTGACGATGATGTGTGTGCACGTCACCGCCAGCAACTCACGAAATGGACCCAAGATAATCGAGATTGGACCGTGGATGATAGGAAGAAAGTGGCCTGGTCTGACGAATCAAGATTCCTCGTGCTTCACGTAGACGGCCGAGCGGGGATGCGCCGATTACCACCTGGATGCACTGTTGGGCGGCGGTATTATGCTGTGGGCCTTGTTTTCTTGGGGCTCTTTAGGCTCCATTATCCCAATAGCACAATCCCTGACAGCTGTGAGGTATCTGAACATCGTTGCGGACCAAGTTCACCCATTCGTGGCAACTGTGCTCCCTGCTGGTGATGGCCATTACCAAAAGGATCATGTGCCATGCCACAGTGCCAGAATCGTCAGGGAGTGGTTCGAGGAACATGCTGGTGATTTTCTGTTATTGCCGTGGCATCCAAATTCACTTGACATGAACCCAATCGAACACTTGTGGTTCGACTTGGAAAAGAGGGTTCACGCTAAATCACCATACCCCCGAAATGCACGGGAATTAAAGGACCTGCTGTTGAGATTATGGTGCCAGATACCGCAGAATACTTATGGCCACCTCATCGAATCGATGCCTCGCCGAGTGGCAGCTGTTTTGCAGGCTAAAGTGGGTCCTACAGCTTACTGGATAGGTGGTCATGATGTTAATGGGTCATCGGTGTATCTCTAACACGAAGTTTTGCCGGCTAAAGGGGGCCCTGCAGCTTATCGTGCATGAATACAAGTATTAAAAGAAATCCGTCTTGTTGCACGAGGATATTTATTCAGCTAAAAAATGAAATCTATATACAGTTTAAAAACACATGAGCACTTTCGGTGTCACATTGACACCTTCATCAGATGTAATTTCACCATGTGGCTACATGCTGGTCTTAAGTACGTGGAGTAGATGCATCATGGGAAAGGTAATGTCAATGGCACATGATATACCAGATAACAAGACAATAAAAAAAAAAATCAAGAAAAGTACGGTTTTCTATGTCAACTGCTTTAATTAGTGAGCAAGTGCCTAAAAAGTATGTTGGATCTGTTGATTTTAATCCACATATTGTAAACCTCCTTACCAACATATGTTCTCGTCATAAAATACAATTTGGAATACGATCATGCAATCTATATACTATTATCCGCAATGATCGTGACAAAATTGACAAAGGGAAAAAAATGGGGTGTGTATGTTATTCCTATGCTCGACACTATCTCTGGTGAACTAAACAATCATTATGTGGGTTCTACCAAAAGAAATTTGGATTTGAGATTAAATGAACACAGATATGATCTAAAAATGAATCACCAAAGCACCTCTTTTGCAAGAACCATAAGTGCTGGAAATTCCATCCCAGACTGGGACAACGCTAAAATCATAAACACACCTAACTCTGTTTATTCCTTGTTATTTGCAGAAAGCCTCTATATTTCGGCTTATAATACACGTTGCTGTAATGACTATTATCCTTATGTTTTACCTGAACCTTGGAGCAATCTTGTTGAGAAGGACGGCACAATAGCAATTGCTTCTGTTAAGTGATCATTGGCTAACTATGCCTTTTTTTTATTGTCTTGTTATCTGGTATATCATGTGCCATTGACATTACCTTTCCCATGATGCATCTACACCACGTACTTAAGACCAGCATGTAGCCACATGGTGAAATTACATCTGATGAAGGTGTCAATGTGACACCGAAAGTGCTCATGTGTTTTTAAACTGTATATAGACTTCATTTTTTAGCTGAATAAATATCATCGTGCAACAAGACGGATTTCTTTTAATACTCGCTTATAAACTGTTAATTTGGTGAGAAAATAAATCATACACTATTACCAGTTTACATTACAAAGACAAATAACTGTCTGCCATATCTACTAACTAAATTAACCTGACATTTCGCGCCTTCACTTTTACAGATTGATCAATTACATTGTCAAAATCTGTTTCCATGTACAGATCATTTTGGAGACCATCCCAAAAACTTGTTTCTGTCACGCGCATAACTCACACCCTCTCCACTAATCGTTTAGGTTGACCTACCAGTCAAGAGTTTTTTGGTTATTTGGCGATTTAATGACCACCGTGAGCAACACAATGGGCTATAAGCAGTCGCCGGTTCCTAATTGAGAGCCACTGGTTCTAGGGAAGGGATAGAGCCAGTGCCTTAAGACGAACACAATGTTCATGCCTCACCGGATTCGAACCCGGACCCATCTCGGACGACTGGTCTGAAGCCAACGCTTAGACCACTGCGCCAACGGGTTGGCCCGCTAAGAGCTTGAACCTTCCACTAGACAAGTCGCCCCCTTATACAGGGTGATTGTAAACTTCAACAAAACAAGAGGGGTGATAGTACACATCAAGACGAACAATATTTGCAATGGAACCTAGAGCCGCTTTCCACTCCTTGTGCCAGAAAAGAGCACGTTCGAAAAACGTCCAGCAGGTACACGGAGTCCCAACCAGTGCATGAGAAGCACAAGATGCAAATCAGGTGCGCTGAATACGTGCGTAGACGATGAGGAGCAAACATTTAGAAACGCAGCCGAACCCGTTCAGCCATATTACCGTGCGAACATCACATGAGAATTGACATATACGTCTGACCGGCGCAGCGTACCGTGTGTTCCTGGAGCAAGTGCTTTATGGTCTGTTGTAGGATGTTTCGCTCACCACACGGTGGGACATGTGGTTCATGCATGATGGGGCCCCAGCACACTTTGCCACCGAGGTACGATACTTCCTAAATGCGACATTACCCGGGCGGTGGATTGAACGCGGTTGACCTGTGGCTTGGCCGCCACGCTCCCCGGATCTTAATCCACTGGACTTCTTCTGGGGGCACCTCTTTGTTTTCACTGTTGAACGCTCAACGTGGATATGTAACTTTACTCTTTTCTGGCACTAAGAGTGGAATGCGGCCCTAGGTTCCGTTGTAAATATTGTTCGTCTTGATGTGTACTATCACCACTCTTGTTTTGTTGAAGGAGTTTACAATCACCCTGTATATACAAAAAAAAAAATACATGCTCGCTTTTATACCCGGGGCTACATCAGCTTGGTTCCACAATAAAAGTAAATACAATGATTAACGGGAGGGGGGGGTCGGTGCTTGTGACCGAAAAATGTGCGGTCAACTTCCGAAGCTGAGGTTAAAATGCAGAATTCAAACATATATAAAAATATTCAAATGTACAATGCGAACACAAATTTGCCTGTGGCGGGACTCGAACCCCCACATTCATCTGCTCCGGAGCCGAATGCTTTCCCAATGAAGCTACGCCGGCAAAGGCTAATCACTGCTATTTTCCGTCTTGACATGTGCGTCACTTTTGAGGTATGTACGTCAGATACATCCCCCCTCCTCCTGGAGAAAGGATTGGGACGGAATCGTAGGTTTCCGGGTGAGCCGGCAAACCACACTTGACGGAGAGCTCACTGTAGAAGGAAGAATTTTTAATTAGTTCCAGAAGATGTGTGGAAGAAGCATCACATATTTTTCGAAGAATCTATAGATGCATTTTTACGTTCGGGCGCCAATGTGAAACCCAAATTTGCTGGTGGTGGGACTCGAAACCGCATGTTTCTGCTCTGGAGCCGAATGCTTTCCCGATGAAGCTACGCCGGCAAGGGCTTATCACTGCTACTTGCCGTCTTGATATGTGCGCCACCTCTGTGGTAATTTCGTCACAGCAGAAAGTTTTCACTTCCGCCGCTGTTTTAAACTTTAAAAAGAAGTTACTATCATGAAAGAAATACGGGATTACGCCATATAATACAAATTTTGAAGATGATAATCCGATTTTTGGCGTAAATGTGACAAGGATGGTAAGTCAGATAATATTTGAAAACTATTATCGGATTATCATCTTCAAGAAGTTACTAATTACTATTTATTTAACTATCTTAAACACCCTACGCCTGTGGCAGGGATCACACTGACTGTATCCTAGTTACGGCTCTGTCTGTGCATATAACGTATTTGCTGGCCTTGGTAGTCTGCGATTTATGTAAGATTAACCGAGTTCTCCATTCTCAAGGCTATTAAGGTAAATTTTTGTACATCCTCGAAGTCTGCAAGATATGTCAGACGAAATATGCCGGTTGTCACAGGGTCGTAATCAGATTAAAATCAGAAGCCTGCTCCAACTGGAGTAGGAAGGAAACATTAATCTGACAAGGAAGGCAACGTTTTTAAACTTTTAGTTCCCGAAAAAAACAACAACAAAAAAAAAAAAAACAATTGTTGCCTTTTTATCCTGAGTACATAAATAAAAAATAAAAAAACCGATCGACAATCTCGAAGTTGATCAACTTTGATTACAGTCTCAGCCTCATGCCTGTCTTTCGGAAACCACGAGCTTTAGAGAATCCCTGCACCTGTCTGAGAATTTAATTCCTTGATTTTTTTTTGAAATGTGTCATTATTTTTAACTAGCAGATTTTTTCGCTTCCCGGGTTTTAAAAGTATTAAAACGCGACGTGTATATTATACTGATATTTACTTCAGTGACATAATTTGAGTTATCACCTCTTGAACACCCCAACCACAAAAAATGTTAGTATTTAATGCCCTCCATGTGTGTGTAAAATCTCGTTAGCAGTGCAGTGATAATATTTTTGGTATAGACAAATACACTATATTGAAAAAAGTCACCGGACACCCCTTCAAAAGCAAATGAACGGATCCGCTGCGTTGTTAAGATGCAGCGGTACAGCTGCAAACGTTGTAAAAACAAGCCTGCAGCTGACCGCGATCATAGCGCACTGTGAGGTTGAGTTGAAAATGTCGCGGCGGGAGAGAACTGTTTGGGTGTTATATTAGTGGGTTGTCCATAAGAGAAACCGAGAGGCGTTTAAACATACCCAAGTCAACTGTTTTGGATATACTGAATAAGTGGAAGACACATGGCGTGCTTGAAGCAGGAAAACGTACCAGCAGACCAAAGAAAATCAGTGCTAGATGACGTCGAAACCTCAGCAGAGTCGTTACAGCTAATCGACGGAGTACTTACTGCACATTACCTCAGTGTACAGGTGAGTAAAAATGCTGGAACCTCTGTATGTACACGTACCATTCGCGGAGAACTTAGTCCATTGGTTACCGTGGTCGCGCGGCTGCTCATAAGCCTTTCATCTCCACTCGGAATGCTACTCGTCGTTTAGCATGGGGTAAAGAACATTTATCGTGGATCGTAGATCAATGGAAACGGGTTCTATGGACTGATGAATCCAGATACACGATCCATCAGTCTGATGGCCGTGTGTGGGTATGGCGGCAGCCGGGGGAACGCTATTTACCACAATATACTGTTCCTACGGTCAAGTTTGGAGCTGGAAGTGTACTCGTGTGGGAGTGCTTTTCTTGGTCTGGTCCCGGCCCATTGGTTATCGGGGACAAACCTGTTAAGCAGCACATCTACCTCGATATTCTGGACAATTGTACCCTACCAACTTTGTGGCGATACTATGGAACCGAGCCTTGTTGGTACCAGCAGGATAATGCACTGAGCCATAAAGCAAGGAATGTTACTGCGTGGTTTGACGATCATTCCGTATCGTGTGTGGACTGGCCAGCACAGAGCCCTGATCTTAATCCCATAGAGCACCTATGGGATGAATTAGAGCGCCGCATAAGAAGTTTGAAATCAAGGTCTACTACCAAGCAACAGTTAGCGGCAGCGTTATGTACTGAATGGAAGCGCATACCTATCGTTGCGTTTTAAAACCTTGTAGAAAGCATGTCTGGAAGAGTCAGTGCATTCATGAAGGCTAAAGGTGGACCGACACCATACTAATGTATGTCAATAAATGCTATGTTGTGTTTCTCGTTTAGGTGTCCGGTGACTTTTGTCAATATAGTGTACATAAAATCTCAGTTATATGTTCGCAAAGTCTCTTCTTGAACTACGTTAATCGTCTCTTTATTAAGTGCTAAAGCAGTAGCAGATCCTTCCGGGGAGCGGAGGGGGAGGGTAAACGGACTTTTCCTTTTTAAATGGTCAAGATAATAAATTATTTATTTTTGAAAAATTACAGTTACGAATACACAGATTTTCGTAAAAGTTTTTATAACACAATTTGCTCTGAATTCAATGTTCTGAGATTAATTGTTCTGTTCTACCTTCAGAGAGAGAGCGAGAGAGAAGGAAGAGATAGAACAGACAAAAAAAAAAAATGTTTCAAAAGCAGAGGAAGCTGAAAGCGGAAGGGGAAACGATATTTTGACAGATCATGAAAAGCGATGATTGTGCTTTGTTTAACGTAATATTTCCACAAAGCTCCGAGGGAAAATCTGCAGTAAGGCAACGAATGGCGCAGGAATGACCTAATGAGATGACGTAAATGGAAGTTCCTTTCAAAAGAAATGGGGATCGTGCATTGCGAAAGAATAAACACATATTTTAAAGAGGAATTACCGATCATATTGCTTGGGAATGATTGAATGATCCAAGTTGGAAATTTTAGGTCGTTCTGAATAGAAGGGTTCAAATTTGTTTTGGGAGATATTATTTAGACTTGATATTTAAAAAGCACGGAGCTGATTTCCTCGCTAAGCAGGCAATTGAACGCTAGGAAAATAGTTCTGATTTTTGGGTTTTTTTCTCACTGCGGTTTAAAAATTCAGCACAATTTGTTGTATGGAAAAGGTTTTTAAAAAGCAGGTCAATGCCAGCGCGAGGCAAGGTGTCTATTTGCCTGCCTGCCTGCCTGTCTCTCTCTCTCTCTCTCTCTCTCTCTCTCTCTCTCTCTCTCTCTCTCTCTCTCTCTCTCTCTCTCTCTCCTTCCACACTATAAATCTTTATTATTAATTTTTTTATACCAGTGCAACCGCCCCGCCTCTCCCCCGAGGGAAGCTTCACGATCTGCCTCTGTCCTAAGGTGTTTTTCTCTTCTGTCTTCTTTCCAATTTAGTTATCGTTCACTGCATTAAGAAGGAAAATGTGATAAAAATGAGCTTTAATCCTTTATTTTGTTTTCGGGGTTTAATGACCACCTTGAGCAACTCTCACGTCCCTAATTTAAAGCCACTGATTCCAGGGTAGGGATAGAACCAGTGCCATCAAACAAACGCACATCCATATCTCATCGGGATTGGAACCTGGGCCTATCTTGTACGAATTGTTAGAAACAAGCGCCTCAGGCCACTCGATCACCGGCCCGATAATCCTATATTAATGGATTCCATAATATTTATATTTGTAACTAACTGTAAGACTGAGCAGGAAATTAGTTGACTAAAACACCGCGTGTAATAATTTATGAATCGTAGGTAAATAATGAACCCAACCCATAAAAATGCGCGAAAGACCGGTGGCAAAGCATGGCATGGAAAGAGTGACGGAATTTCGTCGCATCATACATTGCTACCACCGCTGGAAGAGCAATGGCCAAGTAAGGAAAGTTGTTTGGCTTCTCGTGATGCTCACGTGAGACGTTTTCGCCAATCGCATAGCACGCACATCATATTTTTATATTTAAAAATTCAAGGTCAGTTACTTGTTCTCAGCTGTGTTACTTTGTTGTTCGCGCAGAAACAGCATGGCAAATATTTTTACGTATAGCAAGCCACCATTTTATCAAATTCGACTTAATACCGGCTACTGCATCTCGAACAACAATGGAAAGCAATCTGTCAGATTTTGAAGTGTCTACCACGATTTCCTGATCAGTTATTCTTCACAAACACATACTCTTTCATTCACTTTTAAGATGCGGATGAATGAGCGAAGATGAACTTGTATTTGATGATGCCTATAATTCTTATACCTCTCGACTGCATAGTCAATTCTGTTCCTACTCAAGGGCGCAACAGAGCGAGCAGGTGATTCCGTATTTACCAGATGGTTGCTGCCTTGCTTGCTAACCATACAAAACACGTTCTTCGGAAGACAAAGGGTTTCCGCTGAGTTTTTAGTGCTACTCTTTTGTTGGCTGTTTTTGGCATACATTTTTCAGCATATGTTGAGCGGGCACTTGGTTAATATTGCAGCTTGTGTGTAACGGAACATTCGCTGTCAGTGTAAGATATTATATAGAAGCTCGCTGTCCAGTGTAAGATATTATTTCAAGTTATTGAAGGCAAGATGAACTTAACGAAACCTGTCTTAAGTACTGCGATATTTTGAATCACTTATTTCCTTATGTCGCAAGAATCTGACTTTTGACACCAAGGACCCCGGAACTGAGATTTTTTTCTCTTGATTTTAAATAAAAGTACAAGAAATGTTGGACATCCACACTTGCACGTGAACTAAATCCATACAGGACAACACTTCGCTGTGGTTCCCCCATTTTGAATCAAAATTAGGAACAGATTCTGCGCGTGAACTGAATCCATACAGGACAATAACTGTGGTTCCCTCATTTTTAATCAAATTCAGAAACAGAATCTGAGAGACAAAAAACTCGTTTAGTATATTTAAATTCCCGTACTCTTGAAACGATAAATAAGTGATGCCACTTTTCATTGCGTACGCAGAATTCGTGTAGTTCAGCATTCCTTAAGCACAGTTCTTCTTATGCTCTTATTTTAACAGTTACACCGCCCGTGATTATTTCTTCTAGAATGAGAGTCCGGACAATAAAGCAGTCACTCATTGTATAAAGTGCTGTTGGGCGATTGACCATGATGTTTTAGATTTGTCTGTAACTGTTGATTATAACCCCTTGTTTAGATGTACCAGCGTGCGCCAATTAATCATGAGATATAGTTTAGTAACTGAATAAAAAAAAAGTGAAGAATGTACATAGCTTGTCACAAAACAACTGAAAATATTTTTTATAAAAAATGTGCAACACTGCGTTAGACCTTGACACGAGTGTCGAAAAACAAAACAAAACCGGTAGTCGTTTTATTAACCATAGCAATTGGCCACACCTGTTTATCACGTATGCGTCGTCGCTAGTGCGCAGTTGAATAAGCGTTGTTTCGTGAACCCCTAACAAGTGTTTTCGCGTTGTCATTTTTCGAGAAGATGTGAAAGAGGAACAAAGATACGCCGTTAAATTTTGCTGTCGACTTAAGAAGTGTGTGGGATTATGCAAGAGGCTTATGAAGATGAATGTCTAGCAAAATTAAGGATTTACAGATAGCATAAAGAATTTATGGATGGTCGGAGGCTTTAGTTGCGCATGGAGAAAGACCTTTCAATGAGTGTTGTAGCGGTAAACATTAAAACAGTAGGCGTGTTATTATATGGGAAGACAGACACCTATCAATTAGTGACATCGAAGAGATGGTTTACATTTCAAAATAATGATTCATTCACGGAATTGTAACCGAGCATTTATATGGTCATGAAACGAGTTTGTTCAACTTGGGCTCCCCATTTCTTTTTTCATGTGCGGCCCAATGCAAGGCCGCACATGACCAGTTCTGTCGTTTCTTATTTGGAGAAAATCAATATTAAGCTGATGCCCCAACCTACATATAGTCCAGACTTGTCACCATGTGGCTTCTGGTTGTTCCCCATTAAAAAAAAAGAAGACATTACGGGGATGGCAATTTGAGACTGATCAACTTCCCACACAGCACAGAACATTTCGTATATGTTACAAGTACTTAGCACTGAAAAATTGAGACTTTTCATATACGTTGCGCAATGTAACAGTAATGTTTCAGAAACTTACGGTTACGTCAAAATGTCCTCAGACGTTACATAACTTTGAAACATAACCTATACGTTGCCGCCCGGTGGCGCAGTGGGCTAAGCAATGGCTTCTGATCATTCGTCCGAACCGGGTCCGGGTTCGAATCCCGTGAGGCATGGATGTTGTGTTTGCCTTACGGCACTGGCTCTCTCCCTTCCCTGGAACCAGTGACCCTAAATTAGGGACGGGCGACTGCTTATAGCCCATTGTGTTGCTCACGGTGGTTGTTATACCTCCAGTAAAAAAAAGAAAAAGAACCGATACGTTACAGTAAAAGATCTTTGTAATTTCAACATACCAACTTCATGTTACTGTTACGTATTTGAAAGATATTTGTAACTTCGTTACATTACTGTGCTACGTATTTACCACGTTGGACATTATAGTTTTAATAAACTTTGTAAAATCACAGTAAACAATATTGCAGTAGACAGTTGTTTCAAAAGCAACAAAAGTCGTATCCTGATAGAATTATCGTGCATAGTATGATTGGTGTAGATAAAGAAGTATAATTAATACTTTAATACTAAGTGCAAATTGTAGGGTGTTTTGTTCCTGTTCTAGTAATTAACTCCTCGATGTAAGATGTATCTGATGATGAAATGCTCTGCATTTCGAAAGATCACGCACCATATAAATCAGCACTTAGTATTAAATTATGCCTTTGTTTTAATTGAGTACAGATATGTGTTTAATCCTACTAATAATCGTATAAAAAAGACGGCTTCTTTATCTGTACTAAAACAACAGTCGTATATTTTACGAGTTGTTTACGTTTTTACAGGTTCAACGCAGTCCGCTGTCCATTGAGAACAGTGGCGGCGTTTATATATTGATAACAAAAGAAGTAAAAATCGGTCCCAAATGATGGTGTCGAATTTCTATTATACACGTAGAATAGACTATATTTCAGCGAAAAAAAAAATCAAATTCGTAATTTCTCTAAATACCTACCAATATGAAATTACTCAGCTTCAAGTAAAAAAAAAAAGAAACCCTGCTGGTATAGCTGTAGGTAACTCGAGTACGACAGTATGACCAAAGAATATCCCAGTAGCACGTGGAAATAGGACTACGAGAGTGCTTCGGTGAAATGGCATAAATGCGCATGCGCATCCACGCCGTTGCCAAACCAAAAATCTTAGTAACATCAAGATAGCAATTATGTACAATGGAAACTATAAAACAGTAGTATCGGTGAATACTATTTTTAACGTAACCGTAATGTACAAAGAGTTATGTTCCAAAACAGATGTTGTTGAAACGTAAGTGTAAGATATCTCTGAAAGTGTAACGAAAATGAGAGATTGTAACATTATTGATACATATCTGAAACGTTTTGTGCTGTATGGGTTGTTGCAGCTGCGCAGCGGTGTTTCAACAGTATTTCAGAAGGATTCCAGAAGACATTCAAAAAGTGGGTGGAACGGTGGGACACCTCTATTGGATGCAATGGACAGTATTCCGAAGATGATGACGACTTTCTTGATAATTAAGTTACGCATATTTTTTTCATAAAAACATTCTCAGTTGTTTTGGGACAACCCTTGTACTTTATATATAAATGTGTGTGTGTGTGTGTGAGAGAGAGAGAGAGAGACACAGAGAGAGAAAATATCATGACTTTTGAATGGTAAAATGGCGTGAGGGAGCTTTTACGTTTATATTTATATGAACTGAATTTCCTCGGCAGTTTTATTTCAATTATATTTTACTGTCATATGGGAAAACTTAAGTATTGGGTCTATTTTCAGCTAGTTATCGTCAAATAAAAGTTCAGCTGTTAGGAGGAAAATATACGAATGAATTACATATAATTTTCAAAAGAGGTAAAATGTAGCTTAATGTAAACATTCTCTTCTGTTTTTCAATATATGGGAGCAACGAAAATGGTAATACCATTCGTCCGAGAAGGGACCAGGTTCGAATCCCGAGGAGGCATGGATGTTGTTTGTCTCACGGCACTGACTTTCTCCCTTTCCTGAAACCAGTGACCCTAAATTAAGGACGGGCGACTGCTTATAGCCCATCAAGTTGCTCACGGTGATCGTTAAACCTTCAATAAAAAAATGGTAATTATTATCAAATAGCTTTATTGAAGTATTTTTATACAAAAAAATAAAAGGCGTGTTTTGCAGACAAAGATTCATGTGGAATGTATAAAAAATGTGTGCAAACTTCTATGAAGTACCACATCGAAAAGTAACAATACAATATCGACAGAATACAAAGCTCTCGGATATCAGGCTTAAAACTTACTGATCGTCCAACATAAGACAAATTATAATGAAAATTGAAAAAAATAGATTGGTAAAGAAGGTTTTCTTGATTTTGCCCCTTAGTTAAGGAACGACGATCATTTACCATTCGGCGCCTGTTCGTTGTTAGCTTTTGATTTATTTCTTTTTGGCAGTCTGTCTGGTTTGTGAATCAATTTTCTGAGATTTTTCTTTGTCGGTTTCATTACGTCCTTTACTTTCTCGTGCATAATCCAGCCGAAAAAAAAAACAAAAAAAAAACTTTCAAACGCCTATTGTCAAGAATAATGAACGATTTTATAATATCTTGACTTCGTGTTAATTAAAGCACAAAGCAGCGGACAGTTGACCGTTTTACTGAATGGTGTATTTCATTTACATAATGGAGTGTTGAATAAAAGGAAGAGAGCAACATGAAGAAAATATCCCATTAATCACTGTGGCTTTGGAATTGTTATTAATAGTTCTTCCCTCAGAAAGAAAAGAAATGTAAAAGCGTAAGATTTGTGACGCACTACAGAGGTGCAAATATGTGTCAAGACGACAAATCTGCAGCGCGACGTTCTGTCCGCTTTACTCTTGTCAGCAAGTTGGGAGAGAGACTTACTCCGGAGTGAGGGGACACGGACAAACTTGTGTTTTCACAGATTGATCACGTAACTGCGCTGTGAGGAAACTTGTTCATACACAGTATCTGAAAACTGTAAGATTCGTCAAAGAAGAGTGGTTGGTTGGTTGGTTGGTTGATTTTTATGGCGCAAGGGCCATGGTTGGCCAAAGAGCGCCAGAAACAAGACAAACAAATAGTATTAAAAATGTGGTAAAAAGCTTAAAATCTGACTGATCATGTAAAACTGAAAAATGAGAACGATGGAAGGGCTAAAAAAGAAAATGGAACAAACAGTATTAAAAACATGATACAATGATTAAAATCTAGCTGATTCATTAAAACTGAAAAATGAGGATGATGATAAGGCTAAAATCTAGACACGTTTAAAATAGTCAATTTCTTTAAAAAATGAAAACACGGCAACAGAGTCACAGTGGTCATTGAGGAGCCGCTGCAGTGTAGCGGCGTCCTCGGTCAACAAATGAGAATGAAAGAAATGAAAACGTACATCACGAAAACGAACACAGGTACACAGAAGATGAGTGACAGTGAGTCGGCAGTTGCACGTCTCACACAGCGGCGCAGTGTCGCCACACAGCAAAAAGCGGTGAGTGAAACGACAATGCCCAATGCGGAGACGCGCAAGCACCACTTCCTCCCTACGGTTCCGACGATATGAGGATTTCCAGACTTCAAGATTAGGTTTAATACGATGCAGTTTATTCTCCACCTGTTGGTCCCACAGACCTTGCCACGTTCGCTTAATATGGTCGCGTACCAGAAAGCGGAAATCCCGGTGAAACAGTGGCAAGGGTGTGACGACCAAAGAAGAAGCAGATCTAGCAGCCGCATCAGCACACTCGTTACCCGAGATTCCAACATGCCCGGGGATCCAACAAAATTGTATCTGGACACCGGCCTCGAGCAAGGAACGAAGAAGCCTTCGTACGGAAAGAAGAAAGGGGTGGTCAAAGCAGTCCATCGATGACAGTGACTGCAAGACACTCAAGGAATCCGTATAGACCATAGCACGATGATGAGAACTCGACCGAACATTGAGAAGAGCGAGATACACAGCATGCATCTCCGCTGAAAACACCGTGGCCTCAGCTGGGATCCGCGCCACTGAAACGTCATCTACACAGACAGCCGCGGATCCAACGACTCCATGCATCTTGGAGCCATCAGTAAAAATAGGAGTATAATCAGAATTTAGGTCACGGTGCTCAGCGAAGAGCTGCTGGTACACTGACGCAGGGGTTGAGGATTTATCGAAAGATGTAAAGGTGGTATCAACCATGACACCAAGTGGGTGCCATGGCGGATCCCCAAAGCCCCTGGTCTCTCCAACAAGTGACAAGTCGAGCCCTACATCACGGGCTACGGCCGCCATACGGAGACCGAAGGTTGAAATGCACGAGGGCCGGTTCCCGAATAAACGAGCATGCTGAGGATGAAAAACTGCATCGTATAAAGGATGGCCTGGAAGAGATCTAAGTTTCAGGTAGAATTGAATAGACAGTTGCAGACGGCGTAATTCAAGCGATGGTTCGTTCGCGTCAGCGTAAAGGCTGGGAATCGGAGATGTTCGAAATGCTCCCGAACAAAGACGCAGTGCTTGATGGTGAATAGTGTCCAAAGGCCGGAGAACGGAACGACGAGCAGAGCCATACACGATACAACCATAATCCAGTTTCGACCGGATTAAAGAATGATAAATGCGAAGCAACGACACCCTGTCTGCGCCCCAGGAGACTCTTGAAAGGATCTTAAGAATAGATAGAGCCCGCAGACAGGAAATCTTGAGCCGCCGAACGTGCGCACGGAATGTAAGCGCACGGTCGACGGTCAGTCCAAGGAACTTGGTCTCCGGCAAAACTGGTATGGCTGCACGGTCTAAAAACAGCTCTGGGTCAGGATGGATGCCGCGCCTCCGGCAGAAATGGACACACGCTGTCTTGTCGGGAGAAAGAACGAAACCATTGCTATTCGCCGCTTTAAAAATCTGGTTAATCGCAGACTGCAACTGCCTTTCAATAAAATTCATGCTGGATGACGAGCAGAAAATGTGTAAATCATCAACATAAACTGTAGCCGAAACCGCAGGAGGAAGATTTGTGAGGAGACAATTAATGCGAAGGATGAACAATGTGACAGATAAAATGCAACCTTGAGGAACACCTTGTTCTTGATGGAATGTTGCAGATAGCGTCGTACCCAGGCGCACCTGGAACACCCGATTGCGAAGAAAATTTAAAATAAATGTCGGAAGATTTCCTCGCAATCCGCATGCGTGGAGGTCACGGATAATACCGTGCCGCTACGCTCGATCATAAGCTTTTTCAATATCAAAAAATACAGAAACCAGGTGCTGCCTACGCACGAACGCCTCGCGCACAGATGTCTCAAGGTGCAGGAGATGATCGTGAGGTGAACGATGACGGCGAAAGCCGCTTTGTGATGGTGAACGTACTTGATGATATTCTAAAAAATGAATTAACCGGGAATTAACCATGCGTTCAAGAACTTTACACAGACAGCTAGTGAGAGCAATTGGACGATAACTAGAGGGAGACTTGGGATCCTTGCCAGGTTTGGGAAAAGGCAGAACAAAAGCGTTTCGCCAAGATTCCGGGAAACTGTGCTCCGACCAAATACGATTATACAAGATTAAGAGATTCTCGAGAGACGACTGCGAGAGATGACGGAGCATGTCATAATGGATGCCATCGGGACCGACCGATGTAGCGCCGGACCGATGCAGAGCCACCCTGAGTTCAACCATGCTGAAGGGGGAGTTATATCCAGTGTCGAGAAAAGGCGCAAAGGAGATTCTCTGGCGTTCCGCAGTGGATTTAATCCTCAGAAAGGAGGAAGGATACGCCAGGTCACTCGACACGGAGGCAAACGCCTCCCCCAAACAATCAGCAATCTCCCCGACTCTAGCATATGTGCAGCCGTTACTCTCGAGAATGGAGATCTGGTGAGAGCTGAAGTTACCCCGGATCCTACGAATCTTGTCCCACACACTTTTCGAACTGGCACGTGAAGTGAGAGATGAAACATACTGGATCCAAGACTCCCTCTTGCTACGTCGACGCACCAACCGAGCATAGGATTTTGCTCGTTTGAATGTAACGAGATTAGCATCGGTTGGATAACGCCGAAACGTAGACCAGGCCTTATGTTGAGCTCTCCTAGCCGCTGCGCATTCAGGGGTCCACCAAGGCTTCGGACTTCTGGAGAGGGTCGTAGACGTTTTTGGTATAGAAAGATCAGCTGCCTGAAGAATACAATTTGTTACTTCAAGAACCGCTGCGTCGATTGACTCTTGGGTCACCATTGCAGAAAATATCAAAGCTGACGGTGTGAAGACCTCCCATCTCGCACGCTCCATCCTCCAACGAGGAGGGCGGGAGGCAGAAGATGGCATGTTCGCATGATGCGAGAGGACAGTGGGAAAGTGGTCGCTCCCGTGGAGGTCGTTACACACCGCCCACGACCAGTCAGCAATAATTGATGGTGATCCCAAGGTCAAATCGATCGCACTGAAGGATCGTGTCGGTTCATGGAAGTACGTGTCAGCACCGGTGTTAAAAAGGCACAAAGAGGCCGAGGACAGAAGAGACTCTATGCGACGACCTCTCGTGCTGATGCTGACACTACCCCACAAATGATGATGGGCATTGAAGTCACCCAGTAGAAGAAAGGGTGAAGGCAGCTGATCAACTAATCTCTCCAGTACCGAGACGCTCACGTTCTCGTCCGGCGGCAGATAGACACTGCAGACAGTAAGAGGTACAGGCATAGAAATACGAACCGCCACGGCCTGCACAGTTGTGGAAACCGCGACGGAAGATACCGGAACCCTGTGAGGGACGAGAACAGCGACTCCCCCACAGGCTATATTTCCAGACGAGTTATCTGTCCGAAATGCACTGTAGCCTCGAACTGAAAGCATTTCCGATGGTTTAAGCTTCGTCTCCTGTAGACAAAGGCACACCGGAGAGTAAAATGAAAGCAGATGTTTCACTTCATCAAAGTTCGTCCGAAAACCTCGACAGTTCCACTGAATGATTGAAGCCATGGTTATAAGTGAAATGAAAATGATCAAACGAAGTCCGGCTCCATCGCCTCTGCTGGGGGTTCCCCCAGATCTGGAGGCGTGTGACCAGGGGCTAAGATGGGAGCATGTTTTGTCCCAAGTGTCTTACCAGGAGGCGCACGACGTTGAGTCGTTTCCTGAGATTTTGGAGGAGAAGAAATGCTTTTCTTATCCTGGGCTTTGGTCTTTTTGTTAGAAGAAGTGGCCTGACTTCCCTTGTTGGTGGTGGGATGAGTCTTCTTCGGCGAAGTGGTGGGTGGCGCTTTCAGACCCCTAGCTCGAGACTGGAGTGCCTCCAGTCCGGCTGCGATGATGTCGTTAACATTGAATGGACATTTAAGGGGGATCTCAATGTCGGTCTGAGTGGCAACCGTAGATTTGGCAACCACCACTGAAGCGTATGATCGCCGATCAGATGTAACAGGGACCACTTTTCTTCTGGCCTCAGGATAGGAAATATTTTCCACCGTTTTGATCCTTTGGATTTCCTTCTCCTCCTTCCACTTGGGACAATCTTTGGCTGATGCCGCGTGTGAACCCTTGCAGTTCACACAAAACTCAGCCTCGGCCACACATTCCTGCAAAAGATGCTCTGTGGCACCACAGCGTGCACACCGGGGATTGCTCCTACACGACTGCTGAGAATGGCCATAAGACTGGCACCTAAAACATCTCAGAGGGTTAGGGATGTACGGGCGTACCTCGAGGTGGAGATACCCTGCCTTGATGGATGTAGGCAGGGAAGGGCAGTTAAAAGTCAAGATAATATTCCAGGAAGGGACAAACTGCCCATTCCTCCTGAAAGAAATGCGTCGCACACCCGTAACATGTTGGCTCCTCAGTTCTTCGAGAAGTTCATCCTCAGTGCAATCAATAAGATCCCGAGAGGAGACAACACCTCGAGATAAATTTAGGTACCCATGAGGTGTTATTTTTACAGGAGTCTCAAGCAGCGTGGTGGTGTTAATAAGTGGGGTACTGTAGGCCACAGTGGACATCTCTACAAGAAGATCTCCAGATTGGAGCTTCTTTACGCTTTTAGGAGAGCTTGCGATGGATTGAAGAGCTTTATTGATCCAAAATGGACTTTTGGCACTCAAAGGCTTTGAAGGGTCCAATGAGTGCACAAAAAGAAACGAGCATGAGAAGAATCCGGAACATGTTTCTTTGCGGAAGGGGATGAGCCTTCCTCTATACCTCTTTTGCTTTTTGGTTCTTGGGAAATTTTGTTTTCATCCATAGAAGTTTTAATAATTCGTCCGCCGACTTCCCCACCCACAATCGAGCCCAACGAGGGAGAGCCGGAGGTCCGCAAGCCCAAGTGGACGCAGGACACGACTCTAGGGATAGCAAGCGGATATAGCAAGTTGATAGGGCAGACATGCGCTCAGCGAGCACCCAGACTTTCCCATGCCTGGGGAACACCCCTTTGGCATGCCCACCCTATCCCCAGACTCACCCTGTCGTACGAGACGACAAGCCGTTAGAGGTCTGGGCTCCACTCGGCCACAGACCTCATTGACTAGGAGTGGGTTAGTTCCCAGCCGCCCGTTTAGGGTGAAGCAGGGGGCAAAGAGGAGTGTTGGCAACTGGCGACAACAACACCCAGGCCTCCAGAAACCTCAGCCTCCAGCATCCCCTTTTCCACCTTACGGGTCACCGCACACGGCAGACGTGCAGGCAGGTCTAGCTAACCAGCTCGGAAAAACAAAGAAAGAAACATGAAATGGAGAAGACAGGAAAGAAAACGAGAAACTAAAATCCTGAGCTGGCGCATAATCACAACCTCAGCAACCTACAACTGAGGCGGGTTCATGTAAAGTGAAAAAAACATAAAACATGTGAAAATCATCACATATAGTACATGTTGGCTCGGGCCGTGGGGACGCCATCCCCCATCAGCTGGATGAACAGCTGTCCCTTCGGTTACATAATCGTTCAAGACGAAATATATAAATGGATCCGTCACAAGGTCAGCTCGGGCCGTGGGGACGTTGCTCCCCAAATAACTGGAAAACCAGTTATCCCCGTGCGGGGAAAGAAGAGTGGTAAATGGGTGTCCTGATGGCCATGTTTCAAAAAACTGTCCCAAAAGAAATCGCATAGGTTCAGATCTGTGAAGTATGATGCCAGAACGCCTGTTCCTATATCGTACATTGTCATCTTTGCCTAATATGTCAAAATTCACTTTGAGTGCATCCCTCACTGCATTCTCGGTATGCAGCGAAGTGAATCTTATTTGGAAGGAGTGGGGGAGATGTTCCCATTTCTTGTTCGTGGAAGATAACGATCAGTAGCCGCAGTACAATAATCATTGTCAAACATTATCAATCCACTGCTGGACGAAGGTCTCTCCAAGCCTATTCCACAACAGTCTGTCTTGTGCCAGTCTCCTCCATGTTACTACCGCATACTTTCGAATTTCATCCACCCATTTCCCATGTGGTCTTCTTCTGGATCTTTTCCTGTCCTTTAGGATCCAATCTAAAATTTCGACTGTCCATCGATGGTCTGTTATTCTGGCAGTATGTCCCGCCCATTGCCATTTTAGGAATTTTTGTCCCGCCCATTGCCATTTTAGGGATTTTACTCTGATTATGATGTCTTCCACTCTTGTCATTTTTCTGATCCACGAGTTCCTCTTCTTATCTCTCCTGGTTACACCAAGCACGCACCTCTCCATGCTGCTTTGAGTTGTCTGCAGCCTTTGTATGTCTCTTTTAGTTAAGGTCCACGTCTCTGCACCATACGTAAGCGCTGGAAGGATGCATTGATCGAACACTTTTCTTTTAAGACATAATGGCATATTGCTCTTAAAAATTATGCTGTTTCTTCCAAAAGCTCTCCAGGCAAGTTTTGTACGCCGATTAATTTCTTCATCACACCCTCACTTGATATCTGCTGTCCAAGATAAACGTACGAATCTGTTATCTCCAGCATTTCTCCATCAATCGATAAATCTTCATTTCTTGTAAAAGCATTGTACATCACTTTTGTCTTCTGAAAGTTCATTTTTAATCCCACTGCTTTACTCTTGTCAGCAAGTTCCTGGATCATACTCTGCAGCTCTGATGGGATAGTTGTAAAAATGACTACGTCATCAGCAAAACGAAGGTGAGTTAGATAATCTCCATTAATCTTTATCTCTTTGTTTCCCCAGTTCAGTGATTGAAAGACATTTTCTAATGTGGCATTAACGAGCTTGGGAGATATGGTGTCACCTTGTCTCACTCCCTTTCCAATTTTTATGTGGGTTGTATTTTCAAACAGCCGAATCTTTGCACTTGCGTATTCATAGATGTTATTAATAATATTAATGTATGCATCTTCAATACTGCAGGATTTCAAAGCCATTGTAACTGCTGATTGTTTCACTGAACCAAAGGCCTTTTCATAATCGATAAAAGCGCAGTATTTCAGGAAATAAATTGGCCCAACAGTGCTTCACCTTATATATATATATATATATATATATATTTTTTTTTCTTTAATTTTTTTTTTTTTTTTTTTTTTGTGGTATTGCGATGCGGGTGTTCACTGTTCCCATGTTTTAGTGTGCTGCTGGATTGCACTTTAAGTCTAAATGTTCAAGTCGCCTGACATCACGTATGAACTATTGAATTCCAGAAAAAAAATAGTAACCAAATATGTTTTCCCGGCCTGCAACCAGTAATTCCATCTGGTTAGCAGAATGGTATGTATTATGGGATAGATAATTTTATGTGATTAGAACCACACGTCCTCGTATGATGACTCTACATTCAAATATGCAAATTTTAAGATTGCGTGTAATTTGCAAATTTTTTTCAGTGCTAATTATGAGTCAACTGAGATCATGAAGTGACAAGCATACTGTAAATCATATCAGCTCGTGCAAACAAATAAACTATTGGATACCTATATATCATCATCATTGTCAACCATTATCAATCCACTGCTGGACGAAGGCCTCCCCAAGTTTCCTCCACAACGGTCTGTCTTGTGCCAGTCTCTTCCATGTCACTCCCGCATACTTTCGAATTTCATCCACCCATCTTCCATGTGGTCTTCTTCTGGGTCTTTTCCTGTCCCTTGGAATCCAATCTAAAATTTCGGCTGTCCATCGATGGTCTGTTCTTCTGGCAGTATGTCCAGCCCATTGCCATTTCAGGGATTTAACTCTGATCATGATGTCTTCCACTCTTGTCATTTTTCGGATCCACGTGTTCCTCTTCTTATCTCTCCTGGTTACACCAAGCAAGCACCTCTCCATGCTGCTTTGAGTTGTCTGCAGCCTTTGTATGTCTCTTTTAGTTAAGGTCCACGTCTCTGCACCATACGTAAGCACTGGAAGGATGCATTGATCAAACACTTTTCTTTTAAGACATAATGGCATATTGCTCTTGAAAATTATGCTGTTTCTTCCAAAAACTCTCCAGGCAAGTTTTGTACGCCGATTAATTTCTTCACCAATGTGACCCTCACTTGATATCTGCTGTCCAAGATAAACGTACGTGTCTGTTATCTCCAGCTTTTCTCCATCAATCGATAAATCTTCATTTCTTGTAAAAGCATTGTACATCACTTTTGTCTTCTGAAAGTTCATTTTTAATCCCACTTCTTTACTCTTGTCAGCAAGTTCCTAGCTCTGATGGGGTAGTTGCAAAAATGACTATGTCAACAGCAAAACGAAGGTGGGTTAGATAATCTCCATTAATCTTTATCCCTTTGTTTTCCCAGTTCAGTGATTGAAAGACATTTTCCAATGTGGCATTAAAGAGCTTCGGAGATATGGTGTCACCTTGTCTCACTCCTTTTCCAATTTTTATGTGTGTTGTATTTTCAAACAGCCGAATCTTTGCACTTGCATTTTCATAGATGTTATTAATAATATTAATGTATGCATCTTCAATACCGCAGGATTTCAGAGCCATTGCAACTGCTGATGGTTTCACCGAATCAAAGGCTTTTTCATAATCGATAAAAGCCATGCACAATGGAAGTTCATATTCCCTCGCTCTTTCATTTAGTTCTCTCAGTACGTGGATATGATCTATTGTGCTGTAGCCACTCCTGAATCCAGCTTGTTCTCTCGGTTGAGCCATGTCCAGTGTCACCTTCAAGCGGTGTGAAAGAACTTTAGTGAAGATTTTATAAACCACTGATAGGAGGCTGATAGGTCTGTAGTTCCTGAGATCCTCAGTGTCACCTTTTTTATGTAGCAAGATCATTGTAGCGTTGTTCCAATCCTCAGGAATTTTCCCTTCATTAAGGCATCGAGTGAAAATTTGGACGAGTACTGTTTCGATTTCTCCACTTGCTTCTTGTATGATGTCTACAGTAATTCCATCTTCTCCTGGAGCTTTCCCCCGCTTCATGTTCTTGATTGCATGTGCAACTTCTGCTGAAAGGACTGGAAGAACTCTGGTACTGGTACCTTTCATGATGTCTGGAGTACATGTATAATCCCTTTCATATAATTTGGAGTAGAAATCTTTCACTCTTGTCAAAATTTCGCCTCTATTTCTTGTTACAGAACCATCTTCTTTTCTCAGTGCCATAATCTGTTTTTTTCCCTTACTGAGATGTCCCTTTGCTATCTTTAGGCTTTGGTTGTTTTTAATTGCTTTCCTTACTAGTTCACAGTTGAATTTCCTTACGTCTTCAGTGATACTTTTTCGTACTGTCTTGCATAGCTCTATATATTCCACTTTGGAAGTCACATCTTCTTTAGTTGTCCTCATCACTCTTCTTTTTGCATCAACATTTTGGTTTTTCCTGATAATTTGTTCACATGCAATTTGTTCTTAGACCCAGCTAATTTTGTTGCTGTTTCAATAAGAGCTTTGGTTACTTTCCTGTTAACTTCAGAAATATCCACTTCTTCCGATGTTAGGCCTTCTAAAGCAGAGAATCTGTTCTTCAGTTCCAATTTGAAGGTATTATGGTGTTTTTTAATATTGGTTATGTCAATACATTTTGTTTGTCTTATGAGCTTGCTACGTTCGAGTTTAGTGTTGAGGTGCATCTTACATCTCACCAATCTATGGTGACTGCCTGTGTTGAACTTGTTTAGCACACTGCAGTCTTCTATGACGAATTTTTTGTTACACATAATAAAATCAATTTCACTTGTCCCATTTGGATGTCTCCATGTCCATTTCCTGTGTGGCTTTTTCTTGAAAAAGGAGTTCAAGATGAAAAACCCTTCTGCCTCTGCAAACTCTACGAGAGTATTTCCACGTTGGTTTCTGTTGCCTTGACCGAATTTACCTACTGAAGTTTCATTCTGTTGCTGTTGCCCTATTTTTGCATTGAAATCTCCCATAATTATCTTCAAGTGCTGCTTACCTTTATTATTTAGATGACGAATTTCCTCATAAAATTCTTCAATTTCTTCTTCAGTATGACTTGTGGTGGGTGCATAAGTTTGAATAATCTGAGCCTGGTATCTTCTCGAGAGTTGGATAACGAGTCGTGCAGCTCTGTCAGAGGAACTTTCAACTTCTACAACTTTATCCTTCAGTTTCTTGTTTATTATAAATCCAACACCACTAGTTCTGCCAGTATCTGTCCCACGATAGTAGAAGAGATGTCCACTTTTCAGTTCAGTGAGATCTTCTCCTTTTCTCCTTACCTCACTTAGCCCGACGATGTCCCACTTGATCCTTTGTAGTTCCTCTTCCAATTCAAGAAGCCTTGAATCAGAAGATAGGGAGCGTCTGTTATACGTAGCCAAGGTCAGCATCAGATGGCAGCCTAGTCCGGTCCTCCGGGAATTCTTAGCACCCTCTGCCTTCATGTCGCACTGGCCGCTGCCTTGGCCAGGTACATTCCAGCTGCCGGAGACTGAGGGCCAAGATTTAAGTTGTGGAGTCATTTTGGAGGGGTATATATATATATATATATATATATAAACCCATTTCCAACTAGGTCTTTGTAGAAGTGAGAAAATGCAGAGTTTTTGCTGGTCCTTGATAAAGCCAAGGCTCAGTATTCTCGACACCTTCTACATTCAGTTGTTTTATTTTATTTTTTTATCTTTTCTCCTTTTACTCACACAGGTAGATACATAACCTTTTCTATGTTGTACTAGGTGTGAGTCAAAATTATATATGTATTTTTTTGCTTAGGTATCTTCTTTATAGAATATATATATATATATGTATATATATCATCATCATCAACCATTGTCAATCCACTGCTGGATGAAGGTCTCTCCAAGTTTCTTCCAAGGTTGTCTGTCTTGAGCCTGTGTCCTCCATGTCACTCCAGCATACTTTCGAATTTCATCCATCCATCTCCCATGGGGTCTTCTTCTGGGTCTTTTCATGTCTCTGGGAATGCAGTCTAAAATTTCGGTTATCCATTGGTGGTCCGTTCTTCTGACAACATGTCCAGCCCATTGCCATTTCAGTGATTTCACTCTGGTCATGATGTTGTCCACTCCTGTCATTTTCTTTATCAACAAGTTCCTCTTCTTATCGTTCCTGGTTACACCAAGCATGCATCTCACCATGCTGCTTTGAGTTGTCTGCAGTCTTTGTATGTCTTTTTTAGTTAAGGTCCATGCCTGTGCTCCATACCATACGTAAGCACTGGCAGGATGCATTGATTAAACCCTTTTCTTTTAAGACATAATGGCATAGTGCTCTTAAAAATTGTACTGTTTCTTCCAAAAGCTCTCCTTACAAGTTTTATACGCCGATTAATTTCTTCATCAATGTGACCCTTATTTTGTATAAATATATAGTGAAGTTCCATGTGCTGAGAGAACTTATCAATTATGAAAAGGCGTTTATTCGTGAAACCTGAAACAATCAGCAGTTTCGGCTTTTATTGATTATGAAAAGGCCTTTGATTCCGTGAAACCATCAGCAGTTACAATGGCTTTCAAATCCTGCGATACTGAAGATGCATACAGTAGTGTTATTAGTAACATCTATGAAAATGCAAGTGCAAAGGTTTAGTTATTTAAGGATACAGCACCAATAAAAATTGGAAAGGGAGTGAGACAAGGTGGCATCGTATCTCCCAAACTCTTTAATGCTACATTGCAAAATTTCTTTCATTGAACTGGAAAAACAAAAGGATAAAAATTAATGAAAATTATTTAACTCACCTTCAACTTGCCGACAAGAGTAAAGAAGTAGGATTAAAAATGAATTTTCAGAAGACAAAACTGATGTACAATGATTTTACAAGAAATGAAGATTTATCGATTGATGGAAAAAGCTCGAGGTAACCGATACCTACATTTACCTTGGGCAGCAGGTATCAAACAAAGGTCACATTGATGAAGAAATTAATTGACGTATAAAACTTGGCTGTGGAGCTTTTGGAAAAAACAGTACAATTTTAAAGAGCAATATACCGTTATGTCTTAAAAGAAAAATATTTAATCAATGCATCCTTCCAGTTCGTACGTATGGAGCAGAGACATATTATACCTTAACTAAAAAAGACATACAAAGACTGAAGACAACTGAAAGAAGCCTGGAGAGATGCATGCTTGGTGTATCCAGGAAAGATAGGAAGAGGAACTCTTGGATAAGGAAAATGACAAGAGTGGAAGACATCATGATCAGAATAAAATCCCTGAAATGGCAATTGGCTGGACATATTGCCGAACGAACGGACCACCGATAGACAACCGAAATTCTAGACTGAATTCCAAGGAACAGGAAAAGACGAAGATGAAAACCACATGGGAGATGGGTAGATGAAATTCGAAAGTTTGCGTGAGTGCTATGGAAAAGGGTGGCACAAAAGAGGCCGTTGTTTAAGAAACTTGGGGAGACCTTCTTCATCCAGCAGTTGACTGGGAATGGATGACAATGGTGAATGATGATATATTGAAGTGACAGATATAGTCACTAAAACTGTTAATCATGTTAGCTCACGCAAATAAATAAATTACGAAGTACAGTGAACCCTTTATATACCGCCCCTCGATTTACCGCCACCCTTGCATAACGCCACCACTTTGGTCTGAACAGCCGTGCTCTATATCACATGTATATCAAAACTACCGCCACACCATTGGAATCCGGTAAAGGTCAAAATAAATTTTACTGATTTGTTGTTGTGATGTTTGTTATTACTCCTTGCTTGTTGTGACGTTTTGTTGTGGCGCGTATTTCTTTTTCACAAAGAGATCGATCGTTTCGTAAAAAAGCGTCTGAGTATGCCGCGCAATAATACTAGTTACTAGAGATGAGCTCGGCCTCAATTTTAGGAGCCCGGGCCCGGCCCGCTTTCTTTGATTACATGTGTTGGCTGGCGGGCCCGGATTCTTAGAAAATTTTGCTTATCAAGGCTTGCATTTATGCATTATACACTGTCCAAAGATATGGCCCAAGGAAGGATTAATTTAAAAATCATTAGTTTAAAAAGTTTAGTTCAGTTTAATCCACTTCACAATATTAATATATTTTTAGAAATACTACGCATAAAGCCAAATGTTCTAAAATGTGGATTTGAAAATAAATAATCAACGTACCCTTTGACCGTATCAGGGGAATCAGTATTTTTGGTAAAATCTGAAGAAAAGAAAATTGTTTAGAAACAAAAATTCCATTGGTTATTTCTTTTTGATTTCTAAATTTACTTTTATTTTGAATACATTGCAATATAAAACGTACAACGCCGCACAGACAGTTGCAAGTGTTTGAAATTTTGACTCTAGAAAACTAATCTTTGCAATATAATTTACATATATGCTATTTGGTAAAGGTAGTTTAGAGTGATGTAGTAGAATATAAAAAAAAAATGTAGGGAAATTTCCAAAATTTAAAAAAAAAAAAAAAAAAAAAAAAAAGCGTAAAAGCATTCCAGACCAGATCATTCTGCATTTTGTAACATTAACAAAGCTTTGCGCTTAATAGTATAATGATCACAATATTATCATTGTGTGTGCAGCTTCCAGATCAAGTTAATCATGAAAAAGAGAGAGAGAGAGAGAGAGAGAGAGAGAGAGAATATGAATTGCATCTAATGCCTCAGCGCTTCAACTTGATCTTCTTTTCTCTAAAACTCGACCTGCTGCACTAAAAACCAACGTCACCCCAAAAATCGCGGAAGTGAGGAAATTTAAAAAAATAAATAACAATACTTCTAACTGCACAATTTTGGAAAGTAATATATTATTTTAAAGATAAAGATTCTTGATTTTTATTAAAATACAAAAAATGGGGATAAGATTTTTCCCCAGTTTTTCGATACCAGACCTCCTTAAACTAATCCTTGCTTGGGCCATATCTTTGGACAATGCGTAATGCAAGTCTTGCTAAGCAAAATTTTTCTTGCAATGGCATATAGCTTAGAAAATTGAACATCCTTCCACCATGGTAACGACTCCACAATGAAATTCAACCGAGCTCGGAATTACACGTGTTGAATTAATTACAGCAATGACATTCAAGACGTGTAATTCCGAGCCCGGGCACGGGTTTTTCGGTAGTTAATGAATTCTGAGCCCGTCCGCCTGGGCCCGAGCTCATCTCTACTAGTTATAACAGACAAGGCTCGGCAAATGTTGGCAGATATGCGCCTGACGTCATAATAAAGTTCTTGGCAAAAATCAGGAGTTTAAACTTTTCGGACAGACTGTAGAGAGGGAAAGTGTAGAGCCATAATGTGCGAGAAATCGAAAATTTTATTAATTTACTTTACACAGATTCATTTCATTTCAAAAATAATACCTCGGTAACGAAATCGTTCAGAAGACTTCCCATCTGAATCAAAAAGATTTTGACACTGCGAGCCTTGTCACTGTAGTAGAGACACATCTGTTAAATTAAAGCCGCAAATTCTGATGTTCGTATTTTGTGGTTAAATTCTGTCATGGTTATTCAGCGATTTTTTTTTATTTTTTTTTTTTTGCGGTTGTGGGGAAGGTGCCTCACATGAAACCGTCGTTTTATGGTAGTCTAGAGAAATCTCCGGTAGCTTCTGAGAAAAAAAAAAAAACAAAAACAAATTTAGAATGTTCAACAATATTACGCGATCAAATGGAAGTTTCTGGAAAATTTCTGGGTAAAAAAGAATTAGTGATCACAACAGTGGCTTACCTGAAAAACTCGCGCCTCCCCGCAAACATATCTTCGAGGCCCTTTTGCGGAAGTCTGTTTGCTTTTAATTACAGAAATTTTTAAATTCCATATTATTAACTAAGTTGTACCGGAGTTTTTTGTAATTCAGATTCTTTGGAACCTATAGGTATTTTTCATAAAACTAAAATTGTTACACTTGATTGCACATAACACAAACGTACAGGTTGTAATGAAAATGATTGCCCTAGTTCTATACCAATACAAAGTATTGCAAAACACTTACGCCAAAGTTAATCATATCATGCAACTTTTATTCTTTTAGTGAACGAAGGTGTTACTCTTTGAAATAGTTCTCGATTACACACCCAAAACACGTAGCGACCGTGTCTAATGACCTTCCGATTATACGAAATACAGAATAAGTAAGCAAAAACAGAAAGAAAACATCTAAGACTTGTGGCACAAAAAGAATAAAATTACTTAAATTATTTACTCTTGAATATAAAATGCACAGTTAACTTAATATCACGATGTTTTTCACATAGTAAAGGTATTTTCTTTTGATTCTGTTATAAAAATAATGACACTGCGCTGTATTTTCTCGTTCCCGGGAAGAACACCTTTTTAGCTTATTATATTCTGAAAGATACGTGGTATATGTGCAAACAAGTGTAATATATAACACGTCTTATCCTCATTGATATAAAAATTTCAGCTTTTCTGATTTTTATTCACTTTCTCTTTTTATTTGTTCACATTCTGTGACTAATATTTATTCAGATTCTCTTGTTAATATACTGTACATGTATGTAAAACTAATACTATGGCTGCGAAAAGGGGCCTCAAGTCCTCTGGAATAGCTGCTTTCTCGTCACCCAGTTTTTATAAACTTAAGCGGAAATGATTCCTCGAAGATCTTACTTAATTACTGAAAAAAAATTGCTTTTCTTTTTAACACTTCATTCAAAACTGCCGTCAAAGATTCCTGGATATTTCTTTAACAAGTTTCAGCCAAAATTTTCAAAAATACTTCTGCTGAGGCTAGAGGCCATCTTAGCCGCAGCCCCCCCCCGCACTGCGGTGATTGCGGGGGCTACCAGTACGCCTGTGCGTCATTTCAATTACGTTCCACGTTATTTCCACCCACAGCAAAATATAGTTGTACGACAAACGAAAATTCTTTGTACAAGCAGAAATTTGAAAACTCAATCTTGTTAAATTTGGCTCGTGTAATTTCTGTTTGCTTATATATTTATATATGCTTAGTTTTATCTTTGCACGTTTGTCTTTCATCGCAGCTTCGCAGATGTCGATATCAAAGTTCATAGTGCGTTCTTTTTTGTCGCTATTATTACATTCCCATTTCTCTATTATGCGATTCAGGTTTTCCTCTTGGTCTCCTTTTATCAGCTGAATCACATTGCTTACATCTTGCTTTGCGATGAAACTTCATAAGTAGGTGCAAAGTACTATTTATAGTCAATTATAATTTCGTCTGACAAGCAAATGGAAATAGCTTATAACCGATGTAACCGAGATTTAAAAAAAAAAAAAAGACACATAAAGGGAAAATTTACGGCGTGTTAACAGAGAAAAGAAAGGTGAACAGCAACGGGGCAAAAGCTAATAAGTATCTATTATATATTAATTCTATAAGGTTTTTTACTGTAAGACCAGTTGTGAGAGAACAGCTGAACGTAAACATTTGGTTGAGGTATCAAAATAAAGGTCTTGCCATGTAGATGTGCCAGTCGAAGAGAAAATGAAATTGGGGCAACGGTTCGAGCGTTGTGGGGCGGCAAAAGTTCCCATATAAAGTCTATGGGAGAAGCGTGCGGTTGACATCATCCTCATTTTTGTCGCCTGCGGTTGACTCACGCGCTGTTGAAGGCGGAAGTATGTAGGGACTCAGGTAGTCCAAAATCCGAAGTCTCTCTTCTCGGCGAACCGTGGTGCAAAACAACGCTAGCAGGAATTTGTTTGAAAGTTCTTATCGGAACAGCGAACACTCGATGACCTGATTGCGTTGTGCCATTGGACTGTGTGATGTATACATACAATTTAACATTCATTTGAACCAGTTTATTTATGTAGATAAGACGTTTCCGGTTATGTAAAGATGTAAATAAACTTTTCATATGAGTTTATTCTTAAAAAGAAAAAAAAAAAACTAATCGTCGATTCCGACGGGTTTCATCTACCGGGTTCGAATCCCGGTGAGGCATGGATGTTGTGTTTGTCTTACGGCACTGGCTCTCTCTTCCTTCCCTGGAACCAGTGACCCTAAATTAGGGACGGGCGGCTGCTTATAGCCCAAGCGTTGGCTTATGATCATTCGTTCGTGAAGGGTCCGGGTTCGAATCCCTGTGAGGCATGGGTGTTGTGTTTGTCTTACGCCACTGGCTCTCGTCCTTCCCTGGAACCAGTGAGCCTAAATTAGGGACGGGCGACTGCTTATAGCCCATTGAGTTGCTCACGGTAATCGTTAAAACTTCAGTCACAAAAAAAAAAAAATCACGAACTTGGACTATTATGTTTACTGAAGTGGTTGAATGAATTGGTCAATCAAATAAAGTTTACAGTTGTTGTTTCATATGAGTTTATCATTTTCAAAAAACAAAAACAAAACAAACTTGCCGTCGATTCCGACGGGTTTCGTCTTGTGAAATTTGATATCGACCATCTGTGCAACTGCTATAACAAATAACGTTCTATTAAAGACATGTATACTCTAAAAAATCGAAACTATATCGTAAGATTCGAAGTTATAAATCTTGTTAAAACCAAGCAGGAAAAACGAAATATTAAAATGCTTATCATCCTTACCTTCGTTTGATACAAAAGGAACTTTTTGAATCCCTTTTCTAGGAACAAAGACGTTGTGAGTAAATAAAAAAAATAATAGATATGTGTCTGTCTCACCAAGAGGGAAGGTTGTGCACTAGAAGATGATGTAAATTACACTTAAAAAAAAAATTCTGATAATTCACAAGCCATTTTCCGTGATACCTTTCGTGAATTAACGAATCATGTTTCTGACCCAACCTTTTCCGTGAAATGACGGGGGGGGGGGGGGGGGACCCTCTAATTTCAAGATTTTTCGTACGCCAGAAAAATTCTAAATTTTTAGAAACCTTTCCGTACTTCCTTTCGTACATGAACGGAAAGTTTTCTGTTCTCACTTTTTCCGTATCCATATGGCGGAAAGTTTTTGGTGATAGAAGGGTTTCGTGGGAACACCAGGGGTTTGATTAACTATTAAATTTCAATCGTCTGTCGAAGGATCTGATTTAGAAGTTCTGTAGCCAGTACTTGATACGTATACCGGCTCAACTGGAGCACACGCATTCGCAGTTGAAGATGAAGCCGAACAAGGCAGGTTCGAATCCCACCAGAGGCAACCGGAAAAGATCACCGAACAAGGCAGGTTCCATGCCCACCAGAGGCAACCGGAAAAGATCACCGAACAAGGCAGGTTCGATGCCCACCAGAGGCAACCGGAAAAGATCACCGAACAAGGCAGGTTCGATGCCCACCAGAGGCAACCGGAAAAGATCACCGAATAAGGCAGGTTCGATGCCCACCAGAGGCAACCGGAAAAAGGCCACCGAACAAGACAGGTTCGATGCCCACCAGAGGCAACCGGAAAAGACCACCGAACAAGGCAGGTTCGATGCCCACCAGAGGCAACCGGAAAAGATCACCGAAGAAGGCAGGTTCGACGCCCACCAGAGGCAACCGGAAAAGACCATCGAACAAGGCAGGTTCGATGCCCACCTGTGGCAACCGGAAAAGATAACCGAACAAGGCAGGTTCGACGCCCACCAGAGGCAACCGGAAAAGACCACCGAACAAGGCAGGTTCGACGCCCACCAGAGGCAACCGGAAAAGACCACCGAACAAGGCAGGTTCGGTGCCCACCAGAGGCAACCGGAAAAGACCACCGAACAAGGCAGGTTCGATGCCCACCAGAGGCAATCGGAAAAGATAACCGAACAAGGTAGGTTCGACGCCCACCAGAGGCAACAGGAAAAGACCACCGAACAAGGCAGGTTCGATGCCCACCTGTGGCAACCGGAAAAGATAACCGAACAAGGCAGGTTCGACGCCCACCAGAGGCAACCGGAAAAGACCACCGAACAAGGCAGGTTCGACGCCCACCAGAGGCAACCGGAAAAGACCACCGAACAAGGCAGGTTCGATGCCCACCAGAGGCAACCGGAAAAGACCACCGAACAAGGCAGGTTCGATGCCCACCAGAGGCAATCGGAAAAGATAACCGAACAAGGCAGGTTCGATGCCCACCAGAGGCAACCGGAAAAGACCACCGAACAAGGCAGGTTCGATCCCACCAGAGGCAATCGGAAAAGATCACCGAACAAGGCAGGTTCGATGCCCACCAGAAGTAACCGGAAAAGATCTGAAAAAGTCATTTTAATTGTTACCAAATTTCTGTGTAAATACAGAAAAAACAGAAACTGACCTTTCTGAAATAAGCGGAACTACTGTGTACGGAAAATCTTTTAAAATACTGAAGTAAGAAAAAACGGAAACTTTTGAAAACGGAAATTTCGTTAGAGGTCGGACACATACCGTCAACACGTGTTTTTCCGGATTTTTCCGTGAGTTCACACCACTTGTTGTTGTTTTTTTGCTGTGGATATGTACACTCTTGGTGAGGTTTACATCAATTTAATGTTTCAGTCCTAGCAAACAGAGATCATCTTGCGTATTGACAATTCGTCTTCATCAGGATAGATAAACAACATGAACATATATTCCCACTTCTAATTTAAGATACTTGCTTCTGGGAAGGAGTAGAACCAGAATGTTCAGATCATTCAGGTTCGCAATCCAGACCCTCAGAGAGAGATAGTGTGGAATCCTGTTAGTACTACTAACCCATTGGTTGTCACTCAGTCGGTATCTACACATGCGCTTTCTCTTTTCAGAAGAATAACTGCAATCATTATCTTGATAACCATAATGAAATTATTTAAAGGTCTTAGTTATGCACCTATGCTGAAAGCATTTTTATGTTTTTGGGTCGGCAGTGATGGATCCAGAAGGTTTTGACAGGGCCCCCGGATTTTGACCTCTTTATTTGCAGGCCCGGACACAAGGGGTGGGGGAGTGGGCTCTGCCTTCCATTTTTATACACGTTTTTATTTACGCTTTCCAACCGTAGGTTGAAGAAGCGTATATGCTCTAGCTTTGTCCATGTGTCTGTCCGCACGATAAAATGTATCTGACCCTAAATTAGGGACGGACGACTGCTTATAGCTAACTGAGTTGCTCACGGTGGTCGTTAAACCTCCAATAAAAGAAAAGAAAAAGAAAGAAATAGAGCTTACTTAAATTGTAAGAACTTTTCCGAGTGTCTGTTGTATGTGTACACCAAGGTGTAGTGCTAATAGAAAAAGTACAGGAACGCGCCATGACTTTAGGTCTTCAACACCTTTCGCTTCTTATTCTCCCGATTCCGCCTCTATCTCTCTTTTACTTTCTGATATTTATAGTCTAATAAAGTGTAGGGATCGGTCGTAATCAGGCTTCCGGATTTACACGTTTTGGCATTTAAGGAACAAGATTTCACCATTTTGGTAAGAAAACACTGACATGTTGGAGGCCCAAATCGGAGCCGTTTTGGGGTGCAAAAACTAAAATCAGTTCCGTATATCATCGAGTAAGATGTCGTTTGAAGCGGAGACTAATTTAATCTCTGTAATGACTGGGAGTCTTAGTTCTCGAGATATTTGGATAGGGGCAGTTTGGGTACAGGACGGAAAATTCTATAGTCCCCCTGAAAACAAGCACTAGAACAGCCTGGAAAGTTATTGCTTCGCCGTTCCGGTAGCGCAGTGGTCTAAGCGATGGCTTTTGATCACTTTTTCGAGTAGGGTTCGGGTTCGAATCCCGGTAAGGCATGGACGTTGTGTTTGTCTTACGGCACTTGCTCTATCCCTTCACTGGAATCAGTGGCCCTAAATTAGGGACGGGCGACTGCTTATAGTCCGCTGAATTGCTAGCAGTGGCGTTAAACCCTCAATAATAATAATAATAATAATAAAAGAATAAAAATAAAAATTATGGGTTCCATGGTTTATTTCCCACCTGTGTGAAACGGGCTTAAAGCTCCAGTGAAATTAATTCACACAGTTGACGTGGATCAGAAACACCAAACACAAGTCATCGCTCTTTCCACGTTAATAAGTGAGTCGCGGAAAAATTCTCATCGGGCGCCACCGGGAACCGAACCCACGGTCTTCCAGTTACGCTCCAGACATGCTACCACTGCACCACAGAGACCTCGAATTCTCCAGACTCCAGAGAGAAAAATAATCTCCTCTGCTGCAGCGTAATTAAGGTGGTTCCACCTAAAATCTCGGCGTTATGTTTCCAATGGTAAAACTTCTGTATATATTTTCTTCGCAATCAATGCATTCATAAGGATGAAAATTTGTGAAGAAGTTTTACTATTGGAAATATAAGGCAGAGATTTTAGGTAGAACCACCTTAAGGGGGAGACACTTGCAACTTGACTAAATTCACCGAGACTCGCAACTTGACTTTTTAATTATGACTAGATTAATTAAATTCACAATTACAATACTTTTCCCGGTACAATATCTCCACCTCAACGTTCTTAACAACAGTAAAAAAAGGAGTTTCAAAGGACTACCAAGTGGGAATGGATTTAGGGACTAACTCTATCCTTTAAGCAAACATGGGTCGTTAATTCCACTAACTGTGCAGGTTTTGTGTTGCATTTCTTTTTTTTATTCATTGGAAAAAAATTATAAGACATTCGCATTTTAAAAAAGCAAACAAATTATGCTGCATAGGGTAACCCGGAAAGCATGCCCCCCCAAGAGTATCGGGACGTCGTTCCGGCCCCACTTCACTACGTGTACATGTGCGTACAGTGTTTGAGGTAGTGGGCTCGAGGACACAGTACAGACCAAACTCTGTAACTGAATAAATATTACGCTGTACAAAAGGAAAACATATTAAACTTTTGTTTAATTTTACGTTGGGGTGACATTTTTATTTCCGTAGAACGACTGTTTTAAATAAAAACATGTATAAACAAGTTAGTAAAATCATGCAATGCATTGATTATGATATGCTTTCCAACATACCAAAAACCATTACTCAAGTTATGAGGATAATGGCTGTGGAATAAATCTCGCTCCTGTGTCCTGACCTTTGACTCCATTTCGATTATATTAAACAGAACTGGTTCAGTATTCCTCCGGAACAACATACTAAAGTCTTGTCGCAATCGAAGCATCTTTACTTAAGTTATGACGCATAAGGGCGATGCAATGGATCCCCTCCTATGTCCTGACCTTTGACCCCATTTCGCCCATTTTCAATTGGGTTCGTCCTCAGTGGTCCCCTACCACATACTAAAATTTCATCGAAATCGAACTATTTTTACGAAAGTTATGACACATAAGGGCAATGGCATGGATCCCGTTCCTATGTCTTAACTTTTGATCCCACTTCTCCCGTTTTTAATAGGGGTTGTCCCCAGGTAGTCTCGTACCAAATACTAAAATTTCATCGAAATCAAACCATTTTTACACAAGTTATGACGCATAAAAGCAACGGAATGGATCCCGCTCTATGTCCCGACCTTTGACCCCATTTCGCTCAGTTTCAATAGGGTTCATCTGCAGGTGGCCCCTTACCACATTCTAAAATTTCATCGAAATCGAACCACTTTTACGCGAGTTATCGTGCCGACAGACGGACAGACAGACAAAGCTGGAGCATATACGCTTCTTCAACCTACGGTTGAAAAGCGTAAAAAAAGGACAGGGGTTCCGGTCCTCCACCCTTTCTCTTGTATCCGCTCTTGGTCGCACGAGTGATAGTAATGTTAGCGAGTCTTGGGTTCCACAGGAATGTTATTGTTCAATGCGTCGGAATTAAGTCTAACCATGATTATATTTTTCGTACCCAACGCCCTCGGCGATGTTGACTGACTTTGGTTTCCCTCTAATAATGTAATTGGGAGCAGCCGTACTTTCTGAAGCCGTTCTTAGACAATGAGCAGCGGAAAGTGATTTCTGACGAATTCGTTTTCAATGAAATCGTGACGTCATTGCGGGATGGTGGGGGAGGAAATCTATGGGTGGGAAGACGTTTTATTGTCCATACAGAATGTGACGTCCGTCTCGTGCGTCTGTGTCTCACTGCGGTAGAAATTCGCATTACACAGTGCCAGATCTGTAAGTGAATGTGGAAAAAATATTAAGACGTTGCGTATTTTATTTCTTTAAGGTTTCTTCGGTGTAGTTTTCTTAATTCACTCTTATAACAGTATTCTTTTAAGTGTTGTTTGTTTTATTTCTTCATTTAAATCTTTGGCTCTTCGTTTCAATTCACCGTTTTAATAGATATGTCTACAACAAACTTACGCACAGAAAAGGAGAGCAACACATTTTGATGAAGCAGTTCGTCTTACTTATTTTCGGTTTAAAAATGTTTAAAAATCAATTAGAAAAATTTACAGACAAATGGGGGGAAAAAGTGCCGCAGGGAAATGGCTAACACATGACGTACATGTACACCTCATATAGTACGTGTATGGAAAACAACATTGCAAGTATATCTTTTTTTCTTTTTGAAATAAAAGTTTCATCTAAGAATTATGCTTAGTGAATGTTGAACCGGATGAAATTTTGTTTCAAAATTTATTGAAAAAAGAAACTTCTATAGGGGTCTCGCGGTCTTTAAAACAATCTTTAAAAAGCTCTTGGTTTTCTTTTTTAGGATGCTTAGAAGTCCTTACCTTTTAGCAAAAATATTAAAAAGAACTTCTTTTTCTTAGTGGCTGTACGAATTCCATAGCCACCTTAGTGGGCAAATGGTATGAAACGTTGGTTTTTAATCATTCTTCCGAGATGGGTTCGGATTCGAATCCCAGGTGAGGCATGGATGGTGTGTTTGTCTTACGGCATTGGCTGCCTCACTTCCCTGGAGCCAGTGGCCCTAAATTAGGAAAGGGTGACTGCAGGGGCAGATCCAAAAGTTTTCTCTAGTGGAGCAGTTTTTGGGTTTTTTTATATATAATTTTTTATATAAGATTAGTATATATATATCATCATCATCATCATCATCATCATTGTCAACCATTATCAATCCACTGCTGGACGAAGGTCTCCCCAAGTTTCCTCCACAACGGTCTGTCTTGTGCCAGTCTCCTCCATGTCACCCCTATATATATATATATACCGTCAGTAGCAGGAGATGCCAAAAATTACCCCGCATTAGGTATTAGTTACGATGCCTCCCTTCCAGCCGACCCCACTCGATCGGGAATAGACCGGAGTGGGTGGAACAACGGGAAGCGCCCGGCAGGCGCGAGGGAGCGGGAAAAATAAGAAAAAAGAAAGAAGTCATAAAAAGACCATGTGAGAGGAAGCCGTGGGGACATTTTTATTTTACGAATTTTCTTTGACCCAATTAAGATACCACGTACGTAGATCAGATTGTTATTCACAGTTTCTCTCACCTACTCTGATTTCAGTACCAAGCTTTGCCTTATCCTGTTTCGAGACGTTACAGATGCTAGACAATATGACAATAGCAAAGAACTAACAAGGAATATCCCCATATTTTTTACCCCCGCTGTCCCTGTTTTCCCTTTATATATATATATATATATATATATTCTATAAAGAAGATACCTAAGCAAAAAAATACATATATAATTTTGACTCACACCTAGTACAACATAGAAAAGGTTATGCATCTACCTGTGTGAGTAAAAGGAGAAAAGATAAAAAAATAAAATAAAACTACTGAATGTAGAAGGTGTCGAGAATACTGAGCCTTGGCTTTATCAAGGACCAGCAAAAACTCTGCATTTTCTCACTTCCACAAAGACCTAGTTGGAAATGGGTTTCTGCAAGGCCATAGATGCAAGTAACATTCCCACCTAAAATAGTTTAAAATATATATATATGTCATGTCCTCCGTAGAGTTGCATGACCTAGCACTAGTTAACAATTTCGCTTGCATCCATTAACCTTCCTGGCCCGACCCATGCTCTTCATCTGTTACTATTAAACAGAGAGAAGAAGATTAAAGAGAACTCAAGCTGTGAGAGTGACATAATAATTAGAAATGATTTTCAGCCATAACGAAATGCCAAGTTCGTTTGAGAGAGAATTTAAACCTGAAAATCAATGCAAAAGAAATCCAAATTTTTACATTGCAATTAAAAAAGGAAATATTAATTTTTAACGAACAGATTTTTGAAAGAAAACTTGAGTCTAAAACCCCCTACTCTACAACTTATGACAGCACGAAAACGAGAATAAGTTAAAGATAATAATAAACTAAAGAAAACTTTGTGAAAGTTATATACCTTAAACAGTTAGTTGCAATATGTACAAAGTATTTCAGCAGTGCTTTAAGTGCATAATTAATTAGTTATTAAGAACTTAACTATTTTGAAAAAACAGCGCATAGAAAAGGAACAAGCTTAGCCATCTTCTGTTCCTAGGTACCCCAAAAGACGCTCAAAGTTACAAAGAAAAGAAAAGAGTTAAAACCCGCAAAAATGTTAACAGACAAACCAATGCCTAAAAGCTGAAAAGCTAAAAAACAACAGAGAAAAAGTACATGAAGTACAAACATTGAACTTATAAAACCTAGAACCCAAAAACAAGGAAGAGAGCTTACCTCTTGTGTGACAAAAATTTTTCTCCTCACAAGAGAAGAACAAGGCTGACCTCTTCCGCCACTCCCTAGTTGCTGGGGGCAGTGAGGGTGGGGCTGATGGCCTCCTCATACAGCAAGAAACCAACGCGCGGATATTTTAACCAGAGAAAAAAATATATATAAACTTAAGACTGTGGATCTGTATGATCAGAAAGAGCAGAATTAACTCTCCAGAATACATGAGAAATATTATAAAATACACGAGCAGTGTATTTAATAATCTTTGCATGTATTAAATCACCTTAGTGAGCTTCTATAGATTAATCAGAATCTTATTAATTTTAATGTTGGTTTTACTATTTTTAGTATAGCTATCCTAGTGATGAATAACTAGTTTTCTTTTTTTATTTGTTTTTATTTTCTTTTATAAACAGATTTTTAAGCTTTTTTTGTGATTTTGTTTATATTATTTAATTTTTTGTTTTAATAGGACCGTCATATCCATAGCACTAAGGTTCCTTTAGGTAGTTAATAGGCATCCTCTAGCCAACTTCCTTACGGCTTTGATTGGTCAGAATCATATTATTAACTGTGTAGAAAATTAAAGCAGATCTGCCAACCTTACTCTATTATTCAGAATAATTTTTCTTAAAGTTCTTTTGATGAAAGAAGAAGGAATTTCGTTCTCTAGAAAACTTTCTAATAGTATATTAATGTGGTAATTGAAGTCCAAATTGTTGCTGCAAATTCTTGAAATTCTTAGGACCTGAGAAATTAGTACATTCTCAATTACTTTGGTTGAAATGTTATTATTCCAGTGTAGATATTTAATTACTTTGAAAGGAAAATTAACTCTTTTATCAAAGAGGCTAATAGATGGGTTACCTCTGTTGAGCTTAATGCTTAAGTCTAGGAACTCAAGTTCCTGATTACTGTGGTTGGTTTACATAAGTTAAGAGAGCTAGGATAGATATTATCAAAATCACTCTCTATAACTTCTGAATTATTGATACACAGCAGATCATCAATATATCTAAAAGTGTAAAGGTAGTTATCTGAGCAGGTGGGGTGATTTTTAATGAATTTATATTCCTTAAAGAACAGGAATAGATTAGCGATATTCGTGGATGTTGATGTTCCCATGGGAATACCGTTCACTTGCTTATAGAGAGTATTATTATATAAGATATGGTTATTTTCTATGCAGCAATTGAGATAAGAGTTCCAAGTTCCTACATTAACAAATTGGTTAAGTTTAAATTCTGCATACAGCTCTTTAAAGGTAGTGATTATATCTGATAGAGGCAGATTAGTATATAGGTTTTCAAAATCATAACTATTAATATCTAGGGGACAAACTTTGAGTATAGTAGAAATTACTTCTGCATTATTATTAATTATCCAAAAATCTCTGTACATCAAGTTAGAACAGTTTCTAATGTGTTTCAAAACCTTCTTTAAGACATCTTCAAAAGCAAGATCTATTTTCTTTTTATGACTCCTTACTCCACTAGCTATGAACCTGAACTTCACAGGATCCTTATGAAACTTAACCGTTGCAAAAAGAAATGGAAATTCAGGCTCATATCTTCTAGTTTGTGGAATTTTAAGTTTCTTGAAGAATGCCTTAAACCGATTTTCTAACTGCTTGGTAGAATAACTTACGGGCTCGTATGTTACTCTATTATTGAGTTCCATAGTTAACAATTCAAAATAGAACTTCTTACAGATAATTGCAAAATTATTGCTAGCTTTATCCGTAGTGGTAAAAATAAATTGGTCTTGTAGTTTGGAGAGTGACCTTTTAGCTTCTCCAGAGAAAAAAGAGATTTCTGTCGAAACAAAAGTCCAGACCTGCCAACTCACCGGTGAAGCTATTGATTATATTATATTTCCATTCTGCGAAGGCCTCAATAGGCAGATTGTACGTTAAACTGGTTTTTACTATGTACCTATTAACATCTTGAGTGAAGCTCTCAAGAATCCTTTCTTTGGAAATTGTGAAGGAAGGTCTGAATTTAGAGCCATACTCTAATAAATTCCTAAGCTTTTCATTTTCAACAAAACTCAAGTTTCCGGTGATAATATGGTTGTAATTCTTATCATAGTGAACTGTTTCTTTATGTTCATCACAAGAACATGTAGTAATTACAGGAATGTAGCTCGAAGAGTTAAGATTGTAGTTTTTAACTATTGACCCTAAGGTCTTAACATATTTAAAACTTACAATAGACTGGTGCCTGTGGATGGGAAAAAAAATTGCATTATTGTAGAACAGCTTCCTTACATTGAGATTATCGTAGGCTTTATTTAGAAACCTGATGGTAACAAAATTACTGGAAAATTCTTTAAGAGAAATTTTATCTTTAAGAATATGTTTAAGAATGTCCAGAACCAAAAGCAAAAACATGCTTATCAACATGGTCAGCAGTTTCATTCCAAAATTTGAAAAAAAACTTTTAAGGACAGAGTGCTTGAAGGACTTGAGAATTTTGTAAGTATTTTTAACAAAATTAGTGCCAGTTTTATAGCTTTCCAGAGTTTTTAGCAAGTTAGCAAAATCAACTTTGCTTGATGTGCGAAATAACCTCTGTCCTCTATTACCTCTAGAGCAGCTCTTATTATTAACAAGAAAGAAGAGTTCACGAATTGAAAATTTATGCTGATTATGCTTATTGTCAGATAGAGTGGAATTAAGGCCATAGGGATAAAGAGACTGATGCTGCAAAATTTCAAGGGATTCAGTTTCTAGCCGAGCATAGAGGTCAGGGATAATATGTAGTACCTCTATTTTCACTGAATTTTCAAAACTGCTGCGTTGCGCGTTTTGATCTTCAGGTTAATTTGCAACCTTCGTTTTAAATTCTAAAGTTTTTCCTTAGTCTTCAGTTTTGCTCTTAAGTATATATATATATATATATATATATATATATCTTTATTCTGTACCCTTCTCTGTCTTTTTTTACTGAATCTAAATCAATGTAATAAGTATTTAAAATTCTCTGTACTAAGTTTAATTGTTAATTTTTTTAGAAAAACTGAAAACAAAATATGCAAAGTTAATCATTTACGATCTTCGCTATTTTAAACGTAAAAACTTCGTTAGGGTTTAGGGGGAGGATTGCCCCAGCCCCCCGCTGGATCCGCCATTGGGTGACTGACTGCTTATAGCCCATTAAGTTGCTCACGGTGGTCGTTAAACCCTCAACAATAAATAAAAAGGTTAGGAAGTTTCGATATACTATAGTGCCTAGAATTTCTGCTGCTGGTTGGTGATGCCGTCATGTGAGGTTAGCCGTGTTAGTTTTTAAATAACTTGATGAAAACAGTGAAGGATCATTGGCTTAACTTTAAACACATCCAACAGATTCCACTCAGCAAGCACCATCATTTCTTGGTACTGATATTACACTCTTGAAATTTCCTCATTTTTGTTTGTGGAAATAAGTTACTCTTACACCATGAAAAAAAAAATGAAATCTTCAACACATAATTTTGATCTTGGTTTTGCAATTCAAACCATGAGATAATTATGTGCAAAATTCAAATCTTGAACTCACAACTTCAGCTGCAGTGTACATATTTCATGCCCTTTATTACATAACTGAGCCCATTTAGGAGGGGGACTGCAGCCCCGGCCTCGCATTTTCAAGGGACCCCAGAATTATGCAGGATGATTGAAGAATTGACAGAGTTCTATAGTTTTTCTTTGCTTTTTTTCAGATAGCACAGTAAAAACTATAAGAAACTGCCTTGTGAAAATTTGTTCTACTTCTTTCCGCTTTTTTAGTAGGAGTCCGCAAAATATATGGTCGCCCCCAGTCCATCCTCAAAAGTATTACATATGTTTTTTTGTTTTTGTTTTTTTAGTACTTTTGTAATTGGGGGAAATTTTCGTGCATTACGAATTCGTTTGAATATGATATTTGGATCATATTATTTTGCCCACTACTTCGATATAATTTCAACAAGCTTAACCCTAGGGAAGGGGAGGGGGGATAAAGCAGAAATGTACTGGTATCCATTTTTCAATCCTGCATTTTTACATTATCTTGCTACCACTGATTCGTCCATGAATCATAGGATACTTACTTCAGTATGGAGGAGGTATTTTTATGACTTCCTCATCATATTTTGGGAATGTTTTTTTCTGAGTATTTTTATTTATCCACCCAAATGCTAGATGTGTCACTAATACTAGGGCCCCAAAATACTCTCTAGCCCCAGGGTCCCTCCCCAATCTCCTTAACCCTTTAACGACCATAACGCCAAAAACGCCCGTACATACAAACGACCATAGCCACCCGAAACGCCTGTCTAGAGTGAATCAGATTTCCTATCCTTACCTGTTCTTTAAATCTGCACGACCTACGAGGGATCAGCAGGAGTCACCGTCAATTACAATTGTTGTTAGTAAACAAAGACGTGAATCAACAGACAGTTTCGGGCGCTATGGTAATTAGAAGGATACAAGATTTTCCAGTCATGATCATTAAAGGGTTAAATGTGCTCTGTTACATATGATGTGATTATTCTCTCAGATGGGAAAATTGAGCAGAACTGTCATTTAAATTGAATACATTCTAATTTATTCCATCCAGGAACTTAAATTATATGGGAAAATATTGCAAACCTCGTCAGCGTGCTTCAGTTTCATAGTTAAGTTGTCTGTAATAGCACATTTGTTGCGTATTCAATAAGGTTTTTAAAAAATATTTGGAAAGGGCAGTGGGGTGCTTAAATTTAGTCCTTAAAAGATACTTAATTTTTGTGGAAGAAAAGGAATGACAACCCCGTTTGTTTTTTCTTGCGAAAAAGACATGATTTTTTTAAATTTTTGTTTTTAAATATTTCATTAAAATATTTTACTCTCATACACATAAAAAAAAATTACCGTTTTTGGTATTATCGGTGGATGGAATTATTATCCGTTTGAAATGAAAGTTGAACTTTTCCATTTGATAATTTCTCTTCCAGAAATTATTTAATTAAACGTCACATTGAACAAACCGTTCCTTTCCCGCATAAAATAAAGATCGATTTTAGCAGCGAGTCCTTATGAATGAGTGTGTTTGTGTGCAGTCGAACCTGCATATAACGACGTTGAAGGAAGAGTAAAAACATTCGATACATGCGAACTTCGATATTACCCGGCAGATGAAAAATGGGCTATTTTTGGCGTATTACATTGTATCAGCAGATATCAAGTGAGGGTCACATTGATGAAGAAATTAATCGGTGAATAAAACTTGCCTGGAGAGCTTTTGGAAGAAACAGCATAATTTTCATGCCATTATGTCTTAAAAGAAAAGTGTCTGATCAATGCATCCTTCCAATGCTTACGTATGGTGCAGAGACGTGGACCTTAACTAAAAGAGACATACAAAGACTGCAGGCAACTCAAAGAAGCATGGAGAGGTGCATGCTTGGTGTAACCAGGAGAGATAAGAAGAGGAACTCGTGGATCCGAAAAATGACAAGAGTGGAAGACATCATGATCAGAGTTAAATCCCTGAAATGGCAATGGGCTGGACATACTGCCAGAAGGATAGACCATCGATGGACAGCCGGAATTTTAGATTGGATTCCAAGGGACAAGAAAAGACCCAGAAGGAGACCACATGGGAGATGGGTGGATGTAATTCGAAAGTATGCGGGAGTAACATGGAGGAGACTGGCACAAGACAGACCGTTGTGGAAGAAACTTGGGGAGACCTTCGTCCAGCAGTGGATTAATAATGGTTGACAATGATGATAGGTTAAAACTAGTTAGTCCATTATGAACAGTTTATAAAATATCGGAGATAAGTAATACTTGTTAATAAAAAAATATGGCTTGCAATAAAAGTACGGATGAGACCTGCAACAAATAAAACATTTAATTTTTTGTGAAAATTAAGGTAACTGCAAAAATTTGAAATTCCACCTGTTACATTTGTTTTGCTGTTTTCTCGTTACCTCTGATATATGAGTCAATTTATATTAAAAAAATACAACCTTTGTCACAAATATTTTATTTTCAAGTCGACCAAGGTTTCTCTGGGCTCTGGCCCAGCTTCATCAGGACGAATGGCATATAAATATTCAAATTGTACAAGGCATGATAAATAGTGTTTACAGTCACGGGTTTTGGTTAGTTGCTTCCACGCGCTTGATAGAAATGGCGTGGATGCCATGCCATTAATATACAAGTTGCGAAGAATTCTGATATACACTGAAAAGCAGTTGAATTAGAGACAGCCGGCGTTATGCAAATGTGGCGCTGTGGGTGGTCCTGTAAACGGAAACGACATGACGTATGCAGCGATCCGACAATATAAGGAGTGATGCGACGGGTATCAGTGATGTGATCTAAGCGCATTTGATCGTGGGCAAATTGTTGGGGCCCGACGAATGGGTCACTCCATCTCGAAAGTTGTGCAGACACTGGGATTTTCACGAGCTACTGTGTCACGGGTGCACCGTGAGTACATCGAATCCGGTAAAACCATCCCTGCGAGGATGTGGACAACAGCGTGTGCATGAGTGGGGTCATCGTCGGCTAGCTCGTATTGTAACAGCGGATAGACGGGCAACAGTGCAAGAAATTACTCGGCAATTTAACGCTGGTGCACAAAAACGTGTAAGCAGCCACACCATCCAGAACCATCTCCTCGCTATGGGGTACAGAAGCCATCGTCCCACGAGGGTACCGCTGCTGACCGCACATCACAGGGTGCAAAGATTAGCATGGGCGCGGGAACTTCGCCACTAGACATGTGGGAAAATGTTGCCTGGACTGATGAGTCGAGATTCACTTTGGTACATGCGGATGGCAGGGGGCGCAGAAAAACATCAGATGACTCTAAGTTTCACAATTTTAATCACTTACATTTTCTCTTAGATCTCATTTGTAGATACATCTTCATCGTTCACTTGAAAATCCTATCTAAAATCAGCACGTTTCCTGCAGCGTTGAACTGTCTCTTTTGAAACAATTTTCCAAGCGCAGCTTAGATATGACATACCATTCTAACCATGCTGAACGTTGATACGTGCTGTTTCTCCCAATCTTATTACGCTGTTAAAATAACAACGGAGAATATTACGAAGTTTAAGGGATATATAAAAACTTCAATTTATGTTAAACTTCGTTTTTGTTTGCTTGTTGATTGGAGGTTTACTGACCACCGTGAGCAACTCAATGGGCAGTCGTCCGTCCCTAATTTAGGGTCACTGACTCCAGGGAAGGGAGAGAACCAGTGCCGTAAGACAAACACAATATCCATGCCTCGCTGGGATTCGAACCCGGACCCTTCTCGGACGAAGGGTCATAAGCCAGTGTTTCGACCTCTGCGCCATTGGGGCAGCATTTCGTATTATGCGAGCTCCTTATACAGGGTGGCCAAAAAAAGGTGTTACAAAGTTAAGTGCTCTCATTAGGTCACTGAGCTCTATAATTGTGGTATGTTTTCTTTCACAGGACAGTATAGAGATTGAAATTTGAAAACACCTCACCATTTCCGGAAAATGCTTTTTCAAAATGGAAGTCCCTCAACATGGAGCAGAGACTATTTATAGTGCAAAAATATTACGGTTTTGGAGACATTGAAGCAGTGAAAACCCACACGTCCACCTGGTGGCATCTCTGCATTTGCAACGTGTGACGGTGCGGTGTGGAATAAACGCATAATGGTACCCATCTTCATCAATCGAGCTGTTACTGGTGCAAAACGCATAATCGGACCTATCTTCATCAATCGAGCTGTTACTAGTGCAAAACGCATAATCGGACCCATCTTCATCAATCGAGCTGTTACTGGTGCAAAACGTATAATCGGACCCATCTTCATCAATCGAACTGTTACTGGTGCAAGTTACAGGTAGCTACTGGCCGAGAAGTGTCATAGGATGGTCAACACCTACTGGTTCATGCCGGATGGTGCACGTCCACATTGAGTTGCTGATGTGTTTTCCTGGCTACAGGACGCCTTACAAGACCGTATCATCGCTTTGGACACTGAGAGGTTCATTGGACAGAACATTGAATGGCCACCCTATAGCCCTGATCTGAACCCATGTGATTTTCCCCCTGTTGGGTTATTTGAAGAACCGAGTCTTCATTACTAGCCCCAAGACACTGGAAGATCTCAAAAAAGTCATTGCAGACGAAATTCAGGCCATCAAAAAAGACATGTTGCAGCATGTTATCGGCAATTTCCAGTCCCGTCTCTATACGATGGTTTGTAGAGACGGTGGCCATTTTGAATATCTGTTCTGTTAATTTCACTTATTGCTTGAGTTTCTCTGAAAATTCCTGTAAATTTGATCCAGTAATAACGAAATTGTCATTTTACTTTTTAACACCTTTTCTTGGCCACCCGGTATGTGGGGTTGACTCTATTTGAAGAAGTTATTTCATGAAATAAATACGGGATTTCACCATGTAATACAAATCTTGAAGATGACAATCCGATTTTTGGTGTAAATGTGACAAGGATGTTAAGTCAGACAATATCAGAAAACTTGAAAATTTCATCGTCCTGGAGCGGGACTCGAACATTTACACCAAAAATCGGATTGTCATCTTCAAAATTTGTATTACATGGTGTAATCCCGTATTTTTTTCATGATTTATCTGCTTCTCCGGGCAATCACGGGATAGGATTCTTAACCTCCGGATTCGCTAAACATGAATGCCGGTTTCTTCGACTAGCGAATCCTGTGATGGTTATATTCAAATTAATCGGAAACTTGAGCTTTGGTCGTTCTGGGTGGTGTAGTGGTTAGCATACCCGGGCGCTATATGGGAGAAGCGGGTTCGAGTCCCGCTCCAGGACGATTAAATTTTGAAGTTTGCGGATATTATCTGATTTAACATCCTTGTTACATTTACACCAAAAATCGGATTGTCATCTTCAAAATTAGTTATTTTATTTAACCTCGGCGACGAACAGCGTAGGTGTCAGGCATTTTTGTTGCAAAAACAAAAACTGATCTCGTCATTTTCACACGCACGACCTTGAAATATTACATGGTGAAAGGTGTTGAGCTTGAAAGCGTATAACACTGTAATCGGATAGAACTTTTCAATGCGGATGTTCTGAACGAGAGATTTGAGTCACCATTGTCATTGTGTCATACACCTGCATTTTAATACATGCGCTGTAACTCAACGAAAACCAAACGAATTCGTAGAAGTTAAAAATAACGCAGGATGTTTCGCTGCTTATGTGAATCCTGAAAGAGCGCAGTGAACTGGTTTTTTCCTTGACATCAGCTGTGGCAGGAAGATAACGAATTTCGGATGACACGCTGTATTTCGCTTGTCTGCATTTAATTTAGGCTTGGAAATGGAGCCGCAGTTTTACTCCTAGTGAAACTAACTGCTTTGGAACACGCCACTATGTCGATGAAAACAGTAATTACCCGTTCACAAAGGATGATTTTCGGGTTGAGGTCATTCGTCGAATTCTTCAGAGCAGTCGATACTGGGAAGTTGCGCTTTTACCGTTCATTTCCTCATGACTCATTTGTGGCTTATATGCATTTTTCACGCCTTCCAGCTCTCTCTCTCTCTCTTTTTGAGTCTCTTTAGTCTTATCGGTTTATATTGGCAGTGTTTCCGTCAGATAAACGTGCACGTCAGTAGAAATTGCTTCCCGTAGTTTTTTGATTGTGTCAGTGAGTAATCTACCACGTGTTGTCAGAACAGAGTTTGCATGTGTGACTCAAATATGCATGACGCGTCGCATGTATTCATTCCCATTTGTTTGGTTTTTAGCACCGTGTTGGTTTTTTTAAATTTTTACTCAGATATGAAGTACGTACACATAAAAAATACACTTAACGCGTGGCGTACCCACCTCAGAGGTCATTCAAAACGGCAAGTTGCAGCGATGAGCCTTCGTCGGTGTCGTTCAAGAGGTAGAATATCCGACTCCTGAGAAAAATGTGGGTTTGAATCCCATCACCGGCAGAAAGGGACTCGTTCGCTATAAAAGTCGTTCTTTAATCTAGGTGTGTCCGTGATTAACGAACGACGTTAGGATCTATTTTCCAATCCGATTCCTAGAGTCTATGATTTGCTAGGAATCGGATTGCAAAAATCCGTTTAGATCTGATGGAGGTAAACATGACTACGATTCTTCTTATACTTTGTGCAAATAGGCATACATATACTCAGTCGAGTCACATAATTGTGACCACCAGCTAATATCCAGAGTAAGCGCCGTGTGCAGCAAGGACAGCAGCTAGACAGGATGGGAGTGACCCAATAAGGTGCTGGAAGGTGTTCGCAGGCATGTGGAGCCATGCCGACTACAGTGTTCTGACAGCTGCTGGAGGGTGCCTGGTGGAGGATCCATAGAGCAAACAACACGATCGACGTGCTCCCACAAATGCTCAATTGGGCTTAAGTCTGGGTAATTAGGGGGCCAGGGAAGTACTTTGAAATCTTCATCGTGCTCTTCCAACCACTCTCGAACATTTCTAGCTGTGTGACTCGTCGTACTGGAAGATCCCATCCACCCCAGGGAAAACAATCAGCATCTATGGGTGTATGTGGTCTGGAAGGATGGAACGAATTCGGTCTTTCACAGGTATGAGTGGATCCAGAGAACGCCAGGAAAGCATTCCCCAGTCCATTACGCTGCCCCCACCAGCTTGTGTTCTTCCAGCAATGGTTGAAGAGTGTTTGTTCTCCGATGTTTCTCACCATATACGCCAACGTCCATCCGTTCGATGAAGCAGAAAACGTGACTCATCGGAGAAGGTAATCCTTTGCCAATCAGCGGAGGTCCAATTCCGATACTGCCGTGCAGATGTAAGCTTTTTCTGCCGATGCACATTCGTTAGCATCGGTGCAGTGACCACCCGTCTGCATCGGAGCCCCAAACGCAGCAGATTTGACGCACTTCCGGTAGCCCCCTGGTTCATTCGGGCAGTGAGCTGCTCCACTGTAGCGTGTCGATCGGCCCTGACGCACCTTCGAAGCCGACGTTCACCTCTCACATCAATGGCGCGTGGTGCTCCGCAGTTTTCACGTCGCATATTCGTAATGGTGCCATTTCTCCACTAACGATACACTTTAACCACAACAGTACGCGAACAGTTCTTACACTGCGCTGTTTCAGAAATACTGCCACCTTTGACCCGAAAGCCGATAATCATCCCTTTTTGCAAATCTGATAAATCGCTGCCTTTATCCAAGACAGCAACGAGTGATATGTTTTCAGAATGCCTACACCACACCTTATATACCCTCCAAGCCAGCTCACGACACGTGCCTTCTTTCACTGACTGCGCGCTGTTGACATCAAAGTAGGAGGTGGTCGCAATAATGTGACTCGACCGTGTATACTCTCTCTCTCTCTCTCTCACACACACACACACACATACACACACACACACGCACGCACCATGTTTCAAAAAGACTGATCGAAAAAAGGAAAACATATTCTTGCCTTTGAGAGAAGTTGGAATATACTGGGTATACCTTTCGAGTTCTTGTGTGCAGCCTTCCAGGTATAGGGTTTCCTGGAAGTAACTCCTCTGTTTCAACTCAAATGTTTACACGATTCGTAACAACTTCATGCATTACTGTATACGACAGGAACACAAGTGGTGCATTTGTTTGAAGAAACAGTTGGGGAGGTGCTGTCCTTTAGTAATGGTTTAAACCAGACGAAACACGTAAACCACTCAATCGTACGGCCATTTTTTTTTATAACTTTGCAAGAACGTAGAAACCTAAGCATAAGAAATCAGCGGCACCGATTCGGTTCCGAAATTGGATTAAAAAACTGGGGGAAACACAGGGTTGCCTATATGAATTTAAAACATGTAGTGAGCATTTTTATTTTAGGTGTTTCCCAAAATCAAGGAGAAAATCTTCATATTTGGGAGAAATCGAAGCTCCAGTTTTCTTCAAATTTAATAAATGATTGCATGAGAGTATGCCGAATAAAGGGTCACTTTTTTTTTTTTTTTAAATTTTGTGTCGGGGTTTGACGACCTTCACCAACATCTAAGGCAAAAAAAGGCTCGCCCATTCCTAATTTAGGGCCACTTCTTTCAGGTAAAGGCAGAATCAGTACCGTACAACAAACGCACCCATGCGTCATACGGACCTAACTCGAACGATTAGACAGAAACCCGCGCCTCTGATCACTAAGTCACCGGTAAGAAATAACTTAATGTATATTGAAAAACAATTATGCATCATAATTAAAAAAGATAATCCGAAAAAATTGATAATCAATGCCGTGAATGACAGTTCGGAGCGTAAGTTATTGTAAGTCAACAATTTTAACACTGATCATTATTAACATTCGACGCCTGTTGATTGAAATGAGCTCGCATGTAGTCCAATACTTCGCAGCAGGAGTTAATATGGGCCCTGCCTGCCTTCCTCTCCTCGCTATCCCCCCCCCCTCGGCTCTATCACACATACTTACCATGTATGAGAGGAAAGGCTAATTTTCTTGAGAACTCTCGCTCTTACCTTTTCTCACTCTCTCTTTTTCTTGCTTTTGGGAGTGAGGAAGAGAGAAAATGCTTTCACATTCTTCTTCTTTTCATGTCTCACTTAGGGTTGAAGGATACAATTCGTGGAAGAAAGCGTGAGAATGAACGTCTTCCTCTTTACTGTTCTGCTCTTCTGTCTACGAAGGGAAGATTTTTTATCTCTTATCATGTCTTAGTTTTACTCTTTCTATTTTTCTTCTTCAGTGTGGATGAAGAAGATGCTTTTTTTTTTCTTTGAGCGTGGCGGACGGAAAACTTGCTCTTTCGTTATCATACCCCCCTTTTTTTCCCATGCCTTTCTTAATCATTCTGCCGCCCTGGTGGGGCAGTGGTGTAAGCACTGGCTTCTGACCATTCGTCCGACATGGGTCCGGGTTCGAATCTCGATGAGGCATGGATGCTGTGTTTGTCTTTCGGCACCGGATCACTCCCCTTCACTGGAAGGAGCGTATGTAAATTACAGACGGGCGACTGCTTATAGCTCATCGAGTTGCTGATGGTGGGCGTTAAACCCCCGAACAAGCAAACAAATATTTTCTTTAATCTTTCTTTCAGTCTCCGTGTGGGGGAGGTTGAGGTAATCTCAGCCCTTTCCGTTCCTCCTTTTAATTTTCCGTACAGTCCATGTGTAGAGAGAAAGGAATTCTTCCCTCTTTTCGGTTTGCGCCTCCTCCTAGCCTTCGTTTCATTTCCTGTGCACATAGAGATGGTCGAGAGAGGGGAAGAAAAAGAGTGGGAGGAAGGAACTGGCTTTCTCTCCGCACTCTAATTCTCTTATGCCTGTCCATCCCCTCTCCCTCTCTGTTTTGATTCCTTCCACCTCTGTCATCCTTTTCTAAGAGAGGCTGAGAGGATGCATCCTCATTTACATGAATCAGTTTTCTGATGTGTGACTTGCCGCATGTGGAAGTTTTCCGGCCATTTAAACAAAACAGTTCTTTGACCGTTGTTTCGTCGTGTGGCTATGTTGGATGATTTCACGTGCGACTGAATTATTACGTTAACTTGTGTTGGCATACTCAAAATCGTGGAAGCACCTGTTAGTTGCGTGTCATTTGGTTGGCTTAGTCCGTGTGCCAGGAAACTGACCTTATATTCATTTCTCTCTCATCAACTTCGCATCATTGCTGGCCGTGAATAGACGAGGGGAGGAGAAGGGGGCTTTCAAATGCATCCTCGTTCGTTAACCGTTGGACCACTACCGAACCTCTGCGTCATGTCACGACAGTGCAAGCTGATTCCATGGGTTGCATTTTTCCCTCTCGCAAAGTGGTACTTTATTTCTTTTTTTCTCCTTCTCTTAGAGAGTTCTTTATTTTTTCACCATAACCAGTTGAGCACTGTACGTTGCAAGGTGATTCTCGGACAGCTTATGTGCTTAGACAGCGCGCTCAGGCAGTTGTTACCGGGACCTCGTTCAGAGAAAGTAGGCACTTATCCGGCAATCGTAACTTTTATCACCATCAAGCGGATATAACAAATCGCATTTTTGCTTACTCCCTGTTGTTTGCCTTGGGAAAATCAGAATGATTTACACTTTTCAGAAGAAATGCCGTTGAAAAACACGGCTAAATATAACTCTTTCACGAAAAATCCTTAACTGAAAATTTTAGATCTGCAGAAGAAATACCGTTTAAAGGCACGACTAAATATAACTCTTCCACAAAAAATCCTCAACTGAAAATTTTAGATCTGCAAAAGAAATACCGTTTAAAGGCACGGCTAAATATAACTCTTCCATGAAAAATCCTTAACTGAAAATTTTAGATCTGCAGAAGAAATACCGTTTAAAGGCACGACTAAATATAACTCTTCCACAAAAAATCCTCAACTGAAAATTTTAGATCTGCAGAAGAACTACCGTTTAAAGGCACTGCTAAATATAACTCTTCCACGAAAAATTCTTAACTGACAATTTTAGATCTGCAGAAGAAATACTGTTTAAAGGCACGACTAAATATAACTCTTGCACAAAAAATCCTCAACTGAAATTTTTAGATCTGCAGAAGAAATACCGTTTAAAGGCACGACTAAATATAATTCTTGCACAAAAAAATCCTCAACTGAAATTTTTAGATCTGCAGAAGAAATACCGTTTAAAGGCACGACTAAATATAACTCTTCCCCAAAAAAATCCTCAACTGAACATTTTAGATCTGCAGAAGAAATACCGTTTAAAGGCACGGCTAAATATAACTCTTCCACGAAAAATCCTTAACTGAAAATTTTAGATCTGCAGAAGAAATACCGTTTAAAGGCACGACTAAATATAACTCTTCCACAAAAAATCCTCAACTGAAAATTTTATATCTGCAGAAGAAATACCGTTTAAAGGCACGGCTAAACATAACTCTTTTACGAAAAATCCTTAACTGAAAATTTAAGATCTGCAGAAGAAATACCGTTTAAAGGCACGACTAAATATAACTCTTCCACGAAAAATCCTTAACTGAAAATTTTAGATCTGCAGAAGAAATACCATTTAAAGGCACGACTAAATATAACTCTTCCACAAAAAATCCTCAACTGAAAATTTTAGATCTGCAGAAGAAATACCGTTTAAAGGCACGGCTAAATATAACTCTTCCACAAAATTCTTCAACTGAAAATTTTAGATCTGCAGAAGAAATACCGTTTAAAGGCACGGCTAAATATAACTCTTCCACGAAAAATCCTTAACTGAAAATTTTAGATCTGCAGAAGAAATACCGTTTAAAGGCACGACTAAATATAACTCTTCCACGAAAAATCCTTAACTGAAAATTTTAGATTTGCATAACTTGAGTTTAAAAGCATCAGTTACATAGAAAAGCCTTTCGGAGAAACAGTACAATTTTCATGAGCAATTTACCATTGTGTCTGAAAATAAAAGTGTTTAATCAATGCATACTTTCAGTTGTTACTCATGGGCCTTAATTAAGAAAGACATACGGAGGCTGCAAACAACTGAAAGAAACATGGAGATGCATGCGTGTTAAAAACAGGAAAGATACGTATAGGTGAATCAAAAAGTAAATTGCACTTAGCGCCATCTGGTGTGGGCTTGCAGTCAGACAGTGTGTGCTTGGGAAAGAAGTAGACAGTACGTCATAGCTGTCGACGGGACGTGTTTCAGTTCAGTAACTGCATACGGCGTGTTTAGGAGGCGCATCAACTGAATTCTTAACTCCAAATGGAAGTGACTGCATACGGCGTCATGGCGCATCAACTGAATTCTTAACTCCAAATTGGAAGTGCGAGGAGCCATTCGATTTTTGTCGGCTAAGCGCCTAAATTGCACTGACACCCATCGTGAAATCTGTGCTGTATACGGGAAAATGCCATGTCTCGCCTGGCCGTTGTAAAGTGATGCCAATAATTTGAAAAGGGTTGCACAAATTTGACAAGCGAATACTGCGAACGCAGACCATCAATATCCAGCATTCCGGAGAATGTTGCCGCCGTTGACGAAATGATACGGGATAATAGGTGTATCAAAATCAAGGAAATTGCCAGTTCGTTAGACATTTCGTACGGGACTGTGCATTACATAATTCACTAGCAGCTGGGATTTAATTGTGTGCGAGATGGGTGCCACTTTACTCGCCGACCAGCGCAGAAATCGACGTTTTCCGTCGTCTTTGGCTCTTCTGCAACGTGTTCTGCTGAGGGTCACGATTGTGTGCTAGATGGGTGCCACGTTTACTCACCTACCTGCACAGAAACCAACGTTTTCCGTCGTCTTTGGCTCTTCTGCAACGGTATTCTGCTCGGGGTCACAATTGTGTACGAGTTGGGTGCCACCTTTACTCACCGACCAGCGCAGAAACCAACGTTTCCCTTTGTCTTTGGCTCTTCTGCAACGGTATTCTGCTGAGGGTCACAATTGTGTGCGAGATGGGTGCCACGTTTACTCACCAACCAGCACAGAAACCAATGTTTTTCGTCGTCTTTGGCTCTTCTGCAACGGTATTCCGCTGTGGGTCACAATTGTGTGCGAGATCGGTGCCACGTTTACTCACCGACCAACGCAGAAATCAACGTTTTCCGTCGTCTTTGGCTCTCCTGCAACGGTATTCTGCTGAGGGTCACAATTGTGTGCGAGATCGGTGCCACGTTTACTCACCGACCAACGCAGAAATCAACGTTTTCCGTCGTCTTTGGTTCTTCTGCAACGGTATTCTGCTCAGGGTCACAATTGTGTGCGAGTTGGGTGCCACGTTTACTCACCGACCAGCGCAGAAATCAACGTTTTCCGTCGTCTTAGGCTCTTCTACAACGGCATTCTGCTGAGGGTTACAATTGTGTGCGAGATGGGTGCCACGTTTACTCACCTACCAGCGCAGAAATCAACGTTTCTTGTCGTCTTGGGCTCTTCTGCAACGGTATTCTGCTGAGGGTCACAATTGTGTGCGAGATCGGTGCCACGTTTACTCACCGACCAACGCAGAAATCAACGTTTTCCGTCGTCTTTGGCTCTTCTGCAACGTGTTCTGCTGAGGGTCACAATTGTGTGCTAGATGGGTGCCACGTTTACTCACCTACCTGCACAGAAACCAACGTTTTCCGTCGTCTTTGGCTCTTCTGCAACTGTATTCTGCTCGGGGTCACAATTGTGTGCGAGTTGGGTGCCACCTTTACTCACCGACCAGCGCAGAAACCAACTTTGTCTTTGGCTCTTCTGCAACGGTATTCTGCTGAGGGTCACAATTGTGTGCGAGATGGGTGCCACGTTTACTCACCAATCAGCACAGAAACCAACGTTTTCCGTCGTCTTTGGCTCTTCTGCAACGGTATTCCGCTGTGGGTCACAATTGTGTGCGAGATCGGTGCCACGTTTACTCACCGACCAACGCAGAAATCAACGTTTTCCGTCGTCTGTGGCTCTCCTGCAACGGTATTCTGCTGAGGGTCACAACTGTGTGCGAGATCGGTGCCACGTTTACTCACCGACCAACGCAGAAATCAACGTTTTCCGTCGTCTTTGGCTCCTCTGCAACGGTATTCTGCTCAGGGTCTTCTGCAACGGTAATTCTGTATGCGAGTTGGGTGCCACGTTTACTCACCGACCAGCGCAGAAATCAACGTTTTCCGTCGTCTTAGGCTCTTCTACAACGGCATTCTGCTGAGGGTTACAATTGTGTGCGAGATGGGTGTCACGTTTACTCACCTACCAGCGCAGAAATCAACGTTTCTTGTCGTCTTTGGCTCTTCTGCAACGGTATTCTGCTGAGGGTCACAATTGTGTGCGAGATCGGTGCCACGTTTACTCACCGACCAACGCAGAAATCAACATTTTCCGTCGTCTTTGGCTCTTCTCCAACGGTATTCTGCTCAGGGTTACAATTGTGTGCGAGATCGGTGCCACGTTTACTCACCGACCAGCGCAGAAATCAACGTTTTCCGTCGTCTTAGGTTCGTCTGCAACGGCATTCTGCTGAGGGTTACAATTGTGTACGAGTTGGGTGCCACCTTTACTCACCGACCAGCGCAGAAACCAACGTTTCCTATCGTCTTTGGCTCTTCTGCAACGGTATTCTGCTGAGGGTCACAATTGTGTGCGAGATGGGTGCCACGTTTACTCACCAACCAGCACAGAAACCAACGTTTTCCGTTGTCTTTAGCTCTTCTGCAACGGTATTCTGCTGAGGGTCACAATTGTGTGCGAGATCGGTGCCACGTTTACTCGCCGACCAACGCAGAAATCAACGTTTCCTGTCATCTTTGACTCTTCTGCAACGGTATTCTGCTCATTGTCACAATTGTGTGCGAGTTGGGTGCCACGTTTACTCACCGAACCAGCGCAGAAACCAACGTTTTCCGTCGTCTTTAGCTCTTCTGCAACGGTATTCTGCTGAGGGTCACAATTGTGTACGAGATCGGTGCCACGTTTACTCACCGACCAACGCAGAAATCAACGTTTCCTGTCATCTTTGGCTCTTCTGCAACGGTATTCTGCTCATTGTCACAATTGTGTGCGAGTTGGGTGCCACGTTTACTCACCGACCAGCGCAGAAATCAACGTTTTCCGTCGTTTTTGGCTCTTCTGCAACGGTATTCTGCTGAGGGTCACAATTGCGTGCGAGATCGGTTCCACGTTTACTCACCGACCAACGCAGAAATCAACGTTTTCCGTCGTCTTGGGCTCTTCTGCAACGGCATTCTGCTCATTGTCACAATTGTGTGCGAGATGGGTGCCACGTTTACTCACCGACAAGCGCAGAAATCAACGTTTTCCGTCGTCTTTGGCTCTTCTGCAACGGTATTCTGCTGAGGGTCACAATTGCGTGCGAGATCGGTTCCACGTTTACTCACCGACCAACGCAGAAATCAACGTTTTCCGTCGTCTTGGGCTCTTCTGCAACGGCATTCTGCTGAGGGTTACAATTGTGTGCGAGATGGGTGCCACGTTTACTCACCGACCAGCGCAGAAATCAACGTTTCCTGTCGTCTTTGGCTCTTCTGCAACGGTATTCTGCTGAGGGTCACAATTGTGTGCGAGATCGGTGCCACGTTTACTCACCGACCAACGCAGAAATCAACGTTTTCCGTCGTCTTGGGCTCTTCTGCAACGGCATTCTGCTGAGGGTTACAATTGTGTGCGAGATGGGTGCCACGTTTACTCACCGACCAGCGCAGAAATCAACGTTTCCTGTCGTCTTTGGCTCTTCTGCAACGGTATTCTGCTGAGGGTCACAATTTTTTGTGTCGAATCATCACAGGTGACGAAGCGTGGTTTCACCATTTCACCTCTGAAACCAAACGATTGTCCATGGAATGGAGGTATGTCACCTCTCCAACAAAGAAGTGAAAAGTCCAACCATCTGCGGGAAAGTACATACCGACTGTTTTCTTTGACTGTGAAGGTGTTGTTTACACAGAATTTCTGCCAAAAGGGACGACTATCAATGCTGACCGACACGTACATCACACACACACACACACACACACAACTATGACACGTGCCATCCTCACACAAAGTATGACGCTTAAATGGCTTTATAAACATCTCACGCCACCCCGGTGGCGCAGTGGTCTAAGGCGCTGGCCTCTGATCATTCGTCCGTAAGGGGTCCGGGTTCGAATCCCGGTGAGGCATGGATGTTGTGTTTGTTTTACGGCACTGGCTCTCTCCCTTCCCTGGAACCAGTGACCCTAAATTAGGGACGGGTGACTGCTTATAGCCCATTGAGTTGCTCACGGTGGTCGTTAAACCTCCAATAAAAAAACAAAACAAAAAAAACGTCTCATTGTAAAGGATTTAGACTCGTACGAAGCTTACATAGCCGCAATATGAGAGAAGCTGGTGCTTTTAGGCAACTTTGAAAAGGCACAACAGTGGGAGCTGAGCGATCAAGCGCAAGAATCTCAAAAACGGCAAACTATTTCGGCTATGGAAGAACAATGTGTCCATGGTGAACAATGAGAGTTGCACAAGTAACAAAAGAAGCATTTAGCGGTGTTTCTGTGGACAGGAACGAATGGTTGATATTCAAGGGAAACTCCAGCTGGAGAGGATTGTACGAGGTAAGAGACGAATTTTACTGCGCCATATAACCGCATAGTATAACAACGGTATATAGAGAATTTCAGAATACACAGTCCACCGGACATTGGCGCAAATGGGCTATTACAGCAGACGTCTCTGTGTACCACTTTCCTCTGCTAAAAACCGACATATTATATTGGTCTGCATTGGGCATGGGAGCGCTAAAACTGATCCCTTGCAGACTGGAAAAAGGCAACTTGGTCCGATGAATCACGTGTTAATCTATGCACATGAGCCGGCTAGAATATGGTGTCAATAGCATTTACCCATGGATCCCAGCTGTCTGACGTTAACTGGACAAGCTGGCGGAAGCGGTGTAATGGTCAGGGAGTCATTTTTCATGGCGAGCATTACGTTCCTTAATTCCTCTGAATCCAGCAATGGATCCCATGAGGTGTCTTAACATCATTGCGGACCATTCACACACGTATATGTGCATGTTATTTCATGATAGGGAGGGCTACTTTCAGCAGGATAATACGCCTTGCCGCAAGGCTCATATCGTAACACAGCGGCTCCAGGAGCATAACAATGACTTCAAAGCGATAAAATGGTCCCCACAGTCCTCAGATCTTTAACCAATCGAACACCTGTGGGATAAGATTGAGAGAGCGATTCATAGCGGTGATCCTCCTGCTGCGAATAATTGGCAGTTAACACATGCCATCATATCCCCTTAGCTGAACATAGTGCATGTAGAACGATATCAGCACAGTAATGCTATTATTGGCATATTTTCACTACATTCCGTTCCTTCCGAAAACTTGAAAATTTTCATCGTCCTGGAACGGGAATCGATAATAATAATAGCATTACAATGCCTACCATGTATTTATGAAGAATTATTTCTTCGGAGAAATTCGTTTCCCAATTGTATATGACGTACTTTCATCACTGGAATTTGTGACCTACATACGACCCTGGATGTGAGGGAAGGTCGTGAGACGCTATACGATGGGGAAGGAATAGCTTCGACTAGCGCAAATCTCAAGGTTCTCAGATATCCATCATGAATGGAAATCGGGATTACACCCATACAATGCAAATTTTGAACATGGCAATCCGTTTTTTGGTATAAATATGACAAGGATGGTAAGTCAGAAAATATCCGAAAACTTGAAAATTTCGTCGTCCTGGAGCGGGAATCGAACCTGCGTCTCCCAGATAGCGCCCGGGTATGTATCCTTGTTATGTTTACACACAAAATAAAAACCGGATTGTCGTGTTCAGATATCTATGTTCAGTTGCTTGGAATTTCCTTGTCCTGGGTAGTGTAATGACTAGCACGCTCGACCGGAAATCGGGAGGTGCGGGTTCGATTCCCGCTGCAGGACGATGAAAATTTTCTAGTTTTCTGAAGGAAGTGGTTCCATGGAATACAGGGAAAATATGCTACTAATAGCATTGCAATGCCTATCCTAATCATTATTTCTACGGGGAAATTCGTTTCCCAATTTATACGATAGCAGCACCTTTGAATCCATACCGAAACATGATTCCTACAGTGTATGTAGCCCATGTCAGATTTTTGGTGGACGATGGCCACCATGTTTCTTTCTATTGTTTTCTGCCTCCGTTTCCACCTTTTTTTTTTTTATACATTCAGTCTCTTCATGTAAATGCCGCTGCATCAATTGTTAATCCTTGTTCAAGTTGTTTTCTCGATCCCGTTTCCGTTTTTGTTATTTTTCCTGTTGATCTTCACGGACAGATGCCGTGCTCATCATTTTTTATTTCTTTATCCTCACATTTGTTTTTGTGCTCTTATCCGCGAATTCTATCAGGTATCCTTTCGAGGTGAGTTTTGGCCTAATCCGCTCCATCTTTGTCCACGTAAGCTAATTGGAAGCAGATTTTATTCCGATCTCACGTGGGAAGCACAACGAAAGTGTATTCCGCGTGATGAGTATATTTGTAAAACCAATTATAGATAAGAAGTTTTAAATTAGGCCGCACACACACACACACGTGACTACGTCCTACTACTGTTTTTCCAATATCAGAGTAAATATAGATCTTAGAAACTGTTTTTGGAACAAGTAGAAAAAGTGTGATATCATTTAATCTCTACACGCACGAATTTAATTTCTCGTTTGTTTTAAACGCACTATCCGTGATTTAGAGTTAGGTGTTCATCCGAATTTTATATTCATGAAATCCTTAATGGTGTTTTTAACGTTTGCTCTTTAAATGAAAGCGTTTTTTTTTCTCAAAACAACAACAACAACAACAACAACAACAAAACAACAACAACAACAACAAAAAAAAAACAAAAAAAAAAACGTATTTTTCATTTTTCGTAAGCTTCTTTTCAAGCCCGTCCGTAGAGATGAATACCGAAAAGCAGCTTTATCTTTCATCCGTTTCTCTTCCTGTATCAGTTGTGGGAACTGTAATTTGTATGCCACGGAATAATTGATGTGGAACTAGGGCAGGCAGAGCGTATTCCCGACGGCTGAGCCTGTTCCTGGTTGATAGTAGGACTGTTAGATAGCTGCTGGATTTGAATATATAGAAAGTAGCTCACGTTTTTGGAGGTATCTGATTTCAGCGAGTTTCTCGGAACAGGCAGATAAAAACAAATGAAAGAGTGAAATAATATTTTTCGTATTCCTCCCAATTTTGCTATTGCACGAAATGTGCAAAAGGAAATCGTTCTGCCTGTTTGATTCCAGCGAACTGTTTTGTTTTCTACTTAAATTCATTATTTCACTTCTGTATCATTGCTAATGTGTTATATATTTTCTTTCCCTTTTATGGTGCTGTTATTTTTATGTATTTTTAACACGTCTTTTGTAAAAAAAAGATCGTGATTATGTTAGCGGTTTGTCCGTCTGTGGACACCATATCTGTGCAACTATTAGTCCGATTTGAAAAATTCCTTTTCGCATTGCGAAGCTTGAAATGTGCGAATGATGATCCTTCATTTCGTTTTTTTTTTTTTTCCCAAGATGTACAATTTCGCCGCTAGAGGGCGTAAATGCAGATGATATCGAATTCAAAATACATTTTATTCCATATATTTGCTTCTATACATTCGATTGAAAAAATTCTTTTACCTTTCGATTCCATCTATATGTATGTCAAAGAGTAGGTATAGTCAGTTTTTCAAGTTACTCATAAATTTTCCGCTAGGGGGCGTAAAAGTAAATTGCGTTCCCCCCAAATCTCTACTTCTAAAACTCCGATATGAAAATTTTTTTTCAGCGGATACAGCTCCTGATGGGAAATCTTTTGCATATAATTTCAAATATTTGGTTAAAAACGGGTTGGCCACCAGGAGGCATAAGTGTTAATTTCTACTTTTGATGTATTTGCCACGAAATCTGAGCTTCTATAATCTCTATTGAAAAAATTCGCTCGTGGACCGATGCCACTCACGTCGATAAACCTTTTTGGAATATTTTGTTGATAAACTAATGCATGGTTTCTCCTCTAGGGGGCGTAGAAGTATATCTTTACTTCCAAGAGTCCGATTTGAAAAATTCAGTCTTTGTTGGAGAGCGTTTCCGGTGCGAAGTGTTTTTCATATAATTTCAAAATTTTCAAGTAATTCATAGACTTTCCGCTAGGAGGCATTAAGGTAAATTGCGTTTTTCCTGATATTTCTGCTTCTGAAACTCCGATTTGAAAAATTCTTCCTGTATAGCATACAGCTCCTGAAGAGAAATGTTTTTCATATAATTTTTAATATTTGGTAAACGATGGTTTTGCCACCCGGGGGCATATGTGTTAATTTTTGCTTCTGATGTATTTGCAGTAAAATCTAAGTTCCTGGGAACTCGACTGAAAAAATTCTTTCCTGGACGGATACCCCTCACATCGAAAAACCTTTTGAGAATACCATCTTCTTAAAATTGTGCATGTTTTTTCCGCCAGGGGCGTAGATGCATATCTTATATTTGTCGATATCTCTGCTTCTAAGAGTCCGATTTGAAATATTCTTTCTCTGTTTGAGAGCGTTTCCGCTTCGAAATGTTTCTCATATAATTTCAAAGTTTTCTTAACGCACAAGTCTGCGACCGAGGACGCAAGTTTGCGATTCCGTTTACAGCAGTATCTGCGGGATTGAAAAACGTTTTTTCGGTCAGATACTGCTGTTTTCCATACCGGCCCCATTGACGTTGAATAGCTTTGATAAATTTAATTTGCGTCAGAACGGATTCAAAAGACGTGCTCATTACACCCGAAAATTCGGTGTCATCTTTCCTGTTTTAAATAATTTTCTTGCCTTTTTAGGGTGCTGATATTTTTATTGTGTAGAGCTTCCGCAGATTATTTCTTCAAAATTTTCTGTTGTTTGGTTGAAATTTTTAAGTAACGCAATTTTCCCCGTGAAAATGTTATTTCAAGAAATTATACTGTGCTCAACATATTTATGGATGCAGGAGCGGATACGGAGGGACCCACCCTCCCTGTCATTTTTGTACACGTTATTGTTTTGTGCCAAAACCTCCTGTGATCAAAGAAAAAATTTCACTCCTAACATAAGAAATAAAACAATTGAATGTTTTTCTGATATAGAATGTATGTAATATTTACTTAGTTACACAGTTTGGTCTGTACTGTACCATCTAGCCAGCTATCTCGAAGGTTGTAAGGTTGTACAAATGCACTATATTATCAAAAGTATTCGGACACCACAATATTTTAGGACAAACTGCTTTATTATTGCAATTAGTAGTTAGTTGGTGCACCCTTTGCTTGTATGGCAGCGACAAACATCGAGGAATACTATCAACCAATATCCGGTAGGTCTCGAAAGCAATGGCTCATCATTCGTCCTGCAAAAGCTGCTGCCAGAGTGGAGAACGAAGACGGTCGTTGTGGTTGATTTCGTATCCGTCGCTCCAGTTCATCTCAGAGGTCTTCTATGAGATTAAGATCAGGACTCTGAGTAGGTCAGTCTAACAATTCCACTTCATTTTCAAGAAACCAGTCCTGCGCACTCCATGCAGTGTGGCAGGGAGCTCGATCGTGTTGGCAGAGACAACGGTCGTTTCCATAATGCTGCCACATTGTTGGCAGGGCAGAATTATCCAGAACGTCGAGGTACACTTCAGAGTTCATGGTTTGTGGTACAATAACCAACGAGCCGAGTCCCACCCGCGAAAAACAACTCCATACCACGATGGAGCCTCCGCCGAACTTAACACTTGGAAGAACGCAGTCCGACGAAAATCGTTCGCCAGGCTGTCGCCAAATCCAAACACGCCAATCAGATTGGAAGAGTGAAAAGCGTGACTCATCACTCCAAAGAACAGCTTTCCAGTCGACCACTGTCCAGGAAGGACGAGAGACACACCACTCCAAACAGCGCTTCGCATTCACGGTAGTGATGTGTGGCTTGAGTGACGCTGCTCTACCATAATAACCCCGCACTGTGCAACTCTCTGCGGATAGTTACTGTACTAACCGATTACAAGCATTTTCTACTTCAGCAGTGATGGCAACGACAGAGGAAGAACGCGATTTCTTAACATATCTTGCCCTGGCTCTTCTGTCACGTTCCGTCAATTTAGTTTGTGCGGCCTTCCTGAACGTTTTTTTTTTTTTTTTTTTTTCTGTAGTTGTACCATCCTGCTTCCATCTCTTCACGACATCACGTACAGTCGATTTTGGTATGTTTAGTTTAGCTGCAACGCTCCGTATGGAAACGTTACTCAAACGACATCCTACTAGACGAAACCCGTCGGAATCGACGGTTAGTTTCTTTTTTTTTTTGAAAGGAATAAACTCATATGAAACAACAAATGTAAACTTTATTTGATTGACAAATTCATTCAACCACTTCAGTAAAGACAATACTCCAGGTTCATGATATTTTTTTTGACTGAAGGTTTAAAGACCACCGTGAACAACTCAATGGGCTATAAGCAGTCGCCCGTAATATTTTTACTAACAATGGTCGGCGGAATGTTTACTTACATCTTTACAGAATGGTAAACGTCTTACCTACGTGAATAAACTGGATCGAATGAATATTACATTGTACATATACACTGAAGTGCCAGAAAAACTGGTACACCAGTCTAATGCTTGGTAGGTCCCCCACGAGAGCGCAGGACTGCAGAAATACGACGGGGCTTGGACTCCCCTAGCTTCTGGAAATATGCTGTAGGCAATGCACACCATACTTCCTGCAGAGCGTTCCACAATTCGGCTGTATTCCGAGGTCTCGGATTCCTGTGTTCGATAGCGCGTTGCATGGCATCCCAAATGTGTTCTATCGCGTTCATATCTGGGGACTTGGGTGGGAATGGTGAAACCCCAAACTCAGATGAATGCTCCTGTAACTATAATGGGGCCTCCCGACACTTGCATTGTCCTGTTGGAACAGGCCCAACCCATCAGCATGAAAGGACCAGGTGTACCTCGTCAGAAAGGATGCTCACATAGTGGCCGGTCACAGACGTTTGTAGACATACCAGGGGTCCCAGTGAAGTCCAGCTAAACACACCCCATACCATTACGGACCCCCTCCCCACCAGCCGGTAAAGTTCCCTGTTGACAGGCGGGATCCATGGCTTCATGGGGTTTGCGCCACACACGAATCCTTCCATCTGCTCGATACAGTTAGAAACGCGATTCGTCAGACCAGGCTACTTGTTTCCAGTCATCAAGTGTCCAGTGGCGGTGTTGCCGTGCCCAAGCGAGGCGCATAGCTCTGTGTCGTGCACCCATCAAGGGGACTCGAGTTGGGCGTCGGCTCCAAAGCCCATATCGTGCAAGGTACGTTGCACACTCTGGACGCTGATGCTTGTTGAGGCTCCAGCACTGAATTCCGACGATACCTGCGAGAGTGTTGCACGCCTATCACGTGAAACGATTCTAGAGAGCGGACGATGGTCACGTTCACCCAATGTCTTTTTACGGCCACATTGGTATCGTAGGTTGGAGGTTTTGCCAGAATTCTTGTAGTCACAGTACACTCTTGCAATGGTCGTCCGTGAAAATCCGAACTTCGTTTCTACCTCCAAAATACATGGCCCATGTCACGAGCGCCAAACTATGACAACGCGTTGAAAATCGCTTAAATCGTTATTTCTTGTCATTCTCATGCCGAAAACAGCTCTGACAGCTGGCAAACATGTCTATCGCTTTATATACGCACTGTCGGACGCAACGGAGTACGCGCATAGGTGACGTTGCTATGTATTTTGCATAAGCTTGTCTGTACCAGTTTTTCTGGCACTTCAGTTTACATCACACAGTCCAACGGCATAATGTAATCAGGTCTTCTAAAGTATCGCTGTTACGATGAGAAGAACTTTGATGAAAATGTCTGCTAGCGTTACTTTGCGTAACGGTTCGCTCAGAAAAAGACTTGGGACTATCTCAGTCCCTCCATGCTACCGCCTACAACAGCGCGTGAGTCAACCGCACGCTTCTCCCATAGGCTTTACATGGGAACTTTGCCGCTCCACAACGCCCGAACCGTTGCCCCAATCTCATTTTTCTCTTCGACTGGCACATCTACATGGTAAGACCTTTATTTTGATACCTCAACCATATCTTTACGTTCAGCCGGTCTCTCATAATAGGACTCACAGTAAAAAACCGTAAAGAATCAATACATTGGCGTGCAAAAATTAAGGACGAGACGGTTTTTCGAATGTAACGTCGTGCAGAAGTGCTCCACATCGACTCAAATCATACCATAAGATCTAAGAATATGGGACAAGTGAGCAAAACCGTCCAAACAAGAAATCCAAAGGATACAAAGGCACTTTATTGAAAAGGTAGCTTCGAGCACAACTGGACAGAAGACAGAAACGTCCATGTGACAGGCGGCTGCCATGAAAAATCCAGTCTTTAGTAGGGGATATGATCACCTCTGACTGCGTTGCAGGATTTACAACGTCTGTCCAGGCTGAGGACGAGGTTGTCAAGGAGCTGTTGAGGCATTGCGGTCCATTCCTCTTATAGCGCCAATCGCAGCTGCGGAATAGTTGCTGGCGGCTGGTGACGTGCTGCCAAGCGTCTCCCGAGAAGGTCCCACACGTGTTAGATTGGATTTAGGTCCGGGGACCTTGCGGGCCAATCCATGCGTTGAATATTTACACTCTCCAACAGCTCTGCGACAGCCACTGTACGATGAGGTGTAGCGTTGTCGTCCATGAAGAGGAACTCAGGACCCACAGCACCTCTAAACAGACGCACGTGAGGCAGGAGAACCTCAGTACAATAGCGGACACCAGTGTCTGAACCTCCTTGGAAGATGTGGAGGTCAGTACTGCTACCAAGCATGATACCGCCCCAAACGAGAACTCCGCCACCTCCAAACCGGTCCCTTTCGATGATGTTGGAGGTGTGATTGCGTGTTCCCTGCTCTCTCCAGATGTGTATACGTCTAAAATCGCTCGTCAGACTAAATCGGCTCTCAACCGTAAAGAGAACTCGACCCGATTGCTGATGTGTCCAGTTCTTGTGTTCCTGGCACCACAGAAACCGCCGTCTCAGGTGAGCAGGCGTTAATGACACACACCGTACTGGTCATCGTGCAAATAGACCATCTTTGTGCAGCCTCCTGGCCACGGTAAAACGCGATAACGGACGTCCCGTTGTCTGTTGCATGTGCTTTGAGATTTCTCGCGCTGTCTGCGGTCTGTCTCTTCTCGCGTGTAGGACAATATACCGGTCGTTCGCCGCCGTGGTTGCTCGTGGACGACCACTGCTAAACTCTCGGACAGCTGTTCCTGTCGTTTGAAAGGCTCTCCAAGCTCGTGAAACGATGCTGTGAGCGATCCCGAACTCCTCGGCCACATTAGTCACACTTCGAACTTCTTCCTAATGACGCGACCTCGGGTAAAGTCATCCAGATGTCATCTACTGGATTGCCTGTTGGCCATATCACACGGTGGCAGCAACTCGACGTCGTTCAAACCAATGTACACCGTGCAGTAGCTTTCACCGAATTGCTTAGCGTACACCGCCCGTGTGCTTTTATACCCTTCCGACACTCCCCCTTCCCCCACGCCATGCTGCATATATGCGCATGCCCTACCGTACCGGACCCTAGTCTATCTCCTGAATGGTCTTTCGGTCCGTTCTGCCTGCTAGTTCCGCTGTTATGCTAATTTCTCCTCTTCGTCCTTAATTTTTTCACACCAGTGTATATAGATGACCAGTCCACGCTGGAACTCGGAAAGTTCACGTCCACGCGGTGTATCCGCTTCAAAGTTACTGATAACAAGACAGAACATCTCAGTTTTACATACGTACCTTCCCACTCGCAGCTTACCTTCCTGCGCAACCGTTCTTTGCACTTATGCAAATATTTGTAGTATCCGAATACTTTTGATAATATTGTGTATGAACACATGCTACAGACTCCCAGGAAAAGTTCTTACAATTTATGCAGCAAGCTAAATTTCCTTTCTGCTGTCCTTGCTGTTTTTCGTTTATGCTCTCCCTACTTCCATTTCTTAACAGTGAAAGAAAAATGAAAAGACAAAAAATTATGCAAGGCATCTTGGTTTTCAGTCATAGAGGCAAAAACCGGGAAAGGAATCCCTGCCAAAGTTTAGTGCTTACCCGTAAAATTTACGGAAATTTTACTTGTTGTACGGTTGTTTTATGACATATTTTACAGACTACGTTTTTTTTCCTAAGTGATTACAATTTCGAGGACTGGATAAGTCGCCCAAAGGGCAACGGCGCATGCATATTTTGATTTGCCTAGTCACATTTATTCCTACTTCTGCGACTCCAACTCTTTCTACTTGCAACCTAGCAGGAAAGACTCAGTTAAAAGCGCTCTAAGATTAGGATTGGCGATAATAACTACTAAAGAGAGAGAGGGAGGGAGAGAGAGAGAGAGAGAGAGAGAGAGAGAGAGAGAGAGAGAGACAGAGAGAGAGACAGACAGAGAGAAAGACAGAGAGAAAGGTGAAAGACATCAGCCTCATATAAGACTTAAAATTACGTTTTTGAAAGATATTCTAAAATGTTGGTACAGAAATTTTAGGTCGAAACCTCGATTGAGTTAAAGTAAAAAGTTGCTGCAATCGCAATGATTTTGCAGTTACAAATTAAATTGTGTACGTAGTCTAATGATAGGTTACTGAGATGATTATGTGCCGATTGCATTTTAATTACTGTAAGCGTGAAGTGATACCAAACATCTTAATTATAACACATGAAACCGATTAAAATAGACAAACCATCTGCGTAATGTATCTACTTTTAATCGATATTTTCGGAACTTATAATCGATAAGTCGATATACCAGTCAATTGAACATACCGATTAAACGTTCACTGAAACTTTTTCTTACAGATTTCAATTCTTGAAAGTTGGCAGGTCTAGGGGTTGATCTCCGCGTCGTAACCGTAAGCCAAGTCTCGTCCCCAGTGATGACCCGCGACAGGAACGTTGGTTCATTCACAATTTTTTTTTTTTTCATCCTGCTGACGCAGATCTTGACAGAGTTCGACACGGAGCGCCTTCTGTTCGGGGTTCAGAATCTTTGGCACAAACTTTGCAACAATACGGTGCACGTTCAAAACGGACTTCAGAATTTCTTGCACTGTTCCGTATGACACATTGACGATGGTAGCAATGTCTTGAATGGTTCTCCGACGATCCTCATGCACCAGTTCCCTAATTTTGTCCACATTTTCGGGGGTTGTGCTCGTGGACGGTCGCCCTGACCTCTCGTAGTCTTCCAGTGCCGTTCTGCCGCTTTTGAAGCGCGAGTGCCACTCAAAACACCTCGCACGACTCATTGCTTCATTGCCATAAACCTGCCGCAACATTTCATGTGTCTCTGTTCCCGATTTGCCGAGTTTGACCCAGAATTTGATGTTCTCTCGCTGCTCTAGTTTGCAGTCCATACTGAAATCGCAGCTGTGTTCTGCACGTGGTCACCAAATATCGGGTAGCACAGCTCCCGATGTTCACAGAACGACGGCACCCGGCACAATGACTCATGAAGGTCACTGCCCTCGGCCGCTGCTCGCGCATCCGCTTACTGCCATCTGTTGGCGCGCTACGTATGCAATATACCCATCCTTCAGAATATAATGAACTAAATGATGTTCTTCGCAGGAACGAAGGAAGAGACCTGGGCCAATTTTGTATAGCAGAGTCAAGAGACATTGTAGTACTATGTTAAGTTTTTTTTTTATTATTATTAATAATTTATGTGGTTTTGGTTTTCATTCGGCCACAATTCTCAGTTGTTACTTATTAAGTTACTTATGTTCTGTGATTTCATATAAATCGGCAAAGGTATTAAAACTATCCCGCGCCAGGTACGTGTTTTGTGTGTGCGATCGTGAGGCATTTCAAAGAGCCTGGCTGGCCTTAGTTCCCTATGAAATTTGCATGATATGATTAACTTTGGCGGGAGTTTTTTTTTTTTAGTAGTGCCTTGTATTGGTATGAAACTAGGGCAATAATTTAAACCACAACGTTCATATTTGTGTTACACGCATTAAAGTACAATAATTTTGGTTTTGCGTAAAGTGCCTGTTGGTTCCAAAGAATTTGAATTATTAAAACAAACACCTATAAAACCTAGTTCATAAAATGGAATTTAAAAAAAAAGTCGGTGATTGAAAGGTAATAATAGATTTTTGCAAAAGGGCCTCGAAGATATTTTTTTTTTGGTAGAGGGGGGGGGGGGAGGATTCCGGTACGCCTCTGTGTGTGACTGTTATTGGGTGTCCCTAATAATTTGGTACTTCAGTGTATATTGATTGTTGAATGCCTGTCACTGATACTTAATTTCTTAAATTTTGGGTGTTTTGGTATAATAAATGCTATAACATATGACTCATATGAGTCTAAAATCTTTAATGGCATAAATACAAACACTCAATATTTGCCGAGCTCTGGCGAGCCCCCCAGCCGAGTGTGGAAGCTAGGCAAATTTTGAGTGTTTGTATTTACGCCATTAAAGGAGATTTTAGACTCATATGCATCTTGCGTTATAATACTCGTATATAGATGTAGTGTATTCGGCAGTTAAAATGCCACTAGGGCATCGAGTTTCATTCAGCGCTAACACGATTAAAGAATAAGTTCTGTAGGAAACATAGAATTGTTTTGTCATAAAGTTTTGTTTGATAATTCTCTCTGTTTTTTGTACTCTTAATATTTGTACGAGACTTGGGGTAATTCTCATGTGCGCTTGAAATTCTAGTTTTCATTGTTTTGCCTTAATGCACCTTTTGGGGGCTCACTATGCCTGTTTTACCTGTTCTGATTTTTTTAAATGTGATTTCTTGTGCTGAACTATTTTTTTTTATTTACTTGTGGCTGTTGTTATTGTCCTCCCCTTTGATGTAAGTTTTATTTCATGCCCTTTGCGCTAGCTACTCTGTGGCAAAATCCCCGTCGGCAAACCGGAATGGTAAAAAAAAAAAAAAAACAGAAAGAACCCTTATGGGAGCATCCATTAAAAAATCGTTACGAAATGCTGAAAGAGAAAAGTCGACTTAAAAGAATTATTTGTGTAATGTGCCACACCAGTTGTTTCGTGAAAGAGTGCCAAAATAAAATAAAAAAAGTCACCCCTTTTCTTTAAAGAAATATGTCTGACGTAAAAGGTACAGTCTGCTAGACGTGATTTATTTAACTTGCAGTTTCTATAGCCCCCCTTCTCCCCTCCCCGTCCATCATCCTCTCCGAGTTATGTATGTTTTTAAGGGAACGCACAAGGCGGAAATCATGGGTGCCACTTGTTCGCACACACCGTGTGACGGTCAGCAGTATTTCGTTGAGAGTTTTCATCGACAAAATCATTGCGTCTGTCTCTCTCAACTTCCGGAGATTCAAGCAGATCGATTTTAAAAGACTACCCTCACCCAAACAGAAAGTGGATGCGCTCAGCCCTTTGGCTCTTCCACGTTGAACCAGGTATTGTTCGGAAAACCAATTTTCGGGTAATTTCACTCCCTAATGTGGGGAGGAAAACGTTAGGATTCTGAATCCTGCTGAGTACCACCGCTAGTAAAATAACATTTAGTTTTTTTGTTTTTTTTTTCTGCACCTTTGGAAAGCGAGTAATTTGGTGTCGTGTTCTTTTAAAGAATCAGGTGTGATAACTAGAATTAAAAAAAAAAAAATCAGATACTTGCGTGAAGTTGTGTAATATATTCGCCCATGAAAACATATACGTGGGTCGACCGGAAATCCGACTGCAGTGCGTGGTTTCGGATCCCGAATAAGACGTTGGTGATGTGTGCATTCATCTTCCTCCCCATCCCCCGTGTGCAGCTGGGCCCTACCAATCTCACCTACCTTATCCATGGACCCCCCCCCCCGTTAATGTATTAATGGGGTGTGGCTCGTCTACAGCTGCGAACAGCCGACCGGTGTTGAAATTGTTGAAAAAAATTTTTTTCACTGTGTGTGAGTGCATCGATATGGTTGTAATTCCTGTTAAAGTTTCTGATAAACGATTTCTAATTCCTTACTTGCTCCATAGTTTGCCATTACATCGTTAGGCAAAAACGTAAGAAATAAATTAATAACGAGGAAATAGTAACACTCTAATGGTGGTCTTCAATCCCAAGGAACATCTCTAAAGAAGGGTTATTTTAACGGCGATTTTAAAATGTTTTAGTTAAGATAATTTTTTGTACCACCTGGTATTCTGATTTTTGTTGAATTGCATGATTTTCTCTTTCGATGATTAAAGTTTTTGTCTCTGTTAATCACTTCTTTCGAAACTGTTAAAATATGTGTTTCTTTCTTTTTCTTAGGTGAGTGTTGATGCTTTAATCGTAGAAGAGTTATTCTCCTGTTCTCTGTATGTATTCCTCTTTAGTATTATTGTTATTATTAGGATAATCAATATGTGTATGTATCAGTTTCTAAACTCGGGAGTGCAAACAAAATATGCCGGCCTCAGACTGAAGGATTTAATGACAGTAAAAATCTAAAGAAACAACCTTGGTGCAACCAGGAAAGACTAGAAAATGACGAGAATTAATCACACAGTCAAAGTAATGATTCCCAAATGGCAAGACCTAGTAGAACGCCATGTAGAAGATGGTTGGATGACATTCAAAAGTATGCTTGAGTAACATTGGAGAGACTGGCTTAAAAATGGAAGGTTGTGGAAAAGACTTGGGGAGATCTTCGTCCAGCAGTGGATTCATAATAGTTGATAATATATATATATACAGTCAAATCTCGTTAAACCGCCATATTTGTTTCGTCATGCTTAAGTGAGGGTAAGCGAATATGGTGGTTTAAAGAGCTTCACATACATGAAAAAGGAAAAGAGTAAAATTAATTGAATGACAATATAAGAAAGAAATAAAACACACTGACGTTCTTAGGTATCAGGTCTCAAATTCTGAGAATGTAGGGATTGAAAACAGAGTTACAGTTCGTAACGAAAATTCTTTAAAGAAAGTGCTTTTTTTTTGCATTTTTCTGTAATCAGTACTTTATTTTATGAGCACCTTGCGTTTTTACAAAGTGAACTGTTGTTGTTCTACCTTTCATCTTTTTGCAACATTTCTCATTTTAGCTTGAAATCGATTTTTTTAACAAACCAGATTCATCCGTACTATACAAATCTTTAAATTCGTAGCCAAATGTGATTTCTAAAATATTTTTCTTGTCTCATGCACTTAACACGTTCAGAGGTTTCGGTTGTCTTACAGTGTTCTGAATTGTTTTATCCAACCAGCTGAATTCTTCATTTTGGTATTCTTTCCCAGAATGTCTTGCTTTTTCATAAACTCCATGGGTAATAAAATAACTCCATGCCTGGCATTTACCTGGCCTATCCGTAGAACAAGAGCTTTCCCAAAATTTCGTGCTTGCCACTTTAAAATTTTTTAACTGAGTGCAGTTGTTTTTGATATCCTATCCATTTATATTTATCGCTTCTCAATATGTCCCCTACCAGCGTTCGAATTACCTAGTGGTCCGCCGGCTATTGGCCAGTGAACTATTTATGTTACTGTCCCGGGTGGCCAGTAATTTTTTTTATCCCCTTTTTTTTTGGGAATTTGCAAGTTTATAAAAAAAAAACTGAACCAAATTTCAAAATATCCAGGTTTGGCTATGACAGTTTTCGGAATTTTTTGAAATTGAGATATATTTATTACTCAAAAACTGAATATCGGAATTTCAACCATACTTTAGTTTTATGAAAATTTTGGACTGTAAACCGAAATTCGAATCAAAATATTTGGATTAAGGCAGTACCACTTGTTTTTTGCCTAAGTAGTGACCACAGAGTATGGGCCTTTTATAATGCTTTCCAACTGGAGGTTGAAGAACTGTTTATGCTCTGGCTTTGCCCATCTGTCTTTCTGTCCACACGGGGGGAACTTCTTGCCTTTCACACTGAAGCAAGGTATTTCATGCAGGTGGCTTTTGGTAAGTTGCAAAGTGCTTCAGAATCAGTAGAGGGTATGGTTTCCCCCTTAACTTATTTTCTTCCTTGCAACTTCGTGTGCCGTGCATGCACATGCATTCAATTTTATAACTTAAAAAAATAAACCTTTTGATTTTTTTATCAACTTTACCCCATGTATTTTGCTATTAGAAAATGAAAATATCTGCGTAAATTGATTGGTAAATTCTAAATTTAATCATTCGAGACCATAATAAAAACTGCAGTTTTTATGCTGGTGCATATTGTTCCTGCTGAAGAGCAAATTCTAAACCGCGAAGATACAAAATTGCGATAGGAAAGACACAAGTACAAAGAAGGGGTTCTGTATCTTCTCTCCCTGAAACCAGATGCGAGCCAGCTTTTCTTCTTCTTCTTCTTCTTCTTCTGCCCAGGGAGAGACACTTGCAGGATGTGTTTAAGTTATTTTTGTAAAAAGCACTTTGCATTCAACATTAGCGTTCCCTATGGGACTAAAACGTGCAAGGAACTAATTTAAGAGAAGTGTATTGTTGCAGTGGCAAACTCGGAAGCGCCAGTTTAAAAACCAGCGACCCAAGTCACTTTTGTGTTTGTAAGTGGAAATCAAAATATTGCATAATATTTGTACAATAAACTTTAATTTGAAATTAACTATACATTTTGCTTCAGCGTGCCGTTCTTGATACTAATACCATGTGCATACCAAACTTATTAGTATTTGTTCCATTTCTGGACCAGTAAAAATGAGTGGACCGCCACATTTTGGTATAGACTGGCCGTGCTGACCATGACCAGTGACTTTCTTTTCTTTCTTCCTGTTTCTTTTTTTTTCTTTCAAATTTCTACGACTGCTGACGTGGTTACAAGTACACATTCTGTTGCTCTTAATTTGTGATATACAGCTCCAGTGAAATGATACGCTATTTTTTGCATGTACTGTAATTGTGCAAGGTGTTTTTCTTTAACGGACCAGTGATTTGGAAATCCGGCTGGTCCGCTGGGCCTGTAGAAGATTTATTTCTAATTCTAACACTGCTATACTAGTGATCCGATTTATTGGCTTAGGAATATACATGTATACATAAGCCTTTCCAAGCTTTCCCAGATGGCTTTTTCAAGGAAGTTAGACAGAAACTGCAAACTGAATAATAGAACGCTTTAAAAATATGAACGCGTGAACTTGACTTGACAATAAATAGACACGACGTTATATTCATTTAAAGATACGAGGCATCACGTTGGCTGTGCACGTGGTATCCTGGTAGGGAGAAGGCCTTACTTGAAGAACTTGTTTCAATTTCGTGGCAACTTGAGTGAGACGCTATCATTGCAAGTATCGATGTTGGTCATCATCTCCAAGGTTTCCCAAATGGCTGTACCTTTAGGGGTAGAGTAAGTAGCTAATTTCTTTATATCGTCCCACATAGGAGTAGCGGACTTGAATTTGACTTCTCTGGAGAGGGCCGTGGCTACTTTACCGTACTTTGCGTGCCTTTTTATGTTCGTTGACTCTGATTCTAAACGAACGCTTGGTCATTCCAATGTATCGTTTAGAGCTGTCCGGGTACTGTAGGGGGATCGCATAAACACTTGCTTCGCTGGAAAGAGGTGGTTTTTCAGTATTTCTCTTTAGCATAGCATGTAAAGATGCAGGAGACCTTATGCCGACACCGTAGTTCATCTTTTTGAGGGCATTCTGGAGTTTGTAAGACACATTTGGTATGTAGGGAATTGAGCCTAAATAACAAAGCTGCGGCACAGGAAGATTCGATTATCCGGACGTCTCCGAACGATACTACATTACAATGACCAAGCGTTCGTTTAGAATCAGAGTCAACGACCATTAAAAAGGGACACAAAATACGGTAAAGTAGCCACGGCCCTATCCAGAGAAGTCAAATTCAAGCCAGCTACTCCTGTATGGGATGATATAAAGAAATTAGCTACCTACTCTACCCCTAAATGTACAGTCATTCGGGAAACCTTGGATATCATTACCAACTGCGATACTTGCAATGATAGCGTGTCACTCGAGTTGCCACGAATTTGGAACCAGTTCTTCAAGTAACGCTTTCTCCCTACCAGATTACCGTGTGCACAACCAACGTGATGCCTTGTATCTTTAAATGAATATAACGTCGTATCTATTTATTGTCAAGTCAAGTTCCCGCGTTCAAATTGTTAAAGCGTTCTATTATTCAGTTTGCAGTTTCTGTCTAACTTCCTTGAAAAAGCCATCTGGTTGATGTGCGAAAGCTTTGAAACGCTTATGTATATATTCCTACGCCAATAAATCGGATCAGTAGTATAGTGTTACTAATTTTTACGTAATTAGTGTACTTTTCCTCGTTATCAATTAATAACGAGGAACTATACAGGGTGCATAGGAAAGTCGCTTTAGTCTGGGATAACTTGCGAACGGAGAGGGGTACAGTTATGCAAGTGAGATAACGGTATAGTAAAGAGACTACGCCCGATCGAATGAAACAGATAGCAGCGCCCCTAGTGGCGAAATGCGGAAGTTAGCCATTGCAAATCGAAAACAAAAAGAGAGAGAGAGCAAAATTTCCAATTACAAAGTTTTAGAGCATCAATTAATTAGTACAAAACGACATTTGTTTCACACGGATAAAATAAATTGTCGCCTGAATACCCTTAAATGTGCGAAACCGATGCGCGACCTTTTGTGCGAACGTTTGAAGGGAACAGGCATAGGTATGAGCAAATACACACAATTTATTGCATAAATGCGTACTTATGTCAATACAGTTTGATGACGTCAGACAAAACAAAAAAGGCAAACTGGCGCACAGTGATAAAAAGTTAATGTCGAGTATGTTCGAAGAGTTCGCCATTGCCCACGATAAACATTTGTATTCGTGAAAGTAACTCTGCATGCACATTCCTCAGCATGGAAAGTGTCACACTATTGCAAGCAACTGTAGCACGACGACCTAGATCCAGCAGACTGGTAGGCGCTGTTGCATACACCTGATTTTTTACGTAACCCAAGAAATCCTAGCTCGCCATTCTCACACAGCGTACGTAGACCTAAACTTCTGATCAGGGTACATCCTGCTACTGGTTTTTATATCGTAGGTACGGTACAACGTCACAATCTGCATTTGCATACGGCTACATTTGCGAAATGTAAATATGCAGATTCCAATCGTCGTCGCGCATCGATTTCGAACATTGTAGGGTATTCAGGCGACAATTTATCTTATCCGTGTGAAACAAATGGCGTTTTGTACTAATTAATTGATGCTCTACAACTTTGTAATTAAAAATTTTGCTCTATATCTTTTCGTTTTCGATTTGCAATGGCTAACTTCCGCATTTCGCCACTAGGGGCGCTGCTATCGGTTGCATTCGATTGGGCGTAGTCGCTTTACTATACCGTTATCTCACTTACATAACTGTACCTCTCTCCGTTCGCAAGTTATTCCAGTCTAAAGGGACTTTTCTATGCACCCTGTATACCAACTATGTAGAAAATAGTATAACTATACTAGTAATCCGAATTTATTGGCGTAGGATAAAAATCAGTTTTCCAAGCTTCTGCACATCAACCAGAGGGCTTTTTCTTGATAGACAGAAACTGCAATGTGAATGATAGAACGCTTCGACAATTTGAACTCAATGACTTTACTTGAGATAAACAGTTTTTGTCTATATTACTTGAAAAAGCCATCTGGTTGATGTGCGAAAGCTTGGAAAGCTGATTTTTATTCTACGTCAATAAATTCGGATTACTAGTTTAGTTATACTGTTTTCTACCTAGTTGGTGTTATAGTTACTCGTTATTAATTTGTTTTTGCCATTCTCCTAGCAATGTGGAACGCATTTAATACTTTTCAGGCAGCTTAGACTCAAACTGGAGAAGGAACGCTTCTATCTCGGCTTTTTAACCACTTGCAAGACATCGGGCCTAATCCCTAAGTTCCTCAACTTTAAAGATCATGATTTGAGAACAAAAAAGATAGATTTCTTCGCCTTATGAATATTACTTGGTATCTATTTATTGTCAAGTCATTGAGTTCAAATTGTTGAAGCGTTCTATTATTCAGATTGAACTTTCAGTCTATTTTCCTTGAAAAATCCATCGGGTTGATGTGCGAAAGCTTAGAAAACTGATTTTCATTCTATGTCAATAAATTCGGATTACTACTGTAGTTATACTGTTTTCTGCGTAAGAAATATTTATTTTTGAGGTGTAGTCTTGTTTTTCAGTATCGCTCATTACGTACCCAGCACACGTGCACAAGTCCTGAGAACAATGACTTAAAATAAAAAAGCAAAGAAAGAAAAGAAAAGCAAGAAATCTAACTTTTTGTAGATCACCTTCAAACTTAATTGCATACGTCTACGCTGAATACCACAGAATAGCCATTTTCTTAGATACACCCTTATGTTTTGTCCGTGGAAAGGAACGTTTTTGCTCACTTGTACTATCTTAAATAGAAGTTCCATGTGGAGAAATGCTTTGAAACTAGTTGAATTTGGCATAACCTGCCTAAAACCATCTAAATATGAAGTTAGGTATTCATTAAAAGAATTACAAGCTAATGGTAGCTTGAACTTTTGGAATCAGGATAGGAGTATCCACTGTGGTTTTGGACAAAACTATTAAAAAAAAAAAAAGTCTGCTCATGTTTGCCCATAGACAGTAAATCCTCTGATTTAGAGACATTCACGACCTGTACTTTACTTCACTTTGTTCGACCTGTGCATTTACTTCGTATTCGACTGGTGTTCGACTTGTCATTTAATTCATATTCGACTGACCTGTAAATTTACTTCACATTCGACTGATATTTCGACCTGTAAAATTTACTTCATATTCGACTGATGTTTCGACCTGTGAATTTACTTCGTATTCGTCTTTTGTTTCGACGACTGATGTTCGACCTGTAAAATTACTTCATATTATACTGATGTTCAACCTGTGGTTTAATGGAAAGTCGGATTGTGTATCTGGACACGCTGGTAAACCTCATTCTACAACTGGACGTAGACATTAGAGATGAGTTCGGGCTCAATTTTAGGAGCCCGGGTCCAAAGGCCTAGAGTCCGGGCCTGGATTCTTGGAAAATTTTGCTTATCAAGGCTTGCATTTATGCATTATACACTGGCCAAAGATATGGCCCGAGGAGGATTAGTTTAAAAAGTTTAGTTCAGTTAATCCACTTCACAATATTAATATGTTTTTAGAAATACTACGCATGAAGCCAAATGTTCTAAAATGTGGATTTGAAAGTAAACAAATAATCAATGTGCCCTTCGACCATATCAGGGGAATCAGTAATTTTGGTAAAAGCTGAAGAAAAGAAAATCGTTTAAAAACAAAAAAAATCATTCGTTATTTCTTTTTGATTTCTAAATTCACTTTTATTTTGAATAAATTGCATTATAAAACGTACAACGCCGCACAGACAGTTGCAAGAGTTTGAAATTTTGACTCAAGAAAACTAATCTTTGCAATATAATTTACATATATGCTAATTGGTAAAGGTAGTTTAGAGTGATGTAGTAGAATATAAAAAATAAAACATGTAGGGAAATTTCCAATATTAAAAAAAAAAAAAAGAGCGTAAAAGCATTCCAGACCAGATTATTCTGCATTTTGTAACATTAACAAAGCTTTGCGCTTAATAGTATAATAATCACAATATTATCATATGTGTGTGCAGTTTCCAGATCAAGTTAATCATGAAAAAAGAGAGAGAGAGAGAATTGCATCTAATGCCTCAGCGCTTCAACTTGATCATCTTTTCTCTAAAACTCGACCTGCTGCACTAAAAACCAACGTCACCCCAAAAATCGCGGGAGTGAGGAGATTTAAAATAAATAAATAACAATACTTCTAACTGCACAATTTTAGAAATTAATACATTATTTTAAAGATAAGATTCTTGATTTTTAATAAAATACAAGAAATGAGAATGTGATTTTTTCCCAGTTTTTCGATACCAGACCTCCTTAAACTAATCCTTGCTTGGGCCATACATAGCTTTGGACAATGCATAATGCAAGTCTTGCTAAGCAAAATTTGTCTTGCAATGGCTGCTAGCTTAGGAAATTGAAAATCCTTCCACCATGGTAACAAATCCACAATGAAATTCAACACGTGTAATTCAACCGGGCTCGGAATTACACGTGTTGAATTAATTACAGTAATGAAATTCAAGACGTGTAATTCCGACCCCGAGCCCGGGTTTTTCGGTAGTTAATGAATTCTGAGCCCGTCCGTCCCCGGATCGGGCCCGGGTTCATCTCTATAGTAGACATGGAGCCTGATATGCTGTTCCAACAAGATTTCGCTCTGTCACATTTCCTGAAGGGTGGCCTCAACTTCTTCGATAGCCCTGAAAAATGGTTCGGCCGCTGGGATCCTGCTCTGTTGCCGGACTTAATACCTATGGATTTCACTTGGTGAGGTTCCGATGCCCAATAGTGCTGCTGAGTTGAAAGGCCTGATTTCAGAAGCCATGTTGCAAGTGGACCATGCAATGCTGGGCAGGATCTGTCAGGAAATGGATTATCGCTCAGTTAACACACATCGGAAAAAAAAAATAAGTATGTACTCCAATTTCAGATATAAAGTTTAACAGGGGGCTGATTTTTTAAAAGCTGCTACCGAAGTTTATAATTATTCTGTACATTTTGGAGAGGAGAAAAGTGTAAAAGGAAATGAAATAGAGCTACTGAAAACAGTCAAAACTCGCAAAGCAGAAAAGTGAAACAGGAAGTGCGTGTTTTAAACAACGGAAGTTCCCATTTTCTGGTTGATAAAACTTCTCGAACTGATCGCCATGTGCGTTGTGTCCACAAGTTTCATGTGCAGAGAAAGGGCTGTCGCTGTGCTTTTGTAATTTGGACTCTTTTATTTTGCTTTAGTTCAAAGCCTTACAGTTTCGTTGACGAGAGGTGTATAACATGAAACGTAGTATTAATATTATTACGCTGTGTTTAAAAGGCTGTTGAATGCAGTCTTTCGTGAAGTCGCCTCTTTGTTTGTGATGGCAGTCGGTCACGCTTTTTAAAATTAAATCGTTCATCCCTAAGCGTCTTAATGCATCGTTAGTGTTACATGTTCTTATGATTCAACACTAAGTGAACCTTGCATTTTTTGGGGTAATTTTGACAGAAAAGTAATACTGGTTTTGTTCTTCGCTTATGTTTTCCCGACACGGACGACATCTTAACGGGTTCTAAACAAACATGATCGCCGGAGTTCCTGCTTTTTTCCATACTTTTTATTCCTTTTTTCTCCAGGAGTTGCTGGTCATCACGGTCTGTTGTTCAGTTGTTTTCCTAGTGTCAGGCGATTCTTCCGTGACACCAGGGAGTGAGTTTGCTTCGTTTATCCATCGTGCTCATTCTCATTTTTCCAGTGTCCTGGTTGCATAGGGAAGTTTCTCTTCGCTCTGAAATTTAAGACAACTGGTTTTGTCTCGTTTCTCATTAAGTCACCTGCTTGCTTGCTTGACAATAAACGCCTTCTTGCTTAAAATTATAATTTTGTTGGAAAAATCTTGCAAACATAGTGTCTGTTTTATATCCAGGCTTCCTGTGCTCGGTATTTACCGAAATGTTGCCAGACGACATCTCTTACGATTTGTTGTTTGATTCGCTTCTTTTATTTTTATCGCCGGGCAAAAGTTTTCTCTGAAGCATTAAAAACAAAAATCGTCATGTCTTTTCAGATACATGTATGTCAGCTGCATGCTTATGTTTTTCTTTTATTCATGTGTGCCCTCCATCTCTGCTTCAATTATCATATTGGAAAAATGATTTATTATTATTGCTTCTTTTTTTTTTTGTTATAAATGAACTCTCGTCTCTCTCTAATGATATTTTGAAACAAAATTTCTGGTATTTTCTAAAATCTAGGACATGATTATAAACAGGCGAATTTTCTAGGATGAACCGTCTTCATCTGGCCATTAGCCACAGTCATAGCAGCGGGTACGGTTATATTCACCAAACTTATTCTTCCAACCAATCAATGTAATTGCCGAGAACGGAAACCTTTTTTGTTCGTAATCTTAAGTCCTACTTTTCATTTCTTTTTTATACTGTTTTATTGATGAAATAAGTATAAAAGTTAGTTCAGTTTTTAAAGTCCAGTTTCTCTTATTGTCTGTATTCCAGTTTTGTCTGACATGTGTTTAATTGATGGTTTATGATTCAGGGAATAATTTTCTGTTTTCTTACGCTTTCCAACCTTAGGTTGAAGAAGCGTATATGTTCCAACTTTGTCCGTCTGTCTGTCTGCCCGTCCGTCCGTACGATAACTCGCGTAAAAATGGTTCGATTTCGATGAAATTTTAGAATGTGGTAAGGGACCATCTGGGGACGAAACCTATTAAAAATGGGGTCAAAGGTCAAGACATAGGAGCGGGATACATTCCATTTCCCTTATGCGTCATAAGTTGCATAAAAATGGTACGATTTGGATGAAGTTTAATTATGCGGTTGGGGATCACCTGGAGACGAACCCTATTGAAAATGGGCGAAATGGTGTCAAAGGTCAAGAAATGGGAGCGGGAACCATTCCATCACCCTTATGCGTCATAACTTAAGTAAAAATGCTTCGATTGTGACAAAACTTTATCATGTTGTTCCGGAAGTATACTTAACCGATTCTGTTGAATATAATCGAAATGGGGTCAAAGGTCAGGACATAGGAGTGGGATCCATTCCATTGCTCTTATGCGTCATAACTTGCGTAAAAATGGTTCGATTTCGATGAAGTTTTATTATGTGGTAAGGGACCACCTGGGGACGAACCCTATTGAAAATGGGCGAAATGGGGTCAAAGGTCAGGACATAAGAGCGGGATCCATTCCATCGCCTCTATACGTCATATTGAGACAAAACTGTATCATGTTGTTCCGGAAGTATTCTGTTGAATATAATCGAAATGGGGTCAAAGGTCAGGACACAGGAGCGAGATTTATTCCACAGCTATTGTCCTCATAACTTGAGTAATTATTTCTTGTATGTTGGAAAGCGTATCATAATCAATGCATTGCATGATTTTACTAACTTGTTTAGTTATTAAAACTTATAGAAGAAAAGAAAAAACCCACCGTCCACGTAACGAAGAAATGGTCAGACGTCTGGGCTTTTGGTTGTTCGTCCGAGTTAGGCAGGAGTTTGAGTCTCGGAGGAGCTGTGAGCGATTGTGTTTGTTCTGCGATGCCACTTCTATCCCTTCCTTGGAACCAGCGGCCCTAAATTAGGAAGGAGCGACTTCTGTAGATTTAAATGCTCATGGTGTCGTTAAACCCTGCATGAGACGCCGCCCGCCCAGATGGTTGAACGGTGTCAGGTGCCGGTTTCGGACCATTATTCGTCCAAGCTGGGACTAAATTCGAGTCCCGGTTGAGATATTCGTGGCGAGCTTATATAACGGTCTTGGTTCTGTACCTTTCCTGGAACCATTGCCCCTAAATGAGGCACGGTAGATTTGTAAGGTTTTTAGCAGTTCATAGTGGTTGTTAAACCCCAAAACAAAACAGCAACAAAAACGAAACAACATGAATCTAAGTGACTTTCAGTGTTTGCCACGTCGTTTCTATACAGCTATGGCGTTGTCATTTACCTGGAACATGTGGCCCTAAATGAAGAACGGACGACGCCTTATAACCTTAAATGCTCATGGGGTTATTAAACTAACAACAAAAAATAAAAATAAAAAAAAATACTGGAAAATTTACTTATCTCAAATCTATATTTCAGTCTTTTCGAAAAACTACTTAAAATGCGACATAAGACTACCACTAGGTCTTCGCATAAAATTACAAAACATTTTCGACACGTTCGATATAAATATATAGTAAACAGGGTGTTGTATGCAACACCGAATGATTCTGTGGGGTTTCATGTGCAGTAAATAGTGATAGGGTAGACAACTAAAAACTCATTTGTCAGAACATAAATCAGCAATTAAAAATATGCTTCATATAAAATTAGATTATGGAGATATGCAAAAAGTACTCATCTCAAAATGAACTCAGATTGACTTAAAAATGATAAGTCATTAGTGTGAAATCGTAAACAGAAGATAAAAAGAGGATCAGGAATTCAGAAGAAGGTTCCGTCGTAAACTGTTTCGTGGGTTGGTCGTAACGCCTAGAGTGGTTTCGTTTAACTGTTGCGGTGATCATGCTTTTAATAGTTTGAAGAAGAAGACTGATCGACTTTGAAAATTCCCTCATAAACAGTAATAATCTGTATAATAAAAATAGAAAAAAAAATCTAAAAGCATTGTTTCAAAACTCTTTTTCCCTTTTTCGTGTGGATGTGGGCATAACCAGGGTAATCTTAAATTTCTCTTTTTTGGTGGTGCATAATCTCCCTTAAGTCGACACCTTTAATGCACAGTTTTTCCACAAGATTCTGAAAATGTAAATTCGTATTTTGCCGCGACGTGTATTTTAGGACACAAACTGAGAAAATTCTTTCCTCTTCCCTTCCCCAGCTCTTTTTTTATGTGCACTCACGGACAATGAAATTTGCGCACCAAGAAGGAAGCATCGGATTGAACTGAAATTTTATGGACGTAATGATTCAGATGAATGATGCGCATGATGGCAAAAACAGAGCTGCAAGACAATTACAGAGGGATCTGTGGCACGCAGTCCGGTCATCTTCAATAGCGCGTCGCACCGCCTCGTGCGGCGATACATGCTGCAATACGGTCCGGCATGGAGGCGAACAGACGCCTGATGTTGTCGTGCGGCAGACTGGCCCACACGTGTTGGATGGTGTGCTCCAAATCTCGGATAGTGCGGCACAGCGGCAGCTGGCGTTTCAACTGGTCCCACACATGCTCGATAGGGGACACGTCCGGGGAGCGGGCAGGACATGAAAGTGTCTGGACATGACGTAGGTAGTCATGGGCAACCCGAGCCATGTGGGGGGCGGGCATTATCCTGCTGATATAGCGCACCTGGAATCCTGGCCAGGAATGGGAGCATTTGGGGCCGTAGGATCTCATCGACATACCGCTAGCCCATCAATGATCCACGTACCACTACTAGAGCTGATCGGCTATCGTAGGCAATGTCTCCCCAGACCATAATTCCTGTAGTGGGGGAGGTGTGTCGCTCGATAGTGAGGTTGGGATTGTGCCGTTTACCCGGGGACCTTCACACCCGTACACGATGATCATCTGTCCCCAAAACGAAGCGGCACTCATCGCTAAACACCACAATTCGTCGCCAGTCTGTGGCGTTCCACGTCGCTCTAGCCTGGTACCCACTGCACACGGGGCCGGCGATGTTCCGGTGTTAATGGCAGCACACGTAAGGAGCGCTGGGATCGCAGATTCGCTTCCGCGAGGCGTCGGTATGGTTCGTGGGCACACAGGAGCCGCTATATCTGCCTGTATAAGAGACCGGGTCCCCGCGGGATCCGTTCGTGCCTGGCGCACGATCCGGCGATCCTCTCTACCTGTGGTCCTCCTGGTCCGTCCGGAGCCGCTCCACCGTGTGGCAGTGCCGCCACGTGACCACTGCTCCCAACACAGTCGGATGGTATGGTCAGAACGATCCACGTAGCGGGCGATACGACGCGCTGACCACCTTGCGGTTTTCCGCCCGATGATCAGGCAGCTCTCCAAATCCGTACGTTGCGTAAATCGTCGTCTATGGCATCTACCCGGCATTCTTGTCACTCTGTATTCTCGCTTGCGTCGGCCGGTGCTTTTCGCTTTCATGAGGCGTCTACTACACGCCAGTTTATAAAGCTGCCGGTACGTGCTTGCAGCGTCACCACAGGGTGTTCAGTCATGCGCACTCGCACCAAACGTGGATCATTTGCATATATCTGCTGTATGCAAATGATCCGTGTATACAAATGATCCGTATATATATGCTTCTTGTATGATGCCCACGGTAATTTCATCTTCTCCTGGAGCTCTTCCCCGTTTCATGTTCTCAATTTCATGTCTAACGTCTGCTGAGAGGGCTGGTGGGACTTTGGTACTGGTACTTTTCATAATGTTTGGAGTAGATGTATCATCTCTTTGATACAGTTTTGAGTAGAAATCTATCACTCTTGTCAAAATTTCGCCTCTATTTCTTGTTAAAGTGGCATGTTCTTTTCTCAATGCCATAATCAGTTTTCTCCCTTACTGAGATGCATGCCCTTTTGCTCTCTTTAGGCTTTGGTCGTTTTCAGTTGCATTTTTCACGTGTTGAATTTCCTTACGTCATCAGTGATACTTTTCCGTACTGTCTTGCATAGCTCTACTTTGGAAGTGGCATCTTCTTTATTTGTTCTCATCTCACTTCTCTTTGGCATCGGCATTTTTGTTTTTCCTGATATTTTCTTCATACACAACACTTACAAAATATTAGAAAATTATCAAAATTTAGCAAAGATGAACACGAAGATCTGGGACAGTATTCCAGACCGTTATTCTTTTGAACTGTTTTGCGAAGGTTTCCGCCATATCGTTGCTCCTCCGGCTTTGCTCACTAAGTTCTTTCCTGCACCACTCCATTTTGTTCTTGATCTGCCTCTCATTTTACTATATTGAGTTTCTACATGTTTCACTTATGCATCTGCCATCAGTTAGTCATTCAAGCAAGGTCTTCAGTAGTCTCCACTTTACTTCTTCAGACAGACCGGAATACCTTTAAACTTGGTCTGCTGTTCGATCCTCGTATATTTTGTTTCCTAGCTCTTATTGTGATTTACATTTCATAATAAAGTACTAGTACTATGTAGTACTATATACTATAGTATTGTATAGTACTATATACTGTATACTGTAGTACTATAATATATGTACTACATATAATACTTCTAGTATATAGTACTATATATATTATTTATAATATTATTTATAATATTATAATAATATTATATTATTAAATATTATTTTTTTTAATTATTATTATATTTATTATTATTTTATTTATTGCCATTATTTTATTTATGCCATTATTTTAGTGGCATTATTTTATTGGGGCATATTATTTTATTGGGATTTATATTTCGTGTTCTTCATTGGAAAGCCTATTTACATTTCGTATTCTTCTTTGGAAATCCTATATTTTATTTTCTCCTTCCCCTGTGAGTGTCCAGGTTTCACTTTCATGAGTTCAAACTAATAGGGTGCATTCGGCATGTGTGCTAACAATTTTCGGTTGCTGTGCGTTGCATAACGTGGAAAAAGCGATGGATTTATGTATTCAACTGACGCCACGTATTTAGAGGGTTTTCACTACATGTGCTTCATTTTTTTTAATAGGTATGTAAGTCTCTTTTCAAAATGTTCATTAGGCTCACGCACTCATTTATTCGTACTTCCGTTATTGTGTTTATCAGAATGCTTCCTGTGTGCATGTATGGTTTATTTTTATTTATTTTTTATTTTTGTTGCCCACTTGTTTACAGCATTTTCTGCGCATAAGGATTTCTATTACGGATAAATAATGATTGAATTTTTCTTCTTGCGAATGAAATTGCTAGAATTTTAGAAGCAATGGTTCCAAAGAAGGGAGAATCTATAATTGCTACGCACAAGCATTTATAGGCTAATGATAGCAAACCCAGTGTTTCCATACCATCACTACGCTTTGTACATTCCCGAATTTTCCAGACATTAATCCTCTGGGAGATTATGATCGCAGTCAGATCAGATCAGATCATATGTAGAGGATTTTAGGAAGGGAGTGTCTGACCCCAGGTCTTAAACAACCCTTAGAAATAGGAAGCTAGGGGATTTGGACTAGAGTGCCCGATAGGAAAGTGATACGGAAGCGAGGTAGAAAGGGGGAGGAAGACGCCCTTATTTGTTACCGGGTGGCCAGTACCCGATGTCAGACGGCTTAACGTGCCCATCTGATGCACGGCGGATATTTAGTGGTTCGAGCGTTCGTACCTGCCCGGGATCACACCCGAGGTCTTCTCCGTGGCAGTCACGAACGTTGACCACTAGGCCTCTCACTGCTCTTATGATCGCAGTACTCTTGTCCCGAATTTTATAGGCAGGTTTAGAGCATCGAAGTCCCTCTAAAGGATTACCAGATTATTTTGACCCCGAATTTATATGCGTCCCTTTGGATTCAAGGTGGTATACCATCTTGAAGGATATGTTCGCATTTGGCACGTGAGATTTCTTTGGATTGAAGGTCATGCTCTATCTCGAACAAATTGTTATGTATCAGGCATATGATATTTCTTTAGATTGAAGTTTGTGCACCCAAATACCAAAACAAGTAGTCAGAGTTCTTCCTGAGGGCGGAAATGCCGATGTTCGAGGGCAAAGGTGACTAGAGAGGATTGTACAAGGCAACAGACTCGCTTAATTTTGTCAGGTAACCGCGCAGTGTACAATAGCGGTACCGAGAGGAGAATTTTAGCATTTACAGCCCGCCGCACATTGGGGCGAATAGACTATACACCGATGAATCATTACATTATGGCCACCCCCAACCTACAGAAATGAGCGCGCCTGGAGACAGAACGGTGGCGCAGGTGAAGATCACAGATCAGTATATATACAACCCGAGGACCGGCTTCCGGTTAATAGAGTGTTCAGAGTCAGAATGGCAAAAGCTGCTGATTTATCGGAGTTTGATAAAGGACAGATTGTGATGTGACGGTGCCTCGGAACTACGATCCCGGTAAGGGCGCGGGTTGTAGGTTGTTCACGTGACGCTGTAGTGAGTACGTATCACAAGTGGTACACAGATGGCCAAACGACAAACCGTTGTCCAGCCGTGTGTCGTCCTCAGCTCATTGATGCCAGAGGGGAGCGGGGACTTTCGGTCATTGTTCACAGCGACCGCAGGGCCACAGTGCGACAAGTCACCCGCAGCTGCAACAGTGGTGATCAGGGCATTGTGTCACAGCACACCGTTCATCGCAGCCTTCTGCGCATGGGCTTGCGTAGCGAAAGACCCAGCCGGGTCCCCATGCTCACTGCACGTCATCGCCAACAACGCATGAAATGGGCCCAAGATCAACGAGATTGGACAATGGATGATTGGAAGAAAGTGGCATGGTCTGACGAATCAAGATTCCTGGTACATCACGTAGACGGCCGAGCGCGGATACACCGATTACCGACCGAGGCTGTGGCACCTGGATGCACTGTTGAGCGGAAGCAGGCCGGCGGCGGTGTTATGCTGTAAACGTTGTTTTCGTGGGGCACTTTAGGCCCCATTATCCCAATAGCACAATCCCTGACCGCTGTCAGGTATCTGAACATTGTTGCTGATCAAGTTCACCCATTCATGGCAACTGTGTTCCCTGCTCGTGGTGGCGGCCATTACCAACAGGATAATGCGCCATGCTACACTGTTAGAATCGTCAAGGAGTGGTTCGAGGAACATGCTGGTGACTTTCTGTTAATGTCCTGGTCTCTAAATTCACTCGACATGAACCCAATCGAACATTTGTGGTTCGACTTGGAAAAGCGGCTGCGCGCTAAAATACCATCACCCCGAAATGTACGGGAACTGGAGGGCCTGCTGTTGACATTATGGTACCAGATACCCCAGGATACCTATCGCTACCTCATCCAATCGATGCCTCGCTGAGTTGCCGCTGTTTTGCGGGCTAAAGGGGGTCCTACAGCTTATTAGGTAGGTGGTCATAATGTAATGGCTCATTGGTGTATAAGAGCAGACATCCCCTTCGTGTACCACTCGTCTTTGGTAAAACCTGAAAAGTTGGTCTGCAGGGAGCACTAAAATTGGATCATTAAGTACTGGAAAAAAGGTCAAAGGTCGCTTAGTCCGCTAAATCACGTTTTCAGTTAATGCACGCTGATGAACGGGTCAAAATATGACGTCACAGTGCAAATCGATAGTTCCCAGCGGCCCAGCCGTAACTCTACAGTCTGGTGGAGGCGATGTAATGGCGTGGGGTTTTTTTTTTGTCAAGGCTGGCATTGGGTTTCTGTATACGTACGGAACAGTATTTGGATGCCACGAGGTATTTTAATATCATTGCGGACCAGTCACATCCGTACATGTGCATGGTATTTCTTGACAGAGAGGTCTATTTCCAGAAGGATGGTGCGCTATGCCACAAGGCACGGGTCGTCATATAGGGATTTCAAAAAGTTAAAATAGCCCCGACAGTTCACAGATCTTAACTCAATTCGACACCTGTGGAATGAGGTTGAGAGAGCCATTCATAACAGAAATCCTCCTGTAGCGAACATTCGTCATTCGGACATCATGACATCTGCTTGGCAGAACATAATTGTAGAACGATATCAACATCTTGTTGAATCCATGTCGCATCGAATTTTGAGTGCCATGGGCTTCTGAACGCGTTATTAGGTAGGTGTTCCTAGTAATTTGCTACTTCAGTGTATCTATCACATCGAATTTTGATTTCCAAGGACGACCCATCGCGTTATTAGGTAGGTGTTCTTAGTAATTTGCTACTTCAGTGTATCTATCACATCGAATTTTGATTTCCAAGGACGCCCCATCGCGTTATTAGATAGATGTTCCCAGTAATTTGCTACTTCAGTGTTTCTATCACGTCGAAGTTTGATTTCCAAGGATGCCCATCGCGTTATTAGATAAATGTTTCCAGTAATTTGCTTCTTCAGTGTTTCTATCATGTCGAATTTTGATTTCCAAGGACGGCCCATCGTGTTATTAGATAGATGTTCCTAGTAATTTGCTACTTCAGTGTAACTATCACATCAAATTTTGGTTTCCAAGAACGGCCCATCGCGTTATAAATTGATGTTCCTAGTCATTTGCTACTTCAGTGTATCTATCACACCGAATTTTGATTTCCAAGGACGGCCCATCGCGTTTTTAGATAGATGTTCCTAGTAATTTGCTACTTCAGTGTATCTATCACATCGAATTTTGATTTCCAAGGACGCCCCATCGCGTTATTAGATAGATGTTCCCAGTAATTTGCTACTTCAGTGTTTCTATCACGTCGAAGTTTGATTTCCAAGGATGCCCATCGCGTTATTAGATAAATGTTTCCAGTAATTTGCTTCTTCAGTGTTTCTATCATGTCGAATTTTGATTTCCAAGGACGGCCCATCGTGTTATTAGATAGATGTTCCTAGTAATTTGCTACTTCAGTGTAACTATCACATCAAATTTTGGTTTCCAAGAACGGCCCATCGCGTTATAAATTGATGTTCCTAGTCATTTGCTACTTCAGTGTATCTATCACACCGAATTTTGATTTCCAAGGACGGCCCATCGCGTTTTTAGATAGATGTTCCTAGTAATTTGCTACTTCAGTGTATCTATCAAATCTAATTTTGAATCCCAAGTACTGCCCATCGCGTTATTGCAATAGGTAGGTGTTCCTGGTAATTTGCTACTTCAGTGTATTTACCGCATCGAATTTTGAATGCCAAGGGCTTCCCAACGCGTTATTAGGTAGGTGTTCCTATAGTAATTTGCTACTTCAGTATATCTATCTCATTAAATCGAATCTATACCTCGTGTTTGGATTCTAACATAAAATAAATAGTTCTTATTCTCCAACTGAGACACTGGGCAAATTTCCAATAAATGCGACTTCCTTATTACTGTATAGGAACAGCGTTTAATCAAGTGCGTGTATTTTCTCAGTAAATCATGTCTTCATTTTTGACCTTCTGCTAATTTTGTGCTTACCTTGTTCTAGGGAGATTTCAAGTACACGATAGCAAAAAATTGGTATTCGAGTCATGATTTAAAGATTTTACAACGTTCGGCACTTTTTTTATTTTTATTTTTTTATTTAGTGTCTTGTCTTCGGAGATTACAAACTGCAACAGCGCGTTTGGCGAGAAAAAGAACGTATTCTTAGGAACAATTTCTTCAGACCGTAATTGAATTTCCGTTTATTTCAGAACTGTGTCAGTGGTCACTAGCGCAATTTTTTGTTCCTTTGTTTAAGTACTCGGATCGTTTCGCAATCTTTCTGCAATAAAGCCCCATTTGGAAAAGTTGAAGGTTTTCTCAGCGTCACCAAATGTTTTGTAGCTTTTTAAGGCTTCCAATGAATGTCGTTGGTAACTGCAACTTTGTTTGAGAGGTTCGCGCACATTAGTAAGTAGTGTTTGATTGAGAGGAAATTGTTTGCATTCGATTAGAAGAAATCTTTAAAGTGCATTCAAAAGCGAAAAGAAAGCAATTTGTGAGTAAATGTTACGGGTTAAAAAATGGGAAAGTCTCAAAAAACGTTTCTGAAAAAAAAAAGAAAAAGTGGAGTGGCATGAATTCAAGGAAAATTCCTGAAATTAACGTGCAGCGAAGCTGCCGTTAGGTCTCCGATGCTTACCGAAATTACCGTTTTAAAAGTTTCCATTTCTACATAATAAGAGAAACTTTAGTATTTTAGTATTTTGATAGATTTTCCGTTGTCACTAATCCAGTTTTTTTTTTTTTTTAAGTGGATATGTCTTTAAAATCGTTACATGGGGATAGCCTGTAGGAAAACTTGACCGACGTAATGATAGCCTGTAGGAAAACTTGACCGACATAATTTCTTACGATTGATCAAATGCTTATAATTTCTAAATTATAACAAATAGCTGAAACTGACATAAAAAGAGTAATAGCCAATGATTCTAAAAATATCAACTTCAAGGTCATGCGCATGCGCAGGGAGAGGGAGGGCGTCCGCCATTTTGGGGACGCCCTTCCCTCTTGAAATCAGAATAACTCGAGATCGCGTAAAGATAGGATCGTGATATTGGTCTCAAACGATTCGTCTGGGTGAAATCTATCTAAAAACCAATAATTCATAAACATTTAATAAGTGCTTTGTAAGTTATAAGTGATAAACGAGAAAATATTTGTGAGAAAATCAAAATGTCTAAATATTTGAAGCAAAAGTCCTACTCAAAATACTACAAACGTATATCAGAAGAAAAAAGAACTCAAAAGGAATCGAATAAGCCCGAAACGACTAATGCAGAACAATGTAGGGCTTATAGACAGAAGAAGAAAGCCGAAGCGGCGCATTGCGTGGAGCCGCAACCAAGCACTTCTACAGCTAGTAGATTACATGTGAGCCAATGGACTACTTGGCCATGAGTGAAACTTGGATGGATGATTTTAGTTCCATACATTTGCCCGGTTTCGAATTGAAGGTGAAAAGAAATAGGACAATAGCCCAACACAAACCATCCTCTTCCAAAGGTACAAAGGTACTACTTCGCCCACAAAACGAACGGGGGGGGGGGAGCATTTCCATTTGCTGAAATTGAAGATGACTATGCCAGTGACATGTGTCTAGTTGTTGTGACATGTGTCTAGTTGTTGTGACATGTGTCTAGTTGTTGTGACAGTGTCTGCTCAAACTCGCTTCATACTTGGTTCGGTTTACATTCATCCCAACGTTTCACAAACATCACTAGAGGTCTTCATATTCCGGATGCTATGCGATTACTCTGAAAACATCAAGCAAATCGTTCAAAGTATGGTACCGGATACCCAAGTGCATATCATTCTCACTGGTGACTTTTAACATTGATGTGCAACAAAACACCAACTTACTCAAGTTCATGAAAGACAATTTCGGCTTGACTTATATAAATTTTCCACCAACTACCTTAGGCAATACTTGTCCCGAACACAGCCTACCCCCCCCCTTTTTTTTTTGCGCTTTCGAACCGTAGGTTGAAGAAGCGTATATGCTTTGTCCGTCTGTCTGTTCGTCCGTCCGTCCGCACGATAACTCGCGTAAAAATGTTCGATTTCGATGAAATTTCAGTATGTGGTGTAAGGGACCAGCTGAAGACGAACCCTAATGAAAATGGGCGAAATAGGGTCAAAGGTCAGGACATAGGAGCGAAATCCATTCCATTGCTCTTATAGTTCATAACTTGCGTAAAAATGGTTCGATTTCGATGGAATTTTTGTATGTGATAGGGGACCACCTGGGGACGAACCCTATTGAAAATGGGCGAAATGGGGTCAAAGGTCAGGACATAGGAGAGGGATCCATTCCATCGCCCTTAGGTGTCATAACTTACGTAAAAATGCTTCGATTGCGACAAAACTATCATGTGGCCCCGAGGGTATACTGAACCGGTTCTGTTGAATATCATCGAAATGGGATCAAAGGTCAGGGCACAGGAGCGAGATTTATTTCACAGCCATTATCCTCATAACTTGAGTAATGATTTCTGGTATGTTGGAAAGCGTATCATAATCAATGCATTGCATGATTTTACTAACTTGTTTGCTCCCAGAAAAGTCAGTGTCGGAGAGTTTTCCGTTTTTATACAGAAATTCCCGAGTTTCCAAAACCTTAGGTTTTGATTTTTCGGTCCCTTTCGCAGGACTTTTTTCCTGACGTAATGAATAAGCGCATTATGATATAAAATTAAATTTGCTTTGAATAAACTTTCAGAATGTATTCGGTATCTAAGTAGAACCAACTATTCTGTGGTAGGTGCTTGCCAATATTCAAGCCACTTACCTACACCACTTTGAGAATCGTTTGTGTTGTTGTTTTATATCTGTTGCTCTCCCTACACAATGTTTTCCGAAATTCACCGGCCATTTTCCGTGATTCCTTTCGTGAGTGAACGAAATACATATATTTGATACAATCTTTTCCGTGAAATGACGGGAAAACACCTGCATTTCAGGGATGCTAGGGAAATTATGTATTTTCAGAAACCTTTCCGCATTTCCTTTTGCATATTGACGGTAAACTGCCGTTTTAAAGAGTTATTAACAGGCAATTCGGAATTTTTAGAAACCTTTCCGCAACTTCTTTTGTATAATAACCGAAACATTTTGCACTGTAAAGAATAAGTGGTGTGAATTCATGGAAAATTTCTGAAAATAACGTGCAGCGAAGTTGCCGATAGGTATCCGGTTTTAAAAGTGCCTATTTATTTTAACTTCCGTATTTTCACAAATTTTCTGTAGTCAGAAATTCCGTTTATTTCAAAAAAATCCATTTCGGGTTTTTCCGTATTTAAACTGAAATTCTGCAGAGCCGATGACCCTGCATTCTTTGGCCCTTTCCTCAGATAATCCTTCCGCTCCTGACAGGATTGAACCCGCGCTGCTTGGACTGGTTCAACAGGTAATGCACCCCGTTAACAACTAAGCCACAGACACTCGGAAATTCGACTCGCGTACGTCGTAAAAGAAGTTACGCGACAATAATTTTTTTTTTTTTTTGTCATTGTGATTGATTTAGTTACTTTATTTTCTGTTGGAGCTTTTTTTTTTTTTTTTTCAGAATAGGTTTGTAATAACTTTTATTTTTTTTCTGTAGAAGGATTTTTCACAAATTAAGCATTTTTCATCCTGATTTTTTGAAGCAACAAAATGCTTTGCAACTTGACTTTTTTAAACTGACAATGACTTTCTGCTATCTTTAAAAAAGGTGAAATGTAAGTATTATTTCACAGAAAAAAAATCCTAAATATAAAATTTACTTTTGATAGACAGCTTTTGTCTTAAGTTGTCGAAAGACTGCTTACATAGACATGGTATAACCATCTTTACAATAACTTAAGCACCCTGCTTACATAGACATGGTAAAACCATCTGTACAATAAGTTAAGTACCCGGTTTCTAACAGTAACAATATATATATAAATAGCTGGTGCACAAAACAGGGGAGAGGAGAAGAAATATCTTATGTCACAATAAAGAAAATTCGTGCTATATTCTATCCACAATAACCCTATGGAACTTCAAAATTCGACAGACGATTGAAATTTAAAAGTTAATCAAACCTCAATTATTCTCACCACTCGCTCCTATTGCCGGTAATTTCTCGTCATACGGATACGGAAAAGTAAGAACGGAGTTTTCCTGTTAATATACGAAAGGAACTGCGGAAAGGTTTCTGAAAATTCAGAATTTTCCGGTAACACATCTCTAAAACGGTTATTTACAGTCAATATAAAAAAGAAACTGCGGAAAGGTTTCTGAAAATTCAGAATTTTCCGTTAACAATCTCTGAAACGGTTATTTACCGTCAATATAAGACAGAAACTGCGGAAAGGTTTCTGAAAAGTCAGAATTTTCCGTTAACACATCTCTGAAACGGTTATTTACCGTCAATATAAGAAAGAAACTGCGCAAAGCTTTCTGAAAATTCAGACGGTTATTTACCGTAAATATAAGAAAGAAACTGCGGAAAGGTTTCTGAAAATTCAAAATTTTCCGTTAACACATCTCTGAAACGGTTATTTACCGTCAATATAAGAAAGAAACTGCGCAAAGGTTTCTGAAAATTCAGACGTATATTTACCGTCAATATAAGAAAGAAACTGAAGAAAGGTTTCTGAAAATTCAGAATTTTCCGTTAACACATCTCTGAAACGGTTATTTACCGTCAATATAAGAAAGAAACTGCGGAAACGTTTCTGAAAATTCAGAATTTTCCCCGTGGTACGAAAAACCCGTGAAATTCAGGTTTCTTTCTGTCATTTCACGGTAAAGATTGTATCAGAAATATGCTCCGTTAATTCACGAAAGAAATGACTGAAAGTGGCTCGTGAATTTCAGAATTTTTTTACAGTGTGTATCCATATAACGGAAATTTTACGGTTACGGTTGAATTTTACGGTTAAGTTTTAAGATACGGTTACTGGGAACGGAAATTCCCAGTAACCGTATCCATATAACAGAAATTTTCCGGTAACAGGAGCGATTCGCGAGAATGCTTGAGGTGTCATTAACTATTAAATTTCAGTTGTCTGTCGGAGTACCTGATTTTGAAGTTTATAGTGAAATCGGATATTGCGGATAGCATATCACATGGAATCTTGGTTGTGTGTCACCGAGTATTCCTTCTCTTCTACCTCATTTCGTGCACCAGCTGTTGTATATTGTATTACCGTGAGAAACAGGGTACTTAAATTATTGCACAGGTGATTGATTGCACGATGCCTATGTATCAGTCTATGGGTTCCTTAAGACAAAAGCTATTGTAGCTCGTAAATGGAATACGGGATTACACCATACAATACAAATTTTGAAGATGATAGTCCGTTTTTTGGTGTAAATATGACAAGGATGGTAAGTCAGATAATATCCGAAAACTTGAAAATTTTGTCGTTCTGGAGCGGGAATCGAACCCGCGTCTCCCAGATAGCGTCCATGGAAAACAAGACCACGTGATGATAATACCATAAGGCGAATAGTTATGCATTCTCCGAGAAGTTCGCGCAAGAAAATCAAGCCTTTTACATTCAAAAAGTGCTCGATAGTATCAGCACTGTTTCCTGACGTCTTAGCAAAGATTTTGGATTAAAGTCTTATAAACTAGCGTATACACCTAGACTGATATGTGGTGCTATGTCAGCATCCGGTACTGCTTCATTATACTTTTTGCCGACAGGTACTACCATGGCTGGTCCTTTTTATGTAGAAATGTTAAATGAGAAGCTGTTAACTCATATGCAAGCGCACAGATGCACAATGTTTATGCATGATGGCGCTCCATGCCACAGATCAAAGACAGTAAAGAACTTCTTGCAGAGGAAAAACATAACTATGCTTGACTGGCCCGGTAATAGTCCCGACCTTAATCCTATCGAAAATTTGTGAACAATGCTAAAAGACAAGGTAACAGAAAAACAGCCATCAAATTCCCAAGCTTTGATTGACGCAATAAAGTACGTGTGGTGCAAAGACATTTCAAGTGACTACTGCAGATCCCTCATTGAGAATATGCCACATCGTATTTTGTCCGTTATAAAAAAACAAAGGTGGCCACACAAAGTACTGATTTCGGCCTTTTTGTGTTCTAAAGAATGTAAGTATTCATCTGTGGTGTCATTTTTTCAAATATCTGACTAATAATTAGTTTTTTTTTTGAAAATCTTAATTTTCAATAAATTGACAGATGGTCTTAAACTTTTGCGAATGACTGTATTGAATGTAGAAGAAACGGGAGCTTTTCAAAAGACGGTCACGTACCGGTAGCTTTGCTGCACGTTATTTTCAGAAACTTTCCTCGAATTCACACTTCTTTTTTACATTGTACGCTACTGCATTCTAAACACAAATATGCGTGCAGGATGTAGCTGTTGACATAGATAGGGGGCGACAAATGTTGTTTTTGATGACGTAACTTAAAGAGCAATTGTGCTTTCCCGGAAAAATTATGGGAAAACACATCAAAGATTCAAGTTTCATTTGTATATTGTTAAATGTTAATGGCAGCGCATGTCAACTGCGTCAAACTTGTTCAATTTTTATGGTGGTTTTCCCAAGGTACAAACCCCCAAGTGTTGTTTCGAGGGAACAACATTCACCGTCATTTGTCTTCGGTGGCATGTTCTAAAAATTTCATTGCACGCTGCGTTCCAGTTTTATTATAATCTCGAACCTAATATACCTTTGCCTTTCACTCGTAGGTTATTAATTGCTCTAGTTTATTTTAGGAGAGTTATTAAGGGCGTTTAGCAGTCGCGAAACACTATCCGAATACACGAGACTTGTGTCCACAGAGAAAACGTTTCGGGTGTTCGAATTAACCCGGAAGGAAATCGTTGGTGGGTGGCCGTCTCCGTCTTAGCGTAACGAGGTTTGCGGTAGCACAGGCGTAGTTAGGGGAAGTGAAGGTTTGAGTTTTATTTTATTGTGTTTGGCAATGAGATAAAGATCAATGCCAGAGAAGCAGTCACAGTATCGCGACACAAAGGCTTTAATAAGTGGACGCTGCCACTGCTGCTATCTACGGTTGAAATGTCCCTCTCAAGGAGACAGGCAACCAGCTAGCTAACTGCAACTGTGGAGGGACGTGAGCGTGTGTGTGTGTGTGTGTGTGTGTGTGTGTGTGTGCAGATGCAATTCATCAACAAAAGCAGGGTATATCCTACATAATCATAGCAGCGTGACCAACATTTCCGCGTGTAGTGTTTTATTTACTCTTTTGGTGAAACTAGTATTGTTTCTCGGGGTCACGAAGAAGGACGTAACGATGATAGTATGAATATTAATGTTCAAAAGCGTTTTTTTAAATTAATTTTTAATGAAGCGAAAGCGGTTTCACTCGATTCTGCAGTGAACCTAATGGTCTCTATTAAAAACAAAAAATCTGCCGTGTTTGCTTCATGGTGCTCGGCACTTTTTTTTTTCATGGTATTTCTTATGTGGTTTTGTCTTACCAAATATTAGGCTCAATAACTCAAATTTCCATACTATCTTTTTTTTTTTTTTAATGACATTCTATTGAACATCTGTAGTTGTGTCTAACCCCCCCCTGCGTAGATGTAAAACCCTAAGAGAAATTTCTGGGTGCCACCAGGTTTGGTACGTTCCCATTTCAGAATTTCTGCTTGCAGAACAGCCCATTGACAGTGATGTATTCAGGCACCTTCTCGGGAGTCTTAATCCTCCCCCCCCTTCCCCCGAATAATTCATGAGGCTCCGTAGATTTTTGTGTGATCTCCCCTTACATCAATGAGCCATTACATTATGACCACCTACCTAATAAGCTGTAGGACCCCCTTTAGTCCGCAAAACAGCGGCCACTCAGCCAGGCATCGATTGGATGAGGTGGCGATAGGTATCCTGGGGTATCTGGTACCATAATGTCAACAGCAGGTACTCCAGTTCCCGTACATTTTTGGGTGATGATGATTTAGCGCGAACCCGCTTTTCCAAGTCGAACCACAAATGTTCTATTGGGTTCACGACAGGCGAATTTGGAGGCCAGGGCATTAACAGAAATTCACCAGCATGTTCCTCGAACCACTCCTTGACGATTCTGACAGTGTGGCATGGCGCATTATTCTGTCGGTAATGACCATCACCAGCAGGTAACACGGTTGCCATGAATGGGTGAATTTGGTCCGCAACGATGTTCCGATATCTGACAGCTGTCAGGGATTGTGCTATTGGGATAATGGGGCCTAAAGTGTTCCTAGAAAACATCGCCCACAGCATAACACCGCCACCGTCGGCCTGTTTCAGCCCAACAGTGCATCCAAGTGCCATAGCCTCCGTTGGTAATCGGCGTATCCGCGCTCGGCCGTCTACGTGATGCACCAGGAATCTTGATTCGTCAGACCAGACCGCTTTCTTCCAATCATCCAAGGTTCAATCTCGATGATTTTGGGCCCATTTCATGCGTTGTTGGCGATGACGTCTTATTAGCACTGGGACCCGTCTGGGCCTTAGACTACGCAGGCCCATGCGCAGAAGGCTGCAATGAACTGTATGCTGTGACACATTGCCCTAATCACCACTGTTGTAGCTGCGGGTGATTTGTCGCACTGTGGCCTTGCGGTCACTGTGAATAATGCGCGACAGTCTCCGCTCCCCTCTGGCATCAATGACCTGCGGAGAACACACGGCTGGATCACGGTTTGTCGTTTGGCCATCGGTGCACCACTTTTGATACGTACTCACTACAGCGGCACGTGAATAACCCACAAGCCACGCCGTTTCCGAGATGGTAGTTCCCGAAGCGCCGTGCCATCACAATTTGTCCTTTATTAAACTCCGATAAATCGGCAGCTTTTCACATTCTGACTCCGAACACTCTATCTAACCGAAAGCTGGTCCTCGGATTGTATATATACTGCTCTGGGAACTTTACCTGCACCACCGTTTGGTCTCCAGGCGCGCTCATTTCTCTACGCTGAAGGTGGGCATAATGTAATAATGACTCATCGGTGTATATTTAGTCTAATTATCTTCGTTTATAGCTGAATCTTTGGAGAAATTAATTTAAAAAATATCAGGGTATACATTCTAAATGGTTTTAGAAGGGTGCTACAACCTGCCTGCCCTTTAATTAAAAAAGTCCTACCCTAGCTGCCCTCAAGCCTAAAATGACCGCCTTAACATGCATTTATTGATCATTTTCATGAAACTATTTCCAGACAGAAAACCAGTCTATTAGTATTACAAATCTTGGTATCTTAGAAAAATTCGTCACATTGCCTTTGCCCCCAAACTCCTCTGACTGTAACCCGATTGAACATTTATGGGATATGTTAAAACAGGGTGTGAGAACTGTTGATCCTCCTCCACGGAATGAGCGTGGCTGACGGAGCTGCTGCAGTAAACATGAGTTAAATTACGCATGGAGGATGTTTGACACCTTGTAGAATCAGTTGCGTAACTAGCACAACGTGCGCCCTCCCGTAAGATTTACTTCACCACCCCTAAGCACAGTAATTTTCGCAGGATTTCGAACACGAGGGAGGATGCATTTTTTGTAGTGTGTGTGTGGTGGTTTGGGGGAGGGGGTTTAGAAAATCAGGGAGAGTGTCTGGAAAAGTTAGCGCCGTACCTAAAGCCCTGAAGTTTTAACTTTTTAAGTAATAGATATAATAATACGTGTAAATGCCTTGTCCAAAACTAAAATAAATCGCTTGAAGAAATCACCCTCTTACACACGGCAGATCTGCGGCTGCTGTGAATAAATGTTGGCGCCTGTCGTGCACGTAATCCTAGGTAACTGACTGTTTTCCCACATCCTCTACGGGGAATCTCACTGTGTCCTCGCGCTTTTCCTCAGCAGCGCAGAGAGAGGGCGATTGGAGAGCGATCGTATTATTTACAACCCATTGCAGAGCAATCGTATTACAACCCGAAGTCAAAGAGCCGAACGCTTTCAATCTGTATGACATTCAGTGTTTTAAAAGTGAAACTAGGCATTTATTTAGGCAAAGCTAAATATATATGAAAGCAAAATATGAATCTTTGGATTAATTATTGTGCGTTTTCGAATTTTTTCATAAAACTATAACTGGCAACTGCAGTACGCTTCTTCTTTACCTGCGCCCCACCCCTCCCCGCCGCTGCGGGGGTGGTAGCTACGCCACTGTGTAGAATGTGTTTCTAGGCGTCTGCGAGCAGTGATTGCACAGAAAGGCGGACCAACGCGTTTTTAGATAAGTGTTCCTTATCAAAGCGAATTCAGTCAATAAAGTCCCTTGTGCGGACCTTTGATTTTAATACTCGTGAGAGATATTTCTACCTCATTTTTGAAAAGAGAATATGGGATTAGTGACCTTACTTAAGGCGACATATGCTTCATTCCTCGAAGTCATCATTAGCGATGCGGACATTGTCATTATCATTTCCTATCGTGTACTCAGCGTGTCTTCTGTCGCTCTCTGGGTCCACGCTACTTTGGACTTGCCATTCTCGTGTTAGATTCTGCGCACTGCTCACTTTTCGGAGGGGGGTGAAGATGTTTATGGCGAACTGCAGATTTTGCGCCCTGCTGAACAAGGGAAAAAAAAAAAAAAAGAAGGCTTTTAAAAATGATTGGCATCACGAACTGTAGATTTTATGCACTGCTCACTTTATTGAGAGCATAGACATTTTTTCGAGGCACGAAACAAAGAGAAAAGCTTTTCAAGATGCTTATCATCATCGCAAATTTCATATTTTGCGCCCTACTCACTTTTCTGAGAGTATACATTTTGTCGTTATGCATATTTTACTTATTATTTAAATTGTTCTCATTGTTTCAACTGACCATGTCCATAATTGGATTACCGTGTCTTTTGAGATGCGTATACATAAATAAATTCGCGTGAATGGTGCGTCATTGGATTTGAGTGCACTTTTCCATAGTAATATTGTGAGGCTTTAACAGGCCAGTTAAACGTCTTTCGTCATTGATGGTTTTCTCAGCAGTTTATTCACTGATTCAGCAGAAAATCAGAGCAGCGGCATCCATTATGCCAGAAGATTATTTTTTACAGTTCACTCTGGGTGCTTTTCTGAATTCTGAACTCCGTACTTGAATCGTTTAGATTTGAGTAATGATTTTATAATATTTTCAAAATAATTTTAGATATTAAGCTTCTTACTTTTAATTTAAGAGTTCGAGCATGAAGTGGTGTTTTAAAGTAATATAATTTTATTAGCAGCTAAATTTAGGCCAGGGGCTTTCTGCGGCCATCTAGGCCAATTAAGTACGGCCTTTTGAGTGAATACAAATTTTGCAGAACAAATCCTTTTATGTTTTCTAATGTTCTTGTTCGTCTTTTATTATTTTTATTTTATTCTTAAAATGACCGTATTTAAAATACCAAAGAGTAAAAGAAGATTCAACGAAATAATGCTCCCCGACTGACGTCCACAATTAAAACATTAGTAAGTCAATAAGGGCTGTTTTGGCACCTGCCACGCTCATGGTTTCGTTCTATGGCTCCTAAAGAAAGAACTACAGATGGAATTGTTTGAGCTCTTAGATGACATTTTAAAATCCTTATTTGACGCCAAGAAGATTCAGTTGAAATATGAAAAAATGCAGTAGAATACCCACGCCTTCGGCAACATGCAAGAAAAATGCTTTCTTGCTTTTGAACCACTTATTGCTGCAAATCTACATTCTCCTACCTAACCCAAATCAGGACGCCCTTTAACTCACAAACGACGGATGCCCATCTAGAGGATCAGATAAAACTGCGGACCTCCAGAATTTTTTTTTTTTTTTTTGAAGCTGGTTAGTATATACACTGCTGGCCACCCAAAATGCAACACCAAGAAGGACACGAGATAACAAAGCCAGATTTACTGGACACATAACAACAGATACAAAGATGAAACGATTGAGCTTACAGGCCCGTGCGACTTGCGGAACACGCAGACATCAATAGTTCGTGTGGCCCCCACGGCTGGCAATAACGGCCGCTACACGCCGCGGCGTCGAACGGAAGAGGCTTTGCATGTGGGCTTGGGGTATATCGGTCCAGGCTGCTTCCACACGTTGCCACAGTTCATCAGGCGTAGCCGCGGGTGGTGCTTGCCGGGCCACTCGGTTGCCGATCAGCGACTAGACGTGTTCGATGGGCGATATATTCGGGAGAGCAGGCTGGCCACGGCAGCAGTGACACCTGGTGGACCGTGAAGAATTGTTGCACGATGCGTGCCACGTGCGGGCGCGCATTGTGCTGTCGAAACGTGGTCGCTGGCAGGTCCTGCAGGTAAATGAGGACTACAGGCTCCAAAACGTTGGAGATGTAGCCGTGACTGTTGAGTGTACCGGCGATGCGTACCAGAGGGGTGCGGGTGTCATATCCAATTGCGTCCGATACCATAACGCCAGGCAACGGACCGGTATGGCGATGCATAATGCAGGCGTCATACAGTCTCTCGCCGCGGTGCTGCCACACGCGGATCTGACCATCGTGGTGTTGCAGGCAGAAGCGGAATTCGTCGGAGAAGACAACGTCGTGCCATTCCGTATTCCAGGTACGGCGTTCAACGGCCCACTTCAACGGCACTCGCCGGTGGTAACGTCAATGGTAATCGGAGCAATGGGCGGCGTGAGACAAGTCCCCGCTCCTGCTGGCGACGTCGAACGGTACGTGCTGACACAGGTTGTTGCGCAACACACCCTAATTCCTGCGCTAATGTTCATGATGTGGCGGTGCGAGCCGTCAATGCCCACCGCACAGCATGCCGGTCCTCTGGTTCGGGGGTGTGCCGCGGCTGCGGCAATCACTCACGTCGGTCCGTCCGCCCCTCCTGCACCCACCGAATCCATACTCGCCTCATTGTGGCTGGATGTCGTCCCACACGGGCGCCGATGTCTCGGTTCGATAAACCGCTGTCGCGATAAGCCACTATTCGTCCTCTGTCGAACTCCGAAACGTGCTGGAATGACTGCCGTATTCTGCGACGAATCATCAGAAAGCTTCCCACGCACAAGTCAGGCAGCACAACACAATTCCACTACTTACACCCCGCCTTCTGTGCAGCCTTCTTATAGTGCTTCTCTGTGGCGTGCTGGGCGCACTTGATTTGCAAAGCCCTGCAATGCTAATCGTTTGCATGTCCTCTCGCGGGCGACGCATGCTGCGAATTTCAGGCCAATCGGATGCTTTCTTCTTGGTGTTGCATTTTGGGTGGCCAGCAGTGTAGTAAGATTTTTACAAAATATAAGGTACATTTCGAAGTATATTTAATTGAAGTTTTTTGAATGCGGCTTTTTAGATTACAGCTAATTTAATGCGGCCTTCCAACATAAAAAGGTTCCCCATACCTCTGATTTAGGCTGTGGTTATAGAACTTATACCTACACAGATTCTCTCTTTATTGAAACCGGTTCAGTATTCCTCCGGAACAATATGATAAAGTTTTGTCACAATCGAAGCATTTTTACGTAAGTTATGACGCATGAGGGCAATGGAATGGATCCCGCTCCTATCTCCTGACCTTTGACCCCGTTTCCCCCATTTTCAATAGGATTCGTCCCGAGATGGTTCCCTATCACATATTAAAATTTCATCGAAATCGAACCATTTTTACCCAAGTTATGACACATATGGTTGGTGGAATGGATCCCGCTCCTATGTCCTGATCTTTGACCCCATTTCGCCTATTTTCAATGAGGTTCGTCCCCAGGTGATCCCCTACCACATACTAAAATTTCATCGAAATCGAACCATTTTTACGCAAGCTACGATGCATAAGGGTAATGGAATGGATCCCGTTCCTATGTCTTGATCTTTGACGCCATTTCGCCCGTTTCAATAGGATTCGTCCCCAGGTGGTCCCCTACCACATACTAAAATTTCATCGAAATCGGACCACTTTTACGCGAGTTATCGTGCTGACGGACAGACGGACAAAGCTGGAACATATACGCTTTTTCAACCTACGGTTGAAAAGCGTAAAAAATCAATCATTTTTCTTTGAGTAATATTCAGACCTGTTAATAGATGGCGCGACCTGTACATTGATGATGCCACTAGACAAACAAATGTTGGATTGCTTAATTATGGTTATGTTTTAGCAAGTATTAAGTATCCCGTGCTATAACTTAAAGTTAGTTTTATCGATGTGCAAATTTTCATCCTTGGGAATACATTAATTGCGAAAAAAATATTTTAAGACGTTTTACCATTGGAAACCTAAGGCAGAGATTTTAGGTAGAACCAACTTAAGTCATGGTATTAAATCCCGTCATTTTGTTTTTTTAATAGCGTTGGTGGAACTGTTTCCTTCCATTTGAAATAACAACCATGTGAGATTAAGAAGAGTCATGTCTCTCAAGAATTCTTTTTCGGTTTTAAAGTACGTGCCTTAAAATTACTGGAGGATGGGGGGTGAAAATGATATTACGAGTTTTTACACACCAGAAACGGAACTGATTAAGTTCTGCTGTCGATTTTCTTTCCTACGGAGACTAAATGCCCTGTCATTTACGTTTCTTTCCTTCTCTCTTCATTTTGCGTCTTAACTGCAATCAGAGTTGGAGATCAACGTCCCCGATTGTTTCGTGATGTAGGAGAACGAACGAATTGGACATAAGACAATAGAAGCCTAAGGTCGCTTGCTTCTACTTCTTCCTTTAGCGAAAAGTAATTCCTCCATACCGTTTTCAGCGCTTTTACTATCTAGGAGGGCATTGTCTTAAACCATAAAGCAGTGCCTCTCACTTCGTGAAAGCTTTGCTTCCAAGCCTTTTCGGTTAAATGTTCGCCTGAAGTTTGCGCAACACGGGATAATTTCCACGAAGAAATCATGAATGTCGCGAGCGCTAGTTATAGCAATGAATAACTATTTTTCTGGTGTCAAAGCCTTCTCCAATTAGGAATTTAATATTCCGGATTTACTGCTCCCGTATTTTTCACTTTTAGTATGTCTTCTTATTGACACCTTGATTTTCTAATTTTTTTCACAGTGGTTTGTTTTATTCACTTGTTCACGTACGTTACTGAAGCACACAGAAAGAACTTTGCTGTGGCAAAAATAGCAGTTCTGGTTGTAAAATTCTGCTTAATTCAAATTCAGTGAAAGCACAGAACGGTGTTCGATAAGTTTGAGCTATAGATATTGATAGAAAAGTGGCCACGTGACGAAAAAAGCAGAATTTTCGCTCAGATGTCTTAGTGTACATCATTCTTATCTCCTCAGTTCGTAGAAATGATTTTTGATTTTTGTTTTTGATTGGAAGTTTAACGACCACCGTGAGCAAGTGGATGGGCTGTAAGCAGTCACCCGTCCCTAATTTAGGTTGGTTAGTAAATTTTAATGGCGCAAGGACCATATTTGGCCAAAGAGCGCCCCTAATTTAGGGCCACTGGCTCCATCAGGGAAGGGAGAACCAGGGCCGTAAGACAAACGCAATATCCATGCTTCACCGGGATTCGAACCCAGACCCGTCTCGGACGAATGATCAGAACTTCAAAAGAGCATTTATTTACAAAAAAGACAACATACAAACACAAATTTTCACCGGGAAAAAAAATTGCACAATAACTCACCGGCAACGACAATAACAACACACAATCAATATCGCAATAAACAGAGAGTACTCTACAGGAAGAAGCAGACGACATCAGAGCAAGTTGAAGAATAACACACGGCAAGATAAAAAGAAAACAGTTGCACAACAAACAATACATACAGGACAGACCACTAATGAAGCAAGGCGGTAAAGAAAAGTCAGCCGAGTTTGTCAAAACTGTCAAGGGGAAAAAAAAAACACGCACGGTCCGACAACAAGCTGCAGCCGGAAAAAAAACAACACCTGGTAGTTCGGAGAAATGCGTTGACAAATGGCTGTAAGCCGACGAACAACAAAAATTTACATTTAAAGCGTATCTCGGTCACTAAGACCGACAGCAACACAGAGAAAAAAACAACCACTAGAAACTAACACCCCGTACCATTAACACAACACACAAAGCACAATATTCAAATAACACCAAGAAATTAACACACAATGCACAATACACAAATAGCACCATGAACACAATAAAGAATGCACAATACACAAATAACACCATGAAAACTTTGTGAAAAAGAACACAGGGGTTAAACTTGCAGACAAGCATCACCACCAAATAAATTCGGGTCGAAACAGTGAATTCGCACTGTGTCCACAGCACTAACCACAAAAATAAACACCGATTACACAAGACAAAACCAAGAAACACGTCGGTAAGGTTCAGAACCAACACACAAAAAAAACCATTCGGTACCACGCGCCAGCAGTACCCGTTCAGCAAGAAAAAAAAATAAAACAAAGAAATAAAAACAACCACAACATAAAACACAAAACCGTGCGACAGTAAACTGTGTGAAACCGACGAGTAATAAATATAAAATAGGTGAACGACACCAAAAGCAAACTAGAAAAAAAAGCCGACACTTAAGCAACAAAAAACAAAACAAAAACACATCAGACAATGTGCATGCCACAGCAAAAATGCAATCAACATCAACAAAACAACATAAAACACCTTGGTAACAGTAAACAATAAACAGAAAATACCAAAACGCTTAGCCGGCACACAAAAAAGTTTGTCGACCAACGGCTTGAGGCCGACGGAAAATAAAAAAAAGAAAAGAAAAAGTCAGTAAACGCTACCGACAACAAATTAACGGGAATGTGTGTGCACGGAAAGCAACAAGAAGATAAACTAAAGGAGACACTAACCCACTGACACAGATCTACGGTATGTACAAAAATTATGCACTAAACAAAAAAACACCAATAAAAAAAATAAATATAAATATAATAAACTCTGGCTATGGGAGGAGAACAATAATGCCTGCAGAAACATGAAACCATGACAAATATGGAGACCAGAGAGAGAAAAAGGCTGGCACATCCTGCCGAACCCGCGCCATGTCATACTCAAGTTGGAGGACCGATCTGATGGATGATCGGTACCTCCTGCACAAAAACACCCGGGCCGGATGATAACGCCGGAGAGAAGCTCGATCCACGCTTGAGTGGTAAAACAAATAAATCGTCAACTTCGCTTGGAGAATGATGAATGCACGAACAGAACTGTGGACATCTACAGGGGGAGAATGGCGTCTGAGGAAATAAAAATGGAACATTGTATGAGGACAAGGGCAAACTTTGGAAAGAAGGGAAAACATAATCGAAAACAAGGGCTGCAACACCAGACAAGAATCGTAGGAATGTGACACATCACCAAGTGTAGAACAAAAGAAGCAAAGCGGGGAAGCCAAATGACGAAAACGATGAAGGGTACGCGGAGTGAGCAACCGACGGTGTAGGTGCAGCCAATGAATGTCCCTGGCTTTCGGGGAAGCCAGGGAAGTCGATGGATCACTCCACGTACCTGGAAGATCTGTAGCTGAAACAGAAGGAATTGCGAATGGAGCTGTGAAATTGGTAAGAAAATGCGAATAAAGAAGCTTGGCTGTAACTTGATGGGGTAAAAATGGAGAATCGTTTAAGTAGAGAAGAAAGGGAAGACTGAGCGACGGGGCGGAAGACTGAATGAGGCCAATAGAATTGACAAGTAAAGGATAAAGACGAATAAGACAGGATTGAATAAGACAGAACTGTGCACGATGCTGAGGGGTATCAAGTAATAGAGGGAAAGGCGATCAAAAGATTTCCAGTGAAGAGAAGAATCAAAAAGTTGAGAAACCTGAACGACGCCACTTGCAAACCAAGTGGAGAAGTTCAGGTACTGAGAATTTGGAGAACGAAGGGCAGAGGAGAAGAAAAGTGGTTCCGCAAGGAGATCGTTAGTCGAAGCGGGGGGAGGCGGACTGGACATAAGGAGTGCCAGAGGGAGAAAACGGTACGGTAAGTAGCGGGAAAGTGATTGGGAATGAGTGGAAAGAGGTCCATGCGGATAAAAGTAGCCAGAGAAAGAAAAAGACTTCGTGGAAAGAGCAAAGTGTCAATTATAGTAATCGAAGAACCGCAAGGAAGGGAAAAAATCCTCAAAAAATGTTGGAGATGGAAAGCGTTCGATTTAAGGGACAAATCCGGAAGGGCAAGACCACCAAAAGAAACCGGAAGGACAAGCGTGGATCGATGAACCCAATGTACGACATCCCATATAAAATTTGTAAAAAGACATTGAACGTGACGAAGAAAGAGGGGAGGAGGGAAATGAGCAAACCAAGTATGAGAAAGGGCCGGAAGAAGAAAAGCGGAAAGAAGAAAAGCGGAAAGAAGATGCGACCTGCTAAAAAAAGAAAGAAACGGTTTCAAACGGCGAAAAGGGGCAAGGCGTCGATTCAAGTCCTGCACCAAAGGGGACCAAGTGGCGGCAGCAACCGCCACCGGGTTCCCGATGAACACTCCAAGAAGTTTGATGACCGTGGTCGACCACCGGGCACCCCAAGGGCGGTCGCCGCGGGACGACCACGAGCCAGCCCACAAGCCAACAGATTTAGAGGTATTAAGGGCCGCACCTGAAATTGAAGCATACTCAGTATAGGTAGACAAAACAACACCAAAAGCCTGTTGGGAACGTAAAAAAAGAGTAAGGTCGTCCGCATAGGCCGACAAAACCACGCGATGGTGCCGTGTGGAGGCCACACCACGCGGAATGCCTGCCAGCAAACGAGATCGAAGGGAAATAAGAAGTGGTTCAAACGTGAGGGCAAACAGTTGACCCGACAGGGGACAACCCTGCCGGATACCGCTTGCAAAAGGAATAGCAGCCGTCATAAAAGAAGAGGTCCGAACACGAAAGGAAGAATGGGAATATAGATTGGAAAGTGCCTGACAGAAAAGGGAAGGAAAGCCAAAGTGACGAAGAACAGAGAAAAGATAAGAATGATGGACAGAATCGAATGCTTGTTTCTGATCTAGGTTAAAAATAGCGAGAGGTTCAGAAAGACGGGAAGCAAGAGAGTGTAAATCACGGATGGTAGTGATGTTAGTTGCAATCGAACGGGAAGGGATCGTATAAGTTTGGTCAGGATGAATAATAAATTGTAGAACAGGGTTAAGGCGAAGAGCCAGAATTTTTGCAAAGATCTTGTAGTCGGTGTTAAGAATCGAGATGGGGCGCCAGTTAGATAGAAGACCAAGATTACCAGTTTTAGGAATTAGGCGGAGAAGAGCAAAAGCAAAGTCAGAAGAAACGAAAGTCGAAGAAGAAAAGATCGAGTTGAAACAAGCAACGAGAAGAGGAAGCAGAGCAGGAAGAAAGGTTTTATAAAAAGAAAGTGGAAGACCGTCAGCCCCAGGGGCGGAGCGGTCATTCAGACTAGAAATGGCAAAACGAACCTCCGAGGGAGAGATCGGTGAAACCAAGGAGGGGGAAAAAAAGACGGGACCTGAGGAAGATGTGATAATAATGGAGAATTCTCTGCAGGCGGCAGGACCCGCAATCGAAACCGATCAGTGAAGTACTGAAAAGTTCGATCACAGATCTGCACTGGATCAGAAACAGTTGAGCCATCTGGAAGCGAGAGAAAAGAAATGTTGGAACTCAGAGCACGGTGGGATTCAAGATGTCGAAGGTGTTGAAACGGGTCATCATGAAAATGTAACTTGGAAAACTTTAACCGGGTAAGAGACGAAGAAGCAAAGGAAGATAGAATGCTATGAAGTTGTGATTGAAGAGCTGCAAACGATGGATCTGAAGCAGAAAGGAACTGTAGTTTACGGTGAAGAATAGTTAAATCATGAAAGCGGTGAAAACGGGACGAAAAAGAGAACTGACGTGCAAACGATAGGATAGAAAGTTTGGTGGAAAGCCACAGAGCTGCTGGGTCAACCGTGAGAGGAAGTTCAGAAATGGATGAAGAAATAATCGAACGAACTTCGGCCTGAAACGTGGGATCGGAAAGGAGAAAATCATCGAGAGACCAAACCGGGGAGGGGGGACAGAGAAAGAGGACAAAAATATTTCCAGAAGAACAGGACGATGGTCGGAGGAAACAGAAGGATGATGGGTTACTTCAACAAGGGAGGAGTGGAGGAAACTAAAAACATAAAACCGGTCGAGACGAGCCGCAGCATGCGCTAAGGCGGCCGGAGGAAACCATGTGAATTCACGGGACAGAGGGTGGATGGTACGAAATGCGTCAATGAGACAAAAATTACTAACTAGTTGAGACAGTTGGGAGGAAAGGTTAAGGCGACTCTCCCCGGAACCATCACGGTCAAGACCCGGTTGGAGAGTGCAGTTGAAGTCACCACCAATAAGAACGATTTCAGAAGGAGGAATTTGGGAAAGAAGGGAAATCAAATGCGAAAGAAGAGCATCAGCATCAACCGATGATTGTGGCATATGCAAATTGAAAACATGAAAACGACGGGAAAGATAACTAAAGGAGATACCTTGAAAGGAGCCCAGCAGACTCTGTGACTCAACGATATCTGAAAGAAGAGAATGAAACCGAGTACGGAATGCAATCGCTGTACCGGACCCAATGTGCGTCCGGTAGTTGTGATAAAAAGCGTAGGGCCAGCGTCTCCAGCAGGAATACCCGGTCGCCAAGGAACAGTTCGTCTCCTGGAAGAGGAGGATATCTGTCCTCAGGAAACGAACGTCCTCGAAGACCAAAGCATTCGCGGCTGAAGACGCAAGGCCTCTACAGTTAAAGCAGAGCACATTTAGGGAAGGCATCACTGGGGCGGCTGCATCCAACCTTCCAGTTCTGCCTTCAAAACTTTAAGTAAATACGCCAACCGGCGAGCGTACTGCTCTGTCCCGGATGGCAGATCAACATTTAATAAGAACTCATGCAGGAACGTCAGTTGGGTTAGCATCTCCGGAAGGTGAGAGAGTTTACTCGCTATACAAGGGAGAGTAATCAATTTCGCCCGTCTGGGGCGAGCAATCAAGGCATACAGATCTGTGAATGAGAGGGGAGTTAAGGGCACCTCAATGTCAGCAAACATAGAGGTGATGTCAACCAGAGAGGGGGCAGGAGAGTCATCAGATTCAGCAAATAAAGTTTCTTCAGAATCGGGATCGGTAACGTCCATGGAATCATCGTTCGGCAAACAGGTAAAACGGTTGTAGATGGAAACTGAAGAAGTAACAGGAGCCGGTCCAGGTGAAGGTGACGAGGATGTAGCCGTCTTCCTGGATTTCTGGCGGTCCGAGGAACTCGCACGACGGTTCGCTGAGCCAGGGGAGTTTTGCCTCTTGGTCCGCTGAACCTTGGGGGTGGAGGCCCCTTCAGACGCTGGCAACGGTGGAAATTCCTGCAGGTCAGTGGATGCCGAAGCAACACGGACCACTGGAGGTGATACGACAGAGGTGGAACCAGGAACAGCAGCTGGAACAGATTCAGTGGGGAGGGTGGGGGAAGAATCCGGAGCGGTGGGCAGAGTCTCCGCTGGAACAGCAGCATCAAGTGATTGAGTTGGAACAGTAGCAGCTGTGGAATGTGGGCATGCCGATGCAAGGTGACCTTCACCCTTGCATCGGAAGCACTGGACGCCAGCAAACAGATTGAAAATGTAGGTCCGGGTTTCAGTTATGAGTTCCAGGGTGGTTGGCCGGTTAACTATTGCTTGTGGGGTTGGAAAGATGACTCGGTATTGGCGACGACCGCCCTGAACATGTTTCAGGGGGAGTCGCGAGCAGCAGCTGGGAGGTACTTTGTGGTACCAACCACTCGCCCCATGGTGTTAAGGGCATCAATTAATACCGAGTCAGGCACAGCTGTGGGTACTGGAGACAAGGTGACAGTCACTGGTCTTTGAGCTGCTGCAACTGGTTGGAGATGTACGGAACCAATGTCCAAGCCAAAAGCCAGGATTTTGTCCACCGCCTGTTGATGAGTGAAGTGCACAACAACACCCCCTTCCCAAGCGGATAATAGACACAATGCTTTCTCCGGGTACAACTTTAGAAATAGCATTTAAATATTGGGGGAGGGGGTGTCGCGCAGAGCAGGAACAAATACACTTAAAAGTAAGGCAGACGAAAGTTCCTTACCTTGAGGAGAGTCGAGTGGTAATGTTATCCTTAAAGCGGAAGCAACACGTGTAAACTCTGGTCGCGAAGACACAGAAGCACTTTGTAAAGTAGAAGTCGCACTCACAGCCGCGGCGAACGAACGAGACACAGGAATAGAAGAGCTGGGTACCTCTGACCCAGCCTCCGGCACATTTGTAACCAGCGGTACAGTTGGCGACGAAAGCACAACACTATTTGACTGAACACCATTCATGGTGGTCACGGAAGATACAGACGACGAAGAAAGCGCAGAGGAAGGAGATATAGACGGGTATATGGCACTCATGCTGGTGGAGGTAGTAGCCAGCCCGGCTACTAACCCTCACGGCTCGAGCGTTGCAGCTTGCAACACTCAAAAACAGGCGAAAAACGAAAAAATAAGCACGTACAGCTTGTACGCCTCACTACTTGCGAGGAAGGAACACAGGTAATAACAACACACGAACTGTCAAAGAACAAACGCAAAAAAAAAAAAAAAAAAAACACAAACTTCACACGAAACTTCTAATACTGGCAGGAGCTCGAAAAAATGCGACTGATCAGTCAGAAGCCGGCGCTTAGACCACTGGGGCGGCAAAGTGATTTTAAAAATTATTTTTGTTAGCATCAACCTTTTTTTCTTTTCAAGGAATTTTCTTGCTGGATGGCAGTACCGTTATAGTTAAAGGGGAAAAACTAAAATAATAAAGGCACACTGTTATCTGTGAGCACATTATTTTCGTTAACTGAGTTTGTTGTAAGCTTTCTAAAATTTTTGTTTGTTCCGTGGTTGAAAGAAACTTCTGAAGAGTTGTCTTTTCCTAATTTAAGGGCACTAGTTTCAGGGAAGAGACAGAGCCTCAGCACCGTATGACAAGTGCAACAACCTATGTCTCATGCGGGACTAAAAACTAGGCCCAACTCAGGCAATTAGCCAGAGTCCGCGCCTCTGACCACTTCATCACATCACATTTGGAATGGTTTATTAATTCGAGTGTGAGACTTATTACGTTTCGGCTTAGGTGTACCATTGCACTTTGTGTTAAAGCATGGAACTGACACAATAGCAAAACACTCTTCGTACCATAGATCAAACCAAGACAGCAAATCCAGATCAGAACAATGTAGGAGCTGTTCGTAAAGAGTCGGTACGACGTGTCACGATGGAAGTATGACGTCACAAGATTCTTTGTTCTTGGAATTAATGTTTTTGCTGGCGCGAGGTGCATGTTGGAAATGCGCCGCCGTCTCTTTCTGTGGCTTTCTAACAGCGACGTTGATGCGAGCACCTGGTCGACTTTAAAGGAACTTGCTTCTGTGTTGCTTTACGACGTTAATACGGAACAAAGTAAAACGGTGTATCTTTCAAACCCGTTTCCACTGCTACTAAATAGTATAGTAGAAACTGTAACCTCTTTCAAATTCTGTGGTGACAGACATCGTTATTTTCAGATCAAATAGTGTTAAGCATGCTTGTTAATGTCAGATCAGGCCGAAAAATTCTTTTCAGGTTTCATACTAGAGTTTTAAGTATGACTTTCACTTTTCATATTTCAGTCAGAAGTCTGAAGATTTTGTTTTTAGTTTAGACAGCTTCATGACAAAAATTTAAGAGGCAGAAAATTTTAGCGCGGATGTCACGTGACGCCTTTGAAAGCGAAAGGCATCTGCTCCATTGTGGTGTCACCCTGCGAGGTATTTGCGATTTGAGACTGACGTCATAGTTGGAGAACTTCCCTGTAAAGGCTCCTCTCGCTGCGCTAAGCCGCTGTTATACATTTTCGTAGAAAATCAATGCGGACGTGCCCGGGAGGTAGATTATGCTCATCGCAGAGAATTGAAGTTTTAATTCGACCGTCGCTTTTTTATGAATAGGATAAGATACAGAATTATTTCGGAAAAACAGGTCATGGGAAATGAGGATGCCTGCCTAATATAATAAGCTCGTTTTCTCCAAAGGTTGAACAGGATATGGGTTTTAAGCAACAATGTTCTGCTGAAAATTAAAATGCACAGGCCGACCACAATTATGCTTTGAAGACTTCCGTGGCAATAAATGGCTGTCTTACGCAGATTTGGGTATAAAAGTCACATAACCAAAAATATAATTTCAAGTGAAAAATTTCAACAAATGCATGTACTTTGGGGCGGGGGAGAATTCCCCTAAATAAAAAAAAGTAGACATAGAAGACAGGAATTCCTACAAAAATGTGATAATAATAATAAAATCATGAACTTCTCCGTATATATATCAGTAAAAGGGAGGAATATATCTGTTGGGCGTATTCGCAAAACTGCGGTTTTTAGTCTTCTTCAATATTGTTGGGAGTTAAATAGCACTGGCGTGGTCTACAGGATAATTTCTGTCTCGTGCAATGGTGAAGAGCAACGCGTGTGTTGAAATTTAGTCTGTAATGTGGGTCGTAAGACAGACGTTACTGAGTGGCAGAAAAGAAGCCATCGTGTTTGGCCGCGCCCACGGACACAGAGTGAATGAAGTCGCCAAATTTGTTGGCGTGTCGAAGCGTATACTGTCCAGCGGGTCTACAAACAGTGGCTGTAGTTCGCAGTCAACTGAAAATCGGCGACGTAACTGTGACCGGAAAACGATGCTTACCAACAGGGACCGCCGCCATGTTTCACGCCTAGTAACTGCAAATCGGTTTCAAGCCAGGCAACAATTGCTCCAAACAGTCAATGAAAGCCCCCTCCAACCAATTTCTGAAAGGACATTGCGAAGAGAACTGCATGCGATGGGACATCTGGAGCAGAGTACCACGGAAGAGGCCTCTTTTAAAAGCAAGTCACAAAGTCGCACGTTATCAATGGGCTCAGAGGCACCAAAACGTTATTGTGGAGGATTGGAAACGAATAATTTGGTCTGATGAGTCTCGTTTTTGCTTGTACTCCAATGATGAGAGGCGACGAGTGTATCGCAGGTCCAATGAAGCCTTTAATCCTAATTGTGTCGAAGGTGTGTTTCAAGCTGGAGGCGGTTCTGTGATGTTTTGGGAATATTTTTCGTACCACGAAATGGGCCCTCTCGTTTCTGTGACGATTAATTTGATCCAGCATGTGTACCTCCGCATTCTGAATGACGAAGTGTTGCCCTTTGCCCTACATCTCCAGGAGCAGCATCACATTGCCACTCCTGTTTTGCAAGACGACAACTGCCGTGTGCACAAGGCTAAAACTGTGTCTGAGGGCACGATGAACAATCACCAACGCTGTCTCACCTCGACTTTACCGCCAAATCCCCAGATTTAAATCCTATTGAAAATCTATGGGATCATTTGGAACATCAGAAGATGAAACACCGGAATAAACATCCACGTACTGTGGCAGAACTTCGGGACCAATTGACGCACAAGTGGCTGCAAATCGATGTTCAATACATCCACAACCTCGTGGAGTCTCTACCGCACCGGATTCATGCTCTTGTCAAGGCAAGAGGCTCCATCACCCGTTATTAGGTAAGTTCTGCCAGGGGTGACTCAATTTTTGTCGGGTGTGCTTAGTTTAAGAGGTCGTATGAAACTTATAACTGAGATTTTCCCCGTGTACATGTATAAAAAGTAGGTATTTTTTCTGATTATCTGGTTGTCCTGATTATATTCTTTGTTCTCTCGTTTGTCCGATAGCTATTTTATCACGGTGTACGTAGGCATCAGTCTCAATTTCCGTCTTATTTGACTGTTGCAAATGAAATATCGGAATATTGATGAAAATTTCAAACACCCAAATACGGTGAAAAATGAACTTTTTAAATCAAAATTATCACCGACAACAGCAACACACTTTTGCCAACGACATACAAGCTGTTTGCTGCATGCCATCGTGAAAAATGTCCACCAAATTCATGAAATGTGGTTTCTACTGATATTTGATTAGGAAACGATTTTTTACTCTAGGAGTTATCCAGCTGTTTGAAGAAGTGATAGTCCTTGGGAGACAGACCAGACGAATATGGTGGATGAGGTAAGATTTCGAACCTCAACTGGTGCAGCTTCTAGATCGACTGGCTTGTGTTGGACTTGGCTCAAACCGCTGAGGAAATAAGTGAGTGCTTTTGCATCACAACCCAAACTGATCGGGTGATAATTAGTCATCAGCCCAAAGAGGCATATGCAAGTGAAGAACGAAAAACATTTTCGGTTCCTATTAGGACAGTGATGGACGCAAACTGTCTGAGTTGCGCCTGAAAGTTTTCAGGACGTCTTTTGTAAAACAAGTTAGTAAAATCATGCAATGCATTGATTATGATACGCTTTCCAACATTCCAGAAATCATTACTCAAGTTATGAGGATAATGGCTGTAGAATAAATCTTGCTTCTATGACCTGACCTATGGCCCCATTTCGATAATATTCAACAGAACCGGTAAAGTATACTTCCGGAACAACATGAAAAGTTTTGTCTGAATCGAAGCATTTTTACGTAAGTTATAATGTATAATCGCAATGGAATGGATCCCGATCCTATGTCCTGATCTTTGACCCCATTTCACCCATTTTCAATAGGGTTCGTCCGCAGGTAGTCCCCTACCACATACTAAAATTTCATCGAAATCGAACCATTTTTACGCAAGTTATGACGCATAAGGATAATGGAATGGATCCAGCTCCTATGTCCTAACCTTTGACCCCATTTCTTCCATTTTCAATAGGGTTCGTTCCCAGGTGATCCCCTATCATATACTAAAATTTTATCGAAATCGAACAATTTTTACGCGAGTTATCGTACGGACGGACGGGCAGACGGACAAAGCTGGAGCATATACGCTTCTTCAACCTACGGTTGGAAAGCTTAAAAAAGATCGTCCGTCCGTCTGTGGACACGATATCACTGCAACTAATAGTCCGATTTGAAAAATTCTTTTGAAATAGAAAGCTTGAAATGTGCGAATGATGACCCTTTATTTTGATTTTTTTAAGATGCACAATTTTGCCGTTTGAGGGCGTAAATGCAGATAATATCGAATTCAAAATGCATTTTATTCCATACATTTGCTTCTAAATATCCAATTCAAAAAATTATTTTTCTTTCGATTCTACTCATGGCGAAGATTATTTTAGGTATAGTCACTTTTTCAAGTTACGCATAGATTCTCAGCTAGGGGGCGTAAAAGTACATTGCGTTTCCCCTGATATCTCTGCTTCTAAAACTCCGATTTGAAAAAAAAATAATTCTGCAGCGGATGCATATCCGGATGGGAAATCTTTCGCATATGATTTCTAATTTTTGGTATAAAACAGTTTGGCCACCAGGGGGCGTAAGGGTTAATTTCTGCTTCTGATGTATTTGCAACAAAATCTGAGCTTCTAAAATCTCGATTGAAAAATTCTTTCGTGGACCGATACTACTCACGTCGAGAAACCATTTCGGAATATTTCTTTCTTAAATTAATGCATGGTTTTTCCGCCAGGGCGTAGATATATCTTATTTTTGTCAATATCTCTGCTTCTATTGGTCCAATTTGAAAAATTTCTTCTATGTTGGATAGAGTTTCTGGTGCGACATGTTTTTCATGTACTTTCAAAAAATTTCAAGTAATTCATTGACTTTCCATTAGGGGGAGTAAAGGTAAATTGCGCTTTCCCGATATCTCTGCTTCTAAAACTCCGATTTGAAAAATTCTTCCTGCACCAGATACAGCTCCTGGTGGGAAATGTTTTGATTGTAATTTCTAATTTCTTATAAAATATGGTTTGGCCACCAAGGGGTGGTAAGCGTTAATTTCTACTTCGTAGGTATTTCCATCAAAATCTGAGCTTCTAAAATCTCGATTGAGAAAATTCTTTCGTGGACCAATACCGCTCATGTCGATAAACATTTGAGAATATTTTCTGCTTAAAATCATGTATGGTTTCTCCGCCAGGGGGCGTAGATATATATCCTATTTCTCTCAATATCTCTGCTTCTAAGAGTCATTTGAAAATTTCCTTCTTTGTTAGATATCGTTTCCTGTGTAAAATGCTCTCTTGTAATTTCAAATTTATCAAGTAATACATAGACTTTCCGCTAGGGGGCGTTAAAGTAAATTGCGTTTTCACCGACATCTCTGCTTCTAAAATTCCGATTAGAAAATTTCTTTCTGCACCGGATACAGCTGCTGATAAGAAAAGCATTTTTCTTATAATTTCTAATATTTGATAAGAATGGTTTAGCCACTAGGGAGCGTAAGTGTGAATTTCTGCTTCTGATGTATTTGTAGCAAAATCTGATCTCCTGAAAAAAATTTCGTTGACCGATACCGCTCACATCGAAAAACCTTTTGAGAATACTTTTTCTTAAAATAATGCATGGTTTTTCCACCAGGGGGCGTAAAGGCATATCTTATTTTTGTCGATATCTCTGCTCCTAAGAGTTCGATTTGAAAAATTCTTTCTTTGTTGGAGAGCGTTTTCGTGGGGAAATGTTTCTCTTATAATTTTAAATTTTTTGGAGCGCACAAATCTGCCACCGGAGTGCGTAAGTTCACTTTTCTGTTTACAGCAATATCTACGGGACTACAAACCCGATTGAAAAACTTCTTTCTTCGGTCAGATACTATTAACCATGCAAACTATGTGTGTATTTTCTTTCTAAAATAGTGCACAATTTGGCCGCTAGGGGCGCATATGCTTATTCCGTTTTTCTCAATATCACTGCTTTTACATGTGCGATTTAAAAACTTCTTTCAACACCGCATGCCCTTTACCTTGTAGAACACTTACGGCTAGTATATGAGGGATTTTGTAGTTCACAGTTCTGTCGGTAGGTGGTGTTTGTGTACTTCAGTTTACAGCTGTATCGCCACTTATAAAAAAGCTGTTGAGAAATTTATTCTTCACTGTATGCCATTCACTACAACAGAGATGTGGAGCATTATCCTCTTTAAGTAACGCAAGGATTTCTCACTAGCTGCGTAAAAGTCGAACGCTTTTTCCATGAAGAATAATTTTCTCCTATTTTCAACTTTTCCACTATACAAAATTCTTCCGCTAGTAGATGTAAACTTATATGTTTCTGTTTTTATATTTCTTCTTTTAACTGTTCGATTTGAAAATCTCTTTGTCTCTGGTAGCTTCCTTGTAGTATGAGAAACTTTTTGTTCATTTGTTAAATTTCGTAACATGCATTTTAGCCGCTGGTGGAATTAAGTAGATGTTTCTATTTCTGGATGTTTTATCGATTGTTGGAAGCAGTTGATTGTTTTCCAAACCGGTTCCATTGATTTTGAATAGCTTTGATAAATTTAATTCGCGTCAGAATGGATTCAAAAGACGTGCTTTATTACATCCGAAAAGTCGGTGCCATCTTTCTTGCTTTTAACTGTGTGTGCTTTAGTTTCTTACAAGCTACATTTATGTGTTCTGAAACGGAATGGATTGCCCATAATCATCATTAAAGTTTCTTTTCGAAAGGAAAAGTAAAGGCAGTGCTTTCCTTCTTTTTTTTTTTTTTTCCTTATTTTGCAATCGAATCTTATGGACTGGGGTTTTGTTACATCGTCAGCATGGGAATGTGCATCCTTTTTCTCACACACGACCAACAGATCACAGCGTGGAGTCGGCGTTATCATGGAGGAGTACAGGTGATGGACAACAAAACTGAAACACCGTCGCAAATAGCACTCCACGTGTCACACCGCTGTACGCCCTACCTGGTGGCCAGCCTGCATTCATTTCTCAGTCGATCAACGAGAGTGGTGTGTGAAGGTCGCGTTAGCAGAGCAGTAGCACAGCTGGATGTCAAAAAGTGCGATTCACACAACATAATGGGAGACATACCCGAGCTTTCAAAGAGAACATATTGTTGGTGATATCCTAGACAGCAAGTCTTTGTGGTGTATCGCGAGGCACGGTATTCAGAGTCATGTTGGTGTACCAGCAAGAGGGAAGAACCACATCCGATAGGAGTAACTGTCGAGGAAAAAGAAAGCTGTCTGACAGTGACATCCGGGTGCTAACATTGATGGTAGCCAGAAAAACATAAAACCTAACAGCTGCCTAACTCACCGCAAGGTTCAATACGCACCGCGACTCGCATGTTTCCATCAAAACTGTTCGTTGGGAGCTTCACCGGGTCAACATTCACGGTCGTGTTGCTATCGTCAAGCCCTGAATCACCAGTGAGCATGCCAAACGTCGGTTGCAATGGTGCCAGCAGCGCTAATCGTAGACGTTGGTCAGCGTGAAATGTGCATTGTTCTCCGATGAATCGTCCTTCTCTGTCTTTCCCATAACTTGGAGAGTTTACGTGTGGAGACATCCTTCACAGGCTTACTACCCGAAATGTTTATTGCCCACAGTGAAGCACGGAGGTGGATCGGTGATGGTTTGGGCCGCAATATCGCGGCAGTCTGTCGGCCCGCTGATTGTTCTTGAGAGGCACATCACTGCCAAGGACTGTTGGACAGTTCTGGAGGACCAGGTGCGTTCATTGGTTCAAGCATTGTACCCTGACGGTGGTTCCGTGTATCAGGGCGATAACGCATCTATACACAGAACCAAACTGGTGGAAGAGTGGTTTACTGAGCATGAAAGTGAGGTTGAACATCTGTCATGGCCTGCACAGTCACCCGACTTGAACATTATCGAGCCACTCTGGGATGAGCGAGTCAGGAAACGTTTTCTTTCTCCAGCATCACGTCACGAACTAGCCACTTTTCTGCAAGAGAAATGGCTTCTAATCCCTCTGGCCTCTCTACAGGACTAGTATCGGTCCTTCCCACAACGAATTGCATTTGTATTGACCTCCAAAGTAGGCCCTGCACCGTACTAATAGATTGTTGTCCTAAACCCATGTGTTTCAGTTTCGTTGTCCACTCCCTATACACCGAGTGGCCACTTTATTATGACCACCTGACAGTTTTAAGTAAATGAGCTATGGCTGCACGCTGTTGCCGCCAGAGGGCGAGGTTAGGGTAAAAAGCGAAAGCTTAGTGCTTGCGACAGTAGTAGAAGTGATTTTTGGGAGACGAGATGGGTAAAAAAATGCGATTTGACGGACTTTCAACGTGGGATGATTGTAGGAGCTCTGAGCCATGGAGCGAGTATCGCCGAAACCGCCGTATTCGTGAAATGTTCCAGAGCAGCTGTTGTTAAAGTGTTTAAAGACTGGACTGTCAGCCAAAAAACTGGGTCTCTACGTGCAACTTGTGGTCGTCATCGACTAGTAACTGCTCGGGCGGAACGGAGAGTGTCCAGACTGGTAACAGACAACAAAAGGGCAACAGTGCAGCAAATTACAGACCATCTTGATCAAGGATCCCCTCAAATGATCTCTGCACGCACTGTTCGCCATACACTGCATCGAATGGGATACGGCAGCCGAAGACCTGTTCGAACACCTTTGCTGTCTGCAGTTAACAAGAGAAAACGTCTCCAGTTCGCACAGGAACACAAGGATTGAACAGTCGATAATTGGAAACAAATTATTTGGTCTGATGAATCACGTTTTCAGTTGCACCATGCCAATGGCCGATTGAGAATCTGGCGGGAAATAGCACGAAAGCGTGGACCCCAAATGCATTGCTACAACCCTTCAAGCTGGTGGAGGCAACGTTATGGTTTGGGGAATGTTTTCCTGGCATACTTTGGGCCCTTTAATTCGCGTTGATCAACGTCTGACTGGCACATCATATCTAAACATCGTTGCGGACCAAGTGCATCCTGTCATGTGGAGGGTTTATCCCAATGGCGATGGCTACTTTCAACAAGATAATGCGTCCTGTCAGAGTGCTCGTATTGCACATGATTGGTTTCAGGAACATGCCGGTGAGTTTAATTTGCTTAGGTGGCCCCCACAATCTCCAGATCTCAACCCCATTAAGAATTTGTGGGATGAAGTTGAACGAGCCATCCGACAGCTGGATCCATAACCTGCAATCTCACACTCCTGGTAAGTGCTATTCATCAAGCATGGTCTCAGATTCCTCAAGCCTCCTATCAACATCGCGTGGAGTCCATGCCACGAAGAACCGCCGACACAGTATTAAAGGCAAAAGGTGACCCAACGAAGTACTGAGGGGGTGGACATAATAAAGTGGCCACTCAGTTTATAAGCCCATGGTGACTGACTAATGCTGGCTGTTTGGTGAACAGTTTCCCATGCATGACGTCAAGTTTTTGACAATGCCTGTCCACCGTGATGGTTTGACCCGCTTGTAAGAAGGAGGAGTGTATTACATCAACTGCGAGTCACCAAATACTGACGTTCGTCTTCCTGAGATGAAGTACCTCGTGTGTTTCGGAGTTTCACCGCGTTCGCGTCATCGTGCCGGATGTCGGCATTTGTCACACACTGCATCCGTTTCTCATCACACGTAACGAGGCGCCTGAAAATGTTAATTTAATCGCGGATAAGGAGAGAAGAGCAAACATCGTGTCGTGTCGTGTTCTTTCAACTCACGCGGGACCCTTTATCCATCTTCTACACGTTGCGTATGGCCGTTGAATATCAAGTCGCTGCGTAGTGTGTACTCAGAGTTTCTCGCTAGGTTCTCGTACCTTTTGACGTCGATCGGATTCAGTCCAGGCCTCCAACTAGGCATCATCGACAGCTGCTTCTAGTCTACCGCGTGGTTCATTTTTGCGGCTCGTATTGCCGTACACCGGAATTCAGCAAACTAACTTTGTGTTTGGCGTTCACTAACTGTGCCTTCTCCAAATGCTTCATTGATGTTGCGAGCTGGTTCTGATGCAGTATCCAAGTTTAAACTTATACCCCGATGAGTCATTACATTCTGACCATCTATTTAATAAGGTGTAGGACCCCCTTTAGCCCGCAAAACAGCGACCACTCGGCGAGGCATCGATTCAATGAGGTGGCGATAGGTATCTGGTACCATAATGTCAACAGCAGACCCTCCAGCTCCTGTGCATTTCAGTTAGGTGGTGATTTAGCGCTAACCCGCTTTTCCAAATCGAACCACAAATGTGAATTTGGAGGCCAGGGAATTAACAGAAAGTCACCAGTATGTTCCTCGAACCACTCCTTGACGATTCTGGCAGTGTGGCATGGCGGATTATCCTGTTGGTAATGGCCATCACTAGCAGGGAACACGGTTGCCATGAATGGATGAACTTGGTCCGCAACGATGTTCAGATACCTGACAGCTGTCAGGGATTGTGCTAAGTGTCCTGTCAGGGATTGTGGAGCCTAAAGTGTCCCAAGAAAACTTCGGCCACAGCATAACGCTGCCGCCGGCCTGTTTCCGCCCAACAGTGCATCCAGATGCCTTAGCCTCCGTTGGTAACCGACGTATCCGCGCTCAACCGTCTACGTCATGCACGAGGAATCTTGATTCGTCAGACGAGGCCACTTTCTCCCAATGATCCACGGTCCAATCTCGATGATCTTGGGCCCATTTCATGTGTTGTTGGCGATGATGTGTAATGAGTACAGGGACTCGGCTGGGTCTTCGAGTACGCAGGCCCATGCACAGAAGGCTGCGATGAACTGTGTGCTGCGACGCATTGCCCTGATCACTACAGTTGTTGCTGCGGGTGATTTGTCGCGCTGTAGTCCTACGGTCGTTGTAAAAAATGCGCGACAGTAGTCTTCGCACCCTTCTGTCATTAATGAGCTGCGGACGACACACTGCTGCACGACGGTTCGTTGTTTGGCCATCTGTGCACCACTTTTGATACGTACTCACGGCACGTGAACAACATGCAGCTTGCGCTCTTACCGATATCGTAGTTCTGAGGCACCGAGCCATCACAATTTGTCCTTTGTCAAACTTCGACAAATCGGCAGCATTTCCCATTTTGACTCCGAATACTATACTAACCGAAAGCCGGTCGTCGGGTTGTATATTTATTGCTTCGTGAACTTCACCTACGCCACCGTTCGGTCTCCGGGCGCACTCATTTCTCTAGGTTGGAGGTGGTCATAATGTAATGGCTCATTGGTGTATAAGAAAATGACACGAATTTGGGTCTGATCCATTTTCCTATTTACTGTAGGAGAATCCCTTTAGAGCTGATGCCAGTGACGGAATGTGCATTGCCGTATAGACAGCAGTGTTGACGCTTTAAAAGTGACATATCGCAAATTACATCGCGCGATACGTTAATTCATAAATTATCTGTCAACTGCGCAGGTCCGCGAAATCCGACATTTCGTGTTTGTTCGGGGGTTTAACGACCACTTTAAACAACTCGATGGGCTCCCTCCCATTCCTAATTTAGGGCCACTGGTTCCAGGGAATGGAGAGAGCCCGTGTCGTGAGCCAAACGCAACATCCATGCTTCACCGAGTTTCGAACCCGGCCCCATCTCGGACGAACGGCCAGAAGCCAGCGCTTAGACCAGTGCGCCACCGGGACGGCGACGTTTCGAGTGCAAACAACCTAATGCTATGCAGATGAGCAAATCTTCCTATTTTATCTACGCACTTATTACCATTTTACGTTCAGCGTGTTTATACATATGTGGATGTAAACTTCCTGCTACCTTGAAATGTGTTAAACGTTCTCCTCATATTTTGGAAACGCGTGAAAGTAACCAACAAGTATTCGCTGTGATCCAGTTCTATTTATGTATCGCAAGCGAGGTTACACACATAAATTCTACGTGTTTAATCATTCTTCTGAAGTAACCTTTGGTAACCTGAGGTCATAACAGCTTTTCGAGATGAGTCTTCTGTAACTATTCCGTCTCTCTCTCTCTCTCTCTCTCTCTCTCTCTCTCTCTCTCTCTCTCTCTCTCTCTCTCTCTCCAGTCTTCTAACCAGATTTGATTTTCGTATCTGCGTGCCCCGTAGTTCCATCCTGTTCTGTCTACATCGTTATCGCAAGTCAAACAAAATGGACTGTGGTTTCCTGTTTAGTCTTCCACGTGAGTGAGATGAAACTCCGTATCTTTTTTTTTTTTTTTTTAATACGGATAGCATTGAGATTATAACGGAAGAATATATTTTTAAGTGCTCCTGTCTCCTAAAAAGGCTTTCCAAGGCCGTCCTTTCGTATCTTATACCCGTTTGCTTAAAAAGGTGTGTTCAATTGTTGTTGGCTTGGAGTATATACATGGTGATGCAAAAGTAAACTGCGATTAAAAAAAAAAACCATGTGTCGGAGAGACATGCGGTTTGCAGATTAATATTCACCGAGGTACGGGATTTTGTATGGCATCAAGAAAAAAATAGTTCAAAATCTCGACAATAGAGGGTGCTACTGCAGAGAATGCCACCCACACACAGCCTAACTGGAAAGAGGAGGCTCAGAAACGAACGGTTGTCATGTGACCAAACGGGTCTCAACTTTGCGAAATTTCTCCAAGTTTTTACCGGAAGTGAATACAGTTATTATCCTTGTGATTAAAGTCTCTTCAAAGCGCTTGTTGCATTATGTTTTGCAGTCAAAACAGGCTTACTCTTGTGCCACCAGTTTTGTGTAACCCATAAGTGAGTGTAATATTAAATTTTGTGTAGGGTATAGATTACTAAATCTGTGACATTTATAGACATAATTTGCTTGCAGTAGTAAAAAATAATAAATAAGTATAAATAATCAGCTGAAACTGGGACTAAGTGGGTCACATGACCTTTCGTTTCAGGGCCTGTTATTTCCAGTCGGCTATGGTGCCCCCATAAGTGACGTTTGCACATTACTCGCACAAAGCAACGTTAGGGTGAGACATGAAAAACATTACGGAGAAAGGCAGTCACATTTTCAATGTGCGAAAATAATAAAGGTTCGTGTTGTCATTCTGATTGCAAGATCACACGGTTTTATTAAGCTAATAATTTGCATATAACGTGAAATCAGGTGTGCACGTTTAGCGCCGATCGTCTGTTGTGCAGGCATAGTGTACACGAATGGCCTCCTAGAACTCCAGATCCCACACCCGCTGATATCTGGTTGTGGGGCTACTTGAAATCCCGTGTCTGTAGAGGTACTCCCCAGACCTTACCATCGCTGAAAGACGCCATACGGCAGGATGTATCAACCATTCCCGTTGACATGTTGTTCAATGCTGTATCAGGCGTAATACCACAACTGCACGCAGTACTGGAATGTGGTGGTGGACACATTGAGCACTTGCATCTGTAGATCATGCTGAAATAAAGTTTCACTAATTTAACGTAGCTATCATTTCACAATTCTCACCTATCGTTGTTTTCTCTGCAGCAGCGCCCTCTATTGTCGAGATTTTGAACTATTTTTTTTATTGATGCCATACAAAACTCCGTACCTCGGTCAATATTAATCTGCAAACTGCATGTCTCTCGAACGCATAGATGTTTTTTAATCGCATTTTACTTTTGCACCGAAATTCTGAATCACCCTGTTCATTAGTATGTTTCACGCAGGAGCTACTGTCAAGTCGAGAGGTCAAGCGTTTTGTGCTAAGCGCGACTCCAGAAATGGCGCTTATTGTTTTAAACAAAAAGCACTATTGGTGGTAGACAACTTCATAAATAATATTGCACAATATGTTATATATTTTTAAGTTTTCAGACCAGGGGAGTGTGTAGAGGGAGGGAGGGCAACGGACCTACCCCCACTCCGAAAGTGTTTCTTTTTTTTGTTAAAATGCGAATTACATTATAAAAAAAAATGCTTTACCTTAATAAAAAGGCATCCAATTACATTGGAAAAAATGCTTTATCTTTTTTCTCTATTTTTCATTAAATTTTTTTTGTCCTGGTAGAATTCAGAAATCTCTCCCCCCCCCCCTTCCCTCTGGAAAAAAAGTATTTTTACGTCTCTGCATTCTACCTAGATATACCCGTAACAACAGATCCGCCTCAAACCCACGGGAGGTAGGGTACGCACAGCTGGAGTGCCCAGTTTTCTTACAGGGACAAACATTCGTGTATTACTCGGATTCGAAAACTTTCCCATCTGGCACGGGTGGATAGATGTCCGCGCCGTAGTATTAAAAGTAAAACCAACCCAGTTTTTGGTGTGAGGATTTTCTTTTAAAAGAGGAAGGGCTCCATTTTACGACTTTTCACAGTGTTTCACTCATACCTCATGAAAATGGAGTTACCCATACTCGCAGGTAGGAAGCATGTTGTAGTTGTTCTGTTCTGTTACATCTTGCTGCAATCTGGGTGGAAAATTATGTGCTAAGATGAAAAAGTATATGGGAGTGAGGGGATCTTAAGATCGTGCCTGATTTCACGAGGTTAAAAAAAAAAAAGGCCTTTTTACGAAGGATTTTGATACAGGAAGAAATGCAAGTATAGCTTAATGGCACCTGAAGGGATATTTGTATTAAAATGAAAGCGGAATATACACTGCTGGCCACCCAAAATGCAACACCAAGAAGGACACGAGATAGCAAAGCTAGATTTACTGGACACATAACAACAGATACAAAGATGAAACGAATGAGCTTACAGGCCTGTGCGACTTGCGGAACTCGCAGACATCAATTTCGTGTGGCCCCCATGGCTGGCAATAACGGCCGCTACACACCGCGACATCGAACGAAAGAGGCCTTGGATGTGGGCTTGGCGTATGTCGGTCCAGGCTGCTTCCACACGTTACAACAGTTCATCAGACGTAGCCGCGGGTGGTGCTTGCCGGGCCACTCGGTTGCCGATCAGCGACCAGACGAGTTCGATGGGCGACATATCGGGAGAACAGGCGGGCCACGGCAGCAGTGACACCTGTTGGGCCGTGAAGAATTGTTGCACGACACGTGCCACGTGCGGGCGCGCATTGTCCTGTTGAAACGTGGCCGCTGGCAGTTCTGCAGGTAAAGGAGGACTACAAGCTCCAAAACGTCGGAGATGTAGCGGTGGCTGTTGAGTGTAACGGCGATGCGTGCCAGAGGGGTGCGGGTGTCATATCCAATTGCGTCCCATACCATAACGCCAGGCGACGGACCGTTATGGCGATGCATAATGCAGACGCCATACAGTCTCTCGCCACGGTGCCGCCACACGCTGATCCGACCATTGTGGTGTTGCAGGCAGAAGCAGAATTCGTCGGAGTAGACAATGTCGTGCCATTCCGTAGTCCAGGTGCGGCGTTCAACAGCCGACTGCGGCCGCACTCGCCGGTGGTGTAACGTCAATGGTAATCGGAGCAATGGGCGCCGTGCGACAACTCGCTGCTCCTGCAGACGATGTCGAACGGTACGTGCTGACACGGTTGTTGCGCAACACACCCTAATTCCTGCGCTAACGTTCGGGATATAGCGGTGCGAGCCGTCAATGGCGGCTGCGGCAATAGCTCACGTCGGTCCTTCTGTCCCTCCTGCACCCACCGAATCCATACTCGCCTCACTGTGGCTGGATGTCGTCCCACATGGGCGCCGATGTCTCGGTACGATAAACCGCTGTCGCGATAAGCCCCTATTCGTCCTATGTCGAACTCCGAAACTTGCTTGAATGACTGCCGTATTCTGCGACGAGGCATCAGGAAGCTTTCCACGCACAGGTCCCGCAGCACAACACACTTCCACTACTTACACCTCGTCTTCTGTGCACCCTTCTTATAGTGCTTCTCGGTGGTGTGTCGGGCGCACATGATTTGCATATGCCCTGCAATGCTCATCGTTTGCATGTCCTCTCGCAGGCGACGCACGCTGCGAATTTCAGGCCAATCGGATGCTTCCTTCTTCGTGTTGCATTTTGGGTGGCCAGCAGTGTATATACCCAGTTTTTGGTGTGACGATTTTTTTCTTTTAAAAGAGGAAGCGCTCCAATTTAGGACTTTTCACCGTGTTGCACTCATATCTCATGAAAATGGAGGTACCCATACTCGCAGGTCCGCGCCGTAGTATTAAAAGTAAGTGTGACATCGAACCCCGGCAGTAGCTCAAGTTTTAAGGAGTTGCCCGTCCCTAACTTGGGGCCCACTGCTTCTAGGGAAGGTTTCAAAATCGCTTTATTATTATTTATCATAAGAAAACATAAGAGGGAGACGTACAGTGTTGGGCGTCTCACTGGGAAATAATACAAAACTGTTACAAACACCGCCGTGAAGGTAAAACATTACATACATGAGATAAAAACACAGCGTGCACAATTGTGCAAGTTATTTAACGAGGGCACCAAAGCAACATAATACAGGCTGGATGAAAGTAATTAATATACACGAGTAAGCATGAAAATACACTGAGATGGCATTAGCATTCACAATTCAACGGTAGCGTGGATTGCACGAGTCGTAGAGTGGAGGAGGGGCACCAGGGTGCTACGGAACTCAGCAAAGGAGGTGTAGAATGTCCTAGGGTACGGGCACAATCAACGCCGCTGGATAAACACGCGACCCATGTTTCAATTGGGACTCGAATCCGGGCCCAACTTAGTCAATTTGTCAGAAGCCCGCGCCTCTGACCAATAGGCCACCGAAATCAGTTCTTCTGGAAACACTTATCGCAGATTCAAATCAGCAGTAAGTTCCACATAAATGGAAAATTTTCCACCAGGAAAAGTGGAAAATGCAGGAATAATTTTGATTGTAATTAGGTTTTTCGGGTGCAACAACCGGAATTGGAGTCACCCAGACAATGGGCGGATAAATCGTTAATACATGCACATTATTTTTTGACATCCCTTCATATCATTATTGTCCCAAAAGGTAAGAGTATTGATCAATCACGCTGGATCATTCCTCAAGGGGGTAGGGGTGGGGACTGCATTCACAGGTCAAACAAACGAATCACCATGACGCTGTGCACTAACGAAGAAGCAATTTTCCTCGAAGGTCCGATGATGAATGAAGACCTGTTTGGATTCGTAGGCGCCTAATTAAAACTATTGTGTAGAACAAGTTAGAATCTCTTATCGTGATTTTTATTAGAAGCCGAAGTTCAACATTGCTTGGTTTTGGGATATATCTGCATTGTGTTTGCCTTTGTACCTGATAAAATCAAAGACACTGTATTTAACTGTTTTAAATATAAGTTTTAGAAAATTTCTCAGCTCAAAAAGTTTTCAAGAATACTATTAATGTACACGCATAATCGCCTGTGTTATTTCTAGCTTAAAAAACAACAAATAATAATAGTGCAATGAAATTTAAGTTATTTCTGTGTGAACTGAATTTGCATATAGTAGTTCTTAACACAATTTTCATATAATATTTCGTTTTTGCATCGCGGAGCTTTTTTATTGATTAATTTATTTTAGATATTGTTCCATGTACATATCCAAGTTTCCTCAGTTACTGATTAATCACAGCTGAGGTAGGTTTAGGCGATAGGAATTCAAGGTTTAGGCAATAGTTTAGGCGGTACTATAGGTTTATGGCGTATTTTGACCCTGTTTTTTCCTCACGGTCATGGGCACAGTGACCTTTTGAGATTTCAGGAAGGGAGAAAACTCAGTTGACCTGTGCCCGGAAATCGTCCAAAGTCCCGGATGGGGCATGAGTTGTTTGTCCTATGGCTCTGGTTTTCTCCTTTCTCTGGGACCGTTGACTCTAAATTAAGGACTGGCATTTATGTAAGCTTTTGGCGCTAACGCGTGTCGTTAGCCCTTCCCCCCTCCTCGAGTAAAACTAAATAGAACTGGCGATTTCTTTTTACGAACTTACTGCACTGCTTTTTATTCGTATGAGTGTAAATTGTAGTTTGCTGGCCCAGTGGCGCAGTGGTATAAGCGCTGGCTTCTGACCGTTTCTTCCAGTAGGCCTGTTTTCGAAACCCTGATGAGGCATGGATGGCGTATTTGCTTTACGGTACTGGCTCTCTACTTTCTCTGGAACCAGTGGCCCTAAATTAGGGACGGGCGACTGCTTATAGATTCAGATGCTCACGGCAGTCGTTAAAATCCGAAAGAAAAAAAAAGAATCCATGGACTCGGCTAAATTCGACTTATTTTGCGCTGTTCTTTTTTGAGAAGAACTTCGTTAATTCTATCGAACTTTTCTCTTTAGTGAAGATTAAAAAAGCCGTTTAAGCCTGATTGACACCCACCCAGATGATTCCCTGCCAACACGAACATCATCCTACGGTTTCACCTACGAGCTGCTGACTGCCAACACGGATTGCTAATTGCTACATTAATTAGGTATCCGTCATGCACAAAAAGTGACGTCAGGTGTTAAACACACTTTGCGTTCTTTTTCAAAAATTTATTTCCGTCATTAACAAAACTGTTTTTTAATATATTAAACCGCCCAACTCAATGCATATTTTATATCGATTTTGTGAACAAATCTGTCGATTGTTGAGAATGACGATGTAAGGTATTAGAATATTTATTTGTTTCGTTGATTAACGCTCCTTTGAACGTCTAATAATATTGGAAGTCACCTACCCCTTAATTTACGCCGTTAGGGGCGGGCGACTGTCTATAAAGCCTACTGATTTGCCAATGGTGGTCATTAAACCTTCCAAAAAAAAAAAAAAAAAAAAAAAAAAGAAATCTCTTAATACTGGCGGTGTGAATGCTCAGATTTATTGGGATGAGATATTGGAATGCTTCGTTAGGCCGTATACACTGAGGTGCCAAAAGTCATGGGATAGCAGTATGCAAATACAGTATTTAACTGGCGCTGCCGTTGTATAAAGGCTTCGACGCATGCCACGAATTTTATCAGTTGCGAAGAGTTATCTCGTGAGTCAGGTTGAACAACCGCCAGTATGATTATGGCAAGCTGACGTGAATTATCGGAGTTTGAACGAGGCATGATAGTGGAAGCCAGACGGATGGGACATTCTATTACCGAAGTTGTGAGAACATTCAACATTCCTCGATCCACGGTGTCACGTGTGTACCGAGAATACCTCATGGAAGGCATTACCAACCACAGTGGGCAGCCCAGTGGTTGACCAGCGGTACTGAATGACCGTGACCAGGATTGCTCATGCTAACAGACAAGCGACACTGGCTCAAATAACATGCACATTCAATGCAGGAGGTACCAGAGACATATCCATCAGGTCAGTGCTCAATGACCGCGACCAGCGGCGTCTGACCAGAATTGTCCAGGCTAACAGACAAGTGACACTGGCTCAAATAACATCCACATTCAATGCAGGAGGTACCAGAGACATATCCATCAGGTCAGTGCTGAATGACCGCGACCAGAGGCGTCTGACCAGGATTTTCCATGCTAACAGACAAGTGACACTGGCTCAAATAACATCCACATTCAATGCAGGAGGTACCAGAGACATATCCATCAGGTCAGTGCTGAATGACCGCGACCAGAGGCGTCTGACCAGGATTTTCCATGCTAACAGACAAGTGACACTGGCTCAAATAACATCCACATTCAATGCAAGAGGTACCAGAGACATATCCATCAGGTCAGTGCAGTGTTATTTAGCGTCCATGGGGTATGGGAGCAAAACGTACACCAGAGTGCCTTTGTTAACACCACGACATCGGACACAGTGTTTCACCTGGGCTCGTGAACACGGTAATTCAAACCTGGAAGGCTGGCAACATGTGGCGGGGTCCGATGAGTCACGCTATCAGTTGTTAAGAGCTAATGGTAGGGTTCGGGTGTGGCGCAAACTCCATGAGCCCATGGACCTAAGCTGTCAACAAGGCACTATGCAAGCTGGTGGTGGTTCCATACATGTGTGGGGTATTTTTGCGTGCACGGTTTGAGTTCTCTGTTCCTCGTAAACACGTCATTAACCGGTAGTCGTTTTGTTGATCTGCATGCTGGGTGACAATTTGCAGCCCTTCATAGACTTCATGTACCCCAACAACTGTAGGATTTTCCAGATGGACAATGCACCATGTCATCGGGCCCAAGTTGTCCAAAATTGGTTCGACGAGCATTCTGGACAGTTTTGACGGACGGTGGTGTGTCCACCACGTTCGCCTGACATGTACCCAACATAGCACTTATGGTACGTGGTAAAAAGGTTCATTCTCACTCAAGATTCTGCACCTACAAATACCAGGGAACTGTTGGCGGCTGCTCAGACTGCATCGCTCAACGTCTCTCCAGAAGTCTTCCGGCCACTTGTGGAATCGATGCCACGTCCAGTAGCTGCATTTCGCTGGGCTAGAGGAGATCCTACACGGTAGTAGGTACGTATCAACTGACGTTTGGGATTTTAGTGCACAAGAAAAATTATCGGTAATTTTATCCCATAGGATGATAATGCACGTCCGCACCTAGTCAGAATTGTTAACCAATATCTTGAGGAAAACACCATCAGTGGCCCCTCATTCCCATAACCTGAACTCTGTTGAGCGTGCTTGAGATTTTTTTGGCAAACGGGTTGCCCTTTAACCCCCTCCGCAAAATATACTGGGGATTCGAAGCGCCTTGGTGGAGCCATCGTCATTACTGGCAGGACTGCTTCTGGACACTATCATTATGAGCATGAAAGGTCGACGTGAAGCATGTATTGCTGTGAGGAGTAATCACCGACTCCATATTGACTCACTTTGGTAAATTCGTTTTAAGTATGCCTTATGACCAGGTATGCTTACTTGCTATTTGTTCTTTATAATTAGTTTCCTTATTTCGTACACATAATATGAAAGAGTATATTAAATTGCACATTTTCCTCAAATTTCGTATGAAAACTCCTTATTGTTTCCGAAACATACCAAAATTTCATTTGTTCCGTGAAGTCGTTCCGTTTTCTCTCAAATGGATCAGTGGAGTTCGAAAGTGTTAGGAAGTACAACATTCTGTGGAAATATTTGACCTTAAGGTAGACAGACCTCAAGTAATTTTGCTTCCTATACTTCCAATGGGAAAACTTCTGCACACGTTTTCTTCACAATTAATGCGTTCCCAACAATGAAAATTTGAACATCGATTAAAATAGCTTCATTTTATAACTTGGAATACATATTTTCTAAAACATAACAATAATTATGCAGTTCAACATTTGTTTGTCTACTGACGTCATCAAAGAACAGGTCGCGCCATCTTTTTTCTGGTTTCAACACCACCAAAGGAAAAGTTATTGATTTTTAATATAATTATGGTTATGTTTTAGAAAATATTAAGTATTCCAAGTTATAATATGAAGTTATTTAATCAATGTTCACATTTTCATCCTTGGGAACGCATTAATTGTGAAGAAAATGTGTACAGAAGTTTTTCCATTGGAAGTATAGGAAGCAAAATTACTTGACGTCCACTTTAAGCACTTGTAAAAGAAACACTTCGGAAACTTATTTGCATTTTTACGATAATTTTGGAATTTTAAGATCTGCATTAAAAGTTTTGTGCTGTAATAACATTTTAATTTAGAGGTACTAGCAAATATGCCCGTTCTCCGAACGGTGAATCTATGAAATCATACGTTGAACATAAAATTAAAGAAATGGTTAAGTAGTTAAGGGAAAGAAAAGTTATTTAAAAACCGTAACTGTTTTAAGATTTAGAACAGCGTTGTGACGTCAATTCATACGGTTTGACGTAAAACGGGGCAGGCCTTGGCGCCCCTTAATTTTAAATCAAAATTTGAAATTTTCAAAGCATTTCAATGATTCTGACAAAATTATCTTTAATTTTTGAAACACTAAAGCTAAGCCACCCTTTTTAATTTTTTGGTTTTCAGACTTTTTTCTCGGTGTAGAAGTGGTAGAAAAATTCAAACAGGCAATGTTTCAAAGCGCTGTTTTTATTTTATTCTTTCGCGTATTTGCAGGTATCCGGAGTTCAAGTCCTACCAGCATGCCAATTTTTAGATCTCTAGGTTATTTAGAAACTGGTCTAACTATCCGCACAATGTTCCAAAGCCGCCATTTTGTTTTCGGTCTGTTCTAGGTATCCGGACCTTAAGACCTATCAGCATGCCGATTTTCAGATCTCTAGGTCATTTGGAAGTGGTCGAACATTTTGCGGATGAACACACTCGCAATTTCCCTCTTTGCTTTTTTGTATACGAGGCAAAATCCTATGTTTACATAGGTATTCACGTATGCCGGCGGAAAACGCCTGACTTTAAAAGCGTCGCTACGTCATTAAGTATCGCGTCATTACCAGTTTGATTGGTGCCTGTCCTTATCAAAAGAGAGTGCCAAACATAGCTGCGTCGCCCTGGCAGCAGGTCACGGGACCAGAACTTTCCTGTGCGGTTAACGCTGAAGACAGACGAAGCCGTTCGTTCCTTTCCTTTGCGTCATTAAAAAATGCTTAAAAATAAAAAATAAATTACTTTTTCTTAAAAGATTTTTTGTAAAAGTGATATTTGTGAGTTAATGCTGTAAAAATTGCAATGAGGTATGATTTATACATGTAGTTTGCCATACATCCGTTTTTTAAAATAGGTCCCATTGCGAAATAGAGAATTTTGTGAAATTTAAAAATTTAATTTCTCGTAAACTAAATCAAAGTTTAAAAAATGGGCGACGAGGTGCAAAAATTCGGCCATGTCTCTACATGCCTACAAAGTTTCGTGGTTCTGTTGCTGTTAGTGTGCCCGGAACGCGAACTGATAGCACTTTTTTTGCTTACCTTAAATTTGAAATACAATAACTCTTGAAGTATCGCCAGAATCGAAAAACGGTTTATTTCAGCGTGTTCTCCAAACAATTCTCTACAAACGATGTAAATTTCATATTTTCGTGTTCAATACTTTTGCGCTGCAGGTTAGGAAAGCGCGAGTGTCGCGAAATTTCTAAAACAGCGGCGTCAGAGGCAGTTACTTTCTTTTAGAATCTAGAGATTATTTTTAAGACTAATGTAAGTTGGTTGTGTAGAAGCTGGAGTTACTGCTGTTGACTGAAAACCATGAGGAGGATGTGGACGCTGCTCTAGGTAGTTAATAATTACCAGAGGCGTAACTAGGTATTTTTGCAACCGGAGCCAACCAGAAAATATGGCCCCCTCTATTTGACGTACACATACACACCCAGACCCAGCCTGTTACCATTTAAAGGTTTTTACCTTGATCATGAAGAATATCATTAACTCTTGTCCTTTTGTCAGATAAGAGGAACTCATAGATGAAGAAAATGAGAATAGTTGATGACATTATGATCAAGGTAAAAACCTGAAATGGCAATGGGCTAGAAAATATTGGTAGAAGAACTTACCACCGTTTTACAACTGAAATATTAGACTGGATTCCAAGGAGCAGGAAAATACCCAAAGAATGCCACTTGGGAAAGCCTGGAATGAAATTCGAAAGCTTGCTGAAGTGACACAGAAGAGACTGGGTAAAGACATAAGTGGAAGAAGCTTGGGGAGACCTTTATCCAGCAGTGGATTTATAATTGCTGTTAATGATGATACACATATGAAGGGAAGCTGATAAGTTCTCGGCCTCACCAAGAAGGGAATGAGCTAGAGCCATGAAACTTAGACTATTTCACATATTCACCCCGAAGTTCAATACGCTTGGCACAGCGTTTCTGGAGTTTCTTTAACCCCTGCAAAAAAATTCTGAAGTCTGATCACTCAAACTTTTTTTAAGGTTTGGCAACAGGAAGTAGTCCGATGGAGCAAGGTCTGGTGATTAGGGTGGATGGTCTATACACTTAAACCCCAGTTCCCTCAAAACATACATTGTCTTGCCAGCCTTGTGAGCCGGCGCATTGTCCTGCAAAAAGAGAACACCTTTCGGCTGCTTTCCTCGCCTTTTTTCCTTCAACGCCACCCTTTAATCAGCACAGCAAGTTGGAATAGTATTCAGCATTTATTGTTTGGCCCTTCGGGAGATAGTCAGTTAGTAAAACGCTTTCCGAATCCCAGAAAACCGTTGCCATGACCTTTCCTGCACCTTTGAGTCTTGAATTCCTTCGGCTTTGGAGAACCCTAGTGCCGCCACTGCAGGGACTGTTGTTTCGTCTCTGGATTGTAATGATGTAACCACGTTTCATCAACAGTGACAAGTCGCTGCAAAAAATTATCACCAGATCACTCAAAATGCTGCAAAACTATTTGGAAGTGTCCACTCGTTTTCGTTTTTCATCGACGTTCAAACATTTGGGCACCCACTTCGCTGACATCTTCTGCACATCCAAGTGCTCATGAATTATGAACCCAACACGTTCCCTGGATATCTCCAGTGTCTCAGCTCTTGTTTAGCCGAGTTTCGCCGATCTGACAAAATCAAGTCATGAACACGATCAACAATTTCGAGTGTTGCCACTGTTGAAGGCTTCCCAGATCTTGATGCATCTTCGGTCTCAAAGTCTTGACGCTGAAAGTTGGCACACCATTTCTTCACAATGGAATATGAAGGGCAAACTTGTCACATAATGTTTGCGTCATACACTCATAGATTTCCTTTGCAGTTTTCTTCTGCAGGAACGAAAATTTCATGACAGACCGAAGTTCCACATTCGAAAATTCAACACTTTGCATTGACATGATTCAGTTCAGGACGTCAAACATCTGCAAAAAAAAAAAAAAAAAAAAAAAGGAGCTGTTAGTCTGAAAATTGGCCCTTTGCAATACAAAGGAACACTCTTTCGTGCTACAGTGACAAAATAATGTTACAATTACAGGAAGTAGGTTAGGCTGTGAACTTTTCAGCATCCTCTCGTAAATATAACCTGCTCGGCAAAACAAATTTCATGTCACATTCCAATGCCACCTGTTATCTCTTTATGGGAGGCACGATCAAACTATGACTGTTTGTACAGCTTTTCCCAATTGGTTCGGACTTTCGATAGTATATCAAACGGGCTGAATGTAGCTGGAAGTCGTGGCTCACAGTCGCAGTAATGATCGAATAGCCCTCAGTGAGCCTTCCACAACGTGACCGACATTATTATCTTGCAACATACCCGCGCCTTCATTTCTGAATTTGAGCAACTAACACTCCCTGAACATTGTAAGGAAGAAATGCGAATTTTTAGTTGCCAGGGCTACCGAAACTGAGAAAACATATAAACTGGGTGTGTACATAAGTTCCACCCGTTTTTACAGGCTACAAAGAAAGGAGAACACAACAAATAACTTACCTAGGATTTCACATAATTGCCATCATTCTGTATGACCTCTTGTGCCATCTGTCTATGAGTAGGTGAATCCCACGCTGGAAAAACGCCTGTGTTTTAGAGTAAAAAAGTCATGTAATGACGTTTTCAGATCGTCCACATCATCGAAGGTTTGGAGAGAGAAGGCGTTCTGTAATGATCGGAAAAGATGGTAGTCCGTAGGTGCCATGTCAGGGGAATGCGCCGGATGAGGTAACACTTCAAAAGTCCAGTAATTTTTGCCGAGTGATTAAAGCAGCATGAGGTCTGGCATTATCATGGAGAAGGATCACGCCTTTGCGATTGACGAGTGCTGGCCGCTTCGATGTCAGTTGTTCTCGCAATATGTCCAACTGTTGGCAGTAGAGGTCAGCATTTATCGTTCGGTTAAGTGGCAACAACTCCCAGTGGATTATTCCCTGGACATCCCACCAAACATTCAACAAAACCTTTTTAGGATACAGTCCTCCTTTTGAGGTCGATGGAACAGGCTCCGCACCTTGGCACACAGTCCGTCGACGCTTTACATTAGTGTACAGTACCCATTTCTCATCACCCGTTACAATTCGTCCCCCAAACGGTTAATTTCTGTGCGAGAAAGCAAAGAAACGCAGGTACGGATTATCTCCTCTCGTTGCTTTGCGGAATGCTGGTGCGGAACCCAGTTATCGAACTTGGTTATGAACCCAAGAGCATGCATCCGTCTTTCGACTGTTGTTCTGTGTACCGACAGCATTTCCTCTAATTCCTGAACGGTTGGATGTAAGTCATTTGTTATTGCTTGATCCACATCCCCGTTAGAAACCACGGATGGACATCCAGGACGGCGTTAATCTTTACAGCTTCTGTCTCCGTCCCGGAATTTCCGAAACCAACGGCGACATGTGCTATCATCAACTGCATCCTCCCAATACACTGGAAAGATATTGCGGCAAGCCGCGGCTGTAAAACTGCCTTTATTGGACTCGTACAATAAACAGTGTCTAACAAAAAAGTAAAATGTTTACAAAGCTAGTGCCTCTATATGCTCTACTCTTTACTGGCCGAAAATTCGGCATCACAGCGTCATCTGTGACGTAACTACTCCGATCGCAATCATTACAAAAACGGGTAGAACTGTTGGACACACCTAATAATACAGTCAAATTCTGTACATGGACAAATGACAAAATGTGGCCCGTAAAAACTGCTCCATAAACTGGTGCAAAAGTTTCAGTTCCAGTTTTCATCAAATTGTAAACATGGATTTTTGCTCCCTCTCTTGAGCTGCGCCCCGGGAAGCCGCCCCTCGCCTGCCCCTTTTTAGTTACCCGCATTACTTCCTGAAAGCCCAAGAAAACGGAAGCATTTTGTTCTGTCACTGGAAACTGCTATCTCAAGTGACAAAGTTTTCTTGTTCTTCTTCTTCTTCTTCTTCTTTTTTTTTTAGTTACCCAGCATTCTGATTTAGGTTCACCCGTCTCTCTTATTGCAAAGAAAGCGCCCAGCCGTCCGATTGCCCTCTGCACACTTTCTCTCTTAAATTGATTTACATTTTGTCAAGGATGTTTTGCATTGTCTCTGCGGCTCGCTCTTACGGATTTTCTTGAGGGCTCCTCACCCATGTTGAAACACTGCAGGGAACCTTCGTCTTTATCTCTCATGTAAGGGTGACATAATCTCTCCGTCACTTCATCTTAATTCTCCTCGTGAAATCCTTGCTTATCGAGATCGGCAAAATTGTTGTTCTTAAGTGGAGAAAGAGAAACTCACGAGCATATGGATGTATTCTCCATCTTATTAAAGTCTCCTCGTTTCTATAGTTTAGGTGAGGTCAACATCAGGGCTAGAGAAGGGTCAACATAGCTCGTCACAGGGAGGGATTTTTTAACCAACAGTTTTGTTTGCTACTCTGCTATAGATTTTGTAAGTCTAATAACCTTGTCTGTTTCCGTAATATCAGAATTTTCCCATTGCAGTGTGGGTATGGCATCTCCGCGTATTTATGAAGAAACAGTTTGAAAGTCCTACGTAATCGTACTCGTTAAAGACGAATGATATATTGGTTCAGTCAGTGAAGTCGTATCTGGTGACAGACACTACATAATGTTGCCTAAGGCAGTTCATGCTTGCTGGCGTTATAAAAGACTTGGTGTATCATGTTATTGGGGCTATTGTCCTCATAGTGCTTTTTCTATTGGTAGTCCAAAGCAGTCCACAATCTACAGAAAATTGTTGCGAAATAAACTCTGTAGGAATTCAAGAGAACAACGGATTTAAAATAATTTTTCATGTCCCTCGGATTGAGCCAGCACGGGCTTCAATTTCGTATGCCCCGTAGAAACTTCCACCCACGTGTAGTAGTGTCTCCAGAACATTCTTTCCCAAAAGAGCTCCGACTCATCCACGTCATTCTCCTGGTTTGACGAATGTTCACTAAAGAAGGTCTTGGCTTGGGCTTAAACACGTTGAATTTCCAGGTTCTTAAAGTCATTATTTTGTTGAATTCGATGGAAACGGCAATGCTTGCAATGTACGTCTAGAAACTTCTGCTGGTGGATCGGTTACAATATACCCTTGTATATTGTAACCGATGCAATCCATACACCGGCGCTGACTGCTGAAGCAAGGTTTCGAATACCCCCTTTACTAAATTATCACATTTACTTATGCTTCCTTCACCGATATCGAGCTGAGCGATGACTTCCTTTGTGCCATACTCGGAATGATCCTCATAATGGCATTCTCACCTTGCGGTTTCTCGAGTGTCACAAAAGTTGAGCTGCTGCTTCGTGGCTATTTATGAAGGCTGGCTGTTCTTTATTCTGGCAGTCTGAATGTTTTTGTCGAACGTTCCACAACTCGCATCAGTAGTGATATATCCAAAAATAGGGCTGTGATGTTTATATTAGGTCTCTGCGTTAGTTTTTGGCGCTACACATAGTGGGCTGTAAAAGTGAAACTGCTGAATTTTTGTTAAAATTTTGTGCTGTGAGTGTAAGGTGGTAACATGGCATCGAACGACACGTCTTGACCTACAGTCTATACGTGTAGTTAGTTGAGATAGGACATGGTGACCGATAAGTTTGGTGCATATACGTCACTGTCTGTTGTCCAGGCTTAATCTTGATAGAACCGCTGTAGAAGCAGGAGAGTGGATTTCTTCGGCATAGGTACAGGCACTTGTCGTGAGTGGTTTGTGACGTTCAGGAGTGGTGTTTGTAGCGTGGAGGACAAGCAGCTTAGCAGACGGGAGAAGGAAATGCAGAATGCATATTTTAAAGCTGTTCTGGACTAAGATGCCGCACAGTCAGCCACAGAACTGGCAATACAGTTAGACGTGCATCAGTTTACCGTGGTTTCACGGTTGCATGCTATGAGAAAGACTCAAAGCATCTATCTGTTCGACATAAAACGTTTAACGTATGCATAGACGTGCTATGTCTATGCATACGTTTCCAGAAAATGGCGTCTAATCTGAAAAATCGTTATTGGTGAAATGGAATACGTTATGTATTAGGCCTATGCATGAATTTCCACAATGGATCTTATCAGAAAAATCGTTAATGATGATTTTCCTGATCAGACGCCATTTTGAGAATCACACATTCATGTTCCTGGCACCGCTATCAAGGCCGCCTAGGAAATACAAAGCATTAGAAAGATGAGTTCCCTCTGTTTATGACGTCATTCTCATGTTACACGATACGTGCATGTCGTGTTTGACGTCATGCACGAAAGCGTTGGAAACCAATCAGAAGCCTTGGCTTTCGCGTTGCGTCACTAAAAGAGGGAACTCATCTCTTTAATGTCATGGCCTTGTTCTTTCTAAATGGCATTGCCTCTACATTCAGAAAAATTAAAACATTTTGTTAATACACAAATTTCAACACTTTATTCTCTTCCGAGGGGAAACGAAAGAGTAATACAGAACGAAAGATTTTCATCATGTTTCTTGTAAATTCCCATGATTTCTGGTATTTTGTTATATGCAGATGGTAGCTGAAAAAAAGTAGAAGATATATTCTCTTCTGTACCCCCCCCCCCCCGCGTCTCGAAACAGTGAATAATAGATGGGCGGGTTTTGCGGCCGTGTCACGTGAACCTCAATTTGTATTATATTCTGCTTAAAATCGCAGTTTTCCTTTCCTCCCTTTTATACAAATGTTTGTAGTTTGTGATCTTTGACTTGGAATGGTTCAAACAATCATCGTTTCCCGCTTCTATTGTAGCGTTGTGATAGCCCGAGGCATACGTAACCTCCGCGGATGAACTTGTTCGAAAGGAAGTCGCAGTTTTTAGGTCAATAACCCGTTTTTATTTCCCGGTAGGGTCGCGAGGAGTCGCGGGCTGTGAGATTAAAAAGTTGGGGTCAGGCAGGAGCCCTCCGCACTGGAAACATTACGAGTCAGTGGGACAAAGCGATATGATTTTCTGCCTTTTTTGTTCCTGGCAAAAATTTGGTTGGTTGACGCGTGGAAGGAATGCCATTTGTTGCATGACGAAATTGCTTTTACAGGTGGTGGTGGTGTGGAAATTTCAAATGCGAATTGTTTGGGAGACTGATGGCAAGGATTTGTGTCATCTGTTGACATATTGAGGAATGGGGAGCACTTGATCTCATTTAGTTTTCTTATTCGGATCATGTTTTATTATTTTTTTTTAACCAGTAGAGTTAAAAAGTTTCTTTCTGAAAGGCAAAAGGTAGTTTCTTCCTTTAAATTTAAAACATTGGGCTGTTCCAGAGTTGATTTAAGGATACTCGGGACCTGTGCACTGTTAAAAATTTTTGGGTTAGGTTGCAGAAAAAAGTGGTACTACACCAGCACAGGGGGCGCGCAAGCCCACGTCGGCGATCATATGGAGGGCGGCTTGCCGGCAGACTGCCCTTATTTTGCTTTAGTTTTTTCATATAAATATATACAGTATATTATATTTATATGATAATGATCTGAAATGTACTGTTTCATAAAATACATATTTTTGCCCATTTTTCTTTGTGAATTAATCGCGTTTGTTTCATCGGTATTACATAAAAGCGAATTCCTAATTGCAATATTTTATAGCATTTCTCATTCTCTGCCGTTCTTTTAAGCCAGTATATTTAGCCTTTCTATTTTTGAAGTCTATCTTTGTGTCTCTTTCTGGACCTGAGACAACATTACTCGCCTTGAGGCTACAGTCATGAAAATGTCTCCAAAGTACGATTGTCACTAGCTTCTTGACCAACCCCTTGTTTTGCAAAGCAGGAGGCCAGGAGCAGGACGGAAACAACCATAGTCGCTCTGCCCGTTACCCTACCACTATATAGTACGGTATCATTTTCAAAGTGACCGTATCCGCAATTTGAACTAATTACATCATAAAAGGGAGGACGGTATAACCGCTCCGATGAGAATATTTGTTTTCAGAGTGAATATTTGTCTTCCTAGGACCGAGTAGGGAATCGGAATGTTTGTTTGGTACAACATGTGATTTATCAATTCTTATTTTACCCGTATAAGGTGAAGAGACTGAATACAGGAAAAATACTCTTATCATTTAGAGGAAAATTGGGATTTCAGTGGGGAAGGAAATAATTTTTTTTTTTTTTTTTTTTCATTTTCGAAGGATTTTGAATTATTTGTTTTAACCTAATTGGTAATGAAATCCAGATTGCTGATATCATAAAAAGAGAACCAAAATAAAAATGCGTACACTACAAAATTCAGGTAACTCCTCAATCCCTGTTTTTCTTTAGATAGCTTCGTAAATACATTTAATGGGTTGATCTCCAGCGTCCCATTAATCAAGGGACTCTAACTTAATGTTTTAATCGAAAGGGAAAAGAAATTTCCTGAGAACTTTAAAGTATAAAATCAGTATTTGGGAATTTTCCGTGTAAGTTAGTTTGACCGCCCCCCCCCGCCTGTCTGAAGGAAACATACCCCGTCTTCATTTCTAATATACATTCCACAGTCTGTTTTGAACATTTCATTTTTTTGTTGCCTGTTCTGGAAGTTTTTGGAAATATTTTTTCCTGATGTGTATTCTTACAGCATTCTCCCTCGAAATACAAACTGCCAATTTGTGCAGGTTTTCATTGAATTTTTAGAAGATAATTCCATAAATAATGCTATCACTATGTGGACTGCGTGCCTCATCAAAAGCTTGTAGGGGGGGTGTAACAAACAAAATATATTAATTTCATCTAAAGGCGGCCAGACCTCCTTGTTCACGCATGAACAATATCACGGGCCGGCCCTACACCAGCATCACCACTTTCTGAGAAAGAAGATCCTTTTGTGTGGTGCAAACAAAAACCAACAACATGGTGCAACTTTACACCACGTTATCATGCACCGTTGCACCATGTTGCATGCGCGCCGACAGGGGGGAGTCACAGGAGTCACTTGACCCCCTGTAGAATTATTTTCCCCTTTATTCAGTTTAATTTTATTTTATTTATTACTTTTTTTTTTACACTCACAGAAATGGACCACAAGTAAAGATGGAGTTTGGGGCGTTTAATTTAATATCCCAATTTTATTGGAAATTTGGAATTGGAAAACGATAGCGTAAAAGGGGAAAACCTAGCAAACCGTAAGGTAGTACACCCAAACAAGTTCCGCTCAGCGTGGTGTGTGCTGAATTTAAAAGGCTTGTCGTGGCCGACACTGTTCATTATTTTGAAAACAGTTACCAATGTACATGATAATACATGACTATTACTAACATACGCTTTCTTCAAGAGCAGCATCAATTAATAATAATAATAATAATAGTGCTCTTGTGTAGTAAGTAAGTAGTAGTAATAGTATTAATCTTTCATTTTCACGAATTACTGTTTTCTACATATTAGCCAAATCTTAACTAATTGCACTTGACCCCCTTGAAAAATTTCGTGGAGGCGCCCATGCCATGTTGTTGGGTTTTGTTTGCACCACACAATGGTGTATTTTTTCTCAGAAAGTGGTGCAGCTGGTGTAGCACCACTTTTTGGTGCAACCTACCACAAAATTTTTAACTGTGTAGCACTATTAATAGCGGGGCCTCCTCTCCAAGGATATATATTTTGCAACTCCCTGGAGGAAAGGGGGAAAAATGAGTGAATGATGGTGAATTTTTATTCAATGTAATTCCTAGGACAACAGATATTTGGATGATTGGCTCATTAGTTGACTAGTATGCAGTCGATCTCTTAAAGTAACTTTCAGGATGACCTTGCTGGAAACATTTGCTACTATTATCCTGAAATTAATTAAGTCACTTTCTAAGCTTAAAAAAGGAAACACATAAATTGTCAGTTGAGTATACTTTTTATTGAACTTCAGTTAGTTACATGGTTCATATGAAGAGTTTAGCAGACTTGATGACCGAAAACTCATCAATTATCCTCGATGTGTCCATTTCTCTCCGTAACTCATGTACAATACTCATCAAAGAGAAGTAGTCTTTTTTTGGCCCTTACTGGCTCTTACTTCGTTCTTGATTCGTTTCAATTTTGAAAAAGCGTTCACCACTGCAGTTGGTAACCATCAGAGTGATGTAAATATTCAACACAATCTCGATAATATTCGTATAGAAGGACAATTTCTAACAACCTGTGTGCCTTTGTACATATCAGCGCGGGGCCTGTAGCACGTGCTACATGTGCTGCTAGGATAAACCGGCCCTGAGTTGTTCCGAAACAGTATGCTCCTTCTTGATTTAAGTAGCTTAGTGTCTTCATTTTCATAAAAGAAAATGTCTTCAGGTAAAAGGAATTTCAAACTTTCGATGTAGCAAAATTGAATGTGTTGAAAGGCATTTAATCAACTGGACAGCTTAGTGTCCTCATTTTCATGGAAAAAATGCCACTAGTAAAAGGAATTTCAAACTTTCGATGTAGCAAAATTGAATGTGTTGACAGGCATTTAATCAACTGGACAGCTTAGTGTCCTCATTTTCATGGGGAAAATGTCACTATAGGTAAAAGGAATTTCAAACTTTCGATGTAGCAGGACTAAATGTGTTGGCAGGCATTTAATCAACTGGGCAACAAATAGTTACTGGATGGGAAGCTTCCGGTAGTGCATGATCGAGATGGTATCGGGTTCGAATCCCAGAGGCCAGACTGTTGTGTTTGTCTGATGGCGCTGGTTATGTCACTTCCATAGAACCCGTGGTCCTAAATTATGGACGAGATCCTGCAAATCCCCCTAAGAGTTGCTTATGGTGGTAGTTCAGCCCCGACGCAAAACTAAAAAAAAAAAAAAAAAGAAAAAGAGAAATAATTATTAAAAAATATATATACAGGGCTGTACTTTTCAGACAAACAGCCGTTGTTTTCTAATGTACTAGCCAGCAGCGTATACCTGACTACTACTTACAAATAGTCCATGTTACATCGAGTTTGAAAAAAATGCGGTTTAATTTCGCCTAGTTAATCTGACCTGTTTCAGCTAGGTGCTTTAATTAGCGTCGTGGTTGCTGTCTGATATAAAGGGGGAGGCGAGAAGGACTGGGAGAGATACATCTTCTCATTTAAGCCCAGCGTGCGTCACAATTTTTATGCTTAAGTGGCCTAACAGTGTATTTGTATATGACCCTGTATCTGAGCTTGTTAGATTTCCTCTCGAAAAATCCATTTTATTTCTGATTGCAGCTGTAACCAACAACCGAAATTTCCAAGTGTTACTAAATTTGAAACTTTCCTGCTAGGTGGCGTAGATGGAGATTTCTGTTTCGACGAGATATCGTTATCATCCATTATCAATCCACTGCTGAATGAAGGTCTCTCTTAGTCTCCACAACGTTCTGTCTTGAGCCGGTTTCATCTCTGTACTGTCCAACAGTAGTTTTGTTCATGTACAAGGTGCGTTCACCAGAAAATGAGTTCCGATTAAATGTAAAGGAAAGAATTTTTGTGTTAGTAATATTACTTTATTTGCACAAGTTTACACATACCGTAAGCTACTTTTCAAAATTATCAGCCCTACACTGATTCATTTGTGTCATCAGAACTCAAAGCCGCGCGCAGTGGTCTGAGCTCTGGCTTCTGGTCATTCTTTACTGCTGCATACTCTTGCTTAAAACTTAATGTTGATCTCTCCGGTTCTAGTGATGGATAGAAAAAATTCTTTCGGGCATCAGACTCTGAAAACCATAGCTAGAATTATCTACATGCTCTGCTTTGCGATCGGGAATTCTATCTTATAAAGTAAAATTCGTATAAATGGAATTCTATCTTATAGAGTAGAATTCTGTCTTATAGAGAAGAATTCTATCTTATAAAGTAGAACTCTTATAAGTATAATTCTATCTTATAGAGTAGAACTCTGAATAGAATTCTATCCATACAAAGTTGAATTCTGTCATACAAAGTCGAATTTTATCTTATAAAGTAGAATTCTGTCCTATAACATAGAATTCTATCACGTATTTAATAAAAAAAGAACGTCCTTATGGAATGAGTTGGTTTGTCCGTCCGTCCGTCCGTGAACACGATATCTCTGCAACTATTGGTCCGATTTGAAAATATTTGTTTACGCTGGGAAGCTCAGTGCAGTCGCAGTGAACAATGCGCGACAGTCTCTGCTCCCCTCTGGCATCAACGAGCAGCGGACGACACACTGCTGCACGACGGTTCGTTGTTTGGCCATCTATGCACCACTTTTGATACGTACTCACTACAGCGGCACGCGAACAACCCGCAAGCCGCGCCGTTTCCGAGATCGTAGTTCCGAGGCACCGTGCCGTCACAACAATTTGTCCTTTATCAAACTACGATTAATTGGCAGGTTTTCCCATTCTGACTCTGAACACTCTACTAACCGAAAGGCGGTCCTCGGCTTGTGTAAATACTGCTGTGTGAATTTCAGCACCGTTCTGTCTCTAGGCGCGCTCATTTCTCTAAGCTGGGGGTGGTCACAATGTAATGGCTCATAGGTGTATATTTTGTCATTTTGCCTCTGATATCTTCCTTCTGCTGTGAGAAATCTTTTGTGCACAATGTGTTTTCATAACGTTCTTTTCAGCCGCTGATAGGCGAAGGTAGTTATTTCTATTTTTAGATATTTCATCGATTGATAGAAATCCAGTTGATTTTTTATTCTAAGCGGTTCCACTGACTATGAATAACTTTTAAATATTTTATTCGTGTCAGAAAGGGTTTAAAAGACGTGCTCATTCCAACCAAAAATTCGTTGTCATGTTTCTTGTTGTTTATTTACAGGGATAGTTATTGGTGTGTATTTTACCGGTATTTGTTATGCTTTTCTTGACAGGGTTCTTTGTCATATTTCGGTGACGGACCAACAATTTATAGTGTTATGGAGGGTTTCTCGCTGAATGTGAAAATTTGGCTATTGTGTTTCATTCTAGAAAGAAATTAAAAGAGAAAAAAGTGTCTGGATCATTATTTCATCGTAGCTACTAGCTCTTCCTGTTTATTGCTGGCCAGTGTTCGCGATTTATTCTTTAAGTTGCTGAACGATATCCGAAACTTAGTCTTCTTCCTGTGCGTCGACGTGAATGCTGGCCCACATCTACAGGGGGATCTAATGAATTAATCAATGAAGAGTGTTAAGATTCCATGATGTGTAATGCGTAATGTATGTGCTGTATATAAATTAACCAGAGATTCCACGGATTAAGAAAAGTGAGAATTTGATGCATTACACGAAATTGCTAGAATCATCGATCGGCCACACTTCCTGTGATGTGATCACAGTTAATTACTCCTTTTAGCCCAGGACTAGGCGCCGGTCAGGAAAAGCAGATTCTGTGTGGTTGTGGAAGTCTTCAGTGTGCTATTGTAATTGTGGTGTCAGGGCATTTATTTCCTTTTATATTTAATTCATTTTCCAGCGTCTTTCATGGCGGATCGATCGTTTTCCGGATCCCACTAATTATCAGATGACTTACAGAGACCGTTGCTGGCGGCAACAGAAGGTACGCGGAATCTCTCACCCATTTGCAGATATTGTTAAATTTATGACCGCGTATAATGTCGTTTGCCATATACACTATCTACCAACAAGTAATTGGACACCTGTGATAGCAAAGGAAAACTAAGTTTATTCACCTTCAATAGTTGGTGGAGCCTCCACGAGCGGCGATTACAGATGCGACCCTCCGGGGCAAACTCTCAACTAGACGTTGTACGACGGCTAGCGGTATTTTCTTCCACTCGGCTTGGATAAGACAGGTCAGTTCCTTCACCGATTTCGGACGGTCGGGGCACCCCTTAAGTCGACGCTCCAACTCGTCCCAGAGGTGCTCGATAGGGTTAAGGTCCGGGCTCTGCGCAGGCTAGTCCATTCGATTAACCCCATTGTCACCATACCAAGCCATGGTGGACCTCGCAACATGACAGGTGGCATTGTCATCATGAAAGTAACATGGGTTCACCCCGTAAAACTGCCATAACGTAGGAAGCGCATGGTCATCCAAAATGGTGCAGTAGGTCTCGGCGTTGAGTCTACCAGGAATTGCGACCAAGGGTACCGTGCCATTCCAGGAGAAACACCCCATAGCATAATTCCATCGCCGCCGAACTTCACAGTTGGCACAATACATTCCGGCAGGAGGCGTTCTCCAGGCAGAAGCCAAACCTAGACCCTGCCATCCGAACGGTAGAGGGTGAACCTTGATTCGTCGCTCCAGAGAACCTGTTTCCACTGTTCAACGGTCCACTGTCGACGTTCTTTGCACCACGTTAGCCGAGCAGCGCTATTGAACTTGGTGATCAAAGGCTTGTGGGCTGCAGCAGCTCCGTGATAACCGAGCAGATGTGCTTTCTTACGGATGTATTCATCGAAAGAACACTTCCGGATGCCTGTTGAAACTCCTCGCGGATGTGGCCCATCGATTTGGTGCGGTTCTTCCGAATTTCTCCGGCCAGCACCCGTCGGTCTGTAACTCCCAGTTTTGGGGGTCTGCCTGTTCAGGGCACATTCCGACAGTCACCTCTCATCTTCCACTTGCCAATCACGTAGGCCACTGTTGATTTTGGGTACTTCAACTCGCTGGATATGTCACGTATGGATCGGCCATTTCTGTGATACCCGACGATTACACCTTTCTCGAAATCAGAGAGCTCCGAACTGCGTGGCATCTTGCATGCGGCTGGTTGCGTTGTTGTTTGCCACACGATATTTAACTGCGGCGGCCGTGACGTGCATCAGGACCGCAGATATCGTCGATTGCAGGGGTGTCCAATTTCTTGTTGGTAGATAGTGTATCTGTGCTTGTACCTTATGACGAGTTTTTGCGTTCATTTGTATACATCCAGAAGTCACACCGGAAAAATTATCTTTGTGTAGGGTTCGAAGATAAACATGGCTGATATTTTTCGTATATTTTTCAGCTAGGTGGCATAAAAGTATTTGTTTTTATCGTGATATTTGTGCCTCCAAAATACGAGTGTGTCTTCCAATGAAAAAATATTTCGACCCAATAACAACTTGCAGCCGGCAAGGCATTGACTCCACTGGACCGAGGAAAGTGACCAAAACAGAGAGTTGCTACAGCGAGAAAGGTGACCAAAACGGAGAGTCGCTAGACCGAGGAACGTGGCGAAAATGGAGAGTCACTAGACGAGGAAGGTGACTAAAACGGAAAGTTGCTAGATCGAGGAAGGTGACCAAAACGGAGAGTTGCTAGAGTGAGGAAGGTGACCAAAACGGAGAGTTGCTAGAGTGAGGAAGGTGACCAAAACGGAGAGTTGCTAAAGCGAGGAAGGTGACCAAAACGGAGAATTGCTAAAGCGAGGAAGGTGACCAAAACGGAGAGTTGCTAAAGCGAGGAAGGTGACCAAAACGGAGTGTTGCTAGAGCGAGGATGGTGACCGAAACGGAGAATTGCTAGATCGAAGAAGGTGACCAAAACGGAGAGTTGCTGAATCGAGGAAGGTAACCGAAACGGAGAATTGCTAGATCAAGGAAGGTGACCAAAACGGAGAGTTGCTAGAGCGAGGAAGGTGGCCTAAACCGAGAGTTGCTAGACCGAGGTAGGTGATGGAAACGGAGAGTCGCTAGACGAGGAAGGTGACTAAAACGGATAGTTGCTAGATCGAGGAAGGTGACCGAAACGGACAATTGCTAGATCGAGGAAGGTAACCGAAACGGACAATTGCTAGATCGAGGAAGGTGACCAAAAAGGAGAATTGCTAGACCGAGGTAGGTGATGGAAACGGAGCGAGGAAGGTGACCAAAACGGAGATCCAAGAAATCTACATTTACAAGTGATTAGGAATATAAAAATGTTATACCTTTGCTTTAATTCAGTAATGGACTACGGATTTCACCATGGGGTGGTGTAAAATATTAAGGGAGTTAGTAAAGGTAAGGCTGTGGTGGAGAAAATCCCCCCCCATCAAGATATTAGGAGTGGTAAAAATATCCTCGCCTTACTACAAGCGTGTTTCTGATTATTAAGGAATAATTACCATGTTACCTGAAAACGTATGGTGTAAGCCATTCCCCTGCCATTTGGTTTCTGCCTCTTTAGATTAGCAAATAGTAGTAAAAACAAAACAAAAAAAACCTAACTAGCCGTTTCGATACTAGTTTGAGGTGCCTCGAATTGTTTTTTCACATTGTGTAAACCACCACCGCCAGAAAACAACAACAACAACAAAAAAAAACTTATTATGGGAACAATTTCTAATAATTTGCTATTGTTCAAAATTAGGTAGCAAATATTTGTTGTATTGGAAGCATTAGCTACACTGAGGCTTAGCCATATACATGGAAAGTCGGCATCCAGAAGACTGAAATAAAACTGAATGCCAGCTTCCAAATTATGATGTATTATAGAGCGAACATTTCTACTGTGTGGAATTAGGTTTTTATTTCGGAAGTAATTCTGAGTTGTCCGTACTTAAAAAAATCCCCTTCAGCGAGGACTGTTTAATGTTTAGTTGAAGGATGACAGAACTTTAATATTGAAGTTCATGTGGATGTTTTTGTTTTATTATTATAATATTTTCCCTCATTTTCTTAATTTTTTAAAATTAATTTCTTTAAATATTCATCTACAAACGAACACAATTAGACAAAATATAAGGGGAAATCGTCCAAAAACCTACGGGGGGCATTCATAGATTTTCGGGGGGAGGTTAAGCACCCCCGAGAAGATGGCTGAATACATCACTGCCCTAGAAAGGTTGACCAAAACGGGGAGTTGCTAACCCGAAGAAGGTGGCCAAACCAGAGAGTTGCTTGATCGAAGGTGACCAAAACGGAGACTTGCTAGATCGAGGAATTTGACCAAAACGAAGAGTTGCTAGAGTCAGGCTCATCACATTTGGAATGTTATCCGCGAATATTGATTGACGTGTAGTATATCATCTTGGTGAACTGCCTCAAATGATATCCAGTGCTAGCTTCTTCGTTCTGTGCTACTAAAGAAATCTTCAGAAGCACTTCTAGCACCATTGTGCTGTGGCATCATACATACTAGGCTTTGGAACTTATTAATTACCCTTTGTATGTATAGTTCCCAGTGTTTAGGGTGCTGGAAATAGTGTGTGTGTGTGTGTGTGTGTGTGTGTGTGTGTGTGTGTGTGTGTGTGTGTGTGTGTGTGTGTGTGTGTGCTTTTCTGTTGTAGCCTACCTATACAAGGTACAAAAATTAATGCTTATGTTCTTCGTAAGGACATTGCACTTGAATATTCAGCACCTTAATGACAACAGCTTCGTGTTCCTCACCATAACACAATTCGGATGTTCCAGGGCAACTGCGCTGACTGTCTCCTCACTTTCGGTTAGTGTGAGTTCGGTTCGAACCCAAATAGCATGTTCCCCGGTCTATCGATCCGCCAGACCTTAGGAAGATTTCTTTTTTTTTATTATTTTTTTTTTAATTGGAGGTTTAACGACCACCGTGAGCAACTCAACGGGCTATAAACAGTCGCCCGTCCCTAATTTAGGGTCACTGGTTCCAGGGAAGGGAGAAGATGTCTTTCATTACATTGTTCAAAATTTTGTGGTATGTTGCACCAAAAATTGGTGCTACACCATCTTTCGAGCAAACTTACATCATTGTGTGGTGCGTAAAAAACACAACATAGTACAATCGTGTACCATATTCTGGTGCAACTCTGCACCTGTCACGTTCGTAAATGGTGCAAGTCTTCACCATGTTCTGATGCAACCTTGCACCTCCTTTAAACAGAAATAGTGCGCAATTGTTCCGTGTTGTAGTGTTTTGTTTGCACCAAACAATGGTGTATTTTCCCACACAGAAGGTGGTTCACTTGGTGTTTTGCCCTACCTTTTGATGCAGCGTACCACAAAATGTTTAACGTTTGTAGGGACAAAATGGAGAACGCCATTCGAGCCCTCTCATCTTTACCAACTTTTCTGCCTGAACACGGTCTCCAGTGTAAGTAGGAATGGAGAAAATGCAGTTCCAACATGCTCGGAATCGATGTAAAAAGAAAACGTGGCCTACGATGTGATCAGACTCAGAATGGACCCAGCTAAATGGTAAATGTTCGCAATATATTGACGGTGGTGTATATAAAACTTCTATTAGAGACAATGAAGACGACAAGAAAGATGACACCGAATTTTCGGTTGTAATGAGCACGTCTTTTGAATACTTTCCGATGCGAATAAAATTTGTCAAGGTTATTCAAAGTCAATGAAACCGGTTAGAAAAAAATAATCGGATTTCTGTAATCCATAAAACATCCAGAAAGAAAAACAGCTACTTACTTCCACCAGCGGGTAAAATGTCATCATCATCATCATCATCATCATTGTCAACCATTATCAATCCACTGCTGGACGAAGGTCTCCCCAAGTTTCCTCCACAACGGTCTGTCTTGTGCCAGTCTCCTCCATGTCACTCCCGCATACTTTCGAATTTCATCCACCCATCTTCCATGTGGTCTTCTTCTGGGTCTTTTCCTGTCCCTTGGAATCCAATCTAAAATTTCGGCTGTCCATCGATGGTCTGTTCTTCTGGCAGTATGTCCAGTCCATTGCCATTTCAGGGATTTAACTCTGATCATGATGTCTTCCACTCTTGTCATTTTTCGGATCCACGTGTTCCTCTTCTTATCTCTCCTGGTTACACGAAGCATGCACCTCTCCATTCTACTTTGAGTTGTCTGCAGCCTTTGTATGTCTCTTTTAGCTAAGGTCCACGTCTCTGCACCATACGTAAGCACTGGAAGGATGCATTGATCAAACACTTTTCTTTTAAGACATAATGGCATATTGCTCTTGGAAATTATGCTGTTTCTTCCAAAAGCTCTCCAGGCAAGTTTTGTACGCCGATTAATTTCTTCACCAATGTGACCCTCACTTGATATCTGCTGTCCAAGATAAACGTACGTGTCTGTTATCTCCAGCTTTTCTCCATCAATCGATAAATCATTTCTTGTAAAAGCATTGTACATCACTTTTGTCTTCTGAAAGTTCATTTTTAATCCCACTTCTTTACTCTTGTCAGCAAGTTCCTGGATCATACTCTGTAGCTCTGATGGGGTAGTTGCAAAAATGACTATGTCATCAGCAAAACGAAGGTGGGTTAGATAATCTCCATTTATCTTTATCCCTTTGTTTTCCCAGTTCAGTGATTGAAAGACATTTTCCAATGTGGCATTAAAGAGCTTCGGAGATATGGTGTCACCTTGTCTCACTCCTTTTCCAATTTTTATGTGTGTTGTATTTTCAAACAGCCGAATCTTTGCACTTGCATTTTCATAGATGTTATTAATAATATTAATGTATGCATCTTCAATACCGCAGGATTTCAGAGCCATTGCAACTGCTGATGGTTTCACCGAATCAAAGGCTTTTTCATAATCGATAAAAGCCATGCACAATGGAAGCTCATATTCCCTCGCTCTTTCAATTAGTTCTCTCAGTACGTGGATATGATCTATTGTGCTGTAGCCACTCCTGAATCCAGCTTGTTCTCTCGGTTGAGCCATGTCCAGTGTCCCCTTCAAGCGGTGTGAAAGAACTTTAGTGAAGATTTTATAAACCACTGATAGGAGGCTGATAGGTCTGTAGTTCCTGATATCCTCAATGTCACCTTTTTTATGTAGCAAGATCATTGTAGCGTTGTTCCAATCCTCAGGAATTTTCCCTTCATTAAGGCATCGAGGGAAAATCTGGGCGAGTACTGTTTCGATTTCTCCACTTGCTTCTTGTATGATGTCTATAGTAATTCCATCTTCTCCTGGAGCTTTTCCCCGCTTCATGTTCTTGATTGCATGTGCAACTTCTGCTGGGACTGGAAGAACTCTGGTACTGGTACCTTTCATGATGTCTGGAGTACATGTATCATCCCTTTCATATAATTTGGAGTAGAAATCTTTCACTCTTGTCAAAATTTCGCCTCTATTTCTTGTTACAGAACCATCTTCTTTTCTCAGTGCCATAATCTGTTTTTTCCCCTTACTGAGATGTCCCTTTGCTATCTTTAGGCTTTGGTTGTTTTCAATTGCTTTCCTTACTAGTTCACAGTTGAATTTCCTTACGTCTTCAGTGATACTTTTTCGTACTGTCTTGCATAGCTCTATATATTCCACTTTGGAAGTCACATCTTCTTTAGTTATCCTCATCCCTCTTCTTTTTTGCATCAACATTTTGTTTTTTCCTGATAATTTGTTCACATGCAATTTGTTCTTAGACCCAGCTAATTTTGTTGCTGTTTCCATAAGAGCTTTGGTTACTTTTCTGTTAACTTCAGAAATATCCACTTCTTCCGATGTTAGGCCTTCTAAAGCAGAGAATCTGTTCTTCAGTTCCAATTTGAAGGTATTATGGTGTTTTTTAAAGTTGGTTATGTCAATACATTTTGTTTGTCTTATGAGCTTGCTACGTTCGAGTTTAGTGTTGAGGTTCATCTTACATCTCACCAATCTATGGTCACTACCTGTGTTGAACTTGTTTAGCACACTGCAGTCTTCTATGACGAATTTTTTGTTACACATAATAAAATCAATTTCACTTGTCGTCCCATTTGGATGTCTCCATGTCCATTTCCTGTGTGGCTTTTTCTTGAAAAAGGAGTTAAAGATGAAAAACCCTTCTGCCTCTGCAAACTCTACGAGAGTATTTCCACGCTGGTTTCTGTTGCCATGACCGAATTTACCTACTGAAGTTTCATTCTGTTGCCGTTGCCCTATTTTTGCATTGAAATCTCCCATAATTATCTTCAAGTGCTGCTTACCTTTATTATTTAGATCACGAATTTCCTCATAAAATTCTTCAATTTCTTCTTCAGCATGACTTGTTGTGGGTGCATAAGTTTGAATAATCTAAGCCTGGTATCTTCTCGAGAGTTGGATAATGAGTCGTGCAGCTCTGTCAGAGGAACTTTCAACTTCTACCACTTTATCCTTCAGTTTCTTGTTTATTATAAATCCAACACCACTAGTTCTGCCAGTATCTGTCCCACGATAGTAGAAGAGATGTCCACTTTTCAGTTCAATGAGATCTTCTCCTTTTCTCCTTACCTCACTTAGCCCGACGATGTCCTACTTGATCCTTTGTAGTTCCTCTTCCAATTCAAGAAGCCTTGAATCAGAAGATAGGGAGCGTCCGTTGTACGTAGCCAAGGTCAGCATCAGATGGCAGCCTAGTCCGGTCCTCCGGGGATTCTTAGCACCCTCTGCCTTCATGTCGCACTGGCCGCTGCCTTGGCCAGGTACATTCCAGTTGCCGGAGACTGAGGGCCAAGATTTAAGTTGTGGAGTCATTTTGGAGGGGTTTGGCCATAACTCACCACGCTGGCCAAGCGGGTTGGTGAGTGTGGGATAGCATTTCCTAAGTTACGAAAAGTAACAAATGTCGCACAAAAAGTTTTTCATAGCAGAAGGAAAATAATTTTGCATAATGGGAAAGTTGAAAATTCTTCGTGACAAAAGCTATGCTAAGGAAAAAGAACTTTTCAAATACGTCTCCCAGAAGCAGAAATAGCGAGAAAACGTTTTTGACCTTTACGCCCCCTAGCGAGAAAGCTGTGCATTTAAAGAGGGTAATGCTCTTCATCTTTATTGTAGCGAATGGCGTACAGAAAAAAAAAATCTCTATATGGATTTTAGAAGCGACGATAGAGCTGCAAAGAGAAATACACAAGCACCACCTAGCGACAGAACAGTGAACTATAAAATTCCTCAAATACAAACCTAGTGTTTCATTACGTAAATGGTATCCGGTATTCAAATATTTTTTAAAATTGCACATTTAAAAGCAGATATTGAGAAAAACAGATTAAACCTTTGCGCGCCTAGTGGCGAAATTGTTCATTATTTTGAAAAGAAAATGCACACAGAATTTTTATAGTTAGTAGTGTCTGACCGAAAAAGTTTTTCAATCGGGTTTTTAGTTCCAAAGATATTGCTGCAAACATACGCCCTCTAGTGTCACACTTGTGCGTTAAGAAAAATTGGAAATTATATGAATAACATTTTGTACTGGAAACTCTTTACCAACAAGGAAAGAAGTTTTCAAATCGGACTCTTAGAAGCAGAGATATTGACAAAAATAAGATATACATCTACGCCTGTGGTGGAAAAACTGTGCACTATTTTAAGCAGGAGGTATTCTCATTAAATTTTCCGAGAGGTATCGGTCCAGAATGTTTTCAATCGAATTTTCAGAAGCTAAAATTTTGCTGCAAATATATCACAAGCAGGAATAAACACTTACCTCCTGGTGGCCAAACTGTTCTTTCCCAAAAATTAAAAAATATAAACAAAGCATTTTCCATTAGGATATATTCGATGAAGGAAGAATTTTTCAGATCGGACTTTTGGAAGCAGAGATATCGTGGAAAACACAGTTTTCCTTTTAGCCCTAGCAGAAAATCTATGCTCTACTCGAAAAAGAGACTGTACGTAAAATAGTCTTCGTCATAAATGGCATCGAAAGGAAAAATATTTTTTTCAATCGGATATTTAGAAGCAAATACTCCGATAAGCCATTAACATTATGACCACCCCCCAGCCTAGAGAAATGAACGCGCCTGGAACCCGATAGGTGGCGCAGGTGAAGTTCACAGAGCAGTATATATACATGTACAACCCGAGGACTGGCTTTCGGTAATGGGAAAAGCTGCCGATTTACGGAGTTTGATAAAGGACAAATTTTGATGGCACGGCGCTTTGGAACTACGGTCTCTGAAACGGCGCGGCTTGTGGGTTGTTCACGTGCCGCTGTAGTGAGTACGTATCAAAAGTGGTGCACAAGAACAGTTTGGCCAAATGACAAACTGTCGTCGAGCCATGTGCCGTCCGCAGCTCATTGGTGCCAGAGGGGAGCTGATACTGTCGCGCATTGTTCACAGCGACCGCAGGGCCACAACGCGACAAATTGCCCGCGTCTACAACAGCGGTGATCACAGCATGTGTCGCAGCACTCATTCATCGCAGCCTTGTGCGCATGGGCCTGCGTAGTCGGAGACCCAGTAGGGTCCCCATGCTCACTGCACGTCATCGCCAACAACGCATGAAATGAGCCCAAGATCATCGAGATTGGAGCGTGGATGATTGGAAGAAAGTGGCCTGGTCTGACGAATCAAGTTTCCTGGTGCATCACGTAGACGGCCGAGCGCGGATACGCCGAATACCAACGGAGGCTATTACACCTGCATGCAATGTTGGGAGGAAACAGGCAGGCGGCGGCGGTGTCATGTTGTGGGCGATGCCTTCTTGGTACACTTCAGGCCCGATTATCCCCATAACACAATCCCTGACAGCAGTCAGGTATCGGAACATCGTTGCGGACCAAGTTCAGCCATTCATGACAACTGTGTTCCCTGCTGGTGATAGCCACTACCAATTGGATAATGCGCCATGCCACATTGCCAGAATCGTCAAGGAGTGGTTCGAGGAACATGCTGATGACTTTCTGTTAATGCTCTGGCCTCCAAATTTACCTGACTTGAACTCAGTCGTGCATTTGTGGTTCGACTTAAATCATCACCAGCGGGTTCACGCTAAATCACCACCATCCTGAAATGTACGGGAACTGTGGAGGACCTGGTGTTGACATTATGGTACCAGATAGTCCAGGATACTTATCGCCAACGCATCGAATCAATGCCTTGCCGAGTGGCTGCTGTTTTGCGCGCTGAAGTGGGTCCTTCAACTTTTTAGGTAGGTGGTCATAACGCAATGATGGCTCATTGGTGTATGTGGAACAAAATGTATTTTGAATTCGATATCATCTGCATTTGCGCTATCTAGGGGCGAAGTTGTGCAGCGGAAAAAAAATCGTAACGCAAGGATCATCATTCTCATATTTCAAAGTTCCCAATGAAAAAAAAAATGCAAGTTATGCTGTTAGTTACAGAGATAGGTGTCCACAGACGGACGGAAGGATGAAGTGTTAACATAAGCACGATCCTTTTTTTCACAAAAGACGTACTTAACAAGCTGTATCTTCCCAGTTGTGCGCGAAATACAGTAAAAATATTTATTAATTCAGTTCTGTTAGATGTGAATTGTACGTGTCGTTCACTGTTGCTGTTCCAGTTATCTCTGTGTAATCAAATGCGGTCTCGTTCATTTCGTCGACACTATATTTGCAAACAGTCGATTCCTAAAAAACCGAAAAAATGTTCAGAACCACCAAATTTGGTATACTATCTCATGGTACACTTTTAGACCGTCAACTGTTTTTGAAAGGGGTCGGGGCCCGGGGTAAGGGAAGCCCCATACAAAATTTTCTCAAAAATTTCCATTTTTTACTTAAGAACTGCTACACAATTTTGCACTCCAATACCTGCGGTCTAAGTTAGAGTACCATTTTTTTTTTTTTTTTTTTTTTTTTTGATTGGAGGTTTAACGACCACCGTGAGCAACTCAATGGGCTATAAGCAGTCGCCCGTCCCTAATTTAGGGTCACTGGTTCCAGGGAAGGGAGAGAGCCAGTGCCGTAAGACAAACACAACATCCATGCCTGACCGGGATTCGAACCCGGACCCCTTACGGACGAATGATCATAGGCCAGCGCCTTAGACCACTGCGCCACCGGGGCGGCAAGTTAGAGTACCATGAGATAATAGACCAAATTTGGTGGTCCTGAATTGAAAACTGTAGATTTTACGAAAATTTTGTGAGGGGGCCCTTTGACCCCGGGCCCCGACCCCTTCCAAAAACCGTGTACGGTCTAAGTTAGAGTACCATGAGATAGTATGCCAAATTTGGTGGTTCTGAGCTGTTTTTCGGTTTTTTAGGAATCGACTGTTTGCATATATAGTGTCTACGAATTGAGTGTCGACGAAATGAGTTGTCGACGAAGTGAACCAGACCCAATCAAATGTATGCCGAAAAATGGTTTCATGGAATCGCGGCGTCTGTCCGTTTACGAGCATTATATCTCAGCTTCTAGGAGACAGATAAGATGGATTTCTCATTTTTGTACTTTCCAGGTTTAACGTTTTTACCTCAAAGCACATTTTTTGGTTATTTTTCCAGTATCTCTGTTGATAGAACTTATTTTGCGTTTCTTTCCGGTGTCTCTGTTTAGGAATGTTAGTTTTCCCCCCTGCATCTCTGTTTATATATATATATATATATATATATATATATATATATATAGCTGAAAATCGACAGCCCCCCAGGACTGGCGATCTTCTTTCGTGGTTTAAAGTTTGATTTGTTAAAAATTTATGCGCATCTCTCAAATAATATTTTATCGCTAACCTAATTTAAACGATTTACCATTGTATAATGACCAAACCCAAATTTCTCCCTCTAGAGTAGATGATAGGAGAATTCTTCAATGTTTTGGAACTTTCCTAACAGCTCCTCGGAAATACCAATTCCTGTGTTTGCCCTTTAATCTACGACAGAGTAGATGATAGAAGAATTCTTCAATGTTTTAGGACATTGAAGGATTCTTCTATATACTCTAGAGGGACTGCAATTTTGAATTTTCCCGTTAGGTGGCGAAGCGGCAGCTCCCGAGGCGCATGTGACTCTTACATTGCCTATCTTTTCACACAGCGTTTGGGGAAATCATTCTACCGGGCTTGCGGCTTCTTGCGTCCTTGTTCTGTGTTAAGCGAATCGTGCCCGAATGTTTTGACTCACGACATTCCCTGTTTAATTTCTTTCGCGGAGAAACCGGTTTCCGATTTTCATACAATCGCGCATCACTTTTGTAAATAAAAATAAGTTTTATTAAGAAACTGATAGATTTACGTATCCAACAATAGGTATAATAACTTGTAAATAATTGCCGATTGAATTTAAACTGCTCTGCTGAATTTTTTAGTCGTCAACTAAAACTTTTCATTCGTCGCAGACGACCGCATTTTCGGTTTTTCCTGTACTAAGTTTTCAAATGGGCGTAAGTATTAGGGTTTTTCACAGCATTCGCCCACTCTCCTTTTTTTAAGGTTTAACGAGCTCTCTAAGTAAATATAAGCAGTCTCCCATCCCTAATTTAGGGCCACTGGATCCAAGGAAGAGAAAGAGCCAGAGGCGTAAGGCAAACACATCACTCATGTCTCATCCAGGACTTGTCCCCGGATACACTTAACGGTCAGGAGTCCGTCCATGTACAAGGTTAATAGACAGAAAGGTTTGCTCATCCTGCCTCCCTCGCAGCGGAAGTGCCGGTCCCTCACTTGCCCCTTACGTAGTGACGTCAGTGTACCACACGACGCAGCCAGCAAGACGGATAGACTGTTAATACAATTGAAGCACTCGCGGGAGAAATGTCAACAACTTTTTACTCAAATACGCTCTGAATCTGAAAGCTTGTAACCAAGATGTAATGCAAAAGCACATCTGTAATATAATCGGGAAAAACGGACATCCATGTGAATATTTTATGTAGAGTAAACCGAGAATGTGAAGAAACTTATTATGCATTTCTTTCATTTTTTTTTCAAATCTGTTTAATCTAAATATCTAAATAGGATATTGACATGACACTAAGGAAAAGTGCAGGGACAGTGATTATACCTTCTAATTTATTTATATGCAACTGTAATACTGTCTTTAAATAAATTCAAAAGAAGGAAAAAAAAACTTATAAGATTATGCTGTCAGAACCTCATGAAGAAATCCTTTTATGCGGAACAAATAAAAACTTGAGTAGCATTCCACTAACTTGCTTAATTAAAAAGTTGGAAATTAATTTCACTAAATGCTCTGTTATTATTTGTAACTAATCGCTGAACAGAAAAGTTAAAATCATGGATCTTTGCAATTTTTGTTTGTTTGTTTCTTTAGTCATATTTTATTCGCTAAATTTTGAGAACTTTAAGAATCGGGACATTATTTAACGTAAAAAGATTCTTTCTTCACTTACCTTTGTCATGTTCCTTAGGTAACTGTTTTAACCAGTTTTCTCTTCTTGTGTTGGCAATATATTTTTTGATGAGCGTTAATATGGCGCATACGGATCATAATTCGGGTTTTCATGAATAGTTTGATGGCAGGGTGCACGTGTTTGGGGGGAACTGATGGGCAGAAGCTTCCACTGCGGTGTGAACAATTCTTTTAACTTTCCTTAAATTATTTTTCCCATGTAGTTTAAAAAAAAATTCTTCTAGTTGGATAACCATGCTCATCCACTCATTTGTTGGATGTTGCAAGCAGCCTCTGCTTATGACGCTAATCCAGTCGCAAAGAATTCCTTTTTCTTGCACTAGGTCCAGAGGTGCATTTTTGTCCCCCAGCCCAGGGCACGTTGTTTGACATATAAATGCAACATATCCAGCAAGGTATCGTAAAGCTTGGTACGATATGCTGTCACTAGAAGACGTAATTGCAGTTGTGGGTTCTTCGCGAAGTGCAGCCGTAATATCATTTTCACTTGTGTGGGCTGTTTCATCATTGCAGGATGCATTATTGTGTAAGACACAGGAAGACGAGAGCCTGGAGACAGTTAAATAATGTTGTTGTCTCAGGCAAAACGTTAGATTTCTGTCAGTTCCAGACTACTTTCCCAAGTACTAGCAGTCTGAGACGATTTTGAAATTCCAGTGGTGAAGGGTGATCATAGGTATTCCCTGCTGCACGTATCTGTGAGAAAAAATTTTCTAGGACATCTTGATTAACTCTGTGAGTTAAAAAATATTTTAGCTCACATTTTTCGCTTAGAATCTTGTGGACAGCCATTACGGATGTAATACTGACCAGAAGACCTTGCTGAAATGGTAGGGCGTTTTTTCTTCCAACAACGCGCATATGCGAAAAAGTGTTGTAAGCCTCATTCAGAAGTAAGTTGAAATTGCTGTTGATTGTTACCGGAATGGTTTGTCTGAGAATAATGGTTGCCTCGAATTCATTGTATCAAAAAATCTGTCAACAAGAAGAATAAAATTTGCTGCTTCATCATCTTCGGGAAATAAATATTTGATGGCATTTCCAACACGCTCCGAAAGCAACTGTTCAGCATAACGTACAATCTGCCTATTTGCTCCTTTAACACGTATGTGTGTTTCACTCATATTATACGCTATTTTTGATTCCTTACTGTCCTTCTCTAATAGCTTTTCAAATAGGGAGCAATTTATCACTATATTTCTTATTTTTATGCCACTGTCCAAAATATGGTTTCGCAATAACTTTACCATATGCGGAATGTCAGCAAATACATTTCTATGTCAGTTTTTGTCGAAAGGATTTTCAAAGAACGGACTCTCAGGCGATATAGCCAATTCTTTCCATAATTTCTGGTTTAAAGCTCCCAGATCTGAAGTAAGAGCAAATACAGGAAACATGATATTTTCTACGGCACAAATTACTTTCATTAATATTTCTCTGAGACTGGAACCACTAACGTCAAAATCGTAAAATACTGGTTGTTTCCAGGGATTAACAAGTCCTCTTGCCATGAATACCAGTACGTACCTACACGGTCCCATAACTTCATCTGTTTCAATATTATAGCACATTTTGCTGGAAACTTTCATTTCATCTATAGAAATTACACATGTTCTTTCGGCTTCAGTCATTTGCATTCCTTGGCTCTGCATCAGTTTTAAAGTTGTGGCTTGAATTCCAGGTGAACATTTAATTGTAGCTACCCATCGGCGCAACGTTGACAAAGCAGGAAGCGGAATATTAACTTTATTTCTCAAGTAGTGATATGCTCTCCTGGAAACAGTTCTTAATGTTATTGCAGCTGCAGTATCAGTAGAATTCCAAACAATCCGTTTTTGGCCTAACAAAACCCTTATCTGTCCTGGAGTAAACACTGTAGAAAGCAAATTTTTTATGCACATTTCTCTGTCTTTTTTCTCATCTTTCCGTAACCTTCGCAATTCTAATAATTCTTTCTGCATTTGATTCTGTTTTACTTTGAGGACTTTTACACGTAAAGTTAGACTATGGTTTGAAGAGCTCAAAGATAATATTTGTTTTTTCAGCTTTTCATTTTCCTTCATCAAAATATAATTTTCCATCAATAGAATTTCATTTTCTGTTTTCAGGTCTTTCATACATTCAATTTCAGTATTTTCATCATCGGCACTCCACATGTCTTCCAAAATTTCCTCTGCATTATCAGAGTTTATCAAACAAGATCAGTTTGTTTCCTTTTCTCCTGTCTGTTCTTTCTTTCTGAATTAGAATTTACATTAAAGTTTCCCGGGAGGTTTAAACTTGGTACAGTTGTGTCCTTTAGCACTTTGCGGATAGGCAAACCTAGAAGTTCATTCCTTAAATCGCGTTCGTAGTCTTCCTCAGGAAAATGTTCCGAACAAATAGCTGAATTCATTTCGTTGAAACTGTCAGCTCGTTTGCATCTCAATTTCTATGTTTTACGCAAAACTTCATTTTTCGGAAACCTATGGTAATGAATGCCATTCCTTCTGGTTTTCGAATAATAATTTTGACACGTTGCTATTGCGCACGAACCAGGCATGTTCAGTGTTTAACGTATAACCAAGGAAAAGAAAATTTGTTTGCTACAAATACCTAGCTTCAAGTTCTCGGAAATGAGACAATGTAGCTTTCAGACCCTGAACCAGAAAAACGGGAGCAAGCAGCTTTAGGCGGTTGGGATGTGGAGATCTCCGGGACTGTGACGTCACGAAGGCAACCCCTGAGACAGTGTTCAGCGGAAGTGTCGGATAAGCATAACCTTGGAGTCTACTAACCTTGGTCCATGTAGTGCAGTGTTCTACGCGCTGGCTTCTGTCCAAGTGGGCCCAGGTTCGAGTCCCGGTTGACAATATTGATTTTAGGCTCAACTCCAAGAATCTGAGCCCGAAGTTTATATTGCAATATAGAGCACGAAAACTATGGATAGCCTGCTTAGGCATTAATGAAAAAAAAATATCCTCTTCCAGACTTCTCCCCCTACAATTTACCGATGTCTTTTTCTGCTAGGAAGTGGGGAAGGACCTCTATCTATTTCTATATTATAACTGCACGATATTCTATGACCATTCGTTTCCTGACGAAATGCTTCCGACGGGCGGCATCGGGAAAGATTGGGCAGCGCTGCAATCTATGTACTTTTCTCAGTAGAGTTAGCAGGAAGTTGCCGCATGGGGTTGGGGGATTTTTTTTTTTTTTTGTCGGTATGCTATCTGCTATCAAGTATCAATAATTCTTGAAGAAACTTTTTCTTCTCCGCAAAAATACACGAATGCGCATATGCTACACGAGCCCGGAAACAACCGCACCCAACCACTTGCCGAAGAATTCTCTTTATTAACAACTAGAAAGTGTTAAAAAAAAAAAAAAAGACTCTTATGCTAAATCATACAAAATCAAGTTAAAAAGAAAAAATTCTTTCTCCCTCTCTCAGAACCCTAGCCAGCGCGAACCCGGTTCGAACTTGGGTTCTGGCTCGGCCCGTTTCAGCATGGATGGTGTGTTCGTCTTACGGCACTGGCTCGCTCCCTTCCCTGGGTCCACTGGCCTTAAATTAGGGATGGGTGACTGCTTATAGCCCATTGAGTTGCTCACGGTGGTCATTTAAACCTCCAATAAAATAAAAAAAATGTTCTTGGATTGGGCCATGATTTGCTTTGTTGCTTATTTTTCTTGCTTGTTGTTATAGGTGTATAAGCGAGTTTTTCAGAGTAATTCTGTTCCTTAAGGATAGAATTCTAAAGATCCATTATTTATTTCATCTTTCGTCCTCCCCCTCCCCCCGCTGTATCCTTTGCAATCTCATGGATGCCACTACCGATCTTTTTCGTGTATTTTCGAATTTTCTCGCTAGGTGGCGAAAACGTTTGGCGCGCTATTTCAGTTGTGAAAAACAATGATAATATGTATTGAAAGAATCTTGTGTTTCGAATAAATTATGCTAATAGGTGCAACTAAGTTTTGACAGTCTCTCTTTCAAAAATGAATAGCAGCGTGTCTGTTGACATGAAGTCTTCGTTCATTACTGAGGTTCTGCGTTGTTCTGTGACTTTTTTCTTTTAATTTCGTCCCGCCCCCTTCTCTCGTCCATTTTTCTTTTTCGTGAAAACATTTGCCGTGTCTTCTGTCGCTTTGCAAGCTGACTGCCCCTTTGGCTTTTAAATGATCTTCCTGGCGTAGGCGTAATGTCGACTTGCGAATACGATTTGTGCCGGCGATTCTGCTTTTTCCTACGCGTTTGTTCTCTTTGCGCAGTCTATTCTAGTTTTGCCTGAAGCTCCTAGCAGCGCAGCATACTGTCGCTGTAGCATATAATAACGTCACGCAATGCCGAGCGTTTAATTAGTGCATTAAAAAAGGCTCTTCCGAAGTTTTTTTGTGGTATTGTCCTCCAAATGAATCACCACACTCCCTAATGCTGCAACTGTGTCTTTGGCCTTTCTCGGTGGTGAGGAGGGGGGAAGAACCTTGGGCGTTGACCTCTTACGATAATTATTGCGCAATGAATGACAAGGCAGGGTGAACTGCAGTCAGCACAATACATACATACCTTGCGTTTCGGAGTTTCAGTGAGATAATAGTAGGTTATGGAGCTTCGTCGTAGATACATTGATTTGTTTGTTTATTTATTTACTTTTTTTTACGTATCCTTTTGGCACACCGAGACAGTTGATTCAGATGTGAGGCGACGCCATAACTGACTTCGCAGCTGATGCCCGTTTTTGCTTCGTTTCGAGACTGAGCGCCACGTTCTGACATTGAACAAAAATGTTAAGCGTGAATGTAGATTCAAAAAACGAAAGAAATAAAAGAGCTGCCATTGTGTTCCAGCTGCTATTAGTGACAGATGAAAGCATGAACGTCACTGGGAGTCCTCCTTTTGAGGCTTCTTCCGAAAGCCGATAACTATAGAGTTGCCTCACACTTATTTTTTTATTAGCACGGGTTTTCGCATACGTCAAAAAATGACGTACTTGTGTCACGCTGTGTGCGATATTCCTGCGTCTATAAGCGGCATCGAGAAAGTTCCTTTTTCATCATCTGTATATGGTGATTCGAAGGGGGGGGGGGGGCGACCACAGTGAGCAACTCGGTGGATTATAAGCAGTCGCCCATCTCTAATTTGAGGCCCCTGGTTTCAGGGAGAGGAGAGAGACAGTGCCGTTAGACAAACACAACATCCATGGGATGCCTCACCGGGATTTGAACCCACACAAATGGTCAGAAGCCAGAGCTTAGACTACTGCGCCACTCAGGCGCCCTCTGTATAGTGATAGGAGGATGATCCAAATTTTTCATGATGCAGAGTTTTCCGCTAGGTGGCGTAAGTGTGTATTAGTTAATTAATTTTAATTTTATGACGTGAGGGCTATAGTTGGCCACAGAGCGTTGGAACACTAAAGCTGCAAATTATTAGGAACGCCCAATAGCAATCAGACATGTGCCATTCTCACTTACGCACGTAACTATGACCCAAATGCTACCAGCCAATGTGCTCGGTAATTTAAAATACGCACCGGATAAGTCCAAATAGTGGGATTAAAATACTGAATATACTCTTGAAAAAACCTGTTGAAAACTAAATTTGAGGTTTTGTGTCACAAAACAGGTTTTTTTTTGGGTTTTTTTTTTATAACTAAGGATTCTGTTTTCTGACTGAAATTTATTATTTCACCTGTTTATAGTTTTTAATAAGGTGCTTTCTCAATTGAACACACGACGCAGTTATTGTGAAATGCGTCGTGCAGCTTACGTAAACACATTTTGCGTCTCCGGTGACTGAGTGCTCAGGACGCGGGCTTCTAGTATTCAACAGTATTCGACCTAGTATTATTTAGTATTCGACCTGGGCCTAGTCAAGGCCGCCTAGAAAATGCAACGCCAGGATATTTGAGAGAGGATTTCCCTCTTTTAGTGACGTCCCGCGGAAACCAAGGCTTCCGATTGGTGTCCCAACTGTGTCGTGTATGATACTAAACACGACACCGACGTATCAGGCCGTGTAACACGAGAGTTACGTCACCAACGGAGGAAACTCATCTCTGTAATGGTCTTGTACTTTATACAGAGAGTGAGTCGAAATTTTTGCAATATTTGGATACCTTTATGTCTTCATACGTACCTTTACGACCAAAGCTGACTATAGCATTCAAAGTATAGACCATCGTGTTGCACCGTCTTTAGCCATCTGTCTGCCAGTTCTTCGATTCTACAGAGGGTGAGTCAAAAGTTTTGCAATATTGGATCACTTTATGTCTTCATACGTACCTTTACGACGAAAGCTGACTAGCATTCAAAGTATAGACCATCGTGTTGCACCGTCTTTAGCCATCTGTCTGACAGTTCTTCGATTCTACAGAGGGTGTCAAAAGTTTTGCAATATTTGGATCACTTTATATCTTCATACGTACCTTTACGACGAAAGCTGACTAGCATTCAAAGTATAGACCATCGTGTTGCACAGTCTTTAGCCATCTAAAACTTTTGACTCACCCTCTAAAACTTTTGACTCACCCTCTGTAGAAACGAAGAACTGGCAGACTGCCAGTTTTTCGTTTCTACAGAGGGTGAGTCAAAAGTTTTGCAATATTTGGATCACTTTATGTCTTCATACGTGCCTTTACGACGAAAGCTGACTAGCATTCAAAGTATAGGCCATCGTGTTGCACCGTCTTTAGCTGTCGGTCTGCCAGTTCTTAGATTCTACAGAGGGTGAGTCGAAAGTTTTGCAATATTTGGATCACTTTATATCTTCATACGTACCTTTACGACGAAAGCTGACTAGCATTCAAAGTATAGACCATCGTGTTGCACCGTCTTTAGCCATCTGTCTGCCAGTTCTTCGATTCTACAGAGGGTGAGTCAAAAGTTTTGCAATATTTGGATCACTTTATGTCTTCATACGTGCCTTTACGACGAAAGCTGACTAGCATTCAAAGTATAGACCATCGTGTTGCACCGTCTTTAGCCATCTGTCTGCCAGTTCTTCGATTCTACAGAGGGTGAGTCAAAAGTTTTGCAATATTTGGATCACTTTATGTTTTCATACGTACCTTTACGACGAAAGCTGACTAGCATTCAAAGTATAGACCATCGTGTTGCACCGTCTTTAGCCATCTCTCTGCCAGTTCTTCGATTCTACAGAGGGTGAGTCAAAAGTTTTGCAATATTTGGATCACTTTGTCTTCATACGTGCCTTTACGACGAAAGCTGACTAGCATTCAAAGTATAGACCATCGTGTTGCACCTTCTTTAGCCATCTATCTGCCAGTTCTTCGTTCCTACAGAGGGTGAGTCAAAAGTTTTGCAATATTTGGATCACTTTATATCTTCATACGTACCTTTACGACGAAAGCTGACTAGCATTCAAAGTATAGACCATCGTGTTGCACCGTCTTTAGCCATCTAAAACTTTTGACTCACCCTCTAAAACTTTTGACTCACCCTCTGTAGAAACGAAGAACTGGCAGACTGCCAGTTTTTCGTTTCTACAGAGGGTGAGTCAAAAGTTTTGCAATATTTGGATCACTTTGTCTTCATACGTGCCTTTACGACGAAAGCTGACTAGCATTCAAAGTATAGGCCATCGTGTTGCACCGTCTTTAGCTGTCGGTCTGCCAGTTCTTAGATTCCGCAGAGGGTGAGTCGAAAGTTTTGCAATATTTGGATCACTTTATATCTTCATACGTACCTTTACGACGAAAGCTGGCTAGCATTCAAAGTATAGACCATCGTGTTGCACCGTCTTTAGCCATCTGTCTGCCAGTTCTTCGATTCTACAGAGGGTGAGTCAAAAGTTTTGCAATATTTGGATCACTTTATGTCTTCATACGTGCCTTTACGACGAAAGCTGACTAGCATTCAAAGTATAGACCATCGTGTTGCACCGTCTTTTGCCATCTGTCTGCCAGTTCTTCGATTCTACAGAGGGTGAGTCAAAAGTTTTGCAATATTTGGATCACTTTATGTCTTCATACGTGCCTTTACGACGAAAGCTGACTAGCATTCAAAGTATAGACCATCGTGTTGCACCGTCTTTAGCCATCTGTCTGCCAGTTCTTCGATTCTACAGAGTGTGAGTCAAAAGTTTTGCAATATTTGGATCACTTTATGCCTTCATACGTACCTTTACGACGAAAGCTGACTAGCATTCAAAGTATAGACCATCGTGTTGCACCGTCTTTAGCCATCTGTCTGCCAATTCTTCGATTCCGCGGTGGTACCAGTTCTTGTCCTTCGAGGCGTACACTGTTAAAAATTTCGTGGTAAGCTGCACCAAAAAGTGGTGCTACAGTAGCTGCAACACTTTCTTAGAGAAGATGCACCATTCTGTGGTGCAAAATAAACCCAACAACATTATGCAACCTTGCGCGCAACCTTTTACCATAACGTGGTGAAAAGTTGAACCACATTGTTAGGTTTTTTTTGCAAAACACTGTATTGTATCTTTTTTTAGGAAGGGTGCAGCTGGTGAAGCACTACTTTTTGGTGCAACCTACCACATAATTTTTAACAGTGTAGAACTCCTTCACCTTAGCTGCCACCTCCTCCTGGTTGTTGAAGTGCCGCCCTCGAAGGAAGTAGGCCATGGACCGGAATAGGTATTAATCCGACGGGGCAAGGTCCGGACTATATGCTGGGTGTGGCATCGGTGCGATGCCCTCAAGTCCCTGGAGTTTTGCCCGGGTCGTTCGCGCTGTATGAGGCCGAGCGTTGTCCTGCTGTAAGAGAGCGCTCTTTCTGTTCACCAATGCCGGGTACTTCTCCTCCAAAACGTCATACATCCGTTCCAGCTTGTTCAGAGTAGCGGTTGGCGTTGATGGTCCGACCGTCTGGAACAAATTCTTAATGGATTATCCCCCGAAATTCCACTAGACGCAGAGCATCACCTTGTGCTCGAAGTGCCCACGTTTGGCAACAGGTTCAGGAGGCTGGCCCGGGCTCAACCACTGCCGTTGTGTGTTAGGATTAGGGAAATAGACCCACATGGGTTGGCAGAAAACTCTTACACTAGTCAACTCCAGTACCTTTTCATATAAGGGAACGAGATTTCTCTGACGAACTTTATACGTGGATTCCTTTTGAACCTCACTCATCTACACTATGTGGACAAAAATGATTGGACACCCCCACGCAGGCGCAATGGTGTACTCTCACAGCAAACACGTGGTCAATAAAATGCAAAAACCGGAAACGTGAGTACGCTCAGATCACTCGCTGATAAAATGGCTAGCAGAGGAGAGAGCTCTCAGAGTTTGAAAAGGGCATTATAATAGGCTGCTCAATTGGAGGTATAAGCATAAGAACCATTGCTGATGTCAGAGAGGTCGCTAAATCGACTGTTAACCTTGTCATCAACAAGTGGAAGAAGATGGGACATTTCAGGAACTCATCTCGCCCTGGAAGACCCACGAAACTGTAACCCAGGGACAGGAAGTGCTGCAGAGGGAGTTTCAGATTGCCACAGATGATATGGTATCCACCAAGACACATCGAAACAAGGCCCATGCATTTGGGTATCGTGGCCGAGCAGCCGCCCATAAACTTCTCATCGCAAAGACCAATAAAGCCACGCGGCCACGATGCTGTCAACAGCACAAAAATTGGACACTGGAGCAATGGCGGCTGGTGTTATGGATCGACGAATCCCGCTTCACATTATCCGATCGGGTGGGCGTGTCTAAGTTTGGCGGTTACCCGGAGAACATCTTCTTTCAGAGTGTACAGTGCCGACTGTGAAGTACGGAGGCGGGGGAGTTATGGTGTGGGGCTGTTTCAGCTGGTACGGTGGGGGTCCACTGCTCCTTATTCATGGCAACACGAACTTTTTGCCGTGTAGAGGTATCCTAGATATACCCGGTTTACGGTAACACAATATACCGGGTGCGCCATATAAAAGAGGCCCAGTGGTCAGATGTTGTTAGGCGGGTTAAAGTTGGCGGGTTTCCAGTTAAAACCGCTTTGTTCCACTTCTAACCGGTTTCTGCGTGTACAGCTGCAAAGGAATTCTCCGGAGTGGTTAGTCACAGCCAGAGCAGTGTATGTATGCGGTCATAAGTGTAAGTGAAGAGAGAACAAAGGCAACGGAAATGGTTTTAAGTACGAAACAGCGGATCTTTATTGTCTAACAGTATTTCAGAAATAACTCATACAAGGTTTTAAATGAGTTCTTTAGAGAAAAATTTCCACATTGTGCAGCACCTACAAAATCAGTGGTACAGAAGTTAGTGCGGAAATTGCCGATGAGTTGTGGCGCGTTACAAACAACATGTTCCGTCGTGTGCAGCTGTGTCTTGATGTCGGAGGACAGCAGTTTCAGCAATTGTTGTAAACGCAGGTAAATGACTCCTGTTTTCTGTCATTTCAACTATTCTTTACCATGTATAGTAACATTGCCTGACTGTTTTCGTTCATTATACTCCGGCCTCTTTTATATGGTATAATAGCTGATGCACAAAATTGGAGGAAGGAGAAGAAATATCCTGTAACACAGTAAAAAAAATATGCGATTTACAGGGTGTGCCATATAAAAGAGGCCCGAGTATAATGAACGACAACAATCAGGCAATATTACTATACATAGTAAAAAATAATTGAAATGACAAAACAGTAGTCATTTACCTGCTACAACAATTGCTGAAAGTGCTGTCCTCCGACATCAAGACACAGCTGCACACGATGGAACATGTAAGTGAAAAGAGAACAAAGGCAACGGAAATGGTTTAAAACTGCTTTGTTCCACTTCTAACCGGTTTCCCGTGGCCAGACGTTAGTTTAATTAAACTATTTTACTGCGATGATCACAGCCAGAGCAGTGTAGGTACGCGGTCATAAGTGTAAGTGAAGAGAGAACAAAGGCAACGGAAATGGTTTTAAGTACGGAACAGCGAATTTTTACTGTGGAACAGTATTTCAGAAATAACTCATACAAGGTTTTTAGTGAGGGGAGGACAGAACAACTATTCTTTACCATGTATAGTAACATTGCCTGACTGTTGTCGTTCATTATACTGGGGCCTCTTTTATATGGCACACCCTGTACTATTCACAATATCTGAACTTCAAAATCAACTACTTTGACAGACTATTGAAATTTAACAATTAATCAACCCCCCAAGTATTCCCGTGAATCATATTATCAGAAATTTTTAGTTATATGGATGCGGAAAAAGTGAGAAGAGTTTTTCCATTAACATAAGAAAAAAATTGCGGAAATGTTTCTGAAAATTCATAATTTTCCGTTAACACCTCTTGGAAACGTTAATTTGCCGTCAATATAAGAAAGCAATTGCTGAAATGTTTCTGAAAATTCATAATTTTCCGTTAACACCTCTTGGAAACGTTAATTTGCCGTCAATATAAGAAAGGAATTGCGGAAAGGTTTCTGAAAATTCACATTTTTCCATTAACACCTTTTGGAAACGTTAATTTGCCGTCAATATAAGAAAGGAATTGCGGAAAGGTTTCTGCAAATTCAGAATTTTTCTGGAGTGCGAAAAATCCGTGAAATTCAGATTCTTCCCGTCGTTTCACGGAAAAGGTTGTCTTAGAATTATGCTTAGTTAATTCACGAAAGAAATCACAGAAAGTGGCTCGTGAATTTCTGAAAATGTTTTACAGTGTAGGTGCAGTAATAGGATTTTCTTTTATTTTCCACTTTCTTCCCAGCGTCTGTTTTACCAGTCTTGCAATGTTTTTCACGTGCCACATCGCTGTACTTTGAACACAATTGAAAAATTCCTTTTTAACGTCTTCCAATTCATTTACACCGCCTGATACTGAACCTACTGTTGCTGCATTGCATATATGAGCATATCTCTTGTGCGAGAGAAACAACGAAGTGTTGAAGATCATCAGTAGTGCCCTTGATTTTGAACATGTCTTCTGATTTAAATGGCACCTGTCTTGTACTCTGCCATTTTTATGAATGCTCAGCAGGTGCTATTCAAAGCAACACGCCTGAGAAAATCATTCCTATGGTTTGGAAATGCAGAGGAAGAGCTCCATGTTTGGAACGACTTGTCATGTGCCGGGAAAATTATGAAAAACACATTGGAGATGTATCTTTTATTTGTACGTTTCAGATTGTTTATGTCACTCCGGCGTGTGAAAGTGAAAATGTGTTCAAAAGATTGTTTCTTTTTTTTTTTTTTTTTTTTTTTTTGATGTACTCTCTCATATGCATGCTGTTTCCCGTTATTACTTCCTTCAGCTATCGCAGAAAAGCACTGCCATAGCTTTACATCTATCTAATTTGAGACCCTTATTTTTAACTGGAAGAGGCAAATTCAGGGTATGCCTGACACGAGTGAAAGGGCAGTGACGTAAAAGTTGGGTAAAAATAAAAAATAAAAAAGTACACTTTTCCCCCAGCTGCAGTTCTTGTAGGAGGCCTCCTTCTTTTCAGTGGTGGAAAATATTTCCGTATTTTCGATACAAGCTTGACTTTCCAGATATCTGTACGCGCCACCCTCCCTTCCAAGCCTCCTACGGTTTTTTCATCCCGAAGTAATCATGTAGATGTAAGATACAATGGGGGTGTAGGGGGAAGAATCATCGCGTGGGGTGTTTCAGGTTTTAGGAAATGTAGGTGGCAAAGTATGATATTCATTGTAATTTCCCTGCGCTTTACGAAACCTGCTTAAGGTGCGGTTGGTCTCTGTTGGAGAGTAATACAGCTCCATTACTTAGCAATCTCTCAGATCTGCTTTTAACTGTTTTTTTTTTTTTTTAACGGCGTGCTAATTGACTATGAAGTTTGTTTGCCGCTGCGTAAGATTTTTGGATTTTCCTGGTTCGCATCTTGCCAGCTGATGAACAATTGTGTAACTTCTCTGCTGGCGTGATCGCGGAATAAATACCCACCAGTACTGACTTAAAAATAGTCACCACATTTCGATGTTCAGAACCCATTTACAGTTAACGATGTGAGATAGTCGTAAAAATTTGGCGTGGGCCATATATATATAACTGTGTCAAACAAAATACTTTGCTGGAGCAAAAGCCAGAAGGGCCCGGGAAGGAGGAGGATGTACATTTTTTTAAGGAAAACAAAACCATAATGCATTTCTTGTTTTTAAAATAGATTATAGAGTACCACACAGATTATTTAGAAAAAAAAACACAAATTGCACGAACAGGAATTCGAACCTAGTGTTTTTTTGTTTTTTGTTTTTTTAATAGAATATTCAAGCAAAGCAAACTGAATTTTCTAGTACCACGTTCTGGTCATCCATGTAACACTTCTCAGAAAACTTGAAAATTTCACCGTCCTGGAACGGGAAAACTTAAAAATTTCACAAAACATTTTCAAGTTTTCTGAGAAGTGTTACATGGATGACCAGTAAGTGGTACAAGCACATTCAGTTTGCTTTGCTTGAAAATTCCGTGAATTTTCCATGTTTTATGAAGCATGTATTTTCCTTCATTGATTTTTTTTTATATTTATTTATTTTCAAATAAATGTTCCTTATGTTATCTTTCGCGCCTATAATGTATTTTTTCATGCACCAAATTAAGTGCAAACATTTTCTATTGCATCATATTAAGCATTCCAACTTTTTTTTACCAATATCGTGTTTATGTTTAACCGTTTATAAGGAAAAATTGATTTTCCGAATCCTGGCGGCAGTTGTTTCTTATTATTGAAACACTGCGTTTTTTCCTTTTTCTTTAGAAACGTGACGTGCAAAAATAAGATTGTCATTTATGAGCGTGACTCCGATTTTGAGTGTTGCCTGCCAACTATATTGAATTCGTAGTGAATTTAAGAGTGCGTTAAGCATCACTGGTTGGCATTTCAAGCCTATCTTAGCGATATTTGGAATGCGAAGGTAGTTATAACTGAAAATATGGCCCTCTCGATATTGCAAAGGCTTTTCTGGACTCTGAAATCGAAATTCCAGCCATGTCCTGTAATGCGCCACTTCTATTTTTATCAGAAATAGATTTTATTACAAAAAAAAAAAAAAAAAGTAATCGTATTAGAATTTTGTAAACAGGTGCTGCTCACGGGTGCTTGAAAACATGGAAAGTCCTTGAAAATCATGATTACGTTTTCAAGCCCTGGAATATCCTGCCCCCCCCCCCCTCCAATAAACAAAAAACAAAAAAAAACGGTGATCTTTTTGTAAAGCTGTCTTGAAAAGCTCTGAAATTAGAAATTAGTGCTTAAAAATTTATTTGAATTACTTTTAGGAAATCAGTGCTACCTTTTTTTAACACGTCTTTTGTAAAAAAGATCATGCTACCGGTTTGTCCGTCCGGTCATCCGTCCGTTTGTGGACAGTTGAACACCATATCTGCAACTATTTGTCCGATTTGAAAAATTATTTTTTCATTGGGAAGCTTGAAATGTGAGAATGATGATCCTTGCATTCCGTTCCTTCTTTTTACGATGCACAATTTCGCCGCTAGAGGGTGTAAATGCAGAAGATATTGAATTCAAAATAACTTTGTTCCATAGTTGCTTCCAAGCATCCGATTGAAAAAAATATTTTACCTTTCGATTCCATTTATATCGAAGGCTATTTTAGGCACAATTTCTTTTTCAAATAATGTGTAGATTTTCCGCTAGAGGGCGTAAAAGTAAATTGCGTTCTCTTCGATATCTCATCTGAATTCTAGAAAACTCGACTGAAGAAATTCTTCCATGGACGGATACCGCTCACTTCGAACCCCCCCTTCCTCCTATTTTTCTCATTAATAATATTTTTCACCTATTTTCAACTTTTCCACTATTCTCAATTCTTCAGCTAACACGCGTAGATTAATGTAATGTTTCCTCCTGTATTTCTACTTTTAACTGATCAGACATGTGCCCTCCCCATTCTTAAATTCTGGATCTGCCCTTGCTTTATTTTATAACTTTAATTGTTATCAGTAATAAACTGAATACTTAGGAAGATAGTGCAGAATAGTGATGCAGTTTAAAATGACTGATTGAATCAATCATTTTCAGATTGAGGGAAAGGATTTTCTCATGGACCTTGTGGTAATTGCACCGCCACTTTTAAGTTTTGCATTATTGGGTAATTCTCCATTAAAAATATTAAAAATAATTGTAATGAGTAAAAATGCTTACTCATCCATTTACATCCTTCATCATTTGTATTACTTAAAACGGTAATAACTTTAAAAAAAAAAGCAATTTGACCATGACACTGTTAAACGTAATAATCATCCTGGAATTTTTTTGTATCATCATCATCATCATTGTCAACCATTATCAATCCACTGCTGGACGAAGGTCTCCCCAAGTTTCCTCCACAACGGTCTGTCTTGTGCCAGTCTCCTCCATGTCACCCCTGCATACTTTCGAATTTCATCCACCCATCTCCTATGTGGTCTTCTTCTGGGTCTTTTCCTGTCCCTTGGAATCCAATCTAAAATTTCGGCTGTCCATCGATGATCTGTCCTTCTGGCAGTATGTCCAGCCCATTGCCATTTCAGGGATTTAACTTTGATCATGATGTCTTCCACTCTTGTCATTTTTCGGATCCACGAGTTCCTCTTCTTATCTCTCCTGGTTACACCAAGCATGCACCTCTCCATGCTTCTTTGAGTTGTCTGCAGCCTTTGTATGTCTCTTTTAGTTAAGGTCCACGTCTCTGCACCATACGTAAGCACTGGAAGGATGCATTGATCAAACACTTTTCTTTTAAGACATAATGGCATATTGCTCTTGAAAATTATGCTGTTTCTTCCAAAAGCTCTCCAGGCAAGTTTTGTACGCCGATTAATTTCTTCATCAATGTGACCCTCACTTGATATCTGCTGTCCAAGATAAACGTACGTGTCTGTTATCTCCAGCTTTTCTCCATCAATCGATAAATCTTCATTTCTTGTAAAAGCATTGAACATCACTTTTGTCTTCTGAAAGTTCATTTTTAATCCCACTTCTTTACTCTTGTCAGCAAGTTCCTGGATCATACTCTGCAGCTCTGATGAGGTAGTTGCAAAAATGACTACGTCATCAGCAAAACGAAGGTGGGTTAGATAATCTCCATTAATCTTTATCCCCTTGTTTTCCCAGCTCAGCGACTGAAAAACACCCTCCAATGTGGCATTAAAGAGCTTCGGAGATATGGTGTCACCTTGTCTCACTCCCTTTCCAATTTTTACGTGTGTTGTATTTTCAAACAGCCTAATCTTTGCACTTGCATTTTCATAGATGTTATTAATAATATTAATGTATGCATCTTCAATACCGCAGGTTTTCAGAGCCATTGTAACTGCTGATGGTTTCACCGAATCAAAGGCTTTTTCATAATCGATAAAAGCCATGCACAATGGAAGTTCATATTCCCTCGCTCTTTCAATTAGTTCTCTCAGCACGTGGATATGATCTATTGTGCTGTAGCCACTCCTGAATCCAGCTTGTTCTCTCGGTTGAGCCATGTCCAGTGCTACCTTCAAGCGGTGTGAAAGAACTTTAGTGAAGATTTTATAAACTACTGATAGGAGGCTGATAGGTCTGTAGTTTCCGAGATCCTCAATGTCACCTTTCTTATGTAGCAGGATCATTGTAGCGGTGTTCCAATCCTCAGGAATCTTTCCTTCATTAAGGCATCGAGTGAAAATTTGGGCGAGTACTGTTTCGATTTCTCCACTTGCTTCTTGTATGATGTCTACAGTAATTCCATCTTCTCCTGGAGCTTTTCCTCGCTTCATGTTCTTGATTGCATGTGCAACTTCTGCTGGAAGGACTGGAGGAACTCTGGTACTGGTATCTTTCATGATGTCTGGAGTGCATATATCATCCCTTTCATATAATTTGGAGTAGAAATCTTTCACTCTTGTCAAAATTTCGCCTCTATTTCTTGTTACAGAACCATCTTCTTTTCTCAGTGCCATAATCTGTTTTCTTCCCTTACTGAGATGTCCCTTTGCTATCTTTAGGCTTTGGTTGCTTTCAATTGCTTTCCTCACTAGTTCACAGTTGAATTTCCTTACGTCTTCAATGATACTTTTTCTTACTGTCTTGCATAGCTCTATATATTCCACTTTGGAAGTCACATCTTCTTTAGTTGTCCTCATCTCTCTTCTTTTTTGCATCAACATTTTGGTTTTTCCTGATAATTTGTTCACATGCAACTTGTTCTTAGACCCAGCTAATTTTGTTGCTGTTTCCATAAGAGCTTTGGTTACTTTTCTGTTAACTTCAGAGATGTCCACTTCTTCCGATGTTAGGCCTTCTAAAGCAGAGAACCTGTTCTTCAGTTCTAACTTGAAGGTATTATGGTGTTTTTTTAAGGTTGGTTATGTCAATAGATTTTGTTTGTCTTATGAGCTTGCCACGTTCAAGTTTAGTGTTGAGGTGCATCTTACATCTCACCAATCTATGGTCACTACCTGTGTTGAACTTGTTTAGCACACTGCAGTCTTCTATGACGAATTTTTTGTTACACATAATAAAATCAATTTCACTTGTTGTCCCATTTGGATGTCTCCATGTCCATTTTGTATATGTCCTGGAAAGTCCTTGAGTTTTTTCCCCCAAAAGTGTACGAACCCTGAGTAAAGTATTTTTACAAGATATTTACAAGTAAAGTATTCTTATATAAGTAAAGTTTTAATATAAGTAAAGTTTTTAAAGTAAAGTAATTTTATATAAGTAAAGTTTTTCAAGTAAAGTTTTTTATTTTTTAATAAAGTATTTTTATATTTTTATAAGATATTTACAAATAAAGTGTTTTTTACAAGATGTATAAAACTTGGCTGGAGAGCATTTGTAAGGAATAATGCAACTTTCAAGCGCAGTTTACCATTGAAGTCTTACGAGAAAAGCATTTACTGAGTACATCGTTCTAGTTCTTACTTATAGATCAGAGACAATAATCTTAGTTAGAGGCTACGTACAGCTCAAAGAAGCATGGTGAGATGTATGCTTGGTATAACTAGGAAAGATAGTAAGAAGAACACATGAATCAGGAAAATAACAAGAGGTATGATATATTGATCAAAGTAAAGGCCCTCAAGTGGCAGTGGGTGGATATATTGTTAGAAATGACAAACATTGGACACCTGAGATACTGGTTCCCTATAACTTTATGGCCCGCGGATGGCCTAGTGGTCAACGTTCACGACTGCCACGGAGAAACCTCAGGTTCGATCCCGGACAGGTGCCAACGCTCGAACCACTAAATATCTGCCGTGCGTCGGATGTGCACGTTAAGCCGTCGGGCCCCGGGTACTGTCCCCCCGGTAATAAATAAAGGCGTCTTCCTCACTCTTTCTACCTCGCTTCAGTGTATGACTTTCCTATCGGGTACTGTAGCCCAAATCTCCTAGCTTCCTACTTCTAAGGGCTGTTTAAGACCTGGGGTCAGACACTCCCTTCCTACAATCCTCTACATATGATCTGAACTTTGTCCGTGTTCATTTCGTCCACGTTCACTTTGTCCATTTCCTTTCGTCCACCGTTAACTTTGTCCACCGTTAACTTTGTCCACCGTTAACTTTGTCCACTGTTCATTTAGTCCACTGTTCATTTCGTCCGCCGTTCACTTTGTCCATATTCATTTCGTCCTCAGAATGGATGGAGTACCGTGGAAATATTCTGTTCTGATGAAATTTTTGTTACTAGACAGGAAAAAAAAAGGTCAGCAGGCATATGCGATTTTTTTTTTGTCTTTCGATTAAAATATAATAATTTTAATTGTTATTTAAAGTAAAACAAGAAACTAAGCTTTGAAGAGCTCTTTAACTCTTTTGTGTGGCACGATGCCAATCATCATCATCATTGTCAACCATTATCAATCCACTGCTGGACGAAGGTCTCCCCAAGTTTCCCCCACAACGGTCTGTCTTGTGCCAGTCTCCTCCATGTCACTCCTGCATACTTTCGAATTTCATCCACCCATCTCACTACGACATAAATCAAAGTTTATTCCAATGACCATAAATGTGTTGGATTGAAGAAGGAAATTTATACCCCCTTTCTTCTTTATGTAAAAAGTCTCTATTTTCCTTCTTTCACACTGCAAATTCACAGTAAACATCAATCTAAACTTTTTCCGCTATTATACTTCTATGGATTTTTTTCTCACGTTAAATAGCTATGACACATATAGAGAGCATTATAGTTCATTCATGTGAAAATTAGTAATACAGAAATTATAAACAATCAATAATCAAAATATAAAATATACCGAAAAACTAAGAACTACATAAAAACAATATGCAAGGTAATATTTCAAAACATTTAAAATTTTTCGTAAAACATTGATTTCTGTTATAGTGATTGGCACCGTACCACACACAGGAGTTGAAAAGTTGTTCAAAGTTCATTTCGTTATTTTGGGCCGCGGATGGCCTAGTGGGTCAGCGCTCGTTACTGCCACGGATAAACCTCAAGTTCGATCCCAGGCAAGTACGAACGCTCAAACCACTGAATATCCGCCGTGCGTCGGATAGGCACGTTAAGCCGTCGGGCCTTGGGTACTCCCCTCCCCCTTCCGGTAACAGATAAAAGCGTCTTCCTTCCCCTTTCTAGCTCGCTTCCGTGTCACTTTCCTATCGGGCACTGTAACCCAAATCTCGTAGCTTCCTATTTCTAAGGGTTGTTTAAAACCTGGGGTCAGACACTCCCTTCCTAACATCCTCTACATATGATCTGATCTGACCAGTTTGTCGTTTTGCTTTAAATTACATTTAAAATCACTATATTTTAATCGAAATTCTTAAACAAGAAAAAAGAAAAAAAAATCGCATGCAAGTAATGTCTGCTGACCTTTTTTTTTTTTTTTTTTTTCTGCCTAGTAACAAAACCATCAAAACAAAATATTCCATCCATTCTGAGGTCGAAATGAACACTGACAAAGTGATCCGTCACCAAGATACTAGACTTCATACCAACTGATAGGAAAAGACTTCGCTGAAGGTCACATGGTTGATAGGTGGATAAAATTCGAAGACATGCTGGAGTAACATGGAAGAGAATGACTCAAGACAGAGTTGTGGAAGGGATTTTGAATGACCTTCATCTAGCAGTGGTGTGTTTATTAAAGCAGCAGGCAACTCAATTAAAATCAAAAGAAGAAATCCAGACTACTGCTCTATATTTCGATCTGAACTCTTGGTTGTTGATGTAACTTTAAATTGCATAAAGTCAACAAACAGCATGAACATTTGGATTCTGACTGATAGCAGGAGCTCAATACCAATATCTGAGCGATGAATGGAACCTTATTGGTGAAACTAGTCGGAGTATTATTGATAAGTTAAAGCATTTATCACTTCATGGCGAAATGCACATACGGTGGATTCCTTGTCACATTGGCGTCAAATACGGAGACATAGCTGACTTTTTGGCTCACGACGGGTTTCAAATAAAAATATGCTTTGCTATAACAGCAAAAAAACCTCAGTGATAGCAAATTGCGCTAGTGAAAATAGGCACAGCAAATAGCCATGCTATGCAAACTAACTTGATTAACTGTATACATTTTGCAGAGTTGCATTTTGCAGAAATCTCGCTATGGCAGCAAGATTTCTGGTTTATGTATAGCAAGCAGTTCTTGCTGTCCTAGCAAGGTTTCTGGTTTGTGTGACAAGCAGTTTTTGCTGCCATAGCGAGATTTCTGGTTTGTTCGGCAAGCGGTTCTTGATGCCCTAGCGAGATTTCTGGTTTGTGCGGCAAGCGGTTCTTGATGCCCTAGTGAGATTCCTGGTTTGTGCGGCAAGCGGTTCTTGATGCTCTAGCGAGATTTCTGGTTTGTGCGGCAAGCGGTTCTTGATGCCCTAGCGAGATTTCTGGTTTGTGCGGCAAGTGTTTCTTGATGCCCTAGTGAGATTTCTGGTTTGTTCGGCAAGCGGTTCTTGATGCCCTAGCGAGATTTCTGGTTTGTGCGGCAAGCGGTTCTTGTTGCCTTTGTGAGATTTCTGGTTTGTGCGGCAAGCGGTTCTTGATGCCCTAGTGAGATTTCTGGTTTGTGCGGCAAGCGGTTCTTGATGCCCTGGTGAGATTTCTGGTTTGTGCGGCAAGCGGTTCTTGATGCCCTAGCAAGAGTTTTGGTTTGTGTGGCAAGCCGTTCTTACTGCCCTACCGATATTTCTGGTTTGTGTGGGAAGCAGTTCTTGCTGCCCTAGCAAGATTTTTGGTTTGTGTGGCTAGCGGTTCTTGCTGCCCTAGCAACTGTTTTTGTGGGTCTAACTCAGAAAATTTTCAGCCACAGACATTTTTCCAGCAAATAAACGTTGCTACTCCAGCAAAGATCATCATTAGCTGTTTTAAAATACACTGGTAAAATAAAATCATTTACTGTAGTTCAACCCTAATACCATGTAGTAAGGATAAATATCTTTCTTGTTTTGGCGATTGTTATTAATGCGGTTAGTTGTCAGCTGAAAGTCATCAAAATAACGTGAAGTACCTCATTTTAGTGAAACATGAAATATGTGTAGACATAAGCTTAATTATTTTCAGCAACTCTCGATACGATATTGCAACAAATATTCGAATTTGTTCGAAAACTGCATTTGGGTGAGACGTGTGAAGTATGTACAAACATGAACTTAACCATTTTTAGCGACTCCGAACTCTCGATATTTCAACAAAAATTCTAATTTTCTTGAAAAAATCGCCACAAAATGCATTTGGATTTACCTACCTTCAGATATAATTTAAGACTACACACTTGTGATGTTGAGATAGAATAAATTGTCAACGTACACAAAAATAACAAAGGTTACATTTTGATTAAAGTTTAAATATCTCCATATAACACCTGCTTGTTATATAATTAGAGTATTGTTTTCCTCTTATAATAGTTTAAGTTTCCTCTTTTGCGCACTGAGGAATAACAGTATTGCTCAGTGTCCAAAAAATAATGTAGCAGTATCTTTCTTGAAGCAGGAGTTTTTTCTCAATGTACTGACAATTTGACTTGAATGTATTCACCTACGCGCAGTTGATATTCTAGATTCCAACCTGCCTCCTCGAGTTCAGTGGCTGCCGCAGTAGTCTGAGCGATGGCTTCTGACCATTCATCCGAGATGGGTCCGGGTTTGAATCCCGGTGAGGCATGGATGTTGTGTTTACGCACTGGCTCTCTCCCTTTTCTGGAACCGGTGGCTCTACATTAGATAATCCATCGAGTTGCTCATGGTAATCGTTAAACCCCAAAACAAACAAACAAACAAAACAAGAGTTCACTGGCAATAGGTAAGACCAAACTGTCGTATCAAGACTAAAAAGTGGTCATTTAAGACCACTGAAGATTGAGTGGGTTGCAATATCCTTCCGCTTTCTCTCAATTGCAACACGGCTTCTTTTGCATCTCCTAATCACCTCCTTTCTTTCTCATCAGCTTGTTCAGAGAAACTCTCACAACAACTAGATTTGGTCTTTTCGACTGTAGATGCACGGTCTTGTGGTTTATGTAGAGAAACTCTCTTTTACTAACTATATTTGATCCTTGATCGATTAAAGACGCTTAGTTTTGTGGTTTATCCAAATTCTGTTTTGCTAACCAGATTTGGTTATTGATCCTTTTTGTTGTTTATCCAGAAAAACTCTATTTTACTAACCAGATTTGATCCTTGACCGACTCAGGACGCATGGTCTTATTGGCTTAATCTAACTTGAAGAGTTCAAATGGAATTGATAACAACAAATACAACACAAATTTTGAAGATGACAATCCGTTTTTTGGTGTAAATATGACAAGGATAATAAGTCAGATAATATCTGAAAACTTGAAAATTTCGTCTTCCTGGAGCGGGAATTTAACCCGCGTCTCCCAGATAGCGCCCGGGTATGCTAATCACTACACCACCCAAAACGGCCAAGTCTCAAGTTTCCGATTAATTTGGATATGACCATCACAGGATTCGCTGGTCGAAGCAACGGACATTCATGTTTAGGGAATCTGGAGGTTAAACGCGGGTTCGATTCCCGCTCCAGGACGACGAAATTTTCAAGTTTTCGGATATTATCTGACTTACCATCCTTGTCGTATTTACACCAAAAAACGGATTGTCATCTTCAAAATTTGTGTTATATGGTGTAATTCCGTATTTATTCATGAACAAATACAACTTTCATATTTCAACAGGGTCTGGAACTTCGGCCATCTGTGCGGAAATTAACATTCGAACTGTTTTCCCGCAGAGTGGGTAATATATCACTTTCTTTTTTAATGGTTCATGGGTGTACATTTCTGATTCCGCGTTTTGCATGACTATTACAGATAACTGATACTACAGTGAAATCTCTGAATGAGGATCACTTCTGGGACCGGCAAAAAGTGACCGTTGTTCGGAGGTTATGCCTAAGTTAACATTGCGCAGTCGCGGTAGCGCAATGTTCTAATCACTGGCTTATGAGACCGTTCGTCTGAGATGGGTCAGGGTTCGAACCACGGTGAGGCATGAATGTTGTATTTCTCTCTTACGGCACTGGCTCTCTCCCTTCCCTGGAACCAGTGGCCGTAAATTAGGGACGGGCTACTGCCTATTGCCCATCGAGTTGCTCACTATGGTCGTTAAACCCCCAATCGAAAAACAAAACAAAACACATTGCTAGTCTTTTTCGTTTGTACAAAACTAGAATAAGTGTGCAGCTTATGCGCAAAGAAAACGATTGAATGACTTTCTCGAAATACAAATAAAAACTCAGTATTATAATTAAATAAATCTCTAGATTTTAGGACCGCAGTACCTGGCGTCTGGTTTTAAGAAACTATTAGGAATAGCAAGCTAAGAGATAAGTTTTTAAGATACGATATAGAAAAGAAAAATATGAAAATGTTATTGAAGTGTAACCACACATTTAGCTGGCCACGCACTGATAAGCAGGAACAGAACACACATGGAGGAAACCAAGAAATACCGCCGCCAACGGGCAACATTCCTCGCACTAGCAACAACCCCCGCAGCGCCCGGGAGGTTGCTAGTGGAGCCAGGGGTTACATACTGTACATTGGAGCTGGAGCATATAACCTCAATTATGTAACCCCCGCAGCGCCCGGGGGTTGCTAGTAGAGCCCCCGGGGGGTACATACATTGGAGCTGGAGCATATAACCTCAATGTATGTAACCCCCGCAGCGCCCGTGGGGTTGCTAGTAGAGCCCCCGGGGGGAGGGGTACATACATTGGAGCTGGAGCATATAACCTCAATATATGTAACCCCCGCAGCGCTCGGGGGGTTGCTAGTGGAGCCCGGGGGTTACATACATTGGAGCTGGAGCTCCTCTGTCGAAGAACTAAACTTTAATTCCTTTCTTTTCACTTAAGCACACCATTATACCAGCCGTAATCCAACCTATGCTTTCCGAGACATACTTCCTTTAGCAATAACATTAGGTGCACAAATAAGTTTTAAGGTTTTTTTTTTGTGTGTGACGTAACTGCTAATTTACATATCCGACATTCCCCCGCGTTGTTGTCATGTAATCGTAACTGGTCCAGAGTATGAAATGTGACACAGAAGTTTGCCCAACAGTCAAACGCACTTGCACATCGCTAGGTGAAAGATGGCAAGCGATACCGCATTTATTGATGAAATTCGCATTCGTTACGAATTTCATGAAGGAAAAAAGTCTGCAAAAGCAAGGGCATTGATTTGTTGTGGGGAAGAATATTGCATCGAAAAAGCACGTGTGAGTTTTGCTTTAGACGGTTGAAAGCAGGTGATTTTGATGTTTGCGATCGAGAATGTAGCGGCACCCCGCAGAAAGTTGGTTGCACATGAGGAACTGCAAGCATTGCTGGATGAAGATTCGTCTTAAACGCAAAAAGAACTAGCTGGACAACTGGGAGTAACGCAATAAACCATTTTAAGTCGTTTACGAATGGGAAAGATTTAGAATTAATAAAAATGGGTGCCACATGACTTGAGCCAGAGGAACAAGGATGAACATGTCATGAAGTGTATGAATCTGTTGAATAAACAACACAGAAATTCTTTCTCGTGGGAAATCGTTACGGATGACGAAAGTGGATATGGTACGGCAATCCAAAACGCAAAAGACACTTGGGTAGACCCTGGTGAAGCGACGACTTCGATACCGAAACGCGGCATTCACTCCAAGAAAGTTCTGGTGGGATATGAAGGGTGTGTTCTATTATGAACTATTGGAACAGGGTCAAACTGTTACTGCTCATCTCTACAAGCAACAATTGCTGCGATTGAACCAGGAAATCTGTCTGAAACGTCCATTCACATGCAAAGGATTGCGTCCCGTGAAATTACTGCATGACAACGCTAGGCCGCATGTAGCGAAATCGGTAAAGGAAACGTTATTGACGCTTGGCTGGAAAGTTTTGGAACACCCGGTGTATAGTCCCGACATAGCCCCTTCAGACTATCATTTTATGCAACATGGTATGTGTACTGTACGGTTCCGGACATGTGACGTAGTGCAAAAATGGGTTGACGACTTCATCGCGTCACACGACGAAGTATTCTTCATGGCTGGAATCCGTCAGCTGTCCGACCGATGGCGGAAAGTGATAGAAAATGACGGCGAATATTTTGATTCGTAAAGGAATTGGTGTTTTCTCTTAAGTTACATGTTGCGTTATCTTAAAACGCTTTAAAACTTATTTTATACCTAATATTATTTTTTTCCGTACAGTTCTAAAGGATAAGGTGTCCGTTAAATCTCTTTTGGGACTGATTAGGGTGTCCGTTGGTCGCTGTTTTGAGGTTATTGCTAATGTTAATCCTACGGCAGCTGTTCTACACTAACCAAAACTTGCCGTTGCTCTGAGGTTACCGTTGTTCGGAGGTGTCCTGTAATGGGTTTTTCACTGTAATTTGTCAGCACGGTATTTAGGATAAAGTATTCAATGTGGCGCTTTACGCGAAAAGACTTTTGCTTGGAACAGAATTATTTTGAGTCGAATGCAAATTCAGTGCAAGATTTTTTTTTTTTTTTTTATTTGAATGCTGAAAAATGAAGAAAGAAGAAATTCATAGCTGGAAGCAATCGTTTCTTTCAGCGCGATTTCTAATTTCCGAGTCGTTGCTCTTCAGGACTTTCTTTGCCTGTGTAAGTTAACTTTTGTTGGTACCTGTATTCCCAGGCAAGCAGGTGCATTCAAAAAACGACGTTTGCTATGGGCAACTAGAGCGAATTTCGACGCTAATTAGGGAAAAAAGAAGCGATAATAGTTTTATCCGTTTTTATTCAGTGAAAGTTTCCCCTCTTATTTTCACCTCTCGGTTTGCGCACATTAAGACAAGCACGTATGCGGATAACATGCATCCATTTCCGTGTTCGCAAAACCACGGACATCTTCCATTTAATTAGTGGCCGTCTTTCGAGTTTTTCTGCGCTAAGGGCTTTTGTTTATTTATCTTGAACGTGTTTTTTTTAACGGGCTTGTGTTTTTTCTTAGGGCTTTTCCTTGTGAAATTGAAGTCACTGAATTGTTCATCCCACTTTTAACAGGTGACATACATACACACTTAAAATTTGCGTGTTTACAGTATGTTACCGATGATACGCAATGTCTCCTCCTTGTCCCAGCGGAGAAAACCCTAGACCAAGATTTGTTTATTTTTCACCATTTCTGTGTGCCGAGTTTTTTCTTAAATGGCGTAAAAGTGTGCAGAACAGACCCGGAAAATGGTAACAAAAGTTCATCATTTTTCGTATATAATGTGAGAAAAATTTCACCGTGAATAAGTATAAGGGATAAAAAACAGGAGGGGGGAATTTTTCCAGTTCGCCATGTAAAACGTAGATAACATGCAATGTGATGTGGAAAAATTTCACCGTAAGGGATAAAAAAGGGCAGAGGGGATTTTTCCAATTCGCCCTGTAAAGCGAAGATAACATGTTGCCAGTAAAATAGTTACAAAAGTTTATCATTTTTGACTGAAGGCAAGTATAATGTTGAAAAAAATTTACCGTGAATAAGCGTGAGGGATAAAAAAGAGGAGGGGAGTGTTTTCCGTGTTCGCCGTGAAAAACAAAAATAACATGTTCCCGGTAAAATAATAACAAAAGTTTATCATTTTTCTCTGAAAGCAAATACAATGTGGAAAAATTTCACCGTGAGGTGGCATAAGTTATCAAAAAGGAAAATGTTTTTTTTTTTTTTTCAGTTCGCTGTGTAAAACGAAGGTAACATGTTCCCAGTAAAATAGTAACAAAAGTTTACCATTCTTTGTTGAAAGCAAATTTAATGTGGAAAACTTTCACCGCGAGGTGACATAAGAGATAAAAGAGGTTGGAGATTTTCCCAGTTCGCCGTGTAAAACGAAGATGGCATGTTCCCAGTAAAATACACTCACGAACAATGAAATTTGTGCACCTAGAAGAAAACATGTTACAACCGCGAAACTTTGCAAATTGACTAGAGTGCGTGCTGGTATGCAAATGATCCACGTTCGGTGCGAGTGCGCATGACCCCACACCCTGTGATGGCGCTGCAAGCCCGAACCGGCATCCTTATAAACCGGCGTGTGGTCGATTCCCCATGAAAGCGAAAAGCATCGGCCGACGTAAGCAAGGGTACAGAATGACAGGAATGCCGGGTAGACGTTGATTTCCGCAACTTACGGACTTTGAGAGAGGCCTGATTATCGGGCTGAAAACCATAGGGTGGTCAGCGCGCCGTATAGCCCGGCACGTGGATCGTTCTGACCATACCGTCCGACTATGTTGGGAGCGTGGACACGTGACGGCACAGGACCACCGGTAGAGAGGATCGACGGATCGTGCCCCAGGCACGAACGGATCTCACGGGGACTCGGTCCACTATACAGGCAGATGTAGCGGCTCCTGTATGCCCACGAACCATTTCCCGACGCCTCGCGGAAGCGAATCTGCGACCCCAGCGTCCTTTACGTGTACTGCCATTAATACCGGTACATCGCCGGCTCCGTGTGCAGTGGTGCCAGGCCAGAGCGACGTGGAACGCCACAGACTGGCGACGTGTGGTGTTTAGCGATGAGTGCCGCTTCGTGTTGGGGACAGATGATCATCGTGTCAGGGTGTGGAGGTCCCCGGGTAAACGACACAACCCCAACCTCGCTATCGAGCACCCCACATTCCCCACTGCAGGCATTATGATCTGGGGAGCCATTGCCTACGATAGTCGATCAGCTCTAGTAGTGGTACGTGGATCATTGACAGGCCAGCGGTATGTGGATGAGATCTTACGGCCCCATGTGCTCCCATTCCTGGCCAGGATTCCAGGTGCGCTATATCAGCAGGATAATGCCCGCCCAGCACGGCTCGGGTTGCCCATGACTACCTACGTCATATCCAGACACTTCCATGGCCTTACCGCTCCCCAGACATGTCCCCTATCGAGCATGTGTGGGACCAGTTGAAACGCCGGCTGCCGCCGTGCCGCACTATCCGGGATTTGGAGCACACCGTCCAACACGTGTGGGCCAGTCTGCCGCACGACAACATCAGGCGTCTGTTCGCCTCCATGCCGGATCGTATTGCTGAATGTATCGCCGCACGAGGCGGTGCGACGCGATGCGATGCGATGCGATGCGATGCGCTATTGAAGATGAGCGGACTGGGTGCCACATATCCCTCTGTAATTGTCCTGCAGCTCTGTTTTTCATCATGTGTATCATTACGTCTATAAAATTTCAGTTCAATCCGATTGCTTCCTTCTTGGTGCGTAAATTTCTATTGTCCGTGGGTGTAGTAACAAAAGTTTATCATTTTTCACTGAAAGCTAATATAACGCAGAAAAAATTCGCCGTGAATAAGGAGAAGGAGTAAATAATGGGAACGAGTTGGGGAGATTTTCCCAGTTCGCCGTGTAAAATGAAGATAACAGGAGAAGCACGTGTGAAGACTACAAATCTTCAGCGATACATCCCGTCGGTGTACGTCAGTCGGTCAGCGCAGCTCACTCCGGAGCGAGGAGACGCGAGTTCGATCCCTGTCACCGCCGACAAATTCCTGTTTTTACATTGGCGCCCGAACGTAAAGACGGATCTACTGGCGAGTGAGTACTTCGAAAAATGTGTAGTGTGTTTTCCACACATATCGTCTAGAATTTTTAAAAAAAATTCCTTCTTCGCTTCAAAAAAAAAAAAAAAAATAATAAATTAAGAGGCAGGTGATGTGACGTGTTACAGAGGGTGAAACACGTGTCAAGACGATAAATCTGCAGCAATACATTCCGTCGGTATAGTTGAGTTAAAATAACTCACTCCGGCGCTAGGAGCACGGGTTCGCTCCTCGTCACCGACAAATGTGTGTTTTCACAGCTCCCAGTACAATAGTAACAAAAGTTTATCATTTTTGGCTAAAAGCAAATGTAATGTGGAAAAATTTTACCCTGAATAAGCATAAGGGATAAAAAAGGGGAAGTGGCGGGGACGGGATTTCTGCGGTTCTCCGTGTAAAACGAAGGTAGCATGTTTCCAGTAAAATAATAACAAAAATTTATCATTTTTCGCTGAAATCTGCAGATTTAATCCATATATGAATGAAAACATTTTCTTTTTTTCACTGAAAACTGCATTTCTTTTATTCCGATTGTGAAAGATAGGATGGCAGGGAGGAGTCAGATTGTATCATTTTCCGATCTCGTAGGTCATTAAAACCCAATTAAAAATTCATGTCGAACTACTGAACTTCTTTTTCCCTACTGTATTTGTACAAAAAGTGAATGAATAAAGCAAGCGAGCGACCTTTGGCGAAAAGATTTCTTTCCAGTTGGGAAGTATTTTTTTTTTTTTTTTTTCTCTCGGCAGCACGAGTGTTTCTCAGAGAAGCCGTATCTTATTTTCGGCTTGGCCACGTGTTTGGCCGGCTTAGACTGCTCTCGTGTTTGGAAAATCGCTTTTGATAATGGAGGTCATCCAGAGGTTGAAAATAATAAGCTCTGCACTCCGAAGAAGTTCGCATGCGTCCCGACAAGTGTCGGAATCGAGTATTGGGCTTATCTGTGAAAAAATAAAAAAATCCGCACGCTGTCGCTTACAGAGTTCCTTTATCTTTATTTTGGGTAATATCTCGCGACTACGTGTAGCTGCTATATATTTCCTTAAAAGCAGAAGTGTGTTGTTTACTGGATACTTCAGTAATTTATTTTTTTATTTGTTTAATTTGTGAGCTATGTAATGGATTTTCGAAATGACCAGACCGCAGCGTGCAACCTGAATGATGCTCTAGAAACAGTCTATAAAATGTGAGAGTTTAGAATTACTGGAAGCACACCAACGGAAACAACACTGCCCCCTTCGAAATGGGTCATGGACAGAGAGAGCTTTGCTACATCTTGAATATATCTGTGTTATTATGCTGAAAATGAAGCACTTTTTATTCACGGGAATGGTGGTCTGATTCCATTGTAATGTAAAAAATTCCGTCACTTCTCTGTGGAACTTAATGTGACATTCTGCCGATTTTCCCCATCGGATTATTTTTTAACTGTATGTACACGTGCGGAAAGTGTTTTATTTCAGAATGGAAACAGTCCACCCAATTCAAGTTATTCCAGATTTTTTTATTATTTGCAAGTACTAACATTAGAATTTGTTTATATGTACACAGCGTAATACAATATTTCTCCAAGCAGCAGTGGTTCTACACCTGGTAGCCGAATAGTCTGAAACACAGGCTTCAATCGGTCATCCAAGATGGAACTATTTTTTTTTTTTTTTATTAAAGGTTTAACAACCGGCGTGAGTGGCCTCTGATCATTCGTCCGTAAGGGGTCCGGGTTCGAATCCGGGTCAGGCATGGATGTTGTGTTTGTCTTACGGCACTGGCTCTCTCCCTTCCCTGGAACCAGTGTCCCTAAATTAGGGACGGGCGACTGCTTATAGCCCATTGAGTTGCTCACGGTGGTCGTTAAACCTCCAACCAAAAAAAAAAAAAAAAAAAAAACCGGCGTGAGCAACTAGATGGGCTATAAGAAATCGCCCGTCTCTTATTTAGGGCCACTGGTTCCAGGGAAGGAAGAGAGCCAGTGCGGTAAGGCAAATGCAACATCCATGACTCACCGGGATTTGAACCCGGACTCTTTTCGAAGGAATGGTCATAAGCCATCGCCACTGTGCCACCGGGGTAGCAGGAACTGGTTTCGAGTTCCTTTTGTTATCCTATAAAGATAATTATTACTAGACGAAACCCGTCGGAATCGACGGTTAATTTTTTTTTTTTTTTTCTTTTTTGAAAAAGAATAAACTCATATGAAATAACAAATGTTAACTTTATTTGATTGACAAATTCATTCAACCACTTCAGTAAAGACAATAGTCCAGGTTCGTGATTTTTTTTTTTTTTTTTGTGACTGAAGGTTTAACGACCACCGTGAGCAACTCAATGGGCTAATAAGCTGTCGCCCGTCTCTAATTTAGGATAACTGGTTCCAGGAAAGGGAGAGAGAGCCAGTGCCCTAAGACAAACAAAACATCCATGCCTCACCGGGATTCGAACCCTTCACGAACGAATCATCATAAGCCAGCGCTTAGACCACTGCACCCTTTTTCAGTCGTAAAATGTGAGGCGAAAGTCCACACATCTCGATCGTGTGCAAAAATTCAACTGGATAGCGCACTCTTTCACTCTCATCTTCAGTCACAACTGCTTTTGTAAATGTTGTTGGATTGAGATTCGCGTTCATTCTCTCTTGTTTGAGGCATATGGTTGCGACCCATTGATCGCTCACGCCTTCCAAGTAAGGCTCTCACGTTTTCTTTTTTTTTCTGCGGGAGAGACATTTTGCTAAGGTAAGTATGCAATAAAGTATTTACGAGTACTTACTTTAGGACTGATCATAAAGCACCATGCACACATCAAGTCTGACACTGAACTGAACTCCTGATGTAGATAAGGGCCGCACGCTTCTCCCATATACTTCACATGGGAAATTTGCCGCCCCGCCCCGCCCCGCCCGAACCGTTGCCCCAATCTAAGTTTTTCTTCGACTGGCACATCTACATGGTAAGACCTTTATTTTGATACCTCAACCATATCTTTACGTTCAGCCGTTCTCTCAAAATAGGCCCCACAGTAAAAAACCTTATAGAATGAAGATATCGATGGCGCAACTCAGTGTGTACATTCTAAATATTTTCATTAACAATGGTCAACGGAATGTTTACTTACATCTTTAGATAATGGGAAACGTCTTACCTGCGTGAATAAACTGGATCGAATGAATATTAAATTGTATATATACATCACACAGTCCAACGGCATAACGCAAGCAGGTCTTCGAGAGTGTTCGCTGTTCCGATGAGAAGTACTTTGATAGGAATGCCTGCTAGCGTCGCTTTGCGCAACGGTTCGCTCAGAAAAGAGAAGACTTCGGGCTTTGGACTATCTCAGTCCCTCCATGCTTTCGCCTTCAACAGCGCGTGAGTCAACCGCACGCTTCTCCCATAGGCTATACATGGGAACTTTGCCGCCCCACAACGCCCGAACCGTTGCTCCAATCTCATCATATTTACCTTCGACTGGCATATTTACATGGTAAGACCTTTATTTTGATACCTCAACCATATCTTTACGTTCTGCCGTTCTCTCAAAATAGGACTCCCAGTAAAAAACCTTATAGAATTAATATACAGATTGTAAGTGGAAACGTTAGAATTTGTTATATATGTGCAACACTCCCCTCCTCTTTTTATCCCTCACGCTTATTCACGGTAAATTTTTTTCAACATTATACTTGCCTTCAGTCAAAAATGATAAACTTTTGTAACTATTTTACTGGCAACATCTTCGCTTTACAGGGCGAATTGAAAAAATACCCCCTGCCCTTTTTATCCCTTACGGTGAAATTTTTCCACATCACTTTGCATGTTATCTACGTTTTACATGGCGAACTGAAAAAATTCCCCCCTCCCGTTTTTATCCCTTATACTTATTCACGGTGAAATTTTTCTCACATTATATACGAAAAATGATGAACTTTTGTTACCATTTTCCGGGTCTGTTCTGCACACTTTTACGCCATTTAAGAAAAAACTCTGCACACAGAAATGGTGAAAAATAAACAAATCTTGGTCTAGGGTTTTCTCTGCTGGGACAAGGAGGAGACATTGCGTATCATCGGTAACATACTGTAAACACGCAAATTTTAAGTGTGTATGTATGTCACCTGTTAAAAGTGGGATGAACAATTCAGTGACTTCAATTTCACAAGGAAAAGCCCTAAGAAAAAACACAAGCCCGTTAAAAAAAACACGTTCAAGATAAATAAACAAAAGCCCTTAGTGCAGAGCTTAATACAATATTTTTGCAAACAGCGGGTGTACCGCTCCTGTAGACTGGCGTTCTGAGGCACGGGCCTCAGGTCGTCGTCCAAGATGGACTTGCGTTCGAGTCTCTTTTGTTATTGTTATTATTGTATGTGCCAGAACTCCAGCAGCAAAAAGTCGCGCAACTTTTCTCAGTACATGGTGTCTAATGGGCCCATTTATGCAAACGGATCCATTTTTTACGCTTTCCAACCGTAGGTTGAAGAAGCGTATATGCTCCAGCTTTGTCCGTCCATCCGTCCGTCCGTCTGTCCGCACGATAACTGGCGTAAAAATGGTTCGATTTCGATGAAATTTTAGTATGTGGTAGGGGACCAACTGGGGACGAACCCTATTGAAAATGGGACAAATGAGGTCAAAGGTCACGACGTAGGAGCGAGATCCATTCCATTGCACTTATGCGTCATAACTTGCGTAAATATGGTTCGATTTCAATGAAATTTTACTATGTGGTAAGGGACCGCCTGGGGACGAACCCTATTCAAAATGGGTGAATTGGGATCAAAGGTCAGGACATAAGAGCGGGATGCGTCATAACGTGCGTAAAAATGGTTCGATTTCGATGGAATTTCAGTATGTGGTAGGGGACTACCCGAGGACGAACCGTATTGAAAATGGATGAAATGGGGTCAAAGGTCAGGACATAGGATTGCGATCCATTCCATCGCCCTTATCCCATATTATTAAGGTGGACGTCAAGTAATTTTGCTTCCTATACTTCCAATGAAAAAACTTTTGTACACATTTCCTTCACAATTAATGTGTTCCCAAGGATGAAAATTTGAACATTGATTAAAATAACTTCATATTATAACTTGGAATACTTAATATTTTCTAAAACATAACCATAATTTTATTAAAAATCAATAACTTTTCCTTTGGTGGTGTTGAAACCAGAAAAAGCATGGCGCGACCTGTACTTTGATGACGTCAGTAGACAAACAAATGTTGGATTGCATAATTATGGTTATGTTTTAGAAAATATTAAGTATTGCAATTTATAAAATGAAGATATTTTAATCGATGTTCAAATTTTCGTCCTTGGGAACGTATTAATCGGGAAGAAAATGTGTACAGAAATTTTTCCATTCGAAGTAGAGGAAGCAAAATTACTTGACGTTCACCTTAAAGGAGCAATTCTTGTATGTATGTAAATTTTTTTTGAAAACTGCCCTAAGGATTTTGATGAAAGTCGTTAACCTACCGTTTTCTGGTACTAGAAATCGATTTAGCTTTATCTCGAGTTTAGGAAAATTCGTTTAGTGGGTTAAATAACCACCCCGAATTACCACGTTTTTAGTGTAGTGTCATGACGTCAAGCCATTAGATGTTGGCACGCGGTCACGCCATCTGTCTCATTACGTCACGCGTTGTGTGTGGATCCTATTAAAGTTTTATGACGTCACACTCTTGCGAGCAGATGGTCGCGATTCCCATCTGCCTCATTACGTCACGCGTTGTGTGTGGATCCTATTAAAGTTTTATGACGTCACACTCTTGCGAGCAGATGGTCGCGATTCCCATCTGCCTCATTACGTCACGCGTTTTGTGCGTATGTTCGTCCGCACGATAACTCGCGTAAAAATCGTTCGATATCGATGAAATTTTAGTATGTGATAGGGGAACACCTGGGAAGGAACCCTATTGAAAGTGAACGAAATGGGGTCAAAGGCCAGGACATAGGAGCGGGATCCATTCCACTGCTCTTATGCGTCATAACTAACGTAAAAAAGGTTCGATTTCGATTAAATTTTAGTATGTGGTAGGAGACCACCTGGGGACAAACCCTATTGAAAATTGGCGAAATGGGCGGTCAAAGGTCAGGACATAGGAGCGGAATCACTTCCATCGCCATTATGCATTATAACTTACGTAAAAATGTTTCGATTTGGATGAAATGTTAGTATGTTGTAGGGACCTGCCTGGGAACGAATCCTATTGAAAATGGGCGAAATGGGGTCAAAGGTTAGGACACAGAAGCGGGATCTATTCCATAGCCCTTATGCATCATAACTTATGTAAAATTGCTTCGATTGCGACAAAACTTTACCATGTTATTTCGGAGGTATACTGAACCAGTTCTGTTGAATATTATCGAAATGGAATCAAAGGTCAGGACACAGGAGTGAGATTTATTCCACAGCCATTTTCCTCATAACTTGAGTAATGATTTCTAGTATGTTGGAAAGCGTATCATAATCAATGCATTGCATATTTTACTAACTTGTTTACTCTCCATTGCAAAGAGCATTGATAAGAAAGTTTAGTACCGGGGGTTTATCAACCCCCGGTACTAAACTTTCTTTTGACGGACGACTAATGTTTAGAGTATAAAATAAATCTGAAAAACGAGCGGCATTCTGTTGTCGTGTGTCACGCTACACTAAACGCGTATAAAAGGTGTCTTAAGACACCTTTTATGCATGCCGGGTTCTTAGACCTCTTTTATAAAGGGGTCTCATACCCCCTTTTTAAAAGTGATACAAAGGCGTCTTAGACCTCTTTATGCCCAACGAAAAAAAGGGGGTCTTTAGACCTCTTTGTGCCCCAGCAAAAAAAAAAAAAAAAAAAAGTGGGGTCTTAGACACCTTCTATGCACGCGTTGCGCGACTCCCGACGGCAAACATGCCCGGTCTGTATATCAACGGGAACAAAAGGGTCATTTTATGCTCTGTCATCCGTTTACGTTGTCGTCGTTTCCTACAGAACGCCAGCGGCAAATGTGTTGCGCCACTTTTCTAAGTACATGCCGTCTAATGGGTTCATTGATGCTAACGGATCCATCTTCCACTCTCCAATTCGAAAAGGCACTGGCAACGCTAATACGATTTGTCCACCCACCCCACCTCCCACTACCAGTGACGTATCAGGGATGGCAGGAGAGTGGCGTAGATCAGGAATGGCGGGAGAGTGGCGTAGATCAGGAATGGCAGGAGAGTGGCGTAGGAGAAAAATAAGTGGGGCAGAGCCTATCTTCAACAACCATCGCTCTATCACAACTGGATTCCTAATAAATGGTATGCGGTAAAAATACCATGGAGAACATATTCCTGAAATTAAAAAAAAAATGCAAAATTGCGCCATAAATTTTAATAATTAAAAAAAAATCAGATTTGTAGGGTGGCACTGGAATTTTTTTCTTGGGAAGGGGGGCTAGTATTACCTCGTACCACCCCTTAACAGAGGTTGCACTGGTGTTTTATAAAGTTTTCGCCAACCCATTCGCCAAATGAATTTTTTTTCGCCAAATGTAATCTTAAGTCAATTTTTTATTCACTCGCAAATGGAATTATAGAAATCATAAAAACAAAGTGTTAAAATTGTACAGAAACAATAACTTATTTATTGTTTGCAATTAAACAACCAAATTTTAATAAAAAATGTAATATTAAACAAGTTAGTAAAATCATGCAATGCATTAATTATGATACGCTTTCTAAGATACCAGAAATCATTACTCATATTATGAGGATAATGGCTGTGGAATAAATCTCGCTCCTGTACCCTGACCTTTGACCCCATTTCGATTATATTAAACAGAATTGGTTCAGTATACAGCGGAACAAGATAAAGTTTTGTCCCAATCGAAGCATTTTTACGTAAGTTATGACACATAAGGGCGATGGAATGGATCCCGCTCCTATGTCTTGACCTTCGACCCATTTCGCCCATTTTCAATAGGGTTCGTCCCCAGGTAGTTCCCTACCACATTTCATCGAAATCGAACCATTTTTACGCGAGTTATCGAGCGGACAGGCAGAAAGACGAACAAAGCTGGAGCATATAAACTTCTTCAACCTACGGTTGGAAAGCCGTAAACAAGTTAGTAAAATCATGCAATGCATTAATTATGATACGCTTTCTAAGATACCAGAAATCATTACTCAAGTTATGAGGATAATGACTGTAGAATAAATCTCGCTCCTGTGCCCTGACCTTTGACCCCATTTCGATGATATTCAACAGAACCGGTTAAGTGTACCTTCGGAACAACGTGGTAAAGTTTTGTCGCAATCGAAGCATTTTTTCGTAAGTTGTGACGCATAAGGGCGAAGGAATAGATACCTCTCCTATGTCCTGACCTTTGACTCCATTTCGTCCAGACCTTTGACTCCATTTCGCCCATTTTCAATAGGGTTCGTCCCCAGGTTGTCCGCTATCACAGATTAAAATTTCATCGAAATCGAACCATTTTTACGCGAGTTATCGTGCGGACAGACAGACAAACGGACAAAGCTGGAGCGTATACGCTTCTTCAACCTACGGTTGGAAAGCGCAAACAAGTTAGTAAAATCATGCAATGCATTGATTATGATACGCTTTCCAACATACCAGAAATCATTACTCAAGTTATGAGGATAATGACTGTAGAATAAATCTCGCTCCTATGACCTGACCTTTGACGCCATTTTGATGATATTAAACAGAACCGGTAAAGTATACTTCCGGAACAACATGAAAAGTTTTTTCTCAATCAAAGGATTTTTACGTAAGTTATAACGCATAAGGGCAATGAAATGGACCCCGATCCTATGTCCTGACCTTTGACCCCATTTCACCCATTTTCAATAGGGTTCGTTCCCAGATGGTCCCCTGCCACATACTAAAATTTCAACGAAATCGAACCATTTTTACGCAAGTTATGACGCATAAGGGCAAATATCAGGAACACAGAGCATCGCTCGGGTAAAGGGGAGATGAGGGCACAAAAAAATTTATATTTTGATATGCTATTTCCAAGTATTGTAATGCTAAGTCTAAACCATTAAGATTAATAATGATAGACGAGTTAGAGACAAATTAATTTAGAATAAACATCAAAACAAAGATGAATGATGATTTTTTATTTGTGTTAGAGTAAAAAAAAATTTTTAATTGTTTTTATTATTTCCGAACATGAAACACCAAACAATAAATTTGAACATGAGGTTCTTCATCGCTGTCTATTTATTCGCCGCATTTGATCGAGGTTTTCTTCCGATATAGATTCATTGAGGATTATAAATAACGTCGGACATTATTTCCATGCTCCTCGCCTTAGCTGCTCGGAATGGTCTTTTTTGTAGGCTGATCTTCTTCCAATGGAAGGTCGGTCATGTGTTTCGAGATTGGAATGTGATCGGAAACCATCGGCTCTTGAATGTCCAAGCTGTTCCATATTTATTTCTTCCGCTTGTTCTTGTTCCAACTGTGCCGTATTCTTTTTATTAAAGTTGAAACATGCACGTTTTTTAGGGGGTCGACCAGCCACATTTTTTATATTGTTTTGCCATCCACGTGACACTGTTATTAGTAATGAATAAAAATGAACTAATCATATTTTAGCACAGCAGATACGACGTCATCAAGTGACTATTCAAAAATGCAACAAAAAAAAAAAAATGCTGTATTAAGTTTAAATTTTGAAGGGAAAAACATGCGAAATCAGCGTTCCACTGCTTATACTATACACGCATCAACTCCAAGCAATAGGCACAACCACTTTCATCAAAATTCTTAGAGCCGTTTTCAAAATAAAATCTACATATGTACAAGAATTGCTCCTTTAATAAGATGTGATGGAATGCATCCCGCTTCTATGTCCTGACCTTTGACCCCACTTCACCCATTTTCAATAGGGTTCGTCTCCAGCCGGTTCTTTACCACACACTAAAATTTCATTGAAATCGAACCATATTTACGCACGTTATGACGCATAAGGGCAGTGGAATGGACCCCGCTCCTATGTCGTGACCTTTGATCCCCATTTGTCCCATTTTCAAGAGGGTTCGTCCCCAGGTGGTCCCCTACCACATGTTAAAATTTCATCGAAATCGAACCATTTGTACGCGAGTTATCGTGCGGACAGACAGACGGACAAAGTGTCAAAACGATATTTTTTTCGCAAATTGCGAAGAAAGCGGTCGGCAACGCGAACCCTGTTTTAGTGACGTCGCTATCCACTACCATAATTTCTTTTGACGGACGACAAATGTAGAAACTGATATGGTCTTTATTCAGAAATTCAATTAAAACGAGGGCACGTGTGGTTGAAGAAGTCTGAGTGAAACGTCACACGCACACTTCCAAGTAGAAGAATAGCCAAAACAAAAAGATATGTCAATTACAAAAAGATACGAAATGAACGGCGCTTGTTTTTGTTTGCTTGAACTAAAAACGTACTATTGTGAAAGCACAAAACAGCGTTATTGAACTATATTTGGCTCAACGCAGAGCAAAAGATGCTGTTTATTCAAAATGGCTGTTTTATTAAATCACGTCAAATAATTTTTTTGAATACAATAACAAATATAATATATAAAGTTGAATATTTGTTTGTTTGCCCGCTATGCAAATCTACAGTTTTCAGTTTAGAGCCACCAAATTTGGCAATCTCATGGTACTCTAACTTAGACCGTAGACGGTTTTTGGAAGGGGACCGAGCCCTTGGTCAATGGGCCCCCAAACAAAATTTTTGTATAAAGTTCCTTATTTTGCTTTTTTATTTTGAATTGGTATAATATCTCATGGTACTCTAACTTAGACCGTAGACGGCTTTTGGAAGGAGTCTGAGCCCGGGGTTTCATGGGGTCCCTATTAAAATTTTTCATAAAAAGTTCCAGTTTTTACTTTTTAGCACGTCTTTTGTAAAAAAAAAATCATGCTTATGTTATATGGGTACGCATTTAACCCACTGAACGATTTTTTTCAAAGTCGAGATCAAGCTAAATCGATTTCTAGTACCAGAAAAGGGTCGGTTAACCACTTTCATCAAAATTCTTAGAGCAGTTTTCAAAATAAAATTTACATATGTACAAGAATTGCTCCTTTAATAAGATGTGATGGAATGCATCCCGCTCCTATGTCCTGACCTTTGACCCAAGTTCACCCATTTTCAATAGGGTTCGTCCCCAGGCGGTCCTTTACCACATACTAAAATTTCATTGAAATCGAACCATATTTACGCAATTATGACTCATAATGGCAGTGGAATGGACCCCGCTGCTATGTCGTGACCTTTGATCCCCATTTGTCCCATTTTCAATAGGGTTCGTCTCCAAGTGGTCCCCTACCACATGTTAAAATTTCATCGAAATCGAACCATTTGTACGCGAGTTATCGTGCGGACAGACAGACGGACAAAGCGTCAAAACGATTTTTTTTTTCGCAAATTGCGAAGAAAGCGGTTGGCAACGCGAACCCTGTTTTAGTGACGTCGCTACCCACTACCATAATTTCTTTTGACGGACGACAAATGTTGCGTGCATAACTATCTCAGAAACTGATATGGTCTTTATTCAGAAATTCAATTAAAACGAAGGCACGTGTGGTTGAAGAAGTCTGAGTGAAACGTCACACGCACACTTCCAAGTAGCAGAATAGCCAAAACAAAAAGATATGTCAATTACAAAAAGATACGAAATGAACGGCGCTTGTTTTTGTTTGCTTGAACTAAAAACGTACTATTGTGAAAGCACAAAACAGCGTTATTGAACTATATTTGGCTCAACGCAGAGCAAAAGATGCTGTTTATTCAAAATGGCTGTTTTATTAAATCACGTCAAATAATTTTTTTCAATACAATAACAAATATAATATATAAAGTTGAATATTTGTTTGTTTGCCCGCTATGCAAATCTACAGTTTTCAGTTTAGAGCCACCAAATTTGGCAATCTCATGGTACTCTAACTTAGACCGTAGACGGTTTTTGGAAGGGGACCGAGCCCTTGGTCAATGGGCCCCCAAACAAAATTTTTGTATAAAGTTCCTTATTTTGCTTTTTTATTTTGAATTGGTATACTATCTCATGGTACTCTAACTTAGACCGTAGACGGCTTTTGGAAGGAGTCTGAGCCCGGGGTTTCATGGGGCCCCTATTAAAATTTTTCATAAAAAGTTCCAGTTTTTACTTTTTAGCACGTCTTTTGTAAAAAAAAATCATGCTTATGTTATCGGTTTGTCCGTCCGTAGACACGATATCGCTGCAACTAATAATCCGATTTGAAAAATTCTTTTTTCATTAGGAAGCTTGAAATGTGCGAAGATGATCCTTTATTTCGTTCTGTTTTACGACGCATAATTTCGCCGCTAGAGGGTGTAAATACAGATGATATCGAATTCAAAATACATTTTATTCCATATATTTGCTTCTGAAATTCGAAAGTATGCGGGAGTGACATGGAGGAGACTGGCACAAGACAGACCGTTGTGTAGGAAACTTGGGGAGACCTTCATCCAGCAGTGGATTGATAATGGTTGACAATGATGATGATGATGATGATTTGCTTCTAAACATCCAATTCAAAATACTATTTTACCTTTCGATTCCATTCATGTCGAAGACTGTTTCAGGTATTGTTACTTTTTCAAGTTACGTATAGATTATCCGCTTGGGGGCGTAAAAGTAAATTACGTTTCCCCCAATATCTCTGCTTCTAAAGCTCCGATTGGAATTTTTTTCTGCAGCGAATACAGCTCCTGATGAAAAAAAAACCAATATAAATTCTAATTTTTGCTGTAAAATGGTTTGGCCACCAGGGGGCGTAAGAGTTGATTTTGCTTTTGCAGCAAAATCTGATTTTCGAAAATCTCGATTGAAAAAATTCTTCCGTGGACCGATACTACTCACGTCGACAAACCTTTTTGGAATACTTTCTTCGTAAAACAATGCATGGTTTCTCCGCTAGGGGTCATATAGATGTATATTTTATTTTTGTCAGTATCTCTGCTTCTAATAGTCCGATTTGAAAAAATTCTTTTTTGTTGGATAGTTTCCAGTGCGACATGTTTTTCATATAATTTCAAGTAATTCACCAACTTTCCGCTAGGGAGAGTATAGGTAAATTGCGCTTTCCCCAGTATATCTGCTTCTAAAGCTCCGATTTGAAATTTATTTTCCTGCGCCTGATACAGCTCCTGGTGGTAAATTTTTTGATTGTAATTTCTAATTTTTGGTAAAATATAGTTTGGCCACCAGGGGGCGTAAGCGTTAATTTCTGCTTCGTAGGCATTTGCAGCAAAATTTGAGCTTCTAAAAGCTCGATAGAAAATTTTTTTTCCTGAACCGATAGCGCTCATGTCGATAAACATTTGAGAATATTTTCTTTTTAAAATAATGCATGGTTTTCCCGCTAGGGGGCGTAGACGTATCTTCTGTCAACATATCTGCCTCGAAAAGTCGGATTTGAAAAATACCTTTGTTAGATAGCGTAGCGTTTCCTGTGTAAAATGCTTTCATATAATTTTAAATTTATCAAGTAATAGATAGACTTTCCGCTAGGGGGCGTTAAAGTAAATAGCGTTTTTCCCGATATCTCTGCTTCTAAAATTCCGATTAGAAAACTTTTCTGCGCCGGATACAGATGCTGATAGAAAGTGCTTTTCATATAATTTCTAATATTTGACAAAGAATGGTTTAGCCACTAGGGGGCGTAAGCGTTAATTTCTGCGTCTGATGTATTTGTAGCAAAATTTAAGCTCCTGGAAATATTCTTTTGTTGACCGATACCGCTGACATCGAAAGACCTTTTGAGAATACTTTCTTCTTAAAATAATGCATGGTTTTTCCACCAGGGGGCGTAAAGTCATATCTTATTTTTGTCGATATCTCTGCTTCTAATAGTCCGATTTGAAAAATTATTTCTTTGTTGGAAAGCGTTTCAGTTGGGAATGTTTCTCACATAATTTCAAACTCTTCTTAGTGCCCAAGTCTGCCACCAGAGGGCGTAAGTTCACGTTTTCATTTACAGCAATATCTGCAGGACTAAAAACCCGATTGAAAAACTTCTTTCTTCGGTCAGATACCACTAACTATGCAAACTCTGTGTGTGTATTTTCTTTCCAAAATGGTGCCCACTTTTGCCGCTAGGTACCCAAATGCGTATTCTGTTTTTCTCAATATCACTGCTTTTACATGTACGATTTCAAAAATTCTTCCAACACCGGATGCCATTTCCCTTGTAGAACACTTCAGGCTAGTATATGAGGAATTTTGTAGTTCACAGTTCTGTCGGTAGGTGGTGTTTCGGCAGTATGCAGCTGTATCGCCGCTTCTAAAAGCACTATTGAGAAATCTCTTCTTTACTGTATGCCATTCGTTACAACAGAGATGTCGAACATGATCTTCTTTAAATAAAGCAAAGATTTCCCGCTAGCTGCGTAAAGATCGAAACCTTTTTTCGCTTTATCTGCTTCTGGGGGACGTATTTGAAAAGTTATTTTCTCTTAGCATAGCTTTTTCCATGACGAATATTTTTCGCCTATTTTCAATTTTTCCGTTATGCAAAATTTTTCCGCTAGCAGACGTAGACTTATATCATGTTTCCTTCTACATTTCTTCTTTTAACTGTTCGATTTGAAAATCTCTTTGTCTGAGGTACCTTCCTTGTAGTATGTGCAATTTTTTCGCCATTTGTTAATTTTCGCAGCATGCTTTTTAGCCGCTGGTGGAGCTAAGTAGATGTTTCTACAAATTTTGTATTTCTGGATGTTTTTATCGATTGTTGGAACAAGTTGATTGTTTTCGAAAGAGGTTCCATTGACTTTTAATAACTTTGATAAATTTAATTCGCGTCAGAACGGATTCAAAAGACGTTCTCATTACATCCGAAAATTCGGTGTCATCTTTCTTGTTTATTTTGAATTCGAATTTATTCTTTGTTTGCCCGTTATGCAAATCTACAGTTTTCAATTTAGAACCACCAAATTTGGTATATTATCGAGTCGGAGCCCGGGGTGAAGGGGCCCCCATACAAAATTTTCGTAAACGTTTTCATTTTTTACTTTTTTATTTTGAATTCAAATTTAATAATTTTTGTTGTGATAAGTGCCTGGTTTGCCATGTCCATCAACAAAGCGTCCAGTCATTGGCAGTGGCTGGCATTAATTTGGAGTAACCCTGCTTTTTACGCGAACAACTCTATATCGTTTGCTTAAGGTTTGGCAATCCTAGAAATCGCTACATTTTTGTTCTCAATAGAAAAACCAAAAATATTGTTTACCAAAAAGCAGTAACCTAAATGAAGCAAAATTAGTTTACTGGAAAATTACAGAAATATCTTTTTCATTCATACACTTTCACTCGCTGAACTTGGTGATTCCACGAATAAGTAATATTTACCCGGGAAATACCGGGTACCCCTGCTTATATGTACGTAAAAAACAAAAAAAAAAGGCAAACTGAAAATACTGTGTGCCTAAGGACTTTACAGAGAATAAAATTAAAATTCAACGAAGAAATGAAATACAGTATTAAGTACGGTTCATGCCGTAAAAAATTAATCGTTCTCATTTGATTTGTATAAAATTTAGGTAGCGAATTATCACCAAATTCTCCAACGCCGGGCTGTTCTGTTAATGCAGTAATAATATGGCGGCTCATGGGTTATTCAAATGGGGGTTCACAATACATAAATTGTAAAAATTAAATTTTCATTACGACATAACGTACAGGTTAAAATACATTTCTGTTTCTACAAGTAAAAAGAAACAATGCAACTAAAAAAAAAAAAAACAAGCACTCATACGTAGAAAAACTGTAACATTCAAATTTGTACGAAGGAAGATACAAATAGTGCTTACAATTTAAAGGGAATGTTGATTACTCACGTACAATTTTTGTAAATTAAATCGATCCGCCTGTCTCTTTTTGAGGCAAACAAATCAATAACATGTTCATTGAATTTAGGTATGTCATTTATTCATGTTTTTTTTTTAATTGAGAGCATGGCTAGAGCGCTCAGTCTGTCTTCACTCATGATTCTTGAGCTTCTTAAAAACGGCTTAACTCGTTTTAGAGTTGAGAAGCATGTCTCGGTCTCAGCAGTTGTCGTTGGAATAGTAGAAATAATCAGCAACAGTTTGTAGGTCTCCGAGAACGTAGTGTGCAAGTTATTTTCTGTAACGAACTGTAGAAGACTAATGGCACCATTCATATTTCTGAAATCTGGTCTTCTGTAAATTACTCCTAGTTCAGTTTTCAGGCGATCCTTCTGTAACATGGGATAAACATCTGTTGTTTGCTCAACTAGCTGATTTAGAAACTTTTTCTCGTACTCCTGAAAATTTTCAGCTTGGAGGAGAGAATAGCAGAGTAGTGAGTTATAAAATAAAATCTGTCTTTTACTTGATTCGTGATAACATCACATATCTCTTTAGCTGCCACAGTTTTATTTATGTGAATATTTTCTCTCTTCCTTTTCTTTGATGTTTCCTCTGTTTCTGATATCTTCATGGTCACTGTGTCCATTCTTCTCCTTTCTTTTTCCATTGACTGCTGGAAAGTGTTTACATGCTTTCGAATGAGTGCTAAATCAATTAGTGTTTTCTGAAGCTGGTTGTATAACACATCCACATGTGGCATAACATTGTGAAAAACTGTAAGCCAAAACACAAATACCGAGTCTTCCAACATACACCGAATAACCCCTGCTTGATTTATTGCTACAGCTTGTTTCGATGATGACTCTATTTTTTCCATGCATTCTGTTAACTGTTCCCTGTATTCATACACTGTATTGATGGTTCGACTCTTGAAATTCTACCTGGTGGCTGAACCATGAGGTATTTTTTTCTAACAGTTTCATCTAGAATAGCAATCCTCTGTGGAGAGTTACTGAAAACGTTAGTAATGTCACTTAGGTTGGAAAAAAAATACTCGAACTTGTTGATTCTGACTGGTTGCTCGGCCGACAATCAAATCGAGCTGATGTGCGTAGCAATGCACAAAATGTGAATTCTTATAGGTGCATTTAATAATAACCTGAACATCTGCGTGGTGACCACTCATCACGTTTGTACCGTCGTAGCTCTGGGATATCAATTTCTCGGCTTTGTCTACAACTTTTTCCAAACTAGCTTCAATACATCCAGCGATAGATTCTGTATCATGCGTCCAGGGGGATTAGTGAATTCCCAGAATATCTCAACTGGTTATCCGTTACCTAAAATGTATCGAAAAACGACAACCAATTGGGAAGCAGATGAAACATTAGTAGTTTCATCTGCTATCACTGCTACAAAATTTGCTTTTGAGATTTCATTTTTTATGTGGTTCTGGCAAACAGTGAGCATTCAGTCTAATAAATCGTTTTGAATTTCTTTTGATGTTCCTTTAAAAACAGTGGCTTTAGTGAGATGGTCTTTTAGAGATGGATCAAGTTCTGCTGACAAGTTTATAAGACCTCTGAAAACGCCTGGATTTAATGAATCATCGCGTTCATCATGTCCTCGAAGTGCGAGCTCAAATGCGCCGCAAAACAGAATACAGTCAATAATTTTGGAAAGAACATAACGATTTTTGGTTACTTGCTCATTGTGTTTTTTAACATTCGAACGAAATGCACTGTCAAGCTGTTGGCGAATATCAACGTTTCCCAGCAAACTAAACTCTAATGTGGAGTTTAAATGTGATTTGGAGCAGTAATGTTTATTTATTTTTTGAGTTAGATGTGACAAATCAGCAACACCGTAACTCACCCAACTTGAATCACCACTTTGTTTTGCAAACAGGAGACAGTGAAAACAAAAGAGCCTGTTAGTTAATTCACATCCACAGATCCATGGATATTTCTCATATAAGCCGGGTTTGAATTCCCTTTTGAAATCTCTAGTTTTACATTTCGTCACCTGAATCAGCTTAAGCCTAGGTGTTGGCCTGAGCATTTTAATTTCAATTTTTCTTTCCAGCGGCAACGTTGAAAAATGTAATTGCTTTAGCTCAGAAACATCTTAACTGTTTACATACAGTATGTTCTTACACACAACAATAAAACTAACCTATAAAAACTAATAAACAGATTAATAACTGATACACTAACCACTTGTTGCCGCACAACAAACTGCCACGAATAACAAACTGCCAATCCATCTGCGTGAGCTCCCGCACACTGAAGACTGTGCGAATTGAAAGCTTATGAACGGCACTTATTCCTCACACACGTGCCTCCTCTTCCCACCGGAAAAACTGGTTTTCAAGTAGTTTCTTCTATCGCACGTGCGATCGACGTAAGGCCGGCCGATCAGTGCTGCTAACTTCGAATTTTATACCATTACGGTCGCGTCTTGTCAGGGTATTTAGAGGGGAGGGGGAGCTTGTCCCGAAATTGGCAAAACCTGGAAATGTGTTTGCTGTTTTATTTTATTTAACTTGTTATATTTTAATTTCTTTCTTTCGTTTTCTCTTTTTCTGTTTTGGGGGTTCACGTGCTTATGTGCACCGATAGAGGAGCCGCCACTGAATACAGTATATAAGCTCTCACACTTCCAACTAGAAGAATAGCCCACAAGTTAGTAAAATCATGCAATGCATTGATTTGATACGCTTTCCAACATAACAGAAATCATTACTCAAGTTATGAGAATAATGGCTGTGGAATATATCTCGCTCCTATGCCCCGACCTTTGACCCCATTTCGATGATATTCAACAGAACCGGTTAAGTATACTTCAGGAACAACATGATAAAGTTTCGTCTCAATCGAAGCATTTTTACGGAAGTTATAACGCATAAGGGCGATGGAATGGATCCCTCTCCCATGTCCTGACCTTTGACCCCATTTCGCCCATTTTCAATAGGGTTCGTCCCCAGGTGGTCCCCCTACCACATATTAAACTTTCATCGAAATTGAAGCATTTTTACGCAACTTATGATGCATAAGTGCAGTGGAATGGATCCCGCTCCTATGTCCTGACCTTTGACTCCATTTTGCCCATTTTCAACAGGGTTCGTCGTCAGGTAGTTCCCTACCACATACTAAAATTTCGTCGAAATCTAACCATTTTTACGTGAGTTATCGTGCGGAAGGACAGAAATTTGAGAAAATTTGGCCTGGTTACGGCCATGGGCTGATGTGCATGCATCAAGTAGGAAGAAATATGGCTTCTTCTTATGTACCTCAACAAAACTTGAAGATGTGAGGGCCGCCCTGGTGGCGCAGTGGTCTAAGCGATGGCCTCTGATCATTCGTCCGAAAGGAGCCCGGGTTCGAATCCCGTGAGGCATGGATGTTGTGTTTGTCTTACGGCACTGGCTTTCTCCCTTCCCTGGAACCAGTGACCCTAAATTAGGGACGGGCGACTGCTTATAGCCCATTGAGTTGCTCACGGTGGTCCGTTAAACCTTCAATCAAAAAAAAAAAAAAAAAAAAAAGATGTGAGGAACAAGCACGGCTAGACAAAGCAAAAGAATACTAACAAAATTAATTATGCAGTGCTTATACACTTCAGGCAAGCAACTGCCAAGCAGTTATATCTTTATCTTCTCTTTTTTGTGCTGAGAGTGTCGGTTTAGCACCAAAGAGAAACATAGGTAAAAAAAATTTTTTCCTCACTAATGTTTTTTAAATGTTTTGAATTTTAAAGATTTTGAGACATGGAGTATTTTCTTCCGGGAGGCTTTCTTCGATTAACGAAATCCATGGACCGTACCCCCAGCCTTAAGAAATTTTTGGCTACGCCACTGTATGCGATATCTCAACAAACTTCGTTGATAAAGGCTTTTTATCACTGCAGTTCTAATCAACGAAAACTCATTTCGTCTTGCAACGGCTGAAATAAGTTTTCGTTGAGTTGCTAAGAGGACATTTTCTTTTTAAGACACTTGGCGTTAATTTTAGTTTTCAGTAGTCCCTTAATTCCCTCACCACCTGGGATTTCTTCAGTCCCATTCACGCATACTCCTCGCCCTCCCAGTCGAGAGGTACTCACCCCAACAGTTGTGGAACGCTGCAGTGGGGAAGTAAAAGAAATCATTAAAAAAAAAAAAATAATAATAATAAATAGATAAAAAAAGCACGATGACGAGAAAATCTCCGACACGGTAAAGAATAGGGCGCTATAGGTTACAAAGTTTTAATGGAAATTTGAGTGCTCGAAACAAAACTGAAAACACGAATTGAAAGAAAACTGAAGTTCCATTTTCTCGCACTGTAACATTGTCTTACAAAAAGTAAATATAAAAAGTGAAACTCGAACTGTATGTTGGCTCAACGCAGAACGAAAATTCTGTTTCCTCAAAAAGTGCTAGTTATTAACACATATCAAATAAATTTGTTGAGTACAATAACAAATACAATAATATTATATGTTATATATATCATCATCATCATTGTCAACCATTATCAATCCACTGCTGGACGAAGGTCTCCCCAAGTTTCCTCCACAACGGTCTGTCTTGTGCCAGTCTCCTCCATGTCACTCCCGCATACTTTCGAATTTCATCCACCCATCTTCCATGTGGTCTTCTTCTGGGTCTTTTCGTGTCCCTTGGAATCCAATCTAAAATTTCGGCTGTCCATCGATGGTCTGTTCTTCTGGCAGTATGTCCAGCCCATTGCCATTTCAGGGATTTAACTCTGATCATGATGTCTTCCACTCTTGTCATTTTTCGGATCCACGTGTTCCTCTTCTTATCTCTCCTGGTTACACGAAGCATTCACCTCTCCATGCTTTTTTGAGTTGTCTGCAGCCTTTGTATGTCTCTTTTAGTTAAGGTCCACGTCTCTGCACCATACGTAAGCACTGGAAGGATGCATTGATCAAACACTTTTCTTTTAAGACATAATGGCATATTGCTCTTGAAAATTATGCTGTTTCTTCCAAAAGCTCTCCAGGCAAGTTTTGTACGCCGATTAATTTCTTCACCAAAGTGACCCTCACTTGATATTTGCTGTCCAAGATAAACGTACGTGTCTGTTATCTCCAGCTTTTCTCCATCAATCGATAAATCTTCATTTCTTGTAAAAGCATTGAACATCACTTTTGTCTTCTGAAAGTTCATTTTTAATCCCACTTCTTTACTCTTGTCAGCAAGTTCCTGGATCATACTCTGCAGCTCTGATGGGGTAGTTGCAAAAATGACTACGTCATCAGCAAAACGAAGGTGGGTTAGATAATCTCCATTAATCTTTATCCCCTTGTTTTCCCAGCTCAGCGACTGAAAAACACTCTCCAATGTATCATTAAAGAGCTTCGGAGATATGGTGTCACCTTGTCTCACTCCCTTTCCAATTTTTACGTGTGTTGTATTTTCAAACAGCCGAATCTTTGCACTTGCATTTTCATAGATGTTATTAATAATATTAATGTATGCATCTTCAATACCGCAGGTTTTCAGAGCCATTGTAACTGCTGATGGTTTCACCGAATCAAAGGCTTTTTCATAATCGATAAAAGCCATGCACAATGGAAGTTCATATTCCCTCGCTCTTTCAATTAGTTCTCTCAGCACGTGGATATGATCTATTGTGCTGTAGCCACTCCTGAATCCAGCTTGTTCTCTCGGTTGAGCCATGTCCAGTGTTACCTTCAAGCGACGTGAAAGAACTTTAGTGAAGATTTTATAAACTACTGATAGGAGGCTGATAGGTCTGTAGTTTCCGAGATCCTCAATGTCACCTTTCTTATGTAGCAGGATCATTGTAGCGGTGTTCCAATCCTCAGGAATCTTTCCTTCATGAAGGCATCGAGTGAAAATTTGGGCGAGTACTGTTTCGATTTCTCCACTTGCTTCTTGTATGATGTCTACAGTAATTCGATCTTCTCCTGGAGCTTTTCCCCGCTTCATGTTCTTGATTGCATGTGCAACTTCTGCTGGAAGGACTGGAAGAACTCTGGTACTGGTACCTTTCATGATGTCTGGAGTACATGTATCATCCCTTTCATATAATTTGGAGTAGAAATCTTTCACTCTTGTCAAAATTTCGCCTCTATTTCTTGTTACAGAACCATCTTCTTTTCTCAGTGCCATAATCTGTTTTTTCCCCTTACTGAGATGTCCCTTTGCTATCTTTAGGCTTTGGTTGTTTTCAATTGCTTTCCTTACTAGTTCACAGTTGAATTTCCTTACGTCTTCAGTGTTACTTTTTCGTACTGTCTTGCATAGCTCTATATATTCCACTTTGGAAGTCACATCTTCTTTAGTTGTCCTCATCACTCTTCTTTTTTGCATCAACATTTTGGTTTTTCCGGATAATTTGTTCACATGCAATTTGTTCTTAGACCCAGCTAATTTTGTTGCTCTTTCCATAAGAGCTTTGGTTACTTTTTCTGTTAACTTCAGAAATATCCACTTCTTCCGATGTTAGGCCTTCTAAAGCAGAGAATCTGTTCTTCAGTTCCAATTTGAAGGTATTATGGTGTTTTTTAAGGTTGGTTATGTCAATACATTTTGTTTGTCTTATGAGCTTGCTACGTTCGAGTTTAGTGTTGAGGTGCATCTTACATCTCACCAATCTATGGTCACTGCCTGTGTTGAACTTGTTTAGCACACTGCAGTCTTCTATGACGAATTTTTTGTTACACATAATAAAATCAATTTCACTTGTCGTCCCATTTGGATGTCTCCATGTCCATTTCCTGTGTGGCTTTTTCTTGAAAAAGGAGTTCAAGATGAAAAACCCTTCTGCCTCTGCAAACTCTACGAGAGTATTTCCACGCTGGTTTCTGTTGCCGTGACCGAATTTATCTACTGAAGTTTCATTCTGTTGCCGTTGCCCTATTTTTGCATTGAAATCTCCCATAATTATCTTCAAGTGCTGCTTTTACCTTTATTATTTAGATCACGAATTTCCTCATAAAATTCTTCAATTTCTTCTTCAGCATGACTTGTGGTGGGTGCATAAGTTTGAATAATCTGAGCCTGGTATCTCCTCGAGAGTTGGATAACGAGTCGTGCAGCTCTGTCAGAGGAACTTTCAACTTCTACAACTTTATCCTTCAGTTTCTTGTTTATTATAAATCCAACACCACTAGGTCTGCCAGTATCTGTCCCACGATAGTAGAAGAGATGTCCACTTTTCAGTTCAATGAGATCTTCTCCTTTTCTCCTTACCTCACTTAGCCTGACGATGTCCCACTTGATCCTTTGTAGTTCCTCTTCCAATTCAAGAAAGCTTGAATCAGAAGATAGGGAGCGTCCGTTATACGTCGCCAAGGTCAGCATCAGATGGCAGCCTAGTCCGGTCCTCCGGGGATTCTTAGCACCCTCTGCCTTCATGTCGCACTGGCCGCTGCCTTGGCCAGGTACATTCCAGCTGCCGGAGACTGAGGGCCAAGATTTAAGTTGTGGAGTCATTTTGGAGGGGGTTTGGCCATAACTCACCACGCTGGCCAAGCGGGTTGGTGAGTGTGGGATAGCGTTTGCTCTAATCCCGATGGTATAGTTATACCGCTATTGGCGGTCGTCAGAGCCCCTTTAGTGGGAACAGGATGTATCACGAGAAGGCGGGGTTGACATTTGTCAAGGAGAGGCTGTGATGTTACGCATCACCTGACCTTACATCCCATGTTATATCATCATCATCATCATTGTCAACCATTATCAATCCACTGCTGGACGAAGGTCTCCCCAAGTTTCCTCCACAACGGTCTGTCTTGTGCCAGTCTCCTCCATGTCACTCCCGCATACTTTCGAATTTCATCCACCCATCTCCCATGTGGTCTTCTTCTGGGTCTTTTCCTGTCCCTTGGAATCCAATCTAAAATTTCGGCTGTCCATCGATGATCTGTCCTTCTGGCAGTATGTCCAGTCCATTGCCATTTCAGGGATTTAATTCTGATCATGATGTCTTCCACTCTTGTCATTTTTCGGATCCACGAGTTCCTCTTCTTATCTCTCCTGGTTACACGAAGCATTCACCTCTCCATGCTTTTTTGAGTTGTCTGCAGCCTTTGTATGTCTCTTTTAGTTAAGGTCCACGTCTCTGCACCATACGTAAGCACTGGAAGGATGCATTGATCAAACACTTTTCTTTTAAGACATAATGGCATATTGCTCTTGAAAATTATGCAGTTTCTTCCAAAAGCTCTCCAGGCAAGTTTTGTACGCCGATTAATTTCTTCATCAATGTGACCCTCACTTGATATCTGCTGTCCAAGATAAACGTACGTGTCTGTTATCTCCAGCTTTTCTCCATCAATCGATAAATCTTCATTTCTTGTAAAAGCATTGAACATCACTTTTGTCTTCTGAAAGTTCATTTTTAATCCCACTTCTTTACTCTTGTCAGCAAGTTCCTGGATCATACTCTGCAGCTCTGATGGGGTAGTTGCAAAAATGACTACGTCATCAGCAAAACGAAGGTGGGTTAGATAATCTCCATTAATCTTTATCCCCTTGTTTTCCCAGCTCAGCGACTGAAAAACACTCTCCAATGTATCATTAAAGAGCTTCGGAGATATGGTGTCACCTTGTCTCACTCCCTTTCCAATTTTTACGTGTGTTGTATTTTCAAACAGCCTAATCTTTGCACTTGCATTTTCATAGATGTTATTAATAATATTAATGTATGCATCTTCAATACCGCAGGTTTTCAGAGCCATTGTAACTGCTGATGGTTTCACCGAATCAAAGGCTTTTTCATAATCGATAAAGCCATGCACAATGGAAGTTCATATTCCCTCGCTCTTTCAATTAGTTCTCTCAGCACGTGGATATGATCTATTGTGCTGTAGCCACTCCTGAATCCAGCTTGTTCTCTCGGTTGAGCCATGTCCAGTGTTACCTTCAAGCGATGTGAAAGAACTTTAGTGAAGATTTTATAAACTACTGATAGGAGGCTGATAGGTCTGTAGTTTCCGAGATCCTCAATGTCACCTTTCTTATGTAGCAGGATCATTGTAGCGGTGTTCCAATCCTCAGGAATCTTTCCTTCATGAAGGCATCGAGTGAAAATTTGGGCGAGTACTGTTTCGATTTCTCCACTTGCTTCTTGTATGATGTCTACAGTAATTCCATCTTCTCCTGGAGCTTTTCCCCGCTTCATGTTCTTGATTGCATGTGCAACTTCTGCTGGAAGGACTGGAGGAACTCTGGTACTGGTATCTTTCATGATGTCTGGAGTGCATGTATCATCCCTTTCATATAATTTGGAGTAGAAATCTTTCACTCTTGTCAAAATTTCGCCTCTATTTCTTGTTACAGAACCATCTTCTTTTCTCAGTGCCATAATCTGTTTTCTTCCCTTACTGAGATGTCCCTTTGCTATCTTTAGGCTTTGGTTGTTTTCAATTGCTTTCCTCACTAGTTCACAGTTGAATTTTCTTACGTCTTCAGTGATACTTTTTCTTACTGTCTTGCATAGCTCTATATATTCCACTTTGGAAGTCACATCTTCTTTAGTTGTCCTCATCTGTCTTCTTTTTTGCATCAACATTTTCGTTTTTCCTGATAATTTATTTACATGCAACTTGTTCTTAGACCCAGCTAATTTTGTTGCTGTTTCCATAAGAGCTTTGGTTACTTTTCTGTTAACTTCAGAGATGTCCACTTCTTCCGATGTTAGGCCTTCTGAAGCAGAGAACCTGTTCTTCAGTTCCAACTTGAAGGTATTATGGTGTTTTTTAAGGTTGGTTATGTCAATAGATTTTGTTTGTCTTAAGAGCTTGCCACGTTCAAGTTTAGTGTTGAGGTGCATCTTACATCTCACCAATCTATGGCCACTACCTGTGTTGAACTTGTTTAGCACACTGCAGTCTTCTATGACGAATTTTTTGTTACACATAATAAAATCAATTTCACTTGTCGTCCCATTTGGATGTCTCCAAGTCCATTTCCTGTGTGGCTTTTTCTTGAAGAAGGAGTTCAAGATGAAAATCCCTTCTGCCTCTGCAAACTCAACGAGAGTATTTCCACGCTGGTTTCTGTTGCCGTGACCGAATTTACCTACTGAAGTTTCATTCTGTTGCCGTTGCCCTATTTTTTGCATTTAAATCTCCCATTATTATTTTCAAATGCTGCTTACCTTTGTTATTTAGATGACAAATTTCCTCACAAAATTCTTCAATTTCTTCTGCAGGATGACTTGTGGTGGGTGCATAAGTTTGAATAATCTGAGCCTGGTATCTTTTCGAGAGTTGGATAACAAGTCGTGCAGCTCTGTCAGAGGAACTTTCAACTTCTACAACTTTATCCTTCAGTTTCTTGTTTATTATAAATCCAACACCACTAGTTCTGCCAGTATCTGTCCCACGATAGTAGAAGAGATGTCCACTTTTCAGTTCAATGAGATCTTCTCCTTTTCTCCTTACCTCACTTAGCCCCACGATGTCCCACTTGATCCTTTGTAGTTCCTCTTCCAATTCAAGAAGCCTTGAATCAGAAGATAGGGAGCGTCCGTTGTACGTAGCCAAGGTCAGCATCAGATGGCAGCCTAGTCCGGTCCTCCGGGGATTCTTAGCACCCTCTGCCTTCATGTCGCACTGGCCGCTGCCTTGGCCAGGTACATTCCAGCTGCCGGAGACTGAGGGCCAAGATTTAAGTTGTGGAGTCATTTTGGAGGGGTTTGGCTATAACTCACCACGCTGGCCAAGCGGGTTGGTGAGTGTGGGATAGCGTTTGCTCTAATCCCGATGGTATAGTTATACCGCTATTGGCGGTCGTCAGAGCCCCTTTAGTGGGAACAGGATGCACCACGAGAAGGCGGGGTTGACATTTGTCAAGGAGAGGCTGTGATGTTACGCATCACCTGATCTTACATCCCCCATGTTATATATATATATATATATATATATATATATATATATATAATGTCACAATTTCGACTAGAAGAATAGCCAAAAAGTAAAATAATGTATTTGTAAAGTAAAAATAAAGTAAATAACATAAAGTAAAATAGTGTATTTATAAAGTAAAAATAATGTAAATAAATAATGTAAAAAGTAAAGTAAAATAATATTTATTTTTCATTCCTTGGGTATTTTAGTAGCTGCGAACTTTCTTTAAATTAAGCACTGTCAGACCAGACTGGCAAAATGCCTGGCTTATATACTCGTATATATCTCCCAGAGTATTCAAGCTTATGCACCCACCACAAGTCACCCTGAAGAAGAAATTGAAGAATTCTACGAGGAAATTCGGAATCTAAATAACAAAGGCAAACAGCACTTGAAGATCATTATGAGTGATTTCAATGCAAAAGTAGGGCAACAGCAACAGAATGAAACTTCGGTTGGTAAATTCGGTTACGGGAACAGAAATCAACGTGGAAATACTCTCTTAGAATTTGCAGAAGCAGAAAGGTGTTTCATCATGAACTCCTCTTTCAACAAAAAGCCACACATGAAATGGACATGGAGACATCCGAATGGGACAAATGAAATTGATTTTATTATGTGTAACAAGAAATTCGCCATCGAAGACTGAAGTGGGCTAAACCAGTTCAACACAGGTAGTGACAATAGATTGGTGAGATGTAAGATGCACCTCAACACTAAACTTGAACGTGGCAAGCTCATAAGACAAACAAAATGTATTGACATAACCGACCTTAAAAAACACCATAATACCTTCAAGTTGGAACTGATGAACAGATTCTCTGCCATAGAAGGCCTAACGTCGGAAGAAGTGGATATTTCTGAAGTTAACAGAGAACTCGGCAAGGCTCTTATGGAAACAGAAATAGGTGGTACTAAGAACAAGTTACATATGAAGAAAATTTCAGGAAAAACAAATTTTGATGCAAAAGAGAAGGGAGATGAGGACAAATAAAGACGTAACTTCCAACGTGGAATATATAGAGCTATGCAAGACAGTGCGAAAAAGTATCGCCGAAGACATAAGGAAATTAAATTGTGAACCAGTGAGGAAAGCAATTGCAAACAACCAGAGCCTGAAAAGAGCAAAAGGACATCTCAGTAAGGGAAGAAAACAGATTATGGCTCTGAGAAAAGAAGATGGTACTGTAACAAGAAATTGAAGCGAAATTTTAACAAGGGTGAAAGATTTCTATTCAAGACTATATGAAAGGGATGATACATGTATTCCAAACATTACGACAGGTACCAGTGCCAAAGTCCATCCAATCCTCGCTGCAGAAGTTACATATGTAATTAAGAACATGAAACGGGGAAGAGCTCCAGGAGAAGATGGAATTACCGTAGACATTATACAAGAAACAAGTGGAGAAATTGAAACTACACTCGCCCAAGTTTTCACCATATGTCTTAATGAAGGGAAGATTCCTGAGGATTGGAACAATGCTACACTGATCCTGCTCCATAAAAATGGTGGCGTTGAAGTTTTCAGGAACTACAGGCCCATCAGCCTCCTATCAGTAGTTTATAAAATCTTCACTAAGCTTCTTTCACATCGCTTGAAGGTAACACTAGATATGGCCCAACCAAGAGAACAAGCTGGATTCAGGAGTGGCTACAGCACAATTGATCATATCCATGTACTGAGGCAACTAATTGAAAGAGCAAGAGAATATGAACTCCCATTATGCATGGCTTTTATTGACTATGAAAAGGCCTTCCATTCCGTGAAACCATCAGCAGTAACAATCTATATAAGAATTATGCTTATATACGTAGTGGAAAAAAAGAGATCTAATTTATCATTTGCCGAATGGCAACGAATAGGGCGTAAACAAACATAGCTGCCTCAATTATCGCCTGTTAGAGTTATTTGCGTTTCCACATTCTTAAATTTATAATTGCCAAAAGGCTTAATTGCGTTTCCACATTGCCAAATTTCGATCGAGACTTCATTACCGTATCGCCGTTCATAACTTATTAGCAACAGACATATGGAAAACATTCATGATTGCTGTCCGGTTTAGATCGTGACGTCAGAAGTAAGTATCGCCCGTGACGTCAGCCTGCAGATAAATACATTTAGCGTTTCTTCATAATTTTTAGTTATTCGTAAATCGTAAATTTTAACCAGTTTTTAGCCATGGACTATTGTACGTAGGCCTGTCTATAGTAAATTTAAAATCATTTGACTCTGTCACTGTTGTGTCCCCAAATTCAGAAATTTTCAATTGTGTGTAAAAAGAAGTTTTTTGATTAATAATAATAATAATCAAAATAAAGTGTTCTGAATAGACACACAAACAGTGGTTGATGAATGTTATATTTTGTAAAAACATCTTGCTAATTTCTGAAATATAAATCTTTGAACTTCATTTTGTGAAATTTACTCTTGCATCTCTAAACGAGAAGAGTGGAGTTCTTAAGAAGACTCTCCGCAGAAACACACCAAATTGGCGATTTTAAAAATGGGGCCAAGCGGTGGATTACATCACATTTTCACCAATTTTATGATTTGTTTAACCAATTATATTTGATTCACAAATGTGAACATAGCGACATTTCTGATAAGTTCCTAAGACATATTTCGGAATTAAGACACTAGAGCGCAGATGCTCTGCGGGGGAACAGCTAGTAGTTCAATAAAATTGGAGACCACAGTCTTTGTGATGATTATGATAATGTAAGGACATACGTTTCTCACAAATGTTTCATTCTTCAAGTCGACCAAGGTTTCGCTGGGCTCTAACCTTGCTTCATCAGGACGAATGGCACGTAAACATTCAAATCTTAGTGACATCATCAACGGTGTTTACAGCCACGGGCTTTTATTAGTTACTTCCACGTGGGAACAAAACTTCAGTGCCTTTTACAGTTCATATATCGCGCGATGCATACATGTTCGGATGAAGACAGTTTGGAAAAAGAATTTGATTTTCTTAAACGTGTTGCAGTACAGCGAGTATACAACTCTTCCATTATAGACAAGGCTCTAACAAAATTCCGGAAACCGAAGCCTATCTCCACATCGACTCCTGTGATGCGCCCATTACGAGAGAATTTTGCCATTGTTCCATTTTCCCGTGACTTTGCCTTCAAAATTTCAAAAATTCTCGACTTTTAAAAGTGATTCTTAAACCCATACACAACATGAACTTTTTGGGTCGAAGGACTACGTTGAAGATGAAAACTCGTGGGGAATTTACCAAATTCCATGTGAATGTGGCGCTTCGTATATAAAACAGACCCGTATGTGGCGCTTCTAGATGTTGCCTTGCGTTTTAGACTGAAGGAGCACAAGACGTATATTCGGAACTGTGACCTAAAGAAGTCATCGATGTCTAAAAACTGTTATGAAAATGACCATAAATTTCTCTTTGAAGAAGCAAAACTAATCGACCAGCCAGATTCAACCACCAGACTTGACACTGGAAGCTTTCCACATACTGTATATTAGAATTCTTCACAACTTGTTAATGACATGGCATCCACACCATTTCTATCAAGCGGTTGAATGCAACTAACCAATACCCGTGACTGTAAACACCATTGATGATGTCATATACGATTTAAATATTTACGTGCCATTCGTCCTGATGAAGCAAGGCCAGTGCCCAGCGGAACCTTGGTCGACTTGGAAAATAAAACATTTGTCAGAAACGTTGTATATTCTTAATATAGAAATATTGGTGTCTGTTCAATAAAAGCTGAATTCCTTTTGCAGAAGTTTCCGCACGCTTTCTTCTGTGTTTATTGTGTTGGAGATCACAAGGAAATATCGTTCAGTTCCGCTATTTCGAAACAGGCTTTTTGTGGAAACTCTTACAGACATCGACGCATGCTATGGGAAACTAAGTTTGCTCTAGTAGCTGAACAAACTTGAGGGAGCAACATAGTGCATGCGTCATCTAGTTCATGGCGACTAAAGTTGAGCCATGTTTCTAATCTCATTACTGCTTAAACTTCTTTCATAATACAGTGTCGTTCAAAGGTTTCTTTAATCAGAGGTGAAAATAAGTTACATGATTTAACAGACCAGTGCAGCTGTAATTTTCAGAAATTTGTACTGTTGAAAATCTGCTTCGAAGATTTCTTCTTCGAGGCAGCCGATGCTCTGAGCATCTCTTCATATACAGCGTGATTTTGGAAAATAGTTCTCGCATTTAGAATGACACGCACAAACTATATATTTTAACAGGTATGAAAAAATGACGTTCGTCTGGTTAGGTCTTGGCTCGGATTTTATTTAGTGTGTTTCACAAGGGCAAGGCAGAGAGTTACATGCCTCTGTATCCTTGCGCAGCTACTTAATAGCGCTACGAAAAGTTTTGGCAGCCTTCCAGCCATTTTAAGTGTGGCACGGATCTCTTTGTTAACTCTTTCATTTTTTTTTAAACTCTTCATAGCTTCAAGTGTTACAGTAAAAAAATCCTTTTGGTGATCAATAGTTTTATTTTTTATTATTTTTTATTTTTTCATCATTATATTTTTTTTTATATTTTAGTTTCACGTAAAATAATAATGATGAAAAAATAAAAATAATAAAAAATAAACTATTGATCACAATACTATGGTGCAATGTAAGCTTAGCTTGTCGTGATCAGTTCTCCATGAAAAAAGTATTTTTCGCTCTAAGTGATCATCTTGCGCCTCAAAAATTGCCTTTTGGACTCTTTGTGGACGTGCGTTTGCTGTAAAGATAAGCCGAAAAGTTGTGGAATAAAGCTACTCACTAGAAATCTACCCGGCGAAATTTCGTATTAGGGGGAAGAAATTGCTCGAAGAAAACGTGTACAGGATCTTTCAAACGAAATTCAAGGATTTAAAACATAAATTTTACGTTAAATATACCTAAAATAAATTTTACGTTAAACAAACACACGCACGTGCAAACGCACAATACATACAGTCATTTGCAAAAGTTTAAGACCACCTGTTGGTATTAGGGGATTTTGCTAATTTGCGTCAGCTACTGTCTGTATTACTGAACTTCCTGTCGGTGTTGCATCATCCTACAGCGGCAGCTGTTGATAAGAGTTGAGGGAAGCGTGCGAGTGTCAGTTTGCGTCTGGTTTTCATGCTGAGAGGTTTTGTATGTATTTTCTATACAGCGAAAAATAAGCAAAAAAGTGTTGTGTTACTCAGAGGGCACGGATAGTGATTTTATATCATGGAGGATACTCCGAACGTGACATAAGCAGAAAGAAAGGTGAATGTGAGCGAGACTGCTATTCGTAATACGACCATGAAGTATCGAAATGCAGGTGAGAGAAGTGGTCGTCCAAGGAAACAACCTCTCGTGATGGCAATGCCATAATGCGAATAGTTGCGCGTTCTCCGAGGAGTTCGTGCGAGAAAATCAAGGTCTTTCTACATTCAAAAGAGTCTAATATTAGTATCAGCACTGTTTCCCGGCGTGTTAGCAAAGATTTTGGATTAAAGTCTTATAAACCTGCATATATACCTAGACTAACCTCAGTCATGAAAAAGATGAGACTCCATCCAGTTTGCGAAGCGTCATCAATAGTGGACTGCTGAAAATCGTAGCCAAGTTCTTTTTTCCGTTGAATCAACTTTGCGTCAATTTGAATCACGTGAGGCACATGTTCGACGACCAAAAGGCTTGATGAAAATACACCGTTAACACCGTGAGACATCCGCCTGAACAGATGATATGGGGTGCTATGTCAGCATCCGGTACTGCTTCATTATCCTTTTTGCCGACAGACACTACAATGACTGGTCCTTTTTATGTGGAAATGTTACGTGAGAAGCTGTTAACTCATATGCAAGTGCACAGATACACAATCGTTATGCATGATGGTGCTCCATGCCACAGATCAAAGACAATAAAGGACTGCCTGCAGAGGAAAAACATAACTGTGCTTGACTGGCCCGACCTTAACCCCATCGAAAATTTGTGAACCATTTTAAAAGGCAAGGTACCAGAAAAAATAGCCATCAAATTCCCAAGCTTTGATTGACGCGATAAAGTACCTGTGGTGCAGAGACATTTCAAGTTACTACTGCAAATCCCTCATTGAGAGTATGCCACATCGTATTCTGTCCGTTATAAAAAAACAAAGGTGGCCACACAAATTACTGATATCGGTCTTCTAGTTTTCTTAAGAATGTAAGTATTCATCTGTAGTGTCATTTGTTTAAAATATCTCTGACTAGTAATTAGTTGTTCCTTTGAAAATCCTAATTGAAAATAAATTGACAGGTGGTCTTAAACTTTTGCAAGTGACTAATACGAACAGTAGCTTCCGCAAGGTTATTGTTCGCATATATAGTGTACGAAATTCGAGGAGCTTTCGAAAAACAAGGTCAAAGAAACTGCAGTTATTGGTTATATAATCGGGCAAATGAGGAGAAAATTCACTCCTCAGTTCATGTGCTCGCATGATGTACAAATTTTGTAGTAAGGGACGGCGCGTTCTTTCATTATTTTCTTTAATTTTTTACTACTTGTATTAAATAAAATTTTGTTAGGCAGGTTTCTAATATTTTTGTTTGCGTTTTTGTAGGATTTCTGCTTTCATTTATTTGAGACATTCTGAGCTCCCTTCTAAGTTTTTTCTTCTGGTTCAGAGAACCACAAAGCTTGAGCCCGCTTCTTTAATTTTCATTTTTTGTTATTCATTTTTGGGGATTTTTCAGGTTTTTTTTTTTTTTGTTTCTTTTTGTGGGAAGGGCGTGGGGTCTTCTAGATGTTATCTAATTTATGTTAAAGTCCATTTTAACGATGACGATGTAGAAAATTGTGAGCCAAGACTGCAGACAAGACTGTAATTCTTAAATAGCCTATTTCTTTTTGTATTGCTACGTTTTTTAGATGACACGCGTTCTGCTGATGTTTATGCACTCTTTCCTTCCAAAATGGCATCCCTTCTTCCTGTAATATGTGTCCCCCCCCTTTTTTTTTCTTGAATGCCATTCTTTTTGCCGGTTCTGTATTTGCGTTTTATTGAACGGCACCTCTTCTGCAGGTTGTTTACGTATTGCGTTATGTTTTGGATGGCACCATTCCTTCCGGTTGTTTGCTTGTGAGTTCACTTCATGCCAGATGTTTTGCGCATTGGCTTTTGATTTACTGTCGCACTTCTGTTGTAGTTTGACGACCTGGAGGGGCATCTAGGCTTCTGAATAGTAGCCCATTTCTATAGCTAACGATTTTCATAAAGCAGAACCGTAGATCATAAATTGAGCCCATGTGTTGCCCAAATACCACCTATACCCTGAACGGTTCGGAGGAGCAGAATTTTCCTGAATTTCTCCATGCTTTTGCTACGTATTTCAAGATGACTGATCGGGAAATTTATTTTTAGATTGCGTGGAAGTAACGATAACCAAGATTTTCTATTTTCCTGGTGTGGTATTTTCTCCCTAGGTAGTAGTAACGTGCAGTGTAAATAGGTAGGGTGGGAAACAGAAAAAACAACAACACTCCATCTCATTGTTTTTTTTTTATGCATAAAAATGCGCGTTTTGATAAAGCTTTTTAGGAAATATCATTGAAATTATTAGATTAAGAGATTTGTGAATGTGCATAATTCCTCAATCTTAGCATTTTAGCATAAATCCTTAGTAAATTATCCATACCTATCAATCAAAAATTCTGAGCATTTTTCTTTAGGCGTTTTTTCTTTCTTCCTTTTCTTTTTTTGTTGTTGGTGTCAAAAGACGTGCTCGTTATATCTGTATTATTCGTAAGTTTTTCTTCAACTGAGAAAAAAAATCGATCAAGTTTGTAAGGTCCCGATTTAATCCCGACACACAAAAATTTTCGTCAGTTTTAAAAAACCCTCAACGTTATGGTTAAAAAAAAAATTGGCGAAACTGTACTTTGTCTTGCACCGTTGACGATGCGCGATTTATGTTTTCGGTTTTTTCCCACTGAAATTAAAATGAACAATAGTTCCCAGGCAATACATGAGAATCGAAGTTGAGTTATCGTTTCTTTTAAATTGTTAGACGTTGTCTAATTCCAGGCGGACAAATACGTGCGTGCGTATATAGACACCGGATTGTCATTGTTTTATATATATACGTCAAACATCATGGAATTCCTGGAACAGTCGACATGAACGAGAACCAGAATTGTCGTTTTTCTTTTTTAATTGTCAGACGTCAAACATAGGCGAACCCTGGATTGTAAACAGAAATTGGAGTCACCATAATTTATGTTTGCTTTTTGAAAATCGTATTGAACTTCACGTATTCTGCCTGGATCTAAATAATTGCTTTTAATCTTGTTCTTGTAAAGTCGCTGAACACTCCACCTGAGTAGGAACTAGAATTTCCGCTTATTTTTACACGTTAAATATCGTACTATTAATGCAACATATTTCCGCAGCCCCGGTGACCGAGTGGTCAGAGGCGTGTTGTTCTGGCTAATCATCCGGGTTTGGCCCTGAATTCGAGTACTGGTATCAAGTAGAGGTGGTGTATGTGTGGTCTACGGCAGTGGCTCTGCCCCTTCTCGTGAATCAGTGGCACAAAATTAGACACTTTTATAGAGACGGCGACACCTTTTTTAGCCTTAAATCAGTAGGGTTGGGGGAGGGGGTTTGATTACCGTGAGCAACTCAACGGGCTATAAGCAGTCGACCACCCGTAATTTAGGTCCACTGGTTCCAGGGAAGGGAGAGAGCCAGTACCGTAAGACAAATATAACATCCATGCTTCACGGGATTCGAACCATCTCAGACAAATGATCAGAAGCCAGCACTTAGACTATTACGCCACCGCGATTATAATAAGTAGTTCTCAACCTTCCTAATAAGTAGTTCTCAACCTTCCTATAGTTCTCAACCTTCCTAATAAGTAGTTCTCAACCTTCCTATAGTTCTCAACCTTCCTAATAAGTAGTTCTCAACCTTCCTATAGTTCTCAACCTTCCTAATAAGTAGTTCTCAACCTTCCTATTATAGCGACCCACTTTTCACTATTAGTATAGTATGCCTCGTGACTTACGGCGATCATAATAAAAATGAAATTATGTTTAAATATAATGTAATGAAGCATAGTTTATATTTAGTTTAATTTAAGTTTCCACGTCTTGCTGCAGTTTAGAGAGAAATAGTTTCATATAGTTATGAACAGAGAGTTTTTTTTTTTTGTGTGTGTGTGAGAATCACTGCCGGATAATGGAGGGTCATTAAACCTCGAAATGAGGCAATAATTAGTATGATACAAACTAATTTCGTGGTGATGTTTTTTTTTTTTTTTTTTTTTTAGCTGAGCACATACTGTTGGCTTTATTTATGACATACACTGTTCAAAGTTTTGTGGTAGGTTGCACCAAAAAGTGGTACTTCACGCTGCACCACTTTCTGAGAAAAGACACCATTCTGGGGTGTAAACCAGGGACGTCGCCAAGGGGCTGCTGGAATTTGTCTTGCCCCCTGCAGCACACCCAGTTCAAAATATGCCATCATCATCAACCATCGTCAATCCACTGCTGGATGAAGGTCTCCCCAAGTTTTTTCCACAATTGTCTGCCTTGAGCCTGTCTCCTCCGTGTCACACCAGCATACTTTCGAATTTCATCCATCCATCTCCCAAAAGTTTTTCTTCTGGGTCTTTTCTTGTTCCTCGGAATCCAGTCTAAAATTTCGGTTGTCCATCGGCGGTCCGTTTTTCTGGCAACATGTCCAGCCCATTGTCATTTCAGTAATTTCACTCTGGTCATGATGTTGTCCACTCCTGTCATTTTCCTTATTCACTAGTTCCTCTTCTTATCTTTCTGGTTACACCAAGCATGCATCTCTCCATGCTACTTTGAGTTGTCTGCAGTCTTTGTATGTCTTTTTTAGTTAAGGTCTATGTCTCTGCTCCGTACGTAAGCACTGGCAGGATGCATTGATTAAACACTTTCCTTTTAAGACATAATGACATACTTCTCTTAAAAAGTGTACTGTTTCTTCCAAAAGCTCTCCTTCATGTAACCCTACGTATTTTCTCTTAGGAAGTGCGTTGTTAACGAGGTTATCAAAATACTACCGCAGGGCTGTGAAAATTAAGTTATTCTCCACTCTTCCAATTCTTTAGTTTCAGACCCTTTTTCATGTTTGTATGGTCAGAGTCAAACTATAACTGCAGCTTCCAGTTATAGTTTTTTGAAGAAATTTGAACACGCACAAAGACAAACAAATAATTAACCCAAAGGTTCATATTTTCTTTTAATATATATTTAGCTTTGCCTAAATAGATGCCAAGCTTCACTTTTAAAGCACTGGATTGGATGTCCTACAGATTGAAGCTATTCGGCCCTTTGGCTCCGGGGTGTCTTACGATCGTTCTCCAATCGCCCTCTCCCTCTGAGCCACATGGCGATTCCCATGGAGGATGTGGGGAAACAGTGTCAGTCAGTCAGTCAGTCAGTCGGTCATCTAGGATTACGCACACGACAGGCGCCAACGTTTATTCACAGCAGCCGCGGATCTGCCATGTACAAGAGGGTGATTTCTCCAAGTGATTGATTTTAGTTTTGTACAAACATGTATTGTTAAATCTATTACCTAAAAAGTTAAAACTACAGAGCTCTAGGTATCAGCATTACTTTTCAAGACACTCTCCCTGACTTCCTGACCCCCCCCCTCCCGCGAAAAACACATCCTCCCTCGTGCTTGAAATCATTACTGCGCTTAGGGGTGCTGAAGTAAATCTTGTGGGGGAGCGCCAGTTACGCCACCGGTTCCACCGTGTTGTTCGCTTTGTTTGCACGGCAAAATGGCGTGTTTTTCTCATCAAATGGTGCAGCTGGTGTAGTAGCACTTCTTGGTGCAACCTACCACAAGATTTTTAACAGTGTAGAGCCGAGGTTCGACATGATGGAGCGATCGCACAGGAAATAAGTTTAGAGGTTGGAGGTCTGGCTGCTGTCTAAATCTCCCACCGTTGGCTTCCCATGGCTAGGAATAAAGTTGACTTCACTTTACATACAGCCAAGTTTTGACGTCATAGCTGACCATCAGGATCTCTGCGTTTTCTCTCTCTACTATTCATCTAAGCACTTCTGCTTAGGAGAAGCCAGGAATTTAATGGAAAATAGAAGAAAAAATTGAATCATTATTTTCTATTGTAAGTTGATGCAATTTTATAATTAAATCAATGCAGTTTTTCGAATATAAGTCGCATTTTAACAATAAAAAAAAAAAAAAAAAAACGCTTTCGGGGAACGAGGTCTCTATAGCAGCGATTCTTGATCTGTGTCCCCGAGGCTCCGTGGCATTAAATAAATAAACTCCCTTTTGTGAAAAGAGTAGTCTTTGCCTTTCTTCCAAGCTCAGGGCAAACTAGAAACTCTGATAAGGAAATGAGGTCTCGTAGACCCCGCCAAATATAACTCACTTCTAAACAAATTCACGACCCGTATTTCATTATTTTTCTTTTCTTTTTTATTGTGCTGTGTTATCTGAAATGCTGCTAAGAAACAAGGTAAATTGAACCAACAAACACTTATTTAAGTCTTGCCGGTGGAATTTGTTGTTTTTAGTTCCCAAAAAACAATGTGACTGAATATCCCGTTGTGAGCTTTGACAATACCGCGCTCACAAATCTGACATCAAAGGAATAAGTTTTTTTTCGAAGCTGATCATGTGATGAATTTTTAAAGTTAATTTTTACGTTAATGTAATGACGGGTTTATTTTAGTTTTGTGTTCGCCGACGGTGAAGTACCTAATATCTTCCGTTACAGCATTTGTGTATTGTGTTTTTGTAAGTAAATTTTCCTCCGTCTTTGCATTAAAACAAAGCACCGTAGTCAGCTGGTTGTAGAATCAGATTAAAGAGTTAATTAAACCCATGTTTGACGTCGTTCTTGTCATTGGTGTCATCGAAACGTCATCACAAATCTCACTCAATTGTGTCATTGACGCCATCGAAACGTCGTCAGCAATCTCACTCAATTGTGTATAATATTGATAGTAATACTCATGAAGCATAGCATTATGACTGTTAGTTATTTCTAAATAAAATCTATAATTGATGATAGCCTTTTATATAACGCAGTAAGCCACTTACCAGCTGCACGAAGATCCAGTCTTTAGTCAGCTGAGAGCAAATAGATGCCAGAATTCATCAAATTAAACTAGCTATTTCTCATAAACTCTTGAATGAAAACACTTGAACATTTATTAGAATACATCTCCACACAAATGTAATAACTCACTATTCCAACACGCACACCCTCCATATATCACCGAGCCGCCCCGGTGGCGCAGTGGTCTAAGGTGTTGGCCTCTGATCATTCGTCCGTAAGGGGTCCGGGTTCGAATCCCGGTCAGGTATGGATGTTGTTTGTCTTACGGCACTGGCTCTCTCCCTTCCCTGGAACCAGTGACCCTAAATTAGGGACAGGCGACTGCTTATAGCCCATTGAGTTGCTCACGGTGGTCGTTAAACCTCCAATTAAAATATATATATATATATATATATATATATATATATATATATATTCAGTCAAAGATAAACGTACGTTTATCTTGGACAGCAGATATCAAGTGAGGGTCACATTGATGAAGAAATTAATCGGGGTACAAAACTTGCCTGGAGAGCTTTTGGAAGAAACAGCATAATTTTCAAGAGCAATATGCCATTATGTCTTAAAAGAAAAGTGTTTGATCAATGCATCCTTCCAGTGCTTACGTATGGTGCGGAGACGTGGACCTTAACTAAAAGAGACATACAAAGGCTGCAGACAACTCAAAGAAGCATGGAGAGGTGCATGCTTGATGTAACCAGGAGAGATAAGAAGAGGAACTCGTGGATCCGAAAAATGACAAGAGTGGAAGACATCATGATCAGAGTTAAATCCCTGAAATGGCAATGGGCTGGACATACTGCCAGAAGGACAGATCATCGATGGACAGCTGAAATTTTAGATTGGATTCCAAGGGACAGGAAAAGACCCAGAAGAAGACCACATGGGAGATGGGTGGATGAAATTCGAAAGTATGCAGGGGTGACATGGAGGAGACTGGCACAAGACAGACCGTTGTGGAGAAACTTGGGGAGACCTTCGTCCAGCAGTGGATTGATAATGGTTGACAATGATGATGATGATGATGATATATATATATCACCGATATTGTTGTTCAGTCAAAGATCAAACTGCGTAGTAGACATACCGCCGCTACACGCCACGGCATCGAACGAAAAAGGCTTTGGATGTGGGCTTGGGGTATGTCGGCCCAGGCTGCTTCCACACGCTGCCACAGTTCATCAGGCGTAGCCGCGGGTTGTGCTTGCCGGGCCACTCGGATGCCGATCAGCGATCAGACGTGTTCGATGGGCGACATATCGGGAGAACAGGCGGGCCACGGCAGCAGTGACACCTGGTGGGGCGTGAAGAATTGTTGCACGATGCGTGCGACGTGCGGGGGCGCATTGTCCTGTTGAAACGTGGCTGCTGGCAGGTCCTGCAGGTAAGGGAAGACTACAGGCTCCAAAACGTCGGAGATGTAGCGGTGGCTGTTGAGTGTACCGGCGATGCGTACCATAGGGGTGCGGGTGTCATATCCAATTGCGCCCCAAACCATAACGCCAGGCGACGGACCGGTATGGCGATGCATAAGGCACGCGTCATACAGTCTCGCCGTGGTGCCGCCACACGCGGATCCGACCATCGTGGTGTTGCAGGCAGAAGCGGGATTCGTCGGAGAAGACAGTGTCGTGCCATTCCGTAGTCCAGGTGCGGCGTTCAACGGCCCACTGCCGCCGCACTCGCCGGTGGTGTAACGTCAATGGTAATCGTAGCAATGGGCGCCGTGCGACAAGTCCCCGCTCCTGCATACGACGTCGAACGGTACGTGCTGACAAGGTTGTTGCGCAACACACCCTAATTCCTGCGCTAACGTTCGTGATGTGGAGGTGCGAGACGTCAATGCCCGTCGCATAACATGCCGGTCCTCTCGTTCGGTGGTGTGCCGCGGCTGCAGCAATCGCTCACGTCGGTCCGTCCGTCCCTCCTGCACCCACCGAATCCATACTCGCCTCACTGTGGCTGGATGTCGTCCCACACGGGCGACGATGTCTCGGTACGATAAACCGCTGTCGCGATAAGCCACTATTCGACCTCTGTCGAACTCCGAAACGTGCTGGAATGACTGCCGTATTCTGCGACGAGGCATCAGGAAGCTTCCCATGCACAGGTCCGGCAGCACAACACACTTCCACTACTTACACCCCGCCTTCTGTGCATCCTTCTTATAGTGCTTCTCGGTGGCGTGCCAGGCGCACATGATTTGCATATGTCCTGCAATGCTAATCGTTTGCATGTCCTCTCTCGGGCGACGCATGCTGCGAATTTCAGGCCAATCGAATGCTTCCTTCTTGGTGTTGCATTTTGGGTGGCCAGCAGTGTATTTGAATTCCAAGATAATATATTATGTGGCCTAAATGTTTGACTTCAAATTAATTTTTCAACACATTTGCAGTTTTCTTTATATTTTTTGTGCTATTCGAAGCAATTAATATATCATCTACATAAATAGCTAAATAAGTTGTTCGTTTTCCATCCTTAAGTGATAGTAAGCAAGGATCTGTTGTACTTTGTTTGAAGCCCTTGTTGCACAAATATTCTGTTATTGTTTTATTCCAATTTCTGGCACTTTGTTTGAGACCATTTATGCTCTTATGCAATTTACAAAATTTTGCTTCTTTCCCTGATTCTCTGAAACCTTCTGGTTGTTCCACAAAGACATCTTCTTCTAATTTTCCATGCAAGAAAGCAGATTTTATATCAAGATGATGAACATTCGATTTTCTATTTACTGCAGATGTTAAAAGAGTTCTTAAAGTGGTATGTTTTACTGCGGGTGAAAAAGTTTCTTCAAAGTCTAATCCCGGTTGTTGTGTATACCCCTTTGCAACAAGCCTTGCTTTATAGCTTTTGACTTTTCCACTTGCATTGTATTTTGTTTTGAAAATCCATTTATTTTTAATGGCTTTTTTTCCTTCTGGAAGATATACCAAAGTCCATGTTTCATTTTTCTTCAATGCATCTAGTTCTTCCTTTATGGAATTCAACCAATTTTATTTTTCTACTTCGTTCATGTCCAGGATTTCTTCTAAATTTTGAGGATCCTTTTTATATTGAACTTTTTCAATATATGCTAATCTTTCTGGTGGTATTCTTTGAACATTTTCAGGTTCTTCTCTATCATTATTTTCTTCCACAGTTTCTGATGACATTACTTCATTTTGAACGAAAATTTCTTGTTCATCTTCTTTCCTTTCAGCAGGTTTACTTTTTATAACAGCTTGCCTACGTTCATCAAATTTTACTGATCTGGTAATGACTATTTTGTTTGTTTCTTTATTTAATACTCTGTATCTATTAGATCTTTGATTATATCCTAATAAGATTCCCTCTTGTGCTCTGTTGCCAAATTTTCTTCTTTGTTGCTTTGGCACACATACACAAGCTTTTGATCCAAATACTTTAATATGACCAATATATGGTTTAAATCAATTCCATAATTTAAAAGTTTTTCCTGTTGCTTGTGTTGGAACTCGTATGTAAGCTGCTGTTATTACAGCTTCTGCCCAGTATTTACCTTCCATATTAGCATCTAACATCATAGTTTTTGTCATTTCTGTCAAAAATCTGTTTTTTCTTTGAGCAATTCCATTTATCTGAGGACAGTATGGAACAGTTGTTTTATGTTCTATTCCTTGTTCCACTAAATAATTTTCAAAATCTCTTCCACAATACTCTCCTCCATTATCTGTTTTTATTGATTTTGGCATTTTTCCAAATTTGTTTTGCACTGAAGCTACATATTGCTTAAATTTAACTAATGCTTCAACTTTACTTTTAAGCAAATAGATGTAACAGTATCTGCTATAGTCATCTATAAATGTGATAAAATACTTGTAACCGCTAGGACTGGTTTCAATAATGGGACCACAAATATCTGTGTGTACTAATTCTAATACAGCTTTGGCCTTAAAACTACTTTGTTTGGAGAATGGCTTCTGTGTAAGTTTGCCTTTTATGCAAAACTCACAATTTTCTTCCTTTTTACAATTAGAAAGAGTTATTCCTTTTACTAACTCCCTTTTCTCCATTTGTTTTATCATTTCAATATCCCTGTGACCTAGCCTTCTGTGCCATAAATTCAAACAATTTTTATTTTCACATGTTGCGGCCAAATTTGCCTTTCCATGTAATGTTTGCAGTTTGTACAAATTATCTGAGGCATCTATTAATCCTATAGCTACAATAGTATCCCCATACTTAATTGTGCATTTCTTATTCTTGAATAAAACTTCAAATCCTTTTTCTGTGGCTTTTCTAACAGACAACAAATTAGTGTTTAAATCTGGAACATATAAGACATCCTTTACTTCCACTTTTTCGAACTTTTCCTTTTTCGATTTTGCAGTTTAAGGTTATATTTCCCTTGCCTTCTGACTTTATCTGAGAACCGTCGGCAGTAGTGATCAGCTCTGATTCACCTTTTGAAAATTCTCTAAACAGTGTTGCATCATTTGTCATGTGACACGTTGCACCGGAATCAATTGACAAACCTTTGGATATTTTGTTGGGTTTTGGCTTCGTTTCTAATGAGAAAGTTTCATTTTCTCTTTTTATGTCATTTTTTTCACAATCTAATTTTGTTTTTCTTGTTTTCACGGCAATATTAGTGTGACTGCATGTGAGTTAATTTGTGAAACTTACCAGTGTTACCTTTAGTTTGATTCCTTTTGTAGTGCCAACAGTCATCTTTGACACGATTCTTTCTTTTACAAAAAGTGCAAAATTTTTCTTGTTTAGAGCTGTAATTTTTCTTTTTATAACTTGTTTTCAATACAGTTGTGTGGTCGGTGTGTGCCTGTGAGTTTTCTTTTCCTTCTATTAGATTCATCTATCACTTTATATTTGATAAACTCAAGTGTTAAATCTTCTTCCTGTCTTGCTTCTAATGCAGTAACTAAATTTTCATAGGTACTTGGTAAACTATTTAGCAAGATAGCTCCCAAATGTGTCTTTGAATTCTTCTCCTTGTGCTTTAAGCTTGTGAACTATTTCCAGCATTCTATTTACATGCTCTTGCATAGTTGATCCATTTTCTTGAAAACGTAAACTGTACAGTTTTCCTAAACAAATACAGGACCTTTCCTGTTTTCTGCCCGCCACTGTTTGCTTTTGTTCATTGTTACAGAAAATGATACTATTTGACTTCCGAATAAGAACACTTTCAAACAGTTCCCGATTCTGAGTGTATCGTTCCGCTTTGTTTACATGAAACCTGATCACACCCAACATGAAAGAAAGTAGTTCTCGATAAATGTTATGGGAATTTTTATTGGTATATAAAATGACACTATAAATAGCAAAAACCTACTTATTCACTTTTTAATAAAATTTAAACTGTTTAAATATAGAACAGAAAAAAATTATACAGTATAGAAAACAAATAACTACAAATTAGGTACCAATATCACTCTGGGGGCCAAATACGTATGGCCGGTTGTCGATCTTTAATCGTTGTCGATAAATCAAGAAAATTCCTTTTGAAGACACATAATTCCAAAGCGCAGACAAACGGTTAAAAGAACATTCCCGAATGACCACACATCATTCCAAAGCGCAGACAAACTGTCAAAAGAACGTGATCACTGCGCATAAATGGTACGCATAGAGAAGCACATGATCACTGTGCATCTACTGCTTATAGTATAGGCTTTGTGTTTTATTTTCGAAATCGTGAACTACTTGAAAGCGGTCTTATTCGGAAGTCAAATAATGGCGAGCAGATAACAGGAAAGGTCCCAAATACAATTTACTACTTAAACGTTCTCTTTCGTAAACCAGTTTCAATGCATTCCACATTTCGGAACATGTTCTCTTATCGCGTACGTGAATAATTTGATCATCAGACACGCAAAGTGTTATAGTAGCTTTAGCCAGTTCGTCATTTCTCAGTCATGCTTTACTCCTTTCTTCTGGAATTGGCTCTGAAACAACATTCCATAAATTATCTTTAATAAGAATAATTTCCGTTCTTACTTTCCAAATTTGATAATTAAAATTATCTTTGTTATGCTATACATGCCGCTACCTATGAATGACTCCATTTTGTTCCGCTTTCGAATTACGAACTACGTAGTAACACATATGCCTTTAATCGAACACTTGACTCAAATGCTTGTTGAATTTGAAAAACTTTGCTTTTAATCTTCCTGACAGCAGTGAGTTTTCAGTCTCATAATCAATTTTTAGTTATTTCTAAATAAATAAAATCTATAATTGATGATAGCCTTTTATGTAACGCAGTAAGCCACTTACCAGCTGCACGAAATCTGGCCTTTAGTCAGCAGAGAGCAAATAGATGCCACAATTCATCAAATTAAAACTAGCTATTTGTTATAAACTCTTGAATGAAAACACTTGAACATTTATTAGAATACGTCTCCACACAAATGCAATAACTCACTATTCCAACACGCACACCCTCCATATATCACCGACATTGTTGTTGTTCAGTCAAAGATCAAACTGCGTAGTAGACATACCGACGTCAGCAGAACGGAGATCCAGGCAGCGCCCGCTCTAGCAAACAAATAAAACGGTTCGAGCAACGCCACCTGTAATTCTGTTAAATATGCCCTGAGGCTTCTAGTTCAAATGTCGTGGAACTCTGACAGTCATATTTCTTATAATAATTTCTAAAAATGACAACCTACGTAATAGCGCGTTGGGCTGCCTTTCGCCAGGATAAACACTTGTATCCAGCTTTGCATCGACTGCACTGGATCGCGAAAGGTGTCCTCAGGTATTCTGTACCAACTGAACAAAATGACACCACGGAATTCGTTGACGGGGCGAAGCACCGGAGAATGCTGCTTTCCACTGCATCGTACAGATGTTCAATCTGATTAAAGTCAGGCGGAATTTGACTGCCAGGGAAGCGCACAGATGTGCTTCGTTCAGCGAAGTAAATATATCGTACGGATGTTCGATGGGATTTAAATCAGGGAATTTGACGGCCAGGGAAGCACACGGATATTCTTCTGTGCAGATATGCTTCGAATATCATGTTTGGGCATGATACTCGAAGCATATCTGCATAGTCTACTTCATGACACCAGGTGCTGAAAGAGTCTTATCTAGCACAATGAAAGGGCATATCTGGCACAATGTAGGGCAACGCTTTGTCTGAAAAAATATCTAAGTAGGATCTGGAGATAAAGATGTGCTTAACTGCGGTGAGGGCGATCCAATGATTCCCATAAAGACAATGCTCATAACATGATACCATCACCGCCGGTCGGTTTCCGTCCAGCAGCGCAGTTTGGTTGCAGCTGTTCACCGCGCTGCACCGAATAGGGACTTGTCCATTGGCATGGTGGAACTGGAATCTGGACTAATCGGAACAGACGACTTTTTTCCAGTGTGCCTTGTCACGCCGTTCTCATGTCCACAGCAAGCTAAGCTGGTCAACATGGGCATGTAAACGGGCAGCAGTCTCCTGAGGCCCATTCTCAAGAGCGACAGCTGAAAACGTTTCTGAGCGTGCTCTGATTGTAGTCTGCCGTCAACTGAGGAATCGTGAGCCTCACAGTGCATGCCAACCCGCGTTAACCTAGATGATAAGCCAGTGGTGGTCTCCCCTTCTGTTACCCGTATGTCCTCCGGAATATCGTGTAACATTGGAGGACCATGATTTCGTAGGTATGAATTTCGGAAAGGGGGCCTACAAATTAGTAAGTGTGGGAAAGCAATATATTCACCAAATAATTCCTACGGTATCGCATAGTACGAGGAAATAGTTAAACGAGGAAGAGTAGTTACCAAGTAAACAATTTAGAGAGCGCGGGAATTGGGAAAGAAAATCCGAGAAGCATAATGTGGACAGGCGTTCTAAGAGGATAATTATAATACCTATTTCATAATTTTTCTAAGACCTGGCTGAGCAGATTTCTTTCTTGAGGAGGAAATTCCTTATTTTTTTTTCATCATTCTTTTGAATTGTTTTTTTTATTTTATTTTGTGTTCCCCGAGCTCTCCGGAAATTCCAGTAAGAATACGCACGAAACACACCCCTAGGTTAGTAAAGAGAAAACTCGGAGGTTTTAGCAAGCAACGCTACGAGAATGAAATGCTCGCAATCACAGGTGGGGGCCAATTTACTGGACCTTTCGCTATTAACGAAGTCACGTTTTACGCACGCTAGCGGGCAACGAACAGGGCATATTTCTCGTAGTGGGCGTAACTGGTTGACACCAACAGAAAGAGTCATACAGGAAGCGTACGTGAAAATTCTAAGGCAGCGCGGACATCCCGCGGAGCAGTTGACAAGATAAAGGAATATTCATCTTCAAGAAAACTCGATGTTCTCAAGCCTTTGCCAACGAATCGGAGGGATTCCCATACAGGGATGTAAACCAATGCCGAAGCGAGGAAAAGCGGCCCAACCAATAAGGGGAGAACCATTTGGGTAGGACAGGAACACCCCCGAACCCCTTAAACATAGACGAGAGAAAAAGTTTTTTTTTTAGGCGGAGATGATTTGGAGAGAACACGGGATGGAATGATGACTGCTATTTCTGGGTGAACGCAGAGAGGAAAGATGGACTCTAGATGAATCCTGGGCAGAATATCGCAGAAAGAATTAAGTTAGGAGTTTTCCTGGGAGGACGCTCAAAATTGAGCAAGATGATTTCCAGGTGAAGGGAAGTATGATGTTTTCCCTGAGAGGTTTTTACGCAAATTTTGGGTGAAGCATCGAGTGATCTTATGCGGGCAGTGTGCATTCAGCAGGACCGGATGAGGTCCCAACCATAGACTTTATACCTATAAGTAATACCGGACGACAACGAAATAGATGAAAAGAAAAGAATTTGGTGAGAAAAATTTCATAATTCCCAATATCTCGTTAGCATGATCATGATTTTGTCTCCTATACATCCTCGGTAGAAAAGATAATTTTAATCTCTTGCAAGTGCTGAATAACATAATGTGTCTTATATTTTGCGGAAGGTGAACTTTAAAATATGATTTGCGAATATCAAAAAGCATAATGAACTTAAAATATATTTTGGTTTTAATTAATAGAAATCTCCACCGATCAGTGTAATAGATTTTAAGGAAACACAAATGAAAATAAATTCTGTATTTTATAATGAAATTTACCCGAGTTTCTCAAATCTTTGAAAATTCAAAATAAGTGAATCTTTGTTTATTTTAACCTGAATAATTAAGTAGAACAATCGTAAAGTTTTGGTAGAGTAACAACTCCAAGATTTTAAGAAGAAAATAACTTTTAACATTTAGCAAACCCAGTCGCAGGAAAATAAAAGGTCCAAATCTGACATGAGTTTATTAAATTTCAAGCGGCATATGGAGGAATATGGGTTTCCCATGTTCTCCCATATGAAACACAACGCCAATGCACTCCGTCAACCCTGAACTTGGAGACCCTCCATTAGGGAACCCAACTTCACGGTAGACACCCATAGGCGGAAGATAATAGAGAGTAAAGAGTTACGAAAATTAACGGCCTTCTTAATAATTAATCCCACTGCAGCGAATAGGACGCAGCAGATGGTTCGCCCTCACATCGAGTAGGGGGTGGTAATATAAAACTGGTGCCGTGTGACCAGGATTTTTCAGTTCTTTGGTTAATTAATATAAAATTTGTGCTAGGACCAGGATTTCTTTGATCCTGTGGTTTAAAAAAAAGAATATTTGTTTTCGGTGGTCAGGATAATTAATCAAGTATACAGAATTAGCAGAATAATGCGATGTGTTTCTATTATCTCCCCTTCAATTCTGAGTAACAAGATGCAGGTTTTATAGAAAAATTAAGGAAATTGTAGCAAGATTTTAACTTCAAAAAAAAATAGTGAAGGTGAAATGCAAGTAAATAAGTTGCAGGAAATCAGATTATGCTGAAATAAATTTAAATTTCTAAGGAAATAGGCAGAAAAACAAATAAGAGTGATACTGCTAATTTAGCAAATGAATAGATGAAATCTTACAGAAAATACATGAAAATTAATAGTACGGAGAAAATAAATTTATACAAGTGTAATTCATGAATAATTTTGATTTATCGTTGAAAATCAAGGGAAAATTCCTTGCAAATCAAAGTGAAATTATTTTTGATGTGTTGTTTATTTGTGCATTTGAGTGTTGTGATTTTAAATCGGTAACTAGGAGGAATAATAGGTTCATTGATAACTTGGGGAATGTATAATTTAACGGTGAGGCACTGATAGAAGAGTAGTGATGAGAAGTTGTGGTGATATATATTTTAAAATCAAAAGTGCATTATTATTGAAGTGTGATTTTATTATGTGTGTTGATGCATTGATAAGAAACTGATAATTTAAGAAGGAATAGGCAGGTTAATTATTGATAAGAGGAATTAATTTTTTTCTGCAAGATATAGGAGCTAATAGAAGGTTAAGCAGTAATCTTGATTTGTTTTGGAAGACTAAAAGGGAATGTAATATCTAAGTGTGTGTTTTATTGTGCATTTAAATGTGTAGAGGTACTTGGGAGTGTAGACAGAGAGTAGTTGAGTGGATTAATATTTGGGAAAGAGTAATAAAAAGGACTAGTGCAAGAAGAATTGGTAGGAGTAATAATTGGATAATGCTGGAACAAATTTTTGAAATGAAAATAGTGTTTATGGAAGTGTGATTTATTGTGCTTTAAATGTGGGATTGCATCCACCAAGGGAAGTAGACAGAGGTTATTGCTAGTATACTAAAATTTAATGAATTTAGGAAGTCAGCATAAGTATTTGAGGTGTGGTTCTAATTTCTTGAAAAAGTGGTTATCGTATTAATTTTGTTACAAGTGCATAATTTGATCTCAAATGTTTCTAGTGTATTTATATATATATTTAAGACGTTCAAATTTATTACATATCTTAGTGTGAAGTGCTGGTTGTATATGTGCATATTTTGAGGGAATTTTGTTTAGTGTGTCGCGAGTTAGGTAGAGTTAAGTTGAAAGCCGAATGCAATTTAGGAGTAAGCTAGGAACGTTAATCATCTTATTCGTAGACAATTGTTTTCTGATCATAAGTCAAGTGGGTTAGCAGACGAAGCAGCGAGTTACGTTAGAGTGAATTTTTTATTTTTACGTGGTAGCTTCACCGGAATTTTTCTAATTTTATGCGACTTTACGAGATTACGAAGCATATAGTAGAAGCCGTGGGAATTTAAGTTAGTAAGGTTAAAGAATAAATATATGGCTAACCAACAGAACGGAGAACAGAGCAACGGTGAACAGAATTTTGTTTCGGAAAATTGCATAGTTGATCAACAGAACCAGGAGAACGACCTTCAGGGCACTCTAGAAGGGGAAGCCGTGTCAGAAAATTGTGTAGTAGCCCCGCAGAACGTACCAATAATGGCGGGAATGTTGGCGTATATCCCCACATTCAGCGGATCGGATGAAAATCTGACCGCACGTCAATTTTTCGAAACGTTGGAGAGCACCGCCGAACTGTCAGGATGGAACGACGCCGTTAAAATTTTATCAGCTAAAGCAAAATTCAAAGGAGCCGCCAGTCACTTTCTTTCGGAGGCCGTCGATATTAGGAGGGAGACCGAGTACGAACGATTTAAGCAGGCGATAGTACAAAGATTCGACGCATTGCAACCGGTTACCGTGAGAATGCAGAAATTTACGACTTGCCGACAAAAACCAGGAGAACGGGTGGCCGAGTATGTAGCTCGTCTTAACGGCTTAGCTTATTCCTACATGGAGACGATGGATTTAGAAAATGAGCAAGTGCGAGGACTGGTAGACAGCACTAAAATGTCGCAGTTTTTGAATGGATTAAACCCCAAATTGAGGCGCACGGTTTTATCCTTCGCCCCGGAAAATTTTCAGGCAGCAGTTCAGAGAGCGCTGGCCGAAGAGTCTCACAATCTCTTATTAGACCGGGACGTTAACGCTTACGATGCACAGCAGGAATCGAGTTCGATCCCAGGGACTTCACAAGGGCAACAGAGCCATTCAACGGACCAGATAGCCGATTTGTGTTCTATGATGGCGAAGCAGCTAGCAACTCATGAGATGCAGGTGAACGCTCTGAAAAGTGAGGCAGATAATTTGAGGGAAAGGCTAAGGCAAGCAGAGAATTCGCATCGGACGCACGCAAATCGCATGAGAAATTTCCAAAGCACTAATTATCAATCTAGGGGAAATTTACCCGACGTAGACATTACTTCGGCCATCTGCTATAACTGCGGAAATTTTGGCCATATCAAGCGATTTTGTTATCGGAACAATCGGGAAGGAGCAGCTTATACGCAACCATCGCAGCAAGCTCAAAGAGGTTCATGGGACAGGGCACTCAACCCTTCGTACCCGCGACAGCAGAATAACTTCTCCCCTGGCGACAGCCGCGGTAATCAGTATCGCTCCTACAGGAACTACAGCGCCACTTACCGACAGGACGCTCACGTCCCACAGAATCCAAGGAATTTGGGGAACAGAAGAGAAAACCGCGTTCGTTTTGAAGAGGATGCACCAGGAAGAGATTGCAATAGGTATTCCAGGCAAAATTCGCGTCCTTTAAACTAATTTCGGGTCAAGATAAGGGGACCGCCCTTGGCCGGAATTATAATAAGGTCCGTGGAGTTACTTTAACAAATTGTTACGTCCGAGGTGATGGAGCACTCCCGTTGGTGAAAGTTAGGATAGGAGATACTCACGCGTTTGCACTCATCGACAGCGGAGCTTGTATCTCAATTTTTTGTGCTTCACTATTAGAGCAGTTAAAGGGAAAGATTCGTATACGTGACTTAGGATCAGCAGTTTTAGTAAAAGGCATTACTGGAAACACTTTACCTACATCTCAGTGCTATGAGATACCGGTAGAAATCGGAGGAGAAACAATTTTACATCCCTATCACGTTACTCAGCGGAAGTTGCATCAAGATTATTCTCTAATCTTAGGCTGGGATCTATTGAAGGAGCACGGATACATATTCGACGCAGGAAAAGGAATTTTGAAACGGGAAAGCAGAGCAAATTTAGCTAGGGCAGAGTACGGTAGAGGAAGGAATAACCGGAAAAGAAATTTTAAAGGAAAAGCACGTCAGTCGAAAATTCGAACCCAGGTCTTGTCCGTGCCTTCAGCGGAAAGGACCAATCCCATTAACCCCGACGTAACCAAGATAGGAAGGACCGTCCATAAGGAACTCATCCCACCGTATTCGGAAAGGGTTATTCGGATCCGATGTGGGAAAATTTCGGGATGTCAGGTTAACCAAGTGCTAGTACAGCCGTTAGAAAGATACGCCCAGGGAAAAGTACGCTTGGGTCGTTCAGTAAACACGCTGGACAAATCAGGCATCATACCCGTATTGATAGCTAACCTCACAAATCGTCCCATTCACTTCAATAAGAAGACCAGATTAGCGAAAATTCGACCAATTGTATACGGAAATTTGCAAGAAGCTGCGGCGAAACAAGAGAAGTATGCAGACAGGCACGCTGCGGAAAAGAATCTACATTTAGGCGACAGAGTATTTTTGCACACCCCTTTTTCACAGCCACATTTATCACGTAAGCTAGCTCGAACTAACTGCGGAGATTGGGAGATAGTTTCGTTCCCCACCCCAGTAAATGTTCAGTTGAGGTCAGTCGAAAATCCGAACAAATATCAGACCGTGCATAAAAATCGAGTCTTCAAGCGGACTGAACGCCTACCCCAGCTTATAGCAGAGTCACCGGTACAGGACAATATAGAGGTACAAGTACCCAGACAATCGCAGGATTTCTCTGACGACGGATCGGAGAGCACACAGGACTACGACTATCTGGATTGGGTCGATTTTCCCAGAGTAGTCATGCCGCAACCGACAAGCAGTAGAGCAATGCCGCCCGTAAGTCAACCGCCCAACATCGGAGTACCGATAAATTCGCCGCCCGCTACGTCGAGTTCAGCGCGAAGGGAGACAAGCAGGGAAGTACCGCTGCCCTCGCAACATGTTGAAGAGCCGAGGCGCACACAGGCAATCGCGGAACCAACGGAGGAGACCATGCCGTCACAGGATTCCTATCAGGAAAGTAGCAGCCGACAAACACAAGAAGCAACGCGCCAAAGGGTTATTAGAGATCCATATCTACTACGTTCGCAGGACAGAATTCAGCTGACAGCAGCAATACACCCCACAGCAAATTCACAAGGGCCCAACACTTTGGAAATAGGCCTGAATCGCACGTACCCAAAGGAAATTGTGGTCAGCGACTCGACCGGAAGACTTGAGCAGCCAGAAGATACTAGCTTAGTAAATAGAATGTTGAAAAGTCTTAGTCAACCCAATAATCCAGAGGGAACCTCTTGGTTCGATTTAGCCGACCGCTATTTGTCGCAGCGCATTCAAGAAAACCTAAGCGCAGGGACACCAGAAGGAGCACCCGTCAATAATCTTTATCCACACTGGAGAAAAATCGTAGCGAAACCTCAGGAATCGTGGGTTTAAGCCCGAGGAAGTAGGAAGAACGCTGGGCGAAGATAAAAAATGTGTGTGTGTTGTGAAAAAAAAAAAAACAGCCATGCGCAATAAGAGGGAAGATCCCTGAATTTTCACGGTAAACGTTTAGCAGAAAATAAATTTGATAGGTGAAAAAAAAAGAAAAAAAAAAACAATTTTTGCGATCTGATCAGTAATCGAAAATAATTCGTAAAGAGAGCCTAGCTAGAAAATGGTGTATAAACATGGAAGAATATGCAGGAAGTAATTAATAATATTCATAGGAGGACCGCAGCCTAGTACGTGCATCGCAATCTTTCCAGTTTTGAGTTTACGAACCACGGAAAACTAGATTTAAAGTTTTTTTTGCTACGATAAGGGGAAAATTAATATTAAGTAAGGAAAAATACATTACGTAAGAAAAAAAAAAAAAAAAAAAAGAGGAAGAATGGGCCCGGGATTAAGCGCCCAGCAGAGAAAAAAAAAACCTGTGGAGGAAGCAATGTTTTTATTTCAGAGGAAAGACTGAACGGTAGCAATCATTCCTTTTAAAAAAAAAAAAAAAAAAAAAAAAAAATATTTTGTAGGAAGAGGAAAAAAAAAAAGGAGGAAAAATAATAATTTTCCGCTCAAATTTTATTAATGATAGGCAGTAGGAGGATAAGCGAAGGTAATCGTAGGCAGAATGACGTCGCTCATGCACGGGGCTTGCAAGAGTAGAGGAACGGACGGACCGTGTTTCCAGTTTGAGAAACCCCGTACACAAACTGGCTGGCAAGGAGCAAAAAGGAAGAATGGGAAGGCGCCATCTTGGGCCGCCATCTTGAAGCAAGAATGCAAAGAAGGAAAATTTATCGTTAAAAGAACGGGAACGCTCAGTAAAATATTTTGTACAGCAAAGGCCGAGCATTTCAAAGGATGGAAAATATAAACGGGAGCACAGCACGACGGAAAAAAATACTTTTTTTTTCCCTCTCGAAACTTTCTGTAGCAGAAGCATAGGCCGGAGTAATATATCACTAGAAAAAAAAAAAAAACGTAAGCACCTTCTGCGGAGAAATAGCCGTGCGGAAACACCGACGGAATGCAATGAGATTAACAGCGTATCGGATAATGCAGTGGTTCAAAATTAGTATCCATGGCAGGTATTCAAAGCAATTAAAATACGCGAACCTGAAACAAAACATGGTATAAGAAAGTAGCAACAAACATGATCGACGCGTAGCCTAAACGTCACCTAACATAGCCTAACCATAACCTATCGAAATGACAGTAAAAAGCACTTACCTTGAAGTGAAATATCCAAAGGTACTATATTTTTTTTGTTTTGTTTTGTGGATAGTAGGAAAATTCAGTTTTAATTGATAAGGAAGGCAAGTATAACGGAAGGAAAAGTATAGAAATGAAATCGAGGTAGAAATGCACTAGGTACATCGTGAGGTTAGAGGTTGAGTAAAGCAGAAGAGGAAATGTGAATGACAAATTCACCAGGCCCAGCTCCCCATCCTCTACCACCGCAGCACACGAGGAGCAGTTGCAGATTCTCCCAAACCACAACTGGCGTCGAGCATGCGAAAAATGCGACGAGGTGAGATGAGGATTAATACGTGCAGACATGGTGCAACGATACCAAAAAAAAAAAAAAAAAAAAAAGAGATAAAGCAGAAGAGGAAATTTGAATGACAAGTTCACCAGACCAAAAGAAGCGTGTTGTTTCAATGAAATCCGTCAGCGAACTGAGCACTGACCTGCAGAAATTAGAGGGGTAGTTTTAGCCCCAGGTAACAGAATACTAAGTGGATGCTTCTACATAGGCTAAACAAGAAGCCTCCGATGTAAGCAAAACATGCAAGAGGCTACGCTATTGTGCGCTCACTTACACCCACAGGCATCATCAGCGCAGGTGTTTCAGATTTCGAGCCGTGAGAAACGGTCAACACAGGAACGACCCAAAATTTTTGGATCGACGAATTTGCAGGGGTGACATCGCCCAAAGGGGACCCTCGCAAGCATTTTCGAGGAAATCCCTATTTTCCGAAATCATCGGCGTTCCTTAAATGGTCGCCGCACACCTGCGAATACACGAGAAAAGCATCTGGTCGTGAAATCAGAAATAGCCAGGAATGAGAATACAATGGTAATACGCGAGAAAAAAAAGAGAGAGAAGAAAAAAAAAAAAGAGTAAAGCACTAAAGATAAAATGGCAAGAAATAGTTCAGCAAAGAACTAACGATTAAGTTAAACAACGTAAAAGGGAAATAAGCGACTATACGCGGGTAATATCTGGTAGACAATACGACAAACACGAAAAGGGAAATTAATAATTTTTCTTTTAGAAGTAGTAGACGCACCAGCGAATGGAAATAATAGCTGCAGAATAGATACATGGGAAGTAAATAACCGTTATTTAATTATAATTTAGTAAGCTTAAGAAACACGAGTGATGAGATTTTTTTATTTTTGTTGTTGTTGTTGTTGTTGGAGAAAACCTACAAGTAGGAAAAAAAAATACAATTAGAGAAAAGGGAAGCCTGGGATGGAATGCGCTTCGGAATTTCGAAAAAAAAATATATATAAATAAATATGCACATAAAAACCCCTCGCTTCTCGTAGGTCAGAGTGAAACGAGCTTTTCGAAGGAAATATTACTAGTTCTTAATGTAAAGTGTATATAATGCATGTGCAAGAGAAATACCGAGGTGATAAGGAGTGATTTCATGTGTATGTTTGTTTTGAGATAATTATGGCCGACAAGTGTTGACAGAACCATTACCACTTTTAGGGTATTTGAAGAGAGTGACATTTCGTCAATAAAATGGACAAGATGAACGTGATTGCGTTCTCCTTAGTAATCTGGACAGTTAGCGGAGTAGCTGCTAATCACGAACTTTGTCATTTGAAGGGAGATAAATATCAGTGCACTGTAGCATCTCGGGCCGAACTTTTGAAACTAGGAATGCCGCGGAGTGCTTGTCATGCACTTTCATGTGACGAGTGCGTGAAAGCCTGGAGGACATTTATTACGCACAACCATGAGCTTATCGAACCGAGAAATTTCTTCGTTCAGCAGGAACCGAACCCACAAGGAGCCCTTTCATTAATGGAGTGCACAAGAGACGGTTTACACTGTGGCTGCACAGCCGATGCACCGTGCAGTGGAACGAGCGAATATTGTGCCCTGGCGAGCTGTGTGAATAAATCCGTCACTACGAGCAACTGCCGCCTGACGCCAGCAGTATCTACACTGATACATGAAGCGGAAGGACTACGGATTTCGAACCCAGCGCTGATCTCTTTCACAGAGTGCGTTGGAAAACCGCGCACTAATATTTTACCTCGGCGCCGTCACCAGAGACATTTGCTGTCTGACGAAGAGGCAGTATTTCAAAGGGAAAATATCAAAGTATCATACAACGACCCAATCATCACCAGCTCACTTCCAGGAACCCTGGTGATTCGAGTTCGAGGTATGGAGCGGGTTATCACTTTAAGGAACGCTCCGTATCAGACATCATTGCCACCGGAACTACTAGAGCTTTCTGCGGAACTAACTTTGATTTTCGTTACCACGGATGGAAAAACCCTAAGGGGTGCTTTGCAAATCGTAGGTAGAACAACGTGTAGACCCCTACAGTGCATACTGTGTCGTGAGATGCTACGACAGCTAAAGTGTTTACCCCACGCAGTCACTTATGTAGTGTATATTGTGCTAGTTTTAATTTCAGCGGTAACCTTTCTATATGCCAGGAAAGTAGTAATTAGCATCTGGAAGCTGTTGTGTGGAGTCGGAATAATTCTTTGGAAGTCATATAGATTCCTCAGAGGAACAACGTTTGTGGCAGTAAAGACAGGAGCCCTAACAGGAAATGTTTTACGTAACGGAGTAAATCAGATGCACGAATATTTGGAGAGGCAAGTTGCCCGTCCAGCGGCGCAACCGCCTTTACACGGACTGGTACTTTTGAGCTTATTTCTGTTGGTAAACGGAACTTCCGCGGAATGTAACGCACATTCGATTGTTGCATCAAAGGTGAAGGAGTGCACGGACTCAGAGGTAGAGCACAACTGCCGTCTAACTACTAATGCGCAGGTAACCCTAATGAATTTGGGGCATGAACAATGCATATGGTTTACGGACCAGGAAAATGACCATACACTTTTTTCCTTGAAAGTAACCTACCAGCTGGCAAACTGTATCTGGCACACGACGAGAGACTATTTTACGCACGTGACTACAATGCGTTATCTCAGCCAATTGGTTTGTGCAAATCACGAGACTTGCAATTGGGGAAAAGGATGTGTGCGATCAAAACAATTTGACGCACTGACAAAACAATCGCTAGACTGGCCCGGCATCACAGGCTGTCAGCCGTCCGACAGTGGGTCCACGTCATGCTGGATCATTGACTCGCAACATTGCCATTTCTTTCGAATATGGCTGGAAGCAGATTTCCTGCGAGCATACGACGTACGCAGAATAGTATCGATGCAGTGTAGTTATCAGCTACTAATTCAACAGCACAACAACGACACCGTAGAGACTCTGACGGTTAAGAACCAAGCCACGACCTCTACGGGCATCACAGTGCAAGTAGTCGGATCACTGGACCAGCCTACACAAATCGTGAACACCCATCTGATCTCTCGAGTGGGAAACCCTCAAGAGAGTTATATTGAAAGGGCAAGCTTACCTTCACGACCGATGAAAGGACATATCGGCGATACGCAGAGCAACGAATCGATGTCGAAAAATTTTATCTTCGACGAAAGCATGTTTTCTTGTAGCTATTATGAGGACTCTATGAAATGCCACCGACAACAGTCGTATTTACTGAGTATGATAGAACAAAAAAAGAGCGCCTTACCAATGGCATCAGCATGGCATCAACTGAAGGTTGACGGAAATGGCCAACTTGTTTCGGAACTGTTACACTCAGCCCCTATAGTGGTAAATCTTCAATTCCAGAAGTACAAGTACTCGATCGAAACCAGAACTGTCTGCCCAAAATTCACGGAGGCAGAAATCAAGGTAACAGGCTGTTTTGCATGCGAGCCCTTGGCTACGGTAGAGATCGAAGCTTTCTCATCGTGCGCAGCCGGGATTGTGGACGTTCACTTCGAAAAACTCACGGTGCACACTCGATCGGTAAAGCTACAGACGGAAGGACGAACGATCAAGATAAATCTAAAGACGGACGCTAAGTGCCACAGCGAAAAACTCTGTTTGAAGGCCCGAACCGTTACCGCTTGTACAACTTTAGACGTTTGCTTAGAACAACCTTCAGTTCAGCTGACGTATCCTAATATCTCCAGCGCATACTGGCAACCAGCAGGCACACCCGAATGGAGCAGTGGGCTACTGTTCAACGCCTTCGGCACTTCCCTGTTCGGAGCTTTCAAAATAATCGCAGCCGGAGCCGCTGCGGTAATAATAATTCTGTTTATCGCTTCGTCGGTCATCACTTGCTGCAGCGGTAAATGTTACCAGGAACTATTCCTCGGCGTAATGGCACGGCACCCTTATGAACTGAACGTGGAGATGGTGTTAGCCTACATCACTCCCGTCGGGGAGGCTGATCTCCAAAGGAACTCTGAGAAACTAGCTGAGTGCTTAAGAGATGGGAACGCCCAAAACCGAAACCATATCGCCGAACGGAGGCGCGTACCCGAGCAAATATTGTGTGTCGCCGTGAAGACGGCGGCTGAAGAAATCTGTCAATATCGGAAAGAATTCATATATATATATACAGTGCATATGTTATCTGTCAATGTCAAACTTAGAATTAGATTCGGTGGAGGAATTTAATATTTATTGAACATTATTATAATAATCTTACTCGTAGTTTTATGTTTATTGTATGTGCTTATAATTACATTATGTGTCATATGTGTGCATAAGTTTTCGCAAATAATTGTAATTCATCGCATGTTGAAATGAGCGAAAACGAGCAGCCTTGCAAGAGAGGAAGGAATCCACAGCACCTAACTTTGGGGGACAAAGCTCTTCAACCCTATGGGAGAGGGAGATAATGTTACCCGTATGTCCTCCGGAATATCGTGTAACATTGGAGGACCATGATTTCGTAGGTATGAATTTCGGAAAGGGGGCCTACAAATTAGTAAGTGTGGGAAAGCAATATATTCACCAAATAATTCCTACGGTATCGCATAGTACGAGGAAATAGTTAAACGAGGAAGAGTAGTTACCAAGTAAACAATTTAGAGAGCGCGGGAATTGGGAAAGAAAATCCGAGAAGCATAATGTGGACAGGCGTTCTAAGAGGATAATTATAATACCTATTTCATAATTTTTCTAAGACCTGGCTGAGCAGATTTCTTTCTTGAGGAGGAAATTCCTTATTTTTTTTTCATCATTCTTTTGAATTGTTTTTTTTATTTTATTTTGTGTTCCCCGAGCTCTCCGGAAATTCCAGTAAGAATACGCACGAAACACACCCCTAGGTTAGTAAAGAGAAAACTCGGAGGTTTTAGCAAGCAACGCTACGAGAATGAAATGCTCGCAATCACAGGTGGGGGCCAATTTACTGGACCTTTCGCTATTAACGAAGTCACGTTTTACGCACGCTAGCGGGCAACGAACAGGGCATATTTCTCGTAGTGGGCGTAACTGGTTGACACCAACAGAAAGAGTCATACAGGAAGCGTACGTGAAAATTCTAAGGCAGCGCGGACATCCCGCGGAGCAGTTGACAAGATAAAGGAATATTCATCTTCAAGAAAACTCGATGTTCTCAAGCCTTTGCCAACGAATCGGAGGGATTCCCATACAGGGATGTAAACCAATGCCGAAGCGAGGAAAAGCGGCCCAACCAATAAGGGGAGAACCATTTGGGTAGGACAGGAACACCCCCGAACCCCTTAAACATAGACGAGAGAAAAAGTTTTTTTTTTAGGCGGAGATGATTTGGAGAGAACACGGGATGGAATGATGACTGCTATTTCTGGGTGAACGCAGAGAGGAAAGATGGACTCTAGATGAATCCTGGGCAGAATATCGCAGAAAGAATTAAGTTAGGAGTTTTCCTGGGAGGACGCTCAAAATTGAGCAAGATGATTTCCAGGTGAAGGGAAGTATGATGTTTTCCCTGAGAGGTTTTTACGCAAATTTTGGGTGAAGCATCGAGTGATCTTATGCGGGCAGTGTGCATTCAGCAGGACCGGATGAGGTCCCAACCATAGACTTTATACCTATAAGTAATACCGGACGACAACGAAATAGATGAAAAGAAAAGAATTTGGTGAGAAAAATTTCATAATTCCCAATATCTCGTTAGCATGATCATGATTTTGTCTCCTATACATCCTCGGTAGAAAAGATAATTTTAATCTCTTGCAAGTGCTGAATAACATAATGTGTCTTATATTTTGCGGAAGGTGAACTTTAAAATATGATTTGCGAATATCAAAAAGCATAATGAACTTAAAATATATTTTGGTTTTAATTAATAGAAATCTCCACCGATCAGTGTAATAGATTTTAAGGAAACACAAATGAAAATAAATTCTGTATTTTATAATGAAATTTACCCGAGTTTCTCAAATCTTTGAAAATTCAAAATAAGTGAATCTTTGTTTATTTTAACCTGAATAATTAAGTAGAACAATCGTAAAGTTTTGGTAGAGTAACAACTCCAAGATTTTAAGAAGAAAATAACTTTTAACATTTAGCAAACCCAGTCGCAGGAAAATAAAAGGTCCAAATCTGACATGAGTTTATTAAATTTCAAGCGGCATATGGAGGAATATGGGTTTCCCATGTTCTCCCATATGAAACACAACGCAATGCACCCGTCAACCCTGAACTTGGAGACCCTCCATTAGGGAACCCAACTTCACGGTAGACACCCATAGGCGGAAGATAATAGAGAGTAAAGAGTTACGAAAATTAACGGCCTTCTTAATAATTAATCCCACTGCAGCGAATAGGACGCAGCAGATGGTTCGCCCTCACATCGAGTAGGGGGTGGTAATACTTCCAGCAAGTTGGGTGGATGTTTGTCCCTTTTTGGACAATTCCCTTCACACCCTCATCACAGCTGTCTTCAGACAGCCAACAATACCTACGGTCGCTGAGATGCTGGTCTTCCTCTTGCCGATAATCACATTCCCCGTTCAAACTCCTTCCCTTTTCTCATTACAATAGTATGGTGCTGACAAAATGACACACCTTGCCGATGCCATCTTACGCATTCCTCGCCGGTTGGTAACGCCTCTGCTTTTTGCTGTGGGAATCGTCCACACGTGGAGACGTGGGGTGGTCATAATGATCTGGGCCAGTGATTTATTAGAAGCGTTGGCTTTTAATCATTTCCCCGTGATGGGGTTGGTTTCGAATCCTGGGTACGGTTATGTATTGTATGGTTGTCTTACGGCACCGTCTCTCTCCCTTCCCTGAACCAGTTGCCTTAAATTAGGGATGGTCGACTGCTTATACCCCATTGGGTCCCTCTTTAAACCATTTCTTCCACACTCAGGACGGTCTTTTAAAACCCCAAACAAGCAAAATTAATCCAGGACCTCTGAAGAGTTGATAAAACAAAGCTGTAAATGGTATATTTTCCAACCACAAAAAACTGAAAAATATACACAAAAGTTCGTCACTATAAGTGGTTAAATAAAAGTCAATTCTATTAAAGATCTGAGGATTTGTTTGTACTGGGATTGATTTAGGGCAATGTCATGGCACTCCAGAAATGCAAAAGACACGTACTAAAAGTTGCCGAGAACGAATCCTGCGGAAAATATGGTAAAACCAGTTCAAACTGTAGCTGGAAGTATTCTGTTAGTTCCAGAAAAATACCCTGACGAAACACTACCAGGTGACTAAAATCCTTCTGGAAAATCTTGGCGTTAAATATCATCACCACTCTACACGTAACCTGTCAGGAAAATAAGTGTTCATGATGTAACTCTTATTTCCTCATAGAACAACCACCTATACTACAGATAAGACAATTCGTTACAATGGGTCTGATTATAATACGTGTGGCGGCGGCGGTGGTGGTTGTGTAGATGCTGATTCATCCAAAGGGAATACATGGTCCAGTCGAGATTACTTTAACACCCATTCATGCAATGGCACATTTCGTTTAACGCCTATATTCGTCGAATTTTATGATCCATCCATCCAACGTCCATTTCATTTGCTGTCCTCAAGGACTGGTAAAAATTAAGCGATGGTTGCAGTCCAGAATCAGGATTAAATCAAATCTGTTTAATTTTTGGAAATCATTGTCAATTTAGAATTTAAACTCCCCTTCATACTGTTTCCAGAAGCATTCATATAAAATGAAAAAGCTTATTTCTTGTAAGTTGTAATCCAGTTATTAAATACTATAATGAATTTTATTAACATTAAAAATTTGTTTTTGCAAAACACTTTCTTCGAGTGTGGTAGGGGTGGGTGCATAGAAATTGCAAGAATTTTTCTGTTTAAAGTCCTGTTAAAAGCGTCTTCTACAATACGCAGGTTTAATTATAAGCAGAAATTGTTTTCGTACATGGTGACTTGCCCGCTTTTGCAGATGGCCGCGAACTTTATCTTTTGTTCAAATGTTCATCTGTTTGTCTCAATCATTATGCCTTCTGCACGACACTTCAAAAGTGGACAGGTGAGAGAAATGGACTTTAAATCCTTCTTACCAGCGGCGTAGGCACGTTAAGCCGTCAGACCCCGGGTACTGGCCCCCGGTAATAAATAAGGGCGTCTTCCTCCCCCTTTCTACTTCGCTTCCGTGTCACTTTCCTATCGGGCATTCTAGCCCAAATCTCCTAGCTTCCTATTTCTAAGGGTTGTTTAAGACCTGGGGTCTGACACTCCCATCCTAAAATCCCCTACATATGATCATTTGATATGATCTTACCAGCGGCGTATACACTTCTGTAATAACATTGTAACATAAGTAAGGGCTGTATCTCGTACAGTAATGGGCAGGGAGTTGGGTCGGTATCAAAACTAAGCGTAAGATACCCGTAAAATTCCAGTTGTTGATCAGTGCTTTTTTTTTATTTTTTTTTTTTTATCCCAATCTGCTTGGAAGAAGTTTGTTCTATTGCACAGATGTTTCAACCAGCAGCAATCGATAAATATAATAAACCTTATAATTATAAGACTTCATAATCCAATGAAGGTGTTATCGTTTAATACATTTTATATTATCACACTTTGCTTTGATTCAAAAGAGGTGCTTATTACACTCGAAAATTTGGAGGCTGTTGTTGTTTATGTGTACTTTTGCTGATGGTTGAAACATCTGTGCAATAGAACAAACTTCTTCCAAGCAGATTGGGATAAAAAAAAAAAAAAAAAAGCGGTGATCAACAACTGGAATTTTACGGGTATCTTACGCTTAGTTTTGATACCGACCCAGCCCCTGCCCATTACTGTATGTTATTTCGAAATGTTTGTCATAGACAATATGCATGCTGAAGCCTACAAGGGAATATCAGCAGCCGCCCCGGTGGCGCAGTATTCTAAGCGATGGCTTCTGATCATTCGCCCTTGATGGGGTCCGGGTTCGAATCCCATGAGGCATGGATGTTGTGTTTATCTTACGGCACTAGCTCTCTCCCTTTCCTGGAACCATTGGCCCTAAATTAAGAACGGGCGACTGCTTCTAACCCATCGAGTTGCTCACGGTGGTCGTTAAACCTTCAATTGCCGCCCCTGGGCGCAATGGTCTAAGCGAGAGCAATGGTCTAAGGCAAGAGCAAGTGCTGAGGAATGTAGGAAACCCAAGAAGACTGCAGACCAACGAACTAGAGAGTACCGAGAACTCCTAAAAGCAGCTGCCACCGAACAAATGTCTAACGCAACGATCGAACCCGTACCAGGCCCATCTCGAACTCGCACAAAGAAGCGTAAATCGACAAAAATGACTTCAGAGCAAGAGCAGCCGAGTGAAACCATACTCGGCTAGCTCATTTCAACTCTCCGATCGGCAAGTCGTAGTCCTACGTTCCAAACTGGCAGCTGAATCAGAACTGAGCCTACCTGGTTTTTCCCCTTTGTTAGCATATAATTTTTTCCGCTGGGTGGCAGTAAACTAACTGAAGACCATTACCTGCAGCGTCCAAATGCGGACTCCGCAGGGATAGAATGAAATCTTTGAGAGAGTTCATTCTATCCCTGCGGAATCCGCATTTGGACGCTGCAGGTAATGGTCTTCAGTTAGTTTACTGCCACCCAGCGGGAAAAATTATATGCTAACAAAGAACAAAAAACAGGTAGGCTCAGTTCTGATTGAGCTGTCAGTTTGGAACGTAGGACTACGACTTAAAGTATAATAACGAAAAGAGAACGCTGTCTTGTCTCTGCGAACACGATGTATCCGTTGCACTGAAAATTTCAAGAAAATTGCTGTCAACGTGGAGACGACATTTTAAATCGAGGGGGGGGGGGGGGGCTTTTTGTTCAAAAAGAAGTACCCAAATAAAGAAGATAGCTGTCTAAGCACGAACACTTTAGCTCAAACCAATTACAACACTCAAATGAAGCTAAGACGTATCACCGGTATCAAAAGTATACACAGTTAAAACCATGACGACACAAATAACTCATTCCATTGAAGTTTAAAAAGGTTTAATGTTAAAAACTTGCGAGATCTTTCGAACCTACGACTTATAGGTTCATCATCAGGCACCAAAACTCGCAAGGTGCACATGAAACGTAGTGGTTATATACACGTGTGGTTATGGGCAAAGACCGCGCATGCGTACAAGTCGGAACAGTATGAGGTCATAAAATACATACATTTAAAATAACCTGTAGGGTAAAAAACACATAATGGTTGTCATAAATATAAGAAATATAAAATGAAGGTCAAAGTTCCCTCGCCTGAGTTTTATATATGTACAATAAAATCAATGGTTGTCTAATCTTGTTTCTTGGTTTTTCAGTAGGTATCGCCAAGGTGCTGGTATATTGGATGGAGCTTCATCATTACAACATTGTTCATTCAAATGATAAATATACAAGCTCTCGAGAAACAACAGGCCATTTTTAGTTTTGGTCGTCGATAACAGTTTTACATTGTCCCAGTCAGGATAGTGCTCTCCTTTTAGTACCTCTCGCGCTAAAGAAGTTGTTAAGGCATGTGTACGAACACTGTATTTGTGTTCTGTAATTCGTGTCTTTAATGATCTACAAGTGGATCCCACGTAAGAAGTAGACTGTGAGGTAGTTGAGAAAGAGTTCAGTGGTACCGGATAAACGCCGTATTTATCTAAGATTGATGTCGGATCTCGGTCTGATTTGGTTAAATTGAACAAACTTTCCGAAGAAACACCAAAGGAACAATCGTATTTTTTGCATGAATTTAGTAAGATCGGTACAATGGTTGGATGGAAGGGAATGGATGCCACGTATTTTATGGTTACTTCATCACGTATTGGTTGTAACGTTGTGGAGATCCGTCGTTGATACCTGCGTAACAATTTTGTAAATAGATATCCGGGATAACCGGAAACCTTTGTTAGATTGAAAATCCTGTGTAATTCTAGTTTTAAAGATCTTTTGGTGGATGAATGACTATAAGCCCTACAGATTAAAGATGAAATAGAACTATGTTTATAGGGAAGTGGTGTGTACGAATGATATGGAATGAGGGTAGGTGAACAAGTGGGTTTTAGGTAGACGGAGGTTTTAATGTCATTAGATGGGGTGCGTCGTAATAAAATATCTAAGAACGGAAGGGAGTTGGAGGATTCTAACTCTTGGGTGAAGGAAATAGTGGGAAAGACTGCTGATAAAGAGGCAGCAAAAGTGTCTAATTCACTAAGTGAGTATTGCCAAAAAACTAAAACATCGTCGACATATCGTATATAGAGTAATGGTTGGAATGTACCATTATGAAAAACTGTATGTTCGACGTGTTGCAGTACTATGTCTGCCAGGACGGGGAAATCCACTCAACCACTGATAGTGAAAATAATACGAAAATAATACGCACCCCATCTAATGACATTCAAACCTCCGTCTACCTAAAACCCACTTGTTCAGCTACCCTCATTCCATATCATTCGTACACACCACTTCCCTATAAACATAGTTCTATTTCATCTTTAATCTGTAGGGCTTATAGTCATTCATCCACCAAAAGATCTTTAAAACTAGAATTACACAGGATTTTCAATCTAACAAAGGTTTCCGGTTATCCCGGATATCTATTTACAAAATTGTTACGCAGGTATCAACGACGGATCTCCACAACGTTACAACCAATACGTGATGAAGTAACCATAAAATACGTGGCATCCATTCCCTTCCATCCAACCATTGTACCGATCTTACTAAATTCATGCAAAAAATACGATTGTTCCTATGGTGTTTCTTCGGAAAGTTTGTTCAATTTAACCAAATCAGACCGAGATCCGACATCAATCTTAGATAAATACGGCGTTTATTCGGTACCACTGAACTCTTTCTCAACTACCTCACAGTCTACTTCTTACGTGGGATCCACTTGTAGATCATTAAAGACACGAATTACAGAACACAAATACAGTGTTCGTACACATGCCTTAACAACTTCTTTAGCGCGAGAGGTACTAAAAGGAGAGCACTATCCTGACTGGGACAATGTAAAACTGTTATCGACGACCAAAACTAAAAATGGCCTGTTGTTTCTCGAGAGCTTGTATATTTATCATTTGAATGAACAATGTTGTAATGATGAAGCTCCATCCAATATACCAGCACCTTGGCGATACCTACTGAAAAACCAAGAAACAAGATTAGACAACCATTGATTTTATTGTACATATATAAAACTCAGGCGAGGGAACTTTGACCTTCATTTTATATTTCTTATATTTATGACAACCATTATGTGTTTTTTACCCTACAGGTTATTTTAAATGTATGTATTTTATGACCTCATACTGTTCCGACTTGTACGCATGCGCGGTCTTTGCCCATAACCACACGTGTATATAACCACTACGTTTCATGTGCACCTTGCGAGTTTTGGTGCCTGATGATGAACCTATAAGTCGTAGGTTCGAAAGATCTCGCAAGTTTTTAACATTAAACCTTTTTAAACCTCAATGGAATGAGTTATTTGTGTCGTCATGGTTTTAACTGTGTATACTTTTGATACCGGTGATACGTCTTAGCTTCATTTGAGTGTTTTAATTGGTTTGAGCTAAAGTGTTCGTGCTTAGACAGCTATCTTCTTTATTTGTGTATCAATCAGCACGATAGTCTCTTCATCATATCTACTAAGAAGTACCCTTTTTGCATCTTCATCTATTTGACCACTGTTTGAGGGTTGTAAGAGGATTTTATACGTTCTAGATTGTGGTCGACTGTATTACGTATAAGCAGGCAGGTAGCTTCTTCCGAATTAAAAAAAGAAAATGACGTTCTTCCGGTATCTCTCATGTTATGCAGATTGAGTGAAAAATTAGCCATCTAACACGGAAGGTTACAACTGGCGAAATGGTTGGTTGTATGTCCCGCTGTCCTAGAACCTATTGCAATGATGGTAAGTGATATTCGCGGTCGACATCTCTTCAGCGGAGCGTTCGCTGTTATGGCCTTCATATGAACGCGCGCTTGCTGCATGCATGCATGAGTGTGTTTGGCTACGGGCCAATGTTTACATTGCGCGCGAGCGTCCTCGCTCGTCTGCTTGTTCGCCTTGAGGTGGGATTACGTCAGGGCTTACTCTATCGCGGTGACAAGATGTTGCGGAAAAACTGAAACCGTGAAGCTTTCCCGTAGTTTTCTTTTCAAGAATTTTTAGACGAATCCTTCTATTATTTTGCCCACTGACCTATATTCTGAGATTCCCTCCGACGTTGTTGTAAAACACGCCTGACGTAATTTACGACAGCAACAGGAAAGTGATTTTGTGCGTTTACAGGAATAGGAAAAATACAAATAAAAACAGCGAATGCTAAATCATGCATGTCATCACCTAATTAAAGGTTGCCCCTGGAGAATTTTTTCCGTTGATCAGTCGTTCTGCGTCAGATTTAGAGCCCCGTGTGTTTTTGGATACCGAGGGCGCACAATGTGTGCTGTGTGTTCGAGATTTAGGTAAGTGCACTTTCATGAAAGGGGAAAGGGTGGATGGATGGATGTGTTAAAAATGGATCGTGCAGTGCCTTCTTCAGCTGTTTATAGGTCCCGGAAGCTTAATATTTTAAGAGGACTATCATAATGTTTCTTCGGCCTGCATCGCGTATCTTTTTTAGACCATTAATATGTGGTCGCAAAAGCCAGAAGCGTGTTGCTCTGACCCCCTTTTACAGATGCAGCTTTTATTTTATCTGCCTTGTTACTTCATGGGAAAATATTCTAAGCGCAAGATTATAACGCATGTTTTGGAAGTGATTGCCGCTGAAAGTATGTACAGGGTGTCACCATTTAATATGTAGAATGCGCACCTAGCTACTCTGCGCTTCACCGGGGGGTATTTCTTGTTTATTCACTTCTTAACAGCAAACCCAGTAGATTCCGTGAATATCGGGGTCCGAGGTTATTTTAAGGGTAAGTTTCCCATGCTGCTGATTAAAGGCTCAGTATTGCTACGCTCTGAATACACGCTTAATGCTAACGAGCGCAATTTTCTTTTTTTCACTTCGAAGAATTAAAAAGAAGCAGGATCATTAAAAATGGCGCATCTTTTCGCCATTAGCGATACTGGTCCGTTCGTATCGATGATGTTTCCGCATCAGTATCGATCAAAGCCCTGCTCTCGAGACCACTGGGCGACCTATCTTACCGTTGTGAAATAGGCACGGTTTCGGAAGCATGTGAATATGCAAAAGTGGTATAGGAGCAGAGCTGCCGTTGCATTGTTATCAAACTGGGTACCTACAGATTTTTTAAAGTGGGTACTTTGTGAGATATTCTGGGTCCTTTTAAAAAATCAAAAGAATCAAGTGATAATGAATATTTATACTTCGACACTTTAATTTATGCTCTTTGAAATCAATCTTTAAAAAAAAATCAAGTACAGACAAAAATTAAATTTTATCATTTTCAACAAAATTTTATCATAATGGAACTACACAAAGACAATGCATTTTAAGTCAGCTCAGAACACCAGAGCGGTTTTTATTTTTCAAAACACAGGAACTGTGTGAGGACTACTGTTGGACATATTTTTTTTTTTGCTTTTAACGAACAATCATTGAATTAGACGTACAGCTTTTAGTAGAGTAACCATAGTGCCTTCCACAGCTATGAGTGGACCCAGGGAATGCCACGAAAACATTCCCCAGACCATAACGCTGCTCCTACATAGCTTATGTTCTTCCAGCAATGGTTGTAACATTTGCAATTTGAACAACCTCTGTCGGTTAATACAAAAGTTATGCCCGCTTTTGCATTGCTTTCGGTACAACCTTCGTATAATCATTCACAGTGCTCTCATTAAATGTAAGTTTGTTTGTTTTTAAATTTTTAAATTTTAGCTGCTCCAATATTTATTAAAAGAGCTGAAAAGTTTAAAAAATTAATCAAGACATTTGTATGTTTACATAATCTTATATTTATGTATATTTACATATACTCTTGAGGGACGATGCATTGCTGGCTGTTTTCCTTCTTTCCCTATTCCTCACGAATTTGACTTTTGCCAAATGGCATGTTAAAAAAATCCGAAATAAAATGTGAATCCCAAAAGGACGAGTAGAATTTGCATTACTAGTCCTTTTTTTTTTTTTTTTTCCCGGCCGCGTGTAGCATAGTGGTCAACGTTCGTGACTGCCACGGAGAAGACCTCAGGTTCGATCCCAGGAAGGGTACGAACGCTCGAACCACTAAATAACCGCCGTGCGTCGGATGGGCTTGTTAAGCCCATCCGACGTCATGATTATAAACGTCATGATTATAAACGTCATGATTATAAACACAGCAATTATTAGCGGGTACTGGCCCCCGCTAATAAATAAGGGCGTTTTTCTTCCCCCTTTCTACCTCACTTCCGTGTGTCACTTTCCTATCGGGCACTCTAGCCCAAATCTCCTAGCTTCCTATTTCTAAAGGTTGTTTAAGACCTGGGATCAGATACTCCCTTCCTAAAATTCTCTACATATGATCTGATCTTTTTTTTGTTTTTGGGTGATTTACGCTCTCAGTGGCAGCGCTGTAGAGGGAAGATTTAGTAGTACTATTCAGGGTAGGCTTATGAGCAAAAATGAAGGAAAAACGATAAACATTTCTCTTAGAGTAACTAGTAGGATCAACCAGCGGCTGCTCTGGCTTTTTGAAAGTTTTCGCCAACCCACTCGCCAAATTCAATTTTATTTCGCCAAATGTAACTTAAAGTGGCCAATTTTTGTTCCCTGTCCATTAGAAATATAGAAACCATAGAAACAAAGTGTTATGGGTTACAATTAAGCAGCAACATATTATGTTATAGATCCCGAATCCTAATAGACAGAAATTTAAATACTTATTTTCAGTTTTGAGTTTACTACTATTTATAAAATTTCTAAACAAAGAATTATTGTCAGGATAAATTTCGAATTGAAAAATTAGGTCTTACATTTATTCTGTGGCTTGATTCTGAAAGGATTAGTGTAAAAAAAAAAATACAGAAGTTGTTGAAAAATTTCACTTTTAGCATACTCGACCGGTAACCGGGAGATGCGGGGTTCGATTCCCGCTCCAGGACGGTGAAAGTTTCAAGTTTTCTTTGAAGTGTTACATGGATGAGCAGTAAGTGGTAGAAGCAAATTCAGTTTGCTTTGCTTGAATATTCTGTGAATTTTCCATGTATTATGAAGAATATTTCTTCCTTCATTGATTTATCTGTGGTACTGGTGACCTCTGACCTACATCCGTCGGGATGGGAAATTGGGTCAAAGCGTTATGAGGAAGCATGGATGCTTCGACTAGCGAAAATCTGAAGACTTTCAGATTCTTGTGTCTCAGTTGCTTGGAACTTCACTGTCCTGTGTGGTGTAATGGTTAGCATACTCAACCGGTAATCGGGAGTTGCGGGGTTCGATTCCCGCTCCAGGACGATGAAATTTTCAAGTTTGAGAAGTGTTACATGGATGACCAGTAAGTGGTACAAGCAAATTCAGTTTGCTTGCACTTTATTACTTATAGAACTTACATCCAAGTCGTGCAGTATTGATTTATGCTTCACATCAAAAGATAAAAATCAATAAATGTGATTGCATTTTAAAAAACTTATATTAATTTTTAAATTATCCTTGCCATTGCCGAAGCAAAATTTGACATGAGCAAAAACAATCTTTTCTAAAGATTATTTTTTGCTCGGACGTCACACTTATTTTCAATTGTGTACTATAAAAAAAATTGTATGAAAAAAACATTGTGGACTACAATAAAACAGTATATATAGTGTGGAAGAAATATTCTTCTCATAATACGTGGAAAATACGTCATGATTATAAACACAGCAATCAGACATCTCTGAATTGACTGTATTTTTACTGTTATTACGTGAGAACAGTAAAAATACAGTCAATTCAGAGATGTCTGATTGCTGTGTTAATTATCATAAAACAGCATAGTGGACGTATAAAATATCATTCCGATAAAAAAAATCGTTCAATTTTTTCTTATTTTTTTTAACGTGGTGTAACAAATATAAGTTCACCTCGTGTTTCATACATTTAGTGCTCTTGAAAATACTGCGTAAATCGGCTATATTTCCTAATTCAAAGTGTGTAACTTGCTAAAAAAAACACACACGTAACAATCGACCGATTTTGAACAAAATCGACCAGCTAGGATGGGATGAAAAACGAAATCCCTTGGAGAAATTTATGCACCCTTCCCTTCCCCCTTTTAGCATGTCCTATGACAAGTAATGTTAGTAGAATGACTTGCGCGTCTGGGATTTGTTTCCAAGCGCGCGTCGCTCTTCGCACATTTTCTCTGCTGCTGAAAGTCGGGTTGAAGAAATTTGTTTTGCATCGGATAAGTCCTTGACCAGGATTTTTCATGCATTTTCTGCTTTTTCTGATGTATACTTTTCACATTTTTCCTGTACATGTGCAACTGCAAAAAAAAAAAAAAAAGCACATCTTCTTTTCCTTCTTTCTGTTTGTGTCTCCTTTTTGTTGTTTTTCAGCTTATAACGATAAAATTGTAAAAGATCGTCTTCAACGTTTTCTATTCTTAATCGCAGTAGTTCCGCTATATGGCGTAAATGAATATTTGTAATTGGCATGGTATTTCTATACTTCTAAAAAGTAGAATGTAAAGATCCCAATTCTTTTTCATCGGATGCATGTTGTCCCTTTGCGAGTTTGTTGTTAGATGTTGTGGGTGTCGTATATACACATACCGGCCGCTGAATTAGAAAATCTTATTCAATACCGGGTTGGACCTCCTTTAGCCCGAATTACAGCACGAATGCGGTTTGGCATTAATCCCACGTTGCCCAGCCGTATAGTACACATGCCAGCCAATGAACTAGAAACTTTTATTCAATACCGGGTTGGACCTCCTTTAGCCCGAATTACAGCACGAATGCGGTTTGGCATTAATCCCACGTTGCCCAGCCGTATAGTACACATGCCAGCCAATGAACTAGAAACTTTTATTCAGTACCAGGTTGGACCTCCTTTAGCCCTTATCACAGCACGTATATGCGGTTTGGCATTAATTCCACGTTGCCCAGCCGTATGGTACACATACCCGCCAATGAACTGGAAACTTTTATTCAGTACCGGGTAGGACCTTCTTTTGTCCGAATTACAGCACGTATGCGGTTTGGCATTAATTCCACGTTGCCCAGCCGTATGGTACACATATCAGCCTATGAAATAGAAACTTTTATTCAATAGAGTTGGACCTTCTTTAGCCAGAATTACAGCATATATACGGTTTGGCATTAATTCCACGTTGCCCTGCCGTATGGTACACATACCAGCCTATGAACTAGAAAGTTTTATTCAATACCGGGTTGGACCTTTTTTAGACCGAATTACAGCACATATGCGGTTTGGCATAGATTCCATAAGTGCATCTACGCCTACAGCATACCAGGCGTCCACCAGACAGTCCTTTAACTGGTTCATATTTGACGGAAGAGGACTTTGCTCCCGGATCTGTTTTTCTGACATATCTCATACATTCTGAATGGGGTTCAGATCTGGGCTTTGGGGTGGCCAAGGAAGATGGTGGAATTCGCTTTGGTGCTTGCTGAATCACAGATGAACACATCGCGCGCGATGGGCAGTAGCATTGTCGTTCATGAAACAGCCGTCACTTGCTGGATAAAAACTCAACATTTCAGGATGGACTTGATCGACAACAATGTTCAGATAATCCGTGGAGGATACCCGACCTTCCAGTAATATCAAGGGAACCGTTCCGTACTAACAGAATGCCCCACACCATGACACCGCCTCCAGAACCTTGAGTTGTGTTTACAAGGCAAGCTGGATCCATTGCTTCATGGGGCCCCCGGCAAACCCTTTGCCTGCCGTCGCTACAGAACAAGATGTACCGCGACTAGTTGGACCACATCACTTTTTTCCCACTGTCCAGTCATGATGTTCCTGACAACACTGTAGACGAACTTTCCAGTACCTCGCAGAAATCAGTTTGTTTCCGTATAGGCATGCGGCTGCCAATACCGATTTTTTTGTAATTCCCTGTGCATAGTTCGCTGTGATACGAGTCGGGAATAGCCTTCATTGAACGCTTCGGTCAAATGCTGCAACACGAAATCATGTTTCTCCGTACAAGCCTTCTTAGACGACGGCGATCTCGTTCCTTACAGATTATCATTGCCCCCCCCCCCCCACAGTTATGCCTCTTAGACAAGCAATGTGGAGTGTTTTTATTTGTTTGTTTTTTATTTACATTGATAAAAGACTTGGGATATCTCACCTTTTAAGAAGCCCTTGAGCTTTGCTGTTTTCAAAATCGTCGTTCCAACCAGACAATAAACCCTTTATCAAACTTCGAAAGTTTTTTTGTTTTCCTCACTGTGATCAACACTGCTGCCGACTGCTAACGATCAATAATAGTTGTCTAGATCACGTGGTGACGCACGTGACCACGTATTTTGCATATACGTTACGTTAGTGACGTTTACGTACGTCTGTATAAAGCTTTCTAATTCAGTGGCCGGTGTATGTGTACATTAGGCACAATATCCTCACTTTCGGATGACTTTTTTTTTTTTTTGCATGGGGTAGTTTAAAAGTGGTGTGCTAAACAACCGGTTTGTATTGACCTCAACATAAATGGTGGTCACGATGGGAAGGGATAGGAAAGGAAGTCACGTGTGTCCGATAGTGTCCGGGTTCGAATCCCGTAGAGGCATGGATGTTGTGCATGTCTTACGGCACTGGCCCTCTCTTCCCTGGAACCAGTGTGTGTGTGGGGGGGAGGGGGTCAGGTAATGTCTTGATTATTAAACACTCTAGTTTGTTTGTTAATCCTAACACGCGCACTCAATACATCTCAAAGATCTTTTAATTAACGTACATGTGAATCTTATGCCATATAAACTGCCGAAGCGCGCGTGCGCGCGCGCGCTCACACACTCACACACACACACACACACACACACAAACTTGTGACCATATAAGCTGTCGATATATATATATATACATATATACTGTATATGCATATATAGAAGCTATTTTGCAGAATTTTAAGTGAACAGATATTTTTCTTACGTTCGCAATACTGATTCGATTTTAATCGTTTTTAACAGGCTCAAAGATCTTAAGTTTCCTGCTTTAGAGAAATGCACTGAAACTATACATCAGCTTATCAACGTATTTGCGGGGAAAAAAATAAAAATAAGAAGGATTCAATTTAAAGAAGCACACGGCAGATATATGTTTTGATATTAGGAATGACTTCGATAGATGCTTGCATAGAAAATTAAAATTAAAAATTGTTTTGTAAACTTAAATGGGGAAAAAAATCGCGTTTAGAAATATTGAAGCTGGAGTGCCGCAAGGAATTGTACTGGTACTAGTACTCTACTCTATTTTTACGTCAGGTTTCCCAACGTTTAATAACAAAAATCTGACGAGTGCATTGTACGCTGACGATACTGCGATTTCGTATACGTTAAAAAATAAAAATCACCTCTTCAAAAGACTCGTCGAGTTGCAGTTCAAAGGGACTTCACCTATTTGAGGGTCTTCGTCGTCGTAGGCTTAGTATCCTGGTTTCCCGGAACAGAATATTAATACGTACTACGTATGATGAAACAATGTAAAAGAAAGGAAAATAAAAGAAAAAGAAAGTAAGAAGAAGAAAAACCCAGTACTAACCGGCGAATATCTGCTATGATGTTTTACATCTGAACTGTGAATTTGACAAACAGTTCCACCGAACCGTTGTAATTTTAAGAGAATGGTTTTCTTCCTGATTTTAATAAGCGATTAGCGTGACTGGACCGAACTTCTAGCAAAGCATTCTGGGATAGTTGTAGTGACAACGAAAGTATCCATATAGACTACTTTCCAGTTCTTCAGATGCACATTTTCCCAGATAACTGACGTACGTGTTATTTATTACTCGGACATTAAATTGAAAAGTTCTAGAGGATATTCAATTTTTTTTTTGTAGAATTTTGATTACACTACTTAAAATGCAGGAAAAATGCCCCGCAAAGAAATTTCACTTGTTTATTCTGAAAAACGATTAAGAAGCAAAACACCGCATGTTTCCCCCCCCCCCCATATTTTGTCTGTTTTTTTTGTTTGTTTTTTTTCAATTTTTAGAAAAAAAAATTCTTTTTTGTTGGTTGAGGGTTTAACGATCGCGGTGGATGACTCAATGGGCTATAAGCAGTCTCCCATCTGCAATTTAGGGCCACTTGTTCCAGGGAAGGGAGAGAGCCAGTGCCGTAAGACAAACACAACATCCATGCTTCACCGAGATTCGAACCCAGACCCACTTGGACAAACGGCCATAATCCAGCGTTTAGACCAGTGCGCCACCTGGGAAGCTTTTAAAACTATCAACGCTGCTATATTGCACCGAAGTGTCGACAATGAGAGCGAAATAAAGAAAATCATCGCCGCACCAAAGATGAGATTTATGAGGAAACTTGCGGGCTACACAAGACTTGATAAACAAAGAAATGAAGATATGTAGAAGGAACTAAATCAGACGCCAATAACAAAAATCGTTAACGTACAGTAAAAAATTTAATCGTTCACCGCGAAAGGATTCCTAGGGACCAAAAATGGTCTGTAGACCTGAAGAAACGCTGAAACAGAGGAAGGCGGATGAAACGATGAACAGAAACCGAAACTCGCCGTTGTCCCAAGTTCGTGAAACAAAGATTAGTGATAATTAAAATGCATTTAATTATCACATTACGTTGATCATAAGATTTCATAATACGACATTAAAAGTGTCATTGGCTCTAAGGCTGAATTCATCGAAAGCGAAATCACTGAAAGATGCAATATCGTACGGTAAGACGGAATAAAAACTGTTATGGAGGATGCTTGAAGACTTGACAGAGTTCTATAGTTGTTTTTTTTTTTTGCGGATATTTCAGCAAAAACGATAAGAAACTGCCTTGTAATTTTTTTTTCTATTTCTTTCCGTTTTTTAGGAGGAGTCCCTAAAAAATATAGTCGGCCCCAGTCCATCCTCAAGTCTTTCAAAAGCATTACAGATGTTTTTTTGTACACATCTGTAATTGGAGAAAATTTTCATACATTAAGAATTCATTTGAATCTTGATATTTGATCATATTATTTTGCTCACTACTTCGATATAATTTCAATAAGCTGAACCCTGGTGGGAGGGGGATTTAAAGAACTGAACAGGTATCCATTTTTCAACCATGCATTTTTACATTTTCTTGCTACCACTGATTCGTCCATGAATCATGGGATACACACTTCAATATGGCGGGGATTTTTTTTTTAAGGCTTCTCATCTTTCACCTGGGTATTTTTATTCATCCTCCCATAATGAAATCCTAGATGTGCCACTAATACTGGGGCCCCAAAATACTATCCAGCCCCCGTTTCCTTAACCCTTTAACGACCATAACGCCCGTACATAGAAACGACCATAGTTGCCCGAAACGCCCGTCTAAAGTAAGTCAGATTTCCTACCTTTACCTGTTCTTTCAATTTGCACAACCTATGAGGGATCACGAGAGGTCACATTCGGTCATCATTATTGTTATTTAACGAAGAAAGGAACCAACAGACAGTTTTGGGCTTTATGGTATTTAGAGTGATACAAAATTTTAGGATCATGATCATGGTCTTTAAAGGGTTAAATCAGTGCTTCCACTTTTTGGGTAATTACCCTGCTTAGGGGTAATTTGTGGTCCTCTTGGGGTCAAAATAATTTTTCTAGGGTTTTAGGGTATTTTAGGATAATTTGAATCTTTTTCAGAACATGGTTTTTTGGTTTTTGCAAGTACCCTTAACCGAACAGTTGGACAAAGTGAAAATTTGGTTTTCATCTGACAACTACTGCGTCAACCAGTAGTACAGCCCCATGACTGTGACACACGGTTTGGTACCTGACCTGATTAAGGCTAAGACAGTGGTGGGAGTACTAAAACGTGTTAACTGTTTCTTTGCTTCCAAAGGAGAGTTTCATATACATAGTTATTATTCTGTATTATAGCGTTAGTAAGCTCTGCGATTGTTTTTAACTAAATATAATTAAAGCTGACGATTTTTAGTATGCACTACAACATGTTGATGAGTAAATGTTGAGAGAGAAACAGTGGTTGATTTGATTATTCTGAATATGAATGTGGAAGAAGTGTGAACAACCATGCAACTACACCCAAAAATAAATGTCTAGGTATTACTAAAGACCAGTACTCGCTACAATTTAGGAGCAGCTTGTTGCAAGAAACAAATTTGAAACTGGTTACAGAAATCTAGCAAAAGCCAATCTGGGCATTAAAAAAAAAAGATCTGGCTTAATGTAAAATCTGTGAACTACCTGTGGCTAAGGAAAGGTAGAAAACTTAATTATATTTTTTAATTTGAAAACAGCGTTAAAGCAGAGTACTTTGTTATTCGAATTTAGGGTAATTTGGCTACGTTTCGGGTAATCTGGGAGGAATTCTAGCGTACTGAATTTTTATGCTGTGGAAATACTGCCTTAAATGTGCTCTGTGGTAAGTTATTAAAAACCGAAGAGTGCAAACTTGCGTACTAAAAGGTCATTCACTTTGTTTATCCCCCATCCTCTTGCTCTCGTATAACATCTTAGATTGCCTTTTTCAATGTTAAGGTGGACGTCAAGTAATTTTGCTTCCTATACTTCCAATGGAAAAACTTTTGTACACATTTCCTTCACAATTAGTATGTTCCCCAGGATGAAATTTGAACATCGATTAAAATAACTTCATATTATAACTTGGAATACTTAATATTTTCTAAAACATAACCATAATTATATTAAAAATCAATGACTTTTCCTTTGGTGCTGTTGAAACCAGAAAAGAGATGGCGTTAGCTGTACTTTGATGACGTCAGTACACAAAAAAATGTTGGATTGCATAATTATGGTTATGTTTTAGAAAATATTAAGTACTCCAAGTGATAAAATGAAGCTATTTTAATCGATGTCCAAATTTTCATCCTTGGGAACGCATTAATTGTGAAGAAAATGTGTACAGAAGTTTTTCCACTGGAAGTATAGGAAGCAAAATTACTGGACGTCCACCTTAAATTTTGCTGCTAATAATTTTTATGTAAAAGTTCTACTATTGTAAGTTTATCATGAGTGTTGCATTAAAGTAAGTTTCTTCGTATTGAATCAGAACCGCGTTTGTTTATTTTTTATGCTACTACACGATTCTGCATTTAGTGATAGTGAGTTACTGTGGGTGCGCGTAAGTGTAATTTTGAAACAGTTGTCCTTGAAACTGTAGGTCGAAAGTTGTGCGTGGAGAAAGATAAGTAGCAAAGAAAGAAAGAAAGGCGCAAAGTGCCCTGGCAAAGAACCAGATTGGAAATTTACCACAGAAAAGAAAGCTGGGCGCCACCTTTATGATAGGTATTTTATGCTAAGAATGTACGAGAAGTCAACCAACACGTGGTGATGGATCTTGCAGCAACAGCTGTTCGGTTTCTTTCGTACATGACCTTGCTTCCCTTCTTGTTGCGCGGCGTAATGTAAGAACTTTGACGATTAAATAGAAGTCAGTTTACTGTCAGCCAGGACTCGAAAATTATATCGCTTGACATGCCCGGGCATGCATATATCCCCCGCCCCCCATATGCCTGAATGGACATGCTAAAAAAAATCTGGTTCTTTACAGGATAAAAAGTTTAAAAAAAAGGTAATGTTTTTAAATTCCCAGTCAATTTTCTTACTACTCAGAGGCTCCCTCCAGGGGCGTATTGGCCCACTGTGACACCGGGATATTTTCCGGTGGAACACTTGAGACATGGTCCACTTTCTTGTATCCTATTTATCTGTATTCCTTGGAAAAAACGAATAATTATTTTGGTGCTTATGAATATGAATGGTTTACTTGATTTGAGCTTTATACAGGGTGAGTCAATAGTCGCAGGACACCCTTGTATTTCAAAAACGGGAGGGAAGCTGGATACCACAGCAAAGAATCTGTGAGGGGGGAGGGCTATCTTTTAGGTTATTTCTGGAATATGGCCGCCATCTTGAAATCTGCCATATTGGATCAAGGTTAAATTTTTCAAATGGTAAAGCGGTCATGTTGCATATCAAACAAGACCAGAATTTTTTCAGAAATTGATTGCCGTAATTAGATTTAACATATGCGTTGTGGTTCACAAATTATCAACACAAAAAGTTGAAATCATTTTCTGTATTGATAACCTGTGAACCACAGCACCTATGTCAAATCTGTTTACGGCAATCAATTTCTGAGAAAATTCTGTTTGTTGCAGGTAACAATGTTGAAAGAGCAGAACCGCAACATGTATGTCAAATCTGATTACGGCAGTCAATTTCTAGAACAGTTTTTATTGCAGGTAGCTGAAGATGGCATTGACAAAAGAGGAGAGGATTGAGGCGATTAGTATCATAGCCGCAGACTTCAACAACCGACACCCCAGAAAGACCACCAATTTCACACAGCACCCATCTCACACATCGACAATAACCTAAATGCTCAGCGCTACTTGGAAATGCTACAGGAAACAGTGTTCTCTTCCCTTCTGAATGAATATGGCAGTTTCCCCTGTTATTTCCATCACGATGGGGCTCCACCACACTACAGAGCAACTGTTCGTCAATGGCTAGATGTTAAATTCCCTGATTATGGGATTGGCCGGCATGGTCCCCCAACCTCACGCCGCTCGACTTTTATCTGTGGGATCATCTGAAACATCTGGTGTATGGTGTGACAAACACCATCTTCAGCAACGCATCCTGGAGGCCTGTAATCCCATTTCTCCCGATATTCTCGTGCGGGTGCATAACGACTGGATCAAGCGCCTTCAGCTATGTGTTCAGTAACAGGGACAGCACATTGAACACATCAAATAGCGGCGCATCACAGGGTACTTTAGAGGTTGTTTTTTAAATTTTCTGTGATGATAACTTGTGAACCACAACACATATGTCAAATCTGATTACGGCAATCAATTTCTGAGAAAATTCTGGTCTTGTTTGGTGTGTAACATGGCCTCTTTACCATATGAAAAAAAATTTACCTTGATCCAATATGGCGGATTTCAAGATGGCGGCCATGTTCCGGAAATAGCCTAAAAGATAGTCGACTTCACCGATTCTTTGCTGGGGTATTCAGATATTTCATTTTCCATCCCGTTTCTGAAATACAAGAGTGTCCCGTATTTACCTGTCTGAAACGATATTTTCTTTAAAAAAAATTGGCGTTTCCTATTTATGTATATGTTGGGCCTTTGCTCTAGAATCACATAGCAAAATTCTACTTCAGTGAAAACTTTGCCGCTGGACCTAGCACGCTGTTATAAATAAATTAAGCTAACTATGGTTAGGCGTAGGTCATTGGACTTGGAGCCAAAGGGACATTGATAGGCTCTACCCTCCTTTTGTAACCTTGGAGGAGGCACTAGAAACAATTTTGATGGTCCATCGTTCTCACATCCTTATCCACGTACAGATGTAGAGCATAAATCAGTTCTCCGGCAGATATATTTCGAAATCCGTGTCTCATCCAAATTTATCTAAATAAAAACAACGATTTATCGATACTGGTTCATGGATCAAAATGGTAGTTCATAATTCAAAATAATGGTTACTTAAAGAAGGTGAGGAGATGGTACGAATATCGTTGTGCAGTAGTTTCTAAGTCGGCGACTGACTTAGCTACGCATTTTCATGTAGGACTTACGTCCACAGAGAAGGTTTCTACTCCAATTCACCCTAAGATGACACTGAAAGGGAATGTACGTGAAACCTATCTAGCCGCGACTAAAAGTAGCTTCCAGCATTTTCCGTGAAAACCAACGCAATTATTGCCCAGAATCATACTATATATTATCCTAGTTCTTTACTTGTAGTTATTTTAGACTAATCTAGAAATGATCTAGTAATTAAGTTTAACAATTAGACTGATACACGCATGTGTATATATGCAGTATTCGGGAGACTAAGATGCCAGTGAGTTGATGGGGGAAGTGATCTGCTAACAGCAGGACACAGCGGGGTTTGACGCGGATGAACATAACTCTCGGCTGTCTCCGAAGGCTCAGCGAGTCCGTAGGCTCTTGTACCTTAAACTGCAGTGTCGTCTTAGGGTGAATCGAAGTATAGGCCCAAACCACCCACAGCGGAACCGCCTTTTGGGCAGGACACAGAAACGGAAGGAGTGAGAGCAATCTAGCGACTTTTGACAGAACGGTTTGTAAGTGAGAGAGAGCACAAAAGATGGCGCCACCGTAAAAATACGATGTTGCTCATAGAGGGGTTAGAGAGAGTCGGGGGCGGGGGGTAGGAATGGATACCCAGCGTAACCGGGGGTCGTCATTTAACGTACTCGTCCGATGCTCGGTGGAACAGAGATATTCTGCGATTGTTAGCAAATCACACCACCTCTGAAAGATCAGCCCAGGATTGAACCAGTAGTCTGACTCGTTAACCACTAAGCAATCCGCGGCTCGTTGTGCGGTAGACGATCAGTCCAAAGAATATCTACGCTTCGCGTATCAGTCGATCACTGACCAAATAGATCAGATCAGATGTAGAGGATTTTAGGAAGGGAGTGTCTGACCCCAGGTCTTAAACAACCCTTAGAAATAGGAAGCTAGGAGATTTAGGCTAGAGTGCTCGATAGGAAATTGACACGAAAGCGAGGTAGAAAGGCAGGTTCTTCTCCTTGGCAGTCACGAGCGTTGACCACTAGGCGATCCGTGGCCCACTGACCAAATAAATACGAGGGTCGATTGATAAGTAAAGTCTCCTACCGCGTGGCGTCGCTTTTAAAAGCTGAGGAAGTAAAACGTTTGCGCATGCGTTCGTTAGCCGATACTGGGTCTAAGCCTTGGATACTGTCTACTGCAAGCAAGCTTAGTTTCAGTTCACTGTTTGACGTCCTTGAGCAATAGCGTTTGTTAATCATGAGTGCTACCTCCGAGTTACGTATAAAGCAGCGATCAGTAATGGTGTTTTTGACACTAGAAGGTTGCGCCCCAATCAAAATTGCCACTGGAGGCGAATCCTGGGTTCATCATTATGGCCCAGAACACAAAAAGCAATTCATGGAATATTGTCACCCTGGTTCTCCGAGTGTGAAGAAATTCAATAGAATTCCTTCAGCACATAAAGTCGTGCTCACCATTCTTTGGGACGTAAGGGGCGTGATTTACTCGGAATTTCTGCCTAAGGGAACGACGATTAATTCCGAAAGGTATTGTGAAACCCTACGAGCACTCAAGCAACGCCTCCGCAGAATCAAGCCTGAAAGGAGGTCTTTTCTTTTGCACAAACGATGGAAACAGTGACAAGCCTGAAATTCACTCTTGTTCCACACCCTCCTTACAGCCCAGATTTGGCACCGTCCGATTTTATGTTGTTCCCGAAATTGAAAGGTCAACATTTTTCATCCAATATCGAAGTTGCTGTGCGCAAATGGATCAAAAGTAAACCACAAAATTTCTTTATGGTCTGAATTAAAAAGTAGATAGCACGTTTGGAAAAATGTGTAGCAGTGAATAGTGATTATGTTGAAAAATAAGGTTGTAATGTTTAATTTCCTTTATTTTGATACCACTTTCATTATTTTATTCTGTTGGAAACTCATTTCAACGATTGGAGACCTTATTTATCAATCAACCCTCATATAATTATCTGGTACAGCAACCCGTTTTGAGCGTTGATCGTGGTTTGATATGCTGTATTCAATCCTGAGTGGATTTTAAAAATCTTTTCATCCTTAATCAGATCCCAGAAGTTTTATCTGCTCTGTATTCATGCAATTTTATAAATAGTATATGCTTTGTATTCTTGGTGCTTTAGACAGGTTTGTGTCAAATTTAGCTGGTCTTCACTGTATGCCTATGAGCAAAGTTTTTATTTAAATGTTATGTTGACTGTAAGTGCTGTTTTGTACAGACATAACATGAGAGCATACTTAATAAAGTGACTATTCAGTGTGCATCAAGGCTGTGTATATGTCATGTAAGATAGTGCTGTGATTACAAAACATATATTTTTATTGGATGGTTAAAAACAGCAGTCTTCTGCCTGACACAACAATAGCTATAGAATTAAGTGAGCATGTATAGAGTTACATATGGTAATAAAATTCATTAAGAGGGAGCTTTTGAGGTTTTTCCAAAAGAAAAACCCACATTCATTGATTCTATCCCTTTCTATGGATCCTTTTCTTATAAGATTTGTAAACTCTTCAGAACTATGGGATACACTCTCACAGTCAGACCTAATCCTCCTGCAATAAAGTGCCTGCTAAAACACAGAGATCCTGTCCCACTCCTGGAGTTTGTCATTCCTATGTATTTAAACCTCCTCTGGACTCTCGGTATATATTGGAAGTACGGACTGCTAAAGCATCAACACAAGACTTTCATGAACACAAAGATGTGTCAAATGGTCTTCCAGAAGCAGTGTTATCAGCATTAACTCTTGAAGACACTTCTGCAGTTCTGCTTTGGGAAGAAATTAAAAAAAAAAAAAAAAAAAACTTGCCTCTTTTATTAACAAAGCATCTCTATGTCTTTAAGAAAGCATTGAAATTTTGTTTACCAAAAATTGCAATTCAGAAATCCCTCACCAAATCCCATTTATTTGAATCTGTATTAAAATCTGGCAACATTTCCAGCACCAACAATTCACATTGTAGTTCTGGCAACTAATCCTCTGATTCAGTTGATCGCGGGTGATCAAGGCCGTAGAACTGTCAAAAGCTTCTGCTTAATGAATTTTATTATGGCACATAACTCCATAAGCCTGACTCTATGGTTATTGTATAAATTGGGTTTTACTGAAAGTTAGTATCATAAATTCTGTTTTCACCATATGTCATCTATCTGTAAATACATATTATTACATCTGGTAACTGCTGAAAGAAGTTTACTTAGAAATTTAAAATTGTTTACAAAATTCCTTTCTTGTATTTAATTTTATGAGTATTTCCTTTAAATTTAACATTTCTTTCTGGTGTTTTTATATGCTAGTTAATTTTTCTAGTTTATTAATATTATTCGATTTCCTCTGTATTCTTATTTTTCTTTCTGTTTTTCTTTAGATATGCATTCAGCTGTGGGAGAAGTTGACCTTGACCCATGTGATCTGTACATTGATCTGGGTACCCTCATTGTTGAAGGTCGGGTACCAGGCTTGACAGATAGAGGATTTGGAGAAGGTCCCCACTGCCCACCCCTTCAAGGTCAAAACAGGCATCAGTGTGATCCCAGTTCTTTGGAAGTAAGTGTAGATAATTTTTTTACACACATAACTACATACACAGTGCCCACCAAATTAGAGACCTTTCTAAACATCACTTATGCAGTGTATATGAAAAATATGTGGTCATGTGCATCGTCATGTGATCTAGCAAACTATTTAAGACTGCTGCTTATCAGTAATCATCAGTTGTGTTGATCACAATGAGAAAAACAAAGGATCTTTCGAAGTTTGATAAAGGGCTTATTGCACATGTACCCAACTTGCTGGAGCAATGACTTTGCAAACACTGGAGCTGATTGGTTTCTAAAAAGATGAGATATCTCATGTCTTTCATCAGTGGAAAAATAGCCCACATTGCTTGTGTAAGATGTGTGACTGTGGTGTGACGACAGTCTATCAGGAATGAGGTTGCCATCATCTGAGAAGACTCATATGGAGAAACAGGACTTCCTGCGTGCAGAAATTGACTAAAGTATTCAATGCTGTTCCCCACCCATGTTTCAACGAACTGTGCGCAAGAAATTGAAGAGGATTGATATTGGAGTTACATGCCTATATGGAAACCTCTGATTTGTGTGAATTAGAGATGAGTTCTGGCTCAATTTTAGAACCCAGGCCCGGCCCTCTTTCTTTAATTACATGTGTTTGCTGAGCCCGGGCCCGGATTTTTGGAAAATGTTGCTTATCTAGGCTTGCATTTATACATTATATACTGGCCAAAGATAGGGCCCAATCTTGATTTTTAATAAAATACAAAAAATGAGAATGTGATTTTTTTCCCAGTTTTTCGATACCAGACATCCTTAAACTAATCCTTGCTTGGGCCATAGCTTTGGACAATGCATAATACAAGTCTTGCTAAGCAAAATTTGTCTTGCAATGGCAGCTAGCTTAGGAAATTGAAAATCTTTCCACCATGGTAACAAATCCACAAATGAAATTCAACACGTGTAATTCCGAGCCCAGGCTTTTCGGTAGTTAATGAATTCTGAGCCTGTCCAAGCACGGACCCGAGCTCATCTCTAGTGTGAATAACTGAAAAGTTTGCCTACAGTGGCATCAGGAACACTGTGACTGGACACTGAAAGAAAGTCATGTGAGGTCCAACGAGTTGTAGTACACCTTGTTATATACCAACAGTAGGCAGAGAGTTTGGCCACCAAAACAAAAGTTAAAAAAAATAGAAGAAAAAGATGAAATCATTTTTCTAATGTAAGTGAATGCTTTTTTATTGAATAAAGCATTTTTTCTAATGTAAGTCACATTTTAACCAAAAATATAAAAATAAAGTGAAACACTTGGGGGGGCAAGGCCCCTTTGGGCCCTCTAAATACACCCTCGTCTGATAACAGACTGTACTGATTTTTTGTAATACTGTAAATCTGTAAATGCCACACCCTTACCTTTGTGAATAGGTGTGCAGTCTGTGCATTAAATTGTACTTTCAGCTTATTTTAAAGTGTAACCAAATACTGTTGAATTTTCATGTTTTTTTAACAAAGAGAAATTTTTGTTGAAAATGCCCTATTACATAACAATAATATTTAAACATAAATGGTCATATTACTGTAGCTGGGGTTTTATTTTGCCTGTGCTCAGTGGTATATAAACCATGTTTCAAAATCTGGGGGAGCGGCGGGTCCGATCATGCATACACACATTATTTCTATGTATATATATATATATATACGGTTACGTTATATATATATACGCCAACGATGTTGGTAACCATGCTTAATTGATATTGCTGTTTTATTAAGTACACATTATACACGTTTTTGCATTCTACGAAAAATTACAATCTTATGTTATTAAATTTAATTGGTTCACATCATAAAAAGTGTGCATTATATTCCAAAAAATTAGGGGAGGGGGTCTTTTACATTAGGGATCCCCGACTCTGAAAATCTGGAGGTGACCCCCACCCCTCCAGTGGTTATGCCTGTGCTCATTTTCAATTACTTTGACTATGCCTAATATTTATGAAGCTAACAAAAGTAATATATCTCTGGCTTCTGCAGTAATTTACTAAGGTAAGAAGGTATTTGATTTCAAAATGTGGAAGTAAATACCAGAGTGAGCCAGAAGTTTGTCCTGTTTTGAGCTGTACATAACGTTGTTTCTCCATTCCTGTGTAAAACACATGCCAGCGTCGTCTGGGTACTGCAATGACATGAATTTGGCACAGGCTTACGTTGTATTATCAGGTGAGAAGAGGATGGAGGTTGATAAACGGGCTGTTTGGGTGCTCCTACGCTATTATTGGGGGAAAGGGTTAAGTGTGGCAGCAGCAGTGAGAGAAATTTGTGCAGTTGAAGGTGAGGAAACAGTGGACAGCACTGCACGCAAATGTTTCAGGTATATCAATGTTGGGAACGCCAGTCTTGAAGACAAGCCAAGGTCAGGATGTCCAACAACCACGACACTGATATCCTGGACAAAGCTATGGCACTGAACTCCAGTACCAGTACATATGATGGGGGGCTTTACCAATCCACCATCACTCATTGCTTGCACCAACTTGGTTTCTCCTCCAGGTGCCATCAAATGGTTCTCCATGAATTGACATCCCAGGAAGCAGAACAACATATCACGCTCTGTTACAGACTGATGCCAAATTCACGGGACTGTAGGTTTTGGCCTCGTAGCATCACAGGTGATGAAAAGTGGATATTCCTGCATTATCCAACCACTGGCTGAGATCACTCCCAGAAGCACAGTATGTGGTGGAATGAGGGCAATTTTTCAAGAGGATAGTCATACTGTACATTTGATGGAATAGTGAAGGTCCTGTGCACTGTGAACTCATGCCAGACAGCCAGGCTGTAAATGGGAACCTATATTCCGAACAACTGCAGCATGTCCATGTTGCTCTGTGCCAACACTCCCCAGCACTCACCATTAGAAAGTGGACATTGCTGCAAGTGATAATGCCCCAAGTCACACCATCAGAATGGTCTGCCCAAAACTGCAGGTAATGGAATCCTACTCCATCTTCCATGCCATGCGGACACTGCCTCCTCCAGCTACCACCTGTTTCACTCCATGGCCCATTTCTTACTAGGGTGAGATTTTGCTTAGTGGTAGATGTGGAAACTGGCACCAGAGAGTTTTTGTCCTCGAAACCTGCAGAGTGGTATTGCTGTGGGATTAGCTGTAGTGGAACATTGGCAAAGGACTATAGAAAACCACGACCAGTATTTTACAGAGTGAGGTGAGCATGTATGGATGACTTCCTTGCATTATTAAACTTTTTAGCTGCAAACGGGGGGGGGGGGGGATACTTCTAACTAAACCTGGTAAACCTTTTTTTCTCTAAATTCTGTAGAAATCATAAAAATAATAAAATGAAGTCACTCATATATCATAATAAAATGGTATATTGAGTGACAAGTATTTCTTCAAATCTAAAGACTCAGAACTCAGTACACCTGCATACAAATACCATGAAGATGTGCACTATGGGACCAGAACTTTGTTTGATTTCAGGTAAGAGGTGGGGATTTATGTAAATCACACCATTTTAGGCAATTATTGTTGCATATTGAGTTCAGTGTGAGATTTTAAACAGCATCCATTGAATGCAAATTAAAAGCATATTTATTTCACAGTATGGAATGACAGTATTCATCTGCCTTTTAAGTCTCTTCTTCAAACAATGTTGTCATTCTAGAGTGAGTAATGAGTGACTAATTGCAATTTAGTGCCTTAATTTGTAGTTCTAAAGAGAAGTATGATCAGCGTTAGTTGTAGAAACTGGAATTCTAAGTGTAGAGAGATGGTCAAACTCTTAAAAATTACAAGTTATCAATGGGGTAATGTACTAGGGTGTCAAAAATTTCAAGAGAGAGAGAGAGTTGGAAGATTTACTACAAAAAGAAGTACTCTGCAGTTGCAGGGTCATCAGATTCTCCTGAGAAAAGAGAAGAGAGGAAGATATATCTTTTTTAGAAAAGAGGAGAAAAACAGACATGCACAGAAGTGGCTCCACTACTATGTTAAGAACTGTAAATGCTCATTCATCATGCAATTTGTTTTCAAACTTGGCATTTCCTGCAGAAAAAGAAAAAAATGTACAGCATTCATAGGTCTTGAAAGAAATATGGGATTACGCCGTATAATACAAATTTTGAAGATTACAATCCGATTTTTGACTTAAATGTGACAAGGATGGTAAGTCAGATAATATCCGAAAACTTGAAAATTTTCATCGTCCTGATCGGAAACTTGGTCGTTCTGGGTGGTGTAATGGTTAGCATACCTGGGCGCTTTCTGGCAGACGCTGGTTCGAGTCCTGCTCCAGGACGATGAAAATTTTCAAGTTTTCAGATATTATCTGACTTACCATCCTTGTCACATTTACGCCAAAAATCGGATTGTCATCTTCAAAATTTGTATTCATAGGTCTATCATTAAAGTTATGCCTTTGGAGCTGTGTCTGCTGATTTTGTTAGATTGCAACATCACGCAAAAAATTGTTTTAGAATGTTTTTTGAAAGAAAAAGAAAAAGGATGTTCTTATGTTATCACAATGTCTGTCCATCTGTAATTAAAGTCTTTTCTTCAAACAAGGCACAGTTTTCCGACTAAGGGTCATTCGCATTTTTCCTAATGCCTCTGCTTCTAAAATTTCAATTTGAAAAATTCGATTTCTTTCAGATAGAGTATTTGGTAAGGAATGATTTGTATGTAATTTATAATTTTTCATAATGCAGAATTTGGACATAAGGCTACTTCATAAGTGCTTGTTTCTGTTTTCAATACATTTGCAGCAGGAGCTGTGCTCCTACTGGAAAAAATCCTTCATCTATTAAATATCGTTTATCATGGAAAAAGTTTTGCTCATATTTCCTGCTATAAGCAATGCACAGGTTTTCTGCCAGGGGATGTAAAGGCATATCTTATTTTTCTTGCATCTCTGCTTGTAACAATGTGAAAAATTCTTTCTTTTTAAATTTCTAGAAACAACTTATAGAACAGTGATCATCATAATCTAGGAGGTCATAATGGACAGACTACAAATTTGCCAACTGTGTAGATGAAGTTTGGCTGTGTATACAGAAAAACTGTGGTCACAATTAACTTCACTGTACTAAAAACACTGAATGTGTGCTTCCTACTGGGTTGTTGTGTTATAACACTAGAGCTGTTTAATTGTAGGCATATGTTTGAAAATATATGTAAAATTTTTGACTTGAACTTAAAACTAAGTAACATTTGACCTGAACCCAAAAAAGTAACATTTTTGACCTGAACCCTTTTAATTTTCATGTAACTTGGTGAACTTGCAGGCTTTATGGAGAAACAAATAGGTGCAAAAATTTCAGCTTCCTACATATAATACTTCTATGACAATAACTGCAGACCTGATTGGTCAACAGAGTTCATATTGGGCCCATTTGAAAGCTTATTACATGGGCTTTCTTTTGAGATACCACTAAATAGCTCATAATAAAATGGTTATATTATGAGCTATTTAGTTTTCAAGGTCATCCATTTGGACCTTTAATTTCTCAAAATGCACCCCATTAATTTTATTAAATAAAGCAGAGGGAGGGAATGTCAGAGTAGTAAGAAAACTGAGAACACCCACTTTGTTTCAACTAGAAATTCCATAATTTCACCTGCAGAACCCTGCTGTCTGTACTTCTGTATAGTATTGCATTATGTTTCCACTCCAGAGACTATTTCCTCATTTTAAGAGTGTAATGGGAAAACATTGTTTTGTGCCAATAATGTATCAACTTCATTCTCTCAGCATTGTAGATATTTCTCACAGATGTTTGTTTGTATGTAGTTTCTTACCTTGGCATAAACATTTTAGACCATCAAACACAAATTTTGGGGTATCTAATTTGTGATTAAGGCTTCGTAGTATAGGTTTACCTACTTTGCAGTGCCAATGATCTGTGATAAAGCAGTTTTCCTTAATCAGCTCAGCAGTTTACCACTTGCTGTCCTCTGTTGCCACAATTGGTTCTACTTAATCAGCACATAAGTACATCACTTGCTGTGCTCTGTTGCTACTACTGTCAGTTCTGCCTAATCAGCTCATCAATACACCATTTATCTTCTTCTGTTAACACAGTACTGCTTAGTCAGCTCATCCATATACTTGTCATCTCATTTTACTACAATCACTACTGCTTAATCAGCTTATCAATACAACACTAGCTGTCTTCTATTGCCCCAGTTGGTTGTGCTTAATCACCTTGTCAGTTCACCACTTGTCCTGTATTGCCATATAGTCAGTATTGCTTAATCAGCTAATCAGTCTACTGCTTGTTGTGCTCTATTGCCACAGTCTGTTCTGCTTGATCAGCATATCACTTACTGTCCTCTGTTGCCACAGTTGGTGCAGCATGTAATCAACTTACCAATCTACTTCGTTTCGTCCTCTGTTACCACAGTTGACCTGCTTAATCAGCTCACCAGCTTGTGTCCTCTGTTGTCACTCTCAGCCTTGCTTAATCAGCTCATTAGTCTACTGCTTGTTGTCACAGGCTGGCTGCCTCTGAACTTGTCTTCATTCTTGCTTCCACCACTTTTAAAATACTTCACCCATTGACCACCATGGTAACACTGATGATATTCTAACCACATAAATTTTGCAGATGATGATTAAATTTCAAAGTAATGAATGTGCCTGGCAACAAGGGATTCATTTACCATTCTCTACTTGACATATGTACACTGAAATGCCAGAAAAACTGATACACCAGTCTAATACTTGGTAGGTCCCCCATGGGAGTGCAGGAATGCAGAAATACGACGAGGCATGGACTCCACTAGCTTCTGGGAATATGCTGTAGGCAATGCACACCATACTTCCTGCAGAGCATTCCACAATTCGGGTGTATTCCGAGGTCTCGGATTCCTGTGTTCGACAGCACGTTGCATTGCATTCCAAATGTGTTCTCTCATGCCCAGATCTGGGGGACTTGGGTGGGATGGCAACACCCCAAACTCAGATGAATGCTCCTCTAGTCATAACGTGGCGTCGCGACACTTGTGTGGAGGTGCATTGTCCTGTTGGAATAGGCCCAACCCATCAGCATGAATGCAGGACATGAACGGATGTACCTCGTCAGAAAGGATGCGCACATAGCATTGGCCAGTCACAGACGTTTGCAGACGTACCAGAGGTACCAGTGAAGTCCATCTAAACACACCCCATACCATTACGGACCACCCACCAGCCGTTACAGTTTCCTGTTGATAGGTGTGATCCATGGCTTCATGAGTTTTGCGCCACACACAAATCCTTCCATTTGCCCGATACAGTTGGAAACGCAACTCGTCAGACCAGGCTACTTGTTTCCAGTCATCAAGTGTCCAGTGGCAGTGTTGCCATGCCCAAGCGAAGCACACAGCTCTGTGTCATGCACCCATCAAGCGGGACTCGAGTTGGGCGTCGGCTCCCAAAGCCCATATCATGCAAGGTACGTTGCATAGTCCAGACGCTGATGTTTGATGAGGCTCCAGCATTGAATTCTGATGATACCTGCGAGAGTGTTGCATGCCTATCGTGTGAAACGATTCTCGACAGCCGACAAGGGCCACGTTCACCCAATGTCTTTTTACGGCCACACTGGTATCATAGGTTGGAGGTTTTGCCAGAATTCTTGTAGTCATAGTACACCCTTGCAATGGTCATCCGTGAAAATCTGAACTTCGTTTCTACCTCGGAAATACTATGGCCCATCTCACGAGAGCCAGCTATGACACCGAGGTAAAAATCGCTTAAATCGTTATTACTTGTCATTCTCATGGTAAACAGCTCTGACAACTGGTGAGGATGTCTACGCTTTATATACGCACTGACGGACGCAACTGAGTACGCACATAGGTGACATTGCTATGTATTTTGCATAAGCTCATCTGTACTAGTTTTTCAGGCACTTCAGTGTATATCTTCAACATCTGCCATTTTAAGCTGGTTGTGATAGGTATTTTTGTGGCTGACTGCAGTGCCACTAATTTCTCAGCAACTGAGGCAGCAGCTCTTCATGGTGAGTCATGTACAGCTATTATTTTTTTAGAACAAAAAATTCATGTGCATGAGCATGTCATATTAACATACAAATTACTGTGAATTAGTTTTGTTTATCTTTATATTGCTGCCTCTTCATTTTAAAATGCCATGTGTGACATTTGAACAGTAGTCAAAAAATCTTTATTTATTAATGGTGTATATGATGATAAAAACTAAGATTTCCATTACTGAAATTTGGGAACTGATACTGCTGAAATAATCAGGGATGAGTACAAAGATAACAGAGGGTGTGTGTGTGTGTGTACTCATATAGATTTTAATATAATGTCCACTAAAAAAATTAAATTACAGGAATATCCCCCTTTTTTTTCAGCATTTAAACTCTTAGACTTGTTACCAACCTTCAACTTAATGCTTCCTCCAGTCTTTCTTAACTGAAAAAAACGATGGGCATTTTTTTTTATCTCAGTAGATGTGAACTTTGTGAAGAATGGGGACATAGTCTAGATTGCAATCACAAGAAAGGCTTGAATGATGTGTGCTTATTTTTGGAATTTGTGGGGTGCTCTGGAATTAGTAGCCTTAAATTAAGAATGGAAAATTCTGATCCTTAGGCACTTACTTATTATCATTAAATTCAAAATGTAATAAATTTGTTTGTGTGCATGTGTGATTATAGCAAAACAATTGTTTTTAATAGAAAGAGTGTTTGTTACTTGTTTTTGTTTCTTCCTATGATTTTTTCTTTTGAAGTGTTTTTTTTTATTATCAAGAAAAGTCATGCAGTTTGAAGCAACACTTATTGTTTTACAATATTTACAGTAAATTTATTATGAACATTTTTTAAATTTCATAAAAATATTCCACTGTAATGAATTTTATGTTAATTTTAAAATTGATGATTATTTTGGTGTTTCTAAAACATTTTGAAAGAAAAAAAAAACTTCAATGCATATTTTGTTGCATTTTAGTGTCAGAGATATGAACAGATCCAGAAGCATATGCTTCTGTTGTGGAAGAATGGGATTCCCATGTCGATTGAAGTGTTGATGTATCCTGCCTGCTGTGCGGGACCAACAAGTGTGTGCAATGTTGACACTGCATCTGTGTCAGAAATGTCTTATATCCTGCTGGAACAGTGGACAGTTCACATGCTTCCTAGAAGGTATTATCTTTTTCTTGCAGTTATCATGATTGCGATCGTGTTTCAGTTTCCGTTAAAGATATCCATGTGCAACTACTGAGCAAACTAAAACTCATAGTCACAAACCCATTCAAGCATTATACAGGGTGATTACATATGATCTTTCTGATAACAAAAAATAATTGTGAAGACACAATTGGGTGTTGACCCAAATTGCTGATATTACTTGAAAGAGGAACCTTTAATCGTTTAATTTGTAGGGCTGTTATAATTACACAGATTCAGCAGATGGCGCTGCATGCAGCACAAAAGGCTTCTGGTTGAACAGGCATTCTGCTTACTGAAATTCCACACACATCAATTAGTGATAACTGTACAGCAATAATCCTTCCCTTGGGGCTTCAGTGAAGTTAAAATTTATGCCCTACCATTGGCTTAAACCATTGATGATTTGGAAGATCTGTAGCAAAAGCAATTGCCATAATTTATTGCTGCTGAAGAATGTTTAGGATAAGATCAGATTCAGTTTCCATGTCTGCCATGCTGTGAAAGGTGCACATGTTGAACTTATTTAAAGTGAAAAAAAAAAACGTTTTTCAATTTGCATGTGTATTTCATATTTATAAGTTCCATACTTTTCTCACAATAAATATTTTTAATTGAAAAGATAATTTGTAATCACCCTATGTATAATGACTACAAAATTGTGGTGGGATATACTGTAGTAACAGAGTTCTCACAATCCTTATAAATCCTTAAAAGGTGCTTTTTTTTTTTTTAAGGGTGTTTAGAAGTCCTTATTTTTTTTTTTTTTTTTTGCCAAAAATGGCAAAAAGTCCTTGAAAAGTACTTATTTTTTGTAACTGGCTGCAGGAAATCCAGAAGTTACAATGTAGTGCCTAGAACTTCTGCTGCTGGCTGGCTATGTTGACGATAATGTCATGTGACATCAGCTGAAATCTTGTGGGAGAACACTAGCATTGTGAGATAAGTAATTTGCTGAAAAAAAAAAGTAAAGGACTATAGGTTAAATTAAACATACCCAACAAGTCCCATCGCCATCTCTTTGTTCTAATATTTCACTCTTGTATTTCCTTTTCATATATGCAAATAACAATTATTCAGTTATACTATGAGAAAGTGAAATACAAAACTGAAATCTTAAAAGCATAATTTTGCCTTTGGTTTTGCAATTTAAACTGTGAGATGATTATGCGCAAAATTCAAATCTTGAACTCATGAATTTGAAGTACAGTTTTACACATTCACCTATTGCATGTGTGATTATTCTCTCAGATTGGAAAACTGATTTGACCAGCAGAGCTGTCCTTTAAATTCTAATTTATTACATCTATAAACTTAAATTATATGGAGAAATATTGTAAACTTCTTCAGCATAGTTCAATTTGTGTAGTTAAGAAGTCACGTGTAAAATTATATTTGTGCACATGCTATTGTTTATGTATGCAGTTGGTAAGGTTTTTAAAAGGGGGGGGGGTGCTTAAAAGCACTTACTTTTTATGAGAAAGAAAGAGTGGCAACCCTGAGTAACAAACGAATTTGGCCCTGGTTACATCTGACTCCTGCTGTAAGCAATCCTGTTCCTGAGAAGTCTAAAACACCTTAGTAGTTATGGACTTTTAATCAACTCAGTTATACACTGCTGGACAATTGCTAAGGACGGATCATAAACGGCTATATAGCGAATAAAAAAGGAAGTGTGGTTGGATGCCAAGTGAAATAAAATAATGTCAGAATGCCAGGACATTACAAGAAAGACAATTTATTGTGCTCTGAAATCCAGAAGGCTTTGGAACGTTTTCAAGGGACAAACAGGCCATTTTGCGCAGAATACATAAACGTGAAAAAAATGCAATTACCGTCCGCAGGCGTTCCGGCGTAAGATGTCAATACGGGATATGGCCACCATGGAGGGCAATGCTAGATTCCACACGTCGTGTCATGCTGTGCACAACATTATCAAGCAGCTGTTGGGGTAATTTATCCCATTCCTCTGTCACTGCACGGATGAGGGTGTCCTTGTTTATTGGAGGGCATTGGCGACCAGCAAGACTCCTCTCCAAAGCATCACACACATTGTCAATGGGATTCAGATCTAGAGAACGTGCTGGCCATACGAGGCGTTGAATATCCTCGCTCTCAAGACACTCCTGGATAGGGACTGTTCGATGACATGTTGCATTGTCGTCCATGAAAATGAATCTATCACCGACAGCACCACGGAACATGCGAACATGAGGTAGCAGAACATTATTAATGTATCGTTGGCCAGTCATAGTCCCAGTTGGAAGCACATAGAGGGACATACGGCCATTGATCATGATGCCAGCCCATACCATGACACTACATGTCGGATATCGGTCCATTTCCTGTATGTTTGCTGGACAGTATGCAGTACCACTATCACGCCAGATCAGTTGTCGTCGACAATCAGACGATAGACTGTATCTACTCTCATCTGAGAAGAGGACAGCAGACCAGTCGTTATCAGTCCAATTGCGATGTTGATGGTCCCATTGCAAACGGGTGGTACGGTGACGTCTGGACAATGGGATGCACACAACAGGACGGTGGCCGTATAGTCCTCTTTCATGCAAACGTCTGGCGACAGTTTTTCGGGAGATCTGCTTGCCAGTAGCAGCCATAAACTGATTTGCTACCTCACTAGCAGTGCTGCGCCGGTGTCTTTTTGTTGATAGCACTATGTACCGATCTTCTGCTGGTGTCGTACTGCGAACACGACCTCCCCCATGACGTTTGCTACACTCTCCATTTGTTTGAAATGATTTCCAAAGCCTTGAAACAACACTGTGGCTGACGTCGAACTCCCTGGCAACATCTGTTATTTTTCGCCCGTCTTCAATCTTCCCAATAATACGGCCACGCGTAAAATCATCTAGGTGATGTCGCGAAGACATACTGAAAATTGCAAGTTCGTCAATTGATTCTTTCTCTTTCAACTTTGCGTTTGAACAACAACGGTCAATATGCGCGTCAAATCCTTTATATCTCTTATCAGCGCTATGACGTCACGAACAAATTCGGCAATCCAAAATTTGCATACGCACAACACGTCTTACTGTATCCTGCACTTATGCTAATTTCCACATTTTCCTGCCTTCCATTTTATGGTTGCTATCGTTGCTATTGTCATCCGTCCTTAGCAATTGTCTGGCAGTATAATTTCCCATGGTAGAGTTCATACCCATGTTTCAATCCATGATGTAATAGAATTTATGCAATGGATTTTAAAGCATCAAATTAGGAGACAGGGAGGATTAATAGAGAATTTTGCTATAGAATTATCAAAGCAGAAATCTCCCATCAACTATGTAACTCTTTTAACTAAGCAAGAAATTTGTCAAAAAAGTAAGCAAGCTGAAAATGTTAATGGCCACCAGATGGAGACGTCTCGGTAGCTGAGCCCATCTTACGGATTTATGATGTCAAAAGTTGACTTAAAAATACACATAGCACCGTGGATTGTTGGCCACCGTGGTGTAAAGTTAACATGCTCGGCTAGATATCGAGAGTTCCGTGGTTCAATTCCACGGCAGCACTGAAAACAATTTTTTTGTTGCTATGTGTTTTTGGGACGTGGAAAGAGCGATGTATTTATTTATTTACTGTCGCCACGTATTTGGAGGATTTTCGCCTTGGATCTCGCCCTTTGGATTTAACTGCTAAAATATATATAGCCAGTGCCGTTAATGCCCACTAGATGGAGACATCTCAGTAGCTGAGCCCATCTTACGGATTTATGATGTCAGGAGCTGACTTAAAAATACACATAGCACCGTGGATTGTTGGCCACCGTGGTGTAAAGTTAATGCGCTCGGCTAGATATCGAGAGTTCCATGGTTCAATTCCACGGCGGCGGCTGAAAACAATTTTTCGGTTGTTATGTGTTTCTGGAACGTGGAAAGAGCGATGTATTTATTTATTTAAGTAAGCAAGCTATTTACTATGCAGTATTTTGACCTATCATCTTTTATAGCAGTGAGTTAGGATCTTACTAAATGGTTAGATATGGTGCGAGAAATATAAAAAAAAATGGAAGTATTCAGTTGTATGGAACAAGATTAGAAATGCAGATATTAGAACTAAGTTGGGTACTTCTTCTGTGGAAGGCAAAGTTAATGAAAACATGCTTTGAGATTGTTTCGGCATGTGTGTTTTATGGGAGAGGAAAGATCCTGAAGTGGCTGGTCACATAGAAAGGGGAAAATCTAGGGTACTGCAAACTAGACTGTTAGTGAAATATCTTGTGATAGTACAAGAGAAATGAAGAAAGTGTGTAGGTAATCAACATTCATTTACGCTTTCCAGCTGTAGGTTGAAGAAGCGTATATGCTCCACATTTGTCCTTCTGTCTGTCCGCACAATAACTCGAGTAAAAATGGTTAGATTTCGATGAAAGTTTGGTATGTGGTAGAAGACAACCTGGGGAAGAACCTATTGGAAATGGGGTCAACGGTCAGGACATAGGAGCAGGATACATTCCACCGCCTTTATGCATCATAACTTACGTAAAAATGCTTCGATTGTGACAAAATTTCATCATGTTGTTCCGAAGATATACTGAACCGGTTCTGTTTAATATCATCAAAATGGGGTCAAAGGTCAGGGCACAGGAGCGGGATTTATTCCACAGCCATTATCGTCATAACTTGAGTAATGATTTCTGGTATGTTGGAAAGCGTATATAATCAATGCATTGCATGACGTTACTAACTTGTTTTTATTTTCTTATCATATTCTGTATTTATGTGTGGTACCGTAAATTACTGATACCTGTGTAATGTGAAGCAAAAAGTTGTTAGTGAGCTGGAGACAAATTTCTTAGGTGGTTTATCCATGTTGAAAGAATGAGTGGTGAGATGCTTGCTAAAAGAATTTGTTCTGCCTAAGTGGCAGGAAAGAAGGGTAAAGGAAGGCCTAGGAAATAATAGGTGGACCAGATTCAGGAATGTTTGCATGAGAAAAAGATAATAAGCATAAAGTTCAATAGGTCTTATGTGAGAGGTGTGATGGATGTCACTGAAGGTCTAGCTGTGTGACAAGATTGCTGTAAATGGAGACATTTGATGCATCAACAGTAAATAAAATTTCACTTGATCAGTTTCAAACTTTAATCTAGCAGATGAGCTTTCTTTGAGCAGCTAACTTCTGAATTTCAGAGAACAAATTAGTGTTATGAATGTATCTCATTAACCTGAATGCTTAATTTTGAGTATATAGGTGTGATATACAATATTGAATAAATCTTCAAAATGTTTTACCTTGTTAAAAGTAGTAGTCACTTCTTTCATTCTTCTCTCTTACTTCTCTATTCTTAGTGTTGAGATACAGAATGTACCATTCCTGGTAACCTTAGTTGATACTAATGAATGAAATCATTGGTTGGATACTCATACAGCATTTTGTGGCAAGAAGTTATGGAAAAGTAGTTGATTATGATCATATTACTTGAATACTCATGAATGGAGGAATCCTTACTGAACATTTAGGTATACAAGACTTTCGGTGAAACACTATGGAAATGGATTCTATTTGTGGCCTTAGTGGAATTCTGTCAAGTACAAAATTGTTTGCTGATAGCTTTGGATGTAACAGGATTTGAGAGGCCATTCATGAGTATAGTGTAAAAAAACAAGCATCTGTTCAGTATAGCTGAGTGATGTAGAGGAATTGTTGTTGCTTTTAAAACTGTCTGATGTGGTGGATTGGTAGCCACCCAGTATACTGTTTTATGTGGGCTGGCAGCCTCTCCCCTTCAGTATAATGTCTCTGTATGTGTGTGAGTGTGTAGAAAAGTGTTTAATCAGTGCATCTTTCAGGTTTTTTTTTTTTTTTTTTTTTTTTGTTATATAGATGTGGTTCTGCACATCTGACGAATGTGCACTGCCATTGGATACGTCATAACACCGAATAACTATAATATGCCTTTGGACGATTCTCAGTCTTGTTTGTAACCTGATGATGCAAGGGGCACCCTTGCAAAAGATCTCATTTTAATAGTATTAGATTTTAATTGTAGGTAGTATTTTAAGCATATGGATTACCATGTAGAAACAGTGTTTGTGTGCGTTTTGGTATCTTTCTAGTTCTAACTTTTGGATCAGAGACATAGACTTTAACTGATAAAGACATACCAAAGCTGTGGGCAACTCAAAGAAGCATGGACAGGTGCATTTTGGGAATAGAGGCGAAATTTTGACAAGAGTGAAAGATTTCTACTCCAAATTATATGAAAGGCATGATACATGTACTCCAGACATCATGAAAGGTACCAGAGTTCTTCCAGTCCTCCCAGCAGAAGTTGCACATGCAATCAAGAACATGAAGCAGGGAAAAGCTCCAGGAGAAGATGGAATTACTGTAGACATCAGACTAGAAGCAAGTGGAGAAATTGAAACAGTACTCGCCCAAATTTTCACTCGATGCCTGAATGAAGGGAAGATTCCTGAGGATTGGAACAATGCTACAATGATCCTGCTACATAAAAAAGATGACATTGAGGATCTCAGGAACTACAGACCTATCAGCCTCCTATCAGTGGTTTATAAAATCTTCACTAAAGTTCTTTCACACCGCTTGAAGGTAACAATGGACATGGCTCAACCGAGAGAACAAGGTGGATTCAGGAGTGGCTACAGCACTATAAATAATATTCACGTACTGAGAGAACTAATTGAAAGAGTGAGGGAATATGAACTTCCATTGTGTATGGCTTTTGTCGATTATGAAAAGGCCTTTGATTCAGTGAAACCATCAGCAGTTACAATGGCTTTGAAATCCTGCGGTATTGAAGATGCGTACATTAATATTATTAATAACATCTATGAAAATGCAAGTGCAAAGATTCGGCTGTTTGAGAATACAGCACACATAAAAATTGGAAAGGGAGTGAGACAAGGTGACACCATATCTCCCAAGCTGTTTAATGCCACATTGGAAAATGTCTTTTAATCCCTGAACTGTGAAAACAAAGGGATAAAGATTAATGGAGATTATCTAATTCACCTTCGTTTTGCTGATGACGTAGTCATTTTTGCAACTACCTCATCAGGACTGCAGAGTATGATCCAGGAACTTGCTGAAAAGAGTAAAGAAGTGGGATTAAAAATGAACTTTCAGAAGACAAAAGTGATGTACAATGCTTTTACAAGAAATGAAGATTTATCGATTGATGGAGAAAAGCTGCAGATAACAGATACATACGTTTATCTTGGACAGCAGATATCAAGTGAGGGTCACATTGATGAAGAAATTAGTCGGCGTATAAAACTTGCCTGGAGAGCTTTTGGAAGAAACAGCATAATTTTCAAGAGCAATATGCCATTATGTCTTGAAAGAAAAGTGTTTGATCAATGCATCTTTCCAGTGCTTACGTATGGTGCAGAGACGTGGTCCTTAACTAAAAGAGACATACAAAGGCTGCAGACAACTCAAAGCAGTGTGTAGAGGTGAATGCTTGGGTAACCAGGAGAGATAAGAAGAACTCGTGGATCAGAAAAATGACAAGAGTGGAAGACATCATGATCAGAGTTAAATCCCTGAAATGGCAATGAACTGGACATACTGCCAGAAGGACAGACCATCGATAGACAGCCAAAATTTTAGATTGGATTCCAAAGGACAGGAAAAGACCCTGAAGAAGACAACATGGGAGATGGGTGGATGAAATTCAAAAGTATGCGGGATGGACATGGAGGAGGCTGGCACAAGACAGACTGTTGTGGAGGAAACTCTTGGGGAGACCTTCGTCCAGCAGTGGATTGATAATGGTTGACAATGATGATGATGTTACACTCAATGGACAAAACATTAGAGATACCTACATAATAGCATATTGGTTCTCCTCTAGCGCGAATAACAACTTGTACACGCCGAGGTATCCAGCCAGGCTTGTTGCAGCATTTCCGTAAATCCGACGATATGGCTGTCCAGGATCCATGGATCTCATGTTCCACTCCACTGTATCCCAGACAGCTTCCACAGGGTTCACATCCGGGGACCCTGGGGACTACTGGATGGATCCAAACTCAGATGAGTGTTACTCAAGCCATGCCTGGGTGATTTCGGCCCAGTGGAGTGGCACATTGCCCTGCTGGAACAGACAATCGGCCTCAGGATGTGCCAAAGCTATGAAAGCGTCTAGGCGATCAGCCGACACAGACTGGTAGAACACGGCAGTTAAGGACCTCTCCCGACACACTAAGGGACCTAATGTGTCTCATGAGAAGGCTCCCCAAACTATCGCAGCTTCACCACCACCTTGAACAGAGCTGACGTGGCACAATGGAGCCATAGCCTCATGCTTTCGATGCCACACCCACACCCTCCTCTCATCTCGGTACAGCTGAAAACAGAATTCATCTCACAACGCAACGTGCAGCCACTTTTGAGAGCTCCAGTTTTGATGTTCCCAGCAAGGTGTAATGCCGGATGTATAATGGCACACGAGTAGTGTGTCACCTCCCGTAGTTCAGGGTATGCAGCGTGTGCTGTGCTGTTCACTCGCTGACACTGTTTGGGCCTCTGACGTTTAACCTGGATGTGATTTGTGCTGCTTTTGCCTAGCTGTCAGTCTGTACAAGCCTTGATAGTCTACATCAACCCCAGTCATCAATGGCATGTGATCATCATCCACCACTTGTTCTTTGGGTGCTGGTATGTCTGTCAATGGTATACTCGCAGTATGCCCATGATACAGTTGCCCTCAGGAACCCCCTAGAGTTCTTACCACTTGGGTAATAGAATGACCCGTCTGTCTTGCACCGACAATGCATCTACGATCAAAGTCGCTCAGATCACCACATTTACAATCACCTATTCATCGATTTCAGATCACCATATTCATCGATTGTGACACACTGTTGGGAAGTCATTATGTCTGCCTGTTCATCACCTGCATTCAGTTTGGAGTTGTTCTACTCTGCACAGGGTATGCCCATGTCAATTGCCCATCACCATTATCTCTAATGTTTTGTCTACTGAGTGTATACAAGAAGAAGAACTGAACTGATATTACTGATGCATATTGAAACATATTTCATTCTTTCCCTGTAGTTCATTGTGCTCTGGTGACTATGACTCAGAGGTCATCACTGGACTGGGGGCCATTACTTTCAGAAGCATTGATGTATGTCACCCTGGTGGCACAGTGGTCTAAGCGCTGGCTTATGGTCATTCATCCAAGATGGATACGGGTTTGAATCCTGGTGAGGCATGGATGTTTTGTTTGTCTTACATCACTGGCTCTCTCCCTTCACTGGAACTAGTGGCCCTAAATTAGGGATGAATTGAGTTGCTCATGGTGGTCGTTAAACCCCCAATAAAAAAAAAAAAAAAAAAAGATTTAGCTTACACAGCTTCAATAATCACCTCTTCAAAGCCATAATTATTTAGTACAGATTTATGATGAAGTTTCACTGTCACTTTAAGGTTGTAATCAGTGCTTATGCAGTTAATAAACGTTAAGAAGTTGAAGAGTGACCATCATTTGCATGTTCAGAAATTGAGAAAATAATTGATATAATCAAAACATGTGATCATTATAAAACTGACATTATGGTGCACATTTTCCAAAATATGATGTCATACAGAATCTCATAAAAACGTCAGTATTGAAAAGGTCATATTATTTGTAATGTGTCATAAATAATATCATATGTGAGTTCTATAACTTTGTTCAATTTTAATGATTTTTTGTAAGTTTTCTTTTCGTATATATTTGTTCTAACCATATAACTTCCACTTCCAAATGAGTTTCTAGCAAAAGTTTTTAAGTTCTGCTGATAAAGATTCTGTTCTTCATTATGTCTTATTATTATGTGCTGGAAAGATGATTGTGTATAGACATCCTATGCCAGTTTTATATCTTAGATTGTGTCCAAAATTATATATGCACCATATCAATGAGGTTCACTTCAAAAGACTATTTGCTTACATTTGGTCAACATTCCTCTGTAAATTTAAAGAGGAATTCTGACTAAAGATAATCAAATTGTTTTCTGAACTGAATCTTACTGATACTCTACATATTTAATTTTAGACACTATCTGAGATATAAAACTGGATGTCTATCTCCTCAAACAGCTAGCTCCCCAGCATATAATAATAAAAAAAAATGTAATGAACAGAATCTTTTAGCAGAACCCAAAAACTGTTGCCCCAAACAGATTGTAGTCTCCTTTGCATGTATTTATTTCTTGTCACACTTTTTGTTGCATACTGCACAGAAAGGTTTTTGTCTAACCTATTAAATATAACTTAATGCTGATCTTTAATGTACTTGTTTTGTATATATGTTGAGAAGACTACATTATTTTTGTTGATTGATCATCGGTACTAATGCTTGTCTGTAAAATTTCAGGGTTTTGCATGCCAGTATTAGCCCTCGTGGTTTAATGCAAGCAGTTCGTTCTTTCCTGTATTTCTCACAGCTGTGTGCCTGGCTCAGTTTAACTGGTGGGAAATCACCACAGAATGTTCATTACAGGTAAGCAATTTTCTTTATCTTGTAGAATTGGTTTGTGCTTATGAAAATGTTGGGCTTATTATAATTAATATGGCTTTTTCCAGTGCCAAAATTTGGAATGTATGCATCACACATCATATATTACAACAATTGCTTTTTCTATTGTAGAACTGGGGTGGGGTTAAAAAAGAACTTGTATTTATAAACTGATGAAACTGCTGTCAGTACTGTGCACGTTTGTTTTTACCATAAAACCTCCATCAATGGACACTTTTGAACAATGGTAACCTCTAAGCAATTGTAAGCTTTGAATGGTACAGAACACTTCCCGTAGGATTAACATTAACGATAACCTCCAAACAGTGAGACTTCTTAACAGTAGCCAATGGACACCCCCAGTCAGTGCCGAAAGAGATATAGCAGACACCTTGTCCTTTAGGATTTTATGCAGTTCCTTTGGTACTTTGGCAAAAGGGATAAGATAGGAATAAAGAGTGCTGCTGTGTGTCAAGCTCGATAGGTTGGATTACAGTGAGTGCAATGGTGTACTTAAGTGAAAAGAAAGGAGTTATTAATTCTACATGAGATGAACTCTGGCTCCTGAGTATATTTTAGTGCAACCGAGGGAATGGGGGTCTAGTGCGTGAAATGTTTTCCATTGGCAGTGGTATATCTTTGATTGGTCCCTGTGGGTTCTGTTCCTGTTTTTTAGCACACAGCTAGCTAACTGTGCAGTTTCACTTCACACTTGAGTATTTTTCTTTCTCTTAGCATACCCTAAACTTAACCTCCTAGCTTGATATTTCTAAAGAGAAGTTTGAGATAACGGGTCAGACACTACTTCCTAAAATCCTCTGTACCATGATTTTATTTTAAATTGTTATATTAAGTTTCATTCAGCATTCTACCTTTGGAGAAAGCTTTGAAACCACTTTCTTTGTGCATAAGCTTTGTACAGTTCTTTTCCTTTTGTACCAAAGCAAAGGACTAGTAATGTTAACCTAAGCCTAACCTCTGAACAACGGTCACTTTTTCTGGTCCAAGCAGCAACTGTTATTCGGTTTCACTACATTTCTTTACCTTTCCAGGGGAGTAAGTTTTTCAAAATCAGTTTTCTGCCTTTAGCCTTTTCCCTACTTTCTTTTTTAATTGCACATTTTTCATGTACTATTTTTAAATAATTAATGTGCTCAAAACTCACTCCTTGGATGTCAGTTTGTTTAGGTAGAATTTCTTTTATTAGTGTTTTTAGCTTATTTTTGAAACCTGAGTACTAACATAGGAGTTGTTTGTGTGCTGAAGGGATGAGTTGCTAAGGGAGGGGGGGGGAAGACACGTCCTGATCATGCAGGGAACAAAGATTTATTGCAGATGTGTAATGTGAAGCAAAGTGTTGTTATTAAGGTGGAGACAAATATTTTGAGTTGGTTTTGCCATGTTGAAAGAATGAGTGAAGAGGTGCTGACTAAGAGAATTTATTCAGCCCAAAGGCAAAGAAAGGAAAGTAGAGGAAGGCCAAAAAAATTATGGGAGGATCAGATTCAGGAATGTCTTCATAAAAAAAAAAAAAAAAAAATATAATGAGTATGAAGTAGAAAAGGTCTTGTGTCCAACGTGTGATGGTTGTCAGTGAAGCTTGAGTTGTGTGCCGAGATTGCTGTAAATGGACACATTTGAGAGATTTTACTGTACAGTAAGTACTTTGAACTTTAAATCTGGCAGATGAGCTTTCTTCGAGGAGTTAACTTCTGAATCTCAGAGAACAGGTTAATGATAAGTATTAATTTTTTTGAAAGATATAAAAAACTAAAGGTGAGACATGACAGCTAAACTTCCATGGTTTTGTATTAATTTTTCTTTTTTTTTTTTTTTTTTAAGTTTAGGATTGTGGACAAATTATTTGGATGCCATTTTTTCTATATTCAATTTTCAACCGGTAAAATTTTTGAACTATGAATTTTTTTCTGTCAGGTATTTTTTAATAAAATTTAAAATCAATAATGGCAATTTTTGATTGTTTTTTGAGGTGTTTCACTAATGTAAACTTTTGGCTTTGTTTCCCCAAAAACCTTTTAATTTGCAGTCCACAATATTTTTGTTGCATTCATTTACTACACTGCTGGCCACCCAAAATGTAACACCAAGAAGGACATGAGATAGCAAAGCCAGATTTACTGGACACATAACAACAGATACAAAGATGAAACGATTGAGCTTACAGGCCCGTGCGACTTGCGGAACACGCAGACATCAATAATTTGTGTGGCCCCCATGGGTGGCAATAACGGCCGCAACATGGCGCGGCATCGAACGAAAGAGGCTTTGGATGTGGGCTTGGGGTATGTCGGTCCAGGCTGCTTCCACACGTTGCCACAGTTCATCAGGCGTAGCCACGGGGGATGCTTGCCGGGCCACTCGGTTGCCGATCAGCGACCAGACGTGTTTGATGGTCGACATATCGGGAGAACAGGCGGGCCACGGCAGCAGTGACACCTGGTAGGCCGTGAAGAATTGTTGCACGATGCGTGCCACGTGTGGGCGCGCATTGTCCTGTTGAAATGTGGCCGTTGGCAGGTCCTGCAGGTAAGGGAGGTCTACAGGCTCCAAAACGTTGGAGATGTAGCGGTGGCTGTTGAGTGTACCAGCGATGCGCACCAGAGGGATGCTGGTGTCATATCCAATTGCGCCCCAAACCATAACGCCAGGCGACGGACTGTTATGGCGATGCATAATGCAATCGTCATACAGTCTCTCACCGCGGTGCCGCCACACGCGGATCCGACCATCGTGGTGTTGCAGGCAGAAGCGGTATTCGTCGGAGAAGACAAAGTCGTGCCATTCCGTAGTCCAGGTGTGCCATTCTACGGCACGCTGCCGCCGCACTCGCCGGTGGTGTAACGTCAATGGTAATAGGAGCAATGGCCGCCGTGCGACAAGTCCCCGCTCCTGCAGACGACGTCGAACAGTACATGCTGACACAGGTTGTTGCGCAACACACCCTAATTTATGCGATAACGTTCGTGATGTGGCGGTGCGAGCTGTTAATGCCCGCAGCACAACATGCCGGTCCTCTCGTTCGGTGGTGTGCCTCGGCTGCGGCAATCGCTCACGTCAGTCCGTCCGTCCGTCCCTCCTGAACCCACCGAATCCATACTCACCTCACTGTGGCTGGATGTCGTCCCACACGGGCGGTGATGTCTCGGTACGATAAACCGCTGTCACGATAAGCCACTATTCGTCCTCTGTCGAACTCCGAAACGTGCTGGAATGACTGCCGTATTCTGCGACGAGGCATCAGGAAGCTTCCCATGCACAGGTCCAGCAGCACAACACACTTCCACTACTTACACACCGCCTTCTGTGCATCCTTCTTATAGTGCTTCTTGGTGGTGTGCTGGGCGCACATGATTTGCATATGCCCTGAAATGCTAATCGCTTGCATGTCCTCTTGTGGATGGCGCATGCTGCGAATTTCAGGCCAATCGGATGCGTCCTTCTTTGTGTTGCATTTTGGGTGGCCAGCAGTGTATAACAAGAAATGAGTAGAAGTATGGTGAATCATCATCATCGACAACCATTATCAATTCACTGCTGGATGAAGGTTACCCCACCCAAGTTTCCTCCACAACTGTCTGTCTTCATTGAGCCAGTCTCCTCAGTTTTGAAGTGATGGGGGGGGGGTGCCATAACTCACCACACTGGCCAAGATGGTTGGTGAGTGTGGGATAGCTATACTGCTATATGGTGATCGTCAGAACCCCTTTAGTGGAAAAACAGGATGCAGCACGAGAAGGCAGATTCGGCATTTGTCAAGGAGAGGCCATGATATGTTTGCACATCACCTGACCTTGCATCCCCCTTGACTGCTACTTTGACTAGCTGATTTGAAACATAGCAGAGAGGCAAGAGACAAAGGAAAGTTCTCAAAATTCTAAAAGGACAAAATTAACTACTGAATAATATTGGTTGTATAGACATTCATAAAATTTCAAGTTTTCTGAGGAGTTGGTTGCCTGGTAACAAGTCGAATGCAACAGTTCTATGCCCAAAAATAATACGCTTATATTATCATATTATTGTTAAAAGACAAAAGTTTTGAATAATGCCTATCATTGGTTAACAGAAAAGCATTAAATATTTATTTAGTTCTGTCATAGAATCAGCTGTTCAATATTTTGTAAGAAACCTCCTTTAAACAATTTATTCAATAATTATCATGTATATTACTGTAGGTGTGTGTGTGTGTGTGTGTGTGTGTGTGTGTGTGTGTGTGTGTGTGTGTGTGTGTGTGTGTCAGTTTTTCATATAATGGGGGCATTGTATAAGAGTAAGATCCATGCCCAAGTGACCCCTTTAGCTGAGCTTCCACTGATGCCAAACAACAACAACAACAAAAAAACAAAAACAGAATTATGTTATCTGGTATGGTCTGTGCAATTTCATGCTTCCTGTGGGATTTCAGCCAGTAGCTCTCTCTCAATAATTCAGGTGCTCCTGTAAAAAGTTCGCAATAAAATGTGCCATCAGACAGTGTTTTTGTGTATTTATGTAATGTATTTAATCCAAAGTTTTAACATTATGCCCCACAAAATGTGTATTTGCTTGTAGGATCATCAATATTGTTTACATTCATTCATAGGAACATTTTGATTACTAGAATATGGCACTTTAATATATGTTTAAAGAAGCTTTCCCCCTTGAATCTCTCTGTGTACATGGAACTTTCTGCTGCATACTTAGCGAAGAAAGTATAGGTGTTAACTAGCACTTGCCACTCGCCAGATGGTGATTAACGGGCAACTTTGGCGATGAAATTTATTTTAGTGGTCGCCAGTTTGACCATTTGTTATTTTTAGTGCTAATTTACAAAAGCATAATAATTCAGAAGTAAAGGTAAAAGGAAGTGAAACCAATTCTAACTAGGGATGGCAAAAGCCTCGATGTTTTTGAACATCGAAGTTTTGCCACCGATAATCGATGTTTAAACCTCGATGTTGCAGAACCCTTTTAGTGCGACGGCGATCGATTCATCTGCCTGCACGTGTTGCGCTAAAAGCGCAGTGGGCTGGATGATCAGTCCTCGATTTTGACCCGAGTAGTTCCCGAATCAGACAGCAGATATGTGTGAATGATCATATCATTTATTAATCGTATTGTTTTGAAATGAAATCTCCAGGAATCATACCGTCAAACAGCAATATTATTGAAAAAATCATGAGAATACACAGTCAAAGAATCGTATCATAAGCTGGCGTTCACTGTAGTCTTTCCATGCACCTTCCCCAAGTGACGGGAGGAAGGCAAATTTCAGCCAAAACTTTTCCTACTACAGCTGAGGCTGGGCTGTTCACGTGGGATTGAGGATGTATTGTAGAACATTACACTGTCAGAAATCAGTTTTTCGAGCCCCTTTCAAAGTGCAATAACGCACAACTTGTGGTCTCATGACAACAGCGTATTTATTTTTCTTGCGGACCTTGTCCCACTGGAGAACAAAATGTGTTTTGTTACTAGAAACTCTTCACATTATTCATTTCATTTTTCCCAAACAAACAGACACAATAGCAAAACTCAGCAAATTACGAATCCCCCACATCTTTTTCCAATTACGTGTGTTAGCTGAGGACAAACTTTACTGACAGCCTTTTCCTCAGTATTTGCAGACGTGCATTTTGAATCACCTTAAAATAACATCAGCCTGTAAGGAAATCTTGAAATGGTTAGTTGTAATGAGAGTGAAAGTTTGCCAAGTGGTAGTGATGATTTTGAATCATTTTAGAATAACATAAATCTATAAGAGTGTATTCAACATTAAAGGAGTTATCATTATATTTCCTAATTTTTTTTTTTTTTTTTTTTGCAAAAGAATAGTCTTTGAAAATTCGTTTTGAATTTGCAATTTGTATTTCCAAAAAATTATTTCAAGTAAAATTATTTTTTAAACAAAATTCAGTTAACACCGAGGTTTCATTACCAATGTTTGAAACTGGCAAAGAATGTTTTCTACGTAAAGAAAAGGAATTTCTTTTTAATGCATTCTTGTAAAGAGGAAGGGAATACCATATTTTTATGTCATTAATTGGTTGTTTTGGTCGATGTTTCATCGACGAAATCCAGTTCTTTTCCTCGGTGCTACAGAAACTAATACGTCAAAAAAAAAAAAAAAAAAAAAAAAAAAATCAAGGTTTCCACCCACACATCGAGCGTTTTAACAGATATTATTGATTTCTTGATTTGATTTGGTGAGTAATCACCATTATATTGAGTAGAGATTTTATCCATTGATGTTTCCATTTACTGCTGCAGATGGAAAAGTACGAATTCATTGGCTTATTAGCAAAAACATCAAAACATCAACGTTTTCACTGACACATGGTAAATTTCCACCAATATTATCAATGTTCAGGGAATGAGTAAACCCAGAGGAAAAAAAAATTACAAAATGTTTTCATTTTGCGCATTGAGTTTATGTTCGATAAAGAGAGTCATGTTCCGAGTTTATGTTCGATAAAGAGCCTTTATGTTCTGATAAAGAGATCCATGTAAATAATAGCAGTTACATTAAAGTTCCTATTAATCCCCCTCTCTTTTTTTATTATGCTGGAAGCTTCTTTTTGGCCACTAAGATTTGTTAACTTACCGGCCAGTTTTATTTTGGCCACTAACTTTTTTGGACTTACCGGCCAATGGCCACTTAGCTAAAGTTCTAGTTTGCACCTATAGAAGAAAGTGTAGGAGAGCAGTTCCACTCATAGTTTTTCTTGCTTTAAGAATGAGGGTTTATTCCATTCTGAGTTTAAATCTTTCCATTATGGTACAGATACAAAAGTACTATGACGATTAAGAACCATTAGGATTAGATTTTATAATTTTTCAAAAGCAGAAAACATTGCAGTGGCACAAGGTGGAGAATGTTTATGGGGAAAAAAGATTCTCATTTTTATCTATTTTGTGTATGCATTCATACAGTTCATCACTCTAACTTCAATACCAATTATGTGTATGTGTGTGCTTGTGTGCAAGAGATAAAGTGAGAATGAGTAATATATTCTTTCCCACTACAGTAAAATTCCATTGCAGTGAAATCTTGTGGATCACAGAATATTTTTCATTGTGCTGAAATTTCATTATACCGGAATATAGAATTTTCAATGATAATTAGAGACCTTACTTGCAACCATTACAGACCTAATGATTACATACATAGAGGGATTTAAAACAGAATATCAAAAAGAAGTAATTATATAATTATTTTCATTCAGAAAAAAATCTACTTCTAAAACTGATGATAGTTTTTTCCATTTTTTTTGGTGAGGTGTGGAGGGGAGGGGAGGGGGCTAGTATTCAGTAACAAAATACAGTACATAGTCTTCTGAGCTGTTCACATTGTGAAATACTTCATCAGGAACCTTCATTTGGAATGATATGAAGCACAAATAGATAAACTTATATAAAAAATCATTATGTATGAGAGTAACAGCTTCTGATGAAAAAACATTCAGTTCATCAGAAAGCCCTGTATTGTTTTCATCATTGTCATCATCTTTTTCTGTCATAATTTTTGTTGGCCTAACACTTTCGTAACTTCTGTGTGTATTAGTTTATGACAAACTTCTAATTCATCTTCCAAAGAAATAGTCTTTGAAGCTTTTATTATTAGGTACACCTGTAGCTCTGGCAACCAAAATTTCCACAGTTCTTGTCAAGTATCATGGTTCATCCATTACATCTTGGAAGTTTACACCCACTTTTTCAGATTCAAAAATCTCCATTTTCCCTCAAAATTTTGCTGTGGTAGAAACCTCAACAGATCTCTGTCTTGTGTTAAACAAGTCAGTCTACAGTTTGTTAGATGTTTACTTTGAGGCTATTTTTTTCAGAATCTAGATGAAGAAGAATGTACCGGAGAAATCTGCATCTGTATCTCTCTTTAACAGTTCAATTTATTCCAAGGTTGAGAGGTCGCAATGTGGTGAAACAGTTCGGAAGAAGATATTTAACATGAACATTATTCATTCGAGGTGGAGAGTCATCAGTGCAGCAGTTGTCTATTAATAAAATGATTTTTCAATTCTTCCATTCCATTTTTATGTTTTTAGCAACCAGTCTTTGGAAATATCTTTCGTTATCCAAGCTCAAGAATTGGTACTATAGTCACATGGATGTTATTCACATTCTTAAAGCAATCTAATTTACATGCTTTTCTATGATTAATGGCCTCATCTTCTTGACTTCCAAGGAGCTGTAGTTGCAGCAAAGGAGCATAGTCAGCCATTTGCTTGGGCTTTTCTGTTCCTTTGCAGTTGTCTTCTCTGAAAACAAGTATCTGTTTTGGGAAGCAATGGAACAAATAAGTCAGTCTTGGTGGTATTGCATATGTCATCAGGATTGTGATCTGCAATATTCTTTTTAATTTTCCCAGTATACCATTCATTGGCCTTGTCCACCAGAATATTTTTTTTTTCTTTACTGCAGATAACTTTTGATGCAATTTCATATTCTTGAGATACATTTAACTAACCAATACTTGCCTGAAATCCATCAGGTCTAAGTAACTCTGCAAAAGATAGCATTGTTTCATAAACAATTGTACCACTAACAGGAAAATTCTGTGAATGAATATCTTAAAACCAGAAGAACACAGCTTTATCAATGTCTTCATAATCAGCACCTTGCATTCTTTTTGTTTTAGTCCAAAATTGGACCTTTTGACACTCTCTTAACTTTTACTGTCTTTTAGAAATGCAGATAGTCAAAAGAGAAATTCCAAATTTCTTTTCTGCATCTTTTTCTTTCCACCAGAATCCACTTCTTAGAATATTTCAAAATTTTCTTCTATTGAAAACTGCTTAAGTTTTTCATTTCTGTCACATTTTGCCAACATCTACAGAGAAAGCATGTGTCTGGGGAAACAATGTGAGTCTTGTTCTTTTCTTTTTTTTTTTTTTTTAACTTTTTCGAGCCTTCTCATCATACCACTCAGCCATTGAAAGTGGCAACTAAAAGTCGACGATTACCTGGTATGGGCGGTTGCAATTTGTTCAAAAGATTGTGCATACCATAACAAAACATTCATTGTGAGGAAAAATCATGTAATGATAATATGTCACTAGGGAATTAAAAATTCCTTCACTGTAGTGAATTTTTTGTACGGCTTAGTTTTGGTTTAGTGAGAAATCAAAACCACATTAACATGCAGGAAATTAGTCGAGGCTAAAAAAATTATTTGTACTAAAAGTTTTGTAATGGAATTTTACTGTATACACCAAAGTATCATTGTTAATGCTTAACATTGTTGAAGTGTCGTTAATATCAAATGTCAAAATACTGTCCCTGAAATCAAGCATTTTGTCATGATACAGAAGAAAATTGCGAGATTTTGGTGCTCATGATATTGTTTGTTTCAGACTATGTGTTCCTGGGGAAGCGTTTTCAAGCAAGTTCACTGTTCAGCCAGACTCTCACGACTTTCCAGTTGCAAATATCGGAAGGAGCACGTCTATGAAAGTTACTGCAAAAACCCATCCAAGGTTTGACAAGATACCCACAGTGTTATGCCCAAAACATGGCCAGTGTGAATCTTTAAAGACAGGAAAACAAGCGCACAACTCCAAAACAGATGTTTTAGCACCCCTTCCAGAAGATCCCTCTTCATATGTTGAAGGAGCAGAAGGGGAATATGTCTGTGATGGATTACTTCCAGCTGCATATTCATCAGCCTCTAGGACTAGCAGTCCAGCAGATTCAATGTTGGGTGAAAGTCTTCTTGATCCCCCAAATTCCCTGTGCATGTACCCGAAGAGATATCAATCACCATCTCGTTGCGGAAGTCCCAGTGTAGAGGTACCTGAGCATCTCATGTTTGGTAAGGGTGCCATAGCTAAGCAAGAAGCACAGTTAAACAGGCTGAAGCAAGAAACAAAAAGTCGGAGTAGACCCCAGCGACGTCCTGTTGTAGAAAGGTTCCTCAAAAAGACACTAGGGGATGAAATTGAAGCATCAAGTTCCTCTGAAAGGAAATGCCCATGCATTGATAAGCTGGGCTCTTTTGGTGACTTATCATTTCCTGATGATGATGCAGAAGTGAGCCATGATGGTCTAGTGAATTACTTGTGTTTGAGCAATGATCCAAAAACCCTTCCGAGAGCAGAAATGGAGCATGTATTGGACAGACTTAGGAATCGATGTCAGAGAAATAAAAGTTCGCCAGAAAGTGAACGCAGCAATTATTTATTACATCATAGCAATGAAAACTATAATTTATTAAAAAACAATTTGTCCGTTTCCAAATGTTTGCAAGAGAGTAAAATTAATATAAAGAAAATACCTATAGAACAAGAAAATCCCTTTTGTGTGCCTCATAAATTTATAAAACCTTCCATTTTCCATGGGTCACCTCCACATTCGAGCAAGCAGTCTCTCCCCGAAGAAACTTTCGTCAAGCGAATCTGTGAACAATCAAAGCCATCCCGGAAACTTTCATCCCAGACGCAAGGTGATCATCAATCTGCAAATCCACGTGTTGCGGATCTAGATGTTCGTATCAGAAGGGCTGCAGAGGAAAAGGGTAGAAGCTCTGATTATAGAGAAAAACAGAGTTACTTAGAAACATCTCACAAAGTTTTAAGGGACCAAAAATATGGAGCAGGAGGGACTCCAAGTATGAGAAGTGGAAACAATGCACCTGTTGCCAGGAATAAGCCATTTGAGAACAGCAATACCACTTTCCCAAACACCATAACAAAAAGTACATATCAAAAGCATAAACCTGTTTGTGATGAAATAAAACCCTCCATTGACATTTCCAAGGAAAGTGAACCATCATATTGTGAGAAATCAATTTGGACTACAAGTAGAAAATTATGTGATTATAAAATGCCTGATAAATCTCCTCCCATCAGTCCATTGCTTCGTGCCCTTTTCAAGCCAGGACTCGTTGCGCCATTTTTCAAGAAGTAAGTTTGAGTTCCATATTTCTGCTTTGCAATATGGCAATTAGCTATTTGTTTGATATCACCTAATGATTTTTAATTTGTGTGTAACTTTGCTGATTTATTGCAGAGTAAAACCTCATTTATCCAATCAAATTAGAACCATGGTACCATTGGATATGGAAAGTTCCCGTTAATTGAGAACACTCTGTATTAATTACCAGTCATGCATTTATATTACATTAAATTCCTAAGGGGAATTTAATGTGTAATATAAATGGTGTATTCATTAAGCCTACAAAGCACACAGTCATATCAGAATAATATGACCACCTACCTAATAATGGGAATAACCACCCTTGGCCCAGATGATGGCATGACATGGACGCAATGAGGCCCTGGAAGGTTTCCTGAGGCACACGTGACCATTCAGACTGCTGCAGAGCATGGAGGTCCCGGAGATGACGTCGTTGTGGGTCGGCATGTCAAACCTGTTGATCCAAATAGTCCCACAAGTTCTCTATGGGATTGAGGTTGGGTGATTTCGCCGGCCAATAAAGAACGGAGACATTGCTGTACTGTTCTTGGAACCAGTCATGCATTCCCTTGGCAACATAGCAGGGCACATTGCCCTGTTGGTACATGACAATACACCCTGCTAGGCCCTGCCATCACACAAAATGCACCCTACTATGCCCTTCCATCACCACCAGGGTAAACATCCAGCATGAAGGGATGCATGTGGTCAGTGAGGATGGACAGGTAGCCATTGGCATTTAGGGACCCATTCAGTGGTACCAGCGGTCCCAAGTCATTCCTGGAAAATATCTCCCAGACATTCACACTGCCACCACCGGCCTGTACTTGACTGACAAGCATGTCTGGGTGTTGGTTCTCGTGTGTCTGACGCCATACCCACCACCGTCTATCACTTCTGTGGAGTTTAAACCTCCATTTGTCAGAGAAGGCAACCTTTTCCCACTGTCCAATGTTGGTAGTCCCTTGTGAACTGCAGGCATCGTTGCCGATGGACCTGGGTTAACATGGGTACCCTGATGCAGTGCCTATTCCGGAGACCCATGCGTAACAGGGTTTGCTCTACTGTTATCGGGTGTAATACCTGGGTGCCCCAGCATTCATTTCCATGGCCAACTGCTGCACTGTTGCGCATCAGTTGCCCTTTACCAGTCGACAGAGGGACATTCTGCTCTGGGATCAATGGCCTTTGGCGCTCCACAGTTATGACGTTGAGAGGTACTCAGTGTGCCAGCGGTCCGTCCTTGGGACACAAAAGACTTTGTGGGCTGTTTGCGATGTACCCTTACTAGGGCACATCGCAAACAGCCCACAAAGTCTTTTGTGTCTGAGATGCTTCCATCCTTGGCACAGTAGCCAATGATCATTCCTTTTTGAACATCCGTCAAATCACTACTTGTTCCCATTGTGCTCATGTAACGCACTATGGCTTATATGTCCTGGCCGGGTGCTTATTTCTCCGTGTGGTCGACCTTGTCACGTGAACTCTGTGACGCGCCTGGGCGGGTACACTGTGATTCCAGGAGTGGTCATATTATCCTGATATGACTGTGTATGTATACATACCTATTACATACTACATATATACACAGCACATATCCAGTACCTTATTCACAAGTAGTGATAGACCTCTCAAAGACTATATATTTACAATGAATAACCCTTCACTGTGAATGGTTTGCTGTCACAGCTGTGAATGATAATTAAAGTTTAACCCTTGAAAACACACCTCAGCAGTTTCCATTTGGAAAGAAACAAAGAAAGTTGCCCCCATTCATCAACAAAGCATCTCTGCATTTCCAAGAAAGCATTGAAATTTTGTTCACCAAAAACTGCAATTCAGAGACCCCTCACAAAATCCCATTTATTTGGATCTCTCTACTAAAATCTGGCAGCAGTTCCAACACCCCGACTTCAAATTGTAGTTCTGGCAACCAGCCCATGTAGTTGATTGCGGGTGATCAAGGTCGTAGGATGGCCAAAAGCTACCGCTAAACAAACCTTTTTACTATACGTGACTCTGTGTGTTTTCGCTCGATTTCTAGGTTTATATGATCATTCAATCCTCCATTAACTTCCTTTCTTCCCCATGAGTTCAGAAACAAATTTCCAGTAAGAAAAGTAATGTTGAGAATTAATAAATGTCAACTGCAATGTGAGAGAGCAGTGAGTTAGGAAATATGGTGAAAATTAAGGAAGGGAATGATATGCAAATGCCATTCATTTCAATGGTGTGCCCAAATGGCTCATAGAGAATCATTCATTGTAAGCGGTTACTGCTGGCATGTTCATGCTCTTTTGAGCAGTTTGCCCATTCCCGCTTAGGCCTTTAAATTCCTTTGGTCATAAACACAGGATCCCTGTAAAAAATGATTTGCATTAACATAGTGACAACCTCAAAATTGAATGCCCGTTCATTTGAACAAACATTCATGAAACATTGTTTTGCGTGACAGATAAATTAACTCTCAAGAAGGAATGATTATTCACATGGTTTTACACTGGTTTTAAAGGAAGGTTTTGTTGGCATGATTTTGAGAGACCTTTGTTGTCAAAACAACGTGCTTTTGTTACACGAATGCCTTCTTCCTGACCACTTAGTGAACTCTGATGTGAAATCAACAGTAAGAATAAAGTGAAACACAGTGAGCTGAGGATTTGTTTGCTTTTTCCTAACTCAGGCTGATGTTTCTTATTTTTCTGACTTCTGAGGGAGGTAAGGAAATGAAAATGGTATGTGACCTTGACACTTGATTACACATGGAAAAAATTACAAAATGAGCAGAAAATTACAAAAATGAAAAAAACAAACATGTAACACGGGAGATGTAGGTTAAGAGAGTTCCACATAAATGAGCATTGCTTAAAATAGGTTTTACTGTGCTTATATTTTCATTACCATCATATAACCTTCACCTTTCTTATATAATTATGTTCAAACATTATGAAAGGGGGGGGGGGTAGTGGACAACTTCTTTTGAGTGCTATTAATTTTATTTCTTCTATGTATGTGTTTCTTGCCTTTTGATGATTGTTATGGGACGTTGACAATACAGTAAATTCTGGTTAATTGGGACATCTCCAGGCTTAAAACACTTTGGACCAATGAAGCAAAGCTTTATCCCAAATAGCTAACTCGGGATGTTCTTCAAGAATTATTCCAAATAAATGGCTGCCTCGATTAATTGATGGCCCAGTTAACCAGAATGTACTATATTTATAACTAGTAAACACTGATAACAGGCATATTTCAGCAAGAAACTGCTGAAGAAAGTCAAACTAACTCAGTGCGCAAAAATAATATTTTGTTGATTTTCAAAGTGAGATGCAATAGTATGCAACATTTTCTTGTAGATCCTTTAAGGTTTTATTTAAATGTAAGAGGAACTGATTCGTTATGTTTTTTATATGTTGATATCAGAAAATTCAGTATACTGATGTATACTGAATTTTGTATATTTCAGTATAAATTTCAGCATTTCAGTAATGATGTAAATTTCCATTGTGAATTGAATGCTATTCAATTCTGCAATACTTCCATTATGCTTATGAATCTGACTAATTATTCACAGGTAAAATATCCCTAAATAAATATTCTCAAATATCAATTCAAAAGGATCTACCTTTAATTCAAAATTCACATATCAAGCACTTACAATTAAACCTCTGAATTTTGCCTTTAAACTTTTAAACTTGAAAATTAAGTTAATATATTTTTTTTTCAATTTTTAAAACTTATTGTGTAAAAAATCATTTAAGAGTCTGATTTACATCTGATTAACTAGAAATCATATATAGAACTTTGTAATTACAGCCAAACCCCTATTTAACGGACTGCGATTTAACAAATTCCACGATTTTACGTAAATTTTTTGTGGTCCGGACAGAACCACATTGAAATCAATGCTTGGCGTTTCCTGATTTAAGGAACACATTTCCTCAATTTAGCGAAGTTTTTTTTTTTTTTAAACTGCCAATCTATGTTAACCAACATTTTCACGTTAAAAGTCAGCTAGAAAGAGAGCTTCACGTAACAGGAAAATTCTACGCATGCAGTTAACCAGCGTTTCAAAGAACACCATCTGCGACACAGCTTGATGGAATCATAAATCAGTTTGCCTTTCCTCCGACTATCAAGCGTAAGCTTCTTACAGGGTGAAGCAAATGGCCAACAAGTTCCAAAGGAGCATGACGTTTTCTTGCATGAGTGGGAAGCTGGAAAATGAAAGGCGGTATGGGAGAGGAAATCTAGAGTACCATGGGAATTCCTGTTTTTAGCTACAGACAGAACAAATAGCACTTTGTGAAGTCAGGGACACACATGGTACGTACCCATTCCTAAACCTCTGGAATTTTTTGCCAAAACACGCTTTTTTTTTCCCTTCTCAGTGTTAAATCTACAGCTCAAATTAAACAACACAGCTCATTTACAGACAAAGTTTTGATGAACACAGGTAGCACTAGAAAAGTTAATCACTGAAATAAATAGAACATAGTTACTGAAAGAAAGAGAACATAGCTGCTTATGCATTCTATTATGAACACCAGCTTAATTTGAATGTTTCATTCGAAAGGTTTTCTCGATTTAGCGAATTTTACGATTTTACGTACAAGATTGTTGGCCCCTTGAAGTTTGTTAAATCGAGGTTTGACTGTAATTATGTGTAAATAGAGCGGTGGGGAAAAAACCTAAACTTTTGATTCTCGGATGCCCTAGTGTTTAAAAATTGTGGTTGGTGGTCAGTATGCCACAGCTTAAATCACTTTTGATTCAGAGAATTTCTTCCATCTGTGCTTTTACATCAAAGTTTCGAATTTTTAGCAAAAATCAAAGTTTTTAACCAGAAGCAAATACATCTCACTTTCTCAGGTTTTTCATTTATAGAGCTCAAGTAAGTAAAATAAGACTATAAAAATGTTTCTTCTCATCATAAATTGACTGTTTCCCAACAAAATGAACGTTACTCCCCTGGGCTCAGGGGAGTAACATTCATTTCGTTGGGAAACCAGTCAATTTACACTGATGAGCCATTATATAATGATCACCACCCCAACCTAAAAAAATGAGCACACTTGGAGACTGATCAGTGGCACAGGTGAAGTTCACAGAGCAGTATATATAAAACCCGAGGACCGGCTTTTGGTTAGTAGAGTGTTCAGAGTCAGAATCGGAAAAGCTGCTGATTTATCGAAGTTTGATAAAGGACAAATTGTTATGGCACGGCACCTCAGAACTATGGTCTTGCATGGCTTGTGGGTTGTTCGTGTGCCTCTGTAGTGAGTATATATCAAAAGTGGTGCACAGATGGCCAGATGATGAACTGTCATCCACAGCTCATTGATGCCAGAGGAGAGCGGAGACTGTAGTGCATTGTTCACAGTGACCACAGGATCCCAATGCGACAAATCCCTTGCAGCTACAACAGCAGTAATCAGGGCAATGTGTCACAGCACACAGTTTATCGCAGCCTTCCGCACATGGGCCTGCGTAGCTAAAGACCCAGCTGGGTCCTCATGCTCACTGCACATCATCGCCAACAATGCATGAAATGGGCCCAAGATATCGAGATTGGACAGTGGAGGATTGGAAGAAAGTGGCTTGATCTGACAAATTGAGATCCCTGCTGCATCACGTAGATGGCCGAGTGCAGATGTGCTGATTTCCAACGGAAGCTATGGCACCTGAATGCACTGTTGGGCAGAAACAGGCTGGCGGAGGCGATATTATGCTGTGGGCGATGTTTTCTTGGGACACTTTAGGCCCTATTATCCGAATAGCACAATCCCCGACAGCTGTCAGGTATCTGAACATTTTTGTGACCAAGTTCACCCATTCATGGTAACTGTGTTCCCTGCTGGTGATGGCCATTACCAACAGGATAACACGCCATGCTACACTGCCAGAATGATCAAGGAGTGCTTCCAGGAACATACTGGTGACTTTCTGTTAATGCCCTGGCCTCCAAATTTGCCTGACATGAACCCAATCGAACATTTGTGGTTCAACTTGAAAAAATGGGTTTGCACTAAATCACCAAAATCCCAAAATGTAAGGGAACTGGAGGACCTGCTGTTGACATTATGGTACCAGATACCTGTCGCCACCTCATCGAATCATTGCCTCGCTGAGTGGCCGCTGTTTTGTGGGCTAAAGGGGGTCTTACAGCTTATTAGGTAGGTGGTCATAATGTTATGATTCATTGGTGTACATCAGATTCAGAGAGTGTTTCAGACAGGCACATGCTGCATTCTTAGCATTGTACAGATCCAATATATGGATTATTTGATTGTAATATGATGCAGTGTGTTCTCGCAAAACACCCCATTCGTCCCCCTTCCTACTCCCCTGAGTAAGTGCCGCTAAGCTGGGGGTCTAAGCGGCTTACACAGCCTAAGCAACCTACGAAACACGAAATATGCAGCAGGGAGAATGACACTCCATTACGAGTGCTTGTTTTTGTCATAATTGAACTTGTGAAGATGAGTGCAGTCAACACACATTTCCAGTTGAGTATGGAGTTGTGTTTTGCGCAAGATCTGAAGTTTGGCGATCATGTGTTACCCTCTTGTGGAGATGTGTTGAGGTTTTACTTCTATGAATGGAGAGAGAAGTCGTCTCTGCGTGGAAAAGAAAACCTGTCATTCTCAGAAGATGGAGATGCTGTTGTTTCAAAAGTAAAGAAAATCTGGACTAAGGCATAAATTCCTGTGGTCAGCGATCAATGGACCAAAGCAATGCTCAGGTCAGAGTTTAATACGTACCTGAAGTTAAACAAATCCCACACAAAGAAGAAAAACATAATTTTCTGCAATGAAAGTGAGTGAATATCGGGACCAAATGGAAAAGCTGTTTGATGTAGCGGCTTGCAAGTGCAAAGACATGGACAAATGTACCTGTGGAAATTATTAGAAAGTGCCGCAAATTGAGATAAGTTTTCTACAAGACCAAAGAATGACAAGAATGGAAGGAATTGAACCACTAGATAAGGCGACAACAGCTACCCTGCAAAAAAGATACACAAGAAGATGAGAGCATCAAAAAGAAATGTAACAAAGAACTTACCTGTTATTCTGAAGTGAATGTGGATGACATGGTGACATCCGGAAAGTCTGAAATTGAAAATCCCAAACTAGATGATGACCCAGTATTCAAAGTATGTCCAGTTCCGTGTAAACCTACAAGAACAAGGAGACTAAGAAAACTAAAACCTTTTGCAGCAAAATGTGACAGATACGGCATTTCACAACAAGCTGCGGCCACCCTTGTTTTAGCCTATGCCCACGGCTTCACCTTCTCTGTTGCAGAAGGTGAAGCCCCTGTTGTTAACAGATTCAAGGTCAGGCATGACAAATGTTGGAATAGGACTTCAGCATAGCATGATGAATGCACACCTGGACTAAAACTGAAAGCCCTTTATTTTGACTGCCGCAAAGATTCCACACTGTAGCAGGAAACGTCAGAATCTGAAAAGAAGTGCACAAAAATGAGAACAGAAGAACATATTTCTCTAGTTCAGGAGCCAGACTTTACCTACCTGGGACATGTGACACGTGTTTCCAGTAGAGCAGAAGATGTAATGAAGGCCATCTGGACATATTTGACCAAAGAAAGGGATTTAGATGTGACTAAACTTTTCTATCTTCGGTGTGACGGAGCACTTACAAATGCTGGGAAACAAGTTGGTGTTATGCGATGTCTAGAAGAAAAAGTAGGAAGACCTCTTCATCAAGTTGTGTGTCAGTTACACAGCAACGAACTCCCACTGCGTCATCTCGTGGTGTCCGTAGATGGGGAAACCTCAGGCCCTAAATCCTTTCTAAGTCCTGTCGTCAAAAACCTGATTGACAGTGGGAACCTGCCTGTGATCAAATTCAAAGCAATTCTGGCCAATATCCCAAACGTTGATGCTAAACTTGTCAGTGCAGATCAGAAATATCTTCACGACATATGCAAAGCAGTATCATCTGAGGAATGCCCCCCTGGCTTGGCGGGGAGGAGTCCCGGAACTCTGCATAATGCTCGATGGGTCAATACAGCCAACCAAGTTTTGAGATTGTACATTGGAGTCTCAAAATCTCAAGATCTTGGCCACTTTCATCATGAATGTGTATGCTCCAATGTGGTTTACCGTCAACTGCAGACACACGCTGATCGATACACCCAGGAACCTGTGGGCAGCTTGCAATGCCATCAAGTGCCTCACCAAGAAGGAAGCCACTGTCATTCAGAAAGTTTTGCAGGATAATTGGTACTTTGCCCGTCCAGAAAGCTTACTAGTGTCCATGTTCCATGATAATCGCCCTGAAGTCCACCAAGATTCTGCGTGGAAGATCCTTGCCATGAGGAAGAGCAAGTCTGATGGGATCAGGATATTTTCACTCTCTAAACAGAATTTTAAGGTAAAGAGTTACGTCAGTTTGATTGATTGGAATGCTGAAGTTGTTATCACTGAGCCTCCAGTGATGGTGGGTATCTCAGACAAAAAACTGCAAAATATCATCGCGAACCCTGCATTCCCCGTCATTGATAATGGATTAAGTCACCTGCAGTGCCATACACAGGTGGTGGAACGAACTGTTCAGAAGGTGACGCAAACACCAAATAAAGTCAGTGGTATTTGACTTGAAAGCACAGCAGATGGCGTTAAATATTTTCCCGTGAGCTTTGTACAAGGCTATGTATAATGTTGGTCAGCTACCAAAATTCTCTGATGATTCATACTTAACCACTGACGAATTAAGTGGGCCACTAGCTCGCGATAGGTAAATAAGAGCAAGACGGCAGGACAGAGAAAAAATGCCCAGTTTTGAAACGAAAGGACACTTCAATCCATAGAAGCCAAAACGCCTAAAATAGGTGGTTGTTACCCCATGCCCACATATGGTCGGGTGGTTGGGCTGGCATGGCCATTGCAGACACCTCCACATGGCGAGTCCTGGGTGCTTTCCGATAGCAAGGAGCTGCAAATGAAATCGTTGCATTGCTAAGAGTGCAGCATGTGCCTGTCTGAAACAGTACCCAAATCTGACATAAATTGACTGGTTTTCCAATGAAATGAACATTACGCTCCTAAGCCCAGGGGTCTTCTATGATGAGAAGAAACATTTTTATAGTCTTATTTTACATACCTGAGAGAAAGTGAAAAGTATTTGCTTCTAGTTAAAAATTTTCGATTTTTGGCTAGAAATTTGAAACTTTGACGTAAAAGCGCAGACGGAAGATATTCTCCAAACCAAAAATGATTTAAGCTGTGGCATACTGACTACTAACCACAATTTTTAAACACTAGGGCGTTTGAGAATAAAAAAAAATTTTTTTTTTTTTTGCATGTTAAATAATTTTTAAACAGTAATTTTTGAAAATTGAAAAAAAAATATTAACTTACATTTCAAGTTTAAAAGTTTGAAGGCACAAAGTTCAGAAGGTGAATTATACACGCGCATAGAATATTCAAAGCAAACAATATAAATTCTGAATTTGCTTGTAACACTTACTGGTCATCTGTGTAATAACTCTCAGAAAACTTGAAAATTTCACCACCCTGGAGGAGGAAATCGAACCCACATATCCCGATTTCCGTTCGAGTGTGCTAACCGTTACAACCCCAGGACAGTGAAGTTCCAAGCAACTGAGACTAAGCAAACTTAGCTTAGGAATCTGAACATCCTCAGATTTTCACTAGTTGAAGCACCATTGCTTCCTCATAGCGTTTTGATCCAATTCCCGTCTGGAAACACGTGTAGGTCAGAAATCACCAATACCACAGATAAATCAATGATGGAATAAATAATTTTCATAGTACATGGAAAATCGATAGAATATTCAAGTTTTCAGAGAGGTGTTACATGGATGACCAGTAAGTGTTACAAGAAAATTCAGAATTTATATTTCGTTTGCTTTGAATATTTTATCGATTTCCCATATGTATTATGAAGAATATTTCTTACATTATTGATGTACACATACATGATATGTAGATTATGAATTTAAGACAAATCCTTTTGAATGGATATTTGAAAATATTTATTTAGAGGAATTAAGTTATCAATGAATAATTTGTTAAAGTGCTCAGTTTCTGATGCTTGTGTATACTCCATCCATCCGAACCTGGCAGTCGGCGATATTGAACTTTTCCACATTTAGGCATGGTAGCAGGCATGATAGTGTGCTTCGTTCCCCGTGGAACTCACTTGAATAACAAGGTGTTAAATTGCTCTCAGTAGTCGTTTGTGGGATAGGGTGGGGTGGGGGTATAGACAGATTTTCTCCCTATTACAAGAACGGAGAAAAATACACCCGACAGATGATCGGGAACCTAATTGATCACTCTCTATGTGGTCAGCTGAGTTTTTGGAGAGTGATTCTTACAATGGAACCTGCTGGCAGTAACACTTTTCCACACCTGCTGGCAGTAACACTTTTCCACACCCTCTGACAGGAGCAATGTCTTTAAGCAAATGACAAACTGAGTGGGGTGGGGAGACTTGTAAATCTTTTAGGGGTGGTGCCTGCTACCACCCCTAAAAGTGGGAGAGTTCAATTTCGCCAACTGCCAGGTTCGAATGGATGGAGTATACATACCATTTTAATGAAAAGTTGTGCATATCCATAAACCTGTCATATGTTAATTTTTAATAGAATGAGATTATGTGAATGAAAGGTGATTTATGATATGCACTGCAAAAACACTGATTTAAATTTAATATGTTGCAAAATGTCTATTCAAAAAAACAACACCTCAGAGAATATTTTGAAAATTTTTAAGAGTATAAGAAACATTATGTGGCTGCTATAGTGAACACAGGTTTCAAATAATATGGCTCTGATGGAGGCATCAACAGTTTTGCTGTGAAATGAAGTGGGAATGAAAAAGGTGATAGTGTGGAGATATAAATGTGCGGAGATATAAATGTGCATGTGGCATGGGACTACTCTACAAATTGTTGGCACTTAGTTTGTAATAAGCATATATTTATTGATACCTTGTAATTGTAATATAGGTTTTGACGTAATGGTAATAGTAATTTAGGATCTACTATTTAGTATATCAGTTGCCAGAGCCACAGGTATACCTATGAAACAGATATGGGGTTTTCACAGGAATATATGATTTTAAATACAATGGCTGTTCCATAAAAACAGAGAGTAAAATACTAAAATCACACAAAATGAAGAAATATAGGTACAGCAAAATATATGTTATTCTTTCTCAAAGTATTTTCCTTCGGATGATATGCAACGGACCAATGGTACAGTCCACTTTTCAAAACATAAGGCATTTTGTTGTAGCTGCTTTAGTGACCCCTGTACAGCTTGAATAACATCATCATCTGTGTTGAATGTTGCACCACGGAACTTCTTCATTGTTGGAAACAACAAGAAATGGCACAGGGCGAGGTCAGGACTGTAGGCAGACTGAGGCATGATTTCAATACTGCATTTCTTAAGAAACTGTTGAAGACAAGCAGCCACATGTGGGCAGGCATTATTATGGTGTAGAGTCCTCTTGCCCACCAGTTCCGGTCACTTAATTGATACGTGCCATTGTAGATGCTTCAACTCTGAAATGTAATACTCAGCATTGACAGTAATTTGTGTAGGAATGGCATGCTGGCAGACTACACCTTTATGATAAAAGAAAATTATTATCATCACCTTGCTAGCTGATTTGGTTTAGCAGATTTTTTTCATAGGAGGTGAGCCTGTGTGTTTCCAGAGGGGATCAGAATAGTGCACCCATGTTTCATTGGCAGTTATTACTGTGTTTAGAAAGTTTGGATCCTTTGCAATCATTTGCTTTCACTCACGACACGCCTGAACTCAAGCTAACAATTGTTCTCTCATCAGGTGATGAGGTACCCATCTAGAACACACATGATACAGCAGTAATTTGTTGCATAGAATGCAGAATGCCAATGTTTTTGAAATATTGGTTGACGCTGCTGTGTCTTCACACGTCATTTGTTGATCTTCTTGAAGGATTGGACAAACAGTGTTAACAATACCCTCCATAACAACACCTTCATGTCAACCAGGCCAAGGAGCAAGTCATGCTGACAAACACCCTTTTTTGAAATCACGGTGCCATCTAAAAATCATTGACTCACCCAAATATTTATCTTTGTAAGCTTTTTTCATTAAATCAACTGTTTCTGGAGCTGTTTTACCCAAATGATAACAAAATTTTATCGCACAACACAATTTTATCACCTCCATAGCTGTATGGTGAAATGCAGACGTACCTTAAACAACTGTGCAATAACAAAACCAAAATCATCTGCCACGGCTAACAACCATTGCCATAGATACTTCTTTAATTCAGTTAGTCATCTGCGTGGTTATTTCCTCCCAGCGCACTGTTGCCAAATCAAAAAAAGTTACACTCAGTTTTTATGGAATGGCTTTTTTATGTGCCCATATTGATTGACTAATGCAGGCTGTTTGGTAGAAAATTTGCCACACATAATGTCAAGTTCTTCTGCCATGATGGCTTGACCAGGTCAAAAGGAGGAGTGGGTCAAACTACACACAAACCACCAAACATTGACCATCATCTTCATGGGATGGAGAATCAACTTCCGTGTGTGTTTTGGTGATTCACCACAGTTGAGCTTATTGTGCTGAAATGGCTCAATTGTGGTGAAGGCCACAGTTGAGCCAAAAAATGTCAGCGATTGTCATACAGCATCCATTTCTCATCACACATGATGAGGCACTTAGAAAAAAAAAATCGTTATAATGAGGATAAGCTGAGAACAGCAGGCATCACATGATCGTGTTTTGTGCTGTTCCATGAACTCATATGGCATCCAGGGGTAGACAAAACCCCAAAATTTTATTTTTAAGAGCCAGCTTTTTCTCATAAGAAACCAGCATGTATTTTCAAGAGATACAAGGAGAAATCATGATTGATCAAAAGGAAAAAAAATCGCACACATACAGAATCATGACCAGCAATCAAAATTAATGTAAGCACATAGGACAAAAAATTAGTCACCCCTGAGAGAATGTTCCTAATACCAGGTAACAACACCTCTTACCTTGATAACAGCATGAATCTGGTGTGGTAGAGACTCCACGAGAATTTGGATGTATTGAACATTGATTTACAGCCACTCGTGCGTCAATTGTTCCTGAAGTTCTGCTAGAGTATGTGGGTGTCTATTACAGCGTTTCACCTTCTGTTCCAAATGATGCCACAGATTTTCAATAGGATTTAAATCTGGGGATTTGGTGGGCCAGTTGAGATGAGACAGTGTTGCTGATTGTTCGTCGTGCAACTCAGACACAGTTTTAGCCCCGTGCACACAGCAATTGTTGTCGTGGAAGACAGGAGTGGCAATGTGATGCATTTCCTGGAGATGTAGGGCAAAGGGCAACACTTTGTCATTCAGAATACAGAGGTATGCATACTAGTTCAAATTCATCATCACTGCAGTGAGAGGGCCCATTTTGTGGTATGAAAAACATTCCCAAAACATCCCAGAACCGCCTCTAGCTTGAACAACACCTTTGACACAATCAGGATTAAAAGCTTCATTGGGCCTGCGATGCACTCATTCAGGGTTCCCACTCAACCTGCAAAACCTGGAATTCTCAGGGAATTTGAAAATGGTTCCAAAAATCAGGGAAAACTCAGGGAAAATTACCCCTTTTGTTTTTGTAAAAATCAATGGATACTTTATTTTGCCAAAAAAAACTTATTTTTTCAAGATTTCAAACTTTTGCTTGCAAATTACTGCCTGCCTAGAATTTGGTAGATCTTACTTTCAGTTATATTAAGTATTTCCTGTATTCTCTAAAAAAAGATGCAAAATTGAATGTTTAAAATTGCCAGTTATTAAGCTTTTGTTCAATTTCTGCAGGCAGTTGCTATAACATGGAACAATTAGGCACAATGGCTCCTGCTTGAAAAAACACTTCACAAGAGAACCAACCAAATTATGGATCAAAGTCCTTTGTCTGTTGGCTCTCTTGAAACAATGTTTCTGTGAAGAGAAACATTGTTTCAAGAGAGCCAACAGACAAAATTCCATCATTAAGCTTAGCTGCATTGTGTTATAGAAAAACTGAAACTATTCAACTGACAGATTTTTTCTTACATATGACATATTTCTGTAGGAATATATTTTTACAAATTCCATGTGGATAGTATTCACAAAAGTTCACAGAACTTTGGTGCAGAAAATAATGTGCACAGTTAGTTGTTATTAATGAAAAGCATGTAATTTTATAAAGACAAATTACGTAAAGAATTAACAAGTGTGTGCTTTGGTGAGAAAAATGAATGGAATGAAATGAAATATAACAATTCTTTGCAACATGTCACTCTGGAAAACTTTAAAAACCATTTGGAGAACCTGGAAAAGTCAGGGAATTTTTTTATTACTTTTGAGTGGGAACCCTGTCATTGCCTCTCTTCGTTGGAGTACAAACAAAAACGAGACTCATCAGACCAAATTACTCATTTCCAATCATCCACAGTAAAGTTTTGGTGCCTCTGAGCCCATTGATAACGTGCGACTTTGTGACTTGCTTTTAAAAGAGGCCTCTTCCATGGTACTGTGTTTCAGATGTCCATCGTATGCAGTTCTCGTCACAATGTCCTTTTGGAAATCTGTTAGAGTGGACTTTCATTGACTGTTTGGAGCAATTGTTGCCTAGTTTGAAACCGATTTGCGGTTACTAGATGTGAAACATGGTGGCGGTCCCTGCTGGTGAGAATCGTTTTCTGGCCACAGTTACATTGCTGTTTTTCAGTTGATTGTGAACTGCACCACTGTTTGTAGACCTGCTGGACTGTATGGTCCAACACACCAACAAATTGGGCGACTTCATTCACTTTGTGTCCGTGGGCACAAGCAAACATGATGGCTCCTTTTTGCGATTCGGTGAAGTCTGTCTTACAACCCATATTGCAGACTAAATTCAACACACACGTTGCTCGCTACCACTGCGTGAGACAGAAATGATCCTGTAGGCCACGCCAGAGTTATCTCCCAACAATGCTATCACGGTGCCCTCTGTGCAACCGGTAACTTCCTACCGTCATTTCTGTTATGGGTGACTAATTTTTGGTCCGGTGTGCTTATTATATCTTGGATATTGTTCAACAGTTCAGTGCAGCATCCACAATTAAAAAGCTAGAAAACATATTGTACACTGGTATTAATAGTTGTGGCTTTATCTTCCAAAGTATAACATTCAATAAAATCTCTAATGAATAAATGCTTATCAATACCTTGATATCAATACATTGATAAGCACCACATGCAAAATCAGTGCCATGGCTATGAACAGCTCTAATCGTACCCTGTATGCACGCATGTATCTCTTTTAGATTGCAATGCATAACTTCAGCCTGAATACTACTACCAATATTGCTGCAGGGTCCATAACTCTATTGCAATAGTGCCAAAAAGAGATATTGGCATCTTCATTACTCTGATTTTACAGTAAGTCTACAAAAAGACTCGTACAGAAAAAATCTGTTTACTGTACTTGTTGCTTTTTAAAAGAGATGGAGACTTCATAATAGAAGACAAAATTTTGAAAAACAAAAATTTCAGAATGGAATTTGGAAACTCATAACCAGGTGAAACTTTTTAGGTGCTGTGGAGCCTGGGCACCTTGGATTTGTGTACCCCTGCCATTTACCCATCTTCTTCACTTTGTCTATGGCTGGTAATTGTGGGGAAATGGTTACATAGTGTACTCAGAGTTTGTCACCAAGTGCTTTTAACCTGAATCATATTCAGTCAAGGTCTCCAACTTGGCATCATCAATAGCTCCTGCTCTACTGCATGGTTCATTTTTGAAGCTTCTGTTGCCTGACCGTAATTTAGCAAATCAATTTTGTGTCTTGTGTTCATTAGTGGCACCTTCCTCCAATGCTGTATTGATGTTTTGAGCTGCCTCCAGTGCACATTGTCCAAATAAAACTCATATTAGAAAATGACAGTCTTCGTGCTTCAAATTTACATATCACAAGTCACATCACACAATGTGATAATTCCTTAATTACCTGCCAACTGTATGATTCTGCCGAAATCCGATATTTCATCTGCAACAACCTAATAGCGTGGAGAGACTGGAAGTGTCACTGATTGCACTGGCCTGCTGAAAAGTCATAGAAATTAATCTTGTGAAGCTTATGATAAGGAAAAGGGATTATTATATTTAGTATAGGAGCGCCATCATTAGTTCTCATCCATAAGGCCAACTCCTGGGAAAACTTTTAAGAGTGCAGTGCTCTTAGGTGCGAATTGAAAACTCATTTTCCAGTTACTGTCTTAAGCACAAAGGTCATTCAAATGCAAATGAAAGCTGCAAACCCAACATGAAATACATTATACACAAAAACGGATATTAAAAACAAAAACAGATTTAACCCTTTCAGCTGCCGATGTACCTGAACCAAAAGTTGCCCAAATTTTCCTGAGCTCCTCAAACTGAAGTGTTCCCATAGTGACCGGGCGATACCAATAGTTACGACAAAACAATTCCTTTCCTTTTATTATCTAAGGAGTGTTGACTATAAATCTGTCACTGGTTGTAAGTGCTCCCTTACCGTCCTTAGTCTTACAGTATGTAGTCTGATTCCCTTATAGTCCTTTATTCTCAATTCCATTACCCAAGGAATGGTTTGGAAGTAGTAGTTCCCTGGACACAGACATCTTGCCACTGGTTAGAAGCAATTTATTCACACATTTTTTTCTTCTTTCTTAGGTTCGTCACCCTTTTCTTAGCATTCTTCTTAGTGGAAAAGGTAATCAGACAGGAAGGATTAGTGACAATCGTACCCCCAAATGACCACTTAGAATAACAAACGGTAGGTAAAAGCAACAATTTCTGATGCGCAGGTTCACTCATTCCTATTGCATTCGGCCCACTTCTCAGACAGCTAACACATTCATTCGAGCTGATTTCAGTTTATTTTGTTAACCCCGAGTTAATTTGTTCCAGCCGGTTAAAGGATTAAACATTATACGCAAAAACAGATATTATTGTTGGAGAAATCTGTTGGCATACACCAGATTATTGTTTGAAGTTTGTTGGTTACACTAAGTGCACATAAATATCCTTTGGTGTTATGTGGAAACAGCCAATTTCCAAGATAACAGCACCTTTGCAGTCATGCAGTCTGTAACTCGATTTTGAAGCAAGAATGAGTACCCAACTGGATGAAATTTGCCACAGAATGTAGACTTAATGTCAGATCAATAAGTGGATGAATAAGTTTAAGAATGGTATTGAAAGTGATGGAAAATCTCCACTACCAGGGCAGTTACCAGAAAGCCCAACACTGTAAAGCTTAAAAAGTGTATATATTCAGTGTTTGAACTACAACTTAGTTCATAGCAGTTCTGTTCTTCACATTATTTTTTCTGAAATTATGCTGTTGGAATTACATGATTTGTGTCATCAGCTTGTTTCTTAAGGTGATTGTGTCATGTATAATAGCTAATAATATATTTCATAACTTTATGCGGTTCTTCATTGGCCTCAGTTCCCTGTAGTTATTTCTTCATTTTTGATTAAAATGATTGATTTAAAAATTTAAGAATGGTATGACAGCATAAAGTTAAAAGTAAAGAAAGTAGAATAGAGGTTGAATAAAATGAGAATGATTGGATGAAAGAGGAACAGAGAGGGGGGGGGGTTGTTAAAAAGCTAAAATCACAATCTACATACTCTTTCAGCTGCCCCATATGCATTTCAGTCTAATATATCTTGACTGTGATCAGTGACTGCTGGATGTTAACTAGTTGCTAGAAACTATATATTAGGGGTATTCAAAAGTTTCTGCAGCCCTCGTTAGCAGGCGCTGTATGGGTTTAACCGGCAGGTGGCTCATGCTTTTAGTTCATACACAAAGCCAAGCATGACGGTCGATAAAGTTCATTTGAGGCACTATATGTTATTTATGTTTAATTTAGGGGAAAGTGCAATTGAAGCATGCAGTTCAATATGTCAGGTGTATGGCGAAAACCGTTATGGGTGAGAGGATGTGTCAAGAATGGTTTGCCAGGTTTAAGAAAGGTGATCTAAGCTTGCAAGACAGGCCACGTGCAGGTAAACCACAGGAACTCGCAGATGAGGAGTTGGAATTGCTGTTGCAAGGGCATGCCACACAATCGACCACGCAACTGGCGAAACATTTGAAAGTGATTCAATCGATGGTGGTACAGCATCTACAGGGCTTGGGGAAGATCCAGAAAATTGGTAAGTGGGTTCTGCATACTTTAACAAAGAGTAATATTGGTCAATGATTGGGCATCTGCGTGTCATTGCTGAAGAGGTTTCAAGGGAAGAATTTCTTGTGGAAGGTTGTCACCAGGGATGAAAAATGGGTCTATTGCGACAACCCCTTACGCCAGCGATGCTGGGTCGACCCAGGCCAGCCATCGACATTCATTGCAAAACAGGATTTCCACGGGGGAAAAGGTGCTGTTGTGTGTGTGGTGGGATATGCACAGAAGCACAATTACTTATAGAAAAAGAAGAATGTAGGTCATAGACTTTGAAGCTTTATCACAGACATTAATTTTTGGTGGACAAATTTTAGCACTGAGTGGCTGGTAACAGGAAATCCTAAAATGCCTTCATCCTTCCCCACCATAGGGTAGTTAGACCATTAGTGGGTTAGAGCAGCTAGTTGTAGGATGTTATACCAGTCCGTACTCTGGTTAGACAGTTTTACAAGATCAAGGTTACCCTACTTTTTGTCTCTATAGGATATATTGACAGAAGAAAAAATCAAGTAATTATGTCTTCTGTGTTCTAGAATTAGGTTACAGATGAAAAGCCTGACAGTGTGGGAGTGCAAAATGTTATTGCTTTAGAAGCACTTGGTGGAGAGGGAAATTGAATCAAACAGAGACATAAGAGATAGCAAAATAGCTCTATTAATGTAAATCATTAAAAAAAACCAAAAAAACCTGGGCTCTGGAAGGGATTTTAACCCTTACAACCCTATCCTGGTTACACCCCTGTAGCATTATCCTGACTCCACTCAACTTTGTAGCAGCAACCTCCTGTCATATTAGCAGACCCCCAGAGATCACTACTTCTGTAGATACTACTAATATAAAAATGACACCTAACTGTATTAAACAATTTGGTATTAAAAGATATGACATCAAAAGTTGTTTACAGTGCCTCCAGAGGAAAATACCCTTCCCTTTTCTCTTTTTTAAAGTAGATTTTGTTTTATAATAAATGAAATGTAGCTGTCCATAATAAATGAACTCTTTAACTAGCAAGCTTGGGAAATTTCAATGGAAATTTAGTATTTGTCATTACTCCAACAAGAACGTGTTTGAACTTATATAAAATGCTGATGTTGTGATTCCCTGAAAACCAGTCAATGTTAAAAAAGATATCCTTTCGTTTTTTTATATGACAAAGAAAATAAATACAAGGTGTCCGAGAAAGATGAGGACAGAAAGAAATTTAGAATACAGTTTTCACCAAAGAAAAAAAGCAAACCCAAAATGAATAATGATACAAGAGTATGGTTTTCATCACATGACAGTTCCACTACATGAGTTTTACATGTAGCCTATTCCAGTTTTCATGCACAAGTTCAAGCAGTAGCTGCATCGCAGGGGACTCTTGCCAGTTGTGTCAAGAATGGCAACCAATCATCAGATGGTGTGTGTGTGTGTGTGTGTGTGTGTGTGTGTGTGTGTGTGTGTGTGTGTGGTGGTGGAAACAGTATCCATTACAATAAACTCTGATTCTGTGGAAGTACATAAAGCACCAAGTGTACCACACACCAATCATATCATTACAAGATCTGATCACTGTGAAGATTTATTAACATTATAATCCTTTTGTTATTAATTATTGCCTTTTGTTATGCTTTACTTTATATACTTCCCACCGCAAGATTCTGTGACCGTATCGAAAAGTCTCACCACTGATACTCAGAACTAATTACATACATATCATTAACTGTTCTCTAATATTCAGAGGTTATCTCCTCAAAGAAAGCTCATCTGCCAGATTAAAGTTTTAAGCTGATGGAACTAGATTTTACATACTGTTGGTGCATCACATCGCCATTTACAGTGCTGTTGGCACGCAACTTGAGCTTAAATCACATACAACACACTTCTCGTGCAGGACCTTTTGTACTTCATGCTCATTATCTTTTTCTTATGTTGACATTCCTGAATCTGGTCCTCCCATTTCTTTGGTCTTCATCTATGCATCTTTCTTGCCACTTTGGCTGAATAAATTCTCTTAGCAAGCATCCCACAACTCATTCTTCCAACATGGCCAAACCACCTCAGAGTATTTGACTCCACCCTACCAAAAAATTTTTGCTTCATTTCATATCTGCAACACAAATTTATTCCTCCCACGATCAAAACCTGTCTTGCCACAATGCCTCCATAAGTATTGAAATACAAAAGGCGATAAGCCTACTTACTAAGTCGTGGCAGCTCATCTTTCAAAACATTTTCGGCATTGATTAGCTATTGCTGTCACATGGCGAGATGTAACAGCAATAGCTAACCAATTTTGTTTAATGCTAAAACACCCCCTTAATTTATTCAGAAAAAGGTATTAACTTAATACTTGGTAAAGATGAATAACATAACCCTCTTCCCTAACCTATTCCACAAAACTTTGAAACTTTACCTTAGTTAGCCACTACTAATTTACAAATACAAAGCAGTGAAAATAATAAATTACTAACTATATACATCTTTTGAGAACTAATAAATTAAAAACCAATAAAAACTGTAACGTCCGAACCATACAAGAGGATTGTAATATTGTAACAAAAATATGTCGCGAATTATTCTGTTCATCACATTTTTTTAAGCCTTCACTAGAGGAGCTGTACACATTTGTTAGTTCTTATTGTTCTTATGTTGTTATTTGTTTAATAAAGAAGTGTATTTACATTGAGCCTTGCTTCTTGCTGTTCGTAGTTTCTTACACACATTACTAGTTTGACGAACGACAAACTTTTTCGATGAAGGACATACGTTTCTTACAAATGTTACTAATTCTATGAAAGGCATAAGGAGGTTAAAAGGAAGAATATTTCCATCATATTCACATTGAAAAAATGCTCAAATTTAAGATTAAAATCCTCCTATTGTAGTTAAAAACTTCGAAACTATACATTTTCTTCTGCCAAGGTTAATGAAAGGTTTAGTCAGTGCCTTCAAACTTCTTCACAAGACTCAGGTTCAGCTGTCATTAAAAGTTTCAAGGTTAAAAGAAAACTTAAAATTATGGTTACCTAAATTTTACTTCAAATTTAGGTTACCTAAATTTTAAGTTTTCTTTTAATCTTGAAACTTTTAATATGACAGCTGGACCTGAGTCTTGTGAAGAATTTTGAAGACACTGACTAAACCTTTCACTGGCCTTGGCAGATGAAGATGTATAGTTTCAAAATTTTTAACTACAATAGGAGGATTTTAATCTTAAATTTGAGCACTTTTCCACAGTGTGAATATGATGGAAATATTCTTCCTTTTAACCTCCTTATGTCTTTCATAGAATTAGTAACGTATGTAAAAAGGGTATGTCCTTCATCGAAAAAGTTTGTCGTTCATCGAACTAGTAACATTTGTAAGAAACTAAGAACAGCAAGAAGCAAGACTGAAGATAAATAAACTTCTTTATTAATCAAATGACAACATAAGAATAATAACTAACAAATGTGTAAAGCTTTTCAAGCGAAGGTTTAAAAAAATGTGATGAACAGAATAATTTGTAACAGATTTTTGTTACAACATTACAATCGATATACCATGTAATTAAAACACTTGATGAGAATAATGTATATGTATCTCTCACGGAAATATATATACATACAAGAGGAATTTTGAACATTTTTGCCCATCAACTGCGGGCATCCTCAGAAAGATGGTACGAACAGAGAAAGATGATGTCTGTTGGGAGTTTTTGATCCCTAGTAGCATTTATCAGTTTCAAAGCCCCCATAAGTAATGTATCCCTCCATCACACAAACAACACCTATGCCCCTTCTGCAGTAACCAGGTTTCACTGTTATGCATCCGAGTAGGAACAATTACACTTTCATACGCAGCAATTAGGGACCTTTTTTGATAGCCCATCATTCCTATGAAATACTCCTAAACCTGCTATGGCTTTTAAATATGAATTCACTCATCAGCTAATTTTACTATTTAGTCTATTTTTTCCATCAAACATGCTACCTAAATATACAAATTCATCCACCTGGTCTATCTGTGCCATTTAGACTGATCTTTCATTCAATACTAACAGTTACTTGCTGAGGAACCGTAACTTCCATTTTTCTTATTTATGTGTCATTTGAACTTCATACAAACTTCATAAATTGGGGAGAACATAGTCGGCAACTCACTTTTGCTCTCCACTAACATCAGCATACAGCAATCTGCACACAGAATTGTTAAATATTCCCAAGTGAAGCACTCTGTATGATCTTCATAAAGACGCTTTGACGTCTGTAAGTTTTCTGTTTTACACATTATATAAAGTGGTACAATCTGTGGCAGTGCATTAAATTATTCAATTAAGATACATTTCATTTAAAAGTCCTAAAAATGTTACTTACGGAAGTAAGTAAAATTTTTAGGACTTTTAACTGAATTGTAGCTGTATCCTGCTTAGAAGCAGGATACAACTTTTGACCAAGAGGCTCTCAATAAACTACTGATGTGGGACTGAACACGCACTTCCGTAAGTAACATTTTCAGGACTTTTAACTGAATTGTATCTTAATTGAATAATTTAATGCACGGCCGCAGACTGTACCCACTTTATATAACGTGTAAAACAGAAAACTTAGTCTTCAAAGCGTCTTTATGAAGAACCTTGTAGTCACGTAATGGTATGTGAAATTTATGATAGAATCACATGAGATATATTGACTCTGTATGTTGATTTACGAAGTCATATACTCGGTAAGATGGTTTTAGAAACTCACTTGGTTTTAGGATGTTATCAAGACATAGACCAATATAGAAAGCTGTAATCAGAATTGCTGTCATAAATTCCTTGAAATAGCACACAGACACTTGGTTTTGTAGACCTGTGGTATCAGCAACCCCGTATCCTTTTTTCTTGTAAGGGTGATGGGGGCAGTGTCTTACAAAGCCAAGACCTTATTTGCCAAGGTGCAACTTTATTACCTATGATGAGTTTTTTATTGCAATCATTCAAGTATGTGTTGTAATAAAAATTGTTAAACAGTGTTTTCCATTTTAGTTGACTACATGTCACTTTATTATCACTTTGTGACATTTTGATTGTAATCATCAGCACCCTCTGTAGGCTTGGCAGTTAACTACTTATTAGAGTGAATAGTTTACATTCATCTGTTCATGGTAGCAAATCTGCAAGACCTTACCCATGTTTCCTTGATGAAGAAATAATTTTTGCATATCATTCTGCCATGCCAGAATTCAATCACCTCATAAAGCAAGAGTTAAGTTTGTTTGTTTTTTTGTCACAATAGTGGCTAATTGGGTGTATATTTGAATTTATATTCTGTGTAAATATCAAGTTTGAAACACATGGAATAATTAATATAGACATAAACCAAGCTGTTCTTTCCATGTAACATAACCATGATTAAATTTTCAAATTTCTGTGGTTATGTTACATGGAAAGAACAGCTTGATTTATGTCTACATTATATTCTGTGTTTTACATTAAACTCTTATTGGAGAATCAGGGTTCTAATGTGATATAAACTACTATTTTGTTTCTATATTCAACAGTGAATATTATTGAAATATTTTGTTTGTTATCCTTATATACTGCATATATACATTGAAATTATTTTGATCACTCTGTAAAGATACTTTGTATTCTGTGTATACAGGGAGACTTCATTTCACATCTAATTCCTTCCGCTGAGGAAAAAGCACAATTCCGCCGTTCCCTTGACAGTGCCACAAGTTTAGTTTTTCATCAGAAAAATGGACTTCCACTTACCTCCAGCCCTGTAAGTTACCAGTCAATCAGTAATTTTACTGCGACTTTCTCATGTGGGCATCTCCTGCTTGTTAATTATTTCGGTTATCATACAAATCTCTTTGTATCACAAATGCATGAGGTATAATTTTTGGAACTAAATTGTTTAAGTAGAATTTTGTGCGGATGACTAGATCAGAGTTTCATTTCTTGGGCTTAATTTCATTCATGGCCATTGTGTATCAAAATTTTCTGCAAATCATAGGAATATGGGTTAATACTTTTTAAAAAATATGCATTGTGTATGAGTTATGTTTTCTCCATTTCATTTTTATATTTGAAAAATACAGTAATTGTGTTTTTATTGAGATGATTTATCCAAAATGCTGTTTGTATTATTCATGATTTTTTTATCTGTACTTCCTGAGAGAAGCAGAGTTACCTTTTTAAATTTACAGATATATTTCCACTAAAATGTATTTTGTGGGTTCTGGATGAAAGGATTAAAAGTTGCGCTGTTTTGAATACACACTTGATGTTAAGAAATACATTTTTGGTTTTTCCATTATGGGATAACTTCACTTTTAAAATTGCACCTCACTTTGAACTTACATCCATGAGACATTCTTTCCATAAATTTTATTTTCAGTTTTTATTGTCATCTTTTTCCTTTATTTGTACTGCAAAACCGAAAAAAATTTTTTTTTGTGAAAATAAAGTGTTTTCAGGAAACATCAAGCCTTTGACCAGGAACATTCAAAATTTTCCTGGGGCAATTCTGCTGGACACTGGCTTTTAATTAAAATTTTGAGAGGTTGCAGCTTATGTGGTTAACCAGCTCTGTAGTTTGCTACAACCATTTTCCCTCCTTATTTCTGCTTATGTAGAAGACTGTAAATACTTTTAAAATGATCATAATTAGAGAATATATGATCTTAAGACATTTGCAAATGTCTTTTTGATGGACTCTAAACATTTTCAGCTGTTGGGTTAGTTAATGAATAACACATTATTTCATTTTATGCTCTGAGTTGATGTAAGTTTCTTATACGAATTTTTTGCTGTATATATCCTTAAAAGTCCTGTTATCAATGGTGAACTGTTTGCTCAAAAATGCACTTCCAACAGAAATGTTTACCTAATTTTCATAATAATATCTGGCCAGTTTCTAATATGAAATTATTCAAATTCTCTTTGTCTTGTTTGTATTGATTGTTAGAACAGTGTCTGTTGAAGTTTCGTTTATATTTAATTAATGTTTCGTATTAACTCCTTAAAGAATGGGCTTTTGTTGATTTATTTGTTGAAAATATCAAAATATGAATAGTTAGATATCCTTTTGTTTTTGAATGGAATGAAAGCTTTCATTAACAACTCTTTTATTATGAAGAGGTTGGTAATCCATACTTGTTTTTCACAAAGGATTAGATCCGTATGACTGTGTGTGAGCTACAATTGAACTTTTATGGTGACCCATTTCAACAGCATTAAGGAGTTTTCTTTAATTCTTTTCAATTTTCAGTCAGTTTTTCCAGTGAAGTGTTTATTGTGTGTCATAGAATTTTCTGTTTCTCACTTTCATTGTGTTGTATTTTTGAGCAATTTCTATCTCTACATTCTAAATTATAATTTGGGCTGCAATCATAGTTCTTTCTGAGTTACCTACTGATTCCGTATTTAGTACTTTATAATTTGTTAGTGGAATAAAATTTGTACTGTTTACTGTTCATAAGCTTATTGCTTTTTTCTTTTTTTTTTTTTTGATGCCTGTTATTTATTATTTCGTGAAAAGTGTTAAGCACAATTCTTTTGGGAAAATAATTATCTGTTGGCATTTTCCTCATTTTTATTACTGTGGCTGAAACTGAGTTAAAGGTTATTGGTGTGTATTTTTGTTTAATTTTCTGGCAGCATTAATCTTTGCTGTTTTAATGTAGAATGAACAATGTTTTGGCATTATATTTTATTTTTTTCTCTATTAAAGAAGCTTATATTAGTTATTTTAACATCCAAAAACTGAGTTTATATAATGAAGATAAAACTATCAAAATATGAATAGTTAGATATCTTATTCTTGCCATGCTATTATGCAGTTATTCTTTTTGGAACTCTGTTTTTGAGGGAATAATTTATTGATGAAAAACATATAAGCTACAGAGACATGTTTATGACAACATTAAATAAACTCTTCAGCTATGTGTTACATATGCTTTTTTTTTCTTTAACTGCTCAGGTTTTCATTAAATATAAATTTAGAAAAATGTTCTAAAATCAGTTTCAACTTTTAGCACTTAACTTCTAAACACACTGTAAAATTATTTCCTACAAAGCGTCATCAGTAAGTAAATTACATTTTTTTATTACCTTAAGGCATTCTAGACCCAGAATTACAAATTTCAATGTTGAAGTTATTAACCTGAAAAACAGCCATCTGAGGTCTATATTTAAACCTAAAAAAAGATTTGAGTTAGTCCTAATGAAGCATATGATATTCTACAAGTACTTTTGAGAACATTTCTGAGAAAAAAAGAACGTGCAGAGAGTTTGTATCAAAGACAACAAACACACTACTGTTTATGGAATGTTTTCATTAATTATTGTAAAATTATTATTATAATTTTACAATATTATAATTTTGTAGTTTAATTAATCTATTGACATATGTGTTTCCTTTTTTTCCTTTTTCAGGCCCCAATAAGGAAATCAGGAACTTGTTTTGATTTTGATAGCTCACTGACCACAGTTTCTGCAATAAAAAGGTTTGAATGCAGTTTTTTAAATAAATTATTGCATTGTACAATTGAATTATGCATTGTAAAATCGTGAAAATATGACTTGTTTCTGTTATTCGCAGATGGCTAATGGGCAAACATAATGATTGAGTTTATTCTGAGTTGGAGTTGTACGATTATCATTATCAGCACATAGGTGCTGTAATTTCTACTGTTTCCCATGTTCTAGCCATCTTCCAGAAAACTTGCAAAATTACTCCACCCTGGATTGGGAATAGAGCTCACATCTCCCCCAAAAATTAAGGAGATGTAGCTTAGGCAAAAAAAAAAAAAAAAAAAAAAAAAACCAGTATCACTGACCAGTATCAGTACATGGAAAAGAAAACAGGTTGTTAACACTGTGATAAAGTGAAATTGCTTCTGACTGGTGAACATCTGGAGTGTTGTTTGGATTCCTAAGCTACATGTGCTTAGCTTAAGGTGCTTAGAACTTCACTGTCCTGGGTATTGCAATAGTATCATGCTCAAATGTGAACTGGTAGAAGAGAGTTCAATTCCCATTCCAAGGGAAGTGCAGTTTTCAAGTTTTCTGAAATATGGTTACACAAGAAAAAGTAGCAAATATGCCACCTATGTGCCAATAATGATATCTGTATATGTGTTTCATGTAATTATGAGGAATTAATTCGTTGGGGGATTTGCTTCCCTTGGATTTCCTTGTTGTACAGTATTAACATGCTTTTGCTAGTGATAGGAAAGATGCTAGAACAGGTGAGAGAAGTTTTAATTAATTAGGTAGTTGATAAATTAAGAAACTATAGACAGCAGATAAGATAATAAACTGCAGATAGCAGCATCAGCAAAACAGGAAAAGTATGCTATCAACTGTATAAGAATATTTCCACAAAGAAAGAGGCTGGTCAAATAACTAAACTTGTTTTGTACAATTCAGTATTTAGAACCTATCCTATTTTATAGCAGTGAGAGGTGTATGCTAAGTAGAGAGTTCAGCAGGAGAACAAAAATTGTTGACACGAGAGTTAAAAGATGATTATGTTGGGGAAAATATACGGATTCAGTGGCAAAACAGAATTAGCACTGCACACATACAGTGGAACTGAGCTGAGTACTTTTTTCATGGAAGAAAAAAAATAATGACAACTAACTAAGATGGTTTAGACATGTGTCAAATGGAAGATGAAAGTTTGTGTAGATGAATGTAACATTCTGTGGTACCAATCCTTGGACCAAGAGTAGACTTAAAACAAGGTAGATTGAAGGTAAGAAATCAAGCGTTTTAGTGCTTGAGAAAATAATATGGCACATGCAGAAAATCTGGCAATGGGCATGAAGAGATGGAACCAATTCATTCTAAACAAAAATTAACAACTGTCTTTTTAAGCATTATGTGCTAAATATATGCCTGAACACCATAGTGGTAGATAGGTGGAGATGATATTTGTGAAGTATTTAAATGAAACATGTAATGATTTTCAGAGACCTAAATCTTACCCTATTGAAAACTGAAATGCAGATACAGTAATTCCTTACCCTTGATATGAAGCCAAGATATGTATGTAAATATTGCTGTATTCAGAATATCAATTTCATTACAGACAAAATGTATAGACTGTATGCAGTTTTGTTTCCTTTACTTATTTCATTGAGCATTAATACAAAGGTAAAGATGAAATATCAAATCGTATTCAACTGCTATGTGTGATAAAATTACTCTTACATTCTGATTTAATCATGTTCAAGCTATCATCTAAACAATATTTCTCGATTTTTTTGGTACCACAGATCTGTAACAAATTCTCACTAATTCTGCACACCTCCTTCCAGAATGATCAGATATACACTATATTGACAAAAGTCACCGGACACCTAGAAGAGAAACACAACACAGCATTTATTGACATACATTAGTACAGTGTCAGTCCACCTTTGACCTTAATGCATGCACTGACGCTTCGAGACATGCTTTCGACAAGGTTTTGGAACACAGCGATAGGTATGCACTTCCATTCAGTACGTAATGCTGTCGCTAACTGTTGCTTAGTAGTTAACCTTGATTCCAAACTTCTTATGCGGCACTCTAATTCGTCCCGTAGAGCACCTATGGGATTGAGATCAGCGTTCTGTGGAGGCCAGTCCACACACGATACGGAATTATTGCCAAACCACGCTGTAACAGTCTTTGCTTTATGGCTTGGTGCATTATCCTGCTGGTACCAACAAGGCTTGGTTCCATAGTATTGCCACAGAGTTGGTGCGGCATAATTGTCCAGAATATTGAGGTAGACGTGCTGGTTAACAGTTTGGTCTACGATAACCAATGGGCCAGGACCATACCACGAAAAACACCCCACACGAGTACACTTCCAGCTCAAAACTTGACCGTAGGAACACTACACTGTGGTAAATAGCATTCCCCCAGCTGCCACCATACCCCACACACGGTCATCAGACTGATGGATCATGTATCTGGATTCATCAGTCCATATGACCCGTTTCCATTGATCTATAGTCCACGATAAATGTTTTTTACACCATGCTAAACGACAAGTAGCATTCCGAGTAGAGATGAAAGGCTTATGAGCAGCTGCACAACCGCGGTAACCCATGGAATGAAGTTCTCTGCGAATGGTGTGTGTACATACCGAGGTTCCAGCATTTTTACTCACCTGCACACTGAGGTCTTGTGTAGTACTCCGTTGATTAGCTGTAATGACTCTCCTGAGGTTTCGACGTCCTCTACCACTGATTTTCTTTAGTCTGCCAGTATGTTTTGCTGCTTCAGGCATGCCATGTGTCTTCCACTTATTCAGTGCATCCAAAACAGTTGACTTGGGTATTTTTAAACGCCTCTCGGTTTCTCTTATGGACAACCCACTAATATAACACCCAACAATTTTGCCTTTCTCAAAGTCAATTCTCTCCCGCGCAACATTTTCACTCAACCTCGCAGTGCGATATGATCGCGGTCAGCTGCAGGCTTGTTTTTATACCATTTGCAGCTGTACTGCACATCTTAACAAAGCAGTGGATCCGTTGATTTGCTTTTGAAGGGGTGTCCAGTGACTTTCGTCAATGTAGTGTATTTGATAAATGGAATTTAGAGTAATTAAGACACATAGAATAGGGTATAATTTTTATGATCTGATTTCTTTTACCTAGCATTTGTTTTTCTGCTGGAAAGGTTAGTAACTTACTTACTGGCAGTTTGTGGCAAGTGTTGTTCTGATAGTTTGTAGTATGAGGTACGTTGCAGATGTATAATTGAAACAAAATATTGTCAATAGGGTGGAGACAAATATTTTGAGGTGGTGTGAAATAAAAGAGCCGAGTAAATGTAATGTACAAAGTTTGTACGTATGAAATTCAAACTGAGTATAAATAAGGGAAAAACCAAAGTTATGGGTTTTGAGTGATGAACTGTTAGTACTGAATGCAAGATAAGTCTGAATGGAACAGTGATTGACCAGGTGAATGAGTTTGTATATTTAGGCAGCATATTTTAAGAGAGAACAAACTAGGTGGTTAAATTAGTAGGCGAGTGAATTCTTCATTGAAAGTCGTTGCTCCTTTAGAAGGATTTCACAGGAATGATGGTTTCTCAAGAGTCCTGAATGGTTATGTATGAAAGTGTAATTGTTCTTACTCTCAGTGGTGTAACTACCACCGCCGCAGCCCGGGGGGGGGGGTAATGAAGGGGCGTACTGCAGCTGCCAGTTATAGTTTTATGGAAAAATTCGAACATGCACAATAATTAACCCAAATATTCATATTTTGCTTTAAGGTATATTTAGCTTTGCCTAAATAAATGCCTTGTTTCACTTTTAAAACACTGAATGTCCTACAGATTGGAAGTGTTTGGGTCTGTAATATGATTGCTCTGCAATGGGTTGTAAATAATACAATCGCTCTCCAATCGCCCTCTCTCTGCGCTGCTGAGGAAAAGCGCGAGGCCACAGTGGGATTCCCTGTGGAGGATGTGGGAAAACAGTCAGTTACTTAGGATTATGTGCACGACAGGTGTTAACATTTATTCACAGTAGCCTCAGATCTGCTATGTGTAAGAGGGGGATTTCTTCAAGTGATTTATTTTAGTTTGGACAAAGCAATAACACATATTGTCAAGTCTGTTACTTAAAAAGTTAAAAATACAGGGCTTTAGGTACCATCATTTCTTTTGTAGACACTCTCCCTGACTTCCTAACCCCTCCCTCCCCCAACCACCACACACACACACACACTGCAAAAAATGCATTTCCCCTCATGTTCAAAATCCTGGGAAATGTACTGTGCTTAGGGGTGCTGAAGTAAATCTTGCGCGGGGGGGGGGGGGGGGCACATCGTGCTAGTTACGCCACTGCCTAATCTGAACCTGGGTACTGCAGAAGAGACATAAGAACCGTTAGTGTGCGGGAGAGGTGCTTAACTTACAGGATGTTTGTGGCAAGACATTCTCTGATCATGTGAGGAAAGAAAATGTGTTGCAGATGTGTAATATGAGGCAAAATGTTGTCTTTGTCAGTAAGGTGGAGACTAGTATTCTTAGGTGGTTTGGCCATGTTGAAAGAATGAGTGATGGAATTCTAAGAAAAAATTTTCAGCTCAAGTGTCAGGAAAGGTAGAGGAAGGCCAAGGAAATCATGGGAGGACCAGATTGAGGAGTGTCTGCATGAGAAAAAGATTATGACTATGAAGTACAGAAGGTTTTGTGTACGTCGTGTGATAGATGTCAGTGAAGCTCAAATTGTGTTCCAAGATCTCTGTAAATGGAGGTTTGATGCAGCAACAGTAAGTATACTCAGTTAAATATTTATCTGGTGGATTTTTTTTTCTCTAAGGAACTAACCTCTGAACCTCAAAGAACAGCTTAGTGTGATTGATTGACTGATAAATAAATGTTGACGAAAAAAGCTGCGGAAACCAAGGATAAACCAGATTCTATGTTTGTTGGTGGTTTGTGTTAGAAGTTAAATTAAACCTATTAGGTACTTGAATTAATTCCCACTGTTTTTTGCCACACAAACACCCGTGTGTTGCCACAGAACAGTACAGGATAGTCTATTCAAAGTAGGGTCCAATGGCAGCTACGACCCTTTCCCACTGTTGGGGTAACAAATGGATTCCGCGGTAGAAAAAATGCAGGTTCTTTCAAGGCGAACCATTCATCGAGCCATTTTTGGATATCTGCGACAGAAAGGAAGTGCTGCTCCGACAGGCCATGTTGTAGCGACCAGAACAAATGGAAGTCCTAGGGAGCAATGTCCGAGGAATAAGGCAGGTAGGATAAGACGTCCCAGCCAAGTGCTTCCAAGAGTTCCTTCATGGATTTGGCGACATAAGGTCTAGCGTTGTCGTGGAGAAGAATAACCCTGTCATGTCTTTTGGCGTATTGCGGCCGTTTCTCTGTGAGTGCACGTTTCACATCAAGTAACTGACTTCGGTACCGTTCAGCATTAATGGTTTCAGCGGGTTGCAGTAGCTCAGAATACACAACACCAACTTGATCCCACCAAATGCACAGCATCACCTTCCTGCCATGGATGTCCGGTTTAGGCGTGAAGGTTGATGGTTTGCCGGGACGAACCCATGATTTCTTGCGCTTAGGATTGTTGTAATGAATCCATTTTTCATCGCCAGTCACTATTCGATGCAGAAACGACTTCCGTGTGTGTTGTTGCAGCAGCAATTCACACATGGTTTCACGTTTGGTGATGTCGCTTTCCTGCAATCCATGTGGAATCCAATTTCCGAGCTTCTGGATCATTCCCATTAAACGTTTGCTAACCGTTGACTCATCAACCCGTAGTATTTCAGACAACTCGTGGAGCGTCTGACATTAATCCACATCCAATAAGGCCTCCAATGCACCATCTTCGAACTTTTTCGGCTGCCCAGGGTGCTCTTTGTCCTTCACGTCATATTTGTTGGCTTTGAAGTATCGGAACCTCTCTCTGCATGTTGTTTCTGATAGGGCATGTTTCCCATAGGCCTGCACTAGAAAACGATGACTTTTTGCTGCAGATTTCTTGAGATGAAAGCAGAAGAGTAATGCTTCCCGCAAATGCTCCTTTTTTGGTACAAAACTCGATATCGTGAATGTGATACAAACTCATGTTCTGTGCTCCCCAATCGTGTGTCACACACTGCTTTGCCCAGACTACGGGTGGTATGTGTGTGCGCAAGGAAGGTCACGTGTGGCCTGGGTCGAAATGAATAAATTTTGGATAAAATATATCTTTTTAATGTGACATGATTCATATCACTAGACTCAATGTATATGGCAGATCCTGACGCATTGCTTGCGGGCATATAAATCTGTCATGTGAATAAAATAAAAACTGAGTTTTGCTGTCAAAGTACATTTTGTCATATAACTGTATGTAAAAGTAATAGATCAGCATGAAAACATTGATGTGGTTTGTGTTATAATTTACTTTTTTATTTTATAGGGCTTTGTTTGAGAAGGAACCAGATGATGACGATGAAGTACCTGATAAAGAAAATGCTCTTCACCTTAGCATCAGTGCTCCAGCATCTATAACAATCAGCAGTTTGTTAGGTACCTTTGAAGTAAGTTGTAGTTTCTTGTAAGCTGACCCTTTAACCAAGAAGCTCAGTAAATTTCTGTGGAAAATGGCATTTTAGATTATTTCAACAAAACATTCTTACCTAAGAGCTAGTATTGAGTAACCAAACGAGTTTGTGGCATTGTAGAAGACTGGTAGATAACAGAACAGATTTAAAAAAACAAAAACAAATGAACAAACAAAAATGTATGGTTGAACCTTATTAAACGGCCGTATTTTGTTCACCATGCTAACGGTTTAATGAGGTTCATATAAAAATAAGGTAAAATTAATTGGAGGGTGGACTGTATAAGAAAGAAATAAAACAAACATATGTTCTTATACAGGATACTAATTCTGAGAATGTAGGGTTTGAAAACACAGTGATTAAGTAAAGTTCATTGAGACAATTCATAAAACAATGTGTTTTTTTTACATTTTCCTATAGAATCAATATTTTTTATAACAGTGCCATTATTAGGGTTTACACAATTAACTCTTATTATTCTGTTTTTTGTCTTTTTGCAACCTTTCTAATTTTTGTTTGAAATTGATTTATGAGGCACCATTGTATAAAACAATCCCGATTCATCCATGTTATACATATATTTTAATTCATAGCCAAATATGATTTCTAACATATTTTTTCTTGCCTCATCTACTGAACTTTCAAAGGCTTTGGCTGTTTCATGGTGCCCTATTCTTAAAGATAATCTGTGTGGATTTTTCAATATCTTTGAAGTCAACCATTAATGTAGCTGAATTTCTTAATTTGGTATTTTTTCCCAAACTGTCTTGCTTTTTAAAGTACGACTTGATCAGTAATAACTCCATGCTAGGCATTTACCTGGGCAATACATAGAACAAGAGCTATCTCTAAATTTCTTGCTTCCAACTTGTAAATTTTTTTAATGGAGGGCAGTTTTTTCAGATCTCATCCATTTATGTTTATTGCATGATATGTCTGTCTCCTACTATTCTTCTGCTAATCGACTTGTCAAAAAGGGTGGAAAAGTTATTTGCTAATACCTATTGGCTAGATCTAGGATTACAACCTATGAATTCCCATTTCAGAATTTCTTCATGAACATCCAATAACATTTTACACATTTCAGGATGCTTTAAAATAAACAAAACTGATGAATATTGAAAAAGCTCATACAACAAACAAGCAGTTCCTGCGAAAAAACAGTGACTATGTAGTGTAAGACTGAGTAGTTAAGGCATTGTTATTTGGTCAAATTGTAAAGGGAACCATCTATCCGTTTAGCAAACTTCAATATTTAACTGGCATGAAAACCTCTAAAATTAGGGAACAAAGGCTGGCCTTTGGAAGCGACTTAACACAAACACTAGTCATCTCACTTCTGTCAGATGCAATAAATCACAGAAGAGTCTAAATTCGGTTTTCAACAGCTGACTGCACTTCGCTAACAGCATCATTCTTTTAATGAAGTGCGGGGGGATGTGCTGTTATCTCACCCATTCTGTAAAACTTTTGTGAGGAGCTCCCGGCTAACAGAACTGAATGCAAGATCTGTCTGAATGGTACAGAGATAGGCTAGATGAATGAGTTTGTGCATGAAGGAAGCATGTTTGACAGAGGAAACAGATCAAATGGTGAAATCAGTTGGTAAGTGTGCATGCAGCTTTGAAAGTCATAGCTGCTTTAGGAAGGTTTTGCAGGACTCATGGGCCTGCAAAACCTACCTAAAGCAGCTATGACTTTCAAAGCTGCGAACCCCAGAGAATCAGAGAATGCACAAATAAAACTGAATTAAATATACACAAATAAAAGTCAATTATTAATGGTATTAAAATATGTCGATGCTTTAGTTGTGAAAAAAACATGTGCAGGTTTGCTGCTTTGACTCAGTCTGGTGAGCAAAACCCAACGGCATAACGCAAGCAGCTCTTCCAGAGTCTTTGCAATTCTGATGTGAAAACCTTCTGCACCATCGCCTGCTAGTGTTTCCATGACAACATGAATCAGCTGGTAGAGGGGAATGGGCCATTGCTTTGGGAAACGGTTCGCTCAGAATAGAGACGACAGACTATCTCAGGCACTCGCATACTCCTGCTCAAAAGAGTGTTTCGCGAGAGTTGTTTCAGTTTTTGTGAAGTGTCAATGAATTAAAATCAGAGATATAATACCTTAAATTCGTGGCTTTGTTGGATTCGAACTGTTTTGATAAATTTTGTGAAAGCTTCCTTGAACATCTACTGTCAGAACTTAAAGAACTCTATGCTTCAAATTTTGATACAGCTCGACTAAAAAATGAACTGAAGGTGTTTTTTTCTTTATGCTTCAAATTTTGATACAGCTCGACTAAAAAATGAACTGAAGGTGTTTTAATTCCTTGATGAATACGAAAACAAATCAGTAAGAGACATTACGTGTTACATATTGAATAAATTGGACATAGTGTCTAGTGAGGTGTACAAGTTAGCAGACCTCATATTAAGCTTTCCATCAACAACTGCAACTGCCGAAAGAACGTTTTCAGCATTAAAAAGAATCAAGATATATCTTAGAGCCACACAAGGACATGCACATTCGAAAAACTTGGCTGTTTTGTCAGTAGAAAAAAACTTTCTTTTTAAATATGAAAAAGTACTCGGAAGAAACATTTTATGAAAACGTAACACTCAAGTTCACACAAAAGGAAAGAAGAATAGAGTTCATGTACAAATAAAGCATTCAGAAGAAGAATGGAGTTCATGTACAAATAAAGTATTCAGAAGAAGAATGGAGTTCATGTACAAATAAAGTATTCAGAAGAAGAATGGAGTTTATGTACAAATAAAGTATTCAGAAGAAGAATGGAGTTCATGTACAAGTAAAGTATTCAGAAGAAGAATGGAGTTCATGTACAAATAAGTGTTCAAATCCTAATCCTCATAATTATTTGGTATCATGTTAGCAATGGCATGTACCTAAAATTTAGGAAAAATGTTTGTTCTATTACTTAACAATTAAAATTCAAAATTAAAAAAAAAACTACTGGGGGAGGGGGGAGATAGCCCAGGTCTCAGACCCAAGATACACCACTGATATATACAGGGTGTCCGGAAAGTCACTGTGCACCTAAGCTATGCACTTAGAAAAAATGTTCGAAGTGATCTCCACGAGCGTCGATACAGCGCTGAACCCGTTTCAGTGTTTTTGCAAACACTTGCTGCAGCTCTGCTTGTGAGATGTTTCTGATGAACGTAGTTATTGCAGTTTGTAATTGATCATGCGTGCGTGGGCGATCACGATACACAGCAGATTTTGGTGCGCCCCACAGAAAAAAGTCTGGTGGAGTAAGGTCCGGGGAGCGAGGGGGCCATAGGTTTTTGAGATGACACGTTCGCCGAAAACCTGATTCAGAAGTTTCATAAAGGTGTGAGCTGTGTGCGCAGTAGCGCCATCTTGTTGAAACCAGCTGTATGGGATTTCGTCTTCTTCAAGGCGGCCGATGAAGTCGTGGAGTATGGAACAGTAACGTGCACTATTCACGGTGTCCTGAAAGAATAACGGCCCGACAAAGCTCCGTCGGAATAGCGCAACCCACACTCCGATTTTCTGGTCATGCAAGGGTCGTTCCGACACAGCACGAGGAGTCTCTGTGGACCACAATAGTGTGTTTTGTGTGTTAACATACCCAGAGAGGTGGAACCACGCCTCATCTGTAAAGAAGGTGACGTCAAGAACAGCAACAGTTTTTGTTTGAATAAAATTGTTAAACCATTCACAGTACTGGAGTCGTTTTACGTGATCTGCCGGTTGCAATTGTTGTACCGCTGTTACTTTGTATGGGTAGAGGTGCAATGATTCTCTCACCGCTTTATGCGCTGTCGCAAGCCTGATATTTTCCTCTTGCACCAACTTGAACAACGATTTTGATTGACTCCGCAGCAGGGGGTCAGAGATGTCCATCAACTTTCCATCGGTAAGTTTAGTTGGTCTCCCGCTTCGTTCGGCGTCGAACACTGAGCCTGTCGCACAAAATTTCTCAATAAGTCGACGAACTGCATTACGATGAGGTACAGGTGTGTCTGGGAATTTGGCAGCAAATTGCTGTCGCACTAAATCGGTGTATTCATTGCCTTCTCGAAAGACGTATTCAACCAGAAACACACGTTCCACAATTGAAAGAACCGTAGTGCGAAAAACTGAACAACAACAGCACACACGATATTTTTTATACTTACAGTAACAACGACTCGTCTCTGTTGACCTCTGGAACTCAACTGCCGCAATGCGACAATCGACGCTTCGAGCAGCTTGCTGCGCATGCACAGTGAGCCCCATGGGTTCCCGCGATTGGCTGCGACTGGGAGAATCCACTTTATTACGTTCCGGTGGCACATACTGCACTTGATAACTGTGAAAACAAAACGGTAGCCTAGTTGCACAGTTACTTTCCGAACACCCTGTATCATCATCATCATCATCGTCAACCATTATCAATCCACTGCTGGACGAAGGTCTCCCCAAGTTTCCTCCACAACGGTCTGTCTTGTGCCAGTCTCCTCCATGTCACCCCTGCATACTTTCGAATTTCATCCACCCATCTCCCATGTGGTCTTCTTCTGGGTCTTTTCCTGTCCCTTGGAATCCAATCTAAAATTTCAGCTGTCCATCGATGATCTGTCCTTCTGGCAGTATGTCCAGCCCATTGCCATTTCAGGGATTTAACTCTGATCATGATGTCTTCCACTCTTGTCATTTTTCGGATCCACGAGTTCCTCTTCTTATCTCTCCTGGTTACACCAAGCATGCACCTCTCCATGCTTCTTTGAGTTGTCTGCAGCCTTTGTATGTCTCTTTTAGTTAAGGTCCACGTCTCCGCACCATACGTAAGCACTGGAAGGATGCATTGATCAAACACTTTTCTTTTAAGACATAATGGCATATTGCTCTTGAAAATTATGCTGTTTCTTCCAAAAGCTCTCCAGGCAAGTTTTGTACGCCGATTAATTTCTTCATCAATGTGACCCTCACTTGATATCTGCTGTCCAAGATAAACGTACGTGTCTGTTATCTCCAGCTTTTCTCCATCAATCGATAAATCTTCATTTCTTGTAAAAGCATTGAACATCACTTTTGTCTTCTGAAAGTTCATTTTTAATCCCACTTCTTTACTCTTGTCAGCAAGTTCCTGGATCATACTCTGCAGCTCTGATGGGGTAGTTGCAAAAATGACTACGTCATCAGCAAAACGAAGGTGGGTTAGATAATCTCCATTAATCTTTATCCCCTTGTTTTCCCAGCTGAGTGACTGAAAAACACCCTCCAATGTGGCATTAAAGAGCTTCGGAGATATGGTGTCACCTTGTCTCACTCCCTTTCCAATTTTTACGTGTGTTGTATTTTCAAACAGCCTAATCTTTGCACTTGCATTTTCATAGATGTTATTAATAATATTAATGTATGCATCTTCAATACCGCAGGTTTTCAGAGCCATTGTAACTGCTGATGGTTTCATCGAATCAAAGGCTTTTTCATAATCGATAAAAGCCATGCACAATGGAAGTTCATATTCCCTCGCTCTTTCAATTAGTTCTCTCAGCACGTGGATATGATCTATTGTGCTGTAGCCACTCCTGAATCCAGCTTGTTCTCTCGGTTGAGCCATGTCCAGTGTTACCTTCAAGCGGTGTGAAAGAACTTTAGTGAAGATTTTATAAACTACTGATAAGAGGCTGATAGGTCTGTAGTTTCCGAGATCCTCAATGTCACCTTTCTTATGTAGCAGGATCATTGTAGCGGTGTTCCAATCCTCAGGAATCTTTCTTTCATTAAGGCATCGAGTGAAAATTTGGGCGAGTACTGTTTCGATTTCTCCACTTGCTTCTTGTATGATGTCTACAGTAATTCCATCTTCTCCTGAGCTTTTCCTGCTTCATGTTCTTGATTGCATGTGCAACTTCTGCTGGAAGGACTGGAGGAACTCTGGTACTGGTATCTTTCATGTTGTCTGGAGTGCATATATCATCCCTTTCATATAATTTGGAGTAGAAATCTTTCACTCTTGTCAAAATTTCGCCTCTATTTCTTGTTACAGAACCATCTTCTTTTCTCAGTGCCATAATCTGTTTTCTTCCCTTACTGAGATGTCCCTTTGCTATCTTTAGGCTTTGGTTGTTTTCAATTGCTTTCCTCACTAGTTCACAGTTGAATTTCCTTACGTCTTCAGTGATACTTTTTCTTACTGTCTTGCATAGCTCTATATATTCCACTTTGGAAGTCACATCTTCTTTAGTTGTCCTCATCTCTCTTCTTTTTTGCATCAACATTTTGGTTTTTCCTGATAATTTGTTCACATGCAACTTGTTCTTAGACCCAGCTAATTTTGTTGCTGTTTCCATAAGAGCTTTGGTTACTTTTCTGTTAACTTCAGAGATGTCCACTTCTTCCGATGTTAGGCCTTCTAAAGCAGAGAACCTGTTCTTCAGTTCCAACTTGAAGGTATTATGGTGTTTTTTAAGGTTGGTTATGTCAATACATTTTGTTTGTCCTATGAGCTTGCCACGCTCAAGTTTAGTGTTGAGGTGCATCTTACATCTCACCAATCTATGGTCACTACCTGTGTTGAACTTGTTTAGCACACTGCAGTCTTCTATGACGAATTTTTTGTTACACATAATAAAATCAATTTCACTTGTCGTCCCATTTGGATGTCTCCATGTCCATTTCCTGTGTGGCTTTTTCTTGAAGAAGGAGTTCAAGATGGAAAACCCTTCTGCCTCTGCAAACTCAACGAGAGTATTTCCACGCTGGTTTCTGTTGCCATGACCGAATTTACCTACCGAAGTTTCATTCTGTTGCTGTTGCCCTATTTTTGCATTGAAATCTCCCATAATTATTTTCAAGTGCTGCTTACCTTTATTATTTAGATGACAAATTTCCTCATAAAATTCTTCAATTTCTTCTTCAGGATGACTTGTGGTGGGTGCATAAGTTTGAATAATCTGAGCCTGGTATCTTTTCGAGAGTTGGATAACAAGTCGTGCAGCTCTGTCAGAGGAACTTTCAACTTCTACAACTTTATCCTTCAGTTTCTTGTTTATTATAAATCCAACACCACTAGTTCTGCCAGTATCTGTCCCACGATAGTAGAAGAGATGTCCACTTTTCAGTTCGATGAGATCTTCTCCTTTTCTCCTTACCTCACTTAGCCCCACGATGTCCCACTTGATCCTTTGTAGTTCCTCTTCCAATTCAAGAAGCCTTGAATCAGAAGATAGGGAGCGTCCATTGTAAGTAGCCAAGGTCAGCATCAGATGGCAGCCTAGTCCGGTCCTCCGGGGATTCTTAGCACCCTCTGCCTTCATGTCGCACTGGCCGCTGCCTTGGCCAGGTACATTCCAGCTGCCGGAGACTGAGGGCCAAGATTTAAGTTGTGGAATCATTTTGGAGGGGTTTGGCCATAACTCACCACGCTGGCCAAGCGGGTTGGTGAGTGTGGGATAGCATTTCCTCTGATCCCGATGGTATAGTTATACCGCTATGGGCGGTCGTCAGAGCCCCTTTAGTGGGAACAGGATGCACCACGAGAAGGCGGGGTTGACATTTGTCAAGGAGAGGCTGTGATGTTACGCATCACCTGACCTTACACCCTGTATATATATATATAAATAAAAGCATAAATAGTTTTTTTCCTTTAGTATGTGCCCACAACACCCCGCCACCGCGCATAGCTGTTGGAGCAAGAGTGAAGTAACATACACTATAAATATCACCCACAACACCCCTCCCCCGACACACAAACACACAATAACGGGTAGACCCAACATCACATCAGAACCGACACATGCAATTGTTTCCCCAAAAAATACTAGTGAAAACAACAAGAAAACAAATAAAAAACAAAAATACAAATAAAAAACAAAAAAAATAAAAAACGAAAATACAAATAAAAAAACAAAAAAAAAAAAAACAAATAAAATACAAAAATAAAGAAATACAAGAAATGCTCCCGACCCCCGAACCACTCTTCAGGGGAAAACGCCCGGGAGTCAGGAACCAATATGTGTCGGGTTTCATAAGATGGCAACTATTTTTAAAAAATTCCAGGTAACAACCAAATTTCAACATAAAAATTTGTTTCAAAACAATATTTTTGAGAGGCATCTATTTTCCCTACCCGAACATTTTATACCAACATTTAATGCAATTGAAATCTGGCGTTTTCCCGTGAAGAGTGGTTCGGGGGTCGGGAGCATTTCTTGTATTTCTTTATTTTTGTTTTTTATTTGTTTTCTTGTTGTTTTCACTAGTATTTTTTTGGGGAACAATTGCATGTGTGGGTTCTGATGTGATGTTGGGTCTACCTGTTACAGTAAAAATCCACTTCATCTTAGGATTAATGGTCACAGGTCTCTTGTTAACAAGTACTCTACAAATGGTGTGAACCCCTCCACTAATGCTAGCCAGTACTCTACCTTTGAGTTAGAGCATTCCATTATCATGGCTTTGACAAAGTGAAAATAGAGGTACTGCATATCATCCCTGACCTCTATGCTCAACTTGAAACTGAATCTCTTGAAATCCTGCAGCATCAGTCTCTATATCCCTTTGGTATTAATTCCACTCTTTCTGACAATAAGCATAATCCGCATACATTTTCTATCCGTGAACTTTTCTTTCTTGTTACCAACAAGATCTGCACTAGAGGTAAAAGAGGGCAGAGGCTTTTTCGTACTACAAGCGAGGTAGATTTTGCAAGTTTGCAAATAACTCTGAGTAGTTTTAAAAATGATACAAGTTTTGTTAAAAATACTTGCAGAATTCTTAAGTCCTTTAAGCACTCTGTCCTAAAAAGTTTTTTGAAATTCTGGAAAGAAACTGCTAATCAAGTTGATAAGCATGTTTTTGTTTTGGTTCTGCACATTCTTAAGCATATACTTAAAGAGAAAATATCTTTTACAGAAATTTCCAGAAATTATGTGACCATTAGATTTCTTAATAAAAACTTTGATCATCTCAATGTTAGGAAGCTGTTCTACAATAATGCAATTTTTTCCCATACACAGGCACCAGTCTATTGTAAGTTTTAAATATGTTAAGACCTTAGGGTCTATTGTTAAAAACTACAAACTTGGATCTTCGTGTTCTTTACCTGTAGTTACTACATGTTCTTGTGAATAACTTAAAGACACTGTTCGCTATGATAGGCATTTCAAGCATATTATCACTGGTAACTTGAGCTTTGTTGATAATGACAAGCTCAGGTATTTGTTAGAATATGGTACTAAATTTAGACCTTCTTTCCATATCTCCAAAAAGCAAATTCTTGAGAATTTTACTCAAGACGTTAATAGGTACATTTTTAAAACATGTTTAGCATACAATCAGCCAATTGAAGCCTTCGCAGAATGGAAATATAATGTAATTAATAGCTTCTCTAATAAGTTGGCAGGTCTTGATTTATGTTTTGACAGAAATCTTTTTTTCTCTGGAGATGCCAAAAGGTGACCTTTTTTTCTCCAAACTACAAGACCTGTATATTTTTACCACTACAGATAAAGCTAGCAATAATTTTGCAATTATCTGCAAAAAATTCTATTTTGAATTGTTAAATCTAGAACTCAATAATAGAGTAACCTACGAGCCTGTAAGTCATTGTACCAAACAGTTAGAAAATCCTTTTAAGGCCTTCTTCAAGAAGCTTAAAATTCCACAAATGAGAAGATATGAACCTGAATTTCCCTTTCTTTTTGCAACTGTCAAGTTTCATAAGGATCCGGTGAAGTTTAGATTCATAGCTAGTGGAGTTAGGAGTCATAAAAAGAAAATTGATCAAGCTTTAGAAGCAATCTTGAAGAGGGTCTTGAAACACATTAGTACATACATACATACATACATATCACAAAGCTATTCTCTGAGATTCAGAGGTTAGCTCCAAAAAGAAATGTAAACTTCCAGATATTTTTACTTATTGTTGTCGTATCAAACTTCTCCATTTACAGCGATCTTGACATACAACTTGTGCTTCACTGATATCCATTACACACTGTATAAAAGATCTTTTATACTTCATACTCATGACCGTTTTTTCATGCAGACATTCCTGAATCTGATCCACCCATGTCTTCCTTGGCCTTCCTCTGCCTTTCCTTCCTGCCACTTGGGCTGAAAAGATTTTCTTAGTAAGCATTTCATCACTCATTCTTTCAACATGGCCAAACCACCGAAGCATATTGGTCTCCACCTTGCTAACAACATTTTGCTTTACATCACACAACTGCAATACATCTTCATTCCTCACACAATCAGATCGTGTCTTGCCACAAACCCCACGTAAGTAACGAATTTCTCCAGCACACAAACGACTCCTATGTTTCTTCTGCAGTACCCAGGTTTCACTGCCACACATCAGAGTAGGAACAATTACTGTTTCATACACAGCCATGCAGGACTCTCTAGAGAACCCATCATTCCTGTGAAAACCTCCCAGAGCAGCTATGACTTTCAAAGAAGAATTCACTCGCCTATTGATTTCACCGTCCAACTTGTTCTCTCTGTCAAACATGCTTCCTAAATACACAAACTCACTCACCTGGTCAATCACAGTGCCATTTATACTTACATTACATTCAGTGCTACCAGTTTCTCTCAAACACCATAACTTTGGTTTTTTCCTTTATACTCAGTTTGAATTTCATGCAAACTTCGTGCATCCGAGTCAACATACTCTGCAACTCACTTTTGCTCTCTGCCAACAGGACAGTGTGATCAGCATACAGCAATCTGCACACATGGATATCACCAAGACATAAACTACTATTATGTATTTTGGCATCACGCATGCATGCGTTCATAAATATATCAAACAGCCATGGTGACATTACACAACCTTGTCTAACTCCTGCACCAATGGAAAACCATTTTAATATAACACCATTCAGTCGTACACAAGCTCTACTACCAGCATACATGGCTTTTACACTATTAAGTAGATTCCCAATAACACCATATTCATTCAATACCATCCACAAAAGTGTCCTATTAACTCGGTCGTAAGCTTTCTCTAAATCTATGAAGGCAGTAAAAACTTTCTTCCCAACAGCCAGATACTTTGCAATCATCATGCGTAATGCAAAAATCTGATTAGTGCAGCCTTTACCAGGCATAAAACCACTCTGAACATCCCACACTTTCAATGATGTAAGACCCCGTACTTTTTCAATAACAACCTTACCAAACACTTTCCTTGGCACACTCAGTAGGCTAAAACCACGATAGTTCTTGCATTCAGTCTGATCACCTTTTCCCTTATACAAGGGAACAATAATAGCATCCTTCCAATCCCGAAGGACCATTCCTAACTCCCAGCACAACTGGCAAATTTCAGTTAACCAGTCAATTATAGAGTCACCACCATATTTCAACATCTCTGCAGTTATGCCATCAACTCCTGGACAGCTTTACCATTCTGAAGAGATTTTAGAGATTTGCAAACTTCTTCTCTTGAGATCCCTTCTGTGCTTTCATCCCTCATTGTGACATCATCTGCATCTGTCTCAGAATCATTTTTGCTTTCCTGATCTAATAACTCACAGAAGTATTCACCCCATCTGTCACTTAACTCATTGGGCTCCCATATAATTTCCCCAATCTCAACTTACAACTTTGTTTTCCCTATTTTTCCTGAGTCTCATGTACTTCCAGAAGGACTTTCTATCTTTCCAAAAAGCCAGTTCATGCCTTTCCACTTTCTCCTTCCTATCCTTTGCCTTACTGTGGCGAACCAGCTTAGCAGCTTCACGCTTCTTACAACGATATTCATCCACAGAGACTCTACCTTGCAACATCCCCAAATAGGCTTCCTTCTTTTTCTTTACTGCCTCTTCAATCTCACTATTCCACCAAGCATCACCTCTATTGTTACCCATTATTGTGATGCCACAGACCTCTTTAGCAGCAGTGACAACACAGTTCTTAAAACATTCCCACTTCTTTTCTACATCCCTCTCACCAGACCGCTGATGATCTTCAAGGAGACTATCAACCTTTATTCTTTCTATTCTGGGTCTCTTCCTATTCCTTTTCCTCCAACCAACATTAAGTTTCGCTCGTGACACTACCAAGTAATGATCAGAACCAACATCCGCACCTCTCATTACACGGGTGTCAACAACTAAGTGTTTCAAACGCTGATCGTAGACAACAAAATCTATCGCACTCTTTTGACCAAGAGTACGATTTTCCCAAGTACATGTGTGGATATACTTGTGGTTGAAAAATGCATTAGATACACACAAACCATTCTCAATGCAGAGTTCAATTAATCTTTCACCATTATCATTTACACAAGGATCATTAAACTTACCCAGAACATTGTCAGAAATTGCATTCTGCACACCTACTCTAGCATTGAAATCCCCTGCTATTATAACTTTTTCTTTAGCACCAAACTGGCTCAAAACAGCTTTTAGCTCATTCCAGAAATCTTCTTTCTTATCAGAAGGTTCCGAGTCACAAGGAGCATACACTAGTAACTGTACTAATATGAAGTACAGTAATTAATAATAATTCAGAAGTAATTTCCACTATACTCAACATAAATCCCATAGATATTAATAGTTATGATTTTGAGAACCTATATACTAATCTGCCTCTTTCAGATATCATCATTACCTTTAAAGAGCTGTATGTAGAATTTAAGCTTAACCAATTTGTTAATGTAGGAGCTTGGAACTCTTATCTCAATTGTTGCATAAACAATAACCATATTTTATATAATAATACTCTCTATAAGCAAGTAAACGGTATCCCTATGGGAGTATCTCACTCCACAAGTGTGGCAAATCTATTCCTGTTCTTTAAAGAATATAAATTCATTAAAAAAACTCCTCATACTCAGATAACTACCTTTACACTTATAGATATATTGACAATCTGCTTTGTATAAATAATTCAGAAGTTATAGAAAGTGATTTTGCAAATATCTATCCTAGCTCTCTTAACTTATGTAAAACCAACCACAGTAATCAGGAACTAGATTTCCTAGACTTAAGCATTAAACTTAACAGTGGTAACCCGTCCATCAGTTTTTTTGATAAAAGAGTTAATTTTCCTTTCAAAGTAATTAAATATCTGCACTGGAACAATAACATCTCAACTAAAGTAATTGAGAATCTACTAATTTCTCAGGTACTTAGAATTTCAAGAATTTGCAGCAACAATTTGGACTTCAATAACCACATTAGAATCCTATTAAACTGTTTTCTAGAAAACAAAATTCCAACTTCTTTCATGAAAAGAACTTTAAGAAAAATTATTCTGAATAATAGAGTTAGGTTGGCAGATCTATTTTAATTTCTACACAGTTAATAAAATGATTCTGGCCAATGAAAGCCTTCTTGGAAGTTGGTCTGGAGGATGCATATTAACTACAAAAAGGAACCTTTAGTGCTATGGACAGGACAGTCCTATTAAAAATAAAATAATGCATATAAAATCACACAAAAAAAATTTAAAATTTGATTAAAAAATAAAATAAAAAGAAAACTAGGTATTCACTCACTAGAATAACTAGCCTAAAAATAGCAAAACTTACGTTAAAATAAATAGGATCTTGAAGTGTCTGTAGAAGTTCACTAAGGTAATTAAATACATATAAAAGTTATTAAATACACTACAAGTGTATTTGATAATATTTTTTGTGTATTCTGGAGAGTTAATTCTACTCTGAACAAACAGGACTTCATTCTTAGTTGTATGATTCTCTTGGTAGAAATTTCGCGGGTAGGGTCTTTTTCTGTGAGAAGAAGCCTTAGGAACCTCCCCATCCCCCCTGCTTCTAGGGAGCGGCTCAGGAGAAAGTTCGGCCATGTTTTAGTCAGTGGTGATTGAAAGGAGGCATAAGAGGTAAGCTCTCATCTTTGTTCTTGTAGTTTTTTAGTTCTAAGTTTAATTTATGAGCATTTTAAGCAGAAATTTTCTTTTTTTGCATCAGGCAATTAAGTGCAAGCAAGTCTAGTAACTTTTTGTGTTGTTTTCTCTTTCACTTTACTTGGAAATTTGGCGAGTTTTAGGGCACTTTGTATGAGTAGTTAGCCGTTTTATTGTTCTTGTTGTCAACGATGTTTTTTCAATGTCAGTAAGAACATAATATCTTCATTATTATACTCTTAAAGCACTCCTGGAATATTCTGTAAATATTGCAACTAATTGTTAACATCATGTAATTTTTCCAAAGCATCTTTTTATTTTATTATTAATTTTTGTTCTTGTGATGTCAGTTGTTGAGGTAGTTTAGGGACAAAAATCTTGTTTACTATCAGGAATCTATTCCTTAAAAAATTTTATTATTTGGCATTTTGAATAAAGCTTTATACACTGCAAAGCATAAGATTTGTAATACTTTGGTATTGCTATTCTTGTTAAAATTCTCTCTTAGGTGGCTAGGTAACTTGGCAATGTGTTTTAGCTGAATAATTCTTTTGATTTATTCAGACACTCGCACAACTTGTGTTTTTTTGTAATCGTTTTTCTGTTTTTAGTGGCAGATGATGAGCATGGGTTGGGCCAGGAAAGTTATAGATGCATGCAAAAAATATTAACTAAGTGATTCATCATGCAACTCTGAGGAAGTTGTGATATTTAAAAAAAAAATTGGTGGGCTTAAAACTTGATCTATGACTTTGCAGAAACCCATTTCCAACTAAGTCTTTGTGGAAGTGAAAAAATGCAGAGTTTTGCTGGTCCTTGATAAAGCCAAGACTTGGCATTCTAGACACTTTCTACATTCAGGTTGCTATTAATTTATCTTCGTTTTGCTCATACCCGTTTGTATATGAGTTTTTCTTTGTTGTTTTAGTACCTGTTAAAAAATTGTTTTTGCTTCTGCCTCTTCTTTATAGTATGTGAATTCTGAATATTCATAACTGCTGCGTTGTGCGTCATGATCTTCAGTTTTTTTTTGCAAATTTGGTTTTAAATTCTTAGGTTAAAATTTTTTTGTCTTTGACTCTGCTCTTGGGTATATATATATATCAGTGGAGGTGCTAACTAAGAAAAATTTTTTCAGCTCAAGTAGCAGGTAAGAAAAGCAGAAAGCCAACAAAATCAAGGGAGAACCAGATTTAGGAATGCCAGTAAGAGAAAAAAGATGATGAGTTTTGTGTACAAAAGGTCTTGTGGGAAAGTTTGTTAGATATCAGTGAAGCTCCAGATGTCTGCCAAGATTTTTGTAAATGGAAATGTTTGATACATCAATAGTGAGTAAAGTCTGACATCATCACTAACTTTGATTTTTTGCAGCTGATCATTCTTTGAGGGGCTAACCTCTAATTTTCATAGAGCAGCTTAGTGAAATGCATATTTGTATAAAGATGAAATGGATTTATGAAACATTTAGCTAGTCAGGTTGTAAGAATTCCATGGAAGAAATATTCTTCACTAATTACATAGAACAAGGTTGCAATGTTAGCAATCAGGTATGAAAATTACACCGCCCTGGAGCAGAAAACGAGATGTGGGTTCGATTCCCTCTCCACACCGGTGTAATTTTCCAGTTTTCTAATGTGATGATGATATGTATTGAACAGTAAAAACTAGCAATTCAGGCATATCTGATTGCTAAAATCCTGTGCTCAGATTGCAAGCTTTTTATTACAAGGCAAACTGATTAATACTTCAAGCTATGCATCTGATGGAGTAACAGCGTGTAGAGATGAAGTACAGAATATTTTTTGATCAAATTATCAACAGTGCAACTTATTCCATACCCTTTTCGTATCCTGATAGTACACGTAGACATTACATCGGAAAGACAAAATGCTTATTTGGAACCTAAATCAGAGAACGCAAGAGGGACACAAAAGAAGGAAGATCTACGGTTCTATCCAGAGAAGTGTTTTCCAAGTCCGCGGTACCTACGCTATTAAAAAATTTGTCCCATACACTAACCTGAGAGCAACGGCATTCAGAGAGTCTCTGGAAATTATATCCAGCCATGAGGCCTGCAATGAGTGTCTCCCTGAAGTTACCAAAAATCTGAATTCAATGCCCCCCCCCTCATGTCCCAAACTAACACATCTTGTGACTTCATATTCAAAACACGATGTGCCATATATTTAATCATTCTTTATGTCCTGTGTAACCACACTCATATTTAAATCATAATCGTTCTTCTTATCAGTTTGTTTATGCTTTTAGCCTTGACAAAGCCATCCGTAGATCAGCAAAAGCTCGGCTAATTGTATTTTTTTTCTTACGCCAATTATTAAACAGATTACCACTTCAATCTTATCAATTATCTGAGAGAGCTTGTTCTCAAACTAATCAACATAATAGTAATTGTAATAATAACCAATTAAAAAACAAACCTGAAGCATTTTCTTGATATCAGCATATGTTTTGTATTTTGAAGTGTTTGTTACATGTAACATTTGTTTTTTAATGTATAGATATTGCTATTATAAAGCAATGGTATTCAGTTTTTATTTATTTATTTATTTATTTTAGGAATCTGTACTGAATGGTCGCCTAGAGCCAGTTAGCACAGTTGAAGGCTTCACTGCAGAGATAGGTGCCAGTGGATCATTCTGTCCACGCCATATCACTTTACCTGTTACTGTATTTTTTTACACTTTACAAGACACTGATAAAGTGACTTCTCCTTACTTGGTAAGTTTATATTTTGTCACATTTTTTTTTTTTTTTATATGGAGTTGCATTTTGACCACAGTGTTAATAAAAAAGATGGCACCAAATTTTTGGTTATAATGAGCACATCATTTGAATCCTTCCCAATGCAAATAAAATATTATATGTTATATTTAGTGGGAACCATTACAAAACATGATATAAGTTTGCCCCCCCTAGCAGAAGAATTTGAATAATGGAAAAGTAGAAAATACAAGAAAAGTGTTCTTCATAGCAAAAGCTATGCTAAGAAAAAGAATTTTACAAATATGTCTCCTGAAAGCAGAGATAGCAAGAAAAAGGTTTTGATATTTCTGCCCCCAAGCAAGAAAACTGTGCATTATTTAAAGATAATATTCCCCATCTTTATAATGTAGTGAAAGCCATACAGTAAAAAAAAAAAGAAATTTTTCAACAGGATTTTTAGAAGTGGAGATACAGCCACAAACACACGCTAACAGCACCTAGTACCAGAACTGTGAACAACAAAAAACCCATAAGTACAGGCAAAAGTGTTCCACAAGGTAAATGGTATACAGCATTGAAAGAATTTTTGAACTCAAACTTCTAGAAGCAGAGATATTGACAAAAACAGATTAGATATTTGTGCTCCCTAATGGGGAAATTGTGCACTATTTTTGGCAGTAAATGTACACAAAATATTTTACCAGTTTGTGGTATCTAACTGAAAAATGATTTTTCCAATAGGGTTTTTAGAAGCACAGCTAGTATGCTTCAAATGGAAATGTCCCCTTATGTCCTCTAGTGGCACACGTGATTTCAGAAAAATTTGAAATTATGTGCAAAACGTTTCACACCAGAAATGCTCTTCGACAAAGAATTTTTCAAATCAAACTGTTAGAAACAGAGATACTGACAAAAAGAGGTATACATCTATATCTCCTGATGGAAAAACTATTCACTATTTTAAGCAGAAAGTATTCTCGAAAGGTTTGTTATGGTAAGTGGTATATGACCATGAAAGGATTTTTTAAATCGAAGTTTCAGAAGTGTAGATTTTTCTGCAAAAACATCAGAAACAAAAATATACTGTTATGCCACCTAGTGGCCAAACTATTCTTTACCAAAAATTAGGAATTATATGCAGAACATTTCCCACCAGGAGTTGGACTTTTAGAATCAAAGAATACCTGGGAAATTGCAATTTAACTTTACTCGCCGTAGCACAAAAACTACGTGTCACTTTAAAAAAAAAAAAAAAAAAAAAAAACTGTGCCCAAAATAGCCTTCATTTTAAATGGTATCGAATGGAAGAAACAGTATTTACAATTGGATATTTAGAAGCAATTTTATAGAATAAAATGTATTTTGAATTCAATAGTTATCTGCATTTACTCCCTCTAGCAGCTAAGTTGTAAATCATGGGGGAAAAAAACAGAAAAACAAGTATTATCATTCTCACATTTCAAGCTTACCAATGCAAAAAGAATTTTTCAAATCGAACTGATAGTTGCAGAGATATAGTGTCCACAAACAGATGGACAAAGTAACATAAGTACACCACACACTTTTTTTTTTTTTTACGAAAGACATGCTAAAAATGATAGACTATCTATTCAGGACTGAGATTTGATCACCAAATTTATCAGGTCCCAAATATTCGATAAACAGGGGTAAATAATCTTGCAGAGTGGGTGAAGATTAGAAAATGTAAGCTGAGGTGATGGTTGACAATTTAGTTTCATCATAGGACAGTGGTGCACAACCTTTTTTTTTTTTTTTTTTTTTTGGGTGTGACCCCACTGAAAAATTATTTTATTTTGGTGACCCCATGTCAGCATGTAAATAAAACAAGGGGTTGAAAAATATAATTATATAGCCATTTTTTTTAAAAGACATTTGTTTTATATTCACCAATATTAGTTACATTTATTAATTAAAAATTTCAAAATATTTCACCTAACTAGAAATAATATGTAGGAAATATTGAACCCCCCCCCCCCAAACATACAATTAGTGGGAGGGGAAAAACTACACAACCTTTGTTTGACAGTCCTAATGTGAAATTAGAGCTTAAATCTTGGGTATTACGCTCTCCATTCTTGGTTTTATACACCAATGAGCCATTACATTATGACCAGCCTCTGCCTAGAGAAATGAGTGCACCTGGAGACTGAATGATGGTGCAGGTGAAGTTAACAGATCAGTATATATACAACTTAAGGACACCAGCTTTGGGTCAATAGAGTGTTCAGAGTCAGAATGGGAAAAACTCCTGATTTATCGTAGTTTGATAAAGGACAGATTGTGATGGCACGGCCCTTCGGAACTACGATCTCGGAAACGGCGCGGCTTCTGGGCTGAGTCTGGCTGGCGGGCTTGTAAGCTGGCGCAGCCGATGTAGTGAGTATGTATCAAAAGTGGTGCACAGATGGCCAAACAACGAACCGTCGTCCACAGTTCATTGATGCCAGAGGGGAGCGGAGACTGTCTTGCATTGTTCACAGCAACCGCAGGGCCACAGTGCAACAAATCACCTGCAGCTACAACAGTGATGATCAGAGCAATGTGTCAGAGCACACAGTTCATGAGAGCCTTCTGTGCATGGGCCTGTGTAGCCGAAGACCCAGCTGGGTCCCCATGCTCACTGCACGTCATCGCCAACAATGCATGAAATGGGCCCAAGATCACTATAGCCTGGTCTGAATGTGGATGATTGGAAAAAAGTAGCCTGGTCTGACAAATCGAGATTCCTGGTGCATCACGTAGACGGCTGAACATGGATACACCAATTGCCAATGGAGGCTATAACACCTGGATGAATTGTTGGGTGGGAACAGGCTGGCGGCGACAGTGTTATGCTGTGGACGATGTTTTCTTGGGATACTCAAGGCCCCATTATCCCAATCCCTGTCATCTGAACATCGTTTTAGACCAAGTTCATCCATTCATGGCAAGTGTGTTCCGTGCTGGTGATGGCCAATTACTAACAGGATAATGCGCCATGTCACACTGCCAGAATCTTGAAGGAGTGGTTCGAGCAACATGCTGGTGGCTTTATGTTAATACCCTGGCCTCCAAATTCACATGACATGAACCCAATCAAACATTTGTGGTGAAAAGCAGATTCACACTAAAACACTACCACCCCGAAGCCTACAGGAACTAGAGGACTTGCTGTTGACATTATGGTATCAGATATCCCAGGATACCTATCACCACCTCATCGAATCGATGCCTCGCTGAGCGGCCACTGTTTTGTGGGCTAACGGGGCTTCTACAGTTTATTAGGTAGGTGGTCATAATGTAATAGCTCATCAGTGTACTTGAGATCGCCACTCTGATAATCTTCAACTTCTATTTTAGGTTTGGTCTTGATTGTGGTGAGAGCAGCAAAGGCAGTTTCATGTCAGTATGAGAAAGAAATAGCGACCCCTTAATAAACCCTCACGACCCCATAAAGGGTCCCGACCCAAAGATTGTGCAGCCCTCTCATAGAATATACACTGAAATGCCAGTTTATTAGTTACACCTGTCTTCATTGCATAAATTATTTATTCAGCATGTGAACATGGTGTGTGGTATAAATCAGATAGACCAGCTTATTGAGCCTCAGTTAGCATTTGATTGGGAATCGGAATGGGTAAACAAATTTTCTAAATGACTTTGAACATAGCATGGTAGTTGATGCTGATTTGAACATGTCCCAAACCTCCTGGGCTTTTCATGCACAAATGCAGCAAGCATTTATCATGAATAGTGCGACAGAAAAAAACTTCAAGCAATTGCTGATATGGTGGACTAGAGGTTAAGTTAAGTTCACTATTTTCATGAAATGTGATGAGTTAATCTAAAATGCGAGAGAAAAATTAGTCTGTTGCAAAATAGCACCAGCCATTTAAATATCAACCTGTCAGCAGATTTTGTATTTCTGATATTTCATATTACACACCATATAATAATTTAAAATATACATTGTCATTCAGTAATGGCCCATTTTGATACGTAATTACATATTTGAATAGCCACTTGACATTTTCACATTTTTGGTGTGACATTTTCTTGGTAGTAATTGATGTCATGGCTACTCTTGGGCTTGATACACTATAAATTTTACTAAATTATGGGTTTTACACAGGAATAATGGAAATTACTTACAGTCAAATTTTTGGGTAGCACCCCAACCTTCTTCAAGGCTACACTATAGTAAGTAATGAATGGCAACACCTACTATAGTGTATTCCTGAGGAAGGGTAGAGGTGCTACCCGAAAATTTGACTGTAAGTAATTTCCTTTATTCCTATGCAAAATCCATAATTTAGTGAAATTTATAGTAGATTATTTTCTTTATTATCTGGCATTTTCACTTTGAATTCAGCAAAAAAAAAAAAAATCTTCCCCTTATAACACTGTAATGTAAATACAAACAATACAAACATAATATCAAAGGTATTGTGTACCTAATATTGAAAGGCATACCACACGTTATTGCTCTGCGAGTCACATGCTCCCACCCCGAGAGAAGCGTTTAGAATTATGCAACAAGTTTTTTGTTAGTTAAAAAATATTTACAAATAAAACATTTTAGTTAAAATACTAACTTATAATTTTCAATCAAACACTCACTCATACATTTAAAACTATCCATTAATTAAAACATATCTCATTAGAAACGGCTATACTCATCGGGTCAGCAAACATGGCTCACATAAAAAACGTTTTGTCGACGATATCACGGCGAGCACTTTCAATACTCCATGAGCACTATCATCAGGCCATCAACAACCTACAGGAGGGTTCCTTGCGTGTGTGTAGCCGCATGTCGGGAAACGAAGGAAGGGGTGCGGCCTGCACTACGTGTCAGGGGAGTGCCACCATCTATCGGATGAGTTGGTAAGTATACCTATCGTAAGTACAATTCTTTTTTAATGTAGAAATATTGAAATATTAATATCTATTTATAGAAACAAATATATTATTAGTCCTTTATTAAATAGTGTGATTTTTATATTTTTTTTTTGTCTTTTTCTATGCATTTTTTCTCTTTTTATAAGCTGTATCAAGAGTAGTCGAGTCCTGTAAATTGCATATTTTATCCTTTTTTTGTTCGATTATAATGCTTTCTGAAATCCTCAACTCTTTTTCATTTGTGTGAGTAGTTAACATTTTAATATTTTCAAAATCAAAATATTGTTCATGATTAATGCAATATTGAATAAGTGCAGTTTTTTCTTCTTTTTTGTTCCAGTTTTTCATATGTTGATGTAATCTTTTTATTAACCTATCTTTTGTGCTACCAATTTAAAAGATGCGGTCCCCAGAATCCTGTGAAACAATAGGAATTTCATATACACCTGCTGATTGTAGGTGTGTGTATATATATAAAAATCACACTATTATTTAATAAAGGACTAATAATAACATATTTGTTTCTATAAATAGATATTAATATTTCAATATTAAAAAAGAAAAAAGAATTGTACTTGCGATAGATATACCTATCAACTCATCCGATAGATGGCTGCACCCCTTCCTTCGTTTCCAGGCATGCAACTTCTGTGGCTACATACACGCGAGGAACCCTCATGTAGGTTGTTGATGACCTGATGATAGTGCTCATGGAGCATTGAAAGTGCTCGGCGTGATATCGTCGACAAAGCGTTTTTAACGTGAGCCATGTCCCCCGACCTGATGAGTATAGCCGTTTTTTAATGAGATATGTTTTAATTAATGGATAGTTTTAAATGTACGAGTGTGCTAATGAGTAAGTGTTTGATTGAAAATTAAAAATTAATATTTTAATTAAAATGTTTTATATGTAAGTATTGTTTAACTAACAAAAAACTTGTTGCATAATTAGGATTCTCTCGGGGTGGGAGCACGTGTCTCACGGAGCGATAAAGTGTGATATACCTTTCAGTATTAGGTACACAATACCTTTGATATTATATTTGTATAATCTACAGCACGTTTTACCATGAGACTGTCCTTAGGGATATGTCTCATGATACATATATTTCTGTAATGTAAAATTCTGTTCTACAATTGTATATTCCAAATAAAATTATGTCATACTACACAATCATTATGCTTATACATTTTTCTTCCCGAAAAAAAAAAAAAATTACAGTTCAGAAATTCTGTTTATATTATTAGAAATACATGTAACCCAGCAGAACACAGTGTTTAACTTAGAAATTTGGACTTGAATAAGTCTGAAATAGTTGGATGAATCAACTTCAACATATGAGGTGTTTTGATAGACCTTACAAAGTACAAATGTTTTTTGAAATACTCTTGTGGGGTTTGTGATATACAGATTTCCTTTCATTAGTATTTTTTTGTGAGAAGACAATTGGTGGGGGGGGGGGTGAAAAACACAGGAACAACCAGAAAAGACACATCAATTATTGATTGCTCACTGGAAAGATCTTGGTTGAGTTTTTTGGGACTTTTGATGCTGAAAGTTAAAAAAAAAAAAGAAATGTGATTGTACATATTGTAGCCCCTTCACTTTTTTTCAGCAATAAATTGTCTAACTGAGTTCAAATTTAACATTATGGTTGCCGATACAGCAGCTAATGAGTGTGCAAAATTATTTGCTAAAAGCTTCCAAATTCAGTGAGTTATGATGTCAAGCACAGAACTAGGTCCTTTATTCAAGTGTGAATTACGTAAACAAACCAACTTCAAATTTTGTATACAAGGTGTCCTACCAGGTCTTAGTCAGTATTCTAAATTTCATTAGAAATGCTTTCAGGGGTTTTGATATGCTGATATTCCATTTCCTCACTTTTTGGGAGAGAAAGCTTTTTGACAGATGTTTGTTGTTTGTAACATAATAATTTCAGTTGTTATTGCATACTTAAATGTTTCCATAGCAAAGAAACAGTTTATCTATCTGTCAGCTTACAGGGACTATATTACATCACACATTAAAAGTAATAATCTCTTCCTAGCATGCAGAATTGTGTCTGGGGGTGGGGGCATCTGCATAGAAAGGTAAACCTGGTGTTAAAATGCCTCATTTTCTGAGTTATAATCATAATAAAGAACCTTCTGAAAACAAGTAAATGGACTTATAATGAATGAAGTGGGGTATTTCCTATGTAGACATACACAGGGGTGGGTGAGGTGAATAAAAATCTATGTAATCATGCTGCATGATGTTTAAAAAATGTTAGTTCAAAAGTACAGTTGATTGACTCAATTCACAACCATGTTCTTAAAATGTGATTTGAACCATAGCAATCCAACAGTTTTCTCAATTTGTTTATTTATCTGATAATTAATCAGATAGAATTGTCAAAATTCCAAAACAGAAAAACACCTGTAATGCCATTAAAGACCTGGTAACACCAGAAATGACAAATTACAACTCAATAGGGTAACCTGAGCTTTATTCAGTGCTATTGCTTAATGGTGTCTCTTTTACCAGGGCAGTCTTCTACAAGGGAGTATTTGGGGCACCCAGCCATTATGCACATTTTGCTGTGGTCACCATGCAATTTTGTGGGATGCTTTGGACACCTCCTTTGTAGAAGACTCAGTCCCTGGTGAAAGAGGCACCAATAAGAAACGGAGTTCAGTAAAGCTCAGCTTACTTCATTGAATTGCACTTAGTCTTTTCCTGTTTTGTGAGTTTTTTTTTTTAATAATGAATTTAGAACCTTTAAATCATGAAAGATCATTAATACTGGGGTTGTTTTTAAGAGTTTTTGGTACCTTGCAGTTTGGAAATGACTGATACAGGGTGATTCAAAAATCCCTGAACTCTGAATTCAAATATTTCTACCATGAATATAGTGATGTATAACTATTTTTACATACTGTAAATTTACACTCATACTTGCAGGTAATGAAAACCACTTTACAATAGATGCTGGAATTGTCCACCATTCTGTTGAAGACACAAATTCACCCGACGACACATGTTGGTGGACACTCTTTTCAGCGTGTTGGCTGGTATGTCCCTCATGGCTGGAATGATGTTGTTCCACAGGTCCTGTACCATCTTAGGGTTGTTGTGGTAAACTATGTCTTTCAGATAGCCCCACAAATAAAAGTCTGGAGGACTCAAGTATGGTGAGCGAGGCGGCCAAAGTTTTTTCGAGATTAATCGATCGTGGAAGAACTCACGGAGCATCTTCATTGTGTCGTTTGATGTGTGGCACGTTGCTCCATCTTGTTGAAACCAACAGTAACATTTGTGTTCTTCCAGCATTGCTACAAATTGATGGATGATGTTTGCATACACAGCAGGATTTACAGTTGTGTGACAGTGTCAATAAAAAATGACCCTACAATTCACCATCTAGACATGGTGCACCACACTCCAACTTTCTGATAGTGAAGTCCAACCTCATGCAATGTGCGTGGACTTTCCGCAGCCCATATGCGAGTGTTTTGGCTATTGACATATCCATTCAAATGAAAACATGCCTTGTCACTGAAAAAAGTGTTGTTAGGCTGATTTGTCATTGTTGCGCGTGAAACTTTTAAACCATTGGCAGTAGGCAATGCGCTTTTCCGAGTCCAAAGGACGTAGCTCTTGTACTACTTGAATTCCGTACGTCCGCAGCTTTAGACGTGTAGTAGCCCTCTAGCAGGCTAGATACGATGGCCCTAACTCTTGAGACAGCCACCGAAGTGACTTCCGGGGAGAGCGCTGCAGGGAAACGTGAATTTTCTCGAGAAACGTAGTCTTTACCACGGACGGACGGACGCTTTTGGGCTTATCCTGAACACTGCCTGTCTCGCGAAACCGGTTCACAAGGTCATACACAGTTGTTTTCCCTGGTATAGGAGCATCAGGAAACTTCCTATAAAAGAGCTGGATGCAATGTTGGTAAGATTTTTCCACAATATAAACTTCTAACAAAGCGACTCTCTGTTCTTGCGCGAGACTCGTGGCTGACTGAACGTTACTGCTTGCCAACGTCCGTGTAAGCGTAGTGTCACGTGCTGCAGCTTGTTCCCCAAAGTCGCACACAACAGCCACAAGCAGCAGTACTCGGATATCTTTTATGGTTTTACAGTAAATACATTTTAACATATAGAGTTTGGGGACTTTTGAATCACCTTGTATAATGTATAGTATGCAACTGCAGATTGTTGCTGTAAATGTGAAATGACTGAGAAGTCTGGAATGTCTTATTGTCCATGCCTGATTGTTTGTGAAAATACGGCAAGCACATTATATTAGATCATTTCCCACAGTCACAGATGGTGCCGGAAATAAAACTGTTATGGGGTTTTAAATTTCTTAAACATGTAGAAATCATTGAAAGTTTCTTAAATTTATTTCTGCATCTTCATAGGTGATGAGTGGCTCCCTGTAACTTTTTACCTTTCCTGTTTCCTATAGTTTAGCCTTATAGTGCTTTTGTTCATTGTATACAGTCTGTAAGTTTACCCAGTAGGCTTAAAATTACTGTTCCATAATGCAGTCAATTCGGTAATACTGTGTCCATATATGTAGAGTGTCCAACATTTCCTCTATTTCATGGCTCAATTTATTGCAGTATCCAAAGTTGTTTTATTTTATCTCAGAATAGTCATATTTGTATCTCTTCAGGTTTGTATTATTTATCTCCAGTGATGCTGTTTCAGCATGTACCCAAAAATGAAGTATGGTGAATGTTGATGAAAATTCAGGGGTTGACTTATGAGAATTACTTAATTCTGGACCAATGCAACAACCAGAAATAATACATGCATGTTAAAATGAAGTGATGTATTTGCATGTAAAAGTAATGTTTGATTGCATTTTCTGATGTGAATTCCTACTGAATTGCATTTTGCACATGTCATTTTGTGTATCTAATACCATGCTGCATTTTTAGGGTCATATAAATCTTGGCAAGAAAGAATATTATATTCCCAAGAAAGGGACTGTGCAAGTGGTAAGTTTCTTGAATATTCTAATTTCAATTATTTTCCTTTACATCAGCAGTGTCTAGATGTTTTTCAGACTTGTGTTCTTGAGAAGCTTCCTGTAAAGCTTCAAAGAGTGGATCAGGATTTACATATGTTTATGGACAGTGAAAAGTCATTTGGTGAGTATGTAGCAAACAAGTTGGTTCAGTGTGTTAGAAAGTTATGGAGTGAAAGGCAAGCTACTGAAGCCAACCACAATCTTGTGCAATTAAGTTTTGCTACAGTTGGACTGGAGAGAAATACTAGTAAGTGATTTAAGATGAAATATAATGTAATCTGTCTCCACTTTTGTGAGTAATAAGAGAAGCATTTGGAAAATGGACGGATTTAGTTACAGAACAGAATCAGTAATGCTGGTTTTAGAACTGACCGAGGCACTTGTTTTGTGAAAGAAAATGTTAATTGGAACATATCGAGATGGTTTGGACTTGTATATCACACGGGAGATTAAAAATTATCAGTCTAGCATTATTGGCTTTTTCTACTAAAACAAAATAAATACATATTTTTAAGCATTATTGTAATTATGTCGATTGAAACTAAACCGTCGATACATGATTAAACTCATAGTTGCAGTAAAAAACTGCCTACGAGTACATGACAAACTTTACTAAAAGCTAAAAGAAATATAAACCAGTTAAAAATGTTGTAAGATCTTTCGGGAACACACTATGGTCCCATTCTCAGACTAAACTTGTATAGTACATCGTGCCAACCCCTTTAAATACGCAATGCGCAGAATGGGAATGACTTAAGTAGACAAAGATTTTTGTTTTGGTGCCTGCACAATCTAACGGGAGGCAGGTCTAAAAGAGGACAATGGCAACTATAGTAAATACAGTTTCACTTGAGAAGAGTCACTTTGGCTGTTGTGTTAAATTGCTTGGAAATGAATATTTCCTAAGTGGCAGAATATCACAAGGTAAAGAGTCATTACAACAGAGATGTATTTGAGAGTAAATGTACAAGCTGTAAATGTTTCCTAGTGATTTAACACAACAGCCAGTGACTCTTCTCAGGTGGAACTGTATTTAATATAGTTGCCATTGTCATTTTCCTCTTGTAGACCTGCCTCCCGTTAGGTTGTGCATGCACCAAAACAAAAATGTTTAATGTCTACTTACGGCATTCCTATTTTGCGCATTGGGTATTTAAAGGGGTTGGCACGGTGTATTATAAAAGTTTAGTCTGAGGATGGGACCATAGTGTGTTCCCGAAAGATCTCGCAACATTTTTAACTTGTATATATTTCTTTTAGTTTTTGTAATGTTTGTCATGTACTCGTAGGGAGTTTTTTACAGCAACTATGAGTTTAATTGTGCATCGACGGTTTGGTTTCAATTCATGTATATTTTCTACACGTAATCATCGTTTTGGTTATTGTAATTAAATATTTACTTTCAGACATCATGTATGCATCAATTCTGCCCGATTTTAATTCACATTAGGTGCACAGAAGCACACTAGTGTTTCCTTCTTTACTGTCTGCTCTTGCAATTATCAAAATTCATTTGTGTGTAACAAAATTTGAATGAGTAGCAAGTTATTTTCTTAACAAAGAAAAGGTGACTTGATCACGCTAGTTACGTTAACTAAAACTTTTACAAAAAGTTCGTAAGTTGAAGCTTTCGACCTTATCTTAGGTCTTCATCACGCCAATGGAGGACTAAGATTGTTGCCAGATTCTACATTTGAATTTTTCCTATTTTTGTTGCCAAAACTTAGAATTGATCTCCAGATTAACGGAATGTAGAGAGGAGATTCGGAGTTGCAAGTCATTGAGTTGAAAATAATGACTTGCAACTCCGAATCTCCTCTCTACATTCCGTTAATCTGGAGATCAATTCTAAGTTTTGGCAACAAAAATAGGAAAATTCAAATGTAGAATCTGGCAACAATCTTAGTCCTCCATTGGCGTGATGAAGACCTAAGATAAGGTCGAAAGCTTCCAACTTACGAACTTTTTGTAAAAGTTTTAGTTAACGTAACTAGCGTGATCAAGTCACCTTTCTTTGTTAATATTGTTACGTGTTTTGCCCATAATCGTCAAGTTATTTTCTTTTTAGATTTTTGTGTGAATGCCAATTTTTTTATTGATACTAGCTGATTAAATCTAAAATTCATGTTTTGTAGTCAACTATGAAGTGTTCGAGAATCCAAACTCAGTATTTGGTCACATCAGTACCCCTCTTGCCCCAGTTTTCTTTCTTTTTCTTTTATTTTTTTACTACAAAATTATGAAAAATAGGTAATAATTGATGGCACGGTTATTCCTAGATAAATATCTCCAAATTAAGGGGTTTTTAATTTGAAGATATTTATAATGAAAAATAGGTTAGTTGCATGAATCCCACCATTCCTTTTTTTTTTTTTTTTATATGTACGTACATTGCAACTTGAATTTTGTGAAGGAATTAGTCTAAGGATTCTCAATAATCATTTGGACAGCTGGTTTGGTTGCGTTCCAAAACAGAAAGCTACTCCAGATCATAAAGAAGCAGAGTGAAACTCAGGGTCAGAGGCCCAGCAAATTCCACGAGAAACTGGAAAACAGAATTTGCAAAGCTGCAAGAAGCCATTCGTACAAGACTATTTTCCTAGAAAAAGGGGCTGGATAAAGAACAATGTTTGTTTTGTACAATTCAGTACAAGTTGTGTCTGGAAATTTTTAGGGTTACTTTCATAAAATATCAAAATTTCAAGGAAAAAAGTTTATTACCATTTAATTTTTAAAATGCACATCTCCTGACTCCATACACCTCATTACTTAGTCGTACAGCTTCTGCTTGGCTATGTGGAATCCTGTTTTGGATCTCTGAAATGGAGTCAAAACATTGCCCATTCAGGTAGGATTTCACTTTTGGGTACAGAAAATAATCAGCAGGTGCAACATTTAGCATGTATGGGGGATAATGAAGCAATGTAGTGTTACTCTCGGTGGAAAATGGCTTGATAATAGTGGCATTGTGTGCAGGCACGTTGTCATGAAGCAAGACCAGTCACCTCACATGGCCACATCCAGCATAATGAGCCGAATTCTTTTCAACAGTCTGTCCATCACTTCTCTGTAAAATTCAGTTAACTGTCTGTCCTAATAGAAATGCTTTGTGCACAATTCCTTGCCACCCCTTCTCTCAAAAGTTCTGACTCGTTGTTCAAAGTCTGGACCACTACTCTCTTTCATCTCACTTAAATTCTAACATAGAGCAACTCGATCTTCTAGCAATGTATGTGCTCTTTTTCAAACCTTCAATAATACTTGAACATAGGATAGTCATGCTTATGTAAAGCTCACTTGCTCAGAGGGGCAGGTGATGATTTTCCATTAACAACTGCCAAACTTTGTTGAAGTTGGGAGTCGTTTATGAGACTGGAAGAGGTAACTGCTGTGCACATCATCCTGATCATCTTCTCGCTCTTCACAGAATACCCCATACCAGTCAAAAAATGTTAGATCATGATAGTGCTTCATCTCCATAAACTGCACACACTGTTGAAACTGTTTCAGTTACACTTTTTCGCATTTGAAAAAACAATTTGACTGCTACTCCTCATGTGGTGATTTTACTACACCAACTTAAACATAACTTTCCGGAAGAACTATTTTGTGCACACTGTTGAAGCTTGGCAACTAAGATTTGATAATGAGTAGTTCCAAGAGTGGCCAATGGATGTCACTAGCAGTATTGTTTAAACAGTCATCCAAAATCTTTTCACACACACACCTTGTGTATTACTCAATACTTATACATGTTTAGCTCAAGAGAATCCTCTCCATCACATTGCAAGTGATCCAAATATTTTCTAAGGTGTTTTTTACTGTGAACTTGTCAACTCTCTCTCCTCCTTCTTCATTCCAGATAGCCTCAAGTTCCAAGTCACACACACAAAAAAACTGGCTCACTACAGTACTTGTTTTTGCTTTTTTTAAGATCAATAAAAAACTCTTAAAAATTCATAATTGTACATTAGTGATAAAATTTACCAAACTTTTGTTTTACAAAACTTTTAAAGTGTTTTTAATGATGATAAAAAGGCAAAAACAAGTTCTGCAGTGATTTGGGTAGGCCATTTTGAAGATCACAACTTGGAACTTGAAGCTACCAGAACAAAGAAGGGAAGTAAGCTGATAAGTTTATTAAAAAAAAAATGCATTAAGCTGTATTAGATTACTTAGGCTGCAAAGCATGCTTTAAAAAAGTGTCAATAATTTTTTTTATGTGGTAATGATATGTAGTATTTTGATACCCCTCTTTTATGGCAATCAGGGTTTGTAGCTCGTGCTGATGAAGTAGTACTTGAAGTAAAAAAATTAATGAACTTCTGACTATGCACACTTTAAAGCAGGTCCCAAGTTCAAATGTATTGCTTCACCATGTTTACATACAGCTGGCTTACACCAAATCATGAATGGGCAAAAGAACTACCTCAGCCCAAGTTTCATGCAGAGTATTTCTACAGAAAATTAATTTCAATGCTGGTACTAACACAGGTTTTTTTATATGCAAAAATGCATATTCTTTTATATGGGGGAAATGTAGAATAACAATACAATGACTGCCCCTGTCCAATCAGGCTTTGAGATTATACTTACTTACCTTCAGCAGTCTATGAAACATGCAGACAGTGCTAATTTTACAAAGGCCACAAACCACTATGAAACTGCTCACATGTATGCAAGACTTATTTCACAAAGGCAGAAATGCGAACCCCTAGCAGAACTTACCAGTAACCAATGGGAGAATCTTCAGTAATGTAACACCCAAACTTCCAGTAATGTAACATGCCACTTTTTTCAAAGTTAATAAAAATAAGAACAATATTATATACAATACTACTGTGTAACCTGTAACACTTGTATATCATAGTAACTTACTTTCACATGAATTACAGGACACTATCTTGAAATATTTAATTATAGTACTGCTTTAATGAATTTTTCTTTCTTGTTTCTAAATTCGACAATTTGATGGATACTGTTAAACAAAAATTATATTAACACAGAAGTTTTAAATTAATAAATCTAGGAATATTATGGTTGTAAGGATTTTAAGAAATCATTTAAATTGATAAATCTAAGAATATACTATGATAGTAAAGGATTAAATCCTTTCTATCATGCAAATTTCTTCTTCAAAATTATGGGTCTGGTTAGAAATTAATGTATACTTATAAAGAGAAAAACTAACTTAGGACAACCCTCTTTTCCCCCAATATTCAAAAGTGGTGTTACAAATATGATGGAAAAGAAACTGAAAAATAATAATTTTATCTACCTGTCAGTTTTGCCCGGAGTTTCAGTTTCACTTTGCCTTACACTTTCTTTCACTTCAATACTAATAAAAAATTATGTCCCTGTATGCTAACAGTTTATAAAGGGCAACTTTTCCTGTGTACATATTGACACATTCTATTTCCAAATTCTATACACATTTACAAGCCTTTAAACCAAACTTCTCTACATTAGTTGGCTGCCTTGGTTGCCTTTCAGTGCTGCCATTGTGGCATGTTTTGCAGTAGCCAGTTCTTTTTCTGGACACGATGCCAACTTCACTTTTAAGGCTAACAACGCCCCTAGAATTTTGGTGGCTAAGTTTGTCCTAAACTCTGTTCGATTCTTACAATGTTAAAAATTCTTTCTATATTTTTGTGTGGCACAACAAGAATAGCCTGCATCAGGCATGGCAAAACTTCATACTTCTTAGCACCACTCATTTTCGGAATGTTTGACCATGCAGTATCAATTCTAGAGCTATTCAAAACACCTTCTAATTCATCAGCTTGGTATAAGGCAAACTCTGATTCCAAATTGTCCAGATCACCATTACTAACAACTGGGAAAATATTTGCAAAGTATGTTACTGGAGAAAAGGAAGCTTTCTTCCTGATTCCTATATCAACAACTTTTGTGTGCAGCAGGAATTTACTTTTCAGTGGAAATTTCTTCAAAAAATAGTCACATTTAACAACGACACAAGATAGCGAGAAAGTTGCGCGAAGAAAAAAATTCTGATTCCGGGAGAAATCTTTGCTTTGACCGTCTTTGAAACGTTTTCCGCCATTTTTAAGCTGAAATGCAAGTATTTATGAAGTAAAAAGATATTTAAGAACAATGCAGGCCAGAAAAAATTATGATTGCGGGAGAAATCTTCACTCCATCTAACTTCTGTTTTCAAAAGATGGAATTCCATCCTCAAACGGAAAACAAATCCACTCCTACCAATCCCCTAAAATTTCTGTTCAGTTGTGCACAGATTTTGGGAAAACCCTAAATGATAACGGAAGTGGTGGAATTCCTTAAATCCATGGAAGAATCTCGTGCCTGCAGACTACAGGGAAATCGTCGTGACGTCTTAACTTCCGTTTTCAGAAATCGTTGCCCACAGTTTCATGCTGAAATACAGACATTCATGCAGTAAAATGATATTTAAGAACAATAATGGTCAGAGCCAACATAGTGAGGAAAGAGAAACTACAATTACAGCAGGGGAAAACTTCACTCTGCTCAACTTCAGTTGTTGAAAGTTTTGGAAACTGTCCCCAAATGGAAAAAGATACCTCCCTCATCTCATCAACCCCCCCCAAAGTATCTTCATTTTTGCATCAATCTGGAGATGTGGTTGACCTATATCTGACTGATGGCAGGCGACATAAGCAACAACCAACAGGGTGGCAGTGGGCTGCCGTTCCCTACTCGCTTGCAGAGCTACTGACCCACCTGACATAATCCCGGCCCAGCGCTGTTGGAAAAAAAAAAAAAAAAAAAAAAGAAAGAAACAAGGAGCTGCTCACAAACTTTGTTCAGAGGCTTTTACATTGATTAATTAATTCCAAAACTGGTAAAACATTCTTAATAACAGTGAAAATCTGAACATCCATAATAATTACAAAGATTCCATAATGGGTGGCATCTCTGCGAAGGCCAGAATTTCTGCCATAATAAAATACATATGTACATATCACTAAGCAGTTCTCCGAGATTCAGAGGTTAGCTCCACAAAGAAATACAGACTACCAGATAACAGATAAATTTTTACTGATTATTTACTCACTGTTGCCATATCAAACTTCTCCATTTACAGCGATCTTGACACACAACTCGTGCTTCACTGACATCCATCACACGATGTACACAAGACCTTCATACTCATAATCTTTTTCTCATTCAGGCACACCTGAAACTGATCCTCCCACGACTTCCTTGGCTTTCTGCCTTTCCTTCCTGCCACTTGGGCTAAAAAATTTTTTATTAGTAAGCATCTTATCACAAATTCTTTCAACATGGCCAAACCACTGAAAAATATTAGTCTCCACCGTGCTAACATTTTGTTTCACATTACACAGCTGCACCACATCTTCATTCCTCCCACAATCAGAACGTGTCTTGCCACAAACCCCCAGTAAGTAAAGCATTTCTCCAGCACACAATCAACTCCTGTTTCTTCTGTAGTACCCAGGTTTCGCTGCCATTCATCAGAGTAGGAACAATTACACTTTCATACACAGCCATGCGGAATTCTCTTGAGAACCCATCATTCCCATGAAAACCTCCCAAAGCAGCTATGACTTTCAGTGAAGAATTCACTCGCCTACTAATTTCACCATCCAATCTGTTCTCTCTATCAAACATGCTTCCTAAATACACAAACTTATTCACCTGGTCAATCACTGTGCCATTTACACTTATATTGCCTTCAGTGCTAATAGTTCCTCACTCAAAAACCATAACTTTGGTTTTTCCTTATTTATACTCAGTTTGAATTTCATGCAAACTTCGTACATCTGGGACAACATACTTCTGCAACTCACTTTTTCTCTCTGCCATAATAAAATGAGCACACACACAAAAAAAAGTTGAACTATGTAGTTTACCCAATATTTTTAGTTCAAATGATATGTGCCAGTTACAATCCATAGTTGTGTCCCTTTCCTGGAGGGAGGGGGGGGATCAGCTGAAAATATAACTGACAGGTCAAAGAACTACAGGATGTCTGAGAATTATTGGACACATTACAAAATTATGTACAAAAGAAACTATGAGCATTGTCTGCTTTTCTGTCACTTATTACTAACACTGTTTCTATATTTTTGTTTTGCAGAATTGTTATTCCCAGAATCTCATAAATGGTGTTAGGTGTGGCCTGATGAGGAATGTATGAGAAATGTGCAATCAATAGTCATGTCATCCGTACAGCAGAAGGCGATGTGTGTGTGTTATGGCTTGCGGAATTAAAGTCTGTCATTAAAGTTAGAAGACTGTACCGTTTAGAGTATGGTGGTAATCCTCCATCAACGAATTCAATTAAGCGATGGATGAAACAGTTTAAAGAAACTGGCAATGTAGAACATCGTGGAGGAGCCGGTAGGCCTAGCGTTAGCGGTGAGATGGTTTACCAAGTTAATGAAAATTTCCGACGAAGCCCCTGGAAATCCATTCGCAAAGCAAGCAGAGAACTGTGCATTTCAAAATCGACAGTTCACGATATCTTGCACAAGAAATTAAAGTTTCATGCTTATAAAATTCAAATAGTGCAAAAGATGCATGTAAATGATCACACTCTGTGATACAATTTCGCTGTGGATATGCTGAATCGAGTGGAAAACGACAAAAACTTTCTCAGTACTGTAATTTTTAGTGATGAATCCACATTTCATGTATCAGGTATTGTGAATCATCACAACTGTAGGATATGGGGCAGTGAACCGCCTCATGCTGCTATTGAACTGGAACATGATTCTCCAAAAGTTAATGTGTGGTGTGCCCTATCAAAAAGAAAAGTGATTGGCCATTTCTTCTTCTGCGAAAAAAAAAAACATAAATGGTGACATTTACTTGGATATGCTAGAAAATTTTGCTATACCCCAGATCAAAAAGATATGACGTCATTTTCCAACAAGACGGCACGCCTTCACATTTGTCAATGTGTGTACGTAAGTGCCTAAATGAGCATTTCCTCAACAGATGGATTGGGTGTGGTGGTCCCATTCCCGTCCTCACTCACCAGATCTAACTCCATTGGATCATTTCATGTGGGATTATGTGAAGGATCGTGTCTATCAGACGCCTTGTACTGATTTGAAGGAACTGAAGCAGCGTATCACAGCTGCTATTAATTCCATAACTCCTCAGATGCTTGCCACTGCATGGCATGAAATAGAGTATCGCTTGGATGTACTACAAGCAACCAAGGGATCTCACATCGAAATTTATTAACTTGTGTAGTTACATTGTAAGTTAGTACAGTCAGTTTTTTTCTATCTGTTATCTGTTTAATGTTTTGTTTTATATAATTTTGTAATGTGTCCAATAATTCTTGGACACCCTGTATATCAGTATCTTGCACAGTAACATACTAAAAAAATTAGCATTATTGCAGAACTTTTCATCTTATAGGCGTTATTATGTAAAGGTACTTTCTTCAACTATAATCTAATATTAATGACAGCATTGATGGTGACACAAAGCCTTAATATGGGCTTTTGCTGGGGAAGAGGGGGTTATATTTTAATGTAGACATGGAAATTAAGGAAGGAGTATTTCCCACAAAATACTTGGGAAAATCACAGGATTATGATGCTGAATTGCTTTAACTGCTCACCACGTAACATCATATTAGAAAAGTTGTATCACCCCAGAGCAGGAATCAAATCCACATCTCCTGATTTCCATTCAAGCATGCCACTGTTACACCACCCAGGACAACAAAGTTCCAAGTAACTGAAACTAATCAGTTGTAGCTTAGGAATCTAAACAACTTCAGATTTAGGGGAATTCAGTGTCCTAATCAAATTGGTGTGTGAATGATATTTGAAGAATATTTCTTCCTTAATTTCCATATCTGAAGTACTGGTGATTTATCTGATTGTTTCAACTGGCAAAAATCTGAAGTTGTTCAGATTCCTATGTTATAACTGCTTAGCTTCAGTTATACTTGGAACCTTGTTGTCCTGGGTGATGTAATGGTGAATAATAAAACATACACACATTCTGTGTCATAATCTGTTTGAATATTTAATTCAGACATTTTCAAATACCCCTTCTTTATCAGGTCTTTTGTGGTGGTTATAGTTAGCAGTTATCACTGTCTTCTACTATGTAGTTATGGTTAAAAAAGGATTTGGTCCCATTAATGAAGAAATGTCCAATGTGAGTGGTCATAGATGATATTCTTTTCTGTTTACAATTTGCTTTTTATAGCTCTTGGCAATGATAGTAATTGTTGAATACATAATTACAATTTTGTTGAATGTGTTCAGAAAATCATGCATAATGTACTTATACATTTTTTTCAGACACTTTTTAATCCACACCAGACTGTTGTGAAGATGTACGTTGTGCGGTATGACTTAAGTGACATGCCTCCTAACAGCCAAACATTCTTGCGCCAACGAACATTATATATGCCCACAGACGCTTCAGAAAATGACCCAGAAGCTAGGAAGTGGTTACGCTACCTCATACATCTTAGGTAAGACCATCATTGTGTCCCATTTGTAATTTTGTAATTTTGTTTTTGTGTATGTGATGCATGTGTTTTTACTAGTTCAAGTGTTTCATATGATCCTGTCCTATAAAAAAAGAAATACTTTAATCAATGAAAGAAGGAATATTCCTCATAACACATGGGAAATCGATAGAATATTCAAAGCAAATAAATCATAAATTCTGCATGTGTTTGTAACACTTACTGGTCATCCACGGAAAACTTGAAAATTTCATCGCCCTGGAGCAGGAATCAAACCCACATCTCCCGATTTCTTTTCGAGTATGCTAACCTTCAGGTTCCTAAGCTAAGTTTGCTTTGTCTCAGTTGCTTGGACCTTCACCGTCCTGGGTTGTGTAACTGTTAGCCTACTCGGTTGGAAATCGCGAGATGCGGGTTCGATTCCCGCTCCAGGGCGATGAAATTTTCAAGTTTTCTGAGAGGTATTACATGGATGACCAAGTAAGTGTTACAGGCAAATTCAGAATTTATAATTTGCTTGCTTTGAATATGCTAAGAAATACTGTGATGATTGGCTGTTTACACTTTTAATGTTGGCATTATTTTCATAGGTAATAATGGAACATCCATTTTTGGCCACCCCGGTGGCGCAGTGGTCTAAGCGCTGGCTTATGACCATTCATCCGTGAAGGTTCCGGGTTCAAATCCCGATGAGGCATGGATGTCGTTGTTTGTCTTACAGTACTGGCCCTCTCCCTTCCCTGGAACCAGTGGCCTTAAATTAGGGACGGGCGACTGCTTATAGCCCATTGAGTTGCTCACGGTGGTCATTAAACCTTCCATCAAAAAAAAAATACATTTTTTATTATTAGGACCTTTACATGTAATGTAATAAGAAAAAAAAACTGCTTAATTTAAATAAAAATCACTATTCTAGTATTAAGGTTGTCATTACAGGAACAAATTGGATGATTTAACTAGTCAGCTTCCTATACTTTTAAGTGCATGGAGATTTTTGTCCTGACTGGTGTAGTAGTTACATGCTCAAACAGAAAATGTGAGATACAAATTCAATTCCTGCTCAAGGGTGTGCAATTTTCAATTTCTTGAGATGACTACATGGTATCAGTTAAACCTGCTATTTCTATACTGAAAAATGGTATGCTTTGTTGAATTTTATTGCAACTTCCTAATGTATACATGGAGTGTGAAGGTAGTTGGGTAAACAAGTTTGTTATATTGAGAAAAATTGAATAGAAAGCACCAGAGACTTTTGACGTGGCTTGATTGCTTATAAACATCTGGTGTGAGACTTGCTGCCAGATTTGAATTTTCAAGTGCTTCATTATGGTTGTTACCAAATGTTAGGAGGGATTCCCAAATGATGTGAATAAAATAAAGACTATCGGTGTTGCAATTTAAAGAGGTAGATGCTTCAATGCTTTCACGAAAATGTAAAACCCTTTTTGTTGATGAAAGGAGTGACTATCTCAGTATTTTTTCAGTGAAGCACTGCTGAAATATCAGTAAAAGTCAGTAAAGCCAAGGAAGAATTAAGTTTACCTTGAGTGATGTCCTTTTGATGCTCAGCCAGACATTTAGTGATGATGTAAACTGTGTGGTGCTAACAAAAGTACAGTAAAGTAACACATGATAATCCTAAATGCAAATGATGTATAAAAAGATTACTTCAAACAATGGAGAGCATTTTTGCCCATCCTTCCTACCTGTATTCAGTTAAGAAAATGAAAGATTATTACACTGCTGGCCACCCAAAATGCAACACCAAGGAGGAAGCATCCGATTGGCCTGAAATTCACAGCATGCGTCGCCCGCGAGAGGACATGCAAACGATTAGCATTGCATGGATATGCAAATCATGTGCGCCCGGCACGCCACTGAGAAGCACTATAAGAAGGGTGTCACAGAAGGCGGGGTGTAAATAGTGGAAGTGTGTTGTGCTGCCGGACCTGTGCGTGGGAAGCTTCCTGATGCGTCGTCGCAGAATACGGCAGTGATTCCAGCACATTTCAGAGTTCGACATAGGACGAATAGTGGCTTATCGCGACAGCGGTTTATTGTACTGAGACATCAGTGCCCGTGTGAGACGACATCCAGCCACAGTGAGGTGAGTATGGATTCGGTGGGTGCAGGAGGGACGGACGGACTTTAGTGAGCGATTGCCGCAGCCGCGGCACACCACCGAATGAGAGGACATGCATGTTGTGCCGCGGTCATTTACGGCTCGCACCGCCACATCACGAACGTTAGCGCAGGAATTAGGGGTGTGTTGCGCAACAGCCTGTGCCAGCACGTACCATTCGACGTCGTCTGCAGGAATGGGGACTTGTTGCACGGCGCCCATTGCTCCGATTACCATTGACGTTACACCACCGGCGAGTGCGGCGGCAGTGGGCCGTTTTTTTTTTTGTTTATTGGAGGTTTAACGACCACAGTGAGCAATTCAATGGGCTATAAGCAGTCGCCCGTCCTTAATTTAGGGTCACTGGTTCCAGGGAAGGGAGAGAGCCAGTGGCGTAAGACAAACACAACATCCATGCCTCACCGGGATTCGAACCCGGACCCCTTTCAGGACGAATGATCAGAGGCCATCGCCTTAGACCACTGCGCCACCGGGGCTGCCCCAGTGGGCCGTTGAACGCCACACCTGGACTATGGAATGGCATGACATTGTCTTCTCCGACAAATCCCGCTTCAGCCTGCAAAACCATGATGGTCGGCACCATGGCAAGAGACTGTATGATGCCTGCATTATGCTTCACCATACTGGTCCGTCGCCTGGCATTATGGTTTGGGGCTCAATTGGATTTGACACCCGCACCCCTCTGGTACGCATCACCGGTACATTCAACAACCACTGCTACATCTCTGAAGTTTTGGAGCCTGTAGTCCTCCCTTACCTGCAGGACCTGCCAGCGGCCACGTTTCAACAGGACAACGTGCGCCCCCACATGGCACGCATCATGCAACAATTCTTCACGGCCCAACAGGTGTCACTGCTGCTGTGGCCCGCCTGTTCTCCCGATATGTAGCCCATCAAACACGTCTGGTCGCTGATCGGCAACTGAGGGGCCCGGCACCACCCGCATCTATGTCTGATGAACTGTGACAACGTGTGGAAGCAGCTTGGACCGACATTCCCCAAGCCCACATCCAAAGCCTCTTTTGTTTGATGCCGCTGCATGTAGCGGCCATTATTGCCAGCCATGGGGGCCACATGAACTATTGATGTCTGCGTGTTCCGCAAGTCGCACGGGTCTGTAAGCTCAATCGTTTCATCTTTGTATCTGTTGTTATGTGTCCAGTAAATCTGGCTTTGCTATCACGTGTCCTTCTTTGTGTTGCATTTTGGGTGGCCAGCAGTGTAGATTCATCATAATAGGTTAGTCCATGAGACTTATTGTTTGCCTGTTTTAGGGTTTAACAATCACTGTGAGCAACTCTAAGGATTAAAATAAGCAGTCACTCTATCCCAAATTTGGGGGCACTGGTTCCAGCAAAAGGAGGGGGGGGAGACTTAAACCCACAATCTCTTGGATGAATGGCCAGTGTTTAAGACCACTTTGCCACCAGAGCAGTGGTCCATGGCTTAAAGGTATTCTTCAGTATGTGTGATTTCAATCTAGTGACTTGCTCTAATTCACATAGATTTCAATTAGTGGCACTAGTTTTAATGTAAATTACTGTCTAAATAATTTAGAGAAATACTATGTGTCAAGAAGGAATGTAACACACATATGAAAGATGTCCACTTGTCACTTCAGATCTGTCTCACAAAACTACTGCAACACCCTTTGTATCATTGCGTTAGAAGCTTCTCCAACATAGGCTTGCTGTGTACCGTGTTATTCATGTTCTCTCAGTTCTTTCAGATTGAAGACCATCTTGGGTCCACAAAACCATAGCTGACAAAGGATTCATATCAGCAGTTCCACATTTAGGCCATGAATGTATTGCTTCTATAACTATGAACTTTAGTGACACTGAATACAAATTGCAGCATCACTGATCTTTAATGCTCTAAAGCTCTTTCCTTGGATAAAGTCAGAAATTTGGATAAAGATGAAACCATTCACAGTGATGCACGTATATGCTGCTTTACAAATGCATGAGTACTGTAAAAGTGAAGTGCAAACCTTCTCAAGGTTTTTTAACTGACATTGGGCCAAGTTTATCAGCCGTGGATATATACATACAGTGTACAGCGTTCGAATTACCCAGTAGTCCGCTGGCCATTGGCCAGTAAAAATTCCATTGGGCCAGTGAACTATTTATGTTACTTGCCCAGGTGGCCAGTAATATTCTTTAAACCCCATTTATTTCAGAATTTGCAAGTTTATAAAGAACTGAACCAAATTTTTAAAATATCCAGGTTTGGCTATGACAGTTTTTGGATTTTTTGAAATTTAGATATTTCCTACTCAAAAACTGAATATCAGAATTTCAAACCACACTTTAGTTTTATAAAAATTTTGGACTGTAGGAAGCAGTGGTCTAAATCAAAATATTTGGATTTAGACACCACCACTTGTCTGCACAAGTAGTGACCCCAAAACATGGATCTTTTATAATGCTTTCAAACTGGAGGTTGAAGAACTGTTTATACTCTGGCTTTGCCCGTTTGTCTTTCTGTCTACATGGGGTAACCTCCTGTCTTTCACACTGAAGCATGGCATTTCATGAAGGTGGATTTTGATGTGTTGCAAAGTGCTTCATAATCAGCACACTGTATGGTTTTCCCCTTACTTATTTTCTTCCTTGCAACTTTGTGTGCTGTACATGCGCATGCATTAAATTTCATGACTTATGTTGTTCTTAATTTGTGATATATAGCTCTGAAGAAATTATACGTTATTTTTTGCATATACTGTAAATATGCAAGGTTTTTCTTTTATTGACCAGTGATTTGCAGATTCGAGTGGTCCGCTGGGCCTGTAGAAGTTTTTTATTTCTAATCCTAACACTGGTGTATATGTATGTACACTATCTACCAACAAGTAATTGGACACCCCTGCAATCGACGATATCGGTGGTCCTGATACACGTCACGGCCGCCGCCATTAAATATCGTGCGGGGAAACAACAACGCAATCAGTCGCTTGCAAGATGCCACACAGTTCGGAGCTCTCCGATTTCGAGAAAGGTGTAATCGTTGGGTATCACAGAAATAGTCGATCCATACGTGTGACATATCCAGCGAGTTGAAGTACCAGTGATTGGCAAGTGGAAGATGAGAGGTGACTGTTGGAATGTGCCCCGACCTGGAAGACCCACAAAACTGGGAGTTGGAGACCGACGGATGCTGGCTAGAGAAATTCGGACGAACTGCACCAAATCGATGGGCCACATCCGCGAGGAGTTTCAACAGGCATCCGGGAGTGTTTTTTCAATGAATACCATCCATAAGGAAGCCCCTCTGCTCGGTTATCATGGACGTGCTGCCGCCCACAAGCCTTTGATCACCAAGTCCAATAGCACTGCTCGGCTAACGTGGTGCAAAGAACGTCAACAGTGGACCGTTGAACAGTGGAAACAGGTTCTCTGGAGCGATGAATCAAGGTTCACCCTCTACCCTTCGGATGGCAGGGTCTGGCGTCTGCCTGGAGAACGCCTCCTGCCGGAATGTATTGTGCCAACTATGAAGTTCGGCAGCAGTGGAATTATGCTATGGGGGTGTTTCTCCTGGTATGGCACGGGACCCTTGGTCGCAATTCCTGGTAGACTCAACACCGAGACCTACTGCACCATTTTGGATGACCATGCGCTTCCTACGTTGTGGCAGTTTTACGGGGTGGACCCATGTTACTTTCAGGATGACAATGTCACCTGTCATGTTGCGAGGTCCACCATGGCTTGGTATGGTGACAATGGTGTTAATCGAATGGACTGGCCTGCGCAGATCCCGGACCTTAACCCTATCAAGCACCTCTGGGATGAGTTGGAGCGTCGACTTAAGGGGTGCCCCTACCGTCCGAAATCGGTGAAGGAACTGACCTGTCTTCTCCAAGCCAAGTGGAAGAAAATACACATAGCCGCCGTACAACGCCTGGTTGAGAGTATGCCCCGAAGGGTCGTAGCTGTAATCGCCGCTCGTGGAGGCTCCACTAACTATTTTGAAGGTGAAAAAACTTTGTTTTCCTTAGCTATCACAGGTGTCCAATAACTTGTTGGTAGATAGTGTATATATATATATATGATGAGGTTTAATGTTACTTTTAGTGTCTTTTTTCCAACTAGGATATTCAAATAGGATGAATTTATTGATTTTTTTATGCACTGGTATCATAAAATAATTCATTTCACTCATAATAGTTCAGTAACTTATCTCACAAAACATTGTGCATTTCAGGTTCTTCCCATTGAGTCCTATTGTTTACATCTTTAAAATCAGTTTGTTGAGCTATCTTTTGCTTTGCTTTGCCACATGATAAATAAGAATATTAAATGATAGCAAAAAGAAAAGAGGTACTTACTAATAAATCGCATGCACAGTGGGGTTGCAGAGCCATTTACAAGTATGTTGCCCAGAAAAAAGGCTCTAAAACATTAGTTTGATTTTTTTCTTTCCTAAATTTCCTGTATGGAATTGTTTTTACTTTTCATTCATTGATCACTTTAATGTCCAATGCACTACACCACTGTAGATTACAACAAAAAATTTTCAGCAACAGCCTGCTGGCTTTCTCCCAAACTGAGATACACTACATGATCAAAAGCATCTAGACACCCCTTTTGGGTAGGGTATTTGCCCATACACGTCACAGCCATGGCCCATACAGGCATAAAAAGATGCACATAGCCTGGCAAACATCATAGACAAGCATTAATAGAATGTGTTGTATGGCAAAGCTCAGTATCTTTTTATGTGGTGCAGTTATAGAATGCCATCTTAGCAACAAGTTACCTTGGGAAATTCCTCTGCTGCTGCCATCAACTGAAAGCGATGTTATGGTGGATAGGAGCAACAACAGTGCAATCATGACCTGCTAGGCTGCCCTGGTGGCTTATAGCATTGGCTTCTGACCATTCATCCGAGGTGGGTCCGGGTTCGAATCCTGGTGTGGCATGGATGTAGTGTTTGTCTTATGGCACTGGCTCTCTCCTTTCCCTGGAACCAGTGACCCTACATTAGGGATGGGCAACTGCTTATAGCCCATCCAGTTGCTCACAGTGGTTGTTAAACTCCCAAACAAGAAAAAAACCTGACCTGCTAGGTAAGGTAAACAGGGCAGGTCAGCCGAGTGCTGAAGCAGGTGGTGCGACTAAGTCACCTGTCCTCAGTTGCAACACTCACAACCAAGTTCCGCACCATAACAGTTCAAGATCTGAAGGGAATGAGTTTCCATGGCTGAGCAACCATACACAAGCTTAACATCAGCAAGTGTTAGTTGGAGTGGTGTAAAGCTCAGCACCAGTGGACACACATTCTCTAGAGTGATGAATCGTGCTTCACCATCTGTGGCAACCTGACACAGGTCTGGATGTGAAAGGTGCCAAGTGAACCCTGACTGTGTTGTGCCAACTGTGAAGTTTGGTGGAGGAGACATCATGCTCTGGAGATGTTTTTCATGGTTTGGGCTGGGCACCCTAGTTCTAGTGCCCAGAAATCTGAACATTGCAGCCTAACATTTTTGATAATTCTTTGCTCCCAACAGTTTGGTGAGAGCCCTTTCCTTTATCAACAGAACAATGCTACCATTCACAAAGTGAGGTCCATGCAGGAACTGTTTGCAGGGATCATAGCATACTTCTGGAAAATTTTAGGTAGGAATTTTAGGAATTTTTGGAAAAATTTTAGGAAAATTTTAGAGTGTATTTCAATAAAAACTAGATGTATATTTGTATACATCTAGTAAAACAACTTCGTATACATTGTAAAGAGTTTGCTTCACACCCTTCAACCATATATACTGATAGACTGCATGACATCAAAATTTCTGGCTCCAACATAAAATCCCATGACATCAGTCAAAAAGATGGGTTACACCTGCTGTGCTTATGGTTGCTCTGAGCGATATAGTAAAGGAAGTTCTATGATTTTTCATGGGTAAGAAACGAATTAAATACCTAAGTCAATAAAGTTCAATTACTTAACCAGAAACTTGCAGCTATTGATATAAAAATATAGTAACTTAAGAAAAAAAAAATGGAATGCATGTTCCAAATTCTTTGCAAATGTTCATCACATTATAAATCACGAAATGTAAACAACCCGATCATGCATGTATATAGCTCATAAGTAAACTTACCTGAAGAGTTTTCATTATATATGAGGCGCATTCGCATAATACACCGAAAAACACTGAAGTTCTGCAGCATAAATTAGTAATCATAACAGCATTTTTACACGAAATTTGGAGTCTGATGATGACGTGCCCAATGTTGGAGCCATGGCGGCTTTGATGCAGCTATTGCCAATGTGCAGTCCATTAGTATATATGGTCGAAGTTCACACCCAAATTTTTTGCATAACGTCTAATGTCTAAGTATGATTTACTTCTAATGTTCAGTTCTTATCTTTTCACTTGTTATTATCATATTCAAGTATATTTACCACATTCAAGTTTCACTTTGAACATTAATATGCTGTTGAACCAGAAGTAATTCACGATTTTCACAATAAAGTTTTCAGGTTTCACATTAAATTATAATATCCTAAAAAGGTAATTAAAAACCAAGAACTATGTACAATTGTTAACTGAATTACTTTTTTCATATTATTGTTTCAACCTTTTTCCTGATTAGCCTATCTTTTTCTGCTTCCACCACAACTAATTTACTTTCAGTTTTCTTTATTTCAGCTGAACCTTGTATGATCAAGTTAGAGGCAACTGCTATTTCAACAGTATTTTGTTTTTCTACAGCTTTTCTCATTCTTTCTGTTCCCTCTTGAATTACTGCTAGGGAGGCTTCTTTATCTTTTTTAAGCCTATTTATTTCTGCATCATTTTCTTTTATTTTGTCATTAAACTCAGCTTTTCCTTTTTCTCTAGCTGCTTTTCCTTATTTTCCCTCTCTTTCTGCTTTCTTTCTTTTACCTTTTTTTATTCTTCTTCCTTCAGCTTATCAACATACTCTTTATAAAATTTATGTGAATCACGAACACTATTTAACAAATTTCTTGTTATGGGAACTTTACTTACACATCCATAGTGTTTAATGGCCCCTTTAACTATTCTTAATGATGTTATAGTTGAGTCTTTTAAGTTAGCCTTGTCCTTCCTTAACAGAGCAGTGTTAACCGAAAAATCCCCTTTCTGCATCAGCATTACCATGAGGTAAAACTAAAATTGACTTGACGAGTTTAGCAAGATTTGAGTATTTTTCTTTTCCGCTAGAGTCTTTAATACTAAATATATTACCCCAGTAATGATCAATCCGCACTGGAATATCCCCTTCCTCTGAAAATTTCACTAGTTCATCTAGAGTTGGCTTATCACAATTTAAAAGTTTTCACTCTTCTCTTACTCTATCAATTTGTTCCTCAGAAAGATGCAAAACTCTTGAAATTCTGGTTATTTCCGAAAGTCCTTCAGTGACTGAAAGTTGAGTTGACTCTTTCTTTGGTTCTTTTACCTTTAAAACTTCTATGTCTCTTAGCTTTTGATTGCAGAATGGCAAATTTGACTTTAAATATTTTGTGGTTGCAATTAGTGATGATCTTACATCTAAGAGAAATAATTTCTGCCTGGTCTCCTGAACATTCCTGAGGAGATTTTTTGTCTTCATACCAACTTCTAACTCCCCTAGTTTTTTCCATGAATTTTTGTTTTCAAAATCTACATTCTTTAGGTCTTCTCCAAATTTCCCTGCAATAACATCATCTTGGATAAACTGAGCCATAACATTCCTCATTAAAATATTTAAATCAGAATATAAGTGGTGTATTTTTGGTTCTTCACTCTGATAACATAATGAAAACTTTTCAAAATTTTGGTGTGAAAATGAAATTAATGCTAAATAGCAAGGAGTTAGCTCATTTTTCAGGAAACAGTGAATTCTTTTATATCTTGCTGAATTGCGTAGTTGTTTTTCAAATATTTTTTAAGATGGCAAGAAGTTTAAAAAATATTCTGTAATATTTAGCCATTGATCCAAGAGCCTCTGGGCTACAGAACCAACGGTTAACCATCTGTTGCTGACATGACGCAAAAGAAATTTGGCTGTGACCAATGTTATATCCTCGACAGATTTATAATCCTCTCATCTTGCAACACTACTCTTTAAAAAGTAATGCATATCAGTAGCAAATTCGTCAAAATCTATATTTAAGCTTGTCAAAAAAATTTTAAATGCATTACTAACAACACGCAGGTTGTGAAAACCTAGTTCCAAAGATTTCTGGCCTGTTTCTTGTTTTACAACTTCATTGAATTTGCGTAAAAAGCACTTATTTACAATTTGGGCTGTCCATGGATACACAAATAATTCTGTTCAATGAAATATTGAAGGATGATAACACATCAAGAATTTCTTTTAGCAAAATATCTGCTGTTGCATTACCCAGAAAAACGCTTGTTAGGTATCGGCAAGAAACTGAATTTATTTCTGAAGACCAGTACCTGAGATACACATCCAACTGCCGTTTCACTTGTGCATTTGTAGTTTCATCAAATGCAATAGTAACCTTTCCTGGGCTACTAGATGCAATGTCTTTTTTCTAATCCTCTTCAAAATATTTTGACAATCCATGTGATATCACATAAGCAACTTTTTTTTCTTTAAGTTGCATTTTGGCTGCAATAGCAGAATCAGGAAACATTTCTTTGAAAAGTTCAACTGTTTCAGTGCATGAAACAAAAGACATATTGTCCTTAGCAACTTTCATGGCCCATAATGCTTTGGCTTTAGCCAACTGTAAATCATGACTCAGTACTTCACTAATATTTGTTTTGGGCTGAAGATCCCATCCTCCAAAGGCTTTCAGGATGGACTTATTTTGAAATTTACTTTGAAATTTCTGGAAATGTTTTTTCCTTTATGATGCGCTTTTACTTGTGAAAAACCACTATTAGAAATATTGAAAATTTCTGAACACAATATACACTTAGCAGAAAATATTGTTTCAGTTGCAGAACACCATTCTTTCAACTTCACTCCGTCCAATTCTTTGGCGAGCCACGCATCTTGAAATTTCGTTTTGGATTTAGGCATCTTAAACACTTGTATTACTAACCAGAAAATGAAAGGGAAGTACAAAAACATGTTCCAATATTGCAAAACCAGACAACTTCCCGAAGTTTGGCTGTGAGGATGTCAGAAGATAGAAAAAAAAAAAAAGCAAGTCACCACTAGAGAACTGAACCTGCACACAGCACAGAGAACACCATAAAAGACGCAAAACCAGAAACTATCATACGCATCTTACGCAAGTTCAGTCAAAGCGAGTCGGAGCCGAGATATATTGCGTATCGAACGTCACTGTCGCCGACGCACGATCGAAGGTTAATGATCACATGCTCTACTGCCTGCCACGATAACACTCAGCTACCATCCCATCGTCATTACCGGAGGTTACGGAAGGAGACCACATGTTTCCTCTTTGCTTCCACCCACCTGCGGTTTACAATAACAAAACATCAGCAGAAAGAGAGGTTCCACGAGGCATGTCCAAAAATAAAGTACGATCTTCTGCGTGCCACTGAATTTGTCTGCAAAGCGCAAACCAGGGATGAAAATGACCCCTACCCTTTTTCCTTAGATCTCTTGTTACTCTTGAAAACTGTCCGAAGGCACAAAAGTGGAGCACCCGCCCCGAAGCAAGTGCATCTCGATGGCGTCATTTTCCCTCCCTTCAGCAGCACAGCATATAGGCTGTGTTTCTACAATAACAGGTCTTTTTACCTTACCATAATGGTAAATTTATTGGCGTTAATAACGGTTGTATTTTTAAAAAATAAGAAATTTTAGGAAGAATAGCAAATTTTAGTTATAATTTTAGGAATTTAAGGAGGGTCACAAAATATTAGGAATTTTAGGAGAAATGCGATCCCTGTGTTTGATGAGATTATAGTGGAAGAACTTGACTGGCCTGCATGAGCCCCGATCTCAACTCCTGCTGTGGGCCAACCACGTTGCCCAGTGTCAGTAACCGACCTCACTAATGCTCCTGTGGGAGAATTGAAGGCAATTCCTCCAGCAATGTACCAAAATCTAGTAGGAAGCCTTCCCATCAGAGTGGAGGCTATGATTGCAGCAAAGGGTAGATCAACTCTAAATGAATTCCTTTCCTATAGGCAAGTGTCCAAATACTTTTGATCAAATAGTGTATTTCCAAAGGAATTCAAAATCTGGTAGGTTTCTCCAGTACAGCTTTTGCTCCTATGATGGAGTCAATAATCACTTTAAAAAAAACAAAAAAACTTAGGTACAAAATCATTACTACTTGCATCTCCCGTCATTTTTTGCTGAAAAGGCAGGATTATTTCTCAGAATGTAAGCTGAGTGTCTTTTTGTTCATAGATAAGAGAACGAATATTTGTGTTAAATGTGACTTGAACTTTGATCCACATTGTGGTAATGACAAGGCATTTAAGGAGGGGGGGTTAGTCAGCATCATGAGCAAATCCAAAACAAAGGCCATGACCCAAAAATGTTTTATTACTCCAAATGCCATAATGCTCGAAATTGTCTGTTAGTTCACTTCTTTGTTTAATAACAACAACAGTGATTGAGGGTCACTCCTCCTGATTTCTCATAGGTTGAGAAAATTTGAAGAACAGGTAACGGTAGGCAATCTGACTCGGACGGCTCTGGCTGTTTGTATGTACGGACGTTTTGGTCGTTAAAGGGTTAAACTGTCAACCATCCCTAATATAAAACCACTGGCTCCAGCAAAGAGACAGAGCTAGCTAGCACCATCAGACAAACACATCATCCATGCCTCATCAGGAACTTAAACATAGGCCCATCTCGGACCATTACCACTGGGGCAGTGCAAAGAACTCCTGGTGCTTTCAAGCACACCAAAGGTCAAGAAGTTAACTAGAAACGCATTTGAAGATAATACATTAGGAAGCATAAAAGGAAATTAGTAAAACAACAAATGCACACACATATAAGATAATAGCTCATCAATATGAAAAGTTTTTGACTTCCTTAGAAGCTTGTGTGGTAGGGATCCTGTTTTATTCAAATTCTGCAGAGATTTCCTTAGCAATTCCACCTTCTCTGCAGCCCTGATGCTAATCACATGTAAATAAATTATTTTTGATTACTTTGTAAATTGCAAAGATTATTTTGGTTAGCCCTCTTTTACCTTTCAGCATACCTTGTGTTTCTGCCCAATTCAGTAGCATCTTAAAAATATAACTTGGTAATACAGGGATAACTAGGAATGGCTATTGTTTGTCAAATTTAAACCATCATCAGCACTGACTCAAAATAAGTGTTGCTGTGCAGTAATACCCAGCCTTTTTGTTCGTTAATTGCGGCAACTGTTCTTCTTTCAATTTGTTGATTTTATGGAGCCCCAGTTCATTGAATGTCTGGTGCTTTGCTGTCAAGGCCTGTTTTGTTGGTATTGTTTTTTTTTTTTTATAGTGGCTTTAAAGTTGTCTCCCAGCTTCTCCTCTGTAGGTGTTCCATCAACTGCAGGTTACATTGTAGACCACTTCTCTTTGCTTAATGAGAGAAAATATTTCTTTTAATATTATTGTTTAGGTCTGGAACAAGTTGAACATAGATTTTTTTTTTTTTTTGCTAATCCTTTGAAGTTTTTCAAATAATCTTTTATGGTAAGCTTAATGTTATTGTTTAATGGTGTACAATTTAATTTAACTATAATTGCAGAAGGATAATTATTTTCAGTAAGTGTACTTTTTAATTTTCTTTTATGGAGTTTCTTTGATATTTCTGAAGAATCCAGAACCTCTGTGTTCACAGTTCCTGGAAAAAACAGAGGCTCTGGATTTTCCATAAATAAACAAACAAATTTGAAAATATTTATTTTTTCTGTGATGTTATAAAAAAATGTAAGTTAAATCCTAAACAATAACATTGAGCTTACAAGAAAGGTCACCTATCACAGAGGATTAGCAAGACATTTCATGTTTGATTTGCTCTGGACCTAAGCAATAAAATTAAAAACTTTTTTCTCCCATTACGCAAAAAGAGATCAATGGCCTCAGTGTAAACTGCCAATGTAGGAGAAAACGTCAAACCTGTGTAACAAAACAAGCCTTGACAGACACATTCAATTAACTGGGACTAAATAAAAATTCTTTCACATCAACAGCACTTTGTGAAAAGAAAGTTGAAAGAAGTGGTTGTATGGCATTACCTACTTTCTGAATTAGTCCTAACGGTGAGTTGGTGTGCAACCTGAAAATTTGACAAACTAAAAATAAGTATCATTCTCTAATCCCCATATTACTAAGGATTTGCCATGACTTCATTAATACACAATCCAGAAGTTTTAATACTTTTTTTTTTTCCCCTTGTTTGTTTATTTAGGTTTGCAAGTACAAAATCTGGAAGAATTTACCTACATACTGACATTCGTGTGATAATATTTAGGAAGAGTGATTTGGATGCTGCGACAGTCCACGGACAAAGGCCATATGAACTCAGATCTTTCACTCATGGTCCTGCTAATCCCAAATTTTCTCCACATCAGTTATGAAAGAAGATGTTATAAGAGTGATTGAAGGAGAGACTTTTGCTTTCTTTGTAGATCAAATAAATAGAAGACCCTATGTATGATCTCTCGTGTATTTTCATCAAGATCAAATGTCACATTATATGGATATTGTTTATTGTTGATACAAAGTATATGATTAATGCATAATGAATGGTTAAGTTATTGTTGATATATATACATATATATCAAAGTAAAGGAGTGCACAGTAAGGTATTTACTCTGTCTAGTGTTTCTTTTCACAAAAGTTAGCAGTTACTGATTACTATTTTGGAGAATTATATTCTACTAATAATACACAAAAAATAAAGAATTCTTGTAGATTTTTTTATGCATGTTCTTGGCTCTTTCTTTTACTCTCATACCATATACTGAACATATTCTTTTTTTTCATTAATATACCTTTAAAAGGTTTAGGAAAAGTAGCTTCCAAGAATAACCACATGACCATCTTAAAACATGTGAACTTCTATGCAACCCTTAAAAGTCACATATAATACACTGCTTTTCACTAACACATGTTACTGTCTTCAGATCTGTGATTGACTATTGTGTTCAACCCAGAGTGATCAATGATGCAATTTTGGGCATGCATACAGATATGAGACCATCAAAAAATTACTATTAATGTGCTGTTATATCTTTGGAAAGTTCAGATTTGTAAACTCTTATGATATATATTGTTGTTTTGTATATAATACATTTCTTTCCCCTCATTTCCATTTCAATAACTTGTACTTTGATATTCTTTCTTTTTGTGTAAAGATTTTTCAGGGTTCTGGTAATATGTATATTGTTTGCTCTTAGAGGTTATTTTTTTCAATAGTCACAGTATCAGAATATCAAATCTTTTAAGAATCTGTTTTTCATACTGCAGGTAAGGTGAACTTTATTGGTATTTAACAAATTCCAGATTTTTCTTAACTATTACTAACTGACAGAAAACACTATTTTTTTTCCAATCTTACTATGTTGTCTAGTCAATATTTTAACAAGTGAAACAGAACCCATGCCTTTTTTTTTTTTTTTGCATCTATTCATGACTTTCAAGGGGAAAAAAATGCATGGGTTCCTTTCTGTACATTAAAAGATTAACAAGAGAACTCTGTAAGATTGGAGAAAAATTGTGTTTTTGGTCAGTTGTTAATAACCCAAAAAGAAAATTTAATTAACAATAAACAAAAATTATGAAAAAATCTGGTATTTATGAAATTCCAATAAAGTTAACCTCTCTACAGGTTTCTCACATTGGCAGTACAAAAAACAGACTTACCCAATATATAGAAAATTGGCAGAAGAGTATTATTTTGAGACAATAACTATTGAAAAAATAAAAATAGATAGTGTAACCTAAGAACCAACAATATTACGAGAACCCCGAAAAAACTTTATACAAAAAGAAAGAGTATAACAATACAAGTTATTCAAATAGAAATAAGAGGTTGAATAGAAAACAATACTATATGCCATAGGAGTTTATGAATCTGAACTTTCCAAAAAGATAGCAGCACATTAACAGGAATTTTTTGATGGCCTGAGGAATCTGTATGCATGCACGCCTCCCCTTTCCAATTATTTGCCATGCCATCTAAGGTGACAGAACCTCACAGATTATAATTGGATATCTGAAGACTACAACAAGTGTTGCAGAGAACTCTTCATAGGTGAAAATTAAATTTTAAGGGTTGCATAGTAGTTGATGTGTTCAAATTGGCATCAAATTACCACGTGGTTATTCTTGGAAGCAACTTTTCATAAATTTTTAATTATTTTATTCTTTAGACCTTTTAAAGTTACATTAATAAAGCAATGTAAAACAGAAGTAGGCATTAAAAATGAGGTGCCTAAAAAGAATATGATAGAACAAACAGGAGCCAAAGGCTGCAGCATCAAAATGTATGTTAAAAATCTACAAGATTTTGAGATAAGTTCCTTTTCAGTATATTATTAGAGGAATATAATTTTCCCATATAAACTTATATTATAGCACATTAAAATAACCTATAAATGAATTGGAGGGTAAATGTTCAATTTCATATATTTTAAAGTACTGATTATTAACTAAGAAACTTTGGTTAATTTTCATGGGAAAATGGTTTAAGGATTGATTTTCCCTAAATGCACTTTTTCTTAGGTAAAGAAAATGTGCAGACTGATACTGAACAGCATAATTAATAAGAGTCGGCATTGGGGGGGGGGGGGAGGGACTGGTGATGCATATCTGAAGAAGTTACATATTCAAGGCACAACAGCATTTATCTTATTAATCTATCAGCCAGGACAATTCGTCTTTAAGATAACCCAGTCACCATTTTACTGCAAAAGGAAGCTGGGTATAGCATAGACTGTAGCTGCTCAGTAAGCTATATAGGAAAAACAGGAATAAAAATTCAGGTGGAAGAACACAAAATAGCTGTCAAAATTGAATCGTGTGCCAGTCACACATAGTTAAGAGGAAATTTGAAGAAGGAATAAAATATAAACAACTATAGTGGTTTGGCACTTACAATTAAATGGCACCAACTACTCTAGTGACATAGTCTTGATGGTAAACAAGGTCCTAGTTTGAAAATTTGACAACTGAAATTGAAAAAAAAAATGTAATTTCCCTTTAAAAGACCTGTAAAATCAACTAGTCGCCACAACTTCATTCACGGTTACTAAAAGCATGGTAACACAATGTAAAAACTGTCAATTTTTTTTAATTTGTACTATATCATATTTTCAAGAACATAAATAGGAATCAGTGCTCTCTCCTAAAGTTCAGGTAAAACAACAGGGTGTGGTGTATATGTATTGCTCAAGAAAATTAGCGAATATTGCGGTAGCAACTGCGCAGACAGACACATGATGGATTGGTATCGAAAACATGAACATAGGGCAGTTAGAATGTAAACCATAATGAAACAGACAGCAAACGACACGTAGTAGTGAGGTTACACATGAACAAATGGAGGAAAGTAGAGCATAGTGACTTAGTAGAGTGTATAGGGTTTAGTTAAATAATAGCTACACACTATATGTACAACTGTTTCACACGTTATATATGTTCCTATGTGTCGTGTGCATACTTGCAGCAAAATCATCTTTGCATTCATTCATCATGACTAGGAATATTATTATATGTTTAAGTTATTACGTCATCCAGCACTCACCTTGTAGAGGTATTTCATATTAGGATTCTTCATCTAGTATCTTGAAATTGAAGTATGCATATAGCATGTCTTGGACATATAGAATATTCCTGTTGCAAATAGGCCTAATTGAAATTGCGACCAGAGTTTAAGTTCAAATAAAACACTACTATGGATACCATACAAAGAGTGTGTGAAAGAATTATATACAATGCAATTTAAAAACCATTTACCATCAACAAGTGTCGTCAAACTTTAAAAGAAGAAATGGACAAAATCAAGGACTATCCAAACAGACATTAAATAAAATCTCATCAATTTCTGAACAATGCCAGACAACCTCTGCAACACGCACACGACTCCACACAAACCACCAGACATGTTTCGGCATGACTGACTTTCGGCCATTATCAACGGTATGCATCCTGGATCAATGTTGTTATATCATCATCATTGTCAACCATTATCAATCCACTGCTGGACGAAGGTCTCCCCAAGTTTCCTCCACAACGGTCTGTCTTGTGCCAGTCTCCTCCATGTCACCCCTGCATACTTTCGAATTTCATCCACCCATCTCCCATGTGGTCTTCTTCTGGGTCTTTTCCTGTCCCTTGGAATCCAATCTAAAATTTCGGCTGTCCATCGATGATCTGTCCTTCTGGCAGTATGTCCAGCCCATTGCCATTTCAGGGATTTAACTCTGATCATGATGTCTTCCACTTTTGTCATTTTTCGGATCCACGAGTTCCTCTTCTTATCTCTCCTGGTTACACCAAGTATGCACCTCTCCATGCTTCTTTGAGTTGTCTGCAGCCTTTGTATGTCTCTTTTAGTTAAGGTCCACGTCTCTGCACCATACGTAAGCACTGGAAGGATGCATTGATCAAACACTTTTCTTTTAAGACATAATGGCATATTGCTCTTGAAAATTATGCTGTTTCTTCCAAAAGCTCTCCAGGCAAGTTTTGTACGCCGATTAATTTCTTCATCAATGTGACCCTCACTTGATATCTGCTGTCCAAGATAAACGTACGTGGCTGTTATCTCCAGCTTTTCTCCATCAATCGATAAATCTTCATTTCTTGTAAAAGCATTGAACATCACTTTTGTCTTCTGAAAGTTCATTTTTAATCCCACTTCTTTACTCTTGTCAGCAAGTTCCTGGATCATACTCTGCAGCTCTGATGGGGTAGTTGCAAAAATGACTACGTCATCAGCAAAACGAAGGTGGGTTAGATAATCTCCATTAATCTTTATTCCTTTGTTTTCCCAGCTCAGCGACTGAAAAACACCCTCCAATGTGGCATTAAAGAGCTTCGGAGATATGGTGTCACCTTGTCTCACTCCCTTCCAATTTTTACGTGTGTTGTATTTTCAAACAGCCTAATCTTTGCACTTGCATTTTCATAGATGTTATTAATAATATTAATGTATGCATCTTCAATACTGCAGGTTTTCAGAGCCATTGTAACTGCTGATGGTTTCACCGAATCAAAGGCTTTTTCATAATCGATAAAAGCCATGCACAATGGAAGTTCATATTCCCTTGCTCTTTCAATTAGTTCTCTCAGCACGTGGATATGATCTATTGTGCTGTAGCCACTCCTGAATCCAGCTTGTTCTCTCGGTTGAGCCATGTCCAGTGTTACCTTTAAGCGGTGTGAAAGAACTTTAGTGAAGATTTTATAAACTACTGATAGGAGGCTGATAGGTCTGTAGTTTCCGAGATCCTCAATGTCACCTTTCTTATGTAGCAGGATCATTGTAGCGGTGTTCCAATCCTCAGGAATCTTTCCTTCATTAAGGCATCGAGTGAAAATTTGGGCGAGTACTGTTTCGATTTCTCCACTTGCTTCTTGTATGATGTCTACAGTAATTCCATCTTCTCCTGGAGCTTTTCCCCGCTTCATGTTCTTGATTGCATGTGCAACTTCTGCTGGAAGGACTGGAGGAACTCTGGTACTGGTATCTTTCATGATGTCTGGAGTGCATGTATCGTCTCTTTCATATAATTTGGAGTAGAAATCTTTCACTCTTGTCAAAATTTCGCCTCTATTTCTTGTTACAGAACCATCTTCTTTTCTCAGTGCCATAATCTGTTTTCTTCCCTTACTGAGATGTCCCTTTGCTATCTTTAGGCTTTGGTTGTTTTCAATTGCTTTCCTCACTAGTTCACAGTTGAATTTTCTTACGTCTTCAGTGATACTTTTTCTTACTGTCTTGCATAGCTCTATATATTCCACTTTGGAAGTCACATCTTCTCTAGTTGTCCTCATCTCTCTTCTTTTTGCATCAACATTTTCGTTTTTCCTGATAATTTATTTACATGCAACTTGTTCTTAGACCCAGCTAATTTTGTTGCTGTTTCCATAAGAGCTTTGGTTACTTTTCTGTTAACTTCAGAGATGTCCACTTCTTCTGATGTTAGGCCTTCTAAAGCAGAGAACCTGTTCTTCAGTTCCAACTTGAAGGTATTATGGTGTTTTTTAAGGTTGGTTATGTCAATAGATTTTGTTTGTCTTATGAGCTTGCCACGTTCAAGTTTAGTGTTGAGGTGCATCTTACATCTCACCAATCTATGGTCACTACCTGTGTTGAACTTGTTTAGCACACTGCAGTCTTCGATGACGAATTTTTTGTTACACATAATAAAATCAATTTCACTTGTCGACCCATTTGGATGTCTCCAAGTCCATTTCCTGTGTGGCTTTTTCTTGAAAAAGGAGTTCAAGATGAAAAACCCTTCTGCCTCTGCAAACTCAACGAGAGTATTTCCCACGCTGGTTTCTGTTGCCGTGACCAAATTTACCTACTGAAGTTTCATTCTGTTGCCGTTGCCCTATTTTTGCATTGAAATCTCCCATAATTATTTTCAAATGCTGCTTACCTTTATTATTTAGATGACAAATTTCCTCATAAAATTCTTCAATTTCTTCTTCAGGATGACTTGTGGTGGGTGCATAAGTTTGAATAATCTGAGCCTGGTATCTTTTCGAGAGTTGGATAACAAGTCGTGCAGCTCTGTCAGAGGAACTTTTAACTTCTACAACTTTATCCTTCAGTTTCTTGTTTATTATAAATCCAACACCACTAGTTCTGCCAGTATCTGTCCCACGATAGTAGAAGAGATGTCCACTTTTCAGTTCGATGAGATCTTCTCCTTTTCTCCTTACCTCACTTAGCCCCACGATGTCCCACTTGATCCTTTGTAGTTCCTCTTCCAATTCAAGAAGCCTTGAATCAGAAGATAGGGAGCGTCCATTGTACGTAGCCAAGGTCAGCATCAGATGGCAGCCTAGTCCGGTCCTCCGGGGATTCTTAGCACCCTCTGCCTTCATGTCGCACTGGCCGCTGCCTTGGCCAGGTACATTCCAGCTGCCGGAGACTGAGGGCCAAGATTTAAGTTGTGGAATCATTTTGGAGGGGTTTGGCCATAACTCACCACGCTGGCCAAGCGGGTTGGTGAGTGTGGGATAGAATTTCCTCGAATCCCGATGGTATAGTTATACCGCTATTGGCGGTCGTCAGAGCCCCTTTAGTGGGAACAGGATGTACCACGAGAAGGCGGGGTTGACATTTGTCAAGGAGAGGCTGTGATGTTACGCATCACCTGACCTTACATCCCGTTGAAGCATGTTATATATCTATATATATATAACGGATATGGGATATCTTTTGGAGTAGATGTATTGCAATTAGAGCCTTGGGTTTTTTCAATTGCTATAGCTTCAGACCACAAAATTTGATTATGTTTATTGTGGGAAGTTAAGATTTTACTATTTTCCCAATCGGGTATTAACTTTACCATACAATGCTGTCTGTATAAGTGATGGTTTTTTTCTTCTTTTTTAATCCAATTACTTTAGTGCTCATTCAACCTAGTTTTAAATCTTCTTTTAGTACTGCCAATGTAGTATTTGTCTTGCTTATTTTCCTTTGGGTCTATTGTAGGGATCATGTATACACCTGCTTTATTTAATGGATTTTTATTGTGATCATTATTTGTTAGTAATTTAGAATGATCGATAACTATTTCAGCAATTTCAATATTGCAATCCTGGCATTCTTTCCTTATAATATTGTTCAGTGGAGGTAAATATGGAATACTTCCGTAAAATAGCGTATTTCTTTTAGTTGTACTATTGTTGTGTGCCGAAACATGTCCGGTGGTTTGTGTGGAGTCATGTGCGTGTTGCAGAGGTTGTCTGGCATTGTTCAGAAATTGATGAGATTTTATTTAATGTCTGTTTGGATAGTCCTTGATTATGTCCATTCCTTCTTTTAAAGTTTGATGACACTTGTTGATGGTAAATGGTTTTTAAATTGCATTGTATATTATTCTTTCACCCACTCTTTGTATGGTATCCATAGTCGTGTTTTATTTGAACTTAAACTCTGGTTGTAATTTCAATTAGGCCTATTTGCAACAGGAATATTATACGTGTCCAAGACACGCTATATGCATACTTCAATTTAAAGATACTAGATGAAGAATCTTAATATGAAATACCTCTACAAGGTGAGTGCTGGATGACGTAATAACTTAAACATATAATAATATTCCTAGTCATATATGAAGAATGAATGCAAAGATGATTTTGCTGCAAGTATGCACACGACACATAGAACATATATAACGTGTGAAACAGTTGTACATATAGTGTGTAGCTATTATTTAAATATATATTACCACGTAAAATATATTTTTGGAAGTTCTTACTAACCAAAATCCATTACTTCACAGGGTTTAGTGACCGCTAAAACACTGGTGAGGCATTGAATTTTCCCAGCAGTTCTTGTGGAATAATCTGCTACTCTTTTCGAGGGCACGCTCCAGCTGTTGAAGCATATGGGAGGAGACTGGTGAGCTGCAACACATTTTCCCAGTACATTCAACATGTACTCAATGAGGTTCAGGTAGTGCAAAGACATCCATATGCTGGATGCCCCTTTTTCTGAAGCATGTTTTCCACTAGCTAAGCTCAATGCAGGTGTGTTTCATCATCCATTAAGAGGAATGTATCCCCAAATGCTGTGGCATAGAGCACAACTGTAGGTCACAGTATCTCATCTCTGACCATTATCAGGAGTCCATTTCAAATGATGTTCAGAACTGAGCTGATGCCTGTTCACACAAAGATTCTACCACTGTGAAAGACTATTATTCCGTGTACCTCATACACACCAGAGAAAGATGCAGCCATTTTTGGATTGCAGGCTGAACTACAATTCATCTCTAAAATGTACAGAGTACTACTGTTTATGGCCCCCAATCATGATAGTCTTCAGCCTACTTTGTGCTAGCTCACCGGTGTATAGGGAACCACACACACATTCAGTCACCAGGCATACAGTTCTCTTTTTTGTTGAGTTGACTGCAAATGGTCTGAGTGAATATGCATTACCCTGCGGCTGCAGTAAGCAGGCACTGCATTTCTTAAGCCGTTCCTGTGAGCCAGTAACCTAAAATACCAGTTTTCTTATGATGTTGTGGATGTTGGCTGATTCTGCCATGTTCTTTATACTGTTCCAAGCCTCCTGAAAATACCTCTGTCATCTATTGACAATTCTTTGTGAAACTACAAGCGCTTCTGCCACTATCTCCTGTGTCTGACCAACTTCTAGCCTTTCTGACTACTTTCCAAGCTGTTGCTTCTGGTAAGTAATGTTGCTGAGACATTGTTCAGCAAAAGCATACATGCTTAATGAAAATGACTCAGTGAGCACAATACTTATAGCTGGTGTGCTAGGTATTCAGTAAAGTGTGCAAATGCACAAGACCAATCTGGTAGCACAATGGTTTGAGCATTGACCTCTGACCATTTTTGTTCAAGTGGGCCATGGTTTGAGTCCCAGATGAGGCATGGGTGGTATGTTTGTCTTACACTGCTGGCTATCTTCTTTCTATAGGGTTTGTGGCCCTGCTTAGAGTTGCTTGTGGTGGTTTTAAACCCCCAAAACAAACAAAGGCATCAGTAGTGCTCATTTGCATATTCTGATTATCTTCTTGTTGACATATCATGATCAGAGGATGGCCTTTTATCGCAGACTTGCAGATCATCAATTTTTCGACCACTTTATGCTGGCACTGCAATATCACCATTTTTTTTAAGCAGTATATTTTCAAGAAGCTGTTGGAAACTAAAAAGTATTGAGTTGCTATCTGTTGTCACAATTAAAGTTCACCCTGAAACCTCTCAATTTGTCAGTCATTAATTAACCTCCTTTCATTAAAGGCTGTAAAACTTCCATGGCTTTCAGATAATGGTGAGAAATTTATGAACAGAAAAGGGTGCAATAATTAAGAATATTTTATGATCAATCAGGTAGCAAAAGAATGGCTGAAAAAGCCTTCAACAAGGTCATTTCAAAGTATTAAAATTCTTGTGCAGAATCCACAATGTGAGGTTCATGACATAAGTAAAAATTCAGTGTTTTCAGAAATTTCCAGTTTTTTTACTTACAGTGATGTTAAGTGCAGGAGTTTTCACTGTAATTAGAACAGTATTTAAATGCTGAGTCAAAAATGTGCATGCCTTTAAGTATTCTTAGCTGGAAACTAGAGAAGTAAATAGAAAATAATATCACATAAAAATTCCTCATTTCAAATGGCCTGTCAGACAATCATTTTTCTGCTGTATAACTGAAATAATCACCTCACAAAGTCACTTCAGAAATTACAAAATATGTACTTTTAGAGCACCTACAGTGAAAGTTACAAACTGTGTTAAACATGTAAGTGTATCAAATTTGTTGAGCATTTAAATTTCATTTCCTCTTTCATGTCATATCTGAGCTACAAAAATAATTTCTGAAAATGTTTAAAAAAAAATCAATGTGCATGGTCGGAGATGAACAGACAGGCAAAGTGATGGCACTGGCAAGTTATCAATCAAATGGCTGTATGATTAAAACAAGTTATCTAGGCACTGTTTTTCATTTTCTGTAAGGCAACAACATCAACAAAAATTGCAAGTGAAATGGAAAGCAGCATCCAAATCAGCATTTGGGGTAACAAAAAGTCTGTGGGGGGTTTGAGTGGCTAATTGAAGGAAATGTTTTACCCATTAACATTGAAAGTTGCAAATGCGGACAACTATGCAGACATCAATGCTATTCAACTTTAGATAGCATTTGTTCTTTATGAATACTGAACATACCAGCCTAGTAGACAGTAGGATAATCTTTTAGAGGATGGACATACTAATTTTTTATGAATTCTAAGCAATCCAGTGCATCCATTTTGCCTTTCTACTACACTTCATTACTTAAGAGACATTTCAAGGAGTAGAAATACGGTTTTTTTTTTTCTTATTCATATGACTTCAATATACACTGAGTGGCCAAACTATTGTGACCACCACACCATTTTATGCAAAATATTAATTCCGCAGATGCTGCAAGATGGCCGAGTCAGTATAAAAAGGAATGCTGAAGGTATGCAGAGAGTAATGAAGTGCACTGCACAAGAAATAATGGTTAAAAGACATGATCTGATGGACTTCGAATGGGGAACGATCGCTATTACTCAAATCACTAGTGTAAGAATTAGCAAAATGGCTAATTCTTACACTAGTCGAAAAATCGGGTCTGAGCACAAGGCGTGCGGTCGTCAACTACTACTGGATGCTCGAGCTGAATGGAGAGTGGGCAGACTTGTTCAGTCCAACAGATGGGTGACACTTCGTCAGGTTACAGATAATCTGAATCATTGACCAAGTCCGATGGCCTTTTAATGTACAGTTCACTACACATTACATTGCATAGGCTACAGAGACAGATGGCCTGTCCATCAGCCATAGCTATCTGCAATGAACAAGAAGAAATACGTCCAGTTCACTCAGGAATTGGACAGCAAATGAGTGGAAAAGGGTAATGTGGTCTGACAAATCCTGTTTGCAACTACACCATGCAGATGGAAGGGTGAGGATATGGAGACAGTAGCACGAAAGCGTGGACTCATCTTGCGTTGTCTCTACTCTACAAGTTGGCAGAAGCAGTGTTACTATCTGAGACATATTTTTGTGGCAGTTTTTGGGCCCTTTGTTTTGTGTAGAAGCAATGTCTGACTGCCCAAAAGTATTTGAATATCGTTGCCAACCAAGTCCACCCAGTTATGCTGATGCTTTATCCCAATGGAGATGGATACTTCCAGCAGGATAATGCTCCATGTCATAGTGCTTGAATGGTTTGAGGAGCATAACAGAGACTTTTCCCTGCTACATTGGCCTCCTCAATCACCAAATCTCAATCCAATGGAGCACTTCTGGGATGAAGGAAAGGGGCACGAGACAGCTTGATCTGCTACCATAAAATTTTCAAGAGCTGGAGGGTGCAATTAATCGCATTTGGGCAAATATGCCCCAAGCCACTAACCGACATTTAGTAGAGTCCATACCAAGACATTTAAGTAGCATTAAGGGCAAAAGGTGGCCCAACAACATACTAACCATGTGCCCATAATAATTTCGCCACTCAGTGTATAACATGTACCCAAAATGTTTGGCTAAACTTTGGGAACTTGTTCTACTGCTAATTCTGGTTTAAAAAAAAAAAAAAAAAAAAAACTTTCTTGGACAGGATAGTTACGGGTGATGAAAAGTGGGTATTACACGAAAACTTTACTCTCAAACGGCAATGGTTATCACCGAGTGAAACTCCCAAAACAACAGTGAAACCAAATATTCATAGAAAAAAAGTTTTACTGTGCATTTGGTGGGGATGAAGGGGTGTGATTTATTACAAAACCTAGTGAAACTATCAACTGAGATGTTGAACTGTGATCAGCTTACTTTTCTTCATGCACAAAGTTCACTCAAGCTGCCTGCAATAGTTAACAGAAAAGGAGTCCTTCTTCATGATAACACGCCTATACACCTCACGGAGCACACAACAAAAGAAATCCAAGGAATTTGATTGGAAGATGCTACCTCATCCACCTTACAGCCCAGGTATGGTGCCTTCCAATTACTATTTGTTTTGATCAATGCAACATTACTTAGTTGGTAAACATTTCAAAACATTTGACGAGGTCAAAAACGGTATTGGACAGTATTTGGAGTATCAGGGCCGGAGTTTTACAAAGATGGTATCGATAACTTGGTTTCAAGATGGGAAAAGGTGGTAGACAATGATGGTGATTACGTTTCTGACTAAATATAAGTGCTTTGCTCATGATGTTACTTCAAAGTTCCACTAAAAAACATTATTTTTGGAATGACCTAATAGAAAAAAATGTCAATTACAAAATTGGAGAGCATCATTCATTTGCTACAAATTGGTCATAAAAAGTGAGTGCCACTCACCCTCACTTTTTATGACCAATTTGATCTTAGATGCTTATGGGGGTCATTAACCAACACAACCCCCAAGTGTGGCTAAATTTAGAGATGTCACATTCCCCCACCCAAAAAAAAAAAAAAAAAAAAAAAACAGCTAAAATTAGAGATGGGCTACCTCTTTTAACTTTACAAGCTTCATTAATCACCCTTACAAAAAAGTTGGAGAAAGATTGAGGATTGAAACATACTCATTTGAAGAACAGGTATCACACCCATTAGTCGAATTCTCAGCAAAGTGTGTAATGTTAAACATATCAAACTTCAGCCTTTAATGAGTCTGGAATGGGTGGAGTATGTGTGTCCCACTAGGCCTTGGTAAGCATGCAAAATTTCATTCAAAATGCTCTAGTGGGTTACGAGACACTGATACTCCACTTTATCAAATTTTTGTAAGAGATGACAAGACGTGGTTGGGTGGAGATTGGCTACCAGAGAAGGTACAGACATCACTGACAACAGTTAAAATTTGGAATACTATAGCTGAAAAAATATTTAGGCTTTTAAATTCAGCAAAAAAAAATTAAACTGTTGGTTGTTGATGCTTCCTCTAAGTGTGCAAAATCATAGGCTAAAAAAAGGCTTTCAAATTACTAAGCTATGATATTCTGAAGTTTTTTAGGTTCAGATACAACATCTATTATTCCCTCTGCAGGTGAGCACCAAGTTATGGAAACTGACATTGTAGAATGCTGAAGGCAATACTGGGTATCGACTTTCACATAGAAGAAATATCCATTGACGTGATAGCAGATGGTACTGTCAGTGATGCTGAAGATCATCAGCAGGAACCAGAGTGAAAGAGGAGCCACCCATGCCTTCTGTGACAAATTAATAGACCACTGATCATTCATCAGATCTTTCAATCCAGGTTTACTATGAGTAGACGTGCACAACCAGCGACCCTCGGGCTGATTGTATGTGGCCTGTGCACACAAAACGGATTTAGTCAAACTTCTACAGAAAAAATGAAAAATTATAGTGATATGAAAATTTTGTGGGGTACACACAAATATATGCCACATTTGAAATACCATTCACAACTAATATTGAAATGGCAACCGTCCCTTGTCAATTTCCAAGCTTTGAATTGAAGGCTAAATTGACAGAAGTTTCTTTACTAGAGTTTCACATAAACTACTTGCCTTGTGAAATGAAGAGATTGAAAATCCACTTTCAAAAATCGGGAACATTATTCTAAAGCATCTACTTATGCAAATTATCATTTCCTATAATGAAACAGGTGAAATCAAGAAGTCGTTCTCGTCTAACTGATGAACACTTCGAAGGAAACTTATGGATCGCTGTATCTAACATTGAACCAGATTTTAAAAGACCAATAAAAAATGACACATTTCTTGTTAGAAACCTACAAAAAAAAAAAAAAAAAAAAAAAAAATAGAAGGTTTTGGTGATGCCTTCATATCTTTTAAGCAAGTAAGTTGTTTTGTTTGATTAATGTGAAGCAAAAATGTTGTTAGCAAGTTGGAGACTAATATGCTTCAGGGGTTTGGCCATGCTGAAAGAATGAGTGATGAGATGCTTACTACAAAAATCTTTTTAGCCCAAGTGGCAGGAAGGATAGGCACAGGACGGCCAAGGAAGTCATAGAAGGATCAGATTCAGGAGTGTCTGCATGAGAAAAAGATTATGAGTATAAAGTATAGAAGATCTTTTGTACGGTGTGTGATGGACGTGAGAGAAGCTCGAGTTGTATTAGGTGTGTGACTTAATTCTCGGCCACAGGCACAACACGTTGACAGCAAATCAAATATGTACCTAATCAGGGAAATAATCCCCGTTGTGTTGGATACATTTGAGCCATCGGTCAGGGAGCTGCCGAATGCCACTGCGGAAAAAAGAGGGCTGTTTTGAGTTGATAAAGTCATCAATACTTGTGTGGACCTCCTCGACGGAAGTGAAGTGCATATCACTCAGGCGATGTTGCAGGGAGCGAAAGAGGCGATAATCCGACGGGGCGAAGTCTGGAGAATACGCCGGGTGGGACAAAAATCTCCCATCCCAGGTTGGTGATCGTGTTTAAAGTCGTTTTCGCAGTGTGAGAATTCGCGTTATCCTGAAGCAATAGGACCGACCTTCTGCCCTTGCCGGTGTATGGCTTTTTCGCCTCCATTGCGTCACTCACACGAATGAGTTGCAGACAATAATGCTCAGCATTGACCGTTTCACCACGTTTGAGCAACTCATGATATACGACACAGCACTGATCCCACCATATGCACAGCAACAACTTCCTAGCATGGATATTCGGTTTGGTGGTAGGCTGACCTGGATAAACCCATGATTTGCACCGCTTAGGATTATTGTAGAGGATCCACTTCTCATCACAGGCCAAAATCTTGTGGAGGAAATCCTTCTTCTTGAATCTGGAGAGCAAGGACACAGTAACATCATAGCGCCTAGACTCGTTCGCAGCTGTGAGTTGGTGGGGCACCCAACAGCCCTCCTTGTGAATCCGTCTAAGCTTGTGCAGGCGCTTTGCAATGGATTGCCGAATTACTCCGAGTTCCTGGGCGAGCTCTGACTGTGTGCGACAGGGATCCGTATCCAATAGTTATTCCAGTTCCTTAGCTTCAATTTTCTGTGGCTGTCCCGGACGTTCTGCATCACGGAGATCGAAATTTCCCTGCTTAAACCGCTGGTACCACTTCTTACACATACTGTAGGACACAGCAACCTTACCCACAGCAGCACAGATCATTTGCTGGGCTTCCACGGCACTTTTTTTCAGCTGAAACACTAACAGGAGACGTGCCTCAAATGTTGCTTCTTGAACGACATTGCTTTCACTGTCAACTTTCATCCCTTCTGTCACTACAGTTGTGAGCGGTTACGGTTGCCTGGAAAGCTGTTGGATGGCGCTGCAATCAGCCATTATAGCACACAGCTATTTGCATTTGCCGACGTTCTATGATCGCTTGCGGTTAGGGGCTGAAGAATTAAGTTGCACACCTAATATGTCAAGATCACTCTGTAAATGGAGAAGTTTCATACAGCAACAGTAAGTAAAAAATATTTGGTAGTTTATATTTCTTTGTGGAGCTATCCTCTGAATCTCAGAGAACAGCTTAGTGATATGTATGCAATCTGTACACATTTTTTCGGGGGTGGGGGTGGAATCTTTTGCTATGGAGTACCAGCTGCTGCCCACCATTGTTCAATCTGAAATTGGCCAGTAGGTGTTAAAAGGTTTGTGCATCCCTGACTGAGCATTTCAGGACATTTAGAGAATTATCTGAAAGCAATGGCACAAGATGATGCAGCTGAAAAATTCATGGTTTTTTCAAATCTCAGGAAACTCACTCTATGACACTTACTCCCTGTAAGAGTAGGTGTCATAGACTTTTCCCCCCACAAAAATCAGGACTTTTAAGCAACCTCCCTCTCCAATATTTTAAGGACCTTACTAATTGTAGACACAACAATGATGTGCACAAATATACTTTTACACATGATTTAACTACGCAAATTGAAGTATGTTGATGAAGTTTGAAATATTTTCCCACATAATTTAAGTTTCTGGATGCCATAAATTAAAATCCAGTCCTGCTGGTCAAATCAATTTTCCTATCTGACAATAATCGCATGTATGCAATCAAGTGTATGTAAATTGTAAAACGTAGTTGAAGTTATGAGTTCAAGATTTGAATTTTGCACATAATCATCTCATGATTTAAATTGCAAAACCAAAGTCAGAATTGTGTGTTCAAGATTTCCATTTTGCACTTAATTTTTTCATGGTGTAACTGAATAATTGTTATTTCCACATGTAATACAAATGAAGAGAAAAAACAGAATGACAGAAGTGAAATATCAGTCCAAAGATGTGGTGACAGGCTGGTTGGATTGAATCCACTGGATGTGCTTAATTTAGCCCACGATCATTCAATTGTTTCGGCAAATAACTTATCTCAAACTGCCCTGTGTTCCCCATGGGCTTTTAGCTGACATCACATGACATCATCACCAACATAGCCAACCAGCAACAGAAGCTCCAGGTACTAACCTCACAACTTTTTGATTTTGCCCAGCTTATTAGAAAAATTGCCAGTTTTGGCAAAATATAAGGACTTCTAAGCATCCCAACGAAACATAGACACGTTTAAGCAATTATAAGGACTGTGAAACCCTGTGCTACAATGGATTTTTCCTACCATTTTAAGGGGGGTCCAGGACTTTTTCATGATTTTCAAGTGACTCTAGGAAAAAAATTCCATGACCAGCTACACATGCATGTAAACGGAAATTGTACCTATATGACCCAGTAAGTCAAAGTAACATCAATTAAAAACAAATCTCAAAATTAAATAAAAGTTTAAAATTTATACTGGGTGTTCCCAAAAGTTGTGGTTCACTTTTAACTTGAAAATTAATTGAAACAGAAAAACGGAGCCAACAGGTATTAATAAGAGACAATATGATTCATTTCAGGGATATGTGAATGACCCCCCCCCATCCTAACTTGGGGGCCTGGCCAGCTATCTCATAAACGAAGCAAGTGAGGAAAAAATTTCCAATTACAAAGTTGTACAGTGTTCTTACCTTACTTTAAATCTGCAGAAAAACTTCCAGTAACTCTTAAAGTTCTGGCTGTGCCCTTTTGAGCTGTAACATATCTATATGGAAAAGCTGTTTCCCCCGCTAATCTTTAAATGTTGCTGCCTTTTAATGAGCTTTGGAGGAAAAGGCATCTGAGGGGATGATTTTCATTGGTGAAGCTAATTAGGGTTCGAAAGCACCCGTCACTGACTTAAGCCCCCGCCTCCCATTCTACTTTCCTCAGTATTTACAGAGAAGCTGTAAACTCACCCAAGCTTTGCGCTAAATCCTGCTGCATAGTAAATTTAGGGTTTCAGTTGGTGTATCTAGAACTTTAGAAGGGAATCTTGGAAATTATTGCCTATGGTTACCCCTTTCAGATACTCAACAAATACAAAAATCAACAGATATTTCAGTGGGAAAGCAACTCAAACTAAGAGACCCTGGCAATAGGGATGAGATTGATATATCAGCACATAACCAAATCGATTTTTTTTTTTTTACCACTAACTTGAAGGGGGTAACCATAGACAATGATTTCCAAGATTTCCTGGATAGTTAGATTCAACAAAGCAGTTGTCCTCACTTGTCACAGTGGCTTGTAGTTGAAAATAATGCTGAACTGCATTAACTTGTCATTTTAACATAGTAACTCATTCTTTTTTTTTTTTTTTTTTTTTTTTTTTTTTATTGGAGGTTTAACGACCACCGTGAGCAACTCAATGGGCTATAAGCAGTCGCCCGTCCCTAATTTAGGGTCACTGGCTCCAGGGAAGGGAGAGAGCCAGTGCCGTAAGACAAACACAACATCCATGCCTGACCGGGATTCGAACCCGGACCCCTTACGGACGAATGATCAGAGGCCAGCGCCTTAGACCACTGCGCCACCGGGGCGGCGTAACTCATTCTAATAACAATGCCAGCAGCATTCTTGATCACATGTAAATTATTCACAAAATTCAAAATATGCTCCATCAGCTTTTCAACAAAGTACAGTTTCTGGTAACTTACGCAACTGACATGAAGGAATACTCCTATAGATATCAATAATTTGCTGTTTCAGATCAGTGCTATCATAAGGTGGTGTTGCATAAACTGGGATTTCAAATGGCCGCAAAAATAAAAATCCTTTGATGTGAAGTCCGGTTACGTGGGTGGCCACTTTACACACCCGCCATATCCTATAATCTTCTCCTTGAATATTCGTTAGAGGATATCTTGAACTTTATGTGCTGGGGCTCCATCATGTTTAAAATACATGAGAGGACGACTTTAAAGAGGAAGACCTCATGTCACGATACGGGTCAAAGAAACTGTAGAAGCGCTTGGCTGAGATATGTTACCCCACCCGCCGTATTCACTAGACATCGCGCCTTCAGATTGCCATTTGTTTCGATCCCTGCAGAGCGCCGTTTCTGGAGAGCAGTTCCGTTCTTCTGAGGAGATCCAAAATTGGCTTGATAACTGGATTGCTTCCAAACAACCGGACTTCTTCTATTGCGGGATTCAATTATTGCCTGAAAAGTTGGGGAAGGTTGTATGTTGCAAAGGTAAATATTTTGAATAAAATAATAGTTATCTGTCTATAACAAACTATTACCTTTTTCGACCGAAAAATGATTTAAACTTATTTGTACGCCCAATATATATACACTCCTGGACAATTGCTAAGGACGGATCATAAACGGCTATATAGCGCATAAAAAAGTAAGTGTGGTTGGATGCCAAGTGAAATAAAATAATGTCAGAATGCCAGGACATTACAAGAAAGACAATTTATTGTGCTCTGAAATCCAGAAGGCTTTGGAACGTGTTCAAGGGACAAACAGGCCATTTTGTGCAGAATACGTAAACGTGAAAAAAATGCAATTACCACCCGCAGGCGTTCCGGCGTAAGATGTCAATACGGGATATGGCCACCATGGAGGGCGATGCAAGATTCCACACGTCGTGTCATGCTCTGCACAACATTATCAAGCAGCTGTTGGGGTAATTTATCCCATTCCTCTGTCAGTGCACGGATGAGGGTGTCCTTGTTTATTGGAGGGCATTGGCGACCAGCAAGACTCCTCCCCAAAGCATCACACACATTTTCAATGGGATTCAGATCTGGAGAACGTGCTGGCCATACGAGGCGTTGAATATCCTAGCTCTCAAGACACTCGGACAGCGACTGTTCGATGACATGTTGCGCTGTCGTCCATGAAAATGAATCTATCACCGACAGCACCACGGAACATGCAAACATGAGGTAGCAGAACATCATTAATGTATCGTTGGCCAGTCATAGTCCCAGTTGGAAGCACATAGAGGGACATACGGCCATTGATCATGATGCCAGCCCATACCATACACTACATGTCTGATATCAGTCCCTTTCCTGTATGCTTGCTGGACAATATGCAGTACCACTATCGCGCCAGATCAGTTGTCTGCTGTCCTCTTCTCAGATGTATCTACTATCATCTGAGAAGACGACAGCAGACCAGTCGTTATCAGTCCAATTGCGATGTTGATGGCACCATTGCAAATGGGCGGTACAGTGACGTCTGGACAATGGGATGCACACAACAGGACGGCGGGCGTATAGTCCTCCTTCATGCAAACGTCTGGCGACAGTTTTTCGGGAGATCCGCTTGCCAGTAGCAGCCATAAACTGATTTGCTACCTCACTAGCTGTGCTGCGCCGGTGTCTTTTTGTTGATAGCACTATGTACCGATCTTCTACAGGGGTCGTACTGCGAACACGACCTCCCCCGTGACGTTTGTTACACTCTCCATTTGTTTGAAATGATTTCCAAAGCCTTGAAACAACACTGTGGCTGACGTCGAACACCCTGGCAACATCTGTTATTTTTCGCCCTTCTTCAATCTTGCCAATAATACGACCACGCGTAAAATCATCTAGGTGATGTCGGGAAGACATACTGAAAATTGCAAGTTCGTCAATTGATTCTTTCCCTTTCAACTTTGCGTTTGAACAACAACGGTCAATACGCGTCAAATCCTTTATATCTCTTATCAGCGCTATGACGTCACGAACAAGTTCGGCAATCCAAAATTTGCATACGCACAACACGTCTTACTGTATCCCGCACTTATGCTAATTTCCACATTTTCCTGCCTTCCATTTTATGGTTGCTCTCGTTGCTATTGTCATCCGTCCTTAGCAATTGTCCGGCAGTGTATATACATACATATCACTAAGCTGTTCTCTGAGATTCAGAGGTTAGCTCCAAAAAGAAATACAAACTTCCAGATACTTTTACTTATTGTTGTCGTATCAAACTTCGCCATTTACAGCGATCTTGACATACAACTCGTGCTTCACTGATATCCATTGCACGCCTTACACAAGATCTTTTATACTTCATACTCATAATAATTTTCTCATGCAGACACTCCTGAATCGGATCCACCCATGTCTTTGTTGGCCTTCCTCTGCCTTTCCTTCCTGCCACTTGGGTTGAAAATATTTTCTGAGTAAGCATTTCATCACTCATTCTTTCAACATGGCCAAACCACCGAAGCATATTGGTCTCCCCCTTGCTAACAACATTTTGCTTTACATCTTCATTCCTCACACAATCAGATCGTGTCTTGCCACAAACCCGACGTAAGTAATGCATTTCTCCAGCACACAAACGACCCCTATGCTTCTTCTGCAGTACCCAGGTTTCACTGCCATACATCAGAGTAGGAACAATTACTGTTTCATACACAGCCATGCAGGACTCTCTAAAGAACCCATCATTCCTGTGAAAACCTCCCAGAGCAGCTATGACTTTCAAAGAAGAATTCACTAGCCTACTGATTTCACCATCCAACTTGTTCTTTCTGTCAAACATGCTTCCTAAATACACAAACTCACTCACCTGGTCAATCACAGTGCCATTTATACTTACATTACATTCAGTGCTACCCATTCCTCTCTTAAACACCATAACTTTGGTTTTTCCCTTATTTATACTCAGTTTGAATTTCATGCAAACTTCGTGCATCCGAGTCAACATACTCTGCAACTCACTTTTGCTCTCTGCCAACAGGACAGTGTCATCAGCATACAGCAATCTGCACACACGGATATCACCAAGACATAAACCACTATTATCTATTTTGGCCGCACGCATGCATGCATCCATAAATATATTAAACAGCCATGGTGACATTACACAACCTTGTCTAACTCCTGCATCAATGGAAAAGCATTTTGATAAAACACCATTCACTCGTACACAAACTCTACTACCAGCATGCATGGCTTTTACACTATTAAGTAGATTCCCAGTAACACCATATTCATTCAATACCTTCCACAAAAGTGTTCTATTCACTCAGTCGTAAGCTTTCTCTAAATTTATGAAGGCAGTAAAAACTTTCTTCCCAACAGCCAGATACTTCATCATGTGTAATGTAAAAATCTGGTTAGTGCAGCCTTTACCAGGCATAAAACCACTCTGAACATCCCACACTTTCAATGATGTAAGACCCCGTACTTTTTCAATAACAACCTTACCAAACACTTTCCCTGGCACACTCAGTAGGCTAATACCACAATAGTTCTTGCATTCAGTCTGATCACCTTTTCCCTTATACAAAGGAACAATAATAGCATCCTTCCAGTCCCGAGGGACCATTCCTAACTCCCAGCACAACTGGCAAATTTCAGTTAACCAGTCAATTATAGTCACCACCATACTTCAACATCTCTGCAGTTATGCCATCAACTCCTGGGGCCTTACAATTCTGAAGAGATTTCAGAGCTTTACACACTTCCTTCTCTTGAGATCCCTCCTGTGCTTTCATCCCTCATTGTGACATCATCTGCATCTGTCTGAGAATAATTTTTGCTCTCCTGATCTAATATCTCACAGAAGTATTCACCCCATCTTTCACTTAACTCATTAGGCTCCCATATCATTTCCCGATCTCATTCTTCACACAACTTACAACTTTGTTTCCCCTATTTTTCCTGAGTCTCATGTACTTCCAGAAGGACTTTCTATCTTTCCAAAAAGCCAGTTCATGCCTTTCCACTTTCTCCTTCCTATCTTTTGCCTTACTGTGGCGAACCAGCTTAGCAGCTTCACGCTTCTTACAGCGATATTCATCCACAGAGACTCTTCCTTGCAACATCCCCAAATAGGCTTCCTTCTTTTTCTTTACTGCCTCATCAATCTCACTATTCCACCAAGCATCACCTCTATTGTTACCCACTATTGTGGTGCCACAGACCTCTTTAGCAGCAGTGACAACACAGTTCTTAAAACATTCCCACTTCTTTTCTGCATCCCTCTCATAAGATTTCAGATCCTTCAGTCGTTCTCTGAGTAAGTCAGAGTACCACTATTCCACCAAGATTTCAGATCCTTCAGTCGTTCTCTGAGTAAGTCAATCTCACTATTCCACCAAGCATCACCTCTATTGTTACCCACTATTGTGGTGCCACAGACCTCTTTAGCAGCAGTGACAACGCAGTTGTTAAAACATTCCCACTTCTTTTGTCAGAGTACCGCTGATGATCTTCAAGGAGACTATCAACCTTTATTCTTTCTATCCTGGGTCTCTTCCTATTCCGTTTCCTCCAACCAACATTATGTTTCACTCGTGACACTACCAAGTAATGATCAGAACCAACATCCACACCTCTCATCACACAGGTGTGAACAACTAAGTGTTTCAAACGCTGATTGTAAACAACAAAATCTATCACACTCTTTTGACCAAGAGTACGATTTTCCCAAGTATATGTGTGTATATACTTGTGGTTGAAAAATGTATTAGATACACACAAACCATTCTCAATGCAGAGTTCAATTAATCTTTCACCATTATCATTCACACAATGATCATTAAACATACCCAGAACATTGTCAGAAATTGCATTCTGCACACCTACTCTAGCATTGAAATCCCCTGCTATTATAATGTTTTCTTTAGCACCAAACTGGCTCAAAACAGCTTTTAGCTCATTCCAGAAATCTTTTTCTTATCAGAAGGTTCCGAGTCACAAGGAGCATACACTACAACAATTACAATTCTCTGAAGTTTCACTTTCAAACGAATCCAGAGAATTCTCTCACTTACGCAACTATAATGAATCAAGTTGTTCTTCATCTTTTCACTTAAAATCACACCTACACCAGCCTGTCCTCTCATATTATCCAATACTCCAGACCACACACTCACTGTGCCATTCACTTCTTCTACCCCAATTTCCTTCTTTTTGGTTTTACTTACACACAGCACATCCAGTCTATACTTATTCATCTCCTCAATCACCTCACTCATCTTGCCATTTAGAACTCTAGTATTCCATACAATAATCTTACATTCACTCAGCCAAGATCTCTTTCTCATACGACGTTTAGAAAGTCCAGGTCGATTCTGTGGTGGACCGTCCTTCTCAAGTGTGGTAGGTCCACCATATCCCACACTTGAGTCATTCTTAATATTTATTTTTGTCTTTTTAATCAGGTAAGTACGCCCAATATATATATATACAACTCTGTGATTGTGCTTCAGCTGAGATCTCAGAAAATAATAGTAATAATATCCCTCCAGGTTGTATTAAACCAGGAAAGTCATCAAAGGCCAAAAGTTTTAAGTGCTGGAAAAAAAAAAAAAAAGAAATAACTAAAATAACATTTAAAAAATGTTGCTTATACGTCACAACCCAATCTCCCCATAAAGTGAATTGTCAGCACCTTCAACCATCATGCTCGTTTTCCTCATATGTAAATACATTTCCCGGAATCCCAGCTGGTATGGCAGAGATTAATCGAAGTAGGGATCGGGCAGAAAATATCAGTGTTTTTGAGCATCAACATTTTTGCAAGTGATAATCGATGTTTGAAATTGCAATTGAATATTTTCTACGTTAAGTAAATGAATTTCCCTTTGCTGCATTCTTTTAAAGAAGAAGGGAATATAATCTTAGGTCAGGAATTAGCAATTTTAAAAAATCAAGTTGTTTTCCTTGATGTTACTGGAACCCATAAGTCCTGCCCCCAAAAATTGAGATTTCATGACCGATGTTTGAAACTGCGCAAAAGGGTGTTCAACTCGAAAATTTTCTGCGATAAGTAAATGAATTTATAATTTTCATATTCTTATAAAGAGAAAGGGAATATCACCTTTCTATGTCGTGAATTAGCAATTTTTTTGGCGTTTTTTTTTTCTGTTTTGTCGCTGAAAATAGAGTTCTTATCCTCGATGTTACTGGAGCCGATACATTAAGGTTTATGATACATCAAGCACTTTAACAAATATTATGGTTACTTGATGAATTAGTGAGCGATCACTGATATGGAGCTGCTATTTATTCATCGATGTGCCAATAACGGCTGCAGGTGGGAAAGATGCGAATTCTTTGGATCTTTAGCAAAACGTCGTGGTTTTCGCTGACACGTCAAAAATTTCCACCGATACTACGGATGCGTGAATGTTTTGGGAATGAGTAACCACCGACGTGCCCATCCAAACTCTTGAGTTAGACCTAGAAACGCACACGGGGGAAAAAACACTCCCTCCCACAATGCTTTGGGGTTCCTTTCAGTGAGTTTTGCTTCAGCTGTCGCTACGCAGCCCACGGAAGAGGCTCTTTCTCGTTGGCTTGCTGATGCTAGTGATGACGCAGTGATTGATACGCCTCAGTCAGGGACCGTTTTACTGAAAACAGTTCATAATGATGAAAAAAAAAAAAAAAAAGAAAACAGTTAAATACAGTACTCAAGATGCCTCTCACACTAAAATATTTTAAAGATAACATTTTACTGAAAGTGAAGACACCATCACAGTTCAAAATATTTTTTTCTGAAGATACCACCTAACGGTATCAAATGCTGAACAGGAAAACAATTTAACATTTTTACTGCTCACCAACTATAAATTTCTAGTTGCCATTGGCGACTGCAAATTTTGTGCCCTGATATAAGTTTTTGCTATATTTATGTTTCCTTACAGAAATCCAGTATCTATTTGATTTGTTTTCAATCTGCTTCAATTAAAAATTTCACTCCGTCATAGGACGGGCCACATCCCCTATATATTAATATTTGTTTAAAGCTTAAAAACAACCATCCTAGGATGGGCTATAGGCTAGCAAAATAATAATGGTGGTTCTCACACTAAAATATGCTTATTAAAATAAAACTTTCTGAAATTTTTTTGTAAAGTTACACTTTTATAATATTTTTATGAAGATACCGTTCCATTTCAAAATATTTTTGTGCAGATACAGTTTTAAAATATTTTTGTGAAGCTACCACCGAACAGTATGAAATGCTACCCAGATTGACCTCTGGTTATAATTATTTTAATGCTCTGTTAACTGGTAACTTTTTTATTATATATGAAAAAGAAAATATTTTTGTTTTACACAAAGGAAATCTAAAATAATAACAGAACTCCATTTTTGTTTTCCTAATTCATCTATGTAATTTGGCAAGTTTATAGCTAGTTACTCATATTAGCAGCCGAAGTTGAGAATCCATACTCCTATGTCGGAAAGTTCAGACAATAGGTTCTTGGAATTTTTGTTTATAGGCACCAAATGCAGCATTCAGATCCCTTTAAAGAATTAAAGTAATTCAGCTGAAAGAATAGAAGGAATGATTCAGAAACATTATCATTAGCAGGGTGTCTACCAAATCTGGGAAATGCAATTTTATGACCAATTAACAATTTTCAAGACCATTTTTGAAAGACCTCTGTGTGTATATTAAAAGGGGGACACACTCTGCCCCCTCTCTTTTTCTACAGAAAAAGTGGCCCCTTCCCTTGTGCTTGTAACAAAAATCTGACTCATCATACTTTGACTGAGCCTAAAAAGTAAGTTGAAACACTCACCACCGTGCTGCACGATTTCATGACACACTTTAACATTTATACCAGAAAAATGTCATGGCTTCGTAAGCTGCATAATTTTAATTGCTTAATTGATCTCAACATTTTGTACACATATCTCTACGCTAAAACTTTTTACACATGGTTCATTAGACGGAAACCACATTTATGTCAACATATATGTGGTTGGTGCATGGAGAATAACCTTTTGAGATATGCATCATTAGATGGAAACCACATTTATGTCTTATGTGGTTGGTGCATAGCAAATTACTTAGATTGTGGCCAGAAAAGAAAAAGAAAAAAAGGATCACGACTCCAAAACAAAATTTACTTCTTCATAACCCATTAATTATGAATTGATGTTTTATGTGCATGCATGTGATTTTCATGGACTCATTGCAAAAAACAAAATATAGCATGTAAAATATTATTTTTGCCATCTGAAATGGAAAGGAATGAAAAAAAAAATGTTTCTTGTGAAAAAAAAAAAGTTTAAAATTGAACAAAACAAGTGTTCAACTTGTGAACAATTACCAATTACAATAATTTAGAACCAATAATAATTTATTATTTACCTTAAGATCAGGCTAGCCATCTGATTATCAGCTCTTCAAGTAGAGTCCCATGTGTCACTCCACTTCACCATCACAAGGCAAGAAACTAACGCTGCTGCTGTAGAAAAACAGGGAAACATAAAAACAAATCACTTATTTTTATACAAAATTATATATTTACAACTTTAATGTTTCCTGAACTGTGTGCACTTAATAACATTCATTAACAACAAATGAAGAAAAAAAAAAGACAAAGAAGGTTCAGCTAAAAACCTAAAAAAAAAAAAAACCACTTCCGATGTTATTTAACATTTCATTTCTATACAGTACAGCTTATTATTATTTTTACAAGATTTTTACTTATTAGCACAGAAATTATTCCATTTCAAAAAAATACTTCACACGAAAGGTAATGGCAGCATGTTGTTTCCTTGCCCTGCGACAGAGGATGTCAAGTAAATAAAGTGAAGTGATGCACGGAACTGCTTGAAGATCGCAGGGTATCACTATGTCAACTAAGAACATTAGGAGGCTGAACAGGGACTAATTCTTTTTACAACCTTGTACTCACTCCAACCCCTTTTTCTGTAATGAAAAGAAAAATAGAACTGCAGAATTTTAAAATTTATAACTACTTTTAATTGAATTGAATTTTAAATTTAAAATAGTTAATTTAATTTTATTTACAACCAATGTAACCCTGAGATCTTCAGTTTTATGATTAATTTTAGCACAGGCTGTCTTTGAATGAGTGTTAGGGTTCATCTTCTACCCTATATCTGCAAAGTAAATTCTTTTATACACATTTTTTCGAAGACAATTACTTTGTAGTGTTTGAAATTTTGAGCACAAATAAAAATGACCCACAGCTAATATATGCCAGTTATTATTCCAAAAGAAGTGTTAGAATTTTTTAAAAATTATATTTATCTGACTCCAAAGCATTCCAATTTGGCACTAGATGGTGCAAAAATTTAGCTAACAATGTTTCGGTCTGGAAGCAACAAAATCTCTTATTTCTGCCTGATTTTTTCTAATTATCTGAGCCAAATAGAAATCAATGAATAGGGGCAAAAGTGAGATTGGAATCTTGTCTTCTATACATCATTTTAAATCCTACTGTATGTTCATTTTTTGGAGAAAATGTGTACATTAGCAGAGAACCCTTGAATTTGAGCTATAGAAACTCCGCCTACTTACTGAGCTCCACCCCCAAATAACGTCACTAGTTAAAACCTAACAGTGCATGTTTTGTCTCTTCATTGTGGAGCCAACGAGAGACCACTTCCATTCTGAATATGGCGAGGTCTGCAGTGATTCGCTGGTGCCAACTTCTGGGGCAGTCACTTAAAATGTAAAAGCCATGCCCCAAGGAGCAATTTGTTACACCATCTATCGCAGAAGATGAACCCTAACACTCATTCAAAGACAACCTTAATATAATTTAACTGTAGATCTTTTCCCCATCTTTGGTGGGTTTTTGAGAACATGGAGATGGTCTATTTCAGGGCTGGAAAAAGAAGCTCTAAATCTAGGAGCCAGGTGAAACAAAAGCAAATTTCGAAGTATCATGCACAAACGTAATGCATGGTGATGATGTCGGAACAAAGAGTAATAATAAAAGTGTATTAAGCACTGCCTATTACCCTAACTATTTACTGCTAAATGAAATTCAAATTCGGTCTATAAATCTCAGAGTTCTATAGTTTTGATAAAAAACTAAACGTAAAAAAGGATGTGAAAGAAAAAAAAACTTTTAACGTCATCAATCTGAGATGAAACTTTTGTTAGAAAATAATAGCTAAAAAAATTGTGACTGTCAGCTTCCGGAGTACCACATAATACAGCTTTCGAAACAAAGCAGGAGGTGTTAAAAAATACGTAAAGATGTGGTTTTACAAACAAAAAAATCGGAGATAAAGCCATCTGGAAGTAAAAAAGATAAATAAAATAAAACGAGACCGTCAACTTTCGAAATGGCGCATGGCCACAGAAACGGAAGGGAATGTTGCAAACGCTCAACAAATATGGATTTTGCAAAAACAAAAATAAAAACCCAGCAACAATCTAACCGAAATGAGCTATCTGAAGCCAAAAGAAGCAAAAACAGCGATCAACTCCCGGAATGCTTCGTAATTCGACCGTGAAAAATGTGTAAAAATATGGTTTAAAAAAAAAAAAAATAAAGAGGAAGGGAAAAAAAAAAAAGACACCTTATCAATCTAACTAACTGAATACTGATGAAGTGAAGCTATCTGGAAGCAAAAGGGAAAAAAAATTGCAATGTCAACTTACGTAAAGCCGACTGCCACAGAAACAGAGAAAACACTTTAAAAAATATGGCATGGCTCTTGTAAAAAAAAAAAAAAAAGAAGAGAAATAGCCTTAGTTTAACTTTCAGTTAAATTAAAATTTAGGCCTCCATGCCAAAAAAGAAAAGAAAAAAAAGGAGAAATTGCGACCATTAGCTTACGAAATGCTTTTATGCCCTTTTAATCACCATGCACATCAAATGTACGCGGCAGGGTTGGTATGATTTTGCTACTGTGGAAAAAACCACGGTAAAAGCCATCCTGGCAAAAATACATTTTTGCCAATTTTTGCCATATGTGCAAAAAAAATTAAAAAAAAATTCAATAACTGTTGTTACGTTTGGTTTGTAAATACTAAATATTTTGAAAAATGCTCATCTAAACAAGTATTCAAGAATATTTTATTTTTACTGCTAAACTGAGGATGCCCTACAAATCTGTCTGGATTCATTGAAGCTGGTTCTGCCTGTGTTTTCTACTCCCAATTGACAAGGAAGCTGACACTGAAAGATAATGCCTCAGAGGGAATTGAGAGTTGAGACAGGGGATTAGGGGATTAGTAGAAGGTAGAACCAGTTTCAGCTGGTGGTGGTTAAGACTAGAAGTTTCTTTGAATAAAGCTCATGTTGAGAAATGGCTTCCTAGTTTCTTAATTCAATTACTAATCTAAAGCAACTATTATGGGAATTTTACTAGGAAATTTTTTCATTTAAAAAGCAAATTTTCGTAGAAAACTCTTCTTCTTCAGGCTGTCTTGTTGTTGTCACTTATTCCTGTCACTATCACGGTTATGGTTAACCTTGACGGTTTAGGTTATTTTTCAACAAATCCTGCCAGATGTTAGGCAGGATCATCAATGACTGCAAAGGATTTTCCCTGCCTAACATATGGCAGAATTTGTTGAAAAATAACCTAAACCGTCAAGGTTAACCATAACCGTGATAGTGACAGGAATAAGTGACAACAACAAGACAGCCTGAAGAAGGAGAAGAGTTTTCTCCGAAAATTTGCTATTTAAATGAAAAAATTTCCTAGTAAAATTCCCATAATAGTTGCTTTAGATTAGTAATAGAAGTTTCTTCTGCTAAATGAGGTGACAGAAAGAATTGGAAGCTGTTGTATGTCAATATAGTGCTAGTTAACCCTTCCTTTTTAGTTGTGTTCTAAATAATGTTTCAAGGTGGAAGAAAAAAAGATCCTGTATGAGAGCATTTTCAAGAATTAGAAATTAATGGAAAACAGACTGCCAAATGCAAAAAGTGTGGCAATATACAGAGCAACAAAACAGCAAGAATGAAAACACATGTGAGCAAGTGTTTAAAGGTTCCTTCAGCAAATGATTTTGACAATTTGTTGCCGTCTTCAACTTCAATTGCCATTAATAGGGATAATGACATTCAGCATTTGACAACAGAACTGAATGAGCCTGCTGCTAAGAAGGCAAAGATTTTGCAAGACAACTTAAATAAATTTGTAGTGAAGACACCAAGTAATGAAAAGGTTAAAATTGATATTTTGATTGTAAAACTATTTTATGGGTGCAACATACCATTTGCTGTTGTTGAAAAAGAAGCATTCAAAAACTTAATCCATGCATTACGATCTAGGTACAAACCTCCCACTTGGAAAGATCTTTCAAGTGAACTGCTAAATGATGTTTACACTGAATTGGAACAACAAATGAAAGAAATGTTTAAAGATAAGCAAGGTACTTTGGTAATTGATGGCTGGAGCGACATTCACAACGAGCCTATAACAGCCGTGTGTGTTAAAGTTAGAAAATCTTCATGTGTTATGGGATGTTGAAAAATTCGGGGACAACCAAAAAGACTGCTGAATATTTAGTTGAAAAGGTCATTGGAATCATTGCTAAAGTGGATAATGTGTACCAGTGTAAAAAAAAGTATTGTTACAGATAATGCCAAAAATATGGAAAAGATGAGAACAGGAATAGCACAAAACAGTGCACTGGTTGGATACGGCTGTTCAGCTCATCATCTAAACCTTTTGGGGGAAGATATAACTCCTTCAAATGTGTTGAAGCATGTTGTTGAAACCCAGAAATATTTTCGAAAAAATCATGCTCCAGGAGCTTGGCTTAAAAAGTGTGCTGATTCTGTAAGACCTCAGTTACCATGCAACACTCGGTGGAATAGTCAGGTTAGTTGTCTGGAATCGTTTGTATGCAACCACAGTGCCTACACAATGATTTCTAATGATCACAATGACATAATGGACCAAAACATAGTACATAATATAAACGAGATTTTAATCTTTATCGTCAAGTCAAAGATCTGCTTCTGCAACTGAAACCTTTAGCAGATGCTTTCAAAATTTTACAAAGTGACTCTGCTACAATAGCTGATGCTTGTAGCTTACCCTGCTAAGAAATGATGTCTTACACCCTCACCCTGCTATAATTGAGAAAAGGTTTAAGAAAGCTATTCAACCATGCCACTTGGCTTCATACTTACTACATCCAAAATAGAGAGGTGAATATCTCAGCAATGAGCAGAAAGAAATTGCAAGAAAATGGCTGGCAGATATGAATCCTGAGTTTCTGCCTTATGCTTTAAACTTTGATTTAAAAGATAGGCCATTCCCTCCAATATACTTTTCAGAAAATGTGATAATTTCACTGACTGCTGAAAAATGGTGGAACAGTGTATCAGGTGCCTATAACATATCAAAGGACTTTTGTGATTTTTTAGCTCACCTTCAAATTTGTCCTGCAAGTTCAGCTGCAATCGAAAGGACTTTTTCAAACTTTGCGTTTATTCATTCAAATATTCGAAACAGACTTGGTGTGGAAACAGCAACAAAACTGTTGTTTTGACATTCTTCAAAAACAAAAACAAGTATAGCATATTTTGTACATCCTCAAAGAGGTACAAATTATTAAAACAGGTAACATGAATTCTTTCTCTTTTATTTCATAAGTTTTCCATCTGTTTTTTATTTAAAGACATTTTTTCCAATTTTGCCAGGTTTTTTTCCATTTTTGCCTGGTTTTTACCAGTTTTTGCCACTGTCCCGGCAAAATGACCAAACCTGGTGCGCGGTGCATTAAAAGTGCATAAAAATATCGATTCAGAGATTCAAAGCTCAAGAAAAGCAATTATATCTCATCAAGTTGAAGTTATCTGTTTGAAAAATAGGAAGAATGAAAAGTAAAATAAAATGAGGGGGAGGATCTATCGATTACAGCTTTACATCTTAAATGGGAGCCAACGTTAAAAAATTTTGAAAATTTCCCTTCCTTTGTTTTAAAATTTAAAGAAATCTTAAAAACAATTGTTAAGAAAATATAAAAACAGTCTGCAAACCTTTCCGAGAATCGCCGCGTCTCACTGTTTCTGCTTCCGGGTGGGCAGCTTAAACCAAATGGTCTGATCTTCAATGCTCCCGCAATCCGACAGGTAAGTCACGCGACTCAGAGGATTGCATCGCGTTTCTCTTCTTGAAACACATGGTTCAGGATAAAAGCTGACAAAATTTATAAATGCGATCAAAGCAGAAAATTTCAGAGTTTGATTTTATTAAATTACAATTTGTTGAAGTTACATTTTGCATCTATAAACTCAAAGTAATGACTGCAAATTACGAAATTTGAAATAAAGAAAAAGTTGGGTGCCAGTACCAAATTTCTAGGCACCCGGTAATTTTCCAGCCCTGGTCTATTTGCTGTGTTGCAGAGTACTGCAATGGAGGTAAGGGCAATTAAAAGCAATAGAGAGACCCACATAGGATTAGAAAACTAGCCTTGTAACTCCAACTTCAGTGTACGAGTCCCAACAATATCTGAGCATACAATTAATCTCATCTACCAGGAGTAAATAGTGTTGCTAACTGAAAAAAACCTATAGCTAAAAACTAAAAAAAAAAAGTATATGAACCACCAGATGACGTCTTTAAGCAAGAGGAGATTCCTTACCTGTTCATAGGTAACATGTGTCAAACATAAATTTGCCACTCATTTTTTTTGTCTTCTCCCTTTATTTACTGACAGTTGATCATTGATTTAAAATAATATTCCGAACTTAATAAAAGTTTTTTTTTTTTTTTATATTTAACTTAGACAAAAAGCTTGTTTGGAGAAATGAACACCCAATGGATGTGGTTCATTGGGTGTTCATATCTCTATATATTTGGGGGGGTGGGTCAACCCCCTGAAATGGTCAAATGAAGAGCTAATAATCGGAAGGCTAGCCAAATAATTACTCTCTTCATCTACCATTTTTTTATGGAAAATCATTGTATTAATCTCATCATCCATTTTTTTTATGAGAAATCAGTTTTGTGTTAATAAAATCACTAATACAAAATGCTTTCCCATAAAAACAACGTACACATGACATAACATTGCTTGCCATCTATTATTGAAAAACTGCTAATTCACACAAGAAAAAGGTGGTGTTAAAGGTCCATTTATCTCTTGCACAGCTGGGGCTTCAAAAATGCAACCAATTACATTCTTGCTGTTTCAGGTGGCTTCTATCAACTTTATTTTTACAATCAATTTTTTTCTTATGGGATTACTAAAATTATTCTATGTAAACGTGTATGGTAGGGAATGCTCTACACCAACTGCCCACATCAAATCTGTAAGGAAAATCTCCACATAAAATTAGATGAATAATAGTAAGTTGGAATATCAGGGGGTGATGATTCAGCTGTAAAGCCATCATGGGATTTATATTCCTTCCAGTGGCACTGAAATAAGAAAGGCGTTTCATATGCAATCAGAACAGGGAAACGCCCGTCAGAGTAGCAGAATGTAGACGTATGTGTGTAGTTTCCAAATTATCAGCGGATTCTGCAGATAGTTTTTGCTTGTAGAATAAAAAAAAATTATTTACAGCAAGTAAAACACTTAACTCAAGGCTTTACAGAAATTACTATACTTAACACTATTTTAACTTGAAGAATTTTCAATTACTTTTAACATCTTCTGAGTTCTTTTATTTTTACAGAAGTTTCTGGCCTGTAGATTTTATCAAGGCCAGTTCTCAATCTATAACTGTATCAAAAGTTCATACATGAGACCGGCCGATGACAAAAAAACTGAATTTTTTAACTGGGTGGAAAATTGGGACACGTGAACGTGCGGTGAGCAAATTCAAATACAGCATATATACAATATTTAAGATTACACTAGCCATATGGAATTATTTTCTGTAAACTATGTAAGTAAATATTAAAGTGAAGCACATTATTATATTCACAATAGAAAAGTAGGGATTTAAGAACAAAATAAAATGAAATATTTTAAAAAATCAGATTTAAAACTTACATGTGAATCTTTACTAGCTAAATCCTGAGGTGAAAAGTATTTGTCTAGGAAAGTTTGTGAATTTAGTCAAGCAATTAGAAACTTGCAAGAATTAGAAACATATCATCATCATCATCATCGTCAACCATTATCAATCCACTGCTGGACGAAGGTCTCCCCAAGTTTCCTCCACAACGGTCGGTCTTGTGCCAGTCTCCTCGAGGTCACCCCTCCATACTTTCGAATTTCATCCACCCATCTCCCATGTGGTCTTCTTCTGGGTCTTTTCCTGTCCCTTGGAATCCAATCTAAAATTTCGGCTGTCCATCGATGATCTGTCCTTCTGGCAGTATGTCCAGCCCATTGCCATTTCAGGGATTTAACTCTGATCATGATGTCTTCCACTCTTGTCATTTTTCGGATCCACGAGTTCCTCTTCTTATCTCTCCTGGTTGCACCAAGTATGCACCTCTCCATGCTGTTTTGAGTTGTCTGCAGCCTTTGCATGTCTCTTTTAGTTTAGGTCCACGTCTCTGCACCATACGTAAGCACTGGAAGGATGCATTGATCAAACACTTTTCTTTTAAGACATAATGGCATATTGCTCTTGAAAATTTTGCTGTTTCTTCCAAAAGCTCTCCAGGCAAGTTTTGTATGCCGATTAATTTCTTCATCAATATGACCCTCACTTGATATCTGCTGTCCAAGATAAACGTACGAGTCTGTTATCTCCAGCTTTTCTCCATCAATCGATAAATCTTCATTTCTTGTAAAAGCATTGAACATCACTTTTGTCTTCTGAAAGTTCATTTTTAATCCCACTTCTTTACTCTTGTCAGCAAGTTCCTGGATCATACTCTGCAGCTCTGATGGGCTAGTTGCAAAAATGACTACGTCATCAGCAAAATGAAGGTGGGTTAGATAATCTCCATTAATCTTTATCCCCTTGTTTTCCCAGCTCAGCGACTGAAAAACACCCTCCAATGTGGCATTAAAGAGCTTCGGAGATATGGTGTCACCTTGTCTCACTCCCTTTCCAATTTTTACGTGTGTTGTATTTTCAAACAGCCGAATCTTTGCACTTGCATTTTCACAGATGTTATTAATAATATTAATGTATGCATCTTCAATACTGCAGGTTTTCAGAGCCATTGTAACTGCTGATGGTTTCACCGAATCAAAGGCTTTTTCATAATCGATAAAAGCCATGCACAATGGAAGTTCATATTCCCTCGCTCTTTCAATTAGTTCTCTCAGTACGTGGATATGATCTATTGTGCTGTAGCCACTCCTGAATCCAGCTTGTTCTCTCGGTTGAGCCATGTCCCGTGTTACCTTCAAGCGGTGTGAAAGAACTTTAGTGAAGATTTTATAAACCACTGATAGGAGGCTGATAGGTCTGTAGTTTCCGAGATCCTCAATGTCACCTTTCTTATGTAGCAGGATCATTGTAGCGGTGTTCCAATCCTCAGGAATCTTTCCTTCATTAAGGCATCGAGTGAAAATTTGGGCGAGTACTGTTTCGATTTCTCCACTTGCTTCTTGTATGATGTCTACAGTAATTCCATCTTCTCCTGGAGCTTTTCCCCGCTTCATGTTCTTGATTGCATGTGCAACTTCTGCTGGAAGGACTGGAGGAACTCTGGTACTGGTATCTTTCTTGATGTCTGGAGTCCATGTATCATCCCTTTCATATAATTTGGAGTAGAAATCTTTCACTCTTGTCAAAATTTCTCCTCTATTTCTTGTTACAGAACCATCTTCTTTTCTCAGTGCCATAATCTGTTTTCTTCCCTTACTGAGATGTCCCTTTGCTATCTTTAGGCTTTGGTTGTTTTCAATTGCTTTAATCACTAGTTCACAGTTGAATTTTCTTACGTCTTCAGTGATACTTTTTCTTACTGTCTTGCATAGCTCTATATATTCCACTTTGGAAGTCACATCTTCTTTAGTTGTCCTCATCTCTCTTCTTTTTTGCATCAACATTTTCGTTTTTCCTGATAATTTGTTTACATGCAACTTGTTCTTAGACCCAGCTAATTTTGTTGCTGTTTCCATAAGAGCTTTGGTTACTTTTCTGTTAACTTCAGAGATGTCCACTTCTTCCGATGTTAGGCCTTCTAAAGCAGAGAACCTGTTCTTCAGTTCCAACTTGAAGGTATTATGGTGTTTTTTAAGGTTGGTTATGTCAATAGATTTTGTTTGTCTTATGAGCTTGCCACGCTCAAGTTTAGTGTTGAGGTGCATCTTACATCTCACCAATCTATGGTCACTACCTGTGTTGAACTTGTTTAGCACACTGCAGTCTTCTATGACGAATTTTTTGTTACACATAATAAAATCAATTTCACTTGTCGTCCCATTTGGATGTCTCCATGTCCATTTCCTGTGTGGCTTTTTCTTGAAGGAGTTCAAGATGAAAAACCCTTCTGCCTCTGCAAACTCAACGAGAGTATTTCCACGCTGGTTTCTGTTGCCGTGACCGAATTTACCTACTGAAGTTTCATTCTGTTGCCATTGCCCTATTTTTGCATTGAAATCTCCCATAATTATTTTCAAGTGCTGCTTACCTTTATTATTTAGATGACAAATTTCCTCATAAAATTCTTCAATTTCTTCTTCAGGATGACTTGTGGTGGGTGCATAAGTTTGAATAATCTGAGCCTGGTATCTTTTCGAGAGTTGGATAACAAGTCGTGCAGCTCTGTCAGAGGAACTTTCAACTTCTACAACTTTATCCTTCAGTTTCTTGTTTATTATAAATCCAACACCACTAGTTCTGCCAGTCTGTCCCACGATAGTAGAAGAGATGTCCACTTTTCAGTTCGATGAGATCTTCTCCTTTTCTCCTTACCTCACTTAGCCCCACGATGTCCCACTTGATCCTTTGTAGTTCCTCTTCCAATTCAAGAAGCCTTGAATCAGAAGATAGGGAGCGTCCATTATACGTAGCCAAGGTCAGCATCAGATGGCAGCCTAGTCCGGTCCTCCGGGGATTCTTAGCACCCTCTGCCTTCATGTCGCACTGGCCGCTGCCTTGGCCAGGTACATTCCAGCTGCCGGAGACTGAGGGCCAAGGTTTAAGTTGTGGAATCATTTTGGAGGGGTTTGGCCATAACTCACCACGCTGGCCAAGCGGGTTGGTGAGTGTGGGATAGAATTTCCTCTAATCCCGATGGTATAGTTATACCGCTATTGGCGGTCGTCAGAGCCCCTTTAGTGGGAACAGGATGCACCACGAGAAGGCGGGGTTGACATTTGTCAAGGAGAGGCTGTGATGTTACGCATCACCTGACCTTACATCCCTAGAAACATATATCCACAGATTAGTTTTTAGTCATTGAAGAAGTCAATAAAGTATTTCTCAATGTAACCTTATAAAATGGCTTGCAAAATTTTTTGCTTGCATTGTGAACATGGTAAACATGAATCTCTATCAATGTCAAACAAGTGGGAAGATTTTCTCTGCCGAATTCTTGTTTTTAACTCTGTTTTTGAGACTCTCATGACACATTCTTTTCACTTAGCTTTCAAACAAGCAAAACAAATTCCTTCTTAGAAAGAAAGAATTAAAAAAAAAAAAAAAAAAAAAAAACGGAAAGCTGCGTCACAAACTTTTCAGAGGCTTCGGGCAGAAGTACTACTGGCCCGAAGCCGTGCTTTCCCCCCCTTCCCACTTAGCTTTGAAACATGCAAAACACATTCTTCGTTAGAAAAAAAAAAAGAAAGGAAAGAAACAGAGTTGTGTCACAAACTTTGTTCAGCGGCTTCGGGCCGATGTTATCCTAGCTGGGCGCCGTGCTTTCCTTCCACTAAGTTATAAAACAAGCAGAACACATTCCTCCTCCTTAGAAAAAAACAAAAACAAAGAGGTGCATCACGAACATGGTTCAGAGGCATCGGGCCGACGCAATTCCGGGCAACAGCGAAAGAAGCATGTCCGAGCCAACGTAATTCTGGATCATGGCAAAAGAAGCACACCAGGACAAATAATCCTGGGGCAGCGCCGTGCTTCCTTTCCACTTAGCTTTCAAACAAACAAAACAAATTCCTTCTTTAGAACATATTTAAGAAAAGAAAGTTGTGTCACGAACTTTATTCAGATGCTTCAGGTCAACGTAATCCCGGGCCACGGCGAAAGAAGCACGACAGGCATTTTTTTTTTCACACTTTGAAACAAGCAAAACAAATTCCACCACCTCAGAAAAAAAAAAAAAGACAAAGGGCTGTGTTATGAACTTTGTTCAGAGGCTTTTACATCAATTACTTACAAAATCAGTAAAACTTTTTAACAGCAGCAAAAATCTGAATATCCATAATTTTTTTTTTTGTTAGTCACCCGTAATCCTGAGGGAAATCCGTAATAATTACGGAGATTCCGTAATTTTTGGCATCCTCCGTAGGAAGAGGTTTCAAGAAAGCTTCGATTCTCGAACGATCTTAGAAAAGCGGGAACGCATTCGGATACATTTGCAAATTACAAGAGAGTTTGTGGCGATGACGTCACGGATAGAATCAAGCGGATAAAATGCAGAGTGGCGATTTCCCGCAAGACACGGAAAGGGCTGAGGGAGTTTCCCTAAAGCACAAAGTAGGCAGAGTTTCTTCCCTTTGCGCTGCGATGCTCAAGTGACTGACATCCCATCCATTGTTGACAGCAGTAAACGAATTGAGCTCCTGACTCCACCCTCCAACATTTCTTCTTCCCCCCCCCCCGCGTCTGCTCGAAAAACGCGTTCAGCTAGAAAGCGCTTAGTTCTTTTACTCCACAAAGAAGCGGAATCGCGGAATTCCGCTTTTTTATTTTTATATAGAACAACCACCCCCGCCCCCCAAAAATGTCTCTTCATTTTTGCAATGACCAAAATTGATGCCGAAAAAAGCGGAATTCCGCGAATTCTCGGAAGAATCCCATGTATGAAAGTTTCATTTACACAGAAAGAACTAATTTTATTGCTATGTTCTTGCAGTTGCCAGTTATTAAAATAAAATATTTTCCTTATGTATTTTATAAGTACTATTTTTGAATTAAGTTGTTAAAAATGCTATTTTTAATTTTTGAAGGTTCATCAATGGAGCAATTTTTCTGGATATTTAAAGTTTTGCTTAATTAGTCTCTTGCTTTTATGAGGTTCGTAGTCCAATATTTTAATATTTTGCCATAAAGATCCATTTCACATACATTGCTGCACATTCAATTCTAATGTACTTATTTTAATCTCACTGGAATCTGAAATGTTCTAATAATAATTATTGTTTTATTATTTTTTTTAAGTTATTCTATTGTTACTGTGATTTGTGCTTTGCAGCAAATTTTCTGTTTCAATGATAGTGTACACAGATATATTTTATTTTTATAGAACTCTGACACCCATATGGATGAATTAAGTCTGGATCCCTTCTCGGGATGCTAGATCATCTGTTTTATTTTCAAATTCACAATCTATTTCTATACTAGTATGTTACAGTTACAGTACCAAGCTACTCCTGGATTTGTTGTGGAGATAAACTTGGAATGCTATTTTGTTTGGTTAACAAAATACATCCCATGTTAAAATACACAAATTTTGGTCCAGAAAATATGGGTTGACTCATAATATGCTTGAATTTACTGTATGGTTTAACAAGAGAAATTTTACCATATTGCTTATTTATATATACAGGGCTTAAAATTCAAATTTAAAATGGGAGTCTCCCTACTTGTGTTTGTAAATGGAGCGGATTGAAAATTTCAGGTGGGGAGTTTTGAATATATGTGACTTAATGCTCGTAATATTAAAAATCTCTGGGAAAATAGTAGTAATTTTTTAAACAATACAAGTTATGCTTGATCTTTAAAATGAACAGGTGAATCAGATCAAAACATTTACTACATTCAATCTAATGCAAATTACCATGATTCATTTTATAAAACTAGAGTGTGCGTTTTGAAGTACATTGATATTTTAAAACTGCGCCTGAAGTATATGTCTGTCTTTTATTCCTTGCCAGTTAGCAAGCTTTGATCACCTGTTGTTTTATTTCGGAGGGTTTATCTGGCCCAATTTCAGAAATATGCATTAAGATTTTCGTTGCTCAGTGAATCTTTAAATTTTGACTGAATTCTGTTTTGTGTGCTAAACCCACGTTCACGTGGCACGTTTGTTAAACGCAACACAAAACTTGCTTTAAAAAGAAACTTTTGACACTAATGGAAATGTGTGCAGATAGATAGTTGCTTATAAAACTCTTATAAAACTTTGGACATTGGCACATATACTCTTTATTTTTTACAGCTATGTTTGAATAGTGAATATTCCATAACTGCATTTTCATTAATTTGTGAGAAAAAAACAAACAAAGGAAACTGGTCTGCCAGGCTTTTAAGACTGTACCAAAACTTGTGTGTGTGTGTGCATCGCTTCACAGATTCAGATTGTACACACTCAAACTTCAAAAAGAATTCCATTGTGGCAGAAGGAAATCTACAGTTTATCTCAATCACAAAAGATAAACCTTCACTGGACATTGTGATGTGCAAGTTTAGTATTACAAGGGTCAACTAATTTATTACTATTTATGGAGGGAAAATAACATTTAACAATAATTCAGGACAGTGGGAACATTGCATAAAAAAAAATTACGATTACGAAAAAATCTTCGCTCCATTTGACTTCCGTTTTCGGAATTCCTCCTCCATTTTCAAATTGAAGCACAATCAATTTTAAAACAAAATTATATTTTACAATAATACTGAGCAGAGGGAATATCTCGAGAGAAAAAATTACGATTACACATTAAAATCTGCAGTTTGTCTAACTTCCGTTTTCCTACATTTTGAAGCTGCAAAACAGGTATTTATGGAATAAAATTATATTTCACAACACTACCGAGTAGAAGAAAAATAGCCAGTAAAAAAGATTACGATTATGGGAGGAACTTCCACTCCATTTAACTTGTTTCCGAAAGTTTTTAAAGTCGGATTTCAGCCCACCGACTGAAAACAACCCCACCACCAATTCCTCCTGAATTTCTGTTCAGTTCCGCATTAATCTCGACACCCATCGAAATGACGATGGAGAAGGCGGAATTCTTCGAATCCACTGAAGAATCTCATGCCTGAATATCACAGGGAAATAAATTTTCGCGCCAACTTCCGTGTTCGGAATTTTTCTTCCATTTTCAAGCTGAAATGCAAATATTTACGGAATAAAATTATATTTAACAATAATACTGCACAGAAGAAACATCGTCGAGAAATAGAAATTACGATTACGGGGAAATTTTCACTCCTTTCTAACTTCCGTTTTCAAAAGTTTTGAAAAACAAAATACCATCCTCCAAACCAAAAAACAAAACACCACCCCAACTAATCCCCTAAAATTTCTCTTTAGTTTTGCATCGATCTCGAAAATGACCCAAATGATGACAAAAAAAAAAAAACAGAATTCCGCAAATCCGCGGAAGAATCTCATGTATGGAAGTTAAAACACAAACATTTATGCAATAAATTGATATTTAATAACAATACTGGACAGAGGGAACTTTACAAGAAAAAGTAATTACGATTGCAGGAAATTTTTTCATTTCATTTAACTTTCGTTCACGGAAGTTCTGAAAAACAAAATAACATTTTCCAGGCGGAAAATCCCCCCCCCCCCCACACACACACACCGATCTTCCGAAAAAAATAAAACATTTTCTTCAGTTGTTTTTTTCCCATCAATCTCAAGTATAACCGAAATGTGGCGAAAAAAGTGGAATTCCGCGAATCCGAAGAGGAATCTCATGCCTGATTCGTAATAGTCCACGATATGCAAAATGAACTGCTCATGCGGCTACATATGGGAGTCGATTCACGTGTCGATAAACTGATTATGTTCCCGACATAAACGATGTATTCGATTGCAATTTTCTAAACTCTGAACGCTCTATTTCTAATGCACAAATTTTTACGAAGGAATACGTTTGTAAGACACGAATTTTATGAATGGTCCAAAAACGGATCCAAGATTTTATATTTATATATATTTTTTCTTAAAATTGCATAAGGCAGGAGGCTCCCGCCTAACAACTTTATTTCGGCAGGAGTTTAAATTTTTCGGCGGGTATCCCGCCATGAATTTTAACACCTGATATAAATACTTAAAGCAGAAAATTTTATTATTTAATAATCTCGTCCCAGTTATTTATTACTCACATATTATTGACATTTTAGACATTACATGGAATGCATGTTTGTTACCTTAAAAGGTATTTTTATATTGAAATGCAGTATTTGAGGTTTTTGATGCAACCGTTTAAACCGTCAAAAACCTGCCAACCCTGTTCTAAAGGAACTTTTAGTTATCATTTTGTAACATTTTTAGAAACAAAATGACTGAGGAATATCAAATTCTTCCAAAATTAAAAAACCCAAAATTCTGGGCTACACCCAGATTACAAAATCAGGTCTGCAATATGTTAAATAAATAATATCAGAAGTTCTTTTTATTATTGATGCTCTTATGAAAAGCTACTGTGTTCTTTTTTCCTCAGTTGTTAATCAGCATCATTAAATGCACACAGTTTAAGCAAAAGATAACATAAAAGTTGTAAATATATTAATTTCCATAAAAAGGTTTCATTGTTATTCTAGTAGTGGTGCAACTTTCTTGCCCTGTAATGATGGGTGTCTGTAGGTGTCATGTATACAAAACAGAGAACACGTGCAACTACTTACTTGAAGAGCTGATGAACAGAAGGCAAGATAATGCCACAACCTAAATAATACAACTTCCCTTTAAAGAAATCAGACCTGTTTGTGCCTTGAAAATGTAGCAAATTCTGCAATTTTTGCATAGCATCTCAGTTAACAAATGGCAAAGATACCTGGATAAGTATAATTAATGAACAATTAGCATTATTCGTATCCATGTGTTGTAAAGATGTGAGCATTTCAAACCAAACAGTTTAAAGCACAATTTCTCTGAAGAGAAAAGAAAAATATTTTTTATTTCTCAGGTTTGTTTCATGTTCATTTTTAAACATTATGATGAGCTTACTGATAATGATAAAATAACATGCAAGATGTTAGTGCTAATGATTTCTTGACCTCAATTGGGTAATAATATATTGTATATACATTATTTCCTCATGGACACTTTCTTTCAACCTGAGTTTTACCACCTTCATCATATTCCTGCTTAGATATCCACATCTGTTGGAATGTACCTAGCGATGCCAATATGGAACCTCCAATCCAAGAACCAAATCTTCTTTCGGCTGTTCCATTAGAACTAATAACCTTCAGTCTCATGCTTGGAGGGGTCTTTGCAGATAAATCCCTGTTCAGTCGATCAGTAAATCCTTGTATAAGCGTATTCCCACCAGTGACGATAACACTCCCATACAAACTGGGTCGAACATCAATATCACACATGCCCACACTTGTTGTTACAACCTGGGCAACACCCATCGTACCACCGGGAATTCCTTTAATATTTGAAGGATCAAACAGTGCTTCTGGAATTTGGAACCTCTCAGGTCCAAAATCTTGATTAAAACCATTTGGAAATTCATAATGAACTGTAGGCATACTTTCAACTGAATCCTTTTCATACTGTGTGTCGCATACCTGCAGCACTGAACACTGATAGTCCTGAAGTACTTCCTTCACCATATAGTTGTTCCACGATTTAGTTACTTCTGGTAGGTTGGGCTTTTTCACCCAGTTTGCAGATTCACCTTCGTTTACTGGTTCCTTAGACGCTATCATGTAAGGTGGAATGACCTCAATGTTATTTTCTTCCATGTAATTCTTACACTGTAGAGTGATAAAATCTCCAGCCAAAGGCGACTTCACAATTGCTTGCGTTAAAACGTACCCATCGTGTACGGGCACAGCAGAGGTCTGGCTCGCACCACTATCAACTATTATTCCGGTGGAACGTCCATTGGCAAATGCGACTAAGACGGCATTTTTGGCCAAGAAAAAAGCTGGAATATTGTATTTCTCAAACATGAGTTCGGTCAGTTTTTCTCGCTTGGCACGAGCGTTCCACGATGCCTCCGACATTAACACCGGATGTAAGTGCGGCTCTGACTTAATATGTTTACTGTAAACATAATCAAGTACCTTTTCGAAGAGATCCCAGTCTTCTATCATACCGTCTTTCAGAAAGGATACCATTTCCATTCCTTTCCTAGCAACATGGATGCTTGTAGTATCGATGAAATATTTCTTCTGCGAACAACTCTCAGTTGTATTGTTGGCCGATGAATTACCGTCAACGTCCATGGGCTCGGCGATCTGTTCTTCAATGATACCTGTTGTTAACGGAATGTCTGCTTTGGGTGAATCTTCGCCGGCATACCCAGCACGAAAGGAGAAATGCCCGATGTCAAAAACAAGCGCGCCGACCTCATCACCACCATACACGCCACCACTCATTTTCTTTGGCAAAAGCGCGCTTCAAGCGTATCAAGCTGTACAATATACTCCACTGGCCCCAAATTAAAATTACAGATTAGCTACGAACCACTACAACGCCATAAGAACAACTTTAAATTACTTTCCGATCTCGAATAGTAGTACTAAAACGTGAAACAACAAACTACTAACAGCGTTAATCACTATTGCCAGTTGCATTCACAGATACCAGAAAATGGTGTAAGGGTGGGCGGAGACAACAGAACAGAACCGCCCCTCTGCTTTGAAGCCAGAGGGGCGGTTCTGTTCTGTTGTCCTTGGCTAAATGCCTATTCTGTTCTACCAATGTTCTATCTAGCTCTCCCTTCACTTGAAATTTTCTGTGCATTGGTTACTTCCTTAATTCAAAACTGAAAGAAAGCTCCCAGAAGAAAATTTCGATGTTATCGCTGTTGCCACATTGGAAGACATGCGTCATGATTTAAGCCGCAGCTGCTGATTGGTGAGAAACGTTTTAAGACGTCACCAATATGACATCACAGGCGATATCCAAAGACCAGAGGTATTGTACTTAAAATAGTATACATTTTGAAGATGACAATCCGTTTTTTTTTTTTTTTTGGTGTAATTATGACAAGGATGATAACTCAGATAATATCTGAAACCTTGAAAATTTCGTCGTCCTGGAGCGGGAACCGAACTCGCGTCTTCCGGGTTAGCATACCCGGGCGCTATCTGGGAGACGCGAGTTGGGTTCCCGCTCCAGGACGACAAAATTTTCAAGTTTTCGGATATTATCTGACTTATCATCCTTGTCATAATTACACCAAAAAACGATTTTTGCCGCCCCGGTGGCGCAGTGGTCTAAGCGATGGCCTCTGATCATTCGTCCGAAAGGGGTCCAGGTTCGAATCCCGGTGAGGCATGGATGTTGTGTTTGTCTTACGACACTGGCTCTCTCCCTTTCCTGGAACCAGTGACCCTAAATTAGGGACGGGCGACTGCTTATAGCCCATTGAGTTGCTCACGATGGTCGTTAAAATTCCAATAAAAAAAACAAAAAACGACTGTCATCTTCAAAATTTGTATTATATAATGTAATCCCGTATTTCATTCATGATTAAAATAGTATAACCATGAGTATAACTATCAATGAATGAAATACCGGATTGTACAATGCAAATTTGGAGGATGTGCATCCTTTTTTTGGTGTAAATATGATATTATCCGATTTAATATTCATGTCATATTTACAGCAATAAAAGGATTCACGTCTTCCAAATTCGAATAGTATAACTATACTTGAAAACGGAACTTATTGGCTTAGAATAGAAATTCAAGTTTAGAAGCTTTCACAAATCAGCCAGATGGCTCTTTCAAGGAAAGTAGACAGCAATTACTGAAAAATGAATAATTGAAATCCCCATCTGGTTGATGCGCAAAAGCTTAGACTACATCGGAATGACAATCGTTCGTTTAGAATTATAATCAGTGTAAGAATTACATGGAAGAAATAAAAGAGACGGAGAGTAACCACTGCCTTATCCAGAGAAGTAAAGTTCAAGTCTGCTGATCTCAAAGACATTAAAGGATAATAAACTGGCAAACGTAATGTAAGCAGTTCTGAAACGACTGGTAGACCAATTGAGCGCTCAACGCCATCTATAAATTGGGGGCAGGGAGTTAGCAGTAACCAGATGACTATTGGAGAGCTAGAATGCTTGATTCAATTCATAATATTTTTTTTACTGGAGGTTCAACGACCACCGTGATCAACTCAATGGGCTATAAGCAGTCGCCCGTCCCTAATTTAAGGTCACTGGTTCCAGGGAAGGGAGAGAGCCAGTGCCGTAAGACAAACACAACATCCATGCCTCACAGGGATTCGAACCCGCACGTCTTTTAGACGAATGATCAGAGGCCATCGCTTAGACCACTGCGCCACCAGGGCGGCCAATTCATAATGTACTGCAGAAATTACGTAGAAAGAATGTTCGCGTACGGACCGAGAACTTTCTAGATCAAATTGTAATTAACAAGTTTTCATATCAGTGAAAAAATAAATAAGACAAGTCAGCATGAAAATATGATCTATATCGAAGCCGGCCATATCACTTTCTTCTCTGTGGGTCATATACATAGAGCAGATAAATAAAAGAAAAAGAAAGAAAACTACTAAACAAGAAAATTGTGCGCTACAACACTTAAATCTTAAAGATATATCAAAATATTAAAGATTTATACTTAAATACTCGCTCAAACACGTCAACACTTCCAGTTACTCCTTACAATGGCGGTATTTTATGTATGCCGGAAGTAACATCTTTTCCAGTCTATTCTCCTCCAAAGTCTTTGGCTGATCCTATGTGGGATGATATAAAGATATTAATTTCCTATTCGAACCCCTAAATCTAATACCATTTGCGAAACCTTGGAGATCCCTATCAAAAGCAAGACCCACGTAACAGAGATGATTGCGCAGATCGGCTTGTCCTCTGTCCAACGTGAAACTGTCTTTAAGTGGCACTGGTGGCCGGGCATATAAGTACAAATTTACTGCGGTAACCGGCAGGAAAGTATGTGAACAAAAAGTGAATTTCGTTGAACCGTTTTTATATCTTCTCCAAAATATTACAGAATTTTTAGAAAAATTCTTTACTGAACTGTGCTTTCACAACGCTTCAGTTTCAATCAGTAGCGCACGGGGATTTCAGACAGTGGGTAATCTCACATTTTCACTCCCCCTGCCATCCCCAAATAAAAAATCACAATTCATATATATCATCATCATCATCATTGTCAACCATTATCAATCCACTGCTGGACGAAGGTCTCCCATAGATTCCTCCACAACGGTCTGTCTTGTGCCAGTCTCCTCCATGTCACTTCCGCATACTTTCGAATTTCATCCACCCATCTTCCATGTGGTCTTCTTCTGGGTCTTTTCCTGTCCCTTGGAATCCAATCTAAAATTTCGGCTGTCCATCGATGGTCTGTTCTTCTGGCAGTATGTCCAGCCCATTGCCATTTCAGGGATTTAACTCTGATCATGATGTCTTCCACTCTCGTCATTTTTCGGATCCACGAGTTCCTCTTCTTATCTCTCCTGGTTACACCAAGCATGCACCTCTCCATGCTTTTTTGAGTTGTCTGCAGCCTTTGTATGTCTCTTTTAGCTAAGGTCCACGTCTCTGCACCATACGTAAGCACTGGAAGGATGCATTGATCAAACACTTTTCTTTTAAGACATAATGGCATATTGCTCTCGAAAATTATGCTGTTTCTTCCAAAAGCTCTCCAGGCAAGTTTTGTACGCCGATTAATTTCTTCACCAATGTGACCCTCACTTGATATCTGCTGTCCAAGATAAACGTACGTGTCTGTTATCTCCAGCTTTTCTCCATCAATCGATAAATCTTCATTTCTTGCAAAAGCAATTGAACATCACTTTTGTCTTCTGAAAGTTCATTTTTAATCCCACTTCTTTACTCTTGTCAGCAAGTTCCTGGATCATACTCTGTAGCTCTGATGGGGTAGTTGCAAAAATGACTACGTCATCAGCAAAACGAAGGTGGGTTAGATAATCTCCATTAATCTTTATCCCTTTGTTTTCCCAGTTCAGTGATTGAAAGACATTTTCCAATGTGGCATTAAAGAGCTTCGGAGATATGGTGTCACCTTGTCTCACTCCTTTTCCAATTTTTATGTGTGTTGTATTTTCAAACAGCCGAATCTTTGCACTTGCATTTTCATAGATGTTATTAATAATATTAATGTATGCATCTTCAATACCGCAGGATTTCAGAGCCATTGCAACTGCTGATGGTTTCACCGAATCAAAGGCTTTTTCATAATCGATAAAAGCCATGCACAATGGAAGCTCATATTCCCTCGCTCTTTCAATTAGCTCTCTCAGTACGTGGATATGATCTATTGTGCTGTAGCCACTCCTGAATCCAGCTTGTTCTCTCGGTTGAGCCATGTCCAGTGTTACCTTCAAGCGGTGTGAAAGAACTTTAGTGAAGATTTTATAAACCACTGATAGGAGGCTGATAGCTCTGTAGTTCCTGAGATCCTCAATGTCACCTTTTTTATGTAGCAAGATCATTGTAGCGTTGTTCCAATCCTCAGGAATTTTCCCTTCATTAAGGCATCGAGTGAAAATTTGGGCGAGTACTGTTTCGATTTCTCCACTTGCTTCTTGTATGATGTCTACAGTAATTCCATCTTCTCCTGGAGCTTTTCCCCGCTTCATGTTCTTGATTGCATGTGCAACTTCTGCTGGAAGGACTGGAAGAACTCTGGTACTGGTACCTTTCATGATGTCTGGAGTACATGTATCATCCCTTTCATATAATTTGGAGTAGAAATCTTTCACTCTTGTCAAAATTTCGCCTCTATTTCTTGTTACAGAACCATCTTCTTTTCTCAGTGCCATAATCTGTTTTTCCCCTTACTGAGATGTCCCTTTGCTATCTTTAGGCTTTGGTTGTTTTCAATTGCGTTCCTTACCAGTTCACAGTTGAATTTCCTTACGTCTTCAGTGATACTTTTTCGTACTGTCTTGCATAGCTCTATATATTCCACTTTGGAAGTCACATCTTCTTTAGTTGTCCTCATCACTCTTCTTTTTTGCATCAACATTTTGGTTTTTCCTGATAATTTGTTCACAAGCAATTTGTTCTTAGACCCAGCTAATTTTGTTGCTGTTTCCATAAGAGCTTTGGTTACTTTTCTGTTAACTTCAGAAATATCCACTTCTTCCGATGTTAGGCCTTCTAAAGCAGAGAATCTGTTCTTCAGTTCCAATTTGAAGGTATTATGGTGTTTTTTAAGGTTGGTTATGTCAATCCATTTTGTTTGTCTTATGAGCTTGCTACGTTCGAGTTTAGTGTTGAGGTGCATCTTACATCTCACCAATCCATGGTCACTGCCTGTGTTGAACTTGTTTAGCACACTGCAGTCTTCTATGACGAATTTTTTGTTACACATAATAAAATCAATTTCACTTGTCGTCCCATTTGGATGTCTCCATGTCCATTTCCTGTGTGGCTTTTTCTTGAAAAAGGAGTTCAAAATGAAAAACCCTTCTGCCTCTGCAAACTCTACGAGAGTATTTCCACGCTGGTTTCTGTTGCCGTGACCGAATTTACCTACTGAAGTTTCATTCTGTTGCCGTTGCCCTATTTTTGCATTGAAATCTCCCATAATTATCTTCAAGTGCTGCTTACCTTTATTATTTAGATCACGAATTTCCTCATAAAATTCTTCAATTTCTTCTTCAGCATGACTTGTGGTGGGTGCATAAGTTTGAATAATCTGAGCCTGGTATCTTCTCGAGAGTTGGATAACGAGTCGTGCAGCTCTGTCAGAGGAACTTTCAACTTCTACAACTTTATCCTTCAGTTTCTTGTTTATTATAAATCCAACACCACTAGTTCTGCCAGTATCTGTCCCACGATAGTAGAAAAGATGTCCACTTTTCAGTTCAATGAGATCTTCTCCTTTTCTCCTTACCTCACTTAGCCCGACGATGTCCCACTTGATCCTTTGTAGTTCCTCTTCCAATTCAAGAAGCCTTGAATCAGAAGATAGGGAGCGTCCGTTGTACGTAGCCAAGGTCAGCATCAGATGGCAGCCTAGTCCGGTCCTCCGGAGATTCTTAGCACCCTCTGCCTTCATGTCGGAAGTAACATCTTTTCCAGTCTATTCTCCTCCAAAGTCTTTGGCTGATCCTATGTGGGATGATATAAAGATATTAATTTCCTATTCAAACCCCTAAATCTACTAACATTTGCGGAACCTTGGAGATCCCTATCAAAAGCAAGACCCACGTAACAGAGATGATTGCGCAGATCGGCTTGTCCTCTGTCCAACGTGAAACTGTCTTTAAGTGGCACTGGTGGCCGGGCATATAAGTACAAATTTACTGCGGTAACCGGCAGGAAAGTATGTGAACAAAAAGTGAATTTCGTTGAACCGTTTTTATATCTTCTCCAAAATATTACAGAATTTTTAGAGAAATTCTTTACTGAACTGTGCTTTTACAACGCTTCAGTTGCAATCAGTAGCGTAGGGGGATTTCAGACAGTGGGTAATCTCACATTTTAACTCCCCCTGCCTTCCCCAAATAAAAAATCACAATTCATATATATATACTGTATTTATATTAAGTTCGTTAATAAAAGTATTACATAATGAAAAAGTTTCTTTTTAGGAATTCATGTTTCTTTTTAAAACTACGTTCAAAGTTGAAGTATAATTAATGCTCAACTTGTTTCATTTAAATATAAAATCCATTTGTCTTGTCTGTAAACAAAATTTTTCTATTACCATTTCCGTAAAATTTTATTTGGGATTCTGTCTGAGTCTTTCTAAAAGGTGCTTTTCTATTAATAGCAGAGCAAGTACAGTTAGTCTTTCCTGTCCCTGAGTAGATCTTGTGAAAGTCTTGATCCTCTTCAAAGTTGAAAATGTACGTTCTACTGTTGCTATTGTTGCTGGTATTGTAAGAATAAGTAATAAAAGCCTATAAGTTTCAGGCATCTCTAGATTTAGTTTCTTTTGAATCATATACTTCAACATGAGATGAAGGGGTTTGCTGCACATTTCGTTGTCAGGAGCTGAGTATAACACAATAAGTTCATTTCGTAGGCGTACTGAATCTAAATGTCTGTTATAAGTCTGTAAAAGGGAATTAAATGCTGGCTCAGGAAATTTTTCTTGCATCTGTGTGTCTTCAAAAGAGTTTTGAATTCAAGATTTTTGTAATTTCCAAATCGGTCTGTTAGTTATAAAATTATATTGTTTAAGATTTCATAGAACAAATTTCTGAAAAATCCTTCTGGGTCTTCATTTCTTCTTTTCCTGGGCTGTTCAGTGGAATTTTCCAAAACACATTTCCAGAAATCATCAAAGGAATTTTGGCGTTTTTCTTTTATTACGTTTTTCACATCTTCAATCTTTTTGCAGCAATATGCTACATCCAAACTTTTGTTTTGCAGGACAACAAATAAAATATCTGTATGTGAAAAAATTGAGGAAAACAAGTTCAACAAGGAACATGCTTTAAAATTATTCAAAAACACAGCACATCCCCTAGCCTGTAGAATATTTTCGGAATCCCACTCATCTGAACTATCTACAATACTTTAAAAAAATCTGTCAAGTGGACTTTGTTTTCTCTCACAGTATTCACTAGGCGAGATGAAAAATTCCACTTAGTAGGGGCCAATCTGGGCAGTATTTTATTAATAAAGAGACAGAGCATTTATCTTTTTAGGCGATTTGGAGAAAAATGAACTCATTCCAGATAGTGTAGTAACATAGATAACGAGGAACAGTGCATCAATTAAGTATTAAATAGTAACACTGTACTAGTGATCCTATTTATTGGCGTAGGAAGTAGACACATTAGTGTTTCCAAGCGTTCGCGCATCAACCAGATGGCTTTTTCAAGGAAGTCAGACAGAAACTGATGAGAAGAGGGGGAAAGTCGCAATTTACAGTTTCTAAAATTTTGTTTTTGCAGTTTCTAATTTATATTTTATTTATAGTTTCTATATTTGTTTTTGCAGTTTCTGTCTAACTTCCTTGAGAAAGCCATCTGGTTGATGTGCGAACGCTTGGAAACACTAATGTGTCTACTTCCTACGCCAATAAATCGGATCACTAGTATAGTGTTACTATTTACTAGTGTAGTAAAAAACACATTCTGTAATATTGCGCACAGATTGTTGGAGAACTAAATTCAAGACATGACTGCAGCAGTGGACAAATAAAGCCACTGGATATATTTTTTTTTTAAATTTTGGCCTGTAGACCTCCAACTCCTCCCGACATGATAGGAGCTGTATCATAAGTTTGTCCTATGATTTTATTTGACCCTTCATATTCACAAATATCTTGATGGATACAAGCTGCAAAAGTGTCCCAGCAGTCTTATCGGCACCACGTCAGTGAACTTCAAAAATCTCTCTTGTGTATCGGCTTCCTCGTCAACATAACGGAAACAAATCGACAATTGAGATTTGTTTGCTACATCAGATGTTTCATCCAAAAGGATAGAAACAAACTCACTTTATTAATCCCTCTCCTCCTGAACAACATCTCTCAAAACACTGCTGATTGCAGCAATTAGGTCGTTTTGTATTAGAGAAGATATATCTCTGAAAAGAGTTGATGTTTTTAAATGTTCTTCCAGCTGAGCGTCAAATTGGGCTGTGTAGTTTAAAAGTTCGACGCAATTTCCTTTATTTAGGGAATCATCCGCCTCACTGTATCCACGGAAAGCCAGTTCTTGTTTTGCTAAAAAAACAAACAGCTTTTATCAAACATGATAAAATGCGTCTCTTTTTTTTTTCACCTGTTCATTGTGCCTGGTGACTTCTAGAGCTCTCTGATGATCCAACTAAAGGTCCAGGGCCGGCTGGACCATAGGAGCAACCGGGGCGGTCGTCCCGGGCCCCGCACCTTCAAAGGGTCCCGCAGTCTAGGAAAAAATCATTTTCGGTAGAATTATTTACAATTACCGTTTGTATATAAGTTTTGTGGGTGCGAGGACCTTAAAAAGATAAGTTTGTTTTTTGTTTCAAATCCCCCTATTTTGGAATAGGTTATCGCCCTTCGCCGTACAAATATTGAGATATGCACACTTCAATTGACTATTGTAACTACCCTAATATTTTCCGTATTCATCTTAGAGCAAAGTAAGTTTCATTATTTTGTGGCCCTTTTATATATTTAACAATGTGAGTGCAAACCAGATACTTAAATTTAAAGAAATAAAAAGAACAATATCAAAGTTGGTTTCGGTTAAACATATGGAAGCCATTTATTCAGTGACTTTAAAAACATTACTAGAAATAAAAAAATAATAATAAAGTTTAAAAAGTCGTATGACAGTTTAAAAAGTTACTAATTTGTCACTTGGAATTAAAAATCAATCACTGAAACATGTATCAGGAGAAAAAAATACGAATACGAATTTCTTATTATTCCTACATCAAAATATTCGCAATCCAAAAAAATCGCTACCCAGGTAGCTTTTTGTCATTTTGTGAGGAAGTTTTTATAAGAGTCATATAATACAACCTCAACCCCATCTCCTCGGAAAGAAAATACTAGATTTTAAGAGAAAGAACTAGTAAGGAAATACTAGTTTGTTTTTGTTGCTATATATATAGCAACAGAGTAGGGGGTACTAAGAACGAGTTGCATGTGAAGAAAATATCAGGAAAAACAAAAATGCTGATGCAAAAGAGAAGGGAGATGAAGACAAATAAAGATGTAAATTCCAAAACGAAATATATAGAGCTATGCAAGACAATAAGATAAATATCACGGAAGATGTAAGGAAATTCATCTGTGAACTAGTGAGAAAAGCAATTGAAAACAACCAAAGCCTGTTGAGAGCAACGGGGAACTAGTAAGGAAATACTAGTTCTTTCTCTCTCTCATAATCACTTACGAGATAATCATTTTGTCCTCATGATAATTTTCGTTATGACGTACTGCAGAGGTGAAGCACATGTTAAGATGAAAAAGTTTCAGCAGTAAATTCCGTCGGTGTAGCTTAATTGGCAGAGCATTCCGTTCTAGAGCAGTGGGATGCGTGTTCGTCACCGGCAAATTTGTGAATTTCACATCGTGTGTGTTTTATACGGGAAATTTTCACGTAACTTTATTAAAATATGAGTTTATTTTCCTAGTGCCAACAATGAAATTTTACTCCGGGGGCCCCGCAATGAAATTTCGCCCTGGGCCCCACAAAAGCTCCATCCGGTCTTGTGAAGGTCAATCCTCCTGCTTGAATCTCCAAAAGTTTGTAACTAAAAAAAATAAGTTATGTGAGCTCTGGTTTTTTTCATGTTTTCCCACAGCTTTGCACAAATTATTCAGGTCACAGAATCCGATATTTGACCACACAGACTTTTCGGTACTAAACAATAGGCAAGGCCAGCAAAATAATCTATGCAAATTTAAGCAGCCTATTAACCACAATGTTTTCTCATAATTTGCTTCAGTAAAATGCCGTGGGTAAGAACGGATTTTGTCCTTGTACAGTATAATGCAGAAAGATTTGGAAGTTTAGGAACTGGTAGCCGTTTTCTTATTAATGCCAATTTTTCTTGAAATGGTTTGCTTCCCAAAGATGTTTTCAACAATTCATCTATAACACACGGACACTCCATACGGATCTTGATAAAGGAAAGTCATGAAACAAAAACAGACGAATAAATAAAGTAACAGAATTAATAACGAAACAGTCTCAAGCAAACACACTCTGTAACACGGTGAAATCTTATTCCCTCTCCCTGAAATGAGATGGCCTTCGCTGCCTATACGGCGGTTTGACGCAATGAATGACCTTGAAGTAGCGCGTGCGCGTTAATGCTCATTTCTCTACAGGGAAGAGAAACCACACGTTGATCGGGAGTGAGAGGTCTTCGCTCCTGGGTTACGTGGTCTCTTGCGCCCGCTCTCCAAAATGAGATGGCAGCGCGTGCGCATTGACGCTTTTTTCTCTTTCCGCGTAAAGTCGCTCACGTTTCCATTTACTAATAAATTTTTTATTAGTAAATTGTAAGTTCCTCACGTTTCCATTTACTACTATTTTTTTTAAATTAGTAAATGGAAACGTGAGGGACTTACGACTGCCAAGAAACGTCCAGAAAGGCCTAGTAAATTGAAGAAAAAAGACAAGAGAATTCTAAAACGTGTCGTCCGTGGGTACCGTCTTTCTTCTGCACAAATCATAACCAAAGAATTTCAGGAGTCAACAGGGGAGAGTGTGTGTGTGCACCAATCACCGTGGTGTACGATAGACAGGTGATTTAACGCCGTAAGACCGTCGTGCTGGAAAAAAGGTCTCTTAATGTATTGACTACTAGAGGGCGTTAGAGGAAATGCGGGCCACTCGAATCTCCGCCCTCTGTGACTCGAATCGTCATGTGAGTAAACAAATCGAAGAAGGTATTTGTTGCAGGAGGTTAGAACAAGGTAAGTAACTGAAATCTTTGCCTTTTCTATTTCTTGACCTACTTTGAAATCATGTAAACTGACTTATTTCTTTTGTCGGTTGTTGTTTCTTACTGAAGCGTTTAGTTTTTCGGAGTTTTCGATTCCCGTGACATGGGACGAAAATGTGTCGTTCCGAATTGCTGTTCTGGTTATGCTAGTGGTGAAGAACATGCTTCTTTTTTTAAAGCACTTAAAAATGAAAAAATGTTTGCTAAATGGCAGAAAGCAATCCCTCGAGCCAATCGGAAACTCAGCACTAACGATTTTGTTTGTGAGAAACCTTTCCTCTCCCATGATGTAGACGCAGGAGTGATACATTCAATGGTCAAGTTTTATATGATGTGCCTGTCCGTGTCAGACGTAACTCCACTGTTATTCCTATAATAATTTCTTAATGTCCAACCTACCTTTCAAAGAAGGCAGCAAAGTCATTACTTGGTAAATGTGTAGTTTAACGTCCTAAATTATTTCATCGGATTTCGAAAAAGTGGGATATAAATAGGATTTCAAAAAAGTGAGATGTACAGGTTTTAAAGTATGCAATTTCAAGGCAAATGGTGAAAAAATTTCATCATTATGGTGCATTTTAAAGATTTTTACCGTAATATTTACGTGCAACGGTGCAAGTACGACGCTGTGAACAGAAGCTGCGGCACGCCTAACACAACGCCGCCCTTCTGCTGGCGGAAGAGTACAGGAGGAAAGGGGAACGTTCTTGCCAGGAAAGGGATCCAGTTTGTAGTGCTACCTGACAGAAAATAGTTCTTCACTTCTGTCGCAGTATTTTAAAACCCATAATGAAAATTGCTTCGTTCTTATGCATATGATTCCCTGGTACGAAATAGAAAGTATGCAAATGCCTTCCTTTCTTCTACCAAAGCGTTAAAGTAGAGGCCGTGTTCTCTTCAACGGAAGTTACATAGCATCGGAAAATCAAAGTTTTGCTCCTCCTGTTGACAGCGTTGTTCGCAATTCACTGAAATTGGATAACAAAAAGGAAAAGCTCTCGAAGAAGTGAGTTCATAAATTGCGCATTAAAGAATCATACACGAACCCCCCCCCCCCCAAAAAAAAATTCTGAGATTGTGATGTTAAAATGTGAGACAGAAATGATGATATATTTTCTATAGCGCAGCACTACAAATTGGATAGCTCTCCTGGCAAGAACGCTCCCTTTCTTCTTGTACTCTTCCGCCAGCAGAATGGCAGCCGGAACGAGAATACAACGAGACCTTCGTTTCAGCGGAGCAAAGCTTGATGTCGCCGCGGCGTGTGTTAGGCCTACCGCAGCTTCTGTTCACAGCGTCGGCGTCGTACTGGCACGTAAATATTACGGTAAAAATCTTTAAAATACACCATAATGATGAACTTTTTCACCATTCGCCATGAAATTGCATACTTAAAAATCTGTACGTCTCACTTTTTAGAAATCCTTCAACATTTCCGACGAAATAATTTAGGACACTAAACTACACATTTACCCATTGCTTATTCATATGGTTTACCTAATATACATATAACTTATAAGCAGAGGGCTTTTGAATACTGCTAAGGAGCGTTCAAAAAGTTACGCACTTAAATTTAAGAACCCCTCATTGATATATTTCATGTATTATGCACAATGCTATTTTGCGAGTTATTTAGAAGTAAACAGCTACCGTTGCTACATTCTCAACACACACAATCACCTTTAATTGCATGCAGGGAAAGTTAGAAGCATAACTGCTGTATAAATACATAGCAACTACATTAAAGCGAAAAGGTAATATGAATTTACGTTTCCTACATTTATCTAAAAAACTTTTAAAATAAGTGATTCAAAATGTTACGCGATCATAATTATGACGCTGGTACCTTTCTGCAACTGTATATTAAATTACATCTGTAACACTGTTTTTATACAACAGAAGCCTACCTTGTCCTATATATACAGTATATATATACACTATCTATATATGTGTATATATATATACACTGCTGGCCACCCAAAATGTAACACCAAGAAGGACACGAGATAGCAAAGCCAGATTTACTGGACACATAATAACAGATGCAAAAATGAAACGATTGAGCTTACAGGCCCGTGCGACTTGCGGAACACGCAGACATCAATAGTTCGAGTGGCCCCCATGGCTGGCAATTACGGCCTCTACACGCTGCGGCATCGAACGAAAGAGGCTTTGGATGTGGGCTTGGGGTATGTCGGTCCAGGCTGCTTCCACACGTTGCCACAGTTCATCAGGCGTAGCCGCGGGTGGTGCTTGCCGGGCCACTCGGTTGCCGATCAGCGACCAGACGCGTTCGATGGGCAACATATCGGGAGAACAGGTGGGCCACAGCAGCAGGGACACCTGGTGGGCCGTGAAGAATTGTTCCACGATGCGTGCCACGTGCGGGCGCGCATTGTCCTGCTGAAACGTGGCCGCTGGCAGGTCCTGCAGGTAAGAGAGGGCTACAGGCTCCAAAACGTCGGAGATGTAGCGGTGGCTTTGGAGTGTACCGGCGATGCGTACCAGAGGGGTGCGGGTGTCATATCCAATTGCGCCCCAAACCGTAACGCCAGGCAACGGACCGGTATGGCGATGCATAATGCAGGCATCATACAGTCTCTCGCCGCGGTGCCGCCACACGAGGATCCGACCATCGTGGTGTTGCAGGCAGAAGCGGGATTCGTCGGAGAAGACAATGTCGTGCCATTCCGTAGTCCAGGTGCGGCGTTCAACGGCCCACTACCGCCGCACTCGCCGGTGGTGTAACGTCAATAGTAATCGGAGCAATGGGTGCCGTGCGACAAGTCCCCGTTCCTGCAGACGACGTCGAACGGTACGTTCTGACACAGGCTGTTGCGCAACACACCCTAATTCCTGCACTAACGTTCGTGATGTGGCGGTGCGAGCCGTCAATGCCCGCCGCACAACATGCCGGTCCTCTCGTTTGGTGGTGTGCCGTGGCTGCGACAATCGCTCAGATCGGTCCGTCTGTCCCTCCTGTACCCACCGAATCCTAACTCGCCTCACTGTGGCTGGATGTCGTCCCACACGGACGCCGATGTCTCGGTACGATAAACCGCTGACGCGATAAGCCCCTATTTATCCTTTGTCGAACTCCGAAAAGTGCTGGAATAACTGCCGTATTCTGAGACGAGGCATCAGGAAGCTTCCTACGTACAGGTCCGGCAGCACAACACACTTCCACTACTTATACCCCGCCTTCTGTGCACCCTTCTTATAGTGCTTCTCGGTGGCGTGCCGGGCGCACATGATTTGCATATGCCCTGCAATGCCAATCGTTTACATGTCCTCTCGCGGGCGACGCATGCTGCGAATTTTAGGCCAATCGGATGCTTCCTTCTTGGTGTTGCATTTTGGGTAGCCAGCAGTGTATATTGGTACAATCTCGTCCGCTGTTACCAATTGTTACGCCCTCGTGGGTTGTCATCCCACCGTTGACCACCAATTGATACATACGTGCCGAGGGAGGTTATGAATATTCCACCGCTCTCCACCGATTGATATGAACGTGGTCCCGATCCTGCCGCAGCCAACAATTGATACGATATTTGGATCCGAGACTTGTGGGTTCTTTAAAATTCGAGAGCTGGTATTTATTAGCGAGAACGTTAGCTGGAATACAGGAATTATTTTTAACACCAGAGCCTATAGAACGAATAGAGTAAGATTAAAACACTTGGACATCTTTATTTTTAGAAGAGAACTCTATCCCGTGGCATTGCCCACGGCGATAGGAACATGAGTCATTCTCCTTATTCTGAACTAATGTTATCTGGCCCTAGATTCTGAAATTAGTCTTCCGCCAAAAGGCGTATCAGAGTTTTAAAATAAAGCCTGGGTTCAGCTGATGTATTCAGTTCGTCCACTCAGCGAAAGGATGAAAATAAACAGAAAGAAAGTACTAACTTATTGCTTGCCCGTTTAAGTAATCCAGTCTAGAAGAATGATATAAGTTATGTACTGTAAGATTTTCTCTACACGCACGCACACACGCACACACACACACGCACACACACACACGCACGCACACACGCACACACACACACACCCACGCACACGGATGAGCGCTTTATTTGGCTGTGTGATAAGCGCAGGAGGATTATCGCTCTCTCCGTCCCACGTTTCTCCGATGAGCTGAGATTTTCGTTGAGGATGCGGTTGACTGCTGGAAGAACGGGGATTTTCACTTCTTGTCCCCGTCGTAAAACTTCGTCGCCAGCCGGGAACGGACGCTCGCTTGTGGTTTTGGGTAAGTCAGAGCGACCTTGCGCCTCCGAGAAATGAGAACGTTTTCAAGGGGAGAACTTCCAGAAGAGAAACAGAAGGTCTTTGCTCGGTGTCCTGCGCCTTATTTCTAGCTGGAGGTTCGTCGTGATTTCTTGGATAGATGCAGTTTATGAGAAGATCGACACTGTCTACGGGCCCCGCTCGGAAAACGGTTGATGACTTCTGTCAATAAATATAGTGGCTCCCTTTGAACGGCGGTTGAATCGCTCCTCTCCGGTCCCCAATTTAGACATACCTGGCGGGCTTACCCCTAGCCAACAAGTAATTGTTTTAGGCCTCGCTTTTCTTATACTCGGTCGTCTGACATCTGCGTGTCGAGCCTTATTACGTATTTTCCTTTTTGTGCCTGGTTTTCGCGTACGATTTACTACAGTGGACGGAGATAACTAATTCCCTCACTTTTCGTCTGTCCCTTTGCGGAAGCGAACCAAAATTGCCTCTTCTGTCTCAAGTGGCTTCGCCTGCATCTTTTTTGTCAACCCTTAAAGTTGCCCTCTTCTCTTTCGTACAGAGCGCTCATAGCTTCCGGCAGAATGGTTCCGTAACTGACCTTCGCCCCTCATAATCGTAATTTTAACGCTGGCTAAAAGCTTTTTCGACGCATATCGCTTAAAAGTAGGCATCTTTATGAGGGTCTGGATGCCGCCGCGTCGCCGACTGGGTGGTCATGGGGTTTCTGTGTGGGCCCTCAAAGGCGATTTCACGATTCCATTGTTTTCACCTAGCCAAAGCGAATTACCAGACTTCACCAATTAACGTGTTAATTTTTCCAATTAATTTTGCAGTAGGCCAAATACACTGGTGTGCAAAAATTAAGGAAGAAGAGGAGAAATTAGCATAACAGCGGAACGACCAGGCAGAAGACTGAAAGACCACCTAGGAGATAGACTAGGGTCCGGTACGGTAGGGCATGCGCATATATGCAGCATGACATAGGAAGGGGGTCGGAAGGGTATAAAGCACACGGGCGGTGTACGCTCACCGATTCGGCGAAAGCTATCGCACGGTGTACATCGGTTTGAACGACGTCGAGTTGCTGCCACCGTGTGATATGACCAACAGGCAATCCAGTAGACGACATCTGGACGACTTTATCCGAGGTCGCGTCATTGGGAAGTTGGAAGAAGGTCGAAGTGTGACTAGCGTGGCCGAGGAGTTCGGGATCGCTCACAGCATCGTTTCACGAGCTTGGAGAGCATTTCAAACGACAGGAACAGCTGTCCGAGAGTATAGCAGTGGTTGTCCACGAGCAACCACGGCGGCAGACAACAAGTATATTGTCCTACAGGCGAGAAGAGACAGACGGCAGACAGCGGGATATATCTTTAGGCACATGCAACAGACAACTGGACGTCCGTTGTCTCGTTTTACCGTGGCCAGGAGGCTGCAAAAAGGTGGTCTGTTTGCACGACGACCAGTACAGTGTGTGCCATTAACGCCTGCTCAACGGAGACGGCGGTTTCTGTGGTGCCAGGAACACAAGAACTGAACACATCAGCAATGGGGTCGAGTTCTCTTTACGGATGAGAGCCGATTTAGTCTGACGAGTGCTTCTGGACGTATACACATCTGGAGAGAGCAGGGAACACGCAATCACGCCTCCAACATCATCGAAAGAGACCAGTTTGGAGGTGGCGGAGTTATCGTTTGGGGCGGTATCATGCTTGGTTACCGTACGGACCTCCACATTTTCCAAAGAGGTTCAGTCACTGATGTCCGCTATTGTACCGAGGTTATCTTGCCTCACGTGCGTCTGTTTAGAAGTGCCGTAGGTCCTGAGTTCCTTTTCATGGACGACAACGCTACACCTCATCGTACAGTGGCTGTCGCAGAGCTGTTGGAGAGTGAAGATATTCAACGCATGGATTAGCTCGCAAGGACCCCGGACCTGAATTCAATCGAACACGTGTGGGACCTTCTCGGGAGACGCTTGGCAGCACGTCACCAGCCGCCAGCAACGATTCCGCAGCTGCGATTGGCGCTATAAGAGGAATGGGCTGCGATGCCTCGACAACTCCTTGACATCCTCGTCCTCAGCATGGACAGACGTTGTAAATCCTGCAACGCAGTCAGGGGTGATCATATCACCTACTAAAAACTGGATTTTTCTTTGCAGCCGCCTGTCACATGGACGTTTCTGTCTTCTGTCCAGCTGTGCTCGAAGCTACCTTTTCAATAACGTGCCTTTGCATCCTTTGGATTCCTTGTTTGGACGGCTTTGCTCACTTGTCCCATATTCTTACAACTTGGGGATCTTATGGTATGATTTGAGTCGATGTGGAGCACTTCTCCACGACATTACATTCGAAAAACCGTCTCGTCCTTAATTTTTGCACGCCAGGGTATTTGATTTAATCATCATCATAATTTAACCACGCCTATCGAGTTCATCCCCCATTTTAATAGTTTATTAATTTAGACCCAATTTTCGTATCAATATATTTATATATAATAAAAAATTCTGGCGATTAGCACTAAGTCTCCCTACCTTATATATAATAATGACAATGATAATACACTGGTGAATGTTATCATGAGATCATTTTTTTTCCTAAATCGGCGTGGGAACCCAACGTATGAAGGTTCCATAAGATATTCACTCCCCTATAGCAGTGGATACATTCACGATAAAGAACAGCATAATCTTGCTCATAAGGAAGGTGTATTCTAGTCTAAAGGTCTTCAGAGAGTTTTTGTAGATAACACATGAGTAAATTTATGAACATACCTGTTACAAAATGCAAACTACACACTCTAATGTTCCTTTGTTTCCGGTCATCAAATGTCAACTCTGCTGATACGTGATAACCACAAATTTCGGCGGTTGAGAATTAAATTTTTGTAATTCTGATCCCACTTCGTTCGTTCAGATGGTAATCTATAATAGGACACATCATTATCTCTTCCACCTCGGTTACTGCAGCCGAAAATAGCACATAAGACCATCTTCCTTAACGCTCCCAAGCGCCGTCCCGGTGGCGCAGTGGTCTAAGCGATGGCCTCTGATCATTCGTCTGAAAGGGGTCCGGGTTCGAATCCCGGTGAGGCATGGATGTTGTGTTTGTCTTACGGTACTGGCTCTCTCCCTTCCCTGGAACCAGTGATCCTAAATTAGGGACGGGCGACTGCTTCTAGCCCATTGAGTTGCTCACGGTGGTCGTTAGATCTCCAATCAAAAAAACAAAAACAAAATCCAGGCAGTGCTTGTACACCAGGTGATCACCAAGACGTCTGCTAGTATGGTACCTCGCTGTGACGTCATACGCTTCTGCAGACGGGTTTTTAAAATAATGAAATCACGGAAAGCGCTGAAGACAGACAGCTTGGATGCTATTGCTTTAAACTATGCTCATAGATATACAAGCTTCTCATCCAGTGCCGTACAGTAATTTTTCTAAAATTTTATCAAATAATCTTTTTTCTTATCCTGCAGTTGTACTCAAAGTGATTAATGTCATGTATGGATAGATATAAGTGAATATTCTTCCAGATGGTCAACTTTATTCGGCAAATGCATAATCTCGCATTAAATCTACGTATCACAAGGCTGGTTAGTACAAATACATTATTTTAAGCAAATTTGCTCCGTAATTATTGGGTTTTTTGCCCAACCATCGTACTGAATTCTGTTCTGATCCTATTGCAAACATGGCCGTCTTAAGAGGTGGGCGGCCAACGGGGCCGGTACCCAGGGCCAGGAGGAAAGTTAGGTGTTAGGGTGGATCTTTTGTGACAAAATAAGAAACAAAGAAAGCCCCTCTAGATCCCGAGTGTATGAGGCCCATGAAGGCCACACACAAATCGCATTTTTTCCGAATCATTTTTCCCCCTTTTAAACAGTCATTTGTGTTGTCACACGAAGAAGTCCGAGTATGTTTATCACTGGAGTTTGCCCACCTGGACTACTTATACATAAACTCTGTCAATCGTCGCTGTTTAAACAAAAACAACGACGGGGACTCCATATCGGCATTTCTGTCCGGTGCGCCATATTGTCTGGCGGAAACGGCGCTGGTTGGGTTCTTCCTTTCTTCTGTTTTAATTTAAATTTCGTTAAATAATTCGTAGAAATGGGGAAGAACATTATATCTTTTGGGGAAGAAACATTATATCTTTCAGCATCCATTTTCTTGTAATTTGCTAAGCAACAAAACGTGAATGCATTTGGTACATTTCATGGAGTTCTACAGTTTTTGTCATGTACCATTTTTCATTCAAGTGGTGTTTAAAAAGTTGCTGGATATTTAATATTTCTTCTCATAGGGATAACATGGTGATGGTGGTGTATATAAATAATTCCCATACGTTGTATATATATCCATATGTTGTATATAATGCAATAATGCCATATGTGAATAAAAAAATAACCACATATTGTAATAATACCATTTGTTGTATATGTTCTGTATATATAACATCAGGGGCCCCGAAAAATATGACGGCCCAGTGTTAAGTGTTAAGACGGCACTGGTTGCAACTTTTTTCTCTATCTCTACAGGACACAAAATGTTTAATTACGTATAATATTATACTGTACTTAAGCCTAATCTTCCCACGATAAAGTTTACAGAACTTTGGAAAAAAATAAAAATCAATAATGTTAGACTAAAGGCGACGCTAATAAATAAATAATATATATATAAAAGACTGAAAAAAGGGGCATGCTTAACTAAATAATTACTGAATGGCTGCCAACTTGATTTAAGACAAGTTAGAAAAAAAAATTAATTCGTTCCGCCTTGCCTCATCTTTCGGTACGGAAAATAGTTACTTTTTTTTTACAAGACCTGTAACCACTGTTGCAACCAGGTACGAGACACGTTCTCAACGTTACACTTATTACTACTACTTTTCATGACAGATCAAGCAATTAAATTGTCCAGTAAACAAATCTATACAAACTCCGTTTATTGGTGTAAAAGTATAATTAAAGAAGGAATACAAGGGAAAATTGTACCTCCCGAGCTTTCGCTCTCCAACAGGGAGGCTTTCTCAAGGGTTGCAGACGTTACTAACAAGTCTGGCGAGTATAATGAAAAGATTTCGAAACACTGGTGGTCGGGAACGTCGTATTTTGAAAATTTGATGCTCGAGGTACGAGGCGATACACGGGTTTCTTTCATGCGGAGAATCATCTCAGCATGTTCCTCCACGCGGACGGAATATCAACAGATTAGGCATCTTTGCATACGTAGGGATGTGTGGAGATTTCAATACTCTCTCTGATCAGTGTACCTTTGTAGCCAGTATACGGCGCAATTATCTTTACTTTATCCCATAACGGGACTGCGTTTTTATGTGCTACTTCTTTAGACAAGGCTGTTAAGGTCTTTCCCAATCTGATGTCTCTCATGTGCTCCTTAGACCTTACAGCAATCGACCTTTTCGTCATTCCGGTGTAAACTTTCGACGAACCGTTCGGGTACATCAGAGGTATCATGTACACTCCTGCTTCCGATTTCTTGCCTGGGTTTCTGCACGTGTTTGCCACTGCTCTGTGTATGCTGTTCGGGGATATGATGCCGATGTGAAGGCCATGGAGTCTCATTAGACTTTTGAATGAGTAAGAGAATTTTGGGATATACGGCACAGATCCGGCGTAACGTAAATTATCTCCTTTCGCCTTGGGGGTTGTACGATACCTTGACTGGACTTTTTGTAGGACTTTTCTTAGATCATGTTCGGGGAAACCAGCTGCAATGCTTTTATTAATGATATCTGATATCTCTTTGTTCCTTGTTTCTATGCTGGAACAGACGTTGAAAGCTCTTTCAAAATACGTTCTAAATGCTGCCATTTTATATGAATTTGGAGATACAGATTTAGGTGCGATAAAGTTGGGAACTGTTATTGGTTTGTAGTAAACTGCCGTTTCAAGTCGGCCATTCTGATTTTTATGCAACATAACATCTAGGAATGGTAGTCTTCCTTCAGTTTCCCTTTCTAGGGTGGATTTGAGTGTTGGATGCAAGGTATTGATTTGTCCCCAGAATTCTTGGAGGTCCGTGTCAGAAAACTGCCATATGAAAAATATGTCGTCGACATATCGGAACCATATACGTGGCTTTTTGACGGTGCAGGATAAAATTCTCTCTTCTAGTGGGCGTAATATTGCTTATGCTGATATGCTTGACAGCGGAGAACCCATAGGAGCGCCTCTGGTCTGTTTGTATATAGTTCCTTGGTAACGAAAGAAATTGTTGTTCCCAGTCAGGTTTAGGGTTCTTCTTATATCTTGCACCGCTTCTGGGAGAAATTCATCATCCCTGGATAACCGTATCTCGAGATTGTCACAGGCCTCCTCTACCGGTATTGACGAGTATAAGGACGTTATGTCGAGGCTTGCTAACATATCGTGCTCGTTCAAGACTACGCCTCTAGTCCTACTTAAAAAGTCTTGTGTTGAACTAAGGGCGTGTTGAGAGGGTGGAAGGCATTTCTTGAGGAAAACTGATAACTGTTTCTCAAGGTAATATGTGGGAGCTCTAATTTTAGAGACAATGGGCCTCACTTTGTGCCAAGGTTTGTGGTGTTTAAGCCGACCAAACAGTGGGGGTATCGATGGTCCCGGTGGGGTGACGGCTGCTTTCTTGATGCTTTCTGGCAAGCTAGTCCACGTTTTCATCCCTTGTACTTTGGATACCAGGGTATTCGTCGGGGAGGTGAAGCTTAGCTTGTGGTGCTAAGAGGTTCTTCTAGAGGAAAGTCATGCTGTGCATTTGGTGGAATTATGCAGGTTCTGTGCACTGAAAACTGCTACCAGATGGTCAGGCTGTTGACGGAAACCTTTATGCCGTACAACTGCAGCGGATCCATGATGCTCTGCACCAACGCTACCCAGCGCCAATCAAGAGGAAGCGGGAGTTGCTGCAAGTGAATAACACCCCACACTTCCAGATCGGTCTGCAGAAAACTTCAGGAATTGGAAGGAGCTGAGATCCTACCCCCATTCTTCGTAAAGTCCGGAACTTGCCCCATCTGACTACCATCTGTTTGGCTCCATGTCCCATTTCGTACAAGGACGGCACTTCATTTTAGTGGTGGATGTGGAATCTGGAATTACACAGTATCTGTCTTCGAAACCTGCCGAATGGTATCGTGGCTTTCGCAAAATACCATAGAAAACAACGGCCTGTACCTTGCAGAATGCAGTAAGCGTGCATGGATTCCTTGCATCATTGAACCTGTTGAGTGGTGCCACTGTGGGATCGTGGCTCTGGTGGAACGTTGGCAAAGATCTATAAAAAACAACGTCCTGTACTTTGCAGAATGATGTGAGCATGTATGGTTTCTTTCCATCAATAAACCCGTTGAGTGGTAATCGATGTGTGATAGCGGCTCAGGTGGAACGTTAGCAAAGGACTATAGAAAACATTGGCTTGTACTTCGCAGAATGAGGTGAGCGTGCATGACTTCCTTGCATCATTAAACCTGTTGAGTGGTACCACTGTGGGATCGTATCTCAGGTGGAACCTTGGCAAAAGACTATTGAAGGCAGCGACCTGTACTTTGCAGAATGATGTGTATGGCTTACGCTTTGAATGAGGTGTATGGCTTACGCTTTGAATGAGGTGTATGGCTTACGCTTTGAATGAGGTGTATGGCTTACGCTTTGAATGAGGTGTATGGCTTACGCTTTGAATGAGGTGTATGGCTTACGCTTTGAATGAGGTGTATGGCTTCCTTGCATCATTAAACTGTTGAGTGGTACCGCTGTGGGATCGTGGTTCTGGTGGAACGTTGGCAAAGGACTATAAGAAAACAACGTCCCGTACTTCGCAGAATGAGGTGAGCGTGTATGGATTCCCTGCATCATTAAACCTGTTGAGTGGTACCGCTATGGAATCGTGGCTCTGGTGGGACATTGACAAAGGACTGTAGGAAAAAAGCGGCCTGCACTTTGCAGAATGAGGTGAGCGTGTATGGCTTCCTTGCATAATTAAACCTGTTGAGTGGCTCCTCTGTAGGATCATGGCTCTAATGGGACGTTGGCAAAGGACTATAGAAAACAAGGGCCTGTTCTTTGCAGAATGAGGTGAGCGTGTGTGACTTTCTTGAATCATAAAATTTTCCAGCTGCAAACGGGACAAACTCTTGACTCGCCCTGGTACTTGTAAAATCGACAGAAAATAACCTTTACTGTAAAATAGAAAGAAAGGAAAAATCTATTTTCATATAGCTTCACTTAAGTGCAGGCTTAAAAAAGATTAAAAAAGATGTAACGTACCAGGAGATGTGACGTACCTGCCAGAAGGACGCACACGACATAAAGGCAGATAGTAGTCAGAACAGACGTCCGCGTAGCTTAATTGGTAGAGCAACTTATTCAGGAATGAGGGGACCCGGGTTCGAATCCTGGCGCGGATAAAAATGACGGAGAAATTTACTTCGTTATAATGGCGCCCGAACTATCCGGATGACCCGACCGTTCAAAATCTCGCATGGGTGTGATGTTCTTTCCACACCGCGAGATAGGAAAAATAAGAGAATCCCTTCTCCAGCACTTCGAATAAAAAAAAAAAAAAAAATAAGGGGGAGATGATGTAACGTACCAGGAGATGTGACGTACCTGCCAGAAGGACGCACACGACATAAAGGCAGATAGTAGTCAGAACAGACGTCCGCGTAGCTCAATTGGTAGAGCAACTTATTCCGGAATGAGGGGACCCGGGTTCGAATCCTGGCGCGGATAAAAATGACGGAGAAATTCACTTCGTTATAAAGACAGTGGCAGAAGAAAAAGCCAAAAGTATACTTCGATCGTTTTTTTCTAGTCATTTCATTTATTTCTTTTCTTTTTCAAAGAAACAGATTAAAAATTGAGTAATGATAAAGAATTCACAAATGAGGAATAACTATGGCCTCTAGAAGTGGCGGCTGGGGGGAAGGGGGGGGGGTGATAAGCAACTCATCAGTCTGGAAAAGGAGAGCTCTGTCTTAAGGTGTGGCTTTGCTTCAATGTTTTGTTGCACATCGTGAGTGAATTTTTATGTGAATTTTTATAAAACATATTTGAGCCAAAAAAGAAAAGAAAAATAATCGTCCTAGAACAGAACTGCAGGAACGAGAAATGAAACGGAAATTTCAGCATCAACTGTTGGGAGTTAATTCTAGCTATTCTTGTAAATCTAAATGTCAAAACTAAATTATAGTGTCAAGTGAGTTATTAAATACTTCGAATGCTCTGGACGGACTTCTAAAAGAAAGCCTGACGAAGTCTATCTAATTCTATTCACCCGGACACAGTCTGAATTGGTTCTGACGCTGTACAGTTGATCACGAGGAAACCTTGTGAAACGCTTCACTTGCGGCGTCCGAATATATCAGTCAACAAACTGGTTTAAGTGGCAACAATGTGGCAACATCCGTTGTTGCAGAAATCGACAGGATGAAAAATAAAATGGAACAATTCAAGCAACAGAGAGCTGAAGATCAGTTTATAAAAACTTCATAATACAAACATATACGTGCATTTTTTTGCTTCGTTTTCGTTTCAGTGAGCAACTCTAAGGGCTATAAGCAATTGTCCGTCGCTAATTTAGGGTCAGGAGTTGCAGAGAAGGGAGAGATCCAGCGCCATAAGATTAGCCCGCTACTCATGCCTCATCCGGAACTCGAGTCAGAACGACTGTCCAGAAACCAGCGCCTGTAGCCACTCAGTCACCGGAACGACTCCTTTTTTTTTTAAAGTTTAACGACCTTCATGAAAATCCAACAATAAAAAAAGTTCCTAAATTAATTAAACTAAATAAGGGTACTGGTAAGAGAAAGGGAAAAAAAGTAGCATCATACAAGAAAGGGGAGAGAAAGAGGGGAGAGGTGGCGAGAGGGAATGAGAGAGGAGAAAGAGGGGAGTGAAGGAGAGAGAGAGAGAGAGAGAGAGTGGGAGTGAGAGAGGGGAGTGAGAGGAGAGAGAGGGGGAGGGAGAGAGAAGTGAGAGAAGGAGAGAGGGATAGAGAGAATGAAAGAGAGAGGGAGCGAGAGGGGCGTGAGTGTAGGAGAGAGGGGGAGTGAGGAGCCAGAGGGAAAGAGAGAAGGGAGTGGGGAGAGGAGGGAAAGAGAGAGAAAAGAAAGGGAAAGAGAGAGGGCAGAGAAAGTGGGAAAGAGAGACGGGAGAGAGAGAGAGAGAGAGAGAGAGAGAGAGAGAGAGAGAGAGAGAGAGAGAGAGAGAGAGAGAGAGAGAGCAAAGATATAGGGAGAGAAAGTGTGAAAGAGAGAGGGGAGAGAGAGAGAGAACGATAAGGACATTTTGGATCCTTTTCGACATGAAAAAGTATTTCTAACCAGATATTTTGAAAATCTATAGATTCAGTAAAAAAATAGAATACGCTTACACCGCCTAGGAAAAAACTGTGCATAACTTAAAATGCGTAATATGAGGTTTTCTTTTTACAGTGAATGGAACTAGCAACAAACGTTAAATCAACCGCATTTCTACAATTGATTAAACATCACAAGTAGAAATAGCTATCTGTTTACTCCCACTAACAGCTGAAACGTGTGTTATCGGGAAAAACATATTAAATATTTGCTTCACCTAGTGGGGAAATGGTGTATTATTTTAGGCAAGAAATGCGCATAAAATGTATTTAGTAGTATTTGACCGTCGAAAAGGGTATTTTTTTTTTTTTTTCAATCGGTTTTACACAAGCGTAGATTTTGCTGTCAATACACTGCAAACCGAAACATGAACTTGCGCCCTTTTGTGGCAAACGTTTGTGTTAAGGAAAAAATTGAAATCACATACAAAACATTCCAGAAAACCTGTCCGACAAAGAAATAATTTTTCAAATCCGACTGTTAGAAGCAGAGATAATGAAAAATAAAATATATATATCTACGCCCCTGGCAGAAAATCCACGTACTGTTTTAAGCAGTAAATATACGCCCCCCCAAAAAAATGTTTTTGTAGTGAGTGGTTTCTGAACACAAAGAAATTTTCTCAATCGAGTTTTCAGAAGCGCAGATATTTCTGCGACTATATCGGAAAGAAATATACGCTTGCGCCCCCTAGAGGGAAAGTAATTCTCTACCAAAAATTAGAAATTATATGCAGAACATTTCGCATCAGAAACTCTATGTTACGCAAAAAGAATTTTTCAAATCGGACTTTTAGAAGTAGAGATATCGGTGAAATCTCAACTTACATTTCTCACATCCTTTTTTTTTTTTTTTTTTTTTATTGGAGGTTTAACGACCACCGTAAGCAACTCAATGGGCTGTAAGCACTCGCCCGTCCCTAATTTTGGGCCACTGGTTCCAGGGAAGGGAGAGAGAGCCAGTGCCATAAAACAAACACAGCATCCATGCCTCACGGGATTCGAACCCGGACCCCTTTCGGACGAATGATCAGAAGCCATTGCTTAGACCACTGTGCCACCGGGGCGGCCTCACATTCTGAGCTTCCCAACTGGCGGAAAATCTGTGCATTACTTGAAAAAGATACTCTACCTGAAATAGTCTTTTTAGCACGTCTTTTGTAAAAAAAGATCGTACTTATGTTACCGGTTTGTCCGTCCGTCTGTACCCACGATATCTGTGCAACTATTAGTCCGATTTGAAAAATTCTTTTTGCATTGGGAAGCTTGAAATATGCGAATGATGATCATTCATTTCAGTTTTTTTTTTACGATGTACAATTTCTTCGCTAGAGAGCGAAAATGCAGATGATGTCGAATTGAAAAATACGTTTTATTCCACATATTTGCTTCTAAACATCCGATTGAAAAAATTCTTTTATCTTTCGATTCCATTTATGTCGAAGAGTATTTTAGATATAGTTACTTTTTTCAAATTATGCATAGATTTTCCGCAAGGGGGCGTAAAAGTAAATTACATTTCCCCCGATAACTCTTCTTCTAAAACACCGATTTGAAAATTTTTTTCTTCCGCGGATACACCTCCTGATAGAAAATCTTTTGCATGTAATTTCAAATTTTTAGTAAAGAATACTATAGCCACCAGGAGGCGTAAATGTTAATTTTTGCTTCTGATGTATTTGCCATAAAATCTGAGCTCCTAAAATACCGATTGAAAAAACTCTTTCGTGGACTGATGCCACTCACATCGGTAAACCTTTTCGGAACATTTTCTTCTTAAAATATTCTACAGTTTCTCCGCCGGGGGTGGGGGGTGGGTGGGGGGTGTAGATGTATATCTTATTTTTGTCAATATTACTACTTCTAGGAGTCCGATTTGAAAACTTCCTTCTTTGTTGGATAGTGTGTTTGCAGTGTGACACGCTTTTCATATAATTTCAAAATTTTAAAGTAATTAATAGACTTTCCGCTAGGGGGCGTAGAGGCAAATTGCGTTTACCCCTATATCTCTGCTCCTAATTCTCCGATTTGAAAAATTCTTTCTGCACCGCATACAGCTCCTGATGAGAAATCGTTTGCACATAATTTCTAATTTTCGTAAAAATATGGTTTGGCCAACAGGGGACGTAAATCTTAATTTCCGCTTCTGATGTATTTGCAGCAAAATATGAGCTTCCAAGTTCTCGATTGAAAAAAAAGTCGTTTGTTGACCGATACTACTCGTGTCGACAAACCTTTTAGGAACATTTTCTTCTTGAAATAGTGCATAGTTTCTACGCCAGGGGGCGTAGATGTATATCTTATTTTTGACAATATCTCTACTTCTAGGAGTCCGATTTGAAAAATTCCTTCTTTGTTGGATAGTGTTTCTAGTGTGACATGTGGTTCATATAATTTCAAAATTTTCAAGTAAATCATAGACTTTCCTCTAGGGGGCGCAAAGGGAGATTGCGTTTTCTGCGGTTTTGTTTGCTTCTAAAACTCCGATTTGAACATTTCTTCCTATATCGCATACAAGACTTGATGGTAAATATTTTTCACATAATTTCTAATGTTTGGTAAAGAATGGTTTGGCCACCAGGGGGCATAAGTGTTAATTTCTGCTTCTGATGTATTTGTAGCAAAATCTGGGCTCCTGAAAACTCGACTAAATTTTTTTTTTCTTGGACCGATACCGCTCATATGGAAAAACCTTTTGAGAATACTTTCTTCCTAAAATAATGCAGGGTTTACCCACCAGGGGACGTAAAGTCACATCTTATTTTTGTCGATATTATAAGAGACCGATTTGAAAAATTATTTCTGTGTTGGAGAGCGTTTCCGGTGCGAAATATTTCTCATATAAATTCATGTTTTTCTTAACGCACAAGTCTGCAACCAGAGGGCGTAAGCTCACGATTCCGTTTACAGCAATATCTGAGGGATTAAAAACCCGATTGAAAAACTTCTTTCTTCCGTCAGATAATATTGTTTTCCATACAGGTTCCATTGACTTTGAATAGCTTTGATAAATTTAATTTGCGTCAGAACGGATTCAACAGACATGCTTATTACACCCGAAAACTCGGTGTCATCTTTCTTGTTTATAAATGGTATCGAAGGGAAGAAAATAATTTTTTAAATCGCACTTAGAAGCAATGATATGGAATAAAATGTGTGTCGAGTTCGACAGCATTGACATTTACGCCCTCTAGCGGTAAAGTTATGCATCGGATAAGGACCGGAAAGCAAGGATCATCATTCTCTCAGTTTGAGCACCCCCCCCCCCATTCAAAAATAATTTTTAAAATCGGATTAATGGTTGCAAAGATACGGTGTCGACAGGCGGAGGGATATAGTGATCAATGCAAAAGACGCGCTAAGAAGTCCGCAGCCTTGACTACGCCATGCATGAGATCAACTACGGAATAAAACCAGGTTAATTCTATTACGGATTTCAACCGTTACTGGAGTCTTTCAATTCCATTAGACCTAGATAAAATAACAAACGAGTTTGTCTCGAAAGTGGAGACCGTCGGAAAATATTTGCATTAAAACGGAACTATAACAAGTTAGTAAAATCATGCAATGCATTTATTATGATACGCTTTCCAACATACCAGAAATCGAGTGAATAATTAATACAGACAAATGACGTGGACCTGGAACATCAAACAGAAGTCATCTCTCTTTCCACGTTTATATAAGTGAGTCAAAGAAAAATTCTCATCGGCCGCCACCGGGAATCGAACCCAGGGTCTTCCAGTTACGCGCCGAACATGCTTCCACTTCACCATGATAATTTTTCCGTGACTCATTTATAAAATCGTGGAAAGAGCGATGACTTCTGTTTGACGATCCTGGTCCGGTCACTTGTCTGTATTAATCATTCATTCGCCTCCTGGTTATTAGTTCAGTTACTGCTTTCCATCTTTGGTGACTCCCCAGTATTGTGCGGGGCCACAAGAAGCAACCTGTCAAGTGGTTTGGCAGTTAGTCGTATGTGAGTCTGGAGGAATTCGAGGCCGCTGTGGTGCAGTGGCAGCATGTCCGGCGCATAATTGGAAGACTCTGGGTTCGATTCCCGGTGGCAGCCAATGAGAATTTTTCCGTGACTCATTTATAAAAACGTGGAAAGAGCGATGACTTCTGCTTGATATACCAAAAATCATTGCTCAAGTTATTACTCAAGTTATGAGGATAATGGCTGTAGAATAAATCTCCCTTCTGTGCCCTGACCTTTGACTCCATTTAGATTATATTCAACATAACCGGTTTAGTATACCTCCGGAACAACATACTGAAGTTTTGTCACAATAGAAGCATTTTTAGTCAAGTTATTAGGATAATGGCTGTGGAATAAATCTCGCTCCTATGTCCTGATCTTTGACCCCATTTCGATGATATTGCACAGAATTGGTTCAGTATACCTCCGGAATAACATACTAAAGTTTTGTTGTAATCGAAGCATTTTTACGTAAGTTATGACGCATAAGTGGAATGGAATGGATCCAGCTTCTATGTCGTGACCTTTGACCCCATTTCGTCGATTTTCAAAAGGGTTCGCTCCCAAGTGGTCCCCTACCACATACTAAAATTTCATCGAAATCGAACCATTTTTACGGAAGTTATGACGCATAAGGGCAGAGGAATGGATTCCTCTTCATGTCCTGACCTTTGACCCAATTTGTCCCATTTTCAATAGGGTTCGTCCCCAGGTGGTCCCCTACCACATGCTAAAATTTCATCGAAATCGAACCATTTTTACGCGAGTTATCGTGCAGACGTTGAGACAGACAGACAGACGGACAAAGCTGGAGCATATATGCTTCTTCAACCTACGGTTGGAAGGCGTAAAAAAGCAAAAACCTTCACGGAGAAAAAAAAAAAGTTGTAAGTTTGGGAAACTAAGAAATTCGATTTTTAAATTTTCTCATATTTGACCAGGTTTTTTGCTATCGACAATGTTATATTTTTATAGCAAAAAAGATTTAATTATTGTGCTGATGTACAGTATAATCGTCTATTTACGTATATGGATACGTAAATAGACGATGTCATCGCTGTCCACGTTATTTTATAAACAATGCATAGCAACTGAAAAATTGTTCATACGACACCACTGGGATCGACCCCAGATCTCTCGATAACTAGCCGAGTGCGTTCGTACGAGATCTGGGATTCGATCCCAGTGGTGTCGGATGGGCAATTTTTCAGTTGCTATGCGTTGTTTATAAAATAACGTGGACAGAGCGATGACATTGTCTATTTACATTATCTCCACGTATTTGAAATATATTCATCAAGTATATGGATCACGAAAGATGGTGTCACCAGCCTGGCAAATGTGACGGAACGTCAAAAATGCGGTCATGTGAAATACTTATATATTTGGCACTTTAAAAAGTTCTTTCTAATTCCAATTTGATTCCTTCTAGATATATGAATTTGACTAAAAAGCAGAGTGCAAATCGTTTCGGAGAAATAATTGTGATTCAGCGTTAAATAGCATACGTAACATTTGACGTTTCCTGGAGAATGACAATTACAAAGGAAATATGAAGAAACAAATGAAACCTCTTCTTGGGAGTAACACTCACTAAGTTATCTACCACTTTCCGGGACATATTTTTGCAAACTACCCACACTGAAACATAAGAGGCGTTTCTGCAAAAGCAGCAACCTTGGAACCTTTAGCAGTTCATCACTCACGTGGACAGTGTCTGACGCAGCACCCATTCGACTTGTGAACGCTGGATGATGCACAGTGAGTGTTTGGCTCTCCACGTCGTTCTTAAACCACATAGCTCAGAAAAATAGAACAAGGAAACGCGCTCACAACACAGGTCATAATGCAAGAATTATTGACTTCATAAAAAAAATGTGAAACAGCTTTAAATGTAAGAAGTGGCCGTCATTAACAACAAAAAGCTTCATTTTTTACGCTTTCCAACCGTAGGTTGAAGAAGCGTATATGCTCCAGCTTTGTCCGTCCGCACGATAACTGGCGTAAAAATGGTTCGATTTCGATGAAATTTTAGTATGTCGTAGGGGACCACCTGAGGAAGAACCCTATTTAAAATGGGAAAAATGGGGTCAAAGGTCACGACGTAGGAGCGGGATCCATTCCATTGCACTTATGCGTCATAACTTGCGTAAATATGGTTCGATTTCAATGAAATTTTACTGTGGTAGGAGACAGCCTGGGGACGAACCCTATTCAAAATGGGTGAAATGGGGTCAAAAGTCAGGACATAAGAGCGGGATGCATTCCATTGCCCTTATGCGTCATAACGTGCGTAAAAATGGTTCGATTTCGATGGAATTTCAGTATGTGGTAGGGACCACCTGGGGACGAACCCTATTGAAAATCGTCGAAATGGAGTCTAAGGTCAGGACATAGGATTGCGATCCATTCCATCGCCCTTATCCCATATTATTAAGATGGACGTTAAGTAATTTTGCTTCCTATACTTCCAGTGGAAAAACTTTTGTACACATTTCCTTCACAATTAATGTGTTCCCAAGGATGAAAATTTGAACATCGATTAAAATAACTTCCTATTATAACCTTGGATACTTAATATTTTCTAAAACATAACAATTATATTAAAAATCAATTACTTTTTCTTTGACGGTGTTGAAACCAGAAAAAAGATAGCGCGACCTGTACTTTGATGACGTCAGTAGACAAACAAATGTTGGATTGCATAATTACGGTTATGTTTTAGAAAATATTAGGTATTCCAAGTTATAAAATGAAGCTATTTTAATCGATGTTCAAATTTTCATCCTTGCGAAAGCATTAATTGTCCAGAAAAAAGGTGGCGCGACCTGTATTTTCATGACGTCAGTAGACAAACAAATGTTGGATTGCATAATTATGGTTATTTTTTCGAAAATATTAAGTATTGCAAGTTATAAAATGAAGATATTTTAATCGATGTTCAAATTTTCATCCTTGGGAACGCATTAATTGGGAAGAAAATGTGTACAGAAAATTTTCCATTCGAAGTACAGGAAGCAAAATTACTTGACGTTCACCTTAAAGGAGCAATTCTTGTATGTAGGTAAATTTTATTTTGAAAACGGCTCTAAGGATTTTGATGAAAGTCGTTAACCTACCGTTTTCTGGTACTAGAAATCGATTTAGCTTGATCTCGACTTTAGGAAAATTCTTTTAGTGGGTTAAATAACCACCCCGAATTACCACGTTTTTAGTGAAGTGTCACGGCGTCGTTCAATTACATGTTAGCGCGCGGTCACGCCATCTGTCTCATTACGTCGCGCGTTGTGTGTGGATCCTATTAAAGTTTTATGACGTCACACTCTTGCGAGCAGGTGGTCTCGAGTCCCATCTGTCTCATTACGTCACGCGTTGTATGCGTATGTTCGTCCGCACGATACCTCGGGTAAAAATCGATCGATTTTAATGAAATTTTAGTATGTGGTAGGGGAACACCTGGGAAGGAACCCTATTGAAAGTGAACGAAATGGGGTCAAAGGTCAGGACATAGGAGCGGGATCGATTCCACTGCTCTTATGCGTCATAACTAACGTAAAAAAGGTTCTATTTCGATTGAATTTTAGTATGTGGTAGGGGACCACCTGGGGTCAAACCCTATTGAAAATTGGCGAAATGGGAGTCAAAGGTCAGGACATAGAAGCGGAATCACTTCCATCGCCATTATGCGTCATAACTTACGTAAAAATGTTTCGATTTGGATGAAATGTTAGTATGTTGTAGGGGCCTGCCTGGGAACGAATCCTATTAAAAATGGGCGAAATGGAGTCAAAGGTTAGGACACAGGAGCGGGATCTATTCCATAGCTCTTATGCATCATAACTTACGTAAAAATGCTTCTATTGCGACAAAACTTTGTCATGTTATTTCGGAGGTATACTGAACCAGTTCTGTTGAATATCATCGAAATGGGATCAAAGGTCAGGGCACATGAGTGAGATTTATTCCACAGCCATTTTCCTCATAACTTGAGTAATAACTTGAGTAATGATTTCTAGTATGTTGGAAAGCGTATCATAATCAATGCATTGCATGATTTTACTAACTTGTTACCCATTTTTTACGCTTTCCAACCGTAGGTTGAAGAAGCGTATATGCTCCAGCTTTGTTCGTCTGTCTGTCTGTCCGCACGATAACTCGCGTAAAAATGGCTCGATTTCGATGAAATGTTAGCATGTGGTAGGGGACCACCTCGGGGCGAATCCTATCGGAAATGGATGAAATGGGGTCAACGATCAGAACACAGGAGCGAGATCCATTCCATTGCCCTTATGCGTCATAACTTACGTAAAAATGCTTCGATTTCGACAAAACTTTAACATGTTGTCTCGGAGGTATGCTGAACCAATTCTGTTTAATATCATCGAAATGCGGTCAAAGGTCAGAACACAGGAGCGAGATTTATTCGACAGCCATTACCTTCATAACTTGACTAAAAATGTTTCTATTGCGACAAAACTTTAGTTTGTTGTTCTGGAGGTATACTGAAGCAATTCTGTTGAATATAATCGAAATGGGGTCAAAAGTCAGGGCACATGAGCGAGATTTATTCCACAGCCGTTATCCTTAGAACTTGAGTAATGATTTCTGGTATGTTGGAAAGCGTATCACAATCAATGCATTGTATGATTTTACTAACTTGCATTTTTAAATTGCAGTCCTTTATTATCAGTTCATGAGGAGAAGTTAACTTAGATAGCTAGATGGGTCTCCCAATAATTTACATAATCTGGTCGCTTAGAGCTAAAACGCTATTGCAATGTACCCACTTTAAATTGGGTGCAGGCTACTTATGTCTATTTACGACTGACCGTGAACGACAACCACCTGTTTATTCGAACACACTCGAGTTTCCTTATATTTGAAATATGCTAAATAAGTGGCGATGAATTTCACAAGAGTAAAGTAGTGGGATTAAAGATGATTTTACAGAAAACAAAATTCATACACCAGTGCGTTTACAAGAACTGAAGGCTTTGAACTCCACGTGGCAAATTCAGATGTAACTGATGCTTACATCTACCTTGGGCAATAGATATCCAGCAAGAGTCATATTGAAGAAAAAATTAATAGGAGTATAAAACTTGACTGGAGTGCATTTGGCAGAAAGTACAATTCATATTTAGTCAATTCATTCTTTACGTTCTTACTTGTGAGTCAGAAACATGAACCTTAACTGGAAAAGACATACAGAGGCTGCGGACTATGAAAGAAGCGTTAAAAGATACATGCTTGGTGTAACCAAAAGAGATAGGAAAGGAGCTCACGGATTAGGCAAATGATAATAGCGGACGACGTCATGATCAAAGTAATGACCCTCAAATGACAATAGGCTGGACAAGCTGCTTGAAGAACTGAGCAAAACTGGACAACTTAAATATGAGGTCTTTCGGAAAACAATGGCCGATTTCCTGAGATGCCACATTCAGCTCTCCACAATGCTTGTAGACTAACCCGCTCGCAGCGCCATTCGTATGAGTTGAAGGGCGATTCAGACGCCACATAGACGCCATAATCGGTTGAGCTGCAGTCGTTGTTACTCGTGTGATGAGAGTGGTCTGTACAACATGTTAGGAAGGAATGAGTTGCGGGTGAATCTGCTTCACGAGTTGAAATTTGGTCGTAATACGGCACAAACCTACCGTAATGCAGTCGAGGCATGGAGCAAGCCGGCAACATCTGAACGTACTATTCGTCTGTGGTTTGAAAAGTTGCGGGTGAATCTGCTTCACGAGTTCAAATTTGGTCGTAATGCAGCACCAACCTACCGTAATGTGGTCAAGGTATGGAGCAAGCAGTCAACATCTGAACGTACTATGCGTCGGTGTTTGAAAAGTTGCTGGTGATTCTGCTTCACGAGTTCAAATTTGGTCGTAATAAAGCACAAACCTACCGTAATGCGGTCGAGGCATGGGGCAAGGAGGCAACATCTGAACACACGATTCGTCGGTGGTTTGAAAAGTTGCGGGTGGTTCTGCTTCACGAGTTCAAATTTGGTCGTAATGCGGCACAAACCTACCGTAATGTGGTCGAGGCGTGGGCCAAGGAGGCAACATCTATTCGTCGATGGTTTGAAAAGTTGCGGGTGATTCTGCTTCATGAGTTCAAATTTGGTCGTAATGCGGCACAAACCTACCGTAATATGGTCGCGGCATAGGGCAAAGAGGCAACATCTGAACGTACTATTCGTCGGTGGTTTGAAAAGTTTCGTTCCTGCGACACGAGCCTGCAAAGATGAGGAGGGCCGATTATGACGTTCGGTCATTGATAACGAAGCTCTGAAGAGAAATGTTGAGGCAAATCTTTGGGTCACACTCAGAGAACTCGGCAAACAATACAATGTGTCGGTGTCAACCATTTCTGAACATCTTCAGCAAATTGGTAAGGCCAAGAAGCTAGATTCGACGCCCCGGTGGCGCAGTGGTCTAAGCGACGGCCTCTGATCATTCGTCCGAAAGGGGTCCGGGTTCGAATCCTGGTCAGGCATGGATGTTGTGTTTGTCTTACGGCACTGGATCTCTCCCTTCCCTGGAACCAGTGACCCTAAATACATCTCCAATAAAAAAATAAAAATAAAAAAGCGCTATACGTGGACCCCGCACGAGCTGATGGAGCATCAGAAACAACAACGGTTTGAGGTGTGCAGTAACCTTCTGCTTTGCAATGAAAAGGAGCCTCGACTTGATAGCTAGTAACCTGTGATGAAAAGTGGATGCTATACGGCAACCGTAAGCAATCTGGACAGTCCTAAACCAAGGTTGACGCCAAAATCCTAAACCAAAGTTGACGCCAAAGAAAGTGTGTGAACCATGGTGAATCACCGAAACAAAATCCTAAACCAAGGTTGACGCCAAAGAAGGTTTTGTTGACAGTGTGGTGGACTGTTTACGATCTCATACACTACAGGTTCTTGAATGATGGTGAAAGCATCAACTCAGTCACATACTGTGAAGAAATTGACTGAATGCACCAGAAGTTGTGCTCCAAACAGCCATCTTTGGTGAACAGGAAGATTACTATCCTCCTCCATGATAACGCGAGACCACACGTGTCACCTAGGACGAAACAGAAATTACACGAACTGACGTTCGAAATCCTCCTACATTCAGCCTACTCGCCTGACTTGACGTCTACCGATTTCCATCTGTTCATGCATTTTAGCAATTACGTCAAAGACAGGACCTTCAGAAACTGAGAGGAGGCCGAAATTGCATTCTGGGACTTTCTTGCATCCAGGGAGCCAGATCTCCCCCCCCTTTTTTTAATGAAGGTTTAACTGGCTGGAACGAATTAACTCGGTGTTACCAAAATGGGGGGATATCAAATGGACAAATATATTTGCTGTCTAAGAAGTGTGCTGAATGCGACTGGAATGAGTGCATTCAGGATGTGTTTAGTGGTCCCAACGCAGCTCGAATGAGTGACCTGAAAGACTAGAGCATCAAAAAGCCTTGTTCCTACCCCCCCCCCACACACACACACTAGATTTGTTGCTCAGAGTGGACGTTTAGGGTATGTTCGACAATAATCCTTTCTGACAGATTACTTCTTAAACGGCTGTAGCAATGGAGACAAATTTAAGAAAGAAGATGCTTGAGTAACTTATTTTTACGTAGTGGCAGGATGTCCGTGTCAGGGGGAATAGCCCTTCCCCTTCATGTATTGCGTTATGGAAAATGGAGCCCAGGACTATACTCCAATTCACCCTAAAAGTGTACTACTGGGAAAGGCGGGAGAGCCTAATCGCATCCCGTCGTGGAACGCAAGAACGGTATCCATCCGCGTTAATGTGCTCTTCTACTGTTTCCTTTCTGATCCCCCCACCCACCCACACATCTCACAAGCGGCGGGGATTGTCAGTGGGGGTCTGGTGAAGGCCGAACTGTTTCCGCTACTGCCTTCGAGTTTCCCCGATTGTCAATTTATTGTCTCTGTGTTGTTAATGTTGGGAGAGGTCTTCCATCCCTTCCCCCTGTCCGAGTTGTATCCCAAGGGAGCAAAAATAGCCGAAAGTGCGAAGCTCTTGATTCAGCAACTTCTCAGAACAAATTTATTTCTAAAAGCGCTCTAACTTCTAGAATTTTTTTTTTTTTTTTTTTTTTTTTAGATAGCAATTTTGTCTGATAAACTGTTGAGCAAACAAAAATGGATTCTGAGCAATTATTCTGATGCTTTGCGCTCTAAATTCTAGGGACTATTTTTCGCAGCGGAGGTAGCTGTTTCGTACCCTTCATAGTGGTTCACTCTTAGGTTGACTAAGAATATAGAAGGGAGGTTTTATCACTTGTGACTGGTTTATTTTCGGTGCTACTAAGATGAGAGTGGGAATGGAATTGTTTACCGAAGCTTTCGTAAAACCCCGCAGCTATCAGAGCATATCTGTATGGGGGAGCGAAAGTTTTCGTTACCGTTTGGTTCGAGTACATAGGACTCTTGAAGGGTTAACGACCACCGTGAGCAACTCAATGGGCTATAAGCAGTCGTCCATCCCTAATTTTGGGCCACTGGTTCCAGGGAAGAGAGAGAGCCAGTGCCGTAAGACAAACACAACATCCATGCATGACCGGGATTTGAACCCAGACCGAACTCGGACGAATGGTCATAAACCATCGCTTAGACAACTGCGTCACATGGGCGGCACCGAGGCTAAGGCGGCACCCGGATTTATCCCGGACTGGCATTGAAGCACTTGTCATGACGTCACTCGCTGGCAGAAGTGTGTAGCTGCTGAAGGCGGAATTTTCGAATAAAACAAGGCTGTGTGCTATGAGGTATGTCTCCCATTTTTACCCTCCAAATTGGCCATTATTTTCCAAACGACATGGAAATAGTCTCGACACCAAGGGACAGGAAAAGTTACAGAAGAAGACCACGTGGGATATGGGTGGATGAATTTCGAAATCATGACAGAGTGACACAGAAGAGTATTACACCATAGAATTGGGGAGGCTTTAATCCAGCGATGTACCGAGAATGGTTGTTAACGATGATTAAATTTCGTTTTCTGCTGTCCGCGCTAAAATTTCTTACACATTATTCATCGCAAAAGCCCTAATTTGCCGGTGGTGGCATTCTAAAGCACGTCTTTCCACTTGGGAGACGTTTGTTCTCCCGAATGAACTACACAAACTTTGCCTTATCGCTGCAACTTGTTATTTTGACTCTTGCGCCACCCAGTGGTTCATCACATGCACCACCTTCCCTTGAGAGGGGGGACGAATTCGTAGGTTTCGAGTGCGGTGCAAACCATGCTTGAAGTACTTCGTCGTAGACAAGGGAATTGTGATTAATTCCAGACGATGTGTGGGAGGAAAATCACACATATTTCTCGTACCTCCGGGCCAGGAGATTAAGTTTTACGTTCACGTGCCAATATAGCGTAAAAGCCCAAATTTGCCAGTAATGGCATTCGAACCCATGTCTTGCAGCTCCGTAGCCGGCTATTCTTCCGATTGAACGACACCGACCTTGGCTTATCGATGCAACTTGCAGTTTTGACTCTTGCGCCACCCAGTGGTACGTCACAATTCTTACGAGAAGCAGTTTATCTTTTTTGCAGTAATTGCATCGCATGTGAATGTACCTTTCCATAGACAAAAAAAAAAAAAAAAAAACGTGGATGTTTCGTAATAAAGACCATTCACTGTACAATAAAGGTTTACTTTAGTTTTTTCCTTGACGTAGGACTACATCTAACTACGCGGATAATATGGGGCGACTTACGGCCGACCTCCTGTGACAAAAATAGGTCCCAATTAAAATCATTATCGCGTAAAAATACGTGCCACACACTAATTGTGTTTGCATATTCGTAAACAGCATGGAGTCCAATTCGCGTACTGCGCAATATATCGCGCACGCGACGCTCCCTGTGTGCGGAGGAGATGATGCAATATTTCTGGGTGTGCCGCCGCGTTTGACTCGGTCTATCTCGGCAACCGTGAGCGCAAAACGACTGTGCGTGGTATCGTTTTACGGCTCTCGACGAGATCTATTCAAATACACGAACATTTCGCAGTGGTTTGAACTGAACATTTAAAAAATTGTTTCCTTGTGAACTGGTGAACACTTTTGACAATATTGCGGCTTATCTGGACAACCGTGAGTGCAAAACGACTGTGCGTGGTATCGTTTTAAAGCTCTCGACGAGATCTATTCAAATATTTAAAGAATAAATAGCAGTGGTTTAAACTAAAATTTTTTAAAATTGTTTTCTTGTGAACAGGCAAACATTTTCGACAATTCCGCGGAATTTGCAAAATGAACGCAAGCAAAAGTGGGGGAAATTAAAACGAGAGGCAAGAGCATGTGATGAGGAATGTAAGAAGCCCAAAAAGACAGAGCACCACGTTGAGTAATTGGTGTATCGATCTGCTTTGTGTTCGCAATGTATCCAGCATTATTCGTAAAAATTATGAAAGATACTTTTCATATCATAGACCTATGTTGCCTAAAACAAATTAAATAAACGCTTTGAAATCATACTCCACTAGCTGATTTCAACTCTTCGATCTGCAAGTCGTAGTCCTACGTTCCAAACTGATGGCTCAATCAGAGCTGAGTCTACCCATATTTTTTGTTTTGTTTTTAGTTGGGGGTTTAAGGAGCACCGTGAGCAACTCAATGGGCTATAAGCAGTCGCCCGTTCTTAATTTAGGGCCACTGGTTCCAGTGAAGGGAGAGAGCCAGTGCCATAAGACAAACACAGCACCCGTGTCGCACGGCATTCAAACCAGGACCAATCTCGGACGCATGATCACAAACCATCGCTTAGAACACTGCGCCACCGGGGGCGGCTTAGGTGTTTGCTTTCTATGAATAGATCTAAACTTCGTATTGCCTATTTTCCTTTACGCGGATCGGCTTCCTTTAAATCTTCATCACGATTGCAAATCGAAGAGCATCCAAGCGTTTATGACTTTTGTTGCTGACTTTTGATAAGTAAAGCGATTGAGTCATTAAGAGAGAGAGAGAGAGAGAACTCTTTCGGAGTTGAATGTTGCTAAAAATATATCGCAATAACGACAAGAGATGCAGAGATGCGCGGTAATTATTTTTGATACGGGAAAAGATCTTTCATCCCGATGGAAGGAAAGTAGCAGAATGAGAAATGTTTCCGCGCAGCGTTTTGTATGTAGTCGCTCATGCGGCATAAGCAGCTCAATTAGTAGTACCTCATTAGAACATCACTTCGGGAATGTTCATTTGACAGAGAAACTCTGAGGTAAAATTCACCACTTATACTTTCCCATTAAAAAAGAGTTAGTCACAATGAGACTTCCTTTTCTTTTATCCCCAAAATCATGCTGCTTTTCATTTCGCGACACACAAATGGGGATGCACAATTATTCCCTTATGCGTACCACCTCGTTAAATTCACATATCTCGCTGCTATTCCGTAGGGCAAACGAATAATCGGAAAACATACTTTCTTTCATTGTAAATAGTCCTACCATAAGATCCCCATCATATCACTGTTTGAACGGTTCCTCTATTTCAACTTCAGACTTTCTCAGCTCCATATGTAAAGAAAAAATTGCAGATTCTATCCCTCCCCCTTTGTGCCCTAATCCTGTAGAAAGAGGAGAATAGATAGTTCATCCAGCCCCAACTCCGCTCTCCGTTATCGAAGACAAACTAAGCAAAAACAAAGAGAGGGGTAAGAACCAAAATCTTAAATTATTCATCCGAGGAAAAGTTTATATCTGGTGCTCCTAATATCAAAGGAACCAATCAATTCCCAAACCCTCCAATCAAAATAGGCATTACCATAAAAAATATCATCACCAAAGCATGCGCTGTTACAATAATGTGTATAAATGATAATCTCCTAACAATCTACCAACCTGCCCCAGCAACTCAGCCCGAATAATTACTCTTATAGCCGTCCCTACCATCACTAATCAGACCCCAAAATCTAAATACAAAGTTCCAATATCTTTATGATTTGTGGAATGTAATCATCGCAGTACACTGTAAAAATTGCAGGGTCAAATTACGGTAGATACACCGGCAGCTGAGCGGCCAATTAATAAACCGTAATTTTACAGTACCATACCGTAATGTTCATTAACGGTCTAATGATCGGGAAATAGAAAAGTTTTTCTCACAGAAGTGTTGCCCGTCTACTGATTGCACGTAAAGAAAAACCAGGTATATAACCACTTTAAGAAGAACGCTGCCAGATTGTCAAGATTAAAATACAGTAACAGTTCAAACAGTTTAAACACCGTGGACATGTTGTTTATCGACCGAAAATGTATGGTTGTTCACCAGGTGGCGTGCTTACGATCTGTAAACCGTCTTAATCCTGGTGAAACACTGACTATTCAGGGCACTGTTTTACAGTGTAATACACACTGCTGGCCACTCAAAAGGCAACACAAAGAAGGATACGAGATAGCAAAGCCAGATTTACTGGACACATAACAACAGATACAAAGATCAAACGATTGAGCTTACAGGCCCGTGCGACTTGCGGAACACGCAGACATCAATAGTTCGTGTGGCCCCCAAGGCTGGCAATAACAGCCGCTACACACCGCGGCATCGAACGAAAGAGGCTTTGGATGTGGGCTTGGGGTATGTCGGTCCAGGCTGCTTCCACACGTTGCCACAGTTCATCAGGCGTAGCCGCGGGCGGTGCTTGCCGGGCCACCCGGTTGCCGATCAGCGACCAGACGTGTTCGATGGGCGACATATCGGGAGAACAGGCGAGACATGTCAGCAGTGACACCTGGTGGGCCGTGAAGAATTGTTGCACGATGCGTGCCACGTGCGGGCGCGCATTGTCCTGTTGAAACGTGGCCGATGGCAGGCCCTGCAGGTAAGAGAGCACTACAGGCTCCAAAACGTCGGAGATGTAGCGGTGGCTGTTGAGTGTACCGGCGATGCGTACCAGAGGGGTGCGGGTGTCATATCCAATTGCGCCCCAAACCATAACGCCAGGCGACGGACCGGTATGACGATGTATAATGCAGGCGTCATACAGTCTCTCGCCGCGGTGCCGCCACACGTGGATCCGACCATCGTGGTGTTGCAGGCAGAAGCGGGATTCGTCGGAGAAGATAACGTCGTCCCATTCCGTATAGTCCAGGTGGGGCGTTCAACGGCCCACTGCCACCGCACTCGCATGTGGTGCAACGTCAATGGTAATCGGAGCAATGGGCGCCGTGTGACAAATCACCGCTCTTGCAGACAACGTCGAACGGTACGTGCTGACACAGGTTGTTGCGCAACACACCCTAATTCCTGCGCTAACGTTCGTGATGTGGTGGTGCGAGCCGTCAATGCCCGCCGCACAACATGCCGGTCCTTTCGTTCGGTGGTGTGCCGCGGCTGCTGCAATCGCTCACGTCGGTCGGTCTGTCCCTCCTGCACCTACCGAATCCATACTCGCCTCACCGTGGCTGGATGTCGTCCCACACGAGCGCCGATGTCTCGGTACGATAAACCGCTGTCGTGATAAGCCACTATTCGTCCTCTGTCGAACTCCGAAACGTGCTGGAATGACTGCCGTATTCTGCGACGAGGCATCAGGAAGCTTCCCACGCACAAGTCCAGCAGCATAACACACTTCCACTACTTACACCCCGCCTTCTGTGCACCCTTCTTATAGTGCTTCTCGGTGGCGTGCCGGGCGCGCATGATTTGCATATGCCCTGCAATGCTAATCGTTTGCATGTCCTCTCGCGGGCGACGCATGCTGCGAATTTCAGGCTAATCGGATGCTTCCTTCTTGGTGTTGCATTTTGGGTGGCCGGCAGTGTAGTTTAATTAAAACAACGAATTCCAAGTTCTTAAATAAAAAAATAATTCTCCAAGATGGAAGAGTGTAAATCTTCTCACGTCGCATAATGAACCTTGAAAGCTCACAGAGCGCACAAGCAAAACCAAACATCTTACTATTCTTTATGCCCCAACCATCAACACCACCAAAGGCAAAATAAATTTTCTCACTCTGAAGAATCTAGAAAGGTTAGAATTTTAATTGAGAGGGTGATGGTGACATCTCCTACTCGATTAGAAAGAATGGTGAGAGCTACTGATTTTTGCTGGGGCTCTCTGTTCACACTTTTACATTGGTTCCTTGTGTGCTTCATTTCTTCTTAATGCATACGAGCTATCTTCTTCTTAATATGCCATCTGCTAACGAAGGTCGATGACCACCTTGGCATAACCTCTACGATCGGCTGCAACTCTAAAGATGTCCGATGTTCATTCCAGTCTACTACTTAATATTGTCTAGCCAGGTTCTTCTTCTTCTTCCCCTTCATTTTCCTTCTATTCTTCCTTCAATGGTTACCTGCGGAATTTTACATTTGAGGAGCGCACAAGCAAAACCAAACATGTCACAAAAATGTGAATTATCAAGTATAATAGTTGGATATCATCAAGGACGATGGTCTGATTCCGTTTCTGTATCATAAGCCGACCCAAACCAAACAACTCCTACTCATTTTATAGGTGAAAAATGCGTGATTCGAGCAAAAACGAACATGTCCCAATAGCTGGCTCAAGCAAAATCAAACATGTCGAGTGAACCAATCAGAGCTCCAGAATTCGGGCATGTGAGAAAGTTGATAAGAGTGACGGAGTGGCATTCATGTTTTCAGACCATAATGAATTCAAGCTTCTTCTACTAATATAATGAATTCAGCTTCTACTAAGCTTCTTCTAATGGTTGTTGTTTGTTAATTATATCATGAATAAACTTTCCGGCTAGTAGTGTAGTAATAATAATGAACAAGCTTTTAACTGCTAGTAATGTTGTAGTAGTAATTAAGATGAATAAAGTCTTATGCTGGTTGTTAATAATAATCAACTAATGAAATAAACCTAACAGCCAGACAGAGGTCTGACAGTACTATGAACTGAGAAAAACGTACTTACTAAGACAATCTTTTATTTGGTAAACTTCTATTATTTATCCACACTCACTTCATCGGTCACACAACTACTCGATATATGGCTCTCAAATAAACGAAGATATCTTTACACACGAAACAAAGCTCTCACGCACATAAACAACCGCTCTCTCTATACAACAACAGCTCTTCCTTAGGTATCGTTGAACGCGCCTATTTATACTGGTTACCACCACGTCATGACTTACACTCATTGCGAGATCTCATTCAGCGGGTGAAATAACATCTCGTTCAGTAAGAAGATAATTTACATAGTAAAATAAAATAACCAGAGATAGTAAAAATCAAAAAGGAAAGTGAATCTAGAGTATACGTTACATCACCTGCCCCTTAATTTTTTTTTTTTTTTTCGAAAAACCTATCAATTTTGGAGTGTAAGTCTTACACTTCGTTGATTGACGTTTATCGACCTCTTTTTTGTTGTTGTTTTGGTGGCAGCAGTATGTACAATATCAAACTTGGCATGACAAAATCAAGAAATCTGTATTCGTCTGTGAAACACTTTGTATACTTGAACAAAACAAACCTGCATCGGCATACCTTCCTTTTATTCTGCCTAGCAGGAATCACTTTTTTAATTTCAAATTACGTTCTCATTATTCGTTGAATACACACCAACTGTATCAGCAGCGAAGATTGCCTGGAGCTGCCTAACAGTAACAATTTTTATTATTTTACCCTTAAAGGCACATATATATATATATAAAATTTGGATTTGTAGATGGACATAGAAGAAATATATAAAAAAAACATATATACACAAAAGAATGCATAGGCCCACACGAAAAAAAAAAAAAAAAATTCTGACACGCCAACTGGTCGTGCAGGAAAAACAACAAACAGAGAAAAGAACCTGTCCCCGAGAACTTACTTATCTCGAGGACGCATAAAAAACTCTAGTACGATAACGTTTTCCAGGCCTAATCGGACTGGTAAATTCAGGTGGCGTAGATCTCTTTAAGGACGTGACTGGATCATCTGTAGTCTGTCGGTCAAGAAATCCCGGCGGCTGACAGGAACGGTTGTAACGTGTATACTCTATATTCACTTTCCTTTTGATTTTACTATCTCTGGTTATTTTATTTTACTATGTAAATTATCTTCCTACTGAACGAAATATTATTTCACCCGCTGAATGAGATCTGGCAATGAGTGTAAGTCATGACGTGGTGGTAGCTAGTATATAGGTGCGTTCATCGAGGGAGCTTGTGTGTTGTTATGAGGAGCTGTGTGTTGTTATGAGGAGCTGTGTGTTGTTATGAGGAGAGCTTGTGGTCGTTAAGCGAGAGTGTGTATAATTCGAGGAGTGATTATCCATTATTGTTCTACAAGTGTTGTGTGTGTCTTAGTTGACCAAGAGTCTTAGAAATAAAGAAGTTTTCAGTAAGTTCAGTCTTTCTCAATTCATAGTTTTTGTCAGACCTCTGTCTGGCTGTTAGGTTTATAACATTTATTTGATTCCTATAAATAACCAGCGTTGAGACTTTGTTTACGTTCATAATTAACTAGTAACAACACTCTTTTGAATTCACTATTTTGAAGCTTAGTACAAGTATATCATTAGCTAGCTGGTAGGAAGAGAATCATTCATATGAATTAGCTTAGCGGAAAGTAAATAAAGCTAATACATTATACGGTCAGGAACGGCTGACGTCCGTCGGTCAGAAACGGCTGAAGTCTGTCGGTCCGGAAATCCCTGCGGCTGACAGGAACGGTCAGGAACGGCTGAAGTCTGTCGGTCCGGAAATCCTTGCGGCTGACAGGAACGGTCAGGAACGGCTGAAGTCTGTCGGTCCGAAATCCTTGCGGCTGACAGGAACGGCCAGGAACGGCCGAAGTCTGTCGGTCAGGAAATCCCTGCGGCTGACAGGAACGGGCTCCCCCAGGCTTTTGATATGTAGTCCCTTTGTGCTGGGGCCCGTGGTGTCCTTCCAGCATTCTTCTTGGACGGACGCGGCTCCGGCCACATCGTTTGTTTTCGCTTTCTCCCTCGTGGCATGAGAGTAGAAGCAGGCATCGGCCCTGTTTGCCCTGAGCGTAGGTTCCAGGGGCGAAACCCGGGCGGATGCAAGGATATCTGCCTTCGTCGCTGTTGCGGCGAAGCAGATTGGGGAGATAAGTTACGTTTTCGAATAGCTTTTGGTGTTACTGGACGGTTTGTAATTGGTGTTTGACGTTTAGGAATAGTCAAACTATTGTCCATAACTGACAAATCAGAAATATCTGAAGACTCTGAGTCGCTGCTGTAAATTAGTGGTCGTACAGGGCGATGTTTATTTCTGCCTATAGGAAATACTCTCTGACGAGGTATTCAAGGAAGTAGGAGCTTGTGTTGATGCAGAGTTATCAGGAAACGGTACAGCAATAGTCTTGGCAATGGTTGGAGGGAAAGGAACGATACTAGTATTTGAAGAACTTGATTCGAGCCTTCGTCTCATGGGAGAATCAGGTTGCGGGTTTGGAAACCCGTCTTGAGGAGGGGAGGGTGAAGAAAAAATCACTGGAGATTCTTCAAAAATGTTTATTGGTTCGTCCAAAATTTCTGGAGGTTGATCGTGAGATATAGACTCTTGAGTCTGTGGAACAGAAGGTTGAGTAGGGTTGATTATAAAATCGATATTTCGTTCATGATACTTGCGACACTGAGCAAAGTGTACGTATTGAAATTGATTGTCAGGTTTTTCAAGAACAATGTTATTTTCAAATACATTTGCCACCCGATAAGGACCTTCGTAGCTGGGTGCAAATTTCTTCACTAAAGTATGAGAAACAGAAGACTGGAAGTGCGTTTCCACGAGAGTGAGATCTCCAACGACAAGATCTGGTTACCTACGCCTAGTATTACAATATCTTGCTTGAGCCGCTTGTGCTCCTAGCATTGCAACACGAGCTTTTTCAGCCATGATTCGTACTGATTGCGGAGTTGGTCGCTGGTTTAGTTCGTCGATAATCCCCGTTAAATTTTCAAAAGGGGTTTTAATTTTGCGACCCAGAAAAAGTTCTGCAGGAGTAATTTTAGTAGATTCGTGAACAGACGAGCGGAGGGCGAACGAAAAAAGCTCAAGATGTTCATCCCATCGCTCGTGATGACCCATGACAAATGTAGCAATCATTTTAACAAGCGTACGGTTTACTCGTTCGGCAGGATTACTCTGGGGATGATATGGGGAAATGAATTTATGCTTAATGTGTAGTCTCGCACACATTCTTTCAAAAATCTCAGAAATAAATTGAGGACCATTATCCGAAACTACTTTATTAGGTGCACCATATCTAGAGAATACTTCATTAATTAATACATTACAAACTTCTGCCGTAGCGGCTTTACTGGGAAAAACTTCAACCCATTTAGAAAAATTATCAGTTAATACTAGAACGTAACGAGCTTTGTTTTTAACAGATAAAGGATGAGGTCCCAATAAATCTATTGAAATAATGTCAAAAACATGAGAACTTGAACTAGATTTCAAGTGACCGGCTGGTCTTACATTACGGTAATTATTAATCTGACACAAGTGACATGATTGAACGTATGCGAGCACACTTTGGTACATGCCAGGCCAATAGGCAACATCCCGCAATTTACAACGGGTCTTGCGAATACCTAAATGGCCTGCAAGAGGTTTGTCATGAAATTCGTTTAAAAGGGCCATTCTAAGGGTTCGCGGAATACATGGGCGAAACTCTGCCCTAGTAGTCCTAGATTTCGTATAGTAAAGAAGACCCTCTATGACTTCAAAATACTGTGACCTCCCAGCCAGAGAAGGATCACTTTGTAGGGGCGAACCCGCAAGCAAAAAATTATAGATATCCCCAAAATCTGGATCATTTATTAATTCTGCCATTATCTGCTCTCTGGATGTTATATCAGCTATTAGAATTAAAGGCTGACATCCAGGAGTAGTTTCTGTGGGGACCTCACTAATCGGAACGCGAGACAATGCGTCCGGTAATTGATTCTTATGACCTGGCTGATACGAAATTTTGATATTGCTCTCTTGTAACTTCAGAGCCCACTTCATAAGTCTTTGAGATAGGTGCTTAGCAGAATTCAAATACTGAAGGGCAGAATGATCCGTAATTATGTTAACTGTCAATTCGTTAAGATAACAATGAAATTTGTCAAGAGCATACACAACAGCAAGACATTCACGTTCCGTTGCTGAATAATTGCGTTCAGCTTTGGCTAAAGTACGAGACGCAAAAGCTATTGGATGCCCAGCTTGTGACAAAACGCAACCAAGACCAACTCCGGATGCGTCAGTATAAATATCAAATTCCTTAGTATGATCCGGGAAAGCCAACACAGGAGGCTGAGTCAACGCAGACTTCAGTGTTTCAAATGCAGCGTTAACCTCAGGTGTCCAAACAAACTTCTTGTATTTACGTTTCAAAGCATACAATGGCTCACAGATTGTAGCATAAGCGGGGACGAACTGCTGATACCATCCGGTCATTCCCAGAAAGCGTGACAGTTCTTTTGCTGTTTTAGGCCGAGGAAAGTCAACAATAGGCCTAATTTTTTCATTATCAGTAAATAAGCCGTGGGGAGTGATTTTCAACCCCAGATATACAATCTTGTCAATCGCTATCTGGCATTTACTAGGTTTTAACGTCAAGCCAGCATTGTATATGATTTGGAACACCTGTTTGAGCAGAGAAAGGTGCTCGTCAAAAGTCTCGGATGTAATAATAATGTCATCCAAATATACATGCACATGGGGACCCAGAACAGGTCTGAGAACCATATCCATAAGCTTTTGGAAAGTAGCAGGTGCAGAAGCTAGTCCAAAAGGCATACGCAGGTATTCATAAGCCCCAAAAGGAGTCACAAAGCCGGTTTTATCGACGGAGTCCGGATGTACCGCCACCTGCCAATATCCACTCGCCAAATCCAAGGTTGACATCCATTTAGTTGATGACAGGTCATGCAAAATATGCGACATGACAGGTAGTGGATAATTGATCGTTTTCGTGACTTAGTTGAGCTTGCGGAAATCTGTCACGAAACGAAATTCATTGGGTTGTTTCTTTGGAACCAAAAAGGCATAAGCAGCCCAGGCGCTTGTTGATTCCCTTATTATGCCCTGTTTAATCATTTCAGAAATTTGACGCTGCATTTCCTGTTTCTTATGGGGGAGCACAAGGGTAAGGTTTCGTCGCTATCGGTTTCGAACCATCAGTGTCAATGACATGATAAACCACCTGTGTGAAACCAGGTTGATCAGAAAATAAACCAGGGCTTTCCTGCAAAAGTAGAGAAAGCTGGTTTCGTTGCCTCTCATTCAATTGGTTACTCAATAACAAACTCATTATATCTATAGGAACCGTAGGAATAACTTCGATAGGTTCCGGAAAGGAAATCACACGTTGTACGAAATTCAGAGTAACTTGAAACGTATTAATAAAGTCCATTCCTATTAGACATTTAACAGGTAGTTCGTCTATAAGCAGGAAAGAATGCGTAAAACGAGCCTTTCCCAGCCCTAGAGATAATGTAACAGTTCCTGTGATACTGAAGATTTCGTTATTTGCACCTCGCAAATACTTCGTCGCAGGCTGAACGTGTATTGCAGGAAAATTGTCAGTGCAAAACTTCGTATTTAGGGCTGATATTTCAGAACCAGTGTCGAACTTTGTCTCGACAATAATATCTTCAATTGTCAAGAATACATCAGGCAACTGAGGAGAGTTTGAACAGTCACTAATACTGTTTTAGGGTCAGAATGCTTGGTATCAGGAAGCAGGACCGACCCTTGGTCTACTTCCTTTGGAAGTTTAAAGGATTCCTGGCTGGATTATCATGCGGTCTGAAACCTCGACCCTGCCGGGTATCGAGAAAGTTTTCATGATGAGGAAAACTGCGTGAAACCTGCTGCGCGAACTCCGCATGTCTGTTGACATTTTCATATCTATTACTTCTTCCCTCAGCACGGGCAGAAAAATAATCATTGCCCTGAGCATGAAAACGTTCCGAATGCTGCGGAGTCGAACGGGGTCGAGCATACTGTGCATTTGTACGGTATCCCGAAGATTGTTCAGAAACTCGCGGTTGGTTTGCCACTCTTCTATGTGGTGGAACGTATGAAGCTTGGGCGTGCACTTGTGTACGCTCGCGTTGAAAGTTATTAGGCCTATTATGCCGCTGAGGGTTTTCGCAATAAGTTCGTATGAGGCGAAGGCATTCATGAATTGTTGCAGGGTGTCGAACCTCAAGAAAATCCTGTAGAAATGGGTCGAGCTGTTGCAATAGGGTGTCCAACATGTCGACATGACTGGCATGTGGATCCCATAAGCTATACAAGCTTGTTGTTTCCAACGCAAATGCAACAGGGCTATCGTTGGGTCCTTGCTGACGAGAAAAAAGTTGTTGTGCAAGGCTAGCTCGACTGAGGCCGAAAGGAAAGACTTCCAAAAATTCTGCTCGGAAATTCTCATAATGAGAATCCGGGTTCGACACTCTCCACTGCCGATACCAGGTCTTAGCGGTATCCTTCAAGCAAGTGCCTGCGGTTTGCACTTTGCAGTCTTGAGGAATATTGTAGAGATCAAAATGATCTTCCAAATCCTCGAGGAATTTTAAGGACCCCTCGAAACCATTGAAAAGAATTGTTCCTGCATGCGGCACGAAATGGGCAAGCATTCTGCTTCGCTGAGAGGATTCAACTCCCTCAGGTACGACCCGCGACTCAGAGTAATAGGAAGCTGGTGAATTACGAAATTGTGAAGAATGCCTGGGTATATGTAGATCACTTATATCAAAGTGAGCCCCACAGGCTTCTTGCAGATGGTCGAAATTAATCCCATCACCACCGAAACCTGTCTTAGGGTGAAACATTGAAGTTGTTTCAGGTAGTGAAGACATGGGTAATAATTGTCAAGACCTCGTGTTCGAGAAAAGTTCGGGCGCCAATTATAATGAATTCAAGCTTCTTCTACTAATATAATGAATTCAGCTTCTACTAAGCTTCTTCTAATGGTTGTTGTTTGTTAATTATATCATGAATAAACTTTCCGGCTAGTAGTGTAGTAATAATAATGAACAAGCTTTTTAACTGCTAGTAATGTTGTAGTAGTAATTAAGATGAATAAAGTCTTATGCTGGTTGTTAATAATAATCAACTAATGAAATAAACCTAACAGCCAGACAGAGGTCTGACAGTACTATGAACTGAGAAAAACGTACTTACTAAGACAATCTTTTATTTGGTAAACTTCTATTATTTATCCACACTCACTTCATCGGTCACACAACTACTCGATATATGGCTCTCAAATAAACGAAGATATCTTTACACACGAAACAAAGCTCTCACGCACATAAACAACCGCTCTCTCTATACAACAACAGCTCTTCCTTAGGTATCGTTGAACGCGCCTATTTATACTGGTTACCACCACGTCATGACTTACACTCATTGCGAGATCTCATTCAGCGGGTGAAATAACATCTCGTTCAGTAAGAAGATAATTTACATAGTAAAATAAAATAACCAGAGATAGTAAAAATCAAAAGGAAAGTGAATCTAGAGTATACGTTACAAGACAGTCGACGTGTTCTGTTAAAACGTGGTGATTATTTTCGTGCGTTTGTCATAATTTTAGAGATATGGAAGAGCTTGGAGATGATTTAGTAACGATGAAGGAAGATTCAAAAGGACAAAGAAAAAGAGCGAAAAGAGAAAGTGCGAAATAAAAAGCTAAGAGAGAATGCTATGGTGCACCAGATGGTTCCAAAGTTTACGTATGTTCCAAACATCAGAACACTCGGTTCTCGTGCTATAAAATTCGTCCATTATTTATTCGTGAAAAGTTATTGCAGTGTCAAGATAAAAATTTTCATGCCTTAATGAACGTTGTGGCTGAAAACCCGACGTGTTCTGCCCAAAACATCACTTTGTATTTCCTAGTGCGCGGCCACAGTTATTTACAAGCTGACAGAGTTTTCGGGAGAATCGAAAAACAACAAAAGAAAATTCCTTCCATTTATACGACAGATGAGTACCTGAAAGTGTATAGCGATTTTAGGGCAGTGAGGTGCCTAGGAAAAGATTGGGTGTAAGTCACTTTCAGCAATCTACAAGAATTTGGATGGCATGAAGGGTATTAAGCACGTTTTACCATTAGAGCATGGGATTTCAGGTGCGAAAAAAAAAAAAAAAAAAAAAAAAAAAGAAATGTGGATTCCCTTCTCAAAGACCTTTTTGGAAATTCATGGAGAGAAATTGCGAAGTTCCCACGAATAATTTGGTACGCAAGATTGATTGATGGACCTGCTTCACAGCCTAATGAAAATGATGGACATCAGGAAAAATGTGACTGCTTAGAGGACGACTGTGGTCTGCATATTTGATTTTTATTAATGTACTTGTTTTCTAAGTTTCATAAAAATCCGTTCTTCTCAGTCAAGCGCTTTTTTATACCACCTATTATTATTTTCATTAATTTGTAATAAATTGAGGGAAATAAAGACATATAAAGTTGTGACAGCAACTTTGGAAAATAATGAACAAAAATTACAATAATATATATATCAACTGAAAGTGAAAATGCTTCTCTTTCTGCATGAGCTTTTTCTTTCAAACTTTGAGGTTTTTGTCAGATAATAGGTATTCTATTAAAGGTAAGTTGATTATAGAATAGAAAGGTAGATTGAATTCAGAGTACGTTCAAGCAAAATCCAACAAGTCACTAGGGCATCTGATCAAAAACAAACATGTTGCTTGAAGCCCGAAGAAAAACAAACATGTCAACAACAAAAAGTTTAATATTTTGATTTTAACACATTTTTGATCTGAATCAGATCCATAGACGTGTTTGCTTCAGCATCCTTCTGTAAACCCACATTTCAAATGCATTTACTTTTTTAAAGGTGAAGGATTTTAGAGTCCTTGTTTCATCACCATACAGCACCACAGCCGAAATATAGCACTTCATCATGCGAATATCCAGGTTTAAGTTTCGATTACACAGCATAGATTTCATTATAAGGAAGCTTTTTCTGTCCATTTTATTTCCATTTCAGTGTCATTTATCCAGCAGCACAGATATTTAAACTTACTGACTTTTTCGATTTGCTGTCAGTTTAGTGTTAGGTTTGTTTTTGGAATGGGGCCAGTGTTGAGAATCAGCAGTTTAGCTTTGTTGATATTTATTTTAAGGCCCATTTCCTCATTCACTCGATGCAGTAAGGTCTGCAGGTCTTGCATGTTAGTTGTAAACAATGCAGTGCCCGTCACCGTGGTCGGAGCAAGTATGAGTCATTTTCTTGTAGGACTTCCGTCCACAGTGAGTAGAGTTTTAGGTCCCAACCACCTACAGCGAGTTCGCCTTTTGGGCAGAACACAGAAACAATGAGAGCAAGTCTAGCGACTTTGACAGAACAGTTTGTAGTGAGATCAGATATACAACTTCTGCTGGAAGTACTCTGGTACTGGTACCTTCCATGATGTCTGGAGTACATGTCTCAGCCTTTTCATATAATTTTGAGTAGGGGGCATAGGAAAGGATACTAATTTAACCAGTGAGTCCAACCTGGGGTCCGTCACTTAACGTGCTCGTCCGATGCACGGCGAATATTCAGTGATTGTTAGCAAATCACACCACCTCCGCAAGATCAGCCCAGGAACGAACCTGAGGAACTTGCATTGGTAGTCTGAACTGCTAACCACTCAGCCATTCGCTGCTTTACAATGCAGTGCCATCAGCATACGTGAAGTTATTCATCTTTTTTCCGATAATAGATATTCCTTCTTCTCTGGTGTTCAATGCTCTTTTGAAGATGACGTCAGAGTATAGATTAAACAGGAGAGACTATTGTACACATCTTTGTTTTGCTCTCCTCTTGATGCTGGTACTGACTGTTTTCATATTTTCAACCAAAACTGATGCGGTTTGTTTCCAATATAAGTTCGTTATTATTCTAACATCTTTTCCATCGAGATTGATGTTTTCAAGCATGTTTATGAGTTTTGAATGTTGGACTCTATCGTAGCCCTTCTCAAAGTCTATGAAACAAATATATGTTAACATCTGTCTGTTGTTCTTTGCATCTCTGTATCATGACTTTGGCACTTGGTAGTGCTTCTATTGAGTGACGTACTACAGAGATAAAGCAGGTGTCAAGACGACAAATCTGCAGCTAATACATTCCGTTCGTGTAGCTTAGTTGGGAGAGCAACTTATTCCGGAGTGAAGGGGCGCATTTCGATCTCCGCCACGGACAAATATGTTTTTTCACATTTGCGCCCGAACTTAAAAATGCATGTACTGGTTATTGGGTTCTTCGAAAAATTTGTGATGTTTGTTCCACACATCGTCTAGAATTAATGAAACTTCGTTCTCCGCTTCAAAAAAAAAAAAAAAAAAAAAAAAAAAAAAAAATTGGGAGGAGGTGATGTGACGTACTACAGAGGTAAAGCACGAGTCAAGACGACAAATATGCAGTGATACATTCTGTCGGTGTAGCTTAGTTGGGAGAGTAACTTTCTCCAGAGTGAGGAGTCGTGGGCAAATTTGTCTTTTCACATTTGTTCCTAAGCCTTCTCTAAATCCGAACTGAGTATCATCAATGGACTCCTCACATTTACAGTGGATTCAATTTTGAATTATTTTAAGGAATAACTTTAGCACTTGGCATATTAGGTTGGTTAGTCTAAAGTCCCCGCACGTTTTAGCGTTTGTTTTGGGGGGAATGGTGATACGGGTAAATTCTACACCTTCGAGGTACTCTTCTTTTGTGGGTCCAACCTGGGGGCCGTCACAAGGTTGCATTCTGATCTTCAACTGGGCAATGCAGGGCTGTAGCTGTGATCCCTTTAAGAGCTTGATTGTTCTCTTCTTCACCACGAATGCCTGATGTTAGCTATTTTTTTCGAAATCTTGTTTTTTGGATGGGTTTTAGTAAGAATTCTGTAAGTCTTCCAGGATTTATTACATTAAAGGATTGTCTTCTTCTTTTTTTTTTTTTTTTTTTTTTTAATTTTCAACCAGTTCTCTAGATTCCGTTATCTCTTCTTGGACTAATATGTACACTCCCCCACCATAGTGCATCACAGGAAGATAGCTTTTCATCCTCTTATCACAGGAAGATAGCTTTTCAATCCTCTTATCACAGGAAGATAGCTTTTTAATCCTTTTATCTCAGGAAGATAGCTTTTCAATCCTCTTATCACAGGAAGATAGCTTTTCAATCATCTTATCACAGGAAGATAGCTTTTTAATCCTCTTATCACAGGAAGATAGCTTTTCAATCCTATTATCACAGGAAGATAGCTTTTCAATCCTCTTATCACAGGAAGTAGCTTTTCAATCCTTCTATCACAGGAAGATAGCTTTTCAATCCTCTTATCACAGGAAGATAGCTTTTCAATCGTCTTATCACAGGAAGATAGCTTTTTAATCCTCTTATCACAGGAAGATAGCTTTTCAATCATCTTATCACAGGAAGATATCTTTTCAATCCTCTTATCACAGGAAGATATCTTTTCAATCCTTCTATCACAGGAAGATAGCTTTTCAATCCTCTTATCCGCTATAAATACCCCAGATGCACGGGTTTTTGCACTGCATTATTGGTTAAATCAAAAATTGTCTCGGACTTCTCAAGGAAATCAGATTTAACAGAGATTTAATCCACACATCATTTTCTTTTTTTTAGTGTCAATATAAAAGACATTCTTTAAAATGTCAATATACACGACATAGTCTCCTCTGGATTGTCCCTTGGTTATCTCTGACATTTTTAGTCACTGGAGTTTTTCCCCCAAATTCTGGGATTTTCTCCATTATTGGCTCGTTCCCTCTTACGTTTCAACATCATCATCAGCCATGCGACAAATGTCCTTAGGAGCCGGCCATCAGATGGCAGCATATTACCATCGTCTTGTATTTTTACTACCAGCGCATCGGCACTCATATGGCAAACCCTGTCAGTGAAGGGGAACTAGGGACTAAATGCGTCCGGGGCCGACTTCAAAGGGAACCATCCACGCATTCATATCCCCACACCAGAGGAGTCTGCGAAAACCCCTGTAAAAACCAGAAGAACCAAGCTTTCTTACGTTTACCGCCTATATATTTTTATTTATAATTAATAAAATATAAATATATAGGCGTCCAATATGTTTTTGCATACAATCTCAGCACTTCTTACTCTGTGGTCTTTGTGTGGCCGCTGTTCCCTGGTGCTTAGAGGAGAAAGGGAAGCCATGACACATTTTGCGATTTTTTTTTATATACGGTATATATATATCCCTGCAAAATTGGATAGGTCAAAATTGTTAGGAATATAGGTTTCTAGTAATTTTGTTTGCGTATTTTTAGGCTATCACACTTTTATTATTTTGATGCTTCTGAGCTCACAATCTAATTTTTCTGATCCGATGCAGAAAGTTTTCGCTAGCGCCAAACTCTTGAGCCCGCTTTCATTAAATCTATTTATTTCATTTATTTTTAGGATTATGATAGGAATTTTTTGGGGTGTGTGTGGCGTATAGTATAATTCATTTAAATTTCTTTCCATTTTTTAAAGTACGACATTATTCATTCATTCATTCATTCTTCACCACTGTGATTCATGTAAAACGAGCTTCCTTAATTACAGATCTGACTTTAAGGAAAAGAAAAAAGTCGTATAGTGCTAAATCTAATTAGAAAACAGGGTATCAAAGCACTGTGCTGCATTTCTCGGCAAAAACTCTGCTTCACTGTGAGCTCTGAATGAACTGGCGCGTTGTCATGGTGAAGGATGAAGCCATTTTACCACAACTCTGACCTCTTTCTTCTGTGATTCGTTCTCTCAGAGTCATCAGAATCTGTCTGTAGCAATGCTGGTTCACTGCTGTTACATTGCGAACCCGCTCTTCCAAACTTACACCCTTAATGAAAAAGAAAACAATGAACACGGCCTTGAATTTGTGTTTTTGCCCTGCCATTTTCTTTACCGTTCGAGAGCGGGTTCGTGAAATTACACCTTTAAAGTAAAAGAATATAATTAACATAGCCTTGAATTTGGGATTGTCTTGCCAGTCTTTCTCCAATCTTGGAGAGCGGGTTTGCAAAATTACACCCTTAATGTAAAAGAAAATAATTAACATAGCCTTGAATTTGGGATTCCCTTGTCATGCTTTCTTCATCGCTGGAGAACGGGTTTGCAAAATTACACCCTTAACATATTATTTTCAATGTAAAAGAAAATAATTAACATAGACTTGAATTTGGGATTGCCTTGTCATGCTTTCTTCATCGCTGGAGAACGGGTTTGCAAAATTACACCCTTAATGTAAAAGAAAATAATTAACATAGACTTGAATTTGGGATTGCCTTGTCATGCTTTCTCCATCGCTGGAGAACGGGTTTGCAAAATTACACCCTTAATGCAAAAGAAAATAATTAACATAGACTTGAATTTGGGATTGCCTTGTCATGCTTTCTTCATCACTGGAGAACGGGTTTGCAAAATTACACCCTTAATGCAAAAGAAAATAATTAACATAGACTTGAATTTGGGATTGCCTTCTCATGCTTTCTTCATCGCTGGAGAACGGGTTTGCAAAATTACACCCTTAATGTAAAAGAAAATAATTAACATAGACTTGAATTTGGGATTGCCTTGCAATGCTTTCTTCGCCTTTGGTGACGTTGGCGTTTCCCGCGAAATGCATCGTCTGTTTTTTTGTTTAAGGGTTGTATTGGAAGATTCAGGTTTCGTCACAAGTGGTATTATGCTTTCTAAAAAGTTTGGGTTCCCCTGAATTTGCTCCAGAATATCAGCAGAAATTCACTTGCGATTTTTGTTTTTTTGCCCAGACGGACACACTTAGGACCGTCTAGGCAAAAAGAAAGGACACTTCGGAACTATCTTGGTACAAACATTTCTCACGTTCAGATTTTCATGTAAAATTTTCCTAACAGTCCCTTTACCGATGTTTACCATTTCTACAATCATTCTAATACACAGTCATCGAATATTTCGAACAGCGTAGATTTTGCCCACACTGCTTCCAGTTTTTGAAGTGATTGGGCGCCCTGGATGTTCGATGTCTTCGATGTTCTCCCGGCCTTCACTGAAACTCTTGGCCACACAAAAACCGTGTGCACGAGACACGAATTCTTCCCCGTACGCCTCCCTTAACATGCAAAAAGATTTGGTAGGCGTTTTCTTCGATTTCACCAGATATTTCACGTTCATCCGTTGTTCAGTTCTTAAACTCATCGTTTTTTTCGACACGCGACAAACAACATGTCTACTTTCATTGATATATGCCTGGAATCACTGTAGAGAGCGCGGTAAACTTTTCAGTTTTATGGACAGTTCAAAATTAATGGCCTCCCACTCACTTTAGACCTGCACTTCAAGCTCCGTTCTAAAGAAGGACAGACCCGCTATTTCATAGCCGTACTCCGTATAACGCAGTCTTTTTTTTTTTTTTTTTTTTTTTTTACCGCCTTCTTCGAAACCTGTGTCACTTTAATTGTCGTTCTTGCTCTCTTACTTTTTTTTACTCTGTCCTGATTGGTTACACAGCGCATTCACGTCAGCATCTCCATTTTATTCCGCAAACGTTTCGCTATCGGTGAAGTCTCGGCAATGTATATGATTTCTGGTTTTACTGCAGTTTTTAAAACTTTGCTTTTGAGCACTAGTTACAACCTTTTGATGAAACCTTACTAGAAACTCTTAAAAAAGCCTCAGTAATAGCTTTCCAAGGAAGCCTTAGTGGCAACCTTCTAAGGAAACCTGAGTGACAACTTTCTAAAGAAGTCCCAGTGACAACCTTCTAAAGAAGTCTCACTGGAAAACTCTCTAAGAAAGCCTGAGTGGCAAACTTCTAAAGAAACCTCGAAGGAAACCCTTAAAACGACTCAGTAATAACGTTATAAAGAAGCATGAGTGCAAATATTCCAATAAAAATGCAGTGGAAATATTTTAAGGATTCCTCAGTTGAAACACTTAAAGAAAACTTCAGGGGCAGCTTTCCACCATCTCCAACCTAACAAGAAAGCCTCAGTCACTAGCGCACAAAACATTTCCTCAAGGGCAGTGGCATAACAAACAATTCGCGGGACAAACAAAATGGGTCATATTATATAATATTATTATATATGCCTTACTTTGCCTAGGCTTAAATTCATATTCGCACGCACGCACACACACACACACACACACACACACACACAGTTGTGGAAGAAACTTTGGGAGACCTTCATCCAGAAGTGGACTGAAAATTGTAATGGTTGACAATAATGATATACCCCGATGAGCCATTCCCTTATGACCACCCCTCCCCTAAAGAAATGAGCGCGCCTGGAGACTGAACGGTGGCGCAGGTGAATATCACAGAGCAGTATTGATACCACGCCTTAACAGTCCATGTTTTGTGGCTAGGTGCATTATCATGCTGGTAACAACAAGGCTCGATTCCATAGTATTGCCACAGAGTTGGTAGGATATAATTGTCCAGAATATCCAGGTAGACGTGCTAGTTAACAGGTTTGTCCGCGATAACCAATGGGCCGGGATCATACCACGAAAAACACCTCCACACGAGTACACTGCCAGCTCCAAACTTGACCGTAGGAGCAGTACACTGTGGTAAATAGCGTTCCCTCGGCTGCCGCCATACCCACACACGGCCATTTGACTGATGGATCGTGTATCTGGATTCATCAGTTCATAGGACCCTTTTCCATTGATCTATGGTCCACGATAAATGTTCTTTACACCATGCTAAACGACGAGTAGCATTCCAACTGAAGATGAAAGGCTTATGAGCAGCCACACGACCACAGTGACCCATTGAATGAAGTTCTCTGCGAATGGTAAGTGTACATACCGGGGTTCCAGAATTTTTACTCACCTGTACACTGAGGTATTGTGCAGTACTCCGTCGATTAGCTGTAACGACTCTCCTGAGGCTTTGACGTCCTCAACCACCTATTTTCTTTGGTCTGCCGCTACGTTTGGCTGCTTCAGGCACGCCATGTGTCTTCCACTTATTCAGCAGATCCAAAACAGTTGACTTGGGTATGTTTAAACGCCTCTCGGTTTCTCTTATGGACAACAAACTATTATAACACCCAACAATCTTTCCTTTCTCAAAGTCAGTTCTCTCCCGCCGCGACGTTTTCACTCAACCTCACAGTGCGATGTGATCGCGGTAAGCTGCATGCTAGTTTTTATACCGTTTTGCAGCTGCACCGCGCATCTTAACAACGTAGCGGATCCGTTCATTTGCTTTTGAAGGGGTTTCTGGTGACTTTTGTCAATATAGTGTATATACAACCCAAGGACTGGCTTTCGGTTAGTAGAGTGTTCGGAGTCACAATGGGAAAAGCTGCCGATTTATCAGAGTTTGATAAAGGACAAATTGTGATGTCACGGCGTCTCGGAACTACTGTCTCGGAAAAGGCGCGGCTTGTGGGTTGATCACGCGCCGCTGTAGTGAGTACGTATCAAAAGTGGTGCACAGATGGCCAGACGACGAACCGTCTTCCCGACGTGTGTCTTCCGCAGCTCATTGATGCCAGATGAGAGCGGCGACTCTTGCGCATTGTTTACAGCGACTGCAACGCCTCACAGCTACAACAGTGGTGATCAAGGCAATGTGTCACAGCACACAGTTCATCGCAGCCTTCTGCGCAAGGGCCTGCTTAGCCGAAGACCCAGCCGACTCCCCATGCTTACTGCACGTCATCGCCAACAACGCAGGAAATGGGCCCATGATCATCGAGATTGGACCGTGGATAATTGGAAGAAAGTGGCCTGGTCTAACGAATCAGTATTCCTGGTGCGTCACGTATATAGACGGCCGAGCGTAAATACGTCGATTACCAACGAAGGCTATGGCACTTGGATGCACTGTTGGGCGGAAACAGGCCGGCGGCGTCGGTGTTATGCTGTGGGCTTTGTTTTCTTGGGACACTTTAGGCCCCATTATCCCAATAGCACAATCCCTGACAGCTGTCAGGTATCTGACAATCGTTGCGGACCAAGTTCCCCCATTCATAGCAACTGTGTTTTGATGGCCATTACCAACAGGATAATGCGCCATGCCACACTGCCAGAACTGTCAAGTAGTGGTTCGAGAAACGTGCTGGCGACTTTCTGTTAATGCCCTGTCATCCAAATTCACCTGACATGAACCCAATTGAACATTTGTGGTTCAACTTGGAAAAGTGGGTTCGTGCTAAGTCACCACCACCCCGAAATGTAAGGGAACTGGGGGACCTGCTATTGACATTATGGTACCAGATACCCTAGTATACCTATCGCCACCTCATCGAACCGATGCCTCGCCGAGTGGCTGCTGTTTTGCGGGCTAAAGGGGGACCTACAGCTTATTAGGTAAGTGGTCAAAATGTAACCTTTTCTTTTAAGACATAATGGCATATTGCTCTTAAAAAATATAATGTTTCTTCCAAAAGCTCTCCAGCCAAGTTTTATACGCCGATTAATTTCCTCATCAATGTGACCCTCGCTTGATATCTGCTGACCAAGGTAAATGTAGATATCGGTAACTTCCAGCTTTTCTCTGTCAATTGGTAAATCATTTCTTGTAAAAGCATTGTACATCACTTTTGTCTTCTGAAAGTTCATTTTTAATTCTTTACTCTTGTCAGAAAGTTTCTGGATCATACTCTGCAGCTCAGAAGGGGTCGTTGCCAAAAATGATTACGTCATCAGCAAAACGAAGGTGAGTTAAATAATCGGCATTAGTCCTTATCCTCTTGTTTGACAACATGAAAGCATGCTGGAGTGGCATGGAGGAGACTTGCGCAAGGCAGACAGTTGTGGAAGAAACTTGGAGAAATTTTCATCCATCAGTTGATTGATAATGGTTTACAAAAATGATGATGATCCTATATATATATATATATATATACCTCGATTTGGAGGTGCAGGTGGACGAAGGGGTAGGGGGTGTGGTGAATTTTTACGATAAAAGAAATGCTTTTGATTTCGATATCATTCACTACACACATTGGTCCACAAACATTTCTAAAAAAGTACATCGTAACTTAATTCGTTCTCATTTTTTATTCAGAATAGCAAAAATAAGTTCAACACAGGTTTTAATGATAAAAAAAATCTTAAAACACTTCTAACTAAATTGCAATTTAACAACTTTCCGATAAATTTTCTAAAACTTTATTTAAAACATTTAATTCTGAATTTCAATTTAGTTTCAGAGAGTTTCAAATTACACACCGACATGCTTTACTAATCCAGGACCGAAAAATATTAAGTAAATCAAGCAATACAAAGTGCCACCTGGTAGGTCCCTAGTGGCTGAAGATTTCCATTTACATACACAGTTTTGCATCTTGTCACCTCACACACTTTTGTTTGGCTTGCTAGGATGTTATTCAACCGCGACCACTTTTTTTACGATTCAATATATATTTGTGTTCTTGTTGATCGTCGGTCTAGGGTTTAGTTTTCATTCGTGGCGATGATCTCTTTGGTCTGCTAGTAAGCATTTTTTATCATTGTTTACATTATTGCGTTATAAGATCTTAGGTCTGTTTTGTGTTTGGTCTGGTGGCCTTGGGAGCATGACCAGCCGACATTTTTGGTTCTCCTTGTCGTTTGTTGGTACTAGAAAGGCCACTCCCGCAGGTTGAGGCTCTCCTGAAGACGGCAACCTGTTTGTTGCTTAATATTTTTTGGTTTTCAATTCTGAACTTCACTTATGAATTCAATTTTGTATTTTCTAAAAAAAGGTTTTCCTTAAATTTTATTATAATTCTTAAAAATTCACTATCTATCTATCTATCTATCTATCTATCTATCTATCTATCTATCTATCTATCTATAATGAATATTTAATAACACGAGAAAACTGTAAGACTGTTGCGCAATAAGAAGAAGACTGAAGGAATTAGCGAAATATGAAAACAATGACAAAGGAATACCGAACATAATTTTTTTTTTGTGTGAGGGCAGGAACGTAGAAAAATAAAATAAAATAAAATTGAAACTGAAAAAACCGGTTGCCTTCATCAGGAGAGCAATAGCCCAGGGGAGTCGCTTTTCTGGTATCAATGAACGACTAGGAAAAACCAATAGTCGACTGATCCTGCTCCCGAAGCCACTAAATCCAGACCAGTTAGAATGAGAAACATCCGAATGATAAAAAACTGTAGAAAACAAAAAAATGGTAACTCACCCGAAGATGGTGCGAACCCTGTGGCCGGAGTAAACAAGCTCAGCAACCACTAACACTGAAATACGAGTGGAAGGAACAAGAAATAAATAATAATTGACACGGAAAGGTTGTAATAAAAGGTTAAGAAAATGCGGGGAACCTAATTGGCCGAACCAGGTGAGAGTAACAATAGATGCAAGACTGTGTATGTAGATGTTCTTCAGACACAGGGGACCTGTCAAGTGGCACTTGGTGTTAACTGCTGAATTTAAATTTGTAAAGTCTTGTGTTAGTACAGAGTGTTGATGTGTAATTTAAAGTTGGGGAGGTAGAATTAAAATTAAGAATTAGTTAATGTATGTAACGTCTGAGAAAGTGGTCTGGAACATTATTAATTTTAAATTTAATGACTAAGTTGTTGAGGTTTTTGGTAATGTTTTCAATGTTAGAACATATTTTGGTAATGCGGTGAAACTGAGAAATAATGACGGTACGGTGTATATTATTAGAGACATTAGAAGACCAGTGGTTGAAGAATTTTACATCAAAATTAATTTTTTTTTATCGTAGAGGTCGATTCGAAAACCCATTTTTCTGTTGATTAAAATGTCAAGGTTCAGAAAATTCACGTGATTGGATGTATTGTTAGTTTTTTCCAGGGATAGGTAATCGGGATAAATTGCTTCACTCATTTGTAAGAAACGAGGGTTAATGAAGACAATGATATTATCGACGTATCTCATAACGATCCCGGGGTCATTGGGTTGAGTAGCAAGTAATGTAGATTCGAAGTGGTGCAGGTAAAGATTTGCCAGACTGCTTGAGAAACTGCTACCCATTGGAATTCCGCGAGTGTGCTAGTAGAGCTTATTTTCTACGACTGCATAATTATGGATAATGTAGAAGTCTGTAAGGTAATGCCAGTACTGTGAAGTGATGCCGTTATCCTGTGAAAAAAGCAGGCCTTTCATTACTAGGAGTAAGCCCGATAGTGAGACGGATGTGAACAGGTTCTTGAAATCGTAGGTATCCACAGAGGTGATACATTAAGCGTATTTAAATTTTCAATGAGGTGATACAGTTAAGCGTATTTAAAGTTTCAATGAGGTGATACAGTTAAGCGTATTTAAAGTTTCAATGACCTTAGCATTGCTGCAAATAATCCAAGTAGATAAACCTTAGCAATATCTTAGCACGTTTAAATAATCTAAGCAATGACCTTTATTTGTTTCAATAACCTTAGCATTGCTGTAATAATCCTGGATTATTTACAGCAGTGCTAAGGTCATTGAAACTTTAAATACGCTTAAATGTATTTCTTAACCTTTTATTACAACATTTCCGTGTTAGTTATTATTTATTTCGAGTTACCGTTTCTTTGTTTTCTACAGTTTTTTAGCATTCGGATGTTTCTCATTCTAACTGGCTTGGATTTAGTGGCTTCGGGAGCAGGATCAGTCGACTATTGGTTTTTCCTAGTCGTTCACTGATATAAGAAAAGCCACTCCTGGCTTGTTGCCCTCCTGATGAAGGCAACTTTTTTTTTCGGTTTCAATTTTATTGTACTTTATTCTTCTACGTTCTTACCTTCACACAAAAAAATTATGTTCGATATTCCTTTGTCGTTGTTTTATAACTCTATCTCTCTCTCTCTATACATATATATATCTACAAAGAAATTTTAGACTGGATTCCAAGGGACAGGAAAAGATCCAGAAGAAGACCATATGGGAGATGGGTGGATGAAATTCGAAGGTATGCGGGAGTAACCTGGAGGAGACTGGCACAAGACAGACCGTTGTGGAAGAAACTTGGGGAGACCTTCGTACAGCAGTAGATTGATAATGGTTAACAATGATGATGATATCTACAAAGGATCAAGTGGGACATCGTCGGGCTATGTGAGGTAAGGAGAAAAGGAGACGATCTCATTGAACTGAAAAGTGGACATCTCTTCTACTATCGTAGGACAGATACTGGCAGAACTAGTGGTGTTGGATTTATAATAAACAAGAAACTGAAGGATAAAGTTGTAGAAGTTGAAAGTTCCTCTGACAGAGCTGCACGACGTGTTATTCAACTCTCGAGAAGATACCAGGCTCAGATTATTCAAGCTTATGCACCCACTACAAGTCATCCTGAAGAAGAGATTGCAGAATTTTATGAGGAAATTTGTCACCTAAATAATAAAGGCAAGCAGCACTTGAAGATAATTATGGGAGATTTCAATGGAAAAATAGGGCAACGGCAACAGAATGAAACTTCAGTAGGTAAATTCGGTCACGGCAGCAGAAACCAGCGAGGAAATACTCTCGTGGAGTTTGCAGAGGCAGAAGGGTTTTTCATCATGAACTCCTTTTTCAAGAAAAAGCCGCAAAGGAAATGGACATGGAGGCATCCCAATTGATTGACAAGTGAAATTGATTTTATTATGTGTAACAAGAAATTTGTCATGGAAGACTGCAGTGTGCAGGACAAGTTCAACACAGGTAGTGACCACGGAATGGTAAGATGTAAGATGAACTTCAATGCTAAACTCGAGCGTGGCAAGCTCATACAACAAACAAAGTTTATATACACGACCAACCTAAAAAGCATCATAATACCTTCAAATTGGAACTGAGGAACAGATCCTCTATTGTAGAAGGTCTAACGTCGGAAGAAGTGGACATCTCTGAAGTTAACAGAAAAGAAACCAAAGCTCTTATGAAAACAGCAACAAAATTAGCTGGGTCTAAGAACAAGTTGCATGTGAATAAATTATCAGGAAAAACCAAAATTTGATGCAAAAAAGAAGAGAGATGAGGACAACTAAAGAAGATGTGACTTCCAAAGTGGAATATATGAAGCTATTGAAGACAGTACGAAAAAGGATCACTGAAGACGTAAGGAAATTCAACTGTGAACTAGTGAGGAAAGCAATTGAAAACAACCAAAGCCTAAAGATAACAAAGGAACATCTCAGTAAGGGAAAAAACAGATTATGGCACTGAGAAAAAAAGGTGGTTCTGTAAGAAGAAGTAGAGGCGAAATTTTGACAAGAATGAAAGATTTCTACTCCAAATTATATGAAATAGATGATACATGTACTCCAGACATCATGAAAAGTACCAGTACCAGAGTTCTTCCAGTCCTTCCAGCAGAAGTTGTATATGCAATCAAAAACATGAAGCGGGGAAAAGCTCCAGGAGAAGCTGGAATTACTGTAGACATCATACAAGACGCAAGTGGAGAAATTGAAACAGTACTCGCCCAAGTTTTCACTCGATGCCTTAATGAAGGGAAGATTCCTGAGGATTGGAACAACGCTACAATGATCCTGCTACATAAAAACGGTGACATTGATGATCTCAGGAACTACATACCTATAAACCTCCTATCAGTGGTTTATAAAATCTTCACCAAAGTGCTTTCACACCGCTTGAATGTAACACTGGACATGACTCAACCGAGAGAACAAGCTGGATTCAGGAGTGGCTACAGCACTATAGATCATATCCACGTTCTGAGAGAACTAATAGGAAGAGCGACGGAATATGAACTTCCATTATGCATGGCTTTTGTCGATTATAAAAAGGCATTTCATTCGGTGAAACCATCATCAATTACAGTGGTTTTGAAATCCTGCGGTATTGAAGATGCATACATTAATATTATTAATAACATCTATGAAAATGCAAATGCAAGGATTCGGCTGTTTGAGAATACAGCATACATAAAAATTGGAAAGGGAGTGAGACAAGGTAACACCATATCTCCCAAGCTCTTTAATGCTACGTTGGAAAATGTCTTTCAATCACTGAACTGGGAAAACAAAGGGATAGTGATTAATGGAAATGATCTAACTCACCTTCGTTTTGCTGATGACGTAGTCATTTTTGCAACTACCCCATCAGACCTGTAGAATATGATCCAGGAACTTGTTGACAAGAGTAAAGAAGTGGGATCAAAAATGAACTTTCAGAACACAAAAGTGATGTATAATGATTTTACAAGAAATGAAGATATATCGATTGACGGAGAAAAGCTGGAGGGAACCAATATCTATCTATGTTTATCTTGAACAGCAGATATCAAGTGAGGGTCACATTGATGAAGAAATCAATCGGCTTATAAAACTTGCCTGGAGAGCTTTTGGAAGAAACAGAATAATTTTCAAGAGTAATATGCCAATATGTCTTAAATGAAAAGTGTTTGATCAATGCATCTTTCCAGTGCTTACGTATGGTGCAGAGACGTGGACCTTAACTAAAAGAGATGTACAAAGACTGCAGGCAATTCAAAGAAGCGTGGGGAAGTGCATGCTTGCTGTAACCAGAAGAGATAAGAAGAGGAACACGTGGATCAAAAAAATAACAAGAGTGGAAGACATCATGATCAGAGAAAAATCCCTGAAATGGCAATGGGCTGGACATAATGCCAGAAGGACAGACCATCGATGGACAGCCGAAATTTTAGATTGGATTCCAAGGGACAAGAAAAGACCCAGAAGAAGACTACGTGGGAGATGGGCGGATGAAATTCAAAAGTTGCGTGAGTAACATGGAGGAGACTGGCACAAGACAGACCGTTGTGGAAGAAACTTGGGGAGACCTTCGTCCAGCAGTGAATTGATAATGGTTGACAATGATGATGATATATATATATATATATATATATATATATAGATAGATAGATACATACAGTATATATATACTAAAAAAATGCAAAACTCAAAGATAATTTTTTTCAAAAAATAGCAGGATCTTATATATATCCGCAGAAACCAAAGTATTTAAGAAACAACTGAACTTTGTAATATTCTCCTTTGTTATTTTAACTGCATATTACGAACAATAATTTCTGGATGAACCGCATATAACGAAGTTAAGCTCGGTTATTGGCAAACCAAATAAGTTACATTCAGCCAGTTGTTAAGCCTTCTTGCACTAGAAAACAAGGAATTACCTACTGTTGACGACTCATCGTGGTTCGTCTTACAAAAAGGTCAGTTCGCAAGAAGAGAAGAATGTTTCGGCTGCTTTTTTATTACTTACTGCACCGCTATCCGCATACTGTCTTTTAATCCTCCCCTTTCCACCTCTCGATCACTTAATCTCCGTTTAGAAAATCCTAGAGTTTATTTTGCATCTAGAAACATCTTAACCACTGCGCCAGAGGAAGTTAAAAAATATTTGAAACACCGATCATGATAACCACAAAACAATCAAGAATTGGATCATATATCCGACACAGCATGTAACAGGTGAAATTGCAGATTTTTGGCAGTTACTTTAATTTTTAGACTCGTTAAATGTTTTAATCATTACAGATCTCACTCATATTTTGCTAGTTATAGTTTTCAATTAACAAGTATTATTTACCTTTGATTAATTGACAAATAGTTTATGATTGACTAGTTTTTTACCGGATATAATGTAATACACTGGTGGAAAGAGAAAAAAGAACACCAAGAAGGAATTGGCGGACGATCATGAAATTTACATATGTTAATGGGGTCGAATTTCAGTAGGTGTGATGTTAATTTCGGGACCTACGGGTGAGCGCTTATGCCACAGCACGGCATAATATGCAAATTATTGTCGGTGGTATTTAAGGAGTACGGCGAAGTGAATGTAAACAGTCGTCGGCGTAAGGACACGTGCAAAGACCCTGAAGAAGCTGCAATGTCTGGACATGGAAGACGTGTACGATTTCAGCAGTTATCGGACTTTAAGAGAGGTCGTCTAGTCGGACTCCGCGAGGCCGGGTGGTCGTATCGTCGTATTGCGGAGCGAATTGGACGGGAAGTATCGGTGGTGGTACGATGGGGGCGTAGATGGTCCGAGGAACATTCCCACACGAGAAGACGTGGAACCGGGAGTCACAGACGGACTGATGAGCGGACCAATCGACGCATAAGAAGAGCGGCGTTGTCAAGCAGAACATCCACTGCGGCGCAAATCCGAGTTGCCGTTGCACCTGAGGTGACTGTGCAAACAATCCGCAACCGTCTACTGGATGCAGGACTACGTGCACGTGTGCCTCTGGCATGTGTACCTCTGACTCCAGCCCACCGTCAGGAACGGCTGCAGTGGTGTCGCCAACGTCTGCACTGGAGAACGCAATGGCGATCTGTCGTGTTCAGCGATGAAAGCAGATTCTGCTTGGGAGCCTGCGATGGCCGTATGCGTGTTCGCAGACGCACAGGGGAGCGTCTCCACCCTTCTTGCATCCGCCAGCGACACACAGGGCCTACACCTGGTCTCCTGGTGTGGGGAGCGATCAGCTATCACTCCCGTACACAACTGGTGTGTGTACCGGGTACGTTAAACAGCACTTCCTACATAAATAACATCATTCAGCCCGTTGTTGTGCCATTTGTAAGGTCGGTCCATCGTGGTGTTTTCCAGCAAGATAACGCGCGCCCACACACGGCACGTGCAACGCAACATGCACTTCAGGGTGTGAGACAACTTCCATGGCCTGCACATTCACCGGATTTGTCCCCGATTGAGCACGTGTGGGTTTTATGGAACAACGATTTATCCGATCTGCACGGCCAGCCACGACCATTCCCGATTTACGCGTCCAGGTTGAGGATGCTTGGAACTCAATACCCCAAACTTGCATCCAACATCTGTACCCAGACTCCATGCCAGAATTGCACAGTGTGACGCAGTTTATGGCGGTTCAACCTCGTACTAACCATGTTACACGGAAATGTTATTTTTCAGTTTACCAGCAAATACAGCTGTATTTTGCCATAATAGTTTGATCACGTTATTCTCTGTACTCCGTTATTATGCTGTATAAATTTCGTTGGTATCAGACGTCTCCTTCTTGGTGTTCCTTTTTTTACTTTCCGCCAGTGTATATCTAAAACAGCTCTTTTCCCTTATCTGTCCGGTTATAAAGAAATTCGCATTATCGAACGTTTTTGACGTCCCTCATATACACACGGTCGAGTCACATTATTGTGACCATCAGCTAATATCCAGAGTAACCGCTTTGTGCAGCGCGAACATCAGGTAGACGGGATGGGAAATGACCCAGAAAGGTACTGGAAGGTGTTCACAGGTATGTGGAGCCATGCTGACTGCAGTGCATCTGACAGCTGCTAGAGGGTGCGTGGTGAAGGATCCATAGAGCGAACAACACGATCGAGGTGGTCCCACGGATGCTCAATTGGGTTTAAGTCTGGCGAATTAGGGGGCCAGGGAAGTACTTTGAAGTCTTCATCGTGCTCTTCCAACCACTCTCGGACATTTCTAGCCGCGTGACACGTCGCATTGTCGTTCTGCAAGATCCCATCCACCCCAGGCATGAGTGTACGTGGCATGTAAGGATGGATTCATAACGAATTCGGTTCATAGTGCCTTCCACAAGTGTGAGTGGACCCAGCGAATGCCACGAAAACATTCCCCAGACCATAACGCTGCCCCCCATCCAACTTGTGTTCTTCCAGCAATGGTTGAAGAGTGTTTGTTCTCCGATGGTTCTCGCCTTATACTCCATCCGTTCGATGAAGCAGAAAACAAACGTGACTTATCGGAGAAGGCAATCCCTTGCCAATCAGCGGAGGTCCAATTCCGATACTGCCGTGCATTTATTCGCCTTTTCTGCCGATGCATCGTCGTCTCGCGACATACGGCCTAGCGTTGTCATGCAATAATTTCACGGCACGCAATCCTTAACCTGCGAATGGGCGTTTCCGACAGATTTCCTGGTTCAATCGCAGCAATTAGTGCTTGTAGCGATCAGCAGTAACAGTTTGACCCTGTTCCAATAGTACATAATATAACACATCCTTCATATCCCGCACCAGATGAACAGCAGAACTTTTTTGGAGTGAATTTTGCGTTTCGGTGTAGAAGTCGTTGCTTCACCGGGGTCTACCCAGAGTTTTTTTGCTTGGGATTGTTGTACCATATCCAATTTTAATCACCCGTAACTATTGTAGGCAGGAAAAACTTTCTGTGTTGTTTATTCAACAGATTCAAACACTTCACGATACGCTCATCCTTGTTCCCCTGGCTCAGGTCATGTGGCACCCATTTTCCTTCCTTCTGAATATTTCCCATTGCGCGTAAACTATTGGAAATGGTTTGTTGACTTAACCCCAGTTGTTCAGCTAGTTCGTTTTGCGTTTGAGACGAATCTTCATCCAGCAATGCTTACAGTTCCTCATGTGCAACCTTCTGCAGGGCGCCGCTATACGTTCTCGATCGCTAACATCAAAATCATCTCCTTTAAATCGTCTAAACCAAAACTCATACGTGCTTTTTGATACAATATTCTCCTCTAGAACAGAATAGATCGACGCACATGCTTTTTCAGCACTTTTTCCTTGATGAAATTCGTAACGAATGCAGTGTCGAATAAATGCAGTATCGCTTGCCATCTTTCACCTACCGATGTGCAAGTGAATTTGGCTGTTGGGCAAACTTCTTTGTCACATTTCTCCTCTAGAACAAAATAACTCTGGACCAGTTACGGTCACATGACAACAACGCGGGGAGTGTCGGATATGTAAATTAGTGGTATGCGTCACACAAAAAATGCTATAAAATTTATTTGTACACCTATTATTTACGTCGTTATTTTGCTTTTTCCACTTCGGCCTTAAGTTTTGCACACTAGTGTAGTAATAGAAACACAAGGAAGATGTCTTTAAAAGTGAGTGGGAGACGAGCTAAAAAAAACAGCCAGCTTTCTTCTCAACGCTCGATACCGGAAGAAAAATAGGAAGACGGTTATCAAATTTCTATATAAGTCAGCAAAATTAGCATTTTCGTCCCTTGCTATTTGTTGCTTTGCTAAGCGCTAAGAGGTCATCATTTGAGTTTTAGAACCTTTTCTCGAATATTCACTTGAATTTAGTAGACCTCCAAATTAATAAGGAAACGCCATAACGGATGCAATAAAAAAATTAATGGACACTTTCGTGTTTTCGCAAGCAAGCAGTGTTTTTCTATGCTCTAACTATCCTCTGAAATCCTTGTTCGTTGCAGTATTATTTTTGGCAATCCCTCTCGCTGTTGTTTTTCCCACAGAAACTGACCTCCGCAAAAATATTAATGGTCATTCGAAAAACATTGCACCCTCTTGCATATATTTCCCGCTAATCCGTTTCAGCTGTTCGTGTAGTAAAGAAAACAGCTTTAAAGAAGCGCTTAATGACGGGAATAAAATTAAGACGGTGTTCGTACATAAAGCTTTTCTTTCATTTGCCCAATGATTAATGTACGAGGAGATGCACTTTTTCATTCCCTGTCATTCAACGAGAGCGACTTTTTCTTTAAAAAATTTGGTCCAAAAACGCACGCTTATTGCTTGCTAATGAGAAGTGAATATTCGATCTGTTACAGGCGCGAACTTCTCTTCCGGCGCCGTACGCTTGTCCAGCTACCGAATTGTTATCGATGACGTCATCTGATGACGTAGTATGATGCTCTCGCGCAATCTCGCGTGAAATGTGGGGCACAGGCGTGCACGGGAGAAAGAACACAGGAGCAGAAGCTGAGGTTGAGGTGGCTGCAGAGATCCTGGCGTATCAGAGCCCCTGGCGCCTTAGGCAACCGAGCAGGCTATGGGATCAGCCGGAGATCTGTTGATGAAGACTACGGCGTGCAGCACTCTCTTCTTCTGTGCTTTCATCGTCAGAGGTGAGTCTCACTAACGTGTTTCATGTCACAGGTGATGGAGGAAAGGCAAAAAAGGTTAAGAACGAGGAAGGGGAAGATGGGTTCCGCGCTTTGAAGCGCCTGGGTGGGCTGTTTATAAGCATCCCGCGCATGTACGAGCAGCAGAGCGTCCTTTTCTATGAACGAATGGTGTTCCCAAGAACAGCACTATTTTTTTTTTTCAGGTTGCGTTTTAAACTGTGCTTATCATGTGCAGGAAAAAAAAGAAATGTTAGCATTCAGTCATCCAAAAATTTGGTAAAAAAATTACGTCGCAAGGAAATGTTTAAGGGATTAACTGCGTTCTTCAAATTTCAACCACTGGTGGAGTCAAATATTGTCTTCACGCTTCCTAATTGAATGGCGAATTCTATTACTAAACTGCTTATGAGCTTTAAGAACAAACTTAAAAACACATTCTGTCAGGACAGTGGCGTAGCCAGAAATTTCTTAGGGGGGGGGGTTCCATGGATTTTTTTTTTTTTTTTGATTGGAGGTTTAACAACCATCGTGTGCAACTCAGTGGGCTATAAGCAGTCGCCCGTCCCTAATTTAGAGTCACTGGTTCCAGGGAAGGGAGAGAGCCAGTGCTGTAAGACAAACACAACATCCATGCCTCACGGTGATTCGAACCCGGACCCCTTTCGGACGAATGATCAGAGGCCATCGCTTAGACCACTGTGCCACTGGATTTGGTTCATTGATGAAAACCTCACATATACATATTTATCGCTTTAAATTCATACTCAATCCCCCTCGAGGGGGGGGGGGGGGTTCGGACCCAAGGACCACACCCTTGGCTACGCCTATGTGTCAGGATAGGATTAGAATAGTGAATTTGTAGAACACTGTTTTCGACAGTGAAGACAAATTGTGAAAATGTTTGTGGTGGAGATACTACAATAAATAAATAACTAAATAAAATAAGGCTTTGTATTATACCTGTTACAGACTATGTTTGTAGCCATCTAACATCGGATTTCTTTGCTTTTCGCTCCGTATCCAGTGTTATAGACACAGTGTGTTTTTACTTTAGCTCGCCCCCTAATTTAGAGTCACTAACCCTAAATTGGGTGGGGTCTATTTCTTTAACACATTCATCTGCCGGGAAAGGAGATCAGCCCCCCGTGGGAATGGGTCCGGGTTCGTATCTCGTGAGGCATGGATGTTGTGTTTGTCTTACGGCACTAGCTTTGTCCCTTCCCTGAAACTAGTGATCCTAAATTAGGAAAGGGGACTGCTTATAGCCCACTTAGTTGCTTACGGTGGTCGTTGAACCTGCAAAAAAAAAAAAAAAAAAAAAGAAAGAAAGATAATTGTACGCAATATGCATCACTTATTTGAAACCCTTGTAATGCATATGAAGTAAAGTAAAACAGTGCGGGAAAGTTCGCGCACTGTTTAACATTGCTTCATATGCACATTGCACACAATTTCTCCCCTCCCCCTTTTTTTGGAGGTTTACGACCACCATGAGCAAGCGCCTAACATTCCAGCCATTTTTTTGCCACTCCGTTTGCTGCTTTGTTATACACGAATTTAAAGTTTCAGTATATCTCCCGCATCAATAATACCACCATATTTGTATTTATTTCTACTTTCTCTAAGATCAGTATTTTAAAATGGCAAATTTATGTAACTAGGTGACGCATAAATTTTTTCAGTAACTAAATAAGTATTTCATGTAGCAGTACTTTAATATTGTCTCAATGACTTCGATCTCAAACTACTTGGCGTAGACGAGATATTATTATCCTTAGTAAATAGTACCTGGCTTTGTTTTTAACAGTGCTCTTTTCGTTTTGACGGTAACCAGCATTTAATTATAATTTTTACAGCCCGAGAATTTTATTTTCAGCGAAAAAATCATTTTCATTCGTCAGCTACGCAATTAAATTACCTTGGTAGTCTTTCTATTTTCTATCTTCCAGTAGAGAGTATAGAGAATATTTCTCTTTAATATTTCTTTTTTCTGTGTGAAGCCGCAAAAAAAAAAAAAAAAGGAGAAATCTTAGCAGCAAACGGTCGTCTCTTCCGTTAATGTTTTTCAGCGTGCGTATATTATAGACATCTCGCTAGATAGACAATTATAGTTATAGTTCCCAGTCAATGCAAACTCAGGTAGGTTTACTCATTTTGGTTCCACTGGACAGTGGCGCACCCACGGTGGTGGCCGATGGGATTGGGCTTGCCTCCCGCCCCTTGGACTGACAGAGCCGAAAATTATTACGTCGAAGTTTGAAACAAAAAATCACGATACGCGATCTACATATACTTCTTAATCATGTACCGTATGATTATAACATACAATAATTATAAGGGAGTAGTTCTATTAAATAAATTTTGAAAATTCTAACCAGAAAAAGAATTTCGTCTACTGCTTCTTCTAATCATTTAAATTTCATGTACTGTAACATTGCTAGTAACTGGAAAAGAGTAAATGTACAAAAGTGAACCTCCTTCTTAATTGTTACGGCACCTGACATTTTCCCTGGTAAATTTAAGGGGGTCATCCCCACTTTTGAAAATTCTGTGCACCACGGCTCACGGAAAATTTCTGCGTGCGCTACTACTGGCACGAAGGTATGTTGGAGCCTACTAAAGCAGCGTTTTAGTAGTTTAAAAAATTACCATTGGAATCGAAGGCTTGAGGACGCTAGTGCGACATTTTTGAGCCCGCTTCACTAAATTTATTTATTTATTATTTTTCATGGGGATTTTGATAGGAGTTATTTTGGGTGGGAGGGGTTAAGCATAATTTATTTCAATTTTCTCTATTTTATATAAAGTCCGTGTTTACTTTTGCATTCGAAGGCTTGAGGAGATGCACCAGTAGGACCTAGGACCATACCTAGTAGGGGAGTGGAGGGAGCTCAGCTCCCCCCCAACCCGCTGCTAGGCAAGCAATAACCCCCCCCCCTGGAAGATGGGCGTTGTAAATCTTCAGAAATATTGTTTTCGGTAATTTATGGAAATTACTGTTGCATTTCATTATAAGCACAAATGCCTTACTTATTCGGGTATTGAACTTTTTTAAATGTGTAAGTGAAATGAAACAACACGAGCCATGGATAACTCAAAAGAAATTACTTCTCTGCGGAATCAGTAGAAACAGCTGCGCCAATCATTCTCAACCACACAGGCAAAGGGTTTGTTGTGGTCAAGGGAGAGAGAAATGCACCCTTTCCCCCCGAAGGAACGTAAAATATAGAAGAACGTTACCACCCCACCCAGGGAAGTAGCCAGAAAGAATTTTCGGGGAGGGTTCTGGATTTGAAAATAATTTTTACCGTACATTTACATATGTTGAGTTTTTTCTCTGTCACATTTTATTTGCACACGAAATTTTTCTATTTAATACTCCACATTTTTTCAAATACTGACTTATATGCATACTACTTACACAAATATATGGGTCTATCTACCCTCTCTATATTTTAAGCTCGACATTTAGGGAGGGTTTAAACCCTCAAAACACCTCCCTGGCTACGGCCCCTGACTCCACGCCTTCAAAAAAAAAAAAAAAAAAAAAAAAAAAAAAAAAGAAACAGAGGCCGAGGTGGATACGTAGTTGCGCCGAAGGGTAAAATTCTGTTCGCCATTTGACTATGAGATGTCAAGCTGCATGGGGGAAGCTAAATGTTTGTACCTCAACGGAAATCGCGGCAAACGGAAATTCTCGTGTGAAAGAGAGAGAGAGGAGGGGGGGGCTTTTTTAGATTTCTTAATATTCATGTCTTTAAAGTCAATACTTTTACGATACGTATGCATGAGAGCAAATGGGTATGTTGGCGTGAATATGGGGGCTCTTAGTCTTTGATGGGGAAAGGGAGTGGGTTTGGCTGTTTACTACGGTAAGAAGAAACCCACCTTGGATCTATCTACCCTCTTTTTTATTTAAGACGGCATTTCGGGGAAGGTTTAAACCCTCAAAACCCCTCCCTGGCCCTTCAAAAAAGAAAGAAACAGAGTCCGAGGTGAATGCATAGTTGCGCCGAAGGGTAAAATTCTGTTCGTCCTTGACTAGGAGATGCTAAGTTGCTGTTAAGGAACTTTCAGGTAGTTAATTGCCTGAAAAGACGTAATGTCGAGAGAAGGGGGATATGGGGGAAGCTAAATGTTTATCTCTCAACGGAAATCGTGGCAATGGGAAATCCTCGTGCGAGGAGAGAGAGAGAGAGAGAGAGAGAGAGAGAGAGCTTTCAATTTCTTAATATTCATGTCTTTAAGGTCATTCATGTCTTTAAGATCAGTACTTTTACGATACGCATGTATAAAAAAAGTACTGACTATAAAGACATGAATGTTGGAGTGAATATGGAGTTTCTTAGTCTTTGATGGGGAAAGGAGGTGGGTTAAGAAGGACCCATCTTAGAGCATCAGCGAAGGAGAATGCGTGATAAAAGGTGTAGAAAAACATGGAACCGAAGAAGGTGAGTAGAAAGAGTCAAAACACGACATCAATAACTCTTCGATGCTGTCACATGGATCCACGGAAACGGACTATAACACTAAACAAAAAAATTAAATAGTTCATCCAACAATAAAAAACCTGCTACTCAACAGCAATCAAATAAATTCAGAAAATGTGATTTCTTTTTTATATTTGACGAGAGTTCAGTTTTGTTTCACCTCCTCGTTTTCCATATTTTGTATTTTATTTTATTTTATTGTTTTCACTTGTTTGTGCTGATAAATTATACAAAAGAAGAAAAAAGGAAAAAGCTTGAGTCTCATGGAAAAGGTTATTTTGTAGTTGAACACCGACCTCTCTCTCTAATGGCCTTTCACCCCCCCCCCTCCTCCGGTCTAAGACCTAGCTACGGCCGTATGCACAATTGCAAATTGGCCATATAACCACCCGGGCTAATAACTGGGCGGGGATGACTGATGATAAAAGATGACTGATGCTAAAGACCGATTCCTGAATAATTATTTCAATAAAATTAAATTATTAATCGAATTATACAGTGAATCTAAAAACATTTCTCATGAAAGTTGGCATTGTAAAGTGACAGTCCCAGGTGCAACTCGCTTCATCCGGTCAACTCTTTAATTCAGCCATTTTAATGTCTAAATTGGGCTTCGTAACCAGAGATGGAAACGGGTCACAAGTCAGCGGGTCTATAATTTCTTGGGGGTCAAACGGGTAGGGTCAAGGTGTTCCTGACCCAATTTTGACACTATTTTATTTCCGTTTTATTTTGGAAGAGAAAAAAAAAACATTTCAAAGAAAAATGCGCACTGTGGAATTTTGTGCTCGATACTGGTGCCAAAGTGAAAAATTATTTGTCGTGCAAAAATATTGTCGTGTGTTTCTTAAAGCAACGAAGATTTCCATCGTCCGACCATACGGCTCTGCCGCTAGACACACCAACACTATATCGTAAAATGAAACTTCCTTTGCGTTTGTTTTCAGTGAGATTGTCCGGAGCAACGTCTGTCACCTGCTTCTCTGGTGATTCACTCTCTCACACCCTGCGTGTCACATTGTAAGACTGAGAGTTACTTTTCACATCGCATCTTTTGTATTGAGCATTCAGAGGTTTTCCTTTAACGTGCTAACATCCCGTTCCCATGGCATATCGTGTCGGAATTAATGCCTTATTTGTTAATATGGAGAAATATAATATTAAGGAGACTGAAAAAGGAGAGGGTCTTCTGAGAAGCAATGATGAAATCAACATCCGCATTTTGGAAACTTTCAACTCATCACAAGCTTCTGAAAATTGGTGCTGCGTGCTGCGGTGAAACATGTTCTGAAGCTTGATCTGTTATCAAGGAAGCAGCAAAAAATTAAATTAAATATAAAAGTTACTTAATTCAAAAATTTTGAGATATCGCCATCAGAATTTTTTTTTTTTTTTTTTAATTGGAGGTTTAACGACCACCGTGCGCAACTCAATGGGCTATAAGCAGTCGCCCGTTCCTAACTTAGGGTCACTGATTCCAGGGAAGGGAGAGAGCCAGTGCCGTAAGACAAACACAACATCCATGCCTCACCGGAATTCGAACCTGGCTCCCTTTCGGACGAATGATCGGAGCCATCGCTTAAACCACTGCGCCAACGGGGTGGCTTCAGAATTAGGTGGAACAGCCTTAGCATTAATGCGGAAGGACTTTTTGACTCTTACCATCGGTATTTGAAAACGTGTAAAACAGTTAGGTTATGTCTTGCAAATGAAGACGACTGTTTCAACACTTCCTGTTAGTAAGTGAGTAAATCATATGTTCCCGTAATACAATTGTTCAATTTCCATATAATCTACGATACCCTCTGCGAAGAGACTTTCTGAACGCCCTGTGTGTGTGTGATTATGTACTTATTTAATTATAAATTGCATTTCGAATTTATAGTTCAAAATAGATTTGTGCGGGTTGGGTCCACAATTTTTGACTCGTTACCAACTCTGTTCGTAACACTCTTCTGTATTATATGATTTAAATGTTTTACATATGTTTTGTTTTTTATAAATATTTTGAGTAATAAGGTGACGTTAAGACATTTTTCTTTTAATTTCAGCCTCGTCACTCTAATATATAATAACCGCCCTAGTGGCGTAAGCGCTGACTTCTGACCATTCGTTCAAGATGGGTCCGGGTCCGAATCCCAGGGAGGCGTGGATGTTGTGTTTGTCTTACGGCACTAGCTCTCTCCCTTTCCTGGAATTAGTGACCCTAAATTAGGGGCACCTGACTGCTTATAGCCCATTGAGTTGCTCACGGTAGTCATTAAACCTCCCAAAAAGCAAAGTGTATAATAGAAATACCATGGCCAATAAACTTTGAAAATAACCTTGATAATTTTATAGTTTCAGTCCTTTCCTGGAGGCGGCCGTATTAAATTTATGATTACTGGCTATGGAGAAGAAATAGGGTCAGAACCAAAGATAGACACGTATCCAGGATTTATGTTTGGGTGGTGGGGGTCCAGAAAATTGCTCATATACAATGAGCCTTCCATTATGATCACCCCTAGCCTAGAGAAACGAGCGCGCTTGGAGACCGAACGGTGGCGCAGGTGAAGTTCACAGAGCAGTATATATATATATATATATATATATATCATCATCATCATCATCAACATTGTCAACCATTATCAATCCACTGCTGGACGAAGGTCTCTCCAAGCCTCTTCCACAACGGTCTGCCTTGTGCCAGTCTCCTCCACGTTACTCCCGCATACTTTCAAATTTCATCCACTCATCTCCCATTTGGTCTTCTGGGTCATTTCTTGTCCCTTGGAGTCCAATCTAAAATTTTGGTCTGTCATATATATATATACACATATCATTGTCAACCATTATCAATCCACTGCAGGACGAAGGTCTCTCCAAGCCTCTTCCACGCTGCGATATATATATATATATATATATATATATATATATATATATATATATTCTATAAAGAAGATACCTAAGCAAAAAAATACATATATAATTTTGACTCACACCTAGTACAACATAGAAAAGGTTATGTATCTACCTGTGCGAGTAAAAGGAGAAAAGATAAAAAAATAAAATAAAACAACTGAATGTAGAAGGTGTCGAGAATACTGAGCCTTGGCTTTATCAAGGACCAGCAAAAACTCTGCATTTTCTCACTTCCCACAAAGACCTAGTTGGAAATGGGTTTCTGCAAGGCCATAGATGCAAGTAACATTCCCACCTAAAATAGTTTAAAATAGTAACAGATGAAGAGCATGGGTCGGGCCATGAAGGTTAATGGATGCAAGCGAAATTGTTAACTAGTGCTAGGTCATGCTACTCTACGGAGGACATGACTTATATATATATTTTTTAAACTATTTTAGGTGGGAATGTTACTTGCATCTAGTAACGCTTGCAAAGCCCATTTCCAACTAGGTCTTGTGGAAGTGAGAAAATTTTGCTGAGTCCTTGATATAAAGCCGCTCGGTATTCTCGACACCTTCTACATTCAGTTGTTTTATTTTTTTTTATCTTTTCTCCTTTACTCGCAAATACATAACCTTTTCCACATATGTTGTACTAGGTGTGAGTCAAAATTATATATGTATTTTTTTGCTTAGGTATCTTCTTTATAGAATGTGAATTCTGAATTTTCAAAACTGCTGCGTTGCGCGTTTTGATTTTCAGGTTATTTTGCACCCTTCGTTTTAAATTCTAAAATTTTTCCTTAGTCTTCAGGTTTTGCTCTTAAGTATATATATATATATATATATATATATATATATGGGATGTAAGGTCAGGTGATGCGTAACATCACAGCCTCTCCTTGACAAATGTCAACCCCGCCTTCTCGTGGTGCATCCTGTTCCCACTAAAGGGGCTCTGACGACCGCCAATAGCGGTATAACTATACCATCGGGATTAGAGGAAATTCTATCCCACACTCACCAACCCGCTTGGCCAGCGTGGTGAGTTATGGCCAAACCCCTCCAAAATGATTCCACAACTTAAATCTTGGCCCTCAGTCTCCGGCAGCTGGAATGTACCTGGCCAAGGCAGCGGCCAGTGCGACATGAAGGCAGAGGGTGCTAAGAATCCCCGGAGGACCGGACTAGGCTGCCATCTGATGCTGACCTTGGCTACGTACAATGGACGCTCCCTATCTTCTGATTCAAGGCTTCTTGAATTGGAAGAGGAACTACAAAGGATCAAGTGGGACATCGTGGGGCTAAGTGAGGTAAGGAGAAAAGGAGAAGATCTCATCGAACTGAAAAGTGGACATCTCTTCTACTATCGTGGGACAGATACTGGCAGAACTAGTGGTGTTGGATTTATAATAAACAAGAAACTGAAGGATAAAGTTGTAGAAGTTGAAAGATTCCTCTGACAGAGCTGCACGACTTGTTATCCAACTCTCGAAAAGATACCAGGCTCAGATTATTCAAACTTATGCACCCACCACAAGTCATCCTGAAGAAGAAATTGAAGAATTTTATGAGGGAAATTTGTCATCTAAATAATAAAGGTAAGCAGCACTTGAAAATAATTATGGGAGATTTCAATGCAAAAATAGGGCAACGGCAACAGAATGAAACTTCAGTAGGTAAATTCGGTCACGGCAACAGAAACCAGCGTGGAAATACTCTCGTTGAGTTTGCAGAGGCAGAAGGGTTTTTCATCTTGAACTCCTTCTTCAAGAAAAAGCCACACAGGAAATGGACATGGAGACATCCAAATGGGACGACAAGTGAAATTGATTTTATTATGTGTAACAAAAAATTCGTCATAGAAGACTGCAGTGTGCTGAACAAGTTCAACACAGGTAGTGACCATAGATTGGTGAGATGTAAGATGCACCTCAACACTAAACTTGAACGTGGCAAGCTCATAAGACAAACAAAATCTATTGACATAACCAACCTTAAAAAACACCATAATACCTTCAAGTTGGAACTGAAGAACAGGTTCTCTGCTTTAGAAGGCCTAACATCGGAAGAAGTGGACATCTCTGAAGTTAACAGAAAAGTAACCAAAGCTCTTATGGAAACAGCAACAAAATTAGCTGGGTCTAAGAACAAGTTGCATGTGAACAAATTATCAGGAAAAACCAAAATGTTGATGCAAAAAAGAAGAGAGATGAGGACAACTAAAGAAGATGTGACTTCCAAAGTGGAATATATAGAGCTATGCAAGACAGTAAGAAAAAGTATCACTGAAGACATAAGAAAATTCAACTGTGAACTAGTGAGGAAAGCAATTGAAAACAACCAAAGCCTAAAGATAGCAAAGGGACATCTCAGTAAGGGAAGAAAACAGATTATGGCACTGAGAAAAGAAAGATGGTTCTGTAACAAGAAATAGAGGTGAAATTTTGACAAGAGTGAAAGATTTCTACTCCAAATTATATGAAAGGGATGATATATGCACTCCAGACATCATGAAAGATACCAGTACCAGAGTTCCTCAGTCCTTCCAGCAGAAGTTGCACATGCAATCAAGAACATGAAGCGAGGAAAAGCTCCAGGAGAAGATGGAATTACTGTAGACATCATACAAGAAGCAAGTGGAGAAATCGAAACAGTACTCGCCCAAATTTTCACTCGATGCCTTAATGAAGGAAAGATTCCTGAGGATTGGAACACCGCTACAATGATCCTGCTACATAAGAAAGGTGACATTGAGGATCTCGGAAACTACAGACCTATCAGCCTCCTATCAGTAATTTATAAAATCTTCACTAAAAGTTCTTTCACACCGCTTGAAGGTAACACTGGACATGGCTCAACCGAGAGAACAAGCTGGATTCAGGAGTGGCTACAGCACAATAGATCATATCCACGTGCTGAGAGAACTAATTGAAAGAGCGAGGGAATATGAACTTCCATTGTGCATGGCTTTTATCGATTATGAAAAAGCCTTTGATTCAGTGAAACCATCAGCAGTTACAATGGCTCTGAAAACCTGCGGTATTGAAGATGCATACATTAATATTATTAATAACATCTATGAAAATGCAAGTGCAAAGATTAGGCTGTTTGAAAATACAACACACGTAAAAATTGGAAAGGGAGTGAGACAAGGTGACACCATATCTCCGAAGCTCTTTAATGCCACATTGGAGGGTGTTTTTCAGTTGCTGAGCTGGGAAAACAAGGGGATAAAGATTAATGGAGATTATCTAACCCACCTTCGTTTTGCTGATGACGTAGTCATTTTTGCAACTACCCCATCAGAGCTGCAGAGTATGATCCAGGAACTTGCTGACAAGAGTAAAGAAGTGGGATTAAAAATGAACTTTCAGAAGACAAAAGTGATGTTCAATGCTTTTACAAGAAATGAAGATTTATCGATTGATGGAGAAAAGCTGGAGATAACAGACACGTACGTTTATCTTGGACAGCAGATATCAAGTAGGGGTCACATTGATGAAGAAATTAATCGGCGTACAAAACTTGCCTGGAGAGCTTTTGGAAGAAACAGCATAATTTTCAAGAGCAATATGCCATTATGTCTTAAAAGAAAAGTGTTTGATCAATGCATCCTTCCAGTGCTTACGTATGGTGCAGAGACGTGGACCTTAACTAAAAGAGACATACAAAGGCTGCAGACAACTCAAAGAAGCATGGAGAGGTGCATACTTGGTGTAACCAGGAGAGATAAGAAGAGGAACTCGTGGATCCGAAAAATGACAAGAGTGGAAGACATCATGATCAGAGTTAAATCCCTGAAATGGCAATGGGCTGGACATACTGCCAGAAGGACAGATCATCGATGGACAGCCGAAATTTTACAGATTGGATTCCAAGGGACAGGAAAAGACCCAGAAGAAGACCACATGGGAGATGGGTGGATGAAATTCGAAAGTATGCAGGGGTGACATGGAGGAGACTGGCACAAGACAGACCGTTGTGGAGGAAACTTGGGGAGACCTTCGTCCAGCAGTGGATTGATAATGGTTGACAATGATGATGATGATATATATATATATATATGGGATGTAAGGTCAGGTGATGCGTAACATCACAGCCTCTCCTTGACAAATGTCAACCCCGCCTTCTCGTGGTGCATCCTGTTCCCACTAAAGGGGCTCTGACGACCGCCAATAGCGGTATAACTATACCATCGGGATCAGAGGAAATGCTATCCCACACTCACCAACCCGCTTGGCCAGCGTGGTGAGTTATGGCCAAACCCCTCCAAAATGACTCCACAACTTAAATCTTGGCCCTCAGTCTCCGGCAGCTGGAATGTACCTGGCCAAGGCAGCGGCCAGTGCGACATGAAGGCAGAGGGTGCTAAGAATCCCCGGAGGACCGGACTAGGCTGCCATCTGATGCTGACCTTGGCAACGTACAATGGACGCTCCCTATCTTCTGATTCAAGGCTTCTTGAATTGGAAGAGGAACTACAAAGGATCAAGTGGGACATTGTGGGGCTAAGTGAGGTAAGGAGAAAAGGAGAAGATCTCATCGAACTGAAAAGTGGACATCTCTTCTACTATCGTGGGACAGATACTGGCAGAACTAGTGGTGTTGGATTTATAATAAACAAGAAACTGAAGGATAAAGTTGTAGAAGTTGAAAGTTCCTCTGACAGAGCTGCACGACTCGTTATCCAACTATCGAGAAGATACCAGGCTCAGATTATTCAAACTTATGCACCCACCACAAGTCATCCTGAAGAAGAAATTGAAGAAATTTATGAGGAAATTTGTCATCTAAATAATAAAGGTAAGCAGCACTTGAAAATAATTATGGGAGATTTCAATGCAAAAATAGGGCAACGGCAACAGAATGAAACTTCAGTAGGTAAATTCGGTCACGGCAACAGAAACCAGCGTGGAAATACTCTCGTTGAGTTTGCAGAGGCAGAAGGGTTTTTCATCTTGAACTCCTTCTTCAAGAAAAAGCCACACAGGAAATGGACATGGAGACATCCAAATGGGACGACAAGTGAAATTGATTTTATTATGTGTAACAAAAAATTCGTCATAGAAGACTGCAGTGTGCTAAACAAGTTCAACACAGGTAGTGACCATAGATTGGTGAGATGTAAGATGCACCTCAACACTAAACTTGAACGTGGCAAGCTCATAAGACAAACAAAATCTATTGACATAACCAACCTTAAAAAACACCATAATACCTTCAAGTTGGAACTGAAGAACAGGTTCTCTGCTTTAGAAGGCCTAACATCGGAAGAAGTGGACATCTCTGAAGTTAATAGAAAAGTAACCAAAGCTCTTATGGAAACAGCAACAAAATTAGCTGGGTCTAAGAACAAGTTGCATGTAAATAAATTATCAGGAAAAACGAAAATGTTGATGCAAAAAAGAAGAGAGATGAGGACAACTAAAGAAGATGTGACTTCCAAAGTGGAATATATAGAGCTATGCAAGACAGTACGAAAAAGTATCACTGAAGACGTAAGAAAATTCAACTGTGAACTAGTGAGGAAAGCAATTGAAAAGAATCAAAGCCTAAAGATAGCAAAGGGACATCTCAGTAAGGGAAGAAAACAGATTATGGCACTGAGAAAAGAAGATGGTTCTGTAACAAGAAATAGAGGCGAAATTTTGACAAGAGTGAAAGATTTCTACTCCAAATTATATGAAAGGGATGATACATGCACTCCAGACATCATGAAAGATACCAGTACCAGAGTTCCTCCAGTCCTTCCAGTAGAAGTTGCACATGCAATCAAGAACATGAAGCGGGGAAAAGCTCCAGGAGAAGATGGAATTACTGTAGACATCATACAAGAAGCAAGTGGAGAAATCGAAACAGTACTCGCCCAAATTTTCACTCGATGCCTTAATGAAGGAAAGATTCCTGAAGATTGGAACACCGCTACAATGATCCTGCTACATAAGAAAGGTGACATTGAGGATCTCGGAAACTACAGACCTATCAGCCTCCTATCAGTAGTTTATAAAATCTTCACTAAAGTTCTTTCACACCGCTTGAAGGTAACACTGGACATGGCTCAACCGAGAGAACAAGCTGGATTCAGGAGTGGCTACAGCACAATAGATCATATCCATGTGCTGAGAGAACTAATTGAAAGAGCGAGGGAATATGAACTTCCATTGTGCATGGCTTTTATCGATTATGAAAAAGCCTTTGATTCGGTGAAACCATCAGCAGTTACAATGGCTCTGAAAACTGGAGATAACAGATTGGTACGTTTATTTTGTACAGCAAATATCAAGTGAGGGTCACATTGATGAAGAAATTAATCGGTGTACAAAACTTGACTAGGGAGCTTTTGAAAGAAACAGCATAATTTTCAAGAGCAATATGCCATGATGTCTTAAAAAAAGTGTTTGATCAATGCATTCTTCCAGTGCTTATGTATGGTGCAGAGACGTGGACCTTAACTAAAAGAGACATACAAAGGCTGCAGACAACTCAAAGCAGCATGAAGAGATGCATGCTTGGTGTAACCAGGAGAGATAAGAAGAGGAACTCGTGAACCATAAAAATGACAAGAGTGGAAGACATCATGATCAGAGTTAAATCCCTGAAATGGCAATGGGCTGGACATAATGCCAGAAGGACAGACCATCGATGGACAGTCGAAATTTTAGACTGGATTCCAAGGGACAGGAAAAGACCCAGTAGAAGACCACATGGGAGATGGGTGGAAGGAAATTCGAAAATATGCCGGAGTAACATGGAGGAGACTGGCACAAGGCAGACCGTTGTGGAAGAGGCTTGGAGAGACCTTCGTCCAGCAGTGGATTGATAACGGTTGACAATGATGATGATGATAAATATATACAAACACAGTCGAGTCACATTATTGTGACCACCTCCTACTTTTGACGTCAACCGCGCGTAGCCAATGAAAGGAGGCACGTGTCGTGAGCTGGCTCGGCATGCATGTACACTGCTGGCCACCCAAAATGCAGCACTAAGAAGGAAGCATCCGATTGGCCTGAAATTCGCAGCATGCATCGCACGCGAGAGGACATGCAAACGTTTAGCATTGCAGGGCATATGCAAATCATGTGCGCCCGGCACGCCACCGGGAAGTACTATAAGAAGGGTGCACAGAAGGCGGGGTGCAAGTAGTGGAAGTGTGTTGTGCTGCCGGACCTGTGCGTGGGAATCTTTCTGAAACCTCGTCACAGAATACGGCAGTCATTCCAGCACGTTTCGGAGTTCGACAGAGGACGAATAGTGGCTTAATGCGACAGCGGTTTATCGTACCGAGACATCGGCGTCCGTATGGGACGACATCCAGCCACAGTGAGGCGAGTATGGATTCGGTGGGTGCAGGAGAGACGGACGGACCAACGTGAGCGATTGCCGCAGCCGCGGCACACCACCGAACGAGAGGACCGGCATGTTGTGCGGCGGGTATTGACGGCTCGCACCGCCACATCACGAACGTTAGCGCAAGAATTAGGGTGTGTTGTGCAACAACCTGTGTCAGCACGTACCGTTCGACGTCGTCTGCAATAGCTGGGACTTCTCACACGGCGCCCATTGCTCCGATTACCATTGACGTTACACCACCGGCGAGTGCGGCGGCAGTGGGCCGTTGAACGCTGCACCTGGACTACGGAATGGCACGACATTGTCTTCTCCGACGAATCCCGTTATACTGCCTGCAACACCACGATGGTCGGATCCGAGTGTGGCGGCACCGCGGTGGGATACTGTATGACGCCTGCTTTATGCATCGTCATACCGGTCTGTCGCCTGGCGTTATGGTTTGGGGCGCAATTGGATATAACACCCGCACCCCTCTGGTACGCATCGCCGGTACACTCAACAGCCACCGCTACATCTCCGACGTTTTGGAGCCTGTAGTCCTCTCTTACCTGCAGGACCTGCCAGTGGCCACGTTTCAACAGGGAAATGCGCGCCCGCTCGTGGCACGCATCGTGCAACAATTCTGCATGGCCCACCATGTGTCACTGCTGTCGTGGCCCGCCTGTTCCTTCGATATGTCGCCCATCGAAAACGCCTGATCGCTGATCGGCAAACGAGTGGCCCGATAAGCACCACCCACGGCTGCGCCCTGATGAACTGTGGCAATGTGTGGAAGCAGCCTGGACCGACATACCCCAAGCCCACATCCAAAGCCTCTTTCGTTCGATGCCGCGGCGTGCTGCGGCCGTTATTGCCAGCCAAGGGGGGCCACACGAACTATTGATGTGTGCGTGTTCCGCAAGTCGCACGGGCCTGTAAGCTCAATCGTTTAATCTTTGTATCTGTTTTTATGTGTCCAGTAAATCTGGCTTTGCTATCTCGTCTCCTTCTTGGTGTTGAATTTTGGGTGGCCAGCAGTGTACATAAGGTGTGCTGTAGGCATTCTGAAAAGAATGCCTACTGAAAAGAATGCCTACAGCACACCTTATGTACACATTCACCTCGGACTCTGTCATTGATAAAAGGAGCAATTTATCATATTTGCAAAAAAGGGGTGATTATCGGCTTTCGGGCCAAGGGTGGCAGTGTTTCTGAAACAGCGCAGTTTGTGAACTGTTCGCGTGCCGTTGTGGTTAAAGTGTATCGTGATTGGAGAAATGGTCCCATTGCAAATAGGCGACGTGGCAACTGCGGAGCACCACGTGCTATTGATGTGAGAAGTGAATGTCGGCTTCGAAGTTGCGTGAAGGTCAATCGACACGCTACAGTGGAGCAACTCACTCGCCGAATGAACCAGGCGACTACCGGAAGTGTGTCTAAAACGACAGTTTAGCGAACCCTGCTGCGTATGGGGCTCCGATGCAGACGAATGGTCACTACACCTATGTTAACGAAGGTGCATGGGCAGAAAGGGCTTACATTTCCACGGCAGTATCGAAATTGGTCTTACGCTGATTGGCAAACGATTGCCTTCTCTGATGAGTCACGTTTTCTGCTTCATCGAACGGATGGACATTGGCGTATAAGGCGAGAAACATCGGAGAAAAAACATTCATCAACCATTGCTGGAAGAACACAAGCTGGTGGGGGCAGCGTTATGGTCTGGGGAATCTTTTCGGGGGATTCCCTGGGTCCACTCATACCTGTGGAAGGCACTATGAACCGAATTCATTATGAATCCATGCTTGCAAACCACGAACACCCACACATGCTGATTGTCTTTCCTGGGGGCGGATGGGATCTTCCAGCACGACAATACGACGTGTCACACAGCTAGTAATGTCCGAGAGTGGTTGGAAGAGCACGACGATGACTTCAAAGTACTTCTCTGGCCTCCTAATTCCCCAGATTATAACCCAATTAAACATCTGCGGGACCACCTCGATCGTGTTGTTCGCTTTGTGGATCCTCCACCACCGACCTTCCAGCAGCTGTCAGATGTACTGCAGTTAGCAAAGCTCCACAAACCTGTGAACACCTTCTAGCACCTTATTGAGTCACTCCCATCCCATCTAGCTGCTGTCCGCGCTGCACACGGCGGTTACTGTGGATATTAGCTGGTGGTCACAATAATGTGACTCGACCGAGTATTTTTAACGTGAATGAAATTACTAATTACCACGAAACAATTTGTGTTCCTAAGCGCTTGGAAGACGCTAAAACACCTCATCTTTAAATTTTTGGAAATGTAATGGAAAACAACAGCCACATACATATGAGTATAGTAAATTCGAAACATTATGTAAAAGTTTTCCAGTGAAAAGTTAATAAAGGGGGGCCAAAGTTGCACCTCGCATTGGGGCGTGAACATGCCATGAGCTGGCGCTGGTTGAACATATACCACACCAAAAACCTAAGTACAAATATGACGGCCAGGTTGAAAGGAATCAGCACTTACATTAGCATCGACTGTTTATTTTCCGAACGTTGTAGCAGCCATACTGTCATAGAACTTGATATAACATAAATGATATGCAGCAGCAATCACACTTCGTAGTGATTTACAGGAGCAATCAATAAATCATCCACCGATAATAGCAACACTCTGCACAATCTCTACGTACCCCTCACATTCGACGTAGACTTTATTTTCTTCTGACTGTCAGCGTGGCCAAAATATTCAACTTGTTCCGGGAAGTAATGCGCCGTTTAGTAAGAAAATCTCTAACCAATAAAATAACGAAATTGAAATAAGGGTTAACGTGAAATCTTTGGTAGAACCTGGAAAGGGCCAATCTGAAGTGTTGAAAGTGTTGAAAAAACGTTTATTGGGATGAAATTACACACGCGTGTCAAAAGCACATATATTTGAATGGAATAAACGGCTTCAGTAGGAATAGAAACAATGCGCTTTGACCGCTGTCCTAGACGCTCAACGATATTGAAGACTAACGAAAATGTAAGAAAATTTAGTAAAGAATGGTCGTTGTTTTACGGTTGGAATGATTTCAAAAGAATTTAACATCAATACAGACACTGTCCGATTGACTGAGACGTAAAACTTGGAATTAAGATAAGTGTGCTATCTCCACCGACGAACAAATGTAAAGGCAATACCGGTCTGGCAGTCTGGATTTTTCTCCCTTAGTTTGTGTAATCCGGGTACACCCTTGAAATTGTTGACCGTGTATACCCAAATTTCGTGGTGATTTCCGAGATGAACTGGCTCATCTCCCGGGCACCGATTATCCTACTACGTATAACGTAATTGTCTTTCCGCTGTAATTGTAAAATTTAGTCCTTAACGTCAGTGACAGAGACGGATTTCTCAATAGACCGACTAGGCCCGGGCCTAGAGCGTCAAATTTTACAGGTACAAAAAATTAATCATTTTTTAGAACCCATAAAAATAATGAAAGAAAATATTATAATAAAAGTGGAAACTAGCATTTAGTCCGAAAACTGCTGTATAAAATATTTTGTTTCGGAATTCCCGTAAACCCCTTCTTCTTCGACTTCAGAAACCATAGACACACAAATGTTTATTTGTTGCACTAAGCTTAAGGACTGGAATGAATACAAACAGATGGTGGAGGGAACGAATAGGCTGTTAACTTTGCTCTTTGCAGTCCGATAAAAGTTTTCAGGCTTAGATAAAGGAAGATTGCTTTATGCTTTAGAGAGAGACATTTGCAAGATGTTCACGCAAAGCTATCCCATCTTCTCTCAGAATGAATACAATGAAAAGGGGCAGGTCAAGGGCTGCTAAGTATCTTGCGCTGCTAAGTATCAAAATATTAAAAATTAAAAAAAAAATGTGAAGGAAAGAAGAAAAACTTCTACCGAAACAACTGATTAATTCAAAACATTTATTCAATTTAGGAATTGATGACGAAATACAAAAGTAAGGAACTTTTGTCAACGATAGACGAAAGTTTTTTATTAATTATTATAAGAAAAATTCTTGTTTGTAGTTTCACCGCATTTAAGCTTTAAATTATTATTTTTATTTGTACTTTTGTTTGGGTAGGCTGCATTCCTCCTAACATTTCGTTTTTCTCCTGGATCAGATTCGAATGAGTTACATGAAATTGTAGCGATCAAATTCTTTATTTTAAAGGGGAGTAGGGGCGACGAATTTGTTTAGGCTTAGGGGCGGCAAAGCCTTAAATCCGTCTCTGGTCAGTGATTACGTTATGTGTACTAAAGTCAATGCAATATTAGCAGGTACCCATAGGCATTTCAAGAAAGAGGTCAATCGTTGTACTTAAAAATACGTTTATTCTGCTTGCATGTAGTATATATGCAGTTCCTTAGAGTACTTAATACAATACCAGCGATTTAAAATCCAATCATGTAACAGCAATCAACAGCACGTCTATCATCAATAACATCAATCCCCCAAAGCAACCGCTGCATCGCATTTTCATCTAACGTTCTTATCAGGACACACATACGTACGTCACTCTCGTTCCGACCTCAGTTGGTCACTAAACCCCGAGCCAAAGATAAAAGAAGACGACAATCATAGCGTCTAGCAGATGAAAATTAATTGATGTTCAGAGGTTGGACAGAATAATGGAAACACCTAAGAAAAGGTTTTACGTACCTATTAGATTTTTTTTTTTTTTTGATTGGAGGTTTAACGACCACCATGAGCAACTCATTGGGCTATAGGCAGTCGCCCGTCCCTAATTTAGGGTCACTGGTTCCAGGGAAGGGAGAGAACCAGTGCCGTAAGACAAACACAACATCCATGCCTCACCGGGATTCGAACCCGGACCCCTTTTGGACGAATGATCAGAGGCCATCGCTTAGACCACTGCGCCACCGGGGCGGCCCTATTAGATTATGGATCTACCTTTGGCATTCAAAACCGACTGAATTCTTCTTGGAATAGACGCATACAAATTCTGGATTGTGGTTAGTAGGATGTAACACCATTCTTCATGCTGAAACTGCTCCATGTCCTTGAGAGATGCAGGAGAAGGATAACAAGATCTTACTCTGGTTTCCAACACAGACAACAGTGGTTCGATGATGTTTAAGTCTAGTGATTGGGGAGGCCAAGGAAGGTGTGAAAGGTCGTTCTCATGTTCCTCAAACCACGATTGGACATTCCGACCTCTGTGAATTGGGACGTTATCATCTTGATAGATGGCGCCCCCTACATGAAACAATACCTGAGCCTTTGGATGGACTTGGTCGGCCAAAATGGTTTCATACGCCCTGCCAGTCATTTGTCATTTCAAGATGATCAGGTGACCTGCTGAAAACCACCATGTGACTGCCAAGAGCATGACTGAACCACTACCATGCTTCCTGTTGGGAGCAGACAGTCAGGGTTGTAAGCTTCTGACGGTATTCCTCACACGTAAACACGTCCTGCGTTGGGGAATAGTGTGAATGTGGATTCATCCGACTTAAACGCTTCCATACATCGGCAGTCCATGTTGTATGCTTCTGGGACCACTTCCTCCGCCATTGTGCATTCATCCGGGTCACCAGAGGTTTTACAATAGCAGCTTTGCCATGAATACCGTGTTTATGCTGTTCCCTGTGCATTTTTCGTGATACTGGACTGGAGTCTGGAGATGCAAATCGAGCTGTGCACTAATTTTCGACGCCGTGGTATTTATAACGGGTAACAATCCTCTTTAATGCTTTCCTGCCTCTATCAGTCCGGGTCGTTTTCCGGCGGCTCTTGTGTTCCGCAGACGAGGTTTTACCACGAACACGGTATGCTGTCATGACGTTAGTCACAATAGCTCTCGATTCGCCCTATTACCCTGGCGACTGTTGCCACGGAGGCACCAGTTAGCCGGTCACCAACAATTGGCCCTCTTTCGAAGTCTGTTAGGCAGCTCATTTCGTCGTCACCCTGAAAGAAATTTTGCAACAAGAGACTTTGAATGCACTGAAACAGGACCTTGAAGTTCTAAACAAAGCTATTACAGCGAAAAAGTGATGGATATCTTGGCGTATCGTGACGTATGCAGCAGCATTAAAAGTAACGTCTCTGAGCATGGTGTTCATATTATTCTGCCCAACCATTATGTACCCGACTAATAAGAATCTCTGGAACTCATTCTTCAAGATGAAAACGTTTAGCAAAATTTCAGTTCTTTTGAAGTGACAGTTTCAAGTAGGAAAAGAGCGGCAATAAAGGTTTTGGGGAACTAAAAGTTCCACACGGATCGGCGGTTCGGAAACATTGATCGAGATAGAGTGATGCTGGGTTACATGAGAAATCGTTCGAAGCCCGCGTTGGCAGCTTTTTTTATTTGCTGTTTCGGCCTTACTCCCTCAGATTCGGAAGATACCTGGTCTTTTGTTCAGTATAATAATGGATGTGTGAAAGGGTGTGTTCTTTACGTTGCCCATTTCTTCGGAGGAGAAGGGCTAAACTAATTTATGCCTGCTTCGCCCCATTCGATGTGTTCTCCCCCTTTCGCTTTAGACGATGCGTTAAACTGCTCTCCGAAAACTCTTTCCCGAAGTGGTCATTGATCTCGCACTTGTGATGAACGGGCTATACAATTTATTCATTCCGACAGTAACAAATGTTTGGCAGACGGGAAACCTTGGAGTGCCAACCGTATTGCATCTCCCTCTAAAGAAGTGTATTATACTGCGTGGTTCAAAAATCTAGCCTCGTTTTTAAAAAATTATTAAAAAATAATTTCCTGTGTTTGAAAATTCCTCTAAATAAGTGTCGGTGAATAAACAAAGACATCGCTCTTTCCATGTTTACCAACACATAGCAACCGAAAAAATATTATCTGGCCACTGCTGGGATTGTACCCCAGATCTCTCGATATCTAGCAGAATGCGTTCGCCTTACGCTACAATGGCCAACAATCAACGGCGCTATGTGCGTTTATCTGTCAGCTTCAGGCATCATATATCATCACATATCCTACAGATATGTGATGCCTGAAAGCAACTGAGACGTCTCCATCTGGTAGGCATTAACACAAGCTGTATATTAATTATAGCAAATAAATCCAAAAGGCGGGAACAATAGTGAAAACTACTCAAAATACGTGGCATCAGTAAATAAACAAAGACATCGCTCCACGTTTATCAACACATAGCAACCGAAAAATTCTTAATGCCCACCAGATGGAGACATCTCACTTGCTGAGCTCATCCTACGGATATGTAATGTGAGAAGCTGACAGATAAACGCACATAGAGCCGTTGATTGTTGGCCATTGTAGCGTAAGGCGAACGCACTCGGCTAGATATCGAGAGATCTGGGGTACGATCCCAGCAGTGGCCAGATAATATTTTTCGGTTGCTAGGTGTTGATAAACGTGGAAAGAGCGAAGTCTTTGTGTGTTTGAAAGGTAAAGATTTGCATTTTTTTTATGATACAAACTAATTCTATTATATATGTGCCTTTTTAGTTTCACGGATGTCCAATATGGACTAAATTTCTCACCGTCTCCGTTGTAATAAATCCGAATAAACAGAAGCAATGGCATTCACGATTCTTTCCATTGAGGTCCTTTAAATCACTCACTTTTGTTCTGAATACACTGTCTTGCCAAATTCCCATAGAAATAATTCAATAGGACTGTAGGTCTTGATTTATCAGGTGAACGGGCTGGCAAAGAAATCGGGCCATGTCGGCCAATTCATCCTCCTGGGACATACAGTATCCAAGTAAGCAAACACTTTTTTTCCAATGGGGTGGGGCTTTGTCTTGTTGAAATATGACATCTAGCTGTAGGTCTTGATTTGTGACACAGAAAAATTTTGCGGCGTATTTAAGTAGACATTCGCGTTGATAGATTTTTCCGGGAAGAAAAAAAAACAATAATGCGATGGCGCATATCACCAAACGTCACACCAAACAACAACTTTGGGTTATCACGAATATGAATTTGCGAGACATGTGGGTTTTCCGAAACCCGTAAGTGCACTTTATGTTTATTAACTGCTACTGATACGTGACATGTTGACTCATCACTAAAAAGCACACGTTCAAGGAAGTGTTAGTCATTATCTCAACGATCCATTAAGTTATAGGTAAATTCGAAACGGTGAGGCTTATCTCTCTGCTCCAAATATTGAACATCCAGCCTTTGTATGGGTATAACCTTAGTCTTTTATGCAAAATTCGCATCATTGTTGTGCGTGGCAAAGATCTGTCTTTTTGCCTCAGAATTTGGCTTGCGTTATGGTTTTGGGGCTCGGCGAAACTGGAGCCTTACACTGCATGATCTGTCTTTTAGTCTCAGATTTTGACATGCATATCGTTTTGGAACTCAGTGAAACTGGAGATCTCCACCTCATGATCTGTCTTTTAGTCTCAGATTTTGACATGCATATCGTTTTGGAACTCAGTGAAACTGGAGATCTCCACCTCATGATCTGTCTTTTAGTCTCAGATTTTGACATGCATATCGTTTTGAAACTCAGTGAAACTGGAGACTTCCATCTCATGATCTGTTTTTTAGTCTCAGATTTTGACATGGTGTCATTTCGAGACGCGCTGAAATTGGAGTGTTCCAATGCGTTTTCTGTCCTATAGTCTCGGATTTTGACATCGCTTTTTTTTTTTTTTTTTTTGACTGGCAATTTAACGATTACCGTGTTGGAAAGCCGTGAAATTAGAAACTTCCACTGCATGATCTTTTTTATTATCTCTGATTTTGACATCCGTACCGGTTTGGGTCTCGGTGAAATTGGAGACCACCATTGCATTATTTGTCTCAGATTTTGGCATGTGTATCGTTTTCGAACGTGGTGAAACCGGTTACTTATACATTGCCTGATCTGTCTTTTAGTCTCAGGATCATATTGGGAAACCCATGATTCATATCCACCGATGACTCAGTTTAGCAACTCTTCGTTCTCATTTCTTCACTGAAAGTGAACGGCGCAAATTTCTCTCATCCGCTCGGCGTGTAATATTGGCGCTAATTCCAGCGCAATTCAATGCTGGGGCCCGTGGTAGCATCAGCGTTAGGACAGTGCAACGTTCCTTGTGTTCTATGGGGTTATGGAGCCGACGGCCCACGCGGGTGGCATTGCTGAGATGACGACACATAGCTGTGAGCCTCACTTGTGCAAGGAAATACCGCCATTGGACGTAAGATAACTGGAATCGTGTAGCATAGTCCGACAAATCGCGGTACCTACTGTTTCGGGCAGATCGCCAACTCTGGGTGTGGCGACAACCCCATAAAGCAATGGATCCCGCATGCGTACAAGGGACAGTGCAGGCCGGAGGTGGCTCTGTTATGGTGTGGGGTGTTTTTAGCTGGCACACATTAGGACTCCTAATACACTGAAGAGCACCTGAATTAGAAACAGATGGCGTTATGCAAATGTGGCGCTGTGGACGACCCTGTAAACGGAAACGACATGACGTATGCAGCGATCAGACAATACAAGGAGTGATGCGACGGGAATCAATAAGAGTCGGACGCAGTATGGGTAAGACGAAGGATCTAAGCGCATTTGATCGTGGGCAAATTGTCGGGGCCCGACGAATGGGTCACTCCATCTCGGAAGTCGTGCAAGCACTGGGATTTTCACGAGCCACTGTGTCACGGGTGCACCGTGAATACATCGAATCAGGTAAAACCATTCCTGCAAAAGCCAACTGCCGTGAACAACAGCTTGTGGATGAGCTGGGTCATCGTCGACTAGCTCGCATTGTAACAGCGGATAAACGGGCCACAGTGCAAGAAATCACTGGGAAATTTAACGCTGCTGCACAAAAACGTGTAAGCAGCCACACCATCCAGAACCATCTCCTCGCTATGGGATACAGAAGCCATCGTCCCACGAGGGTACCGCTGCTGACCGCACATCACAGGGTGCAAAGATTAGCATGGGCGCGGGAACATCGCCACTGGACCCTAGACGTGTGGAAAAATGTTGCCTGGACTGATTTGTCGAGATTCACGGTGGTACATGCGGATGGCAGGATACGAATACGGCGGAAACCACTTGAAGCGATGGATTCTTCTTGCCAGCAGGGTACTCTTCAAGCTGGTGGGGGTGGCGTTCTCGTCTGGGGACTGTTTACGTGGACTGAAATGGTACCCCTGGTACGTGTGACATCGTCCCTCACAGGTCAACGTTATCAGGATATCCTGGAAGACCATTTGCTCCCGTTCGTGCGTCTTCAACACCCCACTGGGGATCTCATCCTGCAACAAGACAATGCAGCTCCCGAATTGTATCCGAATGGTTGGATGAACACTCCACCGACGTGACCTCGCTTCCTTGGCCAGCTAGGTCACGTGACCTCAGCACATCTGTGATGCCATCGAGAGAGTTGACCCCCTTCTTGAAATCTTCGTGAACTGTGGGAGCTTGTTCAGGGGTCATGGATCCGTATGGCTTCCCAACGCTTCCGGTGTCTTGTCGAGTCCATGCCGAGAGGAATCGCCGCCGTCATTAGGGCGAAAGGTGGTGCTACACGTTACTAGACAGGTATCTCTAATTCAATTGCTCTTCAGTGTAGTCTTTTTTAGACCGTTCTGACTGGTGAGGTTATGTAACTATTCTTGGGGATCATTTGCACCCGTTCATGTCATGCTACCACTCCGACGGGTGCGACCTCATTCTACACAACAATGCGCCACCGCACACATCCACAGTCTTCCAATTATGGCTGGAGAAACATTCCACGGAGTTCGGCGTCCTGGCCTGCTCCCCTTGTTTGCCGGATTCAGACGCCATGGAGTACATTTAGGATGCAGTTCAAAGTGCAGTCAATTCCAGGTACCCTCCACCGGCGAATATTACGGAATTGTGGGACACTTTCAGGAAGTACGGTGTGCACTGTCTCCACAGCACTACATAGAATTCATGGAGTCCATGCGCCGTCGCGTTGCTGCCATTATCCGATCGCGAGGAAGACAACTGCGGTATTAGAGTGCAATCCCAGATGTTAGACACTGTATTGAATATAATAGAACATCTGCGGAAACACAAATTACATTTGCTGGTATCGTGATCGAATCCGCATTCTTCTGCTCCGGAGCCTAATGCTTTCCCGATTAAGCTACACCGATGGGATTTATAGCTACAACTTTGCAGTCTTGACATATGCTTCATCCCTGTAGTACGTCGCATGGGTCTCAGGGTCTCTCCCCCCCACCCGGGCACGAAATCGCAGGTTTCGGACCAGTCGCAAACCATGTTTGAAGTAAATTAGTAGAAGAAGGAATTCTGACTAATTCGAGACGATGTGAAGACGAAGCATTACACATTTTTGAAGCGAAGAAGGAATTTTCTTTAATTTTGGGTGATGTATGGAAAGAACATCACTCATTTTTGGTAGAACACAAGTAGTAGATCCATTTCCACAGTCCGGCGTCAATGTGAAAACACAAATTTGCCGGTGACGTAATCAAATCATCAACCTTCTGCTCCGGAGCCGAATTCTTTCCCAATTAAGCCATACCGACGGAGCTTATCGCTACAACTTTGCCGTCTTGAAATTTGCTTCACCTCTGCAGCACGTCACACATCTTTATATTTACATCATCTGTGAAAACACAGATTTGTCGTCTTGACACGTGTTTCACCTCTGTTGTACGTCACACATCTTATGTGTATTTTTAAAAAATGTGTCCCACGATCTAATTCATTTTTACAAGCTTTGGCACAGGGCCCTGTAGAATTTGGACACCACTCCTCTAGGCCGTTCCACTAAGACAAAAAGCCAGAATAAAAGTGAATCACACATAATTACAACTTAACTTACGGTGTTCAAAGTAAAAAAGTGTCAAGGATCAGGGATCAATCGGTTGGAGTTGGATTCAGATAAAATAAAATACGGGCTTGGCATGGACCATCACGTTTTCCATCTCTGGTACAGAGTTGGAAACGGGTCAAAAATGTTTGACTCGATTTGAACTATAATATGCACTATATTGACAAAAGCCACCGGGCACCTAGAAGAGAAGCACAACATAGCATTTATTAATATACATTAGTACGGTGTTGGCCCACCTTTGGCCTTAATGCATGCACTGACCTTCGAGACATGCTTTCGACAAGGTTTTGGAACCCAGCGATAGGTATGCGCTTCCATTCAGTACATAGTGTTGCCACTAACTGTTGTCTTATTTCCAAACTTCTTATGCGGCTCTCTAATTATCCCACAGGTGCTCTGTGGGATTAAGATCAGGGCTCTGTGCTGTCTAGTCCACACATGATACGGAATTATCGTCAAACCACGCCGTAACAGTCCTTGCTTTATGACTCGGTACATTTTCCTGCTGGTACCAACAAGGCTCGGCTTCATTGTATTGCCACAGAGTTGGTAGGGCATAATTGTCCAGAATATCGAGGTAGACGTGCTGGTTAACATGTTTGTCCACGATAACCAATGGGCCGGGACCATACCACGAAAATTACCCCCACACGAGTACACTTCCAGCTCCAAACTTGACCGTAGGAATAGTACACTGTGGTAAATAATATAGCGTTCCCCCAGCTGCCGCCATACCCACACACGGCTATCAGAATGATGGATCGTGTATCTGGATTCATCAGTCCATAGGACCTGTTTCCATTGATCTACGGTCCACGATAAATGTTCTTTACACCATGCTAAACGACGAGTAGCATTCCGAGTGGAGATGAAAGGCTTATGAGCCCGCACGACCACGGTAACCCATGGAATGAAGTTCTCTGCGAATGGTACGTGTACATACCGAGGTTCCAGCATTTTTACTCACCTGTACACTGAGGTCTTGTGCAGTACACCGTCGATTAGCTGTAACGACTCTCCTGAGGCTTCGACGTCATCTATCATTGATTTTCTTTGGTCTGCCGGTACGTTTTGCTGTTTCAGGCACGCCATGTGTCTTCCACTTATTCAGTACATCCAAAACGGTTGACTTGGGTATGTTTAAACGCCTCTCGGTTTATCTTATGGACAACCCACTAATATAACACCCAACAATCTTTCCTTTCTCAAAGTCAGTTCTTTCCCGCAGCGACATTTTCACTTAACCTCTTAGTGCGATTTGATGGTGGCCAGCTGAAGGCTTGTTTTCATACCGCTTGCAGTTGTACCGTGCATCTTAACAACGCAGAGGATCCTTTCATTTGCTTTTGAAGGGGTGACGGGCGACTTTTGTCAATACAGTGTATATATTTAGGGTGTTCAAAAAATCTCACCGCAGTGGGTACCTCAGGTTATATCGATATCAAACAAATATATTATAGGAACGTATAATTTACTCACTTACTTACACGAAGTATTGAAACTGTCGTCGCCGCCCCGGTGGCGCAGTGGTCTAAGGCGTTGGCCTCTGATCATTCGACCGAAAGGGGTCCGGGTTCGAATCTCGGTGAGGCATGGATGTTGTGTTTGTCTTACGGCACTGGCTCTCTCCCTTCCCTGGAACCAGTGACCCTAAATTAGGGACGGGCGACTGCTTATAGCCCATTGAGTTGCTCACGGTGGTCGTTAAACCTCCAGTCAAAAAAAAAAAAAAAAAAAAAAAACTGTCGTCCTTTATTTACAAGACATAACTTTACATGTTTTTAAACACATCTGGGAGAATCAAGAAATCCATCCGCATTAATTTTAAGGCTGTTCCACTTAAGTTTGATGGCACTATAGTCAAAATATTTGAATTGGGCAACTTGTTATATGTTTAATTTCAGTTTTTGCTGTTTGTTTTTAATAAAACATCAAGCTTCGGAATATGTGTCACATTAACACCAATTTTTACAAGTTTATGATGAGTTGAAAGTTTCTAAAATGTGGATGTTGTTTTCATCATTGCTCCTCAGTATATAGGAAGCAAGCGTGTCCTCAGATGGAAAAGTTCGAAGGAACTTTTCCATCTGAGGACACGCTTCCTTCATATTGCATGACAAATCATTTTTTAGTCCTTGGGCACCAGTATCGAGCACAAAATTATTCCACAGTGCGCATTTTTCTTTACAAATTTTTTTCTTTTACTTTTCAAAAATAAAACGGATATAAAACCGGGTCAGGAATATCTTGACCCGACCCATTTGACCCACTAGAAATTGCTGACCCACTGAACCGTGACCCGTTTCCATCTCTGCTCTAGTAGACTCGCAGACCCCTCTCGGGTGTGCTTTCATCTTGAAAATTTCTGCCATAGGGAACCTTAAACGCAGAAAGAAGCTGTAGAAGAAATAAAAATGCCAAAAACAGGATGGAGGCTATTTGGGAAAATGAAATGATGGAAGGAAAACTCAATTTAAGATAATCAGGAAGATCTCAAACCTGTATGAGTTTCCTAAGAACAATTACTTATGGATGTGAATAATGAGCAGAAAAAAATAGGTTAGTTCTGTGAGACATGAAACGATAATAATGATTTATAAAAAGTCACAAAAGGAAAACGAAAAACAGGAGATGGGTTTGGCTGCAAACTAGAGTATAAGGTCGAATGACTGGAGCGAAGGAAACAAATTGGACACATTCTGTTAGAAGTGATAATTAATGGATGAAGCAGATAATGGAGTGATGACCTCTACTGAAGGGATGTGAAAGAAGACGACCTCAAAGATGAGAGGTATGATCCTTTTGTTATTTTCATTTTTTTATTATTTTTAGAAAGCGATGGCCAAGAGAAGCACAGAACCGCGAAAGGCGAATGTAATTGAGTGAACCTTTCCACTGGGCGACGGATTGACCGAATCTATTTTCCAGATGAAAAGCATCATATCCGTGAGCACCAGTGAATTTTTAAAAAGGCCATGCATAAGTTGATGATACTGTTTCATTCCCGAAATTCGCATCGAAAAGTCGTGTGCGTCGTGAAGGTGTTTTATTTCCAAAACATCAGGACAGATTAAAAACAGCATTATCTAGGTATATGTATGGGGGAAAGATCGAAAGGTAATGCTCAGAAATTTTTTAGAAGTCATTGAGTTTGAATATCACGCTACAGACCCGTTTGGCTGGATCAGGTGTCGCCCTGGTGGAAGACAGTGTGAACGACGTCACAATGATGTCGCGTTTGTAAGCGTCGTGTACGAATGAAGAGCAACGCGGTGTAGTCCGATTTTTGTGGCCTAAACGGAAAACTCCGACGGAAATTCCCAAAGAAATGGTCGAAGTTTATGGTGGTGATTGCCTAGACCGCAGCAACACCTCCAGATGGTGCAGTTTCTTTGCAGAGGGCAGTGGCAACCTTACCGATTCGCCATGTTCCGGTCGACCTGTAACCGAGTCATCACCTGCCACTGTGAGAGGCATTGAACAGGCAATTCTGAGTGACCGGCGGATCCATCTGCGCACATTGGCACTGATATACTAGTAATCCGAATTTATTGACGAAAAGTAAAAATCGAAGTTTCCAAGCGTTCGCACAATAAATAACCAGATGGCTTTTTCAAGGAATATTCAAAGGAAACAGAATATAAATTCTGAATTTTCTTGTAACATTCACTGGTCATCCATGTAACACCTCTCAGAAAACTTGAAAATTTCATCGCCCTGGAGTGGAAATCGAACCCGCATCTCCCGATTTCCGTTCGAGTATGCTAACAGTTACACCACCCAGGACAGTGAAGTTTCAAGTACTTGAGACTAAGTTAACAAAGTTTAGGAATCTGAAAGTCCTAAGATTTTCGCTAGTCGAAGCATGCCTGCTTCCTCATAGCGTTTTGACCCAATTCCCATCCGGACGGATGTAGGTCGGAGGTCACCAGAACCACAGATAAATCAATGAAGGAAGAAATACTCTTCATAATACATGGGAAATCAATAGAATATTAAAAGCAAACAGAATATAAATTCTGAATTTGCCTGCAACACTGACTGGTCATCCAACGTTAATCGGGAGATGGCAATACTCACTGGTAATCGAACGGAAATCGGGAGATGCGGGTTCGATTGCCACTCCAGGGCGATGAAATTTTCAAATTTTCTGAAAGGTGTTACATGGATGACCAGTGAGTGTTGCAGGCAAATTCAGAATTTCAATTCTGTTTGCTTTGAATATTCTGTAGATTTCCCATGAATTATGAGGAATATTCCTTCCTTCATTCATTTTTCAAATAAGGTAGACAGCAAACTGAATAATAGAACGCTTCAACAATTTGAACGTGATGATTGGACTAGACAATGCACGAATGAAATCTGGTTGATTGCAAAATCTTGGAAAGTTTTATTTATATTTCACGCCAAGAAATTCGGATTACAAGCGTAGTTTACTTCGCTCATGTCCAAAAATTAACGATCACTCGTATTTTCGTCCAACAGGATGTGGATCAAAATATTTTAATAGGGAGTAAATAAAAATGAAAAGAACATGTACACTGTGAAATATTAGTGGTGTGAATTCACGGGAAATTCCTGAAAATAACGTGCAGCGAAGTTGCCGGTATCCGTCTTTTTCAGAAATTTCCGTTTTTAAAAGTGCCCGTTTATTTTAAATTTTGCAGTTTCACAGATTTTCCGTAGTCAGAAATTTCATTTGTTTCGGAAAAACTGCATTTCAGGTTTTTCCGGATTTAAACTGAAATTTCGCAAAATTGACGACACTGCATTTCAGATAATCCTTCCGCTACAATCCGGATCAAACCCCCTTTGTTGTTTCAGATCAGATCAAATCATATGTAGAGAATTTTAGGAAAGGAATGTCTCACCCAAGGTCTTAAATAACCCTTAGAAATAGGATGCTAGGAGATTTGGGCTAGAGTGCCCGATAGGAAAGGGACACGGGAGCGAGGTAGAAATGGGGGAGGAAGACGCCCTTATTTATTACCGGGGGCCAGTACCCGGGTTCCGACGGCTTAACGTGCCCATCCGACGCACGGCGAATATTTAGTAGTTCGAGCGTTCGTGCCTTCCTGGGGTCGACCCTGTGGTTCCCCCGTGGTAGTCACGAACGTTGACCACTAGGACATCCGTGGCCCTTCGGTTGGTTTAACAGGAAGCCCACGCTTTTAACCATCCAACCACACACTCACGGAAACTTGAATCACGTACAGCGTAAAAGGAATTGCGATGATTTTTTTTTTTTTTGTCATTAATGCAAGTGATTTAGTCATTTTATTTTCTGTTGGAGCTTGTTATTTTTCTGAATAAATTTGTAATATTTTTTTTTCTGTAAGAGAATTTTTGACAAATTAAGCATTTTTCGTTGTCATTTTTCGAAGCAACGAAATGCTTCGTAACATGATTTTTTTAAATTGACAATGATTTTCAGTTATCTTTAAAAAAGGTGAAATGTACTCTTTTATATTGCATTATTTCACAAAAACGAACCTCCTAAATATAAAATTTACTCCTGATAGCTACAATAGCTTTTGTCTTAAGTTATCCAAAGACTGATACATAAACATCGTACAATCATCTGTCCAAATAAGTACCCGGTTTCTTACAGTAACGCAATATATAATAGCTGGTGCACAAAACATGGGAGAAGAAAAGAAATATCCTGTGCCACAATAAACAAAATTCATGCAATATGCTATCCACAGTATCTGATCTCGCTACAGAACTTCAAAATCATATCCTTCGACAGACGATTGAAATTTAAAAGTTAATCAAACCTCAAGTATTCTCACCAATCGCTCCTATTACCGGTAATTTCTCGTCATACGGATACGGAAAACGTGAGAATTGAGCTTTTCCGTTAATATACGAAAGGAATTGCGGAAAGGTTTCTGAAAATTCAAAATTTTCCATTAACACATCTCGAAAATGGTAATTTTCCGTCAATATAAGAAAGAAACTGTGGGAAGGTTTCTGAAAATTCAGAATTTTCCCGTGGTACGAAAAATCCGTGAAATTCAGGTTTCTTCCTGTCATTTCACGGAAAAGGTTGTAAGAAATATGCTTCGTTAATTCACGAAAGAAATGACGGAAAGTGGCTCGTGAATTTCAGAATTTTTTTTACAATGTACAGTGTACTGTACACACATAAATAAGCATGAATTTGTGCTTATTAATAGATAAAATTGAAAAAAGAAAAAAATACCATTTTCTGACGTTGGCTCACAATGACTAAAACTGACAGAAAAAATATAATTTTTCATGGATCATTTTAATAGGGTATATGTCCACCCATGACTGCAATACATGCTTGGCATCGGTAGGCCATGCTTTTCCCGAAACTGTCCAGAAAATCTTGAAGGAGGTTTCACTATTATTCTTTCAGCGTCATCACCAGGTCTCTTTTGGTGCCAGGTGGGGAATCGCGTTCAACAATGCGCCATCCCAGAGGGTCCCAAGCATTTTCGATTGGATTCAGGTCGGGGGAGTAGGCAGTCCACTCCATTCTGTCGATCGTCTCGTTCTTCAGCAGTTCATCAACACATGATGATCGATGATGACGGGCATTATCATCAATAAAAACGAAAGAATTTCCCACAGCACCACGAAACAGCCTTACGCGTTTTAAAATGGCCTCCTCACAATAACGCCGTCTACTGATTGGCCCTTTTTTCAACACTAAGAGCTCTGCACGTCCACTGGTCATAATCCTAAACCATACCATTACTTCACAACCCTAGTAATGGCAACTTTATTTTAAATACACCAGATTGTGAATACTCAAGAGACGCATATCCGGTATAGATCCGTTTGTTTTTGTGGTGTGATCAGGACAAAGATTCGCCAAGCTTTCGCTCTTCACTGGAAGGCTTTTTCAAGGCAATGGTAGACATAAAAATGCTTTTTATGTCTTTTTCAAGGTAATGGTAGACATAAAAATGCTTTTTATGTCCACCATTCCCGTGAAAAAGCCTCCCAGTAGAGAGCGAAAGCTTGGCGAATCTTTGTACTGATTACAAAACAAAAAGTAAACGGATATAATACGCTATATGCGTTTCGTGAGTATTCCCATTAATGGGCAATTCCTGAGATGTTTCTGGCTGACTAGGCAGTGCAGGGTTCTCGCCAGATATATTGTCGCCTAAAGTCAGATGATCGAACAAAATTGGCTGTCGTCTGTGAACAGAACACTGTAAAAAATAAGTGGTGTGAATTCACGAATTTTTTTGAAAATAACGTGCACCAAAGCTGCCGGTACGTATCCGTGCTTTTCAGAAATTTCCGCTTTTAAAAGTGCCCGTTTATTTTAACTTGCGTATTTTCACAGATTTCCCGTAGACAGAAATTCCGTTTATTTCGGAAAAGTCCAAGCTTCCCAAACAGAAATTGTTCACATAGCGACTTGATTCTACGAAAGCTACGAAAAAACAATACCTTTACCTCTCCCACGTCAGCAGTACGGAACATAAACTTGTCGCTAGTGATAACATCTTGCTTCTATTGTCGAGTTTTCAGGATCTCAGATTTTGCTGCAAATACATCAGAAGTAGAAATTAACACTTTTGCCCCCTGGTGGCCAAATCATTCTTCACCAAATATTAAAAATTATATGAGAAAACATTTTCGATCAGAAGCTGTATGCGATACAGGAAGAATTTTTCAAATCGGAGTTTTAGAAGCAGAAATATCGGGGGAAATACAATTCACTTTTGCTCCCCCTAACGGAAACTCTATGATTTGCTTCAAAACTTTGAATTTATATAAAACACATTTTTCATTGGAAACACTACCAAACAAAGAAGGAATTTTTTCAAATCGGACTCATAGAACTAGAGATATTGACAAAAATAAGATATACATCTACGCCTCCTGACCTAGAAACCATGCATTATTTTAAGAACAAAATATTCCTAAAATGTTTGTCGACGTGAGTAGTATCGGTCCGCAAACGAATTTTGTTCAATCGAGATCTTAGAAGCTCAGGTTTCGCTGCAAATACATCAGAAGCGGAAATTAAGGTTTACGCTCCCTGGTGGCCAAACCAATATTTACCAAAAACTTAAAATTATAAGCAAAGGATTTCCCATCAGGAGTTGCATCCGGTAAAGAAAGGATTTTTCAAATCGGAGTTTTAGAAGCCGAGATGTTCGGGGAAACGAAATTTACCTCTACTCCCCCTAGCGGAAAGTCTATGAATTACTTGAAAATTTTGAAATTATATGAAAATCATCTCACACCGGAAACTTTAACCAATAAAGAAAGAATTTTTCAAATCGGACCATTAGAAGCAGAGATATTGACAAAAATAAGATATACATCTACGTCCCCTGGAGGAGAAACCTTGCAATATTTTAAGAAGAAAATATTCAGAAAAGGTTTATCGACATGACGGGCATCGATCCGCGAAAGAATTTTTTCAATCGAGATTTTAGAAGCTCAAATTTTATTCCGAACACACCAGAAATAAAATTTAACGCTTACGCCCCCTGGTGGAGAAAGTACTCTTTACCAATAATTGGAAATTGCATGCAAAAGATTTTCCATTGGGATCTATATCCGCTTAAAAAAAAATTCAAATCGGAGGTTTAGAAGAGATATCGGAGAAAACGTAATTTACTTTTACGCCCTCTAGCGAAAAATCTATGCGTAACTAAAATACTCTTCGACATAAATGGAATCGAAAGATAAAATATTTTTTTCAATCGGATGTTTAGAAGCAAATATATGGAATAAAATGCATTTTGAATTCGACATCATCTACATTCACACCCTCTAGTGGAGAAATTGTATATCGTAAAAAACAAAACAAAAGGAAATGCAGGATCATCATTTGCATATTTCAAGCTTCCCAATGCAAAAATAATTTTTCAAATCGGACTAATAGTTGCAGAGATATTGTGTCTACAGACGGACGGACAAACCGATAACATAAGCACGATCTTTTTTTACAAAAGACGTGCTAAAAATCTAAATATAAGATTTACTCTTGATAGCTATAATAGCTTTTGTCTTAAGTTGTCCACAGACTGATACACAGACGTCGTATAATAATCTGCACAATAAGTTCCTGGTTTCTTACAGTAACACAATATACACCCTGATTCATAAAGAAGGATACAGTTTCCAGATACTGTAAAACAGTAACATTTGAAGACACGGACCACAACTGCAAACCGTTAGGTAGATGTACTCATAAAGTTTGTGTCTCGCTACTGAGGGAAGTGACGTAGGCGAAAGCGTGCGTGTCACATGACTTGTCAGTCAAAATGGCAGCGTCTGCAGTGGAGAAGGCGTTTTGTGTTCTTGAATTGAGCAAAACGGAATCTGTAACTGTTGTGCAACGGCATCTTCGATCACGATTCGGGAAAGAACCTCCAAGCAGAAAATCTATTTACGATTGGCATAAAAAAATTTGAAACAACGGGCTGTTTGTGCAAACTTAAAAGTCTGGACGATCGCGTGTATCGGAAGAATCATCCATTCAACGAAGCCTGGAAAAATCAACGCGGAGGGTGAGTCGTGAAGTGCAGATTTCACAGCCCACTGTCTGGAGAATTTTGAGAAAGAAGCTGAAAATTATTCCATACAAAGTGCAGATGTTGCAAAATCTCACTGACCTTGATAAGACAAAGTGCTTTGAATTTTGTGCCGAAATGGAGCCCCGTTTTCAAAATGACGGTTTTGCCGATCACTTAGATTTCACCGATGAAGCTACATTCTACGTGAGTGGTCAGGTAAACAAGCACAATGTTCGCTTTTAGGGAACGGAGAATCCCATATTTACAGTGCAACACGTGCGAGATTCCCCTAAGGTAAATGTGTTTTGTGCTGTGTTCAAAAAGAAAGTGTACGGCCCTTTCTTTTTTCACGAGAAAACTGTCACGGGATAATCTTTTCTGGATATGTAAAGTCTTTGGTTGATGCCACAGTTGCAGGACGACAGTGACAACTTTATTCTCCAATTGGATGGTGCACCATCGCACTGGTTAGGCGACGTGCGAGATTATCTCGGTGAACATCTTCCTCACCGATGGATTGGACGAGCCGCGGACTACAACATGCCACTGACGCAATGGCCACCCAGAAGTCCTGACTTAATACCTTGTGACTTTTTTTTGTGGGGGGACGTAAAGGACAAGGTATTTTCCCCCTCCCCTTCCTGTTGATATAGCGGAGCTGAAACAGCGTATCACAGCCACTATCACTGCCCTTGATTCAGATATCTTACCTCGCGTTTGGGCGGAAATGGATTACCGGCTCGATGTGTGTCGCGTGACTCAGGGTCCACACATAGAATATCTGTGACTGTCTAAAAAAACTTGTTACATTCCCCTACAATTCTGCTACAGGTAACACAAAATATCTTACATTGTTCTTGTTTTATAGTGCGTTGAAACTGTATACTTCTTTATGAATCACCCTGTATAATAAATAGCTGGGCATCAAATAGGGAAAAGGAGAAGAAATACCCTGTGCTACAATAAGCAAAATTCATGCGTTATGCTATCCACAATATCCGATCTCGCTACGGAACTTCAAAATTTGACAGAAGATTGAAATTTTAAAGTTAATCAAACCTCAAGTATTCTCACGAATCGCTCCTATTACCGGTAACTTCTCGTCATACGGATACGGAAAATGTGGGAACGGATATTTTCCGTTAATATATGAAAGGAACTGAGGAAAGGTTTATGAAAATTCAGATTTTTCCATTTGCACATCTCTAAAACGATAATTTACCATCAATATAAGAAAGAAACTGCGGAAAGGTTTCTGAAAGTTCAGAATCTTTGTTCACACATATCTAAAACGGTAATTTACCGTCAATATAAGAAAGAAACTGCGGAAAGGTCTCTGAAAATTCAGAATTTCCCCGTAGTACGAAAAATCCGTTAAATTGAGGTTTTTCTTTCCGTCATTCACGGGAAAACGGAAAAGGTTGTATCAGAAATATGCTTCGTTAATTCACGAAAGAAACGACGGAAACTTGTCCGTGAATTTCAGAAAATTTTGTACAGTGAACATACGCTCATTGCTCTTTACTTCATGTGGAGTGTTCACGATGCCATTGATAGCAAGTTGCTTTGCGTGCTTGGGTTAATGGAACACACTGTACAGGTTTTCGGACATAATAATCCGAAATTATACAAACGCCTTGCCACGGTTTGACGCGATACTTTGGTACCCGTGTTTGATTCCAGCTGTTTTGCTAACTTGACAGTTGTCATTCGACGAGATCTTTTAGCGGTTGCAGAAAGATAACGATCTTGTGATGTTTTACCTGGTCGACTACTATTGAACCTTTTTGTAGCTATTCCATGTTCAGGGAATTGTTTCCAGATCTGTGCTAATACGCTCTGGGTAATACCGAACTCTTTCGCTACGTCTCTCCTCTTCCACCCTTTTTCCAGTTTACATACAATTCGCCCATGGGTAAAATCATCCAGATGAGCTCTTTGAGATGTACCACAAGTCACCATAACAACAAAAAGAGGGAGATCTACACTTCAACACCTACAAAACAAGCAATTTCTTTCCACTCACACTTCAGCTTTTATCGCCGATCGGCTGTACACAGCTGTCACAAATTCCTGAGAATTTGCATTAGACCAAACACTGTATAACGTAAAGTCTCTTCGTACTGAACTTTTATCGCTCTTCTTACGTTATTTGAAAAACATAACCATACGATGAAATAGTTCCTAAATTAAACCTTAACGGCCAGGCGAAACATTAAACAGAAGTCAACTTACTGTAAATGATGCTTTATTTCTCCAGCACAGATAATAGCACTTTAGGATAGTATAGAAATCACAAAACACATCTCTAACACAACTCAACACCCCACATTCAACACCCCACAAGAGCAAATGTTGTCTCGTAGTTTTTATCTCTGGTTCTTATCTCATAACAGGCATACGTCACGTTCATTCTGACTTCAATTGTGTTCTCGTTTGAGAGAGAAGATATCACGTTAAGTGTGAAGTATAACTGAGAACAAACTCAAAATTTACATAGGGAAAGAAACTAAAATGGAAAATTAATTTAGAATATACGTCACAACTGTCAGAAGACCTTGCTCTTACGGTTCTCGATGACATCAGAATTTTTTTATCGTTAATCGACGACTTGTGCGTCCGAAATTTAGCTGGGACTGACTGGGGTGTCATTAGATCTCCATAGGGACTGACTGGGGTGTCGTTAGATCTTCATCAGGACTGACTGGGGTGTCGTTAGATCTTCATCAGGACTGACTGGGGTGTCGTTAGATCTTCATCGGGACTGACTGGGGTGTCGTTAGATCTCCATCGGGACTGACTGGGGATTCGTTAGATCTCCATCGGGACTGACTGGGGATTCGTTAGATCTCCATCGGGACTGACTGGGGATTCGTTAGATCTCCATCGGGACTGACTGGGGTGTCGTTAGAACTTCATCGGACTGACTGGGGTGTCGTTAGATCTCCATCGGGACTGACTGGGGTGTTGTTAGATCTTCATCGGGACTGACTGGGGTGTCGTTAGATCTCCATCGGGACTAATTGGGGTGTCGTTAGATCTCCATCGGGACTGACTGGGATGTCGTTAGATCTCCATCGGGACTGACTGGGGTGTCGTTAGATCTCCATCGGGACTGACTGGGGTGTCGTTAGATCTCAATCGGGACTGACTGAGGTGCCGTTAGATCTCCATCGGGACTGACTAGGGTGTCGTTAGATCGCCATCGGGACTGACTGGGGTGTCGTTAGATCTCCATCGGGACTGACTGGGGTGTCGTTAGATCTCCATCGGGACTGACTGGGGTGTCGTTAGATCTCCATTGGGACTGACTGGGGTGTCGTTAGATCTCCATCGGGACTGACTGGAGAGTCGTTAGATATCCATCGGGACCGACAGGGATGACCGTTACCGCTGTTAAGAGGTTTAGTTCCCAAGTTATCGCTAATGTTAATCCTACGGCAGCTGTTCTGGACCAACCAATTCTACTGATAATTCATTTGAATTATCAGTAGATTTAAGGGCTCCCTTGTAATGAGTTACATCCAATGCTACATTGCATTTGTCAGGTAGTGCATATTTCAAGCAAAAAAACAAAAACAAAAAACATGATCTACTGATTTTTGAGCACCGGTCTACTGTTTTCAGATAAAAGTCTCGGGCAACACTTCTCCAGGATCCACTGCCGCCGAGCTTCACACCACTCCAACCGACATTCGGCGTTGATCTTGCTGATGTTAAGCATGTGTGTGGTTGGTCGGTCGTGGAAACCCATTCCCTTTGGATCTCGATGAACAGTTATGGTGCTGGCGTTGCTTGTAGAGGCATTTTGGAACTCGGTGGTGAGTTTTGCAATCGAGGACAGGCGATTTTGTCGCACCACCCGCTTCGGACTCGGTGGTCCCATTCTGTCTTTTTTCCTAGCCTAACAAGTCGCCATTGCGCTACTGTTGCTCCTAGGCGTTTTCACTTTACAATAATACAACTTACAGTTCATCGGGGCAGCTGCAGTAGAAAATTCTCCCGAACTGACTTATTGTTCAGACGGTATCCTATGACCGTGCCACGTTGAATGCAACTGATCTCTGCCGTACTATCCATGCTTGTCTATGATGGATAGTAGTGGGTGCCAGAAGCATGGGTCATTCTATCAAGGATGTGGTACAGGAACTGCAGAACACCCGTTCGACAGTATAGAGAGCATATCGGGAATACACCAGAGTCAGAATAACATCACGTCGTGGATAACGCTGGGGGCGGAAGAAAGTGGTGGATGAATGTTGTCTTTGACGTCTGTCTTGCATAGTTGCAACCAACCGTAGAGTGACTGCGGCACAAATCACCGCTGACTTCAACGAAGGAGGTGCTAGAAACGTCTCCACAAAGACTATCAGGCGATCGTTACCCTCAATAGGTTATGGGAGCTACCGACTCAGCAAAGTCCCATTGCTAACGCCGCATCACAGAACTGTAATCCTCAACTGGGGGAAAGTACATCGGAACTGAACCTTGGATAATCCTAGTCCAATGCGTCCCGTTTCCAGTTATTTCACGCAGACGGAAGGGCGTAGATTTGACGGAAACCACAGGAAGCGATGGACCTGGTAAATTTAAACTGTTCAGGCCGGCGAAGGCTCTGTTATGGTGTGGGGCGTGTTCAACTGGCACTCGTTGGGATCTCGGATACGTCTAAGTGCATCTCTGAATAGTCCACATTAAGTGTCCACCCTTGCAGGCATCTGCATCTGTTCATGGTAATCATGCACTCGAAAAGCAATGAGCTCTTCCAGCAAGACAGTGCACCTCCCCACATAGCCATGATGACTAGAACATGGCCAGAAGAGCATTCCGCAGCAGTTCCCACCGTAGAATGGCGTCCCTGTTCACCGGACAGTGAACTCTGTGGAAAATCTTTGGGATTTTGCGGAATGGCTTGTTCGAGCTTTGGATTCTTCATCCAGGAATGCGACGAAATTATAGACAGCGGTCCATCAAAAATAGGTAGAGATAACTGTTGAAATCTTTTTTTTTACCTAGTGGACTCGACGCCTCACGGTGTAACTGCCCTTATCCGAGAAAAAGGTAGGCCTTCCAAATGGGTATCCCATGATTTCTGTCCACTCAGTGCACATTATGTCAGGACAAAGTGCTGTAGTACGCATTTGTGCTAGTAATCTTCAGACTATTTATTCAGACTGCTTCATGAGATAAACAAAAAGTAATCTTGAAAGTCCATGAAGTTAAAACTATAGCACGACATATGGAACGACAAAAGGTCATCTGAAAGAAAAGCTATTAAAATATAAGAAAACGTCGAGATAAAAACATGGCTTGATGCGTAAAAAACCCAAAACTGGAATAAAGAAGAAATGGGATAAACTTAATTTCAAAATATCGTTATTTAATTATTTCACAGCAGGATTTTGATAAAGCACAGATATATCAATCATTCTTAGCTTTCTCGAAGCGATGCTTTGGACTAATAAGCGACAGATGTTATTAATTCTTAGGAAATAAGTTCTCTCAGTAGAACCGTGTCTCTGTCTGTAAGAAAGAAAGAGATAATGTAAAATTACAGAAAAATATTTTCATTCTTACGAACTTTAATTTAAATTCTTCAGACCAGTGTTTTTGATTCATAGTTAAAAAATGTGCTGAATTCTACCTCCTTTGAAAGGAAACCCACTGAACAATTGTAAATCATTCAGCACATACCAGCCACTGAATTAGAAACTTTTATTCAACCACAGTTTAGACCTCCCTTAGACCAATTACAGCACGTATCTGGTTTGGCATTAGTTCCACGTTGTCCCACCGTATGGTACAAATACCAGCCAATAAACTAGAAACTTTTATTCAATACCGGGTTGGACCTCCTTTAGCCCGAATTACAGTACATATGGGGGTTGGCATTAATTCCACGTTGCCTAGCCGCATAGTAAACATGCCTGCCAATAAACTAGAAACTTTTATTCAATACCGGATTGGACCTCCTTTAGCCCGAATTACAGTACGTATGCGGTTTGTCATTAATTCCACGTTGCCCAGCCGTATAGTAAACATACCAGCCAATAAACTAGAAACTTTTATTCAATACCGGGTTGGACCTCATTTAGCCCGAATTACAGTAAACAGGGGGGTTGGCATTAATTCCACGTTGCCTAGCCGCATAGTAAACATGCCTGCCAATAAACTAGAAACTTTTATTCAATACCGGATTGGACCTCCTTTAGCCCGAATTACAGTACGTATGCGGTTTGTCATTAATTCCACGTTGCCCAGCCGTATAGTAAACATACCAGCCAATAAACTAGAAACTTTTATTCAATACCGGGTTGGACCTCATTTAGCCCGAATTACAGTAAACAGGCGGTTTGGCATTAATTCCACGTTGCCCAGCCGTATAGTAAACATACCAACCAATAAGCTAGAAACTTTTATTCAATCCCGGATTAGACTTCATTTAGGCCGAATTACAGTACGTATGCGGTTTGGCATTAATTCCACGTTGCCCAGCCGTATAGTAAACATACCAGCCAATAAACTAGAAACTTTTATTCAATACCGGGTTGGACCTCCTTTAGCCCGAATTACAGTACGTATGCGGTTTGGCATTAATTCCACGTTGCCCAGCCGTATAGTAAACATACCAGCCAATAAACTAGATACTTTTATTCAATACCGGGTTGGACCTCATTTAGCCCGAATTACAGTAAACATGGGGGTTGGCATTAATTCCACGTTGCCCAGCCGCATAGTAAACATACCAGCAAATAAACTAGAAACTTTTATTCAATACCGGGTTGGACCTCCTTTAGCCCGAATTACAGTACGTATGCGGTTTGGCATTAATTCCACGTTGCCCAGCCGTATAGTAAACATACCAGCCAATAAACTATAAACTTTTATTCAATACCGGGTTGGACCTACTTTAGCCCGAATTACAGTACGTATGCGGTTTGGCATTAATTCCACGTTGCCCAGCCGTATAGTAAACATACCAGCCAATAAACTAGAAACTTTTATTCAATACCGGGTTGGACCTCATTTAGCCCGAATTACAGTAAACAGGGGGTTAGCATTAATTCCACGTTGCCTAGCCGTATAGTAAACATACCAACCAATAAACTAGAAACTTTTATTCAATACCGGATTGGACCTCATTTAGCCCGAATTACAGTACATATTGGGGTTGGCATTAATTCCACGTTGCCCAGCCGTATAGTAAACGTACCAGCCAATAAACTGGAAACTTTTATTCAATACCGAGTTGGACCTCATTTAGCCCGAATTACAGTACGTATGCGGTTTGGCATTAATTCCACGTTGTCCAGCCGTATAGTAAACATACCAGCCAATAAACTAGAAACTTTTATTCAATACCGGATTGGAACTCCTTTAGCCCAAATTACAGTACGTATGCGGTTTGGCATTAATTCCACGTTGCCCAGCCGTATAGTAAACATACCAGCCAATAAACTAGAAACTTTTATTCAATACCGGGTTGGACCTCCTTTAGCACGAATTACAGCACGTATGTCGTTTGTCATTAATTCCAGGTTTCCCAGTGGTATAGTACATAAACCAGCCAATGAACTAGAAACTTTTATTCATTACCGAGTTGGACTTCCTTTAACCCAAATTACAGTACGTATGTCGTTTGGCATAGATTGTGGAATTTGGTGGACTGCATCTGCGTCTGCAACATACCAGGCGTTCACCAGACAGTCCCTTAACAGGCTCAGATTTGACGGAAATGAACCCGGATTTGTTTTTTCTGACATGCACCATCCATTCTCAATGGGGTTCAGATATGGGCTTTGTGGCGGCCAGAAAAGATGGTGGAAGCAGCTGTCATGTTCGCTGCATCACTGCTGAACACATCTTGCGCTTTGGACGGTAGCATTGTCGTCCAGGAAACAGCTGTCACGTGCTGAAAAAAATCAAGATTGCAGAATGGACTTCATCGGCAACACTGTTCAGATAATCCTTGAAGAACAACCCACTTACCAGCAATATGAGGGAAACCATTGTGGAAGCACAAGTTTGTCCGCTCCGCGTACCGAATACGCGCCCCCTCATTCTGGAGTAAAGTCGCTCTCTCAACCAAGGTACGCTGACAGAATGTCTCTCTGCAGATTTATCGTCTTGACACATGTGATTCACCTCTGTAGTACGTCACACCGTCCCGTACCAACGAAACGTGTCCCACACCATGACATCCACTCCAGAATACTGAGTTATGTTTACAAGGCATGCTGGGTCCAATTACTTCATGGGGCTCCCGCCAAACTCTCTGCCTACCGTCGGTACAGAACAAGTTGTACCGCGACTCGTCGGACCCCACATGATTTTTTTCCAGTCTTCCAGTATCCAATTACGCTGTTTCTGACACAACTGTAGACAAACTTTCCGGTGTTTCGCAGAAATAAGTGGCTTCCGTATAGGCATGTAACTGCCAATACCGATCCTCTTCAACTTCCTTCACATAGTTTGCTGGGATATGGGATAGGAACAGCCTTCATTGAATGGTTCGGTCAATTGCTGCAAACAAAGTCCTATTTCTCCGTAGAAGCCATCTCAGGAGTCGGCTATCTTGTCCCTGACAGTTTGTCTTTGCGCCACAAAGCGTCTTAGACAAACAATGCGACTTATTTTCCCACTGATTTAAAGACCCGGATATCTCACATATTGAGAAACCAGTCAGCTCTAATGTTTTAAAATCGTCTCTCCAGCCAGACGCGCACCCAAAATAAGCCTTTTATCGAACCCCGAATGATCCTTGGTTTGTTTTTTCCCTCATTGTGATCAACACTACTGACGAACAGCAATCTTACATAGTTGCCTAGATCACGTAGTGACGCACGTGAAACGTATTTCCATATCTAATATATAAAACACAAAACGTCTGTTTCTTTGTCTGAAGCAGTAAAAACTCTCGAACGCCGAACTGTGGCATCGTGAAATTTGCAGAGCTTATTAATACTGGAATTTCTAGGTCAACACAACTATTTAAAAATCTCTAAATTATTCCGTTCGCAAGTTATGAATTAATCAATACGCTAGTCAATAAAGCCAGCGTCGTTTGCTACGTCATCGTTATCTGTTCCAAATCTGAAAGCACCTGACTGCATTCATGGCCGTGTCACATCCACGCGTGTTTGTGTTATTTGAGAACTGTGCATAAAAAAAATGCAAAATCGAACTTTGCGAAATCTTAACGAAAGGGGCTGAAATTTTATCAACGCCATGAATTGGTAATAAGAGGAGTCCCTCAAAATTTCACCGGAATCCGGTCAAAACTTTTTAAAATAGGCATGGAATTTTTAATTCATGGTAAACAGAAATGTTAACGTAGAAACGGTTAATAAAATTTTGACGGCTAATTTAAAAAGTTACTTACCGATTCAGACGAAATTTAGAGGTCATATTCCTATTAACGATTTATGGTGTTCATTAAAATTTAAGCCAGTTTCATAAAATATTTCCAAAGATACGTTTTTAACTTTTTTATCCCCGAGATTCGCCCCTCAAAGACGTCTGAAACTGAAAAACACGTGATGCATTTGGTCTTCGATAACAAATTGTAAACGAATTTTGTTCAGTCTGTGCTCTAATGCTGTGTCTCCTGGACGCGCGTTAAATAATTCGTAACGCTTTTAGTCCGTCTGATTCTACAGCTGTATGTCAAGAGCAAAGGATCTAACAAAATTATATATTGTCGCTGATGAAGGAAAAACTAAAAATGTTGTGTACGGCCAAGTGCTGAAATAATCACACTATGAATAAATAATTTGCAATGACCGAATTTGTGAAATCAGCTTTTTCTTTCTTGCAAGCATCAATTTTCCCCCGATTTTTCAGTGACATATAAGGGAATACGAAATTAATAAGCCTAAATCCCGGGCAAAGCCGGGTAGTAAAGCTAGTAGGCTGTATAAGTGACGTTCACGTACTTCCTTCTGTATAAAGGTTTCTAATTCAGTGGTCGGTGTGCTTAGTAGCTTCTTATACACGACTTGGTTCTATGGCATGTGCTCTTCAGGGACAAATTTCGGTCGTAAATAGTTGTTATGACGGTTTTCTGGATAACTAGGGAATGAAATTAGATTCATTCTAGAAAAGTCAAATATCTTTTTACACTATAACACTCATCTTTACCCGTTATAAAAATCAGCGGTGCTGGAATTAACCTGTAAGCTTGAAAAGGAAGCATTAAAAATCTTCAGACGAGCATCATAAATTTGCATTACGGGTTACGTACCAGTGGCTGAAACATCGTTAATAAGACTGCTTCTCTCTTTTAGGTTTGCGAATTAATTCTCGCACCATTAAGGGGTGAGACGCCTTTTCTTTTAAAATGTTTGCAGGAACCGGAACTACTTAACGTTATTCGCACGCGCCGTCTTCCACTATGAAGAGAGAGAAAAGTAATCATCTTATCCGTCTAATTACGAAGAACCTTCAACAGCTTAACAGGAAGTTACGAGTCCTACGTTGAAAACGAAGTTTTAGGAAATACAAAGAACAGGAAACTCATGATGAGGCCGCGTATTCGTTATGAAATTCGTCCAAAGAGCATTTACTACATAAAACGTTACATAATGCTCGCAGCAAAAACAAAATATAACGTTTTCACCAACTTCGAAAAGTTTTAGTTAGGGTTCCTTAATAGTTTAAACAATAGTTTTTTTCTTGTGTTCATCCCATCAAATTGAGTATGTTTCCTCTCGTAGAAATACTTATACGACTATTAAAAGTACAGCGCAATGTGTACTTTCTTATTTATTTCAATATTCTTTTAAGGTGGTTCCACCTAAAATCTCTGGCTTATGTTTCCAATGGTAAAACTTCTTTACATATTTTCTTCGCAATTAATGTATTCCCAAGGATGAAAATTTGCACATTTATAAAACTAACTTTAAGTTATAGCATGGGATGCCTAATATTTGCTAAAACATAACGATAATTAAGTAATTCAACATTTGTTTGTCGATTGACGTCAACAATGCACAGGTTGTGCCATCTATTAACAGGTCTGAACATTATTCAAAGAAAAATTTATTGATTTTTAACATAATTATGGTTATTATAACGAAGTAAATTTCTCCGTCATTTTTGGTCCACGCCGGGGATGGAACCCGAGTCCACTTATTCCGGAACAAATCGCTCTACCAACCGAGCTACGCAGACGTTCGTTCTCGCTGCTATCTGCCTTTATGTCGTGTGCGTCCTGCGGGGCAGGCACGTCACATCTCCCCCCGCCGAAAGAGGGCCGGGAGCATGACCCACGGGATAGCCGTGACCATGAATCGTTGCAAGCAGCCATCCGCTGTAGAACGTGCACTTGAGAACTCCCAGTCAATCTTATGTGTGGAATGCAACGTCACACACATTTTATTTTTCTAAGCGCTGAAGAAGGGATTCTCTTATTTTTCTATCTCGCGGTGTGGAAAGAACGTCACACCATTGCGAGATCTTTAACGGCCGGGTCATCCGAGAAGTTTGGGCGCCATTAGAACGAAGTAAATTTCTCCGTCATTTTTGGTCCACGCCGCGGATCGAACTCGAGTACACTTATTCCGGAACAAGTCGCTCTATCAACTGAGCTACGCAGACGTTCGTTCTTGCTGCTATCTGCCTTTATGTCGTGTGCGTCCTGCGGGGCAGGCACGTCACATTATGTTTTAGCAAATATCCCATTCTATAACTTAAAGTTAGTTTAATCGATGTGCAAATTTTCATCCTTCGGAATAATTGTAAAGGAAATATGTTAAGAAGTTTTACCATTGCATACATAAGGCAGATACTTTAGGGGAACCACCTAAATGAAGCTAAATGAAATTTTGAATATCCAAATATGAAAACTGAGACTGTTTCATCTCATAAAATCTCTACATGTCAAATGATAATTCATTAATATTTAGTATTAAGGTGTCACAAAATTTGTGCCTCTTAGTTATGCAAAATTTGTGCGCTGATACGTCACCTTGTTAAGTTTCCATACCTGTACATGTAGAAACAAGGAAAAGTAATACAGACCTCTGATATCATCTACGCCTATTACAAGTATTTGAGTAGTGGTATCCAGTTTTCGAAATGTTTTTTTCTCTTGTTTGGGTGGTTTACCGACCACCATGAGCAATTCAAGCGACTATAAACTGTCGCTGAGAAGGAAGAGAGCCATGCGCTATTAGTCCTAGAGAAGGAAGAGAGCCGTGGCCGCAAAACAAGTGCATATGTCTCATTCGAAACTCGAAACTTGGCCCATTGTAGAGAAATGCTCTGGATCCAGTGCCGTAAGACATGTACATTACTCATGCCTTATTCAAACCTCGAAGCTGAACACATTTACGACGAATGATCGTGAGCCATCACCGTAAGATATGCTCATCTCCCATGCCTCATTTGAGACCCGAACTTGGGCCCACTTCACACAAGTGGTCATAAGCCAGCGCCATAAAACATGCATATCACCTATGCCTCATTTCAGACTCGTACCTGTACCCATTTTGGATAAATGATCATGATCCAGCGCCGTAAGACATGTACATCACTCACACCTTATTCACACCACGAACCTGGGCACATTTACGACGAATGATCATGAACCAGCACCGTAACACATGCACATCCCTCATACCTCATTTGAGACTCGAGCCTGGGACAATTTCGGACGAATGGTCATGAGCCATCGCCGTAAGACAGCCACACCTTCCATGCCTCATTAGAGACCCGACCCTGAACCCACTTCACACAAATGGTCATGATCCAACGCCGTAAGACATGCACATTATACATGCCTCCTTTGAGGCTCGAATTTGGGCCCAATTCAGACGAATGATCATCATGCAGCGCCGTAGGACGTGCACTTCACCCATGATTCGCTTGTGACTTGAATCTGAGATCAATTCAGGCGAATGATCGTGAGCCAGCGCCATAAGACATGCACATCCATGCTTCATTTCAAACTCCAACCTGGGTCAATTTCGGATGAATGGTCATGAGCCAGCGCCGTAAGACAGGCACACCTCCCATGCCTCATTTGAGACTCGAACCTGGGCCCACTTCACACAAATGGTCATGATCTAGCGCCGTAAGATATGCACATTACCCACGCATCCTTTGAAACTCGAACCTGGCCCCAATTCAGAAAAACGGGCATGATCCAGCACCGTAGGACGTACACCTCACCCATGCCTCATTTGAGACTAGAATCTGAGACCAATTCTGACGAATGATCATGAGCCAGCGCCATAAGACTTGCGCATCTCCCATGCCTCATTTGAGACTCCAACCTTGGCCAATTTCGGATGAATGTTATAACGTACAAGTTTGTCCGCGCCGGTCATCGAATCCGGATCCCTTTCGCTCCGCAGTATGTCGCTCTCCCAACTGAGCTACGCGGACTTGTGCTCTAATTGCTATCTGCCTTTATCCCATGTGCGTCCTGCGGGGCAGGTACGTCATAATGGTCGTGAGCCAGCTCCGTAAGACACGCACATCACCCATGCCTCATTCGAGACTCGAACCTGGGCTTATTTTAGGCAAATGGTCATGATCCAGTGCCGTAGGACGTGCACATCACCTATGCCTCATTTGAGACTCGAATCTGAGACCAATTCTGACGAATGATCATGAGCCAGCGCCATAAGACATGCGCATCTCCCATGCCTCATTTGACACTCCAACCAAGGCCGATTTCGGATGAATCGTTATGAGGCAGCGCCGTAAGTCACGCACATCACCCATGCCTCATTTGAGACTCGAACCTGGGCCCATTTTAGACAAATGATCATGATCCAGCGCCGTGAGACATGTACATCACTCACACCTTATTCAAACCACGAATTTTGGCACATTTACGACGAATGATCGTGAGTCAGCACCATAAGATATGCACAGTGACCATTCGTCCTCGATGGGAACGGGTTCGAATCTCTGTGAGGAATGGATGTTGTGCTTGTCTTATGGCACTTTCTCTCTCCGTTCCCTGGAACCAGTGGCCCTAAATGAATGACGGGCGACTGCTTATAGCCGACTGAGTTTCTCATGGTGGTCGTTAAACTTTCAAAACAAAAAACATAACATATAAGCAACTGAATCTGACTAAATGAATAAAGACGAGGGTTTTAAAATCAGTAACTTACGTAGCAAAATTCCAACTGTTTATTCTTCCAAATTTTAGCATTCATACGAACATGTGGCAATCACAAAAGCGCTTCATACTTGCGTACGTTCTAGTTGATAATCACAATTCGAAATCCTATGACAATAGTTATCACAAATTTTACAATCTTAAGAATATCTGCTGTCTTCGCATACCCTACTTTCTCTACACATAGTTTGCATTCGACGAAGTTTTCATGCTATGCGTCTTTCCCGACAGTGGTCAAGTAAATACCAAGAAAAAAATTCGATGTAACGGAAATGGATAACGGAAGTAGTCAAAACCGTTGTTAAAATCTGGTCGTTCCGCATGCTGTCCCATGAAGTGACCCAACAATAGTTAATTTCATTGTTATTCTGCAATATGTTTTACTAAACTATCGTTGAACATTATTTCATCACGTTTTACATAAACGTAACAATATCTCATTAAAGTATGGGCAAATTGATGCTAAATGTGATAAAAACCATTGCAAAAATGCATTCTGATGCTATACATTTTTCCCGACATAAAAGTAGTCTTACCCGACTTCTTTCATCTATACATATTACAAGGAAAGAAGGGTGAAAGTCTGTTCATCTTTAATCTATACATCTTTCATCCGACATCTTTCATCTATTTCATTTATACGTCTTTCATCCGATATCTTTCATCTATTTCATTTATACATCGTTCATCTGACATCTTTCATCTACACTGACGGAAAAAAAATCCCAACATGAAGAAATGGTTGTGTTAGATAAACGACAGTTGGTAGGCGGTGAGAGTACATCTGTAAGATGACGTCTATGCAAATTTCGCGCTCGGCGCATACCTGTGGCGCTAGTAGCGCCCCTTGGAACATGCAAAGCAGGTTTGCTGTAAATACGCGCTGTAACGTTCGTGAGCGTTAGTTATCGTTGAGATTCGACGTAGTGTGATGATGTTAGTATTAAAAGAAATCCGTCTTGTTGCACGATGATATTTATTCAGCTAAAAAATGAAATCTATATACAGTTTAAAAACACATGAGCACTTTCGGTGTCACATTGACACCTTCATCAGATGTAATTTCACCATGTGGCTACATGCTGGTCTTAAGTACGTGGAGTAGATGGATCATGGGAAAGGTAATGTCAATGTCACATGATATACCAGATAACAAGACAATCTAAAAAAGGCAAAGTTAGCCAATGATCACTTAACAGAAGCATTTACTATTGTGCTGTCCTTCCCAACAAGATTGCTCCAAGGTTCAGGTAAAACATAAGGATAATAGTCATTACAGCAACGTGTATTATAGGCCGAAATATAGAGGCTTTCTGCAAATAACAAGGAATAAACAGAGTTAGGTGTGTTTATGATCTTAGCGTTGTCCCAGTCTGGGATGGAATTTCCAGCACTTATGGTTCTTGCAAAAGAGGTGCTTTGGTGATTCATTTTTAGATCATATCTGTGTTCATTTAATCTCAAATCCAAATTTCTTTTGGTAGAACCCACATAATGATTGTTTAGTTCACCAGAGATAGTGTCGAGCATAGGAATAACATACACACCCCATTTTTCCCTTTGTCAATTTTGTCACGATCATTGCGAATAATGGTATATAGATTGCATGATCGTATTCCAAATTGTATTTTATGACGAGAACATATGTTGGTAAGGAGGTTTACAATATGTGGATTAAAATCAACAGATCCAACATACTTTTTAGGCACTTGCTCACTAATTAAAGCAGTTGACATAGAAAACCGTACTTTATTGTGCACTCCCTTAACAACGTTGTCCGGGTAACCATGGTTTTTAGCGAGAGATGATATCCATTGTAGTTCCTGAGCTCTGGCGAGATGGCTAGAAGAATGTGAATATGCTCTTCTAAATAGGAAGTGCAGAGCAGAAATTTTATGCTGAAAAATGTGAGCAGAATTGTACGGAATTAGAGTGGGTGTGGAAGTAGGTTTTCGATAAACGGCAAAAGACAGGGAATTGTCAGAAGGGGTACGAGTAATTTGAAAGTCAAGATAAGGTAAGACGAAATTATTTTCAAGTTCTATCGTGAGTTTGATGGAGGGGTATTGAGCAGACATAGCGTTGACAAACTGCTGTAACTGATTTATGGTATATGGCCAAATTACCAAGATGTCATCAACGTAACGGATATAAAGACTAGGTTTTTGTGGGAATTCTTGTATGACTTTATTTTCAATATGCTGTAGAAGAATTTCTGCTAAGACTGCTGATAAAGGTGAACCCATGGCTGTCCCGTCGGTTTGTTGGTAAAATATGTTCTGAAATTTGAAAAATGAACGCTTTTTAATGAGATGAAGAGCATTCATTATGAAAGCAATATCATTGGCAGGAATGTCAGAATCAATGAGCAAAGCCTGAATCAACTGAAATGTAGCTTCCACAGGTACATTCGTGTATAACGAAACTACATCTAGGGACGCCAAAAAATAGGAATATGGTAGTGGCTGAATTAACTTTAACCTATCAATAGCTTGTGTGGTGCTCTTTATTGAGTAGGAAGAATTCACTGTAAATTTGGTGAGATAACTTGCCAAAGCTTTTTCCAAAGGTCGGGTGGGGGCAATGTAACATGATACAAGAGGGCGAATAGGGTACCCTTCCTTGTGTAGTTTTAATCTACCAAATAAATCAGGCACATGGCAGCCGGGGGTGGATTGAAGGCTTTTGAAAAGGAGTCCGGAGGAGCTGAAGAGTTCTTAAGGCGGCTTAAAGCACTAACAGTAGCCCTGGTGGCGTCTCATTTCACTATTACATGAGGGACACTAGAAATGGCATTGAGCATTTTTTTAATATAATCACTTTGATTTAAGAGCACAACTTGACTAGTTTTATCAGCTAAAAGAATGGCAATATCTGGGTCCTTTTTCAATTCAATCAGCTGCTGCATTTCCTCATGAAGCTGGCGTTCTTCGGTGGTTTTACACCGTCGTGGATTGTGTTTGTGAAGAGACCTTGCGATTTTTATTCTTGCGAAGTTCCTATCTTCTATTGGAAGTGAATATAGAATTTTTTCAATTTGCGGAACTGTTTTGAATAAGTCCACTTTACGTTGGTTAGGGTAAGCGAACTTGTAACCTCGTTGCAAGGCTCTTAGTTGAATGGGATTCAGAACTTTATCACTTAGGTTTCTGACTCCTTTATGTGAATCAGAGTTATAGCTGTCATGGTCCAATTCATGCAAATCCATTCCACTACCCACATTAGGTGATCCATGTAATGATCCTTGTTCAGAAAGGCCGATAGGATGTCTTGTTTGAAATCCGAACAGCTTATGCGTTCTACTACGAACTTCAGAATCCACCAACAATCTTAGTTTTTTCACATGGGTGTTAAATAAAACCTTCATTTCATTTTCGATTATTGCTGTAATTATGAATAATGTACGGTCCAAAATTATTGGGTGTGAGGAATCAGCTAGGAATGAGTAACAGGTATAGCATTTCTTATTAAAGAAGTCAATACTACTGCGCTTACTTCTGATCTGTTGAAGTAGTCTCTTCCTTTCGGCAGTCCTTATAATCCTGGCGTCTCGTCTGGTAAATGGAGAATTGAAGATACGCAGATGTCGTGGAATGACATCTAAATCTCTGCAATTTAGTAAAAATGACCAATGTGCCGATTCCCTTGAAAGTTTTCCACGAAAACTTCTAAATGATTGCATAGCATGGCTCCACATGATGAATTTTGAAGAAGACTGTGATTCACAATAAAAAATGCGGAAGTATGACGGTAGACACTATAATTCGTGCATGAATACTAGTATTAAAAGAAATCCGTCTTGTTGCACGATGATATTTATTCAGCTAAAAAATGAAATCTATATACAGTTTAAAAACACATGAGCACTTTCGGTGTCACATTGACACCTTCATCAGATGTAATTTCACCATGTGGCTACATGCTGGTCTTAAGTACGTGGAGTAGATGCATCCGGACAACGTTGTTAAGGGAGTGCACAATAAAGTACGGTTTTCTATGTCAACTGCTTTAATTAGTGAGCAAGTGCCTAAAAAGTATGTTGGATCTGTTGATTTTAATCCACATATTGTAAACCTCCTTACCAACATATGTTCTCGTCATAAAATACAATTTGGAATACGATCATGCAATCTATATACCATTATTCGCAATGATCGTGACAAAATTGACAAAGGGAAAAAATGGGGTGTGTATGTTATTCCTATGCTCGACACTATCTCTGGTGAACTAAACAATCATTATGTGGGTTCTACCAAAAGAAATTTGGATTTGAGATTAAATGAACACAGATATGATCTAAAAATGAATCACCAAAGCACCTCTTTTGCAAGAACCATAAGTGCTGGAAATTCCATCCCAGACTGGGACAACGCTAAGATCATAAACACACCTAACTCTGTTTATTCCTTGTTATTTGCAGAAAGCCTCTATATTTCGGCCTATAATACACGTTGCTGTAATGACTATTATCCTTATGTTTTACCTGAACCTTGGAGCAATCTTGTTGGGAAGGACAGCACAATAGTAAATGCTTCTGTTAAGTGATCATTGGCTAACTTTGCCTTTTTTAGATTGTCTTGTTATCTGGTATATCATGTGACATTGACATTACCTTTCCCATGATCCATCTACTCCACGTACTTAAGACCAGCATGTAGCCACATGGTGAAATTACATCTGATGAAGGTGTCAATGTGACACCGAAAGTGCTCATGTGTTTTTAAACTGTATATAGATTTCATTTTTTAGCTGAATAAATATCATCGTGCAACAAGACGGATTTCTTTTAATACTAGTATTCATGCACGAATTATAGTGTCTACCGTGATGATGTTAGTCAAGAATGCCTTTAAGAAGACGAAGAAGTCATTATCAACAGCTCACGGAGTTTGAACGAGGTCGTGTAATAGGGCTACGAGAAAGTGGATTTTCGTTCCGCAATATTGCAGAACGACTTGGCAGGAATATAGCCACTGTGCATGATTGTTGGCAGCGGTGGTCAAGGTAAGGTACTGCCTCAAGAAGACCGGGTTCCGGCCGGCCACGTGGCACTACTGAGAGGGAAGACCGCCGTGTACGGCGTATGGGGCAGCAATTCGAGCTGCAGTTGCCACCACAGTGACACAACGAACTGTTACCAATCGGTTACTTGAAGGACAGCTCCAAGCCAGACGCCCTGTAGCGTGCATTCCACTTACTCCAAAGCACTGCCGTTTGCGACGTCAGTGGTGTCAAGCTAGAGCTCATTGGAGGATGGAGTGGAGATGTGTTGTGTTTTCTGATGAAAGCCGTTTCTGCCTGGGTGCCAGTGATGGCCGTGTGTTGGTTCGAAGGAGGCCAGGTGAGCGCCTGCAACCAACCTGTCTGCGGCCGAGACACACTGGACCTACACCTGGAGTTATGGTCTGGGGAGCCATTTTCCTATGACAGCAGGAGCACTCTCGTAGTTATCCCACGCACCCTGACGGCACAGTTGTACGTCGGTCTGGTGTTTCAACCTGTTGTGCTGCCATTCATGAACAGCATTCCAGGGGGTGTTTTCCAACAGGATAACGCTCTCCCGCATACCGCTGTTGTAACCCAACATGCTCTACAGGGTGTCGAAACGTTGCCGTGGCCTGCTAGGTCACCAGATCTTTCTCCAATCGAGCACGTATGGGACATCATTGGACGACAACTCCAGCGTCACCCCCAACCAGCATTAACCGTCCCTGTATTGACCGACTAAGTGCAACAGACATGGAACTTCATCCCACAAACTGACATCCAGACATGTACGACACAATGCATGAACGTTTGCGTGCTTGCATTCAACATTCTGGCGGTTACACCGGTTATTAATGAACCAGCATTTTACATTTAAAATGGCTCTTCTCGCGCTTACATTAAGCTGTGATCTTGAAACCTTAATCGATTAAATATGTTACCTATACAAATGTATTGCCGTCATTTCATTCCTCTACAACTATTTTTTCGTAGTGTTGGGATTTTTTTCCGTCAGTGTATTTCATTTATACATCTTTCCCGACATTAAAGCCATCTCAAAAATGCATTCTGATGCTGTACATCTTGCCCGACAGTAGTAAAGTATTGTCTTTCGTCAAAGTTCAGGGCTCGGAGTTTCTGTAAGACCCATAGGTAAAATAGTTTCTACTGAATATGAGATACGTAATGGCCAAACTTTCCTATGAATTGTATTGTACATTAGAGATGAGTTCTGTCTCGGTTTTCGAAGCCCGAATCCGCCCGATCCCGAAATGTTTCGGCCCAAGCCAGGCCGATCCCGACTTTTCCAAGTGATGATGTCTTTCTCCCTTTAATCCGATTTTTACGTGAAACAGGAAGGAGCATGGAATATGACGCCCAGCATTTATGCGTCTCATTAGGAAGGATATAACCTTGAAATAAAATTTATATTTTACAGTTTTACAGAAAATTTTGCAGTAGCTGATGTTTTTTTTTCTTATCTCTTTATTCTAAAAAAAAAAAGTAACTGCCGCTGCCACTGCCGTCGCTGTTTTAGAAGTTTCGCGACACTTGCGCTTCCTAGCTCGCAGTGAAAAATGCATAGAACACAAAAATATAAAATTCACATCGTTTGTAGAAACTTATTTGGAGAACACGCTGAAATAAACAGTTTTTTGATTCTGGCGATATTTCAAGAGCTATTGTATTTCAAATTTAAGGTAAGCAAAAAAAGTGCTATCAGTTCGCCTTCCTGGCACACTAATAGCAAAAGAACAAGGAAACTTTATAGGCCTGTAGGGTTATGGCCGAATTTTTGCACCTCGTCATCCTTTTTTTTAATTTTGATTTAGTTTACGGGAAATTAAATTTTTAAATTTCACAAAATTCTCTATTTCGTGATGGGATCCATTAAAAAAAACCCGGATATATGCCATACTATAAATCGTAACTAATTGCAAGGTTTACAGCATAAACTCACAACTATAATACCTCTTGGAAAAAAAAAGAAAAAATCATTTTCTGATTTTTAAGCATTGTTTAAAGACGCAAAGGTAAGGAACGAACGGCTTCCTCTGTCTTCAGTAATAACCACACAGGAAAGTTCTGGCCCCGTGACCTGCTGCCATGGTGACGCAGCTATTTCTAGCACTCTCTTCTCATTGGGTGAAACGACAGGCTACATACAATCAAACTGGTAATGACGCAATGCTTACTGACGTAGCGACACTTTTAAAGTTCGGCGTTTTCCGCGGGCATAAAATAAAATAAAAATAAAAATGGTGGCTATGGAACATTTCTCTGCTTGAAATTTTCGCGAAATCTTGGACCACTTCTCAATAACCTTGAGATCTACCAATAACCTTGAAAATAACCTTGAGATCTACAAATAACCTTGAAAATAACCTTGGGATCTACAAATAACTTTGAAAATAACCTTGAGATCTACCAATAACCTTGAAAATAACCTTGAGATCTAAAATAACCTTGAAAATAACCTTGAGATCTAAAATAACCGTGAAAATAACCTTGAGATCTAAAATAACCTTGAGATCTTCAGGTCAGGATGCCTAAAAAAGTCTAAAAACCAAGCAGTTCAAAAGGGAGGCTTAGCTTAACTGTTCAAACTGCTGATATGTTTAAAGATAATTACGCCAGAAACGTTGAAATGCTGTAAAATTCCATGAAATTTTGATTTAAAATAAAGGGGCGCCAACGCCTGATCCGTTTTACGTGAAACCGTATGCATTGACGTCATGACTCTGTACTAAATCGTGAAACAATTACGGATCTTAAATTAGTTTTTCTCCCTTAATTACTTTTCCTTTCTTTAATTTTATGTTAAAGAAATTATAGATTCTCCGTTCGAAGAACGGGCATAACTGGTAGTCTAAGAAAAAGAAACCGTCTACTTTTCTTTGTGCATGGAGAGAAGATGGTCTTCACGCATGTTTTGGCATGCCGCAAAAGTCTACTAGATCCTGAAGAACTTTTATATTTCAAAATGCATTCGCATTTCTCGCACTGAACATAATCCAATTTTGCGTTGGTCGTGCAATCAATAATTTGGAAAAAATGTTTACCACACAGTAGATTTTCCCACTTCATTTTTAACTGTTTTACAATCACCATTATTTAACTTTTTGCGTGTAACTTCAGGATACGGATCATTCATATTGTAATGCGCAAATGGATAAAAAAGAGTAGCTCAACTTAAGGGATGAATGTTGAGTGAAGGCGACAGTAACAACTATTAGAAAAGCTTTGTTTAATTTGTTGTTCCCTTGCCGCCTGCTACACGATGTTTGGTTTAACGAGGCCTTCTGGAATACTGGAGGAGAACTTACGACATGAGAGCTGAGATCCTATGGCCGGTTTCACACAGGCTGAACACATCCGTCGAAGCAATAAACCTCCCGGCTGTCCTACCGCTGGTTTTCAAGCGGACTATTTCCTCTGGGGAATTTACTTTGGTTCGCACTTCAACTCCCATCATACCCCACAGTTATTCTTCTCAACATACTCAAACTACATATGTTTATTAACCCTCTACGTCCTAATTTATAACAGATTCTTTTCTCTCTTGTGCATCATTACGTTTCAATGACAAATTTATGATACTAGCGGCTTTTCCTTTTTTACGCTTTCCAACCGTAGGTTGGAGAAGTGTATATGTTCCAGTTTTGTCCGTCTATCTGTCTGTCCGTCTGCCTGTCCGCGTGATAACTCGCGTAAAAATGGTTCGATTTCAATGAAATTTTAGTATGTGGTAGGAGACCACATGGGGACGAATTCTTTTGAAAATGGACGAAATGAGGTCAAAGGTCAGGACATAGAAGCGGAATCCATTCCGTTGCCCTTATGCGTCATAACTTGCGTGAAAATGGTTCGATTTTAATGAAAATTTAGTATGTGGTAGGGGACTACCTGGGGACGAATCCTTTTGAAAATGGACGAAATGAGGTCAAAGGTCAGGACATAAGAGCGGGATTCATTCCATTGCCCTTATGCATCATAACGTACGTAAAAATGCTTCGATTGCGACAAAATTTTATCACGTTGTTCCGGAGGTACACTGAACCAATTCTGTTTAATATCATCGAAATGGGATCAAAGGTCAAGGCACAGGAGAGAGATTTATTCCAGAGCCATTATCTCATAACGTGACTAAAAATGCTTCTATTGCGACAAACTTTAGTATGTTGTTCCGCATGTATACTGAACCAATTCTGTTTAATATCATCGAAATGGGATCAAAGGTCAGGGCACAGGAGCGAGATTTATTCCACAGCCATTATCCTCATAACTTGAGTAAGGATTTCTGGTATGTTGGAAAGCGTGTAATAATCAATGCATTGCATGATTTTACTAACTTTTTCCTTCCTCATCTGTTTTATTGCGGATGGTTCTTTTGAGAATTGAGGTCGTCTTCTCTGATGTGTCTAAGGGCAATATTAGCTGGCCACTGAACTGACCTTCCTACTCTGCATCTGTTCTAAGGTGGAGTTCCCTAATCTCTATTTCTCCTGCCTCAACCTCCTACATTCCTAGGCTAATTACTCTTAAACTATCACACAATGACACATCAATTCCCTTCCCATGCAATCAGGATTCACGGATACACTGAAGGAAAAAAAAAAAAACTGATTGCTCTTCCTAAAACTCAGAAGAAGAAAAAAACGGAAAACGAAGACTCTCAGTATTTTAACATAAAAAAGAATCCCGTCCGAGATGTAATGAATAAGCTGTTCGTAGCTCGTCGGAGTCCGTGATGAAACTGATTACGTTATTCGTAGCCCGCTCGAGCCCGTCTCATCTCTATTTTACGTATTTTCAGGTAATAAGATCGACGACATACATATATGTGTTGTCAGAAAAGTCATGACATATTTTAGCCATGTTTTGCAAAGGTCATTTATTGATAGAAAGAACAAAGATCAATCAATGATATAATGCCCGTTTTGTTTGATAACCTTTTGCCATCTTTCAGTGAGCTGCAGAATGCCTCATTCATAGAAGGACCTGTCTTTCGTGGCGAAAAACTGTACAAGGTGATGATTTGCAGCCTCATCTGATTTTAACGTTATACCATGCAAGGACTGTTGAAGAGAGAGAAACAAGTGGAAGTCTGACGGCACAAGTTCAGACGAGTATGCTGGGTGTAGCAGCACATCCCAGCCAAGCTCCAATAATTTTTGGCGGGAGTTTAAACTTGTGTGTGGTCTCGCGTTGTCGAGATGGAACACAACGCTTTTACGATGAACGAGCTCTGGACGTTTCTGGAAGATGGATTCGTTCAAACAGTCCAATTGCCGACAGTACACATTCGAATTGATTGTTTGGTTCCGTGGTAGGAGCTCGAAAAATAAGACACCTTTAAAATCCCACCACACTGAGACCAGAACCTTCCGCTGATGAATGTCTGCTTTGGATGTCGTTTGAGGCGAAGCAGCATGTCGGGACCAAGACCGTTTGCGCAGCACATTGTTGTACACAACCCACTTTTCGTCACCAGTTATCAGTCTCTTCAAAAAAGAATCGTTTTCCTCACGTTTAATAAGCATATCGCCGATGTTCATACGCGCCGTCAATTGAGCTTCTTTGAGTTCATGAAGAACCCACACAACGAGTTAGCTTACGTATCCCAGCTTCTTCAGGTGGTCGTGAACGCTTGAATGAGGGATGTGCAATGTGTCTGCAATCTCTCGTGTCGTGTAACGTGGGTTTGACTTGATCGATACCTTGATTTGGTCGTCATAAACCTCGGTTGGCCTCCCGGACCGAGGAGCATCGTTGAGGTCAAAATCACCAGCACGAAATTTTGCGAAACACCGCTGGCTGGCACTGACGTTCTTGTAGAGCATTATCACTGTACACTTTACGCAACTTTTCACAAGCTTGACGCGCGTTCTTCCCCTTACGGAAGTAAAACAGTAAAATATGGTGAAAATGCACAGTTTGGTCTTCCATCTTCAACTTTATGTCAGATGTCCACAAATCAACCAAATCGCTCACTATTCCTTTTAGACTGCAGCTAGAACTGACACCTGTCGAATGCCATAGCGATAACAGAGTTGCGCATGCCTCTAATACTTTCAAAACCGCCCAACCACCATCGGGTGCCAAAATACGTCATGACTTTCCGTTTTCCGACAACCCAATAGAATTTTTTAGTTTGTACTCCCCCCTTCCACATAAGGGATCTTCTTTTATAAAAAGCTCAAAAAATTATCACTTGATACGGACCGGAGATTTCAGTATTAAAGTTGTTAAGCCAGAATCTAAATCCTTTATCGATTTTCTAAGTGAAGAGTTCGGTATGACAATGTCTCTAGATTTCAGTGTTTCTACGACAAAGTGGAATATTAAAATCGATGCTGTTTCCCTGTAATACTTGGGTAGTCTAGAATAGCAAGGCTGCATATCCTACTTTAGTTACCATAAGACTATACTATATCTGCTTTACTTGATAAGAACGCAATATATTGAACGTAAATAAATGTATATTCTGGAATCACTCGTTTTATTTCACACCCACAAGGAGCTTGCCATGCGAAAGATACATAGCATAAATTATCTACAAAACGTATCAGGGTATTCTCTCGATTTTTATTATTTAAAATGGCTCACTCTCGGCGTTGACAAATGTACAAGGAAATGCGGAGAAGTAATGTGCCGTTCAGTAGGAAAATCTGAAAAGTACAAAATTTATGTGAAGAAAATAGAAACTCAAAAGAAATGTGAAATTAGAGATAAGTCACATTAATACAGACAATTGACGTCGACCAGGAACATCAAACAGAGGTCATCGCTCTTTCTACGTTTATAAGTGAGTCACGGAAAAATTCTCATTGGCCGCCACCAAGAAGCAACCTGCCAAATTGGCTTGGCAGTTAGCGTGTGTGAGTCTGGGGGAATTCGAGGCCGCTGTGGTGTAGTGGAAGCATATCCGGCGCGTAACTGGAAGACCCTGGGTTCGATTCCCGGTGGCGGCCAATGTGAATTTTTCCGTGACTCACTTATACACGTGGAAAGAGCGATGACCTCTGTTTGATGTTCTTAGTTCACGTCAAATATCTGTATTAATTATTCATTCGCCTACTAATTATTTGTTCAGTTGCTGCTTACTATCTTTGGTGAATCCCCAGCATTGTGCGGGGCTCCAAGAAGCGACCTGCCAAATTGGCTTGGCAGTTAGTGTGTGTGAGTCGGGAGGAATTCGAGGCCGCTGTGGTGTAGCGGAAGCATATCCGGCGCGTAACTGGAAGACCTGGGTTCGATTCCCGGTGGCGGCCAATGAGAATTTTCCGTGACTCACTTATAAACGTGGAAAAAGCGATGACCTCTGTTTGATGATAAGTCACAACCGTTATCGTAATCTCTTAAGAATGCTCCCATTTATTACGCCCATTCAGTGGCGTAACCATGTTTCAAAATCGGGGAGGGGGGGGGTCCGACCACACATACACAGTGATCGGACCCCTCCCCCAGATTATTTGTTTACATATATATGTACAATAATGTATACATACTGTATAAAATAGATGCAGTTGCTGAGGCGCAATCTAACGGGCACCGCATAGGCGCCTCTGTTGGCGAATTACGGAACTTAGCGAACACAACTGTAAAACTACAGTATGATAGATAGGGCGGAAATTTAATTAAATTACAAAGTTGTAGAGGTGACTTTGCTTATTAGGAATCGATATCGCTCTTTTATTAAGCAAACATTATACACGTGTTTACATTCTACGACAAAACACAATTTTATATTTTTAAATTTAGTCGGTTCATATCATAAAAAAGTGTGTATTATATCATTATTCCCGAAAAATTTGGAGGGATCCTTTACATTGGGGATCTCCGACCTGAAAATCTGGAGGGGTCCTGACACCTCGTGACCCCCCCCCTTCCTAGTGGTTACGCCCATGCGCCCATTGTTTGCGAGGGATGCTCTACTCGTAGATATGAGCTGTCGCTGCGAACCGCAGAATTATCGAATTTCTGCAGCAAAAGTGGAAACAAATTGCGTAATCAAGTGGTCGTTTTTCAAACACTTGAAACGGTGTGCAAAGGGAAAAAAGCGCTGGCCTGTAGGAAAGATAAGGCAGATGTTTCTATTTTCTGTTGTTGCTCCGTGGTACTATCCCTTCTTCATCTCCAGTGTGTGTTGGGTATGAGGAGGCCACATTTTTTTTTCTCATTTCCCTCCTTGAATTCTTAGAAAAATTTCATTGTTTTATTTTCCAAGAAAAACAACGAAAAGACCATCGTTGACAGAGGATAACAACGGTGAGGTTGTTGTTGTCAGCTTCGCTGTTCTTGTTACTCTCAAGTACGTTACGTATCTTTTGAATTTCTGTTTTGTGTTTAAAAGCAACCTTCTTTTTAAAAGCTCTCGTCCTTGAAACTTTTGAGAACAAAATTTCTCAATCGAAAGAGCTTTCTTTTTCATGCATTATTTTTTTTTATACTAAACTAGGTTTACTACCCGGCTTTGCCCGAGATTTAGGCTTATTAATTTCATATTCTCTTAAATGTCACTGAAAAAATCGGGAAAACAATTGATGCTTGCAAGAAAGAAAAAAGCTCATTTCACAAATTAGGTCATTACAAATTATTTATTCATAGATTAATTCAGCACTTGGCCGTACATTGCTGTCACAAATATTTGTCGAGAATTAAAGCAACGAAATGTACAGAATGTATGGAATCCGTAGAATCTAACGGACCAAAAGCGTTACGAATTATTTAACACGCGTCCAGAAGACACAGCATTAGAACACTGACTGAACAAAATTTGTTAACAATTTGTTATCGACGAACAAATGCATCACGTGTTTCCAGTTTCAGACGTCTTTGAGGGGCGAATCTTTAGGATAAAAATGTTAAAAACGTACAATATCTTTGCGAATATTTTATGAAACTGGCTTAAATTTTAATGAACACCATAAATCGTTAATAGGAACATGACCACCAAATTTCGCCTGAATCGGTAAATAACTTTTTAAATTAGCCGTCAAACTGTCATTAACCGTTTCTGCGTATACACTGAGTGGCCACTTTATTATAACCACCCCCTCAGTACTTCGTTGGGCCACCTTTTGCCTTTAATTCTGCGTCGATTCTTTGTGGCATGGACTCCACGAGATGTCGATAGGTGGTTTGTGGAATCTGAGATCATGCTTGATGAACAGCACTTTCCAGGAGTGTGAGATTGCAGGGTTGTGGATCCAGTTGTATAATAGCTCGTTCAACTTTATCCCAGAAATTCTCAATGGGGTTGAGATCTGGAGATTGTGGGGGGCCACCTAAGCATAGTAAACTTACCGGCATGTTCCTGAAACCAATCCTGTGCAATACGAGCACTATGGCAGGACGCATCTTGTTGAAAGTAGCCATCGCCATTGGGATAAACCATCCACATGACAGGGTGCACTTGGTCCGCAACGATGTTTAGATATGATGTACCAGTCAGACGTTGATCAACACGAATTAAAGGGCCCAAAGCATGACAGGGAAACATTCCCCAAACCATAACGTTGCCTCCGCCAGCTTGAAGGGTTGTAGAAATGCATTTGGGGCCCATGCTTTCGGCTGTTTCTGCCAAATTCTCACTAGGCCATTGGCATGGTGCAACTGAAAACGTGATCCATCGGACCACGTAATTTGTTTCCAATTATTGACTGTGCAATCCTTGTGCTCCTGTTCGAACTGGAGACATTTTCTCTCGTTAACTGCAGACAGCAAAGGTGTTCAAACAGGCATTCGGCTGCCATATCCCATCCGATGCAGTGTACGGCGAACAGTGCGTGCATAGATCATTTGAGGGGATCCGTGATTAAGATGGTCTGTAATTTGCTGCACTGTTGCCCTTCTGTTGTCTCTTACCAGTCTGGATACTCTCCGTTCCACCCGAGCAGTCACCAGTCGATGACGACCGCACGTTGCACGTAGAGACCCAGTTTTTTGGCTGACAGTCCAGTCTTTAAACACTTTAACAACAGTTGCTCTGTGAAGCATTTCACGAATGCGACGGTTTCGGTGATACTCGCTCCATGGCTCAGAGCTCCTACAATCATCCCACGTTGGAAGTCCGTCAAATCGCATTTTTTGCCTATCTCGTCACCCAAAAATCACTTCTACTACAGTCGCAAGCACTAAGCTTTCCCTTTTTATACTAGCCTCGCCCTCTGGCGGCAACAGCGTGCAGCTGTAGCTCATTTGCTTAAAACTGTCAGGTGGTCCTAATAAAGTGGCCACTCAGTGTATATTTCTGTTTACCGATGAATTAAAAATTCCATGCTTATTTTAAAAAGTTTTGACCAGATTCCGGTGAAATTTTTAGGGACCCCTCTTATTACCAATTCATGGTGTTGATAAAAATTTCAGCCCGTTTCTTTACAATTTCGCGAAGTTAGTTTTTGAATTTTTTTATGAACAGTTCTCAAAGAATAGAAACACCTGTGGATGTGCTGCGGCGATGAATGCAGTCACGTGCTTTCAGATTTAGACCAGGATAACGATATGACGTAGCAGACGACGCTGACTTTATTGATTAGCTTATTAATTAATTCATAACTCGCGAACGGAACAACGGAGGGATCTTAAAGTAGTTGCGTTGACCTAGAAATTCCAGTATTAATAAGCTATGCAAATTTCACGATGTCACAGTTCGGCGTTCGAGTGTTTTTGCTGCTTCAGACAAACAGACGTTTTGTGTTTTATATATATGATAATCCTAACACTCCTTTTTCCATCTATGCTAATAGTTATGCAGCAGTTTAATTTTTGCAGAACGTAGGTACAAAGACCTGTATAATACGGTAGAGCAACCTAACTAAAACATTAAAAAAAAAGGAAGAAGATTAAAAAAATTGTGAAAAAATAAACAGAAGGAACGTATCCTGATGAAAGTGCGGAAAATGAAATGCAATTATCCCAGTGAAAGTGCAGTTCAAATGAATTAAAAATGATTCCTGCACACACGTCGAAAAAAATGATGTACTTTTATTCAGTAGCGCACTCAGAAATTTCCCAAGGGGGTCCCGTGGGCAGCGATGCACAAAATTTCCCCAAGGGGGGGGGGACTTCCCACTAAATTTACCGGAAAAAATAGTCAGGTGCCGTAACAATTAAGAAGGAGGTTGACTTTTGTACATTTATTCATATCCAGGGAAATTCTTTTGCTGGTTAGATTTTTTAAATTTATTTAACAGAACTGCTCCCTTATAATTATTGCATGTTATAATTATACGGTACATGATTGTGAAGTACTCTGAAGAGCAATTGAATTAGAGACAGCTGGCGTTATGCAAATGTGGCGTTGTGGGCGACCCTGTAAACGGAAACGACAGGACGTATGCAGCGATCCGACAATATAAGGAGTGATGCGACGGGAATCAGTAAGAGTCAGACGCAGTATGGGTAAGACGAAGGATCTAAGCGTATTTGATCGTGGGCAAATTGTCGGGGCCAGACGAATGGGTCACTCCATCTCGGAAGTCGTGCCGGCAGTGGGATTTTCACGAGCCACTGTGTCACGGGTGCACAGTGAGTACATCGAATCCGGTAAAACCATCCCAACAAGGGCCAACTGCCGTGGACAACAGCGTGTGGATGAGCGGGGTCATCGTAGGCTAGCTCACATTGTAACAGCAGATAGACGGGCCCCAGTGAAAGAAATCACTCGGCAATTTAACGCTGGTGCACAAAAACGTGTAAGCAGCCACACTATCCAGAACCATCTCCTCGCTATGGGGTACAGAAGCCATCGTCCCACGAGGGTACCGCTGCTGACCGCACATCACAGGGTGCAAAGATTAGCATGGGCGCGGGAACATCGCCACTGGACCCGAGACATGTGGGAAAATGTTGCCTGGAATGATGAGTCGACATTCACATTGGTACATGCGGATAGCAGGATACGAGTACGGCCGAAACCACTTGAAGCGATGGATCCTTTTGCCAGCAGGGTACTCTTCAAGCTGGTGGGGGTGGCATTCTCGTCTGGGGATTGTTTACGTGGATTGAAGTGGGACCCTTGGTACGTGTGACATCGTCCGTCACAGGTCAACGTTACCGGGGTATCCTGGACCACCATTTGCTCCCGTTTGTGCGTCTTCAACATCCCACTGGGGATCTCATCCTGCAAAAAGACAATACACCGTGCCATCGCTCCCGAATTGTATCCGAATGGTTGGATGAACACTCCACCGACGTAACCTCGCTTCCTTGGGAAACTAGGTCACCTGACCACAATCCCATCGAGCACATCTGGGATGCCATCGAGAGAGATTTTCAAGGCTCTGACCCCCCTCCATCAAACATAAAATCTTCGTGAAATGTGGGAGCTTGTTCAGGGGTCGTAGATCCGAATGGCTTCCCAATGCTTCCGGTGTCTTGTCGAGTCCATGTCGCGACGAATCTTCGCCGTCATCAAAGAGAAAGGTGGTGCTACACGTTACTAGACAAGTATCTCTAATTCAATTGCTCTTCAGTGTGTAAGTAGATTGCGTGTCGTGAATTTTGTTTCAAACTTCGACGTAATAATTCTCTGCTCTGTTAGCCCAAGGGGGGGGGGCATCGGCCCTCCCCGTGGGTGCGCTACTGCTTTTATTACTGATTTGTCTGTCAGTTTGTATCTCTCTCTCTCTCAGTGGCCATAACAACATGACTTCTAGAAGTAGGATTGAAAGAAAAAAAGCACTTTTCAGTCATACAGGGCAAATCAGCACAAAGAATATTCATATACCATCAGCGTTCTTAAGCACACCTTTCTCTCTGTGATGGTACTAAACTGTGTGTTTGTATTGTAAAAACGAATTGTAACAGAATGCGTGGTAAGAGGATGAGTTTGTTTTTGATGGCTGTCGTCAAATAACGCATTGTGCTGCCTTTTCGAGCTGCGGTGAAAGTGGTGCTATGTAGTAGGAATTCAATCAGAAAAGATTTATTATCATGAAAACAAAAGGGACACTAAATTTTGGCCCACTGGTCTGACAAAAATTTGCTGTCATATGGTAAACGACTTTGGTGCTGTAATTACAATACTATTCGGAGGCTTCTTTGCTCTGACGATAAACATCTTGGAATCTACCTTGCGAGTGATATTTTGTACTGTAAGTGCTCAGTCAAAATCAGGGGCGTATGCAGAATTTTTTTTTTGAAAAATTGGAAGTTTCTGAAATCCACCAGGATAAAATGGAAGTTAATAAAAAAAGAAAAAAACATGTTAATAATAAAAAAAGGTATTTCTTTTTAGTATTTTTAGGTATATAACATACATATATACCTAAATTAAGCTGGTGAGTACATATTAAAAAAAGAGTGACAAAACAAATTTCTCCTTGAGAAATAATGAAATTGGTTGGATTCACCTAATTCTTAAAAACTGAGATTTATTCTTCTAGGTACATTTCTGAATTTGTCAATGACTTCTTCATCTTCAATTTGAATGTCTCTATGAATAGATAATAAAGCTAGCCCATTCAGTCTTGACTCTGATGTACTGTTTCTCAAATAAGATTTCAATCGACGAAGACTGGAAAAGCTTCTTTCCACTGATGCTGTGGTTACAGGAAGAATTGCCAAGATGTGAAGCAAAATATAAATGTTGGAAAATAAGTTCTTATTGCATGATGCCAAACTTTCAACTGCGTTTTTGGGGCGCACGTTTGCTTTTTCTCTTTCCCATTTTTGACACCATAATTGATACTCGTTTTCTGCTACATCAGAATATCCTAAATCAGATTCATACATTTTCACTGAAAATAATATTTGGGAATAATCATTCTTCACAGCAAAAACTGGTAGAATGTTTTGCAATGAAGTTAGTGTTTCTTTTTGTGACTGAAACCTTTCATTTAATGATTCAATTATATCATCCACAAAGGGTTTAAATATACTTCTGCAGAAATATTCTTCTGGAGTTGAATATGGGACATTGCATCCATTTGTTTGTATACTGCATCTACGTGGAACTTCTTCTGCTACTTTGAGGACTACAGCCAATGTTTTTACAGCATCATAAATTAATCTGAAGGATTTTTCTGCTTCAGTTCTCATGCTGTTTAGCAGTGTTGTAACTTCTGATATTTTTCTAATGCATCGACTAAGTCGATTTGCTTGTTTTGGAAGTTTTCAGATAGGTTGTATGTGATGGACAATATTTCACTAAGGACAAAAGTTGCCACTAGGAATGAAAACTGACATATAGAGTTGAGCAAAGTGTGTGCTTTGACAGATGATTCTGTTGACTCTTCTTGCTCAATTGCTTCTAAGGATGATATAATAGGATGCAGAAATTCTTTAAACATAAGAACGGCATCATGCCTTTAGATCCATCGAGTTTCACATAGAGTTTTCATCTTAACTTTCTTGCAATCAGGTAGCAGTCGCTGGATACTTTCTTTCAAAACACTGGTACGCTTAGCAGAAGCGTGGAAAAACGAACATGTCTCTGATATAACTCCCATACAGTTCCTTATGCTAGGCATTTTGCTAGCATCCGACAAACATAAGTTTAAGGAATGGGACATGCAATGAGCATATATTGCTTTGGGATATTTTTTTCTAATTTTGGCAGTGCTTTTCGGAATTGCATCGGGCTCTGGAAGTATACTGTAAACACAACTGCATGCACTGGATATCAATTGTTGGAGCTCAGCAAGTTGATGTTTTATGTCAGTCAATAAGAACAACAAAAACTGCGTAGGGGCTTCGTTATAACAACATGAATTTTCGTTTGTTTATCTGCTTTACGTTAATTAACACAGCAATCAGACACCTCTAAATTGACTGTATTTACTGTTCTTTACGTAATATCAATCACATCAGAAAACTTGAAAATTTCATCGCCCTGGAGCGGAAATCGAACCCGCATCTCCTGATTGCCGTTCAAGTAAACTAACCGTTACACCACCCAAGACGAGAAAGTCACAGGTATCTGAGTGTTAAGAGCATCGGAAAGAAGTCAGATCGCATTCTTAATCGAAGCAACTTTGCTGCCATTAATTAATCGGGAGATGAGGGTTCGATTCCCGCTCCAGGGCGATGAAATTTTCAAGTTTTCTAATGTGATTGATATTACGTGAAGAACAGTAAATACAGTCAATTCAGAGATGCCTGACTGCTGTGTTAATTATCTGCCTGACTGCTGTGTTAATTATCATGACGTATTTTCCGCGTATTATGAGAGGAATATTTCTTCTACTTTATATACTTTGACGACTGGGGATATGCTTAACACTAGATGGCAGCACAGTTGCTTCGATTAAGAATGCGGTCAGGCTACTTTCTGATGCTCTTAACACTCAGATACTTGTGACTTTCTCGTCCTGGGTAGTGTTGCATACTCGAGCGGTAATCGGGAGTTGCGGGTTCGATTCCGCTCCAGAGCTGTGAAATTTTCAAGTTATCTAATGTCAACGATATTGCGTGAAGAACAGTAAATACAGTCAATTCAGAGATGTCTGATTGCTATGTTAATTATCATGACGTATTTTCCATATTATGAGAGGAATATTTTTTCCACATTATATATCTACTTTATTTTCTTTGCATACCTCATGGCAAAAAATGTATCCTGCGATGCTTAAGTTGATGTACGCATTCTCGGAAATCAGCATATACCCCAACGCTAAGGTGGGGTCAGCAAAACCACGCATGATGAGGAGGTTTCGCATGAGGGAGCGCGAAGCACCCGCAGAGAGAAAAAGAAATCGGAACTGTGGGTAGAAAAGGAATTCACTTGTGAGAGCGCCAGTGAAACGGCAGTCAGTCGAGTATAAGCCATGTAGTAGCAGTGGCGTGACCTTTAGGGAACAGAGATACTGCGCCTGCGCGTGAAATCTCATGAATGAACGAATCAAGTTTGTTTTTGCTGAAAGAAATTGTTCATGTTCAACGAATATTTTATCTTCTGAGTGCGGTATCAACTTTCTTGTATCCCTGTAACAGAATAAGGACATAGGGAGAGCTTAAAGGTGAACCTACTTAGATAATCAGGTTCCCTACAGTGCTTATAATTTTAGGCTTGGTCATTAAAAGCACAAACTGCTTAACTCTAGCACTGAAATAATATTTAACGGTCACAGGGATCGATATAGCAAGAACTGGAACTTACAGAACATCCACTGAACTCGTTTATTCGGCTGGCTGTTGACACTTTGCAGAACAACAACGAAGTTTAGACACTTACACATTTCATCCCTCTGGCAGCTCAGTGCTCTAAGCACTAGCTGCTGACAATTCTTCCGAGGTGGGGGTGGGTTCGAATCCCGGTGAGGCATGGATGTTGTGTTTGTCGTATGGCACTGGCTCTCTCCCTTCCCTGGAATCAGTGCCCTAAATTATTGACAGCAAACTGCTTGTAGGCCATCGAGTTGCTCACGGTGGTCTGTAAAACCCCAAACAAAGAAAAAAAAACATACACAATTTCTCTTTGAACAACTATTACAGTGTATGGCCTCGTGGACTGAATCACACTAGCTATTTCGTAGATAGCGTTTTAATACGTACATATTCAATTCAATATACAGAACGTCTTTTCTCTGTGGTAATATGAAATACAATATGCAATCCTAATTGAGGCAGTATATCGTCGTACTTACACATGCCCCTTTACACAACGTGTTAATTCCTATTTATTTATTTTATAGTTAGCCGTTTCCAAAAGATATAAGAAAACTTGTAGGTTTTCACGTGCCGTTCAGAAAGAAACATGATGAAGTAGCATATATAAGAACTGTGATGTATACTTCTAGATCTCACTTTCTTTTTGAGTTTTCTTTCCTGTATATTCTTGGTTACGTTTTCATCCCTGAACGTCATGTCCTGAACAGTAGCGACGCCGGCAGTTCTGAACTGGGGGCGGGGAGGTGATTAGGGGAACTAAGGATCGTAAGAAGCGACCCAATTTTTGAAGTGCTTGGGAGAAATTTTACCGACAAATTCCGTTATGTAGATTTTACCTGACTGATGATTTTATCTCTAGGAAAGAAAATAAAAATTGAGATACTGTATCTAGTATTTATTCAATGTATGTAGTATTATTGCAAAGCATGGATACGAACCCCCATGGCCTTTAAAAAATTACTATTCATCTGACTTAGATCATTGTTTTGCGTTTATTTAATGTTTGCTGTCACAAGGCTGTTTGTAACCTGACAAAGAATCTCTCTCTCATCTTTTTTAATTATAAGTACGAACTATGAAAATGGTGTCTTTGAGGGAGTTCTCTTAGACAGAGAACTCCCTCACAAAGTAGTACGACACTAAATTCAACGCCGCACCGGTGGCGCAGTGGTCTAAGCCATGGCCTCTGATCATTCGTCTAAAAGGGGTCTGGGTTCGAATCCCGGTGAGGCATGGATGTTGTGTTTGTCTTACGGCACTGGCTCTCTCTCCCTTCCCTGGAACCAGTTACCCTAAATTAAAGACGGGCGACTTCTTTCAGCCCATTGAGTTGCTCACGGCAGTCGTTAAACCTCCAATCAATAAATAAATAAATAAATTTAACGAAAATTTACTTTATGTAACAAAATTTCTATGAAGCCGAAAAAGGTCACACACGTTTTTCTAAGTTTCCCGAAATCTTACATCGCTGCACACGCCACAAGTTCCAACTGCTTAAATATTTATTTTTGAGGAGGAGGGGACGAAAAGGTGTGCTCAAAGAACAGTTGGTGGACTGAAACCCACTTTAGCCACTCGTTCCTGCTTGGTTCTGAAACTCCAGTTTCCTTTTTGCGTTTGGCAACAGTGATAGATAGCCAGGTGAAAGGTCGCGATACGGAAGTGATAAGAGACTGTAACAAGGACTCAAGGGATTTTAGTAGATCGCTGTTTGTTGCAAAATACAGTTACGTTCAACCTTAGAGGCCATAGTTTTCGAGTTGTGCTACCATTTACCTTTAATGCTCATTGAATAAACCCCTGTTCTGTTATTGTGGAAATATATTCGACTTACCAGCTCAACAGCAGTGAGTTCAGTGTGAAGTTATGTTGAGAGCTGCGAACTGCGCAGAATAAATAAGTGTTGTTCATTACGTTTTCATTCATTTGGTCCCACCGTTAGGTTTTAATGTGATACAAACAATAAATGTTAATTCAACGTATTATTAAAACAATACATATGACATTCCTCACAGCACGTTAATAGAACGGAATAGAAATTCAAACGCAGCCTAAGTGGCACAGTGGTCTAAGCGATAGTTTCTGATCATTCGTCGGAAAGGGGTCCGGGTTCGAATCCCGGTGAGGCATCGATGTTGTGTTTGTCTTACGGCACTGGCTCTCTTCCTTCCCTGGAACCAGTGGTCCTAAATGAGGGACAGGCGACTGCTTATATCTCATTGAGTTGCTCACGGTGGTCGTTAAACCTCCAATAAAAAAAGAAATTAAAAAAAGGATGGTTAATTTAGAGATATACGTCATATGTATTGAAATGTATAGGTAAGTCCATATACTTCATATGTATTCAAATGTAAAGGTACGTCCATATGCATACGCAGAAGAACAAAAACATTACGACAATCAAAGCAACTGCACCAAAACTTTATGAAATCTAAGCAACTGCACCAAAACTTTATGAAATCGAAGTAACTGCACCAAAATTTTATTTAATCGAAGAAACTGCGCCAAAACTTTATAAAATCGAAGCAACTGCACCAAAACTTTATAAAATCGAAGTAACTGCACCAATATTTTATGTAATCGAAGCAACTGCGCCAAAACTTTATGAACTACGCTAAACTTTATGAAATCGAAGCAACTGCAGGTAAACGACGGCGCGTGTCAAGGTCAGGAAACGGTATAAATGAATAACACCTGATACGTATTTCCTAATCAGTGTTATTATTGTTCTTCAAGTGGGAGGGCAGTTAGTTTGACAAAGGGCAAATTGTAATGGCCAAGCGACTAAGTCAGAGCATTTCCAAGACTGACCGTTAGCACCCCACAAGCCTTATCGGCTTGTGGGGTGCTAACGGTCAGTCGTGGTTAGTACCTTCAGAAAGTGGCCCGAGGAGGAAAACCCACGCACCACAGGGAAGCTGGGGGCCGACCACGGCTCATAGATGACACGTGTGAGAGAAGTCTATCACATATGGTACGAGCCAACAGAAGGGATACTATGGCGGAACTCGCCTGTAATTTGAATGCTGGTGACAGGGGTAATGAATGTGTCACAATACACAGTGCATCAAAGCTTTCTGAAAATCGGACTGCGTAGCCACGGGCAGCTCCGAGAGCCCATTCTAACCTAGGTTCATCGTAGAAAACGCATACAATGGGTACGCAAGCAGAAAAACTACACCTTGAGTGATTGGAAGAAGGTAGTCTGGTCCGATGAATCTCGTTTTCTGTTGCACAATGTGGACGGCTGGGAACGTGTGCATCGTTTATTTGGGGAAGTGTTCGCACCATGCTGTACTGTGAGACAAAAACAAGACGGTGGAGGAAATACAATGCAAATTTAGAAGATGTGAATCTGTTTATTGGTGTAAATATAACATGGATGTTAGTCAGTTAATATCCGAAAACTGGAAAATTCCGTCGTCCTGGAGTGGAAATCGAATTCGCGTCTCCCGGATAACGCCCGAGTATGCTAACCCAAGTTTCAAGTTTCCGATTAATTTGAATATAACCATCACAGGATTCGCTTGTCGAAGCAATCGGCATTCATATATAGCGAATCTGGATCGAGGTTTAGAATTCATTCCCGTGATTGCCCGGAGGAGCAGAATATCAATGAATGAAATACGGGATTACACCATTGTACCTCCAGATTCGCTATATATGAATGCCGGTTGCTTCGACAAGCTAATCCTGTGATGGTTATATTCAAATTAATCGGAAACTTGAAACTGGGTGGTGTAGTGCTTAGCATCATACTCGGCCGCTATCCGGGAGACGCGAATTCGATTCCCGCTCCAGGACGACGGAATTTTCAAGTTTTCAGATATTAACTGACTTAACATCCATGTCATATTTTCACCAATAAACGGATTCACATCTTCCAAATTTGTATTGTACAATAGTGTAATCCCGTATTTCATTCATTGAAACACAATGCTTTGAGCAATGTTCTGCTGGGAAACCCTGGGTCCAGTCATTTATGTTCAGGAAACTATTACGTCTACCACATGCCTAATCATCATTGCAGAGTAGGCAGATTCATTCATTGCAAAGGTATTGCCCTCTAGTAGTGCCTTCTTTCAGGAGGATAATGCGCCAAGCCACACTGCCCGAATATTACGAGAACAGTTCGCAGAACATGAGAAAGACTTCCTGGTATTTCCTGAGCCTCCAAATTCCACAGACATCAATCCAATCGAGCATCTGTGGCTTGTGTTGGAACAGTAAATCGTATCTTCGGCGGCTCAACGTCGTAATTTACAAGAGTAAAAGGATCTGCTGGAAACCTTTGGTACCAGATACCACAAGATACCTTTAGAAACCATCTATGCCTCGCAGGGTAAGATCTGCTTTGGCGACAAAAATTGCAACATCGTATTAGTCAGGTGGTCAATACTTTGGCTCTTCGGCGTATGTCAGCATGCGTCTGCCAATGTTAAGTGGGGAGGTTGTTCGATAGGATCGGCCGGTTGGAACCCTAATGGATCAGGTTGAAGTTTCTGTTGAAACTGTGTGTAAGATTTTGAGCAGGGGCGTATTTAGAGGGGGCCAAAGCCCCCCCGAAATCTGTTTCATTTTTTATGTTATCTGTCAAAATAAGGTTAAATAATCAAACTGCTTTCCAATATAATTTTTATATATGTATGTTTTTCATATTTTTGCAACAACAATAATGATGGAAAATTTAGTGATACTGGGTTTTGATTTGAACGATATGAGAGGGCAGGGGTATGATGGGGCTGGAGCAATGATAATTAACACAGCAGTCAGGCAGATAATTAACACAGCAGTCAGGCATCTCTGAATTGACTGTATTTACTGTTCTTCACGTAATATCAATCACATTAGAAAACTTGAAAATTTCATCGCCCTGGAGCGGGAATCGAACCCTCATCTCCCGATTAATTAATGGCAGCAAAGTTGCTTCGATTAAGAATGCGATCTGACTTCTTTCCGATGCTCTTAACACTCAGATACCTGTGACTTTCTCGTCTTGGGTGGTGTAACGGTTAGTTTACTTGAACGGCAATCAAGAGATGCGGGTTCGATTTCCGCTCAAGGGCGATGAAATGTTCAAGTTTTCTGATGTGATTGATATTACGTAAAGAACAGTAAATACAGTCAATTTAGAGGTGTCTGATTGCTGTGTTAATTAACGTAAAGCAGATAAACAAACGAAAATTCATGTTGTTACAACGAAGCCCCTACGCAGTTTTTGTCGTTCTTATTGACTGACATAAAACATCAACTTGCTGAGCTCCAACAATTGATATCCAGTGCATGCAGTTGTGTTTACAGTATACTTCCAGAGCCCGATGCAATTCCGAAAAGCACTGCCAAAATATATGAGTTATTACCACATTATACTGGAATTTAGAACTTTCTAAATTTCTTTTGTAAGAAAAGTGAATAGAGTGAAGCCCCGATTTTACGCTTTTCAGGGACCAGCACAAAAAGTCGTACAATGCGGGAAAACATAAAACCGAGGTTGAGGTATAATAAACTTTACAGGCATACATTATGTGTATATAAAATAGAAACCAAGGTACACTAGTAGTACATAGTATGTATTGTAGATACATTTATGTAAGAACTAAGAAATGCAGTGTAACTATATACGAACGTACTAAACAATATGGGATGTTAGTTTGGAAAAAACTTTGTAATTTCCTTTTGCTTTCTGTTTTTAGTGTTTAGCTCAAGCAAAGCTTTCTGAATACAGTCAAACCTCGATTTAACGAACTTCAAGGGACCAACAATCTTGTACGTAAAATCGCGGAATTCGCTAAATTGAGGAAGCCTTTCGAATGAAACATTCAAATTAAGCTAGTGTTCATAAAAGAATACGTAAGCAGCTATGTCCTCTTTCTTTCAGTGTCTAACTTTACTAGTGCTACCTGTGTTCATCAAAACTTTGTCCGTAAACGAGCTGTGTTGTTTAATTTGAGTTGTAGATTTAACATTGAGAAGAAAAAGAAAAGAAAGGGCGATTTGGCGAAGAATACCAGAGGTTCTGGAATGGGTACGTACCATGTGTGCCCCTGACTTCACAGAGTGTTACTATTCTGTCGGTAGCTGCAAACAAGAATCCCCAGGGTTCTCTAGATTTCCTCCCCCATACCGCCTTTCATTTTCCGGCTTCCCACCTATGCAAGAAAACGTTGCGCTCCTTTGAAACATGTTGGCCATTTGCTTCTCCCTGTAAGAAGCTTACGCTTGATAGTCGGAGGAAAGGCGAATCGATTTAGAATTCTGTCAAGCTGTGTCGCAGATGGTGTTCTTTGAAACGCTGGTTAACTGCATGCGTAAAATCTTCCTGTTGCGCGAAGCTCTTTTTCTATCTGACTTTTAACGTGAAAATGCTGTTTAACATAGTTTGGTAGTTTAAAAAAAATGTTCGCTAAATTGAGGAAATGTATTCGTTAAATCGGGAAACACCAAGCATTGGACCACAAAAAATGTACGTAAAATCGCGGAATTCATTAAATCGCAGTCCGTTAAATAGGTGTTTGACTATAATTCAAAGTCTGCAAGTGTTTTTCTTGAGAATCGTGACTGAGGAAAATGTTTTTCACAAGTTTTAATCCATTTAATGGCGCTTTGAATGAAGGCACAGGTTCCGAAATTTCTGCTACCTTGTTGTCGTCATTATCGTCTTCCAACGAGCAATGCATTACATCGGAGATTGTTTGAACGTTTGCAGCTCGAGCTTGGTAACCTTTATTTTTAAATACACCAGAGTTGAATAATAATGAAACGCATATAACGTATGAAATCCGTTTATTTTCGTGGTGTAGTCAGCACAAATATTCGCCAAGCTTTCGCACTCCACTGGGAGGCTTTCTCAAGGCAATGGTAGACACAAAAATGCAGAGAATTGAAACATGTAAAGAACGAAGATGATTTTTGAAAATAACGCGGGTGACATCGCGAGCATATTACATGAATTTTTTATCACGTAATTATACAGAGCGCCGTGATGTGTTTCCATCTTTTAATAATGCATGCCAAACCATTGGTAGTTCCGTAGAGACTATATCATTGCATGCCACTTTATTGGATAGGAATTCCACTGTTTCCCTGATGGCAGTCTCTTTGAAATTCGTGTAAGGGGCAATTCTTCTAATATTATTCCCTACAGGAGCGGCCGAGCGATGCATGACTTCTCTGGCGAGGGCTGTATTCTGCATGTCCTGCTTCACACTTCGTACGTGTTCTTTTCATCTAGTGTCCAAGGATCGCTTTGTCATTCCTATATATATCTTTTCCGTGTTGTCAGGATATACCAACGGTATAGCGTACACACTCGCCTTTTCTTTCTCACACTGTCTCTCCTTGCAACTGGATATTATATGTGATAACGGGGTCGGGGACTTCATTGCTATTAATATGTTGTATTTGCATAATAAATTCTTTAACCAATATGTAAAGCCTGGGATATATGTGATGGATCCTGCGTATCTCATTGTCCTACTAGGCGATTTTTCTATTGCAGATATTATACGATTTCTCACAGTCTTATGTACTCTGTCTATAATAAACAATCTACACAATACAATAAAGTTCACCATGGAGCTTGAAAAAGACGGGACGTTGAATTATCTTGACGTCGCACTCAGAAGAAATAGAACATCCAGCTCCGATTTTAATGTTGATTATAAACCGACCGCAGTACCGAACCTTGTCCCTCCTGATTCGCACTGCCCAAAGGAATGCAAACTTTCCGCATTTAGAGCGCGGTTCCATAGAGCGTACAACGTATGCAAACCCGACTACCTAAATAATAAAGAAGTTGCTAATATCTATAGCAAAGGTCTAAAGGCTGGATATAAGAAGGATGACATAGACAGAGTACATAAGACTGTGAGAAATCGTATAATATCAGCAATAGAAAAATCGCCTAGTAGGACAATGAGATACGCAGAATCCATCACATATATCCCAGGCTTTACATATTGGTTAAAGAATTTATTATGCAAATACAACATATTAATAGCATGGAAGTCCCCGACCCCGTTATCACATATAATATCCAGTTGCAAGGAGAGACAGTGTGAGAAAGAAAAGGCGGGTGTGTACGCTATACCGTTGGTATACCCTGACAACACGGAAAAGATATATATAGGAATGACAAAGCGATCCTTGGACACTAGATGAAAAGAACACGTACGAAGTGTGAAGCAGGACATGCAGAATACAGCCCTCGCCAGAGAAGTCATGCATTGCTCAGCCGCTCCTGTATGGAATAATATTAGAAGAATTGCCCCTTACACGAATTTCAAAGAGACTGCCATCAGGGAAATAGTGGAAATCCTATCCAGCAAAGTGGCATGCAATGATATAGTCTCTACGGAACTACCAATGGTTTGGCATGCATTATTAAAAGATGGAAACACATCACGGCGCTCTGTATAATTACGTGATAAAAAAATCATGTAATATGCTCGCGATGTCACCTGCGTTATTTTCAAAAATCATCTTCGTTCTTTACATGTTTCAATTCTCTGCATTTTTGTGTTTACCATTGCCTTGAGAAAGCTTCCCAGTGGAGTGCGAAAGCTTGGCGAATATTTGTGCTGACTACACCACGAAAATAAACGGATTTCATACGTTATATTCGTTTCATTATTATCGAGCTTGGTATTTGAGGCAAATTTGCTGCTCGAGCTTGCCTGAATCACGTCGTTAAAATTGTTTTTCAGTTCACCGTAAGGCGAACTTTTTAAATTCCTTCTCTTATTAGCACATTGACCTAACTTTTCCGAAGTAATTTTTATTGACTATTTCTGTTTTAAAATTGTTTTCAATGTTGAAACTGGTAATCCAAGAGGCTTGGCTAATTCAATTTAGTTCCATGGAATTTGCCATCTTTTTGTATAATGGAGGCTTCTTCAGCTAAGGAAAAACATTTGGGTTTCTTACTCGCCATCTTAAATTTCACGTCTGAAAAGCGAGATTTAAACAGATAGAAAACTGACTGTATTGCGCTCAGAACCTCACGCCGTTCTTGCCAAGGTTCTAGAAGACGCAGACCCGCTCAACACGGAGATTTACGGCACTAAACGAGGCGCTCCAGCAAAGTTGCTAAGATAAGACACGTATAGTTTGAGGAATGCGCTACTGCCCCAACCTGTCGTCACGTGCTTTCGACAAATTCTGGAGAGCAACAACTGGTTTGAGGCAACCTGGTCGTCAGATTCTGCTGAGGAATGCGGCAGGAGGAGTGGAACCGGTTTAGAGCAATCTTATATATACGGAAACCAAGAAAGATATAAAATTAGAGGAAAAGCAGGCTCGGTACCGAAACCGAGCCATGCGGGAAATCGCATGATTGGAAAAACGTATAGCACGGAGAAAATGTAGGATAAATATCGGGACTTCAGAAAGACGTCGCTCGAAACGATAAAACGTAAAATGCAGGTACCTAAGGCCAGGGTTTCCCTGTATTGATTTAATCGTTAGATGTGGGTTGAGTCAAAACTATCCCGTCTCTATGATTCTGTTACCCACAATTGCCACGTATTCGTATTTCCGGAAATAGGATTGAAAACATTATTTGATCACATAATAATAGGGATATCCAGGATATTTCTTTCATACATTTCACGATTTTCCTGATTGCGAATTTTTCTTCTATATTGCGTAATGCTTACACGACGGATGTCGAAAAGTTCATAGAAGGAAGACTGCATATGTGTGTTCATGCATATGTGTGTTCGTGTATTAATACCCATTTAATTTTCGACACACTTTCTGGCACTATTAAAAAGTTTTTGTAACCCGCTCAAATAAAATTCAAATTTCGACTCAAATCATTTGTTCACTGTAACAACCATAGCATTGTCACTATCGAATTGCTGGACTTTCAAGCCTTTTCTGAGGTATGGAAATGGTCCGATAAAGCCAAATCCGGTGAGTATGGCAGGTGACATAACAGCTTGACCTCGCAGTCCTCGGTGTTGCATGAGTCACAGGCGTTGAGTGCGTGAGCGCATTGTCTTGATGGAAGGTACCTCCTGTGGCCACTTTCCGCTTCTCAGGAGCTTCAGTTCCTCCCAGAAGTGTTTCAGTAGGTTAGAATAATATTATGCTTTGTTAGTAGCACACCATTCCAGGAAATGAACCATGATCACTCATTCTGCATACTAGAAGGCAGATGTCATGATTTTCTCAACAAACTTCTGCACTCGAACCTTTTTAGGAGTACGTGAAGAGAAATGCTCCTGCTTTTTCGGTTGTTGTTTTCTTTGAGGATAAGAGTTCCACCTGTTAAGTCTATAGTGGCATTCCGCCCCAAAAACTGAGTACGGTTTATAAACAAAGACATCGTTTTAGCAAGAGATAGCAACCGAAAAATTGATATTTGGTCACCGCTGGGGATCCAAATCCCAGATCTCTCGATATATAGCCGAGCGCGTTAGCCTTACACCACTGTGACCAAAAATTCATGGCGTTATGTGTGTTTTTCTGTCATCTTCTGACATCATAAATCCGTAAGATGGGCTCAGCTACTGTGACGTCTCCATCTGGTGGGCATTAACAGCACTGGCTATATATTAATTATAGCAGTTAAATCCAAAGGGCGAGATCTAAAGTGAAAATCCTTTAAATACGTGGTGTCCGTGAATATACAAAGACATCGCTCTTTCCACGTTTTAGCAACACATAGCAACCGAAAAATTGTTATTCAGTCACCGCTGGGGATCCTCCCAGGAAATAATCTACTAACAATTTTTCGGTTCGTATGTGTTGCTAAAACGTGGAAAGAGTGAATTAGTCTTTGTTTATTCATTGACGCCACGTATTTGGAGGTTTTTTTAACTGAGTACGGTACTTAGCTTAGCGTGCTGTCTTTAACAGTTTGTCCGAAGAGATATTTGATAATCTCGTTCAGAGCAACAACCGTTCCACTTAAAACCGATATGATATCTCCCAGAAAATAATCGATAGTATCGTGGAGAAAACGTTTTTTTAGCATAAAAAGCGCGAGAAATAATCTTAAGATATACTCGACAAGAATCGTGGGAATGGAGAAATCTAGATTCCACGAGAAAAATTAATAGTTTCTTACCTTCACATATGCTGATGATATCGACTTAAATGAATGGGATGCACAGAAAATAGAAGAAGATTCATGAATATGCTGTCTAATTTGGACTTGAGATTAACATTGAGAAAGCAAAGACAACGATTTTCAGCAGAGAGATACAGACACTGTGTGACGTATATTCTAATATAACTTTCATTTTTAGTTCCTTTTCCTATGTAAATTTGGGTTTGTTCTTTTTTATACTTTCAAACTTAACGTGATATCTTTTCTTTCAAACGAGAATGAGGTTGGCAACACAACTGAGGCCATAGAGAGAGAGAGAGAGCGTGACGTATGAATGTGATAAGAACGATCGATAAAAAGGACGATACAACAGTTGCTCATGGGAATGTGTGTAGACGTTTGGTTGTTAAGTTAAATGTGAAATTAACAACTGTAGTGCCATATTGTGGAGTTCTACTGAATTACTGCTGGACCAATAAAAAAGTTAACGTAAGTTGACTTCTGTTTATGGTTCGTCTGGTCGTAAACTATTGCATCGTATTCTTGTTTAACGCTTTTAAACTTAACGTAACGTCAATCTTGCTCACGAAAAAGACATTACGTTATAACTGGCTTTGAAATTAGAGGGTCAAATTGAAACTGTAGAAAGCTTCGTCTACCGTGGAAGTTTTATTACTTTTAATAAAGACTGCTAGTGTGACATCAAACGTACGATTGTACTGACCTACTTGAGGCCCGTAATGGGTGATAATAGAATTTGTAATGATCATCTAATCAATCGTGTGTGTGTATACGCACGTGAAACTTGGGCGTACAAGAGGGTAAAGTTAAGAAGACAAAGACGCTTTGAATCATCAGAAGAATGCTAGGAATAAATTCTGATGACTTTATGAGGAGCGATCACGTCATGAAGAGAGCAGAAAAATCGAACGGACTGCAGATAAGACGAAGAAAAGAAAGTTGACTTTCTTTGGCCACGTGGGAAGACTGAATGACCAGAGGACATTAAAAATTGCAATTTTTGACATAGTCAAACGAAATCAAGCGAAAGAGCGCCCAAAAGAAAAACAAACAAAAACCGATAAATGAATGGCATAAAAGAATGAACCCAATTGGGAATCACAACCCACTCCAGAACAACTGGGGAAAGGAAAAGTATTGTAGAACTGGTGCATGAAATTGCTGTACCCAAAGGTTTTTGAACCTTTAGGTACAGGAAGGTGCACTAGTAAGGTGCCCAATAACTTTTTCAGGAACATTCGTTTGTCTCAAAATAATTATCGAACAATATCTTGTCTCAGATAGGATGTCATAACCTTTCGAGGAATATTCCTTCTCTCATAAGAGCGACACACTGTCTCAAAAGATTCTTCGTCAGTGACATCCGTTACCTGTATTACAGCAATCGGTATTTCTCAAGTCTCAAGAGATACTTTTCAACCTCGTTAGAACATTCTTTTCGGCATAAAAGCCGGCAGCTTTCTCTAAAGATATTCGCCAATATATTCAGTAACACTCGTTATCTGCTTATACAACAGAAACACTTCTCTCAGTATATACCTGATACGTCCTTTTTCTGATGAGAATATTACAGTTTGCGTACAAGTAATCCATAAGCACTGGAAAAATGCACTCTTTGCAAAAAAAAAAAATCAAATCAAAGTACCCCGAGAATGTCGTTTGATCGTGATGAAACTCCGCGTGAAAGTACCTCAGGGACGAATATGCAAACGATTAAAAATAACGACCAATGGCTAAATAGTGACCGGCAACAGCGCATGGGAACCGCGCATCGAGGAGGGTTTATCAAGAGCAAAGCTCGGACGTAGGGATAATTGTGACAGCTGATTGCGGTTGCATTAACTTGCTCGGACTGTGAGGATGCCTCGACGTCGGATCCGCGCACACTACGAGCAGTTGAGCGAGTTTGAGGGAGGACGTATAATCGGGCTGAGAGAGAGGCCGGTTGGTCAAGTAGCCTTGGCAGTCCCGGTGGCGCAGTGGTTTAAGCGATGGCTTATGACCATTCGTCCGAAAGGGGTACGGGTTTGAATCCTGGTGAGGCATGGATGTTGCGTTTGTCTTACCGCACTGGCTCTCTCCCTTCCCTGGAACCAGTGGCCCTAAATTAGGGACGGGCGACTGCTTATAGCCCATTGAGTTGCTCACGGTGGTCGTTAAACCACCAATAAAAAAGTCGCCTTGTTGTCAGGCATTTGTGTCGGAGAAACGCAGCAATCGGATGATGTTGTTGGCAATGGATCGAGGAGGGCACAACGCAGCGTTACGCGGGCAGTGGACGGCCGAGGGCGACGACAGTACGTGATGGTCGAGCGATTAAGAGACCCCACGAGCAGCACTGAATTTGTCTCTTTCAATCATCGGTGGCCATGTTGCGTCGTCTACAGGTACGGAAGTGGGCATCCGGACCGTTGGCAGACGACTTCCGGCACGGGGACTATATTCGAGGAGGCCACTCCGCCGCCTACCACTGACTAGCTGGCATCGGCGGCACCGGTGTCGTGTTGTCTTCAGTGATGAGTCACGGTTTGCACTTGGCTCCAATGACCAGCGCACTGACACCGTGGAATGGCGCACGGCTTACACACCGGGAGCCACTGTCTGGGGCCGGACACCCCTGGTAGTCTTCCGTACTACCCTCACGGTTCAACAGTACGTCGACAACATTCTACGACCTGTTGTGTTGACATTCCTGTCGCAGCTTCACCGGGCAATTTTTAACAGAATAATCCCGTCCACACATGACACGGCTTGTCACCGTAATGTTGACACCCTTCCATGGCCAACCCGATCGCCCGACTCTCACAGATCGAACATGTTTAGGACATGATGGAACGCCACCTATACGCCCATTCCGGAATGTCGGCGAACTACCCACAATTTGGGCACCAACTGACATGTTGTACCTCAGGGAAATATCCGTGAGCTTTATGCGTCTATGCCACGCCAGATAACCGCTGGGTCTGAGCCAGTGGTGGCGCTGCAAGGTACTGACTTGTTCCATTCGTGCAGCTGTTTTATCCAAATAAATGGCCCAGCTGCTCTGGAATTATAATAACTTCCTTTCCTATATACATACATTGCACATAACAATTTTCATCTGGATTGGATGATTCCTTCTGGGTGCTCTGGGTTTTTTTTTTTTTTTTTTTTGGAAGGAATGTTATCTATCTGCGCCTTAAAAGTTTTTTTACATCTATTAATATTTCCTCAGCAGGAACTTCGTAATAACAAAATAATGGCCAACAGCTTGTACTGTTCTCATAGCAACGGGGAAGGAAACATGTTCTCTGTTCTCTCCGTCCAATGAAACGAACTCTTAGATGCTCCACCTGTTGTGACGTCATTGAGTCGACGCTGAAATGCAAAGAGTACACTTGCCTATTAGGAAGTCTGATGAGCTGCTAACTAAGTGAATTTTCTGAGAGGTGTAACTGGAAGCGAAAGCTAAAGGAATGCCAAGGAAATCATGGGATTATCTAATTCAGGAATACCTCAAATAGAGAGAGAGAGGAAGAGGAAGAAAATGATGTTCATGATATGTACAAAGTTATCTCATAAAACAGAAATGAAATCGACATATAAAAAATCGGCGAATAAAATGATTAAAAACAGCTTTGATTGAATACTAAATACACTAATAAAACTAATAATCATCCCAAAGTTTGAAAAAATAAAATGTGCAAAAATTAAGGACGAAGAGGGGAAATTAGCATAACAGCGGAACGAGCTGGCAGAACGGACCGAAAGACCACTCAGGTGATAGACTAGGGTACGGTACGGTAGTGCATGCGCATATATGCAGCATGACGTAGGGAGGAGGAGAGTGTCGGAAGGGTATAAAGCACATGCGGTGTACGCTCAGCAATTCGGTGAAAGCTATTGCACGGTGTACATCGGTTTGAACGACGTCGAGTTGCTGCCACCGTGTGATATGGCCAACAGGCAATCCAGTAGACGACATCTGGATGACTTTACCCGAGGTCGCGTCATTGAGAAGTTGGAAGAAGGTCGAAGTGTGACTAGTGTGGCCGAGGAGTTCGGGATCGCTCACAGCATCGTTTCACGAGCTTGGAGAGCATTTCAAACGACAGGAACAGCTGCCCGAGAGTTTAGCAGTGGTCGTCCATGAGCAGCCACGGCGGCGGACGACCGGTATATTGTTCTACAGGCGAGAAGAGACAGACAGCGGGAGAAATCTCAAGGCACATGCAACAGACAACTGGACGTTCGTTATCGCGTTTTACCGTGGCCACGAGGCTGCACAAAGGTGGTCTACTTGCACGACGACCAGTACGGTGTGTGACATTAACGCCGGCTCATCGGAGACGGCGGTGTCTGTGGTGCCAGGAACACAAGAACTGGACACATCAGCAATGGGGTCGAGTTCTCTATACGTATGAGAGCCGATTTAGTCTGACGAGCGATTCTGGACGTATACACATCTGGAGAGAGCAGGGAACACGCAATCACACCTCCAACATAATCGAAAGGGACCGGTTTGGAGGTGACGGAGTTCTCGTTTGGGGCGGTATCATGCTTGGTAGCCGCACTGACCTCCACATCTTCCAAGGAGGTTGAGTCACTGGTGTCCTCTATTGTACCGAGGTTCTCCTGCCTCACGTGCGTCTGTTTAGAGGTGCTGTGGGTCCTGAATTCCTCTTCATGGACGACAACGCTACACCTCATCGTACAGTGGCTGACGCAGAGCTGTTGGAGAGTGAAGATATTCAACGCATGGATTGTCCCGAAAGGTCCCCAGATCTAAATCCAATCGAACACGTGAGGGACCATCTCGGGAGACGCTTGGCAGCCCGTCACCAGCCGCCAGCAACGATTCCGCAGCTGCGATTGGCGCTACAAGAGGAATGGGCCGCGATGCCTCAACAGCTTCTTGACAACCACGTCCTCAGCATGGACAGACGCTGTAAATCCTGCAACGCAGTCAGGGGTGATCATATCCCCTACTAAAGACTGGATTTTTCTTGGCAGCCGCCTGTCACATGGACGTTTCTGTCTTCTGTCCAGTTGTGCTCGAAGCTACCTTTTCAATAAAGTGCCTTTGCATCCTTTGGATTCCTTGTTTGGACGGCTTTGCTTACTTGTCCCATATTCTTACATCTTGGGGATCTTATGGAATGATTTGAGTCGATGTGGAGCACTTCTGCACGACGGTACATTCGAAAAACCGTCCCGTCCTTAATTTTTGCCCGCCAGTGTACCAAACAGAAAAAAAACTCCGACATTCAGAATCTGTATCCATTGAAAAATATATACGAGGGTTGTACCGAAAGTAATGCAAAATTGGGCATAACGTTTTTATTAATTGACAGAGGTCGTTCAAATTGCACATGCTGGTAGAGTAACTCTATTTCTATTGTAACCGGTCTTCTTCATTGCAGGTAAATAATGGATTCCAAGCAGAAGCAACGTTCAGTCACTGAGGTCTTCACGATGGAAGGTTGCAGGCTATCCGACATCCACAGAAAGCTACAGAATGTTTACGGAGATGACATCATTGACAAGAGCAATGAGCACAGATGGATTAAGGAGTTTAAGAAAAGGGAAACCAGCATTGAAGACAAACCACGCAGTGGGAGACCATCATCTACGACCACTGACACATATCGTCAGCAAGTGGATGAACTGATTCGTGCGGAGAGACGAGTCACAATACGTGAGCTTGTTACACAACTGAACTCTGGTCACAATGTCATAGAGAAGATGGTGGAAGACTTAAGGTATCGGATATTGTGTACAAAGTGGGTACTTCAGCAGTTGACATCCGATTTGAAGGAGAGAAGGGTGGAAGTCTGCTCTGATCTGCTTGAAGCGTTTAAAGTCAAAGAAAAAACGTTTTTGTCCGATCTGGTGACAGGGGAAGAAACGTGGGCGCATCTTTACGATCCGAAAACGAAGAATCAATACCAGGCTATGTTGACATACTGACCGAACACCTACACCCGTTCATGGTTATCCATTTCCCACAGCAGGATGCCTTTTTTCAACAAGATAATGCCCCGTCTCATTACTCCTGTACAAGGCTATGTTGATATACTCACCAACCACCTTCACCCGTACATGGCTATCCATTTCTCACAGCAGGATGCCTATTTTCTATAAGAAATGCCCCGTCTCATCGCTCCCGTTTGGCGAAGGACTGGTTCCAGTGAGTATCCAACTCTCGAATGGCACTTTTTCCATATTTGAGCTCACCTGTAGACCGCTCAGTGAGTGCTTTGCTTAAACAAGACGACGCGCACGTTGCCATTTGGCGAGGAGCATTCCAGTGAGGTCGAAACCATCGAATGGCTCTCTCACTCCCCCGATTTGAATCCACTTGAGAATCCCTCAGTAGGTACCTTCTTTCAACAAGACAACTCTCCGTCTCATAGTTTCCGTTCGGAGAGGAGCATTCCAGGGAATTCGCAACTCTCGAATGGTCCTCTCACTCTCCGGACCTCAACCCAATTGAGCATCTACCGGACAAACTGGAGCAATGCATTCGAGCCTGAAACCCATCATTCGTAACTATGGACGGCTGTGCTGTAACCATGAGCCCGCAAGACCACCAGAACCTTTTTAAGCCTTGATGTGTTGGTGCTGTTGTGAGAGCGAAATGTGGCCCCACAGACTATTAGGTTGGTGTGTGCAATTAGTTGCCCTTTCAGTCTTCTTACATACACTTACGCCATATGGTGAGAGAATTTTGAACCAAGTAAAGTTGGGAAAATATAGTTAAATCTTGCGCGTAGTGATTTTTGTGTGTTTCAGAAAGAATGTTTTCCACCAATCCATCTTTTGATAGGAAAGATAGATATGAGGAATAGATGCAAATACACATTTGTGGCATATAGTGGAAAAATTGAAAGTTCAAAAGAGAAAAAAATCTAAGAAATATGCAACAAAAATTATCCTGGTTCTACAAGTCATTTCAAAAATAAAAATTTCCGATGGTATTTTAGTAATGGAGGCATCGTAACGCATTTGCCGTACCTATTGAAAATTATGCTTCTTCGAAAGTTGAAATTTGTACGGATAATGTAGTTCGCTGATTTCTTTTTCCAAAGAACAAAGAATTCTTTTCAGATATAAGAAGCAAGAGCTAAACATGCCCACTTACCTGAGGTAGCTGAATATAAAAATGAAATAAGATTCTTTTTCAGTGTGTTATGAATGTTTTTGTTTTATGGAGAATGCAGTAGGGAGGTTCAAGGTCTTCGTATAAGAGACTGAAAACACGAGCATCTCTTCGTTTGAAAAGAAAGGATGGAGGCCCGCTTCTAACGATTTAAACAACTAACCGTGAAGGCGTTTTAATAGATGTTTCTTTTCTTTTTCCGTTGGTTTTCGAGTTCTTTTTCACTGACTCCAAAGTACGTACTTCCTGGTTACCCTAATCTTAGGCATGCAAGCGAAAGAGCAGCAGTTGCTTTTACGCTTTACAAATGGCAGTACTTAGCGCCGCGATGGAAGAACGATTTATCTGCCGAAAGTAATACGACTTAGAGCAGGTGGTTAACAAAAAAAAAGAAAAGAAAAGAAAAAAAGAATGATTAGCACTATCATTACGAATAAGCGTTAATTGTAGCTGTGGAATGAGAAGCATAAAGTTAACGAAATCCACAAAATTAGTATGAGGTGTTTCTTAAAATACAAGTACAAATGAAAGCCACTTATGGAAACCAATTGTCTGGTTGTATTGAAACTATTTAGAAGAAGAAATTTTGAAATATTAGTTGTGGGGACGTTGCTTTGGTGTACAGCAGAGTTCACTATCTGGAAGAAAGCGACGAATAATCGAGTGTAATTAACACGTACTGTACTGTACTGCTGCTTTGTGGATTTTAAACAAGCTTTTGATAGCATCAACAGAGAAATTCTAACTAAAGTTCGATCAGAGAAAGCAATAGGTAAATATATAAGAAAGTTCTTGATAAAATACTACTCTAACACAAATGCAGTAATTAAAAGGGACACACTTACAACAGAACCAATAGAGATCGAGAACGGAGTAATGCAGGGATGCCCAATATCCCCATATCTATTTAATATATAAGATCAGATCACATGTAGAGGATTTTAGAAAGGGAGTGCCTTACCCGAGGTCTTAAACAACCCTTAGAAATAGGAAGTAGAAAGGGGAAGGAAGATGCCCATATTTATTAGGGGGGCAGTGCCCGGGGTCCGACGGCTGAACGTGCCTATCCGATGCAAGGCTGATATTGAACGATTTGAGTGTTCGTACCTGCCTGGAATAGAACTTGAGTTTCTCGGTGGCAGTCACGAACGTTGACCACTGGCACTAGGCCTGCAGTCACCAAACTTTTTGCGTCATGGATAACTTTTCAGGGGAAAAATTCGTCACGGAACACTATCGTCGTCCTTATGCCAAAGGCACGTACTGTATATGTGCATTTTTGGCTCTTTTAACCTAACTGCATTTTACTAGTTGTTAGTTGATATTTTATCGTATAGCAAAAAACACGAATTATTTTTTCGAATTCTAAATACTTTAAATTGCGATCTAAACTTAATTTTTACCATTGAAAGTCATTAAAAATTGTTATTTTAAATATATCGTTTTCACAAAACACCAATTTTTCACATACTTGTCTTTGGTATTAGGGCGACGATATTTTCACCTAGGACCTGCATGGGTACTAAACCGAATGATAGCAATATTTAGGACGGAATGTATATTTAAGCATTTGGGCATGTTAAACATCAAGTTTTATTTCATCCGAAATGTTATTTTCTCAACTAATAAACGAAAAACAACAACAAAAAGCATAAAGGAAGGCAATACATTTGAGAATGAATTCAAAGCAAGTATTGTAAATCCACAATATGTTACCCCCATAGATATGGTATTTAAAACCGTTTTTACAGTTGCAAAATAAAAAATGTCACTTGGCATTGAAAAATAAGAATAAAACATTGCCCGGGAACTTAGATTCTAATGAGAGAGATGGGACTGTTTTGATTTGCACAATGGGGCTATATCTGGTTGAATTTGGGACAGCGGCAACCGAACATCTGGCTCTGCATGGAGGCGGGATCTGTATTTTGTTTTAGTATCCACACAGGCAGAAAATCTTGATTCACATAAGTAAGTTATTCCAAAGGGCGAAAGGATAACTTGCGTTTTATCTGACAAAACTAAATTTGACTTTTAGCTGACACCAAAATTCTGATAGTGACTTCTTAGTTGCAAAATTTTCTTTCATCGCAGAATCACTGTCAAATCAATCAAGCAATTATACTGCTGCGATATCAGACAGGCTGGATTTTCTGACACAGCAGAATATGTGTTTACAACCCAAAATTTCTTCACGGAGCACGGTTTTGGAAACCGCTGCACTAGGCCATCCACGGCCCTCTATTTAACATATACCTAGAAAAAGTTATAAAGAATGCAATAGATAATGAACTTGGAATTAATATCAATCGTCTAAATATAAATAATATCAAATATGCAGTTGATCTCGTTCTTATTGCAAGAACCCCAAATGAACTACAGACTTTGATAAACAAACTTAATGAAACCTGTAAGATATGTGACCTTGTAATAAATCGAGAAAAGTTATGAAAATAGGTAGAAACACAACTAACATCGCATTCACCCCAAATGGCGAACAAATAGAACAAGTGGAGAGCTTTATATGCCTTGGATCAAAAATAACAGAAACGATAGATGCACTAGAAACCATCAAATACAGGCAATATAGGAAGGACAACCATGGGAAAATTGCAGAAATTCTGAAAAGCAAATAAGATATCCAAACAAGCCAAAATCAAATTATATGAAACAATAATTATTCGATCAGCCATTTATGGAGCAGAGGCATGGGCAATTAAGAGAAGAAAGGAGAAAAACATTATTAGCGTTTGAAATGAAATGCTTAAAATAAATTAACACAAGTTGGATAAAAAAGAAAACAAGTAGCACAGTCAGAAGAGAACTGTCTAATCAAGTGACAATATTGGAAACAAGAAAAATGACACCGAATTTTCCGGTGTCTTTTGAATCCATTCTACTCGAAATAAATTTATCAAAGGTATTCAAAGTCAATGGAACCGGTATGGAAAACAATAGCATCTGACCAAGGAAAAACGTTTTTCAATCGGGTTTTTAATCCCGCAGATGTTACTGCCAAGGGAATCGTAATCTTACGCTCTCTGGCTGCAGACTTGTGGGTTAAAAATTTTGAAATTCTATGAGAAACATTTCGCAGAGGAAACACTCTTCAACAAACAAAGAACTTTTTAAATCGACTCTTAGAAGCAAAGATATCGAAAAATATAAGATATACATCTACGCACCCTAGCGGGAAAAACATGCATTATTTTAAGAAGAAAGTATTCTTTAAAGGTTTTCAGATGTCAGCAGTATCGGTCCGGGTAATAATTTTTTCAGTCGAGTTTTCAAGAGCTCAGATTTTGCTGCGAATATATCAGAAGCAGAAATTAGCACTTATGCTCCCTGGTGGCCAAACATTATTTACCAAATATTAGAAATTACATGAAAAACATTTTCCATCAGAAGCTGTATCCGGTGTAGAAATAATTTTTTAAATCGGAGTTTTAGAAGCAGAACTATCGGAAAAAAACGCAATGTACCTTTACGCCCCCTAGCGGAAAGTCTATGGATTACTTAAATATTTTGAAATTATATGAAAAACATGTCGCACCCTAAACTCTATCCAATAAAGAAGGAATTTTTACATATTGGACCATTAGAAGCAGAGATATTGACAAAAATAAGATATCCATCTAGTGAGAAAAACTATGCATTATTTTAAGAAAAAAATATTCCGAAAATCTTTATCGACATGAGTGGCATCGGTCCACGAATGAATGTTTTCAGTCGAGATTTTAGAAGCTCAGATTTTGTTGCAAATACACCAGAAGCAGAAATTAACACTTACGTCCCCCCGGTGGCCAGATCATTCTTCACCAAAAATTAAAAGTTATATGCAAAAGATTTTCCATCAGGAGCTATATCCGCTGAGGAATTTTTTTTCAAATCGGAATTTTAGAAGTAGAGATATCGTGGAAAATGCAATTTACTTTCATTCCCCTAGCGGAAAATCTATGCGTAACTTGAAAAAGTGACTATGCCTAAAATACTCTTCGACATAAATGGAATCGAAAGGGAAACGCATTTTTTCAATACGATGTTTAGAAGCAAATATATGGAATAAAATGTATTTGGAATTTGATACCATCTGCATTTACGCCCTCTGGCGGCGAAATTGTACATCATGGGAAAAAAACGAAATGAAAGATCATCATTCGCATATTCAAGCTTCACAATGCAAGAAGAATTTTTCAAATCGGATTAATAATTTCAGAGATATGGTGTCCACAGACGGACGGACAAACCAGTAACATAAACACGATATTTTTTTTAAAAAGACGTGCTAAAAATTCGAAAACAACAACTGAGATGGTTTGGTTACGTTGCATGCATGGACACAAACATCTTAATAAATACTTTAACAACATAAACAAGAAAGATGACACCGAATTTTCGGGTGTAATAAGCACGTCTTTTGAATCTGTTCTGGCGCAAATTAAATTTATCAAAGCTATTCAAAGTCAATGGAACCGGTATGGAAAACAATAGTATCTGACGGAAGAAACAAGTTTCTCAGTCGGGTTTTTAATCCCTCAAATATTGCTGTAAATGGAATCATGAGCTTACGAACTCTTAGAAGCAGAGATATCGACAAAAATAAGATGTGACTTTACGTCCCCTGGTGGGAAAACCATGCATTATTTTAGGAAGAAAGTATTCCTAAAATGTTTTTCCATATGAGCGGTATCGGTCCAAGAAAAAAAAAAAAAAAATTAGGCGAGTTTTCAGGAGCCCATATTTTGCTACAAATACATCAGAAGCAGAAATTAACACTTATGCCCCCTGGTAGCAAAAACAATTCTTTACCAGACATTAGAAATTATGTGAATTTTTTTTTCCATCAGGTCTTGTATGCGATACAGGAAGAATTTTTCAAATCGGAGTTTTAGAAGCAGAAATAACGCGGAAAACGCAATTTACCTTTGTGCCCCCTAGCAGAAAGTCTATGATTTACTTGAAAATTTTGAATTTATAGGAAAAACATTTCACATCGGAAACACTATCCAACAAAGAAGGAATTTTTCAAATCGGATTCTTAGAAGTAGAGATAGTGACAAAAATAAGATATACATCTACGCCCCCTGGAGTAGAAACCATGCATTATTTCAAGAAGAAAATGTTCCTAAAAGGTTTTTCGACATGAGTAGTATCGGCCAAAAAACGATTTTTTTTGCAATCGAGATTTTACAAGCTCATGTTTTGCTGCAAATACATCAGAAGCGGAAATGAAGATTTACGCCCCTGGTGGCCAAACCATTTTTTTTTACAAAAATTAGAAATTATGTGCAAACGATTTCCCATCAGGAGCTGTATCCGGTGCAAAACGAATTTTTCAAATCGGAGATTTAGGAGCAGAGATATAGGAGGAAACGCAATTTACCTCTACCCCTAGCGGAAAGTCTATGAATTACTTGAAAATTTTGAAATTATATGAAAAACATGTCACACTGAAAACACTATCCAACAAAGAAGGAATTTTTGAAATCGGACTCCTAAAAGTAGAGATATTCACAAAAATAAGATATATATCTACCACCCCCTGGCGGAGAAACTGTATAATATTTTAAGAAGAAAATTTTCCGAAAAGGTATATCGATGTGACTGGCATAGGTCTACGAAAGAACTTTTTTAATCGATATTTTAGAAGCTCAGATTTTATGGCAAATACATCAGAAGCAAAAATTAACAGTTACGCCCCCTGATTGCCATAGTATGCTTTACCAAAAATTTGAAATTATATGCAAAAGATTTTCCATCAGGAGGTGTATCCGCTGAAGAAAACATTTTTTAAATCGGAGTTTTGGAAGAAGAGTTATCAGGTAAAATGTAATTTACTTTTACGCCCCCTGTCGGGAAATCTATGCGTAATTTGAAAATGTAACTATATCTAAAATACTCTTCGACATAAATGAAATCGAAAGATAAAAGAATTTTTTCAATCGGATGTTTAGAAGCAAATATGTGGAATAAAACGTATTTTTTAATTCAACATCAACTGCATTTACACCCTCTAGCGGCAAAATCGCACATCGTAAAAAAAAAACGAAATGAAGGATCATCATTCGCATATTTCAAGCTTCCCAATGCAAAACGAATTTTTCAAATCGGACAAATAGTTGCAGAGATTTCGTGGGTGCAGACGGACGGACGGGCGGACAAACCGATAACATAAGCACGAACTTTTTTTACAAAAGACGTGCTAAAAAGACCTCGGAGACAAAGACTTACCTGGCTGAAATTAATAAAGAATATCTCCGGCTGCAGAACATGTGAACTTTTTCGGAAATCAAGGAGCAAAGAAGATTGGGAGAATCTACTTCATGGAAGATTCAAACCCGTCTTAGACGGAAGAGAAAAAGAGAGAGAGAGAGAGAGAGAGAGAGAGAATTAACATGTGTCTCGTATTTCAAGATTTCGATTTTTTCATTTCAAGCCGCACATTGGTATTCTAAAACAAGAAAGATGACACTGAATATTCGGTTGTATTGAGCATATCTTTTGAATGCTTTCCGACTCGAAACAAATATTTCAAAGCAGATTTTTGGAAAACCTAAAAATTCAACTAAAAGAAGAATACGCTTTAACCACTTAGAGAAAAACTAGCATAATTTGAAATACACAATGTTAGCGGGGTACATAGTGTATAATTTAAAAATGTAGAGTATTAATTCTTAATTAATACGCATAATTTAGATATACAGTGCATAGTGGATGCAACTAATAACTAAACAACAACAAAAAGGACAGCAAATTTTTTATTGCACTGAGCACGTCGTTTGAGTCCTTTCCGACGCAAATAAAAATTTTCAGTTACTCATAGTCAATGGAACCAGCTGGAAAAAAAAATCAACTTCCACAATCGATAAAACATCCAGAAATAAAAACAGTTACTCATTCTTCCAACCCAGCAACTGAAAGGTATGTTACGATAATTAGAAAGAAATGTTCTCAAAACGTTTCTGGTAGCAGTTGGAACATGTCAGAGATAAAGGAATTTTAAAATCAAACAGAAGAAATATGGATGGAAACGTGATATAATTCTACGCCCCGTAGGAGAAGAATTTTGCATTATGAGAAAGTTGAAAAAGATGCAAAAAGTATTCTTCATGTCAAAAGATATGCTAAAGAAAAAAAAAAATTCCATACGTCTCCTGATAGAAAGAAAACGGTTTTGACATGTACACCCCCTAGCGGGAAAGCTGTACATTATTTAAAGAAGATAAATGTTCCCCATCTTTATTGTAGCGAATGACATACAGTACAAAAAACAAAAAATAAAATTTTCGGTTGGGTTTTTAGAAGCGGAGATACTGCTGCAAACAGAAGAACACCTCCTTGTGACCGAACTGTGAACAACAAAAAACTCAACAACTACAAGCAAAGTGTTCCACAAGGCAAATTGTATCTGGTGTTCAAATAACATTTTAAGTTGGACATTTAAAAGCAGAGATATCGAGAAAAACAGATTAAATATGTGTGGCCCCTAGCGGAAAAATTGAGCATTTTTCTGGGAAGCAAAAACATACGACATTTTTTCATACTTAGTAGTATCTGACCGAAAAAGAATTTTTTTCAATGGGATTTTTAGTCCGGCAGATATTGCTGCAAATATACTGTAAACTGAAACTTAAACATACACTTACGCCCTATAGTGGCGTACTTCTGCGAGAAAAAATTGCAATTATGTGCAAAACATTTCGTACCGGAAACGCTCTCCGATAAAGAAATAATTTTTCAAATCGGACTCTCAGGAGCAGAGATATCGACAGAAATAAGGTATACATCTACGCTCACACGGTTTACCCGGATTCCGTCCGATTTCGAAAATATTTTCCGGAAATCCGATTTTCCTACAAAAAGTCCGGTTTTGTGGTTTTCCTAGTTTTTTTTTTTTCTTTTATTTATTTAATTATGCATGGTATTGTTTCCCCTCATTAATGGCATCAGCGATCATTTTTCTCCAGCGTCAACGCTGGCGGTGGAAGTCGGTAGCGAATGGAGACAAAAATGCTTTATTGTTAAGCCACGGCGCTTCAAACTCCAAGGTCGTGAGCCCGCGATGAAGCCCTGGATGAAAAGTTGAAGTACTGGTTTATGACGTCACATTTACGGTGCTTGTGCGGCGCCTCGCGCGGGGATGGAAATTCTGCACCAAAACAAAAATCTTGCTACAAAAGGCAGATTTTGCGCCATTGTGCGCCAGAACCGTCGTCATCATAGAGACTTCGGCATAGTAGATTCTCTGTGTACATCGTTCCGTTTGTCGCTGAGTAAGACCATGCTGTGGGAAGAAAGATTAAGAGACTCCAAGTACTTCGGATTTTACATAGTTACACTATGAAAATCGTCAGTCCACTACGGACTGTGGAAAACATCGAGTATGCAATGAAAATCGAAAATCTCAGAGAAAAAACGTTACTGAACATCTGTGTAAAGTTTATTTTCGTATTTTCAAAAGGTTTCGATTGAAAAAAAAAACAGAAAAAAGTCGGCGAATCTCGCAAATGTTCGTAATCACACCGAAAAATGATTGGTGTAGCCGCGATGAGAATGGCACGTCGTTTTCCGACGTGCCATTCTCATCGCTGCTACACCAATAATTTTTCGGTGTGATTACGAACGACTCTTCGACTTTCCCGTTTTTTTCTCTGTCTGCTAGGTTATATTTTTATTTTTTGATGTTTTCTGTGTATGTGTGTGATCATGTTCCTCATTTTTAATATCTGCGGTAATAGCGAAAAGGCGCGACTTCGTGTTTTTTTAGAATTTTTTCTAACGAAATGCATGTTTCCCTATTTCTAATACGTACTTCTTCAAAATTAATCAATAGAGAGCAGTCGTTTTCACCCCTTTCCCTTTTATTAAAAGAAATTAAATTTCTATATTGGTTTTTAGTCCATCTGTGGTGGAATCCGCGCCGTTTCCGTGCCCCGTAAAATTGTTTCACGGCAAAGTGAGCAAAGCAGAATCGATTTTTGACAAAATTCGTGTTTTTCTGTTCCTTAGTTACTTCTTACTCATACATGAGATTTTTTCGTGGATTCGCGGAATTTCCCTTCTTTTTGTCGTCAATTGTGTCATTCTCGAGATCGATGCAAATCTCAAGAGAAGCTGTTTTTTGGGGGAGGTCTTTTTTTTATTTTACATATATAATAAAATTATATATTATAGGTTATTATAATTAACCTATAATATATAATTTTATTATTTAAAAACTGTAAATACGTGAACCGCTGAATGCGCGTTGATGTCCCGGTTTTTGATTTTGAAAAGTTGGCCGCTCTGCGAATGGTAGAACTTTTATCTAAAGAAGTGTTCATAACACCTAATAAGTTAGTCTCATCCCCCTTTTGCTTGCTCAGTTTTCATTTTGTCTAGGCAGATGAGTCGAAAAGCAAACACTTCAGGAATTCCCGGCTCGCAGTCGTTTTCACCCCTTCCCTTTTATTAAACGCAGTCGTTTTCACCCCTTTCCCTTTTATTCTTGAGATGGTTTAAGATTTGGGAAGCAGGACCGACCCTCATTGTAGAAGATTGTGTTCATTGAAATTCGCTTGTCTGGCAAAGGGATGTTTTTCTTCCCCCCAACACGACGCTTGCTACACAAAAGGGAAACTACTACTTTGTTGCCTCACTTTCCTAGGTTTTGGTACGCTTTCTATGGAGAAGGATTTTAAAGAATCCTCTACAAAAGCTTCGAAGATTTGTCTTCGAATAATAAAGAAAAAGTTTCTCTTTAGGCTTATCCTTGTCTTTTAGTAAATTTTTCGGCTGTGCCACATTTTTTTTTTTTTTTTCGCTTTTGGCATTTTAACTCTCGGCAGGAAAAGAAGAAGAATGAATTTTATATTCCAGAATTTAAAAAAGAGTTTTTTAATCTTTACGCGATGGCAACAACCACGATGAAGCGATTTGTACAACAGAACACACACAACTCACATGCGTTATGCGAAGTACCTTATTATCATCTGATTATGCTTCTCGGCATTCGTAAGGAAATAAATGTATTTTGACGTTGTACGATTGCCTGATGATCGGTTGTCGTGACTTTCTGAATTTGGTTTTTCCATTTGCTTTCACCCTGGGGAAGCAGGTTTTTCTGAGATTACATGAAAGAGCAAAACCTTCCTTTCCTAGAAAAGAAAAAAACGACGTGCTTTCAGCTTTACCATGAATATTAACACTACGACTACAGAATAAAACATCTGCCGACGGTTTTCTTATTTTCAAATGCGTAGAACCCATGAGTACACACACAAACCCAAAAAAGGAAGAATCAGGAAGCTACATCTTCTGGTGAGATGTATCCTCTCGATATCACTTTTTCAATGCTATTTGAAGAGCTGGAATTTTCCTTCGAACGTGGATCTCGAAAGAAAATTGATCCTGCTTATGCAAACAATTAGTTTCCGATGCAATCACACAATGACTATTTTTAGCAGCCGAATTTAAAACGCGGAGAGACAAGAATGGAGAGTTTTCTTCGCCCATTTTTTCTTTCTTAAGGAAATCAATGAAACTAAAAGATGTGCTTGTAGTTGTGAGTGCTGGAATCATTTGTACGTGAAAAGCAAGGAGTAGATGAGTACTGTGAGGTACTACAGAGGTGACGCACATGCCAAGACGGCAAGTAGCGGTGATAAGTATTTGTCGGTGTAGCTTAATTGGAAAAGCATTCAGCTCCGGAGCAGAAGACGCAAGTTCATGTCTCGCCAACGGCAAATTTTGGTTTTCACATTGGCGTCCGAACGTAAAAATGGATTTGCTGGACGTGTTAGGTTCTTCGAAAAATGTGTGATGTTCGTTCCACACATCGTTTGAAATTAATGAGAATGCTTTTTTCGCTTCAAAAAATGTGTTATGCTTCTTCCACACATTGTCAGGGATTAGTGAGAATTTATTTTTTCTATAGAGAGTTACTTCAAGCATGGTTTGCGGCGGACCCGAAATTTGCGATTTCGTGCCCACGCTTTTCTCAAGGGAGTGTGTGTGTGTGTGTGTGTGTGTGTGTGTAGGGGGGGGGGGGTTGGTATACACCAATGAGCCATTAAATTATGACCACCCCCAGCCTAGTGGAATCAGCGCGCTTGGAGACCGAACGATAGCGCAGGTGAAGTTCACAGAGCATTGTATATACAACCCTAGGATTGTCTTTCCGTTAGTAGAGTGTTTGGAGTCAAAATGGGAAAAGCTGCCGATTTATCGGAGTTTGACAAAGGACAAATCGTGATGACACGACGCCTCGGAACTACGATTTTGGAAACGGCGCGGCTTGTGGGTTCTTCACGTGCCGCTGTAGTGAGTACGTATCAAAAGTGGTGCACAGATGGCCAAACGAAGAACCGTGTGTCGTCCGCAGCCCATTGATGCCAGAGGGGAGCAGAGACTGTCGCGCCACAGTGCGACAAATCACCCGTAACTACAACATTGATGATCGGGGCAATGTCTCACAGCACGCAGTTCATCACAGCCTTCTGCGCATGGGCCTGCGTAGCTGAAGACTCAACCGGGTCCCCATGCTCACTGCACGTCATCACCAACAACGCCAAAATGGGGTCAAGATAATCGAAATTGGACCGTGGATGATTGGAAGAAAGTGGCCTTGTCTGACGAATCAAGATTCCTGGTGCATCACGTAGACGGGCGAGCGCGGATACACCGATTACCAGCGGTTGAGCCCATGTTGGTATTTATAACATCAGTGAAGAATTTTAGAAAGAACAGGTGGATTACCAAGCTGAATGCATTCTTCGCGGCGGAAAATAGCCAAAATGTTGGAAGGTGGATATTGACAGAGAGAAGAGAAGTATGACAGTTGTGAATGTTTGTCATAATCGACCTGTGTTGAACTACCTTTGGGGTATCGCTCACAATGTATCACTGTAAATGCCATTTGAATATAAACAAAATGTGTAAGCGATGTTTTAGTGAAATTAATTTCCTAAGTCTTCATTTGAATTTTTGATTAGCATTTCAATTTTTCATTATAATTTCAGTAACGATAATAATTATGATGTAATGACAAAAACTATTAATAACTAATAATAATTATTAAGTTAATAATTGATAACTTAATAATCAATTATTAACTTAATAATATGTAGTCATAGAAATATTATAAGTGTTTATTATATATAACACCCAAAATATTTCTATGACTACAATTCACTTTCCTATCAAACCACAATCCTATCAAACTCAAACGTAATGTAACATTTAGTTAAATGTGGCATTTAATTAAGTTAAATGTAACGTTTAATTAAGGCATGAGCTCCTCAGGTGTTTCACTTTCGGGATTTTCGATTGTCAGTATTTAAGATTGTCGGGATTTTGGAAGTGTCGGGATATTGGATGTGTCGGGATTTTGGGTAGTCGGGTTTTCGGCTGTCGAGATTTTGGTAGTGTCGGGATATTGAATGTGTCGGGATTTTGGGTAGTCGGGATTTCGGCTGTCGAGATTTTGGTAGTGTCGGGATATTGGACGTGTCGGGATTTTGGGTAGTCGGGATTTCGGCTGTCGAGATTTTGGTAGTGTCGGGATATTGAATGTGTCGGGATTTTGGGTAGTCGGGATTTCGGCTGTCGAGATTTTGGCTTGTCGGTTATTGACTGTCGGGATTCTGACTCAGATCCGCGTCCCAAAGAAATTTTGATCCCCCTCGACTCCCTTCCCCAGAGGAGCGCGGGGGGGGGTTACCCGCTGTTGACGAGAGCTTTAAAATTTATGTATAACACGATGGGATGTAACCTGTTGATACCCTAGACCAAAAGTTACCAATTTTCAGCACAAACACACTTGCTATTCAACTTTTCTTTCTATCTTGAGATCAGATTCAGCTTGGGCATGTACAGATGCACTTCGAAGCTTCATCACATTTCATCGGTGTCAGTCGTTTCTTATACATTCGCCTAAATCTGATTAACATATGTGACGTACCTGCCAGCAGGACGCACATGACATAAAGGCAGATAGGAATCAGAATACATGTCTGCGTAACTCAGTTGGTAGAGCGACTTGTTCCGGAATAAGCGTACTCGGGTTCGAATCCCGGCGTAGACCAAAAATGACGGAGAAATTTACTTCGTTATAATGGCGCCCGGATGACCCGACCGTTCAAAATCTCGCTTTGGTGTGATGTTATTTCCACACCGCGAGATAGGAAAAATCAGAGAATCCCTTCTCCAGTGCTTCGAAAAATAAATGTGTGTGACGTTGCATTCCACACACCAGATTGACGGGGAGTTCTCAAGTGCACGTTCTTCAGTGGTTGTCTGCCTGCAACGATTCATGGTCACGGCTGATCCGTGGGCCATGCCCCCGGCCCTCTTTCGGGGGGGGGGAGATGTGACGTACCTGCCAGCAGGACGCACATGACATAAAGGCAGATAGGAATCAGAATACATGTCTGCGTAGCTCAGTTGGTAGAGCGACTTGTTCCGGAATAAGCGTACTCGGGTTCGAATCCCGGCGTAGACCAAAAATGACGGAGAAATTTACTTCGTTATACATAAAATAATATTAAAACAAATATTGTTTTCGAAAAATTGAACAGTCGAAATACTTACTTTTGCCGCCGCCATAGTTTAGTAAATATTTACTTTTATGACTCATCCCACACACCACAGAATATTTCGTATATGTTACGAGTACGTAGCACTGAAACATTGAGACTTTTCAGATACGTTGCGCAATGTAACAGTAATGTTTCAGAAACCTTACGGTTACGTCAAAATATCCTCAAACGTTACATAACTTTGGAACATAACCGATACGTTACAGTGAAAGGTCTTTGTAACTTCAACATACCAACTTCATGTTACTGTTACGTATTTGAAAGATATTTGTAACTTCGTTACATTATGAAAGAAATACGGGATTACGCCATATAATACAAATTTTGAAGATGACAATCCGATTTTTGGCGTAAATGTGACAAGGATGGTAAGTCAGAAAATATCCGAAAACTTGAAAATTTTCATCGTCCTGGAGCGGGACTCGAACCCGCGTCTCCCAGAAAACGCCCGGGTATGCTAACCACTACACCACACAGAACGACCAAGTTTCAAGTTTCCGATCAATTTTAACCATCACAGGATTCGCTAGTCGAAGCAACCGGCATTCATGTTCAGCGAATCTGGAGGTTAAGAATCTTATCCCGTGTTTGCCTGGAGAAGCAGATAAATCATGAAAGAAATACGGGATTACGCCATATAATACAAATTTTGAAGATGACAATCCGATTTTTGGCGTAAATGTGACAAGGATGGTAAGTCAGATAATATCCGAAAATATTGAAAATTTTCATCGTCCTGGAGCGTGTTGGTTAAATTCAAATTGATCGGAAACTTGGAACTCGGTCGTTCTGGGTGGTGTAGTGGTTAGCATACCCGGGCGTTTTCAGGGAGACGCGGGTTCGAGTCCCGCTCCAGGACGATGAAAATTTTCAAGTTTTCGGATATTATCTGACTTACCATTCTTGTCTCATTTACGCCAAAAATCGGATTGTCGTTACATTACTGTTACCTATTTGAAAGATATTTGTGACATCATCATATTACTGTTACGTATTTACTACGTTGAGCATTGTAGTTTTAATAAACTTTGTAAAATCACAATAAAAAATATTACACTCGACAGCTGTTTCAAAAGCAACAGCAGTCAGTCTTATTACGAGTTATTTACGTTTACACAGGTTCAACGCAGTCCGCTGTCCATTGGGAATCGTGCGGCGTTTATATATGGATAACAAAAGAAATAAAACTCGGTTCCAAATGAGGGGTGTCCAATTTCTATTTTACATGTGGAAATTCAGTGGCGTATCTTGGGTCCGAGACCTGGGCTATCTGCGCCCTCCCCCAGTACTGTTTTTTTTTTAAATTGCGAAGTTTAATTTTTAATTGTTAAGTAATAGAAGTAATTTTTTTTCTAAATTTCAGGTACATGCCATTGCTAACATGATACCAAATAATTATGAGGATTAGGATTTGAACACTTATTTGTACATGAACTCCATTCTTCTTCTCCTCCTTTTGTGTGAACTTGAGTGTTACGTTTTCATAAAATGTTTCTTCCGAGTACTTTTTCATATTTAAAAAGAATGTTTTTCTCTATTGACAAAACAGCCAAGTTTTTCGAATGTGAATGTCCTTGTGTGGCTCTAAGATATATCTTGATTCTTTTTAATGCTGAAAAACTTCTTTCGGCAGTTGCAGTTGTTGATGGAAAGTTTAATTTGAGCTCTGCTAATTTGTACACCTCGCTAAACACTATGTCCAATTTATTCAACTTTATGTAACACGTAATGTTTCTTACTGATTTGTTTTTGTATTCATCAAAGGAATAAAACACCTTCAGTTCATTTTTTAGTCGAGCTGTATCAAAATTTGAAGCATAGAGTTCTTTAAGTTCTGACAGTAGATGTTAACGGAAGCTTTCACAAAATTTACCAAAACAGTTCGAATCCAACAAAGCTACGAATTTAAGATATAATATCTCTGATTTTAATTCATTGGCACTTCACAAAAACTGAAACAACTCTCGCGAAACACTTATGGGCGGGAGTATGCGAGTGACTGAGATAGTCTAACTCTTCTTTTTCTGAGCAAACCGTTTCCCAAAGCTATGAGCCGCCCCGGTAGCGCAGTGGTCTAAGTGATGGCCTCTGATGATTCGTCCGAAAGGGGTCCGGGTTCGGCGGGGTGTAAGTAGTGGAAGTGTGTTGTGCTGCCGGACCTGTGAGTGGGAAGCTTTCTGATGCCTCGTCGCAGAATACGGCAGTCATTCCAGGACGTTTCGGAGTTCGACAGAGGACGAATAGTGGCTTATCGCGACAGCGGGTTAGCGTACCGATACATCGGCGCCCGTGTGGGACGACATCCAGCCACAGTGAGGCGAGTATGGATTCGGTGGGTGCAAGACGGACGGACGGACCGACGTGAGCGATTGCCGCGGTCGTGGCACATCACCGAACGAGAAGACCGGCATGTTGTGCGACGGGCATTGACGGCTCGCACCACCACATCACGAACGTTAGCGCAGGAATTAGGGTGTGTTGCGTAACAACCTGTGTCAGCACGTACCGTTTGACGTCGTCTGCAGGAGAGGGGGACTTGTCGCACGGCGCCCATTGCTCCGATTACCATTGACGTTACACCATGGGCGAGTGCGGCGGCAGTGGGCCGTTGAACGCCGCACCTGGACTACGGAATGGCACGACATTGTCTTCTCCGACGAATCCCGCTTCTGCCTGCAACACCACGATGGTCGGATCCGCGTGTGGCGGCAACACGGCGAGAGAGTCGTCCCATACTTTACGACCTGCCAGCGGCCCCGTTTCAACAAGACAATGCGCACCCGCACGTGGCACGCATCGTGCAACAATTCTTCACTGCCGACCAGGTGTCACTGCTGCCGTGGCCCGCCTGTTCTCCCGATATGTCGCCCATCGAACACGTCTAGTCGCTGATCGGCAACCGAGTAGTTGCCCGGCAAGCACCACCCGCGGCTACGCCTGACAAACTGTGGCAGCGTGTGGAAGCAGCCTGGGCCGACATGCCCCAAGCTCACATCCAAAGCCTCTTTCGTTCGATGCCGCGGCGTGTAGCGGCTGTTAATGCCAGCCATGACCCCACACGAACTATTGATGTCTGCGTGTTCTGCAAGTCGCACGGGCCTGTAAGCTGAATCGTTTTATCTTTGTATCTGCTGTTATGTGTCCAGTAAATCTGGCTTTGCTATCTCGTGTCCTTCTTGGGGTTGCATTTTGGGTGGCCAGCAGTGTAACTTTTAAGCACAAATCCCACTTTAAAAGTCATAATTAAATATTAAAGTGACCCTGATTTTTAAATTTCGCCATCTCTACTATGCCAAACAGTTATTTTTTTCATCCTGAGGGCTCACAAAACTTTTCTACGTTTTTTTGCAACAGGGGTTGTCGCATGCGTTTCCAGTCATAGATTCGAATGTTATCTAAATGTCTATAACCCTGCAATATGAAAAATATTGGATTTTCAATGTTAAACTTGGCTGGAACTTTCAAACAACCTTGAAAGCAATCATCAAATTGTAAGACAGCATCATAAATGCCTAATTTCATATTTTTCATGCAAACGAAAACCTCTTTCGGTATTTTCTGCCGTATCATAACTTTGTTGCTAGATGCTTAAACAAAACATGTGTTGCCAGTTCCTTTTTAAGTATTTTAAATAATTGAAATTTTAATTTCTGTTTTTATTTATATACAGGATCAAATATCAAATTTGAGCGTTCGTATTTAATAAAATTGTAATATAATTAAACATTTAAGCTGACTTCCGGCTAGCATAACAGTACTTCTGGTTTTAAAAAGTTGCTGTCAAGTAACATTAAAATAATTGCTACCCATGTTCTAAAAAATACAGAAACAAATTATAAACGGATTTGGTTTGATAAAAAAAAATAGGCTTTGATTTTAGAATGAAATTAGGAAGTTGATATTTTGACCGAAAATCGCGTTTTAAAGGTGTACGGATTCCTTAAAGCTCTCGTCTATAGCAGGTAACAGCTCATCTCCAAAGAGGAAGTCAAATGTTACTACGACGCACCGTTTTCATTGCATCAAAAATAAATTTTTGTAATGACGTTTATGACAGATTGCAATGAGATATTGTTACGTTTATGTAAAATGTTCGGCGATAGTTTAGTAAAATATTAGGGGCGCGCAAAAGTTTTCGACGTTTTAAGGAGAAAGGAGACAGGAGCAATCAGGAAACCAGTACACATTTATTCAACGAAATATTGGCCGTTAGCATCAATGACTATTTGCCATTTTTCAGGCATCAAATGAATGCCTCTGTGATGGAACGACTCGGGTTTTGAGCTGATGAACGCAATGATAAAATTTTCCACCTCTCGAACTGTGATGAACCGGTGTTGGGCTAGGGCATGTTTCATAGAGCGAAACAGATGAAAGTCTGAGGGTGCAATGTCCGGGGAGCAAGCCGGGTGCTGTAAAACCTCCCAGTGTAACTGTTCAAGGGGGTATTTCGTGGTGGCACCGACATGTGGTCTGGCATTATCGTGCAACAGGATGACTGGGCGGCGTCCTTTACCTGTCCATGGGCGTTTCTGCTCGTTGCGGCCTTCAGTTTCATCAATTGATCCTTATACCGTTGCGCAGTGATTGTTTCGCCCGGTTTCAGCAGTTCCAAGTACATCATTCCGTGCATATTCCACCACACACACAACAGCACCTTTTCCCCGTGGATATCCTGTTTTGTAATGGATGTTGATGGCTGGCCTGGGTCGACCCAGGATAGCTTGCGTACGGGGTTGTCGCAATGGACCCATTTTTCATTCCCGGTGACAACCTTTCACAAGAAATTCTTCCCTTGAAACCTCTTCAGCAACGACATGCAGATGCCCAATCGTTGACCAATATTACGCTCCGTTAAAGTATGCGGAACCCACTTACCAATCTTCCGGATCTTCCCCAACGCCTGTAAACGCCATACCACCGTCGATTGAGCCACTTTCAAACGTTTCTCCAGTTGCGTGGGCAATTGTGTGGCATCCTCTTGCAACAGCGATTCCAACTCCACGTCTGCGAGTTCCAGCGGTCTACTTACATGTCGCCTGTCTTCCAAGCTTAGACCACCTCTCTTAAGCCTGGAAAACCATTCCCGACAGGTCCGGTCACCCATAACCGTTTCGCCATACGCCTGACATATTCAACCGTATGCTTCACTCGCACTTTTCCCTAAATTAAACATGAATAACAAACAGTGCCGCAAATGAACTTTATCGATGGCCATCTTTGGCTTCGTGTACGAACTGACAGCACGGGTCGCCGGCTGGTTAGACCGCTACAGCGCCAGCTATCAGGGGCGGCAGAAACCTTTGCATACCCCTAATACAGTTAGTAACAGTTAATTATTATATTGTTCAGTAACAATTAATTAACAATAAAGTGTATTGTTCAGTAACAATTAATTAACTATATTACGTCGCTTCATAGGACAGAAAGCGACACGATCAGATTTCAACAATGGTTTCAACAATGACGCACCGTTGCCCATTTTCGTTACATCGACATTTTTACTTAGAATTTACTTAACTATTCTCTGGAAAGATGCATATGATAAAAAATGTTAGGTAGTCTTAAATTTTTAAAATGGCAATGCAGCTCATCAGATCGCCATTCAGTCAACAAAATCGGAATGATATCAGTCTCCAAGAGCAAACGTTTCCCTCCCTTTCTTATTTTTTGGGACCATCTAAGAAGTTAAACACGACTTTTAAGGTTCAGGTCATCCTGCTAGGTTAGTGTTCTCCTCCATCTCGGTGCTGTTTCTTCTTGGCATCTGTGGTAGGCTGTCACTGTCAGTTTCACGGCTGCCATTCAAGACGATTGGCTAAGGCATTGTTTCTTCTTACTTGAGTGGCAACGGAATGATTGTTCGCGTGAGTAGAAACATCACGTGACCGGAAGATGATTTGAAATCGCTTTCCGAGGTGCAACGGTTGCGAGCCGAGGGGACCAAAATTGAAGCAACCCCACGTCTTACAATTATCTGCAAATTGAATTACAGAAGAGAAACAACGCGACGGAAAAGAAAAATTGTTGCTGAACTTTGTTCGTCGTCACACACATTAACCTAGTTTTTCTGGTAATCTTTTCTCTCTTCATCCCAACAAAAATCTTTTCATTCTTTAGATTCTTTTAGTCACTGTGTCGCGTGGGTCATGAGAAATAGGAATAGGGTTAGGTGGTACTGATGCATGAGGATTGGTAGGTCATGTGGTTCCTTTTAACCCATTACTTAACATAATTATCGGTGTTTTATACCGCAGTTCTACATGTTTCTTACAGCTAAATGACGACTGACAGTTATAATACATATTTCAGTGTTTAATTAGTATGCTTAACTTGGACAAATACTTCTTAGCTCTTCTGAACTGTAAGAGCGCAAATAAACACCTAGGACAACCCACAGCCCTAGTAAGGGATGTCATTTTTTCTGTCTTTAGAGAACGCTAATATTATTCCTTAGCCTCAACGAACATTAAGAAAATACCTTCAATCCCCAGAGATTTCTGCCACCTCCTGCCTTTTCTGAGTGCCGCGAAAATACCCCGAAATTTCAGTGAGTTGTGAGAGACCTCTTAGCTCCAGTGAACTTCAAACACATTTTGAAACCTTAACGATGTTTATTTATTTATTTATTTTTGATTGAAGGTTTAAAGACCACTGTGAAGAACTCAATGGGCTATAAGCAGTCGCCTGTCTCTAATTTAGGGCCACTGGTTCCAGGGAAGGGAGAGAACCAGTGCTGCAAGACAAACACAACATCCATGCCTCACGGGATTCGAACCCGGACCCTTCTCTGAAAAATGGTCATAAGCCATGCCTTAGACCATTGCGCCACCGGGGCGACAACGATGGTTACGAGCGGCTACTCACAGTACTGACGTTAAGCCCACATCCTTACCTTTACGCAAATCCTTATCTACTCACAGTACTGACGTTAAGCCCACATCCTTACCTTTACGCACCTCCTTTTCTACTCACAGTACTGACGTTAAGCCCACATCCTTACCTTTACGCACCTCCTTATCTACTCACAGTACTGACGTTAAGCCCACATCCTTACCTTTACGCACCTCCTTATCTCATTGTGAGCAACAACTCCAGCCTGTAGTGACTTCTGATTGCACCTCTTCGTTCCTGTGAACACAACATCTCGCAGTCTTAGCGAACACTAAGTGCACCACTCTTTCCTGGGAACTGTCACGTATGAGTGAAATAAGATATTTTATTATCAAAATTATACAGTATAATGTAAGTTTTAGAGGTTCGACTTATATTCTGTTTAAGAACAATCTTAGTAATGGATCACAATATACTCAAATTGATCAATTTATTTCATCAATCGCATATATAAAATCAGAAGTTCCACAAGGATCCGTACTTGGTCCACTATTATTCAATGTACACTGGCGGAAAGTGAAAAAAGAACACCAAGAAGGAGACGTCTGATACCAACGAAATTTATACAGCATAATAACGGAATACAGAGGATAACGTGATCAAAACATTATGGCAAAATACATGCTCTTCAGGGTGTGACTGGTCTCACACCCTGAAGTGCATGTTGCGTTGCACGTGCCGTGTGTGAGCGTGCGTTATCTTGCTGGAAAACACTACGATGGACCGACCTTACAAATGGCACAACAATGGGCTGAATGATGTTGCTGATGTAGGAGGGGTTGTTTAACGTACCTGCTACAAACACTAGTTGTGTACGGTAGTGATAGCTGATCGCTCCCCACACCAGGTGACCAGGTGTAGCCCCTGTGTGTCGCTGGCGGATGCAAGAAGGGTGGAGACGCTCCCCTGTGCGCCTGCGAACACGCATACGGCCATCGGAGGCTCCCAAGCAGAATCTGCTTTCATCGCTAAACACGACAGATCGCCATTGCGTTCTCCAGTGCAGACGTTGGCGACACCACTGCAGCCGTTTCTGACGGTGGGCTGGAGTCAGAGGTACACATGCCAGAGGCACACGTGCAAGTAGTCCTGCATCCAGTAGACGGTTGCGGATTGTTCGCACAGTCACCTCAGGTGCAACGGCAGCTCGGATTTACGTCGCAGTGGATGTTCTTTTTTTTTTTTTTTTGATTGGAGGTTTAACGACCACCGTGAGCAACTCAATGGGCTATAAGCAGTCGCCCGTCCCTAATTTAGGGTCACTGGTTCCAGGGAAGGGAGACAGCCAGTGCCGTAAGACAAACACAACACCCATGCCTGACCGGGATTCGAACCCGGACCCCTTACGGACGAATGATCAGAGGCCAGCGCCTTAGACCACTGCGCCACCGGGGCGGCGTGGATGTTCTGCTTGACAACGCCGCTCTTCTTATGCGTCGATCGGTTATCTCATCAGTCCGTCTGTGACTCCCGGTTCCACGTCTTCTCGTGTGGGAATGTTCCTCGGACCATCAACGCCACCATCGTACCACCACCGATACTTCCCGTCCAATTCGCTCCGCAATACGACGATACGACCATCCGACCTCGCGGAGTCCGACTAGACGACCTCGCTCAAAGTCCGATAACTGCTGAAATCGTACACGTCTTCCATGTCCAGGCATTGTAGCTTCTTCAGGGTCTTCGCACGTGTCCGTACGCCGACGACTGATTACATTCACTTCGCAGTACTCCTTAAATACCACTGACGACAATTTGCATATTATGCCGTGCTGTGGCATAAGCGCTCACCGGTTGGTTCCGAAATTAACATAATACCTACGTAAACTCGACCCCATTAACATATGTAAATTTCATGATCGCCCGCCAATTCCTTCTTGGTGTTCCTTTTTCAGTTTCCGCCAGTGTATATATTAATGATATCTTTAATATTGAATCTAACTCAAACCTTATTCTTTACGTCGATGATACAGCACTCCTCTTTTCGGGACCAACTATTTGTGAAATAATATTTCTATCCACTACTCAACTATTGAAGTACACTGACTGGTTCCCTTTCAATGAATTAGTAATTAATTACAATAAATCTAAAGCCTTACTTTTTTCCAGAGAAAAACCAAATCAAACTTTTAATTTTGGCCTCTCATTTCATAATAATCAGATTGAGTTAGTTCAGGGCTTTTCAAACTGTGCGTCACGGGTTTTGGTCAAGGGAGTCGCCGTAGCGCCGTTGGGATTCGCTGAAAAGGCCGGACATGAGGGAATAATGGCAGCCATACATCACTCCTCCCCCCTCCCCCTCTCCTTCAAATAGAAAAGATCAAAACAACGTGGGCAAAAGAGATTTGATTGGTGTCTGATGATTCAGTTAGCTTTGCAGAGAAGGTACCCGTTTCTTGCAGCGCCGCGTGAAGACTGGGCTCATTCTTGTGCTTACTGTTCGTGGTAATGGATGTGTAGTGGTTTGTGAGCTTTCCGTATTTTTCGTTTTTATGTCCTTTACGTTTTAAGAACATGCAAGATGGATGAGTTTTTAAATGCTAGTAAAAAACGTGACACTTCGGAAATAATAGGCAGTTTAAAAGACGACAAGAAGCAAAAATACCGGAAATATGACGAAAGCTACATAGATTTTCGGGTTCACATGTACATGTGTGTAATCTAGGAAAGCAGTTCTAAATGACTGCTTTTCTATATTGCACATATTTTAAAATGAAAATGATTTAAAATTGAATGAAGCCGAGAAGTTAATGTTTATGGATCATTTGTCGCAACTCATTGATCATTTTAAGAAGTACTTTCCAGAAGATATATAAACAATACAGTTGGATCAGCTCTGATCTTCCCTTAACGTTCTCAACTGCAGAACAAGAACAATTTATTGATATCTCATCAAACTCCACATTGAAACCCAAGTTTATGTCATCTTCCCTACCAGAATTTTCGTCATCGATGAAGCAAGAGTACCCTGAAGTAGCTAACAAGGGTTTAAGAATTTTTATTCCCTTTGCATCATCGTATTTGTGTGAAACGGGATTTTCTGCAGTGGCTGTCATCAAAACCAAGTACAGGTCCCCAGTGAACGTCGAGAAGGATATGAGAATTGCAGTTTCCAAACTTGTTCCGAGATTTGAGCATTTAATGTAGAAAAAACAAACTCATCCTGCCCACTGACACTGCTTGATTGAATACAGAAAGATAAGTTGAATAAGTGTAAGATGTTTTTATTTTTTGTAGAAAATATTGTTTTCATTTAAAATTTTAGGATTACCTTCCTATTTCGTTTAATAATAATAAGTAATAATATTTAATATTTAATTTAAAAAAAATATATTTAAAGGTAAGCTTTCACACATTTTTGATCAACAAATGCAAAATTATTTATGAAAACATGCATATATGTATTTATAACATGGTTTCTATATTTTTGTATATTTTGGAGCTATCGCAAATTTATATAGAGTGAAGGGAGCCGTGGAACAAAAAAGTTTGACAACCACTGAGTTAGTTGATAATCTTACTTACTGAGTATTGTTTTTCACAATGATTTAAAATGGAATCTGCATATAGAACTTTTATCAAAAAAATATCCAGAAATATAGAAATAATTAGTAATATACTAACAAATCTATGTGTTAAAACATTAAAATTACTATATTACTCATTAATTCATCCACATTTTGATTACTGTTTACTATCCTGGGGTCAAACAACACGTACTAATATTAATCAATTACAAATTCTCCAAAATAATTACATTCGATTAATAGATTTTAAACATAACTTAAATGGTGGCAACTTACCAGGGCAAAATACGTTCAGATATTTCTGAGCCAATCCGAACATATATAATATTCCAACAATTCAGCAACAGTTTCACTTCAACTTAGGTAAAATTATGTACAAACGAATTAAAATGAACCTCTGACAGGAGCTCATAGAAATTAATGCTGCAACGTACCGTTATTATATTCGTAACCAAGATTTGTTGAGACTTACTACACCTAGAACACAAACTACGAAACAAAGCCTAGATTATTCTGGTCCGGAGTTTTGGAACTCTTTGCCTGCAGAATTAATATCTATTAATAACTTCAATTTCTTTCAAAAGAAATTGGAACACTATCTACTTAACAACAGATATCCGTTCATTAATGCAAGATGGGAGGTTGATTGATGCAGGGATTATTCGATTGAGGGGGAAGGCGAAATCCTTACAAGGTGAGGATTCGGTTACCAAGGGACGGGGGAGGGGGAGGGAGGTGATATATACAATGAGGATTGGGTAGGGGTGAACAACTCATGTTTATGCTTAGATATTTAATTTGAGGGATGTAAGGTCAGGTGATGCGTAACATCACAGCCTCTCCTTGACAAATGTCAACCCCGCCTTCTCGTGGTGCATCCTGTTCCCACTAAAGGGGCTCTGACGACCGCCCATAGCGGTATAACTATACCATCGGGATTAGAGGAAATTCTATCCCACACTCACCAACCCGCTTGGCCAGCGTGGTGAGTTATGGCCAAACCCCTCCAAAATGATTCCACAACTTAAATCTTGGCCCTCAGTCTCCGGCAGCTGGAATGTACCTGGCCAAGGCAGCGGCCAGTGCGACATGAAGGCAGAGGGTGCTAAGAATCCCCGGAGGACCGGACTAGGCTGCCATCTGATGCTGACCTTGGCTACTTACAATGGACGCTCCCTATCTTCTGATTCAAGGCTTCTTGAATTGGAAGAGTAACTACAAAGGATCAAGTGGGACATCGTGGGGCTAAGTGAGGTAAAGAGAAAAGGAGAAGATCTCATCGAACTGAAAAGTGGACATCTCTTCTACTATCGTGGGACAGATACTGGCAGAACTAGTGGTGTTGGATTTATAATAAACAAGAAACTGAAGGATAAAGTTGTAGAAGTTGAAAGTTCCTCTGACAGAGCTGCACGACTTGTTATCCAACTCTCGAAAAGATACCAGGCTCAGATTATTCAAACTTATGCACCCACCACAAGTCATCCTGAAGAAGAAATTGAAGAATTTTATGAGGAAATTTGTCATCTAAATAATAAAGGTAAGCAGCACTTGAAAATAATTATGGGAGATTTCAATGCAAAAATAGGGCAACGGCAACAGAATGAAACTTCAGTAGGTAAATTCGGTCATGGCAACAGAAATCAGCGTGGAAATACTCTCGTTGAGTTTGCAGAGGCAGAAGGGTTTTTCATCTTGAACTCCTTCTTCAAGAAAAAGCCACACAGGAAATGGACATGGAGACATCCAAATGGGACGACAAGTGAAATTGATTTTATTATGTGTAACAAAAAATTCGTCATAGAAGACTGCAGTGTGCTAAACAAGTTCAACACAGGTAGTGACCATAGATTGGTGAGATGTAAGATGCACCTCAACACTAAACTTGAACGTGGCAAGCTCATAAGACAAACAAAATGTATTGACATAACCAACCTTAAAAAACACCATAATACCTTCAAGTTAGAACTGAAGAACAGGTTCTCTGCTTTAGAAGTCCTAACATCGGAAGAAGTGGACATCTCTGAAGTTAACAGAAAAGTAACCAAAGCTCTTATGGAAACAGCAACAAAATTAGCTGGGTCTAAGAACAAGTTGCATGTGAACAAATTATCAGGAAAAACCAAAATGTTGATGCAAAAAAGAAGAGAGATGAGGACAACTAAAGAAGATGTGACTTCCAAAGTGGAATATATAGAGCTATGCAAGACAGTAAGAAAAAGTATCACTGAAGACGTAAGGATATTCAACTGTGAACTAGTGAGGAAAGCAATTGAAAACAACCAAAGCCTAAAGATAGCAAAGGGACATCTCAGTAAGGGAAGAAAACAGATTATGGCACTGAGAAAAGAAGATGGTTCTGTAACAAGAAATAGAGGCGAAATTTTGACAAGAGTGAAAGATTTCTACTCCAAATTATATCATCCATATATGCACTCCAGACATCATAAAAGATACCAGTACCAGAGTTCCTCCAGTCCTTCCAGCAGAAGTTGCACATGCAATCAAGAACATGAAGCGAGGAAAAGCTCCAGGAGAAGATGGAATTACTGTAGACATCATACAAGAAGCAAGTGGAGAAATCGAAACAGTACTCGCCCAAATTTTCACTCGATGCCTTAATGAAGGAAAGATTCCTGAGGATTGGAACACCGCTACAATGATCCTGCTACATAAGAAAGGTGACATTGAGGATCTCGGAAACTACAGACCTATCAGCCTCCTATCAGTAGTTTATAAAATCTTCACTAAAGTTCTTTCACACCGCTTGAAGGTAACACTGGACATGGCTCAACCGAGAGAACAAGCTGGATTCAGGAGTGGCTACAGCACAATAGATCATATCCACGTGCTGAGAGAACTAATTGAAAGAGCGAGGGAATATGAACTTCCATTGTGCATGGCTTTTATCGATTATGAAAAAGCCTTTGATTCGGTGAAACCATCAGCAGTTACAATGGCTCTGAAAACCTGCGGTATTGAAGATGCATACATTAATATTATTAATAACATCTATGAAAATGCAAGTGCAAAGATTAGGCTGTTTGAAAATACAACACACGTAAAAATTGGAAAGGGAGTGAGACAAGGTGACACAATATCTCCGAAGCTCTTTAATGCCACATTGGAAAATGTCTTTCAATCACTGAACTGGGAAAACAAAGGGATAAAGATTAATGGAGATTATCTAACCCACCTTCGTTTTGCTGATGACGTAGTCATTTTTGCAACTACCCCATCAGAGCTGCAGAGTATGATCCAAGAACTTGCTGACAAGAGTAAAGAAGTGGGATTAAAAATGAACTTTCAGAAGACAAAAGTGATGTTCAATGCTTTTACAAGAAATGAAGATTTATCGATTGATGGAGAAAAGCTGGAGATAACAGACACGTACGTTTATCTTGGACAGCAGATATCAAGTGAGGGTCACATTGATGAAGAAATTAATCGGCGTACAAAACTTGCCTGGAGAGCTTTTGGAAGAAACAGCATAATTTTCAAGAGCAATATGCCATTATGTCTTAAAAGAAAAGTGTTTGATCAATGCATCCTTCCAGTGCTTACGTATGGTGCAGAGACGTGGACCTTAGCTAAAAGAGACATACAAAGGCTGCAGACAACTCAAAGTAGCATGGAGAGGTGCATGCTTGGTGTAACCAGGAGAGATAAGAAGAGGAACTCGTGGATCCGAAAAATGACAAGAGTGGAAGACATCATGATCAGAGTTAAATCCCTGAAATGGCAATGGGCTGGACATACTGCCAGAAGGACAGATCATCGATGGACAGCCGAAATTTTAGATTGGATTCCAAGGGACAGGAAAAGACCCAGAAGAAGACCACATGGGAGATGGGTGGATGAAATTCGAAAGTATGCAGGGGTGACATGGAGGAGACTGGCACAAGACAGACCGTTGTGGAGGAAACTTGGGGAGACCTTCGTCCAGCAGTGGATTGATAATGGTTGACAATGATGATGATGATGATTTAATTTGATATTTGTTTTCTTTTTTGACTTTGTTGCTGTTATATGAATGTTCTTGTCTTGACTTAAACGTAGGGAGATCAAGGCTGGTCAGGTCTCCTTGAGGCCTTTTCCTTGATCTTCCCTGCTGTTATTTTTATATGCTTATGCTTAACTGTTCAGAATTATTAATTTTAATATGTAACAGCAAGATCAATGAATGAAATGAAATGAAAATGAAAATAATGGAGCAGCAGTTCAACTGATCTAAGTCAGCCGGTGTAGTTCAATTGGGAATACAGTTGCTCCGGAGTAGGAAGATGTGGCTTTGAATCCACTGTCGGCAAAATGAAATGATATACACTGAAGTGCCAAAAGTCACGGAACAGCAGTATGCAAATTTTAACTAGCGTTGCCGTCGTATAATGGCTTCGACGTACGCTACGATTTTCATCAGTTGCGAGGTGTAATTTCGTGATTCAGGTTGAACAACCGCCAGTAGGATTATGGCAAGCCGACGTGAATTATCGGAGTTTGAACGAGGCACAGTAGTGAGAGACAGACGGATGGGACATTCAATTTCCAAAGTTGTGCGAACATTCAACATTCCTCGATCCACGAGGTCACGTGTGCACCAAGAATACATCATGGAAGGCAGGCATTACCACCCACCGTGGACAGCGCAGTGGTCGACCTCTCGGGCTGAATAACCGTGACTAGCAAGTCTGACCAGGATGTCCATGCTAACAGAGAAGCGACACTGGCTCAAATAACATCTACATTCAATGCAGGAGGAACCAGAGACATATCCATCAGATCAGTGCTGCATAATTTAGCGTCCATGGGGTATGGAAGCAGAAGACCTACCAGAGTGCCTTTGTTAACACCACGACATCGGACACAGCGCCTCACCTGGGATCGTGAACACGGTAATTGAATCCTGGAAGGCTGGAAACATGTGGCGTGGTCCGATGAGTCACACTTCCAGTTGTTACGAGCTGATGGTAGGGTTCGGGTGTGGCGCAGACCTAATGCGGCCATGGCCCAAACTGTCAAAAATCACTAAGCAAGCTGGTGGTAGTTCCATGCATGTGTGAGGTGTCTTTACGTGGCACGGTTTGGATCCTCTGTTCATCATAAACACGTCATTAACCGGTAATCGCTTTGTTGCTCTTCGGGGTGACCATTTGCAGCCCTTCATGGACTTGTACCACAACAACGATGGGATTTTCCAGGCGGACAATCCACCATGTCATCGGGTCCAAGTTGTCCAAAATTGTGTTTCGAGCTGCATTCTGGACAATTCCGACGGATGGTGTGGCCACCACGTTCGTTCGACATGAACCCAATAGAGCACTTATGGGACGTGGTGGGAAGATCCATTCGTACCAAGGTCTTGCACTTACAAATACCAGGGAATTGTGGGCGGCTATTCAGACAGCATGGCTCAACATCTCTCCAGAAGTCTTCCTGCTATTTGTGGAAGCGATCCACGTCGAGTTGCGGCAGTTTCCCGTCTAGAGGAGGTCCTGCATGATACTAGGTACGTATCCCATGTTTTTTGGTACTTCAGCGTATTGGCTCCAGACCTGAGGGAAGGATTTAAACAGAACTGTTTGATGGTTCTTCCGCATAACGTACGTAAATAAATACTTCTGCAAGGAAATGATCGACGAGTGTTGTCGGTTGACTCAAAACCTGTTGAGCGATTTCGTGCCTCGCCTTTCTCAAGAAGGGGTGTGTGTGTGTGTTGGGAGTTATGAGCCAAATGGATAATGAAGCTGCAATAATCCATTCGGCGTACTTCAATTGACAGAACAGATGCTCGCGAGTTCGAATCCCACTGTCAGCAAAAAGAAAGCTTATAGAACATCAAAAAACGCATCTCATATATTGAACACACTCTTAACTGTAGTGAATGCTGAGTACACGTACTTACACTATATAGTGAATACTGAGAACACTTTCTAGTCTTAGAGAACGCTGAGTGCTCCACGTCGCTTTCAACAAAACTGAGAACTGATTATTGGCGTACAGAATGCTGAGTTTATACAATGAGTGGATTTGAATGACTGTAGAAATACATTACATTTATGGTTTAACTCAATTTCACTTCAACTTAAATCTTAACATACTTTGATAATCCTGTTTATTCAAAGTCGTTCATTGCTTGTTCGTTACACATGCAACCCTAATTGAGTGGTCAGGGTAAGTTAAAAGACAGTACTCAAAATCCAGATTCCACTTTATTATTCTGCCAGCATGTCAATTGTTTTTCAACAATCACGTCGTTTGTGACAAGATGAATATATAAAAATTTGAAAGATGTGGATCCATTTATTGGTGTAAATATGGCGTCGATGTTAAGTCAGATAATATCCGAAAACTTGAACATTTCATCGCCCTGGAGCGGGAATCGAACCCGTGTCTCCCGGATAGCGCCCGAGTATACAAACCACTACGCCACCCAGAACGACGAAGTTCCAAGTTTCTGATTAATTTTCGGATATTATCTGACTTAACATCCATGTCATATTTACACCAATAAACGGATTCACATCTTCCAAATTTGTACTGTACAATGGTGTAATCCCGTATTTCATTCATTGAAAGATAAATATATATTAAGAAAATACAAAGTTTATCACAAATGTTTTATTTTTTCAAGTCGGCCAAGGTTTCGCTGGCTCTGGCTTAGCTTCATCAGGACGAATGGCACGTAAATATTCAAATCGTATATGACATCATCAATGGAGTTTACAGTCACGGGTTTTGGTTAGTTGCTTACACACGCTGGATAGAAATAGTGTGGTTGCCATGTCGTTAACAAGTTGCGAATAATTCTGATAGATGTGGAAAGCTTCCAGAGTATTAAGTTTGGTGGTTGAATCAGGCTTTTTGATTCGTTTTGCTTCTTCAAAAAGAAATGTGTGGTCATTTTGGTAACAGTGTTTAGCCATCGATTTTGAAATCAAAATTTTAAAAATTCTCAAAACCTTTAATATAAAGTGATTCTTAAACCTATAAACAAAATGAACCTTTTAGGATCATTAAAAAGATAAAAACTCGTGAGGAATTTGTTAAATTCCATGTCAATGTGGCGCTTCGTATATAGCACAGACCCGAAGAGCCTTGCGTTTTTAATTGAAGGAGCACAAGACCTATATTCGGAAATTGGGACCTAAAGAAGTCATCGATTGCACAAACTCTTACGAAGAGGACCGTAAATTTCCCTTTTAAGCAGCAAAACTAATCGACAAGTAAGATTCAACCACCAAAATTTATACTGTGGAAGCTTTGTACATATATCAGAATTCTCCACAACTTGTTAATGACATTGCATCCAAACAATTTCTATTAAACTCGTGGAAGCAACTAACCAAAACTCGTGACTGTAAACACCATTGATGATGTCATGTACAGTTTGAATATTTATGTGCCATTCGTCCTGATGAAGCTACACCAGAGCCCAGAGAAACCTTGGGCGAATTCAGAAAAAATATTTGTGGCAAAAGTTGTACTTTCTTAATATGTATAATCATCACAAGACTGTAGTCTCTGATTTCAAGAACAAGATGAATAGATTTCACACTAATATTTCGTAACAATTAGCATTCTTCACGAAGCATATAATATAACTTACTCGGAACATAGCTTTCTTTTTGCATTGCTCTCCGTAAAATCGCTCAGTGTAATATATCTCTGATAATATTACTCTTAACGTGAATGCAGCTGTCTCTGAATACAGCTAGCTCTAACGGTGCTCTTAGAGTATACTCACTACAGCGGCACGTGAAGAACCCACAATCGGCGCCGTTTCCGAGATCGTAGTTCCGAGGCGCCGTGACATCACAATTAGTTCTTTATCAAACTCCATAAATCGGCAGCTTTTCCCATTCTGACTCTGAACACTCTACGTTGCATATATGTTCTGTGGACTTCATCTGCACCACCGTTCGGTCTCCAGGCGTGCTCATTTCTCTAGGCTGGGAGTGGTCATAATGGAATTCCTCATCGCTGTATGACTGCATTTTTAAATTCACATGTTTTTAATTTAATGCTGATTATGATTTTCGATGAACCATGATTATTAAAACTTTGTTACTTAAAAAGAATTGGCAAATTTGATATAACGCCATGCTTGATATAACGCCACAATGTAATGTAGCAAATGGTAGCAGCACTTCAAGGGTTTACTTTATCTGCTTTGTGTGCAAAGTAAGAATTGTTTGACTTTCTATTGAAGACAACCGTACCGAGTTTGCCAAGCTGTCAGCCATGTAATGCGAGACTAAACAAACATTTTATGAAATTTTGTTTTGTTTTTCCTTCGTTTCGAGGTTTAACGATCAAAAGCAGCACTTTAGGCTATAAGAAGTCACCTGTCCCTAAATTAGGGTCCCTCGTTTTAGGAAAAGGAGAGAGCTAGCACCGTAAAACAGTTCCGGGACTCCAGCTTGGGCTGATCTGTAACAAATGGCTGGAAGCCAGCGCCTGGGACCTCTCAGCCACCGGGGCAGCTGAAACTCATTCCATAACAGGGAAAGGGAAGGACGAAGGAAAGGAATTAACTATTTTTGTTAACGGAAACCTAGGAAGTAGAAAATTATAATAATCGACCGGACATTTTTATTGACCTACAATGCGTTCGGTTCAAGCAGGGCTTACTTATTACAAGAAGAAAGCGAAAAGAAGTTTGAAAGAAAAAAAATGGAATGGAAAGGAAATTTTGATCGGCTATCATTATTGTAAGCCTCAACTGGACACTATTTACGTTAAAATAGGGTTCAAGGTCCCGTGTAAAAGACATATTTTTTGCCGCATTATAAGGAACTGATCACTTAAATTATACGACATTTGCAGTTTGGATTTTGCCACAGAATTCCTTGCTTGAATATGATGAATATATATATATAATTGGGTTTGAACATAAGTGTATGTACACATGTATCTAATTCATTCGCATAGATAATTTGTCAGTTTTTTCAGATTTGACTGCATGTCAGATTAGTCTGTATGTTGAAGCGTGTGGCATTTTACTACCTCTGCTCCAAGACATAAAATATGAAGATGAATATACCGGAACTTATACAATGTTTGCAATAATTACATTACAAAATAAAACAAAATGTCAGCTTACAGTAGATGGTCGCAGATATTCTGTTTAATAAGTGCTGAAAGCCAATCTGCAGCAGATGTTCCTAAACTACAGTTCAGATGGAGTTTTCCGAGATTAGGTACTTTGTCGCATCATAGAGAACTGTTTCATGTATTTTTGTGATATTTACACATTGGACTTGCCACAGAATTTCTTATTTGAATATGATGGGTATATATGCAGATGTGTTTGAACATATGTCTCTAAATTATTCGCATATATGATTTTTACAACGACAATATTAACGGATAGCTCATACATTTTTAAATATGTAATTTTTTTTATAAAATGAATGTCAGTAACATATATATTAGTTGTCATCCATTAGGCATAATACACTGAAGAGCAATTGAATTAGAGACAGCAGTTGGCGTTATGCAAATGTGGCGCTGTGGGCGGCCCTGTAAACGGAAACGACATGACGTATGCAGCGATCCGACAATATAAGGAGTGATGCGACGAGAATAAGTAAGAGTCGGACGCAGTATGGGTAAGATGAAGGATCTAAGCGAATTTGATCGTGGGCAAATTGTCGGGGCCCGATGAATGGGTCACTCCATCTCGGAAGTCGTGCAGGCACTGGGATTTTCACGAGCCACTGTGTCACGGCTGCACCGTGAGTACATCAAATCCGGTAAAACCATCCCTGCAAGGGAAAACTGCCGTGGACAACCGCGTGCGGATGAGCTGGCCATCGTCGGCTAGCTCGCATTTTAACAGCGGATAGAAGGGCCACAGTGCAAGAAATGATTCGGCAATTTGACGCTGGGGCAGAAAAACGTGTAAACAGCAACACCATCCAGAACCATCTCCTCGCTATGGGATACAGAAGCCATCGTCCCACGAGGGTATCGCTGCTGACCACACATCACAGGGTGCAAAGATTAGCATGGGCGCAGGAACATCGCCACTGGACCCTATACATGTGGAAAAATGTTGCCTGGACTGATGAGTCGAGATTCACGTTGGTACATGCGGATGGCCGGATACGTGTACGGCGCAAACCACATGAAGAGATGGATCCTTCTTGCCAGCAGCGTACTCTTCAAGCTGGTGGGGGTGGCATTCTTGTCTGGGGACTGTTTACGTGGACTGAAATGGGACCCCTGGCTCGTGTGACATCGTCCCTCACAGGCCAACGTTACCGGTATATCCTGAACGATCATTTTCTCCCGTTTGTGCGACTTCAACATCCCATTGGGGACCTCATCCTGTAACAAGACAATGCACCGTGCCATCACTCTCGAATTGTATTCGAATGGTTGGATGAAAACTCCACCGACGTGACCTCGCTTCCGTGGCCAGCTAGGTCACCTGACCTCAATCCCATCGAGCACATCTGTGATGCCATCGAGAGAGATGTTCGAGGCTCTGGTCCCCCTCCATCAAATCTTCGTGAACTGTGGGAGCTTGTTCACGGTTCGTGGATCCGTATGGCTTCCCAACCCTTCAGGTGTCTTGTCGAGTCCATGCCGTGACCAATCGCCGCCGTCACCAGGGCGAAAGATGGTGCTACACGTTAGCAGACAGGTATCTCTAATTCAATTGCTCTTCAGTGTATACTTCAATGTTCATAAGAGTCCTTAGCTACTCAAGAGCAACGTGTAAAGAGTTTTCATACAAGCACACACTTTTCATTAAGGTGTACACTGTTAAAACTTTTGTGGTAGGTTGCACCAAAAAGTGGTGTACACCAGCTGCACCACCTTCTGAGAAAAGATACACCATCGTGTAGTGCAAACAAAACTGACAACATGATGCAGCCTTGTACCATAATGAGGTACAACCTTGCACGATTACGTGATGAAAAGTTACGCCGTGTTGTTGGGTTTTATTTGCACCACATAACGATGTATCATTTCTCAGAAAGTGGTGCAGCTGGTGTAGCACCACATTTTGGTACAACCTACCACAAAATTTTTTAACAGTGTACGACATTATTATATACTTTCACAGCACGTTTCAATTAAATGATACTAGCGTTGTTGGTATCGAAATTACTACATGCTCTAGAGGAATATGCAGACATGAAAAAAAATGAATAAGGGAAACAATAAAATGAAGAATGGGAAAGAAAGACAAGCAAAGGAAAGAAAAAAATGAAATTAAAAAGGACTGAAAGATATAAGTGAAAAAAGAATCAGTAGTGAAGGAAAACCGATTAGCGAAATATCGAATTCGTAATCCATGCTACAAGTCCGGAATTCGGTTCTTAAAATATTCGGAAATTGACGTCTGCATAAGATACTTAATTACGCTCAGTTAGAAAGGGTGAATGAGTAAAAATTACCTTCTTGGATTATCTTCGCCCAGAATTCACAATTCACTGAGAAGATATGAACTCGTGTGATCCCTACAGCTGCTTTCTGAAATGAATTAAATGTTCTCATTAAGATTTCATTCCCCAAACAAATAATTACGTGAATACCACCGAAACCACAGCAAAGATAACTGGAGTCATTAATTGATGCTAATCCCATTTCTTAAGGGTCTAGTAACCAACAAGCTCATATTCATCCCCGCGTATGAGTCATTACGGAACATACATTTTTGAGTTGGAGAGCTGTAATCAGAAAGATATAATTTCCGCACTTCTGTTTTAACATAGAGGTTTTGATGATATGCATCTTTTTCGACGGCAGTAAAGAAAATTCCTAGTAAAAAAATTTGTTGTGACGAAAATGGCTAAGGGAATTAGGCAAAATCATTGCTGAAATCTTATTTTAAAATACTTTCCCATGAAGTGACGCAACAATAGTTAATGTCACTGTGATTGAACGATATATTTTACTTAACTATTACCAGAACCAGTGATGTAAGACAGACAACAGTAATTCATTTCGTGCATCAGTGATCCAGGTTATATTTTATTTTACCCTCTATACACGATGAAGATTTTGAATCTAAATACTCAAATCCGAAAATGATCTTAAACTACCTGAAACTAGATAAATATCTTTATTTGATTATTCACACACTACTAGATCTTTCAAAACGCCGAGCGTTTCATCTTCAGGTAATAGGTGATCAACAAAGATTAGAACCAGTATGTTTATATTACAGCAGTTCGAAAAATGGGTAACGTATTTTATAATCATTCGCGCGATGTCATTAGCGCGTGAATTATTACTGAGTATCATACAACTGCGAGTGTTATTGGCTCGTACATTAACTGATCAAAAGTAAGTCTTACTTGCTAAGTAAGTCTTAGCGAGTTTACACTATAGATACCTCACCGGGATTCGAACTCGGACCCAATCACGGACGAATGATTAGAAACCAGTGCCTCGTACCACGCGGGCAGCTGAGGTGGTTTTTAAACCGGTTTAACATGGTGGTTTTTAACATGGTGGTTTTTAAACCGCGAAACAAGACAAAGAATAATTAAAGCAGACCAACTGGAATTTTATCCGGTCCTGCGCTAGATTTCTTTTACATTTGCCATTTTAAATTTTTACAGCTACTAACATTCGTCTAATGAGGGGGATAATCGTCTACTCATAATTGCTATCTCAACTGGCGAATTTGGTGACACATAACTTGACGAGTGCTGCAGTAAAAACCTTACTATCGATCAAAATGTTGTAACAGAAGAGGAAACTGACGGCTTCTCCAGTCACTCTGGTTTCGGAGTCTAAGAAATGAATGTCATTGTGGCAGCTTATCGATTGAATCGTTGTGCCTTCTCTGATATGAGTGACATGTTGGCCTTAAACCACGCCTCCTTTATTCATCCCTTCCTCTTCCCTGAACGACGAATTTTCTGGCGTTCTTCTACGTGGAAGTAATTTTTTTCTGGGCCCTCCTTATACTAATCTGAATGTGTTCTCAACCCCTAGCTGAGCTACGGTGCTTTATTCCGATGACTCACGAAAAGTCGTTGAAAGGAAGAGGGATGAACTCTCTGCAGGGATGCAGAGAAGAAACACTGCTCGCCGTCTTCCTGTGCATCGTGTTTTAATATTAATGAGCATCAGAAAAGGAATCTCCCTCGTTTAGCATTGAATTGTGTTCTCGGCGTATTGCCGAGTTACGCAAATATGCTGCGCTGTGTTGTTCCCTTGAGTTTTTCTAAATCCTCACTACAAAATATTCGATTTCAAGGTTGATGTGATTCGTTAGAGAATGCATGGATGGCACTTCTCAGTTCCCATGCAATTAATTGCTCTGAACACGAGGAGGCAAGTGACTAGGGAAAAATGTCAGACAAAAGTACGAAAATGAAGCTCAGTTAAACTCACTTTGTACTGTAAAAGAGAATGTGAGACAATTAGTTTTTATTTAGAAATGTCTTTATTATACGGTAACTTATGCAGGAAAACAGTACGAAGCGTCTTTAGCTGCAGTATGATTTGAAGCAGAAAAGCTGAATGTGAACCATTCAGAAGAGTTAGATACTTGCAGCTCTATGCAAGGAAATAGCATAGGAGCAGAATCAGAACTAAGAGGGTGTTCACACATTCTTAGAACGATTTTCCAGTATCATAATTAATGTTTCAAATAAAATTAATTCTTTCTTAAATGTTCTATCTGATAGCCCTTTCTCAGGACAATGGACCTACTTTAGATTTCCAAGATAACTGGGAATTTCTTAAAATTGGTAGTGGTATTTTATTCCACTCCATTCCATAGTCCAATCATTGTTTTAGGTCTCAGCGCTCTTTTTAGCAGTCCGAAGACACAATAATCCATCGGTGACACATCAGGGGACTTTAAAGAAATATGAGCAAAAGGTATAGACTTGATACCCGTCTCTTTTTTAGGTCTGAGCGATCTTTTTAGCAGTCCGAAGACACAATAATCCATCGGTGACACATCAGGGGACTTTAAAGAAATATGAGCAAAAGGTATAGACTTGATACCCGTATATTTTTTAGGTCTGAGCGATCTTTTTAGCAGTCCGAAGGGACAAGTGTCCATTGGTGACACATCAGGGGACTTTGAAGAAATATGAGAAAAATGTATAGACTTGATACCCGTCTCTTTTTTAGGTCTGAGCGATCTTTTTAACAGTCTGAAGGCACAATTGTCCATTGGTGACACATCAGGGGACTTTGAAGAAATATGCGAAAATGTATAGACTTGATACCCGTCTCTTTTTTAGGTCTGAGCGATCTTTTTAGCAGTCCGAAGGCACAATTTTCCATTAGTGACACATCAGGGGACTTTGAAGGAATATGAGCATTAATGTTTCAAATAAAATTGAAACATGATGCCCGTCTCTTTTTTCATTTTTCAATGCTTTCCATAGTCCAATCATTGTTTTAGGTCTGAGCGCTCTTTTTAGCAGTCTGAAGACTGCTAAAAATAATGCTAAATCCATCGGTGACTGCTAAATACATCGGTGACACATCAAGGGACTTCGAAGAAATATGAGCAAAATGCATAGACTTGATACCCGTCATTTTTTTCAAGAAATAGAGTCGTAGGTTTGGACGTATGACTGGTAGCCTTATCCTGATGGAGTTATATTTTGGACGTATGACTGGTAGCCTTATCCTGATGGAGTTATATTTTGGACGTATGACTGGTAGCCTTATTCTAATGGAGTTCTATTGTTTGAAGTATCTGTGGATAAAGGAATGGTATTTCTTCTTTAAGGTGGACGTCAAGTAATTTTGCTTCCTATACTTCCAATGGAAAAACTGTTGTACACATTTCCTTCACAATTAGTATGTTCCCAAAGATGAAAATTTGAACATCGATTAAAATAACTTCATATTATAACTTCTAAGACTTAATATTTTCTAAAACCTAACCATAATTATATTAAAAATCAATAACTTTTCCTTTGGTGGTGTTGAAACCAGAAAAACGATGACATGACCTGTACTTTGATGACGTCAGTAGACAAACAAATGTTGAATTACATAATTATGGTTATGTTTTAGAAAATATTAAGCATTCCAAGTTATAAAATGAAGCTATTTTAATCGATGTTCAAATTTTCATCCTTGGGAACGCATTAATTGTGAAGAAAATGTGTACAGAAGTTTTTCAACCATTGGGAGTATAAGATTACTTGACGTCCACCTTAAATATAGGAGTTAAAACATGATTTTGGTAACCAGTCGAATATTTTTTTAATTGGAGGTTTAACGCCCACCGTGAGCAACTCAGTGGGCTATAAGCAGTCGCCTGTCCCTAATTTAGGGCCTCTGGTTCCAGGAAAGGGAAGGAGCCAGCGCCGTAAGACAAACACTATATCCATGCCTCACCGGAATTCGAACGCGGACCCATCTCGGACGAATGATCAGAAACCCATGTAGAATTAGTTTTAACATTCTTCTCAACTTTTCTTAACTTTAATTTCCCATTGTACGAGAAACCAGCAATCATGGATCCTTTACTGAAACTTTCTTTGAATTCTTGGAACCAAATTTGTAAGTCTTTCTCTGCTCTTTTGCGTTAGTAAATCGCAAAAGAGCAGAAAAAGACTTATAAATAGTTGCAATAGTAAATCATAAAAGAGCAGAAAAAGAGCAGAATTGCAAAAGAGCTTCTCTTTTGCGATAGTAAATTTTTTTTACAGTCGTTTACGTAGATCCATGCTTCATCAATAATCACAATAAATTTCCATCTGTCTCCGGCTAAGTGAATTTTTATGAAGAAGTCTACACCGTGTTCTGCGTTCAACTACGTGCCTAGGCAAAAGGCGGTGAGCATTGTTGTTTTTTTTTGTTTTTTGTTTTTTCAGATTCAAATTTTTGTTTATTACGTTGTTTAAAGTTGATGCCGATATTTTTATTGACTCAGCAATTGCTCTTTGTGTCCGTGGATTTTTTTAAGACCAGCCATCTTACTTTTGAATAGTCGTGAAATAGTCTTGAAATAGCCTTCTTTAGATACTCGTTTGGTGTTCTTTTTTCCTGTTAAAAGCATCGTTTGACGATTTATCTTTCTGTTATTAATAATATTGCGTATTTTATTGAGAAATGCTAATTCCATGATTTTCAGGGTATTTTATAATATTACAGAATACGAATATTTCTCTTTGTGAAGTGTAAAAAACAACCTTCTATCCACTGCTTGTTTACGAGCGCCATTTCTTAGCAGAAGATATTTAACTGCAGCAAATATGTCTTTCGTGTTTATGTAAGACGCTGTTGCTAGTTTCAATTCTTTGAACTTGTTTTATTTTCTGTAATTTCTTATCAAGAAAGTTCTAAAAGTGTGTGAGCATCCTCTGTATTGCAATGGAGTGACTTACAGATAAGTATCAAACAATTACAGAAATATTGCTAATTATATAAGGTGGCTTTGCAGCTCTATGTTGGAAAACAGAATACGAACCTATCATAAATATCACTACTGACAGAGTGACTATCAGCTCTGTACAAGAAACCAGAATACGAAACAGTTAGAGATATTGTTAGCTATGTTGTCAGGCTTACATCTTCACGAAGTAAAAGAGAATATGAAACTACAAATCGTAGACTACAATTACTGCGATGATTATAAAATTAATAAAAAAATAGTTCAAAATTATTATGCACTCACAGACAATGAAATTTGCGCACCAAGAAGGAAGCATCGTATTGAACTGAAATTTTATGGACGTAATGATACAGATGAATGATACACACGATAGCAAAAACAGAGCTGCAGGATAATTACAGAGGGATCTGTGGCACGCAGTCCGGTCATCTTCAAAGGCACGTCGCACCGCCTCGTGCGGCGATACATGCTGCAATACGACCCGGCATGGAGGCGGACAGACGCTTGATGTTGTCCTGCTGCAGACTGCCCCACACATGTTGGACGGTGTGCTCCAAATCCCGGATAGTGCGGCATAGCGGCAGCCATCGTTTCAACTGGTCACACACATGCTCGATAGGAGACATGTCCGGGGAGCGGGCATGCCATTGAAGAATCTGGACATGACATAGGCAGTCCTGGGAAACCCCAGCCGTGTGCGGTCGGGCATTATCCTGCTGGTATAGTGCACCTGGAATCCTGGCCAGCAATGGGAGCACATGGGGCCGTAGGATTTCATCCACATTCCGCTGGCCCGTCAATGATCCACGTACCCCTACTAGAGCTGATCGGCTATCGTAGGCAATGGCTCCCATGACCATAATGCCTGCAGTGGGGGAGGTATGGCGCTCGATAGCGAGGTTGGGATTGTGCCGTTGACCCGGGAACCTCCACACCCGGACACGATGATCGTCTGTCCCCAAAACGAAGCGGCACTCATCGCTAAACAGCACACGTCACTCTGGCCAGACACCACTGCACACGGAGCTGGCGATGTTCCGGTGTTAATGGCAGTACACGTAAGGGACGCTGGAATCGCAGATTCGCTTCCGCGAGGCGTCGGGAAATGGTTCGTGGGCACAGAGGAGCCACTACATCTGCCTGTATAGTAAACCAGATCCCCGTGAGATCCGTTCGTGCGTGGCGCGCGATCCGTCGATCCTCTCTCCCGGTGGTCCTCCTGGTCCGTCCAGAGCCGCTCCGTCGTGTGGCAGTGCCGTCACGTGTCTACTGCTCCCAACACAGTCGGACGGTAGGGTCAGAACGATCGACGTGGCGGGCTGTACAGCGCGCCGAAAACCCCGCGGTTTTTAGCCCGATGATCAGACCTCTCTCAAAGTCCGTACGTTACGTAAATCGACGTCACTGGCGTCTACCCGGCATTCTTGTCACTCTGTACTCTTGCTTGCATCGGCCGGTGCTTTTCACTTTCATGGGGCATCGACTACATGCCGGTTCGTGCGTCCAGCGCCACCACAGTATGTGCGGTCATGCGCAATCGCACCAAACGTGGATCATTTGCATACCAGCACATACTCTAGCTATTTGCAAAGTTTCGCGGTTGTAGCATGTTTTATTCTAGGTGCGGAAATTTCATTGTCCGTGAGTGTATTTTTTCTTATCGAGCAAGGTTTCGCTGAGCTCTGGTTCCTTCGGGAGAAATGGCCTGCAAATTTCCACTTGTTTAATTATCTCCTCTACTTCAGGTTTGCTGTAATGATGAGACTCTATAAGACTTGTTTCTAGTGATTCCAGAGCTCCGTTTAGTGGAACATTAGTGATCATAGGAATGACACCAAAGGACGGCGTAAGCTGATTTACGCAAGGATGTAGTTTGTGTACTCATAGATCGGAAAACTCTGGAATTTTTCACGGATGTTTTGATTGAAGTTGCCAATGTAGATAATTTTAAAGGTAAAAACTTAGATATGCTGCATGCTGCTATGCCGATATCTTTCACTATTGGACGGAAAGGAATGCCCGATTTATATATTTTAGGGAGAGCGTAGAATCGCGCACAACGGCTGTATGAAAGTTTAAGTCTATTTTTTATTCTGTGACACAGTTTTCGAAGTTATGGTCGATTTTTGTACTTGTTTTAAGTGTTTATCTGAAGGATCGTTATTTCTTTATTAGGTCCTTCCGAAATAAAATTTTTGACTGAATCTTCAAAATTCAGGGTGTCCAAAATTCAATGTGTCTATAAATGTCTTCAGTATGCTATTAAAAGCACAATACGATAGAGAAAAACTTACTTTAAACGTCAAAAGACGTGCAAGTGTCAAAGTTTGTTAAGTCAGATGATAGATGGCGCTAGGTGTCACATGTAATGAAAAATCTCGTCAAACACGGAATACAACATACCTGGCTTTTCCAGTGGAGAAAGCAGCGAGTGTGTTTTGGCCTGCGGAGTCAAAATCTCTAACAACCGTTCAGCGTGAGTTCAGGACGAAGTAAAAGAGACAGCCACCGACACGAAGAAGCATCGAACAATGGGTAAATATATACAAAGCAATAGGAAGTGCCGTGGAAGGCAAAAGCACCGAGAGACCTTCCATTTCGGACGAAAAGGTGGAAGACGTGCGTACGGCTTATCTAAGGAGCCCGAAGAAGTCCGTTCCACAACTCCAGGGTATTCAAGACATCTTTTACCAGCAGCCTCTGCACTGGGCTTTGGATGTACGCAGATCTTTAGATCACCATTTTCCAGTGCATTGGATTAGACGTGGGGGTTCGACGGCATGGCCACCCCATTCTCCTGATGATTTTTAGGGGCTTTATTAAGGACATTGTGTACAAGGAAAAGGTTACATCTATCACTGAGCTCAAAGAACGCATTTCTACAGCCTTCCTCCTTGTTAAACTAGACATTCTGAAGTGTACGTTGGTGCAACTGGACTTTCATTTGGACATTGTGTGAGCAACCAACGGAGTACACGTAAAGACCTACTGATATTTTTATTAAAAACAACTTTCACCGTTACCATGTGTTTTGACATTAAAAGTAAGTTGTCATTTATTGTAGAAAAAAGCACAATTCGTACAATATGTCATAAAACAAATACCACCGTCTATATACAATATATTAATTAAAAGATGAAATCTATTTCCAAATTAAAACCTCCACTAGCACTTTCGGGGTAACACTTACCCCATCATCAAGTGGAACCGAGAGGTTAATGCAGTACTCGCGTACACTTTTATAGGAGCGTAGCAATGCACCATGGTATAGTTCTCAAGGGTCGCAAGGTTAAGGTGTTGCCATCACAGCCGAGCAATAGATACAATTTCCAACTTTAGTTACACATAATACAGATTGTGTTTCACTGTTAAAATTGTCAAATTCACATGTTATTGTTTTATTAAATCTATTTAATAATTATAATTTAAAGTTCAAAACGGCGACGTGGTTTTTCAAAACTTTTGGTATGTCCACTGGCGTGTTATCATTACAGCTCCTGTCCCCCAAGGCTTCAATGTACAGGCTTTCAGAAAGGTGCAGTGAGTGTACGTACGCAGGGGTGTTCAGCAATCTAATGTTCGCCTAGTCTGGTTGCAAAGTTCCATTTACGACGTTTGTATATAATGCCGTATTTTTTGCGGAAAGTTCGAACATCATACTTATGTTCCTGAACACGAATACCCAAACTTCTCCGTCTCGAGCCTATATAGTTACTAACGTGTTCTCCTATTGTAGTTTATTCAATAGCATACTAAAGTTGTATACTTCATTTATCGTCACCCTGCAGGATAATGAATGATAGGATTCCAACCGTAAGCTGAAGAAGCGTATATGCTCCAGCTTTATCCGTCTGTCTATCCGTCTGCACGATAACTCCCGTAAAAATGGTTCGATTTCGATGACATTTTAGTATGTGGTAGGGGACCACATGGAGATAAACCCTATTGAAAGTGCTCGAAACGAGGTCAAAGATCAGGACATAGGAAAGGGATCCATTCCATTGCCCTTATGCGTCATGACTTGCATAAAAATGGTTCGATTGAAACAAAATTTTATCATGTTGTTCCGGAAGTATACTGAACTGGTTCTGTGGAATATAATCGAAATGGAGTCAAAGGTTAGGACACAGTAGCGAGGTTTATTCCACAGCTATTATCCTCATAACTTAAAAAATACTTCTATTGCGACAAAACTTTAGTATGTTGTTCCGGAGGTATACCGAACCAATTCTGTTTAATATCATCGAAATGGGATCAAAGGTCAGGACACAGAAGAGAGATTTATTCCACAGCCATTACCCTCATAACTTGAGTAATAACTCCAGTAATGATTTTTATAGTATGTCGGAAAGCGTATCAAAACCAATGCATTGCATGATTTTACTAACTTTTTTGTCTAGAACAACCACCTGACTTCCTTTGTCTGCTCTGTGATGATAAAATTGGACATTGAACCCAATTCTTTATGCCCATTAATTTTTATAGTGGTTAAATTGAGTTTAAGCAGTGTGGCGGGATTCGAGATAGATGTTGCATCAGCCAAGTGATAAACTATTTCTCTTTCTTCAAAGTTGAGACAACTTTTTTACGCTTTCCAATCGTAGGTTGAAGAAGCCTATATGCACCAGCTTTGTGCGTCCGTCCGTCCGTCCGCATGATGACTCGCGTAAAAATGGTTCGATTTCGTTGAAATTTTAGTATGTGGTAAGGGACAACCTGGGGAAAATCCCTATTGAAAATGGGCGAAATGGGGTGAAAGGTCAGGACATGGGAGCGAGATCCATTCCATCGCTCTTATGCGTCATAACGTACGTAAAAATGCTTCGATTGCTACAAACGTTTATCATGTTTTATCGGAGGTATACTGCACTGGCACTGTTGAATATCATCGAAATAGGGTCAAAGTTCAGGGCACAAGAGCGAGATTTATTCCACAGCCGTTATCTTCATAACTTGACTAAAATGCTTCCATTGCAACACAACTTCAGTATGTTGTTCCATAGGTATGCTGAACCAATTCTGTTTGATATCATCGAAATAGGGTCAAAGGTCAGGGCAGAGGAGCGAGATTTGGTCCACAGCCATTATCCTCATAACTTGACTAAAAAATGCCTCTATTGCAAAAAAACTTTAGTATATTCTTCCGCATGTATACTGAACCTATTTTGTTTGATATCATCGAAACGGGGTCAAAGGTCAGGGTACAAGAGTGAGATTTATTCCACAGCTATTATCCTCATAACTTGACTAGAAATGATTATATTGCGACAAAACTTAAGTATGTTGTTCCAGAGGTACACTGAACCAACTCTGTTTAATATCATCGGAATGGGGTCAGAGTTCAGGGCACAGGAGCGAGATTTATTGCACAGCCATTATCCTCATAACTTGAGTAACGATTCCTTTTATGTTGGAAAGCGTATCATAATCAATGCATTGCATGATTTTACTAATTTGTTATTAAAGATTTTTCAACTGACGCAGCTATGTCTGAAACTGGTATTTGTCCCGAAGAATCTGAGCAAGACCCAGTGAAACCTCAGTCAAGAAAAAATAAAATATTTATGAACTAGCGTGGTTTTTCTTGAAATTAGGATATGAAAATGTTAGTTTCGGTGTTACACAGGAAAGCGGAATTCGAACCAATAGCCATAATGCGATTTTCTGCTCCACACGGGAAAGCAAAATATGGACAAATAATGACATACTTTCTGACAACAAAATATGCGAACCTTCATTTAGTATCAGCCTCCATTGTTACGAATGACAGCAAGTATGCTACTCGGTATGGATTCTATGAGACGCTTGAATTCTTTTTTTTTTTTTTTTTTTTTTGATTGGAGGTTTAACGACCACCATGAGCAACTCAATGGGCTATAAGCAGTCGCCCGTCCCTAATTTAGGGTCACTGGTTCCAGGGAAGGGAGAGAGCCAGTGCCGTAAGACAAACACAACATCCATGCCTGACCGGGATTCGAACCCAGACCCCTTACGGACGAATGATCAGAAGCCAGCGCCTTATACCACTGCGCCACCGGGGCGGCACGCTTGAATTCATTTTACTCCAAAAATATCCATTCGTGCAGCAAAATACAACCTAAGTCCGAAAAATTCTAGGACTGACCGCATAACTGACGTAATATTAGTGAGGTAAAAATATCACGTGTGTGCCAGAAGTTAGCTGTCCTTGGCCAATCAGCGAACAGCCGGAAACCGGCTAATAACGGTACCGACAGGCGGAAGATGGGTATTAAGGGAGTCATAGAAGCGTTCTCGTCCCATTTCATTTTAGACACGGAAGAACAGAGAGTAAACATGCGGGGTTTTTTTTGTGAAAACTTGGTAAATCATCTACTGAAACTTACAGAACGTACAAAGAAGCGTATGGAGACAGAGCATTATCCCACAGCAGAGTTTTCGAATGATATGAACGGTTTCGTGACGGGCGGGAATCCTTTGATGATGATCCGAAATCTGGGCGCCCTCTAGTGTGCGGACAGAGGAAAAAATCGAAGAGGTGCGGAATCAGTAAAAGAATATTAGGTAGGTGGTCATAAAACCTGCTAGGGGCGGGGTGAGGATCGCTATAGTCACCCCCGCTGGATATGCTACTGCTTAGAAGAATCATACTACACTGAAGTGCCAGAAAAACTGGTACACCAGTCTAATACTTGTTAGGTCCCCCACGATAGCGCAGGACTGCAAATTACGACGGGGCCTGGACTCCACTAGCTTCTGGAATAATTCTGTAGGCAATGCACATAATACTTCCTGCAGAGCGTTCCACAATTCGGGTGTATTCCGAGGTCTCGGATTCCTGTGTTCCATAGCGCGTTGCATGGCATCCGAAATGTATTCTATCGCGTTCAAATCTGGGGACTTGGGTGGGAATGGCAACACCCCAAACTCAGATGAATGCTCCTCTAACCATAATGTGGCGTCCCGTCACTTGTGTGGAGGTGTATTGTCCTGTTGGAACTGGCCCAACCCATCAGCATGAATGCAGGACATGAATGGGTGTACCTCGTCAGAAAGAATGCGCACATAGCGTTAGCCAGTCACAGACGTTTGTAGACGTACCAGAGTTCCCACTGAAGTCCAGCTGAACACACCCCATACCATTACGAAACCCCCACCAGCCGGAACAGTTCCCTGTTGACAGGCGGGATCCATGGCTTCATGGGGTTTGCGCCACACACGAATCCTTCCATCTGCCTGATACAGTTGGAAACGCGACTCGTCAGACAAGACTACTTGCTTCCATTCATCAAGTATACAGTGGCGGTGTTGCCGTGCCAAAGCCAGGCGCATACCTATGTGCCGTGCACCCATCAAGGGGACTCGAGTTGGGCGTCGGCTCTCAAAGCCCATATCGTGCAGGATACGGTGCATAGTCCGGACACTGATGCTTGTTGAGGCTGCAGCATTGAATTCCCATGATACCTGCGAGAGTGTTGTACGCCTATCGCGTGAAACGATTCTTGACAGCCGACGATGGTCACGTTACGGCCACAGTAACGAGCCGACGATGGTCACGTTATGGCCACAGTACGGCCACACTGGTATCGTAGGTTGAAGATTTTGCCGGAATTCTTGTAGTCACGGTACACCCTTGCAATGGTCGTCCGTGAAAATCCGAAATTCGTTTCTTCCTCCGAAATACTATGGCCCATCTCACGTGGCCACAGTACGTTTCTTCCTCCGAAATACTATGGCCCATCTCACGTGGCCACAGTACGGCCACACTGGTATCGTAGGTTGAAGGTTTTGCCGGAATTCTTGTAGCCACGGTACACCCTTGCAATGGTCGTCCGTGAAAATCCGAAATTCGTTTCTTCCTCCGAAACACTATGGCCCATCTCATGAACGCCAACTATGGCACCGCGTTGAAAATCGCTTAAATCGTTATTACTAGTACTTGTCATTCTCATGACGAAAACAGCTCCGACAGCTGGCAAGGATGTCTATCGCTTTATATACGCATTGGTGACGTTGCTATGTATTTTGCATAAGCTCGTCTGTACCAGTGTTTCTGGCACTTCAGTGTACATCAGGCTTACATGACATTCCTCTTCTTCTTCTTAGCCTATTGGCACACACTGAAAGGTATAGGCCTCCCCCAGTCTTTTCCAACGTCCTCGATCCTTAGCTTCAGTCCACCATTTAGCACATTTAAATTTCTGAAGGTCATTTCTCCATCTTGTTCTCTGGTGCCACCTTTTTCTCTTTCCATCTCTCGGTTGCCATTCTGTTATTAATCTTGTCGATCTTTCAGTCTTCCAGCATCATGCCCAGCCCATCTCCACTTTGATTCTTTAATTATTTTTATATCTGTCATTCCTGTTCTTTCTCTTAAAATTTAATTTCTAATTCTATCTCTTCTTGTTGTTGCTAACAATCTTCTCTCTAACTTACTTACCGATACTTTTATTTTAGCACGTCTTTTGTAAAAAAAGACCGTGCTTATCTTATCGGTTTGTCCGTCCGTCCGTCTGTAGACACCATGTCTCTGCAACTACTATTTCGATTTGAAAAATAATTCTTTTTTGTGTTGGGAAGCTTAAAATATGAGAATGATGATCCTTCATTCTGTTTTTTTTTACGACGCATAATGTCGCTGCTAGAGGGCATAAATGCTGATGATATCGAATTCAACATGCATTTTGTCTATACATAGCGTAAAATAAAGTCCTCGGTAGGCGTCTGTCTCTTTGTTCGGGCTAATCTCGAGAACCACTGGACGGATTTTGATCGGTTTTCACCATTCCATAGAGCATTTGTCGAGGATGGTTTAGGTGTATGAAGCATTAATCTATGACAAAAGGGAACCGAGCAATAACGATTTTAGTGACAAGTCAAAGTAAAAACTGCCGTTCGCATTCTTTTGTGGCTTCCACTGCCTATGGGATGCAGCAGACACGTGACTTTCTTCATGGCAACGAGCCTTAGAAACGTAAGTGAAAGACAACCAGACCCCGTTGAAATGATGGTGTCTTACTTTGAAAGTTTAACTTTCGAGTACAAAATGCGGTATTTGGAAAAAATTAATGAGATTGAAGGACGAGATCCCTATGTGCTGAATGTAAGTATCTTCGAATGTGACACGAAAAGTTTTCCAGAAGTGCAAATAGTAAATATTTTCTATTACTTCGTCTTTGGTCGAAGCGCCATTGCCATACAACAGTTAGAGGCATTAGAATATATAAAATTCTCGAAGCATATAACAATTTCTCATTGGGCATATTCTTTTACATGATAATTTAGTGAGATCACTAATTAGTGAACAATTAGTAACTCTTCAATAAAACCTGTTTTTCTATGCTCTGAAAAGCGATTTTCAAGACTTAGGAAAATTGAGAGAAAAATCTGGTAATCTATATACTGTATAAAAAAGTGAAAGTTTGTATATTTGTTTGCTTGTCCGTTATACCAATCTACAGTTTTCAACTTAGAACCACCAAATTTGGTATACTATTTCATGTACTCTAACTTAGACCGTAGAAGGGTTTTGGAAGGGATCGGAACCCGGGAGTAGGTCATACAACATTTTCGTTAAAATTTCTATGTTTTTCAATTTCGGACCACCAAATTTGGTGTACTATCTCATGGTACTATGCCTTAGACCGTACATGGTTTTGGGAAGGGTTCGGAGCAGGGGGTCAAAGGGCCCCCATACAAAATTTTCGTAAAAAGTTCTACAGTTTTCAATTTAGAACAACCAAGTTTGGTATTTATCTCATGGTACTCTAAGTTACCCCGTACACGGTTTTTGGAAGGGGTCGGAGCCCGGGGGTCAAAGGACCCTCATACAAAATTTTCGTAAATAGTTCTGCAGTTTTCCATTTACAACCACCAAATTTGGTATAGTATCTCATAATACTCTGACTTAGACCGTAGACAGTTTTTGGAAGGGGTCGGAGCCGGAGGATGAAGGGGCCCCCATGCAAAATTTTCGATAAAAGTTCTACAGTTTTCAATTTAGAATCACCGAATTTGGTACGGGAAAATTACAGGAATGTATTTTTCATTCATAAAATTTCATCCGCTGAACTTGGTGATTCTACGAATATTTACCCGAGAAATACCGGGTACCCCTGCTAGTTCCATATATTTGCTTCTAAACATCCGATTGAAAAAATTATTTTACCTTTCGATTCCATTTTTGGTCGAAGAGTATTTTAGGTATAGTCACTTTTTCAAGTTACGCATAGATTTTTGGCAAGGAACGTAAACTGCGTTTTCTCTGATATCTCTACTTCTAAAACTCCGATTTCAAAATATTTTCTTCAGCTGATACAGCTCCTGATGGGAAATGTTTTGCATACAATTTCTATTTTTTGGTTAGCAATAATTTGGCCACCAGAGGACGTAAGTGTTAATTTCTGCTTCTGAGGTATTTGTCACAAAATCTGAGCTTCTAAAACCTCGACTGAAAAAATTCATTGTGGACCGATACCACTCACGTCGGTGAACCTTTTCGGAATATTTTCCTCTTAAAATATTGCATGATTTCTCCGCCAGGGGCGTAGATGTATACCTCACTTTTGTAAAAAATTTCAAGTATCTCATAGACATTCCGCTAGGGAGCGTTCTGGTAAATTCAGTTTCCCTCGGTATCTCTGCTATTAAAACTCAGATTTGAAAACTTCTTTCTGCACCGGACACAGCTCCTGATGAGAAATCTTTCGCATATAATTTCTAATATTTGGTAAAAAATGTTTTGGCCACCAGGGGGAGTTGATGTATATCTTATTTTTGTCAATATCTCTACTTCTAAGAGTCCGATTTGAAAAATTCCTTCTTTGTTGGATAGCGTTTCCGGTGCGAAATGTTTACCATATAATTTCGAATTTTTCAAGTAACTCATAGACTTTCCACTAGGGGGCGTTAAAGTAAAGTGCGTTTTCCTCGATATTTCTGCTTTTAAAACTCCGATTTGAAAATTTCTCCCTGTATCGCATGCAGCTCGTGATGGGAAATGTTTTTTCATATAACTTATCATATTTGATAAGGAATGGTTTGGCTACCAGAGGGCATAAGTGGTAATTTCTGCTTCTGATGTATTTTCAGCAGAATCTGAGCTTCTGAAAATTTGACTGAAGAAATTATTTTCTGTACCGATACCAGTCACAACGAAAAACCTTATGAGAATACTTTTTTCTTGAAATAATGAATGTTTTTCCCGCCAGGAGGGGTAGATGCATATCTTACATTTATCGATATCTCTGCTTCTAAGAGTCCGATTTGAAAACTTATTTCTTTGTTGGAGAGCGTTTCCGCTGCAAAATGTTTCTCATATAATTTCAAATTTTTCTTAACGAACAAGTGAGCTGCTGGAGGGCGTAAATTCACGATTCCGTTTACAGCAGTATCTGCGGGATTAAAACCCGATTGAAAAACCTCTTTCTTCGGTCAGATAATATTGTTTTTCATACCGGTTCTATTGACACTGAATAGCTTTGATAAATTTAATTCGGGTCAGAACGGATTCAAAAGACGTGCTCATTACACCCGAAAATTCGGTGTCATCTTTCTTGTTTTACATTGTAGCTCTGTGATACTCCATGTTTCACTTCCATAAGAAAACACGGGGATAATACAAACATTGAATTTTTTTCTTTTTAAACACAATGGAAGATCACCGGTTAAATAAGTATTCAAAAGGTTTTATTACCTTGGATAATTCTTCTACTGATTTCTCTTTCTTGTCTTTCTTTGAAACTGATTACTTGACCTAAATAGATGTATTCGTCTACTTTTTCAATTTCCTTTCCTTCTATCAAAATCTTTTCTGTATCATTTTCTGTATTGTTCATGTATTTAGTTTTGATTACATGATATTACTTATTCCTAAATCAAGTGCATTGCAAAAAAAAAAAAAAAAAAAATGTTTCCTGAAATAATAGAGAATGACACCAGAACCTGTCCGAGTTGTTTTGTGAGAAAGTAAGAGTACCTGGTATTTAAAAAACGTCCTTGGAGATACATAAGCCCATAGTTTTTAAATCTAAAAGTTGCTTTTCTTTACCTCTGTGCTCAATCTAAATGATGCAGGAGATTTTCTAACCCCTTTGGTTGTAAAATTCAATTAGGAGCCATGGGCGCTTTTTAAAGTTACTCCACTAAGTGCGTTCTGACATTATTAAAAGTAGATGCACAAAATATTTCCTGTAATTCTGTTATACTTGTCGCAAATTATTTTCTGATGAGAGCGAAAGCTTACGACCGCTCTATGCAATTTAATGGTGTTATCTTTCCTAAAAAGCTTTTTTGTTTCTTCTTCTCTGCTTTCTGTGTTAGGGCGAAAGGAAGACCGTAGCAACTACACTGAGGACAGGTAATCTGATTTTCCTCTTAAATGGAACCTTAAAAGGTGCAGTGCAACTCGACAAAATAAAAATAAAAATTGGGAAGAACTTGAAAAGACATATTTATGAAGACTAGCTGGTAGTAGTACCTAGGGATTGTCCTTTTATCGAAATTTTTATTCGTCGTTAATCTATTCCTACGTCTGGAACAAATGCAAAAATATCTAATTAAAAAGGATTTAAAAGTTTTTCTTCGGTTGTAATTCATCTTTTGACGAATTCGTATGAATCTCGTAAAATGACATGCTTAATCTTTAAAAAATTAAGTGCATATCGTTTAGCCTCTTTGCACTTCCGCAAGTAGGACTGGAAAAATTCTTTTAAGAATAAGTTTTAACAAGAGCGTAATGTCTCTATAATGTTACTCTTTTGATGATGCACATATGTGGCTTGATTCCCCACGATACAAGATTTTAGAAGACTGGCTGGAAAAATTCCTTTTCCTGGAGGGTATAGATGCGAACCACAGCAGTATTTTTCATTTACGTACAAAGGCCGTGCCATAAAAACTTAGAGAAATTTATTTGTTGTTTTGAGTTGGCAATAGTGCGAAGAGGAAAAAATAACCACGCAGACGACTAACTGAATTAAGGAAGTATTTATGGCAACAGTTATTATCCCTGGCAAACGATTCTGGTTATGTTATTGCGCAGTTATTTAAGGTACGTCTGCATTTCACTATACAGCTATGGAGGTGAGTGATTCAGAGTTAAGAAGTGAAAAGGGTTGTACAATAAAATTTTGCTATCGTTTGGGTAAAACGGCTCCAGGAGCAGTTGATTTAATGAAAACAAATTTACAAAGATAAATGTTTGGGTGAATCAACGATTTTTAGATGGGACCATGATTTCAAAAAAGGGGGGTTTGTTGGCAGAACTTGCTCCTAGGCCTGGTCGACCTGAAATTGTTCTTACGGAGCGTATTGTTAACAATGTTTGGGCAATCCTGAAAGAAGAAAGACGAATGACGTATGAAGACATAGCGGCGTCAACTAATATTTCAAAACACGGCATTCCGCATTCTTCGTGACAAATTACTGCTGCATCTTGAGTGTTCCAGATGGATACCTCATCACCTAACGAGAGAACAATTGTTAGCCAGAGTTCAGATGTGTCATGAGTGGAAACAAATGATTGCAAATGATCCAAACTTTCTAAACACAGTAATAATTGCCGATAAAACATGGGTCCCCCATTTCGACTCCCTCACGAAGCGCGCAAAGTGTGTCTGGAAACTCAGGCTCGTCTCCTCTGAAAAAAGTCCGCCAAACCAAATTATCTGGGAAGGTGGTGATGATTATAATGTTCTTTGATCATAAAGGTGTAGTCTACCAGCATGCCGTTCCTCCACAAATTAGTGGCAATGCTGAGCATTACATTTCAGTCTTGAAGCGTCTGCGACACCATATATCGATTAAGCGACCGGAACTGGTAGGCAAGTGATCCCTACACCATGATAACACTCGCCCACATGTGGCTGCTTGTGTTCAACAGTTTCTTACGAAATGTAGTATTGAAATCATGCCGCATCATCCTACCTACAGTCCTGATCTCGCCTCGTGCTATTTCTGGTTGTTTCCAACAATGAAGGAGAAGTTCCGTGGCGCAACTTTCAACACAGATGCTAACGTTATTCAAGCTGTACAGGGATCACTAAAGCAGCTTACACAAAATGCTGTTCGCCACATGCTTTCAAAAGTGGATTGTACCATTGGTCGGTTGCATATCATCGAGGGAAGATACTTTGGGAAAGGATAACATATATTTTGCTGTACCTATATTTCTTCATTCTGTGTGATTTTACTCTCAGTTTTTATGGAACGGCCGCTGTATTAGGCGTGCAAATTAATTCTCGGCCACAGGCACGACACGTTGACAGCAAATTACAGCAAATCGAACACGTACCTAATCAGGGAAATAATCGCCGTCGTGTTGGATACATTTGAGCCATTGACCAGGGAGCTGCCGAATGCCACTGAGGAAAAAAGAGGGCTGTTTCGAGTTGATAAAGTCATCAATATTTGTGTGGACCTCCTCGACAGAAGTGAAGTGCATATAACTCAGGTTATGTTGCAAGGAGCGAAAGAGGTGATAATCTGACGGGGCGAAGTCTGCAGAATACGCCGGATGGGGCAAAATCTTCCATCCCAGGTCGGTAATCGTGTTTAAAGTCGTTTTCGCGGTGTGAGGACGCTCATTATCCTGAAGCAACAGGACCGACATTCTGCCCTTGCCGGTGTATGGCCTTTTCGCCTCCATTGCGTCACTCACACGAATGAGTTGCTGACAATGACGCTCAGCATTGACCGTTTCACCAGGTTTGAGCAACTCATAGTGTACGACACCGCGCTGATCCCACCACATGCACAGCAACAACTTCCTGGCATGGATATTCGGTTTGGCGGTACTGGTGGTAGGCTGACCTGGATAAACCCACGATTTGCGCCGCTTAGGATTATCGTAGAGGATCCACTTCTCATCACAGGTCAAAATCTTGTGGAGGAAATCCTTCTTTTTGAATCTGGAGAGCAAGGACACAGCAACATCGTAGCGCCTAGACTTGTTCGCAGCTGTGAGTTGCTGGTGCACCCAACGGCCATCTTTTTGAATCCGTCCAAGCTTGTGCAGGCGCTTTGCAATGGCTTGCCGTGTTACTCCGAGTGCCTGGGCGAGCTCTGACTGTGTGCGACAGGGATCCGCGTCCAACAGTTGTTCCAGTTCCTCATCGTCAACTTTCTGTGGCTGTCCCGGACGTTCTGCATTACGGAGATCAAAATTTTCCTGCTTAATCTGCTGGAACCACTTCTTACACGTACTGTAGGACACAGCAGCCTCACCCAAAGCAGCACAGATCATTTGCTGGGCTTCCGCGGTACTTGTTTTCAGTTGAAACGCAAACAGGAGGCAGTGCCTCAAATGTTGCTTCTCGAACGACATTGCTTTCACCGTCAACTTTCGTTCCTTCTGTCACTACAGCTGTGAGAGGTTGCAGTTGCCTGGAAAGCTGTTGGATGGCGCTGCAATCAGCCATTATCGCACACAGCAATTTGCATTTGCCGACGTTCTATGATCGCTTTCCGTTAGGGGCCGAGTATTAAGCTGCACACCTAATATTTTCAATTTCTCCCAAGGAAAAGATATACGTATCTGTACCTGTTATGATGCCTGCTAATTTTTGATGTTGTGCGTGTTTCCGGACAGTAGTCAAGTGAAATGTTTCGATGTTTTGTGAAAACAGATATTCGTCGGTGATCGAAACCGCGTCTCCTCGCTCCGGAGTGAGTTGTTCTAACCTACTAAGTTACACCGACGAAATATGTATTACACATTATGCAAAATATGGACCTATCTAAACGCTCTAACCTAGAATTGTTAAACAACAACTATTTCACACAGAATGTTATTTATCGCGAGGTCTTTTGAAAAACAGAAATGAATAGCATATAATTTTTAGTTCTAATATGAATGAGTTCTTACTATGTAAGTTTTTACAATGTTTCCTTACAGAAATCCGGCGTCTATTTGATTTGTTTTCAATCTGCTTCAATTAAAAATTTCACTCCGTGAGAGTACGGGCAACGTCCCCTATATATTAATACAGAATCAGCGCTAAACTCGGAAAGTTGTTTTCGCGTAAACTTACCTTAATAATTTTTGCTTTGATTTTTCGCGTTAAATTACTTTTTCTGCGGTACACATGTTATTCCGTTCACGGCTTGTCTTAGATTGTCGAAGTTTAGTAGTTTGACACTTCATACCACAGCTTTTTCTACAAAATAATGCGACATCTGGCATTACAAATCGGAATTATCTTAAATTATCGACAATGTGCTGGGGGAGGGGGGTGCATCTGTTTTCAGATGCAATTTTGTTCACTTTAACATCTCAGGATTTGTTTTTTTTATTGTAGGTCAGAGCGTTTAAATAGACAGATATTTTGCAAAATGTAGAATTTAATCAGCACTAAACTCGGGAAGTTAGTTAAATTAAAAAAGTAAAAAATAATTAAAGCGTACAAATTAATATCCGAATTGTGCTAAAGTAAATTAATATGCAAACAAAACTTGCTGTGATATTAAGATTTAAATTCGAATTTCGTAGATCGAATAAATAGAAGTTGAGTCATTGATGATCCAATGTTTTTGAATTAGCACGCGATCACCTTGACATCTGAATGTGATCTCGTGCTTCTATATAGCAGGCAATCGGTTTAACATCGTGAGAGCACACACGAATTGATCGATAAGTGGTAACGCAACAATGCAGGCGTTCCTGTGACGTCAAGAGTTCCAGAGAGACATAGGTGTTTGGGTGTTCATTATAGTAATTTATTTTACTAAACTATCGCCGAATGTAATTTCACCACGTTTTACACAAACGTAACAGTTCCTCATTGCAATCGGCGTAAATTACGAGAATCTGATGCTAAATGATAAGAGGCATTACAAAAATGCATTTTTGATGCTATGAAAACGGTACATCGTAGGAAAATTTCGCTTCCTGCTGACCGGGAGGGTTACCTGCTGTTGACTAAAGCTTTAAAATGATGTGTAACACAATGGGTTGTAACCGGTAGATATTCTAGACCAAAAAGTTACCAATTTATTGTTTGTACTTCTGTACGCACAAAAAAAAAAAAAAGTAGCCACCTCTTTAGAGATAATCACTTTTTCTGTATGATAGTTTCCGTGTGTGTTCTTTACGCACGACATTTTCATGTAACGATTTTGTTAAAATATGCGATGAATTTCCTTTGGTCCCCAAGGAAATTTCGCTCCCCGCTACGAAACTTCGCCTTGTGCCCCGTAAAAGTTGCATCCGGTCCTGGTGGAGGAACTCCGTGAACATTCGTCACTCTCAACAGACGTTCGTCCATCTTTGAAGAGCCGATACCACTCTTTGAGTTACTCGTATGTTGCACCCATAGCTTTTATCACCGAAAGCCTTTCTAATCATTTGAATTGTTTCAGGTGATGTGAGACCGAGTTAGTGGCAAAATTTGATGCAGATTATCTCCTCAACTCGTTCAGTCATTGCGGCACAAGACGAGAATGTGACTGTCACGGAGTTCACAGGGCCAAACTTACACATCCAGGCACCAAATGAGCCAGTCGATAGCATGGCGAAAATTCACGCATGCGCACTAAAGCCCAAAGTTGTTTGCCACTGAGTCTCGGCGCCATGCTCTGTCTAGTTTAGGAAAGAAAAAATGCTGTCTGATACTTTTTCATCGGATCTCTTATATCAGATTATCTGTTCTTTATATTTTTATAAAAATTATTTTTTAAAATATTCTAATGATTTTAGTATATCGCAAAAGAGCTTTCTTTTTCACCACAGTTAAAATTAATAAACCGACATGTATATTTAAAGGTAGGGGTAAGTTAATGACCATCCCTATAGCAGAAAGTTCCTGGTCAGTCCGATACCATGGTACGAGTAACTATTAACTGCGAAAAACAATAACAATTTCCTCAGATAGAAATTTAACAAAAAAAAAACAAAAAAAAAACTACCTTATATTTCTTCTACTAAAAAAATGTCTAACCTAGGTACTGCAGCAATTGCAAGGACAACTAGAATCAAAAACACTGTGACCCCCTGTACAAAGAATTTTGCCACCATTTTCAAGCTGAAATACAAAGTTTTATAGAACAAAATAATATTTTACTACAATGAAAGACAGAGGTATCCCTAGAAAATAAAAAGGATTACAGGAGAAGTCTTCGCTACGTTTTACTTCCGTTTTTGGAAAAAAATTCTCCATTTCCGTTCTCAAATACAAGCATTTATGTAATTAAACGATAATTAAACAATAATACAGTACATAGAAAACACAGGGGTGGGGACGATTACGAGATAAATCTTCACTGCCTTTGCCTTCCGTTGCCCAAAGTTTTTGCCTCCATTTTACGACTACGGGAGAAATTTTCGCTCCGTTCAACTTTCGTTTTCGAAAAGTTTTCCTCCATTTTCAATCTTAAATAGAAACATTCATCTCATAAAATGATTTTTAATGACCGTACAGGGGAGAGGGAACATTGCGGGAAAAAATATTTATAATTGTTCGTCTAATTTCCTTTTTTCGGAAATTGTTGTCCCTGTTTTCAAATTGAAACACAAACATTTATGCAATAAATTGATCTTATACATATAAACGCCCAGATCTCTCTCTCTCTCTCTCTCTCTCTTTCTGTGTCTCTGGAACGCTTGACGTCACAACAACATCTGCATTGTTGCGCCATCACATATACATCAATTCGTGTGTGACATCGAGATGACAAAGTGATTGCCTGCTATATAATAGCACGCGATCACTTTTCGATGTCAAAGTTATTGCGTGCTAATGTAAAAACATTGGATTATCAAGGATTCGAGTTCTATTTTTCCGTTCTACAAAATTCGAATTGAATTCTTAAGGCTCTACGAGACCCGCCATCTTGTATTGCTGCCTTCTCTTATTAACAAACGGGCAAGCGTATTTCACAAATTGCTCGGGCAATTTTGCACATTTTTGAACACCGTTTGTGGCTAACGCAAGATATGTGATAAATAAAGAGTTCCCTGGTTTCAGATTTTCATTTTGGACCCTCTAAGTATTTTATATTAATTAATAAAATTATGGAAGACGCATTGGTACGACTTTCGCTGCAGATAAAAAATGAAGGGAAATGTCAATAAAAATTGTGAAACCAGGGAACACTTTATTTATCACATATCTTGCGTTAGCCACAAATGGTGATCCAAAATGAGCAAAATTGCCCGAGCAATCTGTGAAATACGCTTGCCCGTTGGTTAATAAGAGAAGGCAGCAGTACAAGATGGCGGGTCTCGTAGATCCCCAATTCTTAATATCATAGCAAGCTGAGTTTGCACGCGATCACATTGATATGTCAAGAAGATCGCGTGCTAATTTAAAAACATTGGATTATCAATTACTAGAGTTCTATTTATCCGATCTACAAAATTCGAATTGAATTTTTAATATCACAGCAAGCTGAGTTTGCACGCGATCACATTGAGATCCAAGGTGACCGCGTGCTGATTTAAAAACATTGGATTATCAATGACTCAATTTCTATTTATCCGATGTACAAAATTCGAATGGAAATCTTAATATCACGGCAAGTTGCGTTTGTATATTAATTTAATTTATCACAATTCGAATATCAATTTGTATGCTTTAATTATTCTTTACTTTTTTAATTTAACTAACTTTCCGAGTTTAGTGCTGATTATATATGCATTTTGCAAAGTATCGATCTATCTAAACGCTCTAACCTACAATAAAAACTGAAATCTTGAGATGTCAAAGTGAACAAGATTGCATCTGAAAGCAGATGTCGCCCCAATAGCACAATGTCGAGAACTTAGATAGTTCCGATTTGCAATACCAGATGTCGCATTATTTTGCAAAAAAAGGCTTCGGTATAAAGTTTAAAACTAACCGTCGAATAGGACAGTCTAAAACAAGCCGTAAACGAAATAACAAGTGTGTCGGAGAAAAAGTAATTTAAACCGTCTTTTATAAAACGGAAATAAATAGCATATAATTTTCAGTTCTAACATGAATGAGTTCTTTATATATAAGTTTTTACTATATTTCCTTTGAGAAATCCGGCTTCTATTTGATTTGCTTTCAATCTGCTTCAATTAAAAGTTTCACTCCGTCATAAAACGGGCAACATTCCCTATATATTAATATTTATTTAAAGCTTAAAAACAACCGTCCTACGACGGACTATAGGCTAGTTTAACAATAATACCGGCCAATTCTCTCTTGCAGCATCGAGGGAGCATCGCGAGAAAAAAAAACGATAATTACAGGAGAAATCTTCACTAAGTCAAACTTCCATTTTCGGAAATTTTGAAAGACGGGAAACTGGCATCCATGATTGGGAGTCTGTAAGAGGATTTAATAGGGTTCTGGGGACATCATTTGTATCTACAGGACCAAAATAAATTTGGGACGTACGTCGCTCTTCACTGCGATTCTGCTACGGAGATGACCATTTATACAATAAGACCATTTTTTTTGTACGTGGGAATTAAATAATCATATATTTGTACTGTAGAGCTCTTTAAGGGGCGGGAGTTAACAAGTAATCACTTGTACTATAGATAGTAAACAATGTTTTATGAAGTTTAATTTTTTATAATATTGTGTAGATATAATATATTGTTATACTCTTATTGTATTCTTAATCTTTTATAGAAACTAACAATCATGCCCGTTCTCCGAACGGTGAATCTACAAAATCATTTTTGAAAATAAAATTAAAGAAAGGGAAAAGTAATTAAGGGAAAGAAAAGTAATTCAAAATCCGTAACTGTTTTACGATTTAGAAAAGCGTCATGACGTCAATGCATACGGTTTGACGTAAAACGGAGCAGGCTTTGGCGCCTCTTGATTTTAAATCAAAATTTGAAATTTTCAAAGCAATTCAGTGATTCTGACAAAATTATCTTTAAACCTATCATCATTTTGAAACAGTGAAGCTAAGCCACCCTTCTGAATGTTTTGGCTTTCAGACTTTTTTCTAGGTGTAGAAGTGGCAGAAAAATTCCAGAAGACAAGGTTTCAGAGCGCTGTTTTTTTCTTGGTTTTCGTGCTTTTACAGTTAGGTGTCCGGACTTTAAGACCTACCAGCATGCCAATTTTTAGATCTCTAGGTTATTTAGAAGTGGTCTAACAATTCGCGAAAAGCTCAAGCAGACAATGTTCCTAATCCGCCATTTTTTTTATTTTATTTTTTGTTAGTTTCCGGACTTTTCTAGGTATTTGGACCTTAAGACTTATCACCATGATAATTTTGAGATCTCTAAGTCATTTAGAAGTGGTCAAACAATTCGCGAAAAATTCAAGCAGACAATGTTCCAAAGCCGCCATTTTAATTTTTTTTTCATATCTTTCTAGGCATGCGGGCTTTAAGACCTATCAGCATGCCAATTTTCAGATATCTAGGTCATTTAGAAGTGGTCGAACAATTAAATGCGAACGAACACATTCGAATTTTCCCTCTTTGCTTTTCATATACGAGGCGAAAGCCTATATTTACATAAGTATTCGCGTATGCCGGCAGAAAACGCCGAACTTTAAAAGCGTCGCTACGTCATTAAGCATTGCGTCATTACCAGTTTGATTGTAGCCTGTCTTTTCACCCAATGAGAAGAGAGTGCTAAAAATAGCTCGGCACCATGGCAGCAGGTCACCGCGGATTAGAACTTTTCTAGTGGTTAACGCTGAAGAAAGAATAAGCCGCTCGTTCCTTTCCTTTGCGTCTTTAAAAAATGCTTAAAAATGAGATAATGACTTTTTCTTAAAAAAATTTTTGTAAAAGAGGGAAGATAATTTTGAGTTTATGCTGTAAAAATTGCAATGTGTTTTGGTTTATAGTTTGGTATATATCCGGTTTTTTAAAAAGGCGAAATAGAGAATTTTGTGAAATTTTAAATTTTATTTTTTCGTAAACTAAATCGAAATTCAAAAAAAGTGCGACGAGGTGCAAAAACATTCGGCCATGGCTCTACATGCCTACAAAGTTTCGTGGTTCTGTTTCTGTTAGTTTGTGCGGAACGCGAACTGATAGCACTTTTTTGCTTACCTTAACTTTGAAATACGATAGCTCTTGAAGTATCGCCAGAATCGAAAAACGGTTTATTTCAGCATGTTCTCCGAACAATTGTCTACAAACGATGTAAACTTCACATTTTTGTGTTCAATACTTTTTGCGCTGCGAGCTAAAAAATCGCGAGTGTTGCGAAATTTCTAAAACAGCGGCGGCGGCGGCGGCAGCGGCAGTTACTTTTTTTTTAGAATACAGAGATTTAAGGAGTGGGAGTTAACACGTGATTATTTATATTATTATTTAGCATTCTACTTCGGACAAAAAATAATTCAAACATTTCCGGAGATTTGAAGTACGAGAACAATTCTGAAAACGGCGGCATCTAATCTTATCATAAACATACACTTGTTATACATTTTATTTTACGTTGTTCCGGGTTTAACTCTTTAAGCGGTCGATGTACCTGAACCAAATAGTACTCAAAATTTCCTCAGTTCCCCAAACAGAAATGTTCACATAGGGTCCGGGTTTTACGAAAGCCACGGCCAAACAATCCATTCAATTTTTCATCTCAGCAGTACCGACCGTAAACCTGTTACTGCTAGTAACGTATTCTCTGCTCCACAACACTTTTAATCCACGGAAAGATGGGGATGGGCTAGTCCCCCTGACACCAAGGAATGATGGGAAAGGGCTACTGTCCCTGACATGAACATCATGCCACTGGGTGGAAACTAGCGGCTTAAACATCTTCTCTCTCCTTTCTTAGGTGTGTGGCCATTGTTATAGCCCTTTTAGCAGTTAATCAGTCATAAAGGATTGGTACCAATCATTCCCTAAATGACCACACTGAATGACAAAGCTAACGGGAAAGCAACATTTTCTGATGCGCAGATTCAGCACTCGTTCCAGTTCCAGCCGCGTTCAAAGTACTTCTCAGGCAGCGAATATATTCGTACGAGCTAATTTCAGCACATTTTGCTAACCCGAGTTAATTCGTTCTAGCTGGTTAAAGGGTTAACGACCACCATCAGCTTCCCTAGGTGTTGTGAGCAGTCATGTGACGCTCATACCGCATCCGGGGCACGGCCTTCGAACCAACTTAGACGACTGAGAAGAAAAATAAGTTTCTGACTAGAGATGAGCACGGGATTCTTTTTTAAAACCCGGGTTCAGCCCGCGCTCGTTATATCATTGTTTATGATTGGTCCGGGGTCGGCCGGGGTTTGAACAGTTGTGTAAATTTTCCTTATGTGAATAAGGAAAAAATAATCATGTTTTACTCCTTATATTTTCATCATCAGATGAAAATATAAGGAGTAAAACATGATTATTTTTTCCTTATTCACATATTTTCATCATGATGTTAGTGCTTCCAGAAAATGTCGACTACCCCTCCTTTCCCCAAAAAGAGAGAAAAAGATTTATTATTAAGAGAGAGAGAGAGAAGAAAACGCAATAAGCAATAATCCAGAATTTTAGGCAAAGAACAAAAGAGACACTATAGCCTAACCATTCAGTTGTGCGTTTCCCAGTGCGTTTCTTAATTCAGTTAGCAGTGTTAAATCAAATTGATTAAAAAAGTAAAAGGGATAATTAACTTAAGCCCGGGCCCGTTAGAGCCAGGGTTTTGGTCAAAGATTTGATGTAAGAGCCCGCCCGGGACGATCCCGGATCAGTTTCCGGGTTGTTTTTTTTTGTCATAGTCAGGGCCCGAGCTCATCTCTACTTCTGACTGCTCAGTGACCGAGGCGGCATTATCAATATTTAGGGACAAATTATCATCCAATCATACATTTACATTACATATGAAGGGAAAGCTGAAAAAGTTAAAAGCTAAAGTGTGGTGCAACGAAGCATGGCTGTTAAGGATATGCTTCATTATTGAGCTACTGGATACCAATCGTTGGATTTCTTTCTTTCTTTCTTTTTTTTTTTTTTTTTTTTTTTTCGGGGTTCAACGATCTCCGTGAGCAGAACGTTGGTAGCTGCCTATAACTAATTTAGGGACGCTGCTTCCAGGGAAGTGACAGAACCAGCTGCATTGGACAAATGCATCAGGGGCTCGATATGAGGCAAAAGTATTGCGTTTATTCAATCTGGTCGGAGGCCCACGCCTCTGACCACTTGGTGACCGGGGCAGACGCTGGGTCTCAGAAAGTTCATGTGCTGCACGAGTTGGTAATAGCGTGAAATACAAGGTAATTCATTCGGGACTGAGCACTTCTTTTTTTAATTAACTCACGATTAGAAAGACACATTTGAATGAAATTAATGTAAAACATACCTTGATCCATGACAAAAAAAAAAGGAATGTCTCATAGAAGATGCTAGAAGTGCCTATCGCCAGCGTCCAGGCACATACACTGACGGAAAAAAATCCCAACACCAAGAAGGGGTTGTGTTAGATAAACGACAGTTGGTAGGCGGTGAGAGTACATCTGTAAGATGACGTCTATGCAAATTTCGCGCTCGGCGCATACGTGTGGCGCTAGTAGCGCCCTCGGAACATGCAAAGCAGGTTTGCTGTAAATACGCGCTGTAACGTTCGTGAGCGTTAGTTATCGTTGAGATTCGACGTAGTGTGTTGATGTTAGTCAAGAATGCCTTTAAGAAGACGAAGAAGCCATCATCAACAGCTCACGGAGTTTGAACGAGGTCGTGTAATAGGGCTACGAGAAGGTGGATTTTCTTTCCGCAATATTGCAGAACGACTTGGCAGGAATGTAGCCACTATGCATGATTGTTGGCAGCGGTGGTCAAGGGAAGGTACTTCCTCAAGAAGACCGGGTTCCGGCCGGCCACGTGGCACTACTGAGAGGGAAGACCACCGTGTACGGCGTATGGCCGTGGCGCATCGTTCTGCGTCTGCGGCAACAATTCGAGCTTCAGTTGCCACCACAGTGACACAACGAACTGTTACAAATCGGTTACTTGAAGGACAGCTCCGAGCCAGACGCCCTGTAGCGTGCATTCCACTTACTCCAAACTACTGCCGTTTGCGACGTCAGTGGTGTCAAGCTAGAGCTCATTGGAGGACGGAGTAGAGATCTGTTGTGTTTTCTGATGAAAGCCGGTTCTGCCTGGGTGCCAGTGATGGCCGTGTGTTGGTTAGAAGGAGGCCAGGTGAGCTCCTGCAACCAACCTGTCTGCGGCCGAGACACACTGGACCTACACCTGGAGTTATGGTCTGGGAAGCAATTTCCTATGACAGCAGGAGCACTCTCGTGGTTATCTCACGCACCCTGACGGCACAGTTGTACGTCGGTCTGGTGATTCAACCTGTTGTGCTGCATGAACAGCATTCCAGGGGGTGTTTTCCAAGAGGATGACGCTCGCCCGCATACCGCTGTTGTAACCCAACATGCTCTACAGAGTGTGGGCATGTTGCAGTGGCCTGCTAGATCATCAGATCTTTCTCCAATCGAGCACGTATGCGACATCATTGGACGACAACTCCAGCGTCACCCCCAACTAGCATTAACCGTCCCTGTATTGACCGACCAAGTGCAACAGGCATGGAACTCCATCCCACAAACTGACATCCAGCACCTGTACGACACAATGCATAAACGTTTGCGTGCTTGCATTCAACATTCTGGCGGTTACACCGGTTATTAATGTACCAGCATTTCACATTTAAATTGGCTCTTCTCGCGCTTACATTAAGCTGTGATCTTGAAACCTTAATCGATTGCATATGTTACCTATACAAATGTATTGCCGCCATTTGATTCCTCTACAACTATTTTTTCGCGGTGTTGGTTTTTTTTCCGTCAGTGTATTTACCCGACGCTCCATATTAGCGAATGTGCGATATAGCGTAGTGATATCGATGGCAGAAATTTCACGTGAGATATAGTTTTTCAGTTCCTCAGTCGACCTTGGCTGGTTGGCATAAACCTTGCTTCTTAAAAGTCCCCAGAGAAAGAAATCTGGAGGTGTCAGAACGGGAGATCTAGGGGGCTAAGGGTCTTTGGTACGGCTTGATCTTCACCTGTTTGGCTGCTTTTTAACATGTCGAATATGATCTTCCAGTCTCTTGGGGCAGCAACCGAATAGATTTTTGTGGGGATGCCAATAACCGCTGCTTCACATCCTATATTGTGTCCTCCGCCATTCGCCCGTATGCGGATCCACCAAGTTTCCTGTTCTCTTCAGCTTCTTCGCCAATTTCGAAATGGCGGCTCTGGTGGGTGTTTTACGCCTACCAAATTTCTTCAGAAAATCCTTCTGACATTGTTTCAAGGAACCGGTTACCCAGTACTGACGCAAAATGAACACACGCTCTTCAATTGATTGCATCATCGTCATTCGACCTCTTCGCCCAAACTGTCTGCGGTGACACGCTATTCCCCCACCATTACAGGATAGATGGTGCGTAAGTGCGGCGTCGCCCAGCTGTCGGGGAGACAATTCATTCACAGGTAATGCATGTCAACTGCTTCTTCAGTGAATAAAGAACCGCTTCGTTCGGGTTTCACTCTCATCGTATATTCCCCATCTCATATATTCCACATAATAAGTGTTCAGCCCCGAATGAATCATTCTGTATTGTCAAGGTGAACCGCCCCGGTATTAGAGTGGCACTTAGCGTTGGCTTCAAATTCCTTTTTCGTTTGGGAGTTTAACGATTACTGGAGAGACTCAATAGGGTATAAGCAGTCGTCCGTCCCTAATTTGGGGCCACAGATTCTAGGGAAGGGAGAGAACCAGTGCCGTAAGACAAACACACTATCCAAGCCTCACTCGGCATTCGAACCCAGACACATCTCGGATGAATAATTGGAAGCCAATGCTTCGTACCACAGTGCCACCAGAGTAGCAGGCTTCTAAACATTCGTCCGAAATGTGCCCGAATGCCTATTGAGGCATGGATGATTTGCATGTCTCAGGGCACTGGCCCTAAATTAGGGACGGGCGACTGCTTATAGACTATTAAGTTGCTCACGGTGGTCGTTAAATGCACACAAAAAATGTAATGACAGACCTTCCAACTTTTAAGAACAGAAATCCGGAAAAAAAAATAGCGAACGTTTAATCGATGTGTTCAACTGACTGATGTATCGAACATACCAATAAGAATCCTGATTATTGTGAAAATGATTGTCGACTTTAATCGATTTTTTATGCTACAATTAAGATATTTGGCACTATTCAACGATTACAGCGGTTAAAATGCAATCGGTACATAAATATCTCATTAGTACATTACCGTTAGGCTACATACAGAAAAAATTTCATTTGGAACTGCGAAATTATTGCGATTATTGGAGTAGCTTTTCACTGTAGCTTAACTGAGGTTTTGACCTTAAGTTTTTGTGCTAGCATGTTGGAATACCTTAAAAAAAAGCAATTTCAAGTCGGATAGTGAGATTTCTAAGTTTCACATCTCTCTCTCTCTCTCTTTCTCTTTCAGCGATTAGAGTGGTGGTGATTGAAGGTTTAACGACCACCGTGAGCAATTCAATGGGCTATAAGCAGTCGCCTGTCCCTAATTTAGGGCCACTAACTCCAAGTAAGGGAGAAAGCCAGTGCCGCAAGACAAACACAACATCCATGCCTCACCGGGATTCGAACCCGGAGTCACAAGCCAGCGCTTAGACCACTCCGCCACCAATCGGAATCTTACATCGTTTTTACAGTCTTTTCCGATGCGCTGCGAGCAGACAGCTTAGGAGAGACGCAGAAGTGGGAGAAAATGTGATCAGGTAAATGAGAATACATAGATGCCGTGGTACTTGGGGGCACTTATTCCTTTTTAAATTACACCAACCAAGGTTATAAAAACTAACGAAAAGAATTCTAAAACATATTGTCCGTAAAATAACCGCAATAGAGGTAGAATTTCCGAAAATTTTACGGATAAACCGTAAAACTTGGCAGGCATGGTAATGGTGCAGTGACCGTGTTTTTAAAGGAAGTACAAATTGTGTCGGCTAATATTTGCCAGCGAATGATTGAAATCTATGGAGACTTTGCTCCAGCTAATCGTGCTGTAAAACATTTTTCATAGGCGATAAAGAGCTCTAAGAGGACACAGAGAAACAGTTTGCAAAACATAGTGAAATATTTCTCCCCGAAATGGAATAAAACCAAAGAATAATACTTCTGGAGATGCCCTGGTCTCTTAACCGTGAAGCTGCAAGGTGTAGAAATTTGCCGTTGTTTACATGATACGTATGTATTTCAACTGTTTGTATTTTGGAATTGCGTGGTGTTTGGCTGCAGAAACTGTGTTAATATCAAACCGGAGTGAATTATACTTCCTACACGTGTGAAGTTTACAATTTTAACGCTATGTTTTGTTTAGAATTCGCACTAGTGTTCGTATATTTCAATTTAAAATAAAAATGGAAAGGAGCTTCAAAATAATTAAGAATTTTATAAATTCAGCATTTTCTCGTGCATTGGCAGCAAGTTGCGTTGCGAAATTGGAAACATTTGCGACGAAAGAATGCGATTCGGCCAACACAAAATGCATTGCAATAGCCTTGAAAACCATCTACTTTCCCACACTTTGACGGCCGTCGCTCGCGGTTATAGCGTTCACGCAAAGTGGCACTGCTTCATTAACAAGGACATCTCCAGACACCTTATTCTAACCTCCTTGAATAAAACAGGCTAAATAATCCGAAATTGCGTCGAAAAGTAATGATGTGGTGCTCATAGGATATTAGAATGCATAGATATTCTATCTTTTAATTCCCACTGTATATAATTAAAAGGCGTTCTAAGGCAGAAAACAATAGTTATTTTATCTAGTCGCCAGAACCAACTACAAACGGAGGTCAAGTGAGAAAACAACCAAAAGCTTAATCGCGAATCTTATGATGGGATTCCTCGTGATCGAAAGCAATTTCAGTAATGGATCAGTTTCAGCTTCTCAGTCTTGATAATGATTTGCCGCTTTTCACCCTATTAGCGTTAAATGTCACACATAACCTAATCTTCTGCTCCCAGAGGAAGAGTTGATTCTCGCGGCCCTAAAGTGCTACGTGTTTGGTCGTTATGGGAACAATTCAGTCGTCCAGCGCGGTAGTCAGCTACCATGTTACAGCTATGTGAGTGCGGAATGCGTAAGTGTCGACGTCTCACTAATACTGCTGTACAAGAATTGACTTTCGAAGAAATTTGCTGCTTGAAATGATCAGAATAAAATCTCTCGAAATAAACTAAAATTCAAACCAAATTAATTGCAAACCAAGCGAGGGGACTCAAAATGATCAAAAGATCGTCCTTATGTTATCGGTTTGTCCGTCCGCCTGTAGACACCATATCTCTGCAAATATTTGTCCAATTTGAAAAATTCTTTTTTGCATTAGAAAGCTTGAAATATGCGCATGAAGATCATTTATTTCGTTTTTTTTTTTTTTTTACGATGTACAATTTCGCCGCTAGAGAGCGTAAATGCAGATGATGTCGAATTCAAAATACATTCTAAACATCCGATTGAAAAAACTCTTTTATCTTCCGATTCCATTTATGTCGAATAGTATTTTAGGTATAGTCACTTTTTCAAGTTACGCATAGATTTTCCGCTAGAGGGTGTAAATGAAAATTACGTTTTCCCCGATATCTCTTCTTTTAAAACTCCGATTTGAAAATGTTTTTCTTCAGCGGAGACGGCTCTGATGGAAAATCTTTTGCACGTAATTTCTAATTTTTGGTAAAGAATACTTTGGCTACCAGGGTCGTAAGTGTTAATTTCTGCTTATGATGTATTTGTCACAAAATCTGAGCTTCTAAAATCTAGATTGAGAAAATTCTTTCGTGGATCGATGCCACTCACGTAGATAAACCTTTTCGGAATATTTTCTTCTTAAAATATTGCATGGTTTTCCCGCCAGGGGGCGTAGATGTATATCTTATTTTTGTTAATATCTTTGCTTCTAAGTTCGATTTGAAAATTTCTTTCTTTATTGGATAGAGTTTCCGGTGTGACCTGTTTCCATTTAATGTCAAAATTTTCAAGTAATTCATAAACTTTCCGCTAGTGGCATACGGGTAAATCTCATTTACTCCGATATCTCTGCTTCTAAAACTCCGATTTGAAAATTTTTCCTTTATCGCATACAGCTCCTGACGGAAAATGTTTTTCATATATTTCCAATATTTGATAAAGAATGGTTTGGCCACCAGGGGGCATAATCCTTAATTTCTGCTTCTGATGTATTTGCAGCAAAATCTGAGCTCCTGAAAACTCGACTGAATTTTTTTTTCTTGGACCAATACCGCTCATATTGAAAAACATTTTCAGAATACTTTTTACCTAAAATAATGCACTGTTTTCCTGCCAGGGGGCGTAGATGCATATCTTATATTTGTCCATATCTGTGCTTCGAACAGTCTGATTTGAAAAATCCTTTCTTTGTTGGAGAGCGTTTCCACTGCGAAATGTTTCTCACATAATTCAAATTTTTCTTAACGCACAAGTCTGCAACCAGAGGGCGTTAGCTCACGATTCCGTTTACAGCAATATCTGCGGGATTAAAACGCGATAGAAAAACTTCTTCCTTCCGTCAGATACTATTGCTTTCCATACCGGTTCCATTGACTTTGAATAGCTTTGATAAATTTAATTTGCGTCAGAACGGATTCAAAAGACGTGTTCATTACACCCGAAAGTTCGGCGTCATCTTTCTTGTTGTTGTTTTTCTAAGTTTCACACTGTAAAAAATAAGTGGTGTGAATTCAGGAAAATTTCTGAAAATAATGTGCAGCAAAGTTGCCCATAAGTGTCCGTCTTTTTCAGAAATTTCCGTTTTTAAAAGTGCCCGTTTATTTTAACCCGTATTTTCACAGATATATCCAATAGTCAGAAATTCCGTTGATTTCAGAGAAATCCATTTCAGGTTTTTCCGTAATTAAACTGAAATTGCGCAAAATTGACCGTCCTGCATTTTTAAAAAGCCTTTTACCTCAAAATAATATTTCCGCTGCCGTCAGGATCAAACGTTCGTCGCTTGGGTTGGTAACGCACGCCTTTAACAACTGAGCCACAAACGCTCGGAAATACGAATCATGTACATCGTAAAAGAAATTGCGCGACGATGATTTTTTTTTCTGTTATTAATGCGAGGGATTTACTCATTTTATATTCTGTTGGAGCTTATTATTTTTCTGAATAGATTTGTAATACTTTTTTTTCTGTAGAACTATTCACAAATTAAGCATTTTTCATTGCGGGTTTTCGGAGCAACAAAATGCGTTGCAACTTTATGTTTTTAAATGACAGTGTCTTTCAGTTATCTTTAAAAAAGGTGAAATGTATTTTTTTATAGTATTATTTCACAAAAAGAAACCTCCTAATTATGAAATTTACTTTTGATAGCTGTAATAGCTTTTGCTTAAGTTTTCCAAAGACTTAATACTTAGATATCGTATAATCATCTGTACAATAAGTTTAAGTGCTCAGTTTTTTATAGTAACACAGTAAGAAACCGGATACTTATTGTTCTCAGGGCCGGATTAAGAGGGGCCTGTAGGGGTTATAACCTTGGGGCGCGCTATGACCAAGGGCCCAGGAGGCATGTCTGGGCAAGTAATAAATATATAGATGAAAGAGAGAGAGAGAGAGAGAGAGAGAGGGGGGTTTATAAAATAATTTTATTTCTGTCTCGTATGATTTCGGCTTGGTCTGATACAGAGGCTGGAAGATGAACAGATTTCAAGGCAGTGTTTCATGTCGCTGTGTACACGGTGGGGTCGGAGAGACAGTTTCAGCTTTTTCTACTACGATTCACATACACCTCCCAATCTGCACTTGGGACCGTTAATAGTCGAAGTACCCTGTTACTTTTCATTGCATTTAACAAAAAGATGAATTAAGAAAATGTTAAATCATTAGAAAATTCATGACAAAATCTAAGAATCTTAAGCTTTTAACTCATATTCTTATGAGAACCAGTGGCGTCACTAGCACAACGTGCCCCCCTTCCACCCCGCAAGATTTACTTCAGCCCCCTAAGCACAGTAATTTTCCCAGGATTTAGAGCACGAGGGAGGAGGCATTTTTCGCGGTGTGTACGGTGGTTGGGGGGAAGGGGGATAGGAAGTCAGGGAGAGTGTCTGCAAAAGTAAAGGTGGTACCTACGCCCTGTAGTTTTAACCTTTTAAGTAATAGATTTGACAATATGTGTAATTGCTTTGTCCAAAACTAAAATAAACCACTTGAAGAAATCACCCTCTTACACATGCACAGATCTGCAGCTGCTGCGAATAAATGTTGACGCCTGTCGTGCACGTAATCCTAGGTAACTGACTGTTTTCCTACATCCTCTACGGGGAACCCCACTGTGGCCTCGCGCTTTCCCTCAGCAGCGCAGAGAGAGGGCGATTGGAGAGCGATCGTATTATTTGCAACCCATTGCAGAGCAATCGTATTACAACCCGAAGTCAAAGAGCCGAACACTTTCAATCTGTAGGACATTCAGTGTTTTGAAAGTGAAACTAGGCATTTATTTAGGCAAAGCTAAATATATCTTAAAGCAAAATATGAATCTTTGGGTTAATTATTGTGCGTGATTGAATGCTTTCATAAAACTATAACTGGCAGCTGCAGTGCGCCCCTCCGTTACCTGTGCCCCCCCCCCCAGCGAGTGCAAAGGTGGTAGTTACGCCACTGATGAGAACAATAAAAAGTAAGCAGCCCCGGTGGCGCAGTGGTCTAAGCGATGGCCTCTGATCATTCGTCCGAACGGGGTCCGGGTTCGAATCCCGGGGAGGCATGGATGTTGTGTTTGTCTTATGGCACTAGCTCTCTCCCTTCCCTGGAACCAGTGACCCTAAATTAGGGACGGGCGACTGCTTATAGCCCATTGAGTTGCTCACGGCGGTCGTTAAACCTCCAATCAAAAAAAAAAAAAAGTACAGTGACTTATTATGAAAACTCTGCGGATAATTTATTAGCTTGAAGAATGCACTACGTATTAATTATCATAAGTATATTACTACAGTTTCGTGTTTTAACGGACTTCATATTGATTCTGCGGCATAAGTTCTTAGGGGAGCCCATTCAGATGTCTTAGATTTGAGGCCTGCTGAAATGGCTTACCCTAGTGGCCCATTAAGGCCTTAACCCGGCTCTGATTGTGTTGCTGAAATAGACGCTCGGCTGGAGGATGTTCAAAGGCCATGAAGCGTGTAGATGATCGGCCAGCACATGCTGGTAAGGCGCAGCAGTTAAGGACCTCTCCGGACACACTAGGCGACTCCAGACACACTGTGTCTCATCAGAAGGCTCCCAAAAGTGCAGGGTAATTCAAGATGATTGCCTCGATTATAAATGAAAATAACGTGGTTATGAAGATAAATAGGCCGCTCCGGTAGCACAGTGGTCTATGCGATCGTTTATGATCATTCGTTCGTGAAGGGTCCGGGTTCGAATCCCGATGAGGCCTGGATGTTGTGTTTGTCTTACGGCACTGGCTCTCTCCCTTCCCTGGAGCCAGTGACCCTAAATTAGGGACCAGCTACTGCTTATAGCCCATCATTGACTTGCTCACGGTGGTCGTTAAACCTTCAATCAAAAAAAAAAAATAGAAAAAAAAAAAAGATAAATAGACAGCTGATATCCCTGCACAAGAAAGAAGGAAGTTTAGAATTTTATCGGTACCTACTGCTGTGTTACTATTATGGTGACGTAGGAAAGGGAGCTGCCCGTGCGCCAAAGCCATTGGGAAGAAACGGCGACCGTAGCAGAAAAGGCGTTTTGCGTGCTGGAATTTGAAAAGTGTCATTCTGTTGTTACAATGAAGAGAATGTTTCGTAAACAAACCTGCTCCTCCAGATGCTAAGAGCATAAGGAGGTTGTGACGTGCCTGCACCGCAGGACGCACATGAGATAAAGGCAGATAGCAGCGACACCATACGTCCGCGTAGCTCAGTTGGGAGAGCGACTTACTCCATAATGAGGGGACCCGGTTTCGATGGCCGGCGTGGACAAAGATAATGGAAAAATTGACTCCGTCACATTGGCGCCTGAACTTTCCGGATGACCCGGCTGTTAGATTTCTCGCAATGGTGTGATGTTCTTTCCACACCGCGAGATAGGAAAAATGAGAATCCCTTCTTCAGCGCTTCGAAAAATAAATGTGTGTGATGTTATGTTCCACACACCAAATTGACTGGGATTTCTGAAATGCACGTTCTTCATTAGATGACTGCCTACAGCGACACGTGGTCCCGGCTGACCCATGGGCAATGCCCCCTTTTTAGGGGTGTGTGTGTGTGTGACGTGCCTTCACCGCAGGACGCACATGGGATAAAGGCAGATAGCAGGGAGAGCATACGTCCGCGTAGCCCAGTTGGGAGAGCAACTTACTCCGGAATGAGAGGACTCGGATTCGATGCTCGGCGTGGACAAAGATGATGGAGAAATTTACTTCGTCATAAGGTGACCTAGGCAGTTTGTAGAAACAGGAGGTCTTTGTAAAGGGAAGAGTACCGCCCGACCACATTGTGGACAGGATGACAGGTTTTTCTGCAACTGACCCCCTAGGTCTCTGGACCTTACTCCTTGTGACTTCTTTTTGTGGGGGTATGTCAAAAACCATGTGTATGTGCCACCTTTGCGAGAACACTGCAAGAACTAAAGATGCGCATTCAGCTTGCTCTGGCATCAGTGACTACGGACATGCTTCATAATGTATGGAGTGAAATGCATTACCGTTTAGATGTTGTCCGCGTGAGCCATGGGAATCACATAGAACATTTGTAAGGCATGGAAACAAAATTCTAACCTTTCTTCTTTATTGTGCAACAATGTGATCTCTGTATCTATGTTCATGAACCAGGCAAGTATTTTCATTTGTAATCGTGGCAATCATTTTGAAATACCACTGATCTGACACTCGCACCCTCCCGTCAGCTCGGTACAGCTGAAACGGGATTCATCTGACCACGGGACGCGGTACCACTCTACAGACGTCCAGTTTTGGTGTTTCCTGCACCAGGCGAGGCATAATTTCCGTTACCGAGCAGTCAAAAGTGAGACTCGAGCAGGGCGCTGAGTCCCATACCCCAAGGTATGCAAAATATGCAAACCAGTCACTCGCTGACGCTGCTTGGGCCTCCGACATTTTACCTGGATCTGTCTTTTTGATCCTGGATAGTCTACGTCGACCCTGATCATCAATGGCGTGTGGTCATCCTCTGGGGGGGCTGGTTCGTCCATCGATGGTACAGTATACTCGCGGTACACTCTTAATACGGCTTCCCCGGAAACCCTAGGGTTCTTACCACTTAGGCGGTAGAATGTCCTATATGTCTTGTGCAGTCAATGTGTTTACGGTCAAAGTAGCTCAGATCACCTCGTTTACCCATGTTCGTCGACTGCGATACACTGTTGAGAAGATCTTCTGTCAGCCTATTTATCGCATGCGTTCGGTTTGGGTCTGTTCCACTCTGCCCGGGGGATGCTCATGTCAACTGCATCCCCACTATATCTAACGCTTTGCCTTAAGAGTGTAAATACTGCGTAGTAATTTCATTAGGCTTACCTTCGAAAAATATCTATGGAAAAGAAGGTTTACAGTTAGTATAACACTTTAAATAACTCCTCGAAAAGGAATTAAAGACAAACTTTACTGCCGCCCCGTTTGCGTAGTGACCTAAGCGGTGGCTTCTGACTGAAAACATCCGGGGAAGTGATGTACCTCCGACTCAAGCGGGCGACTGTGTGGATGCGTGGTAGGAAGACCAAATTAAAAATTGTTTTCTCACTGTGATCAAGATACTAGAGCATCGGTAGGAAAGTGCGTTACAGTGGACGGGACTATGTCGTAAAACGTAATTCTGATGGTACAGTTTTCCTATAGCTGTTAGTATACGAACTTTTAGAATTACCTTCTTACAAGAACGTGAGCCAACTTAAAAAAATAATCATAGTTTAGATATGTGTACTGTTATTCAGCATTTAAGTTTGTCTACTTTCACTTTTCTATTCTAAAAGACTTCTTGACTTCACTCTTTAGAGATTTTGGCAGTTGCCGTGACGGAAGTTCGCCTTTTGTCCGACAGCAATAAGTCACAGTATGTTCTTCACGGAGAAGGTGCCACCCTCACCTGTCATTACGTTCTGGACAAACACGAGTCCGTGAGTGAGGTGGAATGGGAGAAAGACGGTGTTTTGGTCTACTTGTGGACAATGAACAGACAGCCGGAAGCCATGGATGTCCTAGAAGGCAGAGTTGATCTCAGCGTAAATTCGTCGATGAACATCCGCATCACCAAAGCTCACATAGACCTGGAAGGAACGTACACCTGCAGAGTACGAACAAACGGCAAGACTGCACAGAACGAAATCTACCTCATGGTTATAGTAGGTATGATATCTTTAAAATGTTGCTTCACTTATAACGAGTTTTTGATGTTCATCTGTTGCTGTTCTATAACTGAACGAACTTGATATAAACCCTACCGAATAATATAACACTCATGCTTATAACGCTTCATGAAAGTATTAGATTGATGCATACGTTCATGTCGTTTAATTTCACGAGTGTGTCCTAGGTCAGTAGTGACCGTGAAGATGGCCAGTTGTATATCAAAATGTAGCCAGTAATATCATGTATCTAAATCACATTGCGTTGTATGATTGTGGCTAATGGTTTTTTGGTTTTTAGGTCCGGAAGTACGGAGTGTCACGTAGAGAGGAATGAACATTTCCGACATCTTCTCCTCTACGAGTTTAACAAGGAATCCACAGCCGCTGAGGCTACTCGACAAATTTGTGCTGTGTATGGGGAGGATGCTATTGCTCCGAGGACAGCCCGCAAATGGTTTGAGCGGTTCTGAGGTGGCAATTTTGACCTCAACGACTCTCCACACTCAGGTCGTCCATCTCACTTTGATGAGAATCGTTTGAACCATCTCATCCACTTGGATCCGCGTCAAACCACGCGAGAATTGGCCACTGAGATGGACTGTGATCAGACCACAGTGGTGCGACACCTGGAACGTATGGGAAAGATCCAGAAATTGGGGTCTTGGGAGTCTCACACTCTCACAGAGGACAACAAGAATTAGCAGGGTTTGTGTTCTCAGCAACACAAACCCTTTCTGTCATGTAGTATTACTGGAGATGAAAAGTGGTGCCTGTACGTGAATTTCGGGCATTGAAGGGAATGGTTAAGCCCAAACAAGACGCCCACACCACGTCCAAAACATAACCTTCACCCTGAGAAGATCATGTTGTGTGTCTAGTGGGACAAGGCAGGCATTAATCACTGGGAAATTTTGCCGACGAATCGGACCATCAACGCTGCACTGTATTGTGAGCAACTCCGCAGTGTGGAGGGCGCAATTCAGCAGAAACGGCCGCATCGGCGCCGTGGTGTCCTTCTCCAACATGATCGCGCACGCCCTCAGAGTGCAAACATGACCGAAATGGCCATCCAGGACATGAAATGGGAGATCACTCCACATCCGGCCTATTCCTGAGATGTCGCCCCTTCAGACTATCACCTGTTCCGATCTCTCTTGAATGCATTCCGTAGCAGAATGTTCAACAATGATGTCGATCTCTAGAATTTCCTTGATGATTTCTTCCCAGCAAAACCTGCACGTTTTTACAAGAATGGCATTGCAGACCTATGCATTGCCGGTACACTCAACAGCCACCGCTACATCTCCGACGTTTTGGAGCCTGCAGGACCTGCAAGCGGCCACGTTTCAACAGGACAATGCGCGCCCGCACGTGGCACGCATCGTGCAACATTTCTTCACGGCCCACCAAGTGTCACTGCTGCTGTGGCCCACCTGTTCTCCCGATATGTCACCCATCAAACACGTCTGGTCGCTGATCGGCAACCGAGTGGCCCGGCAAGCACCAACCGCGGCTACGCCTGATGAACTGTGGCAACGTGTGGAAGCAGCCTGGACCGACATACCCCAAGCCCACATCCAAAGCCTCTTTCGTTCGATGCCGCGGCGTGTAGCGGCCGTTATTGCCAGCCTTGGGGGCCACACGAACTATTGATGTCTGCGTGTTCCGCAAGTCGCACGGGCCTGTAAGCTCAATCGTTTCATCTTTGTATCTGTTGTTATGTGTCCAGTAAATCTGGCTTTGTTATCTCGTGTCCTTCTTGGTGTTGCGTTTTGGGTGGCCAGCAGAGTATATTTACATTCATCCGCAGAACATTCGTCCTCAGAGTCAAGATAAGTCCCTTGTTATCGACTAATCGCTGTTCGAGCGATCGCTGAATTTTTTTTTATCAGTTAAAGTCTTCTTTTACCATTACTTGGATTAAAAGAAAAGAAATATACACAAAAGGTAAAAAAATAAAAATAAAGCTCATTCTATTTCAAAACCATGTACGGAAGAAAAAGTAGCATTTAAATGCTGATTAATCTCACATGAGCCCTGTTAGAGAGAGGTAACTAAACTCTTCAACAACTCAAGGAAAACTCACAGGTAGAACTGTAATGCGTGGTAAATTACACTCACGGACAATGAAATTTGCCCACCTAGAATAAAACATGATACAACCGCGAAACTTTGCAAATATCAAGAGTGCGTGCTGGTATGCAAATGATCCACGTTTAGTGCAAGTGCGCATAACCGCACACCCTGTGGTGGCTCTGCAAGCACGAACCAGCGCGTTGTCGATGTCCCATGAAAGCGAAAGGCGCCGGCCGACGCAAGTAAGAGTGCAGAGTGACAAGAACGCCAGGTAGATGCTAGAAACGTCGGTTTACGCAACTTACTGATTTTGAGAGAGGCCTTATAATCGGGTTGAAAACCGCAGAGTTGTCTGCGCGCCGTATAGCCCGCCACGTGGATCGTTCTGACCATACCGTCCGACTGTGTTGGGAGCAGTGGACACGTTACGGCACTGCCACACGTCGGAGCTGCTCCGGGCGGACCAAGAGAAACCACTGGTAGAGAGGATCGACGGATCGTGCCCTAGGCATAAACGAATCCCACGGGGACTCGGTCCACTATGGAGGCAGATGTAGCGGCTCCTGTGTGACCACGAAACATTTCCCGACGCCTCGCGGATGCGAATCTGCGATCCCAGCGCTCCTTACGTATGCTGATATTAACACAGGAACAACGCCGGCTCCGTGTGCAGTGGTGCCAGGCCAGAGCGACGTGGAATGCCACAGACTGTCGACGTGTGGTGTTTAGCGATGAGTGCCGCTTCGTTTTGGGGGCAGATGATGATCGTGTCCTGGCGCGGAGGTCCCCGTGTCAACTACGATCCCAACCTCACTATCGAACGCCACACCTCCCCCACTGCAGGCATTATGGTCTGGAGAGCCATTGCCTACGATAGCCGATCAGCTTTAATAGTCATACGTGGATCATTGACGGGCCAGCTGTATATGGATGATATCCTACGGCCCCATGTGCTCCGATTCCTGGCTGGGGTTCCAAGTGCGCTACACCAGCAGATAATGCCCGTCCGCACACGGCTTGGGTTGCCCAGGACTGCCTACGTTATGTCCAGACACGTCCCTGGCCTGCCCGCTGCCCGGGCACGTCGCCTATTGAGTATGTGTGGGACCAGTTGAAACGCCAGCTGCCGTCGTACCACACTGTCCGGGATTTGGAGCACACCGTCCAACAGGTGTGGGTCAGTCTGCCGCAGGACAACATCAGGCGTCTGTTCGCTTCCATGCCGCATCGTATTGCAGCATGTATTGCCACAAGAGGCGATACGACGCGCTATTGAAGATAATCGGACTGCGTGCCACAGATCCTTCTGTAGTTGAACTACAGCTCTGTTTTATTGCCATCATGTGTATCATTCATCTGTATCATTACGTCCATAAAATTTCAGTTCAATCCGATGCTTTCTTCTTGGTGCGCAAATGTCATTGTCCGTGAGTGTACTTGAAATCCCGACGCCATCTCACGAAATTTTTTAAACTTACAAACCAAAAAGCGGAAAACGTATGACTGATCCGATCAGCACAGTTAAGGGCTGAAGGAATCTTTCTAAACCTAAATTCCTTCCTATTCCAATCTAAAACTAAATTCCTTCCATATTTCCATAATAACAAAAAGTAAGAAAAACTGGAAGAAAGGAAAAATAAAAGGCATGTTTGCTTTCACGGTATGCAGTCGCTTCCCGAAGAATTCGGAGCATCAAACTTGGTATACCGTCCCAGTGGCGGAGTAATCGGAGGTTGGACCTCTACCAAATCCTTCGAGTTGGGGGCCGAGCTCTAGTGCCACTTTATGCATGATGGAGTGTTTCTCATTCCGATGCTCGTCCTCGCACGTGGAATAGCCTTTGCCCAAACTTTTCCAGATACCCCATCTTTGAATGCCGACGTTACTCTCTCCATTGTAATCCTCTTCCGTTTTGACGTCGCAGTACGAGAGAGGCGTCGCTCACCTGAAACATCGACGGACCGTTTGCAACCAATATTTTCCCCGACAGTTGCCGGTTTTGATACAAACCTGGTAAAAAACAGCAATCCGTCATCCTCGCACCGGCTATCTACCCACGATCAAAGTCGCTCAGTGTCCCAGGTTTACTCATCACCAAAGTCGCGGGTAAGATATACAGCAGGTAGCTATTTTACGGTAGGGCATAATAAAAAAATAAAAAATCTATATGCTAAAAGCACAGTTAATAATAAGGAACTGTAGTTTTGAGGACAGAAATCATGGTTTCTGCGCAATGCGATTCTGTCACCCCGTCTCGCTAGTAGACGAATCCACTGCTGGGTAGGTACATAGGTATGAGGACGTCAGTGCATTCGTAAACAGCAATTCGATTTCAGTATGGATAAATGTCGTAGTTCACAGAGTTTGAAAGAGGGATGACAGCGGGTGACCAACGCATGGGTCACTCAACCGCGGAAGTGGTACTTAAATTGCAGCATCCCTGTTCGTCAATATCAAGAGTGCATCGGAAATACGTCATTTCCGCCAAAACATCGCATCGTAGACAGCGCTGTGTTCGGAGAAAGGTGGTGGATGAACGTCGCCGTCCTCGTCTGTCACGCAAAGCTGCAACCAACCGGAGAGCGGCAATGACACAAACTAACACCGACTAGATGCATTTGAAAAATCCACGAGACGTGTCCATCATTGTAGACCATCTGCATCCGCTTATGGTCATCATGCACCCACTGGGCAATGGACACTTCCAGCAGGAGGTTGCTCCTCCCCACAGCGCTGTGGTGCCTAGAACATGGTTATAAGAGCCGTCTGGAGAAGCTTCACACTACAATGGTCTCCCAGTTCACCAGACATTGATCTTGTCCAAAATCTTTGGTATTCTGTGAAAAGGCCCGTTCAAGTTTGGATCCTCCACCCTGGAATACGACGGAATTATGAATAGCGGAGCAGCAAGCATAGGTGGAGATACCTGTGCAACGCTTTCTTGACCTAGTGGACCCTATACCTAGCCATGTGACTGCCCTTATCCTCCACCCAATGCTACGAGATTATGGAAAGCGGTGCAGCAAGTATGGGTGGATACCTGGGAACGCTTTCTTGACCTAGTGTGCTCAATGCCACGCCGTGTGACTGCACTTGTCCAGGAGAAAGGTGGGCTTACCTGTTACTAGGTAGGTGTTACTAGGTATATCCACTCAGTGTATAAAAGAAGAACTTGCAATGCCTAATAAAGTGATCCTCCAGTGTACATTCGTCAACTGCTGGCATATACGGACGTTTTAGATTATGCCAAGTTCATCCCGCCACCCAGCTAGCAGTTGCAGAGGTCGTGCAGAAACACCTCGTGATTCCTAACAGGGCCCGAATACTGGTCTCAACCAGATCTCTGGATCTGGTTGAAACCAGTATTCTCCCTAACTGTGTCCGTCCACCATGCCGAACAGGCATAGGTTAGGATTCTTTCAATGCCTAGCTTGTACACGGCTTTCTTGGTTGGCCCAGACAATCTCATGCCGTTAATCCTGTTCAGTATGACATAACATCTGGGCCAGTGAAGTTTGACGGGTCCCTGACCGACCCTGTTCGGGTGAAAACCAGACGGATCCTGGAAGGATTGCTCTCACAAAGCCTCCACCTAAATAATTTTGAGAGAGTCCTTTTTACCCCTGCAGAGTCAGGATTTTGACTGCGCAGGCTTAGTCATCAGATGGTTATATTCAGTGCATGGGAATTCGTAATTTCAAATGTTACACCAAGTGTGACCATTCTTTTGCAGGGTTACTAAGAACAACTTTACAGTCACCGTCATCTGTATATTTCGCTTGCTACTTTTATCTTTCTGAAAGAGAAAAGGAAAAGAAGAGGTAGATGAAAAGTCAACCAGCTGGAAACATTAATAAGTGTAAGGGGAACAGAGTATCCTAAAGCGAAGTATATTGCAAGATTTCGGTGGCTTTGAACTTGCCTGACTAAAAGGCAACGGCCAGGGAAATATCTTTCGGTCACAAAGAGAAATTTGAGTGTGTTTCTTTAGTTTCGCTATGAGTTCCGTCGGCCAACACTTTTATCTACCTTAGTTTCTTTTACTGCAATAATAAGCGTCTTCTTAAATTTATCATCTACGGATTCCACGATCTTTGCCATCCTCGTTCCTTCAGTCGTTTCAAGTCTCTCCTTCATTGCATCCACAAGAAATGTGTGCTTAAAATAAAAGCGCAGGTTATTCTGTTCGCTTTTAATCTGCGCCCGTTGATTAAGATTTTGGCTCACTTTGTCTTTTTTTTTAATTTACTTTCATCAAAGTTTTTGTTTCAGTGTTTAAACTCAAGTAATTTCTTCACGTTTAATCATATTAAAGTGCTTCGAAAGGTAAATCCCGTTCGAGGAAAATTAATTCCCCGAAGACTACCGTCACTTTCAATCTACATTGACATGTAATTTACATTTTTCTTTTCCTAATACGAAATTGCAAGTTATTAACAAAGGATCGCAAGAGAATCTGTTTATATTATCTCTGATTTTGTACCACTAAAGCGGTAATGAAACCGGTTTCCGCTATGAGGTTATTCTTACATACAGCTGTCTCGGCACGATGTACTGTATAACACTTCCATCTAATACACGCAAGCCTCAGAAGTATAAAATATTTATTTACATCTAAAACCAGTATGTACAGATAAGCAACTTTAAAAAACAGGCAAGATCTTTTGAGTCTTCAGAGACTCATTATTAAGCTAAAGTGCAGCCCCTTTAGAAACATATGTATTCTCAACTGCAAGTCGTCTTCTGAATTTGCAGAACAGTCTTGTTGCATGTTCCATTTGGTACACCAATTGGCTTTTAATGAGTCTTCTGAAGACTCGAAAACTCTTGCCTATTTTTTAAAGTTGCTTTTATCTGTATATACTAGTTTTAGATGTAAATAAATATTTTATACTTCTGAGGCTTGCTTGTATTAGATGGAAGTGTTATACATCGTGCCGAGACAGCTGTATGTAAGATTAACTCTATGGTTGCGCGAGATATATTGTCATTTCCGCTATGAAAGTGGACAATTTCAATAGGGCTTGGAATAAAGTATGCCACTGAGACAAAAATAAGAACTCATTCATACATTGGTGTTTTAACATCAAAGTCGACTGTATAAGACTTTTTCTGTGTGCACGCGCGCGTGTGTGTAGATGATGAATACATTTCACGCCAATCACGGAATTTCTCTCTCTCTCTCTCTCTGAGGTGATTTTGCAGTTGATTGCCTTTTGTTTTTATGGGCAATGTTTAAGATGCAGAGCTACTATAGAGCAGGAGACTCAGACGTAAATCTTCCATAGAGACTCTTGGCAACAATTTGGCCCTGAAGATCTCAATAGTACAGCGCACCAGTGGACGGACATGGAACTAAGACATCGAACCTTAACCGTCTGCCTTATTTTTGTTTTCAAGAGTTTACAACTCACTATCGATACACAAGAACACGAACCGAAGGTTGTTTTTTTTTTTTTTTTTTTTTGATTGGAGGTTTAACGACCACCGTGAGCAACTCAATGGGCTATAAGCAGTCGCCCGTCCCTAATTTAGGGTCACTGGTTCCAGGGAAGGGAGAGAGCCAGTGCCGTAAGACAAACACAACATCCATGCCTCACCGGGATTCGAACCCGGACCCCGTTCGGACAAATGATCAGAGGCCATCGCTCAGACCACTGCGCCACCGGGGCTGCCCGAAGGTTCAAACATTGGGGCAACCCCAATCGTTCAGACCTAACACACGGTTACACGTGTCTTGCCCCTAACCAAGGTTTAGTCGACTGTATGATCACCTCGCAACGGTTCTGACAGCCGGCAAAGACGTAACGCCGTAGGTCCAACCGCCTTTGAAAAGGGGAAGGAACTAGCGTTCCATAGAAAAGATCAGATTGCAAAAGGGGATGAAAAATTAGAAGTATAGAAATAATGTCGCCCACGCAGGGTTCGACGCTCAGTGATGAAGCAAACTCAGCCATTTCGGTGAACATCGCCACTTAGTGATATTTATCCGCGCAAAAAATTTAATTAATAACATAAAATACTTCTGGTACGGTGTTGAATTAATTATTTTGGTGGCAGGTAATTTGATACTATTTTCAGCAGAGGAGAAATATATTGTTTCATATTTCTAGCCAACTTTTACATATTTTTGTTCAATAATTCCAGGGTATAATTGTTATATATGCCATCTTGCATGAGTTGTCTTATATTGTCAATGTAATCCAGTTTCTAAAGGAGAATTCTTTTACCAAATATCTATTTGGGTTGATTTAGTTTATTTTGTTAACTTCATTAACGGAAGTTAAAGAAATGTAGATTTATATATAGCGTGACCCACAGTGTGAGTCATACATTTGAATTGCGTGACCCATAGTGCGAGCCGTTATATTAGTCTACTAATTTTATTACGTGACCCACAGTGTGAGTTATAAATTTGTATTGCTTGACCCACAGTGTGAGTCATTACATCATTTAGTTATAATGATTTTCTTAACTCCTTTTATCTTAATTTTAATGTGTCTCTCAGTTACTTTTGAATGTATTCAGTTCATTATTATTAATCATAATTGCCTTTGGTATTTCACTTTCAGTGGAATGAAAAGTTATAGAGTTTTTTGGGTCTATTCGAGTTTGACCAAAAAGGCCTTTTCATATTTAGGATTTTGGCTCCCATATTTGTAAATACATTTTGTATCTCAGAAGTTGTGATAGATTTTGGTACATTTTTGATGATATGTTTACTTGCTACTTTTGTATTTTCATTTTGTATGATTAACGCACTTCATTAAGTATTTTTACCAACTTTGCTTTTTATACGTCCTTTTGTAAATTCTTTGGAGAGTTCTTTTTTAACTGTGTTTGTAATGATGTCAATTTGTGAGTCTCAGAACAGATTAGATCATATGTAGAGGATTTTAGGAAGGGAGTGTCTGACCCCAGGTCTTAAACAACCCTGAGAAATAGGAAGCTAGGAGATTTCGGCTAGAGTGCCCGATAGTAAAGTGTCACAGAAGCAAGGTAGAAAGGGGGAGAAAAAACGCCCTTATTTATTAGCGGCGGGCCAGTGCCCGGGGTCCGACGGCTTAACGTGCCCATCCGACACGGATATTTAGTGGTTCGAGCGTTCGTACCTGCCGGGGATCGAACCGAAGGTCCTCTCCGTGGCAGTTACAAACGTTGACCACTAGGCCACCCGCGGCTCCGAGTATTCAACTCTCTCCGCGGTGCTACTTATATAGCCACTGGTACAGTATCACGTGACAGACGCTATCGTAATTTCATTTGCGACCACTGGAGCGCCGTCATAAACACGAGAGTTGGACCTCTGTCTCTCACCCTCTGTTCAAAGCTACATTGAAGCACAATATATATATTTTTTTGAACGGTGGCGCCTTCTGTAAAACACGCAAGACTGCATGCAAGGGCGTTGTGCTCGCGTGCAGCTCGTCAAGCATCAGCAAACGTTCGGTTGAGGGTCAGAATGGGCAAAAGGAGTGACAGGCGTGCAAGTTCCGGTGGGCTTGAGGACGTCGCTTGAATGATCGTTCTCCTGGGCTTTTCAGGCTAAGCTTAGCAAGAATTTACCATGAGGGATGTGACAGGCATAAAAGCTTCCAAGAATCGGTGATTCCGTGACAAAAACAGCTAGTGGATCAGATGGGTCAAAGGACTCTAGTGAGAATCGTGCAAGCGAACAGAGGGTTCACAACTTTATGGACTTCTTGCACTGGGACATTGGTATACAAAGATACGACGTCCAGAGATACCATTTTAAAGTTACTGAAGAACAGCTTCAAGAAATGCGTACTATACCGTGCAAATTAATTGGGACAAGATATTTTATTCTTAGAATTGTAATGTGATCGCCACTTGATGTCGGAAAATCACTTAAACCGGTGTTACCAGCTGTGAGATGGTGTGACTGTTGAAACTTGATAGTAAGAATGGGGTTCGACCTGTTTTAAACTGGAAATAGGCACTTCAGCTTCAGTTGTGAGCTTTCGTGTGTGACAAGTGGATGTTAGTTTTTGCTCTCTGTGAGTACGTGTTGCTTTCGTGTATTGAAAAATGGATATTTCTCCAAGGAAGCGTGCAGAAGTAATTTCTCTGAAGGATCACACTTCTATGACAGTGAGAGATATCGCTTCTGCAGTTGGTGTAGGCAAATCAAGTGTATCAAGACTGCTTACGGGATACAATGCATCTGGATCATCGTCTCCATAAAGGAGAGATAAATGTGGAAGAAAACGAAAAACAACTCCACGAACGGATAAATATCTAATCAGAAATACTAAAATGAATCAAAAAAAAAAAAAAAAAAAGAACAAGCACCGACCTTCAAAGAGATTTATTGGCTAGTGGTTGTGATGTTAGTGATTCAACTGTACGCCGTAGGCTTCTGGAAGTTGGCTGGAAGGCAAGAAGACCAACAAAAAAACAATATTTAAATGCGAAAATGAAGATAAAATGCGCCAAAAGTTATAAATCATGGACTGCTGACGACTGGAAAAAGGTAATTTTCAGTGATGAAACTCATTTATTTGTGCAGGGTTACCAAGCAAATGTCGTTAGACGAAGCAAATGTAAACCCTTAAGACCTGAGCATGTCAAATAAACTGTAAAACACCCTCTGAAACAGATGTTTTGTGGTTTTTTCAAATCAAATGGCACTGGAAGCTTAGTTCCTGTTCAAGGTATGATGAATTCAGCCAAGTACGTAGAAATATTACAACGTAGGATTGTTCCATTCTTGCAAACTTTTGACGGGACATTTCAACATGACTTGGCCCCATGTCACAATTCGAAATTGGTCAAGAATTGCATGCTGGAAAATCAAATTCATTGGCCTGGAAATTCACCAGACTTATCCCATAGAAAACTTGTGGAATATTTTGAAGAGACGTTTAGGTAAAATGGACCGTACAACCAAAGAACGCATGATAACGAATGCTATAAAAGTGTGGTTCCACGATTATGAAGTCAAAAATATGTGCACTCAATTAGTGGAGTCAATGCCAAAACGAAGTCAAGAGGTCATTTCTGCTAAAGGAGGACATACTTCATACTAATACAGGTATTTATCAGTGTATATCAAGGCATAGAATGATAAAAAGGCATAGTTTTGGAAAAAAGAGTGACTTTTTTACTTTGTCCCAATTAATTTGCACAGTATAGTACCTATGCCCAAGCAGAAATGCAAGCAATAATGGAAGCTCTTCGAATAATGGCATGTCGAACATATTTTAAATTCTGCGACGTTATATATCGACAAGAAGAGGGAACGCCCATGGGTTCCTCTCTTTCGGCTGTATTAGCTGAAGTTGCCATGCAAACATTGGAAAGTCGGGTACATGCACAAACGGAACAACAAACCCCTGCTTTATTTGAGATACATAGATGATGTCCTGGTCGCATACTGATGAAGACTTAACATTATTTACAAATACTATAGCAGCACAATTCCGCAGTCTGAATTTCACCATTCAAGTTGAAACTACATATACTTTACCTTTCCTGGACTTCACTATACAACGCAACCCGAATACATTGGAACTTACCTTTGAAGTTTATCGAAAATCAACGTTTATACCAACTTTAATACCAAGGCACTCCTCGCAACCTAAACGGCATAAATTAGCAGCAATTAATTACTTGGTTCGCAGGGCACACACCCATTAAGCAACGAAGCATTCACGTCAAAAAGAGATTAAGAAAATTAAGGATATCGCTCAGGGATATAGATAAACTACCCAGTGTGTCGATCAAATCCACAGGCATGCCCGTGAAACTGCACAAACAACATTCATTAAGGAATCACGGCCAATTAAATACATTGGCTCTATGCCTTTCATTCCCCCTATATCTTCTATCTTGAAGAATGTCTGTGCAAGGCATAATTTGGGGATAGGTGAAAGTGCATGTACATTATTTGCATGTGTTAAGCAAGATAGAAATACGTTCCCTGACGACAAGAGGAGCGGGGTATATGCCATTCCCATGAAGAGCCATGACCTAGCTAATAAAGACAAGGTATACATTGGCTCCACTACCTGATCTTTGGGGGTAAGATTGTCTGAGCACAAGTGTAATGTCAGATGTTGCTCGACTAATACAGCATTAGCCAGGCTTGTCGCCGCTGGAACGCATTGTCCATCATGGGATGAATCGCGAGTATTAATAAACCTTAGAACAAAAAGACAGATTTTATTGCTGAAACTCTGTATATTTGTAAATATGAAGATCAGTGCTGTAACGACGACATGCCATACTTTCTTCCTACGGTATGGAGATCACTTATACAGTCATCAACCTAGGATATGCCAGATTGTAGCAATATAATACTTGATATAACGGAATAAATGATTACATCTTACACGAACTAGCTCGTTGGGGTTCGACGAGATTGCGGAGTATCCATTCAAAGTCGTCATACATTGTTATCTCGTGAAAATCATCTAAATACGTGGCGTCCGTTGAATAAATAAATCCATCGCTCTTTCCACGTTAAGCAACGCACAGCAACCGAAAAATTGCTATTGATATAACGGAATAAATGATTACATCTTACACGATGTAATCCCACAGATGAAGACGTCTCAGTAGCTGATCCCATTCTTATGGATTTGTGATGTCAGATGCTGACTGAGAAAGAAAAACACGCATAGCGCCGTGAATTGTTGGCCGCTGTGGTGTAAGGCTAACGCGCTCGGCTAGATATCGAGAGATTCGGGATTCGTTTCCCCGACGGCGGCCGAATAACAATTTTTCGGTTGCTGTGCGTTGCTTATCGTGGAAAGAGCGATGGATTTATTTATTCCTTGTTATCTTTACGACGTATATATATATCATCATCATCATCATCATTGTCAACGATTATCAATCCACTGCTGGACGAAGGTCTCCCCAAGTTTCCTCCACAACGGTCTGTCTTGTGCCAGTCTCCTCCATGTCACTCCCGCATACTTTCGAATTTCATCCACCCATCTTCCATGTGGTCTTCTTCTGGGTCTTTTCCTGCCCCTTGGAATCCAATCTAAAATTTCGGCTGTCCATCGATGGTCTGTTATATATATATATATATATATATATATATATATATATATATATATATAAAGTGGTAGAAGTTGAAAGTTCCTCTGACAGAGCTGCACGACTCGTTATCCAACTATCGAGAAGATACCAGGCTCAGATTATTCAAACTTATGCACCCACCACAAGTCATCCTGAAGAAGAAATTGAAGAATTTTATGAGGAAATTTGTCATCTAAATAATAAAGGTAAGCAGCACTTGAAAATAATTATGGGAGATTTCAATGCAAAAATAGGGCAACGGCAACAGAATGAAACTTCAGTAGGTAAATTCGGTCACGGCCACAGAAACCAGCGTGGAAATACTCTCGTTGAGTTTACAGAGGCAGAAGGGTTTTTCATCTTGAACTCCTTCTTCAAGAAAAAGTCACACAGGAAATGGACATGGAGACATCTAAATGGGACGACAAGTGAAATTGATTTTATTATGTGTAACAAAAAATTCGTCATAGAAGACTGCAGTGTTCTAAACAAGTTCAACACAGGTAGTGACCATAGATTGGTGAGATGTAAGATGCACCTCAACACTAAACTTGAACGTGGCAAGCTCATAAGACAAACAAAATCTATTGACATAACCAACCTTAAAAAACATCATAACACCTTCAAGTTGGAACTGAAGAACAGGTTCTCTGCTTTAGAAGGCCTAACATCGGAAGAAGTGGATATTTCGGAAGTTAACAGAAAAGTAACCAAAGCTCTTATGGAAACAGCAACAAAATTAGCTGGGTCTAAGAACAAGTTGCATGTGAACAAATTATCAGGAAAAACCAAAATGTTGATGCAAAAAAGAAGAGAGATGAGGACAACTAAAGAAGATGTGACTTCCAAAGTGGAATATATAGAGCTATGCAAGACAGTACGAAAAAGTATCACTGAAGACGTAAGAAAATTCAACTGTGAACTAGTGAGGAAAGCAATTGAAAACAACCAAAGCCTAAAGATAGCAAAGGGACATCTCAGTAAGGGAAGAAAACAGATTATGGCACTGAGAAAAGAAGATGGTTCTGTAACAAGAAATAGAGGCGTAATTTTGACAAGAGTGAAAGATTTCTACTCCAAATTATATGAAAGGGATGATACATGCACTCCAGACATCATGAAAGATACCAGTACCAGAGTTCCTCCAGTCCTTCCAGCAGAAGTTGCACATGCAATCAAGAACATGAAGCGGGGAAAAGCTCCAGGAGAAGATGGAATTACTGTAGACATCATACAAGAAGCAAGTGGAGAAATCGAAACAGTACTCGCCCAAATTTCCACTCTATGCCTTAATGAAGGAAAGATTCCTGAGGATTGGAACACCGCTACAATGATCCTGCTACATAAGAAAGGTGACATTGAGGATCTCGGAAACTACAGACCTATCAGCCTCCTATCAGTAGTTTATAAAATCTTCACTAAAGTTCTTTCACACCGCTTGAAGGTAACACTGGACATGGCTCAACCGAGAGAACAAGCTGGATTCAGGAGTGGCTACAGCACAATAGATCATATCCATGTGATGAGAGAACTAATTGAAAGAGCGAGGGAATATGAACTTCCATTGTGCATGGCTTTTATCGATTATGAAAAAGCCTTTGATTCGGTGAAACCATCAGCAGTTACAATGGCTCTGAAAACCTGCGGTATTGAAGATGCATACATTAATATTATTAATAACATCTATGAAAATTCAAGTGCAAAGATTAGGCTGTTTGAAAATACAACACACATAAAAATTGGAAAGGGAGTGAGACAAGGTGACACCATATCTCCGAAGCTCTTTAATGCCACATTGGAGGGTGTTTTTCAGTCACTGAGCTGGGAAAACAAGGGGATAAAGATTAATGGAGATTATCTAACCCACCTTCGTTTTGCTGATGACGTAGTCATTTTTGCAACTAGCCCATCAGAGCTGCAGAGTATGATCCAGGAACTTGCTGACAAGAGTAAAGAAGTGGGATTAAAAATGAACTTTCAGAAGACAAAAGTGATGTTCAATGCTTTTACAAGAAATGAAGATTTGTCGATTGATGGAGAAAAGCTGGAGATAACAGATACGTACGTTTATCATGGACAGCAGATATCAAGTGAGGGTCACATTGATGAAGAAATTAATCGGCGTACAAAACTTGCCTGGAGAGCTTTTGGAAGAAACAGCATAATTTTCAAGAGCAATATGCCATTATGTCTTAAAAGAAAAGTGTTTGATCAATGCATCCTTCCAGTGCTTACGTATGGTGCAGAGACGTGGACCTTAACTAAAAGAGACATACAAAGGCTGCAGACAACTCAAAGCAGCATGGAGAGGTGCATACTTGGTGTAACCAGGAGAGATAAGAAGAGGAACTCGTGGATCCGAAAAATGACAAGAGTGGAAGACATCATGATCAGAGTTAAATCCCTGAAATGGCAATGGGCTGGACATACTGCCAGAAGGACAGATCATCGATGGACAGCCGAAATTTTAGATTGGATTCCAAGGGACAGGAAAAGACCCAGAAGAAGACCACATGGGAGATGGGTGGATGAAATTCGAAAGTATGCAGGGGTGACATGGAGGAGACTGGCACAAGACAGACCGTTGTGGAGGAAACTTGGGGAGACCTTCGTCCAGCAGTGGATTGATAATGGTTGACAATGATGATGATGATATATAACACCGTTCTTGTGCCTCATTTAGCGTGTACTACCTAAAGATGGGTGGGTGGTCCACCCAAAAGTACTTGTAAGATTTTTAACCTGTGTGTATTTTAACGTAGAATAAATTTGATGTATTTTTATGAGTTGGAGTGCACACGCACACATGTTTTTTTTTTTTTTTTTTTCTTTTTTACTTTTGATTATTTAAGATCGTGCTTCGACAGCTTTACCTGGTGATATACATTATCTACCAACAAGTAATTGGACACCCCTGCAATCGACGATATCTGCGGTCCTGATACACGTCATGGCTGCCGCCGTTAAATATCGTGTGGGAAACAACAACGCAACCAGTCGCATGCAAGATGCCACGCAGTTCGGAGCTCTCTGATTTCGAAAAAGATGTAATCGTCGGGTATCACAGAAATGGCCGATCCATACGTGACATATCCAGCGAGTTGAAGCACCCAAAATCGACAGTGACCTACGTGATTGGCAAGTGGAAGATGAGAGGTGACTGTCGGAATGTGCCCCGACCCGGCAGACCCACAAAACTGGGAGTTAGAGACCGACGGGTGCTGGCTAGAGAAATTCGGAAGAACCGCACCAAATCTATGGGCCCCATCCATGAGGAGATTCAACAGGCATCCGGGAGTGTTCTTTTGATGAATACCATTCGAAAGGAAGCCCATCTACTCGTTTATCAGGGACGTGCTGCCGCCCACAAGCCTTTGATCACCAAGTCCAATAGCGCTGCTCGGCTAACGTGGTGCAAAGAACGTCGACAGTGGACCGTTGAACAGTGGAAACAGGCTCTCTGGAGCGACGAATCAAGGTTCACTCTCCACCATTCGGATGACAGTGTCTGGGTTTGGCGTCTGCCTGGAGAACGCCTCCTGCCGGAATGTATTGTGCCAACTGTGAAGTTCGGCGGCGGTGGAATTATGCTATGGGGGGTGTTTCTCGTGGTATGGCACGAGACCCTTGGTCGCAATTCCTAGTAGACTCAACGCCAAGACCTACTGCACCATTTTGGATGACCATGCGCTTCCTACGTTGAGGCAGTTTTACGGGGTGGACCCATGTTACTTTCAGGATGACAATGTCACCTGTCATGTTGCGAGGTCCACCATGGCTTGATATGGTGACAACGGTTAATCGAATGGACTGGCCTGCGCAGAGCCCGGACCTTAACCCTATCGAGCACCTCTGGGACGTGTTGGAGCGTCGACTTAAGGGGTGCCCCCACAGTCCGAAATCGGTGAAGGAACTGACCTGTCTTTTTCAAGCCGAGTGGAAGAAACTACCGCTAGCCGTCGTACAACGCCTGATTGAGAGTATGCCCCGGAGGGTCGCAGCTGTAATCGCCGCTCGTGGAGGCTCCACCAACTATTGAAGGTGAATAAACTTCGTTTTCCTTAGCTATCACAGGTGTCCAATTACTTGTTGGTAGATAGTGTAGTTACTAATAGCACGAACACCTTTACCTGGATCGCTTAGAGGTCCATGAGTTGACGGTCGTCCGCGAAGAAAGCTGCCTCGTCAGCTCGTGACCTTTACCGCGAGACTTCGCTGTGTGTCCCGGGGGATTTCAAAGTCGTCTGTATTAGGATATTACCGGAAAATTTAAAATGAAAAAGAAAAAAAAACACATTTTCGAAATGATGGAAAGAATATTTAGGTACCTTGGGCTCATAAACTTTGAATTCCCAAATCAAATATGGGCTACGCTGCGATAAGATTATGTAACTGAAATTTTTAAAGAATATAGAAAAAATGTAGGCGTGACAGATACCTACTTCGGACTTTTTTGTAAGATACTGTAGATATAATGTTAATTGCATCGTTTCTTTTTCCAAAAGTTAAGTTTTACAGAGGGTGAGTCGAAAGTTTTGCAATATTTGCATAAACGCATGTGCTGCGGCGGGTATGTCACGTGTTTAAACTAGTTCAAGTCGCGCACTGCAGTCAGTCGAAAGGGATATAAAGTGGTAGTCGTTGCTGTGAACAGCATTGCATGTCGTCGTTCTGTCAGTGGTTGGGACGCCTAAAAGGTGAACACCCACAACCAGCATATTATGGAACTTTTGCTTTACGAGTTGAACTCGGCCATAACGCTGCTCAAGCAGCACGAAACATTTGTCATGCGAAAGGGGAAGGTCCCGTGGACCACAGCACCGCAACCAGATGGTTCAAGAAATTTCGCTCAAGTGACAGAAACCTCGACGATCAGCCAAGGTCAGGTAAGCCGCGTACCGCGGATTCGGAGGCCGTAGAGGCAAATCCGACAACCAGCACTCGGAGATTATCAGGCGAGCTGGGCATATCACAGAATACCGTAGTTCGTTACCTTCAGGACCACGACAAAGTCTACATGAGTTGCCGCATTGTCCCTCACGAGCTGATGCCAGCTGAAGCAAACCTCCGAGTGGAAGTGTGCACGAAACTCCTAGAAAACCCGCGTGATGTCACATGCGATGAAAAGTGGGTCTATTTCCGTAATCCTAACACACAACATCAGTGGTTCAGCCCGGACCAGCTTCCTGAACGTGTTGCCAAACATGGGTGCGTCGAGCAGTGTCTGGTGAAATTTCGAGGGGATAATCCATTACGAATTTGTTCCAGACGGTCAAACCATCAACGCTAACTTCTACGGTGAATAGCTGAAGCGGATGTATGCCGTTTTGGAGGAGACGTACCCGGCATTGGTGAACAGAAAGCGCGCTCTCGTACAGCAGGACAACACTCGGCTTCATACTGCGCGAACGACCTGGGCAAAATTCCAGGAACTTGAAGGCATCGAACTGATGCCACACCCAGCATATAGTCCGAACCTTGCATCGTTAGACTATTACTTGTTCCGGTCCATGGCCTACTTCCTATGTGGGCGGTACTTCAACAACCAGGAGGAGGTGGCAGCTGGGGTGAAGGATATCTTCGCCGCGAAGGACAAGAACTGGTACCGCAGCGGAATCGAAGAACGGACAGATAGATGGCTAAAGACGGGGCAACACGATGGCCAATACTTTGAATGCTAGTCAGCTTTCGTCCTAAAGGTTACGCATGAAGACATAAAGTGCTGCAAAAATTGCGAAACTTTCGACTCACCCTATGTAGTATTCGAAACCTCTCTGAAATAACCGATATCCATAATAAGCACATGAATTTTTACTGCTATTTTTCGTGTGGCGTCGAATCCTATTCCATTTTGTCACATTGTCCGTGATTCCGGAAAGGTTGAACATCGCATGCTATAGAGAAACAAAAGTGATGAAGTGAACTGAACTACCTTAGCAGAAAAAGAAATATCTCGCAGAGAGACATTCGTTTCTCGTAAGAATTCCTCCCACAGGTGAGGTTTAGATCTGGCTACATACTTCGGTAACAAATGCAAATATGTTTTCTCTTCTACACTTAAGTATAAACAAAGTAGCTCTGGAGGTAAAGTTCCAATATAGACAACTTTGAAATCCACCGGGAGGGGCAGTGAAGACTCGCGGCGTAGAACCCTGGCAGACACGGCAGCGTTCTTTTGCGAACCACAGTCGACTCTTCGACCTCTAAGGCGCCGGTCTGCAAATTGCGCTTGTGACAGTAACGAAGGAAACAGCCAATATTGTATCCATTTTTCTCTCTTAAACATAACACAAATAAGTATAACACACTAATACCAAAGGCAGCTGCATCATCAAATGCATGCATGCTGCTGACTGAAGCAACTTGTTCCAAGGAGTTGTGCAACAACAAAACGAGTGAGAGCCCAAAAGGGAAAAGCAAGGGATCAGTATATGCCAATGATCTGACACCAAGGGTTATCTCCTGAACTAATGACACAGAAATCGAATTACTAGTTTTAAAGCTTAGAAGAAGTGCTATCTGAAATATATTTTCGAAATGGATTCTGGGCTAACTCCAAAAAAATTATTAAATGTTATAACCCTGACAGCAGATAAAACAGTGTTATAACTAGAGAAAATAAGCTTAAAGGGTTATCTCTCGAACTAAGGGTGATACAGAAACTAATACCACTTGTTTTAAAGCTTAGAACAAGTGCCATCTGAAATACATTTTCGGAATGTCCGTGGTGTTCGTGCAAACTTATGAGTATCAATCATGTCACTGCTGTCTATACACGATATTAAAAACAAAACAAAAAAACGGGACATTTTCGGAATGGACCCTGGGCTAATTCCAAAACAGTTATTAAATGTTATAACCCTGACAGCAGGTAAAACAGTGAGGCAGCTAGAGAAAGCCTAAAGGGTTATCTCCAGAACTAAGGAAGATACAGAAAAGTAATACAACTTGTTTTAAAGCTTAGGATAAGTGCTATCTGCAATACGTTGTCGAGTGAGAGCTCAAATAGGTAAAGCAGGGGAATCTCCGTGTGCAAATGAGCTGACACCAAGGGCTATCTTCCGAACTAATGACACAGAAATGCAATACCACTTGTTTTAAAGTTTAGAACAAATGCCTTCTGAAGTACATTTTCGGAATGTTCCCTGAGTTATCCCCAAAAAAGTTATTAAATATTATTACCCTGCCAGCAGGCAAAACATTGAGTCAACTAGTGAAAATAAAGCTACTCCTGAACTAAAGTTTTTATAATGTAATAACAGAACTTAGATGGAAGCTCAGAACACGTAGCATAAAGTCAAGTACTTGTTCAAGCACCACGGACACTTTTAGTAATTTTCATAACCTCCATTTTTCTGAATTGCACAAATAAGTGGCTCTGTACACTTTAGACTAAGAATTATCGGAGCAAAAAAAATGCAAGTGTACGTAAGTCAATCGTAAATCTATTGTAAGCAGACCCGTACTTAGGATATGTTACGCCTGTCCCTGTGCAGTCATTTACTTTACTCTTGCCCCTCCTCAAACACCAACATCACTTCTCACCTATCACAGCATTTACTAGCAGATATTTGGTTGTGAAAACTCATAGAAAGTACTCATTAACTTTAAATTTTTTTGAAATATTGTAGCATAATTGAATAAATCATAAAAATGATAAATTTACAAGTTTATTAAAATATTCTGCAAAAAATATTCTTGTACAACAATTATTATGATATCCACACTGAAGTCCGATAAAATGAAAAGTCTGAAGAAAAGATACATCCAACCACACAAAAATTACCATTGTAAGAATAATCATTTACGGAGCTTACCTCAGTTATAGAAGTGTTTTTTCTCCTAGCCTTCGAGTTTACAAATGAATTTATTACTTCCTGTCTAGCGCTTTTTTTCTGCCATTTTTACGATGTGCAGCACCGCTTAACCTCGACGTCAATCCATTTTAATTATAACTTATAACGTAAACTGTGTAATTTGTTCGCATTTACCCGTTTTAACAGAAAACACAAGAGCACTGCGGAAATATTTAAACGGGACTGAGTCTTGAAAAAAAACCCTTTAAATCAAACGCCAACAAATAACCTCAATGTGAACAAGAAAACAAAGCACGCCACAAAGCAATAACAACTAGAGACAAGCGATATTTCACTGCCTGTGATTTGATCACGGTTACCGAAAAATCATAGGCAGCGTCTGCTACTGAAAACCGTAACAGTGATCGTCCAGCCAGTAGCGTACGTTCCTCACTCTGTCATTGCTACCCAGCATGCTCTTCGTGATTTATCACAGCGCAGTGTTAACTGTAACCGAGTGAATTCTGCTCTCGTTACTGCCATCTGCTGTTGTGACTTAGGACACCTGCTATGTGCAGTAGATGGCAACTGCTTGCTCTTCATCATTTTTTCACAGCGTAGTTTGTCAGTTTTCTTATTTCAATATTATTTTGCACAAACTTTGCAGCTGCACAGGAATGCACGTGCCTAAATGCGGGCCTAATTGTAAGGCACGGTAGCAGGAGACTAGCCCAAACCAATACCAAGGAGGAATGGCAAAGGGTGACCCAACCAATCCAGGATGAGAACAACGTATGCTATAAAGAAAGCAACGTGTACATAAGAGAAAAGAGAAGTATATGCACAAGGGTACGGAGGAAAGACGTCGTCGCATTATAATAGGGGGTAGATGCTTTTCTATCAACGTAGTAAGTCATGTAGTAAATCCTGTCTGCGCGTACAAATGCAATTTGTAAACGGGCAACCTTGGGGTCCAGGAGTCGATGGTCGTCAGCGGAGAAAGCTGCCGTGTCTGCCCATGATCTACACCGCGAGACTTCGCTGCATCTCCCGGTGGATTTCAAAGATGTCTGTATTAAGACACCACCGCCCTCTATCCCTAAATACGTAAACAAATACCTCGAACTTCCTCATCTCCTCTGTAGCAACGAATGGCGCCAGAAGCTGCTTTCGGTTTTGGTTTCGTGAAGCTGAAAACTTTGTTTATGTGAGCATTTCTGGAAAAAGAAAAAAGAACCAAGTATTTTAGTCGCTGAAGCCAACGAAGTGGAAACGGAATTTTATTTCAACCTTTAAAGAAATAAACCGTCCCATTTCAGGCTCTCATCTTAAAGTCCAGCTTATTGGTTTCGGCTGTAATTAATCAATGCATCCGGTGGCGGATGGAATCTTTCTTTTCACTCAATGAACTTCGTCACCTGATCATTTAACAAGTCTGTCTTTGTTTTGTGAGACGAAAATATTTTTTTTGATGCAAGAACAAAATATTAAATTTTTCAGTATAGGCTTTGTCCGGCAGACAGCTATCACGCCAAGTTCAAGTGGCAAGTATCACACCAAGTTTAAAGTCGCACAGATCACTCGTTTTGCCCATTCAGATCAAACGCTAATTGATGCTCGTCGAACCTAATCGAATCTGTGATCTCTAAATAGATTTAGTCTCTGTGGACCGGTAGTCCACTGGGTTTTCTGTGACGAGAAAATATAAAAAGCGTTAAGTAGAGAGAGAAGGGTGCCCTGGTACGAAAGCATGAAAGAAAAGTGCCGAAAGATTAAAGTTGCCGTCCCGGTGGCGCGGTGGTCTAAGCGTTGGCTTATGACCGTTCATCTGAGATGAATCCCGGTGAGACTGGCATGGATATTGTGTTTGTCTTACCGCCCTGTCTCTCTCCCTTCCCTGCAACCAGTGACCCTAAATTAGGGACGGGCGACTGTTTATAGCCCATTAAGTTGCTCACGGTGATCATTAGGCCTTCAGTCAAAAAAAAAAAAAAATCACGAACCTGGACTATTGTCTTTACTGAAGTGGTTGAATGAATTTGTCAATCAAATAAAGTTTACATTTATTGTTTCATATGAGTTTATTCTCCACAAAAAAAAAAAAAAAAAAAAAACCTAACCGTCGATTCTGAGGGGTTTCGTCTAGTTATTTTCAATCACAGGAGCCACATAGGCATGTAGCCTTCTGACTTTTCCGAAAGTTAGAGTGTGTGTTTATCCCATCTGAAATTTTTGTTCATGGTGAGAACGAAATATTTCACCTCATAGACCCGGTATTTTTTTTTTCTTTTTGTCATAGGAAATAATTTCTTTGTCTGGGTGGTTGTTTTTTACCCTAAAATAGCAAGCGTTTTGTCACTATTTATTCTAATTTTTCAGTCTTGGAAATGTGGCTGAGGTTTTTGTACGTAGTGCTGCAATATGTTCAGTTTGATTTCTATTTTTTAGAAGTTTTGCTGTATCACTAGCTTATAAAGCAATAAAAGCACTTCTATTAACTACAGTTAGGAAATCCGAAGTAAAAATAGAATATAGGAAAAGTGCTGGCACACACATTTCCTTATGGCACACTCGCTTGAACTTTTCTGAGATATTTTTTTCCATTCAACTTTGCACAGGATTTTCCATCCTGTAAGTATGATTTACACTCGTTGTCATAAAAATCTGCGCTACAAGAAAAAACCGTGCGATTAACGCAAAACACGGCGAATAGCTACGGGGAGGGCAGAAATGCAAATGATTAAAGTTTCGTGCGATTCTGCATGTCCGTGCGTCCAAGACCGGCGCTACAATCGCGATCCTTGGAGCTTGTAAGGCGCCGCACATAGGACTCCACATTCGTGCCGAAGTGCACGGTAAGAGTCAGGTGAGATCCCTGAGAGATAGAAATGCCGAGGAGCCATCGCAGGTGTGCGTACACGCAACTGACGGCGTTGGGAGGAGGCCGTATCGTCGGGATGAGAGAGGCAGGATGGCCGGCGCGTTGAATCAGCCGCCATTTGAGTCGGTGGGACAGTACAGTGCGATCGTGGACACGGGAAGGCACACAGACACGGAAGACTAGCTCTGCACGACCCAGATACACCACCAGCAGAGAGTACCAGGGTATCGTGAAAGCGGCATGCACAGATGCAATGACGTCCTTGTCCAATATCCAGCGACATGTGGCAGCTGTACAAGGGACTCCTGTGTCCGCCAGAATCATTTTCAGACGTCTGGCAGAGGCGAATCTGCACTCTCGACGGCCCTTACATTTTCTGCCATTAACACCTGACCATCGTCGGCGTCGATTGCACTGGTGTCAGCAGCGAGCAACGTGGAATGCTACGGTCTGGCAACTTATAGTGTTCAGCGAAGAATCCCGCTTCTGTATGGGAACGGACGACCACCGTGTCAGAGTGTGGGGGATCGCAGGTGAGCGCTACAATCCTAACCTCACTGTACAGTGGCACACGTCCCAAATTGCAGGCGTGATGGCCTGGGGAGCCATTGCGTATGACAACCGGACTCCCCTCGCAGTAATCTGAGGGACGTTGACAGCCCAGCGCTACGTAGAGGAGATTCCGCTGCCCCATTTGCTGCCTTTTCTGGAGGGGCGGCCCGGAGCCATTTTCCAACAAGATAACGTCCGTTCGCACACGGCTCGGGTTTCCCAGGATTACCAACGTCATGCTTCGATGCTTCCGTTGCGTTCCAGATCGCCTGATCTCTCGCCAATCGAGCACATGTGGGACCAGATGGGACGCCAGCTTTCTCCATGTCGCAGTGTTCGTGATTTAGAGCGTCAGTTGCAAGAAGTGTGGGCCAGTCTGTCCCAGGATAACACACGGCGTCACTTTGACTCGTATGTATCCAAGCACGAGGCGTCCGATGCGGCACTTACAATGACCGAAATGTGTACCGTAAGTCCGCGGGAAATCGTCCTGCTGCTGTGATATTGTAATCACGTCTGTCCTTGGTATGTACCATGTCACTACTAAAATCTCATTTCAATCCGACGCCTACTTCTTGGTGAGCGGAGTTTTATGACAATGAGTGTAATTACGCACACAATCCGGAATGGGATACCATGGGTAATTAATTTGTAAGTAATTACGCCATGTCAGCATTTATAAAATGCTTTGGCAATATCTAAAAACTTTGTTTGAGTGTGTTTTTTGAGGTTGAAGTCTTCCTATATTTCTTTCAACTAACTTGACTGGTTATGTATTATGTATAATGGGGTGTTTTTCTTGAGATCCTGGCCTTTAAATATACATACATAATCATCGTGAAAATCCTCCAAATACGTGGTGGCGTCTGTGAATAAACAAAGACAACGCTCTTTCCGCGTTTAGCAACGCACAGCAACCGAAGAATTGTTATTCGGCCGCCGCCAGGAATTGAATCCCGGATCTCTCGATAAACGCACTCGGCTAGATATCAGAGAGATCCGGGATTCAATTCCCCGGCGGCGTCCGAATAACAATTTTTCGGTTGCTGCGCGTTGCTAAACGTGGAAAGAGCGATGTGTTTATTTATTTATTTATTTATTTATTTATTTATTTATTTATTTATGTAATCATCGTCAATCATTATCAATCCACTGCTGGATGAAGGTCTCTCCACGTTTCTTCCACAACGGTCTATCTTGCGCCAGTCTCCTCCATTTCTTACCCGTGTACTTTCGAATTTCATCCACCCATCTCCCATGTGTTCTTCTACTGGGTCTTTTCTTGTCCCTTGGAATATTCTGGAATTTCGGTTGTCCATCGGTGGTCCGTCTTTTTGGCAACATGTCCAGCCCATTGCCATTTCAGGTATTTTACTCTGATCATGATGTTTCCCACTCTTTTTTCCCTTATCCACGAGTTACTCCTCTTATATCTCCATGCTTCTTTCAGTTGTCTGCAGTCTCTGTATGTCTTTTTAGTTAAGGTCCACGTCTCTGCTCCGTACGTAAGCACTTGAAGGATGTACTGATTAAAAACTTTTCTTTTAAGTCATAATGGCATTCTTAAAAATTGCACTGTTTCCTCCAACAGCTCTCAAACCCAGTTTAATACGTTGATTAATTTCTTCATCAATGTGACCTTTGCTTGATATATGCTGTCCAGGGTAAATGCAGGTTCTGTTATCTCCAGCTTTTCCCCATCAATCGATAAATCTTCATTTATTGTAAAAGCATTGTAAGTAGTTTTCTCTTCGGAAAATTCATTTTTAATCCCAGTTCTTTACTCTTGTCACCAAGTTCCTGGATCATACTCTGCTGCTCCGAAGGGGCAGTTGGGAAAATGACTACGTCATCAGCAAAATTAAGGAGAGTTAGATAATCATATGTATATGAAATATTATACATATTCTTTATCGTTTAAAATTATAAAACAACCACCGTGAGAATATAAAATTACACGTTTTATCAAAACTTGCCCCTTTTTTACGCTTTCCAACCGTAGGTTGGGTGGCGCAGTGGTCTAAGGCGTTGGCCTCTGATCATTCGTCCGAAGGGGTCCGGGTTCGAATCCCGGTGAGGCATGGATGTTGTGTTTGTCTTACGGCACTGGCTCTCTCCCTTCCCTGGAACCAGTGACCCTAAATTAGGGACGGGCGACTGCTTATAGCCCATTGAGTTGCTCACGGTGGTCGTTAAACCTCCAATCAACAAACAACAACAAACCAACCGTAGGTTGTAGAAGCGTGTATGCTCCAGCTTTATCCGTCTGTCTGTCAGGGACGAATCCTATGGACGAACCCTATTGAAAATGGGCGAAATGGGGTCAAAGGTCAGGACATCGGAGCGGGATCCATTCCATTGCCCTTGTGCGTCATGACTTGCGTAAAAATGGTTTGATTTCGATGCAATTTTTGTATGTGGTAGGGACCACTTGGGAACGAACCCTATTGAAAATGGGCAAAATTGGGTCAAAGGTCAGGACATTGGAGCGGGATCCATTCCATCCCCCTTATGCGTTATAACTTACGTAAAAATGTTTCGATTGAGGCAAAACTTTATTATGTTGTTCCGGAAGTATACTTTACCGGTTCTGTTGAATATCATCGAAATGGTGTCAAAGGTCAGGTCATAGGAGCGAGATTTATTCTACAGCCATTATTCTCATAACTTGAGTAATAAGTTGAGTAATGGTTTCTAGTATGTTGGAAAGCGTATCACAATTAATGCATTGCGTGATTTTACTACCTTGTTTATAGTATTACTGGTAATTTTTCATAGAATTGTTGCATTCTTAGGAGAATGATGTTTTTCTAATATTTTCCCCTGCGTTGGCAGTGAAGAAATACTCCAGGATTTTTCAGGCAAGGCAAGGATTTTATTCAGTTTCGCAAGGAAAATTACTTCAGCAGATTCCTATTCATCAGGAAAGTCGGATAAGCTAAGAGCAGCATTATGAGTTTTTATTTGTTTTTTGTCAAACATGCTTCCTACACATCCTTCATGAGTTTTTATTCGTCTCACTGTCAAACATGCTTCCTAAATACACAAACTCATTCACCTGGTCAATCACTGTGCCATTTAGACTTTTATTACATTCAATACTACGAGTTCCTCGCTCAAAAACCGTAACTTTGGTTTTTCTCTTATTTATACTCAGTTTGAATTTCATGCAAACTTCGTACATCCGGGACAACATACTCTGCAACTCACTTTTGCTCTATGCCAACAGGACTGTATCATCAGCATAGAGCAATCTGCACGCACGCATATTGCCAAGACACAAACCAGTTGTGTACATCTTGGCATTACGCATGCGCGCATCCATAAATACTGTATATTAAACAGCCAGGGTGGCATTACACAACCTTGTCTGACTCCTGCACCGATAGAGAACCATTTTGATAAAACACCATTCACTCATAGACAAGCTCTATTTCCAGCATACATGGCTTTTACACTATTAAGTAGATTCCGAGTAACACCATATTTATTCAAAACCTTTCACAAAAGTGTTATGTTTTCTCAGTCGTAAGCTTTCTCTAAATCTATGACGGCAGCAATAACTTTCTTACCGACAGCCTGCAGTTCTGAGTGCTAGAAGAAAATCATTTCGCAGGGGATCACATTAGTTTCCAATAAAATTCTTCACAGATGAATTTGTAAGTTTAGTGTTGTTATTTAACTGTCGGTCGTTGTATACTGTATGTTACATAAACTTTATATAAGCTCTTGTGACAAATTTAGCAAATGTACCTGCGTAATGCGGTGTAAATTAAAACACTCTTATTGATCTCTGTTTAGATGCCTGTTACGAAGAAGCGTGGAAGACACACAGCGACATGATTACGTGTACAGAATCAGTGAGCATGCACTGCGTAGGAATGTACCCCAGGCCTTCCCCCGCTTGCGGCGTGTACAGTGAGCTGACGGGGAAGTACCTCAACAGTGTACCCTTCGACAGCATCAAGACTCTGTTTAACAAGACTTACGAAGTCAGCTTCAACAGAAGATTCACAATAGACGATTGGATGAACCACACCGACATCAGTTTTCGCTGCTACATGCTTGTCTTGGGAACCCCATGGAGAAGCGGCATCAAACACCAGCTTTTCGGAGGTTGGTTTATTCCTTGAAAATATCGTTTGATATTACACTTTGATTTTCATGGGGTACTTGTAAAATAATCTGAGTGTTCACTGAATTACAACCACCCCTGTGTGACGTTCTAGGAGCGAGAAGACGCGATTTTGATCTTCGTCACAGACAAATTCCTGTTTTCACATTGGCGCCCGAACTTAAAAATGGATCTATTGGCTGTTGGGTTCTTCGAAAAATGTGGAATATTCGTTCCACACCAGAGTTCGAAACGGGTCAAACATTTCGGACCCGGACGTGCCATAACTGGACCTGATCCGGACCCGACCCGACCCGGACAAATCTGCTTTGAATTATAAATTCGAAACTCAATTTATATATATGTACATATAAACGTGATATATGTATTCCTCCCAATAACTGCTTGATATTTAATAACTGAAATCCTTTTTTAATAATAAAATTTGGTTACTTGCTAAATTTTAGTGCCATTCTTAGTGACATTATTTTGCGTAATCCAGAAGTAATTGCTGCGTGTGACCGTGACCATGGAGTATATTACAAATGGGAATCTTTATTTACGATTACACAAATGTATTTTTTTAAATGTATTTAGATTGTTCACTTTTTCCACGCTTTGATGAAGATACGCATACTTTCATATGGTCCGTTAGATTCTTGGTTCCGTAATCTTTCATTACACCGTCGACATCTTTCTTTGTAATTATACACTTTCCACATTTTGAACAACAAGCAAGACCAAACAACACAGAATTATTCACCGGTTCCTTAATGAGACGAAACAATTTCCAGCATTCACTCTTCCCCTTGTGGTTTTCAACAAGCACGTATTTGTTGGCCTCGACGCCTTTCTCAACCTCCTTAATATTAAATCCATCCATATTAACAAATAAGAAGTTAATTTCGGCAAAACATGTCATGGGAACGGGATATTAGCACATCAATCGAAAACCTCTGAATGCTCAATGTAAAAGATGTGATGTGAAAAGTAACTCATAGTAATACAGTGAACTTTGCACGAAAAGAGTGAATCAGCTGAGAAGCAGGCGAATGGCGTTTGCCTGCACCTTGCTCTGGACAATCTCACTGTAAAAGAACGTAAAGAAATAATCTTTTTACGATATGGAGTCGGTGTGTTGTCTAACGTCGTTTCTTGGAAATCTTCGTTGCTTTAAGAAAGAGACGAAAAATATTTTTGTATGGCAAATCATTATTCACTCCGTGGGCACCAGTATCGACTACAGAATTCCCCAAAGCGCAATTTTCTTTGGAATATATATATATATTTTTTTAATTTTTTGATTGGATGTTTAACGCCCACCGTGAGCAACTCAATGGGCTATAAGCAGTCGCCCATCCCTAATTTAAGGTCAATGGTTCCAGGGAAGGGAGAGAGCCAGTGCCGTAAGACAAACACATCATCCATGTCTCACGGGGATCCAAACCCGGATTCTTTTTTTTTCTTGATTGGAGGTTTTACGACCACCGTGAGCAACTCCATGGGCTATAAGCAGTCGCCCGTGCCTAATTTAGGGTCACTGGTTCCAGGGAAGGGAGAGATCCAGTGCCGTAAGACAAACACAACATCCACGCCTCACGGGGATTCGAACCCAGACCCTTTTTTTGTTTTTTTGTTATTGGGGACTTAACGACCACCGCGAGCAACTCAATGGGCTATGAGCAGTCGCTCGCCCCTAATTTAGGGCAACTAGTTCCAGGGAAGAGAGAGAGAGACAGCGCCTTAAGACAAACCCAACATCCATGCCTCACGGGGTTTCGAACCCGGACTCCCTTTCGGACGAATGATCAGAGGCCATTGCTTAGACCACTGCGCCTTTTCAAAAATAAAACGGGAATAAAACCGGGTCAAAATCAGGTCAGAAACACCTTGACCCGACCCGTTGGACCCGCAAGAAACTGTCGACCAGTTGACCCGTGACCCGTTTTTATCCAATGAAAGGCTCCTTCTTAGCTTCAAAGCCACAAAACTGCGCACACACCTCGTGGAGCCGGTGTCACTGCGGCTGGCTGCTGTTCTCCGAATGAAAGGAGATCGTATGAAGTAGTTGGTCGTACTTCAGTTAGCACTTAGTGTACATGTCCGTATTAATTGATTTGCATAATATATTTTCCTTTTCTCCTCCCTGAATTGCAATATTGAATTAATTTTTCGATGATAGCAGTATAATCTCGATGTACTGGCAGTTGGGCTTTTCGAAAAATGTGTGATGTTCATTCCACACATTGTCTAGAATTAATAAAAGGTTCCTTCTTCGCTTCAAAAAAAAAAAAAAATTAAGAGGAAGATGATGTGACATTCTACAGAAGTGAAGCACGTGTCAGGACGACAAATCTACCGTGATACATTCTGTCGGTGTAGCTTAGTTGGTTAGAGCATCTCACTCGGGAGCGAGGAAACGCGGAACCAGGCAAATCGATCAAAATTTGTCTGGTTAATCACCGACGAAATCCTATATTTTATAGGTGTAAATAGGATTTGTCGGGTTCGATCACCTACAAATTCCTATTTTTACACCTATGCGAAATGCGTTACACCCGGTACTGGCGTAACGAAGAGGAAGGCGTAACATATAAGCTAATTGGGTGCATATATTGAAAGAGGTTGGCGATTCAGTTGAAAGCGAAGTTGCGAACGTGACAGGTAAAACTCAGGATTTATTAGAGTTTACGAAAGGCCAAATTGTGGTGTGGAAGCACGAATGGTTGGTATTTTAAAAATGACACCTGTGTTTTGTTCAACGGCCTCTATGATCATCGTGTATTAGAAGCGGTGCCAAAATGGCGAAACAATAAACCAGCAACACAACTGCAAAGGGAGATGATAGGTGGATTTTTTTTTATTGGGGAATTAACGACCACCACGAACAACTCAATGGGCTATAAGCAGTCGCCCGTCCCCAATTTAGGGCCACTGGCTTAAGGGAAGGGAGAGAGCCAGTGCTGTAAGGCAAACACAACATCCATGCCTCATCGGGGTTCGAACCCGTGCCACTCCCTGGGCGAATGGTCATAAGCCATCGCTTAGACCACTGTGCCACCGGGAAGGCAAAAGGTACTACTACTTTGGAATAATGGAGTCTATTGAAGAAATAATGCGTGTTCTTTTGATTTAAAGTTTAACGACCACCGTGAGCATCTCGATGGGCTACAATCTGTCGCCCGTCACTAATTTCCAGGGAAGGGAGAGAGCTAGCGCTGTAAGGCAAACACAACATTCATGCCTCATCGGGGTTCGAACCCGTACCCCTCCCTGGGCGAATGATCATAAGCCATCGCTTAGACCACTGTGCCACCGGGAAGGCAAAAGGTACTGCTACTTTGGAATAATGGAGTCTATTGAAGAAATAATGCGTGTTCTTTTGATTTAAAGTTTAACGACCACCGTGAGCATCTCGATGGGCTACAATCTGTCGCCCGTCACTAATTTCCAGGGAAGGGAGAGAGCTAGTGCTGTAAGGCAAACACAACATCCATGCCTCATCGGGGTTCGAACCCGTACCCCTCCCTGGGCGAATGATCATAAGCCATCGCTTAGACCACTGTGCCACCGGGAAGGCAAAAGGTACTGCTACTTTGGAATAATGGAGTCTATTGAAGAAATAATGCGTGTTCTTTTGATTTAAAGTTTAACGACCACCGTGAGCATCTCGATGGGCTACAATCTGTCGCCCGTCACTAATTTCCAGGGAAGGGAGAGAGCTAGTGCTGTAAGGCAAACACAACATCCATGCCTCATCGGGGTTCGAACCCGTACCCCTCCCTGGGCGAATGATCATAAGCCATCGCTTAGACCACTGTGCCACCGGGAAGGCAAAAGGTACTGCTACTTTGGAATAATGGAGTCTATTGAAGAAATAATGCGTGTTCTTTTGATTTAAAGTTTAACGACCACCGTGAGCATCTCGATGGGCTACAATCTGTCGCCCGTCACTAATTTCCAGGGAAGGGAGAGAGCTAGTGCTGTAAGGCAAACACAACATCCATGCCTCATCGGGGTTCGAACCCGTACCCCTCCCTAGGCGAATGATCATAAGCCATCGCTTAGACCACTGTGCCACCGGGAAGGCAAAAGGTACTGCTACTTTGGAATAATGGAGTCTATTGAAGAAATAATGCGTGTTCTTTTGATTTAAAGTTTAACGACCACCGTGAGCATCTCGATGGGTTACAATCTGTCGCCCGTCACTAATTTCCAGGGAAGGAAGAGAGCTAGTGCTGTAAGGCAAATGCAACATCCATGCCTCATCGGGGTTCGAACCCGTACCCTACTCGGACGAATGATCCTAAGCCAGCGCTTAGACCACTGCGCAACTGAAGCGGCATAGGTGAATTCCAGAGATGAACGATCGGTGCGCGGCATTACCCCACGTCATCAGACGCTCCCTGAGATCAGCACAGGGTGATATCTCGAATGGCCGTTAAACTGGTTCGATCTCAATCCAGTCGAAGATCAGTGGGAAGTAATAGAACGCCAAGTGTACCAAAGTTCAACACTCCATCCCGCTCATAACCAGAATGTCGACCGTAAGACAAACAGCTTACTTAAAGCCAAAAAATTGCGCAGAGACCTCGTGAAGTCGATGCCACTCCCGGTAGCGGCTATTCTCCAGGTGAAAGGAGAGCTACACCGATGAGCATTACATTATGACCACCTACCTAATAAGCTGCAGGACCCCCTTTTAGCCCACAAAACTGCAGCCACTCGGCAAGGCATCGATTCGATGAGGTGGCGGTAGGTATCCTGGGGCATCTGGTACCATAATGTCAACAGCAGGTCCTCCAGTTCCCGTACATTTCGGGGTGGTTATGATTTAGCGCGAACCCGCTTTTCCAAGTAGCATCACCGATGCGCGATTGGGTTCATGTCAGGTGAATTTGGAGGCCACAGCATTAACAGAAAATCACCAGCATGTTCCTCGAACTACTCCTTGATAATTCTGACAGTGTGGCATGGCGCATTATCCTGTTGGTAATGGCCATCACAAGCAGGGAACACAGTTGCCATGAATGGGTGAACTTGGTCCTCAACGATGTTCAGATACCTGACAGCTGTCAGAAATTGTGCTATTAGGATAATGGGGCCTCAAGTGTCCCAAGAAAACATCGCCCACAGCATAACACCGCCGCCGTAGGCATGTTTCCGCCCAACAGTGCATCCAGGTGCCATAGTTTCCGTTGGTAATCGGTGTATCCGCGCTCGGCCGTCTACGTGATTAACCAGGAATCTTGATTCGTCAGACCAGGCCACTTTCTTCCAATCATCGACGGTCCAATTTCGATGACCTTGGGCCCATTTCATGCGTTATTGGCGATCACGTGCAGTGAGCATTGGGACCCGACTGGGTCTTTGTCTACGAAAGCCCATACGCAGAAAGCTGCGATGAATTGTGTATTGTGACACATTGTCCTGATCACCATTGTTGTAGCTGCGGGTGGTTTGTCGCACTGTGGCTCTGCGGTCGCTGTGAACAATGCACGAGAGTCTCCGCTCTCCTTTGGCATCAATGAGCTACGGATGACACACGGCTAGACGACTGTTCGTCGTTTGGCCATATGTGCACCACTTTTGATACGTACTCACTACAGCGGCACGTGAAGAACCCACAAGCCGCGCCGTTTCCGAGATCGTAGTTCCGAGGCGTCGTGTCATCACAATTTGTCCTTTATCAAACTCCGATAAATCGACAGCTTTTCCCATTCTGACTCAGAACACTCTACTAACCGAAAGCAGGTCCTCGGGTTGTATATATACTGCTCTGTGAACATCACGTGCGCCACCGTTCGGTCTCCAGTCGTGCTAATTTCTCTTGGCTGGGTGTGGTCATAATGTAATGACTCATCAGTGTATGTCCATATTAATTTATTCCCATAATATATTTTTTTTGTTTTCTCCTCTCTGAATTGCGGTAATAATTTTTAGATGATAAGAGTATAATCTGTAAAATCTTCCAATTTATAAACTTCTAAAATCCAGTCTCTTGTTGTATGTAACTAGCAAAAGATCAAAATCTTCCTTCTGTTCTGTCAAGCAAACCTCTTTTACAAGGATTGCTTTTTTGTCTGTTCGAAATATAAATACAGTAGTTCCTCACCAGCTGCGAAATTTAATTTATGCAGCTGTAAAAATGCGACCCCGATTCCACGGGTATACGCGACAGGTACATCCCAATCACCGCCTTTAGCTTTTAAATGCACGATTCATAATTCCAGTGACAAATCAGGGTTAATAACATAGGCATTGAAACAGAAACAGATAATTCTTCTGTAGAAGAGCAAGTTAATGAGAACATATTGGATGGTGTGTACATGTGTGTTGAATTAATGAGAGAGTGCCAAAATACACTGTTCGACATAGAAAATGCTATAGCAGGAAGTATTTGTCTCAGCTCCATTCAAATTGATGGCTATGTGTCACCAGTTGGGTTATGCTAATGATTACAGTTGCAAACCAATCACGTGATATATGAGGGAGATCCAATCACGTGATAGCTGAGAGAGATAAAAGGTAAAAACAGCTCGATGAAGTCAAGTTCGGTCGCCCTCACCTGGGCGCGTGTACCACTGAATCGGAGTAATCTCGGTAGCGAAAGCACGTGCAAGGATTAAAAATGTTTGGTCGACGTCATCGGAGATCCTACCATCACACGGAGACCTTTACCAGAGGCTTCATCATGGGGCTACGTATGGCTGGTTGGTCACTGCGCAGCATCGCGACGGAAACATATCGGAATGCGACCACTGTCGGCCGAACGATAGTGATTGGAGGAAGGTAGCGTGGATCACCGTAGTTAGACTCGTGCTCGTAAGCAAACGCCCAAAATCCTCGATTGCAGCATTCGACGGCAAGCCGTAGCAGTCCCACTCCACAACGGACGACATTTTTCGAGGTGTACCGAGAGTACCGACACCGACTGCCAATCACGGATTAGCTGAGACAGGTTTTGCGATCTCGCCAGACATTTCAACGACTGTCACTCACGGCCGCACGTCGCCACACAAGCAGGTACAGTGGTACCTCATCAAACATGCTCGGCAGGACAAATGTAACTCTGTCGTATTCAGCGACACGTATCGCCTTTGTCTCACCTCCGATTATCACTGATTGAGTGTCTGGAGACGCCGTGATTACCTAGATAATCTTGTTATCTGTGAAAACACAAATTTGTCAGTGACGGAGATCGAACTCGCGCCCCGTCACTTCGGAGTAAGTTGTTCTTCCAACTAAGCTACACGGACGGAATGTGCCGCTGTAGATTTGTCGTCTTGACACGAGCTTTATCTCTGTAGTACGTCACATGTCATCCGTGAGCATCATTTGACTCCTCTGCTTGGTGTCAGGGTTTGGGCTCAGTTTCAACTGCCGTTCACTGCTCGTATGCAAAGTGCGTGCAATGACAGCACGACGATACGTCGACGAGGTGCTGCAACCCATTTTGTTGCCGTATCTCAGTGGCATCTCTGACGCCCAATTTCAACAAGGTAACGCCCGGCCGCACACTGCCAACATCAACAGACTGAGCGGTCCTCATATTTCTCTCCAATAAAGAACGAGTTGGAAGTCATTAGAAGATGGTTTACCGCCTTTGCACGACCCCCATCGCAATGTCGATGAATTTTGGACAAAGGTCAACGACGCATGCGCAGCGGACACAAACAGCGGACTTTTCCACTCAATGCCACGCCGTCTTGCCGAATGTAGAGCCCAGCACGCGGGACATAAGTCCTACTAACTCAAGCCACGTTATACTCTCTTCTCGCCAACACATCCACGTAAACTCTTAGAAAAATTAAATTACTTCATTTCCACCTAGTTGTCTACAAGTGTGGCAACTTTCGTCGTATTTTGTGCATTTCTTCATGAGGTGGCTTATTCTTTGTCGAGCAGTGTATGTGATAACTTCTGTGGAACCAGACCACAGACCAACAGGCAGATCTAAACGATGGTGGTCTAATGGAATAAAATCAACTATTAATGTATGAGGAAGAAATATGGCCGAGACAGAAAAACTGAATAAAGAGATGACGTTTATGGTGAAGAATGTTTTTTAATAATGTGATCTGTGCTAAAAGCATGCCTGGATATCATGCAGGTTCACAGGAGCGAGTTGTTATTTAATTAATGAAATTCCATCTGGCTAACCGACTTAATTTCGGGATTTTAATTATAGCTGGTATAATGGTTTGAAACATAAATTACCTCGCGTTTTCTGGAGCATTTATGATGCCGCTTAAATAAATTGCATTTCATGAATGGAGTTACACCATACAATACAAATTTGGAAGATGTGAACCCGTTTTTTTTACTGTAAATATGACAAGGATGGTAAGTTAGATAATATCCGAAAAATTGAAAATTCATCGTCCTCGAGCGGGAATCGAACCAGGGAGACGCGGATTCGATTTCCGCTCCAGGACGATGAAATTTTCAAATTTTCGGATATTATCTGACTTACCATCCTTGTCATATTTACAGCAAAAAAAAAAAACGGATTCACATCTTCAAAATTTGAATTGCATTTTTTATCTGTTGTGCGGAGAAAATAACGTGTGCGCAGTAGATGGCACTAGAAAGTACAGTGCTCGTCAAAAGTTAAGCACGTATCTCACAAATCAATATTACTTCAAAACTACGTGAACAAATTTATTCAAATTTAACCCGGTCAGACATACAAGTCTTAGGTTGATATCATACAAATATTGGGAAACTCGTTTGCATATAACCCGAACAAACACACTGATTAAAGAAGGTACCCAAAAAAAAAAAAAAAAAAAAACTACCCGGAATAAGAAAAACGTGGTATAAACGCCAGATCATGTTAATATGAAATGTGGCCACCTCTGGCATGAATGCATGCCTGACAGCGTCGATTCATACCCCAAATAAAAGAAACATCCAAAGAGCGAGGCGGCAACAATTATAATTCACGCACAAGGGCAGTTTGAAGGTTACTGATGGTTTGGGGAGGGGTATAAGGGCTGAAACACGTCTCCGGAGGATCCCACAGATGTTCTATAAGATTCAGGTCTGGAGAGTGTGCAGGCCACTCCATTCGTTGAATTCCTCCTTCATCGAGGTATTGTTCGACTAGTCTGGCTCTGTGTGCACGAGCGTTATCGTCCATTAATTGAAAGCATAAGGTTTGGCATAGTGGTCCAAGATCTCATTCCGATACCTTTGAGCAGTAACGCTACTTCCAGGAAGCACATGGAGGTCGGTGCGTCCACCTAATGAAAATCCAACCAACACAGTTTTTTTTATTACCACGGAAAACATGTTTCTCGATGATGTTTTGTGGTTGGTAGCGAGTGCCCACCTCCCTCCAGATCAATACATGCTTGCTATCAGATTCCAGGGAAAACCTGGATTCATCTGTGAAAAGGACATGGGCCCATTGTTCTCGGGTCCAGCCTACATGCTCTTTAAATTACCTCAAGTAGCCTATGTCTGGAGGTAAACAGTACAGATACGGCTGGCCGCCTGGCATAGGTCCCGACCTTATGGGTCATCCTGGAAACAGTTGAGAGCGATACCTACCTACCTGTGGATATCATGGGGTCAGAACGCAGAGGTGATGCAGTTGCCCTACGGCTCCTTTTGGCTAAAAGTTCGATATAGTGGTCATCCTGTGGTGTTGTACTCTTCGAACGACCTGCAACAGGTCGTCTGACTACGATTTCACTTATTTGGAAATGTCTCTATAGCCCTTTGGAATGGTGGACATTAAATAATCTGGCCACTTCAGGTGACTGTTTGCCCAGCTTCCATCCGCCCGACAACTCTCCATCTTTCTCAGTCCTTCAAACGTCTTCTTTGGCACATGTTCAACAAATTGGGTATTCAGAAATTCTGATCGTGACTTGGAATAACAAGTTATGACCATTAGCAAAATATGCGTTTTTTACAGTGTTCCTGTTTGGCATCTAAGGGTACCTGTGACATTATTAAGCATTTACATTACAAAATATGTATGTCTCTCCACCGATTTTCATTCCGATTGCTTTACTCGTTTTTATTTTATTGGCATTTTTGTGATCTGTGCTTAACTTTTGAAGAGTAGTGTATAATAAGATTAGAAAATTGGGTGTAATACGTGATTTAACAAAAATTACGCGTGCGCAGTAGATAGCACAAGAAAGTATAATAAGATGAGGAATTGTAAAAAAGCTATCCACTGTTTTTCTTGATATACTTGGTAACGAAATATTATTCATATCCTGGTACCTACAATTATGTAACACCACGAACTCACGCTGTTTGCTTTTATGATGTCACTCATTATCGCTATATATATGCAAATATAACCAGGGAGCTCTTTCCATGGTAATCGCGTCTGAGGATGGGCCTGGTTGGCTCGAAAGATCTAACGTGTTTTTAATGTAAAGTATATTTTAACTATGCTACGTTCGTAATTAAAAGTTTTTAATCTATCTTAGCTTTTAATGATTTTACGACTTTGTAATATCGTGTAACGACGGTCTTTTTATGTACTTTCTTCAATATATTTGCAGGAAAAATTAGACGATTTGATAAGAAAAGCGGTTGTAAATGTGTGATTTAGCAAAGAGAATTGACAAGTTTTTATTACTTTACTTCAATTCTGTTTCTTGTGGCATATCTTAAAAATCGATTTTAGAGGCCACATGTGCAAATTATGTTTCGTGCAGTACTGCACGAAGACTTCTGTTGTGCAAAGCTCTAATTGCTCACACAAAATAATTTTGGAACTCTACAGTATTATTTGTAACACATGTCACGTTTCATTGTATTCCGATGTTGTTTTGCTTGATTGTACGCACAAGAGTTTTGAGCATTGAAATAAGATGAAATGTGACCTCAGTCTTCTCTCTAATTCTATTAAGACCTTAAGTATTGTACAACACCATTTCTCTAAATCCTTAAACTCATTTATCACTTAATGTGAAGCATTACCGTCTTTGCACGAATCAAATTGTGATGCATAAAACAATTTAATTACAACTTCGATGATCGTTTTAAAGATGATCGTTATTCTTAAAAAATCATTAAACATCATGAAGTTGGAAGCATAGGATCTTTCGGACCAGCTGCGGTGTCCATCCTCAGATGAGTTAGAGAACTTCAAATGTAGAAGCATAAATGAGTACGATATACAGGTTGAGGTTAAGAGATGGCGTGACATTTGTCATCCATCATTGCGCGTGCGCCAAGAAAGTTCATATTAGTTGATAATTATCGATTATATCATGTAGATGTCAAATTAATCGTATTCGTCTTCAACGCTGGTCGACATGAGCATTTTTCACGATAATGGAAGGTGGCTTGGTTGATCATCATTGCAGCATATTTGTTTATTATTGTCAAAAGCTTTCTGTAAATAATGTTAAAAATTTCGTGTTTGCGGTGGCTAAAGTGGTAACATTATTCCAATTAGGGCAGTGAGTTCCATTAAGAACAATACGTGATAGTGGCTCTTGAATCCGCTTTTAAATTGTATTGATGTTCTTGCAGTCGTATTTTTAGATTTCGAACTGTAGATCTGATGTATATCTGATCTATGTTGTCTTGTTCAACTGCCTTCAATGGCATGCTATAAATTCCATGCCTGTCCTCCGTTTTAGCCATATCTCGGTCGTTCTTGACTATGAAAAGAATATTTCCGGTTTTTAAACCAAAACTTGCATTATGTTTATGGCAAAGGTTTTTTAAAACTCTGGCAATGCTAGGATCTACAGTTCGGAATCTGAAAATACGACTGCAAGAACATCAATACAATTTAAAAGCGGATTCAAGAGCCACAGCACTATCACGTACTGTTCTTAATGGAACTCACTGCCCTGATTGGAATAATGTTACCACTTTAGCCACCGCAAACACGAAATTTTTAACATTATTTACAGAAAACCTATATATTGACAATAATAAACAAATATGCTGCAATGATGATCAACCAAGCCACATTCCATTATCGTGAAAAATGCTCATGTCGACCAGCGTTGAAGACGAATACGGTTAATTTGACATCTACATGATATAATTGATAATTATCAACCAATATGAACTTTCTTGGCGCACGCGCAATGATGAATGACAAATGTCACGCTATCTCTTAACCTCAACCTGTATATCATACTCATTTGTGCTTCTACATTTGAAGTGCTCTAACTCATCTGAGGATGGACACCGCAGCTGGTCCGAAAGATCTTATGCTTCCAACTTCATGATGTTTAATGAATAAATGGAATGGATCCAACATATCCAGTTTCTGTATGGTCTTGGGTTAAGGTTCTGAAAGAAAGTCTTTTTAACTTGTAGAGAAAGTTATCAACGACCTTGTCAGAATAAGCATATCTTTTTGCGATTTCTGTAACGTGAGCTACCTCAGAGGTTTGTGAGTTTCTGGATAAACAGTGAGAGAGAGAGCACGTTGTAACATAAATCGTATGGAGAATAATTTGTGGGTCTTTGGGTGTGCAGACCCTTGAGGTATCATGGCTACATAGGGAGAAGGTTTACGGAAAACTGAAGTTGAAACAGTGTTTGTAACCGGGTCACGATGTAATAAAATGTCTAGGAAGAATATATTTGGGTTGTTCTCAACTTCTATATTGAATTTTATAGTTGGGTATTGATTAGAAAGAATAGTTGTGAAGATTTCCAGCTCGTCTGTTCTTCTCAACTTCTATATTGAATTTTATAGTTGGGTATTGATTAGAAAGAGTAGTTGTGAAGATGTCCAGCTCGTCTCTTGAGTGTGGCCAGAAGACCAACGCGTCATTGCAGCCCTTTTTTCTATCGGCCTTACTGCTTCCTACTCATTCCTGCATATCTAATATCTCCACTAAATTCGTAGTGAAAAATCAACGAGGCAAAATTTTCCACCAAGACAATCCTATATCCGTAGTAATCACTTTCATGACTCCACTTTCTACAGGGTGTTCGTAAACTGTTTTGGCAAAAGAACAGGAGGGATAGTAACCAATAGAACCTAGGGTCGCATTCCACTCTGAGTGTCAGAAAAGAGTAAAGTTAGATGTCCAAGTTGAACTTTCAACAGTGCAAAGAAAGAGAATTAACGACATCATAAGTTGCGCAATCCCATTTATGGAGATCAGGGAGAAACTCAAAGTAGATGCTCAAAGTGGCGGCCACGGGTGCTGTTGCACAATTCACACCGGGGAATGAAAGACTGGCGCACCCTCTCGAAGACTCCTGGTGTCGTGTTTATCCTGTCCGCTGCAACAACGATTCTCGCGACGAGATCTTCCACGGAGTCCACAGGCGTCTCGTACACCAATGATTTCATGTGCCTCCAGAAGAAGAAGTCCAGTGGGTTTAAGTCCGGTGAGCGTGGAGGCCATGCCACAGGTCCTCTACGTCCAATCCATCGTGCGCGATATGTGGCATTCAGGAAGTGTCTACTCCACCTTGATAAGACAATCAGCTGCAACTGTCGATGCTGCGTCTTTTCTCTGGCAATTTGCATACGGTAAATGCTTGACGGTGATGTTTTGGCGATGTGCTACTTCTCCGGCACGAAAGAAATGACGTCTAAGGTGACGACTTGTGCTTGTTGGACGTATATCGAAGTTACTCTTTTCTGACACTCAGAGTGGAATGCGACCCTAGGTTTCATTGTAAATATTGTTCGTCTTGATGGGTACTATCACCCCTCTTCTTTTGTCAAAACAGTTTACGAATACCTTGTGTTATTCTAGGGCGTAGTAAAATCTCTGAAATGGCAGTGTACTGAAAAATATTTCTAGAAAAACTAGCCGTCGTTCGACAACTGAAATATTAGACTGGATTCCAAGGGACAAGAAAATACCAAGACGAAGACCCTGTGGTATATGGCTGGATGAAATTTGAATTCATGTTGGACCTAGTGGAGACTGGTCCAAGACAGAACGTTGTGCGAGGAACTTAGAGAAACCTGTATAAGTGATGATCAAACAGTATCGAGACTGCTTGCATACCTGTTAAATGGAGTTACAGAGCAGAACGCCGTTTGGCAGGCTGTGACCTTTTAACCTACTGCACATGCGTCTACCGAGAGAGCGCTGTCGAATGCTGCGCCTTTTGTGCTGTGGCCAGTTGTTTGGAGTCTAGCCTAATCAGCATGTTGCATTGACGATGTCTGAGAAAGTTGAGCAACACGTGTGCGACAAATTCTGTCAGAAACTTCGGGATTCTTGCAAAGAAACTTGAAACAAGTTATTGAGAGTATATGCTAAGGACTGCATGAGTCATCCACGAGTATACGACTGGCACATACATTTGGGCTGCACGCAGTCGAGTTTCCTTTGCTCAAGTCAATATCTGCCGACAGTCGAGTTTCCTGTTACTCATCTGAGAAGACTTTTAGAACAAATTTTGCAGACACACTTCTCATCCCCAAATCTTCAGTGAGTATTGATCCAAAACTAAAGCCCAAGTCGTGAGTAAGTTCTCTTATAGTAATTCTGCAATTTTCCTTCAGAGCTGAATGAACTTCTTGGACGTTTCTTTCATTCCTGCTTGTTGAGGGCTTTTCGCAACGATCGTCACTTTGGACACTTTCACGGCCATTTCCGAAACGTTTGTAACAGCTGTACACGCGTGGAAGACGCATGTAGTCCTCACCATGCAATCGCAGTAACTTGCCATTAGTTTCTTTGCAAAAATCCCCAAGTTTCGGACAGAATTTGACCCAAATGCGTCGCTCAACTTTCTCAGGCATCGTTAATACGACACGCCGATGAGACTAGACTCAAAAAACTGGCCACAGAACAAAATGCGCTGCACCGACAGCGTTCTCTCGGCAGGCGCATGTGCAGTAGGTTCCAAGGTCACAGTCTGCCAACTAGTATCTTGCTCTGCCGCTCGATTTAACATTTGTAAACGCAATCTAGATACTTTTTTTATCACCACTCGTATGCAGTAGTGGATTGATAATGGTTGTTGATGATGATGATGATGATGAAATAGATAGATAGATAGATAGATAGATAGATAGATAGATAGATAGATAGATAGATAGATAGATAGATAGATAGATAGATAGATAGATTTGAACACATCCCTCCAAAGGCTAATCATGAAATAGAAGTTCAGAAATAGCTAGTGCTCTAATGGATATTTAATCACGAAACTTTCTGTGTCGTTTTAGTAGGACATGCAAACTTCAAAATACGTGTCGAACAGCGATTTATGTAGAGAGAAGTATACTGACAAAACAACTACATGAAAGGAGTGTTTTGTCTTGGTGGCTATTAATGCAACTGGGAACGTTGCAGCTAAAATTCGAAAAATATATTTGGTAAATTTCTGGATGATGCACAATTGGGAGACTGAAAGCAAGCCAATCCGTCTGGTAGTTGGCTCCTTTTCTCTGTGTGCGCCATTCCGTAATCTCACGGTTGTGGACACAGTTCCAAGGTAGTGCAATAATCAGCAGGGGACCGGTTCTGGGCCTTCGTAGGTTCACTGGCGAAACGTCACCTGTGAGCAACAGATCTACGGACGGACCTTATAGTAGCCTTAGGTAGGATTGTATCGATAGCTACTGTGAGGTGAAGTCTCCATGCGTGTAGTTCTATGCACGAAAACCAACCGTTTGCGTGCCTTTGTAGTTCAGGCACAGGTGCGTCGATTTACAATGTGTGCCCTAATTATGTTCACTGGACCAGGGATAGTGGGAAAATGCCTTGTCATAGATGAATCGGAAGTTCCTTGGAATCAGACAGTAGACGAACATTGGTGTGGAGAGAGCTTTGAACACAGAACCAGGCCGGGAACATCACCGCGAGAAAGATTTCTTTTTGCGGTAGTGCGTTCTCAAATGTCACTGCGATAGTAATAAGGTATCGTGATGGTGTCTTTTATTCCCATGTCAGACCTTCTGCGAGTGCATTCGGTCCGGATTAACAGGTAGCAACGCCAACCCGCATTGACCGCGACTGGTAAACGACTATCTGCTAGACCAGGTATTCAAACGAAAGCCTGATGGGGTGTCTCCGCCTGCCCAAGTCCTATAACACATCTCTGGAATGCCATCGGGACAGCTATAGATTCTCTTCAACCATCTCCCAACACCTTCTAGAAACTGTGAATCGTTGGCTTGGTTGCCAACTTGTCGCAGATTGATTAACTTTGCTTGAGCGGACGATAAGAGATTGAATGATGATTTCATGGACGTCAAATAATACCAGAAAAATTTCAGATTCGTTACGTCTAGGAGCATTGGAAGAGCAAACAAGTGAATTAACTCGCATGCAAAATCCTTATTTCTCTGAATGAGAGGAATCGGAAAGTATTGATATGGTAAAATGTTTATTGCTTTCACCGGAGAGAGGGGTACTGAGGAATTCTCTTCCCGCCTAAAGTTTGAGCTCTTTTTCCCTTTTCTGCTACGTGCCTGGGAAAATCGTTCTGTTTCGTCCGATGTCCTAACACTGATTGCGGATTTTCACTCCTCATTCCTTTTCCCTCGTGAACATATCCAAATTTGTGCAGAAATTGTCAAAACAGTAATCAAGGTAGTTGCCTTAGTTGCCTTCGATGCACGATCATTACAAGAAACCCCATACAACACAAATTCAAGCTCACTGACAGAATTTTAAAAAATATATTGTATAAGGATAAAAGATTAAAAGTAGAACTTTCGGGTTTCCCTAGAATCCATCATCAGATGAATGAAACCGAATATCAGATCAGATCAGGTGCAGAGGATTTTAGGAAGGGAGTGTCTGACCCCAGGTCTTAAACAACCCTTAGAAATAGGAAACTAGGAGATTTGGGCTAGAGTGCCCGATAGGAAACTGGCACGGAAGCGAGGTAGAAAGGGGGAGGAAGACGCCCTTCTTTATTACCCGGAGGGGGGGGCAGTACCCGGGGTTCGACGGCTTAACGTGACCATCCGATGCACGGCGGGTATTTAGTGGTTCGAACATTCTTAGCTGCCCAGGATCGAACCTGAGGTTATCTCCATGGCAGTCACGAACGCTGACCACTAGGCCGCCCGCGGCCTTTATGAAAGCAAAGAAAGAGGGGAAGACAATAAATAGACGGGCTGTGACCCCTTCCAAGAACCGCCTACGGTCTAAGTTAGAGTACTATAACGAAGTAAATTTCTCCGTCATTTTTGTCCACGCCGAGGCTCGAACCCGGGTCCACTCATTCCATTCCGAAATAAGTCATTCTACCAATTGAGCTACGCGGACGTTCGTTATCGCTGCTATCTGCCTTTATATCGTGTGCGTCCTGCTGGGCAGGCACGTCACATCTCCCCCCTCCTGAAAAAGGGACGGGGCATGGCCCACGGGTCAGCCGTGACCATGAATTGCCATAGGCAGTCATCCGCTGTAGAACGTGCACTTGAGGACTCCCAGTCAATCTGGTGTGTGGAATGCAACGTCACACACATTTATTTTTCGAAGCGCTGAAGAAGGGATTCTCTCATTTTTCGTATCTCGCGGTGTGGAAAGAACATCACACCATTGCGTGATCTTGAACGGCCGGGTCATCCGGGAAGTTCGGGAGCCATTATAACGAAGTAAATTTCTCCGTCATTTTTGTCCACGCCGGGGCTCGAATCCGGGTCCCCTCATTCCGGAATAAGTCACTCTACCAATTGAGCTACGCGGACGTTCGTATCGCTGCTATCTGCCTTTATATCGTGTGCGTCCTGCTGGGCGGGTACGTCAGAGTACCATGAGATAGTATAACAAATTTTGTGAATCTGAATTGAAAACTGTAGATTTTCATAGCGGACAAACAAACATTCAACTTTATGTTTAGATTTGTGGTAAACTTTTACGAGTTATGACCTATTTTCTCTTTTGTGATAAGCTTTTGGAGAGGATTGCATTTTATGTGAGCGTGTATTTAACTTTCTATTGATCATTTTTTGAATTTAGATCCTGGCTGCCAACAGCCGCCTCCCCAACTGTTATATGGAAACTACAGCGTTACTGCAGAAAGAAGCTGCTGGGGTTTTCCCGGAGAAGGGGCAAAGATCGAATACTCTTGTTACCCTGATTTCGAACTCTCTGGGACATTTGTCTTCCTCTGCAGGAATGGAATCTGGATAACAGAAGAAGGCGTAGCTGCTGATGATCAAATTCGGCCATTTTGCAGTAAGTGTTAGTAGCATTTGCTTTATGCGCTATTCTAGTGGTTCCCAAACTTCCTCGACTCGCGAACCCCTTTCACAAAGATTTGACTTCTGCTAACCCCTTATAAATATCCATAGCCAAGCACGTAATTTTATACCTCATCTTTAGAAAATTTAGTTATTAATTGCAATCAAAATATTAAACAAAGACATCGCTCGTTTCACGTTTTATCAACACATAGCAACCAAAAAATGGTTATACGGTCACCGCTGGGGATCCGAATCCTGATCTCTCGATTAGATATCGAGAGATCTGGGATTAGGATCCCCAGCGGTGACCGTATAACCATTTTTTGGTTGCTATGTGTTGATAAAACGTGAAACGAGCGATGTCTTTGTTTATTTACTGTGTCAAAACACAAGTTTGTCCACGACGGACATCAAAACCGTGTCCCCTCACTCCGGAGTAAGTCGCTCTCCCAACTGAGCTACGCAAGCAGAATGTCTCGCTGCAGATTTGTCGTCTTGACACATGTTTTCACCTCTGTAGTACGTCACAACTGGCGCCACGTATCTGGGGGATTTGCAATCAATATGTTTAATACCTATCAAATTTCCTTATCTTTATTGTCACAATATTATCGCATTTCATGTGTTCTTTTTTAAGTGGTACTGAAAAATGATGTTTCAAATTACTGAGATACTTTCTGCAATCACAAAGTTCCATGCTGGTTTAAGTTTCGAAATTGCTTTCAAAAGGTTTTAAAAGTTACTCACGTGACTTCAGTGAAAATTATGCGCTTGCTTTGAATGGCACATAGCTTTGAAATTAGGAACCACAGATAATAAATAAAGCCTCAAGTCACTTTCAGCACTGAGCCTGTTTCTGTGTTTATTTTTTAAATAGGCACATGAGAAAAAAGATTTCTTAAACAAATACGTGAAAGAAAATGCTAAAAAAACTGTATTGGCTTTATTCGCTAAAACTGAGAACTCCTTCTCTAAACTTAAAAAGAAGCCAATTAATGACAAAGATTTAAAACTTTTCTTTAATTCAATATCTGTGGAAATTTCAAGGAGCTGCTCTTTTTCGTTTAAGCTTAACGTGGAGGATTCCAAAACGGCTATCTCTTCCAAAGGATTGCGAATTCAGTTGTTATTATTGGATATAGCAGGGAAATATTCTCTGAAGGTTTTTCCACGTCCCTTCAAGTGTTCTATAACCATATTCTTAACGTTTTCGCCCAAAGAAAGCTGATTTTCTACCAAGAAGTCGTGAAAAGTGTCAAAGCACTCAGTTTGATTGCTAATTAAACGCATTACCCAAAAGCTTATTTTTTGATGAACGATTCAATACGGTCTTGCACAATATAAACGTTAATATTTGACCCCTGAAGAGATAGGTTTAAATTGTTAATTTTGGAGAAAATGTCTGCCAAATAGGCCAAAGCCTGAATCCACATTTGATCTTGCATGCAGTGTTCTTTGTGAAAGGAATGGTTGGGAAACTTCCTGTTTAAGTTCTTTTTATTGAAGGTTTAACGAGCACTGTGAGCAACTCAATGGGCTATAAACCAGTCACCCGTCCCTAATTTAGGCTCACTGGTTCCAGGGAAGGAAGAGAGCCAGTGCCGTAAGACAAACACGACATCCATGCCTCACGGGATTCGAACCCGGACCCCTTCCGTGCGAATGATCAGAAGCCATCGCTTAGACCACTACGACACAGGGGCGGATGTTTAAGTTCAAACAATCGTGTAAGAGTTCTACCTCGAGATAACTTCAGTGTGAGACAATAAACAGCTATAAATGCTTCCTTCCCATTTCCACACAAAAGTGCTGCAAAAATGCAGGAATTTGTAGGACCGGCCTTAATAAAATTGACTATTTTAACTGCATCGTCTAGCACGGTTTTCAATCCTTCGGGTATGCGTTTGGAAACAAGAGCTTGTCTATGAATGCAGCAATGTGTCCAAGAAACATTAGTGCACTAGTGATTTCACTCTGGCAACAAACCCAGTATATGTCCGTGTCATGAATTTCGCACCATCTGAACAAATGCCGACAGAGTGAGTTCAGTCTATCGCATTTTCGTGAAAGCATTGGTCGGTTAACTTAAATACGTATATCTTCTCCGGTAGTTCTTTCTTTTAAAGGTCTGAAGAACAAGAGCTCTTCTTCTGCGGATTCGCCATTAATATATCTGACAAAAAGGGACAAAATAGCTAAATTGGCAAATCAGTGGATTCGTCAAGTTGAATCACAAAAAAAAAAAAAAAGGACTGCTACGAACTCTTTCCAAAAGTACATTTTCGACATGGCAAACCATGTCGATAATCCGACGGTAGAACATGTTGTCGTACAATGATACTGTATTGACCTTTTTGGTGAAAGATTCTCCAAACATTGTCATCTTCAAAATTTGTATTACATGATGTCTCGTATTTCATTCATGATTTATCTGTTCCTCCTGGAAATCACGGGATAAGATTCTGAACCTCCAGATTCACTAAACATGAATGCCGGTTGCTTCGACTAGCGAATCCTATGATGGTTATATTCAGATTAATCGGAAACTTGAGACTTGGTCGTTCTGGATGGTGTAGTAGTTAGCATACCCGGGCGCTATTTGGAATACGCGGGTTCAATTCCAGGGCGACAAAAAATTTCAAGTTTTCGGATATTATCTGACTTACCATCCTTGTCACATTACACCAAAACACGGATTGTCGTCTTCAAAAGAATACTATTGCTAAAACATGTGGCATCGCTTGATCAACACTATCGACTTTTCTTAAAAGATCGAGAAAGAAACTGAACACGAATTGCACAAGCCGATTATTTAGTTAGAAAGGAAGAGGATATGGCTGGCACCATTTTAAGACATCGAACCAGCGCTGTTCACGTAAGCGGTCTGTTCCTGGAGTGTGCCAGTTAGTGAACCGTTAATCCGTGAGCAGCACAGCAATTTGTCACTGCTTTTGGAAATGATGACTTTTAGGCCAGTTTCAAGGAACGGCATGGAGGCGTTTGCTAAAATGATCTGTGGTCAGGCAGGTGCCGTGCTTGTTGAAAGCGTGAATGGCCATGGAGAAGAGAAGATGATGCTCTTGCAAGCTCACGGAGTCCAGATGATGTGCATAATTAAGGTGACCAGATATTGGAACACTGATTTGAGGACAAAATGGCGTGGTGTCTCCAAACCAGCAGATCATTTGGGTACACATACGTACTCAAAATAAATATGCAAATCTTTTTGTCGCAAAACTTTATTGTTTCTATAAGTGTGATATTACATATGAGAATTTATGTCTTAAAAGGACATGTCTTTTAGAATGTTGGCCGCCCTCCCCACCCCCGGTGGCGCAGTGGTCTAAGCGATAGCTTCTGATCATTGCGTTCGAGATGGGTCCGAGTTCGAATCCCGGTGAGGCATGGATGTTGCGTTTGTCTTACAGCGCTGGCTCTCTACCTTAACTGGTACCAGTGGCCCTAAATTAGGGACGGGCGACTGCTTATAGCCCATTGGGTTGCTCATGGTGGTCGTTAAACCTCCAATAAAAAAAAGGGGGGAGGGCCTGGGTTCGAATCCCGGTGAGGTATGGATGTTGTGTTTGTCTTATGGTACTGGCTCTCTCTCTCCCCTGGAACCAGTGACCCTAAATTAGCGACGGGCGACTGCTTATAACCCATTGAGTTGCCACCCCGGTGGCGCAGTGGTCTAAGCGATGGCTTCTGATCGTTCGTCCGAAAGGGGTCAGGGTTCGAATCCAGATGAGGCATGGATGTTTTGTTTGTCTTATGGCACTGGCTCTCTCCCTCCCCTGGAACCAGTGACCCTAAGTTACGGACGGGCGACTGCGTATAACCCTTTGAGTTGCCGCCCCGGTGGCGCAGTGGTCTCTAAACGATGGCTTCTGATCTTTCGTCCGAAAGGGGTCCGGGTTCGAATCCCGGTGAGGCATGGATGTTGTGTTTGTCTTACGGCACTGGCTCTCTCCCTTCCCTGGAACCAGTGATCCTAAATTAGGGACGAACGACTGCTTATAACCCATTGAGTTGCTCACGGTAGTCGTTAAACCTCCAATCAGAAACAAAATTGTAGAATGTTGGTAATTTGTACTGAGAAAGCAAAGCTATGATAGCGAGAACATATCAGCAAAAATGAAATGCTTTGCCTTAGGTATATGTGCTGAATTGAAATCAAGCTGCACGCTAATGAACGAATTGCATAACAAATTTTTCATTTTGTTTTTTGGAGGAACTCAAAACAAGTACAGTCGAAATTTGTGCGGCCCGGTGGTACAGTACTCTTAGTGCTGGCCACTGACCATTCGTACAAGTTGGTACGAGTTCGAGTCCAGAATGGAGTATGGGTGGTGTGTTTGTCTTATAGCACATGCTCTCTCCCTTACCCAGAAAAAATGTTCTCAATTTAGGGACAGGTGACTCTTATAGTCTTTAGAGCTGCTCATGGTGTCGAAAAAAAAAATCAAAATTTGTTTACACAAAAACAGGCTGGAAAATTAGTACACAACGAAAACTATTTTTAAGAACATTTTTCATTAGAACTGTAACGAGCTAATGAGGATGATTAAATTTGAGGACACTTGAGGACAAACATCAAAATTTGAGGACAATTTGCGTCCCCAAAGGCATCATACATTTTTGGGGAGAGTAAACTAAAAACAATGACTGTCCTCAAGAATTCGTGACTTCTGGTCAGCTTATGTATAATGCTGACGAGGCTGCGATATTTCTCTAACTCCAGCCAAAGAAAGCATTAACACTTCAAGAGACAAAAAAAAAAAAAAAAAAAACGGTGGACGAATTGCTGTGCTAATTAGTCGCTCAGTAGACTTCCGCCCAATGACGTGGAACTGGAACATCATTTGTTTGCAGATGAGGATGTGTTTACTTCTGTCGACATGACCGATAGGAATGGTCATTCGGTCAACAAAAGACAATGAAAATGAAGTAAATGTTGAAAGCAGCGAAGAAGATACTACATTTTTGACGAATGTTAGTTCTTTAGAAGCACTTTCGTGCTTGGAAAATAGTCGGTTTTTTTATATATATATTTTTTTTAATTTTTTGAGTCATCAAAAAATTAAAGTTCCGAAATATATTTTCCGTAATTATCGTTTTAATGATTGCAGCTACAATTCTTTTGTTGAAAAATCCCTTATTTCCTACAAACAAAGATACACTTATTGTCATAAAAATCCGCGCACCAAGAAGGAGGCGTCGGATTAAATTGAGATTTTAGTAGGGACATGGTACATACCAAGGACAGAAATGATTACAATATCACAGCAGCAGGATGATTTCACATTCCGGTCAGCATTAGTACCGCGTCGGAACGCCTCGTGCTCGGATACATGCGTTGATGCGGTCCGGCATGGTGTCAAAAGAGACGCCGCATGTTATCCTGGGACAGATTGGCCCACACTTCCTGCAACTGATGTTCTAAATCCGAACACTGGGGAATGGAGAAAACTGGTGTCCCATCTGGTCCCACACGTGCTTGATGGGCGAGAGATCAGGCAATCTGGCAGGCCACGAAAGCGTCGAAGCCTGACGTAAACAGTCTGGGAAACCCGAGCGGTGTGCGGACGTGCATTACATTGTTGAAAAGTGGCTCCGGGCCGCCCCGTCAAGAAAGGCACCACATGGGGGCGCAGGATCTCCAGTACGTAGCGCTGGATTGTGAACTTCCCTCGTGTCACTGCGAGGGAAGTCCGTCTGTCATACGCGATGGCTCCCCAGACCATCACGCCTGCAGTTAGGACGTGTGCCGCTGTACAGTGAGACTGCGATTGTAGCCCTCACTTGCGATCCTCCACACTCTGACGCGGTGGGCGCATGTTCCCATACAGAAGCGGGATTCATCGCTGAACACTATACGTCGGCAGTCCGTAGCATTCCACGTATCTGGCTGCTGACAGCACTGCAATCGACGCCGACGATGGTCAGGTGTTAATGGCAGAAAGCGTAAGGGCCGTCGAGAGTACAGATGAGTTCTTTTGTACAGAACTTTTATTGTATATACACTATATATACAATAAAAGTTCTGGATATTGAACAAGGACGTCGTTGCATCTGTGCCTGCCGCTCTCACGATCCCACGGTCCTCTCTGCTAGTGGTATGTCTGGGTAGTGCAGAGCCTGTCCGCTGTGTCTGGGTGCCTTCCCATGTCGATTTCTCTCAACACGATCGCACCGAACTGTCCGACGGGCCCAAATGGCGGCCTATTGGGCGCGCCGACCACCCTGCATCTCTCCTCCCGACGATACGGCCTCGTTCAAACTACGCCAGTTGCCCGTACGCATATCTACGGCGGCTCGTCGGCATGTCTCGCTCAGGGATCTCACCTGACTCTTACCGTGCACTACGTGGAGTCCCCTGCGCTGCGCCTTATAAACCCCAAGGATTGCAATTGCAGCGCCGGTCTTGGACGCACGGGCATGCGGCATCGCACGAAACTTTAATCATTTGCATGTCTGCCTTCCCCGTAGCTATTCGTCGAGTTTCGCGTAAATCACACGTTTTTTTCTTGGTGGGCGGATTTTTATGACAGTGGGGGTATTTCTATTATTTTGACATTATAATAAGCAAAATTCTTGGAATATAATTTTTGATCAGAAATTTTCAAAATAAATGCAGATTTAGATTGAAACTGTTTAGTAAACTGCCCTTGTTTCAGGCAACTTCATTATAATGTAATGTTTCGGTGGTCCCACGAACTTCATTCTAACGGAATCGACGATACTAAAATGAAAATTAACCATTATAAAAGCTTTAAGCGTTTTTTGTTGTATTGGTAATTAACGTATTGCATGAATATCTTTTGTGTGGGACTGATCTTGTTTTTGTGTCATTCTTCCAGATGGCGGTGGGATCACACATCGGTCCTCCAAGTTCTGTACGATGCTTGTATTAATGTTGGTTATGTTACACATTCGACATTGTTGATCTGTTGTTCCGAAGATGTCATTCCACTGTCATCAACCATGTTTTCATCAAACGTTCAACGTGACTAGATTATTTAAATGTGGTGATCGAATGATTGTAATGTTACGACGTCGGCGATCCCAACAGTTTTGAAGCTTCAAGGTCCTGAAAACAAGAAGTTCCCGGAAGTTACGAGGACCCAGCTGCAGTATCTGGAACGTCATTTCTTGATCGGAGAAACTGCGCTGCCATTGATCCTATTTGCCATTTTATATTGAAAACGCCAAATTTTAGCTTCGATGAGCCTGCAGTCAATGCACGTCCGGTTCTTCTGCCATCTGAGTAAATGATTGCTCGCATGTAAGAGCACATGTATAACTGCGATATGTTATATTGCCAAACTACGGGGATATAAGAAAACGTGACTGGGACACTGCCCATACAGCACAAAACGTTTCAGATATGTAACAATAATGTTACAATCTCTCATTTTCGTTACAGAGAGACCTTACAATTACGTTTCAGTAACACCTATTTTGGAACATAACTCTTTGTACTTTACGGTTACGTTAAAAATAGCATTCCCTGATATTACTGCTTTATAGTTTCCATTGTATATAATTTGCTACCTTGATGTTACATTCCGGCGATATTTAAGATTTTTGGTTTGGCAATTGCGTGGATGCGCATGCGCATTTATGCCATTTCACCGAAGCACTCTCGTCGTCGTTCCATGTGCTACTGGGATCAGTGACGTAGGAACGCTTTTGATTTAGGAGGGTACAAGCTCATGAGCCTTACAACATCTCAAGGATTAAGCCATCTATGGATGACCTCCTCCGAATTTTTTTTTTTGGGGGGGGTAGTATATTAGAGTTTTTATTAAATATGTATACTGATCAGGAATTCATCCGAATGAACATTGTTATCATCATATTATTATTAATTTTTACCATTATTATTTTTATTGCTGACAAAAAGTTCACATTATTAATTTCTTATCAGAAAATGAATGGAGAAGGGTTTTTTTGTGTTCTCTCTTTTTAATTTTTGTACTTTTTTTTTCCATTAAAATATTGAGCAGGGACAAGTTAATATTAGGATGAATTTCTGTCTGCAGGGTTTAGAAAAGAGGGATTTCTCAGGAAATGTTATGTAACTCTTTACAAGAACGAATTAAATTTCTTATCATTTTTGTTTACGTTAATAAAGTAAAACCGCAGTAAGATAAAAACTGCTCTACCCGCGAAGATAGTAAGTACCATTGAAGCATTATGAAGTCTATATTAAAAACTTTGAACGATACATAGGCTGACAATTGATGTAAAAAGCACATTGGTCTGGTGCAAAGCTAAATGATGGTGGAGATATCGAGGAATTGGAGTTCTATGAGTGGTATGTGAAATCCGTAATGCACTTGTTGTATTGCTACAGAAACAGAAAACAATTTTAGTGCCGGGGCTGCGGGTGCTGAAATGTCCACTTGCGCATATTTTTTTTTTTAAAGTGCAGAAAGGACGACCTGATCAAAATGCATGGAATTTTAAGAGAAGAGAAACACTGATCACAAGTACGTTATCAAGCCCTAGCCCTACCATATGCTGTTTGAAGTTATTAGCAAAAACCTCGCACTCATCGTTTCCCTGCAGAACTAATTTTCTGGAGTTTCCCAGATGGTTGGCCAGTTTTTGGTGGATGAAAAGCCTCCCACTACAAGCTTCGGATATAAAAAAAAAACAGATGACCCGTGATATTTCTTTGAAAAAAAAAAGAGAATAAAAAAAATAAGTAGCATATAAATTTGTGCTTGCTGATATCTGGGGTGTACAGTAGATATTAATGTACCCCTCTCCAAAATTTGGGGGGTACATTGTACCCCTGTACCCCCCGTTCCTACGCCACTGACTGGGATATTCTTTGGTGATACTGTCGTACTCGAGTTACCTAGTTAGTGTACACTAGTGCACGTCCTTAAGTTTTGCATGCCAGTGTATAATATCTTAGTACGTTTTTTGGTTTTGAATCAGAAAAAAAAGTATCAATAAAAGTAGTTGTTAGTCTGTAAAGGTAGAAAAAAAAAATGTTGATATATTGAGGAGTCGAACGACTACTCAAGTTTCGAAAAAAATAGAGTAAGATACGCATTAAAAGGTACATTTCGTTGATTAATCATGAAGAAATTTAAGTCATCCTATAGAAAAGTAAAATGATCTATGGAAAAAAATAATGTATTTCTATTAAATAACGTATTCGGAAAGCATTTATAAAAAATAGATTAAGATATGCATTAGAAGGTACATTTCGTTGATTAATCATGAAAAAATTAAATCATCCTACTGAAAAATAAAATGATCCGTGAAAAAAATAATGCATTTCTATTAAATAACATATTCGCAGAGTTCCGTAGGAACTTTGCGAATACGTTAGTTCCGCAACTTCACTCAATACGTAACTTCACCTTCTCGTTAGTTCCTCCCGGGTACTGGCCCTCGGTAACAAATAAGGGCGTCTTCCTCCCCATTAATACCTCGCTTCCGTGTGACTTTCCTATCGGGCACTCTAGCCCAAATCTCCTAGCTTCCTGTTTCTAAGGGTTGTTTAGGACCTGGGGTCTTACACTCCATTCTCTGCACATGATCTGATCCGATCGTTAGTTCCTACAGAACGTTGAAAGCGCGACGCGTCACGTGGTCGAGTGGGATAATGCATCTGCCTAGAAACCCGCTGCCTCGGGGTTCGTTTCTCGTGGGGTATTCGAGGATTTGTATTTCCTTGGAAAGAAAATTTCCCTAGATCGTGACGTCACACCGTAAAATTTCCTGATGGGGGAAAAACAAAATGGCGTACAAAAGATATCGACGAGACCCTGTGAGGAGGAAAAAAAAAAAAAAAATTGGCAAACAAAACATGTTCGGTAGGACTACGTGCCACACAAAATGTTATGGTTGAACACAAAGAGAAAATTGCGGACAAAAGATGGTCGGGAAGATCACGTGGAAAACAAATGGCTGCGACTGACGTCATAATTGACCAGAAATCGACAACATCCGTCCTTCAGGCAGCACTATTATCACGTAACAGTAATATGATGATGTCACAAATATCTTTTAAATACGTAACAGTAACATGAAGTTGGTATGTTGAAGTTACGACCTTTCACTGTAACGTATCGGTTATGTTTCAAAGTTATGTAACATTTGCGGACACTTTGACGTAACCGTAAGGTTTCTGAAACATTACTGTTACATTGCGCAACGTATCTGAAAAGTCTCAATGTTTCAGTGCTACATACTTGTAACATATTCGAAATATTCTGTGCTGTGTGGGTATTATCCTTCCTCCCCAAATGTCTTCAACTGGGAATAGAGATAAACTTTCAAAGTGATATATTCCTTTTTATTGTTTGCACACTTTGGTCATGAACTCAAAAAAGCTATTCATCGAAATGTCTAAATTCCTGTGTTGGGTTTCAGATAATAGTGTGCTGTCTTTGTTGTTCTGAATTTTGTCGTCTGTAATTAAGTTTCTAAGATAGTCTTGAGGTTTTATGTGTATATTGATTGTTCGTAAGTAGTCCATTGAAAATGTTTGGTAGTTACAGAGTTGTTGCCTCTTGGAAGAAATCATGATTTATAGTGTTAGATATGTATATTTAAAGGTAAAACATCTTGTTGCAAAAAACACAAAACTGCTGTTACATATTTTTGTGAGTAGCTCACATTTAGTTCTTTTCTTTTCGTAGCAATAACTGAGTAAATAATGTAGTGCTTTGATGTTGACTAGGATACTTTAAAGCAATGATTCTCAACCAAATCGCTGTCGATGTAGGTAGGTCGTTCAAAAAGTAACGAGACTGACGCTATAGCGCCAAAATAAACCCACGCAGAAAAATGCAGTTGCCTGTGCCGGAACATCTGCAAAGTCAGTCACGTGACGACGCGTCGTTACAGCGCTCCGCTAGTTCATTCCTGTAGTAGATGGTGTAGAGTTCAGAGATGTTTCTGTGACCCAGTAAGCATTTAAAACTGGAGCAAAGAGCAGCTATAAAATTTTGCGTACATTTGAATAAAGCCGCCAGAGAAACGCACGAAATGATTAAAACAGCCTATAAGGAAGATGCTTTGTCCCGTGCAAGAGTTTTTGAGGGGCACAAGAAATTCGTGAATGGTGAAAAGTGTCTGGAAGATGCGCTACGCCCCGGGAGGTCTTCGAAATCGACTATGGAGGTTAATGTCAACACCATCGAGGCACTCTTGCACGAAGGCCGCCGAATGACCATTGAGAAGGTTGCTAATGTGACGCAGAAGTCCGTTGGTTCCCTTGATGATATTGCGAGAAACCGATTGGGGTAAAGAATAGTCGCGGGGTAAAGAATATCTGTGAGCAAGTGGAAAACTGATTGGGGTAAAGAATAGTCGATTGGGGTAAAGAATATCTGTGAGCAAGTGGATTCCCTACTTGCTCACAGATGAACACAAGACAAGTCGTGTTACCACTTGTCGCCAAATTTAAGTGCCGACTACGACGTGAGCCACACTTTTTGGATAATCCTCCAAATACGTGGCGTCGGTGAATAAACAAAGACATCGCTCTTTCCACGTTTTAGCAACACACAGCAAATGAAAAATTGTGTAGAAAACGTGGAAAGAGCGATGTCTTTGTTCATTCACTGACGTCACGTATTTGGAGGATTTTCACTTTGGATCTCGCCCTTTGGATTTAACTGCTGTAATTAATATATACCCAATGCCGTTAATCCCACCAGATGGAGACGTCTCAGCAGCTGAGCCCATCTTTCGTATTTATGATGTCAGGAGCTGACAGAAAAATACACATAGCGCCGTGGATTGTTGGCCACCGTGGTGTAAGGCACAACTGGATATCGACTGGATATCGAGAGATCCGGGATTCAATTCCCTGTCGGTGACCGAATAACAATTTTTCGGTTGCTGTGTGTTGCTAAAACGTGGAAAGAGCAACGTCTTTGTTTATTCACTGACGCCACGTATTTGGAGGATTTTCACTTTGGATCTCGCCCTTTGGATTTAACTGCTATAATTAATATATAGCCAGTGCCGTTAATGCCCACCAGATAGAGACGTCTCAGTAGCTGAGCCCATCTTACGTATTTATGTCCGAAGCTGACAAAAAAACACACATAGCGCCGTGGATTGTTGCCCACCGTATTGTAAGGCTAACGCGCTCGGCTAGATATCGAGAGATCCGGAATTCAATTGCCTAGCGCTGACCGAATAACAATTTTTCGGTTGCTGTGTGTTGCTAAAACGTGGAAAGAGCAATGTCTTTGTTTATTCACCCTTTTTGGATCGAGTCGTAACATTTGATGAAACATTTTCTCCCATTCCCTGGTGAAAAAATAACTTCGTGAGCATCGGTTTGCATCAAATGCTGAACAATGCTGTAATGGGTATCCTGAGAACCCACCTGTCGAGGAAAGGCTTCGAACACACCTTCCGGAAGTCGATAGAAAGGTGGGACAGGTACATTCAGATAGAGGGAAGTATGTAAGTTTACTGTATTACACCTCTGCCACATGTAAATCAGTCTCGTTACTTTTTGGACGACCCTCGGTAAATCATGGTGTCCCCACGAACTGTGTGATCTGTCTATTAAATTTTTCAGCGGTCTAGGGCATCGGATTTTGCGCTCGAATCCCGAGTCTTATGTTTGTTCTTACGGTTCTCTTCCTTCCGTGGAACCACTGCTGCTAAATTAGGGGTCGGCAACTTCTTAATGGCTTTTAATCCCAGTAACAAAAAAAATCGTCTTGACAGTGGAGAACTGCTTTTTCATTTGGCCCGTAAACCATATAACATCATTATTTACGTGGCTCACTGTAACTCACTCATAATGTTTCCATTAGCATTTCGCAAGAGTTCCTGTACGTTTTAATGAAATCATGAATAGTGCGAAATAAATTTAGCAGTTTAAAACCTAATAGGCAATGGTTAATACTGTTTGCATTATACGCGACGTTTAGTTAAACAAGTTAGTAAAATCATGCAATGCATTGATTATGATACGCTTTCCAACATGCCAGAAATCATTACTCAAGTTATGAGGATAATGGCTGTAGAATAAATCTCGCTCCTATGACCTGACCTTTGACCCCATTTCGATGATATTCCACAGAACCGGTAAAGTATACTTCTGGAACAACATGATAAAGTTTTGTCTCAATCGAAGCATTTTTACGTAAGTTATGCTGCATAAGGTCGATGGAATGGATCCCGCTCCTATGTCCTGAACTTTGATCCCATTTCGTCCATTTTCAGTAGGGTTCGTCCCCAGGCGTCCTCCTACCACATACTAAAATTTCAACGAAATCGAACAATTTTTACGCATGTTATTACGCATAAGGGAAATGGAATGCATCTCACTCCTATGTCCTGACCTTTAATCCCATTTCGTCCATTTTCAGTAGGCTTTGTCCCCAGGTGTCCCCCTACCACATGCTAAAATTTTATGGAAATCTAACCATATCTACGCAAGTTATGATGCATAAGGGCAATGGAATGCATCCCGCTCCTATGTCCTGACCTTTGACCCCCACATCCCCCATTTTCAATAGGGTTTGTCCTCATGCGGTCCCCTACGACATGCTAAAAGTTCATCGAAATCGAACCGTATTTACGGACGTTATTACGCATAGGGGCAATGGAATGCATCTCGCTCCTATGCCCTGACCTTTAATCCCATTTTGTCCATTTTCAGTAGGTGTCGCGTCCCCAGGTGTCCCCCTACGACATACTAAAATTTTATTGAAATCTAACCATATTTACGTAAGTTATAACGCATAAGGGCGATGGAATGGATCCCGCTCCTATGTCCTGACCTTTGACCTCATTTCGTCCATTTTCAATAGGGTTCGTCCCCAGGTCGTCCCCTACCACATACTAAAATTTCATCGAAATCGAACCATTTTTACGTGAGTTATCGTGCGAACAGGCGGACAAAGCTGGAGCATATACGCTTCTTCAACTTACGGTTGGAAAGCGTAAAGAATAAACTGCAAGTATGTTTGTTAATATCTTAGATACATCATATTTCCACATAAGGAAGAATTAGCTATTAATATTGCGGACATTTATGAGTGTTTTGTAGCGGACATCAAATCTATGTAATCCTGAGAAATAAAACAACAACAAAAAACTGATTTCTGCGGTTGTGCTGCAAACATTGTAACGTAGATTTGGGTGAAAGAGCTAGTGAAAATCATTAGTAACAAGGAACTGTGCGCCACCTATACTTAAAATAGTATAACTGTACTAGTAAAAGGGTCTCCCAAATGAAACTGAGACTGTCGATTTTTGCCATACAGGTTGGAATATGTGAACACACAGGAAGTAAGAGTGATACATAGGCTACATACCCGCTACACATGGTCGCCCTGTCGGTTCAAGCAAGTGTCCCGGCGCGGCACGAGATTGTGGATATTCTGAGCGAAGAACGTCCGTGGTTGGCTGTGGAACCAGTCTTCAACTACGTCCCGGACCTGAGCGTCGTTAGTGAACCGGCGGCCCTTGAGAGCTTTTTTCAGTGGCCCGAAGATGTGGTAGTCGCAGGGCGACAGATCGGGGGCTATGAGTGGGGGGGGGGAGGTCGAAGACCTCCCGGGGGAAGCTCCGCAGCAAATCTTGGCACACTGTCGCCACATGCGAGCGTGCGTAGTCGTGCAGCAGAATAACCCCATTTGACAACATACCGGGTCGCTTATGCTTGATGTCCGTTTTGAGGTTGCGTAACGTATCGCAGTATGTGGTTGCCTTGACCGTACTGCGTGTGTCCAGCCAATCCAACAGCAATGGGCCATTCTCATAGAAGAAAATTGTGGGCATCACTTTTCCAGCTCTTAAGGACGACAGAGCTTTTTTGGGGCTTTGAAAGTTGGGATGCTGCTATTCCATACTCATCCGTTTTTTGGCAGGATCGAAGTGGTGGCACCAAGTTTCGTCTGCGGCCACAATCTTGGAAAGAAGCTGTCCTCCTTCTGCATGGTAACGATGTAGATTCTCCAGGCAAGCACCCATTTGCCGAATTTTCTGCTCCTCCTGGAGATGCTTGGGGACCCATTGTGAGTAAACCTTGCTGTATTCCAATTGACGGTGGAGAATAACGTTAACAGTTCCCTTACTCACGGACAATGTTACCGCAAGTTTGCGGGTGGTAATTCGGCGATTCTCCTTCACAAAGTTGACCACGGTAGCAACAGATTCCATGGTGATGGCCACGTGTGCTTGCCCAGGTCTCGGCATTTCCTCCGTCCTCACACTTCCTTTACGAAATTCACTACACCGTGGCTGACACTCATTCCCATACACATTCTTCATACGACGATAAATTTCGGCTCCACTAACACCTTCTGCCGTCAAAAATTGCATAATTGCCTGCTGGGCCTGTTTGGACGAATCCATGTCACAACCCTACGTAGTCAACTTGCCCCCGCACGTGCAAACAGCGTGTCTCCTGATATGACACGCCATCTACCGGCGCAAATGCACGGCTCTGTGTAATTATACAACGACGCTATTACACGAGTCTCACTTTCATTTTGGCGACCCTTATAATCCGAATTTCTTAGTGAAGAATAGGAATAAAAATTTCCAAGCTCTCGCACATCAACCAGATGGCTTGCAGTTTGCTGTCTACCTTCCTTGAAAAAAACCTTTGGGTTGATGTGCGAAATCTTGGAAACTTTGATTTCTATTCTCACCGAGAAATTCGGATTACTAGTATAGTTATAAGTAGTGAAAATAACTTTTAATACACTGCCGGCACACTATGATACATTCTCATACTATGTCTATGAAATGGAACACTCAGTGTTATTATTTCCTTTTCAGTACACTGCCCGACCACTAAGTTCGTTATATCCCCATACTGTATGTATCAACAGAATAGAACACTCGTAGTTAGCATACAATTTCAAAAACATTGCCTGACCTCTTTATTTGATTTCTTCTCATATAATTTCTACGAAATGAAACACTCATGGTTACTATACCATTTTAAATACACTGTTCGGTCACTTTATTTGATATACTGTCATCTTATGTCTATGACTCCTCTGCCACATGCAAGTTATAATATGCCACACACCCAGAAATACGCTAAAACTGAAACACGCGCCCTAACTCACTCGACCAATGGGTGATTCTTTGATTTTCCTGGATTCATTATTCCGATACGCATATTACAGTGGTGCATTTAATCGCAATTTACCCAAACTCATTGCAATTTTACCTGAAATATTTCTCTTGTTCAATAAATTATGTATTCTTGTGTGGCAATTTTTTTTAGTATTAATTGTAAGTCCCAAATTCTCATACGTTGTAGTGGTTGTATTGACCCCCCCCCATATATATATATATATATATATATATATATATATATATATAAAGAGAGAGAGAGAGAGAAGAATTGTAAATTACGCTAATAGGCCAAGAAAACGGAGCAATGAACCACATAAAACATTAAATGAAGGAATCAAGTACACCAAATAGACGTACTCAAAAAATAACACCTACTGAGGATTGCCGTTATCAAAAGGGCATCAACATTGCAGTGAAGGAGTGACTTTTCTAGTGAGGGTTAATTGCTGGAAGCCACAGAAAACACACTCTCAATGCCATCAAGGTCACAAAACCAAATAAAATAAATGAAGTACAAACAGTTCATGAAATTAAAAAACAATCAAAAGTCCTACGTAGATAAAAACAATTCCAAAGCGGTGAGAGTAAAAACCCAATGGGAGTAAGGCAGTCTCTGAAGAACAAGGACCAAATAATGTTAAAACACTTGAAATCTCCCAAAACACACCAAAGAACACTGATAAGGAACCAAGAATGCTAAAACTGCAACATGTCAGAGTTCAAACAGATAAGAAAGCTATGGCCGCCCAGGTGGCGCAGTGGTCTAAGGCGCTGGCCTCTGATCATTCGTCCGTAAGGGGCCCGGGTTCGAATCCCGGTCAGGCATGGATGTTGTGTTTGTCTTACGGCACTGGCTCTCTCCCTCCCTGGAACCAGTGACCCTAAATTAGGGACGGGCGACTGCTTATAGCCCATTGAGTTGCTCACGGTGGTCGTTAAACCTCCATTCAAAAAAAAAAAAAAAAGAAAGCTATAGGTTGCGGTTACAAACAAGTTGTAACGTGTTTTACTGAGAGTAGGAATGTAGTTTACATTTGATGCAATAAGTGTAAGCTGGTGTGAAAAGAGGCAACGGATTATATATCATCATCATCATTGTCAACCATTATCAATCCACTACTGGATGAAGGTCTTCCCAAGTTTCTTCCACAATTGTCTGTCTTGAGCCTGTCTCCTCCATGTCACTCGGGCATTCTTTCGAATTTCATCCATCCACCTCCCATGGGGTCTTCTTCTGGGTCTTTTTCTGTCCCTTGGATTCCAGTCTAAAATTTCAGTTGTCCATCGGTGGTCTGGTCTCGTGGCAATGGATTAAATATATATATATATATAGTGTCGGTTATACGTTTTTTTAGGGGATGACCTTAAAAATGTAAAAAATGTAAAAAACGTATAAATGAAATTTCAAAACGTTAAATATTGATTAAATTTATGATTTCAAGGAGTACAAGATGTTCTTTAATAAAGTTACAAATTATATCATATTTTATCGCATCGTAAAAATCATAAAGCCTCTAAAATCTAACTTTTCTTTCGACAGCTGTATCTATCTATAAAAATCCTGATTCTAGATTATGTGAAATCCTCACAAGTAAGAATCTGAGACAATGGATTCGATATGCAACACATGAATTAACAGCACTTTTTTTCTGCGGAATCTGCATGCATTCATTTGAAAACAGAATGTTGGATATTGAAATGGTGGAGCCACAAAGTTAGCTACGCCAGGAAATGGTGGAGCGACAAAGTTATGTCCTAGAGATTTATCAAATTTTAAATAGAGCATATGCGTGTTTAAATAGTGCATACTCGTGTAGTGAAACGCGAAACCAATTTTTCTTCAAACCGAAAATAAGTAACTACCCTTCTCTAGTGGGATCGAGGTTCGACTTTGGCTATACAAAGAAGGAATAGAGCAAGGTTGTTTCAATTCTTTCAAAATCGTAACATACTGGTTTACGTATAAAATAATCAAAGAACCGTGTATTTTTGATCATCTGAAATTCAGGTTTTGACGTATGTAAATCTGAATTTGACGTATGTAAATCTGAATTTCATTTTTAAATCTGAATTCCTTTTACAGTATACGAGCTTTTTCTTTTAGGGGGTGGTATTGTGATATAAAGATCGTGCACTTCTTCCTGTGGTGTTCATATGTTGTTGATTTTTTTAATTAAATATAAAATGTTCAGTAGACACTTGTAAGACACATATACATTTTAAAAACAGAACACACGAAAAAAAATTAATTTAATGTGATTTTTGGCATTGCTTTTTTCTCTATTTGTTTTCAAAGGCAAACGAGTAACAGCCATCTTTAAGGGGTTGTCTGTGTCACTGTCTGAATTTTATTCGGTGTTTATTCTTTATGAAATTAATTTTTACATAAGTTCGTAAATCCAGACAGGCACGATATCTTCAATGCAGAGAATGGAAATTAAAGAAGCAGAAGAAAGGACTATATTGGAAGGATTCGGGAACAAGGATACCGCAGGGGTAATGTTGTTGCCCCGTGCATGTGTTCTTCTCAGGAAGTTTGACGTCGCTGGCGACGGGCACTCTGGAGGAAGCAGTTTAAAAAAAGTCACCGAAACTTCCTGTTTCAGGTCCGGGGATGGCCCAGTAGTCACCGTTCGTGACTGCTAAGGAAAAGTCCCAGGATCGATCCCATTCAGGTACGAAGGCTTGAACCACTAAATAAATATCCGCCCTGTGTGTCATGGGCAAGCTAAACCGTCGTATCCTGGGCAGTAGCCGTCTGGTTATAAATAAGGGCGTCTTGCTCTCCCCTTTCTCGCTCGCTTCCGTTCGACTTTCCTGTCTGGCACTCTACCCCGAATCTTCTACTTCTAAGGGTTGTTTAAGACCTGGGGTCAGACACCCCTTCCTGAAATCCTCTTCATAAATCTCTTTCTACTTCTGTTCAATTCTTGAAAAAGTTCCCTGGTTTAACTCTCATCAATTTCCACAACTCTCCAAGTAAGTAATGTGAAGAAAAACAAGCCTTTTCCAATATTAGATATGGAAAGCAATTCTGAAAGAGAATTTCATAATGGGAAAAAAAATGACACAGATGAAACACTTTAAAAAAAATGGAAAAATTAACTTTTCGCGAGCGACACGTTGAAGAATGCAGGTCTAAACAATTTTTAAATACTTATGATAAAATTTCTTTTTTTACGGTGAAGTAAATTGCGCACATTTCGTGAAAGATAAGTATTTTATTTTGAATAGAATTAAGTGTATTTTAAAAATATTAATAATCCAAAGGCGTCTCAAAAACTAAAATAAGAAGACGAGAAAATTGAAATCCCATAATGTTGAGAATCATGAAGCGAGATTGAGCAATGGTTTCATCTCGCAAATGAGATCACTGCCCGTAAAACTTCAAATAAGTAAAATTCCCATGCATAATTTTTCAACGTCTCTTGCTTCACCCCCCCAACTTTCGTTTTTTTTTCCTGATAAATTCTCACTTTTTCTTTTATTCCCTGTTTTTGTTTCAGTACCCAAATTTTATACTGGATGCATGCACACACATCAAAGTAAGGAATCCTGTTACATTCTATCGTGTACATGCCAATCGTAACCGACTCTCTCAAGGAGGCTGTGATATTATCATTAGACTAACAGCAATTTCAAGTTTGCGCTACAATGCGTTCGTTTAGAATACTGCACATTAATATTTTCAGGATGTTATGTTGAATATAATGCAACCAGCGTGTTTGTTATGCCAGTACCCTTTCTGACAACTAAAATAATAAATACATATTCACTAAAGTAGACCGCGGACCACCTTCATTTCTGAGAAACGCATATTCACGTACTTGGATGTGTAGTAACCTACGACATTCAGAATTACCATTCAAAAATAATATTCAGTAGGTACAAATAGAATTGTATTCTGGGTGTGATGTGAGCAATCACCGAAGGTATATGAGTATGCCAGTAATTCTAAGAGACATGTTATAATATGGTCAAAAATATTGTTTCACGCACTTTCTTTTATTTCTTATATGAACTTAATTCGGTATGTTAGTTTCGCAGTAGTGAAGAGCAAAAAAGGTATTAGTGAACATAGAGTAGAAACAAAAAGTTTGATTTGAAGATTTTATTTCATTGTTTCCCGTGTAAGAAATAGCAGATGCATTGAAGAAAGAGTTTCTGGTTCTCTTAAATTATTTGTTTTAGATACCGCTACCTCGAGGAATGCTAGCAAAAACTTCAAAAAAGACATAACAGAGAAAAAACGTTACTGCTAATGTGCATCAAGTAAAAAAATATTGCCGATAACATTTTTTTTCACGTCAATTGAGTTTGTTCGAACGTTTAATATTTTCTACAACTGGTGAGAAAAAATATTAAAGAAGAGTCTAATGCATGTTGGTTTTTTAATTCCCGAAGCAGGGACATTGTGTTTTGCATGCTTTTTTCAGGGATTAAAGATTCTTCATCTGTCGCTTGGCATAAAAAGACGAAATAGAAAAAAACTAACAAAAACCATAAAATAAATTGAAACAGATTTGGAGAATGAAATGCAGCTTGCTGTTTCTCACAAAGACTGTTTTTGGATTCCGCACATAGCTTAAACCATAACAGCCTGCTGTCACAAGAACTGTCCTTGGAATCCGTATGTAGCTTAAACCATAACAGCCTGCTGTCACAAGAACTGTTCTTGGAATATGCATGTAGCTTAAATCATAACAGCCTGCTGTCACAAGAACTGTCCTTGGAATCCGTATGTAGCTTAAACCATAACAGCCTGCTGTCACAAGAACTGTTCTTGGAATATGCATGTAGCTTAAATCATAACAGCCTGCTGTCACAAGAACTGTCCTTGGAATCCGTATGTAGCTTAAATCATAACAGCTTGCTGTCACAAAGACTGTTCTTGGATTCCGCACATAGCTTAAATCATAAGAGCATGCTGTCACAAGAACTGTTCTTGGAATCCGTATGTAGCTTAAATCATAACAGCTTGCTGTCTCAAGAACTGTTCTTGTAATCTGTGCATGGGTTAGATTATAACAGCTTGCTGTCACAAAGACTGTTCTTGGAATCTGTACGTAGTTTAAATCATAACAGCTTGCTGTCACGAAGACTGTCCTTGGAATCCGTACGTAGGTTAAATTATAAAAACGTGCTGTCACAAAGACTGTTCTTGGAATCCGTATGTAGGTTAAATCATAACAGCTTGCAGTCACAAGTACTGTTTTGTAATCTGTACGAAGCTTAAATCACAACAGCCTGCTGTCACAAGAACTGTTCTTGGAATACACATGTAGCTTAAATCATAACAGCTTGCTGTCTCAAAGTATTTTCTTGGAATCCCTACGTAAGTTAAATTATAACAGCTTGCTGTCTCAAAGACTGTTCTTGGAATCTGTACGTAGGTTAAATTATGACAGCTTGCTGTCACAAGTACTGTTTTGTAATCTGTATATAGTTTAAATCATAATAGTTTGCTGTTTCAAGGAATGTTCTTGAAATATTACGTAGGTTAGATCATAATAACTGCTGTCGCAAAGACTATGCTTGGAATCTGTACGTAGCTAAAATGATAACAGCTTGCTGTTAAAAGGACTGTTGCTAGAATCCGTACGTAGGTTAAACCATAACAGCTTGCTGTCAAAAGGACTGTGCTTGGAATCCGTACGTAGCTTAAATCATAAAAGCTTGCTGTTACAAAGACTGTTCTTGGACTCCGTACCTAGGTTAAATCATAACAACGTGCTGTCACAAAGACTGTTCTTGGAATCCGTACGTAGGTTAAATCATAACAGCTTGCTGTCACAAGTACTCTTTTGTAATCTGCACGTAGCTTAAATCATAACAGCTTGCTGTCACAAGAACTGCTCTTGGAATCTGTACGTAGGTGAAATTATAACAGCTTGCTGTCACAAGTACTGTTTTGTATTCTGTATGTATATAGTTTAAATCATAAGAGCTTGCTGTCTCAAGGAATGTTCTTGAAATATGTAAGAAGGTTAGATCATAACAGCTACTCTCGCAAAGACTGTTCTTGGAATCTGTACGTAGCTGAAATAATAACAGCTTGCTGTCAAAAGGACTGTTGTTAGAATCCGTACGTAGGTTAAATCATAACTGCTTGCTGTCACAAGGACTGTTTTTGGAATCCGCACGTAGGTTAGATCATTACGGAACTGTTCTTGGAATCCGCACGAGGTAAGGTCAAAAAAGCTTTCTATCACAAAGGCTCTTCTTGGATTCGGTACGTAGGTTAGATCATAACAGCTTAGTGTCCCAGAGACTATTCTCGGAATCCGTACGTAGGTTAAATCATAACAGCTTACTGTCATAAAGACTTCTTGGATTCGTTTTTTAAGCAAGATCATAACAGCAAGAGTTGAATACACAGGGTAATGACTATGTTCGCTTATCAACATGTCCAGATGCACAACCCTTTAAACCACAACAACCACTGTGCCTTCTTCCTTTTTGAAAAAAGACGCCGCCCGGTGGCGCAGTGGTATAAGAGATTGCTTCTGATCAATCTTCCGAATGCGGTACGGGTTGGAATCCAGTTGAGTCATGTGTGAAAACACAAGTTTGTCCACGCCGGACATCGAACACGGATCCCCTCACTTCGGAGTAAATCGCTCTACCAACTCAGCTACGAGGACATGTGCTCTCATTGCTATCTGCCTTTACCTCATGTGGGTCCTGCGGCGCAGGAACGTTACATCTCCCACCCCCTCGAAAGACTAAGGAGTAATTTGCTATCCCAACTGAGCTACGCGGACAAGTGCTCTCATTGCTATCTGCTCTCATCTCATGTGCGTCCTGCGGAGCAGGAACGTCCAATCCCCCTCGAAAAAGGGACGAGGGCATGGTCCACGGGTAGCCGGGACAATGTGCCGCTGTAGAAAGTCATCCGATGAAGAACGTGCATTTGAGAAATCCCAGAAAATTTGGTGTGTGGAACGTAACATCACACTGATTTATTTTTCGAAGCACTGAAGAAGGGATTATCATTTTTCCTGCCTCGCCATGTGGAAAGAACATCAGATCATTGCGAGAAACTTAACGGCGAGGTCATCTTTGAAGTTCGGGCGGCAATGTGAAAACACAGTTTTGTCCACGCCGGGCATCGAATTCGGGTCCCCTCACTCCGGACTAAGTCGCTAACCCAACTGAGCTACGCGGACAAGTGCTCTAATTGCTATCTGCCTTTATCTCATGTGCGTCCTGCGGCGCAGGCACGTCATATCTCCTCCTCTCCCAAAGTTGGCCGGGGTCATGTCCCACGTGTCAGACGGGACCATGTGTCGCTGTAGGCAGTCATCCCATGAAGAACATGCATTTGAAAAATCCCAGGAAATTTGGTGTGTGGAACGCAACATCACACACATTTATCTTTTCAGAGCACCGAAGAAGGGATTCTCATTTTTCCTATCTCACGGTGCGGAAAGAACATCACACCATTGAGAGAAACTTAACGGCCAGGTCGTCCTTGAAGATTTGGCGCGAATGTGAAAACACAGTTTTGTCCACGCATTGACATGATTTCCGAATAGTTCTTCCTTTCTCAATGGATGAAGTCAGGGGAAAAGGCAATTAATATTCTGTTAATCTTGGAGAACATCATATACAATTGGGAAACGAATTTCCCAGAAGAAATAATTCTTCATAAATACATGGTAGGCATTGTAATGCTATTATTGGCATTGGAATGCTATTATTAAGCATTGTAATGCTATTATTGGCATATTTTCATTGTATTCCATGTAACTACTTCCTTCAGAAAGCTTGAAAATCACGAAGAACATGATTTCCTAATCTGTTTTAAGATTCCAGCACATATAAAAGGATGAAAGTGTAAACAAATACAGTTAATATCGCTTATCTACGTGTGCTTGCTTACTCACACTTGGAAAATATTTCTTCAAAAGTTTCATTTGAATATATATATATATATATATATATATATATATATTCTATAAAGATACCTAAGCAAAAAAATACATATATAATTTTGACTCACACCTAGTACAACATAGAAAAGGTTATGTATCTACCTGTGTGAGTAAAAGGAGAAAAGAAAAAAAATAAAATAAAACAACTGAATGTAGAAGGTGTCGAGAATACTGAGCCTTGGCTTTATCAAGGACCAGCAAAAACTCTGCATTTTCTCACTTCCACAAAGACCTAGTTGGAAATGGGTTTCTGCAAGGCCATAGATGCAAGTAACATTCCCACCTAAAATAGTTTAAAAAATATATATATAAGTCATGTCCTCCGTAGAGTAGCATGTATATATATATATATATATATGCATATCAGTGGCGTATCTTGGGTCCGAGACCTGGGCTATCTCCCACCTCCCCCTCACCCTAGTACTGTTTTTTTTTTTTTAAATTGCGAAGTTTAATTTTTAATTGTTAAGTAATAGAAGTAATTTTTTTAAATTTTAGGTACATGCCACTGCTAACATGATATCAAATAATTATGAGGATTAGGATTTGAACACTTATTTGTACATGAACTCCATTCTTCTTCTGAATGCTTTACTTGTACATGAACATTATTCTTCTCCTTTTTGTGTGAACTTGAGTGCTACATTTTTATAAAATGTTTCTTCCGAGTACTTTTTCATATTTAAAAATAATGTTTTTCTCTATTGACAAAACAGCCAAGTTTTTCGAAGGTGCATGTCTTTGTGTGGATCTAAGACATATCTTGATTCTTTTTAATGCTGAAAAACTTCTTTCGGCAGTTGCAGTTGTTGATGGAAAGTTTAATGTGAGGTCTGCTAATTTGTACACCTCACTAAACACCATGTACAATTTATTCAACTTTATGTAACACGTAATGTTTCTTTCTGATTTGTTTTTGTATTCATCAAAGGAATAAAACACCTTCAGTTCATTTTTTGGTTGAGCTGTATCAAAATTTGAAGCATAATTTGAATTAAGTTCTGACAGTAGATGTTCAGGGAAGCTTTCACAAAATTTATCCAAACAGATCGAATCCAACAAAGCCACGAATTTAAGATATAATGTCTCTGATTTTAATTCATTGACACTTCACATAAACTGAAACAACTCTCGCGAAACACTTATGGGCGGGAATATGCGAGTGACTGGGATAGTCTAACTCCTTTTTTTCTTGGCGAACCGTTTCCCAAAGCAATGACCCATTCCCCTCTACCAGTTGATTCATGTTGTCATGGAAACGCCAGCAGGCGATGGTATGGAAGGTTTTCGCATCAGAACTGCGAAGACTGGAAGAGCTGCTTGCGTTATGTTGTTGGTTTTCGCTCGCCAGACTGAGTAAAAAAAGATAATCCGCAAGTGTGTTTTTTTTCGCACCGAAAACATCGGCATGACTTTTATATCTGTATATTTAATTCAGTTTATTTGTGCATTCTCTGAGCTTCGCAGCTAGCCTCGAATATACGCCAATGATGTACATATATATATATAAACATTATTGATGCAAAGATACTCAAAAAAGCATTATAATAAAAAACAAACCTCTCAAGTCGATCTCATCAGGGGAACACCGACTCTCGGGGATCATGACCTTTCGAAACTCAGCAAAAGCCGGAATAACCCAAGACCCGCTGAGGTGCTCCCGGGGTCATGGGAAACAACAGATAAGGACCAATCTTATATACGAAGACCATTTGACAGAAAGCGAAAAAACCCGATCACGTGGTCCAATCGTGACAGTATGCAAATAGGTGTACTTACACCTAGCCTAGCTAGCCTCGAATTTTTTCTTTCTGGTTTGTTTGCCAGAAAAAAATAATTTTAGATTGGATTCCGAGGGACAGGAAAAGACCCAGAAGAAGACCACATGGAAGATGGGTGGATGAAATTCAAAAGTATGCGGGAGTGACATGGAGGAGACTGGCAGAAGACAGACCGTTGTGGAGGAAACTTGGGGAGACCTTCGTCCAGCAGTGGATTGATAACGGTTGACAATGATGATGATGATACATATATGTTCACCTATGTATTATTCGAAAACAGTATTGGAGATTATTTGAGAAATCACTCCAATTTGTAAGTTCTATGTTATTTTACATTAAACACACCTCCGCAAAAGGGGACATTAATATAGGTTTTTTTAATGTGGTGAAAAAAGCAAAATGTTTTTTTCGCGTATGAGAATTTAAACTTGAACAGCAGTCTGCCATACACCCGGATATACAATTTGCATATCCCCATCACCATCATTAGTGTTCTGTCTTTTGACAGGCCCAACGGTCACTCAACAAGTTCCCTTCCTCCAGTTTCCTCTGTCCCTTGCTTTCCTCCTTCAATACTTGATAGCTCCCTGTGCTGTTCATGAAATACGGAAATTGTAATACATCAGCTCTATCTAAAGCTTACGTAAATTGAGATATATAGCATGGAAATCCAAAGCGATACATTTGAGCTTGGCAAAACATGATATGGAAATTAAATAAGCAATGATAAATGCATCAGAGTGTAGTAAACCAGATGTGAAAGTTTTTCTCTTTTTCCTTTTTCCTGTGGAGTTTTTATTTCTGTGAATGGTAATTGGTATAAAACACGTATTAAAAAAAAATATTAGAACAGGAAATGTTTCGAAAGAATAATTCATTAAGTTTCTGCGAGAAGATATCATTCTGATTTAGAATCGCTTCTTTTGTTTCCGAAACAAACTCACAACCCATTTGCTTTCTTTCTTTTCTGGCGGAGTTTTCCAAATTTACACATGAAAAGAATTTGACAATCATTTCACACTTCGAAGGGATGCTCACGTGAGAAAAAATCCAAAATATATTTCGCTCTAAAAGTTTTAGCTAGTATTTCTTCCTGCCTGAGTAAAATTTCCTTGCGAAAAAAATCTTTTACAGTTAGCAAGAAACAGTTGTATTTTGAAATCATTTTCAATTGCAACTGTTTTAAAATCCGTTTCAAAAACGCACTTTTTTGCTGTTTATTTGATACGTATTTTCTCTATGTCCCCCTCAAGTATGAAAAATTGAGATGTAAAACTTCAAAAATGTAAAATCCGCATGCAGCATTTCAGACTTATGAACCGTTATGCGAATAACATATCGAGCTTTGAAAATTCAAGCGATGTACTTGTTAAATGTAAATTTTGGAAAAATAAATGTTATTTTATTTTTTTCTTGTTGACTGATTTCGTTTTGTCACTGAATATTTCCTAAAAATTAGCTTGAAAAATTATACCGTATTTACTCGAATCCAATGCGCACGCCCCACGCTCGGGCTCGGTATCAGTAAAACTATATATACAGGGTGCCCGAAAATTAACTGTTCACTGAAAATAACACTTACCCTGTTGAACTGGTTCTTACAGGAGGTGTTAGAAACAGCCCCCACCGACGTCCAGATATGTCTGCACACGTTTCTGCATGTTGGTGAAGACCTTTCTCAGAGTGTGTGGTGTGATTTGTTGGATGTGAGTCGTTATTGCATCCTCTAGTTCTTGAGGTGTATGCGGATTACCTGCTTACACCTTCAGTGCTCCACTCAGTGCGGTGTTAGATCCGATGACCGGGCAGGCCACAGTCCCAGGGAAGTTATGCGATTTCCGAAGATCTCTTCCAAAAGCTATTGGGTTGTCGGAAAAGTCATGACGTATTTTGGCACCCGATGGCGGTCGGGCGGTTTTGGAAGTACTAGAGGCATGCGCAGCTCTGTTATCACTATAACATTCGACAGGTGCTAATTCTAGCTGCAGTGTAAAAGGAATAGTGAGCGATTTGGTTGGTTTGCGGACATCTGACATCAAGTTGAAGATGGAAGACCAAACTGCATTTTCGCCATATTTTACTGTTTTACTTCTGTAAAGGAAAGAACGCGCGTCAAGCTTGTGAAAAGTTGCGTAAAGTGTACGGTGATAATGCTCTACAAGAACGCCAGTGCCAGCGGTGGTTCGCAAAATTCCGTGCTGGTGATTTTGACCTCAACGATGCTCTTCGGTCCGGAAGGCCCACCGAGGTTGATGACGACCAAATCAAGGCATTAATCGAGTCAAACGCACGTTACACGACACGAGAGATTGCAAACACATTGCACATTAATCATTCAAGCGTTTACGACCACTTGAAGAAGCTGGGATACGTAAGCAAGCTCGATGTGTATGTTCCTCATGAACTCAAAGAAGCTCAATTGACGGAGCGTATAAACATCTGCGATATGCTCATTAAACGTGAGGAAAACGATCCTTTTTTTAAGCGACTGATAACTGGTGACGAAAAGTGGATTGTATACAACAATGTGCTGCGCAAACGGTCTTGGTCCCGACGTGCTGCTTCGCCTCAAAACGACATCCAAAGCAGACATTCTTCAGCGGAAGGTTCTGGTCTCAGTGTGGTGGAATTTTAAAGGTGTCGTGCTTTTCGAGTTTGGACGAATCCATCATTCAGAAAGTAAAGAGCTCGTTCATCGTAAAGGCGTTCTGTTCCATCACGACAACGCGAGACCACACACAAGTTTGATCACCCGCCAAAAATTACTGGAGCTTGGGTGGGATGTGTTGCCTGACCTTGCGCCGTCAGACTTTCACTTGTTTCGCTCTCTTCAACAGTCCTTGCGTGGTATAACGTTCAATTCAGATGAGGCTGTAAATCAGCACCTTGTACAGTTTTTCGCCACGAAAGACAGGTCCTTCTATGAACGAGGCATTCTGCAGCTCACTGAAAGATGGCAAAAGGTTATCGAACAAAACGAGCATTATATCATTGATTTATTTTTGTTCTTTCTATCAATAAATGACCTTTGCAAGACATGGCTAAAATACGTCATCACTTTTCCGACAACCCAATATATTGATTCGTCAGCGGGGTGAGCTGTTTCACTGTCTTGCTGGAACCATCCTTCATTGATTTCCCGTTCCTTAAGTTGGCATATGAACGGTTGGATAATCTGGGTAAGGTACCGTTCTGAGTTAATGGTTTCATTGAAGAAAATGGGCTCAATAATGCGCGTGCAAGTCATGGCACAGCAAACACCGAACTTCTGGTTGTGGACAGGCACTTCCTTAAATTTGTGGGAATTTTCAGTACCTCATAGACGCGTGTTTAGGCTGTTAATGTACCTGGACAGGTGAAACCGTGCATCTCTAAAGAAAGTCACGTCCACAATGTCCTCACTTTCTTCAAACAGGAACCCTTGGAACCACTTGCAGTACCGAACACGATCCTCGTGGTCTCTTTCTTTCAGCTTATGCACGACACACACTTTGTACAGGTGGAAACTCAACTTCCTTTTCAGAATATTGTAGGCTGTACTCTTTGGCACATTAGCTTCTTGTGACAGTCGCCTCACGGACTTGTGTGGTCTCCTCTGGATCCTGTTATCCTGTCCTGGATATCCATTACGGTCTCGTCTACCGTGGGTGGCTCACTAGGGCGGGAGACATCCAGAACACTGCCAGTTTCCCGAAATTTCGCTATGAGCTGACGTACCGCATTACAGTGGGGGACGTTTGCATCACGAAATTTCCAAGCGAACCATTTTCGCTCTTCGTCCGTGTACTTGTCGTCATGGCGAAAGACATGTTCCACCAAAAACACTCTGTTCAACCGTCAACACCATTGTCCTTGTGCCGAGACGTGTGATCAATAGACACGTCTGCCTCCGCCGACCAAGCGCTCGGGAATGACCTTTGCTCGGAGTGACAGCTGCGCGCGCCTCGGGGTTGGGAGAGCACTTTCACAGAGCACTTCCACTGTAACACACACACACACACACACACACACACATACACTGGTGAGCCGTTACATCATGAACACCTACCTAATAAGTTTCAGGATCCCCTTTAGACCGCAAAACAGAGGCCACTCAGCGAGGCATTGATTCGATATGGTGGCGATAAATATCCGCAGGTCCTCCAGTTCCCGTACATTTCAGGGTGGTGGCGATTCAGCGCGAAGCCGCTTTTCCAAATCGAACCACAAATGTTCGATTGGTTCATGTCAGGTGAATTTTGTGGCCAGGGCATTAACAGAAAGTCGCAAGCATGTTCCTCGAACCACTCCTTGACGATTCTGACAGTGTGGCATGGAGCATTATCCTGTTGGTAATGGCCATCGCCATTAGGGAACACAGTTGCCATGAATGGGTGTAACGTACCAGGAGATGTGACGTACCTGCCAGAAGGACGCACACGACATAAAGGCAGATAGGAATCAGAATAAAACGTCCGCGTAGCTCAATTGGTAGAGTGACTTATTCCGGAATGAGGGGATCCGGGTTCGAATCCTGGCGTGGACAGAAATGACGGAGAAATTTACTTCGTTATAATGGCGCCCGAACTATCCGGATGACCCGACCGTTCAAAATCTCGCAATGGTGTGATGTTCTTTCCACACCGCGAGATAGGAAAAAGAAGAGAATCCCTTCTCCAGCACTTCGAAAAAAAAATAAGGGGGAGATGATGTAACGTACCAGGAGATGTGACGTACCTGCCAGAAGGACGCACACGACATAAAGGCAGATAGGAATCAGAATAAAATGTCCGCGTAGCTCAATTGGTAGAGCAACTTATTCCGGAATGAGTGGACCCGGGTTGGAATCCTGGCGCGGATAAAAATGACCGTTCAAAATCTCGCAATGGTGTGATTTTATTTCCACACCGCGAGATAGGAAAAATCAGAGAATCCCTTCTCCAGCACTTCGAAAAAAAAAATAATAAAATAAATAAGGGGAGATGATGTGACGTACCTGCCAGAAGGACGCACACGACATAAAGGCAGATAGTAGTCAGAACAGACGTCCGCGTAGCTCAATTGGTAGAGCAACTTATTCCGGAATGAGGGGACCCGGGTTCGAATCCTGGACAGATAAAAATGACGGAGAAATTTACTTCGTTATATGGGGGAACTTGGTCCGGAATGATGTTCAGATACCTGACAGCTGTCAGGGATTATGTTATTGGGATAATGGGACCTGAAGTGTCCAAAGGAAATATCGCTCACAGCATAACATCGCCGCCGCCAACCTGTCCCCCCCTTCCCCCTGCAGTTCATCCAGGTGCAATAACTTCCGTTGGTAATCGGCGTATCTGCGCTCGGCCGTCTACGTGATAGGCCCGAAATCTTGATTCGTCAGACCAGGCCACTTTCTTCCAATCATCCACGGTCCAATTGATGATCTTGAGCCCATTTTGGCGTTGCTAGCGATGACGTGCAGTGAGCACGGAGACACGGCTGGGTCTTCGGCTACACAGGCCCATGCGCAGACGGCTGCGCTGAACTGTGTGTTGTAACGCATTGTCATGATCACCACAGTTGTGACTGCGGGTGATATGTCGCACTGAGGCCCTGCGGTCGCTGTGAAAAATGCCCCACAGTCTCCGCAACCCTCTGGCATCAATGACCTGCGGACGACACACAGCTGGACGACGGTTTGTCGTTTAGCCATATGTGCACCACTTTTGATACGTACTCACTACAGCGACACGTAAACAACACATAAGCTGCGCCGTTTCCGAGATCGTAGTTCCGATGCGCTGCGCCTTTACAATTTGTTCTTCATAAAACTCCGATAAATCGGCAGCTTTTCCCATTCCGACTCCGAACACTCTTCTAACCGAAAGCCGGTCCTTGGGTTGTATATATACTGCTCTGTGAACTTCACCTGCGCCACCGTTCGGTCTCCAGGCTTATCGGTGTATATACACATTTTGAGTATACAGAACCACACCCGTAAATGTCACCAAAGTGAGATATAAGAATGTAACCTAAAAATGTCTTAATAAGTAATGAGATCACCTCGTATGGACAGACAGCACCCAGAACGACGGTACACATCCATCACCAGGTTGTTGACGAACTCTGGAGCCAAAGGATTTCATTGCTGGATGAGGACGGTGCATAACTGGAGAATTGTTCTGGAAGGGTGCTGCCACGTGTCGTTCCAGAGCATCCCAGGCATGCTCTACAGGGTTCATTTCGGGAGATCTGGCCGGCCAGTACATACGCTGAAAATCCTCTCTCTGCAGGAAATCATCGAGAAGCAGAGCCCTTTTCGGGCGAGCATTATCATCCATTAAAAGAAACTGAGAGCAAACAGCTCCCTAAAATAGCCAGACACAGTGCTCTAGGTTCTCTTCCCTGCAGCGCTCAGCATTCAAGTTGTGTCCTGCGAGCATATGGAGTAGTGTGCGGCCGTTGAGCATAATGCCATCGAGTGGTGTGCGGCCCGCAGAGCTCACAAACTTTCAACGTGGCAGAATCATAGGATGCCGTCTTAGCAACAAATCAGTTTGAGAAATTTCTGCCCTGCTGCAGCTGACCCGATTAACTGTAATATTATAGTGAAGAGGAAACGCCTAGGAGCACCAACACGACACTCAAGACTTGGTAGACCGTGGAAAATGACAGAGAGGGATAGCCGACTGCTGAAGCGGCTGATTCGACAAAGCCACCCATCCTCGGGTGCCAGAGTCACCATCAAGTCCCAAAATGGCCGTTGTGAGCAAAGTCAGCAGAATGAGGGTTCGTCGAGAGCTGAAGGGAATGGGTTTATACGGCCGAGCAGCCGCACACAAGCCTAACAGCTGGAAGATCAACGCCAAGCATCGGTTGGAGTGGTGTAATGCTCGGCGACAGTGGACTCTAGAACTGTGGAAATGCGCTCTCTGGAACGACGAATCACGCTTCACCATCTGAAAATCCGACGGACAAGTCTGGGTGTGGAGGATTAAAGGTTTACTCTACCTGCCCGACAGTATTGTGCCAATTGGGAAGTTTGATACAGGTGGCCTCATGCTCTGGGGTCTGTTTTCCATGGTTTGGACTTGGACCCATAATTCCATTACCCGAGAATCTTAACTCTGCATCCTATAAAGACATTCCTGACAATTCTGTGTTCCCAACGTTATGGCAACAGTTCGGAGAAGGCCATTTCCTTTTCCGACAGCACAATATTGCTGTTTACAAAGCAAGCACCGTGCAGAAATGGTTTGATGAGATTTGTGTGGCAGAACTGCACTGGCCTGCACAGGGCCTCGATCTCAACCTCATGGAACACCTTTGCGATGGTTCCCTATTACTTTGTCCATGTTCATTTCGTCCACGTTCACTTGGTCCAATTCATTTCGTCCACGTTCACTTGGTCCAATTCATTTCGTCCACAGTTCACTTTGTCCACCGTTCGCTTTGTCTGATGCTCATTTAGTCCAAAGTTCATTTCGTCCACCGTTCACTTTCTCCACATCCATTTCGTCCTCAGAATGGATGGAATACCGTGGAAATTTACTGTTTTTATGAATTTTTGTTATTAGGGAGAAAAAACTAAATGAACAGCGGACAAAGTGAACAGCAGGCAAAGTGAACGTTGGACGACATGAACTGGAACAAAGTGAAGAATGAACTAAATGAACAAGGGACAAAATGAACGTTGGACGAAATGAACTGAGACAAAGTGAACAGCGGACAAAGTGAACGTTGAACGAAATGAACTGGAATAAGTAAACGTGGGCGAAATGAACTGGGGACAAAGTGGGCGTTGGACGAAATGAACTGGGCCAAGTGAACGTGGACGAAATGAACTGGAACAAAGTGAAGAGTGGACGAAATGAACAGGGAACAAAGTGGACGGTGGACAAAGTGAACGGACCGAACCTGAGGTTAGCTCCATGGCAGTCACGAACGCTGACCACAAGGCCGCCCGCGGCCCGAATTACTTCGTTCTTCACGCCCTATCCTTAAATACGCGCTGCATACATTTGCATGTTGTCGTCCGCAGTGACGTCATAATTTCATCCAATCACATTCCAACTTGGATCACAGTTTCTGCTGCCCTTAACAATTAACATATTATAATACTAGATGAAAGCCCTTCAATAAAGACGGGGAAAAATAAAATTTATGATACAGAAATTACTGACATTTATTTATTGAGTTTTTGAGTTCCACGTCAATAGATGGCGATGTTGGCTCACAGCTTTCTGAAAATTTTCTGAGCAGTCGGTTATGGAATTTGATACGACGGGCTGTCTGTTATGTGTTTTGTAAAACTTTTAGTACCTATTTTGTCAACACTTCCTCCTACACAACATTTTTCGTATAAACTGACTGTGAACCTATATCAATTTACACTGTTCTTTTCCCGTGAACTGTTTTTATCTTGACTTCGTCAGATCGTCGTACTCTTTTCGCGACCACATACAGATGGCTAAACACCGGTTCAGGTAGTAAACCAAAATTCCTGATGTAAAGTTTTTCGTAGCCAGGTGGAGCAGTGGTCTAAGCGATGGCCTCTGATCATTCGCCTGAAAGGCGTCACGGTTTGAATCCCGGTGAGACATGGATGTTGTGTTTGTCTTACAGCACTGGCTCTCTCCCTTCCCTGGAACCAGTGACCCTAAATTAGGGACGAGTGACTGCTTATAGTCCACTGAGTTGCTCACGGTGGTCGTTAAACCTCCAACTAAAAAAAAAAAAGTTTTAGTAGCTCTACAGTTGACCGTGTGACGTAACGCATCTCTGACGTCTGACGTCATGTGAGAATTTTTTTTTTTTTTTTTGATTGGAGGTTTAACGACCGCCGTGAGCAACTCAATGGGCTATAAGCAGTCTCCCGTCCCTAATTTAGAGTCACTGGTTCCAGGGAAGGGAGAAAGCCAGTGCCGTAAGACAAACACAACATCCATGCCTGACCGGGATTCGAACCTGTACCCCTTACGGACGAATGATCAGAGGCCAACGCCTTAGACCACTGCGCCACCGGGGCGGCTCATGTGAGAATGATTGAATGATTTGGATTAGATGACGTCACACTAGCAGCTGTGTTCCTTGTTTCTATGACAACAAAAACAAGAATGATGACACCGAATTTTCGGGTGTAATATAGCACGTCTTTTGAATCCGTTCTGACGCAAATTAAATTTATCAAAGCTATTCAAAGTCAATGGAACCGGTATGGAAAACAATAGTATCTGACGGAAGAAAGAAGTTTTTCAATCGGATCTTTAATCCCTCAGATATTGCTGTAAACGGAATCGGGAGCTTACGAACTCTTAGAAACAGAGTTATCGACAAAAATAAGATGTGACTTTACGTCCCTTGGTGGGAAAACCATGCATTATTTTAGGAAGAAAGTATTCACAAAAGGTTTATCCATATGAGTGGTATAGGTCCAAGAAAAAAATTTAGTCGAGTTTTCAGGAGCCCAGATTTTGCTACAAATACATCAGAAGTAGAAATTAACACTTATGACCCTTGGTGGCGAAACCATTTTTTACCAAACATTTGAAATTACGTGAAAAATATTTTCCGTCAAGTCTTGTATGCGATACAGGAAGATTTTTTTCAAATCGGAGTTTTAGGAGCAGAAAACGCAATTTACCATTGTGCGCCCTAGCGGAAAGTCTATGATTTACTTGAAAATTTTGAATTTATAGGAAAAACATTTCGCATCGGAAACACTATACTACAAAGAAGGGATTTTTCAAATCGGACTTTTAGAAGTAGAGATATTGACAAAAATAAGATATTCATCTACGCCCCTGGCGTAGAAACCATGCATTATTTCAAGAAGAATATGTTCCTAAAATGTTTGTCGACATGAGTAGTATCGGTCCACAAAAGACTTTTTTTCAATCGAGATTTTAGAAGCTCATATTTTGCTGCAAATACATCAGAAGCGGAAATTAAGACTTACGCCAACTGGTGGCCAAACAATTTTTTACAAAGGTTTGAAATTACGTGCAAACGATTTCCCATTAGGAGCCGCATCCGGTGCAGAAAGAATTTTTCAAGTCGGAGATTTAGAAACAGGGACATATTGGAAAACGCAATTTACCTTTACGCCCCCGGAAAGTCTATGAATTACTTGAAAATTTTGAATTTATAGAAAAAACATGTCACACTAGAAACACTATCCAACAAAGAAAGAATTTTTTAAATCGGACTCTTAGAAGTCGAGATATTGACAAAAATAAGATATACATCTACGCCCCCTGGCGTAGAAACCGTGCACTATTTTAAGAAGAAAATGTTTCTAAAAGGTTTGTCGACATGAGTAGTATCGGTCTACAAACGATGTTATTTTCAATCGAGAATTTAAAATCTCATATTTTGCTGCAAATACATCAGAACGGAAATTAAGGTTTCGCCCCCTGGTGGCCAAACCATTTTTTTTACAAAAATTAGAAATTATGTGCAAACGATTTCCCATCAGGAGCTGTATCCGGTGCAGAAAGAATTTTTCAGATCAGAGATTTAGAAGCAGAGATATAGGGGAAAACGCAATTTACCGTTACGCCCACTAGCGAAAAGTCTATGAATTACTTGAAAATTCTGAAATTATATGAAAAACATGTCACACGGAAAACACTATCCAACAAAGAAGGAATTTTTCAAATCGGACTCCTAGAAGTAGAGATATTGACAAAAATAGGATATACATCTACGCCCCTGGCGGAGAAACTGTGAAATATTTTAGGAAGAAAATATTCCGGAAAGGTTTATCGATGTGAGTGACATCAGTCCACGAAAGAATTTTTTTCAATCGATATTTTAGAAGCTCAGATTTTATGGCAAATACATCAAAAGCGAAAATTAACACTTACGCCCCCTGGTGGCCAACGTATTTTTTATCAAAAATTCGAAATTATATGCAAAAGATTGTGCATCAGGAGATGTATCCGCTGAAAAAAAAAATTTTCAAATCGAAGTTTTAGAAGAAGAGTTATCGGGAAAAATGCTATTTACTTTTACGCCCCATAGCGGAAAATCTATGCGTAATTTGAAAAAGAAACTATATCCAAAATACTCTTCGACATAAATGGAATCGAAAGATAAAAGATTTTTTTCAATCGGATGTTTAGAAGCAATTATGTGGAATAAAACGTATTTTTGAATTTGACATCATCTGCATTTACGCCCTCTAGCGGCGAAATTGTACATCGTAAAAAAAACGAAGTGGATGATCATCATTGGAATATTTCAAGCTTTTGAATGCAAAAATAATTTTTCAAATCGGACTAATAGTTGCAGAGATACCGTGGGTACAGACGGACGGACGAACGGACAAACCGATAACATAAGCACGATCTTTTTTTACAAAAGACATGCTAAAAAGTGGTATGCGTGTGTAGATGATGACGTCATCTACACGAAAAGCTAAGCGTGTAGATGACGTCATCATCTACAAACATTTGTTTCTTGGTTGTTGCTATGACGACTTGAAAAGTGGCGCTGAGAAGGGCTCTAGCAGATTATATATTAGGATAAGGTTCTACTGGCATTCCTTCTGGGTGTTCTTTTATCACTTTCGGGTAGTGTATAAGTTGTTACCATGTTGTCAGAACGTTGTTAATGCCTATGGTAATTATTTTGATGAATAAATTGCTTTTCTACTGCGTATATGTGTAATTCTTTGTCTCAGTCTCCAAAAACAGCAAATACTTTTGTGGTAACCTGATAGATGTCAATACAGTGGGGATTTCGTAAAAAAGTTGGCAAGCTGGCGAAAGGTGTCAAATAAATATACAGTAGTGGCCAAAATTGTGGAAGGTTTGAAGGCTCATAACACCACCTTCTTTTTGGAGTAATACCATAAAATAATATATCAATGAAAATATAATTTCATCAAGAATGTAATGCAACAAAGTTTGTTCAATTATCTGTATTCTATGAAAAGTTATAGCCAAATAACCAGAAAAAGGAAGCACAACTTGCTTAGGTTGATATGAAGTAGCTTTCCTTCATTTGAATGTAGCCAATAAGGATGAGTGTTTAGAGAACCAATCAGGAGTCATCTTGTTTTGGCAATGAGTCAATCAGGTCGCAGTAGGATTCAGCTATTGATGTGATGTGTTGGAGCTGAGAGGAGGACATTTGTCAGTGTGTTATGTGATTGCTATCAAGTTGGTTGGTTTGTTTGTGTTCTTTCATTTGGCGAATTTGTAAAACGTAATAAAATTAAAGACATGGCGCAAAGAGTTGGCTGGTCATCCAGAAAGCGATGTAAAATAGTACTATTAAGTGAACAAGGGTTCAGTTATGAAGAAATTGGAAGAAAAATTGGTGGAAACTTAACCAAAGGGGGAATTTCTAAATTTTTGAAGAGGTATAAGGACATTCAGTCACTACAAATCCAGACTGGTAAAGGCAGGAAAAGGAGCACAACAGCTAGTGGTGATAAAAGAATTAAGAGACTGTGCCTAGGTGACAGAAAAAAATCATCTGGGTGTATACAAGATGAAATGGTGCAATGCAATGTGAAGTTGAGTGCAAGGACTGTTCGGCGCCAACTGCAGGAATTTTGTCTAAAAGCTAGAATTCCACGAAAAAAGCCATTTTTAGCTCTCAAACAAAGGTTGAAAAGATTAAAAACTGGGCTAAAACCTATGTTAACTGGACGGCGAAACAATGGGACAGTGTCAGGGATTTATACACACACCCCCAACACTCCCCCAAATTTCTTCAGCACCCCCTTATAAAAAATATCAACACCCTCCCATTTGAGAGGGTGTAACAAACAAAGATACACACCCACCCACGTACACATATGATGATGATGTTTTGTCACATCCCATCCGAAAGAAATCGAAGCTACATGATCGACAAGTTCGTACACAGAAAGAAACGATCACAAGAGGAAGACACAGACATAGTGCGAATTTTTTAAACATTATTTACTCTTGATTGTCATTCAGTATAATGCCGGACAATAAGCGCAGTCCCAATTGCGAAGACAAATCAGCCTTTGGACCAGTTCGCACTTACCCTCGCATCATTTGGTTGAGTGTGAGTAGTATCATAATCCTTAACGAAGTAGGTTGGGAAACGAAATTTCTGTGGGGAGCCAACACTTTGGGGTTATTCGAAAGCCCAAGCAAGGCCTGTTTTTTGCTTTTTATTTGATTTTCCATTCGTTGATGTGTGCAGTAGCGCAGTCAGGAATGGATCCAACAGGTCCAAGGCATTTTTTTAGCTGAAATATTAAGGTAACGACAAAGAGAGTTCACTTGTCTACTTTCACAAACAAATGAAGCTGTGAAATGCTTTACACTGTTATTAAAATAATCATTCACAAATATGTTTATGAAATGCCCTGAAGTTTTACTTTCCATTTATATACTTTGTTTACATGAAAGAGCTATATAAGGGTGATTTTTTTCTCGTGGAGTCTGTCTGTGTTCCCATACTTTTGTAACACAGTATCTCTTCAATTACTTAGGTTAAAAATTTCAAATTCGCTATTTTGGACATATTAGCAAAAAATAATAATTTTGTCGATTAAAAAAAATATCCGTTAAATAGTAAGTTCTATCCGTTAAATGATGCTCGATTTAAGAAGAAATCTCCCAAGAAAACTTTCTAATCTGCTCTCTTGGAAATGGCTTCAGCTACAAATCCAGAATTTAGAACCTTCTATAAGCACCCCATTGTGTTTGAATGAAATCGGTCAAGAACGTTCGATTTAAATAGAAATCAGTCAAGAACATTTTCCAATGCAATATCTTTGCAATGGCTTCAGTTACAAACTCGAAATTCGGCATTCGGGACTTATTGGCAAAGGAAAATTGTTTTACAAAATTTAAAAGAAAGGAGAAAATCGGTTTCGTTTTGAAAAGAAACCAGCCAAGAAATTTTCTGATACAATGTCTAAGGAAGATACAAGATGAAAAGTTTCAAGTAGTAAGTTGGTATCACCTTCTGAAATAATAACTCCATCGAATTTAAACGAAATCGGTAAAAGAGCGTTGGATATAAAAATAAATAAATCAAACATAAATTTTGTAACTCTCAAACAGCTGGAGTTATGAAATCAAAACTTTGTTTTTAAGACCGTCTACCACGATGTAACAGAACGTAATACAGCAGTTGTTTCTTTTCTTGTGCTCTCGGATCTGCCACAACAAGTGCCTAATAAAAGAAAGAGTGCATCGGATGCAGATAATCCATCAAAATGTATGAGACCAGATACTGTATAATGATGACGAATTTCACAGACAAATGAAAGAAAGCATCTGAGTACTTGAAATATCCTCGGATTGAACGTACATCTGAAGGATACAAATGCAGCATTTGTTGCAGATTTGGTAAAATCAAAACTGGTCCATGGGTGATCAAGTTAGTTCAACTATCTGCCTCAAGAAATCAGGGGGAAAGGCTTTAAAACGTGAACAAAGCCGTTCACATATAATGGCCTTGGCTGCATCTAACACAAAACGGGAAGGTGTGGATGTTAAAACAATGGTATCTATGCAGTCCAATAAACAGGTGGAAAAGGAAAGTAACTCAACTAAGGATCTGCTAAAACTTGTGCACTTCCTATTTTGATCGGAAATTCCTCCACGATATCGAACTGGCCTGATCTAGTTGCGATGGCGGCTTTTGTGGATGGATCTGGTAATCTGGCTAATTGAATTAAAAATGATCCACATAATACTCACACTTATTATCCACTGCCATGACAGATTTCTTAGAATCTTTTGGTAAAGCTGCTACAGGAGCAATTGCTGAACGGCTGAAAGGTATTCCATAATATTCATTCATGGTTGATGAATGCACAAACATCAGTGGTCGTGAAGTGCTTAGCATTTGTGTTCGTCATATCGTTGCTGAGGGTGAAGATAAAAAAAATCATGTCTGAAGAAACCATTTTAGTTAACCTACAGTCAACAAAGGCAGAGCATATTATAGATGTGTTGATTACTGAGCTAAGAAAATATAAGGTTTGAATCCAACGAACATCTCTGCAGTGTCATTTGATGACGGTGCCAATTTTAGCGGAAATGTGAGCGGCGTCTAGGCGAGGCTGAAAGAGCATGCAACAGATTTATTATTTGTACACTGCCGAAGCCATCTTTCGCCACTCGCTCGTGTTCCCAGCTTCAGACGAAGTCCTCATATCAATAGAGTATTGAGCGCGCTTAATAAGCTGTACAGCACATTCAGAGTAAGACACAAAAGGTTGTCATTTTTGCACATGGCAGAAATGGTGGTCAATAACATGTCTCATAAACTTGTTTAACCAGGGGAAACGAGATGGTTGTCCCATGAAGGCAGTGTTAAAGTAATCGTACGAGGCTGGTGACTATTCGTCTGATGCAGGGGGACTTTTGCTTCTGTTTCGAAAGACTACTTCCTACTCTTTTAGCATCACAAGTTCGTGTCAGTAAATCCTTGCAATCATCCCAAAAAACTTAACAGAGGCAATGGTACTGATACATTCGGTGCAAAAACACATCGAGGATATTGAAATCAATGATTTGATGTTAGAAGCAATGGAAGTTTACAAAAAGGCTCAGGAACATGGCATAAAAATGGAAGATAACGACATGATTGATAAGGATTTGTTGAAGTTGGCATACAGCTACAAGAATAAAATTATACAAAAAATGAGCCAGAGATTCTTTGACCAATTTGAGGAATTGGGAAAGTTCCATGAGATTCACAGAAAAAACTGGAAAACCCTGACTTTACAAAAATTGCCAAAATCTGTGGAACCAACGAAAATAATATAAAGAACGAGTTTAACATTTACAGGAGATACCTTGGGAATATTGAAACTCAAAGCAATCTTCTAATGCTTGCATGTGGTGCAGAAAGAAAATCAATGTTCCCTTCCCTGTCAGCTGCAGCTATGCGCCTTTTACTGCTTCCTGTTGAAACTGCGTGTGTAGAAAGGACATTTTCGACAATGAATCGTATTCTGTCATCTGAGAGGGAATGCATGCTTCAAGCGCATGCAGACGCCTTAAATAAAATTTCAATAGAAGGCCCGAAATTTTCCGATCTTAGGAGCTCAACACATGAAGATGGTAAAGTGTAGAATCAGTGATTGAACAAGTTTATCACAAATGGCAACAAAAGGGACGACGAAATATTTCAAAGATAAAAATGTTAAGAATGCTATACAACCAAAGAATTTGTTTATCTTTTTAAGAAATACAGTAATTGTTATTTTTAAATTATTAAGTGAATGTACGCGGCAAAATTATTAAGCAGCACCTAACCTCATTTAAAATGGAAAAATGGCATTTATTATACAAAATGCTATGTCATAGCTATGTTTTAAATTTGCCACTTGCCGTGACAGTTAACTATGGCAAGGCACAGGCTACGAATTTAACCTTCTAACAATTGTAAAAACGTTCAGTAGTCAATAATACACTGCCTAATAGAAAAAATGCTATACCACGATGGCCAGAACGCAGGGCCATGCAAATTGCAGGGTGGGTGAACACGTGCATGTTATGCAAAATGATTGCATTCGCAGGTCAATCGCACGAACGACGCTCGGGATATAAGCGGACAACCAGCCCGTGAGGCCATCAGTCGTGACGTTGTCATGGTCTCGACAAGTGAGTGGTTCTGCTGCAACCGTGTCTGGAGAACGAACAAGGGGTGCTAATTCATTTAAGACGCCGTCGTACGCGGTTTCATCAAACGGATGAGTTCATGAGAGGCGTCATCGTAGGCCCTCGTACCGCCGGATGGTCCTTGCGTCGTACTGCGGAAGAAACACAACGTGATGCCACAACCATCGGTCGCATTTGGAGACAGTGATCCTTGGAAGGATCTGTGCAACGTCGTAGGTGGACCGGAGCACGAAGACTGACGTCCGAGCGCACCGATCGTCGCATCCGACGTCATACCGTACCGGGCCCATATACCACAACGGGCGCCGTTTTGCGGAGTGTACGGGGAGGCTTGGATACTCCGATATCAATGCGGACATCAGTGTTGCTCTGATTGGCTGTGTCTGGGTTACTGTCCAGCCATCCGTTGTGAAGGCTTCCTTTAACAGCAAGCCATCGTCATTACCGCTTGGCGTGGTGTCTCTCCAGAGCTGCGTGGGGTGCCGAATAGAACAGTGTGGTGTTAAGTGACGAATGGCGGTTCTGCCTCGCTACGGATGATCTCCGTGTGAGAGTCTGGAGGCGATGTGGCCAACGGGTGGATTCCTCCGCCATTGTGGGGCGCCGCACGGCCCGGCGACAGAGAATCATGGTGTGGGGTACTATCAGCACCAACAGTCGCTCACCATTGGTACGTATTACGGGCACATTAACGAGGTACTGTGACCCGTGGCACTGCTGTATCTGCAGGGCATCCCAAACGCCGTTTTTCAACAGGATAACGCCCGGTCGCATATCGCTCGGATCAGCCTGAATGCTTTTCATGGTGTGCGGATGCTTTCGTGGCTAGCTCGTTCCCCCAACCTCTCGCTCATCGAGCATCTGTGGGACACGATTGGACATCGGTTGAATACCCTCTCACTCCCGCAAAATGAAGATGAACTGTAGACCCGGATCAACACCACATGGTCCATGATACGGCCCCAGGACTCTATTCGGACTCTCATTGCCTCGATGCCACGTCGGATTGAACTCTGTATTTCCCAAAATGGGGGCCACACTCCTTATTGATCATCCTGTATATTCGGCCACTGACAATTAAATCCATTGTTTTGGACCTACTTGGCTATCTGTGTGTGCAGTTTGGTCTGTTTTCTAGCATCCCTTCATGGTGTAGCAATTTCTCTGTCAGGCAGTGTATTACTAATAAAAACTGACAAGGTACTAAAGGGTAAGTGTTTTTACTACTTTATATAAATGTGAAAGTTTCCTTTTTAATATTTAGGTATTAGCGCCTTTTTGTTATAATAAAGCACAGTGGTCAGTAGCAGTTACATGAATCCTCCGCTTCACATTCACTATTTTCTACCATAATGTAATTTTTTTTTTAATTCGAAGTGTATGTATACCAGCAGTTCCCTTCAGAAACCCGCGAGAGCGAGGAACGACCTGAGCGGTCATACACAGTGAGGGTTAACCGATGCTTGACTATTACCTATTTTATAAACTTCTTCGCTTTTCATTCTGATCGATCTTGGGAGATGTTTTGGCCCTCGCACTAATCGCTTGTGTTTCCAGACAGGCGATATTATTCCTCCCACTATGGAATGTGGCACCCCTTATTAGCGGGCAATTAATATATATATATATATATATATATATATATACGTATACTGTATAGCAGTCAAATGTTTCTTTTTTGGTTTCATTGTTTAAGTCAGTCATTGCAGCCATAAAACATATGTACGTATCTCTTCATTTTAGCCTGCTACAGATTTTGCAATTATACTTTTCAATCATAACAGCATGCACAAGATTGCGAAAATATCAGTGTCTACTGTTTCAGCAACCCATGTTAATAAAAAAAATAACCATGTGAAGCTTGGCAAAAGGGTTTTCATTTGTAACCATTCTTAACTATAAAATATCAACAGTAGTCACTTTTGAAGTGTTCCCCAGTTTTTATCCTAAGTCAAAAAACAAATACATATTTCACTACAAAAATTTTCAGACTCGGAAAAATGTTCTTCCATGCAACACTCCTCCAAACATTTTCAGCACTTCCCCCTCCCCAATTTGAAATTCCTGGATAAACCCCTTGACAGTGTTATTTGGAGTGATGAGACCAAAATCTCCCTGTTTGGTAGTGATGGCATAAAATACGTAAGGAGTATAACGAAGTGAATTTCTCCGTCATTTTTATCCGCGCCGGGGTTCGAACCCGGGTCCACTCATTCCGGAATAAGTTGCTCTACCAATTAAGCTACGCGGACATTTTATTCTGATTCCTATCTGCCTTTATGTCGTGTGCGTCCTTCTGGCAGGTACGTCACATCTCCTGGTACGTTACATCATATCCCCCTTCTTTTTCTTTTTTTTTTTTTTTTCTTTCGAAGTGCTGCTCACATTTTTCCTATCTCGCGGTGTGGAAATAACATCACACCAATGCGAGATTTTGAACGGTCGGGTCATCCGGATAGTTCGGGCGCCATTATAACGAAGTAAATGTCCCCGTCATTTTTATCCGCGCCGGGGTTCGAACCCGGGTCCACTCATTCCGGAATAAGTTGCTCTACCAATTAAGCTACGCGGACATTTTATTCTGATTCCTATCTGCCTTTATGTCGTGTGCGTCCTTCTGGCAGGTACGTCACATCTCCTGGTACGTTACAGGAGAAGAATCGGTGAAGATTTGCATCCTGACTGCATTACATGTACCGTGAAACACCCAGTTAGTGTTATGATCTGGCATTGTATGACATCAAAAGGTGTGGGCAGAATTTGCATGTTTAATGGGAATGTAGATGACCAAAAATACATTAATGAGATACTTAAGCCCAAACTGATCTTCCGCAAGTGATATTTTCCAAGATAATGACGCATTTATATTTCAACAGGATTCAGCTCCATGTCATGTTGCTGCTGTGTGTAAAAAGTGGTTTCAAGATAATCATATTCCACTGCTGGAGTGGCCTGGGTATAGCTCAGACCTTAACCCTATCGAAAATCTATGGAGCCGACTAAAGAAACTTGTTAGTCATAAGCAGCCCAGCAATAAAACCCAATTAATAGAGGCAATAATTCAATCTTATTTTCACATTATAACAGCTGCAGAACTACAAAACTTGGTTCACTTCATGGGAAGGCATTGTAAAGGTTGCCCAACTAAGTAATAACTGATATGGTGAGAAATTTTGTAAAACTCATTTTTTCTATGTGTTTCACTTTTCTTTTTTATTTTGTGTTTCACTTTTCGTTTTTAAAATAGTAAATATCTGCTTTAATCGTTGTTTTGCCGGTGCAGTGGCCGTAGCGCTGGCTTTTGACAGTTTTTATAACTGCTGTTCTAATACAAAATCCTCCATAAAAGTTATTGCATTACATTCTTGATGAAATTATCTATCCATTGATATATAATCTTAAGGTATTACTCCAAACCAAAGTGGTGTTATGAGCCATCAAACCTCAAACATAGACTATTTCTAAAACGTTTTTACAATTTTAGCCACTACTGTAAGTCGAATTATTCTAGAATTGCAGTTTTTACTGATATAATCGTGGTAAACTTTGACCAAGCATTGTACGAAAAACAGAGACGCAGTTCAGAAAATAAAATATATCTTTTATTTACCGAAAAATTTATATCGTTTTAAATAATTGTTTGGGTATATGTCAGGTTGAAGTTATTGATCTTCTCTACTTTAAACGGGAGCCTGATCTTCCATATAAATTAAAAAATTACATTGGCCAGAGTGGTGATTGGGTTTGACCAACAGACAGCCTTCCTCTGGGGACAAGGATATTGGGAAACACAGGATGAAAATGCCCGGTCGCATTCACACAGCTGGTAAGCGCATCTGTTTAACAACCAGTGCCTATATGTTACAGTACCTGAAAAGACACAAAAACAGTAAAAAAAATATTTTTAAATTCAGAATAAAAACGAATTATATTCTTCATAATATGAAATTAAGTTACAAGATTTTTTTGTGTGCATAATTCCTGGTGGCAATGGTGAGACTGCGACGCTCTGAGTCAGCTTTATGCAAAAATGTTATCGTTTGTATTCCGCTCGTTTTTAAAATAGTAAATATCTGCTTTAATCGTTGTTTTGCCGGTGCAGTGGCCGTAGCGCTGGCTTTTGACAGTTCGTCAGAGCGGTCGTGAATGAGGCATGAGCGCAGTGTCTGTCTTACAACACTGGATCTCTCCTTTCTTTGGAACACCAGTGACCCTAAATTAGGGACGGGTGACTGCTTATAGCCCTTAGAGTTTCTCATTAAACCCCCAAACGAACATCATTTTGATTTTGAGAGAGAGAGAGAGAGAGAGAGAGAGAGAGAGAGTAACAAACTGTTATATCAATGAGCCAGCCCACTTAAGAAAACTTGAAAGAGCACATAAAAAATTCTTAGACGAGCTGATGGAGGATAAAAAAAAATATGTAACTTATAAATTTTTGAATGGAGAAGAGGGAGGAGGACTCAAGACGCGAAACAGTTTTATTTTTCGGCAGCTCTACAAACCCGTTTTTCATAGAAGCACAAATGTCACCATTGTAATCTTCACTGTTCTCGTATCTTGTGATTTTTCCATATTCTAAAAACACAAAAAATTCCTTCAAGTAATTTTGAAACCGAGAGAAAGGTGCGTTTGCCCCCACCCCTCCCGTCCTTTTAAATTCCAGATTTACGTAAGTGTGCTTTGAGAGATTAATGCTTCCGCTGGCTGAGTGGTCCGAGGCGTAAGTTTGTGGCCAGTCGTCCGAGCATGGTCCGGGTTCGAGTCCCGAACGAGGCATGGAAGGTGTGCTTGTCTTAAGGCGCTGGTCATCTCCTCTCTCTGGAACCAGTGGACCCAAACAAGGCCGTCTAGAAAGTACAAGGCAGCGACATTAGAGAGATTAGTTCCCTCCATTTGTGACGTCACTCTCATGTTAACTGCCTGATACGTCGGCGTCGTGTTTGAAGTCACACACGACAACGTTGGAAACCAATCGGAAGCCTTGGTTTTCGCGTAACGTCACTAAAACAGGGAACTCATCTCTCTAATGCAATGGCCTTCTATTAGATTAGACTGATCGAACGTTTACACAGTGGCGTGATCGTAATCACTGATTTTTAATATACTATTAAACTAAATTTTTGACGACGGAAGTGCAACTGCAGTTATCTGTAATACGATGTAACTGTTGAAATAAAAACTACAGGTAAAAATACTCAAATTCGTGATCCGTAATCATTGGTTAATGCATCAATTGTGAAAAACTCTGAGTGTATAACCAGTGGCGGAATCGGGCCGGAACGCAGTGGAATCCCGTTCCGGGAGCGATGTGACACCAAAAGAAAGATATTATTCATTTAATTTCAATAAAACATTTCGCAATGCATTATACATATAATTTAAGGCGCCATCTTGTACCAATTGTTCATCGTTTCAAAAATGAACAAGAAAGATGACACCGAATTTTCGGGTGTAATAAGCACGTCTTTTGAATCCGTTCTGACGCAAATTAAATTTATCAAAGTTATTCAAAGTCAATGGAACCGGTATGGAAAACAGTAGTATCTGATATAAGAAAGAAGTTTTTCAATCGGGTTTTTAATCCCCCAGATATTGCTGTAAACGGAATCGTGAGCTTACGCCCTCTGGTTGCAAACTTGTGCGTTAAGAAAAACATGAATTTATATGAGAAACATTTCGCACGGGAAACGCTCTCCAATACAGAAAGAATTTTTGAAATCGGACTCTTAGAAACAGAGACGTCGACAAAAATAAAATGTGATTTTATGTCCCCTGGTGGGAAAACTGTTAGAAATTATTATTAGAAATATGACTGTCAGAGTTCTTCGAAACAGACACCTCAGCGAACATTTAACAGAATTGCAGGTGGCGCTGCTCGAAACGTTTTTATTTGTTTACTCTAGCGAGCGTTGCCTGAGAAAGAAGATCCCCTTCTGCTGCTCACGTCGGTTAGTAATCTAAGTGGTTGATCTTTGACTGAACAACAACAATGTCGGTGATATGTAGAGGGTGTGCGTGTTGGAATAGTGAGTTATTACCTTTTTGTGGAGATGTACAATAAATATTAGTGTGTTGTCTTTGAAGCATTTATGTGTGTGGAAACCCCTTTTTTCGCTGTGTGATTACTAAGGATAGATCTTCCTGCAGCTGGTAAGTGGCTTACTGCGTTACTTAAAGGAATTATAGAGTTTAATTGTTTAGAAATATTTAACAATCTTGATTATGAGACTGAAATCTCACTGCTGTCAGGAAGATTAAAAGCAAAGTTCGTCAAATTCATCAAGCATTTGAGTCGAGTGGATTGAAGGCGTATTTATTACTGCGTAGTTCCTCATTCGAAAATCGAAAGCGGAACAAAATGGCGTCATTCATAGGAAGCGGCATGTACAGTATAACAAAGTTAGATAATTTTAATTATCAAATTTGGAAAGTAAGAATAGAAATTATTCTTATTAAAGATAATTTATGGAAGGTTGTTTCAGAACCAATTCCAGAAGAAAAGAGTGATGCATGGTTGAGAAATGACGAACTGGCTAAAGCTACAATAACACTTTGCGTGTCTGATGATCAAATTATTCACGTACTCGATAAGAGAACAAGTTCTGAAATGTGGAATGCTTTGAAAATGGTTTACGAAAGAGAAAGTTTGAGTAGTAAATTGTATTTGCTTAGAAAACTGTATAGTTTACGTTTTCAAGAAAATGGATCAACTATGCAAGAGCATGTAGATAGAATGCTGGAAATAGTTCACAAGCTTAAAGCACAGGGAGAGGAATTCAAAGACACACATTTGGGGGCTATCTTGCTAAATAGTTTACCAAGTACCTATGAAAATTTAGTTACTGCATTAGAAGCAAGACAGGAAGAAGATTTAACACTTGAGTTTATCAAATGTAAATTGATAGATAAATCTAATAGAAGGAAAGAAAACTCACAGGCACACACCGATTACACAACTGTTTTGAAAACAAGTTATAAAAAGAAAAATTACAGCTCTAAACAAGAAAGATTTTGCACTTTTTGTAAAAGAAAGAATCATGTCAAAGATGACTGTTGGCATTACAAAAGGAATCAAAATAAAGGAAACACTGGTAAGTTTCACAAAATAAACCCACATACAGAGTCTCACAGTAATATTGCCGTGAAGACAAGAAAAACAAAATTAGATTGTGAACAAAATGACATAAAAAGAGAAAATGAAAATTTCTCATTAGAAACAAAGTCAAAACCCAACAAAATATCCAAAGGTTGGTCAATTGATTCCGGTGCAACGTGTCACGTGACAAATGATGCAACACTGTTTAAAGAACTTTCAAAAGGTGAATCAGAGCTTATCACTACTGCCGACGGTTCTCAGATAAAGTCAGAAGGCAAGGTAAATATATAACCTTAAACTGCAAAATCGAAAAAGGAAAAGTTCGAAAAGTGGAAGTAAAGGATGTGTTATATGTTCCAGATTTAGAAACTAATTTGTTATCTGTTAGAAAAGCCACAGAAAAAGGATTTGAAGTTTTATTCAAGAATAAAAAATGTACAATTAAGTATGGGGATACTATTGTAGCTATAGGATTAATAGATGCCTCAGATAATTTGTACAAACTACAAATATTAGATGAAAAAGCAATTTGGCCACTACATGTGAAAATAAGAATTGTTTGAATTTATGGCACCGAAGGCTAGGTCATAGGGATGTTGAAATGATAAAACAAATGGAGAAAAAGGAGTTAGCAAGAGGAATAACTCTTTCCAAATGTAAAAAGGAAGAAAATTGTGAGTTTTGCATAAAAGTCAAACTTACACAGAAGCCATTCTCCAAACAAAGTAGTTTTAAGGCCAAAGCTGTATTAGAATTAGTACACACAGATATTTGTGGTCCCATGGTTGAGGCCAGTCCTAGTGGTTGCAAGTATTTTATCACATTTATAGATGACTATAGCAGATACTGTTACATCTATTTACTTAAAAGTAAAGATGAAGCATTAGTAAAATTTAAGCAATATGTAGCTTCAGTGAAAACCAAATTTGGAAAAATGCCAAAATCAATAAAAACAGATAATGGAGGAGAGTATAGTGGAAGAGATTTTGAAAATTATTTAGTGGAACAAGGAATAGAACATAAAACAACTGTTCCATACTGTCCTCAGATGAATGGAATTGCTGAAAGAAAAAACAGATTTTTGACAGAAATGACAAAAACTATGATGTTAGATGCTAATATGGAAGGTAAATACTGGGCAGAAGCTGTAATAACAGCAGCTTACATACAAAATAGAGTTCCAACACAAGCAACAGGAAAAACTCCTTTTGAATTATGGAACGGATTTAAACCATATCTTGGTCATATTAAAGTATTTGGATCAAAAGCTTATGTATATGTACCAAAGCAACAGAGAAGAAAATTTGGCAATAGAGCACAAGAGGGAATCTTATTAGGACATGATCAAAGATCTAATGGAGACAGAGTATTAAATAAAGAAACAAACAAAATAATCATTACCAGATCAGTAAAATTTGATGAACGTCAGCAAGCTATAATAAAAAGTAAACCTGCTGAAAGGAAAGAAGATGAACAAGAAATTTTCGTTCAAAATGAAGTAATGTCATCAGAAACTGTGGAAGAAAATAATGATAGAGAAGAACCTGAAAATGTTCAAAGAAAGTCTTCAAGAATAAACAAAGGAAAACCACCGGACAGATTAGCATATGTTGCAAAAGTTCAGTATAAAAAGGATCCTCAATATTTAAGATAAATCCAGGACATGAACGAAGTAGAAAAAGAAAACTGGTTGAATTACATAAAGGAAGAACTAGATGCATTGAAGGAAAATGAAACATGGACTTTGGTAGATCTTCCAGAAGGAAAGAAAGCCATTAAAAATAAATGGATTTTCAAAACAAAATATAATGCAAGTGGAAAAGTCGAAAGCTATAAAGCAATACTTGTTGCAAAGGGGTTTACACAACAACCGGGATTAGACTTTGAAGAAACTTTTTCACCCGTAATAAAACATACCACTTTAAGAACTCTTTTAACAGTTGCAGCAAATAGAAAATGGAATGTTCATTATCTTGATATAAAATCTGCTTTACTGTATGGAAAATTAGAAGAAGATGTATTTATGGTACAACCAGAAGGTTTCAGAGAATCAGGAAAAGAAGAAAAAGTTTGTAAATTGCATAAGAGCATATATGGTCTCAAACATAGTGCCAGAAATTGGAATAAAACAATAACAGAATATTTGTTCAACAAGGGCTTCAAACAAAGTACAACAGATCCTTGCTTACTATTACTAAAGGATGGAAAACAAACAACTTATTTAGCTATTTATGTAGATGATATATTAATTGCATCGAATAACACAGAAAATATAAAGAAAACTGCAAATTTGTTGAAAAATCAATTTGAAGTCAAACATTTAGGCCACATAACATATTATCTTGGAATTCAAATAGAAAGAGAAGATGGAAGTTTTCTTCTGAGTCAAAGTAAGAAAATAAAGGAAATTATACAAAGTTATGCTACAGATCAAACAAAATAAGGAAAGTAAAACACCAACTAGTACAGACTACAGAAAGAACATTCACGAAGAAGAAGAATTTCTAAAAGATAATGGACTATAGAGAAATAGTGGGAGCTGTCATGTATTTATCTACAGTAACAAGACCAGACATTTCAACTGCCATAGGCATCTTAAGCAGAAAAGTAGAAAAACCAAGTAAACAAGATTGGTTAGCCATTATGAAGTTAATTTATTATTTGAAATTAACAGTAAACCTTAAATTAAGACTATCTTCACAAGACCCACTAATTTTAAAAGGCTATGCAGACGCTGACTGGGCAGGAGACCGGACTGACTGGAAATCAACATCTGGATTTGTTTTCATGCTTGGAAAGAGTGCCATATGTTGGACCAGCCGTAAGCAGTCAACAACAGCCTTATCGACAACCGAAGCAGAGTTCATCGCCACTGCAGAAGCAAGCAAAGAACTATTTTGGTTGCGAAAGTTACTCAAGGATTTTGATTGTGAACAGACTGGAACCACTACAATATTTCAGGATAACAAATCAACTATACATCTTATAGAAAATCAAAAGATCAATTCCAGATCTAAACACATTATGGTGCGGTATCAGTTTGTGAAAGAATTGAGTGGAACTGTTCTTCAGTTAAACTACTGTAATACTTCTCAAATGGTTGCGGACATTTTCACCAAGCCATTGGCTGGACCCCAGTTTGAAAAACTTAGACTGACACTAGGCATGATAAAATGAACTCCTCCAGCCAAGTGGGAGACTGTTAGAAATTATTATTAGAAATATGACTGTCAGAGTTCTTCGAACCAGACACCTCAGCGAACATTTAACAGAATTGCAGGTGGCGCTGCTCGAAACGTTTTTATTTGTTTACTCTAGCGAGCGTTGCCTGTGAAAGAAGATCCCCTTCTGCTGCTCACGTCGGTTAGTAATCTAAGTGGTTGATCTTTGACTGAACAACAACAATGTTGGTGATATGTAGAGGGTGTGCGTGTTGGAATAGTGAGTTATTACCTTTTTGTGGAGATGTACAATAAATATTAGTCTGTTGTCTTTGAAGCATTTATGTGTGTGGAAACCCCCTTTTTTTTTCGCTGTGTGATTACTAAGGATAGATCTTCCTGCAGCTGGTAAGTGGCTTACTGCGTTACTTAAAGGAATTATAGATTTTAATTGTTTAGAAATATCGAACAAAAACCATGTATTATTTTAGGAAGAAAGTATTCTCAAAAGGTTTTTCAATATGAGCGGTATCGGTCCAAGAAAAAAAAATTTAGTCGAGTTTTCGGGAGCCCAGATTTTGCTACAAATACATCAGAAACAGAAATTAACACTTATGCCCCCTGGTGCCCAAACCATTCTTTACCAAACATTAGAAATCATGTGAAAAATATTTTCCATCAGGTCTTGTATGCGATACAGGAAGAATTTTTCAAATCAGAGTTTTAGAAGCAGAAATAACGCAGAAAACGCAATTTACCTTTGAGGCCCCTAGCGGAAAGGCTATGACTTACTTGAAAATTTTGAATTTATAGGAAAAACATTTCGCATCGGAAACACTATCCAACAAAGAAGGAATTTTTCAAATCGGACTCCTAGAAGGAGAGATATTGACAAAAATAGGATATACATCTACGCCCCCTGGCGTAGAAACCATGCATTATTTCAAGGAGAAAATGTTCCTAAAAGGTTTGTCGATATGAGTACTATCGGTCTACAAACGACGAATATTTTCAATCGAGAATTTAGAAGCTCATACTTTGCTGCAAATACATCAGAAGCGGAAATTAAGATTTATGCCCCCTGGTGGCCAAACCTTTTTTTTTTTCAAAAATTAGAAATTATATGCAAACGATTTCCCATCAGGAGCTGTATCCGGTGCAGAAAGATTTTTTCAAATCGGAGATTTAGAAACAGAGATATAGGTGGAAACGCAATTTACCTCTACGCCCCCTAGCGGAAAGTCTATGAATTACTTAATTATATGAAAAACATGTCCCACTGGAAGCACTATCCAACAAAGAAGTAATTTTTCAAATTGGACTCCTAGAAATAGAGATATTGACTAAAATAAGATATACATGTACGCCCCTGGCGGAGAAACTGTGGAATATTTTAAGAAGAAAATATTCCGAAAATGTTTATCGATCTAAGTGGCATGAGTTCACGAAAGAATTTTTTCAATCGATATTTTAGAAGCTCATATTTTATGGCAAATACATCAGAAGCAAAAATTAACACTTACGCCCCCTGGTGGCTAAAGTATTCTTTACCAAAAATTTGAAATTATATGCAAAAGATTTTCCATCAGGAGGTGTATCCGCTGAAAGAATTTTTTTAAAGCCGAGTTTTAGAAGAAGAGTTATCGAGAAAAATGTAATTTACTTTTAAGTCTCCTAGCGGGAAATCTATGCGTAACTTGAAAAAGTAACTATATCTAAAATACTCTTCGACATAAATGCAATCGAAAGATAAAAGTATTTTTTCAATCGGATGTTTAGAAGCAAATATGTTTAATAAAACGTATTTCTGAATTCGACATCATCTGCATTTACGCCCTCTAGCGGCGAAATTGTACATCGTAAAAAAAAACGAAATAAAGGATCATCATTTGCATATTTGAAGCTTCCCAATGCAAAAAGAATTTTTCAAATCGGACCAATAGTTGCAGAAATATCGTGGGTACAGACGAACAGACAAACCGGTAACATAAGCACGATCTTTTTTTGCAAAAGACGTGCTAAAAATTTACTTCTGCTCTAATAAAATGTTCGGTGAGAGCGAAGTTCACGACAGGAGCTAATCGCCGACCGTCTGGCGGATCTCCTCCACGTGTTCCCCGCCATAGTGACTGTCATGTCGCTTAATCCCATGATGAATACGAGGTGTTTAGTGAGAGCGAAGGTCACGACAGGAATTGACTGCCTACCATGTAGACCCTTCTTCGTACTGTGCATAAAATGATTTTGTGTAGTCAAGCCCCCATTGTCAGTCCCCTTCCCCGACAGCGGGCTTAACTACATATGTTGTGCAGTGTTCTTTTCACTTCAGCACAAGCTATCGTCGTGCTAGGACGTGACAACGTGCTAGTTTTGCCTCATACTGCAGTCGTTGATCTAATTTCGAATTTGTTCTTGCGTGAGAAGACTAACAGAAAATAATGAAAAGAACACTAAAAGATTTCTTTGAAGAAAAAGATGAATCAAAGGAAAAAGGACGACAGCTCGAAAATTTGGGAATTTCCCCAAGCTCGAACTCGTAGCATTCAAATCGGGCTCGGGCTGTAGAATATTTACTGCGGTTCGGGTGGTGTTGGGGGCTCGGTCGGAATCTTAGAGAGAGAGAGAGAGAGAGTGAGAAAAAAATAATTATGCGTAAATGTGATTTTATATGACTTAGTAAATGAGACACTTTGTACTTGGTAAAGGGAATTCTTCGGCAACTGGTTCTGGTTGGGGAGCGGGCATTCGAGAAAACTATTTATTCTGGGCTTGAGTAGAAAATGACATAGCTCACTCATTAGTGCGAAAAAGTATTTACAAGTACTATAGATATTGGATAGTTGATAGCACGCCGACGATAATTTATCCCCTATCTCCACGCAGTAGCTCCTTGGTAATTCTGTTTAGCAACGTACATATTTCAGCGCATTATGGCGTTATAACATTAGCCTTTTTTGAGCAATATACAATTGCAGCACCGCCCGAAGTACTTAGGTGGAAACGAATGGTCAAAGAAAATCGCACAGTTACACTGTAAAAATAGATAGAGGTCCCTTTCCCACTTCACATTTTAGAAATACATTGGTTAATTGCAGGAGGAGGGGAGAGCGGAAGTGTGGAAAAGGAGATGTTTGTTTTTTTAATTGTTGAACAGGCCAGCCACTTTTCGGGCTTGTTCGGGCCCGGGCTCTATCTTGCAATATAAAATTCGGGCTCGACTGGGCTCGGACCATGTGACGGACCATGATATACCATGCTCGGACCATGATATACCATGTGCTCGGGCTCCGAAAATTGAGCCCGAACTCAGCTCTACAGAGTAGTATGTCGCAGGGCCACTGCGGCGACTTAGACCACTAAATTAATATGCAATAAAATTTCTCGTCGACAACAGAAGACAAATATTAAAAGTGAGATGTGACGCTTGCGTGTTTGAAGGAAAATAAAAAATCTCCTATCTTGAAACATTAAATAGTATTGGATTTTAACTTTTATGTTTTATACTAGTATGTTTATAACTACTATCAGTTTTTAAATTTCACAATTTGACTGTTTTTTTCTTTACGAAAGAGGATAAGACCGATGGGGAGAGTACGAGAAAATGCAAAAAGTAATTAGCCTCCCCAATGTTCTTAGTCTAGCAATACCTCTGATATACGAAGAGTTTTTCTGAGCAAAATAGAAAATATATCTCCTGGGTGAGAAAGAGAAAGGTAAATCTTCCAAATGTGGGCCAGAAGTAGTTTTTTTCTTTTTTTGATTGGAGGTTTAACGACCACCGTGAGCAACTCAATGGGCTATAAGCAGTCGCCCGTCCCTAATTTAGGGTCACTGGTTCCAGGGAAGGGAGAGAGACAGTGCAGTAAGACAAACACAACATCCATGCCTCACCGGGATTCGAACCCGGACCCCGTTCGGACGAATGATCAGAGGCCATCGCTTAGACCACTGCGCCACCGGGGAGACAAATAGTTTTCTAAAGCGACGACGTTACGTTGTGAAAGTGACAAAGGAAGTGAATAATATGGATTAAAAGGTGGCCCTTAAAAGGACCTTTATGGATGTACATTGTGGCATATGTGTGAAATATTTATTATGACGGAAGAATAAGTTTTCCCCATGAATATGAAACTCTCTACCTAGCAGAATAAAAGCAAGAAAAGTGTTATCTGCCAGGGAAGAACTTCCTGATCGCACGAATCAGGACATCAAAGCAATGTTCTGAGGAAAGAGGGCGATTCCGTCAGAATAAATATTCCATTATATGGTCTGCCAAGTACATTTTGTGGTTCCCTGTGTTAATTTATGTTTAAGAGGTCGCCACAGGTTTAGAGATTGTGATATGCAGCCCACTGGTCCGTCATAATGGTTGTTCCTGGCTCGACGTGTTTGATGATGAGGGGCAACAATGTCGTTGCAGATCTATTGTTATCAGGACAGATCTGAACCAAGTGACGTAAGTAGCTATAACGCATTTAACGTGAAAGGAGGAGATGTGAAGTGCTATTGTGGCACCATCTATCGGAGCGGGATACTTTTGAAAGGGTAACCTTATTTTCATTTCAGTGTGTGATAAAGCTGCAACGATCAAATTTTTACAGAAAAAATAAGAAAATGCATATGCTTCCTTCTCTTTCCAAACAGATTAAAATTTGATAGCTCTGTAAATTCCGAAAATCGCAATATTTCGAATGTAGCAGTTTCCACAGAATTGTATGGTTCAAAGCCGATGCTACCGACTAGTTGCTCAAATTTTCATGCTTATCCCTTCCGATGTGTGCTGCCACCTACATGCGTAAGTTTGAATGAAGTCGTAAGCCACGCATCGTCAGAACAAACTGTAGAAGTGATAAAGGTTAACGACATGCTTATACATATATATATATCTTCTGTGCTCTATATACTAGACAGAACCGTCGTTTCAATTTCGGAGGCCATGTTTCCTGCGGGGCGCCTCTACGTGGAAGGACGGGTGTCTGCAACGGCGTATATAAAAAAAATAGGGGGCCGCCGGGGAAGGAGGTATATTGACAAGAGAATGTGAAAAAATATCAGTTCAATGAATGAAATTTGTATACCAATGAAAATAAGGTGTTATGGATTGCAGTTGTCTGCGATACACACAACTGCAATCCATAACACCTAATTCTTTTCGAACAAACACTAATTCTTTTTTGAGGCACAATAAACAGTCTGAGGAGTAAATTTCTATACACACTTTCTATATATAGTAAACGGGGAACGAATAATAAAAAAATGAAGAATTGATAACGAAAAACAGAATTTATGAACATATGCGTACGTGTATTTTCCCCACGAAATACGAGCAAAAATAATTGAGGCTCGAGGTCTCGAACCCACGAAGTCGGCGCCTATGCTGAGCTTGTGTACGAGTGAATGGTGTTGTATCAAAATGGTTTTCTGTTGGTGCAGGAGTCAGACAAGGCTGTGTAATGTCACCATGGCTGTTTAATATATTTATGGATGCGTGCATGCGTGATGCCAAAGTGGACAATACTTGTTTATGTCTTCGCAATGCCCGTGTATGCAGATTGGTGTGTGCTGATGACACAATCCTGTTGGCAGAGACCAGAGAGCGTAAGTGAGCTACAGAGTATGTTGTCTTGAATGTACGAAGTTTGTATGAAATCAAACAGGACATAAATAAGGGAAAAAACTTTGAGCGAGGCACTATTAGTACTGAATGCATGATAAGTGGCACCGTGATTGGCCAGGTGAATGAGTTCGTGTATTAGGTAGCATGTTTGACAGAGAGAACAAACTAGATGATGAAGTGAGTAGGCGAGTGAATTCTTCATTGAAAGTCATAGCTGCTTCAGGAGGATTTCACAGGAATGATGAGTTTTCTAGAGGGCCTCGAATGGCTGTGTATGAAAGTGTATTTGTTCCTAATCTGATGTATGGCAGAGAAACCTGAGTTCTGCAGAAGAGACATAAGAGTGGTTTGTGTGCTAAAGACATACGTTGCTTAGCAATAGATAAGCCACTGTGAAGTCCAATCGGTTCTCAAGAGACATTCTAGAATGCCTCAGGTACATCACCTATAAAATACCTATCAACAAGTGGAAATAGCCCTTGCAAAACGCTTTGCTTTGAGCGTTTTAGAATTTTAGAATAACATTGTCCTGTTGAGGCTGCTAACATGACTCTCAAAAGTGTGCCACTAATTTATCTATTACGTTTCATCATCTAGTCCACTACATCACAGAATTTTCCTAAAGAGTAGAAATAGTATGCATAATCCTGTTGCTTTAGAAAATAAAAACAATAGCTGTTTGTTGACATTTGGAACACTATGCGTCACCACATTTGCCTTTGTGCAGGAGCTTTCTAGGACCGTTTGTGACAGGCACTCTGCGATCATGTGAAGAATGAAGATGTGTTGCAGATGTGCCAAAGTTAATCATCTAACGCAAATTTTATTCTTTAGTGAACTAATGCCTAGTTCCTTGGAAGTGCCCCACAATCACACACACACATACACAAAAGCCGCGCGACCGTGTTTTCGGGCTCCCCGGCATTGAGCCAATATACGCTATTCCGACCACTGTTTACCTTTTACGGAATTTCATACTACACTCACAGACAATAAAATTTGCGCACCAAGAAGGAAGCATCGGATTGAACTGAACTTTTATGGACGCAATGATACAGATGAATAATACACATCATGACAAAAACAGAGCTGCAGAGCAATTACAGGAGGATCTGTGGCATGCAGTACGGTAAATTTCAATAGCGCGTCGCACCGCCTCGTGACAGCAATACGGTCCGGCATGGAGGCGAACAGACGCCTGATGTTGTCCTGCGGCAGACTGGCCCACACGTGTTGGACGGTGTGCTCCAAATCCCGAATAGTGCGGCACGGCGGCAGTCAACTGGTCACACACATGCTCGATAGGGGACATGTCCGGGGAGCAGGCAGGCCATGGAAGTCTCTGGACATGACGTACGCAGTCCTGGGCTACCCCAGCCGTGTGCTGGCGTGCATTATCCTGCTGGTATAGGGCACCTGGAATCCCGGCCAGGAATGGGAGCACATGGGGCCGTAGGATCTCATTCACATGCCACTGGCCCGTCAATGATCCACATATCACTACTAGAGCTGATCGGCTATGGTAGGAAATGGCTCCCATTAGCATAGTGCCTGCAGTGGGGGAGGTGTGGCGCTCCATAGCGAGGTTGGGATTGTGCCGTTGACCCACGGGCCTCCACGCCCGGGCACGATAATAATCTGTCCTCAAAACGAAGCAACACTCATCGCTAAACACCACACGTCGCCAGTCTGTAGCGTTCCACTTTGCTCTGGCCTGGCACCACTCCACACGGAGCCGGCGATGTTCCGGTGTTAATGGCAGCACACGTAAGGGACGCTGGAATCGCAGATTCGCTTCCGAGAGGCTTTGAGAAATGGTTCGTGGGCCCACAAGAGCCGCTACATCTGCCTGTATAGTGGACTGGGTCCTCGTGGGATCTGTTCGTGCCTGCCGCACGATCCGTCGATCCCCTCTATCTGTGGTCCTTCTGGGTAGTCAGGAGACGCTCCGCCGTGTGGCAGTACCGTCACGTGCCCACTGCTCCCAACACAATCGGACAGTATGGTCAGAACGATCCGAGTGGCCGGCTATACGGTGCGCTGACCACCCTGCGGTTTTCAGACAGATGATCAGGCTTCTCTGAAAGCCCGTAGGACGCGTAAATCGACGTCTCTGGCGTCTACCTGGCATTCTTGTCACTCTGTACTCTTGCTTGCTTCGGTTCTTTTCGCTTTCATGAGGCATCGACTACACGCCGGTTTATAAGGCGGCCGGTTCGTGTTTTCAGCGCCACCACAAGGTGTGCGGTCATGCGCACTCGCACCAAACTTGGATCATTTGCCTACCAGCACGCACTCTAGCTATTTGCAAAGTTTCGCGGTTGTAGCATGTTTTCTTCTGGGTGCGCAAATTTCATTGTCCGTAAGTGTATTTGTGGCCCAGTGGACTAAACGGCGGCGTCTGACTGTTGGTCAGACTGGGCCCGAGTTTGAGTCACGTATTAGGCGTAGATGGTGCGCTTTTCTTACGACGTTGGCTCTCTTACTTTCGTGGATTCGGTGGGCTCAAATCAGCACCGGTTACTGCTTATAGCTCTTAAAAGGTGGTTGTTAAACCCCGAAATGAAGTAAAAGCAACTTTGGTGATATCAAATTTATCAACCATTACACCGGTACTAAAATTTGCGACAGTATCACACAAGTAATGGGCTTTCCAATTTCTATACGAAACTGCAGAAAATACGAGTTGATACGTAAGAATTGTGGCCCACACACAGAAAAACTATAGGATGTAAACAATACACTTGTAGGTATGTGTAACATAATGACACAAAATATTTTGTGCCCATCGTATTTTTTTCTCTCTGGACTATGTTATAAAAATATGACATAAGTCTCTGTTTCTTCTTCCTCTAGAAGAGCACCTTTATGTTCTGAAGGATGTGTTGTTATGTGCAAACAATTATGTGAATATTTCATTCATTGAAGTGATATTTCTTTCACGTTCTCTTGTTAACGTAGAAATAATGTATAACCGAGGTTTTACTGTATTACAAAAAATATTCACACTGATTACAGTTTACATGACAACTAAAGAACATGTATACAACTACATTTTGATTTAATTAGTATTTTGAAGATTAATAGCAAATTTTTTGTCTTTTCGCCTGATCGGGTGCATGGTGGTAAGTGGATCAAATTGTGCAATAGCTGAGATATTCGTAAAAAATACCTTCTTTAAGTCTGAAAGTGCCTCAATGTTCAATTTATTTTACTAATTCGGGGTGATTTCCCCTGTATTTTTGAAATTCCGTTCACACTCGAATGTGTTGAAATGTTTTACCCGATTATGGGGTATACCCGATGCGTGCATCTTAACGGAATCAATTTTGAAAGCATCACTTCTAGTAATGAATGCTGACTGTCTATCAGCATATGGGTAGATTTTTTTCAAAGTGAACAAAACATCCTGACTATTTCGGAATCGTAGTGGTTCCAACGAAAAGTCTTCAGTCACTGCAGCTAGAATTAACACGTGATCGCCAATCGCAGTCATATTTTCCATCACGGATATTTCTGGATTCATATGTTTTCTGTTTTTTAGCACGTCTTTTGTAAAAAAAGATCGTGCTTATGTTATCGGTTTGTCCGTCCGTCCGTCTGTACCCACGATATCTCTGCAACTATTAGTCCGATTTGAAAAATTATTTTTGCATTGGGAAGCTTGAAATATGAGAATGATGATCCTTTATTTCGTTTTTTTTTTTACGATGTATAATTTCGCCGCTAGAGGGCGTAAATGCAGATCATGTCGAATTCAAAAATACGTTTTATTCCACATATTTGTTTCTAAACATCCGATTGAAAAAATATTTTATCTTTTGATTCCATTTGTGTCGAAAAGTATTTTAGATATAGTTACTTTTTCAAATTACGCATAGATTTTCCGCTAGGGGGCATAAAAGTAAATTACATTTTTCCCGATATCTCTTCTTCTAAAGCTCCGATTTGAAAAAAAAATCTTCAGCGGATACACCTACTGATGGAAAACCTTTTGCATATAATTTCTAATTTTTGGTAAAGAATACTTTAGCCACCAGAAGGCGTAAGTGTTAATTTTTGCTTCTGATGTATTTGCCATAAAATCTGAGCTTCTAAAATATCGATTGAAAAAATTCTTTCGTGGATTGATGCCACTCACATCGATAAACCTTTCTTTTCGGAATATTTTCTTCTTAAAATATTCCACAGTTTCTCCGCCACGGGACGTGGATGTATATCTTATTTTTGTCAATATCTCTACTTCTAGCAGTCCGATTTGAAAAATTCTTTCTTTGTTGGATAGTGTTTTCAGTGTGACAATGTTTTCATATAATTTCAAAATTTTCAAGTAATTCATAGACTTTCCGCTAGGGGGCGTAAAGGTAAATTGCGTTTCCACCTATATCTCTGCTTCTAAATCTCCAATTTGAAAAATTCTTCTTGCACAGGATACAGCTCCTGATGGGAAATCCTTTGAACATAATTTCTAATTTAAAAAACTGGTTTGGCCACCAGGGAGCGTAAATCTTAATATCCGCTTCTGAGGTATTTGCAGCAAGATATGAGCTTCTAAATTCTCGATTGAAAAAAACGTCGTTTGTAGACCGATACTACTCATGTCAACAAACCTTTTAGAAACATTTTTTTCTTACAATAATGCATGATTTCTACGCCAGGGGGCGTAGATATATATCTTATTTTTGTCAATGTCACTACTTCTAGGAGTCCGATTTGAAAAATTCCTTCTTTGTTGGATAGTGTTTCCAGTGTGACATGTTTTTCATATAATTTCAAAATTTTCAAGTAATTCATAGACTTTCCGCTAGGGGGCGTAACGGTAAATTGCTTTCCCAATATATCTCTGTTTCTAAATCTCCGATTTGAAAATTTTTTTCTGCACCGGATGCAGCTCTAGATGGGCAAACCTTTGCACATGATTTCTAATTTTTGTAAAAAATAGTTTGGCCACCAGGTGGCGTAAGTCTTAATTTCCGCTTCTGATGTATTTGCAGCAAAATATGAGATTCTAAAATCTCAACTGAAAAAAAAAATCGTTTGTTGACCGATTCTACTCATGTCGACAAACCTTTTTAAAACATTTTCTTCTTGAAATAATGCATGGTTTCTACGCCAGGGGGCGTAGATGTATATCTTATTTTTGTCAATATTTCTTTTTCTAGGTGTCCGATTTAAAAATTCCTTCTTTGTTGGAGTGTTTCCAGTGTGACATGTTTTTCATATAATTTTAAAATTTTCATTTTTAAAATACTTTCCCCCTATATCTCTGTTTCTAAATCTCCGATTTGAAAAAAAAAATTCTTCAGCGGATACACCTCCTGATGGAAAATGTTTTGCATATAATTTCTAATATTTGGTAAAGAATACTTTTGCCACCTGTGGGCGTAAGCATTAATTTTTGCTTCTGATATATTTGCCATAAAATCTGAGCTTCTAAGATATCGATTGAAAGCATTCTTTCGTGGACTGATGCCCCTCACATCGATAAACCTTTCCGGAATGTTTTCTTCTTAAAATATTCCACAGTTTCTCCGCCAGGGGCGTAGATGTATATCTTATTTTTGCCAAGATCTCTACTTCTAAGAGTCCGATTTGAAAAATTCCTTCTTTGTTGGATAGTGTTTACGATGCGAAAGGTTTTTCCTATAAATTCAAAATTTTCAAGTTAATCATAGACTTTTAGCTACGGGGCGTAAAGGTAAATTGCTGTCCCCCTATATCTCTGTTTCTAAATCTCTGATTTGAAAAATTCTTACTGAACCGGATACAGCTCCTGTTGGAAATCCTTTGTACATAATATCCAATTTTTGTAAAAAATGATTTGGCCACCAGGTGGCGCCTTAATTTCCGCTTCTGATGTATTTTCAGCAAAATATGAGATTCAAAAATCTAGACTGAAAAAAAGTCATTTGTTGACCGATAGTACTCATGTCGACAAACCTTTTAGGAAAATTTTCTTCTTGAAATAATGCATGGTTTCTACGCCAGGGTGCGTAGATGCATATTTTATTTTTCTCTACTTCTAAGAGTCCGATTTGAAAAATTCCTTCTTTGTTGGATAGCGTTTCCGATGTGAAATGTTTTTCTTGTAATTTCAAAATTTTTAAGTAAATCATAGACTTTCCGCTAGGGGGGCACAAAGGTAAATTGCGTTTTCTGCGTTATTTCTGCTCCTAAAATTCCGATTTGAAAATTTCCTCTTGTATCGCGTACAAGACCTGATGGAAAATATTTTTCACATAATTTCTAATGTTTGGTAAAGAATGGTTTGGCCACCAAGGGACATTAGTGTTAATATCTGCTTCTGATGTATTTGTAGCAAAATCTATGATCCTGAAAACTCGACTAAATTATTTTTTCTTGGACCGATACGGCTCATATGGATAAACTTTTTGCGAATACTTTCTTCCTAAAAGAATGCACGCTTTTCCCACCAGGGGACGTAATGCCACATCTTATTTTCGTCAATATCTCTGTTTCTAAGAGCCCGATTTGAAAATTTATTTCTGTGTTGGAGAGCGTTTCCGGTGCGAAATATTTCTCATATAAATTCATGTTTTTCTTAACGCACAAGTCTGCAACCAGAGGGCGTAAGCTCACGATTCCATTTACAGCAATATCTGAGGGATCAAAAACTCGATTAAAAAGCTTCTTTCTTCCGTCAGATACTATTGTTTTCCATACCAGTTCCATTGACTTTGAATAGCTTTGATAAATTTAATTTGCTTCAGAACGGATTCAAAAGACGTGCTTATTACACCCGGAAATTCGGTGTCATCTTTCTTGGGGTTTTTTTTAAACGCTGCTCAAAAATGGCGCCGTAACTCCGCATGTTAGCGAAATATCTAACGTATTACCATTTACAAAAGCAAAAATAGCCTGGATTACTGCAGCTTTTTAAACTGACGCTTTCTTGACTGCCAATGCAACACACACACACACACACACACCGCACTCTCCTACTCAAGATAGCTTGCACTCAAGTGAGAATTACTTTTCATTCCTCGCAGTACTCCCGTGGTGAAACTGAGAGTGTTCTCAAAGCGTTTGGCTGGCTGTCAAGTCTGAGCTGTTTGCGGCTCCTCGTTTTTTACATACTTTGCATAGGGATTTTCGCTCAGTTACACACAGACTACGCAGTTTTCATCCACTGGACTTTAGAGAGGATATTAACAACTATAACGAAGTAAATTTCTCCGTCATTTTTATCCGCGCCACGATTCGAACCCGGGTCCCCTCATTCCGGAATAAGTTGCTCTACCAATTGAGCTACGCGGACGTTTTATTCTGATTCCTATCTGCCTTTATGTCGTGTGCGTCCTTCTGGCAGGTACGTCACATCTCCTGGTACGTTACACAACTAATAAGTTAATCGCAATCTGCCAAGAAGATACTGGTATGTTTCACAACTTCCCTTTGCGCAAAAGAAAAGTACCATAGTTTTTTTCTGAAATTAATGACGTCATTTGAAAAGGTAACTGATTAGATATTACTATCAGTCAAACAGAGACAGACAGGGCTGAGTTACTCTCAAAAGTCAAACAGGGAGCAACTCAAGAACAAAAGTCATTAAAATATATCCCAATACAGCGGAAGCCGGATATAACGTGGTCGGTTATACCGCGGAACTGGATATAACACGGATCCGATAGTGTCCCCCAAACAAAATACATACACACACAAACACATACTCAGTGGCGTAACTAGCACAACGTGCGTCCTCCCAAAACACACACACACACACTCCGCAAGATCAGATCAGATGTAGAGGATTTTAGGAAGGGAGTGTCTGACCCCAGGTCTTAAACAACCCTTAGAAATAGGAAGCTAGGAGATTTGGGCTAGAGTGACCGATAGGAAAGTGACACGGAAGCGAGGTAGAAAGGCGGAAGAAGACGCCCTTATTTATTACCAGGGGCCAGTACCTGGGGTCCGACGGCTTAACGTGCCCATCCGAAGCACGGCGGGTATTTAGTGGTTTGAACGTTCGTACCTGCCCAGGATCGAACCTGAGGTTATCTGCATCCCAGAGAGCAACTCAAGAACAAAAGATTTACTTTAGCACCTCTAAGCTCAGTAAGTTTCCCTGGATTTCGAACACGAGGGAGGATGCGTATTTCGCGGTGTGTGTTGTGGTTCGGGGACGGGAGGGGGAGGAGTTAGGAAGTCAAGTAGAGTGTCTGCAAAAGTAATGGTGATACCTAGAACCCTGTTGTTTTAACTTTTTAAGTAATAGATTTGATAATACGTGTAGTTGCTTTGTCCAAAACTAAAATAAATCTCTTGAAGAAATCCCCCTCTTAGACATGGCAGATCTGCGGCTGCTGTGAATAAATGCTGACGCCTGTCGTGCACGTAATCCTATGTTACTGACTGTTTTCCCACATTCTCCACGGGGAATCCCGCTGTGGGATCGCGCTTTTCCTCAGCGGCGCAGAGAGAGGGCGATTGGAGAGCGATCGTATTATTTACAACTCACTGCAGAGTAATCGTATTACAACCCGAAGACAAAGAGCCAAACACTTTTAATCTGTAGGACATTCAGTGTTTTAAAAGTGAAACTAGGCATTTGTTTAGGCAAAGCTAAATAGATCTTAAAGGAAATTATGAATCTTTAGGTTAATTATTGTGCGTGTTCGAACTTTTTCATAAAACTATAACTAGCAGCTGCAGTACGCCCCTTCGTTACCTACGCCCCAGCAGCTGCGGCGGTGGTAGTTACACCACTGCACATACTCAGATTCGGATATACCACAGATATCTCTACAACATGCTTACCTCCTTGTCCCTGCATACCAGCGTTATAACAGATTTTCATTGTATTGGTTTTTCAATGGTTTCTGATTCTCTCGAAGCAGAGACAAACTATTCAAATGTCTTCTGACATTGACGGAGAAATAAGACAGTTGTTTCATACGTGAGCAGCCACTGGACACGCGAATCTTTTCGAGTCCATCTCTTGTGTTGAGAGGGGTTTACTTGTATCTGCAGTCGTGGTGAAACTGTATTGAAACAGATGTACCAGAAAGTAAAAAAAAACATTGTGTGACAAACAAACCTCAAAAGTTTGCAATATTACCGGTTTTCTGTTTGTTTGTTATTTTTAACCAATATTTTCTTACCGCAAACAGTTTGTCCTGGTCGTAAGCAGGCCCATGCGTACCGCAAAGCGTACAGAGTGAAAGCAGGACAGGGGATTCTTGCATAGCACCAGTCGTGTCTCTGGCAGCAGCTGAAATGCACATATAAAATATTAGTCAAATCTCTATAACCCTGTAAATTTTAACGATTTTTATAAGTACTTTTCTCAATTGTGCTCTTCATTTGCTTGGTCATATTTATTCAAAACCACTTAACATTCAATATGAAATTTCATATCCACACTTCACCATTCAATAAAACACTTTTAAAATTTAGTTCCGCATTTAAGAACAACGACATGTCTATAAGATGTAGTCTGAAAGCCACTGGCTCCAAGAAGGGGACACAGCCTACTCCGTACCACAAGCACAGCCACCATGGCCAGAGATGGAAACGGTCACGTGTCAACGGATCGACAATTTCTAAGAGGTCAAACGGGTCGAGTTTAGGGGGATCTCAAGAGAAATTCTACCCTATATCTGTAATGTAAATTCTTTTGTACACATTTTCTCGAAGACTATTACTTTGTAGTGTTTAAAATTTTTAGCACAAATAAAAACGGCCCATAGCTAATATATGCCACAGTTATTATTATGAAAAATGTGTTACAATTTTTTTTAATTCAATATATCTGACTCGAAAGTACTCCAATTTGATGCTAGATGGCGTGAGAAGTTAGCTTGGCAGTGTTTCTGCGTGGAAGAAACAACATCTCTCATTTGCGTCTGATTTTTCTAATTATCTGGGCCAAATAGAAATAATTGAATTGGAGCAAAAGTGAGATTGGAATATTTTCTTCTATAGATCATCTTAAATCATACTGTACGTTCATTTTTTAAAGAGAAAATGTGTACATTAGCAAAGAACGCATGAATTTGAGCCATGGAAACACCGCCTACTTACTGAACTCCACCCCAAATAACATCATTGGTTAAAACGTAACATTGCGTATTTTGTCTTTTCATTCTCACTGTGTTTCTTACTAAAAACTATTTTTATGAAAAGTTCTTGACCAGTTGTGGTTTAAGTAAGTTATTTTTAACTGAAAAGTTCTTATCAGAACCATGGGCTCCGACAGGGGTCACAGGGGTCATTTGACCCCTCCCCTCCTGAAGAATTATTTTTCCCTTTATTTTATTTTATTTATTACTTTTTTTTTTTACACTCACAGAACTGGACCACAAGGAAAGATGGAGTTTGGGGCGTTTAATTTAATATCCCAATTTTATTGGAAATTTGGAATTGGAAAACGATAACGTGAAAGCGGAAAACCTAGCAAACCGTAAGATAGTACGCCCAAACAAGTTCCGCTCAGGGTGGCGTGTGCTGAACTTAAAAGGCTTGGCGTGGCCCTGCTCAACACTGTTCATTATTTTGAAAACAGTTACCAATGTACATGATAACACATGACTATTTCTAACATACACTTTCTTCAAGAGCAGCATCAATTAATGATAATAATAATAATAGTAGTAGTAGTGGTGTTCTAGTGTAGTAAGTAAGTAGTAGTAATAGTAATATTATTAATCTTTCATTTTCACGAATTTCTGTTTCTACATATTACCCAAACCTTGAACCCCCTTGAAAAATTTCCTGCAGGCGTCCATGATCAGAACTCCCTCCTGGTCAAACTATTAGAGCAGTAAATGCCAACGTCACAGGCGAAGCCAATTTTCTTATTTCTTAGGGAGACAGCCGTGATTTTCAGCGCCATCTATCGGATAAGTCGGACACTCAGCAGCCCTAGACGTCCACCTTAAGGTGTTCCTGACCCGATTTCGACCCGGTTTTATTTCCGGTCTATTTTGTAAAATAAAAAAATAAATAAAAATAAAATGCACACTGTGGTATTTTGTGCTCAATACTTGTGCCCGCGGACTGAAAGATGGTCTGTTATTCAATATGAAGGAAGAATGTCCTCAGAAGGAAACGCGTCCTTTCCTTCTGAGGGACAATGATGAAAACGACATCCACAGTTTCGAAACTTTCAACTCATCATAAACTTGTGAAAATTGGTGTTGATGTGAAACATATTCTGAAGCTTGATATGTTATCAAGAAAGCAGCAAAAACTGCAATTAAACATATAGCAAGTTGGTTAATTCAAAAATGTTGACTGTAGCGCCATCAAAATTAGGTGGAACAGCCTTAACATTACTGTGGAGGGACTTTTTGACTCACGCAGATGTGTTCGAAAACATGTGTAAAACAGTTAGGTTATTTATGTCTTGCAAATGAAGAACGGCAGTTTCAATACTCTCTGTAACTGAGTCAATTACATGTTCCTTTAATACATTGTTTGATTTCCATATAACCTAAAACTTCCACTGCGGAGAGACTTTGAACGCACTATATATATATATAATCAACCATTATCAATCTACTGCTGGACGAAGGTCTCCCCAAGCTTCTTCCACAATTGTATGTCTTGCGCCTGTCTCCTCCATGTCAATCCAGCATACTTTCGAATTTCATTCATCCATCTCCCATGGGGTCTTCTTCTGGGTCTTTTCCTATCCCTCGGGATCCAGTCCAAAATTTCAGTTGTCCATCAGTGGTCCGTTCTTCTGGTAACATGACCAGCCCATTGCCATTTCAGTGATTCCACTCTGGTCATAATGTCGTCCACTCCTGTCATTTTCCTTATCCACAAGTTCCTCTTCTCATCTTTCCTGGCATCTCTCCATGCTTCTATGAGTTGCCTGCAGTCGTTGTATGTCTTTTTTAGTTAAGGTCCATGTCTCGGCTCCATACGTAAGCACTGGCAGGATGCATTGATTAAACACTTTTCTTTTAAAACATAATGGCATACTGCTCTTTAATATTGTACTGTTTCTTCCAAAAGCCCTCCATCCAAGTTTTATACGCCGATTAATTTGTTCATCAATATGACCCTCACTTGATATCTGCTGCCCAAGATAAATGTAGGTATCGGTTGTATAACGAAGTAAATTTCTCCGTCATTTTGGTCCAAGCCGAGGATCGAACCCGAGTCCACTTATTCCGGAACAAGTCGCTCTACCAACTGAGCTACGCAGACGTTCGTTCTCGCTGCTATCTGCATTTATGTCGTGTGCGTCTTGCGGGGCAGGCACGTCACAGTTGCCTCAAGCTTTTCTCCATCAATAGATGAATCTTCGTTATATATATTATAGTTCAAATCATATTTGTACGGGTCGGGTCCAGTTATATAACATCCGGGTCCCTTTCCAAAATTTTTGACCCGTTTCCAACTCTGAACGTGGCTCGTCGTGCAATCGAACCCATGCCCAACTCGGACGACTAGCCAGAAGCCCACGTCTCTGACCACCCTTCTAGCTGCCGCATCGAAGTATTACGTCACCACTTGAAACAATGTTTTTCTTTTTTTCTTTTTTGGCGTCACTAAAAATATCCTCAACGAAAGCAACAGCAGTGCCACAGATTAGGGCTCTTTGTAAGAAAGTTCTCGTTGGGCGCAGCTCGAACCAGGTTCAGTCTCGGAGGATTAGCCACAAACTCGCGCCTCTGACCACTCTCTCAGCCAGTAATAGAGAAGAGAATTTTTATTTCATTGAAGATCATACTGAAAAGCACACGATTTGTGAGATCTAATTTGTCTATGTGTTTTCCAGAACTAGGCAATGCTGTCTCACCTGAATAGGCGAAGCAGATATGAAAATTTAGGCGCTAGAGAATGCCACGCCTGATTTATTTTTGAATTTTTGTTTTTCTTTTCTGAAAAAATATCAGCACTTTGCAATATTCCAGTGTGCAAAATCATTTTCCGTGCTACGAATCTTAGTGAATATTTAATAAGAGCGGTCACTAAGTGCTAAAAAAAGGGGCCAAAAAAAAGGTCCGAGGTTGATGGGACCCGGGCTTTGTCTAGCGAACAGACTAGTAAATTCCTATTGGTTAATTTCCTAATTCGTACGAGCTCAGAGGTGGAGTAGGAATACCAAACCAGGTCCCAGAAATTTTATTCTCTTGAGGTCCTCTACAAAAACACACGTACCTACTTGTAGCAGGAGAATACTTCGTATACTCCCTCGTGAAAAAAAGGTTCTGTTAGATCGTGGATGAAAGAGAACCGTTGATGTACGCATTGTAAAAAATAATTCAGACGTGAACACATTTTAACCACAATTTAACGGTGCAATAATTTAAAAAGATATGCTCATGATTGAATGTAGCATTAAACCACTCTCAAAACTGGGTGTTGCACCAGATAAATATTTTCCTTTGAAAAATTTGGTTTTGATAAAAAAAAAAATTAAATCAATAGTCTCTTGGAGGCTCTAATTCAAACAAAGTCACCATAAAGATTATTCTAGAAGTTAAAATGTACGCATGCCACATAATAATTTTCCTACGCAATGAATTTTTATATTTCTTTGGTCTCTGATCGCCTACTACGCAACGATATTGATATTATCTCCTTGTTGAGTAAACATCCGCCCGATATCTGAACTAAGAACAAGTACTGGTAAACCATTGTTTCGTTTTAGATAAACATGGCTGCGACAAAGATTTCCGAATATCTCTGCTGGAGAATCACTTTGTTCTCTGAGTCATTACGTGTGGGCCGCCCCGATGGCACAGTAGTCTAAGCGATGGCTTATGACCATTCGTCCGGGAGGGGTCCGAGTTCGAATCCCGGTGAGGCATGGATGTTGTGTTTGTCTTACGGCGCTGGTTCTCTCCTTTCCATGGAGCCAGTGACTCTGAAATAGGGACGGGCGACTGCTTATAGCCCATTGAGTTTTTCACAGTGGTCGTTAAACCTCCAATCAAACAAACAAACTAACAAGTGCCTCGCCGCCCCGGTGGCTCAATGGTCTAAGCGATGGCCTCTAATCATTCGTCCGAAAGGGGTCCGGGTTTGAGTCACGGTGAGGCATGGATGTTGTGTTTGTCTCACGACGCTGGCTCTCTCCCTTCCGTGGAACCAGTGGCCCTAAATTAGGGACGGGCGATTGCTTATAGCACATTGAGTTGAACACGGTAGTCGTTAAACCATCAATAAAAAAACAATTACGTGGGTAAAAATGTGGAGATCATCTCCACATCCTTATCTCACGTATAGATAGTAAGGATGTGGAGATCATCTCCATATCCTTACCCACGGAATGGGTGGGCTCATCGCTGGGTGCACCATGAACGACCCCTATGATTGAAAGCCTAACAACTTGTTGGTAATGTAATCGTAAGTTAACTGCATGTTTGTTTCCTGTGCTCGCCAGCCAAAGAAAATATGAGGTTTCTGGTGTAGTCTGAACACAGAACAGCAGGAGTTCAAACGTAGTCGTTATCTTTAGTATTTTGAACAGAAAGCCCGATTGGATTTGTGACAGAGAACAACTATAGGGGGCTCTGAGTTATGTCATTAGTCAATACATATGGTTAACCCACTTAGTTTTGTGACGTGAATACTGTAGACAACGAGTGCATGCAAACATCTGCTGTTCCGTATGATTAGGCTCTGCCAATTCTTGTCGACAGATGAACATCGGAAAGGAAAATGTGGTCCACTTATGATGACGTCATAAACAAGTTGTTAGGTTTTTAGTGAGAGAGGGCGTCGTCAGTATTCATTACTTGATCCAGAGACCATCTCGGACGAATGACCAAAGGCGAGCCCTCAGACCGCTCGGTAAATGGGAGCCAGTCCTACAAAATCAATCTCACTATTGGTTGCGAATCTTTCGTTTGAGGCATGTTGACTCCTTATGAAAAAGATAAAGTTGCGCATAGTCATGAGTGGAATTATGGGATTTATTTTCAACGCATTTTCCCAGTCAACCAAATAAAGCAGTTCCTAATAGGCTGAAAAAAAAACAAGTTAGTAAAATCATGCAATGCTTTGATTATGATACGGTTTCCAACATACTAGAAATCATTACTCAAGTTATTACTCAAGCTATTAGGATAATGGATGTGGAATAAATCACGCTATTGTGCCCTGACATTTGATCCCATTTCGATGATATTAAACAGAATTGGTTCAGTATGCCTGCGGAACAACATACTGAAGTTTTGTCGCAATAGAATCATTTTAGTCAAGTTATGAGGATAATGGCTGTTGAATAAATTTCGCTCCTGTGCCCTGACCTTTGATCCCATTTCGTTGATATTCAATAGAACCGGTTCAGTATACCTCCGGAACAACATGATAAAGTTTTGTCACAATCGAAGCATTTTTACATAAGGTATGACGCATAAGGACGATGGAATGGATCCCAGTCCTATGTCCTGACCTTTGATCCTATTTTCCCATTTTCAAAAAGGTTCGTTCCCAGGTTGTCCCCTGCCACATACTAAAATTTCATCGAAATCGAACCATTTTCACGTGAGTTATCGTGCGGACGGACGGACGGACAGACAGATACGCTTTGCAATGAAGACTTCAAAGTACTTCCCTGGACGCCATAATTCCCCAGACTTAAACCCAATTGAGCATCTGTGAAACCACCTCGATCGTGTTGTTCGCAATATGGATCCTCTACCACGAACATTTCAGCAGTTGTCAGATGTACTGCAGTCGGCATGGCTCCACATACCTGTAAGCACCTTCCAGCATCTTATTGAGTCACTCCCAGCCCGTCTATCTGCTCTCCGTGCTGCACACGGAGTTTACTCTGGATACTAGATGATGGTCACAATAATGTGACTCGACCATGGCCGCGGGTGGTCGAGTGGGCAATGTTCGTGACTGCCACGGGAAAGGCCTCCGGTTCGATCCCAGCAGGTATGAACGCTCGATCTACTAAATACCCGCCGTGCGTCAGATGGGCACGTTAAGCCGTCGGGCCCCAGGTACTGGCCCACCGGTAATAAATAAGGGCGTCTGCCTCCCCCTTTCTACTTAGCTTCCGTGTCACTTTCTTATCGGACGCTCAAGCCCAAATCTCTTAGTTTCCTATTTCTAAGGGTTGTTTAAGACCTGGGGTCAGACACTCCCTTCCTAAAATCCTCTACGATTGATCTAATGTAACATGACTGGGTATATCATTAATTTGATATATTTCATTTGAAGAGCTGTTTCATAGAATGAAGAATTGGGAGTAATAGATTAAACACAAATTTTGGTTTTGCAGCAATGAGTATATACTTTTTCTACTTCGGTTTTTTTAAGGGTGGTGAGATTGCTATTAATTTAAGACTGAATGCTCATTCTGATCGCGGAGATTCCAACTGCCCGACTATCTACTTCATGAAAGTCCCTATTGGAAGGGGGCTGCCTCTCGGCTCGGAAATTTAAAGTTCTGGGTTCAAGTCCATCTGAATCACGAATGATTAGCCGATCTTCAGAAGTCTCGTTAATCCGTTGGTCCCGGCGTAGAGACTCCTGATTATAAAGAAGTCTAACCCCAGTCCTCGGTGTAACATAAGTAGTGGCGTTTGGATCCACAAACCAACCAACTAAAATCGACTACCATCGTTTCTGTTTTATGGTGCAATAGTATTCCACGGAATTGTCAATTACATTTTCAAGCACAGAAGTTTTTCTTCCAGGGATGTTTTTGTTATTATTTCAATTTTGTAGACTTTCTGGAGAAGGTATTTTTTCTCAGATGGTTTTTTTTAGCTAAATATGAGCATACCGGCTTCAAATTTCCCATTTCGAGCACTGGTTGGCTCTGATTTTAATCCGCAAGATCTGAAAACACGGCCTATGGTTTACCCTTGCTCTTTGAACACCTGCAGTACATATCGTGGGATTAAGATAACAAGAGATCCGCGAGGAGTGATTCTTATAAATGATTCCCTCCCATAACGAATTTTCAGAATCTCTTCGGCTTCTACCTTGTGGGGCAAACGCTTTGATCGACTCGTCATGGATATTTATTTGCAGGAAATCGTAATCTCCGCAGGTGCATTTTTTGATTTCTTTGAGGACTACCTAATCTGCCAAAAATTAGCTACCGACCTGTTTCTGATGTACATCATTTCTGGATCTGTGTTTGCAATAAAATTTTCAATGACAATAATATACGGGATATATGGAGACATGAAAAGAAACTGGTTCGTCTCGAACTTTGCAATTGTAAACGCACTAATATACGCGGCTTACCTGGAGTTTTATTTCTTCCTTACTCCTCAAAAGGGGAAATTCGTTGATATGTGTTCCTCACGTTTGCTCGATATTTTGATTATCCTATATGCGTTGAGCCAATTCAGAGAGTCCAGAAAACAGCAGCGCAAATATCTTGGGATTTTTACAGCGGCATTTCACTCACATATACTTTTAATTTCAGTAAGGCGAATCATAAAGGCCTCAGCGTACAGGTCTAAATTTCAAATACCAATTGCTCATACGACGGTGGTAGGACTTCTGAAATCAGTAGCTTGGTTTGCATACGGAGATTCTCTGAATGTCATTTACATTAAGCTTGCTCATGCGATTGGTATTGTCTTGTATTCTTCCCTGCTAATGCTGTATTTCGTACAGGCCTAATGTAGTATAGCTTAAAGCAATGATTTGCGGAAAAGCTATAAGATGATAAATCTCACATAATAACGAATCATTTTTATTTTAATGGAAGTAAATCAAGCACTGTATCTCAATATATTTGTTGTTAAATAGTCTGCAGGGTTAATGCGCAGTGTGAAATTCGAGTGATCTTCCGATTACATATTCTTTGACGTAGTCCCCAAGTTCGAGTGTATCCATGCGCCGTGTTTACATACAGCCGTCTCACACCCATCATCAACGAGCAAAGGAAGCAGCTCTGCACAGATTGCAGGCGGACAATTTTTACAAACCAAAATAATAATTGTAACTATATAATAACTAGCCTATAGCCCGTCCTAAAACGGTTGTTTTTAAGCTTTAAATAAATATCAATATGTAGGGGATGTTTCCCCTCCTAAGACGGTGAAATTCTCAATTGAAGCACATTGAAAACGAATCAAATAGACGCCAGCTTTTTCTTGAGGAAATATAGTAAAAGCGTATATACACTGCTGGCCACCCAAAATGCAACACCAAGAAGGAAGCATTCGATTGGCCTGAAATTCGCAGCATGCGTCGCCCGCGAGAGGACATGCAAACGATTAGCATTGCAGGTCATATGCAAATCATGTGCGCCCGGCACGCCACCGAGAAGCACTATAAGAAGGGTGCACAGAAGGCGGTGTGTAAGTAGTGGAAGTGTGTTGTGCTGCCGGACATGTGCGTGGGAAGCTTCCTGATGCCTCGTCGCAGAATACGGAAGTCATTCTAGCACGTTTCGGAATTCGGCAGAGGACGAATAGTGGCTTATCGCGACAGCGGTTTATTGTACCGAGACATTCGGCGCCCGTGTGGGACGACATCCAGCCACAGTGAAGCAAGTATGGATTCGGTGGCTGCAGGAGGGACGGACGGACGGACCGACGTGAGCGATTGCCGCAGCCGTGGCACACCACCGAACGAAAGGACCGGCATGTTGTGCGGCGGACATTGACGGCTCGGACGGCCACGTCACGAATGTTAGCGCAGGAATTAGGGTGTGTTGCGCAACAACCTGTGTCAGCACGTACCGTTCGATGTCGTCTGTAGGAGCGGGGACTTGTCACACGGCGCCCATTGTTCCGACTACCATTGACGTTGCACCACCGGCGAGTGCGACGTTAGTGGGTCATTGAACGCCGCACCTGGACTACGGAATGGAACGGCATTGTCTTCTCCGACGAATCCCACTTATGCCTGCAACACCACGATGGTCGGATCCGCGTGTGGCGGCACAGCGGCGAGAGAGCGTATGACGCCTGCATTATGCATCGCCATACCGGTCCGTCGCCTGGCGTTATGGTTTGGGGCGCAATTGGATATGGCACCCGCACCTCTCTGGTACCCATCGCCGGTACACTCAACGGCCACCGCTACATTTCCAACGTTTTAGAGCCTGTAGTCCTCCCTTACCTGCAGGACCTGCCAGCGGCCCCGTTTCAACAGGAAAATACGCGCCCGCACGTGGCACGCATCGTGCAACAATTCTTCAAGGCCCACCAGGTGTCACTGCTGCCGTGGACCGCCTGTTCTCCCGATTTGTCGCCCACCGAACACGTCTGGTCGCTGATCGGCAACCGAGTGGCCCGGCAAGCACCACACGCCTGATGAACTGTGTCAACGTGTGGAAGCAGCCTGGACCGAGATACCCCAAACCCACATCCAAAGCCTCTTTCATTCGATGCCGCGGCGTGTAGCGGCCGTTATTGCCAGCCATGGGGACCACACGAACTATTGATGTCTGCGTGTTCCGCAAGTCGCACGGGCCTGTAAACTCAATCGTTTCATCTTTGTATCTGTTGTTATGTGTCCGGTAAATCTGGCTTTGCTATCTCGTGTCCTCCTTGGTGTTGCATTTCGGGTAGCCAGCAGTGTAGTAACAACTCATTCATGTTAGAGCTGAAAATTATTTGCTATTTATTTCCATTTTTCAAAAGACCTCGCGATAAATAAACATTTTGTGCGAAATATTTGTTGTTTAACAAATTTTCCTTGTAGTCAAGTTGTTTTCTTGTAAACTTACCTTAATAACTTTTGCTTTGATTTTTCGCGTTAAATAAATTTTTATCCGGTGCACATGTTATTCCGTTCACGGCTTGTTTTAGACTGTCCTATCCGAAGTTTAGTTTGAAATTTTATACCGAAGCTTTTTGTACAAAATAATGCGACATCTGTCATTACAAATAGGAACTATCTAAATGGACCTTATTCACTTTGCATTTACCGCTTTATCCTGTTTTTAACCTTGTGTACGTGTTTTATTGATTTTGTTCTGTTTTGATGTCTTTTGTTTGGCGCTCTTTGGCCAACCATGGCCCTTGCGCCATTAAAATCTACTTACCAATCACATCGCATTGCATCATGGGAAAGATTTTCCGTGGCCGGGGACCAACAACAATTTGTTTACATGCGTTTTCCCATTGCTTAACATGGCGTTACGTTGCAGAGGTTCAGGAAAATAGGAATGTTTATAAATTTATTTACGACATGTCTAACTTCTGCTGATCGTATGGTTGTGCTAATAAATTCTGCCATCTAAATTGCATAGAGGAAGGAATAACTTTCCTTAAGTTTCCTCTGAAAAGGACGAAATAATTAAAGTAATGGTTGTGCAAAATGAAACGCGATGATTCTCATTCCAAAGTTCGTTCTCCAATATGTTCTGCCTACTTTAACGAAAACGATTTTGGATATTATGGCACTACAAATCAAAGTCAGTTGAAACCTCGCAGCATTCCTTTGAATTTCGATTTCCAAAATATATATATATAGAGAGGTAGAAGGATAAACCAAAAGGCGATCTCGCTGTAGGTGGCTGGGACCTAAACTCTACTCACTGTGGACGGAAGTCCTACAAGAAATGACTGCCAGCTGTCAGAGCTGTTTTCGGCATGAGAACGACAAGTAATAACGATTTAAGCGATTTTAAATGCGGTGTCATAGTTGGCGCTCGTGAGATGGGCCATACTATTTCGGAGGTAGAAACGAAGTTCGGATTTTTACGGACGACCATAGCAAGGGTGTACCATGACTACAAGAATTCCGGCAAACCTCCAAACTACGATACCAGTGTGGCCGTAAGAAGACATTGGGTGAACGTAACGTGACCATCGTCGGCTGTCAAGAATCGTTTCACGCGACACTCTCGCAGGTATCATCGGAATTCAATGCTGCAGCCTCAAGCCTCAACAAGCATCAGCGTCCGGACTGTGCAACGTAACCTCACAGCTTCCAGCATGACTGCGATATGATGGAGGTGCTTGCTTTTATACCGTTTGCAGCTGCCCCGCGCGTCTTAACAACGCAGCGGATCTGTTCATTTGCTTTTGAAAGGGTGTCCGGTGACTTTTGTCAATATAGTGTAAGTTGTTCATAGTTGGATAAATGCTGGATAAGAAGGCAGCTATGGCGACATCAGTGCATGGTGGTGTTGGTGCGTTCAGAAGTGAATGGTGGTCTTTGGAATTCCAAGTTCCGCCGATCGTTTTCTCAGAGACATTTGGGGAGACCTCAGATATGCCACCACAGCTGCAAATTTTTCTTGCCTCGACTGTGGTCTTCCAGTCCTCTTCTTATCCAGTATTGATCTAGCTGTGAGCAACTTATGTTCCCATCTCAATAATTTCTGTCTCGGTGGAGCTTCTTTTGTTAAATCTTGCAGTAAAGTCACGTTGCACTTACATTATTGTTTAACCAGTCTGTGATGGACGTTCACGTATCCAAACACTTGCTACTAATCGTTCTTCCACACTATAGTTGCTTGTGTCAGCCACACATCTGAAAGCAGAGAACAAATTTAATTAGTTCCACTGTGATAACCAAAGGGGGTAACAAGGCATTTGGACCACCCTGTACTTTCTTTGAAAAATATTTTTAATTAACTGTCACAAGGCTCGTCAACAAATACATCTTGCTCTTCCGCAAATAGAGTTGTTAGTTGCACAACACATTCAAAAGGAATCCTTATCCATTAGTTTTCAGGATTTGGTGCAGAGAAATAATCTCTGAAGCTAGTCGCTAAATCACGCAGGTGCTCAGTGCTGTTATGTTTAACTTCTGGTAACAATTATTCGTCAGTGGACTCCAGAAATGTCTCCAGTGCTAGGATATTAGTAAAGCTACCATCTTCAACCAAGGCTTCCCATAACAGTAATTTTTTAATTACTGCCTCAACCTTATTTTCAACGTAAAAAAATAATCGCATTATTACCCTGAGAGTGTTCAGGAATGCGAAAATATCTGCCATACATTACCTCGCAAAATTGTTCTGCTGATCACATGGAAATTTTGAATCTGCAAAAAAAGTCGGTCTTCATCATTTAACTCTAAGAATCGCTTCAATATTCTCCCCATTGACAGCCACAACCCACTTCTTTCTCTTCAAAACTACAAATCTAAACCCAAATTTGTCAAAGCAAAATAGTTATCTGATACAACACCCCATTTTGAGCGTGGTTTGATGCTACGTCCAATAGTTAGCGGATTTTTAAAATTCTTTCACCGATAAATGGTTAAAATTTGTTCACGCCTGAAATCGTTTTACGATGGATGTTTCAACAGTTCTCTTTCATCCAGCATCTCACAACAAATGCGCGTGTGTGGGTGCGTGTGTGTTTGTGTGGGTGTAGGAAAGTGTCTTTTTGTAGCGGACTGTGAAACTAAAATTCGCGGCCTGGTTTGATCGCTTCAGTCCGCCTTTGTAAATTAAACGGTCGAGTCACATTATTGTGACTCGACTAATATCCAGAGTACTACCGTGTGCAGCGCGGGCAGCAGCTACACGAGCTGAGAGTGACTATATAAGGTGCTGGAACCTAGAAAGCCATGCTGACTGCAGACCATCTGTTAGCTGCTGGAGGGTACGTGGTGGAGGATCCATAGAGCGAACAACACGATTGAGGAGGTCCCACAGATAATCAATTGGGTTTAAGTCTGGGGAATTAGGGGCCAAAGAAGTACTTTGAAGTCTTCATCGTGCACTTCCAACAGCACTCAGACATTTCTAGCTGTGTAACACGTCACATTGTCGTGCTGGAAGATCCCATCCGCCACAGGGAAGATAAGCAGCATGTATGGGGGGTACGTGGTCTGCAAGGATGGATTCATAACGAATTTGGTCCATAATGTCTTCCACAGGTATGAGTGGACCCAGAGAATTCCACGAAAACATTCCCCACATCCTAACGCTGCCCCCACCAGTTTGTGTTATTCCAGCAATGGTTGAAGAGTGTTTGTTCTCCGGTGTTTCTCACCTTATACGCCAACGTTCATCCGTTTGATGAAGCAGAAAACGAGACTCATCGAAGAAAGCAATCCTTTGCCAATCAGCGGAGGTCCAATTCCGGTACTACCTTGCAAATGTAAGCCTTTTCTGCCGATGCACCTTCGTTAGCATAGGTGCAGTGACCATCTGTCTGCATCGGAGCCCCATACGCAGCAGGGTTCGCTAAAATATCGTTTTAGACACACTTCCGGTAGCCCCCTGGTTCATTTGGCCAGTGAGTTGCTCAACTGTAGATGGATCGGCCCTGACGCACCTTCGAACCCTACGTTCACCTCTCACATCAGTGGCACGTGGTGATCCAGAGCTTCTACATCGCTTATTCGCAATGGTGCCATTTTACCAATCACGATACACTTTAACCAAAGCAGCACGTGAACAGTTCACAAACTGAGCTGTTTTAGAAATACTGCCACCCTCGTCCCGAAAGCCGATAATCATTCCTTTTTTTCAAATCTAATAAATATCTCCTTTTATCCATGTGACAGCAACGAGTGATGTGATTTCAAAATGACTACAGAACATCTTATATACCCTCCAAGCCAGCTCACGACCCGTTTCTTCTTTCATTTAGTACGCACTGTTGACGTCAAAAGTAGGAGGTGGTCACAATAATGTGACTCAACTGTGTATATCTTTGAGAATTTATACATCTGTTGCCTATAATTTCATTTGGTAAGCATGTAACATATATTGTTTCAGCGACGAAATGTCAGTATATTTTTCATAATGTGGAGATATATATACACATGTATTTCTTAAAAACATAGAAATGTACCTGTCAATGACATCCACAGGTCTTCCAGAACCCTTGAATCCGCAGTAGCATCCATAACGTCTATACCTTAGAGGCTCACAGTCCGTGTGGCAGCGAATCAGCTGAGCTAACTGCATAACACTTCTCATGGACCTTCCAAACCATTCAGGACTGTTTACGAATGAACTCTGATTGAAAGGATATGACAATGCTACAGAAATAAGGAGACGGACATAGTGAATTTTACAATGATACACAGAAAAGGTGACAAAAGAAAAGACATCGAGACGAAAGTCTCATCTTAGCTATAAACACACCAGTAAATCGAAATCACTTCGCCCACATTTTTCAAGAGGAATATTCTGTGGTCAGTTTAGATCACATAATTGAAAGACGAACCTTTTTGATGTATTTATACACGGAAATGGCAAAAGTCATGGGATACGTACCTAATACCGTGTAGAACCTCCTCTAGCCCCGCGAAGTGCAACAACTCGACGTGGAATCGATTCCACAAGTGGCCGGAAGACTTCTGGAGAGACATTGAGCCGTTCCTTCTGAATAGCCGCCCACAGTTCGCTGGTATTTGTAGGTGCAGTATCTTGGGTGCTAATGGACCTTTCCACCAGGTCCCATAAGTGCTCTATTGAGTTCAAGTCGGGCAAACGTGATGGCCACACCATCCTTCGGAACTGTCCAGAATACTCCTCGAACTAATTTCGGACAACTTGGGCCCGATGATATGGTTCACAGTCCGCCTGAAAAATGTCATCGTTATTGGGGTACATGAAGTCCTGGAAAATGCCATCGTTATTGGGGTACATGAAGTCCTGGAAAATGTCATCGTTATTGGGGTACATGAAGTCCATGAAGTGGTGCAAATGATCCCCCAGCAGAGCAACAGAGCGATTATCGGTTAATGACGTGTTTATGAGTACCAGAGGACCCAAATCATGCCACGTAAGAACCCCCACACATGTACGGAACCACCACCAGCTTGCGCATGCCTTGTTGACAGCTTGGGTCCATGGCCTCATGGAGTCTGCGCCACTTCCGAACCCTGCCGTCAACTCGTAACAACTGGTAGAGTGACTTATCGGACCACGCCACATGTTGCCAGTCTTCCAGGGTCCAATTACCATGCTCACGAGCCCAGGTGAGGCACTGTGTCCGATGTCACGGTGTCAACAACGGCACTCTGGTGGATCTTCTGCTCCCGTACCCCATGGACGCTAAATTACGCTGCACTGACCTGATGGATGTCTCTGGTACCTCCTGCATTGAATGTGGATGTTATTTGAGCTAGTGTCGCTCGTCTGTTAGCATGGACAATCCTGGCCAGACGCCGCTGGTCGCGGTCATTCAGCACCCGTGGTCGGCCACTGAGCTGTCCACGGCATGTGGTAATGTTTTCTATAAGGTGTTCTCGGTACACACGTGACACCGTTGGTCGAGGAATGTCGAATGTTGGCACAACTTCGGAAATTGAATGTCCCACCGTCTGGCTCCCGCTACCGATCCTCGTTCGAAATCTGATAATTCACGTCGGCTTGCCATTACCCTACTGGCGGTTGTTCAGCCTGACTCACGAGATTATACCTCGCAACTGATAAAAATTGTAGCGTGCGTCGAAGCCTTTATACGATGGCATCGCCAGTTAAAAATTTGCATACTGCTATCCCATGGCTTTTGGCACTTCAGTGTGTTTTGCTCACCTGGACCCAACACTGCACTTACTATTAAATTATTTCAAAATTGTGTCGCTCTCATATGCATCCACTCCAAACGGACATATTTTTTGCTGTCAGAATATAGAGCATTGTTTAACTTCGCTTTCCTACCGGGAGGCTCGCGCCAGCAAAAGTGTCACCACACTTAACAATTATGCGCTGATGTCTGTAAACATTTACGCTTTCAACGGGACGTAAGTGGCCATTTCCGACCACTTGGACTGAAAAATGTCGCGTCAAGTGGCATTCTAGAATGCCATGAATCGCATGCTACCAGTGAGCTTTGAAAAGAAAAACAACACAATAACAGCTATTTACAATTCTGGTACCCAAGTTTGTCCATTGTTTCGAGAGAGTAATAAATGTTAACATGGGTTGGTTGGTTGGTTGTTGGATTTTATTGGCGCAAGGGCCAGGTTTGGCCAAAGAGCGCCAGACAAAGAACGATCAGCCACAGATTTTTAAAAAACGTGGAAGATGATTAAGATCAGACAGGCTTGGTAAAAGTTGAAAAAGAGTATGAAGAAAGCAGTGAAGAAAAGGTAGTTAATGAAGTTTATTAAAAGTAATAAATTTACTAATGGAAAAGGACGAACCGTCACTCTCCTCCCCCCACACTCCTCTGCAATGCTGGCAGAGGGCGGGGACGAACTGTCACTCTCCTCCCCCCATGTTCCTCTGCAATGCTGGTAGAGGCTGGGGACGAACTGTCACTCTCCTCCCCCCGTGTTCTTCTATAATGTTGGGTGAGGGTGGGGACCTCGCTGAGGCCGAGACAGTTTGATGGACACCGCACACCTTTGCGGATTGAGGGCCGGGTCTTCCGCACGTGCAGGCTGTCTGCTGGGAACCGGAAGAGGCGGGCGTCTTCAAAAGAGAAGGCGAAGACTCAGCTGGTCGAATAAGCTGGAGCTCGGTGAAATCCACCTGTGTCGCTTGTTCAGCTGTAGATCGCTTGGCAAGTGCGGCGAGAGCTACAGGGCGCGGAACAAAAGGCTGCACGGGTTGTGGCTGAGACTGAACAACTGCGGCAAAAGTACGCTGTCGGTTGTTGGGAATACCCAACTTGGCCTTGGCAGCAGGGTACGAGAGGCCCTCCAGGGTCTTGAGGCGCTGGATCGCCTTCTCGTCGTTCCACTTCGAACAGGACCTGGCATAAGCAGCGTGGGAGTCACCACAGTTTACACAGCAGGGCTCTGAAGTGCATCCAGTCCCTTCGTGGTCGCGGGAACCACAATTGGCGCACCTCGCAACACTGTTACAGGACCGCTGGGAATGTCCATACCTCTGGCACTTAAAACAGCGTAGAGGATTTGGTATATAAGGACGAACTGCACATAACAAGTAACCAGCCTTGATTTCAGTAGGTACCTTCGGGCTGTTAAAAGTCAAAATAACATTTCGTGATTTGATCAGCGCGCCATCGCGCCGGAAAGTCATGCGTCTGGCAGCTATGACACCCTGATCAGCAAGTTCACACACAAGTTCATCTTCATCGCAGACCAACAAGTCGGGCTCAGAAATGACTCCCTTGGAGGTGTTGAGATACGGATGTGCCGTCACTTGAACTGGAATATCCTGAAGTCTGGTCAACTGCAGAAGAGATTTGCTCTGAGAGAGAGTGCAAGTTTCCACAAGCAGATCTCCAGAGCGTAGCTTCTTCACTGACTTCAAAGAGCCAGCAACACCCGCAAGTGCCTTCGAGATGAAAAAGGGAGACTTGGAGGAAAGTTTCAACATCTGGTCAGTAGAAGAAATGACGAGAAAAGTAGCGTGAGGTATCGAATCTGCAAGTGTAATGCGACGTTTCTGAGCTGACGGCTCAACACCTGGATCTAAAGATACGTCGCGGTGATGTCGTTTTTCAACGAAAGTTCTCTTCAGTGTGTTATGTGTGGGAGGTGGTTGAGGCAAATTTGGCGCCTGATCAATCACCATATCCTGTTTTTTGTTAAATTTTGAGGAGGGTTTACGTTTCCCCATGGGAGTAAGAAAGAATTCATCTGCAACGTACTCCGCCCACAATCGAGCCCAACAGGGGAGAACTGGAGGTCCGCAAGCCAAACACATGACGCAAGACACAGTTCTAGAGCTTAGTTGCAAATATAGTCCGTTGGCTGTGATCACACGCACTCGGCGGACACTTCGGCCTCCAGGTACCGTCATGCCAACGCCTTTGGCATGATCCCACAGCCCCCGGGCTCACCCTGCCGTGCAATACGACAAAAAGCCGCTAAAGCCCTGCACACAACTTAATACAAGACTTCTGACCAGAGGTGGGTTAGGCTCTAGCCTCCCGTTTACAGCGAAGCCGGGGTCGAAGAGGAATGTTAGTACACAGGAGGCACTTAACCGGTCTCCTGCGACCTCAGCCGCCAGACATCCCATTTCCGCCTCACGGGTCTCCGCACGCGGCAAACATGCAGGTAGGTCTAGCACCCAAACCAGCTAAAAGGGAAAAAAAAAAAAAAGAAATCCAAAGAAGACAAATCCTGGCAGGGAACCTAAACGGAATCTCAGCAACCTACGAACTGAGCGGTTAATATAAATCAGTTAGTGGTGGAGGGTAACAAAACCACAAGACCGGGGTGTTAGTACATAACGTGGTAGAGATTAGGTAGAGAACACAACACGGGCAACTAGCCAGTGGAGAAAATAAATAAAAACGAAAAAGCGAGACACAAGACCAGCTAGGGATCGTGGGGCCGCAACTCCCCATCAGCTGGATGAACAGCCGTCCCTGCAAACACCAACAGCACCAAAATAATAAAAAACAAGCGGTGGCATGACATCAGATGTTGACCAGTCACAAGGTCAGCTCGGGCCGTGGGGGCGCCGCTCCCCAAATAACTGGAAAACCAGTTATCCCCGTGCGGGTGTTAACATGGGACTGGGTTTTGTAGTTTTGAAGAGAAAGTCCACTATGAAGGAGATGAACTGCTTCTCTACAATTCCTGTCAAAGGTTAAGCACAAAACAAGAAAACACGGTGTATTTCAAAATTACAAGAAGAATGGGCGTGTTTTATGAAAAACTCCATTGCAGAGTGAAATGGCATAATGTACAGGGTGATTCAAAAGTTTGGTGCAAAAGTAAAATGCAATTAAGAAAGATCTATGGTCGAAGAAACAGGAACGTCGAGCGACGTTCCTGTTTCTTCGACCCATAGGATGGGCGATAGGTGGATGTGCATTATTTTTGGTGGGGCAAGCTTGATTGCAGCTTTTTATTTTTTTTACGAAACAATGAAAGAACTCATATTTAATGCTTAAACTATCGGCTACAAAAAAATGTGTGCAATCCTCCCCCTTCCTCCACCTGGACACACACACATACACGAGTCTGACTAGTTACGCCACTGACGTAACATACAAGTGTTGCTAAAATGTAGGCTTCAACTTTTTGCTTCCTCTGAATGCTTTCCAAAATTTTGCGTTTCTGCTTACGGAAATAGTAGCTACTGTACTTGAACAATTTAAAGGAAAACGTCGTTTTTGTTTATCTAAATCAAATTTTAAGTCGTGCCACTAAGACACAATACCTCCCCCTCCTTAACACTCTCTTCCTTCAAGCCAGCGACTTTACCTTACACTCCTCTCCTTCAAAGTTTCGAGAGAGTAATAAATGTTTCGAGAGAGTAATAAAGTGCAAGAAGTGGGGTCAGCCACTTCTTGCACTTTCCTGGCCCGGGGCAGTCTTAAGAGTGCTACTGTAAAAATGGTACTGTACTTGAACAATTTAAAGGAAAACGTCGTTTTTATTTATCTAAATCAAATTTTGTCATGACACTGAAACACAATACCCCCGCCCCCCTCCTTAACACTCTCTTCCTTCAAGCCAGCGACTTGCCTTGCACTCCTCTCTACAAAGCAGCCGTCAGCCACTACTTTCACTTTCCTGGCCCGAGGCAGTCTTAAGAGCGCTACTGTATCTTTAGACTCTACTTTTCGTGTTGAAATCCCCTATTTTGTAAAGAAAATAAACAGCAGAGCGAGTAGTATAGACCCCCTCCCGATTACCCCCCCTCCTGCGTATACAAACATGAAAAAGAGGCTTAAATTAAGGAATTGGAAGAGTGGAGAACAATTCATGGCCTTACGTACGAGTATGCCATTTTGATAACGTTTCTACGGAGAAGTACGCAACACACTTCCTATGGAAAAATGCATAGGGCTACATGAAATAAAAGACAAGACTTATTACTTGGCACAGTCCAGATTATATTTCAAAGTTAAATACACTGAAAATGGCCCATTTTGAACTAGGTGGGCAAGACAAATTTCATGGTGGGCTGAAGCCCACCCCCACATCCCCTTGGCAACGTCCCTGCAAAGAGACATATGGTGTGCAGATTAATAATTACCAAGGTACGGGATTTTGTACGCCATCAAGAAGAAAAATAGTTCAAAATCTCGATAATAGAGGACGCTGCTGCAGAGAATGTCACATAAGTGACGTTTGCACATTACTTGCACAAAGTAACGTCAGGGTGAGACACAAAAAACCATTACGGAGAAATGCGGTCACATTTTCAACGTTCGAAAATAATAAAGGTTCGTGTTGTCATTCTGATTGCAAAATCACACGGTTTTATTAAGCTAATAATTTGCATATAACGTGAAATCAGGCGTGCATGTTTAACATCGATTGTCTGTTGTAGCACATCCTTTGAATAGTTCACTCATCGCTGCAGCACCACCATACCCTTGTCTTTGCAAGGGCCGAACCACAGGCATCTTCAACTGAAACAAAGTTTAAAGTAAAGTCTTTGCAAGAGCCGAACCACAGGCATCTTCAACTGGAACAAATTTTAAAGTAAATTCTTTGCAAGAGCCGAACCACAGGCATCTTCAACTGGAACAAATTTTAAAGTAAAGTCTTTGCAAGAGCCGAACCACAGGGATCTTCAACTGGAACAAATTTTAAAGTAAATTCTTTGCAAGAGCCGAACCAAAGGCATCTTCAACTGGAACAAATTTTAAAGTAAATTCTTTGCAAGAGCCGAACCACATGCATCTTCAACTGAAACAAAGTTTAAAGTAAAGTCTTTGCAAGAACCGAACCACATGCATCTTCAACTGAAACAAAGTTTAAAGTAAAGTCTTTGCAAGAGCCGAAACACAGGCATCTTCAAGAGGAACAAATTTTAAAGTAAAGTCTTTGCGAGAGCCGAACCACAGACATCTTTCACTGGAACAAATTTTAAAAAGTCATCTCTTAAAACAAACTTGCTATCTATTCTTTCTGTGTACCTAGCACAAAAACAAAATTTCTCAACGCCAGAAATATCTGTTCTTTCATCCGCCAATATACTAAAACATTCAGATGTGTTGATTTTATTTACTATACTAGATAAAATTATGTCACCACATCTTACAATGATTTCATTTTGAAATTGTGGACTAGTATATAAGATGAGTTATTCCCGCAATTCTCTAAATGGTTCTTTAGAGTTTCATTGCCACTTTCAATTCTAAATCGTGAAAGTGCTCTAAAATTTCCTTCATTTTTTGCTGAGTAGGAAACGTTTTCTGTTTTTTACTGGCCCAGAAACAGGGTGGCCAGGCATAGCAATTTCCTGTCAACTACAAAACATCACGGTCTTAATTACAGGCAACATGTCAAGGAAGATAAGAAAATTTTTTTCTAAAAATTGTTCTTGTCTTCCTTGATCCAGTTTACTCAGAATATTATCACTTTTATTTTCAAAAATTGCTAAAATGTTTTGGGCAGAAATGCATCATTTTTTTTGTGGTAGGCACTTGCATCGTACCTTCTAAAATCTTCTTTAGCTTTTTTCCACTGTTTAAAAGGTGCATTAACAAATGCCCACAACTTAACATGGTTTCCCTTGCCTAACTCACAAGGTTTAGCGAAAATAATGCAATATTTACAAAAGGATGCTTCATTTAATTCGGAATAGGAAAGCTACTGAAATTCCGATGGCCATTTTTTCTGAAATTTTAAGTTTCGTTGTCAAACTGGGAACTTGTACATATCACTAGGAACCCAAGCATTTTGATGAAAAATATATTTTTCTTCATCTGTACATGGTTTTTCACCAAATGTGCAATATCAAGAGGATTAACGGGTGCAGAGTGCTTACGATTGTCAGGTTCCGGGTAAGGTACTTCTGCACTCGACTCGTTAAAATCTGTGCAGTGCTTTTTACTTCGTTTACTAAAAAAAGGTTAAAAGATTCCCTTGTCTTATCTTTTTTCCACAACACACAACAATCCATAACATAAACAATTGTCAACTAACTGACACGTCCAGTCCTGCATCGATTACACACGGTCGAGTCACATTAGTGTGACCACCAGCTAATATCCAGAGTAACCGGCGTGTGCAGCGCGGACAGCAGCTAGGCGAGCTGGGACTCACTCAATAATGTACTGGAAGGTGTTCATAGGTATGTGAAGCTATGCTGACTGCAGTGAATCTGACTACTGCTGGAGGGTGCGTGGTGGAGGATCCATAGAGCGAATAACATGATGGAGGTGGCCCCACAGATACTAAATTGGGCTTAAGTTTGAGGAATTAAGGGACAGGGAAGTACTTTAAAATCTTCATCGTGCTCTTTCAACCACTCTCGGATATTTCTAGCTGTGTGACACACCGCATTGTCGAACTGGAAGATCCCATCCTCACAAGGGAAGACAATCAGCATGTATGAGTGTACGTGGTCTGCAAGAATAAATTCATAACGAATTTGGTTCATACTGACTTCCGTATGTATGAGTGGACCCCAGAGAATGCCACGAAAACATTTCTTAGACCATAACGCTACCCACACCAGCTTGTTTTCTTCCAGCAATGGTTGAAGAGTGTTTGTTCTCCGATGTTTCTCACCTTATACGCCAACGTCCATCCGTTCGATGAAGCAGAAAACGTGACTCATCGGAGAAGGTAATCCTTTGCCGATCATCAGCGGAGGTCCAATTCCGATACTGCCTTGCAAACGTAAGCCTTTTCTTCCGATGCACCATCGTTAACATAGGTGCAGTGACCATCTATCTGCATCGGAGCCCCATACGCAGCAGGGTTCGCTAAAATATCGTTTTAGACATAATTCCGGGAGCCCCTGGTTCATTCGGCCAGTAAGTTACTCCACTGTAGCGTAACGATCGGACCTGACGCACCTTCGAAGCCGACGTTCACCTCTCACAGCAGTGGCACGTGGTGCTCCAGAATTTCCACATCGCTTATTCGCAATGGTGCCATTTCGCTAATCACGGTACACTTTAACCATATCAGCACGCGAACAGTTCACAAACTGCGCTGTTTCAGATATACTGCCACCCTTGGCTCGAAAGCCGATAATCATCCCTTTTTGCAAATCTAACAAATCGCTCCTTTTATCCATGACAGCAACGAGTGATGTGTTTTCAGATTGCCTACAGCACACCTTATATACCCTCCAAGCCAGCTCAGGACACGTGCCTTCTTTCATTGGCTACTAGCTGTTGACGTCTGAAGTAGGATGTGGTCACAATAATGTGACTCGACTGTGTATTATTATAAGTGTGCAGCATAATCCAAGATCCTAGAAGCTCTTTGCTGGTACATAGCTATATTAGGAAATATACTAATGTAAATAAGTAGTAGTTTATAACTTCATGAAAGAACATAAACTGAAGATAAATGAAGGAAAGATAGGAAATGAAGAGAAATAATTATATACAGATAGTTTCCTTGGCGTCCTTCGTTTAGAGCGATATGCTTCGTTTAGTCCGTTGCTATTCTACTTGAATGAATTAAGATATAAATACATTAATGCAGAATATCAGCGTGATTCTTTATTTGAAAAACGATTGAACAGCTGTGCATTCAGCTGCAGCAGCTGAATTAGCAACATACCCAGTGAATGACACCTTCCTTTTCTATATCGGTTTTAAACGACCGTTTCTCTTTCCCGTCTTGAAGTTCTTTGGTCCACTACACACTATTTCGATCTTCGCGGCATTTTGTGAGTTTGTTGCCCACAACAACAACAAAACTGAAAAAGATTTTTCTTTTATAATGTGTGTGTGTGTGTGTGTGTGTGTGTGTGTGTGTGTGTGTGTGTGTGTGTTCAGCTGCTATTGCAAAAAAAGAAGTTATGTAAAACTTAAGACCGAAGAGTTTGATGTTAATGAAAACTAAAAATGAATTGAAAGTGGAGAGCCGATGTAACTATTTTCACCTTTAAAATGCCTCGTATATTTTATTCTTAAGTAAAAGATTTCTGTAGTTCGAAATTTCCAAACTGCGTTCTTGCGGAATCTAAATCTATTCTCCATGTTTCCTCTGAATAAATACGTATTTCCACTCCAGAAAAATCTTAAGAAATCAAAATTTGTATTCAACATCTATACACCGATGAGAGATTACATTATGGCCAACCCCAACTTAAAGAAATGAGCTCGCCTGGAGACCGAACAGTGGCGCAGGTGAAGTTTACAGAGCAGTATATAAACAACCTGAGGACCGGCTTTCGGTAAGTAGAGTGCTCGGTGTCAGAATGGGAAAAGCTGCCTATTTATTGGAATTTTTTAAAGGAGAAATTGTGACTGCACGGCGCCTCGGAAATGGGGCGTCTTGTGGGTTGTTCACATGCCGCTGTAGTGAGAACGTATCAAAAATGGTGCATAGATGGCCAAACGAAGAACCCTCGTCCAGCCGTATGTCGTCCGCAGCTCATTGATGCCAGATGGGAGCAGCAGCTGTCGCGCGTTGTTCACAGCGACCGCAGGGCCATAATGCGACAAATCACCCGCAGCTACAGCAGTGGTGACCAGGGCAATGCGTCACAGCACAACGTTTATCGCAGCCTTCTGCGCACGGTAGCCGAAGACCCAGCCGGGTCCCCATGCTCACTGCACGTCATCGCCAACAACGCATGAAATGGGCCCAAGAACATCGAGATTGGACTGTGGATGATCGGAAGAAAGTGGTCTGGCCTGATGAATCAAGATTCCTGGTCATCATGAAGACAGCCGAGCGCGGATATGCCGATTACCAACGGAAGCTATGGTACCTGGATGAACTCTTGGGCGGAAACAGGCCGGCGGCGGCGGTGTTATGCTGTAGGCGATGTTTTCTTGGCACATTTTAGGCCCCATTATCCCAATAGCATAATCCCTGACAGCTGTCGGGTATCTGAACATCGTTGCGGACCAAGTTTACCCATTCATGGCAACTGTGTTCCCTGGTGGTGATGGTCATTACTAACAGGATAATGCGCCATGCCACACCACCAGAATGCCGCCCCGGTGGCGCAGTGGTCTAAGGCGTTGGCCTCTGATCATTCGTCCGTAAGGGGTCCGGGTTCGAATCCCGGTCAGGCATGGATGTTGTGTTTGTCTTACGGCACTGGCTCTCTCCCTTCCCTGGAACCAGTGACACTAAATTAGGGACGGGCGACTGCTTATAGCCCATTGAGTTGCTCACGGTGGTCGTTAAACCTCCAATCAAAAAAAAAAAAAAAAAAAAAAACACCACCAGAACCGGCAAAGAGCGGTTCGAGGGACATGCTGGTGACCTTCTGTTAATGTCCTGGCCTCCAATTTCACCTGGCATGAACCCAATCAAAACATTTGTCGTTCGACTTGGAAAAGCGTGTTCGCGCTAAATCACCACCACCCCAAAATGTACGGGAACTTGAGGACCTGTTGTTGACAGTATAGTACCAAATACCCCAGAATGCCTATCGCTACCTCATCGAATGGATACCTCGCCGAGTGGCCGCTGTTTTGTGAGCTAAAGGGGATCGTACGGCTTATTAGGTAGATGGTCGTAATGTAATGGCGCATTGGTGTATGTGAATTTTTTGCTTGAGTTACCATAAGGTCATCTGCCCAAAATATGGCTACCCACCGGGAATTCTCGCGGGATCCCGGCGGCCCAGTCCGAACCTGATCCACCCCTAAATCTGCTGAAGTTTAAACTGTGTGCTTATTACTACGTATAATTTAACATAAATAAATACATATTTGCGATATTGGCCATTTTGAACGGAAAAACGTATTTTAAGGGGGGGGACGAACATCCCAATCACCCCCGCTGGATCCACATCTGCCTCAGGCGACGGCTTATTATGCGGTATGAAGCCACTGTTGATTACACATTACCTTCTAAGTATTCTTCGTCCCCAGAGAAAACAGTGTTTCTACTTCAACCACTGACTGGCACATCCGTAGATTTTTTTTTTTTTCGCTACTTCAAGCAAGTATGATCAGGTGATCATACTTGCTTGAAGTAGCGAAATAGAACAGCGCAAAAAGTACAGCAGAATAGGAGCATCATTATACAGGAAAATATAATTATTTGTATCCTGTTCTGTTCTTTTGATACTGAAGAACAAACGAGATTTTACTGCATATTAAATATTAGATTTAGTATTCTTAATTTCTTACCTTGAGTTATTACGGCAAAATGCGACGTTATTAGCAGTGTAATCCGAAACGAAATCTTCCCTGTCATTCCGTCATAACTGACCCTAAGCAGAAAAATGAGCCTTATGCAAACGACGCTGACAATCACATACATACAGTAACATAAAGTAGTAACTAGGAAACTGTCAAAAAATCAACAAAGGAGGGCGTTTTCGCATCTGACCGGAACAGTTCTTTCACGACCCCTCATGCGAAACTTTCTGTTCTCAAGTACGTTCCTTGATATCTCTCTTTTTCTTTCGTTCTTGTTTTAAACTCGCTTATGTCTTTAATAGATTTTTGTTTTACTATTTGTTTTGATTGTTTTTTCTGCAGATATTTACCTAGTGCTTTGCTTCACGTGCGGAAAGTCATATTTAGGATGTAGCATTATTACTGAACATCGCACGCTACGCTCTTTTTTACCCACATCAAAGAAAACTTCGGTGACCTTAACGTAATATGCCAGAAAAAATAATTAGGACAAGAAAAAAGGTATGATCTGACAAATGGAGGCATATTGGATTTACGCCACTTTCGTAAGGAAGCAATTTCTGAAGACTTTACCAGATGGAAAGAATAAACTCGGATTAGCAAATGGGGCTGAAATCAGATGTTGCTAGAATAAATAAATTTGCATACGGCTTATTGTCGTTATACTAACAGTATCATATTGCAATTAAAATATTATGTTAACTTATTTCCTGTAAGTTATATCCACAGTAAGCAAACATATGGAAACTAAAAGGTCTGTTCCAAATACGAGAACCTCGCCTGTTGATACTCGGCCATTGGACAACCCTTCCGTACTTAAACGGAGCTAAAGATCTGTTACCCATTCCAACAACCAGAACTGCAATTAATGGCTAACATTTCCCACTGTTAAAGGATTTAACTGTTATGTTATTGTTTCAAATCATTCTATAAAAATAACTGCACCATCGCACAGCAAAAAATAAAAAAGAAAAAAAAAGAACAAAAAAGAAGAAGATAAACTAATAACAAGAAGGACGTTATTAGTCAAAAAAGGGTAATGACGTTAGGAGACATACGTGTTTAACATATCCCTATTCCACCGCCAAACGTCATAGGAAGTTCCTTGTTGTTTAGCCTTCGATTAGCCTGCCAAAAGTCATGGGATACGTACCTAGTATCGTGTAGGACCTCCTCTAGCCCGGCGAAGTGCAGCAACTCGACGCGACATCGATTCCACAAGTGGCCGGAACACTTCTGGAGAGATGTTGAGCCATGCCGTCTGAACAGCCTCCCACAGTTCCCTGGTATTTGTAGGGCCAGGTTCTTGGCTGCGAATGGACCTTTCCAATACGTGCCATAAGTGATTTATTGGGATCATGTCGGGCAAACGTGGTGGCCGCAACATCCGTCGGAACTGTCCAGACTGCTCCTCGAACTAAGTTTGAACAACTTGAGTCCGATGGCATGGTACATTGTCCACCAGGAAAATCCTGTCGTTGTTGGAGTACATAAAGTCCACGAAGGGCTGCAAATGATCACTCAGCAGAGCTACAAAGCGATTACCGGTTAATGCCATGTTTACGAGGACCAGAGGACTCAAGCCGTGTCACACGAAGACTCCCCACACATGTATGGAACCACAAACAGCTTCGACAGTGCCTTGTTGACGGCTTGGGTCCATGGCCTCATGTGTCTGTGCCACCCTAGAACCCTACCATCAGCTCGTAACAACTGGTAGCTTGACTCATCGGACCACGCCACATGTTGCCAGTCTCCCAGGGGCCAATTATCGTTTATCGTATTCACGAACTCAGGTGAGGCACTGTGTCTCATATCGTGGTGTTGACAAAAGCACTCTGGTGGGTCTTCAGTTCCCATACCCCATGGGCGCTAAATTGCGCTGTATTGACCTGATGGATATGTCTCTGGTACCTCCTACATTGAATGTGGATGTCCTTTCAGCTAGTGTCGCATGTCTGTTAACATGGGCAATCCTTGTCAGGGGCCGCTGATCACGGTTATTCAGCACCCGTGGTCAGCCACTGCACTATCCACGGTGGGTGGTAATGCCTTCCATGAGGTATTCTCTGTAAACACGTGACACCGTGGATCGAGGAATGTCGAATGTTTGCACAACTCAGGAAATTGAATGTCCCATCCACCAGGCTCCCACTACCAGGCCTCGTTCAAACTCCGATAATTCACGTCGGCTTGGCATAATCCAACTGGCGGTTGTTCAACCTGATTCACGAGATTTTTTGTTTTTTGATTGGTGTTTAACGACCACCATGAGAAACACAATGGGCTATAAGCAGTCGCTCGTCACTAATTTAGGGCTACTGGTTCCAGTGAAGGGAGAGAGCCAGTGCCGTAAGATCCATGCCTCACGGGATTCGAACCCGGACACATGTTGGAAGGATGATCAGCAGCTAACGCTCAGACCACTGCGCCACCGGTGCGGTGACTCACGAGATTACACCTCGCAACTGATAAAAATCGTAGCGTGCGTCAAAGCCTTTATACAACTGCAGTGCCAGTTAAAACATACTGCTATCCCTTTACTTTTGGCACTACAGTGTAATGTTCTTATTTGTTTGGTTAAATAATTTAGCTAAGTGCCAATGCTTCAGCAGAACATTAACATTATGTGAATGAAAATACGACTTTGACTGAAACGTTCCATAGCGTTCATGTGATGTTCCGGAAAGTTCATTAACTTAGTAGCTGGAAATGACCTTAACTAAGTACAGAAATGTCACTTCAAGAATACACCTAGAGATTCAATGAAAACATGGTTATTTACAGGTTTTGACTTTATTCGTATCTGTCATTAGGTCACTCATAATCCACAGGTTGTTAGCACACATCAATGAATCATCAAGTACTTTGACTCTGGGTGCAACTAATTCTCGAATACATTAAATACTTTCCCGTAACCTTCAAACATTCAACAAGACAGAATTTATCACCCGGTAGGTTAAACTTTAATTTCTATCTCCCAAAACAGAATAACAAACTAATCAATTTTTAACGATGGGGAATTTCTTAACGGGAGACTCAAAACATCTAACATTAAACTCAAAACATTCAACAAGAGAATAAATCCATCTAGCGTGATCTACTGAGTACATCTAATGAAAGATACGGTAGATTGACTAAAAAAATCAGCAGAATTCATCTAACGAGAGACAGCTTGCTATATACACTGTAAACATCCTCCTTATCTTTCTTGAACTCTGTACGTAATTCAAGTCTTGACTGTAATTCAGGTTGCAAAAAAAGAAAAATTTGGTGAGAGTGAAAATGTGACATTAAGTTTGGAAAATACCTAAGGAGCGCGAACTAAAATTTACATAGATAACAAAAATCAGAAAGGAAAGATATATTAGAGTATACACTGAGTGGCTAAATTATTATGATCATCCAGTTAGTATGTTGTTGGGCCACTTTTGCCCTTAATACTGCTTCAATTGGTCTTGGTGTCGACTCTATTAAATATCGCTAAGGGGCTTGGGTATATTAGCCCAAATGCGATAAATTTTACTCTCCAGCTCTTGACGATTTCGTGGTAGCGGATCCAGCTGTCTCATGAACCTTTCGACTTCATCTCACAAATGCTCCATTAAATTGAGATCCGGTGATTGACGAGGGCAGTATAGCTGGGAAAAGTCCCCGTCACGCTCCTCAAACTATTTGCGTCCAGTGTGAGCACTAAGGCATGGAGCATTGTCTCCTGGGATAAACCATCAACATAACTGGAGGGGACTTGATCGGCAACGATATATAAAAACCTTTGGGCTGTCAGACGTTTCTCCACACGAAACAAGGGGCCCTCATGAAAACATGTCCCAGACCATAACGTTGCTTCATCGTTCAAGATGGATTCATACTTTTGTGCTGTTGTCTCCATGTCCTCAAATTCCATCTCTATGGCGTAGTTAAAAACGTGATTCGTCGGACCACAATACCGCTTTTCACTCATTTAAAGTCCAATTCTTTTGTTCCAGAGCAAACCGGAGGAGTTTCTTCTTGTTCGCTGTAGATAGCAATGTCTTACGGACAGGCCGTCTGCTTCTGTATCCCATACGATGTAATGTGAGGTGAACTGTACGTTGAGAGGCCATCGGACTTGGTCCCTGATTCAGATTACTTGTAATCTGGCGTAGCGTTGCCCGTTTGTTGGAGGTCTGAACCAGTCTACCTAATTTCTGCTCAGCTCGTGAATCCTGTAGCCGTTTACGACCACACGCGTTGTGCTCAGACCCGGTTTTTTGACTGGTGATTTCCTCTCTGTAAAGTTTAACAACTACTGCCCTCGAACATTTCACAAGTGCAGCCGTTTTGCTAATGCTTCGAGCATCCACCATCATTTCACGTTCAAAGTCCGTCAGATAGCGTCTTTTACCTATCATTTCTTGCGCAATGCACTTCATCAGTCTCTCCATGCCTTCAGCGTTCCCTCTTGGTACCGATTCATCTATCTTGTTTCAGCAGCAACTGCGGGGTAGCTAGTTTGTATAAATAGGTCAGGTGGTCATAATAATTCGGCAACTCAGTTTACATCACAGAAGTAACATGAATGTACTTAGGATAGCTTCTTAGTTAATCGCACAATATGAAGAATGCGGTCTTTTGACTAATCATTCGAGTTAGGCCTATGGCTATGGTCGTACGTTTGTAATACGACGCTAATCTACCCCTTTTCTGCAACCAGTCTCCCTAAATTAGAGAAGGCAGTCTCCTTACAGCATTATACTCTCATGGGAATCGTTAAGTTGTATGATATTTTTGAAGGAGCTGGGCTAAACGACTTTTTTTTTTTTTTTGATTGGAGGTTTAACGACCACCGTGAGCAACTCAATGGGCTATAAGCAGTCGCCCGTCCCTAATTTAGTGTCACTGGTTCCAGGGAAGGGAAAGAGCCAGTGCCGTAAGACAAACACAACATCCATGCCTGACCGGGATTCGAACCCGGACCCCTTACGAACGAATGATCAGAGGCCAACGCCTTAGACCACTGCGCCACCGGGGCGGCCTAAACGACTTCCACGTCCATCTAAGGCTATTAGGAGTGGTCCGCTTTCACTTTGGAACAACTAATTCTTTTTTTTTTTTTTTTTTTTTTTTTTTGATTGGAGGTTTAACGACCACCGTGAGCAACTCAATGGGCTATAAGCAGTCGCCCGTCCCTAATTTAGGGTCACTGGTTCCAGGGAAGGGAGAGAGCCAGTGCCGTAAGACAAACACAACATCCATGCCTCACCGGGATTCGAACCCGGACCCCTTTCGGACGAATGATCAGAGGCCAACGCCTTAGACCACTGCGCCACCGGGGCGGCCAACTAATTCTTGAGGAAATAGAATAAGTGAAGTAGGAATACCGCTGCACCATTCCACACCGCATCCGGGACTCGAAGCCACTTGGGACAATTTGTCAAAAACACGCGTTTCTCACCATTGGCCATCGGGTAGTATTTGAACGTTTAAGATGGATCCACCTAAAATCTTTGTCTTGTACTTCCAATGGGCAAACTTCTTTACCCATTTTCTTCACAATTAATGCGTTCCCAAGGATGAAAATCTGGACATCGATAAAAATCTCTTTATATTATAGCCTAGTATACTTAATATTTTCTAAAACTGAACCATACTTATATTAAAAAATCAATAACTTTTCCTTTGGTGGTGTTAAGACCAGAAAATAGATGGCGCGACCTGTACATTGATGACGTCAGTAGACAAACAATTGTTGGATTGCTTAATTATGGTTACGTTTTAAAACATATTAATGATACTAGGCTATAATATGGAGTTATTTTTATCAATGTTCAAATTTTCATCCTTGGGAACGTATTAATTATGAAGAAAATGGCTACAGAAGTTTGCCCATTGGAAATACAAGGCAAAGATTTTAGGGCCGCCCCGGTGGCGCAGTGGTCTAAGCGATGGCCTCTGATCATTCGTCCGAAAGGGATCCGGGTTCGAATCCCGGTGAGGCATGGATGTTGTTTTTGTCTTACGGCACTGGCTCTCTCCCTTCCCTGGAATCAGTGACCCTAAATTAGGGACGGGCGACTGCTTATAGCCCATTGAGTTTGTAACGTATACTCTATATTCACTTTCCTTTTGATTTTACTATCTCTGGTTATTTTATTTTACTATGTAAATTATCTTCCTACTGAACGAAATATTATTTCACCCGCTGAATGAGATCTGGCAATGAGTGTAAGTCATGACGTGGTGGTAGCTAGTATATAGGCGCGTTCATCGGTAGGTTGAGTTGCGTTGTGTTGTTGAGGTTGATGTGTTGGCGTTGCGAGGTGTTGTTATGAGAGTGTGTGTACTATAAGAGGAAAGTTTATTCATTATTATGTACAAGATATATGAGTGCCTTAGTTGACCAAGAGTCTTTGGTAATAAACAAGTTTGTCAGTAAGTTCAGTCTTTCTCAATTCTTAGTTTTGTCAGACCTCTGTCTGGCTGTTAGGTTTATGACTTTGATTACTTAATATAAATAACCAGCGTTGAGACTTTGTTTAAGTTCATAATTAACGAGTAACAACACCCTTTTGGGAATTCATTATTTTGGAAGCTTAGAGCATTATTCATTCATAATAATTAGCTTAGCAAAAAGAATATTAAAGCTAATTCATTATAATTGGCGCCCGAACTTTTCTCGAACACGAGATCCTGACTATTATCCATGGCTTCCTTACCTGAGACAACTGCAAATTTCCACCTTCCGGCAAGTCTCGAGGGTAATGGTGTTTTTGGACAATTTGCGCGAAGCCTGTGGCTCTGACTTTGATATGAATGATCTACACATACCCAAGCATTCTTCACCATTTCGTAATGCACCAGCTTCTTATCACTCTGAGTCGCGGGTCGTACCTGAGGAATTCAATCCTCTCAGCGAAGCAGAATGCTTGCTCATTTCGTGCCGCATGCAGGTACAATTTATTTCAATGGTTTGGAGGGGTCCTTAAAGTTCCTAGAAGATCTGGAAGATCATTTTGATCTCTATAATATTCCGGAAGACTGCAAGGTCCAAATTGCCGGGACTTGCTTGAGGGATACCGCCAAGACCTGGTATCGGCAGTGGCGAGGGTCGAACCCGGATTCTCATTATGAGAATTTCCGTGCAGAATTCTTGGAGGTCTTTCCTTTCGGCCTCAGTCGAGCTAGCCTTGCTCAACAGCTTTTTCGCGTCAACAAGGTCCCAATGATAGCCCTGTTGCATTTGCGTTGGAGACTACACGCTTATATAACCTATGGGATCCACATGCCAGTCATGTTGACATGTTGGATACCCTTGTGCAGCAGCTCGACCCATTCTTGCAAGATTTTCTTGAGGTTCGACACCCTACCACTATTCATGAATGCCTTCGCCTCATACGCACGTATGAAGAGCGACATGGCAGACATGCTTCAACTCACCATGCTCGGGCACCCCGCGAGGCTTATTCCGAAAACCCTCAGCGGCATAATAGACAAAACTTTCAGCGCGAGCATACACAAGTGCCCACCCAAGCTTATACGTTCCACCACACAGAAGAGTGGCGAACCAACAACGAGTTTCTGAGCAAGCTACGGGGTATCGTCATAATGCACAGTATGCTCGACCCCGTTCCACTCAGCAGCATTCGGAACGTTCTCATGCCCAGGGCAATAATAATTTTTCTGCCCGTGCTGAGGGCAGACGTAACGAATATGAAAATCTCAACAGACACGCGGAGTTCCCGACGCAGGGTCCACGCAATTTTCCTTATCGTGAAAATTTTCCCGATACCCGGCAGGGTCGAGGTTTCCGACCACATGATAACACCACCAGAATTCCTTTAAACTTCCACAGGAAGTAGACGAAGGCTCGGTCCTTCTTCCTGATACCAAACATTCTGACCCTAAAACAGTATTAGTGACTGTTCAAACTCCTCAGTTGCCTGATGTATTCTTGACACTTGAAGACATTATTGTCGAGACAAAGTTCGACACTGGGTCTGAGATATCAGCCCTAAATACAAAGTTTTGCAATGACGTTTTTCTGCAATACACGTTCAGCCTGCAACGCAGTATTTGCGAGGTGCAAATAATGAAATCTTCAGTATCGCAGGAACTGTCACATTATCTTTAGGGCTGGGAAAAAGCTCGTTTTACACATTCTTTCCTGCTTATAGACGAGCTACCCGTGAAATGTCTCATGGGTATGGACTTTATTAACAAGTTTCAAATAACTTTGAATTTTGTACAACATGTGATTTCCTTTCCGGAACCTGTCGAAATGATTCCGACGGTTCCTGTAGATATTACGAGTTTATTGTTGAGTGACCAATTGAATGAGGGGCAACGAGACCAGCTTTCTCTCCTTTTACAGGAAAGCCCTGGTTTATTTTCGGATCAACCTGGTTTCACACAGGTGGTTTATCATGTTATTGACACTGATGGTTCGAAACCCATTGCGACGAAACCTTACCCTTGTGCTCCACATAAAAAACAGGAAATGCAACGTCAAATTGCGGAAATGATTAAGCAAGGCATAATCAGGGAATCTACAAGCGCCTGGGCGGCTCCTGCTTTCTTGGTTCCAAAGAAACAACCAAATGAATTTCGTTTCGTGACAGATTTTCGCAAACTCAACCAAGTCACAAAAACGATCAATTATCCCCTACCTGTCATGTCACATATTCTAAATGACTTGTCGTCAACCAAATGGATGTCAACTTTGGATTTGGCGAGTGGATATTGGCAGGTGGCAGTACATCCGGACTCTGTCGATAAAACAGGCTTTGTGACTCCTTTTGGGGCCTATGAATATTTACGTATGCCTTTTGGTTTAGCTTCTGCACCTGCTACTTTCCAAAAGCTTATGGACACGGTTCTCAGACCTGTCCTGGGTCCCCATGTGCATGTCTATTTGGATGATATTATTATAACATCAGAGACTTTTGACGAGCACCTTTCTCTGCTCAAACAGGTGTTCCAACTTATATACAATGCTGGCTTGACGTTAAAACCTAGTAAATGCCAGATAGCGAGGGACGAGATTGTATATCTGGGGTTGAAAATTACTCCCCATGGTTTATTCACTGATAATGAAAAAATTAGGCCTATTGTTGACTTTCCTCGGCCTAAAACAGCAAAAGAACTATCCCGCTTTCTGGGAATGACCGGTTGGTATCAGCAGTTCGTCCCCGCTTATGCTACAATATGTGAGCCGTTGTATGCTTTAAAGCGTAAATACAAGAAGTTTATTTGGACACCTGAAGCTAACGCTGCATTCGAAACACTGAAGTCTGCATTGACTCAGCCTCCGGTGTTGGCTTTCCGGATCATACTAAAGAATTTGATATTTATACTGATGCATCCGGAGTTGGTCTTGGTTGCGTTTTGTCACAAGCTGGGCATCCAATAGCTTTTGCGTCTCGTACTTTAGCCAAAGCTGAACGCAATTATTCAGCTACGGAACGTGAATGTCTTGCTGTTGTGTATGCACTGAATAAATTTCAATGTTATCTTAACGAATTGACAGTTAACATAATTACGGATCATTCTGCCCTTCAGTATTTAAATTCTGCTAAGCACCTATCTCAAAGACTTATGAAGTGGGCTCTGAAGTTACAAGAGAGCAATATCAAAATTTCGTATCAGCCAGGTAATAAGAATCAATTACCGGACGCATTATCTCGCGTTCCGATTAGTGGGGTCCCCACCGAAACTACTCCTGGATGTCAGCCTTTACTTCTGATAGCTGATATAACATCCAGAGAGCAGATAATGGCAGAATTAATACATGATCTAGATTTTGGGGATATTTACAATTTTTTGCTTGCGGGTTCGCCCCTACCAAGTGATCCTTCTCTGGCTGGAAGGTCACAACATTTTGAGGTAATAGAGGGTCTTCTTTATTATACAAAGTCTCGGACTACTAGGGCAGAGTTTCGCCCATGTATTCCGCGAACCCTTAGAATGGCTCTTTTAAATGAATTTCATGACAAACCTCTTACAGGCCATTTAGGTATTCGCAAGACCCGTTGTAAATTGCGGGATGTTGCCTATTGGCCTGGCATGTACCAAAGTGTGCTCGCATACGTTCAATCATGTCACTTGTGTCAGATTAATAATTATCGTAATGTAAGATTGGCCGGTCACTTGAAATCTAGTTCAAGTTCTCATGTATTTGATATTATTTCCATAGATTTATTGGGACCTTATCCATTATCTGTTAAAAATAAAGCCCGTTATGTTTTAGTACTAACTGATAATTTTTCTAAATGGGTTGAAGTTTTTCCCATTAAAGCTGCTACGGCTGAGATTATTTGTAATGTCTTAGTTAATGACGTATTTTCTAGATATGGTGCACCTAATAAAGTAGTTTCGGATAATGGTCCTCAATTTATTTTTTTTTTTTTTTTTTTTTTTTTTTTGGTTGGAGGTTTAACGACCACCGTGAGCAACTCAATGGGTTATAAGCAGTCGCCCGTCCCTAATTTAGGGTCACTGATTCCAGGGAAGGGAGAGAACCAGTGCCGTAAGACAAACACAACATCCATGCCTCACCGGGATTCGAACCCGGACCCCGTTCGTACGAATGATCAGAGGCCGGCGCCTTAGACCACTGCGCCACCGGGGCGGCCTCAATTTATTTCTGACATTTTTGAAAGAATGTGTGCGAGATTACACATTAAACACAAATTCATTTCCCCATATCATCCCCAGAGTAATCCTGCGGAACGTGTTAACCGAACGTTAGTGAAAATGATTGCGACTTTTGTAATGGACCACCATGAAAGATGGGATGACCATTTAGAACTTTTTGCGTTCGCCCTCCGCTCGTCTGTCCACGAGTCTACTAAAATTACTCCTGCAGAACTTTTTCTGGGTCGCAAAATTAAAACCCCTTTTGAAAATTTAACGGGGATTATTGACGAATTAAACCAGCGACCAACTCCGCAATCAGTACACATTATGGCAGAGAGAAAGCTCGTGTTGCAATGCTAGGAGCACAAGCGGCTCAAGCACGATATTATAATTCTAGGCGTAGGGAACCAGATCTTGTCGTTGGAGATCTCACTCTCGTGGAAACGCACTTCCAGTCTTCTGTTTCGCATACTTTAGTGAAGAAATTTGCACCCAGCTACGAAGGTCCATATCGGGTGGCAAATGTCTTTGACAATAATATTGTTCTGGAAAAACCGAACAACAATTTTCAATATGTACATGTTGATCAATGCCGCAAGTATCACGAACGGAATATCGGTTTCATTATCAATCCTACTCAGCCTTCTGTTCCACAGACTCAAGAATCTATATCTCATGTTCAACCGCCGGAAATTGTGGACGAACCACCTAACATTTTTGACGAATCACCAGTGATTTTTCCTTCACCCTCCTCCTCCAGCCGAGTTTCTACACACGCAACCTGATTCTCCCATGAGACCAAGGCTCGAATCGAGTTCGTCGAATACGAGTATCGTTCCTTTCCCTCCAACCATTGCCAAGACTATTGCTGCGCCGTTTCCGGTTACCTCGGCACCGACGCGGGATACTTCTTCTTTGAACACCTCATCGGAAAGTATCCCTATAGGCAAATATAAACATCGCCCTGCACGACCGCTGAATTACAGCAGCGACTCAGAGGCGTCGGACATTTCTGATTTGTCAGTTATGAATCCTACTTTTAATATTCCACACCGTCCAGCACCACCAAAAGCTGGGCGCAAACGTGACTTGTCTCCCCAATCTGCTTCGCCGCAACAGCGACGCAGGCAGAAATCTTTGCATCCACCCGGGTTTCGCCCCTGGAACCTCCGTTCAGGGCAAACAGGGCCGATGCCTGCTGCTACTCTCATGCCACGTGGGCGTAAGCAAAAGCAAACGATGTGGCCGGAGACACGTCCGTCCAAAAGGATACTGGAAGGACACAACGGGCCCCAGCACCAAGGGACTTCATATCCAAAGCCTGGGGGAGCCCGTTCCTATCAGCCGCAGCAGGGATTTCCGGACCGCCAGACTTCTGACGTTCCTGACCGTTCTTCTCAGCCGCAGGGATTTCCAGACCGCCAGACTTCTGACGTTCCTGACCGTTCTTCTCAGCCGCAGGGATTTCCAGACCGCCAGACTCCTGACCGTTCTTCTCAGCCGCAAGGGATTCCGGACCGCCAGACTTCTGACCGTTCTTCTCAGCCGCAGGGATTTCCAGACCGCCAGATTCCTGACCGACAACAGACCGAAGTTCCATTACCGTCCCGGAAGAGATCCAAGCCACCTGATTTCACCAGTCCCATTCGGCCGGGAAAACGTTATCGCACTAGAATTTTTTATGCGTCCTCGAGATAAGTAAGTTCTCGTGGACAGGTTCTTTTCTCAGTTTGTTGTTTTTCCTGCACGACCAGTTGGCGTGTCAGAATTTCTTTTTTTCGTGTGGGCCTATGCATTCTTTTTTGTGTATATATATTTTTTTTTTTTTTTTTATATTTCTTCTATGTCCATCTACTAATCCACTTTTTTTTTGTATATATCTATGTGCTTAGGGGTAAAATAATAAAATTGTTACTGTTAGGCAGCTCCAGGTAAATTTCGCTGCTGATACAATTGTTCTGTATTTCAACGAATGAGGCGAACGTAATTTGAAATGAAAATAATAAAATTGTTACTGTTAGGCAGCTTCAGGCAATCTTCGCTGCTGATACAGTTGTTATGTGTATTTCAACGAATGAGGCGCACGTAATTTGAAATTAAAAAAGTGATTCCTGCTAGGCAGAATAAAAGGAAAGTATGCCGATGCAGGTTTGGTTTGTTCTACACTACCAATTTCACAGTCGAATACAGATTGGTAAATTGTCATGCCAAATTGATAATGTAAATACGGCTACCACCAAACAACAAATCAAAAAAAAAGATCGAGAAACGTCAATCATCGAAATGTAAGACTTACACTCCAAAATTGATAGGTTTTTCGGAAACAAAAAAGAAAAGAAAAAAAATTAAGGGGGAGATGATGTAACGTATACTCTATATTCACTTTCCTTTTGATTTTACTATCTCTGGTTATTTTATTTTACTATGTAAATTATCTTCCTACTGAACGAAATATTATTTCACCCGCTGAATGAGATCTGGCAATGAGTGTAAGTCATGACGTGGTGGTAGCTAGTATATAGGCGCGTTCATCGGTAGGTTGAGTTGCGTTGTGTTGTTGAGGTTGATGTGTTGGCGTTGCGAGGTGTTGTTATGAGAGTGTGTGTACTATAAGAGGAAAGTTTATTCATTATTATGTACAAGATATATGAGTGCCTTAGTTGACCAAGAGTCTTTGGTAATAAACAAGTTTGTCAGTAAGTTCAGTCTTTCTCAATTCTTAGTTTTGTCAGACCTCTGTCTGGCTGTTAGGTTTATGACTTTGATTACTTAATATAAATAACCAGCGTTGAGACTTTGTTTAAGTTCATAATTAACGAGTAACAACACCCTTTTGGGAATTCATTATTTTTGGAAGCTTAGAGCATTATTCATTCATAATAATTAGCTTAGCAAAAAGATAAACAAAGCTAATTCATTATAAGTTGCTCACAGTGGTCGTTAAACCACCAATAAAAAAAAAAAAAAGATTTTAGGTGGATCCGTCGGAGCAGATGGCCATTACTACCTAGTCTTACCATAAATACTGTTACAAAGTATTCAATGAAATAACAAAAAAAATATTTTGATATACCTGTGATATGATGTAAGTAGTAGTTCTGAATGCATGGCACCAATCACTTTTCAAAATGGCATCCTTTTGCCTTCATACAGTCCTTCAGTATTTGTGGCCACTCATCAATAGCTTTACGCAGGGTCTCCACATGGAAAGGTGCTACTGCCCGCGCCAAAAAGCGCTTAATACAATCAATACTGGAGTGTCTCTTTCTACAGGCCATGTCTTCCAGTGTGGCCCACAACTTGTAGTCCAATGGGTGAGGTCTGGGTTGCTTGAAGGTAAATCAGCTGAAAAATGACTTCTGGTAAATTCGCCTGAAGCCACTCCTGGGTTGACTTGGTCTTGTAGGCTGGTGCGGAATCCTACCGAAAGCTCCACTGCTGGTTCTGGAAGAGGGTGTGACTCTTTTTGACCACTGGCTCCAAACCCCTGTCCTGGTAGACTTTGGCAGATGCTTTCAGTCCTTTCTCATAGAAATGCAGCTTCGTGGTATCCTCGTAGGAGACTCCCCACCAAACCATGACAGAAGCAGGATGATGGCCCCTCATAATCTTTGGATCTTTGGAGTTTTCTCCTGAGCTTTTGTGGGGTTGACGCATATACCCTGTCATTTTGGCGGTTGAAAGCCTCTTAAATAGTGAAACACTTTCATCAGAGAAAAGGATCTGTCGGAGGCAATTGTCTGCGTAATGCTGCAGTGAACGTTACGCTTTTATCACCCTCTGCTGCTTCAATTGTGGGTTGAGGAAGTGCCCTCTATGCCGCCCGTACGCTCTCGCCCTTAGGTCACTCCGCAGCACCTTAGACATTGATATTCTTGAAATGTTTAGCTCACGAGCCATCACTGATTGTTTTCTTGCAGGATTTCGTCGAATACGGGCTGCCACTGCTTTCATCAGGCGAGCAGTCCTCGCGGTACACGGCCGTCTCTTTCTGGGGCTGTCAGCGATGGTCCCAGTCTCAAGGAACCTTTTTATGGTCCGGTAGACAAAACTTAGGCTTAGTTTCAGCTTCTTCAGCATGTAGAAAATCTCGGAAGCTGATTTTCTAACTTTGTGCAGCGCTTTTACAGCAACACGATTCTCATAATCGCCCCACTCCATGGCAAGTACTTTACTAAACACGTTACCTCCTCTGTGACTGAACGCACCCTGATTCACTCGCTGCGTCACGTCTCCTGGCTGGTCGGTGACGTTGCACTTCGGTTGCGCACCATCTGTCAAACGCTTGTAACAGTATGTTTGCTAGATTTGCCTCTGCGACTTGCCATGAAAGATCTTGACTTTTGATTATCAACAAAAAGCAATTACATTACGATGTGTTAAAGCAAAGGTTGAAGCTTTTACAATTAATAGACATATTTGTAATTACTTTATCCAAACTGGGCAGGTTCTTTTTCATTAAATTTCTTCATCCGCTGCATCTCTTCTTGTTTCTTCCTTTTCTCCTTCAGCTGACCTCTGAATATGGTCATCATTATAAAGAAGCATCATACAGTGTTCTAATCCTGCCCCAGCTTTTGTCCTCGTTTAAATTTTAAAAGTAATTTTAGGAGCAAAATATCAGGGATTTTGTGAGATGCCACATTCAACTTTCCCACAATGATTGCAGATCAACCCGCTCTCAGCGCCATTCGTATGATTTTAAGTGCTACTCAGACGCCACATGGATGCCATAATCGGTTGAACTACAGTCCTTGCTACTCGTGTGATGAGAGTGGTATGCACAACATGTTAGGAAGGAGTGAGTTGCGGGTGAGTCTGCTTCACGAGTTCAAATTTGGTCGTAATGCGGCACAAACCTACCGTAATGTGGTCGAGGCATGGGGCAAGGAGGCAACATCTGAACGTACTATTCGTCGGTGGTTTGATGAGTTGCGGGTGAATCTGCTTCACGAGTTCAAATTTTGTCGTAATGCGGCACAAACCTGCCGTAATGTGGTCGAGGCATGGGGCAAGGAGGCAATATCTGAACGTACTATTCGTCGATGGTTTGAAAAGTTTCGTTTCTGCGACACGTGCCTAGAAGATGAAGAGTGCCGATTACGACATTTGATCATTGATAACGACGCTCTAAAGGCAAATGGGGAGGTAAATCCTCCCGTCACAGTCAGAGAACTGGCCAAACGGTACAATGTGTTGGTGTCAACCATTTCCGAACATCTTCACCAAATTGGTAAGGTCCGGAAGCTCGATACGCGGATCCCACACGAACTGACTGAGCCGCAGAAACATCAACGGTTTGAGGTGTGCAGGAACGTTCCTCTTTGCAACGAAAAGGAGCCTCTACTTGAACGCACTGTAATTTGTGATGAAAAGCGGGTGCTGCACGACAACCGTAAGCAACCTGGACAGTGACTGTGTGTGAACCATGGTGAACCACTAAAACAACATCCTAAACCAAGGTTGACGCCAAAGAAGGTTTTGTTGACTATTCAAGGTGTTATTACACTACAGGTTCTTGAATGCTGATGAAAACATTACCTCAGTCACATACTGTGAAGAAATTCACCGAATGTACCAGATGTTGTGTTCCAAACCACCATTTTTGGTGAACAGGAAGGGTCCTATCCTCCTCCATGATAACGACAGACCACACGTGTCATAAATGACGGAACACAAACTACACGAACTGAGGTTCGAAAACTTCCCACATCCAGCCTACTCGCCTAATTTGGCACCTACCGATGTCATCCCGTTCAAACATTTTAGCAATTATCTCAAGGACAGGACCTTCAGAAACCGAGGAGAGATCGAAATTGCATTCCGGGACTTTTTTGCATCTAGGAAGCCATGTTTCTTCCGGATTGGCATTGAAGCACTTGTCATGACGTCACTCGCTGGCAGAGGTGCGTAGCTGCTGAAAGCGCCTACTTCGAATAAAACAAGGTTCTGTACTATGAATTAAGTATGTCAGTTCCGCGGGTGGCGTTCGTGACTGCCATGGAGATAACCTCAGGTTCGATCCTGGGCAGGTACGAACGTTCGAACCACTAAATATCCGCCGTGCGTCGGATGGGCACGTTAAGCCGTCGGACCCCGGGTACTGGCCCCCTGGTAATAAATAAGGGCGTCTTCCTCCCAATTTCTACCTCGCTTCCGTGTCCCTTTCCTATCCGGCACTCTAGCCACAATCTCCTAGCTTCCGTGTCCCTTTCCTATCCGGCACTCTAGCCACAATCTCCTAGCTTCCTATTTCTAAGGGTTGTTTAAGACCTGGGGTCAGACACTCCCTTCCTAAAATCCTCTACATATGATCTGAATGAAGTATGTCTCTTTCATTTTTACCCTCCAAATCGAATTATTTCCCGAACGACCTGGTAACTTCTGCAACTAGTACATGTGATCAAATGCTCTTAAGTGAAGTAGCGTGTGAAATATCATTTGTCACAAAAAGAAAACATTCTGACAAGCTAAATTCATCACATTATATTTCTTACATTTGAGTAGTCTCGAAGATTTCTTAACGTTTGAAGATCGCAAAAGGTTACATTTAAATATTTAATCACCATCACCAGCCATTCTCAATCCACTGCTGTATGAAAATCTCATCCCCAAAGTCTGTTTCACAACTTTCTGTCTTGAGCCAGTCTCCTCCACGTCACTGCAACATGCTTTTAAATTTCATACAGCCATCTTTCACATGTTTTTCTTCTGGGTCTTTTCCTGTCCCTTGAAATCCCGTCTATTATTTCCGTTATCCAACGGTGGTGAGTTCTAGCAATATGTGCAGCCCATTATCACTTGAATGCCTTTACTTTGAGCATGATGTCGCCAATTCTTTTTATTTTCCTAATGCACGAGTTACTTTTCCCGTCTTTATTCCCTAATACAGAGGATGCAGACGACTCAAACAAGCAAATATACATTTCTTCATGCTTCGTGAGTTGTCCGCATCCTCTCTGTGTGTGTGTGTTTTTGTTAAGGTCCATGTTCCTTCTCCATAAAAGCTGGAAAGATGCTCTAATTAAATGCTTTTCTTTTAAGACACTAGGGTCTGCGCGTCTAGGCTCGCTACGCTCGTTTCTAGAGTAGCGCTCGGGTCCTGCAGCCCGATCTTTAAGTATGTCACATGAAATAAAAACTGGAAAATTCATATAAATTTCAATTTTTATTGCATGTCTAAGCAAATAAGTATGGAAAAACTGATAGAAACATGAACACTTAATTTAAACATGTACATGAAATTAAAGTAATAACCACATTTTAAGATAGTATTTCCTTGTACATTCCGAAGTTTCCGGGTTTTTTACTGTCGTTATTTTTTTGGAAGGGCGGACTTTTGTCGTTTGAACTTATACGTTAGAATTGTCGACAAATGTGTTCGACTGTCTCTTTCCGGTGATGCCATCTGACGAAATGAAAATGTTCTCCCACTTGTTCAATACTTTTTGCGTTGTATCGATTCCAAGATGGCTGCTTGTTTACAGTTTTTGTTTCGCTCCTGGTGAACTCCCTGTTGGCTCTTTGCGGAACTTTTTTCAATTTCCTTCAATTTTTATTGAAGGGCTTTGCTCCGCCGCCATTCCGAAGTTTCCGAGTTTTTTAACTGTCGTTATTTTTTGGAAGCGCGGACTTTTGTCGCTTGAACTTATAGCACTTACTAAATTTACCACTAAGGAAAACAAAAGCGGTCCAAAAAGCATTTCCGTAAACTGTAATCCGTTATGCTAAACCGTTAAACAACTGAGATAGCTTTACCAACAAAACATATGCATAACAAATTCTGTGCGTCACGATGGCAGCAGGTCACGGGACCAGAACGTTCCTCTGTGGTTATCGTGAAGACAGACAAGCCGTTCGTTTTTTTCCTTTCCGTCTTTAAAAAATGCTTAAAAATCTGAAAATGACTTTTTATTAATTTTTTTTTGTAAAAAAGGGACGATAGTTGTAAGTTTATGCTGTAAAAATTGCAATGCGTTATGATTTGCATTTTGCCATATATCCGTTTTTTTAAATGGATCCATCGCGAAATAGAGAATTTTGTGAAATTTAAAAATTTAATTTCTCTTAAACTAAATTGAAATTTAAAAGAAAGGGCAACGAGGTGCAAAATTTTGGTTATGGCACTACATACCTACAAAGTTTCGTGGTTCTGTTGATGGTAGTGTGTCCGGAACGCAACCTGATAGCACTTTCTTGCTAACCTTAACTTTGAAATACAATAGCTCTTGAAGTATCGCCGGAATCGAAAAACGGTTTATTTCAGCGTGTTCTCCAAACAATTCTCTACAAACGATGTAAATTTCATATTTTTGTGTTCAATACGTTTTGCGCTGCGAGCTAGGAAAGCCAGAGTGTCGCGAAATTTCTAAAACAGCGGCAGCTGTGACAGTTGCTGTTTTTTAGAAAAGAGAAATATTGGTAAATTGCTCTTGAATATTGTTCTGTTTCATTCTAATGCACCCAAACCATGTTTTATACTCTTTCTATTAATTTCTACTTCCATGCGGTCCTCACTTAAGTTATACTTATAATATAAAATATAATAAGAAAATAAAACTTTATAACTAAGGATGTATGACAACGAATGAAGTGTTCATGTTAGGAAATGCAGTCCGGTACAAAAATATTTTTTAAATCGGTCTTTTAGAAGTAATGAAACAGTTGCAAATATTTTTGACATTTCAGAAGCAGAGAAACGGTTTGAATCCACTCGCGCCTCTATCGGAAAACTGAATAGTGGTACCATAAAATTCACGCAAAACACTATTCATAGAGAAATATATCGGAAACAAATGCTTCTGGTTTTTTTGTTGCTGTTGCTGTTGTTGTTGTTATTGTTTTTGGTTGTTGTTGTTTTTTGTAGGACTTTGAAAAATGGGGATATGAACACACACAAATATGCACACTTGCGCCCGCAAATAAAAACATGTGCATGCAGAAAATGACTTCAGATGAAAATGCGTATTTTCTTCCCCTGACCAGCAAAGAAATGAATTATGGAAAGGCAAAGACTGGCACAGAAAACGTTTTCCATAATAAACGGTCTCCGACACAGAAATAATATTTTAAAAGTTTTAGAAGATGAGATGATGACAGCAAAATATATCCATTTGTTCCCCCTAGAGTAAAAACTGCATCATATGATGTGGAACGTGCGCAAATGCTCTTCGTTATAAAAGCTATCAGCCGGAAAGGAGATTTTTTTAAATCTTAGAAGCAATGATGTAGAATAAAATATATATGCACGTCAATTGCATTTACATTAAGCCCCGCTCCCTCCCTTCCCCCTCCTACCCCCTCAAATACAAAATTATGTACTGGAAAATTCCAAAGGGTATGGAGTTCCGTTATTTCAGTTTAAACTGTCCAACGCAAACACATCTTTTTTTAATCGAATACATTTTTAGATATTGAGAAGCTATGGCAATACAGATTATCACTGTGGGTCACGACTATCAAACAAGAGACAGAAATGTATTTTTGTTACCAATGCCTAACACTCTAGCCCAACAAAGATTTATTGATTACCAGGGATTGATGTTATGGAATAACCTACCTTGTCCTCTAAGACATATTAATAATTATAATTATTTTCAAGAGCAACTAAAAAAATATTTGCTAACAAACTAAAATATAAAATCTAATAATAAAATTTATTAACCACATATGAGTAAATTTTATATGTACAGGACGTTTGGCTTGACTACGTATGTACTTTATGGGAATTGGGGTTCACTCAGGCTATATATATATACATATAGCCTATTACTCAATTTCCTTTTCTGTGGTTACCCTGTACATAAGTACACACATTATATACATTGCCTGACAGAGGAAATGCCTCACCGCGACGAGGTGAACGCAGCGCAATGCAAATTGCAGGGTGGATGCACACGTACAAGTTTTGCAAATGATTGCATTTGCAAGCCAATCGCACGAACGGCGAGCGGGATGTAAGCGGACAACCAGATGGTGAGGCCATCAGTCGAGACGTCGTCACGGCCGCGAGAAGTTAGTTGTTCTGCTGTAACCGTGTCTGGAGAACGAACAAGCTGTGCCAATGCCGTTAAGATGCCGTCGTAAGCGATTTCGTCAAATGAATCAGTTCATGAGAGGTGTCATCGCAGACCTTCGCACCGCCGAATCCTCCTTGCATCGCATTACGGAAGAAACATAAAGTGATGCCACAACCGTCGGTCGCATTTGGAGACAGTGGTCCCAGGAAGGTTCTGTGCAACGTCGTAGAGGGCATAGAGACGGACGTCCGAGCGCACTGATCGTGGCATCTGACGTCATGCCGTAGCAGACCCACAGGCCACAACGGACGACATTTTGCGGAGTGTACGGGGAAGCATGGATGCTACGATATCGACGCGGACAGTATCGCGACGATTGGCTGCGTGTGGTTTGCTGTCCCGCCGTCCGTTGCGAAGGCTATCCTTAACAGCAAGCCATCGTCGTCACCGCTTGTCGTGGTGTCGCTCCAGAGCTGCGTGGGGTGCCGAATGGAACAGCTTGATGTTCAGCGACGAATCGCGGTTCTGTTTTAACACGGATGATCGCCGTGTGAGCGTCTGGGGGTGACGTAGCCAACGGTCGAATTCCTTCGCCATTGTGGAGCGCCACACGGCCCGGCAGCGTGGAATCATGGTGTCGGGTGTTATCAGCTCCAACTGCCAATCACCGCTGTGGTACACATTAGGGGCGCATTGACGGAGCGCCGCTGTGTTGACGAAGTGCTGCAGCCTGCGGCACTACCATATTTGTAGGGCATCTCAAACACCGTTTTTCACCAGGATAACGCCTGTCCGCATACTGCTCGGATCAGCCTGAATGCTTTACACGGTGTGAGGGTGCTTCCATGGCCAGTATGATACCCCGACCTCTCGCCCATCGAGTATCTATGGGGCACGATTGGAACGACGTTTGAGTACTCTCCCACCCCCGCAAAATGAAGATGAACTGTGGCCTCGGATCAACACCACATGGTCCACGATATCCCAGGACTCTATTCTAACTCTCATTGCCTCGATACCACGTCGGATTCAACACTGTATCGCCCAAAATGGGGGCCACGCTCCTTATTGATCATTCTGTATATTCAAGCCTAGTCTGCAATTTGGTCTGTTTTCAAGCATTCCTTCACGTGTGGTCAGAAAGTGTGTTTTTGTTGTTTTTTTCTTAATATTATACGTTATAAAATTAATTTTGAAATATAGCATAGTCAAATGTAACCCCATAACGAAAAATAAATGAAATGAAATAGGTACAGATAGATGGTGCCCACAGGCAGACGGACAAACTTAGTGATACTAAAACGTATCACTAAGTTCGCGCCCGTCTTAAGTACGAACTTCGGAAAGGCGAACAAAAAAAAAGTGACCGAATGGTTTGGGGCGCTGGCTTCTGACCTCGCGTCAGAGATCGGCCAGGGTTCGAGTACCGATGAGGCATGGGTACCTCATCTGGAACTCTACCCTGGAATCAGAGGAACCCTTCCCTGAATCACCCGTGTCTCATCTGGAATTCTACCCTGGAATCAGAAGCCCTAAATTAGGGTCGGGTGACTGCCTAAGCGTTACTCGCGATAATCAGTAAACCCAGAAACAGAAAACAAAAATGAGAGGGAGCTACAGCATCAGTAACATATATTGATTCATATCCCATACAAGTGAAGTTCATTTTGAAGGCTTCGATGTGATGTTTACGCTCATCGAGGGTAAGCTATCTTCGTTCAACATAAATGCTCCGTCCTTTCTCACGGTACTTTCTCCTCATTTTCCGGAACCAGTGGCCTAAAATTGGAGACAAGAGATTACTTCTGGTCTGGAATGTTCGCGGAGGTCATTCAATTTGAGAGAAAGAGGGAGGGAGAGAGAGAAAGATACAGATCAGGTGACGTTAAACGTGATCAACAACAAATGACCTAAGTTTGTTTAGAAGTCTTCGATGCGATGTTTAGTTCCACGGGTAACACGCCAAACGATGTAAAAATGAAACTAATACAAAGGGCAAAATCGGAAATCGGTGAATACAAACAGTTCTGTATTTCCTTTCGCTGGACTTTCACACAATACACTTCGACATCTCTAAATTTCCTTCGGTACACCGGTTTACCATCTAAGTACATCAGCTGTCGAACTATCATTTCGAGGTATTGCGTGAGAGGGCAAATGAAAACATAAGCAACACATTTTCGAAACGTATGAAATTATCTTAAAAATCCTCATGAAATCAATCGCCTGTAAGTGTGTCACTCAAGGATGCTTAAAACGACAAATAATATTTGTACAAGGTGTGTTAATAAAGTTTAGTGAATGCTCCTAAAACGCGCAAAAGGAAAATTTATGAAAGATGCGGTAACTGCAGAAACATGAGCGAACATGTCTGTAATCGTCTCGGAGCTGTGAAAAAAGGTTTGGCACAGACAGCGTGTCACGGCAGCTGAATCATAATCATCCACCGTATTCGCCTTATCTGACCCTGTCTGACTGCTTTTTGTTTCCCTGCCTGAAATTAGCGCTGAAAGGAAAGAGTTTCGCGGGCATTTAAGACATTCGAGCGAGCGGTATTACCCAGCTGCAGACGATAACAAAGCAAGACTTTTTCATTGCTTCCATTAGTTATACAAACGATACCAAAAGTACATTGTATTGGCGGGAGGGGTGGGGGCATTATTTTGAAGGCCGGTAATGTTTTCTTAAATATTACATGTTGTTCACTTTCCTAGTGTATTCATCGAACTTTATTGACATACCTTGCAAGTAACTGAAAACACAGAGAGAGAGAGAGAGAGAGAGAGAGAGAGAGAGAGAGAGAGAGAGAGAGAGAGAGAGAGAGAAGCTAATTATTCAGCTTATAAAAACCTGGACTATGACTTCGGCAATGAAGAAGGAGATTAACTGATTGCATTTCATTCAAAGTCTGTATCCCGTGAGGCCTATGTGATATATGAGGCTTAACGGTGAAGAAAAGAATGAAGCTTTCACGTCAGTGGAGCAGCGTAGATCTCCGGAGCCTCCGCTGTGTTGTGAGGCGGGAGGAGGCTTCGACTGACAGACATAATCCCCGAGATCCTTATAAACAGTAATTTCCTTAACATTTGTGTTAATTTTAAAGAAATGCGTTCTTTTACAATTGCATAACACTTTAAGTTATATTCCGGAGAGCAGTGTCCATAACTCGCTTTCTTTTTATGTTTTCATTGCACAGCCTGAACAGGATTTACCTTTTCCTTCTTAGATCCAGATAAGAATGATGTTATCTTAATGCCTGTAGCACCTCATATTTATAGCAAAAGTAGCATAGGACACGCAGCTGCACAATGGTTTGACGGAAACATAACAATTCCAACGCCAAGTACAAGAAAAAAACAGAAATACGCTGTCTCAAAAATATATAAAGACTTACTAGTTATGAGCACCTCCGCTACGAATAGTGGAGCCGTTGTTCCGAATAACACTGAAAACCCGATTGGACATGCTGTCCACCAAGTGATGTAAGTGTTCTGGACGGAGTGCGTACCAGCTTCGTTCAATCTGTTCTTTCAATGCCACCACACTTGAGAAATGCCGTCCATTCGCATACACATAACGAGTTAAGATACCCCAGATGTTTTCGATAGGGTTCAGATCTGGACTAAGTGCTGGCCAATACAGTACGGTCACATGATGAGTGTTAAACCAGCTTTTCGTTGATGCAGACCGAAGGGTAGAAGCATTGTCTTGCTGGAACAGTTAATGAACACCCGCTAGAGTTTCGGCAATAGGTAGAAGGAGGCTGCTGAGTATGTCATGGTGCGCGTTTCGGACTTTTTATGCATGCCTTGTAGGAAAGCGATATCCGTTGTCCCATTGAACGCAAAAGCTCCCCAGACCATCACAGATCCCCCTCCTTTCTGTCTGCTGAAGAAGGTGCGTGGCTCGCGTCGTAAATCATGCCAATAGCAGTTCCAACCATCAGGGCCGTCCAGGTTGAACTTTTTCTCATCGGAGAAAATAGTTGTGATCCACTCGTCTGTCCAGTGCATGTGGCTGCTTGCCCATAACAATCTAGCTTCCTTGTGGCGCCGCGTGAGGTGTAGCAGACGGCGCATTTTACGGAGCACACTGTTGCGACTTTCCTTGATTCGGCGATGAACTGTGTCCTTTGAGACGGTGACACCAACAGTCCGAGAAACTTGACGTAGTGATAACCTTTGGGATGAAACTAAACGCATGATGGCACGATCATCTCGTTTGGTTGTTATTCAAGGCCTTACAGGCCGTTTTCTGGCAGTTAATTCTGCGTTTCGATAAAGTCTTATAAATGACTTCCCTATTCCTCTGCATGGCTTTACAAATTTTCGCTACAGGCAATTCATTTGCTCTCAGTCTCCAAATCTTCTGCACCTCCTCACCAGAAAGTTGACTGTTGCGTGACATTTCGGCAAATGAATGTCTGACGGCAGGTTCGCTGTCTTTTGTAGGCTGGACCGAATTACGGCCCATGCGCGTGCGTACAACATGCTAATTTGTACATCTCATTTATATGTGGCTACTTTACATAGCTGTCTTTATATTTATGAGACACCTAAAATTACACTATTTCACTTTGTGGTGTTCTTTTCACACAATCTGGTCATCTCGACGGATCGAAACGTTTGTTGTAGGGTTATGTCTAATTAGGTACCACTTCAGCTTCCTACCTATATTCGCATTGCATTCACGGCGCAAAGTCTACTGTCTCTATATTTATGCGACGCACCTTACCAGGCACTGCCTATGTATGGTTAAAGGTTGTCACGATCTATTCGAAATCATCGAAAGTATGCAAAACTAATTTTTCTTGAGGGACGGAGTAACAAATAATTTTTCGCCACCGCTTTACGTACTTTGAACAGTACTCAATAAAGGAATGTGATCCAAAGGCAGAAAAAAGAGATACAGCTCACTATACACTCCTTTATATGTCTTTATAAACATAAAATTTTCGCGAAAATTTAGGAGGCAGCATTAACAATTTCTTCCTGGAATCAAAACGTCTTTTTTTTTGGATTGAAAGTTTGACGACCACCGCGAGAAACTCAATGGGCTATAAGCAGTCGGCAGTCCCTAATGAAGGGCCACTGGTTTCAGGAAAGGGAAAGAAACTAAGACAAACACAACATCCATGCCTCACGTGATTTGACCCCGGACCTATCACGGACGAATGATCTGAAGCCAGTGCTTGGTGTTATGGTGTCTGCCTTTGCCGAAGGTGCGGCTGTTGTCTTTTTGTGTGCAAGTGCCTAGGTACAAGGATTTGAGATAAGAAGTAACTTAGAAATTGTAGGACCGTATAAATCTGTATAATCTTTTTTTAAAGTATAGTGCTGTATAAATCTGTTTATTTAAGTTTTCCATTTCTATATACTGTTTCACGCCAACAAATAAACTGATTTATATTACGCTGCAAGCGTTTTGATCTTGCATAGTCTGTTGTATTTTAACCTACTGTATATTTAGAAATTGCATTCGTATGGTTTTCATTTGGCAGACCTTATTGGTTGGTGTGAGTGAGTTTTGATGTTGGTTGTTCTGGATAGTAATATAATCTGGTCGATGATTGAAATACGAGGGTTCTGTAAAAAGTTCGTAATGCAACACATACAGGAAAGATGGGCTATTATTATTTCCGTTTTATTATCCGACATAGTCACCGGCAGCTGAAAGACACTTCTCCCACCGATGCTCTAGTACCTTGATGCCAGTGGGCGAAAATTTTTTATACTGGCCTAGCAACTACGCATTTACAGCTGTGACCACCCCAGAGAGCATACATTGGGTTGGTGCGAACGAGCAGTGGAGACAGGCCCCACTACAGTGGAATGGAACCACCCACAGATGTTGCGGGTATTACGTCACAGAGTTACTATGAATAGCTAGCACAAGGTTCAGGCGTGGTTTGTTTGGAAGTAACGTGACTTGCAAAGGAAACGTGCAGACGCCGGATTTGAGAGTCATTTTGCTGTATGAATTTAAACTGGGCAATTCTGCAGGTCTTGTCGCTCGATACGTTAACAAAGCGTTTAGGGGGAATACAGCCAACGAACGAACCATTCGGCGATGGTTTGTGAAGTTTCGAAGCGGAGATACGGACCTGCAAAACGAACCACTTGGTCACCGACCTGTCACGTGGTCACCGACCTGTTGCTGTTTCTGACGATGTTCTGTTACGTGTGGTTGAAGCGGACCCCAGAGAAACGTGTCGTGAGATAGCTGAAGAGGTAGATGTTCACCATACGACAGTTGTTCGGCGTCTGGCTGCGCTGGGTAAGGTCAAAAAGCTGAACATGTGGCTGCCGTATGAGTTGATAACTGCCAACAAGACTAGACGTTTCGAAATCTGCACGTCGCTGCTTGCCAGGAATAAACAGGAACCTCTACTGCATCGAATCGTCACCTGCGAGGAGAAGTGGGTCTCTTATGATAATTAGAAACGCTCTGCACAATGGTTAAGCAAGGCACAGCCTGCTAGACGGCATCCTAATCCACCGTTATAACCAAGAAGACGATGCTCCTTTTCTGGTGATCCACAGCCTGGTTAATTCATCGGAGTTTCTTGGCAAGAGGACAAACCATCACTGCAGAACGTTATTGTGCTCAATTACACTAGATGCACAGGAAATTGCTGCAGAAACAACCGGCTTTTGTCAACAGACGTGGTGTTTTTCTGTTCCAAGACAACGCCCGCCCTCATGTCGCACAACGAACGATGCTGACACTAAGTGCCTTGGGCTATGAAGCACTGCCTCATTCTGCATATTTCCTGGATTTGTCTCCTACAGACTATAATCTGTTTCGTCGCCTGGATCACCTCCTGTCCGGAAAACAGTTCACGACAGACAATGAGGTTCAACGTGCAGTTGATGACTTCTTCGGATCCCAGCCACAAGATTTTTTTCGTTACGGGATCATGGCCTTGCCGAACAGATGTGTTAACGGTGTGTCGATGCCAAGGGGAATTATTTTGCCTAGGTAAGTTGTCCTACTTTTCCGTTCTCGCCGTCCACGTGTGCTGGACCTTTGCTGGACATTTTCATTCGCACCAACCAAATAGTTTCCACGGATATATTATTTTCAGCATGGGGAACGAATAAACAAGGTATGGAGAATTGCATGAGTGATGACGCAGCTCAAACCCTATAGTCTGTATGGATGTCTTTGCAGTTTGTGAGATGTGTCTCGGGGAATGGTCTTGAAGCAGGAAGACGCCTCTCCGCAGTTTTCCATGCCTGTTTTCCTTGAGTGAAATTGGCTTATGACTTTGCCTTAGTGCGCACCAATGAGAGTGGTGCTCTTTTTACAGATACACAATCACGATGATACTTTCTGCATTCCCAAAAACTGATATCAACACCTTGGCGGCTGGGGGAGTAACACGGAACTTCTTGTGAAGCTGAGAAGATGCATGCCTTAGACTTCGTTTTTCAACCTGTGGGTCAAAGTGATGAACTCGTGTTTCATCCATTGCAGTAATCTAGGACCAGATTTTTTTAGATCTTTATGAATCATGTTCACGTTGGTGAGGCACATTCGTTTTGCGGCATGCCTTTTGCTCATCTGGTAAAATTCCTGGCATCCATCGCTCACTGACGGCTTTCATCTTCGAAGAATTCTTTTAGATTGAGTCTACACTGATAATTGAAACACAGGGACGAAGTAAGTGTCTCTGACGACATGCACAAGACAAGAATATGCCGCTCTCCCTCCCTCTCTCCAAATTTATTCTTTTGCTAAACGATGAAGGCTCGTTACGTGTATGTGCCTGTTTGCCTGTAGTGTGTTTTATTGCTTTCTTAAGTAATTTTGCAATGATATTTATTATTTATGAAAAATACAGTAGGTGTATTTCGTAGTGTAGCAGTGTATGTTTCAAATTATTGACCTTCAGGATTTTGTGAAAAACAAATACATTATGATTATATCATTTATTATTATAAAGCAATATATGCACCACAAAAGACACAAAACCGTGAGAAAAGCAGGAAATATTAAAATAACCTTAATGAACACTTACGATGCAAATGAAAATTTGTTTACGTCATTTCCTACTTTTCCACCCAATGTCTGACTGCACGATAATTATATCATGATCATCGGTTTTTCACCGGTCTTTGCATGGCCAAAATTGTCAATGACTGAAGAGTAGTCTATACCCAGAGTTATGTCTTTTTATATACACATTATCACGAGCAAAGCGGGTTTGATCACGAGTGAGTTAAACCTTTTTTTTTTTCTCAGTAAAGTCCTATTTTCATTTTTTATTCTCGAGACTGCTGAAAATGGTGTTTCAGCAGAACAACTCGTGATTGGTAAGGTTAAAATATTCTCAAAGTTATTTCTAAATTTGGAAATGTACTCTGAAGATTGTTATCAATGATGAAAGTGCGCATATCCCATGATGTGTTCGAGTCTTATGCATTTATATATGACTGGAAATGTAGGCATTCGTTGCTGAGAAAGTTTTCTATGTCTCCCTGGTACATATGAACAAGTTTATTTGATCTAACCTCTATGTCACGAGCACTGGTCTCTTTCAAATCCCTGAAAAGTTCAAACCTTTCCAGAACAACTTCGTATGATTTCCTCCTGTTTGCTAAATTATTGATTAAAGAATCCATAATCTTAAAAAACATGTTTACTCTTGCTCAGTTAATGCTCTCCGTCCACGTATATGGAGTGACGACTTCAAATAATATGTTTTAAAAATTAACAAATTTTGTAAAATTATTTAAATAAACATTTTCTTGCGTGGTGGTGCTAACATATTCATAAAAAAACAACTGCTCCAGATTGGCACCCCCTAAAGCTGGCGCCCTGGGACCGGACCCAATGAGCCTGTTGTTTAAATCGGCCCTGTTGAAACACCTATGGACTTAGTTATTGACAGAACGGGTCTGTCTACAAGGATGAAGTCATGCACGTGATAGATGTTCTTCTCAGAGGTGGATACAGAGGATGATCCGGAAATATCTGCATTATCGCAAGATTCCTTGTCACAACCAAAATTTCTGAGCCTTTTGACAACTATGAAATATGCAGGAGCCTTATCTTCAACGTTTGCACTATATATGTCTTTTAAAGACAGGTATTTTATTACCACCTGTAGTCCCTTTTTCTCCATTTTGCGAAGTCTCTATTGTTCAGTTCACAAAAACGCTTTAAAAACCCGAATGGATCTATCACACGTGTGTAACATTGAAAATCAGAAAATGGGTGCGTACGAGGAATTTAAAAAATTTAATTACTTAAATTTTTATTGCGGGCAAGTAACAACCACTGTGAGCAATTCGATGGGCTATAATAGAAGCAGTCGCCCGTCCCTAATTTAGGGCCACGGGTTTCCGAAGTGGGAGTGAACCGGAGCCGTAAGACGAAACACAACATCTACACCTCACGTTCGAACCCGAACCTATCTCGGTCAGAAGCCAGTGCTTAGACCCCTGTGCCACCGGTAGGGGCAGTAATTTATTTACTTATTGCCAGTGAATAGCGGCAAAGAATAAAAAATTTAAAATTCTGGGAAAAAATCTTATAAACATACCATAAGGATAGAAACTTTAAAGAATTAATATACTTTAAAATTCTGAGAATGCATTCTCTTATGATATACAAGTCCGTGGTTCTGACTTTTGCACACCTCATTATTGTACACGGGGGCGCATTAGGAATGGAAGTACAGAGCTGCACTTAATAGCGAAAGTTTTAAAGAGAACCTAAAGTTATGAACCTGGAAAGAAGAGCAAAGGAAGTTTTATGATGAGCTGGATGAAAATGTTTAAACAATGACACAAAGAAAAAACATTTAAAGAATTTAACGAATTTAAAGATCTCAAAATTCCCCACACAGCAGAAAAATTAATGACCCAACAGGTGGATAAATAAATAATTAAAAGCTACTTTTGTTCCTTTTACTCCCGTGTTACTAGTGCATCACTAATTGCTCTCTTTCGTCTTTACGTTCCGCATAGGCGCTACTGGACACAACTTTGTGTAAAATTATCTCCACAGCCCTATCTGAGTGGCAGGAAATGGCCAGAATATTGCATTAGTTCCTGCGTACAATGGAAATCCAGCCCTAACATAATTTTTTTTGTTCCTCTGGTCGTCTAACTTTGTTTTGCTGACGTCCACAGGGTTCAAGCGAGAGAGATTCTTTCCTCTGATTACAGAGAGACCAGTTCCGTTAGAAACCCACTGAGATGTGATAGTAAGCCCCTTTTGTTTTTGACTTGTTTGATGTATTATGTCTGGGGGCTCAAGGCTGTTCTTCAAGCTTTGTACTGCCGAAGGAGTGTAAAAAAAAAAAGAAGAAGAAGAAAGCCTCGTTGGCTTGAGTGAGTGACCCATGAAGGTCCTACGGCACCTGTGGGACTTGGATGTAACTAAGGTTAATCTTTCACACGACGCCTATCCCGTCAATTGGGAACGGTGCAGAACTACAGGTGATTGTTTTCCGAGTCAACGATATCATCGACGACACGTCCGTAGGAACTGAAATAGTCTTGGGACATCTTCGTTTTGTGACTGAGTTTCTACTGCTTTTTTAAAAGAATAAAAGGATTGCTGAAGATATGAACTTTTTGCGTTCATAAAAGCCAAATTTAAATTTTTTGGTCACTTTCGAAATCATTTTATCTCTATTATTCTCACTTTTTCAGTTCATTTTATTTACACTCATTTCTGATTTCCCGAACATATTTAGTTCGTATTGCACTCATTTCTCTAACTTCGCTTACTAATGTCCTACGAATTCGTTCTACACTGAATCACAAGAATCGTGTTTCCCTCTAAAAAGGTTTTGAGAATCGTTTTAAAACCGAAAAGACTGAATGTTATTACTTTACAATAAATTTCACGAAATCCAATCAAAAAATCGACATAGAAAACACCACACCATGAAGGAATGCACGAAATATGATGAAATTTACCACACACGTACACTTTCTACCAACAAGTAATTGGACACCTGTGATAGCAAAGGAAAACAAAGTTTATTCACCTTCAATAGTTGGTGGAGCCCCCATGAGCGGCGATTACAGCTGCGACCCTCCGGGGCATACTCTCAACCAGGCGTTGTACGACGGCTAGCGGTATTTTCTTCCACTCGGCTTGGAGAAGACAGGTCAGTTCCTTCACCGATTTCGGACGGTGGGGGCACCCCTTAAGTGGACTCTCCAACTCGTCCCAGAGGTGCTCGATAGCGTTAAGGTCCGGGCTCTGCGCAGGCCAGTCCATTCGATTAACCCCATTGTCACCATACCAAGCCGTGGTGGACCTCGTAACATGACAGGTGGCATTGTCATCCTGAAAGTAACATGGGTCCACCCCGTAAAACTGCCACAACGTAGGAAGTGCATGGTCATCCAAAATGGTGCAGTAGATCTTGGCGTTAAGTCTACCAAAAATTGTGACCAATGGTCCCGTGCCATACCATGAAAATCACACCCATAGCATAATTCCACCGCCGCCGAACTTAACAGTTGGCACAATACATTCCGGCAGGAGGCGTTCTCCAGGCAGACGCCAAACCCAGACCCTGCCATCCGAACGGTAGAGGGTGAACCTTGATTCGTCGCTCCAGAGAACCTGTTTCCACTGTTCAACGGTTCACTGTCGACGTTCTTTGCACCACGTTAGCCGAGCTGCGCTATTGAATTTGGTAATCAAAGGCTTGTTGGCTGCAGCACGTCCATGATAACCGAGCATATGGGCTTCCTTATGGATGGTATTCATCGAAAGAACACTCCCGGATGCCTGTTGAAACTCCTCGCGGATGTGGCCCATCGATTTGATGCGGTTATTCCGAATTTCTCTGGCCAGCACCCGTCGGTCTCTAACTCCCAGTTTTGTGGGTCTGCCGGGTCGGGGCACATTCCGACAGTCACCTCTCATCTTCCACTTTCCAATCACGTAGGCCACTGTCGATTTTGGGTACTTCAACTCGCTGGTTATGTCACGTATGGATCGGCCATTTCTGTGATACCCGACGATTACACCTTTCTCGAAATCAGAGAGCTCCGAATTGCGTGGCATCTTGCATGCGACTGGCTGCGTTGTTGTTTCCCACACGATATTTAACGGCGGCGGCCGTGACGTGTATCAGGACCACAGATATCGTCGATTGCAGGGGTGTCCAATTCCTTGTTGGTAGATAGTGTAGTTCAAGTACTATTTATTCATGGAATGATGAAAAAATTCAAATATTTACAGATTAAAAACGAGCAATGAGTATTTACATACAGAGATGGGTGTAAAATGAATATGAAAAATATTTACAAGTGTTGATGAGTGTGAATGAGAAATATATAATATTTTTTTACAAATGGTATTGCGAATGTCTTTGAAACAAATGCGTGTTTACAAAAAGCGAAGAGTATGAACTTAAAGATATGCAAATTTACAAATGGTGGTGAGTGTGATCTTGAACAAACTGCGCTTGAGTTTTGGATATGCAGATCACCAGTTAGTTGATAACAGTTGGAGGGCAGAAAAGAAGCAAAAAACATAATACAATGCAAGTTCGCAAATATCGTGGAAAGTGATATACTTCCGGGTTAATGTCCAAGTTCAGAGTTTTCGTGATGTGAATCCGGAAACGGAGAAAAAACTCAAGAATTGATGAACAGCTGAAAAACACATTATCGCAAAGGAATTGGGGGTTATATTCTAAGTCGGATTCTGTTTTGATGAACTGAAGGCCATTCTGTTTGCGTAGATCATTTCACATGAAATTGAGAAACAGCTGAGATTTGAAGTGCATGATTGTATTCTAGTTGTAGTCGACATTTTTGAAAATTACGGAAAGTGGTACATAGAAATCTGCTTGCTCTTCTTGCAGAAAAATGCGAGGTCGTATTAAGAAGTTTCATTTGAACATGATGGATGATTGATTTGGCCAAAATAAAAATAAAGGGGCAGATGTCAGAACGGCAAGCTGTGCTGTGGTCAAGGGCGAAAAGAAACAAGTAGTCGTGGATGGAATGTGTAGCGTGGCGTGCTGAACGGATGATTCAGAACATATGTTGGAACAAAGGAATAACGATAGGGCGTTATTGATAAACATAGGTCAGATTGGCTGGAACTTGACACTAAGTGCAGTCCGGGGAAGTAACGATGCCACAGCTATGAAGGGTGGTAGGGGTGGGGAGTCTTTGATGGAGGAAAAGCCACTGGACATTTTTGTCTTTCGAGGCGGGGAGGAGAGAACATAGTATCCTCCATGTACGTGTGACGGAAGAGTCCGGAAGATTGTGAATTGAGACTGCTGTAACATCACGAAGCAAATGGAAGGAATAGCTGTTTTGGGGTAAGATGGGTAAGTAAGACATGTAGACCTAGTAGTTGAGAGAGAAGTGATTTAATTTCTGAGGAATTGCAATGAGCGGGGAGACAGCATAATATGGCCAGAGTCAGTAGGTCGTATGACCGCCATGCGGGAGTGTCACTCTCACCAATCTTCCAATCCGGATGCTGCTCAACTTCTCCGGTCCGACGAGAACCCAATCAGCTGGTTTCTCTCTTTATGGGCTTTCTTATGCGAGCGGTATTTCTAATGTTTATTGTACATTTATTAATATGCGAGCACATTCAGCGGGGCATCGTGTGGAAAGTCTTCAGATGGCGTCTTGAATTGTTGACCGGTTCTACAGAGTGATTCACTCGGGACTTAACCCAAAACATTCGCAATAATTTTGAAAAGGGAAAACATTTCAAGCTGAAATTTGAAGACGAAGTGGCATAATAACGTTCTGACTTTAGCATCTATATCTGCGCCGTTTGGCTTGTATGCCCAGATGGCGCTACAATACCTGGCGTCTGGTGGGAACGGTTTCGCGCTATTCTCTTTGTCCGTCGGCTAGCGTCGAGTATGATGGTTTTTACGGTTGCTGAGAGCGTATTTATCGTTCGAAGTTATTGGAATTCCGGCTTTTTCAAGGAGTGTCAGAAAGAGTTTAAGAAGAAACTTGAGACGACAGGAAGCCTTGTTGATACACATTCAAGAGGACGACGCTCAATGTCAGAAAACACTGTGCAGTGTGTGAAAACGAGGTTGTTACAGTCTCCAAAGAAATCGTTACGTAGGAAGTCGCAAGAAACAGGACTGTCATATTCCACCTGCCAGAGGACTGCAAAAATGAGTAAACTGAAGCCATATCGTGTTACAGTTGTTCGTGAGCTGTTACCAATTGATATGCCGAAGAGAATGCTTTAATGCCGCTGGTTTAAGGAATTTGTCAACTCCAGGCATATTAGATATTACGTGGTTCACGGACGAAGCCTGGTTCCACATTTCAGGCTATGTGAACTCACAGAACACACGGGTACGGGAGAGTAAGAATCCCCATGTCATTCACGAGGAAAGAATGCATCCCATAAAGATTGGCGTAAGGTGCGCCAGTTCACGGTCCCATTTTCTTTAAATAGACTGTCAACACAGAAGTGCATCTCAATATCTTTACGCAGTTTGTTAACCAATTGGATGATATTGAACTGCAGAATGGCTTCTTCCAACAGGATAGTGCGACTTGTCACACTTCCAAATGTCAGCAGGGCTGAGATTGAGATTCGAAGTTTCTTCGGCGATCGGGTTATCTCCAAAGGTCTGTGGTCGCCCAAGTCTCCAGATTTAACTCCACCCGATTACTTCTTATCGGATTATCTGAAAGGTACTGTATACAGCAGTGGTCGTCAAAATGGTTCCTACCGCCCACTGGTGGGCGATTCAAGCTTTCATGGTGGGCTTTTGTTCGTTGTTACAAATTTTGTTCTTCCGCCATATATCGAATACATTGCTAACAACTTCGCGAGTTTGACTTTTTGAAATATGTTTTTGCAATTTACTTCTGAATTCCACCTCTAAACTTTGAATATAGACAATAATTAAAACAAGGTAATCCGTGAATACAGAGTGTTGAGGATAAGACAAAACACGTTTATTAATGATGTAGATCACGCACAAAATAATATAAGAAGAAATTAAATACGAAAAAAACTTTTCACTTCTTGCAGGGAATGTTATCTGCAGAGCTAAAACAACACAACGATGAAGGTCGACGACACAAAAACCTGAATGAAAGCACTTAAAAGCAATACATAATAATTCCTGTGGGATTTTTATCTCTATAGAAGAGCAACAACATAAAAGTGTTTCCCCTTTGACAACGTAGTACACGTGTAAATAAAATGGCTCGATCCATCGCCTTTTCTCCCGAGATACATTCATGTGACACACACAAAGAAGAGCTTCGGGCTGTGTATATAAACAAACACATCTGTGAAGCGTGGGAACGACATCTTTCTCACACAGTTCGCACCATGACGATTTCAGCTGAATGTGCTTTTAATATTTCTTTGTTTTTCCAACATTTAGCGCGAATAACGAGGGTGGGGCATACCACCGGTCGTCACTTAGTCTTCGAGCTGTACCTCTTTAATGGTGGGGGGCAGTACGTGGTCAGATTTGCGAGAGTAGGCACGCGTCCACACCTTGTTTTAATTATTGTTGGTCAGATTTGCGAGAGTAGGCACGCGTCTACGGCTTGGAACGAGCTGATAAATTGTGCAACAAACTGTGAACTTATGTCTTCGCGGCTGTTTACCGGAGTATATGAAGATGGGTTTCATCGAATCTGTTACAAATAAACAGCTTCCAATGTGTTTACTGGGCCACAAGACATTATCCAGTGATCAAGTTAATTGATAGAACATCTTGCTACAAAGCATTCAAAAGACAAAGATAAGCCAATTGAATATTTTCAAGAAATGTATAAAATTTTTCAAAATTGTTCAACAATAACTGCATCATTTAAGAAACAACATACAAGCAACGGAAGTGGATAAACTACAGTGTAGGGGTGAGACATAGGCTAACGTGCTGTCCCGCCTTCTTTCCGATAGGCGTCCGTGAGTTATTTTAACAACTCCTCCCTTACAGCAAATTATCTGAGGTTCTCCTTCTCGTAATTTATTAACTATAAATTTATTATCCAGGCCCCTCTTCCTCCGCCTTTTTGTTTACTTATCCGCGAATCAAGGAAGGAAGAGAATGGCTACCATAAGGCACTTCATCAACTTCAATAAATACTTCGTGAATAAGAAAGACAATAAATTTGATGAAGCAAAAGTATGGGTGAGAGTCTGGTTCCGGTGCCAATGTCCACGCCGAATAACTTATTGCACATGCAGCGTCCGTCACGAATAGTTCAATCAAAAATCAGTTGCCCTAAAGGCCACTCTAATATCAGAGTCGTTCCGACTCCACTTTTTTCCCGCAGCAATCGGCGTCACGCTAAAAACCAGGAACCGCGTTCCTCGGAGCATAAGCTCTCCACGTCTATCCGCCTTTCCTGCTCACTTCTCCACGCTCTTACTGATTCTCTCAAAGCATCCAGCTTCACGCTAACGACAGGAACTCCGCTCCTCGGATCCTAAACTCCACCACGTCTACCCGCCTTCCAAGCGCACTTCGCAATCCTGCTCCTCTGTCAGAAGCTATCTCTTATCACCCTCACTCCAGAAGAGGACCCCTCTTTTTCCGCCCCCTAACACGAGGCGCTGTTCTCTGAACTTGCCAGATTCCGGAGCAAACCTGACCTTTGCCCGCAGGCCAACTTGCTTCGTATCAGCACCTCAGCCGTTCCTGTTTCTTGGAACTCAGCTTCGAACTGCCTGCCTTATTGTCTCCCTGTCAGACGACCGCATGTTTGACATTCCTTCTAAAGGACTCCTGCACGTCGAAACCAGACTCTATACAGACAGAACAAAACATACAACAATACTGACATTCTTTAACATAAAGGACGTATTCAGACCTTCCAGACAAACTGGCGCCCTTCTACCATTGGGCATTGTCTGTGTTTGGGTAGGTATTCTTTCAGACCAGAATTTTTGTGTCCGGCAATGTACTACGAAACAATGTCTTTCCGCAGCTTGTGATTAGTCATATACCTCCTGACGTCGTAGACGTACGCCAGGCATTTTGCATTGTACTGTATATGCACACAGTTAATGAAATAAAGTTATTTACTGAGTAAAAGAAACATTTTTCTCGGGCGACATTTCGTCGTCACTCTGCACGTGACATAGCACCTTTTTCTTCTTGTTTTTATATACATAGATTCACACTTGATCATATCTTAATTGATATTCATCTCATTATTATTTTTCGCCTTTACATACAGCTTATCGTATATCACAATTAATTGCAAAAAGTGGTAAAAGTCATAATATTGGAGAAACTTTGATAATACCCTATATCAAAGAATTTATCTCAACAGTAATGCATCAGGATATACCTGAAGTTTTAAAAACATTGCCCCTTAGCGATAGCACAGTAAAGCGACGCGTTGACGAAATGGCCGTTAATGTTGAAAATAAACGTATAGGTATTCCCCAAAACTCTTCATTTTCCATTCAGTTGGACGAGTCTACTATTGCAGATAATAATGTTCTATTGATGACATATGTACGGTACCTTGATGAAAACAATACATTGGAAGAAGAAATGCTATTCACTGTAAATCTTAAATCTTATTTTAAGATTTACAGTGAATAGATACAAAAAGATTATTAGTATTTAATGCTGTGAAATTGTACTTTTCATAAAATAATATACCCTTGAAAAATATTATTGCATGCGCTGCTGATGGAGCACCATCAATGGTAGGTCGCTATCGTGGATTTGTTGCTTATTTGAAGGAAAAAGTGCCAAACGTTTTGTGTATTCATTGTGTGTTGCACAGACAACATCTTATAGGAAAACATTTAAATACAAGTCTCCATTCATCATTAAGTATTATAATTACACCTGTAAATAAGATCAAATCTAATGCCAAAGATGGCAGAATGATTCGATATCTGTGCCAAGACAATAATGAGCAATTTATTATGTTACTTTTATACACAGAAGTTCGATTGCTCTTAAAGGGCTCTTTTGTCTCGTTTTGTTGCATTATATGATAGTGTCATACAGTTTTTTGAAAGTAATAATGAGGCTGGTCTCTGTCACCAATTAAAAACAGTAAAGAATGATGCCTTTTATTTGGCAGATATTTTCAAGGTATTCAATGAAATTAATTTGCAGCTTCAAGGAGCCAATATAACTCTTATTAGTTGCAAAAATATTGTATCATTATTTATCGAAAAACTTGATCTTCTCCGTCATAATCTTTTGAAGAGAGAATTTCATCAGTTTCCCAAATTGTCATCTATAAAATATGATGCAACTCCAGAGGAGATTGAAAGGTTGAGTAGCCACCTCAACGAACTTAAATTAGATATGGAAAAACGATTTAAAGATATTTCGGACTTGAAGGTGCGTGACTAGATGATAAATCTTTTTACTGCAAATTTTGCTGAGGTTGATATAACTTGCTAAGAAGAACTATTGGAACTTAAATATGATGAAGAGAGCAAATAGAATTTCGATAGCGGTGGATACCAAAAATTCTGGCAAAATAAAAAAAAATCCTGCGTTATATTTAAATATGTGGAAAATGATATTTAATTTACTGATACCTTTCCCTTGTAGAATCAGGCTCTAGTGCTGTTAATCATATCACCAAACAGAGAAACCGTCTGAATATCACCGAAAAAGGAGACCTTCTTTTGTTTCTTACGAAAATCGAACCATATATCAACTATTTAGTCTCCGAGCATCAGTTTGAAGGATCTGATTAATCATTAATTAAAAGTAATTTCAATAAACTTTTTTTGCACATTTAACTTTCATTTTCTTTAATTTAAGCAGCTCCCGCATTAGTAGGCGCCTGTATCGATGGAGATGCAGAAATTTATTAAATTGAAATTATCTATGCATAAGCATACTTAAAGTATAAATAAAAAGATAAATTTTAGTATATATTTTTTACAAACCCTCCCCTCTAAAAATTACTTCGCACTTGCTCTAAATTGAGTTACTGCGGCACCGGTGGGAGGTAAGAAAATTTATTATAAAAAAAGATACAAAAGTGGTCGGTAGGTATTAAAAGGTTGATGACCTCTGGTATACAACAATAAGCCTAGGACTATTCGGCAGCTGAAAAGCAACATCACACAGGAATTAAAAAGCTAGATTGCTAGCTTTCACCGCCGAAGAAGGGCGGCTTCATCAGACTAATGTTTACAAGATTGAGTACAGAATCATACTCTGCTCAACCTTGTAAACATTAGATTCATATTCTTTACTCCTCCTTGTAAACATTAGATTCTGATTCTGTACTCAACCTTGCAAACATTAGATTCTGATTCTGTACTCAACCTTGTAAACATTAGCCTGATGAAGCCGCCCGTCTTCGGCGATGAAAGCTAGCAATCTAGTTCTTTAATTTGTTCTCTTACCCCAATTAAACGGAAATCTACACGCTCATGTTGTAAATATTTTTATTGTATTCACAGCCCATTTTTCAAAAACTTTATATTACACAGGAAATTGAAGCAATAAATACCAACATGCTGAGGCGTACATTTGACAATATGCAGCGACGAGTTGATCTCTGTTTGCATGCAAATGGCGGACATTTTCAACATCTTGTCTGATATCGATGTGAATGTGAAAAAGTAAGGCACTTCGTCTTCAAATTTCAGCTTGAAATGTTTTCCCCTTTCAAAAGTATAGTGTTTTTTTTTTTTTTTTTTTGGTAAAGTCCCGAGTAAATCACTCTGTACAGTTCATCGACATTGCGAGGGGGACGTACAAATGTGTTAAGTCGTCTGTCAGCGACGTCCCGCACGTTCTCCATTTGGGAGAGATCTGGGAATCGCACTTTACGTAGCCCTGTGATGAAGCCTCTGATAAAGGTGTCCGTGTAACAATAGAATTTCCGATGAGGTCACCCAAACATTCACACTGCTTGCATGCCCTTTCGCCACCGGGATCGGATTACTGGAGCTTCAACCTTGTCTTATCTGACCATAAAAATCTTTCTCAGTCGTCCGACGTCCAGTCACGGTGCTTCACTGCCCACTGCAGGAAGTATTGTCAATGATGAGGGTCAACGTGAACATACGAACGGGCTGCCGACAAAAGATGAGCACAAGCCCGGGCTATGACAAAAAGCCCGGAAATGTATTAGGACCCGGGTTCAAGTTAATTTTCCTTTTCATTTTTTTATTGATTTCATTTAACACTGCTAACCCAATTAACTAACGCACTACGGAACGCACTACTGAATGATTACACTATAGCCTCTTCTTTGTCCTTTGCCTAAAATTCTTAATTATTGTTTATTGCACGTTTCGCATGTGTGCATTTCATATTTCGTAACTCAAAAATGTCTGTGAGTGTTTTAAGTAACAACAATGTATTTCCCCCTAGATATGGTTATAAAATTTGTCACATTATTGTAACCACCAGCTAATATCCAGAGTAACCGCCGTGTGCAGTTCAGACAGTAGCTAGATGGGCTGTGGGTGACTCAATAAGGTGCTCGCAGGTATGTGGGGCCATGTTAACTGCAGTGCATCTGACAGCTGCTGGAGGGTGCGTGGTGGAGGATCCACAGAGCGAACAACATGATCGAGGTGATCCCATAGATGCTCAATTGGGTTTACGTCTGGGGAATTAGGGAACCAGGGAAGTACTTTGAAGTCATCATCGTGGTCTTCCAACCACTCTCGGACATTTCTAGCCGTGTGACACGCCGCATTGTCGTGCTAGAAGATCCCATCCGCGCCAGGAAAGACAATCAGCATGTATGGGTGTACCTGGTCTGCAAGGATGGATTCATAACGAATTCGGTCCATAATGCCTTCCACAGGTACGAGTGGACACAAGGAATACCACGAAAACATTCCCCAGACCATAACGCTGCCTCCACCAACTTGTGTTCTTCCAGCAATGGTTGAAGAGTGTTTGTTCTCCAATGTTTCTCGCCTTATACGCCAACGTCTATCTGTTTGTGTTGCGGAAAATGTGACTCATCCCAGAAGGCAATCCTTTGCCAATCAGCGGAGATCCAATTCCGATACTGCAATGCAAATGCAAGCCTTTTCTGCCGACGTACCTTCGTTAGCATAGCTGCAGTGACCATTCATCTGCATCGGAGCCTCACATGCAGCAGGGTTCGTTGAACTGTCGTTTTAGACACATTTCCGGTAGCCCCTTGGTTCATTCGGCATTTAAGTTGCTCCACTGTAGCGTGTTGATCGGCGCTCACGCACTTTAGAAGTCGATGTTCACCTCTCACATCAATGACACGTGGTGCTCCGCAGTTTCCACATCGCTTATTCGCAATGATGCCATTTCTCCAATCATGATGCACTTGAACCACAGCAGCACGCGAACAGTTCACAAACTGCGCTGTTTCAGAAATACTACCACTCTTGGCCAGAAATCCGATACTCATCCCTTTTCGCAAATCTGATGAATCGCTCCTTTTATGCATGACAGCAACGAGTGATATGTTTTAGAATGCCTACAGCACACCTTATATACCCTCCAAGCCAGCTCACAACACGCGCCTTCTTTCATTGGCTACGCGCTGTTGACGTCTAAAGTAGGAGGTGGTCACAATAATGTGACTCGACTGTGTATAAATATGTCATCGAGGAAACAAGAATATCCAGAATCATATATAAATAGTACGAACAACTGTAAATTGCCCTGTGAATCATTCAGTGATGTACTTCTAATAATTTATTTATATAGTGCAGCCAGAGTAAAGCGAAACCACTGGATCACTAAGTTTCATGCTGTATTACATGCAATTTATAGCTTTTAACTAGCTGAAAACAGTGAACTTTAATAATTTGGTAATAAAGTTACTATAGTTATAAATAAGAGTACACGTGATAGTTTCACCAAATAATGAATAAAATAAGCGCCAAAACCAGCTCTGGCCCAGTAGAACTAATAATATAAATTTCCATGCATTAAAAGGTACTAGGACTTATAAATGCACATTTACTGAATATTTAATCGGAACTAATTTGTTAGCAAAGCAGGAATTCGCAATTCTCATGTCATGCAGAAATGACATAGATTTTATAATAATTTTATACTGAAATTTAAGGGTTCAGAATCCTTAATTAAATTTGAAGGAAAACAAATAAACACAGTTAATTATGTAAACGCATTAAATTGATACACTTGGGAAACAAAATGAAGGACACCTGAATATGATGCACATGATAATAATTCTTTTTCTCTCTCTCTCTTTTTGAGGGGGCCGACATTTACGGGAAGCACTAACATTCTTATCTGATTATGAAAATGTAAATAGGGATAAAACAATATGATTCATTTTTTCCTTATTCACATTGGGAAAATTTGCACAAATGTTCAAACCCGGGCCAGTCATAAATAATAATATAACAAAAAAAATTCCTTATTCACATAGGGAAAATCTGCACAAATGTTCAAACCCGGGCCAGTCATAAATAATGATATAACGGGCCCGAAACAGAACTGGACCCCAAAAAATTTCCTTATTCAAATAGGGAAATTTTGCACAAATGTTCAACCCGGGCCAGTCATAAATAATGATATAACGGCCCCGGACCATACCCGGACCCAAAAAATTTTCCTTATTCACATAGGGAAAATTTGCACAAATGTTCAAACCCGGGACAGTCATAAGTAATGATATAACGGGCCCGGACTAGACCCGGACACAAAAAAAATTCAATATTCACATAAGGAAAATTTGCGCAAATGTTTAAACCCGGGCCAGTCATAAATAAGGGTATAACAGGCCCCGACAGGAACCGGGCCCAAAAGAAATTTCCTTATTCACATAGGGAAATTTTTCGCAAATGTTCAAACCCGGGACAGTCATAAATAATTAAATAACGGGCCCGCACCGAACCCGGTCCTTAAAAAAGGAGCCCGTGCTGATCTCTAACCCTGACGCCCGAAGCCCATCCGTAAGGGCTTCCGTTGGATTCTGGGCTCGGGAACGTTTTTCTGTGCGCCCCGTTATATTATGCTGGAACAGAAGGTTTGTGAATCGTCTAGTGTCCGCTGTTCACCTCGATTCTCAACCACTGATGGTCTCTCCTTTGCGACACGCTTGGTGGATGTGTGTCCCTCTTCAGAACATTTCCGTTACTGCCTTCAAACAGACAACGATTACTGCGGTTTCTGATTTTCTCACCCTACCTTCCTCGTGGCGATAATCATTCCCCTTTAAAACTCCAAGAAGTCTTTCCCTTTCCCCAATGCAAGGGTTTCGTATCGACCATCAGACAGACATTCCCTGCTCGTACCAGTCGGGAACATTAATGCTACGGGACGTGGGACGTGACTATTTCTAAGATGGGGTGGTTTTGGTGGTGTAATATGGCCTAGTAGTGTAATCATCCGTTTTATATTTCCTTTTTTTACATATATTAGTTTATATTTCCCTATGCTTCCTTACTATATATGAGAGAGTGAAACTCGAGAACACTTGATGATGAGCAGCGGGTTGGAGCGCGGGAACTATTTTTGCTGAATTTCTTCCGATAAAAAAAACTATTGGGTGTGTGCATAAGTTCTACCCGTTTTTGTGGAATACAAAGAAAGGAGGAAAACACAGCAACATAACGTACCTAGGATTTCACATTATTGCCATCATTCTATAAGGCCTCTTGCCATCTGTCTATGAATAGGTGAATCCCACGCCAGAAAATGTGTTTTAAAGCAAAAAAAGTCATGTAATGCCGTTTTCACACCGTCCACATCATCGAAGTTTGGAGAGCCAAAGCTTTCAGTAATGGTCGAAAAAGGTGGTAGTCCGTCGGTGCCATGTCAGGGGAATGCGCCGGGTGAGGTAACACTTCCCAACCAAAGTTCAGTCATTTTTGTTGAGTGTTTAAAGCAGCATGAGGTCTGGCATTATCATGATGAAGGATTACGCCTTTGCGATTGATGAGTGCTGGTTGCTTCGATGTCACTTGTTATCGCAATCTGTCCAAATGTTGGCAGTAGAGGTCAGTAGAGGTCTGCACGGGACTGCGCCGGGCATTCAATATTTAATGTAAAACAAACACGGGCAGCGTTTTTTTCTTTTTTTTTTTTAATGAGCAAAACAATCGCTATACAGTGCCTTTCTCGTTTGGAAAACTCGCAACCTACAGCAGCAGGATAAGATTGAATAATGTCCACTGATGGAACAAATAGAAGTTTTACGACATCCTCCCCTCCTACAAAACAATTGGTGTGGGTCAGTTCAGTTAGTTTTTCAATGTGAATGTGGTTCCTTCTCTCTCTCTCCCTAACTTTCACCCTCCTCTCATGCTTTGGGGCAGGCTATTAACTGCAGCATTTCTAAACCCAGCCACCCGCTCGCAGACGATCTTTTTTATTGTTCTGGTCGGCGGCACTTTGTATTCTAGATGTGTGAAAGGCTTTTAAGTTGTCTTAAATGGCACGGGAGAAATGGGCTGGGAGAAACTTACTTCTGTGCCGTATTTCCCACATTTGTACCCTCAGGCAGCCGTTTTAAAAACTTCTGTGACACTGATTAGCTGGGAAGTCTGTCGTTGTTTTCCCTTAGCATATGCTCAGTTCAGTGTTGCTGATAAATACCCTTTCATACATATTATGGAGTTTAAGAAAGCGAAAGAATTTCGCGAAAAAATCGCTCCCGGAGAATATGTGTTTCTAGACAATGTAAAGGAGGAAAGCGATATTTGATAATATCTTTAATTACTGTCCCGTTCTGAAACTAGTCGGCCGGAAAACGTTGTGCAGTGCACTAAATGCAAAAATTTTTTGAGTTACGATACCACAAAATCTGGAACATCGCATCTTAAGCGGCACAAATGTGTTCCCTCCCACACACACGACAGACATATTGGTTTCCATCGATATGATATGCCAGTAGATAGGTGCAGTTTATAAAGCCATAAAATCTTCTCCCAGTAGAACGATCGGACTCATAATTCTGGTTATTTCGTACTTTTCGAATTAACTCCCCCACCCACCCACCCCCCTTATCCCCAAGGATATTTCCGGGTCCGGCGGTAGGGAATGATAGTTTGAAAACCCAGAAAATTTGAAAGGCATGGAAATTGTCCTTTTCATACAATATTTTTGAGTATACAAGATTCCCTCCTCCCTCCTCGGACGTCACGTGACTTAAACAGAGTCTCAGAAATATTCTGAATTAACGTTTATTGTAATAGAATACGTGTAGCAATTAAGAAAACTAAAACTCTTCAGGAGTCGAATGACCGAGTGCACCAGGTGTCAAATTCGTGTTTTGGTAATTGTTGAAATTTTACGGGCCGGCCTGGGCCTTGGGCGTGCGGGCTTGGGCCGAGCTGGGCTTTCCAAATTAAGGCCCGTGTAGGCCTCTTGAGGTCAGCGTTTATCGTTCGGTTAGGTGCCAACACCTCCCAGTGGATTATTCCCTGGACATCCCACCAAACACTCAACAAAACCATTTTGGGATGCATTCCTACCTTTCAGGTCGATGGAACAGGCTCTGCACCTTGGCACACAGTCCGTCGACGCTTTGCATTACTGTACAGTACCCATTTCTCATCACCCGTCACAATTCATCCCCAAAACGGTTCATTTCTATGACGAGAGAGCAAAGGAACGCAAGTACGAATTCTTTCCACTCGTTGTTTTGCAGAAGCTGGTGAGGAACCCAATTATAGAACTTGGTGATGAACCCAAGCGCATGCATCCGTCTTTCGACTTTTGTTCTGTATACCGACAACATTTCCGCTAATTCCGCAACGGTTGGATGTGAATCATTTGTTATGGCTTAGTCTACATCCTCGTTAGGAACCACGAATGGACTTCCAGGACGTGGTTGATATTTACAGGTTTGTCTCAGTCCCGGAATTTCCGAAACCAACGGCGTCATGTACTGTCATCAACTGCATCTTACCCATACACTTCATAGATGCTGCGGCAAGCCGCGGCTGCATTACTGCCTTTATCGAACTCGTACAGTAAACAATGTCTAATGTGCTCCATGTCGCATGCCATGTTACACCGTCCATGATTTCCGTTACGAATGACTTACTCGGACAAATCTAGTGTCTCCATATGTTCTACTACTCCACGCTTTACTGGACGAAAATTCAGCATCGGAGCGTCACCTGTGACGTAACTACTCCGATCGCAATTTGCACCTATTACAGGAACGGGTAGAACTTTTGCACACACCCAATGTAATAAATGTAAAAACTCATGGAGTTTATGTAAAGGAATTTTTCATTCGATGGTTAATTTTCTATAAATAGAAACAACAAGTTACTAAAATTATGCAATGCATTTATTATGATACGCTTTCCAACATACCAGAAATCATTACTCAAGTTATGAGGATTATGGCTATGAAAAAAATTTCGCTCCTGTGCCCTGACCTTTGACCCTATTTCGATGATATTAAACAAAATTGGTTCAGTATACCTCCAGAACAACATACTAAAGTTTTGTCGCAATAGAAGCATATTTAGTCAAGTTATGAGGATAATGGCTGTGGAATAAATCTCGCTCCTGTGCCATGACCTCTGACCCCATTTCGATTATATTAAGCAGAACCGGTTCAGTACATTTCCGGAACAACATAAAGAAGTTATGTCTCAATCGAAGTATTTTTACGTAAGTTATGACGCATAAGGGCGATGGAATGAATCCCACTCATTTGTCCTGACCTTTGACCCCATTTCGTCCATTTTCAATACGGTTCCTTCCCAGGTTGCTACGTACCACAGACTAAAATTTCATCGAAATAAAACCATTTTTACGTGAGTTATCGTGCGGACAGACTGACAGGCAGACAGACGGACAAGCTGGAGCATATACGCTTCTTCAACCTACGGTTGGAAAACGTAAAAAAGTGCCTTTAGTTACTGTTAGCGATTTAGCATCATCACTTTCACTAGACACCAGAAAATGATGGCTTTTATTTTCTCAAGACTTTTGGTTGTTTTTTTTAAACCAGGAAACGGATCTATGAACTTACGCTCGTAATAAATTCTGATAAAGAGCAATTATGATGTCTGAACATACAATAGAATAGGTTCATTGACATATCGCTCGGCTCTAACCCTTTACTTTTAATACAAGCTAAAGTGAACCCGTAGCTGTTCATCGCAATAACTCCACTTGACGCGAAAAGACGTCGTTTATAGGATCAACTTGGTAGTCTTCCAGCATATTCTTTAGCAATCCGAAGACGATCAGTTTTGAAATCTCTGCTGATCAAACAAACATCACTTCCGCATGTTAATTACGAGGAAAGAGCGATACTTTCTTGCATCACTCGGAGTTTTCCTCAGTGAAGTTGCTAAATCAGCTAATGAAAACGGTTTTGTTAATACTGAGTCCACATATCCGATATGTAGAACTACACGAACGCTGAGGGTCTATCACAATTCGTTAAGTATTTAAAGGTCTGTACATTGTTTTTGTTATGTGTCATCCACTTTGAAATACAGAGTATTTTTCAAATTCTACACAATTCTACAGAACAGGCCAGTTGATTAATAACAACCTTGTATTATTTCTAGAGAAAGGTAAACGGATAGTCTTAAAGAAATGGAAAGGAACATTTATTGCATTTAAATGAGTTTCACAAAAAGGAGTGTGCTAAATAAAGACAGAATGAGTTTGACATAACCTGCCTAACACACCAACACATGGCATCAGTGAGCCTCAAAAGTTATACCATACATAGTTTCGTCCCCTTAAAACCAAGGCATTTTCCTATTATTTCTGGTATGTTGGAAAGCGTATCATAATCAATGCATTGCGTACTTTTACTAACTTGTTTATGTAACACTGCCGTATAGGGAGCTCGGGGCTTTGTCAGGCCTTTTTGACCTTTCCCCTTTGCTTCCTTGTTGCGTTCTGTTTTATAAACTACATTTCATGTGCCATATGGCAATGTTCAGCAAAACAAATGAATGAAATGAAAAATGAAAAACCATGGGGTGTGGTCGACAGCAGTAATTCCTTGTTTTCCAGTGAAAATAACTAGGTGAATGCCACATTTTTTTTTTTTCTGATAACCGTGCTCAACTTCGATATATGCGGTTTCTGAAAACAATCATTCCTCGTAATATGGAGTTTAAATATTAGGTGTACAAATAAGTTTTAAAGCGCTTTTTTGTTTGACGTATACCGCTAATTTACATATCCGACATTCCCCCGCGTTGTTGTCATGTGACCGTAACTGGTCCAGAGTACAAAACGTGACGCAGAAGTTTGCCCAACAGTCAAACGCACTTGCACATTAATGGGTGAAAGATGGCAAACGATACTGCATTTATTCGACACTGCATTCGTTACGAATTTCATCAAGGAAAAAAATGCTGCATTGATCTGTTCTGCTCTGGGGGAGAATGTTGTATCGAAAAGCACGTGTGAGTTTTGGTTTAGACTGTTTAAAGCAGGTGATTTTGATGTTAGCAATCAAAAACGTAGCGGCGCCCCGCAGAAGGCTCCACATGACGAAGTGCAAGCATTGCTGAATGAAGAGTGGTCTCAAACGCAAAAAGAACTACCTGAACAACTCAGGGTAATTCAATAAACCATTTTTAATCGTTTACGCGCAATGGAAAAGATTCAGAAAGAAGGAAAATGGGTGCTACATGACCTGAGCCAGAGGAACAAGGATGAGCGTTTCATGAAGTGTTTGAATCTGTTGAATAAACAACAGCCGCCCTGGTGGCGCAGTGGTCTAAGCGATGGCCTATGATCATTCGTCCGAAAGGGGTCCGGGTTCGAATCTTGGTGAGGCATGGATGTTGTGTTTTATCTTATGGCACTGGCTCTCTCCCTTCCCTGGAACCAGTGCCCTAAATTAGGGACGGGCGACTGCTTATAGCCCTTTGAGTTGCTCACGGGGGTCGTTAAACTTCCAATAATAAAAAATAAGAATAAACAACACAGAAAGTCTTTGCTGTTGAAAATCGTTACGGGTGATGAAAAGTGTATATGCTACAATACCAAACGCAAAAAACACTGGGTAGACCCCGGTGAAGCAACGACTTCGACACCGAAACACACTATACACTCCAAGAAAGTTAGTCCTGCTGTTCATCTGGTAGGATATGAAGGATACCTGGTTTGACCCTGTTCCAAAAGTTCTATTGTGAACTATTGGAACAGGGTCAAACTGTTACTGCTGATCGTTACAAGCAATAATTGCTGCGATTGAACCAGGAAATCTGTCGGAAACGTCCATTCACAGGCAAAGGATTGCGTCCTGTGAAATTACTGCATGACAACGCTAGGCCGCATGTCACGAAGTCAGTCAAGAAAACGTTATTGACGCTTGGCTGGGAAGTTTTGGAGCACCCGGCGTATAGTCCCGACATAGTCCTTCAGAATATCATTTGTTCCGATCCATGCAACATGGTTTGTCTGCTGTACGGTTCCAGACATGTGACGAGGTGCAAAAATGGGTTCACGACTTCACCGCATCCCACGACGAAGTATTCTTCATGGCTGGAATCCGTCAGCTGCCCGACCGATGGCTGAAGGTGGTAGATAATGACGGCGCATATTTTGATTCGTAAAGGTATTGTTGTTTTCTCTCAAATTACTTGTTGCGTTGTCTTAGAACGCTTGAAAACTTATTTGTACACCTGATGACGAAGGAGAATATCCCGAAGTTTTATAAAAACTTCGGTTTATGCGGAACTTCGTGATATGCGAGCTCGTTTTCTGTGAATTCTACTGTAAGAGCAAATGATGGGAATCTGGACGCGAATAATATTCGGCACCGAGATGCTATGAATTGAAATTTCTGCATCTAAAACCACATCCATCAACCATAACATTATAACCACCAACTTAATAGCGTGTTGGGCAGCCTTTTGCCTTAGTGACCGCCGTAGCAGGCGTGGGATCGACTCTGCTAGACTGTGGAAGATGTCCTCAGCCATTCTGTACCAACTGAACAGAATGACGTTCCTGAGTTCTGCGACCGAGCGAGGCACTGGCATGAGCCGGCGAATACTGCGTTCCATTGCACCCCATAATTGCTCGATGGGATTCAAATCTGGAGATTTTTCTCCTAGAGGTTTACGTGAAATGCTTGGATTTGACCCATTCCTGCACAATGCGGTCATGTGACATTATAGGCGGTGTCTTTCTGAAAAAGTTTAGTGCCATACAGGCACACAGTTATCATGTAAGGCATTACTTGATCCGTAACAGTGCCCGGATAGGACCTGGAGGTGATTTGGTGTCCAAAGAAGATGACAGAACCCAGTGATGTTCATGAGTACCATTCCCATAGCATGATACCGCTATGCTGGTATTTCCCCTTCTAACCGTGCAATCTATTTGCAGCTGTTAACCAGGGTGACATCAAGTACCCATCTCAATGCTGCAGCTGGAACTAGCAGGGGATCTTGCGGGAAACGACAGGGGCGATCGCTCTCCCCCTCCCCCTAAATGCTCAATAGCGTGAAAAACTGATACATTTGTTTTTGCAAAAACATAGTAATTAATGCACAGTTTTTCGTAAAAGTTTTGATAACAACTAAAATTTGCTGTAAATTTGGGGATAACATGTTCTGTTCTAGCTCCAGCGCGGGGGGGGGGGGGGACGAGGTCCAGAAACAGACAGGCTCAGAGAGGAAGTAAAAGGAGATTTTAAATGATCATAAAAAGCAATGATTGTGCTTTATTCTGTTATTTTGTACATAGTCTGGTATTGTTAGTAATTGGAAAAGGGGAAGCCACCGTGTCGGGTATAGACTTTGGAGTGTGTGTGAGGTAGCGTGGTGACAGAGTGAAGTACTCGCCTCGATTGGACCATAAACAAAAACCTGTAACAAATTTCCAAGCTGGAAATTTTTCTATTAAATCAACCCACCTGGGTAGAAGAAACTAAACTTTATTTTGAAAGATTTCATCCAGATGTGAGATTTAAAAAGCATTAAACGGGTTTCCTCGAAAAGCAGGCATTCGAACGCCATTAAAATAGCGCTGGTTATTTTTTTCTTTTCGTTCTTGTCCGCAGCTTGTAATTTAAAAATTTAGATAAAATTATTTTAATGGAAAATGTTTGAAATGCCTTGCAATGCCAGGAAGGGGTATTGCAAGGATTTTTAAACAGCTTGGACTCAGCGGACCAGGCGACACTATTCCAGTCATCAAATATCCAGTTACACTGCTCTGTAGAACACCGATGGCGGGTTTCTCGATAACGATCCGTCGACATCTGGGTCGTCAGCTCCTCGGCTTCATTCGCCAGAGCGTCTACTGAGTGCTCGGAAACGTTTATCTCTTCTGCCTGGCTGTAATCCGTCGTTAATTGAGGGATAGTGAGCTGCCTATTGTCCCGGACAGTGCATGCCAATCTGAGTTCATCTCAACTGTCAACCAGTGGTAATCTTTCCGGCAAGTCTGCTTGGGTTGTGTCCATCATTGGACCTACACTTTCACTATGAAAGTCCTTAAATAGCCAACAGTACTTGCTTTTTCTGACATGCTCACCACCGTCTTCCTCGCGCTGATTTAATCATTCCCATTTAAAGTGCGAAAAAGTCTTTCCTTTTTCTATCACAATGGCTTCGTACCGGCGAACTGACACGATCTGCCTGTTCAGTTTATATACACTACTGTTTGTGAAAATTGCAACACCAAGAAAGAATTGCGCTATTCAAATGAAATTTATATCACAGATTCCTCATGTCACAGGATATAACTCATTACATTTGCAGAGCTATACAAGATTTTCGCTTCAAAACTCAGTATGGTGTGAAGCCACTACGAGCATCAATAGCAGACTCTACACGGCGTGACATTGAATGGAAGACGTTTTTGATATCATCTTGGGGAATAGCATGCCAGGCTGCTTCAATATGAGACCAGAGTTCACTTGTGGCGGCTGGCGAAGGGGCTTGACTGGTCAGTCGCTTAGCTACCATGCCCCAGACATGTTCGAGCGGGAACATTTCCAGCGAACGTGCAGACCAGTGAAGAAGCTGTACCTGCCGTGTATGGAAGATGGTTTGGAGATTCCGTGCCACATGTAGCTGAGCATTGTCCTGCTGTAATACAGCGCCAAGACAAATCTCTTAACCATCATCGCTGATGTATCACTGGCTGCTGAAGGTTCCCTTAATAAACACTGTATTGGCAAAAGTCACCGGACACCATGAAGAGAAGCACAACATAGCATTTATAGACATACATTAGTACGGTGTCGGTCCAAGTTTGGGCTTAATGCATGCACTGACCTTTCGAGACATGCTTTCGACAAGGTTTTGGAACACAGCAATAGGTATGCGCTTCTATTCAGTACATAATGCTGTCGCTAACTGTTGCTTAGTTGTAAGCCTTGGTTCCAAACTTCTTATGCGGCGCTCTAATTCACCCCATAGGTGCCCTATGGGATTAAGATTAGGGCTCTGTGCTGGCCAGTCCGCACACGATACGGAATTGCCGTCAAACTACGCCGTAACCGTCCTTGCTTTATAGCTCGGTGCTATAATCCTGCTGGTACCAACAAGGCTCGCTTCCATAGTATTGCCACAGATTTGGTAGAGCATAATTGTCCAGAATATCGAGGTAGACGTGCTGGTTAACAGGTTTATCCACGATAACCAATGGGTCGGGACCATACCACGAAAAACACCCCCATACGAGTACACAGCCAGCTTCAAACTTGGCCGTAGGAATAGTACACTGTGATAAATAACGTTCCCTCGGCTGCCGCCATACCCACACACGGCCATCAGGTTGATGTATCCTGTATCTGGATTCATCAGTCCATAGAACCCGTTTCCATTGATCTACGGTCCACAATAAATGTTCTTTACACCATGTTAAAAGAGGAGTAGCATTCCGAGTGGACATGAAAGGCTTATGAGCAGCCGCACGACTACGGCAACCCATGGAATGAAGTTCTCTGCGAATGGTACGCGTACATACCGAGGTTTCAGCACTTTTACTCACTTGTACACTGATGTATAACGAAGTAAATTTCTCCGTAATTTTTGTCCACCCCGAGCATCGAACCCGGGTCCCCGCATTCCAGAATAAGTCGCTCTCCCAACTGAGCTACGCGGACGTATGCTCTCGCTGCTATCTGCCTTTATCTTATGTTCGCCCTGTGGTGCAAACTTGTAATACAGTATAACAACCTACGATACGAAGTCAAGAAAATGTGGCATATGGAGAACGTCACAACCGTTCCCCTAGTAATATCAGCCACAGGAGTTGTACTTAAGACCATTCACAGCTCTATACAGAGACTAGAACTTTAACCAAAATCTCCAGATGGAACTACAGAAGGCAGCTTTTCTTAACACTTGTAGGATAGTAAGGAAGTTCCTGGACAACTGAGAAAAAGAAATACACTTCCCAGACTTGGCACGTCATATCCCGTCCCGGAAGGAAAAGGTGGAATCTTATTTTTTCATTATAATAATAATAATAATAAAAATTCTGCCAGCATCGAAAAACTTATGGGAGCATCAGCTGAGAAAGTCATAAAAACTGATCAAGTCAAGATCTTGTGGGATTTCTGAATTCAAACCGATCGACACATAGAACATAATACAGCAGACATAACAATCATAGAAAATCGAAAAGTCTGGATAATTGATATAGCGATCCGTGGAGATGCCAGAGTCGATGAGAAAGAACTGGGAAAAATGACTAAATATAGAGACCTGGCCATAGAAGTTACCCGATTATGGACTAAAAACACGACAGTAGTCCCCATTGTCATCGGGGCACTTGGAACAATGTCAACAAATTTTATGAATAATTTTGAAAAATTACAGTTTTCTGATATACCACCTACAGAACTGCAGAAGACAGCTTTACTTGGGACATCATATACATGTATTTTATGCTGATTCTTGACTGATACCTAAGTCTCCGATGGAAACACGTATCATTTCAACAATACCAGTCAATGATAATTTGTTGTTTATTTTGTTGGTCATAGGCTCTGATTCGTATATTTCGAATAAAGAAGATAATAATAATAATAATAATAATTGTTGTTGTTGTTATTATTTTATTATTATTATTTTGCTATTTTTATTTTCGTGTTTCTTTAATGTAGAGAATGCAACTGCACGTGGAATTTTAGGAAAAGTCAGCCATCCTAATTAAGGGTCGCTTGCTTCAGAAATGGAAAAGTGCTCTCGAGTATCTGTCGTTTTCAATGCTGCTTTGTAAAAAAAGATCGTGCTTATGTTACCGGTTTGTCCGTCCGTCTGTACCCACGGTATCACTGCAACTATTAGTCCGATTTGAAAAATTCTTTTTGCATTGGGAAGCTTGAAATATGCGAATGATGATCCTTTATTTCGGTTTTTTTTTTACGATGTACAATTTTGCCGCTAGAGGGCGTAAATGTAGATGACGTCGAATTCAAAAATACCTTTTATTCCACATATTTGCTTCTGAACATCCGATTGAAAAAATTCTTTTATCTTTCGATTCGATTTATGTCGAAGAGTATTTTAGATACAGTTACTTTTTCAAATCACGCATAGATTTTTCCGCCAGTGGGAGCAAAAGTAAATTACATTTTCCCCGATAGCTCTTCTTCTAAAACTCCCATTTCAAAATGTTTTTCTTCAGCGGATACACCTCCTGATGGAAACTCTTTTGCACATAATTTTAAATTTTTGGTAAAGAATACTTTGACCACCAGGGGACGTAAGTGTTAATTTTTGCCTCTCATGTATTTGCTATAAAATCTGAGCTTCTAAAATATCGATTGAAAAAATTGTTTCGTGGACTGATGCCACTCACATCTATAAACCTTTTCGTAATATTTTCTTCTTAAAATATTCTACAGTTTCTCCGCCAGGGGGTGGTAGATATATATCTTATTTTTGTCAATATTTCTACTTCTAGGTGTCCAATTTGAAAAATTCCTTCTTTGTTGGATAGTGTTTTCAGTGTGACATGTTTTTCATATAATTTCAAAATTTTCAAGTGATTCATAGACTTTTCGCTAGGGGCGTAAAGGTAAATCCCCCCCCCATATCTCTGCTTCTAAATCTCCGATTTGAAAATTTCTTTCTGCACCGGATACAGCTCCTGATGGGAAATCGTTTGCACATAACTTCTAATTTTTGTAAAAAATGGTTTGCCGCCAGGAAGCGTAAGTCTTAATTTCGGCTTCTGATTATTTGCAGCAAAATATGAGCCCCTAAAATCTCTATTGAAAAGAACGTCGTTTGTTGCCCGATAAGACTCATGTCGACAAACCTTTTAGGAACATTTTCTTCTTGAAATAATGCATGGTTTCTACGCCAGGGAGCGTAGATGTATATCTTATTTTTGTCAATATCTCTACTTCTAGGAGTCCGATTTGAAAAATTCCTTCTTTGTTGAACAGCGTTTGCGATGCGAAATGTTTTTCCTCTAAATTCAAAATTTTCAAGTAAATCATAGACTTTCCGCTAGGGGACACAAAGTTAAATTGCGTTTTCTGCGTTATCTCTGCTTCTAAAACTCCGATTAGAAAAATTCTTCCTGTATCGCATACAAGACCTGATGGAAAATATTTTTTACATAATTTCTAATGTTTGGTAAAGAATGGTTTGGCTACCAGGGGGCATAAGTCTTAATTTCTGCTTCTGATGTATTTGTAGCAAAATCTGGGCTCCTGAAAATTCGACTAAATTTTTTTTTTCTTGGACCGATAGTGCTCATATGGAAAAACCTTTTGAGAATACTTTCTTCCTAAAATAATGCATGGTTTTCCCACCAGGGGAAGTAAAATCACATCTTATTTTTGTCGATATCTCTGTTTCTAAGCGTCCGATTTGAAAATTTCTTTCTGTGTTGGAGAGCGTTTCCGATGCGAAATGTTTCTCATATAAATTCATATTTTTCTTAACGCACAAGTCTGCAACCAGAGGGCGTAAGCTCACACTTCCGTTTACAGCAATATCTGAGAGATTAAAAACCGATTGAAAAACTTACTTCTTCCGTCAGGTACTATTGTTTTCCATACCGGTTCCATTCACTTTGAATAGCTTTGATAAATTAAATTTGCGTCATAACGGATTCAAAAGACGTGCTTATTACACCCGAAAATTCGGTGTCATCTTTCTTGTTGTTGTTTTTTTCGACACCAAAGGCGCAGTGGGCGTTGTGTTGTTTTTTCGGTTCTGGCTCTCTCTCTCTCTCTCTCTCTCTCTCTCTCTCTCTCTCTCTCTCTCTCTCTCTCTCTCTCTCTTTTCCTGCAATCAGTAACCGAAAATACTACCCCTAGCCACTGGTGCTCAAAAAAGATTGCTAAGTTTTCAAAAGGAGAAAAATGTGACTATTCGATTTTTGCTATAATAATTTCCCCTCGTATGTCCTTGATGTCCTCCCTGTTTTGAACGATCTGTCGAGAAACAAAAAAAATGCCAGATTTTATCTAGAGAGCAGTTTCCTTCAATTGAGGAAGTGCGTTTTAAAATCGCTGTATGAGATGGAATAAATGTAGAGCAGACGTATTAAACAAGAGTTCCGCAGTCAACGGTAAACAGAACGCTTTCGCCATCAAAGATAATGTTAAAATGTGCTCATCCCAGTTGTTTCCCTGTAACTGGTTTCCACATTTCGCTCTTCTTTCTTTTTTTGCCCAACTAGTGAAAAGACGTCTTTAAAGAGGAATCGCTGATTGGACACAAACAGGTGGTGTTGTCCGTGACGTTCTCCGGAGTGATCAATTGCTCTAGTTGCACTGATAACAGATCGTATTAGCCGGCGCGCAGCAAAAGTGGTCAGACCTGTTTTGCTCTTCCTGCTCTTCTTCCCTAGTGATGACCGATATGGACTACCTGGCTGGACTTCGGGCCAATCTCTCCGATCCGAAAGCGATTTACAATCGTAAGAAAGCGCAGATGGAGAATAAACGCATTGAGACATTGGACGATGTTATACGGGAGTTACATTACGCCTTCGATAGCGACCACGTCAACATAGAGCACGTTCATGACATCATGCTCACTTACAAGAGCAATCCAAGGGAATGGAAAAAGTTTGCGAAATTTGATCGTCACAGGTGAGTCCATAGATTTCGATAACGCTTTTCAGGAAGCTCTACCTGCATGCCTGGTAACAATTTCAACTTGAAATAACACCCAATTATGTCATCAATTGCCAATTAAATTGAAAATGGGAACTCGCCGCAGCGGTGGCAGAGTAGTGGTCTAAGCGATGGCCTGTGATCTTTCGTCCGAAAAGGGTCCGGGTTTGAATCCCAGTGAAGCATCGCTGTTGTGTTTGTCTTACGACTCTGGCTCTGTCCCTTCCCTGGAACCAGTTACCCTAAATTAGGGACGGGCGACTGTTTATAGCCATTGAGTTGCTCACGGTCGTCGTTAAACCTCCAATAAAAAAATGGAAACCCAAACAATAAATACCGAATGGATTCTTCTTTCTCTAGGAAGGGGAAATAACTGTCTTGAGTAAAAATTATGAAAAAAAAAAAAAAAAAAAAGAACAACCTCCATGATAATTATTTTGTTTTATTTGAGATTTAACGACCACCGTGAGAAACTCAGTGGGCTTAAGCAGTCGTCCGTCTCTGATTTAGGGCCACTAGTTCCGAGGAAGGGAGAAAGCCAGTGCCGTTAAGCAAACACACCACCAATATCTCATCCGGGACCCGAGCGCAGGCCTGCTCGGATGAACCATCAGAGGTCGGCGCTTCAGCCACTGTGGCGTCTTAATCAAATATTCAAATAGAATCTACGGAGCACAAAGCATAGTCAACCTATTAAATTCTTAACATGTGACGTAAGAAGAAATCTGAGTGCTTCGCGTAGATTTTGTCTGGCTTCCTATAGGAGAGGAACGGATCCCGAAACTTACCTTGGGAAGGGGGGCTACTGTTTCAGTCTGACTAGTTTGAGGGGAAAAAATTTAATTAAACGTGAAAAAAATGAAAAATAAGACTTTCTTTAAAGTTATTCTCAAATATTACTGGTCGTTTTAAGAATCTTTGGGGCACGCATACCTAACCAGCGATTAGCGAAGCATTTTTTACAGAATTTCTACATTTTCAAAGATTTATTTACACGTGAAAAACATTGAAACATTCGTTCACCAGCTGATGTACAAATGGTGACTAAGGGTACAAAAGTACAATGTACGAAATGGCTAGTTGTACGAAATCAAGCAAAAGGAAATAGGGGACCGTCTGTTCTGTCTTACCGCGTAAACCGATAAAATATTTTATGTGAAGTTTTCGAATGCGCACCGAAAGGTGTCGTGTAGAATTTACTATTTTAAAATAATAATTTTAATGTCTTCTTGTAACGAATACCCGTAATAAAACCTGAAACTGATAAACAGAACGATTGATTAATACAATGAGGTACATAAACTGAGGTAATACCAGGTTTATAGTTGTTTTTTTTTTTTTTTTTTTTTTTGCTTTTTTTATGAAACCCAATTCCTCAGTCGCAATTAGCATACGGTATTATATGTAACAATTCAGTGAGTACTGAAACCCTGTGTAATATGCTGATGCAGCACGGACTATTCAAATTAGGGACAACTTTTTTTTTTTGATTGATTGATTGTTTAACGACCACCGTGAGCAACTCGATGGGCTATAAGCAGTCACCTGTGCCTAATTTAGGGCCACTGGTTCCAGGGAAGGGAGAGAGCCAGTACCGAAAGACAAACACAACATCCATGCCTCACCGGGATTCGAACCCGGACCCATGATCAGAAGCCACCGCTTAGACAACTGCGCCACTGGTGCGGCGGGACAACTTTAAAAGAAGCTCTCCACCCAACTACCTTTCCTTCGTGATTTCGTGGAAATGTAATTGTTGTTGCTTATAATTTTCGTTTCAAATGTCTTCACGCCATTTGAGTGACAGTCAGATTGGGGGACGGGGGGTGATTAACGACCACTGTGAGCAGTGTTTCATTCAGGGAGTTTTTTCACCGTGGGGAGGGATTACAAATTTTGAGGGGGCTGAAACTTGTTGGCTAATTACATACATATAATCACAATTTATTTTGTTATTAATATATATGTAAATTATGAGCAGTGTTTCATTCAGGAGTTTTTTCACCGTGGGGAGGGATTACAAATTTTGAGGGGGCTGAAACTTGTTGGCTAATTACATACATATAATCACAATTTATTTTGTTATTAATATATATGTAAATTTTAAATGGAGTTCAACAATTTTCTTCTGCTGTTATATCGCGAATGCAAATTCCAAGAAATCTACACATACAAATGATTAAAATTGCTATACTTTTGCTTTAATTCAGTAATACACCACGGATGTCACCATGGGGTGGTGTCAAATAGTGAAGATGCTAGTGAGGTAAGGCTGTCCTAGATAAAATCCCGCCGACAGAGGAGTGGCAAAAATATCCTCGCCTTACTACAAGAGTGTTTCTGATTATTAAGGAATCATTACAGTGTTACCTGAAAACGTATGGTGTAAGCCACCCCCCCCCCACCTGTCATTTGGTTTCAGGCCCCGTTATTTAGATTAGCAAATAATAGTAAAAAAAACTAACTAACCGTTTGGATGGCAGTTTGATGCGCCTCAATTTTTTTTATTTTATTTTTTTGTCACAGTGTGTAAACCACCACCGCCAGAAAAAAAACCCCACCTTATTATGGGAACTATTTCTAATAATTTTCTATTGTTAAAAATTAGGTAGCAAGTATTTTGTTGTATTGGAAGCACTAAAATCACGTTAGCTACACTGAGGTTTAACCGTATACATGGAAAGTCGGTATCCAGAAGACTGAAATAAAGCTGAATGCCAGCTTCCAAAATATGATGATGTATTGCAGTGCAAAAGTCTCTACTCTGTGAAATTTGGTTTTTATTGCGGAAAGTAGTCTAAGTTGTTAGTGCTTGAAAAATTGCCCCTTCAGCGAGGACTGTTTAATGTTTTGTTGAAGGATGATAGAAATTTCAGGGTGAAGTCCATCTGGATGTTTTATTATTATTATTATTATTATTATTATATTTTCCCTCTTTTTTTTATTTTTTTTAATTATTTTCTCCACATATTCAGCTATAAACTAACACAATTAGACTAAATATAAGGGAAGATCGCCCAAAAACCTACCGAGGGGGGGCATGGATTTTCGGAGGGCTAAGTACCCCCGAGAAGATGCCTGAATAAATCACTGACCGTGAGCAACTCAATACGCTATAAGTGGTCGCCCTTCTCTATTTTAGGGCCACTGGTTTCAGGGAGGGAAGAGAGTCATTGCCGTAAGATAAACCCACCATTCATGCCTCACTCGGGATTCGAACCTGGACCCCATCTCAGACGAATGAGTAGAAACCAACGCTTCGTACCACTCGTCCACCGGGGTGACCAATCAGAGGTAGAGAGGAGACAGAAAGGTGGAAGCGGGTCCTGGTCATGCAGATGCTTCCAGATTTATGAACGTGTCCAAAAATGTCATATCAAGATGCTATGGCGACAGTTTCAAAATATATGAACATTCACTTAACAGGCATCTCAAGATTGAACATGGTCTACAACAGCAGAGGATGACAGGCATGCAGCACTAACTGCAAAGCGCAATACAATACACACGTGACGTGACGGCTCTTCAATTCTTCTTAGAGATTACCACGGCAACAGGAAAACCAGTACTACCCAAAATTTTGAGAGGTGACTTTGCACCGGGGAACGTAGGGTCTGTATTTATCTTTTCCTTGGTCACAAAAGAGCTCAATTAGCAAGGATCACGCATCGCAATTGGACACCTTAGCAGTGCGGATATAAGTTCTTAGTCAAAATTTTTGCGGACAAGTGATTCTTGGCACCAGCCCATTTAAGAAGAAGTAGGCACCCGAAATCGCCACTACGTATAACATAATGTAAAAGTACAGTTCTGGAGGTGGAGGGGTAATGTTGTAGGCAGACATCACGACTGACGGTCGTACTTCTCGACACGATATCGAGAAGAGATCCTTCCTAGAACCCCATGTGCGATTTTTTCAGGTGATGTTGGTTGTGACGTATTACGGAGGTAATGCACATGTCAAGGCGGCAAGCAGCGGTGGTAAGACCTTTGTCGGCGTAGCTTAATTCGAAAAGCACTCGCTTCCGGAGCAGAAGGATGTGGGTTCGAATTCGCCAACGGCAAATTTGAGATTTCACATGGAGCAGAATTTGTTTTCATATACGTCCTATAGGCAAATCTTGCGGACGAATACCTGGAAAGTGAAGACAAAAATGAATTGCCCTCCAGATCCGTAGATAATAACCCCATGAGATATTAACCGCTGATGGAATTCATATATGGGGATCTGGCGAGCCAATCCATTATTTTCATGTCTTCACTTTCCAAGTATTCTTTCACAAGCTTCGCCTGTGAGGAGAAGCGTTATCGTCCACGAATTGGTCTGCCAGATCCCCAGATATTACCCTCAACAGAAACGCTTAAGAAACTTTAGGGTGTCAAGATTCAAGGAGCCAGCCCCATTAAAGAATAAATAACCTGTGAGCAGAAAACTGCTCTGATGGAGAAATGGGAACGTCTCCCTAATGGATATTGAACTATACCTGGATAAAAGCTTGAGGGATTGTTGTGACGCCTAGTTAGAGGTGACCATAAGCATTATTAGCTCCAGGCAGACGCCGAAATGCTAAATTTTAAAATGGGACTTTTACATGCTTGAGATATTTATCATGCACTTTATTTTGTATTTTACAGAATTTTGACGAGCTATGTCAAAATGTAACTCCATTCAAAATTTTATTAAACGCTATGTAAATTTTATTGAAATATTTAAAAAAATGTTTTGCACACCAGGATACTTGAACGACATATTATATTAAATTAGAGGCTATAAAAATGTTTGCGTACGCAGCATTTTTATTTTTCTTAATCTTTCATAATTCTTCTTTTGTTTTTTACTATGAAAAATAAATCAGTGCGCCAACATATTCGACTCAAAATCGGCGTATCAAATGTTATATCATTAATTCGAACAAAATTCTAACTTTTGGAAAGTATCCGAATATGAATTATGTGTTCGTTTCTGTAAGCATTAATCATTTAAAAGTAAGAATTTTAAATGTCTAATGTTACGTTTTATTGAAAAGGAAAGAGTGAGAGACAGCGACAAAGTTGATTCATTCAATCTTAAGGATATGTGAAATACGAACTTTTCAGTTCACTATTTAAATAAATCCTTTCATTTGCAATATCAATTTCAAAAACCAGATGAAATTTGATAACCATCTTGTTTTCGATTCGCTGCTGAATGGAGACCTTTCTCATTATTATTTTTTCATTTTATTTTTTTGCATAAGTCTCACATCAGCACTTAATACTCTTTTCCCAAACTGTTCCAGTACGCTTTCTAATGATCAAGGGCCCACATGTTCTTTTTTTAGGCTTTTTTATGGCTTTTTCACTGAAGTAATTCTGATGATCATTGATTGTCCATTATTCCTGCAACGGCCTATAATTACCACTTGAGCGTTTTTACGATTATCACCTATGAATCCTTACACACTTAATTGCCACTTGAGTGTCTTTATGCTTATCATCACCTATGAATCCTTACACACTTAAATGCCACTTGAGAGTCTTTATACTTATCATCATTATCATCAACTATGAATCCTTACACACTTAATTGCCACTTGAGTGTCTTTATAATTATCATCACCTATGAATTCCTGCACACTTATCATCACCTATGAATGCCTACACACTTAATTACGATTTGAGCGCCTTTATACTTAACATCACCTATGAATCCTTGCACACTTAATTGCCCCTTGAGCGTATTTATACTTATTATCACCTATGAATCCTTACACACTTAATTTCCACTTGAGAATCCTTATACTTATCATCACCTATGAATCCTTACACACTTAGTTGCTACTTAAAAGTATTTATACTTATCATCACCTATGAATCCTTACACACTTAATTGCCACTTCAGCGTCTTTATAGTTATCATCACCTATGAACCTTACACACTTAATTTCCACTTGAGCGTCTTTATGTTTATCATTCCCTATGAATCCTTACACACATAATTTCCACTTGAGCGTTCTTATACTTATCAGCACCTATGAATCCTTACACACTTAGTTGCCACTTGTGAGTCTTTATACTTCTCATCACCTATGAATCTTTACACACTTAATTGCCACTTGAGCGTCTTTATACTTATCATCACCCATGAATGCTTACACACTTAATTACCACTTGAGCGTCTTTAAATTTATCATCCCCTATGAATCCTTACACACATAATTTCCACTTGAGCGTCCTTATACTTATCATCACCTATGAATCCTTACACATTTAGTTACCACTTGAGAGTCTTTATACTTCACATCACCTATGAATCCTTATACACTTAATTGCCACTTGAGCGTCTTTATACTTACCACCTATGAATATTTACACACTTGTACTTCAATTCATTTCAATTCAATTCATTTATTTTGCTTAGCTAATACGTCTGCAAGAAATGTGATTTCACCTTACACACTTCATACACCTAATACACCTTACACACTTGTACTTAAACAACTAAAAAGCTAATTCATACACCTAACACACCTTACACACTTGTACTTAAACAACTCGGATGCGTGACTGACAAAAATGAAAATTCATGGACGAAATAACTGCTACTATAATACTTGCTGGTGAGAACTGCAATCTGAACTGGACAAAATCTACACAAAGCACTCAAATTTATTAAATTTTAATAGCAGATTAACTTGCGCATTCAGTGTGGCATTTATGAATAGGAGCAGCATTTAACAGGCAGCTGAAAGATTTTTAAAAAGTTTCAAAATGCACAGAGAAATGCAGAAAAGCACCTAAAATCCGTCATCTTTTAATATTTTCCATTTCTCATTTTAAAAAAAATGTGATGAAAATCAACGTTCTGCCCCGAAGTTTCGGTAGACAAGGAGAATGTTTTGAAGAAATGATTAGAAACGAAAACGGGTTGCATTTTGTATCTGTTATTTCGATTGCAATTTAAACAGAAAAGCACTTGCTACCCCCAGGGTCTGAGTTTCGTTCCGCACGGGTTCCTACACACCTACACGATGTGCAGGATCTGGTGGGAAATATTTGAACGGGTAATATAAGAGTGCGAAAATTAGGAATATTTTTGTGGCCGATCAGTAAAAAATTATTTTTTTGTGTTAACAGAAAATGCTTTTTGAAAGTAAATTTAAAGTATTAAAATTGTCCCATTCTGTGTGCGATTAATACAGGAGAAAATCCGTAAGATAAGTAAAACGTTTACGTTTTCCAAAATATCCTGATTTTTGTTTTAAGCAAAAGCTGTTAGCTGTAAAAAAAGAGGAAAGAATGATTTTACTATAAAATATTCATTAAATGCACATACAGGAAAAGGTGCATGACTGAAAGTTCTCCTAGCGGGAAATTTCGTAAATACATGACAAATTTAATCTCACACAAATTCTCTATTTCGCATGACCTGTCGTCTAGACAAGAATATCTTTGTTCTAACTGAAAATAACCTCTTTATAACGTCATATCAGAAATTTCAAAATTCCGACTTTTAAAGCTGCTCGTAAAATTATAAACTATATTCACAATATGAATCCCTGAAAATTTTGACTCGCGATTTTTTAATTTCCTATCGTCCAGAAAAAGAAATTTGAAATATCTAATAAAAAAAATTCGTTTTGCATGGTCAGGCGAACGGGTGGACAAAGTGATTATATTATCATTCTTTTTACTTAACGCTCCAAAACCAGAATTGTTAATGAAATAACTTCATAATTAAAAGAAAATATTTTAGCTATTTGTGTGTATGTGTAAGGCAACAAACTACACTGTTAAAAATTTGGGGATAGGTTGCACCAAAAAGTGGTGCTACACCAGCTGCACCACTTTCTCAGAAAAGATTCACCATTATGTGGTGCAAACAAAACCCAAAAAATCCATGCACCACTTTATAGGGTAAGATTGCACCATTTCATAGTGCAATCTTACACCATCAAATATAAGTATGCAACATTTTGTAGTGCAACCATACTCCATAATATGGTGCAAAGTTGCCCCACGTGTTGGTGTAACTTTTCCAAAATGTGGTGCAGCTAGTGTAGTTCCATTTATTGGTGCAATATATCACCAAAATTAAGTGTAGTCTTTTTACATCACTGCTTCATGGATAAAATATTTTGAAAACAGGATTTCTGCATACAGTTCCAAAAATGTTGTGTTTTCTTAATCAATTTAGGAATAAAAGTTTTCTTTTTTTTTCGTTTTAAATGTTTTCTCCCATATTCGGAAGATTTTAATCTTCCGAATATGAAATGCAGAAAAGAATCAGAATTCTCCAAATTTTCCCCGAAAATTCCATTCTCTATACTTAAATAAACCCCAAAATTCTTGATCTGAGAACAAATCTACAATTCCTCTGATGGGCATTGTTCCGACGGTTTGGGTTTTTTCCCCCTCACAATGTAAAAAAACGAAGTTGCCGTAAATATTGTGTCAAATATTGTGTCCAGCTGAATGAGTGTCACATTAATTTTTGTAACACGTCTTTCGTTCCTACTACATCAAAACCACGTAATTTTCTGCCAAGCAAGGGCTTTCTTTCAAAAAGAAGTTCATATTTCTGATAAAATTCTCCATGAAACAAATTTTGTTGCTCATCCCTTATTACGGCCGAGCTCACTTTACCATTTCAGGGAAACTACTGTATTAAGACACTGACCTTTTAAATAGACGTATCGACTGTCGAGTGTCACCTTTTACGAGTACCGGCACTGGAAAAACTTCATTCAAACTTGATGAACGGTCAAAGTTACTAGGAATACGGGCTGAGTCATGATTTAACCGCCACGGTGGCGCAGTGGTTTAAGTGAAAGCTTATAACTATTCGTCTGGATTCGAATCCCGGTGAGTCATGGATGTTGTTTTTGTCTTACGGCACTGGCTCTCTCCCTTCCCTGGAACCAGTGACCCTAAATTAGGGGATGGGTGACTGCTTATAGCACATTAAGTTATTCACGGTGGTCGTTAAACCTTCAATCCAAAAAAAAAAAAAAATAAAAGATTTAACCGGCGAGTGTTGGGCCCCTACCTAGTTCAGAGGCTTTGCGATGGGAGGCAAAAAGGCACTTGCCGCCCTGGTGGCAGTCTTTTTTTTTTTTTTTTTGATTGGAGGTTTAACGGCCATCGTGAGCAACTTAGTGGGCTATAAGCAGTCGCCCGTCCCTAATTTAGGGCCACTGGCCCCAGGTAAGGGAGAGAGAGCCCGCGCCGTAAGACGAATGCAACATCCATGCCTCACCGGAATTTGAACCCGGACCTCTTTCGGACGAATGATCAGTGGCCACCGCTTAGACCACTGCGCCACAGGGGCGGCGGCGGCGGCGGCGGCAGTCTATAGGGCCACCAAAAAGGTTAGAATGATGTTTTTCATAAAGTTGGAAATGCGACATGGCAAGTAATTTGATAGTATGAAAACATGCACTTTTCATATGCAGAAAATTCCCTTGCAATTAAATGTTGATCCCTTTTTTTGTTTATTTTTGTTTCGAGGTGTAACAACCACCATGAGCAACTCTAATGACTATGGACAATCTCCCTTGCCTAATTTAGGGACACATTCCAGGGTAGTGAGAAAGCCAGTGCCGTAAGACAAACACACCACCCGTGTCTTACTCGGGGCGCGAATTTTGTTAGGTTCTGCGCATTTTCGGTGATCCTTGATTCGACCTGGCACTAATTCATAGCGTTTATTCATTTTTGGCTGCCTAATCTAGTTAAAGTTATTGCTTTTAAGCGCAATATGAAATTAAATTTGCGTTGCACAAACTTGGAGAATATGTTCAGTAAAGAAACAAGTCAAACTTTTCCCGGTTAGTTAGTTACCGCGATTTAAATCACTTCCCGAAATCACCTTCTCTGTCATCTGTGCTGTTGCTTTCCAAGTGGCGCAAGTTATATGTATATCTTGACCCGGGTTGAATTCACCCTTAATACGCCACTTTCCTAGTAACCTGTCGTTTCCTGTAAAAATAAATGAAAATATTTAACGTGTAGGTTGTGACTTTTATGATCAGTTCTTTGTAAGAATTTTGAAAAAGTTTCATTATTCAACATCTCACATAAAAACAAAAATACTTTAAATTTGCTATGAAGTTTCTGAAATTCATTTTCTTACTACAGAAACGTTATTTGAAACTACGCCACTCTGTCGTTCTTACTTTCCCTTTCGAGAAATACATAATTCTTATGCAATTCTGAAGGGAACAGTTGAGCGTGTTCCGTTTGCTTTGTTCAAGATGAAATAAAAAGCAATTACTTCCCTTTTCCCGACAGAAGAATTTGGCTTTAATAGTAAATACCGAAACTCTGAAAAAGGCAAAATGGAGATTTCATTGTCAAGGCCAAGCCTAAACGGAGACTTCGAATTTTACACGCGTTATCGTCCTTCAGCGGCGTCAGTACGGAGCACAGCCGGAAAAGGTGTTTCTCTGACGAAAATACTTTCATGAACATCAGAATATGATGATAGAAGCAAAAATCAGTTCACCTGTCGACGTGCAATTTCAGACAGAAACACACGCGCGGAGTAGCTGTCCTTGACATTTCGAACAAGTGGCTAAGTTTTGCGTCATCTCATTTATCGTCACTTTGATCGTGAAATGCTGTCTGTAGGTTTTATGAAGGTAAGTCTACTTTCCAATCTCAGGGAAGTCTATAAACCTCAAGTCCACGAGACGAATGTGCACCACAGGTCATCAGGAAGATAATACGTCTCGGTTTACGAGGGGGTTCATTTTTCTCAAATTGCAGGTGTACACATTATTCGTAGCTTGGGACAAAAATATTTGTTGCTTGGGTTAAGACCCGAAGGGCTTTAAGTTTCCGTGTGAAGGAACACAAGACCTACGTACGGAACTATGAACTGAAGAAGTCATCTATAGCCCAACATTGTCACGAAAATAACCATAAATTTGTGTTTGGAAACGCTACGCTTATCGATAAACCTGACTCGACTATCAAATTTAATATATTAGAAACTTTCCACATGTACCAGAACTCGTAACGGCTTGTCAACGACATGACGTCGACTCCATTTCTTTGAAGTGCATGGAAACAACTCACCAAAATCCGTGATCGTCAGAATTCTGATGATGTCACAATGATTTGAATGTTTACGCTCCATTCGTCCTGAGGATGCGGAGCCAAACGCTTGTGAGAAAAGTTGCTAATTTTATTCTATCTTAACACCACAAGGTTAGTAGTTATAAATTACATATAAGCAGAACCGAAAGTTGTTTTGTGCAGAAATATCGTTTAACTGAAAGAGAAACAGATATTTTGTAGCATATCTGGCAAACCTATGCAAGGGCCGCCCCAGTGGCGCAGTGGTCTGAGGACTGGCTTCTAGTCATTCGTCCGAGATGGGTCCTGGTTCGAATCCCAGTGAGGCATGGATGTTGTGTTTGTCTTACGGAACTGTCTTTCTCCCTTCTTTGGAACCAGTTGCCCTAAATTAGGGACGGGCGACTGCTTATAGCACATCGAGTTGCCCATGGTGATCATTAAACCGCCAATAAAAAATGCAAACTTATGTAGTCTTTGAAACAGCAATGTTACGCGAGCAGTTTTTTCCTAAAATTGTTATTTTTTGTTGGTTATCATCACAGAAGAGGAGAGACAGAAGTAAATCTCTCATAGAAGCTAGTGGAAACCGGTTGACCCGAATATCTCAATAGTCAGCGGATGGACGTGAAACAAATACGTCGAAACCGTAGTCGCGAAGATCTAACTACTTTTCATATTCTTTTCAAAAGTCAACTGATCATCTGATCATATGTAGAAGATTTTAGGAAGGGAGTGTCTGACCCCAGGTCTTTAACAACCCTTAGAAATAGGAAGCTAGGAGATTTGGGCTAGAGTGCCCGATAGGAAAGTCACACGGAAGCGAGGTAGAATGGGAGAGGAAGACGCCCTTATTTATTACCGGGGGACAGTACCCGGGGTCTGACGGCTTAACGTGCCCATCCGACGCACGGCGGGTATTTAGTGGTTCGAACGTTCGTACCTTCCCAGGATCGAACCTGAGGTTATCCCCATGGCAGGTACGAACGCTGACCACTAGGCCACCCGCGGCCCTCAAAAGTCAACTTCGCCGCATCCCTGCCTTTATAACCTCAGGATTAGTGTCACGTGACAGAAGATAACACAGTTGCAAGTCCGTCCACTGCAGAGCTAGTAAAAATTGCAAGTACCACTTTCGTATCTTCTCCTCTGGTGGCTTTCACAGATTTCCTCTAAGTGTAACAGGAATGTTACCTTGATTTAGGCCATATGTGAGCATGTTGGAGATTCAAAAAATCTTTACTTATTTATTTATTGATCAGTAGCTAAAAGTTGTCTATGAGAACCGAAGTTTAAAACATATTTTTTCTATAGTTTATCAGCCTCGATTTGACATTAAAGTCTGTAACGAACCGTGCAATCCTGGTTTAGTGAGATGAGGAAACCTTGTTTCCTGAGACAGGAAGCAACCAAAACCATAGACAAGAAGATGACTGGGGGGGGGGGGGAAACTCGGCTTTACCGGGTATTCGGCAATCCGTCCATAAGGAAGAGAAACATAGTGCATTTTTTGTCACACGTCTCGCACGCTACTGTAAATCTGCATTTCAGTTTGCATTTAGACTTAATGAAAATCTTAAAATGTATTTACGTTGAGAGACAATAACTTTTGCAGCGTTACATGTAAATACTACCCATATTGTAGTCGATGCAGAATCTACGTACTGTATGAAGTTTAATCAAGGCTACTATGTTAAATATCTGCTCTTTGTAAAAACTGAATAATTAACAAATATTAACACCAGACCTCACCTGTAAGCAGTACTCCTCATATCTTTCCGCTTTATGATGCAAACGACCACTTCCACTAATTTATTTCGGAAAAAATACTGAAAAGCAGAAAAGCAACACTTTTAAACGTAAAACATTTAGTGACTAACGGCACTAATGAATTTCTACGTATAAATATTTTCACGGACCCTGTTTTAATACATCTCGAAAAAAATTGAAAAATCAACAGAGACCGCAGCTCTTTTCTGGCCGCAGGTTAATCTGCTCTTAGAAGATAACAAAATACCCACGAATAAAAATGGAACTGTGATATGCTAAGAATTACTAGGAAGAAGAATGGCTCTACTAACATTTTGCTTCTCCACTACTTCTGTCTTGAAATCACAAAATCAGCATCTCACTGTATAAAAAACAACGACAATTTTTAGAGAAGAAATTGACTGAGTGGCGGAGGAGAAAATAGCCGAAGAACCAGGTTTAGTCATATATTTGTAGAACATCAAGGCGAATTAAGAAAACAGATGACTTGGGCAATGGGGTCGCCATTCCCGTTTTCCTTAAAAAAAACTAGCTGATCCACTTTCAAGACACTACAGAAGCATCCATTCTACTAGCTTCAGCACAAGACATTTTCTGCCGGGAACATAATTAGCATGCGGGAATCTTTGCCGTGAATTACGGACACCTAAATCATTCGTCACAGAACAAGCGCACGACCTACACTTGCTAGCCACTTTGTTAGGTGTACCTCCATATTATGTCTATGGAAAGGAATACTCGTAGTCAGTGCAACATTTTCAATAACACGTTCCCCAGAAAGAATTCTACAAAACACTAAGTGTCCACCTATTAGGCACACCTTCATATTATGTCTACGGAAAGGAGCATTCATAGTCAGTGTAACATCTAAAATAACTGTTTCCCCAGGGGAAATTCTACAACACACTGAGTGTCCACCTTATTAGGTTCACCTTCATATTATGTCTATGGAAAGGAGCATTGATAGTCAGTGTAACATCTAAAATAACAGTTTCCCCAGGAGAAATTCTACAACACAATGAGCGGCCACCTTATCAGGTTCTCCTTTATATTATGTCTATGGAAAGGAGCATTAATAGCCAGTGTAACATCTAAAATAACAGTTTCCCCAGGAGTAATTCTACAACACACTGAGTGGCCACATTATTAGGTTCACCTTCATATTATGTCTATGGAAGGGAGCATTCATAGTCAGTGTAACATCTAAAATAACAGTTTGCCCAGGAGGAATTTTACAACACAATGAGTGACCACCTTATTAGGTTCACCTTCATATTATGTCTATGGAAAGGAGCATTCATAGTCAGTGTAACATCTAAAATATCAGTTTCCCCAGGAGAAATTCTACAACACAATGAGTGGCCACCTTATTAGGTTCACCTTCATATTATGTCTATGGAAAGGAGCATTCATAGTCAGTGTAACATCTAAAATATCAGTTTCCCCAGGAGAAATTCTACAACACAATGAGTGGCCACCTTATTAGGTTCATCTTTATATTATGTCTACGGAAAGGAGCATTCATAGTCAGTGTAACATCTAAAATAACAGTTTCCCCAGGAGAAATTCTACAACACAATGAGTGGCCACCTTATTAGGTTCACCTTCATATTATATCTATGGAAAGGAGAATTCATAGTCAGTGTAACATAAAAAAAAAACAGTTTCCCCAGGAGGAATTCTACAACACAATGAGTGACCACCTTATTAGGTTCACCTTCATATTATGTCTATGGAAAGGAGCATTCATAGTCAGTGTAACATCTAAAATAACGGTTTCCCCAGGGGAAATTCTACAACACACTGAGTGTCCACCTTATTAGGTTCACCTTCATATTATGTCTATGGAAAGGAGCATTGATAGTCAGTGTAACAACTAAAATAACAGTTTCCCCAGGAGGAATTCTACAAAACACTGAGTGGCCACTTTATTAGGTACCTTTCATTTTATGTCTATGGAAAGGAGCATTCATAGTCAGTGTAAAGTCTAAAATTACAGTTTCACCAAGAGAAATTCTACAACACAATGAGTGGCCACTTTATTAGGTACACCTGTAACGTATACTCTATATTCACTTTCCTTTTGATTTTACTATCTCTGGTTATTTTATTTTACTATGTAAATTATCTTCTTACTGAACGAAATATTATTTCACCCGATGAATGAGATCTGGCAATGAGTGTAAGTCATGACGTGGTGGTAGCTAGTATATAGGCGCGTTCATCGAGACTTAGAGAGAGCTTTTGTTGTTGTTATGAGAGAGCGTTGTTGTTTACGAGGAGAGATTCTTCATTATGGTAAAACTAGTTGTGTGTGTGCTTTAGTTGACCAAGAGTCTTAGAATAAAGAAGTTACTGTAAGTTAGTCTTTCTCAATTCATAGTGTTTGTCAGACCTCTGTCTGGCTGTTAGGTTTATAACATTTATTTATAACTATAAATAACCAGCGTTAAGACTTTGTTTACGTTCGTAATTAACTAGTAACAACACCCTTTTGAATTCACTATTTTGAAGCTTAGTATAAGTATATCATTAGCTAGCTGGTAGGAAGAGAATCATTCATATGAATTAGCTTAGCGGAAAGAAAATAAAGCTAATTCATTATACACCTTCATATTATGTCTGTGGAAAGGAGCATTCCTAGTCAGTGTAACATCTAAAATAACAGTTTCCCCAGGAGGAATCCTGCAACACAATGAGTGGTCACCTTAATGAGTGGTCACCTTATTAGGTACACCTTCATATTATGTCTATGGAAAGTAGCATTCATAGACAGTGTAACATCTAAAATAACAGTTTTCCCATGAGGAATTCTACAATACAATGAGTTGCCACTTTATTAGATATACTCTGATTATGTCTATGGAAATGATGTAAATAAATGACATTTTCCTCAAGAGTAATTCTACAACACAGTGAATAACTAATGAAGTAGATACATCCTCATATTATGTCTATGGAAAGAACACTCATAGTCAGTATAACATTTAAAATAACAGTTTCCCCAAGAGGAATTCCATAATATCGGAGTTGCCACTTTATTGTGCATATCCTCAAATTATGCCTATAGAAAGGAACACTCATAGTCAAAGTAGTATTTTAAATAATAGTTTCGAGGAACTAATGCACTAAGTCAGTTTAACATGATACGAGTACAACTTGTCTGCAGCACCGAAATCTTTCACCAGCTAATCATTAAGCAGCACAAAAGTAGGGAATTAAACTTTTGATGTTTATTTCGGACTTGGGTACACTGCACCCCAGGGTGTAATTAGAACATCGTTTGAGAAAATCATAAAGGAAAAAAAAGACTATTAGAACACTTACGGTATTCGGATTTCTGTTTTTATGTAATTTCGGTTCCGCAATCAGAAGTATTCTAACAGCAATATCGAATTTCACTCCACCTTGCATTTAAAGGTTTAATGAAGAAGTTAGAAATACATGAAAAACGTTGTTCTTGGTTACAGCCATAGGATTATGAAAATTAATATCAAAAATGGGACTTTTAGACGTACAGATGTAATAACAAACGTGAAAATGTACTCCCCCATCCCCCCTCTTAGTGGTAAGATAGAAAATCTGGAAAATCAGGAGGTTATTGGGTAATACTTTACATGGTGAGAAATAACTAGTTTTAAAGGAATTTTCACTCTTCAACCTGAGGAATCGTCGACAGAAAAATCAAAATGTTCGCAACCTGATAGAAAAAAATTTGCCGTAGATAAGCTGGAAAGCACACGTAAAATTATGGTCATGACTGCTGTCACGTGATTCAATAGCAAATGTTTCGGATAAGACTTTTAGAAGTGCCGATATAGTTTCTTATGTAAATACATTTCGTCACGTCCCGTAGAGAAACAGTAGCACGCAAGAAAAATGTGAAAGGATCTGTGCTGTATCGCCCATAGGCGATGTTAAAAGAATTTTTTACATAAAAAGTCCTTTTTGCCGATAATGTGATTTGAGCCCAAGCTTCCTCGCTCCAGAGCCAGTTGTTCTCCCAACTAAACTACACCGACAGTGCGTATCGCTGCAACTTTGCCATCTGGACACGGGCGTCACCTCTATAGAACGTCACACATATGACAGATGAAAGCGAAGATATCTTGTGGTAAATGCATTTACGCCACATTATAGAAGATCCTGTTAGCACTCAAATTATGCATCTTACAAAGCGAAAAATGGCAAAATAGTTTATTTTACATGGGCCCAATTGTCTAACACCAGTAGAATTTTATTTAACTTTTAGAAGTGCATCGTTGGTTCTGAAAACGAAAGATAAGAACGCGCCACCTACAGGAAAAATTAGGAATTCGGCAGCGCATGATTTGTCATAAATATTGCACATGTTGCACATTAGTAGACTACTCGTAGCCGAGCCCTAATAATTTTGTTCGGAAATTCGCCTTCATATGGGAATAGCCTTTTTTTATTTAAATCACCGTATTTCTCAATTGTGTTAAAATAAGCAAAAAAAAAAAAAAAAAAAAAAAAAGTATTTTTTTTCGTGTAATTGCTAACAGCGGACTTTACACACTTATGTATCTTGAAGTCAATATAGAAATCCGGCTACAAAATAAACGTCTTCTCTGGAGAACGAATACGTTGCTATCTATCGGTGACGTCGTTTTTACTCTTCGTTGCACCTACGGAGATTACCTCAAAGTTAATCCAAATTTCAGACATCCTTTTTTTCTTCGGTTGAAGGTCGAGCAACTCATGGGCTATGAGCAGTCACCCGTCCCTAATTTAGGGTCACTAGGTCCAGGAAAGGGAGAGATTCAATGCCGTGAGACAAACAAACACAACAACCGTGCTTCACCGGGATTCGAACTAGGACCCTTCTCGGACAAATGGTCGTGCTTTGAGCCAGCGCTTAGACCACTGTACCACCGAAGCGGCATTTGGATATTTCCGTTTAAAAAATAATAATAGTAAGGGGGACTGCGAGGTATACTCACTACTGCGACTGTACGCGAAGCTTGAAACCTCTACGTTCAGTAGTTTTTTCTGTACACGACAGACAGATATACATTTATTATTATATCTGTCTGTCGTGTACAGAAAAACTACTGAAACTTATAATAGTACGAGGGTTGTACCGAAAATAATGCAAAAGTGGTCATAACTTTTTTATTAACTGACAGTGGTCGTTCAAATCGCACGTGTTGGTAGAGTAACTCTTTCTCTGTACAAAGGTACTACTCAACATAGTCCATCATAAGCGATGCGTTTGCGCCATCGTTGAACCCAACTCTCGAATCATCTTTCAAAAAATTCCGGTGTGGACTGTTGTACCCACTTCTTCACAGCCACTTTAACTTCGTCTGTATCATCAAATCCTTGTCCCCGGACACTGTCCTTCATTGGACCGAACAAGAGGAAATCGAAAGGCGCCAGATCGGGGATGTACGGTGGATGGGGACCTCCTACCAGCCTAATTTGCTGATCGCTTGATTTGTTGTCAAAGATGTGTGTGGTCTCGCATTGTCATGGTGAATGTGGATCCTTTCCAGATTTTGTTCATTCTCTTCGTCCTTATGGCTTCTCTAAGCTTCTTGAGTGTCTCAATGTACCAGGCGTTGGTCACGGTACTGCCACGTTCCAGAAAATGAAGGAAAATGACACCCTTGTCGTCCCGAAAAAGTCACCATGATTTGCTGTGCTGATCGTTGGCTCTTGAACTTCTTAGGCCTTGGTGAAGAGGTGTGATGCCATTCCGTGGACTGATTCTTCATTTCCGGATCGTAAAGATACGCCCACGTTTCATCCCCTGTTACCAAATCGGAAAAAACGTGTCTTTATTGGCTTCAAACCCTTCCAGTGGATCAGAGCACATTTCCACCCTTCTCTCCTTCAAATCTGCAATGAAGAGGAAGGGTTACTATAAAGGAAGAGTTACTCTATCAACACGTGCAATTTGAGTGACCGCTGCCAGTTAATAAAAAAGTTATGCCCACTTTTGCATTACTTTCGGTATAATCCTCGTAGATTAGAAACTGGTAGCAATCAGTTTTCATTTATCGCACTCTCTTCTACACAGCGTCTTTTTCCTCGTCGGTTTTCCTGGAATTCCTATTCAAAACACATTCCCTATTATCATAAGTGTCAGGGTTTGTTAGTATAGGTCACGACCTTGGAATTGGACCGAAAGATATTTTCCATGTGTCGTGATTAAAGATTCTGCAAGTATGAATGGTGAAATATGAGATACACGAGCGGCAATGATGAAGATACGAACACCAGACTTCGCACACTTTTGCGTCCATGCATTTCTAGACAATCGCGAACAGATTTGATAACACTTTTCTGGGCAATCTGCGTATACAATAGACTGATAAGATGCTCTCTCCGAGTGATCGAAACAAATGCGTAATACATGCTGCGATTGAAAACGAAAGTTTCATTTTTTTATTCTTTTTTTTTTTTAAGATTTTGAAATGCCTATTTCCGATTTCTTACTTGTATATTCACTTTAAGATTTGCATTGCTTTTTAGTTTTAAAATTATTTATAATCAATTTCAATAAATGAAGATGATTTTTTTTTATTTAAGTTGGGACATAATTTATACGTCGTACTTTTCTATTTATTTTCTCAATATTTTGTTCGAGGATTTTGGAATTTTGCAGGTTCTTTGAATAAGATATTGAGAAAATAAAATTCTTCAGTTTGATAGAATATGACTTTTCTCTGACTTTCGTCTCCTTTGAATCTGAAATAATAAAAGTTTTTAATCTGTTGCAAGCAAAATTACATAAAATAATCTGCACAATTAATATGTTGCAAAAATTATTTGAAATTTCTTAGTATTTGTAGAATAGTCAGTTAAAAATAATAAAAAAGTCAAATAAACTGTCAATCATACCGGATTTGTTATTCAATACGTTTTCCAAATTTTCTAGACGTGCCTCGTAGTGAGAAATTTTCTATAGCGAACTTTTTGTTTTCTGTAAGACGGTGGTTTCCACCACACGAATCAATTTTGTCATCCAAAGTTTTTGCCCACATTTTTCCTGTCAGGTCAATGATCTTAATTGTGATGATAAGTCTAATCCACAATTGATTTTTGAGAACACGTTCTTGTTAGTACGAGCCTCGTAGTATCCAGTAGCACAAACTATATTATTTTCAGTGCGAAAGATCTCGTGTTTGTAAACATTAAGTCACTCACTTGTACGAAACCAAGAAACTTTCTTGAACATCATGCATAATGGCAAATGAAGAGATGAATGACATATCAATAATTCACCGTCGAACGGTATCATCACACAATGTATGAATAACGCTTCCATAACGTTGATCCATAAGTTAAAAACAAACATTATTTAAATATTTCAAGACTGCTTTCCCTTTGCTTACACAGTCGAGAGTCACTAACTGACTTATCGGCCATCTGCGTTTGGACGTGAATCTACTGCGCATTTAGTTAATTCCTGAGTCGCCGCAATGGCGCTACTATACTCTAATCCATGAATGAAGTGATTCCACGGTCACAGCACTCAAGTTTTTCACAAATTGTTACAAAAAGAATAACGGAACGCCAGCAGTAATAAGGTGGACGATAGTTTTGTGTAAGGCATAACTTACTTTAAAATTTACGCCAAGACTTACTTTGATGGAGTACCGTATCCCCACTTTTGTTCGTATATTTACACCTTTCTTTGGGTGCGAGAAGACGACAACAGCAGAAATTCTGAGACGACTTACGACTCTTTCTGCAGGTGTCTCCCTTGGCAAACCTTTTAGCACGTCTTTTGTAAAACAAGTTAGTAAAGCCATGCAATGCATTGATTATTACACGCTTTCCAACATACCAGAAATCATTACTCAAGTTATGTTGATAATGAAACAAATTTCGCTCCTGTGCCATGACCTTTGACCCCATTTAGATTATATTAAACAGAATTGGTTCATTATACACTGTACGTCTGTAACAACATACTAAAGGTTTGTTGCAATAGAAGCATTTTTAATCAAGTTATGAGGATAATGGATGTGGAATAAATCTTGCTCCTGTTCCCTGACCTTTGATCCCATTTCGATGATATTCAACAGAATTTGTTTAGTATAACTCTGGAAGAACGTGATAAAGTTTTGTTACAATCGAAGCATTTTTAGGTAAGTTATGACGCATAAAAGCAATGGAATGGATCCCTCTCCTATGTCCTGACCTTTGACCCCATTTCGCCCATTTTCAATAGGGTTCGTCCCCAGGTGGTCTCCTACCACAAGATTAAATTCCATCGAAATCGAACCATTTTTATGCGAGTTATCCCGCGGACGGACAAAGTTGGAGCATATACGCTTCTTCAACGTACGGTTGGAAAGGTAAACAAGTTAGTAAAATCATGCAATGCATTGATTATGATACGCTTTCCAACATACCAGAAATCATTACTCAAGTTATTACTCAAGTTATAAGGATAATGGCTGTGGAATAAATCTCGCTCCTGTACCCTGACCTTTGACAACATTTCGATGATATTCAAAAAGAACTGGTTCAGTATATCTCCAGAATAGCATGATAAAGCTTTGTCGTAATCGAAGCATTTTTACATAAGTTATGACGCATAAGGCGATGCAATGTATCCCGCTCCTGTGCCCTGATCTTTGACCCAATTTCGATGATATTCAACAGCATCGGTTCAGTATACCTTCTGAACAACGTGATAAAGTTTCGTCGCAATCGAAGCATTTTACGTAAGTTATGACGCATAAGTGAAATGGAATGGATCCCGCTCCTGTGTCCTGACCTTTGACCCCATTTCGCCCGTTTTCAGTAGGGTTCGTTCCCAGGTGATTCCCTACCACATACTAAAATTTCATCGAAATCGAACCATTTGTACACACGTTATGACGCATAAAGGCAATGGAATGGACCTCCGCTCCTGTGTCCTGCCCTTTGACCCCATTTCACCTATTTTCAATAGAGTTCGTCCCCAGGTGGTCCCCTACCACATGCTAAAATTTCATCGAAATCGAGCGATTTTTACACGAGTTATCGTGCGGACGGGCAGACTGACAGACAAACAGACAGACGGACGGACAAAGCTGGAGCATATACGCTTCTTCAACCTACGGTTGGAAAGCGTGCATATGTTTTCACTTTGCCCGTCTGTCTGTAAACACCACATCTGTGCAACTATTAGTCCGATTTGCAAAAAAATTTGCGTTGCGAAGCTTGAAATGCGAGAATGATAATTCTGGCTTTTCGGGTTTTTTTTTACGATGCATAGTTTCGCCGCTAGAATGTGTAAATGCAGATGATATCGATTTCAAAATACGTTTTATTCCATATATTTGCATTTAAACATTCTATTGAAAAATTTTACTTTTCAACGCCATTTATATCGAAGACTATTTTAGGTATAGTCACTTTTCCCAGTTACTCATAGATTTTCTGCTAGAAAGCGTAAAAGTAAATTACGTTTTCCCAGATATCTCTGCTTCTAATTCTCTCTCTTTCTCTCTCTCTCTCTCTCTTCGTTGCTCGGTTTGAGCGTCGTGGCCCAGTTCAGTTCATATCCTGTCGGCAGTCAAGGTTCGTCATTCCTGTCTATTCTCCATACTTCTCATGATTTCTGCAATTGATGGATTTGTGAGCTTTTATTTGATCAATGAATCTGTCTGGGGGACGTCCTCTCGTTCTCTTTTCCGTCGACTTTTCCATGAATACAGAGTTTTTCTAAATCGTCTCGCCGGATGATGTGGCCCAGGAAGGTTAGTAAATGTCGTTGAATTGTCGGAAGAAGTCGCTTATGCGCGTCTACCCTGAGCTCTCTCAAAGATCGATGTATTAGTCTTATACACAACCCAGGATATCTGCTTTTAACATTCCGATTTATAAAAATCTTCCTGAACCGGATACAGCTCGTGATGGGATTTTTTTTTTTTTTTTTTTTTTTTTTTTGCATATAATTTCAAATTTTTGGTAAAGAATGGTTTGTCCACCAGGTGGCGTAAGTATTTATTTTTGCTTCTGATGTATTTGCAGCAAAATATGAGCTTCTGAAAACTCGATTAAATTCTTTCGTGGACTTACACTTTAAGCCCGAAAATTGCGCTATGCAATGTAAATGCTTCTTTATCCGGGGGAGGGGATGTAAGGTAACGGCCTCTACGAGCATCTAAGGCTGTAGGCAGTCACCCGTTCCTAATTTGAGGCCACTAGCTCCAGGGAGTAAAGAGGGTCGGCGCCATGGGGCAAGCGCACAACCCGTAGCCCATCCGGGGCTAGAGCCCGGACCATCTCTCTTGATTGGCCTGAAACTCTTCCCTCTGACAACTCGACCACCCGGTCGGCCAGGTTGGTGTGAACAGCATATGCCAGCATTGTACGTAGGCTGCTGAATAAGTAACTTCCAATGTACTTTGACGGTGGATTAGGAATAAGTGAATCGGTGTCTCCCAACGACTTTACGCTCTCCTGGCTAGACAGCGTTATTTATCACAGGCGCTAAAACGCAACGTGCTAGACAACAGATTTTAGTGAAAAATGTCTACCCGCCAGGAAACATGGTTTGTCGGAGGTATGTGCTGTTATTTAGATTCTGTGGGCACGGCAAACGCCTGCTGCAGTGGCGACCGGTTGCCAGTTGCATATCGTTCTCAAGTCATGAGCGTTTGGAGCGTGACAGAATTGTGTTCGAAATTTTCACATGCGCGTTATGCGTTGACGAATTAGAAAAGCAGTGACCTGTCTTCAACATCAACAACAGACAGCAAGCAATGTGACGTCTGTGAAGGCTCTGATATAAGACAGACGAGTTATTGTGTTAAATTGCTGCAAACGCAAATGTTCATTTCGTCACCGCACGTCACACCTTTCAAGTTAATCAACGCGCCTACCTTGAACTGAGACCATGTTTTCAGGCGAGTCGTCATTTTTCTTTGAATCATTCCTGTGCTAAACAACGCCCGATAGTCAGAAGAGTGCTGTAATGAATTTGAGGGGTACAGATTTACATATCCGTTATACATGCATACATATAGAGAGAGATGCTACAGAACACTTTCACTCTTAGTCTTCGACAAAATATTTAACAATTTAAAAGTAACACATAACAGTTTGTTTAAAACGTTTAAAGACATGGATGTTGTGTTTGTCTTACGGCACTGGCTCTCTCCCTTCCCTGGAACCAGTGACCCTAAATTAGGGACGGGCGACTGCTTATAGCCCATTGAGTTGCTCACGGTGGTCGTTAAACCTCCAATCAAAAAAAAAAAAAAAAAAAAAATTAAAAAAAAAAAAACGTTTAAAAAAATCTTAATTTTTTTCATAGGTGATTTGATCAGTAAAAGAAGACGATACGATTGTTTTGCCACAGATGATTCCATTATTTCGTTTCTTGTTTATTTTGCGAGCGTGCTTTAAGTTAAGTAACAGTCTCTAAAACACTTAAAACTGGCTTATCACTTCAACAGTTAAGCCTAATTACGTATGTTAGCAAATGGAAATAAAGCTTTACGTATGCTAGCAAATGGAAACAAAGCTTTTCGTATGCTAGCAAATGGAAATAAAGCTTTGCGTGTGCTAGCAAATGAAAATAGAGATTTAGCTAATGAACAACCACTCTTTATTTCTGTTTCTTGCAGGAATACAGACAGGTGCCAGAACCCCGACACAACACACATACGAACGCTATTAAGGAAAATTTTAATTACTATTAGTGCTGATTAATAAAAACTAATTAGAATAAATTATCACAAGCAGAATAGAATATCCATGAAAAAGCAAGTGAAGTTAACTCTGAAAATGATCTCACCACCTATCATTCCTCAAACACACTGTTTTGTCTGATTTTATCTTTATCGATTTTAATTTTTGACCCTGGGCCAGTATTGCCGAACAGAAAGAAACTGCTTGGGAGTTCAGATATTTCGTTAATTTCAACCCAGACATTAACAAAATTTTCACGAGAGACAGAAATAAAAAAAAAAGTTTAAATAGACTATATAGTCACTACTTCATTTTCCTTCCACTACAGTATAACTTCTAACTTTTTGTCCTCTCATTGAAATTACTCATTTCAAGTCTCATTGTTGCTTCAGTTGGATCAAACTAAAAACTCTGTTCTATGTTTCCAACGCTAAAAACTTCTGTAGACATTTTTTTCTCAATTAACTTATTCTCAAAGATGAAAATTTGCACATCGAAAAAAATGATTTTATATGGTAGCCTAGTATTCTTAATATTTCCTAAACCTTAACCATAATTATACTAAAAATCAATCATTTTTCCTTGGGTAGTGTTCAGATCTTCTAATAGATGGCGCCACCTGTACAGATACCTTATTAATTGTGTTGTATTGTAGTCCTGTCACATCTTTTTTTTCAATAATTTAATTAATATTCAGAATGGAATCAACACTTTAGTTTATCCATGTGATAGTCTGGAATGTTTCACATCGCTTGATGGTAACACTAGACATAACTCAACCGAGAAAACAAGCTGAATTAAGGAGTAGCTACAGCGCTATAGGTCATATCCATGTGTTGAGATAGCTAACTGAAAGAACGAGGGAATATAAACTCCTATTATGTATGACTTTTATTGATTATGAACAATCCTTTGATTCCGTGAAACCATCAGCAGTTATAATGGCTTTAAAATCCTGCGGTATTGAAGACGCATACATTAGTACTATTAGTAACATCTATGAAAATGCAAGTGCAAAGGTTCTGCTATTTTAAGATACAGCACCAATAAATATTGGAAAGGAAGAGCGACAAGGCAACAACATATTTCCCAAACTCTTTAATGACACATTGTAAAATGTGTTTTTAATAATTGACTGGGGAAACAAAGGGATAGAGATTAATGGAGATTATTTAACTCACCTTCGTTTTGCTGATGACATAGTCATTTTTGAAACTGCCCCTTCAGAACTGCAGAGTATGATCCAGAAACTTACTGACAAGAGTAAAGGAGTGCGATTAAAAATGTACTTTCAGAAAACAAAACTGATGTACAATTCATTGTGATTGTTCATCAGATGCACAATCACATTGATGATGATGATGACATCTCACTCACTCACTTCGGAGTAAGTCGCTCTCCCAAATGAGCTGTGTTTTCACCTCTGTGTAATGAGCTACGCGTACAGAATCTCTCACTGCAGATTTGTCGTCTTGACACATGTTTTCACCATTGCAGTACGTTCCATCATCTCCCTCTTAATTTTTTTTTTTGTCTAAGTAGAATTTTTCATTAATTCCAAACAATGTGTGGAAAAAACATCACACATTTTTCGATGAATCCAACGGCCAGTGGATCCATTTTCCACAATCATGCGCCAATGTGAAAATACAAGTTTGTCTGCGACGATCATCGAAATTGTGTCCCCTCACTCCGGAGTAGGTCGCTCTTCCAACTGAACTACGCGGACAGAATGTCTCGCTTCAGATTTGTCATCTTGACACGTGTTTTCACCTCTGTAGTGCGTCACAGCATATACAGGCTGTGGTTCGCGCTTGAAGAGGACCAACATGCTATTAAGTGGGTATCTCTAACGTTTTATCCATTGAGTGTACATATATACAAGTACATATACAGTCGAACCTGTATGTAATGAAGAGAGAATCAAAAATATTCGATATGTGCGAACTTTGTTGTAACCGGACAGATAGAAAAGGACCATTTTCGGCATATTACATTATGCCAGATTAAAACTAGTCAACCAAAAACTACTTATAAATTAATCGAAGGTAAATTATACTTGTTAATTGAAAGCTATAGCTAGTAAAGTATGTATAATGAGTGAGAACTGCATGAAGCAAAACATTTAACGAATGGAAAAATGGAACTGTCAAAAATGTTTTATTTCACCTGTTAAATTTTACGGCGGGCACATGAACTAATTCTTGTTTGTTTTGTGCTTATCATTATCGCTGTTTTAAATGTTCTTCAGTTTCCACTGACGCAATGGTTAAGATGTTTCTAGATGCAAAATGTACTCTAAGATTTTCTAAACAGAGATACATTGATTCATTGATTGATTAATTGAAAGGTGACAGACAGACAAACAGAATTTTTCTTGTTGAGTAACTTGCTGGAAAATCACTGTTCTCACATAAAATAGACAGACAGACAGATAATTTTTCTTGCTGAGAAACGTGCTAGGAAATCAAACTGTCAACTTGTCAAGTGACAGTCTGTCTGTCTGTAATAATTAGTTTCGAAAGCAACTAAAAATATATTTGCTAAGAAACTAAAATATAAAATTTAAAAGGAAAATTTATTAATCAGACTACATATGCGTAAATTTTATATATGCAGGACGTTTGGCTTGACTACACATTTTAGGAGAATAGGGATTTACCCAGGCTATATATACTGTATATAGCCTTTTACTCAATTTCCTGTTCTGTGGTTACCCTGTACATAAGTATACAAATTATATATGTTTTTTTTTTCTTAATATTATATGTTATAAAATTAATTTTGAAATGTAACATGGTCAAATGTAACCCCATAACGAAAAATAAATGAAATGAAATAAAATGAAGTGTCCCTTGTAATGTTCGTGGAATATAGCGCTGTCCGAACACTACACAAATCAGTTCTTGATAACTTCACTTTTAAGCTAATCAGGAGTCACTCAAATAATTCCAGAAAAGGTTTCTTACGTACATACATACATATCACTAAGCTGTTCTCTGAGATTCAGAGGTTAGCTTCACAAAGAAATACAAACTACCAGATAATTTTTAGCACGTCTTTTGTAAAAAAAGATCGTGCTTATGTTATCGGTTTGTCCGTCCGTTCGTCTGTAGACACAATATCTCTGCAACTATTAGTCCGATTTGAAAAATTCTTTTGTATTGGGAAGCTTGAAATATGCAAATGATGATCCTTCATTTCGTTGTTTTTTACGATGTACAATTTCGCCACTAGAGGGCGTAAATGCAGATATGATGTCGAATTCAAAAATACGTTTTATTCCACATATTTGCTTCTAAACATCCGATTGAAAAAATTCTTTTATTTTCGATTCCATTTATGTCGCAAAGTATTTTAGATACAGTTACTTTTTTTCAAATTACGCATAGATTTTCCGCTAGGGGGCGTAAAAGTAAATTACGTTTTTTCCTGATAACTCTTCTTCCGAAACTCCGATTTGAAAACTTTTTTCTTCAGCGGATGCAGCTCCTGATGGAAAATCTTTTGCATACAATTTCAAATTTTTGGTAAAAAATACTTTGGCCACCAGGGGACGTAAGTGTTAATTTTTGCTTCTCATGTATTTTCCATAACATCTGAGCTTCTAAAATCTCGATTGAAAAACTTCTTTTGTGGACCGATGCCACTCACGGCGATAAACTTTTTCGGAATGTTTTCTTCTTAAAATACTCCATGGTTTCTTGACCATGGGGCGTAGATGTGTATCTTATTTTTGTCTATATCTCTACTTCTAGGAGTCCGATTTGAGAAATTCCCTCTTTGTTGGATAGTGTTTCCGATGCGAAATATTTTTCATATAAATTCAAAACTTTCAAGCAAATCATAGACTTTCCGCTAGGGGGCACAATGATAAATTGCGTTTTCTGCGTTATTTCTGCTTCTAAAACTCCGATTTCAAATATTTTTCCTGTATCGCATACAGCACCGGATGGAAAATATGTTTCATATAATTTCTAATGTTTGGTAAAGAATGGTTTGGCCACCACGGGGACATAAGTATTAATTTCTGCTTCTGATGTATTTGTAGCAAAATCTGGGCTCCTGAAAATTCGACTGAATCTTTTTTTCCCTTGGACCGATACCGCTCATATTGAAAAACCTTTTGAGAATACTTTCTTCTTAAAACAATGCATGGTTTTCCCACCAGGGGACGTAAAGTCACATCTTATTTTTGTCGATATTTCAGTTTCTAAGAGTCCGATTTCAAAAATTATTTCTATGTTGGAGAGCGTTTCTGGTGCGAAATGTTTCTCATATGAATTCATATTTTGCTTAACGCACAAGTCTGCAACCAGAGGGCGTAAGCTCACGATTCCGTTTACAGCAATATCTGAGAGATTAAAAACCCGATTGAAAAACTTCTTTCTTCCGTCAGATACTATTGTTTTCCATACCGGTTCCATTGACTTTGAATAGCTTTGATAAATTTAATTTGCGTCAGAACGGATTCAAAAGACGTGCTTATTACACCCGAAAATTCGGTGTCATCTTTCTTGTTACTTATTGTTGCCGTACCAAACTTCTCCATTTACAGCGATCTTGACGTACAACTCGGGTTTCACTGACGTCCATCACACGACGTACACAAGACCTTCTGTAGAAGGCTACTTTATTCAGCTAAATATCCTTTAGCCCTTAAACATGGTGACGAACGTGAGTTAATATCAACAATAACACTTCACTAAGAAACACAACACTGACATTAAAGTAGAACACGCAGCTTCCAAATAACTCAAACGGCAATTAAAAAATATGGTATCCACAATTAGCATGAATTTCCACCATCAGTCTCTACATATATCCACACCTCTGCTGCTTCTCAAAACATGTATATCGTTCAATTTTCATCTCAGACACCCACACATTCGTTCCGACCTCAGGGATGTTGCCAACCATTTTTTACAGCTGAATTGCCTAAACTTACACAGTAGAGTCACATTATTGTGACCACCTCCTACTCTTGACGTCAAGAGCACATAGCCAATGAAAGAAGGCACGTGTCGTAAGCTGGCTTGCAGGGTATATAAGGTGTGATGTAGGCAATCTGAAAGCATATCACTCGTTGCTGTCATGGATAAAAAGAGCGATTTATCAGATTTGCAAAAAGGGATGATTGTCGGCTTTCGGGCTGAGGGTGGTAGTATTTCTGAAACAGCGCAGTTTGTGAACTGTTCGCGTGCTGCTGTGGTTAAAGTGTATCGTGTTTGGAGAAATGGCACCATTGCGAACAAGCGACGTAGAAACTGCGGAGCACCACGTGCTATTGATGTGAGAGGCGAACGTCGGCTACGCAGGTGCATTAGGGTCGATTGACACGCAACAGTGGAGCAACTCACTGGCTGAATGAACCAGGGGGCTAACGGAAGTGTCTAAAACGACAGTTCAGCGAACCCTGCTGCGTATGGAGCTCTGATGCAAACGGATGGTCACTGCACCTATGGTAACGAAGGTGCATTGGCAGAAAAGGCTTACATTTGCACAGCAGTATTGGAATTGGACCTCCGCTGATTGGCAAAGAATTGCCCTCTCCGATTAGTCACGTTTTCTGCTTCATCGAACTGAAGGACGTTGGCGTATAAGGCGAGAAACATCGGAGAATAAACACTCTTCAACCATTGCTGGAAAAACACAAGCTGGTGGGGGCAGCGTTATGGTCTGAGGAATGTTTTCGAGGCATTCCCTGGGTCCACTCATACCTGTGGAAGGCACTATGGACCGAATTACTTACGAATCCATCCTTGCAGACCACTCACACAGCTAGAAATGTCCGAGGGTAGTTGGAAGAGCACGATGAAGACTTCAAAGTACTTGCCTGGCCTCCTAATTCCCAGGACTTAAACCCAGTTCAGCATCTTTGGGACCACCTCGATCGTGTTGTTAGCTCTATGTATCCTCCACCACGCACCCTCCAGCAGCTGTCAGATGCACTGCAGTCAGCATGGCTCCACATACCTGTGTACCCCTTCCAGCACCTTATTGAGTCACTCCCAGCCCGCATAGCTGCTGTCCACGCTGCACACGGCGGTTGCTCTGGATATTAGCAGGTGGTCACAATAATGTGACTTAACCTTGTATAACTTTTTTCAAATCAGTTTTTTTGCGACATGTATTAGGGAATCTACAATTCAAATGTTGTATTCGAAGTTTCCCTCACCCCTCTTCCTATCTAAGTAGGAGCAAATGCTTTTTAGATTCAAGTAGAACACATCTTTTCTTAAAGGATAAAACACTTCAGCATTTGTGGAGGTATTTTTTCAATGTCTTTTCATTGTTTCCATCCCTTTCAGACATCGAAAGTACAACTTCTCTCACTTCAATGGGATAACAATCCCTTAAACAGTCATGATTATCAAGCAATCTACGTCACGCAGTTCTTCGTAGTGAAAACCACAGTGAAGTTTGGCAATGACCGTAACCTTGGAAATGGCGTATTCATTTTTCCAAATTCTCTGTAATCTCTATTGCTTTAGTTTTAGAAGCAGAGTTTCTCTGGCTTGATCTTTCAACTGTAAGCATCGTTGTTAAATTAATGACCGGGTGCGTAGAACGCCCTTTCCATTTCTGCATCATCGCGAGCGTCGCACATTTTGTCAGAAATGCAATTTCGTTGTCTTTAGCTGTTAACGTACGTTGAGAAACAATGGTATTCCTTTATGTGTACATAAATCCAAAACAGAAATCTAAATTGGAACATATACAGAAAGCATATGTAAACTTGAGACGCTTACAACGAGTTTCATTACATCTTTTGCAGCAGTTCCTTTTGTCAATACAAGCCCAATCTTAGAAAACTTTTTGTCAGTTTATTTGTAATTCTTGTCGCAAGTGCCCTAAGCGGCCAAAAAAACGTCGTGACACATGCATGCATCACTAAACGGTTCTCTGAGATTCGGAGGTTAGCTCCTAGCTAGATCATCTGTCAAATCAAAGTTAGTGAAAGTGCTGGATTATTCTTACTGCTGATGCATCAAACGTTTCCATTTACAGAGATCTTTGCACACATCTCGATTTTCACTCACACTTTGAAGTACATAATCTATTATAACTCTCAGTTCTTGTTTTTCTCTCTTATTTAAATGTTTTCTATCACCCGATTACACTTTCCGAATCTTAACGTCATATCTGAACTCCCGAAAGTTTTTCTTCATGTGGCTATACTGGCAGCGGGTCAGAGATGAACCACGTAAATAAAATATGAACTCACTAGGATGTGTGATAGATGGCAAAGTTTTAGCTGTTACTAGGCATCAGGGCTGAGTTTGGGCTCAATTTTAAGAGCCCGAGCCCGTCCGAGCCCGAAGTATATCAACCCTAGCCCGTCCAAGCCGGAATTGTATATCTCAAGACAGAGCCCGGGCCCGAACGGACCCCAAAAACTGTGTCAAATCCGTTAAGGCATTAGTAAAAAAAATATCCTCTTCGAGATTCCCCTGGTCTTCTCCCTGCAATTAACCAATGTTTTTATTTTATTTTTTTGATTGGAGACTTAAAGACCATCGTGAGCAATTAATGGGCTATAAGCAGTTGCCCCTACCCAATTTAGGGCCACTGACTCCAGGGAAGGGAGAGAGCCGGAGCCGTAAGACAAACACAACATCCATGCCTCACCGGGATTCGAACCCGTACCCATTTCGGACGAGTGATCAGAAGCCATCTCTTAGACTATTGCGCCACCGGGGCGGCCCAAAGTTTTTCTCGACTGGGGAGTGGGGAAGGGATATCTATCTGTTTCTATAGAGTAGTCTTACATTATCTTTGACCAATTCGTTTTCTCTTCAAATGCTTCGAGTTTCCAGCAATCCAGAAAACCCGGGCGACCGGAACGCCGGAAAGATCGGGCGACTCTGTAATCTACGCACATTGCTTAATAGAATTTGGAGGAAGCTGCCGCGTGAAGGAAGAGGGAAAATTTTCGTCTAGGTGCTATTTGCTATAATTCTTGCTAGTGTCTATAATTCTTGAAAAGGCTTTTCTTACGCTGTAGAAATCCAGTAATGCGTGTTCTATGGCAGTTGCTATCCATACCCAGAATAAATACGCCTTCCGAGTCCCCACTCCTCACCCAGACCCAGTAGCCAAAGAATCCTCTTTAATAACTTGAAGGTGTATGCTAGATCATTTGAAATCGCGTTTAAAAGGAAAAGAATAAAATTCTCTCTCCCTTAGAGCCCGATCCTGCCCGAGACATAACAGTAAATATTACGCCGCCCGAGACCGAACCGTAGTAAATATTATGCACTCCGAGTCTGGTTTGGGCCCGGGCTAGACTTTGGGTTTTTATTCGGGCTCGGGCTAGGCCTTTCTCATTACTGCTAGGTATCCATTTGATGCCTAAGTGAAAGATTACGGGTATACGTCGTTGTTCTGTTAAGTTCAAAGTTACAGTTCCTTAAATCTTTGGACTCAACTACACTTAAGCGTAATCGCCCGTCAATGAGTTGTCATGTGCGTGTGTGTATTTAAGGTAATTCAAGTAACTGCGTTTAAAAGTGTCCATCAAGCAACAACAGTGTTACAAGTGTGCCTTCTACAACAAGACAAAATAAAAGCGCTCTGGACTGAGAAAAAAAACTGTAAGTTCATTTTCATTTTTCTAGTTCTTCAAATTCCAGAGCAGTCAGGGCAAATTATATAAATGCAAATTATTTTTTTGACAGCGCTTTGGAATTCGTGCCGAAATGCAGCACCGTTTTGAAAATGACGATTTTGCCGATCACCTAATTTTCACCGATGAAGCTACATTTCACGTGAGTGGTCAGGTAAACAAGCACAGTGTTCGCTTTTGAGGAACGGAGAATCCCAGATTAACAGTGCAACACGTGCGAGATTCCCCTAAGGTAAATATGTTCTGTGCTGTGTCCAAAAAGAAAGTGTACGGCCCCTTCTTTTTTCGCGTGAGAACTGTCACGGGAAACTTTTTTCTGGATACATTAAGCCTTTGGTTGATGCCACAGTTGCAGAATGACAGTGACAACTTTATTCTCCAATTGGATGGTACAGCACCGCACTGATTAGGCGACGTGAGAGATTATCTCGACGTCGCCTAATCAGATTAGACGACGTGCGAGATATCTTTCTCACGGATGGATTGGACGAGCCGCGGACTACAACATACCACTGACCCAATGGCCACCCGGAAGTCCTGACTTTACACCTTGTGACTTTTTCCTGTGGGGGTACGTAAAAGACAAGGTATTCACCCCTTCCCTTCCTGTTGATCTAGCGGAGTTGAAACAGCGTATCACAGCCACTATCACTGCACTTGATTCAGATATCTTACCTCGCGTTTGGGCGGAAATGGATTACCGGCTCGTTGTGCGTCGTGTGACTAAGAGTGCACACATAGAACATCTGTGATTGTCTCTAAAAAAAACTTGAAAACATTCCCCTACAATTCTGTTACAGGTAACATAAAGTATCTTACATTGTTCTTATTTTATAGTGCGTTGAAACTGTATACTTCTTTATGAATCACCCTGTATATTGTGTTACCGTAAGAAACCGAGAACTTAAACTATTATACAGGTGATTGTATGATGTCTATGTATCAGTCTTTAAACCCCTTATCACAAAAGCTATTATAGCTATCAAGAGTAAATTTTATATTTAGGACTTTTGTTAAAGTAGTACATTTTATCTTTTCTTAAAGATAACTAAAAGTCATTGCCAGTTAAAAAAGATCTGAAGTTCCAAAGCATTTTGTTGCTTCGAAAAATCACGATGAAAAAAAATACTTAATTGTGATAAGTCCTCCTATAAAAGAAGCAAAATTATTGCTGACCTATTTAAAAAATAATAAGCTCCAACAGAAAATAAAATTAATAATTCACTCGCGTTAAGGTATCCCACTACGTTGGGGGCACTTTTTTTGAAAAAATGTAAGAATGGGTAGTTTTTTTTAGGAAGGCTAATACAAAAAACACATAAATGTTTTAAAAAATGATATCAATATAAATTTTCAAGAAATTTGTGAAATATTTTAAGGAAACATGTCGTTTACGGAAAACGCTCTAAATAAAAAAAGTTACAAATATATGATGGCATTTTTTGCATCAGCATATGCGCATGACTATTAACTATGCAGTGAAATAAAAGGTAAAGGATGTTCCTAAACACTGCTGAGATAGACTCGTTCCTATATGCATTAGCGTGAATTTTCGACAAATTTCTTCACTATGTTGAATGTAAATAGCTATAACCTCACTTTGAACTGACAAACAGCAGAACATTGTAAGAAAAATGTATACCAAGTTTCATCAATTTATTTACATACCTTTGCAGTTAACAGGTTTTCCGTAAAGAAATCGTGACGAAAATCTCATCCCGCAAAAAACGCGCTTCAAGTGCCACTTCCCGTTCGTTTGACACCTGAGTTTAGATATTCCGATTGCTATAACTCTGTATCTATGCATCGTAGACAAGAAACAAAGGCAATTTTGGAATTGCAAAATTGCCTTTGTTTCTTGCAAAATTGCCTTTGTAAAGAATGGGGCTTTAAAATGAACGCATTTTTAAAAATGTGAAATTTGGCCCAAAACGACCTTTTCAATGCAGTGGGATACCTTAATGACAAAAAAAAAAAAAAAAAGAAAGAAAAAAAAAGCACTTTATCATCGCGCAGTTACAGTTCTACCTTGAACGTGACTGTAGCTTGCTGAGTTTCTCTGGCTCAGTGACTCCCGGTGTTTGACTGAACCGACCCAAACAACCTCGGTTCGAGACCCACTAGGGAAACTGGGAAATAATTCTCTGCTGTAAGGTCTGAAAACCTCTGGTCTTCGATTTGGCGAAATTTCTGTATAAATACGAAAAAACTGGAAAGGGATATTTCTAAAATTAACGAAATTACCGACTACGGAAAATCTGGGAAAACACGGAAGTTAAACAAAATGGGAACTTTTAAAATCAGAAACTTTGAAGAGCTCTTGTCGAGAAGTGTTCATTAATCGCTCAAGACCTCATCGATAAACAGTATGAGAAGTCATTGCTTGAGCTGCATGGTTGCCAGGGGTGATCATACGCTATATTAAAATACCTCATGTCTTAAGCCAGGAGTCGGCAACTCGTCACTTAGGAAGGGCCAAAAAGTCGTAAAATACACAATCTTTACTTTTAGAAGAGCCATGAATGGCGGTCATGTGTACTATGGCGTCCACTGCAGGGGGACGTCACACTGGGTTTCATATTTTTAGGTTACTGTCTCTCAAGTTGGAGAGTAAATAGGATTTTTCGTTGGAGTAGAATTACGTCGGAGTAGAAGCTGAAACTTTGCAAATTTCTCCATTCCTTCAAGTATCAAAAGAGCCACATTTAGATTCCCAAAGAGCCACATTTAGATTCCCAAAGAGCCACATTTAGATTCCCAAAGAGCCACATTTAGATTCCCAAAGAGCCACATTTAGATTCCCAAAGAGCCACATTTAGATTCCCAAAGAGCCACATTTAGATTTCCAAAGAGCCATATCTGGCTCGCGAGCCATATCTTGCCAACCCCGGTCTTAAACAAAAGACTTGAAATATTGTTCCTTGGACCGCTCTTTGACATAAATTACGAGATTATGGCACATGAAAATTATAAGAGTATGATTTTCTTCTGCTTGAGTAACATAAGTAATGTAGTAATAAACATGTTTGACAAATTTTCTCCGCCCCGGTGGCGCAGTGGTCTGATTATTCGCCCTTGTTAGGAGGAAGCGATGGCTTCTGATTATTGCTTCTTGAAGCGATGGCTTTTGATTATTCGCCCTTGTTAGGTTCGAGTTCGAATCTCGGTGAGGATGGATGTTTGTGTTTGTCTGTCGACACTGGCTCTTAGTGTGTTACTAGATCAACACTGGCTCTTAGTGTGTTACTAGATCAACACTGGCTCTTAGTGTGTTACTAGATCAACACTGGCTCTCTGTGTACATTGGCCATTTAGCATACTGTAAAACCATGTTTAATGTGTACTTGTTCATAATGTGTTACTTGATCAACACTGACTCTCTGTGTACATTGGCCATTTAGCATACTGTAAAAACCCTGTTTGATATGTTCTTGTCGATTATGAACATCTGTATCCTGTCTATGTCTGCCTGTTTGTCATGTCTCTGTACTACCAGGTCCAAGAAATCATTTAAACCTCCAATCAAAAAATTAAAAAAAAATGACAAATTTTCTTTAAGTTTCTTGCCTTCAGAGTTTTGACCAAGGGCTCCCATAAGGGAGGGAAAGAGGGTTCAAGCTCCCCTCCCCACCCCCGCCACCACCACCCTAGCCGTTGGCATAGCCAAATTTTTGATAAATTTGAAACACTAAAATAGGCGAAACCTTTTCTTAAAGCATTTTTAAAAATAATAAGATATTAATGACTGATTGTATCAATTATTTTTGTTGCGTTTTAGTATCTTGTACATTTTCTAAAATGTTTGACAGCCTTGAAGGAGGTAAGGAGTACTCATATGGGCGCCGCTGGTTGTGACGCATACTCTAATTTAACTTTCATTTTTAGTTGCCTTTTCCATGTAAATTTGAGTTCATTCTCCTTTAGCGTTTTTCAAACTTAACGTGATATCTTCTCTCTCGCAAGAGTATGGTTGGCAGCACCTTGAGGTCGGAACGTATCATGTGTATATGTGTCCGATGAGAACTGAACGTCATATAATGTTTGAGCAGCAGGAAAGGGGAGAGATGGTGGAAGTTATAATGTTAATTGTACAAAAGACGTTGTCTAATTGAAGTTTTGCGCTACTTGAAGGCTGCGTGTTATGTTCTAGTGTTGTTGTTGTTTTCTTAACCAAGTGTTATTATTATTAACGCACGTTCGTTTGATTAAGATAATAATATTAAAAAATAGTTGTAGTTACGCCTTGTCAAAGTGCCAAGGGATTAGTAGCTGAATAAAGACTAACTGTAAGTAACTTTTTCTCGACGTTCTCTTGAATGATTCCTGTTTCACTGTAGGTGAAATTTTTATGTAATGTTACGTCAGCTCTATCTACACGAACATTATAGAGTGACAGTGAACTTTTCCACTGAGAAAATGGAATGCACAAGGGGCATCCTGAAAGTAATGCCTCTTCCATAATAACTTTTGAAATTTGGAAGTGATTTTAATGAAAATGCACTGACATGTACTACGATATGTTGCCAATGTGGGAACAAATTTTTTTCTGAATCGGAAGTAAAGATCATGAATGACCGCGAAAAGCAGCGAGTCATAATTGAATTCCTGAAAAAACAGGGATCTCCAGAAATCTACAGAAGACTCCTGGCGGTGTATGGAGCTGCCACAATAGATATCAGTAATGTCTGAAGATGGATGAAGAGGTTTCGAGAGGGAGAAAGTTCAGTGTGTCGGACAAACAACGGAGTGGAAGACCCGCAACTGCAGTGACAGATGCCAACAGGCAGCGAGTGAAAGACCTCATCACAGCTGATCGTCATGTCAACATCCAGGAGTTGTAACAATAAACAGACATTGAAGAAGCTAAAGGAAGCTATCAGAAGTAAAAGACGTGGCATTCCACTTCATAGTATTGTTTTACAACTTGATAATGTACGTCCTTATACCTCAATGGAGACTTCACAGGCTATTGCCAAAATGAGGTGGACGGTGATGCCTCAACCCCTAGAGTCCTGATTTGGCTACCTTAGAATTTTCCCTCTTTGACCCTTTGAAAAACACTTTTGTTGGGAACATTTCGACGATGTGACAGACGTTAAACTGGCTGTGAACTCATGGGTGAAACGACAGATTGAGGAATTTTTCCAAAATGGATTTTACCAATGGGTTCAAAGATGGCGGAAATGTATAGAAAGCGATGGGCAATACTTTGAATAGGCTAGCATTATTAACAATATGTCCAAGTATTTTGCCACCAAGTTTCACACTTCTTTTGCTGTTACAAATAAAAATCTTATGAGGGACGAGGAATTACTTTCAGGATACCCTTTGTACATTAAGATTGACCGCAGGAGGATATTAATAAGAACTATGTTTTCATAAATAAAATTAATATCTGTGCAATATAACCTCCGGAGAATACTCTGAGCTCGATTCCATTCATCGTTCGAGCTGAGTTTTCTCTCAAACAGTCATTGTTCGTATTTCTGCGGAGTTTTAAAACATACGCAGTCTTAACTCAATGCTTCTTCATCCATGAATATCGTACGACTTGGCGCCTCTGACGAAATATTCCAGAAGCAAATTCCCCAAGACCTCAAGGTCGCTTGAACAAACGGTATGTTCATCATTGATTGTTTTTCCTTTTCCGATAAAGAGTTAAATGGCTGACTGTGGAAACAGGTTATCGCGCTCAAACTGGTGAGAAGCAGCTGAACGCATTCTTGAACTTTATCTTCGATCACTGAAGAGCCTGTTATCTTAGCCTGACTGACCTCCAGTTGACGCACTAGGAGCATAAGGTCGTGCCCTTTTGGCAATTTTCAAAACAGTGTCTCACATGATAGCAATGGCTCATCTTCCCACTCAGACGTCAACAACAACAGCATTTTAACTTCCAGGAGGGCGGGAAACATCGAAGTAAGAGGGGTGAGGCTGTTGTTCGAATCTAATGACCTCGTGCTTTTGAACCTTTCTAGATAGTTTCCATGCTTCTCAATTAGATGTACTTCCTCGTAACCGAGTAGAAACAAAGAGAGCACGAGTTCCTGCTGAAATTATAAAATGAGAACAACTTATCAGAACAGCGAACAGGTTCAAAATCCATGGGAGACTTGTGTGGGACCTAAGGAAGTTCTATGTTTTTTTATTTGAGGATTAACGGTCTCTCTGAACTCTAAAGGATGAAAGCAGTCGTTAGTCGATAATTTAGGACCACTGGCTCCAAGGAGGAAACAGAGCCACCGACCTTGCCTTACTCGGGACAAAAACAGGAGGGAGGTGCCGAGCACACTACTCCATGCTTCATCCGGGGCTCGAACCTGGCCAGAAGCCAGCCCCTCAGACCACCCGGCTACCGACGCGGCGAACCGAAGAGGTGACGAATCGCGATCAAAAATCATGTTTGCCCTCATGAGTATTCATCTCCCAAGTCTCCCATGTATTTTGAACTCAGAAGGCTTTGACCCTTAGTTCTAAAAGTCCATTAGAGACTTGCGGGATTTGTGCTGGAACAAAGGAAATGTTTTTGGTTTTGTTTTGGGATTAACGAACATTATAAACAACTTGGAAGGCTATACGCATAAACAGTCGGCCACAAGTAAGGCCACTGATTCCAGGGAGGAGAGACAGTGAGAGCCCCCACCCTCGCGTCATCCGGGACTCGAACGGGAGGGACGGGACGAGCACACCACCCGTGCCTCATTCGAGAGGTCAACCTGGTCAGAAGCCAGCGCTTCAGACTACTCAGCTACCTGGCCAGCGACTTGAAGAAGCGAAAAATGGCAATCACAAATCAGGAGGTGGTAATCATAACCATTGTTTCGCCTACGTTTGGAGTTAAAACAAGGTGTACAGTGGTGTAGCGTTGTGCCCGCCTCTTCTTAGTGCGGAGGAGGGCTGCGGATGACAGAGTCTCGATATCTCAGGTTATATGTAATATTATCCATAGCTTTTTTTGCATTTTTAAGGAACTGCAGTCCTTTTTTTTTTTTTTTTTTTTTTTTTTTTTTTGTTGAATAATGCTTGATCCGAAAATAAGCCATACTTATTTAAAACAGGATCCATAAATCATTTTTACTTTGTATTTTCGTTGCACAGGATTGAACAGGCAAGAATCTCCTTTTTCCTTTCTAGACCTCAGATAGAGAAGAAGGATATTATCGCCTCACCTGCTCTTAAGTAGTGTTTTATTGCTTTCGCAGCAGACTGCCCCCTATCAGGAATGACGAGCTGTGCCACAGTAAGGACCTCCTGTCTGTTTCAGAAACCAAGAGGTTATCCAAGCTTGTAGCAAAATTTTCCTTCAGGAGTAAATCCCTGCTTCTTAACTATATGGTGATTGATCGCTTTTTCCGTGTGCATTTCGTCCACGTTCACTTGGCCCAGTTCTTTTCGTCCACGATCACTTGGTTCAGTTCATTTCGTCCACGATCACTTGGTCCAGTTCATTTCGTCCACGATCACTTGGTCCAGTTCATTTCGTCCACGTTCACTTGGTCCAGTTCATTTCGTCCACGTTCACTTGGTTCAGTTCATTTCGTCCACGTTCACTTAGTCCAGTTCATTTCGTCCACGTTCACTTGGTCCAGTTCATTTCGTCCACGTTTACTTAGTCCAGTTCATTTCGGCCACGTTCACTTGGTACAGTTCATTTCGTCCACGTTCACTTGGTGTAGTTCATTTCGCTCATTGTTCACTTGGTCCAGTTCATTTCATCCGTTGTTCACTTGGTCCAGTTCATTTTGTCCACGATCACTTGGTCCAGTTCCTTTCGTCCACGTGCACTTGGTCCAGTTCATTTCGTCCACGTTCACTTGGTTCAGTTCATTTCGTCCACGTTCACTTGGTGTAGCTCATTTCGTTCATTGTTCACTTGGTCCAGTTCATTTTGTCCACGATCACTTGGTCCAGTTCATTTCGGCCACGTTCACTTGGTACAGTTCATTTCGTCCACGTTCACTTGGACCAGTTCATTTCGTCCGCGGTCACTTGGCTCAGTTCATTTCGCCCCCAGAATGGATGGAATACCATGGAAACTCTCTGTTTTGGTGGAATTCTTGTTACCAGAGTTGGAAACGGGTCAAATATTTTGGACCCGAACCAGACCCGGCTGTCACATAATTGGACCCAACCCAACCCGGGCCTGATCCGGAAAAATCTGGTTTGAGATATAAATTCGAATATATTATTATCAGCAGCAGCATTGTTAAATTGTTAATCACCAACAGTCCACTGCTGAATGGAGGTCTTCCCAAGTTTCTTCCACAACGGACTGTCTTGAGTCAGTCTCCTCCATCCACCCACATCCCACGTGCTCTTCTTCTTGGTATTTTCCTGTCCCTTGGAATTCAGTCTAAAATTTTGGTTGTTCATTGGTCCGTTCTCCTAGCAATATGTCCAGCCCATTGCCATTTCAGGGATTTTACTCTGATTGTGATGTCTCCCACTCCTATCATTTTCCTTATCCACGAGTTTCTCTTCTTATCTTTCTTCGTTGCACCAAGCATTGGATCTCTCTAGTTACTACTTAGCTTAATCCTAATTGTATTGTAATCGTATGTTTAGTTTGTACACCAGATGGCAGTTTGCAATTGCGTCACATGTGATATTATAAATTGTCTGTATCCAGCCCACATTACCTCTTTTTATGTATCTGATGATGGACCCCAGTGTGGGGTGTCCGAAAGATCTTATACGTTCTTTTATACTCAGTGTATTTTTCAATTAAACGTAACTGGAGGCTCCAAGGTGAGCTCTAGTGTATATCGTGCACAGACGGCGTCAGTTTATTAGTATGAGTTGTATGGATTGGGGCTTTATCGTCTAGATAAATGGCATCGCCTGCAGGAAACACTGTTTGTACGATGGAAGGGATTTAATCGCTCAAAATGCTTAAATAGTTCTTGGTAGTGACACGACCTCGCAACGTAATAATGGGGCTGGCAGAATACCATGATATGGCTGCCCAAACCATAACAGACCCGCCACGCCGGATCGCAAGTTTGGGCGGGGTTCGCCAGATGTAAACTACCCCACAGGTTGAAAACAGCGTAACAGATGACAGTCTTCCATTGCTCAGCAGTCCACGTTTCATGAGTGTTGCGCCAACCTCTCCTGCGTGCTGCATTCACGTTATTAACCAGTGGTTTTTCCTGCCTATGGAGTTCTTTTCTCACTGTTTTTGTACAGACAGGGTTCGAAACCACGTTATTCAGCTTGGCAGTAACTTTTCTAGCTGTTGTCTTCTTACTTGTGGTCACAATCCTCCGCAATGTCACAGTTGCTGTCTAGACATTGATCTGTGCGTTGCAAGTATAATGTCTTATTAATATCGACTATAGTTTCGCAGAGCGCTTGGCTTGGCATCATCAGGACAAATGGAATTGTGCTGATGATGCCCCGCCAAACGTTCTGCGAAACTATAGTTGATGTTAATAAAACATTTAATTGTTAATAACCGTTGATAAGTTATTCTATCTTAGCAGCACAAGTGTGTAGTCTTAAATATACACCGATGATCCATTACATTGCGACAACCCCCAGCCTAGAGATATTAGGGCGCTTGGAGACGGAGCGGGGGTGCACGTGAAGTTCACAGAGCAGTATATATAGGCTACAACCCGAGGACTGACTTTCGGTTAATAGAGTGTTCGGAGTCAGAATGAGAAAAGCTACCGATTTAGCGGAGCAAGGTAAAGGATAAAAGGACAAATTGCGATGGCACGGAGCCTCGGAACTATGATCTCGGAAACTGCGCGACTTGTGGGTTGTTCACCTGCCGTTGTAGTCAGTACGTATCAAAAGTGGTGCACAATGGCCAAACGACCAACCGTCGTCCATCTGTGTCGTCCGTAGCTCATTGATGCCAGAGGGAAGCGGAGAATGTCGCGCATTGTTCATAGCGACCGCAGGGCCACAGTGCGACAAATCACACGCAGATACAATAGTGGCGATCAGGGCAATGTGTCACAGCACACAGTTCATCGCAGCACTCTGCGCATGGGCGTGCGCAGCCGAAGACCCAGCCGGATCCCCAAGCTCACTGCACGTCATCGCCAACAAAGCATAAAATAGGCCCAAGATCATCGAGATTGGACGTGGATTATTAGAAGAAAGTGGCCCGCAGCATAACGCCGGCGACTGCGGCGTTATGCTGCGGGCAATGTTTTCTTGGGACACTTTAGGTCCCATTATCCCAATAGAGCAATCCCTGACAGCTGCCAAGGATTATCTGAGCATAGTTCTGTTGGTGCGGAATGGGTCCCCTGGTATTACTGGAAGATCGGGTGTCCTCCAAGGGATATCTGAACATTGTTCTGTTGGTACGGAATGGGTCCCCTGGTATTACTGGAAGATCGGGTGTCCTCCAAGGAATATCTGAACATTGTTCTGTTGGTACGGAATGGGTCCCCTGGTATTACTGGAAGGTCGGGTGTCCTCCAATGAATATCTGAACATTGTTCTGTTGGTACGGAACGGGTCCCCTGATATTACTAGAAGGTCGGGTGTCCTCCAAGAATTATCTGAACATTGTTGCCTATTTATCTAGAAAGTGACGGCTGTTACTTGGACGAAACTCCTACTGTCCATCACGCAAAATATGTTCAGCAAGCACGACAGCGACTTCCGCCATCTTCCCTGGCCACCACAAAGCCCGGATCTGAATCCCATTGAGAATGTATGGAGCATGTTAGAAAAACAAATCCGGGAGCAAAGTCCTCTTCTGTTAAATCTGATCCAGTTGAAGGACTGTCTGGCGAACTCCTTGTATGCTGTAGACGTAGAAGCACTCCAGTACCTTGTGAGTGCATACGTACTGTAATCCGGGCTAAAGGAGGTCCAACCCAGTATTGAATGAAAGTTTCTAATTCAGTGTCCGGTAGGTGTACAAAGGAGATGTAGACATCCTATCAACCTCTAAATCTTCAGTTCCCGTAAATGCATTCTACATCGAATTTGTTTTCTGTAAGTTCACTATTAAATTGCCCTTCTTCACTTTTTTTTGTCATTACAAGTACGTATATTAACATACGTTTGCGCCTACGTGCTGGAATATGCGCAATTTGGAGCATTTGTCCACTCCGTCCAAACACTATTAGTTTTTTTTTTTAATCTGGCTTCTTGAAACAGCGATATTTTGAGAAACGCAACCCCCTAGCAGGTCAAAATGTGCATTAGGTAAAGGGGGGAGGAATATGTGGAACATTTTATAAGTATTGAGCCTACTTACCCAGAACAAATTGGATTTATCCCCGTCCAATATCCAGAAACAGAAGAACTAATGAATTCAGTATTTCATTTTTTTTTCTTTTTTAGTCATACATACCTGCAGAAAAAAAAAATTAAAAAGTCACGACCGCAAAGAAAAATGTCGAAATGCCAGCCATACGTGTAATTGCGATGAACATAAAATTTAGGATCAGGGAAACCTGAGTAAAAACGCTTTCTGCATGTGAGAAACATATTATCTTTCTCTTTATTTATGTCAAGGCGAAATGGGAACAAGGCTGTTTTCTTGTGGGTTGAGAGGTCGCTGACTTCCGAATCTTAGCGCTATTAAACAAACTTTACTTCCTAAGATTTCAGGATAATCGCTATAGATTATATTAAATCATATTATCTGTACTTAATCTCCTTCTATGAAAAGGTTCAATAAGATAAGAAAACTCAAGAGATACAAGGATGAAGAAAAATACATGAAATGTAGTTGCACCATCTTCATGTTCTGAGATTTGATAAGATCAAGTAATCATCATCATCATCATTGTCAACCATTATCAATCCACTGCTGGACGAAGGTCTCCCCAAGTTTCCTCCACAACGGTCTGTCTTGTGCCAGTCTCCTCCATGTCACTCCCGCATATTTACGAATTTCATCCACCCATATCCCATGTGGTCTTTTTCTGGGTCTTTTCCTGTCCCTTGGAATCCAATCTAAAATTTCGGCTGTCCATCTATGGTCTGTCCTTCTGGCAGTATGTCCAGCCCATTGCCATTTCAGGGATTTAACTCTGATCATGATGTCTTCCACTCTTGTCATTTTTCGGATCCACGAGTTCCTCTTCTTATCTCTCCTGGTTATACCAAGCATGCACCTCTCCATGCTTCTTTGAGTTGTCTGCAGCCTTTGTATGTCTCTTTTAGTTAAGGTCCACGTCTCTGCACCATACGTAAGCACTGGAAGGATGCATTGATCAAACACTTTTCTTTTAAGACATAATGACATATTGCTCTTGAAAATTATGCTGTTTCTTCCAAAAGCTCTCCAGGCAAGTTTTGTACGCCTATTAATTTCTTCATCAATGTGACCCTCACTTGATATCTGCTGTCCAAGATAAACATACGTATCTGTTATCTCCAGTTTTTCTCCATCAATCGATAAATCTTCATTTCGTGTAAAAGCATTGAACATCACTTTTGTCTTCTGAAAGTTCATTTTTAATCCCACTTCTTTACTCTTGTCAGCAAGTTCCTGGATCATACTCTGCAGCTCTGATGGGGTAGTTGCAAAAATGACTACGTCATCAGCAAAACGAAGGTGGGTTAGATAATCTCCATTAATCTTTATCCCTTTGTTTTCCCAGTTCAGTGATTGAAAGACATTTTCCAATGTGGCATTAAAGAGCTTCGGAGATATGGTGTCACCTTGTCTCACTCCCTTTCCAATTTTTATGTGTGTTGTATTTTCAAACAGCCGAATCTTTGCACTTGCATTTTCATAGATGTTATTAATAATATTAATGTATGCATCTTCAATACCGCAGGATTTCAGAGCCGTGGTAACTGCTGATGGTTTCACCGAATCAAGTAATAATAACACTAAAGTTTATTCTTCGGATAATTTTAACGGGGGCTAAAGGCGATAAAGACTTGAGGGCACTGAGAACGATGTTTGACCGGGAAAATAAGTGAAAATGAATGTTCCTCAATTGGCCGTAATCATGTACAAATCGGACATCTATTCAACAAACCCATGCAATTTTAGTACAGTGAACACCCGTTCGGCACACGAGTTCTTCAGTTGTACTGTGTTTTATCACGTCCTCATGGGTAAAATTCTGCACTATTTCCCATATGATCAAGGGCGTATCTAAAAAACTTACGAGGTCATAAAAATGTAACTTAAATTTACAGAAATGAAATCTTAATATAGAAAAATAGCGAACGCATACCTTTTGAATGAAAATAAATTTTTCATATAAAAAAGCTGTTCATATCCACCAACAAAAATAAAGAAAACTATCCAAATTAAAATCGTTCTAATAAGTATAAGCAATGCCTGATTAGGAAACCCGGGAGCCCAGGGCCAATATACACTATATTGACAAAAGTCACCGGGCACCTAGAAGAGAAATACAATATAGCATTTATTGGCATACACTAGTACTGTGTCGGTCAACCTTTGGCCTTAATGCATGCACTGAGCCTTCGAGACATGCTTTGGACAAGGTTTTGGAACACAGCGAAAGGTATGCGCTTCCATTCAGTACATAATGATGCCGCTAACGTTTGCTTAGTAGTAGGCCTTGGTTCCAAACTTCTTATGCGGCGCTCTAATTCATTCCATAGGTGCTCTATGGGATTAAGATCAGGGCTCTATGCAGGCCTGTCCGCACACGATACGGAATTATCGTCAAACCACGCGGTAACACTCCTTGCTTTATGGCGCGGTGCATTATACTGCTGGAACCAACAAGGCTCGGTTTGCCACAGAGTTGGTAGGGCATAATTGTACAGAACATCAAGGTGGACGTGATGGTTAAGAGGTTTGTCCACGATAACCAATCGGCCGGGACCATACCACGAAAAACACCCCCACATGACTACACTGCCAGCTCCAAACTTAACCGTAGGAACAGTACACTGTGGTAAATAGTGTTCCTCAGACTGCCGCCATACCCACACATGGCCATCACACTGATGGATCGTGTATCTGGATTCATCTGTATATAGGACCCGTTTCCATTGATCTACGGTCCACGATAAATGTTCTTTACACCATGCTAAACGACAAGTATCATTCCGAGTGAGGATGAAAGGCTTACGAGCAACTGCATGACTACGGTAACCCATGGAATGAAGTTCTCTGCGAATGGTAGGTGTACATACCGAGGTTCCAGCATGTTTATTCACCTGTACACCGAGGTCTTGTGCAGTACTCCGTCGATTAGCTGTACCGCCTCTCCTGAGGCTTCGACGTCCTCTATCACTGATTTTCTTTGGTTTGCCGGTACGTTTTGCTGCTTTAGGCACGCCATGTGTCTTCCACTTGTTCAGTACATCCAAAACAGTTGACTTGGGTATGTTTGAACACATCTCAGTTTCTCTTATGGACAACGCACTAATATAACACCTAACAATATTTCCTTCCTCAAAGCTTCAGTTCACTCCTACCGCGGTATTTTCACTCAACCTCACAGTGCGATATGATCTCGGTCAGATGCAGGCTTGTTTTTATATCGTTTGCAGCTGTACCGCGCATCTGTTCATTTGCTTTTGAAGGGGTGTCCGGTGACTTTTGTCAATATAGTGCATGTATACAGATGATGTTCATACATTTTTAGAACGTTTTTTGATACAAAATTACTGAAAATAAAAGAAGTTCAAAGAATTAAAACTGGCTACAGCGTAGTAGATGAACACGAAAGAAACATCAGCTGCGGTTAAATATCTTCTGATACGAAAAGGGCACACGCGAAGAAACTGTGGATCAAAGGTTATGTTTTTTACGCTTTCCAACCGTAGGTTGAAGAAGCGTATATGCTCCAGCTTTTTCCGTCCGTCTGTCCGTCCGTCCGTCTGTCGGCACGATAACTCACGTAAAAATGGTTCGATTTCGATGAAATTTTAGTATGTGGTATAGGGGACCACCAGGGGACGAACCCTATTGAAAATGGGTGAAGTGGGGTCAACGTTCACGCCATAAGAGCAGGATCCATTCAATTACCCTTATGCGTCATAACTTGCGTAAATGTGGTTCGATTTCGATGAAATTTTAGTATATGGTAGGGGACCACCAGGGGACGAACCCTATTGAAAATGGGTGAAGTGGGGTGAAAGGTCACGCCATAAGAGCGGGATCCATTTCATTGCCTTTATGCGTCATAACATGCGTAAATATGGTTCGATTTCAATGAAATTTCAGTATGTGGTAGGGAACTACCTGTCCACGAACCTTATTGAAAATTGGTAAATTGGGGTCAAAGGTCAGGCAGGGCATAAGAGCGGGATTTATTCCATTGCCCTTATGCGTCATAACTTGCGTAAAAACGGTTCGATTTCGATGAAATTTTGGTATGTGGTAAGGAACCACCTGGGAACGAAACCTATTGAAAATGGGTGGAATGGTGTCAAAGGTCAGGACATAAAAGCGGGATCCATTTCATTGCCTTTATACGTCATAACATGTGTAAATATGGTTCGATTTCGATGAAATTTTAGTATGTGGTAGGGAACCACTGCGCACGAACCCTATTGAAAATGGGCGAATGGGGTCAAAGGTCAGGCAGGGCATAAAAGCGGTATTTATTCCATTGCCCTTATGCGTCATAACTTGCGTAAAAATGGTTCGATTTCGATGAAATTTTAGTATGTGGTAGGGAGCCACTGGGGACGAACCCTATTGAAAATGGACGAAATGGGGTCAAAGGTCAGGACACTGGAGTGGGATCTATTCCATTGCCCTTGTGCATCATAACTTACCAAAAAATGTTTCGATTGCGACAAAACGTTATCATGTTGTTCCGGAGGTATAGTGAACCGGTTCTGTTGAATATCAACGAAATGGGGTCAGCCGCCCCGGTGGCGCAGTGGTCTAAGGCGCTGGCCTCTGATAATTCGTCCGTAAGGGGTCCGGGTTCGAATCCCGGTCAGGCATGGCTGTTGTGTTTGTCTTACGGCACTGGCTCTCTCCCTTCCCTGGAACCAGTGACCCTAAATTAGGGACGGGCGACTGCTTATAGCCCATTGAGTTGCTCACGGTGGTCGTTAAATCTCCAATCAAAAAAAAAAAAAAAAAAAAAAAAAAAATGGGGTCAAAGGTCATTGCACAAGAGCAAGATTTATTCCACAGCCATTATTCTCATAACTTGCGTAAAACTGCTTCTATTGTGACAAAACTTTAATATGTTATTCTTGAGGTATACTGAACCGGTTCTGTTGAATATCATCGAAATGGGGTCAAAGGTCAGGACACAGGAGCGAGATTTATTCCACAGCCATTATCCTCATAACTTGAGTAATCATTTCTGGTATGTTGGAAAGCGTATCATAATCAATGCATTGCATGATTTTACTAACTTGTTGCTCTTTACGAAGAGAAATATTCGTATTCTGTAGTTAAAAAACTCTGTGAAAATCATGGAACTAGCATTGCCTTTCTTAATGCAAAATAAGCAATATTATTAATAATAGACGGAAAATCATCAAGCATTGCTTTTAACAGGAAAAAGAACACCAAAGGAATATCCAAAGAAGATATGTACTTTTACGACTATTTTAAAAGTAAGGTTTCTGGTCTTAAAAGAAAATCCACCGACGCAAAGAGCAAGTGCTAAGTCGTTAAAAATTATCTGTAGCGGTGCAAACAAGGTAATGAACGAAGATTTGAATCTGAAAAAAAAAGAAAAAAAAAAAAACAATGCTCACACACGTAAAGGATTCATGATTACTGCTGGTTTCCCGTCCAATCGGAAATTAAAGTTTAGAGAAGTTGAAAAGAATGTTAAAATCAATTCTACATATTATCAAAATAATGTTTTAACAACTATATAAAGAGGAAATAGCATTCCTTTATCCACAGAGCCTTCAAAGAGAAGAACTCCATCAGTATAAGGCTACAAGTCATACATCCGAATCTACTACTACATTTCTTGAAAACATGAAAAAAAGAGACAGGTATCAAATCTATAATACCTTTTCCTCATATGCCTTCAAAGTCCTCTGATGTGTCCCCAGTGGACTGTTGTGCCTTCTGACTACTAAAAATAGCGCTTTGTAAACGCAGACCTAAAACAATGATTGGACTATGGAAAGCAGTAGAATAAAATACCACTACAAACTTTAAGAAATTCCCTGTTATCTTGGAAATCTAGATGTAGGTTCATAGTCCAAAGAAAAAGCTATCACATAGAACGTTAAAAACGAAATAATTTTATTTTAAATATTAATTATATTTCTGGGAAATCGTTCTAAAAATGTGCGGACATCTTCAATCATTATCAGTCCACTGCTGGATGAAGGTCTCCCCAAGTTTCTTTCACAACGGTCTGTCATGAGCCAGTCCCTTCTATATCACTCAGGCATGCTTCCGAATTTCAACCTCTCATCTTCCACGTGGTCTCCTTTTGGGCCTACTCCTGTCCCTTGGTATCCAGTCTAAAATTTCGGTTGTCCCTCCGTGGTCCATTCTTCTGGCAATATGTCCAGCCCATTGCCATTTCAAGGATTTTACTCTGATCATGATGCCTTCCACTCTTGTCATCTCCTTATCTACGAATTCCTCTTCTTGTCTTTCCTGGTTACACCAAGCAGCCTATATATCCCCATACTTCTTTCCGTTTCATATTGCTGCATTTGGGCACAATAGCAGTCCGAACTGATGGTCTCACCTAGTCTGAGAAATGAATGATGGATCAAACTGGTAGCAGACCACCATAGGAGAACCAGCACTTTTTTAGGGTGTTGAAGTCGCACTGGACAGTGTCTAGGTGGCTCCGTAGTATCCGACCAGTTCACCGATCACTTAACCTACTTTAGAACCCAATTTTCATTGCTGGTCACGATCTAAATCGGGAATCCCTCCCGTCTGTGCCTGGCAAGCAGGTATCAAGACGAGGTGTCTTATTGACATCTGTTAATTAGTGTAGCACCCAGTCATCCAGCTTTTTTCACCTCCCCCTGTGCCGTAAGGCGACGGACAGTCGTCGAAGTATAGAAACTGGGCCTTTACTGCGATCTCACGGACATTTTCCACGATATTTTTCAGCTCCTCATCTGTTACAGCTACTGGTGGACGACCACGAGGCACATTTAAAAGGGACATGTTTCCTGCTTTGAATTTTGTGAACCATCGGTGTAGAGTGCGTTCATTTGCAGAATCCTGTTCAGACGCTACGTTAATATTTCGGGACGCTTTGCAACAATCCTTCGCAAACTAAACAGGAGAGTAAACAAAAGTGGTGCATGTTGCACATGCGTGGGGAAGCAAGCGAAGGACGTGACAAAAAGTGAAATCCTGGTCTACTTTGCAGAGAAAGATTTCAATTTTCGAGTTAGCTGTCACGTCTGCTGCAATTCTTTTGTCTTTGATATTCCGTTAGCAAACAGTGTGGTTTTCACTCGACTGGCCAGACTCATAAACGGCCCATCAAACAAAGGACAGCTTTCGATCTCGTGTCTGTGCGGCATTCCTGACTGTTGTTAAGCTTGCATTTCAAATGACACCCTCTGTATTAATTGCAAATAGCTGTACACTGAATTGACAAAATATTAGAGATACCTACCTAATGACGTGTTGCTTCTCTAGCGCAAATAACAGCCTGTACACGCCATGGCATGGACCCCACCAGATGCCGGAAGATTTGGTAGGGATTCCAGGTAATGTCAGCCATGCCTGTTGCAACATTGTCCACAATTCCTCCCAAGACGTCCGTCCAGGATCCATGGATCTGATGTTACACTCCACGGTATGCCAGACATCTTCCACAGGGTTCAAATCCAGAGACCTTGGGGACCACTGGATGGATCCAAACTAAGATGAGTGTTCCTCGAGCCGGGCCTGGGTGGTTACTGCCCGGTGGAGAGGCGTATTGTCTTGCTGCAACAGACCATCGGCTGAAGGATGCGTGAAAGCCATGAAAGAGTGCAGGTGATCAGCCAGCACATGCCGGTAGCGCCCAGTTGTTAAGGATCTCTGTAGACTCACTCAGAAGACTGCCCAAACCACACCTGCTTGAACAGAGGAGACCCTTGAGAAGACTCCCCAAACCACACCTGCTTGAACAGAGGAGACTCTTGAGAAAACTTCCCAAACCATACCTTCTTGAACAGAGGAGACTCTTGAGAAGACTTCCCAAACCACACCTGCTTGAACAGAAGAGACCCTTGAGAAGACTCCACAAACCACACCTGCTTGAACAGAGGAGACTCTTGAGAAGACTTCCGAAACCACAATTGCTTGAACAGAGATACTCTTGAGAAGATTCCTCAAACCACACCTGCTTAAACAGAGGAGACTCTTGAGAAGATTCCCCAAACCACACCTGCTTGAACAGAGGAGACTCTTGAGAAGACTCCCCAAACCACACCTGCTTGAACAGAGAAGACTCCCCAAACCACACCTGCTTGAACAGAGGAGATTCTTGAGAAGACTTCGCAAACCACACCTGCTTGAACAAAGGAGACTCTTGAGAAGACTCCGTAAACCACACCTGTTTAACAAAGGAGCCTCTTGAGAAGACTACGCAAACCACACCTGCTTGAACAGAGGAGACTCTTAAGAAGACTCCCCAAACCACACCTGCTTGAACAGAGCCGATTGGCAAGACGAGGCCATAGCTTCATGCTGTCGATGTCACACCCACACCCTCCCGTCAGCTCGGTACAGCTGAAAACGGGATTCATCTGACCACATGGTGTGACGTCACTCTGCAGAGGTCCAGTGTTGATGTTCCCGGCACCAGCCGTGGCGTAATCACCGATGCTCAGAAGTCAGCAATGGTACACGCAGCCCAGGTTATGCAACATTCTCTTTACCGTTAGGTCACTAACGCTGTTTTTAGACTGAAATTTAACCTGGATGTGATTTGCGCCTCTGTTTTGCCAAGAGGTAGGTCTGTGCGAGCCTAGATAGTACATACGTCGATCCCCATCATGAATGGCGTGTGGTTGGCCCCCGCTTGCTCTCTGAGCACCGGTACATCCGTCGATAGTGTACCAGCTGTACACCATTGATACGGTTACCCTCGAGAACCCTAGGGTTTTTACCACATGGGATGACCCATCTGCTTCGCAATTTGACAATGCGTCCAAGGACAAAGTCGCTCAGATCACTACGTTTACCCATTCTTATCAATTGTGATACACTGTCTGGAAGATCAGATCATATCTAGAAGATTTTAGGAAGGGAGTGTCTGACCCCAGGTCTTAAACGACCCTTAGAAGTAGGAAACTAGGAGATTTGGGCTAGAGTGCCCGATAGGAAAATGACACGGAAGCGAGGTAGAAAGGGAGAGGAAGACACCCTTATTTATGACCGGGGGGCCAGTACCCGTGGTTCCGACGGCTTAACGTGCCCATCCAACGCACGGCGGATATTTAGTAGTTCAAACGTTCGTACCTGCCTGGGATCGAACCCGAGGTATTCTCCAAGGTATTCACGAACGCTGACCACTAGGCCATCCGCAGCCCACACTGTTGGGAAGCCCTGCTGTCCGCTTATTTATCGCCTGCGGTTGGTTTTGGTCTGTTCCATTCTGAGCGGGAGATGCCCATGTCAACTGCCCATCACCCCTATCTCTAATGTCCTGTCTATACTGAGTGTATATACTAGTAGTATATACGTTTACCCATGTTCGTCGATTGCAATACCCTGTTGGGAAGCCTTGCTGTCCGCCTATTTATCGCCTGCTTTCAGTTTGGGTCTGTTCCACTCTGCGAGGGGGATGCCCATGTCAACTGCCCATCACCCGTATCTCTAATGTTTTGTCTAGTGAGTGCATAATTAATATACAGATTTAATTTCGAAATTAATCTTTAAACTTATGGAGAGGTTATGTTTCTGCCCGTTCATTTTTTTCTTTTTTTTTCTTTTTGCTAATTCTTGTATTCTACATCAATGCATCAGTTCTAACCGAGTCTGTCTTTGTATAAAATGCAGCGCTGTTATTTTTATTTGTTATTTTCAAAAATTCAAAAGCAAAAAGCAATAAAAGCTAACTGTTCTTTTCCCCTTCTCTTTCTTTCTTTCTTTGCTTTTTAGGTATACACGTAATTTGGTGGATGAAGGTAATGGTAAATTCAATTTAATGATTCTTGCCTGGTCTGAAGGTCAAGGAAGTGGAATTCACGACCACGCTGATTCACATTGTTTCATGAAGGTATGTAGGTGCTTTGCGAATCTTTTCAAAACGTTTGTCTGAAATACTTTTGGCTATCCTCTCTAAGTTGATTGCATTCTACGAGGTACAATCCAACAGTCTCTGCCAACATTCGTTATTTATCATATTGTATTATTATGATTACATAAAAACATAAAAGTGAAAGCAAAATTATTGTGATAAATAATTTTATTCAGGCTGGCGGCAGTACTGCAGTTCTTGTACATTTCTTGACGGTACTAGAGAAACAAAGATTTTCATGGGTCCTATCTGTTTCGTCCTTGAGGTGGATCCACCTAACAACTCTACCGTTTCCAATGACAAAAACTTCTGTAGACATTTTCTTCGCAATTAATGTATTCCTAATGATGGAAATCCACGCGGTAACAGTCCTTTCCTTGTGGTACGGTGCATTGTCCTACTGGTACCAACAAGGCTCGGTTTACCACAGAGTTGGTAGGGCATAACTGACCAGAATATCGAGGTAGACGTGCTGGTTAACAGGTTTGTCCACGATAACCACTGGGCCGGGACCATACCACGAAAAAAAACTCCACACGAGTACACTGCCAGCTCCAAACTTGACCATAGGAACAGTACACTGTGGTAAATAGTGTTCTCCAGACTGCCGCCATACCCACACACGGCCATCACACTGATGGATCGTATATCTGGATTCGTCAGTCCATAGGACCCGTATTCATTGATATACGGGGAACAATAAATGTTCTTTACACCATGCTAAACGACGACTAGCTTTCCGAGTGGAGATGAAAAGCTTATGAGCAGCCGCACGACCACAGTAACCCATGGAATGAAGTTCTCTGCGAATGGTACATGTACACACCGAGGCTCCAGCATTTTTACTCACCTGTACACTGAGGTCTTGTGCAGTACTCCGTCGATTAGCTGTAACGACTCTCCTGAGGCTTCGACGTCCTCTATCACTGATTTTCTTTGGTCTGCCAGGTACGTTTTGCTGCTTAAGGCACACCATGTATATCCAAAACCGTGAACTTGGGTATGTTGAAACGCCTTTCGGTTTCTCTTATGTATGACTCACTAATATAACACCCAACAATCTTTCCTTTCTCAAAGTAAGTTCCCTCCCGCCGCGACATTTCCGCTCAACCTAATAGTGCGATATGATCGCGATCAGCTGCAGGCTTGTTTTTTTACCGTTTGCAGCTGTAACGCGCATCTTAACAACGCAGCGGATCCGTTCATTTGCTTTTGAAGAGGTGTCCGGTGACTTTTGTCAATATCGTGTATATACATAATTCATGTGCTTCTTACCTGTACAAAAAACAGATGTCTTATCTGAATTATACAATACTTTTCATTGTGGTGCTTCTTTCACACATCATCTGAAATTAATGAGAATTCCTTCTACGCTTCGAAAAATGTGTGACGCTTCTTCCGCACATCGTCTGGAATTCATGAGAATTCCTTCTTCTACGCTTCGAAAAACGCGTGACGCTTCTTTCACACATCGTCTGAAATTCATGAGAATTCCTTCTTCTACGCTTCGAAAAATGTGTGACGCTTCTTTCACACATCGTCTGGAATTCATGAGAATTCCTTCTTCAACGATTCGAAAAATTTGTGATGCTTTTTTCCACACATCATCTAAAATTAATGAGAATTCCTTCTACGCTTCGAAAAATGTGTGACGCTTCTTCCGCACATCGTCTGGAATTAATGAGAAATCCTTCTTCTACGCTTCGAAAAATGCGTGACGCTTCTTTCACACATCGTCTGGAATTCATGAGAATTCCTTCTTCTACGCTTCGAAAAATGTGTGACGCTTCTTTCACACATCGTCTGGAATTCATGAGAATTCCTTCTTCAACGATTCGAAAAATTTGTGATGCTTTTTTCCACACATCATCTGAAATTAATGAGAATTCCTTCTTCTACGCTTCGAAAAATGTGTAATGCTTTTTTCCACACATCGTCTGGAATTAATGAGAATTTCTTCTTCTACGCTTCGAAAAATGTGTGATGCTTCTTCTACGCTTCGAAAAACGTGTGATGCTTCTTCGACACATCGTCTGGGATTAATCAGAATTCCTTCTACAATGAGTTCCTTCAAGCGTGGTTTGCCGGCTGACCCGGAAACCTACGATACCGTCCCAGCCCTTTCTTAAGGGAGGAGGGGGATATATGTGATGTACTACTGGTGTGACGCAAGCGTCCAAACGGCAAGTCGCTGCTATAAGCCAAGGTCGTTGTAGCTTAGTCAGAAGAATAACTGGCTCCGGAGAGAGGAAACGTGGGTTCGAATGCCATCACCAGCAACTTTGGGTTTTTACGCTATAAAGCAACAATAATAAAACTCTTTTTGATATTTACGTAATATATACATACGCAATATTATACACTCTCCTCCCTCTCCAATACACTTTAGTCTTACCCTTAACGTAAATCTTGGCGGTACTTCTAGCCAGGTTTACAGAAGTGGTTGTTAATTTTTTGGATGAAAGCACTGCTGTAGAGCAGTTTCTCTAAAATTTATTAACGGTGATATGCTAAGATCAGTCACCCTTAATAATTTACTTTTCTTTTCGAGGAAGATAATCAAAAAAGCTATCGATGTGGCTGACAAGATCAGCTATTTTTACGGTCTGTTTTACGAAAGAATATCTTCATTGTACTCGCATTCGAGAGTTCAACAACGGGATTTTCACCTTCGGGCTACACACTCGCACATCGATGGGGAAAGACGTCAACATTTTTAGTATTTCAATGCTCTGGAATAGGAAAGGAAAGTAATTATAGACACGCACAGTTTCACAGATGAACGAAGGTCAGTTCACAGATTCGTTGAACTGCTAAGTACTTCCCGTAATGTCAAGCAAAATGATGTCACAATAAATCATAGTTATTAAAGACAGAAATATAGTCTATGCTACAATATTTTGTTGTTTGTGTGAAGAAATGGCAAGGCAGGAGCGTAACCGTCACTTGTGAGTTCAAAAATCTATTTTGACATCCCTCATCGACGTTCGATTTCGATGGAAGCTAGCCAATGTGGTTCGTAAAATAAATGGGAAAATGGACTAAAAATGTTTTCAGGGCACGAATTCATTGCTCTCTGATTACAGACAGATTTTAGACATATATTCTTTTTTTATGTGCTATTCTGATTTTGTTTTCATGACGTGTTTTCTATTTATGCACTTAAAAGAATTCCAGAATAAAATTCAACCTCGTTTTTCATCTGGATAGAAAATAATTAGAAATTTGGTTTCATCATCCGATAGCTCCAAATATTATAGTTTTCTTATTATAATGTGTATCGCAAAACGCTTTACGATTATATCGTTTAATACCGAAAGAATTTACGAGTAACGAAGCCCCCAGAAGGAATCATCCAATCAGATGTACGGTGAAGCGCCACCTCTGGCTAGGATACAAGCGGTGAGGTTCACTGAAAACTTCCAGACAGGAAAACTGCTACAGCAACTTGGAGAACTGCTACACATTGGAAAACTGCCACACAGGAAAATAGCCACACAGGAAAATTGCCACATGTTTTTCATTAAGGGGACGGGCACAAATTGCTGTTCCTTCGAGGAACACTTTGAATGTGTGTGTCAGTTTTCCAAGGTGCCTAACGACGGGAAGGAGCTTGCCGCCCCGGTGGCGCAGTGCTCTAAGCGATGGCCTCTGATCATTCGTCCGAACGGGGTCCGGGTTCGAATCTCGGTGAGGCATGGATGTTGTGTTTGTCTTACGGCATTGGCTCTCTCCCTTCCCTGGAACCAGTGACCCTAAATTAGGGACGGGCGGCTGCTTATAGCCCATTGAGTTCACGGTGGTCGTTAAACCTCCAATAAAAAAAAAGGAGCTCTTTTGTTTGTCTGAATTTTCATGCCGGTTCATACGAGTTTAGGGCAACTGGCCACAAAAGTTCAGGAGGAGGAGGAGGGGGGGTATAAAGATTGCCGTTTCCTAGCCAATATTGAGAATTGAATTGGGAACTCCAAACATATTTCGGGAGAACGTTCTATGTAAGCCAAGCGAGAACTGACCTTTAATTTGAAGAACTAAATTGCCGTGACTTAGTACATTTCTTAAAACTACAGTATTCGACGAAACAACGGAATTACAGCATGGCTCATTCTGTGTTCAGAAAAGGATAAGGTGGGATTTTTTAATAACACCGCACTTTTACTTAGGCACTAAATATTAATTCATAGGCCCAATTCAATTCGTAATATAGGCCAAGAAAAGGCAATCTTTGTACCCCACTCCACTCTTCTGACCTTTTGTGGCCAGTTGCCCTAAAATCGTATGAACCGGCATGAAAATTCAGACAAACAAAAGAGCTCTTCTCCGTCGTTAGACACCTTAGAAAACTGCCACATATAATTCGGAAACTTTGAAAACTGCCCCACTGGAAAACTGCCACATATTCAAAGTGTTCCTCGAAGCAACAGCAACTTGTGCACGGCCCCTTAATGAAAAACGTGTGGCAGTTTTCCTGTGTGGCAGTTTTCCTGTGTAGCGGTTTTCCGGCAACCACAAGCGGTTACCCGGCTTGGCATAGACGCATACAGTTCACGGATATTGTCCTGAGGTATAGCATCCCAGTTGGTGTTCAAATTACGGGCCACTTTGCCGACATTCTGGAATGGGCATAGGTGGCGTCCCGTCCTGTCCCAAGCTTGTTCGATCAGTGTGAGATCTGGCGATCCGAGTGGCCACGGAAGGATGTTGACATTTCGGAGGTGAGCCTGGGAGATCCGTGCCATGTGTGGCCGGGCATTATCCTGTTGAAAAATTGCTCACTCGGTGACACTGCGACAGGAATGGCAACACAACAGGTCATAGAATGTCGTCGATGCACCGTTGAGCGGTGAGGGTGGTACGGAGGACTACCAAGGGTGTCCGGATATGGTAGGAAATGGCCCCCAGGCAGTCACTCCCTATGTGCGAGCCGTGTGCCGTTCCACAGTAAAGGCAGGATCCGTGCGCTGGCCGGCTCGTCTCCAGACACGTATGCGCTGGCCATCGGCACACAGTGCCCACCGTGACATCACTGAAGACAGCACGACACCACTGGACACTATCCCACGTTTATCGGGGCCGACACCACTTTAACCGGTACCAGCGATGCTCGCTGGTCGGTGATAAGCGGCAGATTCGCCTCCTCGAATGTAGTCCCCATGCTGCAAGTAGTCTGACAACGGTCCACATGGCCACTACTCTGAGGTGCCGCCGCGGAGGAAATAGGCCATGGACCGGAACAAGTAATAATCCGACGGGGCAAGGTTCGGACTATATGTTGGGTGTGGCATCAGTTTGATGCCCTCAAGTTCCTGGTGTTTTGCCTGGATCGTTCGCGCGGTATGAGGCCGAGCGTTGTTCTGCTGTAGGAGAGCGCTCTTTCTTTTTCCCAGTGAGGGTACTTCTCCTCCAAAACGGTATACATCCGCTCCAGCTGTTCAGAGTAGAGCTTGGCGTTGATTGTTCGACCGTCTGGAACAAATTTGTAATAGATAATAGCCTTGGAATTCCACCAGACGCATAGCATCACTTTGTGCTCCAAGCACACACGTTTGGCAACAGGTTAGGGAAGCTGGTCCGGGCTCAACCCCTGCCGTTGCGTGTTATGATTATTCAAATATACCCACTTTTCGTCGCTCGTAACAATTATCTTGGTGAAACCGACATCACGCCGATTTTCTAGGAGTTTCGTGCACACTTCTACTCGACGGTTTGCTTCATCTGGCGTGAGTTCGTGAGTGACAATGCTGCCGAGGTCCTGAAGGTGATGCACCATGGTGGTCTTTGATATGTCCAGCTCGCCTGACAATCTTCGAGTGCTGGTTGTCGGAATTGGCTCTACGGCCTGGCGCACGGCGTTCGAATCCACGGTTCGCGGCCTACCTGACCTTGGTGATCGTCCAGGTTTCTGTCACCTAAGCGAAATTTCTTGAACCATCTGGTTGCGATGCTGTGGTCCACGGAACCTTCCCCTTTCGCAGGACAAATGCTTCGTGTTGCTTGAGCAGCGTTATGGCCGAGTTCAAACTCGTGAAGCAAAAGTTCCCTAATTAGCAGGATGTGGCTGTTCATCATTTAGGTGTCCCAAAAACAAACAGGACGATGGCATGCAATGCTATTCACAGAAACGACTACCACTTTATATCCCTTTCGACTGACTGCAGTGCAAGACTTGAACTAGTTAAAACACGTGACATGCGTTTATGCAAATATTGCAAAACTTTCCACTCACCCTCTGTATATGCACTGTATATATATATATATATATAAGACAGAAAGAAGCAAAGATGGGGTGCACAATTTTGCGGTTTGTCCCAGGCGCAGAAATTTCTAGTTACGACTTTGAATATTAGTTTCTTGATTTTCATCTTTGTTTTTTTCTTTTTACTGGAAAAAGGCATGACGTGTAGCTTCATTCTTTTCGCGTTTTATCTCTTGGCAACACTCATGTTTATATTACTTAATTATGCCCGAAAGCTTATCATGTAAATACATCAGCTTAACTGAGACGAAAGGAAGCATAACAACAATAACAAAAAACGGAGATTTCTCTTCGCCTGGCTGCCCTCCGAATATACTACATTATTCTAGAGGCAGAAAAGATTCTTTGCCTGGGGTAACTTTTTCTCTTTAACACAACCAGCGTCCCCATTTCCCACATTTATTGCTCCAGGCAATGTGCGGAGCTTTGTTGTAGAAGTAGAAAGTTTTGCAATGACAGTTTTATTTACAACTGTAACACTCGACCTCACAGTGGCATCATCTTGACACCAGATACAAACATCCAGGATGACATAATCACATCAGAAAACCAACTTTCCTAGACCTCAAAAGGACCAAGCTTTGCGGACCTCATTCCGCATTTGCGGAACTTTTGATGTCCGCAAATGCGGAATGCAGAAGAGAAGGAAGATCAAGAGTAGGCTTTGAACATGGAAAATCTTTCTCTTTACGCTCTTGCCTGTTTGCCACCACGACAGGCATTGCAGCGGCATTTTTACCGTCCTCGTGATCCAGCTGCTAAAGATTTGAAATCCTGAACAGAAGAGTGAGGACGATCGAATTATTTCACCATTTCGTATAACAATCATTAACGCAATATGAAGAACAAATGTTAAAAATTATTAAAAAAATAGATTTTAAAAATTTATATTGGAAACACATGTAAATATATTTAAAAATAAGAAACGACTAACAAGGAACGAAGAATCAAGCTGTACCTTATGGGGAAAGCCCGGGCCCCTGAGCCACCCTCCAAGTGCGCTACTGATTATAAGTATGGCGTTAATGTTCATCCCCACGTAGAATTCCTTGGTTCGCGCCAGTTTGGCTGATATGTAAAGATAAGTACGTCAAAGTACAAGGTAATTCAAAATGAGTCATGCGATTTTATTACATCATAGCTCCGTAGGTAATAACAGCGTAGAACACGTTAAAATGAAGAGAAACGCCCCGAGTTTACGAATGTAACCGCTAGATGGCGCTATGTAACTCGTGTATCTGCACCTGGGCGAGAGACTGTCATTGTGAAAAATGTCAAGGAAGATGCGATGGAGGACGACGAATTTGCTTCACGCCTGGTACTTAATGACGAAGCAACGTTCCGTTTAAGTGGCAAGGTCAACCGTGTCTACATTCGCATATGAGGCCCGGAAAAGCCTCATGATGTAATTGAAACTAAGCGCGACTCACCTAAACTCAATGTGTTCTGTGAGGTTTCTCGTGCAAAGGTTTACGGACCTTTCTTTTTCCAGAAACGAACAGTAGCAGCAGGACACTCGTATTTAGATATGTTGAAGATATGGCTATTTCCGCAATTAAATGAAGATTCACGTGATTACTTCTTTCAGATCGATGCAGCGCCGCCACATTGACATCTGGATGTTCGCCGTTGTCTTAACGAACAGCTTCCTAACGGCTGGTTTGGTCGCTGTGGACACAACGACTAGGCGCTGTACAGGTGGCCCGCCAGGACCTGACCCCTTGCAACGTTTTCTTATGGGGGTATGTTAAGTATGATGTGTCTGTGCCACCATTGCCCACAACGTTAGATGAACTCAAAGTTCGTATTCATAGTGCTCTACAGTCGTTGACAACAGACATGCTTGATCCCCTATAGCAGGAATTTGATTATCGCCTCGACGTAGTTCGCGCGACCAAGTCCCATAGAATATTTATAAGGCACGAAAACAAAATTTGGACAGTTTTTTCTTTTTCCTATGTACATTTAATCGTTGTACACTGCCGGACAATTGCTAAGGACGGATGACAATAGCAACGATAGCAACCATAAAACGGAAGGCAGGAAAATGTAGAAATTAGCATAAGTGCGGGATACAGTAAGACGTGTTGTGCGTATGCAAATTTTGGATTGCCGAACTTGTTCGTGACGTCATAGCGCTGATAAGAGATATAAAGGATTTGACGCGTATTGACCGTTGTTGTTCAAACGCAAAGTTGAAAGGGGAAGAATCAATTGAGAAACTTGCAATTTTCAGTATGTCTTCCCGACATCACCTAGATGATTTTACGCGTGGCCGTATTATTGGCAAGATTGAAGAAGGGTGAAAAATAACAGATGTTGCCAGGGAGTTCGACGTCAACCACAGTGTTGTTTCAAGGCTTTGGAAATCATTTCAAACAAATTGAGAGTGCAGCAAACGTCACGGGGGAGGTCGTGTTCGCAGTACGATACCTGCAGAAGATCGGTACATAGTGCTATCAGCAAAAAGACACCGGCGCAGCACAGCTAGTGAGGTAGCAAATCAGTTTATGGCTGCTACGGGCAAGCGGATCTCCCGTAAAACTGTCGCCAGACGTTTGCATGAAGGAGGACTATACGCCCGCCGTCCTGTTGTGTGCATCCCATTGTCCAGACGTCACCGTACCGCCCGTTTGCAATGGTGCCATCAACATCGCAATTGGACTGATAACGACTGGTCTGCTGTCCTCTTCTCAGATGAGAGTAGATACAGTCTGTCGTCTGATTGTCGACGACAACTGATCTGGCGTGATAGTGGTACTGCATATTGTCCAGCAAACATACAGGAAAGAGACCGATATCCGACATGTAGTGTCATGGTAGGGGCTGGCTTCCAACTGGGACTATGACTGGCCAACGATACATTAATGATGTTCTGCTACCTCATGTTCGCATGTTCCGTGGTGCTGTCGGTGATAGATTCATTTTCATGGACGACAACGCAACATGTCATCGAACAGTCGCTGTCCAGGAGTGTCTTGAGAGCGAGGATATTCAACGCCTCGTATGGCCAGCACGTTCTCCAGATCTGAATCCCGTTGAAAATGTGTGGGATGCTTTGGGGAGGAGTCTTGCTGGTCGCCAATACCCTCCAATAAACAAGGACACCCTCATCCGTGCACTGACAGAGGAATGGGATAAATTACCCCAACAGCTGCTTGATAATGTTGTGCAAATCATGACACGACGTGTGGAATCTTGCATCGCCCTCCATGGTGGCCATATCCCGTATTGACATCTTACGCCGGAACGCCTGCGGACGGTAATTGCATTTTTTTCACGTTTACGTCTTCTGCACAAAATGGCCTGTTTGTCCCTTGAACACGTTCCAAAGCCTTCTGGATTTCAGAGCACAATAAATTGTCTTTCTTGTAATGTCCTGGCATTCTGACATTATTTTATTTCACTTGGCATCCAACCACACTTACCTTTTTATGCGCTATATAGCCGTTTATGATCCGTCCTTAGCAATTGTCCAGCAGTGTATATTGAGAAACACATAAAATACAGTCATTTGAAATCGGATGAATCATTTTGAATTACCCTGTATTTTACTGAAGCTGTTGGACAAGGGATTATCGCTTTAGGGGGTGTGAATGAGAGACGCGCGGTTAAGAGCACTTTACATGTACCCAAATTAGTTAGGGATTAACGTCGGAACACAATTAGTAGGAAAGTGGAGAACTTCCTTTGGTTAGGAGAAGCATGTGATCCTTCCATGGATTTTTTAAGCAGATGGTCTTTGTTCTGGATGGAGGAGAGACGTCTTTTGGCGTCTAAAGCAAAAGGAACGTTTTTTGGAAGGCCTCTAAAAACATGGTAAGTGGTCCAGGTCAGTAAGACGGACGAATACTGGAATATGCTACTCTCCCATCCACTGCCTGCTTGATATCTCCCAACACAGAATAGATTACATAAAACTCTTTATTTGTGGCTGTTTTAAAGAAAGGTCTGGACTCTTTTTTCACGCATATTATTCCATGTATCGAACCAGGTCAGTTTCCTTACAGGCTTTAACGGAATAAAGAGGAACTGATAGTATCTGGTCTGAGTTTGATCGAACCAACAATAAATAAAATGTGATGACTTCCACCAGATCGCAAATATACAATATTTTTAAAGAGACGTAGAGGAAGTAGCGAGGGTGGTTACACATACACCGATGATGCATTACATTACGACCACCAACCTAATAAGCTATAGGACCCCTTCATCCCGCAAATCAGTGGCCACTCGCAGAGGCATCGATTCGATGAGGTGGCGATAGGTATGCTGGGGTATCTGGTACCATAATGTCAACAGCAGGCCCTCCAGTTCCCGTACATTTCGGAATTTTAGTGATTTAGCGCGAACCCGCTTTTCAAGGTGTTGAACCACAAATGTTCGATTGGGTTAATGTCAGGTGAATTTGGAGTCCACCGCATTAACAGAAAGTCACCAGCATGTTCGTCGAACCACTCTTTGACGATTCTGGCAGTGTGGCATGGCGCAGGATCCTGTTGGTAATGGCCATCACCAGCAGGGAACACAGTTGCCATGAATGAGTGAACTTGGTCCGCAACGATGATGCCTGACAGCTGTTAGGAATTGTGCTATCGGGATAATGGGGCCTAAAGTGTCCCAAGAAAACATCGCCCGCAGCATAACACCGCCGTCGCCGCAGGCCTGTTTCTGCCCAACAGTGCATCCAAGTGCCATTGCCTTAATTGGTAGTCGGCGTATCCGCGCTCGGCCGTCTACGTGATGCACCAGAAATCTTGATTCCTCAAACAAGGCCGCTTTCTTCCAATCATCCACGGTCCAATTTCGATTACCTTGGGCCCATTTCACGCATTGTTGGAGATGACGTGCAGTGAGCATGGCTGGGTCTTTGGCTACGCAGGCCCATGCGCTGAAAGCTGCGATGAGATGTGTGCTGTGACACATTGCCCTGATCACCACTGTTGTAGCTGCGGATGATTTGTCGCACTGTGATCTTACGTTCGCCGTGAACAATGCGCTACAATCTTCGCTCCCCTCTGGCATCAATGACCTGCGGAAAACACACGGATGGACAACGGTTTGTCGTTTGGCCATCTGTGCACCACTTTTGATACGTACTCACTAAAGCGGCACGTGGACAAGCCACGCCGTTTCCGAGATCGTAGTTCCGAGGCGCCGTGACATCACAATTTGTCCTTTACCAAACTCCGATAAATCGGCAGCATTTCCCATTCTGACTACAAACACTCTACTAACCGAAAGCCGGCCCTCAGGTTGTATACTGCTCTGTGAGCTTCACCTGCGCCACCGTTCGGTCTCCAGGCGTGCTCATTTCTGTAGGCTGGGGGTGTCATAAGCTCATCGGTGTGTCTCCCTTTAGCAAGGTGGATAGGAAAATATCTTTTGCAATGTATAGTTGACACCACATCCAAGACTACACACATATTTCCAGTAATAAAAAATGTTTTTGCTGGGCTTGTAATCGAATGAGATTATTTTTTTTTCATTCACACGCTGCATCACCAGAAATAAATTTCCCAACTTTTTTCTTTTCGGATGCATAATTTTCCACTAGTTGGCGAAGCTTTGTATCTGCATTTATCACGAATAATAGTATTTCAGGGTGACGGGCCTCAAGAGCGCTTGCATCTTTTGACGATATTCGTTCCTCGTTGAAATGCTGGAAAGCTTATAGGTATGCCATTCTTTCGTTTAAGTTTCGACTGTCTATTTTCTCAGAAAATTTAATATATGTTCTCATTCACCGTATTGCCAAAAATATTTTAACACTTATATTTTTTTCCCCGTAGGTATTATCAGGATCTCTGCGAGAGGTTCGGTTTGCGTGGCCTCAAGAATCAGAAGAAGATGATTCACATGAAATGGCTGTTATAGGAGAAACGGACCTTAAAACTAACGATGTGGCTTACATCAATGGTAAGTGACAGTTTATCTTCAAGCCTTTAAGTGAAACGACTAGCAACACTTCATACATGAGCAGTGTTGTAATAACGACGCATCTTATACTTCCGTTCACAACAAAAAATGTAGTTCAAAAGTTGTAGCCGTCCTTTGCTCTCTTACCAAAAGTTGAGTCGATTGCAGCAGGAACTTGTTGCTTGCTAGAACCTGAACAAAAATAGTACCACAAATATTTTTTCCATCCAAATGGAAATGTTTCCATAGCAACCGGGCCATACGAAAGCTACGGAAAATAATTTATTTCCTCCTTTTATCTCAGCAATACTTACCATAAACCTGTCACCTGTTATAAGCACTCCCTTCTAGTCCTTTATTCTCTGCTCCATGACACAAGGCATGATGGAGAAGGGCACGGACCTCATACCACTGATTAGAAACAAGTGACTCAAACATCTTCTCCCTCTTTGCTTAGGTTATCTTGCTAAATAATACGAAGACTATCGAAGACTATCTTTCTAAATAATCAGATGGCGAAGCTCACTGAGTGAAACGAATCTGCCACCAGATGCATTGATTAATTACAGCTTAAATCGTCAAGTCTGAAATGGGTCATCTTACAAGTGGGGCTGTAAGATGAGAGTCTGCAATGGGACATCTTACAAGTTGGAGCTGTAAGATGAGAGTCTGAAATGGGACATCTTACAAGTGGGGCTGTAAGACGAGAGTCTGAAATGGGACATCTTACAAGTGGGGCTGTAAGATGAGAGTCTGAAATGGGACATCTCACAAAACGAAGACTGACTTCCTAATAACCAGATGGCGAAGCTCACTGAGTGAAATGAATCTGCCACCGGATGGATTGATTAATTACAGCTTAAACCGACAAGTCGGGCTGTAAGATGAGAGTCTGAAATAAGGCATCTCACAAAACGAAGACTGACTTCCTAATAATCAGACGGCGAGGTTCCCTGAGAGAAATGAATCTGACAGAGGACGCATTGATTACTTACAGCTTAAACCGACAAGTCTGAAATGGGACATCTTACAAGTGGGGCTGTACGATGAGAGTCTGAAATGGGACATCTCACGCTGTTGATAACTGTATGATGTCTAAACTTGAATGACACAAAGTTTCCAGACGGTCGCCAATAATTCTCCAGTGTTTTCACTTTATCATCGAAAAAGTTCTAGTACACAATACCAACAGTAATCAAAAGCGCACTTTTGCTTCCTATAATGTATACGAACTCATGCTGTCTGAGCACGATTTATAAAAACTTAAAAGTGTTGCTAAATGAAAGATGACATTTATTTACACGTTAAAACACAAGTAAGTTAAAAACAAATGAGAGCGAGATCTTTCAAGGTTCAATATGACCCCATCATCAGGCCGAATGTACAAATGAAACACAAGCATGATGACATATGCATTCACAGATCACCCATAATGCAACGCAACACCTGATGTCAAGGGTTGCCATTGACAAAAGGAAAACTCACCAAAAGAAATAAATTACAAACATTACATATTTGATACGTCATCATCATCGCCGTTGAACTGGCCCCTCATAAGTGAACGCCACGGTATCGGAATAAACGACGGATAGTCCTCATTACAACAAATCGACGAGTGCCTGTAAATACACCAGCTCCCAGCAAAAAGCAAAGTGGCTTTATTTGGTGCAGACATCAAGACTGTGGATTATTTCCAATTGGGTGTATGTTCTCCTAGTGCCACAGTTTATGAGATAATATGTGTATGTGTGTGTAATCTGGAAGTTACGAACGATGCAGCTGAGAAAGCGTATGGTATCTTAAAGCAACAGCCATGCGAGCTAGCCGGAAACCAGTGCTTCTCACCACTATGCCACAGGGCGACTGACATCTTAGGAATAACTCCAATTCATTTGCAAAGAAAAAACAGAAGCACTTGGAACTTCTCTTTGATTCTGGAATGGAACTTGAAATTTGCGAACCGCCAGTAAATCCTGTTGTCCTTTTATTATATGCAACGTACAAAACTCCGTTCATTGGTGCAACTATTTAAAAACATAAACATGCGAGCTTTCTCCACCATACGGGTACGCTTCATCAGGCAACAGTTCAGACTACAGAATGAGAGGTTCTAGGGAAGTTAAAATTCAAGAACATAAACTATAATGAAACGTGATAAATGTTAAGAGTAAAACCTCGTTCAGGGTACATCGTTTCAGATTTAACCTTGCGGAACACCCAGGAGCGTTCGCCGAATAGTAAGCAGATCGGTGACCTACCTACTATTGGTCTGTTCCACCGACAAGGTCTTTTGGTGGCAACAGGTAGGTCTTTTCCATCGATCTAGTTGTTATTTGGCGCACGCTCCCGAGTATTCCGCAAGCTTAAATCTGAAATGATGTTCCCTGTGCGAGGGTTTACTCTTAGCATTTATCACGTTTCATTATCGCTTATGTTTCTGAATTTTAATTAAAACCCTTCATTCTTCAGTCTGAACTGTTACCTGATGAAGCCACCTGTCTGGTGGTGAAAGCTCGTATGTCTATGTTTTTATATAGTTACAAAAATAAATGGAAATTCGTACGTTGCACCTACTGTTCTTGGTGTATTTTGTCCAGTGTCTATATTTTGTTTAGTCCTTTTATTGTTTTTGTATGTGAAACGTTAGTAGATTTTTTCTTTCCTTGTGATCATTATTATCGCTTCAGTTACAGTGATAATTCATTATCGCTTCAATTATCGTTGTCATTATAAGTTTTATAATTCTTTAGATTCTTTGGGACTACATCGTATGGAAAACAAAAGTCATTCGGAGACAGCTGTCAGTTTGCATTTATACTGCCCACCGTTTGAAACCGTCCAAGTATTCGATCAGAGGACAGGCCACAAGACAAAAGGGAAAGTTACCTTTTGGAGTAGATACGGAGAAAGGACGCCGTTTGTAAGTACTTAATTTCTTTATTCGTAAATTACGGGTAAATGACGCAGAACTCGAGTGTTGTACCGAAAGTCACGCAAAAGTGGGCATAACTTTTTTATTAACTGACAGAGGTCGTCCAAATGACACATGTGAGTAGAGTAACTCTTTCCCTATACAAAGGTACTACTCAGCATAGTCTCCATCACAAACGATGCATTTGCGCCATCGCTGAACCCAACTCTCGAATCCTCTTTGAAAAAATTCAGGTGTGCACTGCTCTATCCACTTCTTCAGAGGTACTTTCATATCGTCTATTTTACCAAATCGTTGTCCCTGGGGACTGTCCTTCATTGGACCGAACAGGTGGAAATCGGAGATTGCCAGATCTGGGCTGTTCGGTGGATGGAATACCACCGGCCAGCCTGATTTGTTTCCAAATTTGTGTGTAGTCTCGCATTGTCATGGTGAATGTGGATCCTTTTCAGATTCTTGCTCGGTCTCTTCCTCCTTATGGCTTCTCTGAGCTTCTTGAATATCTCACTGTACCTCTCGTACTGCCACTTTCCAGAACATCAAGGAGAACGACACCCCTGTCATCCCCAAGAAGCAGTCACCATGCCTTTCTGTGCTGATTGCTGGCTCTTGAACTTCTTAGGCCTTGGTGAAGAGGTGTGACGCCATTCCATAGATTGATTCTTCGTTTCCAGATCGTAAAGATGCGCCAACGTTTCATCCCATGTTACCAAATCGGAAAAAAAGTGTCTTCATTGGCTTCAAATGCTTCCAGCAGATCAGAGCAGACTTCCACCCTTCCCTCCTTTAAATCGGGTGTCAGCTGTCGAGGTACCCACTTTGCACACACTTTCCGATACCCTAAGTCTTCCACCATCTTCTCTATGGCATTGTGACCACAGTCCAATTATGCAACAAGCTCACAGATTGTGAATCGTCTCTCCACGCGAATCAATTCATCCACTCCCTGAAGATTTGTGACAGTGGTCTCACATGATGGTCTCCCACTCCGTGGTTTGTTTTCAATGCTGGTTTCCCATTCTTTAAACTCTTTTTCACTCATCTGTGCGCATTGCTCTTGTCAATGGTGTCATTTCCGTAAACATTCTGTAGTCTTCTGTGGATGTCGGACTGCCTGCAACCTTCGTTCGTCAAGAACTCGATGACAGCACATTGTTTCTGCTTGGAATCCATTATTTATCTTCAATAAAGAAGAGGGGTTACTATAGAGGAAGAGTTACTCTACCAACACGTGCAATTTTTGAAAGACCACTGTCAGTTAATAAAAAAGTTATGTCCACTTTTGCATTATTTTCAGTACGACCCTCGTACATTTGAACGAAAAGGGATGAAATATGGCGTTTCAAAAACACTTCAGTTACGTTTGATACATTTTTTTACACTCATAGCTTGCTGTGAATAATGAATACATAGAAGAGTCTTTATTTCATTTAAATGGTATTCATGTGCTTGTGTAGTGCTCTGAAGTTTTATGAACACACTAGCTTTACTACCCGGCTTTGCTCGGGATTTAGGCTTATTAATTCCATATTCCCTTACATGTCACTAAAAAAATCGGGAAAAAATTGATGCTTGCAAGAAAGAAAAAAGCCGATTTCACAAATTTGGTCATTACAAATTATTTATTCATAGTGTGATTATTTCAACACTTGGCCGTACACAACATTTTTGGTTTCTCCTTCATCGGCGACAATATATAATTTTGTTGGAACCTTTAGTCTTGACATTCCAACATACAGCTGTCCATGTGAGAAGCATCAAATGCATCACGTGCTTTCAGTTTCAGACGTCTTTGAGAGGCGAATCTCTGGAATAAAAAGTAAAAAACGTATCTTTGCGGATATTATGAAACTGGCTGAAATTTTAATGAACACCATAAATCGTTAATAGGAACATGACCTCCAAATTTCGCCTGAAATGGTAAATAACTTTTTAAATTAGTCGTCAAATTTTTATTAACCGTTTCTGCGAATATATTTCTGTTTACCGATGAATTAAAAATGCAATGCCTATTTTTAAAAGTTTTGACCGGATTCCGGTGAAATTTTGAGGGACTCCTCTTATTACCAATTCGTGGTGTTGATACAAGTTTCAGCCCGTTCCGTTAAGATTTCGCAAAGTTCGTTTTTGCATTTTTTTATGCACGGTTCTGCAAGAATAGAAACACCTGTGGATGTTCCGCGGCGATAAATGCAGTCACGTGCTTTCAGATAATGATGACGTAGCAAACGACGCTGATTTTATTGATTAGCTTATTAATTAATTCATAACTCGCGAACGGAACAACGTAGAGATCTTAAAATAGTTGCGTTGACCTAGAAATTCCAGTATTAATAGCTATGCAAATTTTACGATGCCACAGTTCGGCGTTCGAGAGGTTTTGCTGCTTCAGACAAACAAACAGACGTTTTGTGTTTTATATACAGGGTATAAGATTGTTAAGTACTACGTGACATGACGTAGATAATGAACTACTGCGTTAACGTATGAGTCAAATCGGCAGTGTTGAAGTATTAAGCCTGCCGACGTAGTTCCGTTGGGAGAAAAGTCGCACCGGAATGGAGAAAACGTGGGTTCAAAACCACCACCGGTAAATTATTATATATTAGAACATACACTGCTGGCCACGCAAAATGCAACACCAAGAAGGAAGCATCCGATTGGCCTGAAATTCGCAGCATGCATCGCCCGCGAGAGGACAAGCAAACGATTAGCATTGCAGGGCATATACAAATCATGCGCGCCCGGCACGCCGTCGAGAAGCATTATAAAAAGGGTGCACAGAAGGCGGAGTGTAAGCAGTGGAAGTGTGTTGTGCTGCCGGACATGTGCGTGGGAAGCTTCCTGATGCCTCATCGCAGAATACGGCAGTCATTCCAGCACGTTTCGGAGTTCGACAGAGGCCGAATAGTGGCAAATCGCGACAGCGGTTTATCGTACCGAGACATCGGCGCCCGTGTGGGACGACATCCAGCTACAGTGAGGCGAGTATGGATTCGGTGGTTGCAGTACGGACGGACGGACCGACGTGAGCGATTGCGGCAGCCGCGGCACACCACCGAACGAGAGGACCGGCATGTTGTGCGGCGGATATTCACGGCTCGCACCGCCACATCACGAACGTTAGCGCAGGAATCAGGGTGTGTTACGCAAACAACCTGTGTCAGCACGTACCGTTCGACGTCGTCTGCAGGAGCGAGGACTTGTCGCACGGCACCCAATGTTCCGATTACCATTGACGGTAAACCACCTGCGAGTGCGGCGGCAGTGGGCCGTTGAACGCCGCACCTGGACTACGGAATGGCACGACATTGTATTCTCCGATGAATCCCGCTTTTGCCTGCAACACCACTATGGTCGGATCCGCGTGTGGCGGCACCACGGCGGGAGACTATATGACGCCTGCATTATGCATCGCCATACCGGTCCGCCGCCTGGAATTGTGGTTTGGAGCGCAATTGGATATGACACCCGCACTCCTCTGGTACGCATCGCCAGTACACTCAACAGCCACCGCTACATCTCCTACGTTTTAGAGCCTGTAGTCCTCCCATACCTGCAGGACATGCCAGCGGCCACGTTTCAACATGACAATGCGCGCCCGCACGTAGCACGCATCATGCAACAATTCTTCACGGCCCACCAGGTGTCACTGCTGCCGTGGCCCGCCTGTTCTACCGATATGTCGCCCATCGAACACGTCTGGTCGCTGATCGGCAACCGAGTGGCCCGGCAAGCACCACCCGCGGCTACGCCTGATGAACTGTGGCAACGTGTGGAGGCAACCTGGACCGACATACCACAAGCCCACATCCAAAGCCTCTTTCGTTCGATGCCGCGGCGTGTAGCGGCCGTTATTGCCAACCACGGGGGCCACACGAACTATTTATGTCTGCGTGTTCCGCAAGTAGTACAGGCCTGTAAGCTCAATCGTTTCATCTTTGTATCTGTTATTATGTGTCCAGTAAATCTGGCTTTGCTGTCTCGTGTCCTTCTTGGTGTTGCATTTTGAGTTGCCAGCAGTGTATATTACTGGCAGTTGCATCGAAAGGAAATCCATGATAAGTCTTTGGTGTTCATATTAGTGATAGCATAATCATTCCTTCTTAGGACTTCATTCATCATTCAGGCAAAAGAGTGCATAAATCATTCATTAATGCATTTATAAAAAATTTAAAAAAATTATAAATGGATTAATGAATGATTTATAAAAATTTATTTAAATTTTATTATAATTTTTTTTATTTAATAATGCATTTATCCAAACTAATTTGGTGCAAAGCTTTGAACAATTTTCTCAAGAATAAAAATCTCTTAAGTCACTTTTTTACCGAGCGAAATCAAAACGAGTGGGATATGTTTCTTTGAATGCATGCAGGCCCACTTCGGGAAACCTGATGCTTTTTGTATCACAATTTTTTTGAGCCAGTAAGCTTTCCATATAAAATAGTTATGGAGGGATGATTATGATTTATATGTTTTTGTATGTTTAACCTGCATACTTAAGACAATATTAAGCGACTCAAGTTTGAGATTGGTCTTTCATTACTTACACGTTTGGATATTTCTATAAAACTTAGGGAATCAAAAGATTTAATAGTTTTGAATCATCCACTTCCTTATTCCCCTGTTGCAGTTTGCTTAAATTATCTTGATGCATTTCAGTGCTTCAGAAGGGCAAGGAATATACAAAAAATGTAGCCGTACAATTTTCCAACTGAATAAGAAGGATTCCTCTACGCACTAGATAGCAGATATCTTCAAAAGAAAACGAGCTTTCCATTGGTTGATGCGGCACTCCCATTTCGCTGTTAACGAAGGCCCCAAACCTAGTGGGAATAAAGAGTGGGGACTGGCGGAACGGATTTCAGTTCTCTGATTCGTTGACTTCCCGAGCCCTGAATGCAACAGCCGATTTTGCATCAAATGTTATGTCCCTGGCAAGCACGCCAATACCTCACATGAGTTCGGGAACGTCGATACGAAGTTAAGTTCACATTCTCAGTTTGTTTCAGTGCCTGCTAAATTACACACAATTATGTGAATGGTTTTAAATATAACTCTTCCAAACCAGGTTCTAAGTTCAAATTTCCAATAAAAGGACGCTAGTACAAAGCTTTCTTCGTGTAATTCTTTTGTTTTCAGAAAGCAATTTTTTGCATTCAATAAAACATGCAATGCATGCGTTACATTCAACGACCGCACGCAACTGTAAATGTGGTCACTGAACCATAATACTTCAACATGTTACATAAGGTTAGTTTTTGGCACTGCTTTAATTGACATTTATGCTATTATATTGGGTTGATGCATAGGTTCATGCCGTTTTCAGAAATGAAGGTGCAGATGGCCAGTTGTATATTAAAATGTAGCAAGTAATATCGTGTATCTAAATCATATTGGATTATGTGATTATGGCTAATGGTTTTTCGGTTATGTGGAGTATCAAGTAGAGAGGAATAAACATTTCCGACATCTGCTCCTGTACTAGTTTAACAAGGGATCCACAGCCTAAGAGGCTACTCGACAAATTTGTGCTGTGTATGGGGAGGATGCTATTGCTCCGAGAAGATCCCGCAAATGATTTGAGCGGTTCCGAGGAGACAATTTTGACCTCAACAACCCTCCATGCTCAGGTCGTCCATCTCACTTTAATAACGATCGTTTGAACCATCTCATCCACTTGGATCCGCGTCAAACCACACGCGAATCGGCCACTGAGATGGACTGTGATCAGGCCACAGTGGTGCGACATCTGGAACGTATGTGAAAGGTCCAGAAATTGGGGTCTTGGGAGTCTCACACTCTCACCGAGGACAACATGAATCAGCGAATTGGCCACTGAGATGGACTGTGATCAGGCCACAGTGGTGCGACACCTGGAACGTATGGGAAAGGTCCAGAAATTGGGGTCTTGGGTGCCTCACACTCTCACCGAGGACAACAAGAATCAGCGAATTGGCCACTGAGATGGACTGTGATCAGGCCACAGTGGTGAGACACCTGGAACGTATAGGAAAGGTCCAGAAATTGGGGCCTTGGGTGCCTCACACTCTCATCGAGGACAACAAGAATCAGCGTGTTGCCATATGTGGTTCCTTGCTCGCCCGTTATCGCGCATGTTCTCAGCAACACAAACCCTTTCGGTCACGTATTGTTACTGGAGATGAAAGGTTGTGCCTGTACGTGAATTAGACACATCGGAGGGAATGGTTAAGCCCAAACAAGACGCCCACACCACGTCCAAAACATGACCTTCATCCTGCGAAGATCATGTTGTGTGTCTGGTGGGACATGGAAGGCATTTTTCACTGGGAAATGCTACCGACGAATAGGACCATTAACGCTGCACTCTACTGTGGGAAAATCCGCCGTGTGGAGGGAGCAGTTCAGCAGAAGGCGCCACATCGGCGCCATGGTGTCCTTTTCCTACATGATAACGCACGCCCTCACAGTGCAAACATGACCAAAATGGCCATTCAAGACATGAAATGGGAGATCCTTCCACATCTGGCATATTCCCCAGATGTCGCCCCTTCAGACTATCACCTGTTCTGATCTCTGCCGAATTCACTCCGTTGCAGAACGTTCAACAATGATGTTAATCTCCAGAATTTTTTTGATGATTTCTCCGCAGCAAAATCTGCACGTTTTTTCAAGAATTGGCATTGCAGACCTATTCGAGCATTAGGACGCCATCGTAAACATTGAGGGGAATACATAGTTGATTGATTCCGTTTTCCCTTCTGATGTAATACACTCCTTTTAGTGCGGTGAAAAAAACGGCATGAACTTATGCATCAACCCAATACATGCCGTGTGGGATCTGCTGTCGGTTATCATCAGATTCTATTCCACTGACATTTCCCTTAAAGAAACTCCGAACATGGATGAAATCAACTAATGTCTCGTACAACCAGCTTTTCCAATGCCATTTTACTCGTACGGTAACTTGTCTTGTGATTAAACTAAGTGATGAAAAAATAAATTTTAAGGGAAAGACGAGCAGTCGTATTAAACATCGAATTAAAGATTATATTCTAAGAAAATTGGCCGGAAATAACATCCCAATTTCTAAGCTCAGTTGCGGCGTAGTATTAAGTAATAAAACGATTTTCAGTAAGCTTGCATTTAAGCTAGTAAAGTCATACTTGTAGATGCCGCACTTCGAGTTCGGGGAGAATCTTGCTCCCGAAACACAGAATAACGAAATTATCCCTCCCTGTATAACTACCTTTTTTAAAAGCAAAATGAAAAAGAAAATGAAAAATTGTTATTTTTGAGGCCCTTCAGCATTGAGGTGCCCAACGCCGGGGTTTTGTTAACTTCCCTGTAAATAACAAAAAAAAAAATTCATTTTTTGATTAATTTAGTTTTGGGGTGACATTTTCTTTTAGCTCAGGGTAGCTATTTGGGCACAAAATAAAAACATGTATAAATATAATACTGGGGAGCCCCCCCCCCCCCCTGCCGACCCAGGGACGTCGCTAGACTTTTAAATCAGGGTGGGCGACGGGTGCGTGAGTGTTATTTTTGCTGGGGCAAGTTCGATAGCAACTTTATTTAAGAAACACAGAAAGAAATAATTTTTAATGCCTTTTACTACCGGCTACAAAGGAATTCGCGCACCCCCCCCCACACACACACATACACATACATCTGGATCTGACTAGTTATTCCACTAGTAAACAAATAAGATAACATGACAGTGACTAGTGGGTTAGTGATGTAACATATAAGTGTTGGTGGAATGTCGCTTTCAACTTTTTTCTTGCTATCAATGCATTTCAAAATTTTGCATTTATGTTTATTAAAATACTACTGTATTCAGGAAGGTCTGTATTTTTTGTTCAGATTTGTATAATCTCAACAAAACAACTTCTGTTTTTGCTCGATATTAAATGAGACACTATTTAAAACCACTAACTTACTAAAATCTTTAATTTACAATTAAAAGACATAATAATGTCGTAATTTAAAGCTCGCTACAAGCTGTCTCATCTGAGGAGCGCTCGTAGGTTTAGCTCGTAGCAAGCTCAAAAGGTGTTATGGTTTTAAATTACGACATTGTTATGTCTTTTAATTGTAAATTAAAGATTTTAGTACGTTAGTGGTTTTCTTCAGATTTTACTATTTTGTTTAAAACATTTCTTCAAAGGAAAGGATCTTTATATTTACCAGAATCAAGTTTTAACGTCGTGACACGCAGACACAATACCTACTCCACTTGACTCCCTTCGTTTGCGCCAGCGACCATACACTGCACTCCTCTCCTCCAAAGCAGTCGTGAGCCACGTCCTACTCCCTCACTCTCCCTGGGCAGATTTTAGAGCGTTGGAGCAGCTTTAGACTCCACTTCCCTGTTGGAATCCTCTACTTAGTAGAACAAACAGCAGAGCAATTAGTAATAATCTCCCTCAGTGAATTCCTATCCACCCTTATCATTCGCCCCTGGCCACAGTAACGTTGAAAAAAGGCTCGAACTAAGGATTTGGAAGAGTGGAGAACAACTGAATTTTTGTGGCCTGAGGATGCTGTTTTGACAAACTTTCTGGTAAACAACGCACTTCCTAGGGAAAAAATACATGGGGCTACACTACGAAAAACAAGAGACTCGTTATTCCTTGATAAAGTTCAGATAATATTTTATAGTGAAAAAATTGAAAATGGATATCTCGAACTGGTTGGGCGCAGTGGCGGTTCTAGGCCAGGGCTGGGGATGCCCCCCCTCAAATATTACTGGATTTTTTTTTTTGGAATTACGTATTAATTTTTATTAATTACCGGCACATGCAGAAATTTGTGCCCCCCTCCCCCTAATTTTTTTTTTTTTTTTTTTGTCTAGAACTGCCACTGGGTGGACAAGAAAATTTTCAGGGTGGGCAAGAACCCATTCTTGCACCTCCTTGGTGACGTTCCTGCCCCCATCCCATCCACTTCCTATCTGCCCTACCCTTATAATCTGTGCGGTAAGGAAGCGAACGATATTTAGAACAGATAAATAGCTAACGCACATGAATTAACTGGGTTCAGCGTTTTGACGCCATCTGTTGTCAAAAAGTTCTTGTAGAAACTAAAGCGTGTTCAAACTGTTTCATAGTTTGCATTTTTTGCTTATTTTCAGATGAGCGCTTTCTTTATCAGAAACGAAAGATTTATTCATACATATTTCCACTTTGGAAGTCACATCTTCTTTAGTTGTCCTCATCTCTCTTCTTTTTTGCATCAACATTTTGGTTTTTCCTGATAATTTGTTCACATGCAACTTGTTCTTAGACCCAGCTAATTTTGTTGCTGTCTCCAAAGTAACCAAAGCTCTTATGGAAACAGCAACAAAATTAGCTGGGTCTAAGAACAAGTTGCATGTGAACAAATTATCAGGAAAAACCAAAATGTTGATGCAAAAAAGAAGAGAGATGAGGACAACTAAAGAAGATGTGACTTCCAAAGTGGAATATATAGAGCTATGCAAGACAGCACGAAAAAGTATCACTGAAGACGTAAGAAAATTCAACTGTGAGCTAGTGAGGAAAGCAATTGAAAACAACCAAAGCCTTAAGATAGCAAAGGGACATCTCAGTAAGGGAAGAAAACAGATTATGGCTCTGAGAAAAGAAGATGGTTCTATAACAAGAAATAGAGGCGAAATTTTGACAAGAGTGAAAGATTTCTACTCCAAATTATATGAAAAGGATGATACATGTACTCCAGACATCATGAAAGGTACCAGAGTTCTTCCAGTACTCCCAGCAGAAGTTGCTCATGCAATCAAGAACATGAAGCGGGGGAAAGCTCCAGGGGAAGATGGAATTACTATAGACATCATACAAGAAGCAAGTGGAGAAATTGAAACAGTACTCGCCCAAATTTTCACTCGATGCCTTAATGAAGGGAAGATTCCTGAGGATTGGAACAATGCTACAATGATCCTGCTACATAAAAAAGGTGACATTGAGGATCTCAGGAACTACAGACCTATCAGCCTCCTATCAGTGGTTTATAAAATATTCACTAAAGTTCTTTCACACCTCTTGAAGGTAACACTGGACATGGCTCAACCGAGAGAACAAGCTGGATTCAGGAGTGGCTACAGCACAATAGATCATATCCACGTACTGAGAGAACTAATTGAAAGAGCGAGGGAATATGAACTTCCATTGTGCATAGCTTTTATCGATTATGAAAAAGCCTTTGATTCGGTGAAACCATCAGCAGTTACCACGGCTCTGAAATCCTGCGGTATTGAAGATGCATACATTAATATTATTAATAACATCTATGAAAATGCAAGTGCAAAGATTCGGCTGTTTGAAAATACAACACACATAAAAATTGGAAAGGGAGTGAGACAAGGTGACACCATATCTCCGAAGCTCTTTAATGCCACATTGGAAAATGTCTTTCAATCACTGAACTGGGAAAACAAAGGGATAAAGATTAATGGAGATTATCTAACCCACCTTCGTTTTGCTGATGACATAGTCATTTTTGCAACTACCCCATCAGAGCTGCAGAGTATGATCCAGGAACTTGCTGACAAGAGTAAAGAAGTGGGATTAAAAATGAACTTTCAGAAGACAAAAGTGATGTTCAATGCTTTTACAAGAAATGAAGATTTATCGATTGATGGAGAAAAACTGGAGATAACAGATACGTATGTTTATCTTGGACAGCAGATATCAAGTGAGGGTCACATTGATGAAGAAATTAATAGGCGTACAAAACTTGCCTGGAGAGCTTTTGGAAGAAACAGCATAATTTTCAAGAGCAATATGCCATTATGTCTTAAAAGAAAAGTGTTTGATCAATGCATCCTTCCAGTGCTTACGTATGGTGCAGAGACGTGGACCTTAACTAAAAGAGACATACAAAGGCTGCAAACAACTCAAAGAAGCATGGAGAGGTGCATGCTTGGTATAACCAGGAGAGATAAGAAGAGAAACTCGTGGATCCGAAAAATGACGAGAGTGGAAGACATCATGATCAGAGTTAAATCCCTGAAATGGCAATGGGCTGGACATACTGCCAGAAGGACAGACCATCGATGGACAGCCGAAATTTTAGATTGGATTCCAAGGGACAGGAAAAGACCCAGAAAAAAGACCACATGGGAGATGGGTGGATGAAATTCGTAAATATGCGGGAGTGACATGGAGGAGACTGGCACAAGACAGACCGTTGTGGAGGAAACTTGGGGAGACCTTCGTCCAGCAGTGGATTGATAATGGTTGACAATGATGATGATGATGATGATGATGATTTCTTTATTGAGAAAAAAAACGTGTGCGTTACTCTTATTCCTGAAAGCAATGTAATAAATTTTAATATTAGGTCTATGAAAATTCGGGAGATCAATTTGAAGAAAAAGTTAAATGTAAAAAAACATATATATACATATACATGTACTGTATACTCAAGTGGTGGACTCTCTCAAGTTTTCTTTGCTAAGCATACAAAGCATCACCTTCTAGGCTTTTTTGCTTTAGAGTGTTGGCCCACAAACACACATTTCGTTTATATAAATAAAAGGAAGGTATGTGTTGCTTATTATTTCCGCCATCGTGTAATAGCGAGTAAGGAGAAACGTGCCCTCGAACCACATGCGCATTTTAGATTTCATCGGAATCATGTTTCATAATTACTTAGCTTGCAAACATCCATTCCGGTGATAATTTGTTTTCTCTCTTTGTTTCGAAACAGAATGTCGAAAAAATACCTCGTTTTGTTAATGCCCATGATCAAATCAACAGCTTAAGATCATTGTTATAAATTATACATACACAAACGCTACTATTTTTACCTCGGCAATATATTTTTGGTATTTTAAAAGTCCCATTTTCTACGAACTAGACATAATATTTACTTAGTGATGACATAATATTTACTTAGTGAGCTTCGTTCGTACCTTTTCGAACGTCTTTTGAAAAAAAAAAAAATAGGAGATGCTTCTGTTAACACTACGTTTGTCCTTCCAATTAATGTAATTTGAAAAATTCTATGCAAATCCGTAATCCTGAATTGTGAGCAGTGGTGTAACCAGAGGCGTAGCCAAGGGGGTGAGGAGTTCTCGGGTCCGAACCCCCTTGAGGGTGAATTGAGCACGAATGTAAAGCGCTGTATATGTATATATGAGGCTTTCACTAGTAAACCAAATCCATGGACCCCCCCCCCTCCTTTCCATAGGCGGATTTACGGGGGTACCAGAGGGTCCCCGGCACCCCCAAGGATTTGTGGGGAAAAAGAAATAATATAACTTTGAAAATATAAACATTACAAAAAGTGAAAATTGAAAAGGGCGACCGAAAAAAGCATCTACGCTCGATTGTAAAACTGTCTGACACTAGATAGTCTTGCAGAGCTAGTGCAGTTTTTTGTAGTCAAAGATCGTTTTAAACTCATAGTGGATGTTTTGAAAAGTTTTGCGAGTGATTTAAGACATTCAATATCTCCTGAAGCTAATGGATTACTCACGGCCATGCTATCAGTAGAATTTGTAGTTTGCTTATTAGTTTTTTCTAAAAATCTGACTTGAATGTTTTGAGCAAAGCCTTACAGAAAGAAGATAAATGTATTGCATCTTGCTCTAAATCTATTGGGAGTGCAGTCCAGATACTTGAGGTTCGAAGAAACAAAAAGAGTGGGAAAAGTTATGGGACAGAATCATACAGTTTGCTAGAGACAATAATACTGTCCTTCATGGTACAAATGAGGCTGAAAGCACAACTGGAAGTTTTAAACGACGTATACTACTTTCTAGTAAACCGGGCAGTTATGTTGTAATGACGGCTGTTGGGCATAGACTTCAAGATTCTGGCCTACAGAGCAATGAAGACCATGGGAAGATGCTCTTAAGGAACTTTTATTATCCTGTAATGGACATACTGTATTAATGGCGGAAATGAAAAGGAGATTTTCAGGCGACAGTCTAAAATTAGCAATATAGTGAAGGCTTTCTGCGGCTTAATGTAGAAGGAGGATCCTTCTTCATAAACAGTTCTTCTGTGCCAGGAGTTAACCTCAAGATGTTAAAAGCAGAAATGAACGTAGCAAGTCATGGTATGGAGAGCAAAAACGAAGATAACCCTAAATCGATTGATTCAGCAAGTTCATTGAAAGATATAGTAAAAGCTCTAAATGAAAATGTCACAGAAGAACTCTACCCCAATTTTTACAAGATGATGTGCATAGCTTTAACTCTACCGTCAAATAGTGCCACATGTGAGCGTACATTTTCAACGATGAGGAGAATCAACAACTGGCTAAGAGAAACTGTGAATGAAGAAAGGCTTTCCGATTTGTTGGTTTCATTTTCTGAGAGTGAAATTGTAAAAACTGTAGATTATGACCTCATAATTGACACTTATTTGATGAAAGAAGGGCGAAAAACATTTTAAATTTAAAATTGAGAACAAAAAGCAAATCTTGTTTTGGTAAATTTTTGTAAGATTTTATGCTCTAAATATTTTCTGAGTGCTGAAAGTGATTTAAAATAAAACATTATAAGAATACTTAAGTGTTTCATATATTGTAGTTGTCCTAATTCATTATTAGGCCTAAATAAATGTCATGAAATCTAAACTTATTTAAAAAGTGTCCAGTAAACTTATTTAAGCCGCCCCGGTGGCGCAGTGGTCTAAGCGATGGCCTCTGATCATTCGCCCGAACGGAGTCCGGGTTCAAATCCCGGTGAGGCATGGATGTTGTGTTTGTCTTACGGCACTGGCTCTCTCCCTTCCCTGGAACCAGTGACCCTAAATTAGGGACGGGCAACTGCTTATAGCCCATTGAGTTGCTCACGGTGGTCGTTAAACCTCCAATCAAAAAAAAAAAAAAAAAACTTATTTAAATTAGCCAGAATTAGGTCCGAAAGAATTACTTTTGTTTGTGCTTTTTTCTTAATACAATCAGAATATTGCACTTTCTTGCGAGGGTTTAAATTTCACCTCTGCAATCCCCCGCTTCCCACAACTGAACTGGCAGCCCCAAATTAGACTCCCTAAATCCGCCTATGTCCCCCTGCATTAAGAAATTTCTGGCTACGCCAATGGGCGTAACTACAAATCTTCTGTCCTCAAGGAAAATTATAAAAATGCCCGCGCTTCGTATTTATTTGCAAAACTAAAAAAAAAATCGAAATGCATATATTTTAAGTTATACAAACTTGACGAGCGAACTGAAAAGAGCTCTTCTTGAACTTCTCTCGCTTGCTGTCTGCAGCTATTTTTCTTTGTCCCCGAATCTCTCATATTTCTTTTTTTTTCTTTTTTTTTTTTAATGGATTTAAGTTCATTTTTTTAAGTCTCTTTTAGACATACTAATGTCACTGGCTCTAAAGCATCGCTTAACAGCGCTTAATAGTAGTACGCCACTTACCAGGAGCACAGTGATCCTTGTCTTTTGGTTCAGATTCATAACTTTCCCCGTAGGGGACGTAAATGCAGACGCTATCGAATTTAAGAAATATTTTGTTTTATATCATTGCTTCTGAATAATCGATTGATTTTTATTTCTTCCATTTGATATCTTTACACGGACACCGTTTTTCGTACAGCTTTTTTTTCAAATAGCCAACAGTTTTCTCACTAGGGGCATAAATGTACATTGCGATATCCTGATATTTCTGCTTCTAAAAATACGATTCGGAAACTTCTTTCTAATCAAACATTTAATATGAGCATTTTCTTCTCGGTATTTTAATAAGTTAATTAAATAACGCAAATTTTCGGAGAAAACTCTCCTCCTCCTCCTTCAGGATTTTTTTTCTCTCTTTTTCCGTCACTCAAAGAGAGACAACAGAAGACTTCCTGAAAAGGGAGAAGAGTTTTCTCCGAAAATTTGTGTTATTTAATTAACTTATTTTCCAATGAAGGAAGAAATATTCCTTTTAATACATTGGAAATCGATAGGTTATTCAAAGCAAAGAGAATATAAATTCTGAATTTTGCTTGTATCACTTGCTGATCACCCATGTATCATCTCTCAGAAAACTTCAAAATTTCATCGCCCTGTAGCGATGAAATTTTCATCGTCCCAGGGCGATGAAATTTCTTTGCACGACGATGATTTTTTGGCCCTATGAGGTAGTAGGAATGCTTCGAATAGCGAAAAATCTGAAGATGTTCAGATTCCTAAGCTATGTTTGCTTAGTCTAAGTTGCTTGGAACTTCACTGTCCTGCGTGGTGTAACGATTAGCATACTCGATGAAATAGGGCGATGAAATTTTCAAGTTTTCTGGGAGATGTTACATGGATGACCAGTAAGTGGTACAAGCAGAATTTATATTCTGTTTGCTTTGAATAATTTATTTTCCTCAAAGAAAATGCCCATATAAAATGTTTGATTAAGTGCTTATTAAGTAACTAGGAAGCCAGTTTTCAGCCTGAGCTTTATTCAAAGAACAAACAAACCTCTTCCAATATTGAACAGCGCTCTTCTGGTACGGACAATTTTTTATATAATTTCAGATTTTTCTTATCGCATAATTTTGTCGTTAGAAGGCGTAGATGCATATATCTGTTTGCATCCTCCTTACAGCCGTATCTACGCGTCTAAAAATACGTGTGAAAAAAAATTCCTTTTTTGTCATGTTCGCTGACTACGAAATCATTTTGTACACATTTTCTGCCAAAAATAATATGCGGCACACTCTCTAAGGGGCGCAAATGTATATTTCATTTTTTTTTCATATATATCTGTACTTCTAAACGTCCCACTTGAAAAAAATAAGTTAACACCGATTACCATTCACGTTGTGTATCACTTTTCATATACTCTTGGATTTTTTGCACAGTTCAGGGGTTAGGTGGCGTTAGGGTATAATTCTCTTGGCAACTGTATCTTCGATCCTAAACATCCTACTGAAAAAAAATCTTGTGTAGCATAACATTTGCTACAGTAAATTTTTTTAACATTATCCTCTTTCAATAATGCCTAATTTTCTCGCTGCAAACACACGTATATAAATACATATTTCCTGCCTCATCTTCTAGAAGCCGTATTTGAAAAATTTATTTTCCATCACATAATTTTTCCTATAAAGATTATTGTGCACACATTTTCTACTTTTGAATAGTTTACAATTCTGTAGTCATGGGGCGTCGGCGTGTTTCTGTTTTGGAAAAATACATCCTATTCTAAAAATTCCTTTGAAGAATCCTTTTTTGCTCTATAAATATCTCAAAATAATAAGTTTTTACTAAGGAATAAAAAGATATTTATAAGTCAAACTTTTGGGCAGTACCCCTACCCTTCCTCAGGATTACAGCCATAATAGGTGTTGCCATTCGTGAGGTCAATTCCAACCTTTTAAATCCCTTAACTTTGTACTTCGTCTTCTCTTTACTTCCAGTCCTTCATACAATTTTCTTTTGAGAAAGTGATGTGTCAGAACTTCAACAGTGTCTCAAAGCACTTTATGTCCTGTATTTTGAACATGTTTGTCGAAAACTGTGTTCTTTTTTCTTTGGAAGTTTAACGACTACCGTAAGCAACTAAATGGACTATAAGCAGTCCCCGTCCCTAATTTAGGGCCACTGGTTCCAGAGAACGGAGAGAGCTAGTGTCATAAGACAAACACAACGTCAACGCCTCATCGGGATTCGAACCCGGACCCATCTCGGACTAATGATCACAAACCATCGCTTAGACTACTGCGCCACCCGCCCTGTTTTGTTTGTCATATTTTTAATTGCAGCTTTATGTTCTTCTGAGACCACACTCACACTTTATGTTGTAGATCACACCTTCTTGTAAAAGGTGTCATCAATTAGTACCAAGTTTAAATCCTTTTTTTTTTTTCTTATTGGTAGAAATTGGCTCACTAGGAAATTTCTCGGTTGACCACTGGAGAAATGGCCCACTTTCACGCACTCTTCTCATCTGAAATTTTTGGAACAAACGAATACTTATTTTGTTTCTTATGCATAATAGTCTTTAACTTTTTTGAGCTTTATTTCTATCTGAAAAGTTATTTTCTTTAAAAAAATATCTATATCTATGTAAATAATAACAAAATCCGTTTTATTGGCATAAAAATAGTAAACAAATGGCTGCAAGCTTTCAGCAGCTACGGGTTCCTTCTTCAGGTTTAGACGTGGTTTAAGTACAGTGTTAGAAACCTGAAGGAATAAAGAGAAAATTTAAAATGTGTGTGTAAAAAGCATAAAAACGAGACAGCACGGCACGTGCTGAAACAATAGAAAGTTTGAATAATCAAATGCTTTATCGAAAGGCACGCAGGAACATACGCCGCACCAAAGGCAGCTCCAATGACACCTCATCATTGCAAACGTCACTGCTGAACAAAATCACCAAAGATTCCCTAATGGCTGCACCTCTGGGGGATCTGTTGTAATTCGGCCCATTGTGATCTGTTGTAATTCAGCGCATTGTGATCTGTTATAATTCGGCCCATTGTGGGGCGGCATAAGAGCTTATTACCTCCCGTGAGAGGACCACTTTTTTTGCCCAAGACGTGTCTTTTGTGTTCAGTCAAACGAATTCCAAATGATCTCTTTGTTATACCTACATAAAATTTGGCAGTTCCATCTTGGTATCTAAGCGGTATGGAATATACCCCTGCATTAGCAAGCGAAATGCTGCGGCTTCCGGATGAAAGAAGGTATTGTAATACAAAGTAAGGCCAACGATTTAATACTATTGATCTCCTCAATCCTGGAAGTGTCATTTGAAGAGTGGGAAAACGCTCGCTTAGCACGATGTCTGAAAAATGCCAACTTGTGAGTAGCCGTCCCAAAAGATGAGGGTAGGATTAAATTTGGGGTATATGTAGGCTTATAATAAACTTCAGTCAAGAAAGTTCCATAATGCGGTTTAGTGACGAGGTAGGTTTTTTAGGCGGTTTAGTGACGTGCCTTTCGATAAAGTATTTGATCATTCAAACTTTCTATTGTTTCAGCACGTGCCGTGCTGTCTTGTTTATATACTTTTCACATGCATATTTTAAATGTTCTCTTTATTGATTCAGGTTCCTAAAGTTGTACTTAAACCACGTCTAAGCCTGAAGGAGGCATCCGTAGGTGCCGAAAGCTTGCAGCCATTTGTTTACTGTTTTTATGCCAATAAAACTTATTTTGTTATTATACACTTAGTTGTTTCGCGTACCACCATCCACTTTTGTCCAATTTATATCTACATCTATATGTTGAGCGTTTTCTCTAAATGGAAATAGCGAAATTCCCTTCACTTATGAGAGAGAAGTACCACTGGAGCAAGCACGCAAGTAAAAATTTATTAAGCTCAATCTACAGTTAGAGGTAAAACTGTTCAACGACATGGAGCTGAAGCTCCCAGCATGCCATACCCTCCCTTTGTAATCTTGAAGGAGACACCAGTACCAACTGCCCATCATCCCACAACCTGAAATACAGTACAAGCGATTCTTCCGCAGAGATATTCCGAAATCTGACTCCCACCCACATTTATCTTAAAAGAAACACTGTTTACCGATATATGTTCATGAATCAAAATAATGAGTAGGCTTAAAAAAAGGCGTCTACTCAAGGAGGAAATACCAAGCAATTGCGCAGTAGAAGATCAGTGACCAAATTAATCTGAAAATTAATCGCGTAAGGAAATTGCTATGTGACATATGCACATTTCAACTCTCAGAGTGTTCTTCGTGATGATTTAGTTGAAAACGACGTCTACAAAGTGTGACGTATACTATAGAGGTGAAGCACATGTCAAGACGGCAAAGCTTCGGCGATCAATTACGTCGGTGTAACTTAAATGGGAAAACATTCGGCTCCGGAGCAGAAGGATGCTGATTCGATCAAGCCACCGGCAAATTCGTTTTCAGAAAAGGTTTTTGTATGTTTTTTTCTCCTCAAAGCAAAATAATTATATGATAGAACACCCCGTTTGAGCGTGGTTCGATGCTAAGTTCAATTGAGACCGAATTTTTAAAATACTTTCGCCGTTAAATTATTAAAACTTTTTCACCACTAAATTCGTTTTGCCATGCATGTTTCTCTAGTTTTCTTTCATCCAGGATCTAACAGAATTTTTTGCATGTGGGAATTTTTGGATTGTTCTCTCGCAGGTACTTGTGTCTTTATACTGGTCACCGAGACAAAAATTCCCAGCATGGTTTGGTCGTCCCAATTCTCTCCAGATCGGATATTCCTCATTATGAGGAATATTTGGCGCCCATTTTCTCATTTAAATAAAGCGCAGTTTCCCCGTCTAGAAGCAAAAAGTTGTACCATGTTTTCATTCACATCTCTTTAATTGTTCGATTTAAAAAATTCCTTTTGCCTCAGATATCTTCCGCTATAAGAAACATTTTGTGTACTGAGATG